>OU452168.1:7510000-10010000 GCA_911728515.1 Peribatodes rhomboidaria
TACGAAGAAACGACAACAACATACCGCTGGTAAATCGGTTTTTGGAACCAATTTATGTTATGTTTTAGACAAAATTTAGACAAAAACATCACAATGGAATTTTCATATTTACCCATGAAACGACAAATTTTGTGGGTTGAATCTTGAATTCACATCACAATCGCTAAACGCACAAGATGGCATAACTGCATACAATTTTAATTGCTCTCTTTTCATTCAATTTATAATGATACTAGTAAAAAATAATAATCATAGGAATTTTCGCGTGGTCAAAGGTGGCGCGCTGTCATTAATGACAAAAGAAAAATTGACTAAGATTTTATTTGTAGGCGACCTCTTTCTCTCTTGTGGAGTTTACATTTCGATGGAGACTTCTCTGTCCCACGCTTCGTTGGTCTTTTGCGAAGCAAAAAAAATCTTAGGTCTGTGAGTAAAACAGACTGATCTAATCAAAATCAGTAATTGATCAATGACATAGATATTTCGAGACAGCATTTACCTAGCTGTTCTTTATAAAAGACTAGGTGTTACCCGTGACTTCGTTCGCGTTTATTCAGAAAATTGTATCCAAAAACCTTTATAAAGTACTGTATAATTATAAAGTACCTATAATTGTTAAATTTTACCAAGATCCGTTTAGCCGTCTAGCCGTGAACAGCCTACAAAAGATAGACAGACAGACCTACTTTAGATTTTGTAATATTAGTGTAGAAGTGCAGATATTGTAATAAGTGTAGAATATACATGATAAATGCAATCTATAAGTAGTGCTATATGCTAAACCTATATCTTAATTTTATATTAATATAATACTAAATCTTAGTACTAAATGCTACTTGTTTTCCTTCCCATCAACTTATAACCTTTTTTTTACAAGTTTTTGTGGTACACAAGCTAATAATATTGTGGTTACAGTGTTCAGTCTAGAAATATAAATAATACAAATAAAATAGTTTGCCAAAGTGTCTTCATCATAATAAGCCACGTGAAGGCTAGAATGGCCTACGCTGGGGTTAGGCCATTCTGATAGGCTAAGGGTGTCCATCCACCTGCAAGATCAGCGCCCGACTGACTCGCAATGGTATGCATGAAAAACGAACTTTATATTTTGCGACAAAAAGTCTTTTTTAGAGCGGTGACAGCGGGAAAAAGACGATCTACTTTAAAGAGTTCATGTCGCAAAGTATTGTTACGAGCTGGGTAAGGATATAAGGAGAAAAGGAATGAAACGTCAAAGTATTCTAAGATTTACTTTATTCACCAAGTACACAAACACTGTTACACTACAAATTAGCGTGTAGTTACTACGTACTACAGATTAGCGTATAGTTTTTTCATCGGCTGTGACTGGCATAACAGTATTAAGTCCTTTTTTTGAATTTACTATTCCGCGCTGTTCGAGCACTGAGCTTACATGTGGACGGACACCCTAATCCATTTCAAAGCTTGCACAAACTTGGATTATCTATTATAGTTTAAGCCCATCCACACACGCAAAACACCTACACAGCGAAAGACAAGGATGTAGCCAACGAATTACCCAATCAAGTCGATCTAGCCATCTCAGACATCTTCTAGCTAATGTGAAATGGGGCAGGACATCCTCTCTATCTTAATTGACATCTTGAGATGCGTAGGATGATTTATCTATCCTATCAAGTTCCCTATTAATATTAATAGTCAGGTAGGCGATCACACTCTCTCTTGAGGTCCCGTTTTACTTTGCGCAAAATTAAAATTTATCTAGACTTGCCTTAATTATGCGTAATTTTTTATAAGGATCTGATTAGGTTTGCATTTAATTTGATTTATGAAGTAATAAAGAAAGTCTGTATAGGTAGAGTAGGAGGTAGGCAGCGGAGGTAGACGTACTCTGGCACTAAGGCTAACCCTTAGTGCCAGAGTACGTCTACCTCCGCTTGAAGGTCTTGCCAGGATTGACGATTTCGATTATGAATTTTTCTTTGATGCTATCAAGAAAAATACATAGAGGTGAACATTGAATCTCCTCCTTTTTGAAGTCAGTTAAAAATAGCTTACCTTCCAAACATAAAGGTACTGGATAAAGTGTTATTTGTCAGCTCTGCCAGCTGTCAACACTTTTGTTAGGATGGCTTTGGAATAACAGAAAATGACCAAAGTAATTTCGATGGCTCGAGAATCAGGCCGCAGACATTTATCATGGTAGCAAATATGTAATGGGAACCTTCTTGAGTTATTTTATTACTTTGTTTAGAATTTGTTTGATAGGCGTTTATGATCTGTGTAAAATTGAAATTTAAATATTAGCTTCGAAGATATTGGTTTCGGATTAAAGTGATCACGTTTTAATTTTTTTATTGCCAAATTAAAAATGTTTTTACTTGTACTGGAGTGTATTGGCAGCTTATTCACGGTTGAAATCGTTTAGCTTAGCTAGTAGAATACCATTCTAAAAGGTTTTATCACTGATTCCGAGGCAATATTTTGGGGTACTCGAGATTGTCTCCGTCACTGTCTCACTCATTATAATCGTCATGAGAGTGAGAACAACCGGTATAGATCAAGGCGTACAAGTAAGCTTTTTTGAAATCAGTTATAAACCGTGAAAATAATTGCTGCTGGCGAAATATTAACTTCTAAGAAATAAAAAAGAATCATATTTCAAAAATAGCGATCTATTGGTTACTGAGAACTAAAATGAAGGTTACGGTTACTAATAATTATAAAGCTGTATATCCACCGACGACGAGCGAGGAAGATAAACGGTGCGAGCAGGCGTAGTGGACTATTTCAGCTATTATTAGTAGTATTATTAGTTATATAATAGTAGAATGGGTCCCCGTTAGGGCCCTAGAGCAAGCCCCTTCTGGGCTGCCAGGGCAATTCGACGCCCCTCCCTCGGCGACAGCCCAAGCCGAGGCCGTACCTCAGAGGTGCCCTTGCGCTCGTCGCCCATAGTTTGTAAGCATTTTTTGAGGCCCTGCGCCATCTGCGCTTGCCTAATGCCCGGTACGCTGTCGAGGCCTCAGTGGCCAACAGCATAGAGTCATCCAAAAAATTAAATTATAATAGTAGTGAATAGCCTCGGTGGCTCAGTTGCGGTAGTGACCCTGCTTTCTGAGCTTGGGGGCGTGGGTTCGATTCCCACCTAAGGCAAGCATTTCTGTGACGAACATTTGTGTTTGCTCTATGTCTGGGTGTTGATTATCTATTTAAGTATGTATTTATAAATATATGTGTGTATTTCAGTCTCTGGCAGCCATTGTACAAGCATTGCTTAGTTTGGGCTCAGATGACTGAGTGTGAAAATGTCCCGAATTTATGTTATGTTATGTTATCTTGCGACACCGCCTCGTACAGATTCCTTGCTCGCATCCCTCGCACACATTCCTCTCTTGTTTCTCGTTTTTTTTTTGTTTTAATACTAGCTGCGCCCTGCGGTTTCACCCGCGGTCCGACAGGACCCGTTATTTTTTTTTCGAGATAAAAAGTACCGGTCCTATGTTCTTTTCTGTATCTCAGAAAAAGTGTATGCAAAACTTCAAGATGATGCGTAGAGTAGTTGAGACGTGAAAGCGTTACAAACAAATAAACGAACAAACACACTTTCGTATCTATAATATTACTAGCTGACCCGGCAGACTTCGTACTGCCTCAATCGATAAATAAAAGACCTATAAACTTTTGTATAAAAAAACGTTTGTATGGGAAATAGAAAAGGGCTGTTTTTAGGGTTTTCCTGGAAATTATTCGATTTTTTCTCGTATTTTAAACCTTCCCTAGACCTCCACGAACATTTCAAGACTAAGATAAGATAAATCCGTTCAGCCGTTCTCGAGTTTTAGTGAGACTAACAAACAGTAATTCATTTTTATAAATAAAAGATTTAGGATGTATTTAGTACGTATATTTATTTACTAGCTGCGCCCCGCGGTTTCACCCGCGGTTAAAAAGTATCCTATGTGCTATTCTAGACTACGAGTATAATCTATCTTTGTACCAAATTTCATTTAGATCTGTTCAGCCGTTTTGGCGTGAAAGAGTAACAAACATTCATCCATCCATCCATTCATTCTTACGTTTATAATATTATTAGGTTTCATGCATCATGCACTAGGCATACTTATAACTAAGACAAGTTAGGATATGCACATACCCTGTTTAGTCGTTGCACGTAAAACATGCAACAAATGCATCGTTTCGTTTTAGCCCGTTTCCATTAAAGCTGTTCTGATCGAGGGTTTGAAATGAAGCTATCCTATTGGTGGGTTTTTTCTCGCTCTGTTCTCATCTTCCTCGTATTTCGTCAGTGGATACGCAGCCTAACAATTGTGAGTTGTGGCCGACGTACTCATCGTACGAGGTATACCTATCTGTTGCGGTCAGTTTCAAGGAAGTTGACGACTAGAAAACTTTGTAGAAAACCAAGCGAGCGTTAGTGAGCGAAGCGTCTTTGCTTATGTAGTTTTAAATTTTAAAACTTATACTTTCTATCTATTACTACTACTACTATCAGTAAACACCCTGCTGCTGTTTTACTACCTATATTTAAGGGTGTGTTATCCATCTTCAAGTATAATCTGTAAAGTATTGTATAGTTGTAGTAGTATTATTATATTGGGGGCTGAGCTACCCACGTCCGTAGAAGTGTACTCTATTCTGATTCCCTACACGTGGTCCCCGGGTAGTGCTAACCGGGTAGCAAACTCTGGTGCTGGGAGGCTCCGGCCGTGGCTAGTTACCACTCACCGGACCAAGCCATGCCGTGAAATGACCTAGTCGTGTTTCAGGATGTAGTCCCGTGTAACCGTTCCGAAGACGGGTCTGAGCAGTAGCGCACTTGTAGCGCCTCACTCAACTGCCGTCTTTGTACTTCTTCACTCTACAAACTTCAAGGTTAGAGTGAATAGTACCTTATAGGTCGTCGTGCTCCATCTCAGACCACACCGTCGCTTAACATCAGGCGAGTTGGTGGTCAAACGCCGACCTATTGTACATAAAAATAAATAAATAAAAGTCAATTTCCTACCACTTTATGTCATAAAACTTCCTAATGGCATAGAGAAATGACTACTAGGTAATATTACTACTTATGCTATTTTATGGAGAGTTCACTTACACACGGGAAGTGTAAAGATAAATCGGAAACATCGAATAAATCAAAACGACGATTCCCATACATCGTGAGAGTGACCAGTGGATGACCAATTACATCTGAAGGCGTACGCGTCGGCGGCGGATTCTAGATAAAGGCCCTGATAGACGCGTAGGAAATCGCGTGTGTTAAGAAATTTACTAGATATTACCAGAAAGCAATAGAATTATCTATCAATATAAAGGTCTGTGCATGTCTTGTGTTAAGAAATTTACTAGATATTACCAGAACGCAATAGAATTATCTATCTCTAAAGGTTTGTGCATGTCTTTATTAGCATTTTAATTTTTTTTTTCAGATAATAATACAACAAATAATAATAATTTAGCATTTTTTCAGATAATAGCCTAGTCGGAGAAGGCTCGCCTCTCAAGCCAGAGGGAGCGGGTACGGAGCCAGCCGAAGGTACGCACCAATTTGTTAATTGTGTGAACATTTTTATGTGCGTATTTAATGTCATCTGCTACGCAACTGTAGCTCGGTGTATGACGACCGGCTTGCTCCCTGTCACATTTAGGACTGAATATCGTCCAGCGAAGTGTGGATGTTGTACAGCTCTGGCAGCCTTCAACTGTTTCCTAATAGTCAATTTTTGTTGTTAAGGTCTTGCCATGATTAAGATCTTAAGAGCTATAAACGTTGCATAGCCTCGAAATATTTATAAACTTAACTAAATTGTTTTGTCGTTTTTGATAGACTTCAAAAATGCAAAAGAAAGAAAAAGACAAAACACTGTATTACGAGGCCATACAACGTTTATTGCTAAGTAAGTGTGCAGCAAAAGGCAAGCTATTAGTTAAAATCTTCATCAGAAGAATAAATGACTGCACTGACGTCTAAATCACGACATGTCTATTTTCTTTTAAATCCAGGTTCTCTATCTAGTATACAAACGCCTCTATGTAGCGCAGTGACGTCATTGTCGCTATTACCTTCACGTGCCGAACGCAGCTCATCAGTCGTCGTAATGCACGTAATCGTCCATTCTTCGGGCACAGCATTAGCGCCTAACCACCCTTGATGATGCAATGCTTCCGCTGTACCAGAGAAATCTATTAGTTACAGTTAGCTTTGATTTTCAGCAATTAGTTGTGATGGAGGATTTATTGGTGTAGGGTCTTCTTGTGCGTGTCACTGATTGGTGGGGACGACGAGCATCTCTAATTGAATAATGATCTGCCGGATTTTATTAGGATTAGAGGTAGATAAAATTTGTAAATACAACGTTTTGCATCTGACAGACTGCTTGCTGAAAAATGTATCACGAAACTTTTATCAACTTTGAAATCTGGACAAGGACATCCCGTAGTTTTGTTAGCTATTGTTCTCTAAAACTTGTAATTCGACAATATTTTATCCAATCCGCACCTATACAATACGAGTAAGTATATACCTACAACTACCATTTTGTTTTTTTAATGTAGAAAAGGACGACGTTTGACCACCAACTCCACTGATGTTAAGCGACGTTGTGGTCTAAGATGGAGCACGACGACCTACAAGGTACTTATTCACTCTAGCCTTGAAGATACCCAGGTATATAGGGTCAACTGGAGCAAATGCGTCTGTGAGGCAATTGCGTCTTTCGAGAATTACTGACAAACCCTTCACAAATTAGGCAACTAACGCCATATTGTACAGATTATTACCACTCAAGATAAAAAATATGTAGGTAGCGCCTAATTTTAAAAGGGTTTGTCAGTAATTCTCGAAATACTAAATTGTCTCACAGACGCATTTGCCCCAGTTGACTCTTTGTCATACTAGGGACCCACCCCGGCTTTGCATGGCACCTATAAACCTTGAGTCAAAAACTATCAAACCAATGGTGAAACCTGCACTATAATCCGCTGCATGGCTTAGGAGAAGTTAGCGGATACACAGACAGAAACAGAGACAACCGCCTCTCAGGAAAACTATTCATTCAGTCTCCTAACTTTATACCTCTACGAGCAAAAGTCCAGATTGCAGTCGTCTGGCCGAGCAAGACTGGTCAACTGACAACACCGTACACCATAAAGATACCCGATAAACTAATGCTTACACAGGTCATAACCATTAACCAGGCTGTTACTGCTACCGGCGAGTGTAAAGATAGCGATGGTTTTATTGGCCGTCAAGTTCAATGGGTATACTGAACTATTTTCTGCAGTTGCGAGCTTGAATTTGCTTTCGCACTCGTTGTAGCGTGCTTTATGTTCTTTGCAAGTAATCAAATGCAAAGTGTAGTACTAAATAGTATTTACACTTGCACTAGGAGTATATAATATAGAGCACTCTCTACATCGTATTCTTTCATCGAGTCAATTTTTGTTTTCGAAATGGTGGAGTTATGCTCAGATCAACCTAGAGAATAAGATGGCGCACGGAGTATGATTTAGGTGAAGCCAAAAACCACCCAAAAACTACGCTGGGTACTGTTGTAAATGTATACAGCACGCACACATTGACGCAAAAAAACTACGCTACTCGCTTGGTCATTCTTACCTCGACATTATGTGCATTAGTTTAAGCTAAAATTTACTGTACATAAATATACATAGGGCATTATAAAAGTGTGGCCAGGACTACACTTTTAAAAACTGTGCAGTTTTTTTAAAAGTCAATTTTGAAAAAGCCTTAACATTAAACTCTTACAAATATGTGCAGTTTTAGAATATTAAATCTATTAAGGTTGTATATTGGAACGGAAATGGCTAACGTAGGCAATTTGGCAATTAATATTAGTTTTGGTGCAATTGTAAAAGTTTTTTATGGCAACATTACCACGCACACAAGTTTAATAAAGAAGTGGCTTCAGCTAGATATAACACTGTTCCATCTTTTCCTCTAGGTTGATCTAAGGAGTTAGACAACTGGACAGAATTCGGACAGACCGCGGACATATGAAAGCATTTTTGCTGAAGCTGACGCATAGACGCTTCGGACGCTAACGCTCGCTCTCTCGACAAAACGTACGTTATAAATTCAAGCCTTCTATTTTGATAATGATAAATGGTTTATTAAGTCTTTTTGATTTAAAAATGACTATTTGTTTATCCTTACTGATATTTATGCCATAAAGCTATTCGAGATCGTATTTGCTTTGATGCAGTTTGAACGATGAGAGATGACTTTTTCTTATTTGAAGTTTCTAACCATTTCTCAGTTTGAGCGTGCGGTTGTAAATCTTTTCAATTTATCTTCCGCGGAAACGTTTTTATCAAGACGTCTCTGGTTAGTTTCTAACAAAATGAAGATGATAGATCGCTTCATTTAACTTTGCCCACTGATTCTATGAAGATGCAAGTGCGGTAGTTGCTATACAGAAAGTTACAAAAACCCTGTAGCATAATTAATGGGCAGGTACACACATTCATGAGTATTCATGCAAACATACAAAAAAATATTCACGGTAAAATTTACAAGAGTTATTGCCGGTTTAAGAGCGCGAGAAAAAAAGAAAATTTCACAGAAATGTTAACAAATCTGTATCAAATGTTGGCGGCTCTATATTCTAAGAAAGTAGCGGCACGATGCGAATAGTTTTCAAATAAAACGGACGTGATTAGTGTCTGCGTTCACGTTTTTAGGAGGGCTGAGTGCGATGTGTGTTAATTTTTTTTATAGTCAATATTTTATTTAAAATAGCGTAATTGTATCCTCCAGTCGAAACTAGATGCGAACCTTGTGGATGGAACAGGGATTTTGTAACACCTGTATAGCCCACTTTCCATTTGAGAATTAATGTGACTTTGTAGGCATATAATATTATTTTACTATTATTTTATTCGATTTTTAAATCTTTTGTTCTATCTTTAAATAAGTTCTAAGCAACGTACAGGGCTACATCTACTTCGTCCCAGCGCAGCATGCTTGCATAGAGAAGATCCCGGGCACATTCCCGATTCGTTCCCTGTTGTTTTTGCTGACAGGCATTCACTAATGGGTACTGGTTTGCCTTCTAGGCTTGCTCCTGTGGAACAAGTGTCCTTCTGGACAATGCAGTAGCCATAACTTTGTAATAGCCAACGGCCGGGTGATTAACCAATTATTATCGAGACCCATATAATAAGCTATTTAATTCACCGAGGATTTTACACTTCACACTAATATTATAAAGGCGAAAGTTTGTGAGTGTGTAAGTGTGTATGTTTGTTACTTCTTCACGCTCAAACGGATGGACAGTAAATAAATAAATTCGGGACATTGTCACACAAGGTCGCCAGACCCCAAACTAAGCAAAGCTTGTACTATGGCTGCCATACTGATATACATACATAAATATTTTTAAATACATACTTAAATAGATAATAACACCCAGACATAGAACAAACACAAATGTTCACCACATAAATGTTTGCCCTAGGTGGGAATAGAACCCACGCCCCCCCCCCCCAAGCTCATAAAGCAGGTTCACTACCAACTGAGCCACCGAGGCAGCCAACCGATGAAATTTGGAGGTGAGGTAGGTTATACCACATAGCCTACTTTTTAACAGCGGGTAAATCCGTGGGCGTATCTAGTGTATTATGTTGTAAACATAGTTTAATTGGAAGGTAATGCAATTGCAAAATTGCAAGGTGTTTCAATTGCAAAAAAAATGCAATTTGCTTTTCGTCTCAGACTTGAAAAGGTTAGAAAACTCTAGTACCTAAAAAGTTTCTGGATCGCTCTAAGGCCTACGACAAAGCTCTGTATTTCCAGTGCTTTATCTTATCTAAGTCACGCCTTTCCCCCAAAGGGGCTCGCAGAGGTGTACAACACCCACACTTCGCAGGACGATATTCAGTCCCAAATGTGACAAGGGCGAGCTTGTCGCCATACATCGGGCTCCATTTATGTAGCAGATGACATTAACACGTGACAGATGACATATAAGTTCACACAATGAGAAAATAATTGCGTGTCTTCGGCTGGGTCCGAACCCACTCCCTCTGGCTTGATAGGCGCGACGTCTCCGACTAGGCTATCATCGCTTTGTCTAAGTACACTTACTTACTTATTCAATTTCAAAAATACGTTTATCCTATTCCTACTAATATTATAAACACGAAAGTTTGTAAGAATGGATAGATGGATGTTCGTTACTCTTTCACGCCAGAACGCCTGAACAGATTTAGATGAAATTTGGCACAGAGGTAGATTATAGTCTAGAATAGCACATAGGATACTTTTTAACCGCGGGTGAAACCGCGGGGCGCAGCTAGTTAGTTATATAAGGCAATGCGACGTCATTGCAATCGATGGGTAAATAAGTACGTAATTAAAATAAATAGGGTGCCTAATGGGTAGCTATTGGCACGTCTAAAGAAATAAATTACAGTTGCTTCATTAGAAGTTAAAGTACGAGTTATCCTGAGAAGTCTTGCAGGTGGCTAACTTGTGCGTTACCGTCAGAGGATAATTGTTACTTCAAACAAAAAGCTCTGTATTTGAACTGCTTCTATATACTAGAGTACCTTGTCAAAGTTAATTTCAGTAGATAATTAAAAGTTCAATTTATGGAGACTAAGTTTGAAAGTTCCGTTTTAGGCCGCTCAGGGATAAGATACTACTTACCAAACAATTCGGGTCATAATTTCGAATTTCTCGAAAACTATTCAGATTTAAAACTGGTGTTTAAATCAGTATTTAGAAAAGTACTTACTTACTTTAAAACGAAGTGCAATTGAGACCTTTGTATTTGTCGATCAGCTTAAAAAGTATTTTCTGAAATATGATTTCTATACTTACGTACGTATCTACTTACCTAAATACGTTCACGCCTGGATGAGATGTTAAACCACAATAAGTAAGTAATTATTTTACTTCGACAAAGTTCTTAAGCGCCTTGTTTATCGTAACCTGGTGCCGTTAAAAGTATGGGGCTGGATCTTGAAGCAAGTACTATAAGTGACCACTAATGTCTAGTGGCTGAAGATATGTCTTCCCCGTTTGGCTTTGAATGCTTGGCGAAGTCTTACTTTGAGCTTGGACAGGTTTCTTTTGCTACGCTCTTTTTACGTTATTATGTCTATTTATGTCTGTACTCTAAATACAGTCCGACTGCAACAAATGCTAACTAATACTTAAGAACTGATAGGCTAGGTTTCTTATACTTACGGCGTTTGTTCTTGGTACTAACAAAATTAGGAAGTTGATCCCGTTGTCGTGTGGGACCTATGAGACAATTTAATCAGATATGATTTTGATACGGGAATAACTCACGTACGATTAAGTCGATTATTCTGACTATACTTCGTTTTAAGCACATTCAGCGGTCTATATTTAAGTGCTAATCCAGACACCGCTAATCGCCTTGATAAAGACTGCCGAATGCGGTTGAAACTATAGTCGGATCAGTCGATTTAATCGTACGTGTGTAATTCACGTATCATAAAATCATAATGTGTGAAAACCACGTCAGTTACCGTGGTAAAATTTAATAAGTTTTCAAAAATATTAGCATTATCTATCTATCTTTTTTGTGTTTGGAGCAGAATATTTTTTAAATTACCGTTTAACATTTCTTTACCGTTCATTTACTTTTTTATTTAGCAATAGAAAAATGTACTTATCAAAAGTTTTTCGCAGCATACAGTTGAGTATTATCTTGTACTGTGCTTCAATTACAGTTGAATCCTTTTGTATGGATTCCCAAGAAAATCAGGTGTTGCCATCTGTTTGATGGTCTAGGTGCGAAAACACCAAATAGTCTTAAAAAAGGTTCCTTATTAACATATCGAAACGGAACCATAAAAATAATTACTTACAGAAATAATCTACAAGCTCAGATGACTCGCAAGATTCTTTTGTAGTCTCAAGAAAGTTTGTAGAAATAAAATTTCAAGTGAAAGTTGCTTTTGAGCTGGATCGAATAATGTTCGATTTAATGTTTCGAACAATTAAGGTGAAACAGCACGAGAACATAATCAGCGAAATGTGCAGATCGATAGTGATACGACCAAACATCACAAGGAAAATGCACAAGGAAATAAATGACGAACATTTTTCCTGGTAGAGTTTCATAATTTATTCTAACTAATCCTACTAATATTATAAACGCAAAATTTTGTAAGAATGGATGGATGGATGTTTTGTTACTCTTTCACGCCAGAACGGCTGAACAGATCTGGATGAAATTTGGCACAGAGATAGATTTTAGTCTAGAATAGCAGGTGCAGTTAGTATTACATATAGGAAAGTAAAATTGTTTGTTTGTTTATGTGTTTGTTTGTTGCGCTTTCATGCCTCAACTCCTCAACCGATCATGAAGAAATTTTGCACACACGTTGTCTAGGGTATAGAAAAGGACATAGGGTACTTTTTATCCGGAAAAAATAACGGTTCCTGTGGGACCGCAGGTAAAACCGCGGGGTGCAGATGGTAATCTATACAAATGTATCAAATTTCAGCACTATTGTTCTTATATTCTCTGGGTAAAAGGATCGGGAATTCGGGACATAAGACGGACGGACCGTATCTAGTGAAAAATAAGGATAGTTTGTTGCGTAACCCTACAGGATAAAATGAACTAATATTATACGATAAGCGTGAGTTACTTAAACTTCTAGAAATCTAATAATCTTCAGATTAAATTCAATAATCTTCAGAAGTCTTCTCAAATCTTCTTAATCCAAATGTGTTTTTTTTTTAAGTTTTTTTTTTTTTTCATCTTATTCACTGTAACCTGGCGATCTGTGAGAACACAATGAGCCATTATATTGTTGCTTGTTTATATTGTCTTTATGTAGGAGTTACTCATTCGAGTCACTTTCCTATACTGGTGTCAAATCTCTCTGTCAGTGTAGGAATACTATGCCTCTTCAATCTGGAGTGTGTGACACTGCCTGTGCCTACGAGTTTTAAGGCCAATTCATTTATGTGGCTTGACATTCTTGTCTGATATCTTCCACTTTGTCTAGTAACCTCTTGTTTTACGGTTAGCATTTTCAGATCCTCGTGTATATATTTGTTGCTCACGTAGTACGGTATGTCTAGCATGGCTCTCAGTGCTTTGCTTTGAAATCTTTCAAGAATCTCTATGTTGCTATTGCTAGCAGTACCCCACAGCTGGATGCCATATGTCCAAATTGGCTTGAGTATACTCTTATATATGGCTATCTTGCTTTCTTTTGACATTCTTGATTTACGACCTATCAACCAGTACATAGATCTCAGCTTCGTATCCAGTTGTTTGCGCTTAGTCCAAATGTGCTTTCTCCATGTGAGTCTTCGGTCCAGATGCATGCCCAGATATTTTGCGTCCTCAG
This sequence comes from Peribatodes rhomboidaria, assembly GCA_911728515.1. Taxonomy (NCBI): domain Eukaryota; kingdom Metazoa; phylum Arthropoda; class Insecta; order Lepidoptera; family Geometridae; genus Peribatodes; species Peribatodes rhomboidaria. The sequence goes on from OU452168.1 coordinate 7,523,372, forward strand.
CTTGTGGGATCTCTTCGTTATGAAGCTTTATTGGTGGACAGGTCGGCCTTTTAAGGGTGAAAGTCACGTGGACAGATTTGCCCTGATTCGCTTTAACGCGCCATTTGTCTAGCCATTTCTCCACGTCATTGACGTGAGCTTGCAATTTGGCTGATGCAATGTCTGCGTCTTCATGGACCGATAAGAGGGCTGTATCGTCTGCATACGTAGCCGTTGTTGTGTCAGCATGTGTTGGCAAGTCAGCAGTGTATATCAGGTATAGTACTGGACCCAATATGCTCCCTTGTGGCACTCCTGAGAGTATTTCATTTAGAGGCGTGGTCTCATTTTTGTACTTTACCTCGAAGCATCTCTTGTCTAATGTATGATTGTAGAATATGAAAAAATGAGTGAGGGAGCAGCTTTTTAATTTTGAAGAGAAGTCCTTCGTGCCAAACTCTGTCAAATGCCTGGCTAATATCTAAGAAGACAGCTGAGCAAAATTGTTTACATTCTAGAGTACGACTTATGGTGTCTGTAATGCGATGTATCTGTTCGATAGTTCCGTGTTGCTCTCGGAAACCAAATTGGTGTGGTGGAATTATTTCTGACAGATACGTGCGCATCCTATTTAATAGCATTTTTTCCAGGAGCTTACCCAGTACTGGGAGGAGGCTTATCGGTCTGTACGAGCTTACTTCTTGGGGCGGTTTGCCTGGTTTGGGTATCATTATAACCTGCGCAATTTTCCACTGAGCAGGGAACAATGATAGTCTTAGGCAAACATTGTAAATAGCTGTGATGTGTATGATAGCTTTTTTAGGTAGCTCTTTCAATAATTTTGCTTCTATTAAATCATAGCCTGCTGTTTTACCCTCCTGTAATTTTGAGATCTCTCTTCTCAATTCCTCGGGGCTAACACTTTTCAGTGGTAAACTCATTTGTAGCGGAGCGGCAAGATACTCACGGACTTCCTTGTCATGTTCTGGATGTTGGCTTGGCAGTGGTTTGAAAACGGTTTTTAGATGTTCCGCATAGACCTTAGCCTTCTCAAGTTCTGTTCTTGCCCATTTTCCATTTTTTTCAAGTGGCCTTAAACTTATACACCAGAGCAACTTGAGGGACATTTGGGGCATTTTCACACACGGTCGCCTGACCCCAAACTAAGCAAAGCTTGTACTACGGCTGCCAGAGACCGATATTTATACATAAATGTATAAATAGCGGTCAATATATATAATATAAAATATTATAAATATATATAATATTTAAATATAAATACATATATATTTATTAGGTCCTTACGTATGAAATTGGCGTTTTGTACGGGAGGAATAAAAAGTCGATTTTTTTTTGTAAAATATATTTAATTAATCAAAGTATGCACCGTTGTTATCTATGCACTTTTGCCATCTTATGGGTAGTTCATTGATCCCTTTACTATAAAAACCATGGGGGCGAGAATCAATAAACTCTTTGAAGGCGGTTTTGACTGCTGCATCGGAGTGGAATTTTTTTCCTTGTAAGAAGTTGTCCAAATTCCGGAAGAAATGGTAATCTGTTGGAGCAAGGTCCGGGGAGTACGGTGGATGTCGCAGACATTCCAATTGTAGCTCAGCTAACTTAGTAGTTGTTTGTTGTGCAGTGTGTGGTCTTGCGTTGTCGTGAAGCAGCAGTGGCCTAGAGCGATTGACCAATCTCGGTTGTTTAACAGCTAGTTCTTCCTTCATGGTTTGCAGTTGCTGACAATAGATATCTGCCGTAATCGTTTGGCCAGATTTAAGAAAGCTGTAGTGAACGACACCGGCGCTAGTCCACCAAACACTTACAAGTAACTTTTTCTGAGTCAATTTTCGTTTAGGGCAGGATTTGGCTGGGTCTCCAGGGTTCAGCCTTTGCGATGAGCGCTTTCGATTATCGTACAATATCCACTTTTCATCACAAGTAATGATTCGATTTAAAATCCCTTCATTATTGTGTCGGTATATTGTGTTTGCAAGTTCGATTCACTCAATTCATGAGGTACCCATCGTTCGAGTTTTTTTACTTCCCGATTTGCTTCAAGTGGATTAATACAGTTTTGTCACTTACCCCGAAGCCTGCTGCTATCTCTGAAGTGCTTTGTGATGGATCCGCTTCCACAATAGCCTTTAATTCTTCGTTTTTCACTTTGATCTTCGGCCGTCCACGGGGTTGGTTCTTAAGGTCGAAATTTCCAGAACGAAAACGTTGAAACCAAAAACGTACCATGCTGTCTTTAGCGACACCAGCGCCGTACACATCATTAATTCTTCGAGCTGTTTCTGCAGCACTGGTGCCACGGTAGAACTCGTACTCGTAAATATACCGATATTTCATGTTTTCCATTGCGCGGTAATAAGCGACGCCAAAGAAAAAATAATGAGGATAATAACAAATGAATGACTGTATTCCAAAGAAAAAAAAACCAGCTAAATGAATTTATTAATTTGAATTTCGAATTCTTAACCAAAGAGGAGATATTTCAGATCAAATTGATCAGTACGACAAAACGCTAATTTCATACGTAAGGACCTAATATTTAAATAACTGTTTAACTATTTGGAGGCCATACAATCTTATTGCTTAGGGTGGTCTGTACACTCACTTACTTTTGTAGAGTTTTGTAATGTAAGACTTTAAACGAAATTAATCCAACTATCGTATGCCCTGATAAGATGTTATGATTGAAGAAGTTGTAAGTAATGCTGAGATAAATTCCAGTGCGTTTAGGCCTTTACGATTTTTGCAGTTTTGTTTCGAAGCTATCAACCCACATTTTATTTGGATCTTAATTTGTCGCCGTGCCATTAAAGCAGCAGTTCCTAAAGCGACATCAATGTAAATAAATATAAATTACAATTTATTGACAATAAAACTTTTCTTTGTATTTTGTTTTATTTATATACTAGCTGCGCCCTGCGGTTTCACCCGCGGTTAAAAAGTGTCCTATGTGCTATTATAGACTATAATCTATCTCTGTGCCAAATTTCATCCAGATCTGTTCAGCCGTTCTGGCGTGAAAGAGTAACAAACATTCATCCATCCATACATACAAACTTTCGCGTTTATGATATTAGTAGGATTTACCAATTTATGATTTAATAAAGCTTGATAAAAACTTGTCTTGTTTAATATTGATATTTGATGTTAGTTTATGAACAGTCCTCCTTAATAATAGAGTAAATAATAAGTATCTATTTTATGTATAATAAGTAGTAATAGATAGTGATGATAGCCTGGTTGGCCTCTCAAGCCAGAGGGAGCGAGTTCGAACCCAGCCGACGGCGCGCACCAATTTGTTCTATGTGTGCGTATTGTATGTCATCAGCTACATGACTGGAGCCCGGCGTATGGCGACAGGCTCACCCCCTGTCACATTTGGGACTGGATATCGTCCGGTGAAGTGTGGGTGTGGTATTACACCTCAGCCAGCGCCTTCGGGAGAAAGGCGTGACGATATGTATGTATGTAAATAATAAGTATACTTATAGCTTGGAAAATTGATAAAAATGGAAAACCGGGCTAAAATTACAGGTTTCAGATAAGTTGACAATATAACGAGAACGTAACCATGGAAATGTATGGTTAATGAAGTCGTTTACTGTCTTTTCTCTCACTTTCTTTGAACGATCGACTTTCCTTTTCATATGTTTGACGTTTCGACAAGGTTACTCAGAACTGCTGCAAAAAGCCTTAAGGGGACATTATAATTCATAATCCTAACATAATAAATAATTTTCGCTTTATGAATAACCCTAAAATCATTAATGGGTACATGGCAATTTCAAAAGCACTTCAGAACCGGTGATTATGTACAAACTTACTTAACGCAATTTCAGGAAAGATTAAAAAGAAATTATTTTTTTGATATAACTTCGAAATTACAAGTTAGCCCCTTTAGGTAGCATGGTAGCATAGCAGTTTTGTCTAACCCTGTGTATCAGCTTTCGAACTCTGTGCCGTGACTTCCCTCTTAACACCCCGATGGGAAAAGAGTGGGCCGGACTTAGAGAGGAAACTTCATCATCCCCAAAAATACTACGAAACTGGCCAAAAACTCTTGACAATTACTTGGTAACTTTTACTAGAGCCTAAATTTTTATAAAATTTCAAGGTAAAAACCATCCTGTCATTGTTTAAGATAGGACACTGCATAATGTAGAGTTCAGTGTTAACGTTAAGAAAAAAAAAAGGATTCCACTACAATATAGTAGTCCACTACCAATCAATATGTAATTAAATATAGCTTCATTGCTAGTCTTGGTCTTGGCCATTTTTACTTCTAAATACTTACCTAATAAAAAACTAACAAAATATAAAGAGTTTGAATTTGTTCTCAGTTCAATGTTTTGTTGTATTCTCTCCCCAAAATAGATCCTGAGTACGTCCATCAGGGCTTAACACAACCGTGAAGAACCTTTGTTTTTCATCTGGAACTAAAAGGCTCTTTAGGTTGTCGGTTAAATGACGACTCATTACCGGACTCATTATTTTTGTAAAAAAAACGCTGAATACATTTGGTTATATTATTTTAAATAATGCCCTTCCTTTTCTCTTGTGAAATTAAAATAAAAGACGCGTAAAGGGTTTGGGCTTCAAAGCATGATTCAATGGTTCTATTTTGTAAAAAGAAAGCAGGTAGAGCTCATTGAATACTAACTAAGATAGTTATATATTTGAAAATACTAATAAGTACTTACTCACCTGCTTCCCTAACTCTACACACTACATAATTATATTGTTTTTATAATTATAATCTACTAGCTGAGCCCCGCGATTTCACCCGCGGTTAAAAAGTATCCTATGTGCTATTCTAGACTATAATCTATCTCTGTGCCAAATTTCATCCAGATCTGTTCAGCCGTTCTGGCGTGAAAGAGTAACAAACATCCATCCATCCATCCATTCTTACAAACTTTTCGCGTTTATAATATTAGTAGGATGGGTATTACAAAAACCCTGTTAAGACTAGAGATTGCAATTATTCTACTATAAATTAAATATTGACTCTAAAAAGTTTGAACACACATCGCGCTTCGCCATCCTAAAAGCGCAAACGCAGACACTAATTGCGTTGATTTTGTTTATAAACTTTCTCAGTTGCCGCTCTAATAATAAAAGCCGCGAACTTATGATACAGATTTGGGGGCTGAGCTACCCACGTCCGTAGGAGTGTACTCTATTCTGGTTCCCTAAACGTGGTCCCCGGGTAGTGCTAACCGGGTAGCAAACTCTGGTGGGAGGCTTCGGCCGTGGCTAGTTACCACCCACCGGACCAAGCCATGCCGTGAAATGACCTAGTCGTGTTTCGGGATGTAGTCCGATGTAACCGTTCCGAAGACGGGTCTGAGCAGTAGCGCACTTGTGGCGCCTCACTCAACTGCCGTCTTTGTACTTCTTCACTCTAGTAAACTTGAAGGCTAGAGTGAATAAGTACCTTATAGGTCGTCGTGCTCCATCTTAGACCACAACGTCGCTTAACATCAGGCGAGTTGGTGGTCAAACGCCGACCTATTATACATAAAAAAAAAAGATTTGTTAACATTTTTGTCAAATTTCCTTTTTTTCTTGCGTTCTTAAACCGGTCCTAATTCTTCCTAATTTTAAAGTTTTTTTTGTTGATAATTTTGCATGAATGCACCCTTTAAGGGTGTTTACATGCCCTTCACTTCAATTATACAACAGGGTATGAAGCTCAATTATAGATATAAAGCTATCACACACATAATGCGAATAATACAATACCATACAGACTGTAGCCAATAGTTGAGTGAAGTGTAACACATAACTATGCTAGTATTCAATAAAACATGGCAATGTATTGCGGTGCCGTCTCTAGCTCGTGTTTCATAACTCAATGATTAACATCAACATTTTTCATAGGAGTGCAACAGAAGGCCCACCATACGGTTGACACGGGCTACGTAAAAAACCTTACAAAACCGTGTGTTCAACTTTAGCTTATAGGTACTGGGGCCCTATTCGGAGATTTGAGATTTTCATCGCACCATTTTACGGCCTTGTTGCTCTCGTTTGAAATGTCGTAGGTGTGAGAGTGACAAACATAAAATCTCATCTCATCTCACGCGCAGGAATAGCCCCCTTATCGGATTATAAGCCTTTTGAACAAGGAAGGTAAGATAATACAGCAAGTCATCTGCGAAAATGAGGAGTCCTGTTACACCGATTACTTGCTGTTCTTAACTGAAAATATTATCATACCAAATGAAATATAAAAAAAAGAAAAAAATTATGGACTGCCACGGTGACTCATTTGGTAGCTCGTAGTGATCCTGCTTTCTGAGCTCGGGGTTGTGGGTTCGATTCCCACCTAGGGTATAAACATTTATATGATGAACATTTGTGTTTGTTCTATGTTTGGGTGAAAATATTATATATACTCGTATTTGAGTATGTATTTAAAAATATAAATGTACTTGTATCAGTCACTGGCAGCCATAGTACAAGCTTTGCTTAGTTTGGGGTCAGACGAACGTGTGTGCAAGTCTCTCGGATACTTGTTTTATTATTTACTAGTTGCGCGCCGCGGTTTCACCCGCGGTTGAATAGTATCCGATGTGATATTCTAGACTATAGTCTATCTCTGTGCAAAATTTCATCCAGATCTGTTCAGCCGTTCTGGCGTGAAAGAGTAACAAACATCCATCCATTCTTACAAACTTTCGCGTTTATAATATTAGTAGGAAGTGCTCAAGTTACAAAAATGTATCGAACTGGCAATTGGTCACTTGAACGACTACGAGTAAATAGAGTTATCAGTATTTTGTCTTGCTTCGTGCGCACGTGCGTCATCCCAATCTAGGTGGAATAAAAAAAAAGAGCTCTAGCCAATGCGAAGTCTTTTTACTCCACTTTGGCCTGTTAAAATAACAGTTTTTTTTTAATGTAGAATAGGTCGGCGTTTGACCACCAACTCGCCTGATGTTAAGCGACGTTGTGGTCTAAGATGGAGCACGACGACCTATAAGGAACTTATTCACTCTAGCCTTGAAGTTTTGTAGAGTGAAGAAGTACAAAGACGGCAGTTGAGTGAGGCGCTACAAGTGCGCCACTGCTCAGACCCGTCTTCGGAACGGTTACACCGGACTACATCCCGAAACACGACTAGGTCATTTCACGGCATGGCGCATGGCTTGGTCCGGTGGGTGGTAACTAGCCACGGCCGAAGCCTCCCACCAGAGTTTGCTACCCAGTTAGCACTACCCGGGGACCACGTGTAGGGAATCAGAATAGATAGAATTGATGTACTTCTATTTACCATACAGCATTTACATTTATTTATGAAATACCTAGTCATAAATAAGCCGACTAGAGTCACTGATGGTGCTCACGACCTGCCAACTGCTCTATCCAAAATTCCAAGCATTCCCAGTTCTAAGTACTCTTTAAAACCTTATGAGCTTTTTTTTCAATTTTTTTTGGCTGTATGTTTTGCAACTACTCCGTCGCCAATTGTGAATTGATTTTAATAATTCTTTTTTGTTTGGTACATCATACTTTAGAGGTAGTCCCAAATACATTTTAACGAAATCGGTCATGCAGTAATTAAATAATATCAACGAAAGTCTAAAAATTGTTAACATGGATGACGAATACAGGATGAGAAGTCGGTTTTAAGCTAAATAAAAGCAAAGCTTATAAAACCGACTTCTCATCCTGTTTTCGTTAAAATATAATATTATTAAGATTAAAGCTATTGTATTGGAGTACCTGCCCACTGCTTTTGATTTAACAATAGAACATTAAGTACATATTAATCACTTGTACTCGTAGATGTTACTAGGCCTATGATGAACATAACACACACATAAGTTCTTGTACGTAACTTAGTACAAAACTAACAATACGAGTATTTTCAGATCATTCCATAAATTTTAGACTTTTTTTTTTACAACAGATTAGGCATGCGTTTGACCACTGACTCGCCTGATGGGAAGCGTCGACGTGATCGAAGGTGTAACACGCTTGCCTAGGAGAAACCTATTCACTTTACTCTTAAGAGTAAAGTGAATAGGTTTCTCCGGTAAAGTGAATAGGTCCGGGGGTGTTTAAACACCCCCGGATTGTATAGGTGGAAAGACAGACGCATGCAACGAGTTCAACACCTCTGCACTAGAATACTACCTAGCTGTTACCAGCGACTTCGTTCGCGTTTATTCAGAAAATGGTATCCAAAAACCTTCCTCGTGATATCCTGTAACTAATTATAAAAACTCATCAAGATTAGTTCAGCCGTTTAGCCGTGAAAAGCCTACAAACAGACGGACAGAGTTACTTGCGATTTTATTATATAATAAGTAACGAAGGATACTTACAAGCAGTAGGTAGGCAAATAAGCAGGAATGCCTGCAAGGAGATAATGCTAATGTTAATGATAATCATTAACTTCAGAGAGGCCATGATTTACGAAAAGCGTTAAGAGTTCGGCGACCTAACTAACTTCGACCTAGGCGACCTAGACTAACTTCGCATTGGCTTAAGGTATTCTATAGCCATTTCGTCTAGAAGAAGAAGACGAGCGAAGAGAGCGAGTAATGATACTGACGAGCCTCTAAACTTACCTACAGAGTGACAAAGGGCAATTTCAATTGTTTTTATGACTTTTGCACTTCTTTAATCATTCTAAGAACTAAGAATTTTCCTTGTATTATGGATTCAGTACCTGGATGACCGAGCTTTGCTCGGTATTTTTTTTTTTAATTGTGTTTTTTGGAAAATAAACAATTGATTTTAGTCTAACCTCAAAGCAAACACTCATTGACTTCGTGTTACTTAACAACGACATCTACTGTTGTGTCGTTATAGCAATTAGTTGCTCACAAAAAATAGTATTATATTATATTAAAAAATAGTATTATATTATATTATATTCGCCATAGATGTCAGGAAGAGTCATATTTTTCAGTTGAGACTACTCAAACGCCTCCATTCTGTTATTTTTCTTCCAAGTTTATGTTTAAGTTGATTATCGATAAAACACGAATAAAATGTCATTTTCTAAAAATGATTCCTAGCTAGATCGATTTATCGCCCCCGAAACCCCCTATATACTAAATTGTATGAAAATCGTTGGAGCCGATTCCGAGATTCCAATTATATATATATATATATATACACAAGAATTGCTCATTTAAAGATATGAGATTTAACAGCTAATGATGTAGATAACCTCCCTATGTAATGGAATTTATGATTTGCTTTATCTATTTTATCTATTGAATAAACCAGTCAAAAGTGACCCCTTAAAATACGGATATTTTTATACCTCTATTTTCGCTTGAGAACATTTAAAGAAAACCAAGAACATAGGGGCGGAGATATTGTTAATTTAGTTGTACATGCTAAATTTCATCATAATCTGACAAATGATTTTCAAGAAATTTGAGTAGCGCGTTTGTATGGAAATTTCAGAGCGTCGCGGCCTTCTTAAGCATCCAAGCTCTCTCAAAGCCAAGAAATACGATATGCGATCTTTAGAACGCGATGTGAGGCGCTTGCTCATTTGCACTAATCTAACGCAACGGAATATCGCGTTTCAATTATGCTTTCATCGTCCCATGATCAAGTAATGTATGCTCGTGTTGCTCATTTGGCCGCAGAATGGATGCGGATTAGGTATCACTTGGTTGAGAAAATTACTTTAAGGAACCTCGGGGTAATGTAGAGTCACATTCTCAACAAGGCTGTACAAAATATTAATAAATTGTAGGCTTCCATCTTACGTGGAAATTAATGTACGTGTCTTAAGTACGAGTATGTAAGAGGGGGTATACGTTTACGGAAAATGAAAAATTAATGGTACGTAAATGGTGTTAAAGTAACATTCTGGGACGGTCCAATAGGCAAAAGAACAAGAGGTAGACCTATTACAAGATGGGAAGACGATTTTAAAACAATAGCTGGTCCAAACTGGAGACAAGTAGCTCAAGACGGAGTCAAATGGGCATCACTGGACCTTTACCTATTCTGGGTATCCGATAAATTAAATTAAAATTAGATTAAGTAATAATAATAAATAGTTTAGAGACAGAGAGATTTATATTAAGCAAGATATAATTAAACTAGCTGTTTTTCCCACGGCTTCGCTCACGTTTTATAGCTTATGTCAACCAAGAATAATGTAGCTTTCTAATGGTGAAAGAGTTTTTGAAATCAGACCAGTAGTTTCTGAGTTAATTCGTTACAAACATACTTACAAACAAATATTTCCTCTTTATAAAATTAGTATGGATTACAATGAATAAACGAAACTAACACATGCATAGATTTAAATAAAGGTAAAATAAAAAGGACAGGAAATAAGCAGCCTTTTTTTAAAATGTTGTCATAATCCGTATTGGTAAAATACAGAATCATTGTAGCGTCTTATTGCGGCCAAATGTTGCTGATATAAATAAATGCGTAAAGCAGAAGATTATGCTACGTCACTTTGTATTGGACAGGACTACTTAAAGCACTGGACAAACATTAAGTAGGCTAACGATGATGATGATGAGATGTGACTTCGATGTTGTTGAAAAACACAATTCATGTGTGTAATTGCTTTCAATCTTATGAAAAGGTAGACCTTAGGCGTTGAGCGGACTAAATTATGTTACTACAAATAACAGACTACAAATTGGACGTAGGCCTCCCATACTTTAAATCTACATACATACCTTAAACTATACCCACAAAATACTACTTAGACTCTGAGATAAGAAATTTTTAAATGTCATAAGTGTGCTTACTGTTTGATTTTTGTTTTTTTGTAAGTGAACAACTATTATACCTATTGTTATATACCTTTATTTTACCTTATGTTTACCTAAAGAAACTAACTAAATGTTATGTTTAATTTGCATTTTGTTTAATTTGTAATGCTAAGATAAGGAAGAGCGGGTCTACCTGACACAGGTATTAATTCTATACCTAAAAGGTAGTCCCTACCTCAAAAATTTGTAATACGTTAAGAGACGAAATAAACGATTTATTATTATTTATTATTTATACTACAGAGCACCATCGATCCTGGCAACTCTACCTACTGTGCGTTCGTAAAATAGTATGTAGTTCATACAGTTGTGAATTATCTGCTAACAGGCAGTCTTTGGGACACTTCGTGTTGCGGAAGCATGCTCCCCAGCACGGGATTGGACGTAAGTGCAAATTGCTCAAATAATAGAAGAGTCTGGCCCAACCTGGCCGAGTGCCAACGTCAGAGCGACGACCTCACTTGGCACTTCCTAATTGGGACCAATTCTTCACGTACCTACACGAGATGGTCTCTAAGAAAGCATTTTCATTGCGAGACTGTAAAGACCTATTTGAGCTATCGAAGGAATAAATTGTACCTACATAATTATACCTATACGTAGTCGTATGATAAAATAACAGTTCTCAGAAGACACTTCATTTGAGTTCAGGCGCTAATAACCGTCTTCTGTGAAGACGCTCCCTAAAGAACACCTGAGGTTCTTGAATTCTTGATGTGAAGATTCACATCAATGCGTGTAACTGTGTTCACAACTTATCGTGACTCAGAGCCACCCACAGTGCCATCAACGCACTCTCATGCTCACGACTCCTGCTATATAATCTTTGTCTAACTATAAAATAGATGTAGCGAATGCGTTAATGATATAATTACAAGGTCTTTTCTCAACAAAAGTGGTTGTGGGTAGGTGTTTTTTTCAAAGTCAACGCATACCTATTACTTAACATTGATTATGTTGACGTAGCATTCGATGAATTTAATTATCGATAGATAGATAAACTCTTTATTGTTCACACCACAAATAACGAAACAACAAGAGAAAAATTATAATAAAACTTATTGTATAGTGTAACAACTGGCGGCCTTATCACTAAAAGCGATATCTTCCAGGCAACCTTAAGATGGAGAGGATACGACAAATGAGTATGGAACAGGGTGTGCAAAAATAACAAGAATAAACATGAGATTGATAAAAAAAAGCAAAACATCGAGTGTTTTACACACCTACATAAACTTTATAAATAATACTTAAAATTAAAATATATATACAAATAAACATGCAATGTATTTTACAGGTATTTAATTATAAAGGTAGGAACATTAATGTTCAAGCTTAGAATAAATAAATAGATTACTTTTAGATATAATGCACCATCCTCGACCAGTCCGTCAGTCATCCTGGCGAGCGCATGGCCAAATGATATTTAATAATAAAAGAAAAGCTCAAAAACCGACTTCAGGTCAAAAATTTTTAGAGTTTCATTGATATTTTAAAAACTGCTTGATCGAATAAAATTTACATGGGAACACCTCGAAAGTATGGTCTACCAAATAAAATCAACCATTTAAAGCCATTCATAATTAACAGAGTAATTGCGCAACATGCAAAAAAAAAACATACTGACGAATTGAGAACCTCCTCTTTTTTTAAATCGGTTAAAAAACGCAGTCTGTCGATTTGTTTCAGCGTGAATAATAACTAACACACACACCAACAAACTTTCACATTAAAATATTATGACTGTATGATGACCTAGATATTATACGCGAGTCTAATTTGAATACTCATTTCAGATGCGTCTTCCTAGACATCACCGCGTAACACCGGAACATTTTATGTAAGTCATTCTATCCACTTGAGATACAAATTCTTGCCAGATGTCTCCTGCGTTACGGACGAGATAAAAATGCTCTTGAGGCGATGAACAAACGCTTGATCTACCAAATAAAATCTAAATCAGTCTGTATCATAAGCATTAATGCCGGGAACATACATACATTTCGTCACGCCTTTCCCCCGAGGGGGCTGGTAGAAGTGTAAAACATCCACACTTCGCCGGACGATATTCAGTCCCAATGTGACAGGGGGCGAGCCTGTAACCATACACTGTGCTCCAGTCATGTAGCAAATGACATACAATACGCACATGTTTACACAATGAACAAATTGGTGCATGCCGTCGGCTGGGTTCGAACCCGCTCCCTCTGGCTTGAGAGGCAGGCCTTCTCCAACTAGTTGATTGAATCAGGCGTTACTTTGCGGAAGTTCATCTTCAAAATTGTTACTTGAACTAATATCTAGTGTAATTCCGCTTTAACGTCGCATTTAATAAGTACATCAAGGAATATGAATTTTTTATTCTACTTTTAAATTTAGTAAATTTAATTTTTAGTAAATTTAAAAGTAGAATAAAAAATTCATATTCCTTGATGTACTAAATGTGACGTTAAAGCGGAATTACACTAGATATAAGTTCAAGTAACAACTTCTCCAACTAGGCTATCATCGCTTACTCAACGTAACAATCAACGTAAACCACGCTGTAGACTCTATAGAGCATTAAAGTGTAATTAATGTACGAGTATGTATAAAGACTTGTTCTGTAATTATCCATGTGACATTGTAAGCTTGTTCGAGTTAGATTGCTGTCATAGCATGTTAGAGATGTTATGTTTTTGAACATTTCGCTCAGTCGAGTATACTATTACTTGTACTTAATAATAGGCTGCTGTCTAAACTGTCCAAAATATGAGAGTGTCGTTACTGTGGAAATGTTGTCGTGAACCCCAAACATTCTAGAGATGGACCAAAATTGTTTCTATGTCAACTTAGAGATGACATGGTACTACAACTTGCCTGACGTTAACAAAGTCGTTGTCTTTTCCCATCTTAAACCCAAACCGTTTTTGGCTTGCTCCCAACGACCACCACCAAAACGGCCACCAATGGTGGTCGTAAAGACAAATTTTTAATTTTTGTCCCAACTGCCGCCAGTTGGGCTTGTTGGGTCAAATTATAAATGTCAAAGTTTTGATGGATAGATAGATGGATGGATGGATGTTCCTTACTTAATTACGCCAAAACGGCTGAACGGATTTGGATGAAATTTAGCACAGAGATAGATTATAGTCTGAAATAGCACATAGAATACTTTTGAACCGCGGGTAAAACCGTGAAGCACTGCTAGTAGATACTAATTAAAAGCAACGGGTAAATTCTACTTGCGTCACGGAAGGCGCTTCGTTTTAGGAACTGTTTCCTATTATAGACATGCTCTGCGCACGTCTTCAGTTTATTCTTAGAGCCGTGGAACGTCTCGGTCAGATTTTTTATCTTCTATTGTACGGAGACACTTTCCGTCGTGGTTGTATTTGGGTCAGGTTGTGGTTTTTGTGTTTATTTCTACAGTCGATTGACTGTTTACTATTCAAGTTTGATTTAAGCGACCGTTTTAATGTTTATAATAGCAGGTTAATTAATTTTCCAATTATTTTTTTTGTGATTTGTTAAATCGTTATGGCTAACAAAATCAGTACGTACCTATCTGCGTGCGTACTTTGAGCAAATGGGCCTGAATTAGATAACCTTACACATTTAAACAAATGTTACATAAACAAGTAGGTAACATTATTAAAAGAAGAACAAAAAAACAACTATGTTATGAATAACATGTTGTACCCTATGTTACTTCCACTATCAAGGCGATTCAAATGACACCTCACATGTTGAAATCCATCAAGCTGTTTAGGCTCTAGGGCGTGGCAAAGAAACCTCATACATGCCCACATACATACAAACAAAGATACATATACTCGTAATTATACTTGATAAACATAACTCTCCTTGCCTTACGCAGTCGTACTTAAATGAAGCTTCATAAAGGAAAGGTCTGACACATCTCATTCTCTCTTCGTGCTTAGGTTTCAGTATGTTTAATCCAAACAAAAAGCTTTCTTAAGTAGTTCAAATATTTGCCACCGTACCTGTCCAATTTCAGCTCTGCGTGCACGTTTATAAATTAGGTTGGGCACATGTTAGCACAACACCAGTGCATATGCTAATATTGACACAGCGGCGACAGCGCACACAGACTTATTTGGTCCAAATTTTAATTACGGAACATGGGATATAAAAGTTCCTCGAGCTATGTGTATGTGTGTGTTTATAGAGATATATGAGGTCGTATGCCTCTATGCAATTTAAATGTTTGTTAACTGTAGTTATGAAGTTCCTTATGATGGAACGGTAGTCGTATAATCTTCATAGCGGACTAGGTCTGGAAAATAAACTGTACTCGCGTGCAACTGTTTGTCACTTTGTATGAGAGCCTTAAAGTCATTCCCATTTCTAAGCACCGTTATTTGCTTTTGTTTTTGACGAAAGCTTTTAATTTGAACATATCTTTTGTTTAAAAAAAAAGAAGTACTTTCTTCCATAAAATAATTTCAGTAGCGCAAATTAGGGTTTTAGTTCGTTCATTTTTCCATCGAGAAAATTGCTTTGTTAATTATCGTGATACGGTCTTCTCGGGAGACAAAACTACTAACTAGTTCAATTGTAAAATAACACTAATTTTACATCTTTGATCTTGTCATAAAATTATACTTAAGCAGACGTTTAAAATGACCTAAATCCCTCAAAGTTGGAACAAAGAGCCTTTAATGCTAGCACTGCCAACGCATGACGTTATGCTAAAAACGTCCTTCGTGTCGTCCTCCAATAAGCCTCTTACGACTATACTTCGCTTTTAAGTAGCATATCCCAGTATTACTGCTGAAGTTCATGTCCCTTCAACATAAAAACAGTTAGTATTTTCATTGTTCAACGTAGTAACGCTTCACGGCCCTACCAGGATAATAAATGGAACTGCTGAAAAGCCGAGCTGTAAAGAATCTGGGCTAAAAAGTATCACGGACGACATAAATTTCTCGTGCGCCATTTATTTGACGCTGTGAATGAATGGGGGCTGACTGGGAGTGGGGCTCACTTGTAAAGTAGGACAGCGCGTACAGATTTTGCAAATTGTATTTTTCCCTTCAACAAAAAGTTCACGCTATGCGTAGCGGTTTCCTTTTACAGGATTTTTATAGGGAAAAAAGGTTTTCGTAGAACGAAATGATACGCCTTTTGACGCAAGAAAGTTTTATCCAAAATGAACGCATATTCTTGAATTAAGTAGCTTACTTTGTCTACTAAGATAATAACAGTAGAAATTTAAGAAACATATACGTATTATCTAAAGCTCTTAAAACTATGACGCCTTTGTTTTTTATTTATCTGAAAAAAAAATGCTCTCGAAAAATTGTAGGTGAGTATAGTACCTAGGTGACTCATGTCATAGTAACTGACTAACCGTTCAACACGAGCTCTATTAAAACCAAAATAGGTGTACAATACGAAGTACTAATTACAAAAACAGAAGACCGTAAGCACGCCCCTCTGGCCGGCAGAAAGGCGTGTGAACTGCATGTGAAAACAACTCGTGGACGTCCGCGCCGTGACTGTACTATTAAACGAGCTTCTAATGTTTGACCTTTACAAGGTTTACTCTCTGTTAGTGAAGAAGATGTAGACTTCATTATCATGGAGTTATGACTGACGTTACTGCTTCAGAACTTAGGTTACACAATACATGATCTTGAGATTTAAAACTCATGCTAATGAGTTCTATGCGAATCTGACGTGATCTGTTCCATCCTCGTTGCCTTTCTCAAGTTGTAATCAATGTGTGCTTTATTGCTCTTCTCGAGATTAGGTGATTTTGTCTCAGTGTGTACCCATTTGCATAATTTCACGAATTATGCGATGAAATGAACATAACTTAGCAGTAGTTGAAAGACACATAATTAGAGTATATTATAAATAATTAAGTATGTATTTAAAAAATATAGAATGATGTATGTTTAAAAGTCTCTGGCCGCCATTGTACAAGCTTTGCTTAGTTTGTGGTCAGACGATCGTGTGAGCTAGTGTCCCGAATATTATTATTATTACATAGTAATAGACAAAGGTACATTAAACTAAAAAACCTAGAAAAAGGGTGAGGCGCGTCTTCATAGTTGAAACTCTGAAATCTCTGGAAATCTGTCTGAAAATCTCTAAGTATGGAACTACTCTACAAATTATTACTAAAGCTACTAGGCTGTGAATATCTACCAACATACTATAATATGCAATAAATTATGTTTACGGCTAGCTTAGGTCAAACTTTACTGCACAATAAAAGTCGATGATTAGGTTGATTAGCTAAGTGTTTATTTACGATCAAGAGTAAATTAGCAATAAAGTTATGAAATAACTTAGTGCTTTATGCAAATTAAACGTTTATTAAGATTACACTTTCTCACTACGTTAACTACTATTCTATGAATAAGTAAGTAGGTGGGTATGTGATTTTTGTACTAACTAAATCAAAAAGGTTTACTTTTAAATGGAACGATAGTTCATGAAATGTATTACGCGAATGATGCTTAGTATTCGGGAAAGTACCTTTTCGGGACATTTTTGCAAATATGGCCTCCCGACCCCAAACTAAGCGAAGCGTAATATTTTCACTGTCATAGACTGATAAACATAAGTACATAATATATATATATATTGTATTGTGTCTAAAAACACATACTTGAATAGATACCTAATTTACACCCAGATATAGAACCATAGACTAGAACACACACAAACATTTTCATTACATGAATGTTTGTCCTATGGGGTTATGAAATCCATACCCTCAAGCGCAGAAAATAGGTTCACTACCAACTGAGCTACCGAGGCAGTCAAATTACGAAGAAGACGGGCCATATTGACTGCCACGGTGGCTCAGTTGGTAGTGAACCTGCCTTCTGAGCTTGGGGGCGTGGGTTCGATTCCCACCTAGGGCAAACAATTATGTGATAGACATTTGTGTTTGTTCTATGTCTGGGTGTTAATATCTATTTAAGTATGTATTTAAAAATATCTAAGTATGTATATCAGTCTCTGGCAGCCATAGTACAAGCTTTGCTTAGTTTGGGGTCAGGCGACCGTGTGTGGAAGTGTCTAGAATTTATTATTATTATTTATTTTATTATATTTTTATTGCAATTCTGGCTCGGCAATATTGTTACAATATTTTGAGTGGCTAAGCTGTTCATATAAAAAATTCTAGCATGACTGATTATATCCGGACTACAGTCGGCAAAATTGCCAGTATTGCCGGGCAAGTATCGCAATTAAAACATGGCCCGTCTAGGAGCGCCCGAAGACCATTAGATAAATGTTCTTGGAAATAAACTGGACAGCCAGGAATGACTGAATGTGAACTTACGTCCCTAAGAAGACGAACATGACATACACAAGGCTATCTGAGTCTGTCATTACGACTCTGATTACCCACTACAGATATCGCATAACGATAGCTTAATTGCGACAAAGCGCATAAACGTTTAGAAAGCGCGAATTGCGGGAATGAGATAAGTAATGAGATATTGTCTGTTTCAATCTTAAAGTAACTATAGCTTTAGCCTAAAAGTTAATTTTACATATTTTGACAGATAGTAGAGTTCAACTGGTGCGCTTTGATTATCTTCTATGTACAGTCTATAGATGGTAACTTTCACATGGCGAGTTACCAAGTAAAAAACAATCCTTCGAAGGCACGACGACGGAAGGACGAGCTACTAGTTATTTGTTATTCAACAGTAGATGGTCTGCCTTTACAGTTCCCGGAACCATTCCGTACTTGGCCTGCCTACTAAGGTTGTCATACAAAATGCTGCTTTGGTCTGACAATATTATAAGTTATGATACGACCGTCATCATTAGCTTTTGTGAATGACGCGTTGATATTTATAAGGTTTTGGATAAATTGATATTCATGGCGTTGGGCGGTTCAAATCATAAATGTGTTTGGAGCGCCACTTGGAATAAAACGTATAAAAGTACCTATGTATTTGATAGGTAATTAAAATTGGTTATAGAACTTGTAAAAGAAAAAAAGAAAGACAAATCAAACGTTGGGAAGACGATATGAAAAAAATAGCTGGTCCAGAATGGACACGCACTGCGAAGCGAACAAAATGGAAAGCTTTGGAGGAGGCCTTTGTCGAAGGACAAGCTGTAAAAGAAAAACCGGCTGCCGAAGTGACTAGCTAGAAGTTAAATGGTTAAATATAGTTAACTAAACAATTTATATTCGGACGTTGTCATACTCATAGACATAGTTGTTACAGCACTAAAGGCTTATTTTTTTTTAATAGAACTTGTAGATGAATTTATACCTTTTTATCTTTGGTAGGTGTAGACTATTTTACGTTGTTAATAATAATAATCACTTTAATAAACACATCTAATAATAGACACATTTTTTGGGAAACGAAAGCCCCAAACAATTAATTAGATTTAAAAAAAACACTGGACACATCCTACTAATATTATAAACGCGAAAGTTTGTAAGAATAGATGGATGGATGGATTGATGTTTGTTACCCTTTCACGCCAGATTGGCTGAATAGATCTGCATGAAATTTAGCACAGAGATAGATATACTACAATATAAATAGATAGTCTAGAATAGCACATAGGATACTTTTTAACCGCGGGTGAAATATGAGTGAGTTTGTGTAAATTGTTGCTGATACATTCAAGGGCTCATGGAATTTCATAAGTAAAGAAACAGTCTTTTCTACAAAAAATCGTCTTAAAAACAAAAAATGTTTTTGGGTCATTAGTCGCGGTGCGATTATGCCAGCCCGGATTAACGCTTATGCTATTTTTAACACCGTTAATTTTAATAGGTCCTTACGTATGAAATCAGCGTTTTGTCGTACTGATCAATTTGATCTGAAATATCTCCTCTTTGGTTAAGAATTCGAAATTCAAATTAATAAATTCATTTAGCTGGTTTTTTTTTCTTTGGAATACAGTCATTCATTTGTTATTTTCCTCATTATTTTTTCTTTGGCGTCGCTTATTACCGCGCAATGGAAAACATGAAATATCGGTATATTTACGAGTACGAGTTCTACCGTGGCACCAGTGCTGCAGAAACAGCTCGAAGAATTAATGATGTGTACGGCGCTGGTGTCGCTAAAGACAGCATGGTACGTTTTTGGTTTCAACGTTTTCGTTCTGGAAATTTTGACCTTAAGAACCAACCCCGTGGACGGCCGGAGATCAAAGTGAAAAACGAAGAATTAAAGGCTATTGTGGAAGCGGATCCATCACAAAGCACTTCAGAGATAGCAGCAGTCTTCGGGGTAAGTGACAAAACTGTATTAATCCACTTGAAGCAAATCGGGAAAGTAAAAAAACTCGAACGATGGGTACCTCATGAATTGAGTGAATCGAACTTGCAAACACGGGTCGCCTGCTGTGTTACTTTGCTCAACCGACACAATAATGAAGGGATTTTAAATCGAATCATTACTTGTGATGAAAAGTGGATATTGTACGATAATCGAAAGCGCTCATCGCAATGGCTGAACCCTGGAGACCCAGCCAAATCCTGCCCTAAACGAAAATTGACTCAGAAAAAGTTACTTGTAAGTGTTTGGTGGACTAGCGCCGGTGTCGTTCACTACAGCTTTCTTAAATCTGGCCAAACGATTACGGCAGATATCTATTGTCAGCAACTGCAAACCATGAAGGAAGAACTAGCTGTTAAACAACCGAGATTGGTCAATCGCTCTAGGCCACTGCTGCTTAACGACAACGCAAGACCACACACTGCACAACAAACAACCACTAAGTTAGCTGAGCTACAATTGGAATGTCTGCGACATCCACCGTACTCCCCGGACCTTGCTCCAACAGATTACCATTTCTTCCGGAATTTGGACAACTTCTTACAAGGAAAAAAATTCCACTCCGATGCAGCAGTCCAAACCGCCTTCAAAGAGTTTGTTGATTCTCGCCCCCATGGTTTTTATAGTAAAGGGATCAATGAACTACCCATAAGATGGCAAAAGTGCATAGATAACAACGGTGCATGCTTTGATTAATTAAATATAGTTTACAAAAAAAAATCGACTTTTTATTCCTTCCGTCGAAAACGCCAATTTCTTAAGTAAGGACCTAATATTTTAACAATCACTGTATGGTAGTGGCACTATGTTTCATACATTTGTCGATTGTGTACCATTACTAAAAATTCAGACTAATTGGTTTAAGGCTTCCGCGAGGCTCTAAATTTTCCCAAAAGACAATGGACAAAAATAAATGGACGTTGGTCTGAAAGCCCGCAGGGTTGTAGGTAAGGCATAACCTGATGATGGTCGCAATTACGTAGAAAAAAAAAGAAATTAAGTAGGTACTTAATTTCTTTTTTTTTTTAACAGGTTTGAGTTTAGCCGCCAATATGCCTGATGATAAGCAGTAATGCGGCCTACTATGGAGCACGCTTGCCTAGAAGAAACCGAAATTTAAATGCGTTCAATTATATCCCTGTATAGTATGTTCTAACGAGCAGTTTTTATCATTGTTCTCAGGAATGTAGACGGACGATGCGGGAGACGTCACACGGGATCTTGTTACAAACGATAACGTTCTCCGTATTAGCGGGTGCTATTTGACACTGCGAATATTAATTAAATGCTATATCTCGCAAAATAGTTATTACACCGAGTATCGTTTATCCCTAAAGCTGGAACTAGACTATTGCTGCGAACCCTTTCCAAAAAGCTTTTAACAACCAATAGGAATACATACTTTCGCGGATGTTCACGGCAATAGTCTGGTTCCAGCTTTGTAATACTAGCTGCGATTCGCAATCTACTCGTTATTGTAAGGAACCCTTTCATTTTGATATACTGAGGTATAAATCTTTATAGTTCTTACCAGAAACTTTGAAATCAACTGAAAACGCTTAAAATGGTGAAACATTAAAATTAGTCGGCCTTATGGCATTACATGGATGGATCACTTAATCTTCTGATCTTCTCCAGTCAACCTTAAAATAGAAAGGATTAATATATCAAGTATAAAACGGGGTGTGCACTGTGCAAAAGGTTTAGAAAATAGAAGTGTTTTTGTGAGAAAATAAAACAACGCCATAATCAATGTACTGTTTCCGCAGATTGTACGACCCGCGTCAGCGATAGCTGGACGACTACACGCAACGACAGGGTGCGTCCGAAAAACCTTATATTTACAAAAAAACTCGCTGTCGTAACACAAACGTCAAGCTCCATACACTTGTCGTTCGAGTTGCGCGATAACCGCCGAGCTGTCGCAAGCTAATGTCGCACAGTGTACCTATCTACTTGGCAAAAAAACATCATGACAAAAACAATGTTCGTCGTCAAAACAACTTCGTAAGCTCATAACACGTTATCGCAGCGTTTGTGTGTATGTGTAGACACATACACACAAACGTTTGCATTAATGCAGTGCAGTAGTATAGTGGATTAAAAAAAAAAAAATTAGAATAATTTTGAAAACATTGGGTAATCTGATGTCAGTTAATTAATCGTTTGACTTTTTAATTAATTCGTTGCAACTAATTAGAATTGCTTTCAAATAACAATCTCTTTTATAGAGTCAATCATTCAATTAATGGAATATTTGCTCTGATATGGTCAATAGACAACCAATAAAAATGATATAAATTGAAATTGAACAAATCACTTGTCTCGGCGATAGGTTTCGTTTCTTCAATTTTAACAGTCTCTAGATACAAACATTAAAAGTACGTTTTTGTAAAATAATAGGAGAGAGAGGTTAATACCTACCCACTACTACTTAATATCATACATCTATGTATTTATCTGCTCTGGCTCTGGGTGTCCATAATATATTTGTGTGTGTTCCATGGAATCTCCAACACAGAGAGACCTAGTGGGGAGCTATGAGTGTAAAGAATATTTTTTTTAATAGGGCCTCCATACATACTGATTTAACATTGTCGAAACACTATCTAAAAACGATTTTTTTATAGAAAAGTTTTACGCGCGCCAAAATGTAAACAACAGCTTTTTTACTTTACATTCTTACATCAGCCAGCTGCTTCTCAACCATGTCTTTCTCAGCTTACATCCTGGAGGGCTATTCCTACGCGTGAGATGAGATGAGATTTTATCTTGGTCACTCTCACACCTATGACGTTTCAAAAGAGGGCAACAAGGACGAAACAAGGTGAGATGAAAATCTCAAATCTCCGAATAGGGCCCCTGTATAGGCACTTAATTCAGGTTCATTTGCTATTAATCACTTTTGAAATTACAGCGCAAATTTATCTAATAAATCACAAACTTATGGGCTCTAGTTCATGTAAAATATTAGCGGATACTTAGGCACATAATTCTCTGTAATAGGTCTATCCGCTAATTATTAACAAATTACATGACATGTAATATTATAGTCAGTCTATCTTATCTATACAACAGAGTATTTATTAAAATAATGACTGCGTTCTGTAGAAATAGAGCCTTCACAGGGTCTCCGGTAGCTGATGTGAAGGGAACCTGCCTGCCCTTAGGTAAAAGGCAAAACTGGTTGGATGTCTTGTCTTACCGGACCTTTTTTAAATGTAAAGCGTAACTTAATTAAATGGCATTGTTAATAAGTTGGCTAAGTATTTAAGAATTATTGAAAAACAAAAAGATTTTAAAGTTGTTCCACCAACACATAGCGCAATGTTTCATTCACTCGCTGTTTTCATAGTTTTTTCTTCAATTTAAAATCTTCAAAGCAAATGTAGTGTTTTACGAATTTCGAACATACAGCTACTTACTTAATTATATTATTACTTAATATTTTTTATAATTTTGGAATAGTTAAATTTCTCGTGAAACTCCTCGAAAAAGTTTTTATTTGCCGGATGTGTTTACTTGTAACACAACGCTTAACCAAAAATAGAATCCTATTTTAGCGGAAACCCAAATTGATCGGAACGTATCATTCAGTTAACAATCACGTAGACTTAAAACGGATCAACCTACAGACAGTATGGTAAATAAAACTAAATCTATTTGAAATATGGAAATGGAAGTAAGATATTTTACCTCTATTTCGCAAACGAAAGGAAAAGTGAAAAGTCGATGAAACGAAATCGAAAAGGAAAGAAGTTTTTGTCTTGTTCATATATTATATTTAAAGCGACGATAGCCTTGTTGGAGAAGGCGCGCCTCTCGAACCAGAGGGAGCGGGTTCAAACCCAGCCGACGAAACGAACCATTTTTTTCATTGTGTGAACATATGTGTGTATTGTATGTCATCTGCTACATGACTGGAGCCTGGTGTGTGGCGATAGGCTCGCCCCTTGTCAGATTTGGAACTGAATATCGTCCAGAAAAGTGTGGGTGTTGTATTACAACTCTGCCAGCCCCCTCTTGCGGGGAATGCGTGACATATGTATAAAATATTATTATGCTAGGTCGAATGTGGAATGTGTAAGTAAATACGTTTGAGAAATAAGTGGGTTCTTAGAATTTAACTAGCATACGTAAAATTGGAAAACATACAAGTAGTGAAGACCTCATACTGAAATTCTGGTGTGCTATAAGTTAGAGCGATGGAGCTCTGCCAAGTCGATACGCGATGGTTGCTCGTGATAAATGGACTTCAATTCCAGTGGCGATCGGCGCCGGGCCGTCTGTGCGCTATGAGAAATATTTTAACACAAACTTACTTATAGGATAGGCATCATTTTAAACATATTAAATCTTTGTTTTAGAACAAATATTAATTTATTTGTACATAACTTAAAACAAAAACAGAAAATTAAAGAAAACTTAAACTAATAACTAAAAACTAAAATTTAAAATAAATAAACAAGTCCCGTTCCGAAGACGGGTCTGGGACCCTATTCGGAGATTTGAGATTTTCATCTCACTTTTTTCGTCCTTGTTGCTCTCGTTTGAAACGTCATAGGTGTGAGAGTGATCAAGATAAAATCTCATCTCATCTCACGCGCAGGAATAGCCCCCCTGAGCAGTAGCGCACTTGTAGTGCCTCACTCAACTGCCGTCATTGTACTTCTTCACTCTACAAAACTTCAAGTCTAGAGTGAATAAGTACTTTATAGGTCGTCGTGGTCCATCTTAGACCACAACGTCGCTTAACATCAGGCGAGTTGGTGGTCAAATGCCGACCTATTATACATTAAAAATTAAAAAAAACACAATAATTTAAATTAAAAGTCCATTAGTGGAAGGAAAGGTCCCCAGCATGCTGGCGGCATTGCCACGTTGAATGGCAATGCTCAGCTTCTGTGCGAAGTAAAAGCCAGCATTCTGGATACCCGAAGCCTCCACCAATCGCCTGGCCAAGGCACGGAAAAGAAATTACATATTTAGAACAAATCGATTAGATTGCCTACACCAACTGAAAGTTGGGTTGAATTGAAATTCATTACCAGTAAAATAATCTAGGATACTACCCACACCGACTAGAATCGTTACTTGCAAAGCATACGCTGTTCCTGATAATGTTGTAAATAGCAAAACATGTCAGTTGTCACTTTTAAATACTAAACACGGCGCAAATGCCACTAATTCCCAGGAAGGTACATAAAACTTAGAAGTTAGAGATGACAAACAAAACTCCACGTCTCAAATAACACAGGCGACTTGTATTTACGGGAAACCTTCGCAGAAATCCTGCTGACACCTTGTTCGCGCGTTTGAAGCGATTTGTTTGTCAGGTCCAGGCATACATTACCAATCTTATTAGATTTCAACTTCTCCCCGAGAACTCGAAACTGGATTCAAAACCAGTGTGATTTTAACGATGGAGAAAGAGAATAAAACTAATTTCAACATAGACGTAAAAACACGCTTAAAACTTTAGGGGAGTCATAAATCTTGGGGCACATAACTTTTGGGAAAACAGAATCGTGTTATGGTTGGCGTAGAGAGACTTTAGAGGGATTCTCGTCAAAGTTGTAAAAGTCTATAAATTGGCACAGGTGTGTGTCTTGTAACCGTATTATAAATACTTTCATACTTGTATTATTAAGCCGGCAGCGATGGCAGCCTAGTTGGGAAAAGGTACGCCTCTCAAGCCAGAAGGAGCGGGTTCGAATCCAGCTGACAGCACGCACCAATTTGTTCATTGTGTGATCATATGTGCGTATTGTATGTCATCTGCTACATGACTGGAGCACGGTGCATGGCAACAGGCTCGCCCCTGTCACATTTGGGACTGAATATCGTCCGGCGAAGTGTGGGTGTTGTATTACACCGGCCAGCCCCCTCGGGGGAAAGGCGTGACGATATGTATTATTAAGTACTTGCCTAGTATTTTCAGTTCCGTAGAAGTAGGAGCTTTGGATTCAATTTAAAAAGAATAGCTTCAGCTTTAATCCTGTTCGAAAACAAAAATTAAGAGCTTAGATACCTGATACCAAAAACGTAGCGATGAAGCCTTGCACGTGTCCGTACTTCCGATTGATTTTGCGCGAAGCTCCTGGGCTTCCTACGGATATCACGTTTAAGGTACTTCCTGTTCGTTTGCTGTCGACTTTTTGCGAATGAATAGCTTACATTTTATTTTATTTTATTTTCACATTATCGAAAAAATTGTCGCTTAATCGCTTCCTAATAGCAGATATACTTAAGAAGAAGATATCAATATCGAGTTCAGGATTTTTACATACTTTGTTGAAAGTAGTGCTAGCACGCACGATAAAACTGTTTCGTCGATAGTTAGTCGCTGATCGGGAAGGACGAAATAGGGAGACAGGTCCACGGCATGAACGGGGACTTGAGCTAAACGGCCCGGTATAGTTAGAGAATTTGCCAACGCTTCTTATTCTTATTCAAGATTATAATAATAATGATAATAAATAAATAAATAACTGCATTATTATAAATAAATATTCGGGGACATTATTGCACACACGGTCGCCTGACCCCAAACTAAGCAAAGCTTCTACTATGGCTGCCAGAGACTGATATACATATAATTATATATATGATATACATTTTAGATTTTACTTAGATATTTTTAAATACATACTTAAATAGATATTAACACCCAGTCATAGAATAAACACAAATGTTCATCACATAAATGTTTGCTCTAGGTGGGAATCGAACCCACGCCCCCAAGCACAGAAGGCAGGTTCACTACCAACTGATAGATTGGTGCGATAATTCCAGGGAGCCTATCACGATATTTTATTGCCATGATGGTTATGTTTTGTTTTCGACGCTGCGCGACCGCGAATCCTATCGCCGCACAATTAAGTTCATGTTAGCGCGGTGTCGAAAACTAAACGTAGCAGATGTCATGGTAGGCTCCATGCACTGACGTCCCGCTTGGTGTGTATTGTGTATTTCCCCCTACCAGCGCTTTTTATTGCCAACGCTTATAACATCATCATTGTCATATCGTCACGCCTTTCCCCCGAGGGGGCTGGCAGAGGTGTAATACAACACCAACACTTCGCTGGACAAATGTGTCCCAAATGTGACAGGGGGCAAGCCTTTCGCCATACTCCGGGCTCCAGTCATGTAGCAGATGACGTACAATAGGTACGCACATATGTTCACACAATAAACAAATTGGTGCGTTCCGTCGGCTGGGTTTGAACCTGCTCCCTCTGGCTTGAGAGTCAGGCCTTCTCCAACTAGGCTGTCATCGCTAATTGCCTATTGCTCTATTACCATATGATATATGATATGTGATATGATATGTATATGCTAGCACAATTTACAAATTGGTGCGTGCCGTCGGTTGGGTTCGAACCCGCTCCCTCTGGCTTGAGAGACGGGCCTCCTCCCAAATAGGCTGCCATCGCTTTTAACAAAACAGAATTAATTCTCTTAGATGATTTCTTAACTACTTACCTATATATCGTCAAAGTCATGTGAGAGCTAGTTCGCTTTTTCCAGGCTGATAGCATCTTCGGCCACATCGTCATTATCAGGCGAGTTGTGGTCTAACGGCTAGCTTGTAAACTATAAAACAAACAGGTACGCGATTGGTAAGATTTGCTGGTGTTCGTTAAATTTAAATAGCTGGTAAGCGATGAGCTAAATTGTACGGCAGTTATGAAGGCAGAGTACCAAAGTTCCAATACCATAATATGAATACTGCTGTGCTTACTATATTGATAGTATGTACCAATTAAGCGATGGCAGCCTAGTTGGGAGAAGGCCCGCCTCTCAAGCCAGAGGGAGCGGGTTCGATCCCAGCCGATGGCACGCACCAATTTGTTCATTGTGCGAGCAAATGTGCGTATTGTATGTCATCTGCTACATGACTGGAGCCCGGTGAATGGCGACAGGCTCGCCTCCTGTCACATTTGGGACTGAATATCGTCCGGCGAAGTGTGGGTGTTGTATTACACCTCTGTTAGCTCCCTTGGGGAAAGGCGTGACGATATGTATGTACCAATTAAGTACTATCGTTTTACATAAAAACCAATCTTGACGATTCTAATTGAAGTACAGCAGATACAGAAAGGTTCTTATTATCCTGTAAATGCGTTGTATGCTGAGTTGGGATCGGTTTTGTGTCTCTTTAGACCTTATTTTCTATTTAGAAATTTTTTTGTATATTTATATGCGTGTAAACACTCAGAAACACTCAGTTCAGTAGCGAATAGTCATAGAGAGAAAAGGGCGTAAATAGGAGCTGTAATCTTCAAGACGGCTGTAAAAGTTGTGCGAAGCAGTGAAAGAGGTCCAACTGATTTCTATTCTAAGTATTTTTCATTATTTTTTTATATCGGTGTATATACATCTTTCTGTGGCTTACACCGAACTATATAGTTGACAGACTTGTTGTACCTATTTCACTTCTGACTTTGCAAGTTGCTCTAATAAAATATGCTCTTTATAATATTGTCATTCTATAAATAGATCATATCCATCATCGTCATAGATCATAGACATATATTATATGCGTATTGTATGTCATCTGCTACATGACTGGAACCCGGTGTACGGCGACAGGCTCACCCCCTGTCACATTTGGGGACTGAATATCGTCCGACAAAGTGTGGATATTGTATTACACCTCTGCCAGCCCCCTCGAGGGAAAGGCGTGACGATATGTTTATGTATAAATAGATCTAAAGATTAAGTAACTAATCAGTACTTGTTATCGTGAAACTTTGTGTAATTAGGCCTTGTATGGAGACAAGGTTTTCATCCTACGAACATCAGGGCGAAAGTTTGTGTGTGTTTGTTTGTTACTTCGTCACGCTCAAACGGATGGACGGAGTTTAATAAAGTTTAGTAAGGAGGTACTACATTTTTAATAATTAATTACAACAATTAATTACCTGGATTAACACATAGGCTACTTTTTAACTACGGATAAAAAAATAATAATAATCATTTATTTGCTTATAAAAATAGTTATACAATTTCATGAGATTTCCTGTCTTCCAAACTAGGGTGATCCTGTGCTATGGGAGCAGCTAGCTAGCATTAACAGCAGATAAAACAGAAGCTATACATTTATTTGAGCAAAAATATGCAGTGCTTGTGAGGTCAGTAGGTATTTTTGTTTTATAACTGGTACAATCTAAGACTCTGGTTGCAAGCGTAGGCAGGTGGGACGTGGAGCAAACAAATAAGGATCAACGACCGGCTTCACGTTCGACGGCAATTGGTGACACCTGATACCTCATTTGGAGAGCTTTTATTGTTAGTGCCGGCTGCTGCCCGCGTCCTTTCTTGCATTGGGAAAAGGATGTTGTTAAAGTACAGCAATTAACTCTTTGAATTAGGGTTTCAGTGTTTAAAATTCTTAATTTGTCGTATTTTACTTAAGCTGTAAGTAAATTTAAAGAAAAGCTTGTTTATACCTAAAACAAATAAATGGACTGCTGCCCGCGTCCTTTCTTGAATTAGGAAAAGAATGTTGTTAAAGTACAACAAATAACGCTTTGAATTAGGGTTTCAGTGTTTAAAATTCTTAATTTGTCGTATTTTACTTCAGCTGTAAGTAAATTAAAAAAAAACTTCTCTAAAACAGTTATATGGAAAAAATACTCGTACCTAAAAAAATTAGTAGATGTAAACATGTTTCTTTTTCGTTATTGCATGGCATTTGTGTTATGTTATATTTTATGTAAACGAACTACTGCCCTCTGAGATACAGTTTTTACTAGTTCTGATGGCAGGTTTAATAATATTAGTGTCCTTACTTGTATTAATATTCAGTTCTAAGTTGTAAACCAAATAAATGTAAGTAGGTACTTTTAATATTGTAATTTTTAGATCTAATTTTTTGAACAATAAAGTTATTTGTATTTATTTGTATTTGTTATTGCTTCTTTATTTGATCATTTATTACCCTCCTTACCTACTGATAAAATACATACTTTCAAAATTCGAACTTTTGTATTGACGAACAGGCTTAGAAAAAAAAAAACTGATAACTGTTCGTGTCTGGTCAAGACGGTGTCTTAAATACGAGTACTCTTGAGAACAAGGCAACATTATTAAAACAAAAACCCGGCTACAAAATGTTGTACCCTATGTCACTTCCACTAACAAGATGATTCAAATGTTACCTCACATGACGAAACACATCAAGCTGTTTAGGCTGTAGGGCGTGCAAAAAAAAACCTCATACATTTATGTCATAGTCTAGCTACGCTCCGCGGTTTCACCGGTTAAAAAGTATCCTATGTGCTATTCTAGACTATAATCTATCTCTATACCAAATTTCATCCAGAACTGTTCAGCCGTTCTGTCGTGAAAGGGTAACAAACATCCATCCATCTATCCATCCATCCATCCATACATTCATCCATCCATCCATTCATACATCCATCCATCCATCCATCCATTTTTACAAACTTTTGCGTTTATAATATTAGTAGGAAATTTACATACACATATAACACACTCCTTGCGCAGTCGGGTAAAAATAGATATAGGTTCACAACAGCCAAAACAGCTACGGCAGTATATGGCTACAGTAAGCATCCTTTTGGTATTCATAGCTTGCTAGTCATAGATACCTACAGTAACTTTTCTTGAAGTTTCCCATTTCAAGGACCAAGAGACCCATTTAGAGTTGGAACGAGATAATGCCAGCACGTGCCGTTGCTGTTAACATTGTTTTGTTGGACTTTACGGTTGTTTTGGTTGTGGCTTACATTTCCTGGTACAGCTAAATACATACAGCAACATTGTACTTGTCTTATCTACTACAGATGTCTGTACTAACTGATAATAAGTCCAGCTTAACTTTCCGATCTTAAAATTGTCGTCCAGATATTTTTTTTGACAAAGGTAGGTTAAGTATAACGTTGTTGCTCTATCACCATATATCGTCACGCCTTTCCCCCGAGGGGGCTGGCAGAGGTGTAATACAACACCGACACTTTGCCGGACGATATTCAGTCCCAAATGTGACAGGGGGCGAGCCTGTCGCCATACACCGGGCTCCAGTCATGCAGCAGATGACACACAATACGCACATTTGCTTACACAATGAACAAATTGGTGCGTGCCGTCGGCTGGGTTTGAACCTGCTCCCTCTGGCTTGAGAGGCAGGCCTTCTCCAACTAGGCTGTCATCGCTAATTGCCTATTGCTCTATCACCATTGCCAATTAAAAGCTTATTTAAAACCGCGCTACTTGAATAGTTATGATCGACTGCTTGAATAAACTGAACATGGTAAGTCGATTAAATTATAATTGAGTTTTACAATCCTGTCTGTGTAGGTAGTTAACTTATCAAACACTACTAAATCTACCTACCAACATAAATCTAACGAAACTAAAATATTGAATGCGACAAAATTGGCAAACTTATTCGTTGACAATAGGACAATATACATTAACTCTGTCACTTTTCATTTCTTGTTGAAATTGAAATCTCAAAATTTCGGGTACTAACGAATGGAATTTAACATATTTTTACTTTTTTGTACTATAGTAGTCAAAAGCAACTCGATATGGGGCTATATTTTGGCGCGTCCGATATTCTATCGGTTACTTATTTTTTATTTTTTTGACACCACACACGGTCGCCTGACCCCAAACTAAGCAAAGCTTGTACTATGGCTGCCAGGAACTGATATAATTATTTACTTAGATATTTTTAAATACATACATATATACATATTAACATCCAGACATACACTTAGACTAGACATACAAACACAAATGTTCATCACATAAATGTTTGTCCTACGTGGGAATCGAACCCACGCCCCCAAAGCTCAGAAGGTAGGTTCACTACCAACTGAGCCACTGAGGTATTCTCTTTTGACGTTTCTAACGAGAGAGACAGTGACCGAGTTAATATCGCACGCGCCGGAAGAAAGAAAAGAAAACCTACTATTGTACTAGCTGCGCCATAATGCCCAATTTAGCGTGAAGGCCTTGCAGACTTAATGCACGGACTACTATTTAATTACCTTACTAGCTGGAGCCCACGGTTTCACCCGCAGTTAAAAAGTATCCTAAATGCTATTCTAGACTATAAACTATCTCTGTGCCAAATTTTATCCAGATCTGTTCAACCGTTCTGACGTGAAAGAGTAACAAACATCCATCCATCCTAACAAACTTTCGCGTTTATAATATTAGTAGGATAGGATAGACTGAGTCCGATCATGCCGCTTCAAACATTATATTACAGCGGAAAATGTAGGTACTCAGTTTTGAAGACACCAAAAAGGCTTTATAGCAGCACGCCTATATTGTAATGTATGTTCTAGAAGCTATAATATATTACGACTAACTTTATTTCTGAAAAAGTTACAGCTGAATTACTGCTACAGTAATCACCGCACCAGTAGGAAGGCGCACCAGTAAGAGACACCCTCTTATGGTGGATATTCCGCCAAAATTCACTAAGCGTTTCAAGTCCACTTTTCTTGTAAGAACTGCAGAAGTATGGAACTCGTTGCCTGCGTCTGTCTTTCCACATAA
This sequence comes from Peribatodes rhomboidaria, assembly GCA_911728515.1. Classification (NCBI taxonomy): domain Eukaryota; kingdom Metazoa; phylum Arthropoda; class Insecta; order Lepidoptera; family Geometridae; genus Peribatodes; species Peribatodes rhomboidaria. Next base: position 7,555,977 of record OU452168.1, read on the forward strand.
ATACAATCCGGGGGTGTTTAAGAGTAAAGTGAATAGGTATCTCCTAGGCAAGCGTGTTGCACATTCGATCACGTCGACGCTTCCGATCAGGCGAGTCAGTGGTCAAACGCATGTTGTAAAAAAAAATACGGTAAAAATAAGAAGAGCCTTAGAATAATGTGGATAAATAAGTAGGAAGGTATTTAATCGGCATGTGTGTGTAACATTACTGGTCGGCTTGCTTAAGGATTTATTCTGAAAATTATTAAAATTCTGGAGAGCTTCCATTCCACCCTTCGGTTCATATCTGCAGTAGAGTCCAAGGCAGACAAATATTGTAGTGTAGGATGAACATGCTACTGGCAAATACAGGACGTTTTCCAGGATCCGTGATGCTCGTAGATTTGTTGCTGTGAGTAAAATTCGAAGGCTGAAACTGGCTTTTTTAAATAGTTTGTTAAAAGTTCATCGAACAGTTCGACAATATTTAATTCATACATATTAATGTATGTACCTAACAATAGCAATACAATACAATAGAAAAAAAATAGAACCTAATTAGGCTCCCAAACTTATCCTAAACAGTTCGACAATATTTAATTCATACATATTAATGTATGAATTAATGTATTAAAATGTATTAATGTATGAAAACTTATTTATTTTATGAACTTATTTTTTTTATTTTGGATAAGTTTGTGAGCCTCTAATTAGGTTCTATTTTTTTTTCTATTGTATTGTATTGCTATTGTTAGGTACACAGTCTATCGAAGCGGAAAATCGCATTAGTAAGTTGAACAAAATAGCTGTAAAAAATCGACATGAAGTATTTTACTTTTCCATTTCGTTTATCTACCGAGCTAGCCTTAGCGTCTATGCTTCGACAAAAATGCTTTCGTATGTCCGAATTCTGTCTGGATTTTTGTCCGGATCGCTGTCTTTCTATACAGGTCGCATTTCTTAACTCTTGAAATGTTCTGAGCAGGTTCGATAATTATACAGATTTTTTTCGCGAGTCAGTTTTTGGATTTTTTTCAAAATGGCGACAACAAAAAAAATCATATCTCAGCAATGTTGAAAAATAAAATTCAAAGACAAAGGTTAAGGAATGCAGCCTGTAGAGGGGGGCAGACGTCCGCCGCGATGTCTACAGTTCACAGACTCACTAGTTTCATAAGTAAGTAAACCATCTTGCCGTTTCCCCTACTCTACCTCTAAGTGTGTCAAGATAAAAAAATTAAGTAGGTACACATGTACCTAAAATTTCTATTTTGAATAATTATGTATTCAGTCCTGATATTTCTTAGTCATCCTACCGGCTAGTGTTGCAGACGCGTTCCATCGATCCGTCTGCCGCGGCAGACGCCCGCGCCGACCTTCCCTCGCTTTGATAACTCCGCGCCAGCCATTGACCACGTAGTACGTTAGCCCTTTGATCTGCGGTACTAACTTCAGAGTTTATAAAAGTTTAATGAGAAATATTGGGATCAATACCTATTTGTGGATAATGTTTGGGTTGGATGATGGTTGGTTTAAGAGATAAATTGGTGGATAGGCCGTGAATAATTTTGTGGTGCTATTAGGGTGAACGTTTAGCAAGAGTAGGTAAATTAGAAATGGTAGACGAATGAAAGAAGTCTAAAGACTAAAATAACTTGGAATGTTTAGAGCCAAAAGCACTTACATATAAGTTTACCATGTACTCGTACTGATACAGACCTCTAAATTAAGTTAGTATGTACTTTTATTACGGGACCAATCATAAAATCACGAAATAACTTTTATTTGTTTTTTCCACTTTTCTTTGACGTGTTCAGTAGTAGGCATTCGACAAGTAGCCTGGTGATGAAGAATTTAGTACTGGAAAACAATAAAAAGCTAGTAGGGATAATAATTTTCTTTTGGATTTCTTTTTGTCAACTTATTGTCAACAGAGGTACACCATGGTTGTGCACAAAGCCACTTTATAACGATAAAATAATTAGACCTTGTTAATAAATCGCAGAATCTTGTCAGGGTTAAGTTTATTGCCCGAGTTATGTTCAACGAATTATTCCAATCAAAATCGTTAAAGCTTTAACATTTAGATCAGTGAATATTTAATTGAATTTCTCAATGGGACAAAATTAATCTCCTTTCACAATCCATTAGGAAAGAGCTATCGTTCTTTGGTTAGCAGCTAAGTTGGTTGTTAAAAATTAAAAGGATACACACTTTTTTAAATTTCGTCACGCCTTTCCCCCGAGGGGGCTGGCAGACGTGTAATACAACACCCACATTTCGCCGAACGATATTCAGTCCCAAATGTGACAGGGGGCGAGCCTGTCGCCGGGCTCCAGTCATGTAGCAGATGGCATACAATATGCACATATGTTCACACAATGAACAAATTTGTGCGTGCCGTCGGCTGGGTTCGAACTCGCTCCCTCTGACTTGAGAGGCGGACCTTCTCCCAACTAGGCTGCCTTAAATGACTACTTACTTTTTAAATGAGTATATGAATACATATGATTATGTATGAAAACAGACAATTTCATTTCAAATCTAAAAATGGCATTTATCTTTATTGTGGACATATACGCTCTCCTGTTTTAGACACATCCATACTAATATGATAAAATTGACTAAATCTGTAACTTTGTCTGTTTGTGAGCTTTTCATTGCTAAATGGCTGGCCTGATGAAATTTGATAATTAGGTACAATATTAATTACATTATTATTACGAAGAAGGTTTATGAATACTATTTTCTGAATAAACTTAGTCGCGCTTAGTCTTAGTATAAAATGACTAGTACAAAACAAAAAGTACTTCAAAAGCTTTTGCCTAAAATATTTAGCTTCAGTATTTTTATTTAAACCGATCATTTTCAAAATTCCTCTTGTTTTGTGTTAGCCCGCATGTAGCCCGTATTTAGTGGTAAGCATTTAACGTGACCGATTGTACGGATAACGCAGTCTGGCACGGCACGTGGCTCGATCCTATCTCCCTTATTGAAAAACCAGACCCTTTCCTTCTAAGCCCACGAGTCTATTAGAAAATGTACACCAGATGTTTCTGTCTACTTTTACATTGTCATTAGTAGTTGGTACCTTATCTCCCTTTTTAATTGCTTAGCTTTCTTGGTAAAGCTTGCAAAAGCTTTTTTACTATTCCTTCTTGCACATTGCACTGATCTTCAATACTGCAGATTGGGTTGCAGATTCACTGTTAGTACCTAGTTATCTTCTTTCTCCGTATTCGTTATTCTGTCATCACTTATCCAGTGGATTATTTATTTGTTGGTGCAAGGATATAATTACATTCTCTCACGACGATACTAAGAAAATAAGAACGGATTCAGGAGAAGATGAAGGGGGAGACATTTTTCTTTATTATGCAGTTGAAATTGAAAAGTCTTCGGAATTGCATGCCCGAGTGATAGAGTCAAAAAATTACATTTTGTTTGAAGTATTGAATTTATTTAACTTCTGGCCCTTCTGACTGAAATCCTCAATACGTCCTCACTGCTCGCGGATAGATCCCGTCTGACTGGTCACGTTCATATTAAGCTGATTAACTTCACTATAATGCCAATATGCAATATATTTTTGACTACAATGTTGTTTGTTTATACTTAAACTAGCGACCCGCCCCGGCTTCGCACGGGTGCAATACTAAATACACTACAGAAAAACTGTGAACGTTGTATAAAAACATAGCGGCCCGCTCTGGCTTCGCACGGGTATAAACAAAAAATAATAATTGTGGGATATCCATAAGAGATAGACATAAACTATCGCGGAGTTTTCTGTAGAACTTTCCAATGTGTACAAATAATTAGTACATTATTTTGATAAATCTCGTAGGGTTCAGCCTGCGTTTGCAATGTAAGCGGAAAAAAATTGATAATGAACGACATCACATAAGAAACCTCAAAAATAACAGTATTTCTCCACTATTTAATGGATGTTATTGTACATATAAACCTTCCTCTTGAATCAGTCTATCTATTAAAAAAAAAGCATCAAAATCCGTTGCGTAGTTTCCAAGATTTAAGCATACAAAGGGACATAGGGACAGAAAAAGCGACTTTGTTTTATACTATGTAGTGATGGAGCATATTGATATTATAGTATGGACGATTCATTTTTAAGTAGCTCGAATATTGTTGGTTTTTTTGACTGCCTCGATGGCTCACTTGGTAATGAACCTGCCTTCTGAGGTTGGTTGGGGGCACGGGTTCGATTCCCACCTAGGGCAAACATTCATGTGATATGAACATGAGTGTTTGTTCTATGTCTGGGTGTTAATATCTATTTAAGTATGCATTTAAAAATATCTAAGTATGTATATCAGTCTCCGGCAGCCATAGTACAAGCTTTGCTTAGTTTGGGGTCTGTCAACCGCGTGTGAAAGTGTCCCGAATTTATTATTTATTTATTAATTTTTTACTAACTTTTCTAAGCGTCAGCAGAGTTTTAATTGAAAAAAGTGGTAAACGATCAGGTAATCGATTTGATGAAACCCCTATTGGGGACGTTTAGCACTGGCGGTGTTATTTTTGTGTTACTTACCTGCAAACGTTGAAGCAAAAAAGGCAAGACAATAACACGAATAGTCGAATAGGGTAGTTATTTACATAAGTGTATAGTGTAATGGAACAATGCGTTTTATCTCACTGAAGCCATTTCTTTTTAAACGTGTGCGCGTGGTAATGTTGCCATGAAAAACATGTACAGTTGTACGAAAACTAATATGAATTCCTAAACTCTACGTTAGCCATTTCCGTTCCAATATACAACCTTAGTAGATTTCATATTCTAAAACTGCACATTTTGTAAAAGTTTAATATTACGGCTGTTTCAAAATTGACTTGTAAAAAAACTGCACAGTTTTTAAAAAGAACCTAAAAATATAGTCCTGGCCACACTTTCATTATGCACCATGTATGGTTATGTACACGAAATTAAACCATAAACCAATGCACATAATGTCGATGTAAGAATGAATGCACGGAAAAAAATGGTTTAGCTGTGGCAACTAAATCTGTTTTGCTGCCTATGTCTTAGCTGCTGCACCAAATATCTTCGAAACACTGGCAAAGTTTTGTTGACTACGACGAAGACTGCTTAGCTACTATTCAAAATAAAATTTTGCTAGGAGAATCACACTCAAGTTGCAACTACTGCAAATTACTTAACTGAGTTTACTAAATTTGTTATTTATATAAACAAAACAAATTCGAATGTTTCAATTAGCTATCAGAGCAAAATATTTTAACTACTTTAGGATAAAATATTTACCTGCTATTGCTAATTGTTAAGATTGTTAGCAACTACTGCTAAGTATTGTTAAGATTCTTAGCTGCAACAGCTAAATTCGTTCAGCTAAAAACAATTTGCTACGCTAACAAAAAACTTAGCTGTCCCTATAGTTTGAAAGGATATTTGCTACTACAACTAAAATTTAGTAACAGCAGCAAATTTTTTTTTTCCGTGTGACCGAGCGAGTAGTGTAGATTTTCTGCGTCAATGTGTGCGTGTTGTGTACATATACGACAGTAGCGTAGTTTTTGGATGGTTTTTGGCTTCATCTATATCATACGCCGTGCACCATCTTACTCTCTAGGTTGATCTGAGAGTGCAGATAAAAAGCAGCTGTCCCCCGTGGCATACACAGGCAGCTAGAAAGAGACAGCGAGAGCCACATTTACTTTTATGCAACTCTCATTGCGTTTTACGACGGCCTATCTTCAAAATTGTCATACCAGTTAGCAGATACTATAAAAATACCCTAAAACCATGTCGTTGCGTAAATGGACCGGGAAACGGAGGCGGGCCAAGTGCCTTCTAAATTACTGCAACGGACATAAAACATGGACATAATATTTTTATGTTCCCATTTGGACAACTAGATCGGAAATATAATATAGCTGAATGACAGGTAGTCATCGTTCTAGGTGGTGATTGCAGGACGCCATTTTGATGACTATGATTTAAATTGAACTAGTAGCGTTATGCGGTTACACTCGCAATTTTCTAGTTTGCCCGCATGTTCTTGTTGAAGGAAAATATAGCAAGGAATCAATAAATGATAGTTAAGTATGGTGGTAAGACACTTTTTTGTACATACTTGACTGCCTAGGCTAGGCTATTAAGTCGCCAATTTGTCAAATAGCGACGCGTTCTGGTAAGCTTACTTGAAAGACAAATGCCATTCTAAAGAAGGTACGTACGAGTTTGTATTTAAAAACGTACACCTAATTACTTTCCCATTAATTAAAATAACGACTAAATTAAAGTGGGCGATGATAGCCTAGTTGGAGAAGGCCCGCCGGTCAAGCCAGAGGGAGCGGGTTCAAACCCAACCGACTGCACGCATTAATTTGTTCATTATGTGAACATAAGTGCGTATTGTATGTCATCTGCTACATGACTGGAGCCCGGTGTATGGCGACAGGCTCGCCCCCTGTCACATTTGGGACTGAATATCGTCCGGCGAAGTGTGGGTGTTGTATTACACCTCTGCCAGCCCCCTCGGGGGATAGGCGTGACGATATGTTATGTAAATAAAAAAAACTAACCTTAAAACAGACAGAAGAATAGAGTCAGGTCCTATCGCATTTATCGACCGAGTGATCGTTAGCGAGCAAAGCGTCTGTTCTTCAGCTTCGACAAAATGCTTTCGTATGTCCGAATCTCTGTCTTTGTCTACAGGTCTGATTCGACAAAAAAAAGAATCCGTTTATTATTGAACCTGATCGCAAAATTACGAAGAATACGAAATACGAGAATCGGTCGAGGAATGAGGTCTACAGCTCACAGAGGCACAAGTAAATACTTTGTCTATTCTATTATTCGATAAGGTAGAACTATCTATCTATGGAATTTTATATTATACTAGCTGCACCCCGCGGTCCCAGGAACCGTTTATTATTTCGGAATAAAAAGTACTTACCCTATGTCCTTTTCTGTAACCCATATAACGTGTATGCAAAATTTCATGACGATCGGTAGAATAGTTAGGGCGTGAAAGTGTTACAAACAAACAAACTCTCTTTCGCTAAGTTAGGATAGTGTCATAGATTAGCAAAATACTTAACTGTTACAAATAAGTATTCCTACTAAATTCTTAGTCTATCTCTATATTATGTTATGTAGAGTTCCATTGACTTTGCAAGCTCAGCTTTAATTAAATCCACTTATCTATTTTTAAACTTCAAAGAATCCCATTTTAAAAGTAGTAGTACTCGTAGTAGTCTTAGAAATAGTGGACCTTGTTTCCGACATCCAGCTTTAGGCAAAAAATTCCAAGCATGTAAATTAAGTTAAGTCCTGTCCATCCAAAGGTTGCCTGGAAGAAATCGCTTTAGGCGATAAGGCCGCCCTTGTACTGCCGAATGATATTTTATTTTAATATTTTCTTTGTTTGTTTTACTTGTGTTTTTTCAAATTCAAAATCAAATTCATTTATTTCAAATGTCAAATTCATATTGGTAACAAAATAAGTTCATACAATTAAAATTACAATTAGTCACATTGCACATACAATAATTTATAAATTAAGTCAAATATAAATTAAGTTTTTGGTGTGCTGTAGAGATGTATTGTATCGTAAGTTAGGACATAATTGAGAGCAACAGCAAACTAACATGTGAATGAGAGAATGTGTTACTAATGCGCTGCTATGTTCTAAGTTCCAATAAACAGCACCCGACAAGCAGGTGCGAGTGCTTACGGCAATGCTATTAGACATTGCTATATCTTATTCATGCTATATACAAGTATACACTGCAATATATCTTATTCATGGATATTAAGTGTGGCGGCGAACATAAACTTGTGGCAGGTGGCACATCGATCGTGGCTGACGCGTTTTCTTTATTTAATGAAATTCCTATCTCCAATGCAAAGCACCTCTGAAATATTGCGATAGCGGAGCGAAAGCATAATAATACGCAATGGAGGGCTTGTGGTTTGATTTTTTACAAGAAATTCGGTTACTTTAAGCCGATTGGGTTGAAAGCAGTTTGTTTTATTTTAATTGCAAGCTTTTGAAACTTTCTTTGAAGTATCTTAGACTCTAAGTTTCTTAAATTAAAATTTAAAATATCATTCGATGAACTCAGATGCTCTAAGTGTAAAAGCCATACATTCCAAAATATAATTTTGTAGAATGAGATGCTTTAAAAAAAGTCTTAGAGCATCTAAATTCATCAAATAATATTTTGTATTTTTAGATTCTCAGATGATACGAGTATGTTATGGGAAAGTGTGTTCATATATTTTCTTATCTTCAATCCAGGCGGAAATTAGTGTGATGGAGACGTTCCTGCTTTTTTACGACAGCCTCGATAATTAAACATATTTTTATCAACAAATAATCATCAAAAATATGGATCTAAAGTTATTTTTTAACATGATTTAGAAAAGCTCTCTGTGAGAAGTTCTTGGTATTTTTAAATTGACCCTTTTTAACAGAATAATTAAGGTCGCTCGTTCGGTAATCCATAACATAATTTTAATAACATACATAAATCGTTACGCTTTTCCGCTGGATAGGCTGGTAGAAGTCAATTACAACACCCACACTTCGCCGGTAGATACTCAGTCCCGAACGTGACAGGGGGTGAGCTTGTAGCCATACATTGGGCTCCAGTAATTTAGCAGATGACAATATTATGTTCACAAATGACAATATTATGTTCACAAAAATCGGTGCGTGCTTTCGGTTATATAGGCTCAAAACCGCGCTTCTGGCATGAGACGCGTGACGCGAGCCTTCTTCCAACTAGGCAATCATCGCTTTTTACTCTGTAACATTAATAAAGTTTATATGTAAAGAGCACCAATATTGGGTCAATCTGAAGGAGGCGACAGTCCGTTCCCTGTCACCAAACAAAGTTAGTTTAATCAATGTCCCCGAAGCGTCTGATAAAAGTTACGAAGTTTAGGAACGAACACAATCAGGAGGTCGTATAAAGTTATACAACTCCTATTATTTAGGAGTACTCTTGTGCGTGTCTTCGTGGAATTGTGTTTTTGTACTGAGCAGACATAAATGAGGGAATGGACTCAGTATGGGGTTTTTACAGTTTAACCTCTGATGCACAAAGTGGGTGTGGGTAAAAAAAACGTTTATAAACTCAGTTTTTTTTTTATCAAAAGGGGTTAGAAGGTAACCATTCATTTCTAATTAAAATTAAAGTCAATAATATACTTGTTTATTTTATTTAATACTTACATTTAAATTTTACGTTTAGTTAAATAGGTCAGTAAGTAAGTAAATATAAATTTGGAATTATTGGAAACATTACCTACTAAGTAAAAATACTTTGTGTGCAATTTCTCTTCTATATGAACGTTGCAGAGCCTGCATGGTAATACATAGTAATACAGTCTTCTGTCTTTTTCGATTGGATTCAAACGTTGAAGTAAGAAAAAGGCTACATTTTACCTAGATTTACAGGTATAACTATTTCGAGGCTATACGATGTTTATTAGTAAAGGGGGAATATTAAGTTTAGCTCAGTATGTATACATATATAGCTCGGTCTCCTTTCCCCTCTACTAGACTGGAGCATGTTTACAAAATGTGGCACACTGATTTAGGTTAATCTGTTTTGTTTCCCTCCGTATAAAAACGAGTGATATTAGAGATAACTACAGACAATAATCCAAGTTTTGTGGAAATGTGCCCTATTTTCGTAAACGGTTTTGATATTTGGCTTTTGTTTTATTTTGCTTTTTCTATTCAAAGTATGTACAGTTTTGTTGGTAGCTATAATAACTATGTGTTCTTGTCCTTCTTTAAATCACCTTTTCATTTCTCATACTCGGAAAGTAGTGTTTTTTTGATCTGATTATTGGGTGGAAAATACTGCTTTCCTCCATAGAGAGGGAAAAACTTAAATAAATTACTTCCTACCTAAGGGCCGGAATGAACTTTAAAAATAGAACTGCTGTCAGCTGTGAAGAGTTTAAGTACAAAAAAAATAAAAAATAATAATGCTGCAGCCATGTGACTTTTGAAACAGCCAGTGTGAATTTAGCGCCAACTTCTTTAGCGCGGAATAAACCGCAACAATTACGCGCGGTGAATTCCATATTTAAAATTTAAAAAGTTGACATAAATTGGCGGGATACTAATGTATCTGTGACGGAATTCAAAAAAAGGTAGTAATCTTTAAATAGGTACTACTAATATTATCATAAAATATTATGTTATTATATATACGTAATTTGTAGAAAAAAAATGTGAAAGACATTGTGGAAATATTTGTAACAGCATGTAAGTAATTGGCTTACCGCCGCCCGGCGTAAACTTTAACTATTACTTTTACCTTAAATTCAACCTTATTTTATTTGTGCTAGAGTTGGAAATTGAGCCATTTAATGCGTGATGTGACTGAAATAGACACAGAATGTAAAATGGTCAGAAGTTCATCATCCTTGCAAGCATTCCGAATATGTTCCATATGAAATATCTTTGTAATGAAATGCACTATGCAATGTGGAGGTAAATATCAACGCACTCATTCAAACGTATGATTAAGTAGGCATAACTGAATAGTTATGTTAATAATAATAATATTCTTAATTGCTCTTGTTGTCTTATTGGTCATTGTTAATAAATGATTCAAAATCGTTTTTTTTTCTAGGCCATAAGTCACGCTGGGATGGAACTCTACGACGCTACTTATTTTTGATTGTTTTAATTTTTAAGATTTTTTTTCCAAACGGGAACCAACAAACCGACTAATAAATATTAGCGTTCGAAATTTTTAATTTATATTTTAGTTATTTGTTCACCTTCTTAATTTAAGCATCTTTACATACAGACATACACTAATGGCGTTAACGCCATATTCTTGTACCTGTCAATTAATAGTTCAATGTTATTTAGAGCCAAAAATTTGACTAATTTCTTATTTCTGAACGGTCTAGCTCTGCTGGAGTAATAACGTAATAGCACTTCTTCTGTAGGTTTCTGCAGCTTGGCAGGTGTGCAAGTGTGAGAGTTATAGGTAGTATAGGTAAGTAGGTAGGTAAAAAACGCAAGAAGCAGTATTTGTTTCTTGCGTTTTTTAGTGCAGCTTAGTTTAGACTAATTCGACTACATTTTCATAAATTCACTAGACTAGTGGGTCTTTGAACTGGAGCCCTATTTTTACCAGTCGAGTATTTTTTGTCATAGTCTCCCTCTTTTGAAAAGTTGTAGGAGTGAGAGTGACCAAGAAACATCTCAGGCGTTAAGAATAGGGGCCTTGAAGACTTCTTGGTTCTGTCACCCTCATATCTCTACCATTTCGAGAAATTTTCAAAAACTGAATCGACAATAGTAGATTATGCACCGAGGGCGCACAAAGCAGTGTCTTACGTCGCGGGCGGCTTATTGAATCCTGAGCGTAACGAGGGACTCTAGAGTTACTCGTAACTCCCGAGTGCAGCGAGAGAGCTACTCGTATGCAGAGTCCTGAGTGAACCGCGATGTTCAAACCGCCCAAAATAATGACACTGCTTTATTCTAGAGGTGAATACTCTACTTTTCACACCTCCTGCGAAGCAATAAAAAGATACCTACATACTGGGAACATATGTTACACCAAACACCGTCTTTTGTTGTAAATTTTGTGCATAGCTCGTGGTGCACGTACACCTGAACCACGTAGTTTTTTTTTGGTGGCCAGTTCAATTTTCGAATAAACTCTTCTTACAGTTCCCGTATGCAGAGTTTTCATTCAATTTTAATCTCTTTGCTCAGAAACTCTCTTGGAAGTTTCATCCAACTTTATCTCCCTAGAGATGCAATGCCTTGCTTTACGTTGAGACTACGTGATATGTAATTGGCCATTGTTAAGCAGGTGGTGTGAAAAAATGTCTTACTCACTTTCACGATATTCGGTGGAGAAATGCAATCAGTAGCGTCGAACAGCCGGAAATCCACCGGATATATAAAAACATTTTTGCCCAAGCTGAAACGGAGACACTACGCTTGCGCTTCACGCTCGTTCGGTCAAAAAGCTACTATAACTACTCACGTTAAGATAAACAGGATACTCAAAGCAATAAAACACAACCAAAATGATTCATGAAGACTTTGATCCTCGGATGACGGCTACCGTGCGAAAACCCAGGTTTTTAGAACTGCACAAATGGACGACTTCCTTTATTCAACATGCAGACATACCGCAAAAAAGTTCGTCTTCAATTACTTTTTTTATCAACTTAATAAGTGTCGAAACTTTTTCGTCTCGTTGTTCTCACGATTGTCTTGGTTCTTGTAATGAAGATATCAGATTTATTAATACATTTGAAGTTTTTTGGGTAAATTTTTCGTGGGTAAGTAATAGTTAGATCTTATTTGTCTATCTAATAAAAAAAATTGATGCAATCCATAAAAATCCGTAGGTAAAGTTAATAGTTATCCGAACAAGGCGGTAGAGTCTATTAAAAAAAAAGACTTTGACGTTCATAAGTGTATCTTTGATACCCAAATTGAATAAAAATATTTTGACGAAGTTTTTGGCGGGAACAGAAAAAGTGTTGTCGTAATTTTGTATTATTTTCTAAATCTTGTGATTCTTCGAGTGCTAAAGTGTAATAATGGTAGGTTATAAGCCTTTATCGGTTCGTTAAAGTGCACGAGTGTGGGCAAATGATACAAACATTGCAAAATATCACTTTTCGAGTTCTCTACAAAACTCTACTTAAAGTATCAGTAAAGTATCCATCACATTACTGAAATCGGGAAAGGGGAGGGAATCATCATCTACATCATCACCTTATCATTATCACTCTATCATCTTTAAAATACTATAATAACTTGACACTGGCAAATGTACAAGACGTGCGAAGCCAAATTCCCCTGTATGGGGGAGCAAAAAAAAACATTTTGACTTTGACTTTGACATTGAATAATTACTGCTAATTGAACGCATGGTTAAAGTTATGGTACAGAATAAATAATATATATTTGTACTTATCTAAAAGTAAATTAAATTTATGATTCCTTTTGATTTAATTAATTAAAAGCCAAGAAACTAAGACACAGTATTCCATCTATGCGGTGCCCTAGATCTGCAGTTCCATATTCCTTCTCTATAATTTAGTTAGAGCGTAGTATGATTATTAGTTATCATGCCTTACATACCCATAAGCAATTAGCGGCAATGAAGCACCGGCAATTATTAAACTAGGTGGGTAGGTTGGTAGGCTGTCGTAACTTGTAATGTAGGTCTTATGCTTCGTCCTGACTAAGCAAACTGTCATTGAGTTGTCACTGAGTTTTCAAAGCCAGCTGCCTTTTAGCCTTCAGTTTGCCGAGTATTTACTCACTTAGCTGCGTAGCACGCAATGTAGCAAATACTGTATCAAGTGAGAAATCCGAAATCAGAAATCAGAATTTATTGATGGCTCCTACAGTTACACGTCACAGTTGAATTTTTATAATGAATGACAGAACAATATGAGAACAATAATAATTGATAATTATGTCAAATTAAAAAAAAATCATTAATGTCATACTAAAAAATAATTATGTAGGTACGGAGTAGGTATGGAAGTGCGAGCATACTGTGAATGTCGCACCTGCGTACTCACTAGGTACGCAGTTTGCGACGTAGTGCTCGTTGACTGATTCAGCGGCCGCTTACATTTTGTTTGCTACAGTTTGCCGTTACTCGACTCAAAATCAGGCAGCAGATAGTCAGTAGTCATTTTGCTTAGTTAGGACGAAGCCTTTAGTGAGTGTACTTTATCTATGGAAACCTATAAATGGACCTACACACCTCTAGATACGTAGATAACTCCGTAGTCTGACCGCACATGGAATAAAAGCCTAACCCCCTTAGCAATAAAAGTTGAATAGCCCCGGAATAGATATACAATTTTTTGTCTTTTTCTTTCTTTAATATTTTTGAACTCAATCGAAAAAAACAAAAGACCGTGTATCTATTCCAAAGCTATACAAGGTGAGAATATAAAATCCTGATGAGAGTGCTAAAGTACAAAGATGGTATACATTTTAAGGATTGTGATATCTTGATTTAATATAAACGGCATCGTGTGAACTTAAATGGATCTGGGGGGAATTCAGCTAACCATTTAACGGTTCAGTTTTAAGCCAATGCCTGAACCGTTGCCGTTGCATTAGCCACGGAGAACGGCTCTGGCTCGGCTAACTAATGTTTGTACAAACTTTTCACCGGTAGCAGATTTGTGAGACATTAGTGATACTTAACTGTTTCTTTCTTTAATCCGGAGGTGGGCGTTGTTATCCGCGACACAGTTTTTTAACTACTGCGGGTAGCATCGATACACTTTTATTAATGAACTTTTATTATAGTTCCAAATAAAGATTTTTTGTACTGTACTTTTATTTTGTAAAGAATTTGTTTCCCGTCCGTTTTTTAACAACAAACAACAACGTTGACAAACGCAACGTTAACGGTTCAGTTACGCAAGAGCATCGGCTTTTGTTAGCTAAATTGCCCCCCTGTACAAAGTAACATGGCTGTGAGTGAAGAAGTGGTTGGAGTCACACCAGCCGAGTGGCATTTCACGATCTAGGAAACACTCACAATGACGGGCCACGATCCCTCCGGATAGTAAAAAACAACCGATTTATCTGTACAATGTTTAGCCCTTCCCTACTAAAAGCGAATAAAATACGTAGAGCAGAGAACAATCGGCAATTATCCGAATCGCCTTTACCGTGCTATAAATACTTTTACGTCTTTTGAGAATCTATGGTGAACATTAGATAGAGGCATCGCACCAAGCTTAAGCTGGAGAAAAAAGTGAATAAGTATTTCTACTTATTTTCTCTATTTGCTAAAAGTATCTCTTAGTTTGCCCCAGTATTTTGAACTTCAAGTTGAGAATATCCTATCTTACTTCCTAATAATCTTAAAAATATTAACTAAAATAACTTGGAATGTTTAGAGCCAAAAGCACTTACATATAAGTTTACCATGTACTCGTACTGATACAGACCTCTAAATTAAGTTAGTATGTACTTTTATTACGGGACCAATCATAAAATCACGAAATAACTTTTATTTGTTTTTTCCACTTTTCTTTGACGTGTTCAGTAGTAGGCATTCGACAAGTAGCCTGGTGATGAAGAATTTAGTACTGGAAAACAATAAAAAGCTAGTAGGGATAATAATTTTCTTTTGGATTTCTTTTTGTCAACTTATTGTCAACAGAGGTACACCATGGTTGTGCACAAAGCCACTTTATAACGATAAAATAATTAGACCTTGTTAATAAATCGCAGAATCTTGTCAGGGTTAAGTTTATTGCCCGAGTTATGTTCAACGAATTATTCCAATCAAAATCGTTAAAGCTTTAACATTTAGATCAGTGAATATTTAATTGAATTTCTCAATGGGACAAAATTAATCTCCTTTCACAATCCATTAGGAAAGAGCTATCGTTCTTTGGTTAGCAGCTAAGTTGGTTGTTAAAAATTAAAAGGATACACACTTTTTTAAATTTCGTCACGCCTTTCCCCCGAGGGGGCTGGCAGACGTGTAATACAACACCCACATTTCGCCGAACGATATTCAGTCCCAAATGTGACAGGGGGCGAGCCTGTCGCCGGGCTCCAGTCATGTAGCAGATGGCATACAATATGCACATATGTTCACACAATGAACAAATTTGTGCGTGCCGTCGGCTGGGTTCGAACTCGCTCCCTCTGACTTGAGAGGCGGACCTTCTCCCAACTAGGCTGCCTTAAATGACTACTTACTTTTTAAATGAGTATATGAATACATATGATTATGTATGAAAACAGACAATTTCATTTCAAATCTAAAAATGGCATTTATCTTTATTGTGGACATATACGCTCTCCTGTTTTAGACACATCCATACTAATATGATAAAATTGACTAAATCTGTAACTTTGTCTGTTTGTGAGCTTTTCATTGCTAAATGGCTGGCCTGATGAAATTTGATAATTAGGTACAATATTAATTACATTATTATTACGAAGAAGGTTTATGAATACTATTTTCTGAATAAACTTAGTCGCGCTTAGTCTTAGTATAAAATGACTAGTACAAAACAAAAAGTACTTCAAAAGCTTTTGCCTAAAATATTTAGCTTCAGTATTTTTATTTAAACCGATCATTTTCAAAATTCCTCTTGTTTTGTGTTAGCCCGCATGTAGCCCGTATTTAGTGGTAAGCATTTAACGTGACCGATTGTACGGATAACGCAGTCTGGCACGGCACGTGGCTCGATCCTATCTCCCTTATTGAAAAACCAGACCCTTTCCTTCTAAGCCCACGAGTCTATTAGAAAATGTACACCAGATGTTTCTGTCTACTTTTACATTGTCATTAGTAGTTGGTACCTTATCTCCCTTTTTAATTGCTTAGCTTTCTTGGTAAAGCTTGCAAAAGCTTTTTTACTATTCCTTCTTGCACATTGCACTGATCTTCAATACTGCAGATTGGGTTGCAGATTCACTGTTAGTACCTAGTTATCTTCTTTCTCCGTATTCGTTATTCTGTCATCACTTATCCAGTGGATTATTTATTTGTTGGTGCAAGGATATAATTACATTCTCTCACGACGATACTAAGAAAATAAGAACGGATTCAGGAGAAGATGAAGGGGGAGACATTTTTCTTTATTATGCAGTTGAAATTGAAAAGTCTTCGGAATTGCATGCCCGAGTGATAGAGTCAAAAAATTACATTTTGTTTGAAGTATTGAATTTATTTAACTTCTGGCCCTTCTGACTGAAATCCTCAATACGTCCTCACTGCTCGCGGATAGATCCCGTCTGACTGGTCACGTTCATATTAAGCTGATTAACTTCACTATAATGCCAATATGCAATATATTTTTGACTACAATGTTGTTTGTTTATACTTAAACTAGCGACCCGCCCCGGCTTCGCACGGGTGCAATACTAAATACACTACAGAAAAACTGTGAACGTTGTATAAAAACATAGCGGCCCGCTCTGGCTTCGCACGGGTATAAACAAAAAATAATAATTGTGGGATATCCATAAGAGATAGACATAAACTATCGCGGAGTTTTCTGTAGAACTTTCCAATGTGTACAAATAATTAGTACATTATTTTGATAAATCTCGTAGGGTTCAGCCTGCGTTTGCAATGTAAGCGGAAAAAAATTGATAATGAACGACATCACATAAGAAACCTCAAAAATAACAGTATTTCTCCACTATTTAATGGATGTTATTGTACATATAAACCTTCCTCTTGAATCAGTCTATCTATTAAAAAAAAAGCATCAAAATCCGTTGCGTAGTTTCCAAGATTTAAGCATACAAAGGGACATAGGGACAGAAAAAGCGACTTTGTTTTATACTATGTAGTGATGGAGCATATTGATATTATAGTATGGACGATTCATTTTTAAGTAGCTCGAATATTGTTGGTTTTTTTGACTGCCTCGATGGCTCACTTGGTAATGAACCTGCCTTCTGAGGTTGGTTGGGGGCACGGGTTCGATTCCCACCTAGGGCAAACATTCATGTGATATGAACATGAGTGTTTGTTCTATGTCTGGGTGTTAATATCTATTTAAGTATGCATTTAAAAATATCTAAGTATGTATATCAGTCTCCGGCAGCCATAGTACAAGCTTTGCTTAGTTTGGGGTCTGTCAACCGCGTGTGAAAGTGTCCCGAATTTATTATTTATTTATTAATTTTTTACTAACTTTTCTAAGCGTCAGCAGAGTTTTAATTGAAAAAAGTGGTAAACGATCAGGTAATCGATTTGATGAAACCCCTATTGGGGACGTTTAGCACTGGCGGTGTTATTTTTGTGTTACTTACCTGCAAACGTTGAAGCAAAAAAGGCAAGACAATAACACGAATAGTCGAATAGGGTAGTTATTTACATAAGTGTATAGTGTAATGGAACAATGCGTTTTATCTCACTGAAGCCATTTCTTTTTAAACGTGTGCGCGTGGTAATGTTGCCATGAAAAACATGTACAGTTGTACGAAAACTAATATGAATTCCTAAACTCTACGTTAGCCATTTCCGTTCCAATATACAACCTTAGTAGATTTCATATTCTAAAACTGCACATTTTGTAAAAGTTTAATATTACGGCTGTTTCAAAATTGACTTGTAAAAAAACTGCACAGTTTTTAAAAAGAACCTAAAAATATAGTCCTGGCCACACTTTCATTATGCACCATGTATGGTTATGTACACGAAATTAAACCATAAACCAATGCACATAATGTCGATGTAAGAATGAATGCACGGAAAAAAATGGTTTAGCTGTGGCAACTAAATCTGTTTTGCTGCCTATGTCTTAGCTGCTGCACCAAATATCTTCGAAACACTGGCAAAGTTTTGTTGACTACGACGAAGACTGCTTAGCTACTATTCAAAATAAAATTTTGCTAGGAGAATCACACTCAAGTTGCAACTACTGCAAATTACTTAACTGAGTTTACTAAATTTGTTATTTATATAAACAAAACAAATTCGAATGTTTCAATTAGCTATCAGAGCAAAATATTTTAACTACTTTAGGATAAAATATTTACCTGCTATTGCTAATTGTTAAGATTGTTAGCAACTACTGCTAAGTATTGTTAAGATTCTTAGCTGCAACAGCTAAATTCGTTCAGCTAAAAACAATTTGCTACGCTAACAAAAAACTTAGCTGTCCCTATAGTTTGAAAGGATATTTGCTACTACAACTAAAATTTAGTAACAGCAGCAAATTTTTTTTTTCCGTGTGACCGAGCGAGTAGTGTAGATTTTCTGCGTCAATGTGTGCGTGTTGTGTACATATACGACAGTAGCGTAGTTTTTGGATGGTTTTTGGCTTCATCTATATCATACGCCGTGCACCATCTTACTCTCTAGGTTGATCTGAGAGTGCAGATAAAAAGCAGCTGTCCCCCGTGGCATACACAGGCAGCTAGAAAGAGACAGCGAGAGCCACATTTACTTTTATGCAACTCTCATTGCGTTTTACGACGGCCTATCTTCAAAATTGTCATACCAGTTAGCAGATACTATAAAAATACCCTAAAACCATGTCGTTGCGTAAATGGACCGGGAAACGGAGGCGGGCCAAGTGCCTTCTAAATTACTGCAACGGACATAAAACATGGACATAATATTTTTATGTTCCCATTTGGACAACTAGATCGGAAATATAATATAGCTGAATGACAGGTAGTCATCGTTCTAGGTGGTGATTGCAGGACGCCATTTTGATGACTATGATTTAAATTGAACTAGTAGCGTTATGCGGTTACACTCGCAATTTTCTAGTTTGCCCGCATGTTCTTGTTGAAGGAAAATATAGCAAGGAATCAATAAATGATAGTTAAGTATGGTGGTAAGACACTTTTTTGTACATACTTGACTGCCTAGGCTAGGCTATTAAGTCGCCAATTTGTCAAATAGCGACGCGTTCTGGTAAGCTTACTTGAAAGACAAATGCCATTCTAAAGAAGGTACGTACGAGTTTGTATTTAAAAACGTACACCTAATTACTTTCCCATTAATTAAAATAACGACTAAATTAAAGTGGGCGATGATAGCCTAGTTGGAGAAGGCCCGCCGGTCAAGCCAGAGGGAGCGGGTTCAAACCCAACCGACTGCACGCATTAATTTGTTCATTATGTGAACATAAGTGCGTATTGTATGTCATCTGCTACATGACTGGAGCCCGGTGTATGGCGACAGGCTCGCCCCCTGTCACATTTGGGACTGAATATCGTCCGGCGAAGTGTGGGTGTTGTATTACACCTCTGCCAGCCCCCTCGGGGGATAGGCGTGACGATATGTTATGTAAATAAAAAAAACTAACCTTAAAACAGACAGAAGAATAGAGTCAGGTCCTATCGCATTTATCGACCGAGTGATCGTTAGCGAGCAAAGCGTCTGTTCTTCAGCTTCGACAAAATGCTTTCGTATGTCCGAATCTCTGTCTTTGTCTACAGGTCTGATTCGACAAAAAAAAGAATCCGTTTATTATTGAACCTGATCGCAAAATTACGAAGAATACGAAATACGAGAATCGGTCGAGGAATGAGGTCTACAGCTCACAGAGGCACAAGTAAATACTTTGTCTATTCTATTATTCGATAAGGTAGAACTATCTATCTATGGAATTTTATATTATACTAGCTGCACCCCGCGGTCCCAGGAACCGTTTATTATTTCGGAATAAAAAGTACTTACCCTATGTCCTTTTCTGTAACCCATATAACGTGTATGCAAAATTTCATGACGATCGGTAGAATAGTTAGGGCGTGAAAGTGTTACAAACAAACAAACTCTCTTTCGCTAAGTTAGGATAGTGTCATAGATTAGCAAAATACTTAACTGTTACAAATAAGTATTCCTACTAAATTCTTAGTCTATCTCTATATTATGTTATGTAGAGTTCCATTGACTTTGCAAGCTCAGCTTTAATTAAATCCACTTATCTATTTTTAAACTTCAAAGAATCCCATTTTAAAAGTAGTAGTACTCGTAGTAGTCTTAGAAATAGTGGACCTTGTTTCCGACATCCAGCTTTAGGCAAAAAATTCCAAGCATGTAAATTAAGTTAAGTCCTGTCCATCCAAAGGTTGCCTGGAAGAAATCGCTTTAGGCGATAAGGCCGCCCTTGTACTGCCGAATGATATTTTATTTTAATATTTTCTTTGTTTGTTTTACTTGTGTTTTTTCAAATTCAAAATCAAATTCATTTATTTCAAATGTCAAATTCATATTGGTAACAAAATAAGTTCATACAATTAAAATTACAATTAGTCACATTGCACATACAATAATTTATAAATTAAGTCAAATATAAATTAAGTTTTTGGTGTGCTGTAGAGATGTATTGTATCGTAAGTTAGGACATAATTGAGAGCAACAGCAAACTAACATGTGAATGAGAGAATGTGTTACTAATGCGCTGCTATGTTCTAAGTTCCAATAAACAGCACCCGACAAGCAGGTGCGAGTGCTTACGGCAATGCTATTAGACATTGCTATATCTTATTCATGCTATATACAAGTATACACTGCAATATATCTTATTCATGGATATTAAGTGTGGCGGCGAACATAAACTTGTGGCAGGTGGCACATCGATCGTGGCTGACGCGTTTTCTTTATTTAATGAAATTCCTATCTCCAATGCAAAGCACCTCTGAAATATTGCGATAGCGGAGCGAAAGCATAATAATACGCAATGGAGGGCTTGTGGTTTGATTTTTTACAAGAAATTCGGTTACTTTAAGCCGATTGGGTTGAAAGCAGTTTGTTTTATTTTAATTGCAAGCTTTTGAAACTTTCTTTGAAGTATCTTAGACTCTAAGTTTCTTAAATTAAAATTTAAAATATCATTCGATGAACTCAGATGCTCTAAGTGTAAAAGCCATACATTCCAAAATATAATTTTGTAGAATGAGATGCTTTAAAAAAAGTCTTAGAGCATCTAAATTCATCAAATAATATTTTGTATTTTTAGATTCTCAGATGATACGAGTATGTTATGGGAAAGTGTGTTCATATATTTTCTTATCTTCAATCCAGGCGGAAATTAGTGTGATGGAGACGTTCCTGCTTTTTTACGACAGCCTCGATAATTAAACATATTTTTATCAACAAATAATCATCAAAAATATGGATCTAAAGTTATTTTTTAACATGATTTAGAAAAGCTCTCTGTGAGAAGTTCTTGGTATTTTTAAATTGACCCTTTTTAACAGAATAATTAAGGTCGCTCGTTCGGTAATCCATAACATAATTTTAATAACATACATAAATCGTTACGCTTTTCCGCTGGATAGGCTGGTAGAAGTCAATTACAACACCCACACTTCGCCGGTAGATACTCAGTCCCGAACGTGACAGGGGGTGAGCTTGTAGCCATACATTGGGCTCCAGTAATTTAGCAGATGACAATATTATGTTCACAAATGACAATATTATGTTCACAAAAATCGGTGCGTGCTTTCGGTTATATAGGCTCAAAACCGCGCTTCTGGCATGAGACGCGTGACGCGAGCCTTCTTCCAACTAGGCAATCATCGCTTTTTACTCTGTAACATTAATAAAGTTTATATGTAAAGAGCACCAATATTGGGTCAATCTGAAGGAGGCGACAGTCCGTTCCCTGTCACCAAACAAAGTTAGTTTAATCAATGTCCCCGAAGCGTCTGATAAAAGTTACGAAGTTTAGGAACGAACACAATCAGGAGGTCGTATAAAGTTATACAACTCCTATTATTTAGGAGTACTCTTGTGCGTGTCTTCGTGGAATTGTGTTTTTGTACTGAGCAGACATAAATGAGGGAATGGACTCAGTATGGGGTTTTTACAGTTTAACCTCTGATGCACAAAGTGGGTGTGGGTAAAAAAAACGTTTATAAACTCAGTTTTTTTTTTATCAAAAGGGGTTAGAAGGTAACCATTCATTTCTAATTAAAATTAAAGTCAATAATATACTTGTTTATTTTATTTAATACTTACATTTAAATTTTACGTTTAGTTAAATAGGTCAGTAAGTAAGTAAATATAAATTTGGAATTATTGGAAACATTACCTACTAAGTAAAAATACTTTGTGTGCAATTTCTCTTCTATATGAACGTTGCAGAGCCTGCATGGTAATACATAGTAATACAGTCTTCTGTCTTTTTCGATTGGATTCAAACGTTGAAGTAAGAAAAAGGCTACATTTTACCTAGATTTACAGGTATAACTATTTCGAGGCTATACGATGTTTATTAGTAAAGGGGGAATATTAAGTTTAGCTCAGTATGTATACATATATAGCTCGGTCTCCTTTCCCCTCTACTAGACTGGAGCATGTTTACAAAATGTGGCACACTGATTTAGGTTAATCTGTTTTGTTTCCCTCCGTATAAAAACGAGTGATATTAGAGATAACTACAGACAATAATCCAAGTTTTGTGGAAATGTGCCCTATTTTCGTAAACGGTTTTGATATTTGGCTTTTGTTTTATTTTGCTTTTTCTATTCAAAGTATGTACAGTTTTGTTGGTAGCTATAATAACTATGTGTTCTTGTCCTTCTTTAAATCACCTTTTCATTTCTCATACTCGGAAAGTAGTGTTTTTTTGATCTGATTATTGGGTGGAAAATACTGCTTTCCTCCATAGAGAGGGAAAAACTTAAATAAATTACTTCCTACCTAAGGGCCGGAATGAACTTTAAAAATAGAACTGCTGTCAGCTGTGAAGAGTTTAAGTACAAAAAAAATAAAAAATAATAATGCTGCAGCCATGTGACTTTTGAAACAGCCAGTGTGAATTTAGCGCCAACTTCTTTAGCGCGGAATAAACCGCAACAATTACGCGCGGTGAATTCCATATTTAAAATTTAAAAAGTTGACATAAATTGGCGGGATACTAATGTATCTGTGACGGAATTCAAAAAAAGGTAGTAATCTTTAAATAGGTACTACTAATATTATCATAAAATATTATGTTATTATATATACGTAATTTGTAGAAAAAAAATGTGAAAGACATTGTGGAAATATTTGTAACAGCATGTAAGTAATTGGCTTACCGCCGCCCGGCGTAAACTTTAACTATTACTTTTACCTTAAATTCAACCTTATTTTATTTGTGCTAGAGTTGGAAATTGAGCCATTTAATGCGTGATGTGACTGAAATAGACACAGAATGTAAAATGGTCAGAAGTTCATCATCCTTGCAAGCATTCCGAATATGTTCCATATGAAATATCTTTGTAATGAAATGCACTATGCAATGTGGAGGTAAATATCAACGCACTCATTCAAACGTATGATTAAGTAGGCATAACTGAATAGTTATGTTAATAATAATAATATTCTTAATTGCTCTTGTTGTCTTATTGGTCATTGTTAATAAATGATTCAAAATCGTTTTTTTTTCTAGGCCATAAGTCACGCTGGGATGGAACTCTACGACGCTACTTATTTTTGATTGTTTTAATTTTTAAGATTTTTTTTCCAAACGGGAACCAACAAACCGACTAATAAATATTAGCGTTCGAAATTTTTAATTTATATTTTAGTTATTTGTTCACCTTCTTAATTTAAGCATCTTTACATACAGACATACACTAATGGCGTTAACGCCATATTCTTGTACCTGTCAATTAATAGTTCAATGTTATTTAGAGCCAAAAATTTGACTAATTTCTTATTTCTGAACGGTCTAGCTCTGCTGGAGTAATAACGTAATAGCACTTCTTCTGTAGGTTTCTGCAGCTTGGCAGGTGTGCAAGTGTGAGAGTTATAGGTAGTATAGGTAAGTAGGTAGGTAAAAAACGCAAGAAGCAGTATTTGTTTCTTGCGTTTTTTAGTGCAGCTTAGTTTAGACTAATTCGACTACATTTTCATAAATTCACTAGACTAGTGGGTCTTTGAACTGGAGCCCTATTTTTACCAGTCGAGTATTTTTTGTCATAGTCTCCCTCTTTTGAAAAGTTGTAGGAGTGAGAGTGACCAAGAAACATCTCAGGCGTTAAGAATAGGGGCCTTGAAGACTTCTTGGTTCTGTCACCCTCATATCTCTACCATTTCGAGAAATTTTCAAAAACTGAATCGACAATAGTAGATTATGCACCGAGGGCGCACAAAGCAGTGTCTTACGTCGCGGGCGGCTTATTGAATCCTGAGCGTAACGAGGGACTCTAGAGTTACTCGTAACTCCCGAGTGCAGCGAGAGAGCTACTCGTATGCAGAGTCCTGAGTGAACCGCGATGTTCAAACCGCCCAAAATAATGACACTGCTTTATTCTAGAGGTGAATACTCTACTTTTCACACCTCCTGCGAAGCAATAAAAAGATACCTACATACTGGGAACATATGTTACACCAAACACCGTCTTTTGTTGTAAATTTTGTGCATAGCTCGTGGTGCACGTACACCTGAACCACGTAGTTTTTTTTTGGTGGCCAGTTCAATTTTCGAATAAACTCTTCTTACAGTTCCCGTATGCAGAGTTTTCATTCAATTTTAATCTCTTTGCTCAGAAACTCTCTTGGAAGTTTCATCCAACTTTATCTCCCTAGAGATGCAATGCCTTGCTTTACGTTGAGACTACGTGATATGTAATTGGCCATTGTTAAGCAGGTGGTGTGAAAAAATGTCTTACTCACTTTCACGATATTCGGTGGAGAAATGCAATCAGTAGCGTCGAACAGCCGGAAATCCACCGGATATATAAAAACATTTTTGCCCAAGCTGAAACGGAGACACTACGCTTGCGCTTCACGCTCGTTCGGTCAAAAAGCTACTATAACTACTCACGTTAAGATAAACAGGATACTCAAAGCAATAAAACACAACCAAAATGATTCATGAAGACTTTGATCCTCGGATGACGGCTACCGTGCGAAAACCCAGGTTTTTAGAACTGCACAAATGGACGACTTCCTTTATTCAACATGCAGACATACCGCAAAAAAGTTCGTCTTCAATTACTTTTTTTATCAACTTAATAAGTGTCGAAACTTTTTCGTCTCGTTGTTCTCACGATTGTCTTGGTTCTTGTAATGAAGATATCAGATTTATTAATACATTTGAAGTTTTTTGGGTAAATTTTTCGTGGGTAAGTAATAGTTAGATCTTATTTGTCTATCTAATAAAAAAAATTGATGCAATCCATAAAAATCCGTAGGTAAAGTTAATAGTTATCCGAACAAGGCGGTAGAGTCTATTAAAAAAAAAGACTTTGACGTTCATAAGTGTATCTTTGATACCCAAATTGAATAAAAAT
Organism: Peribatodes rhomboidaria; assembly: GCA_911728515.1. Taxonomy (NCBI): domain Eukaryota; kingdom Metazoa; phylum Arthropoda; class Insecta; order Lepidoptera; family Geometridae; genus Peribatodes; species Peribatodes rhomboidaria. The sequence continues at coordinate 7,581,704 of OU452168.1, forward strand.
ATTTTGACGAAGTTTTTGGCGGGAACAGAAAAAGTGTTGTCGTAATTTTGTATTATTTTCTAAATCTTGTGATTCTTCGAGTGCTAAAGTGTAATAATGGTAGGTTATAAGCCTTTATCGGTTCGTTAAAGTGCACGAGTGTGGGCAAATGATACAAACATTGCAAAATATCACTTTTCGAGTTCTCTACAAAACTCTACTTAAAGTATCAGTAAAGTATCCATCACATTACTGAAATCGGGAAAGGGGAGGGAATCATCATCTACATCATCACCTTATCATTATCACTCTATCATCTTTAAAATACTATAATAACTTGACACTGGCAAATGTACAAGACGTGCGAAGCCAAATTCCCCTGTATGGGGGAGCAAAAAAAAACATTTTGACTTTGACTTTGACATTGAATAATTACTGCTAATTGAACGCATGGTTAAAGTTATGGTACAGAATAAATAATATATATTTGTACTTATCTAAAAGTAAATTAAATTTATGATTCCTTTTGATTTAATTAATTAAAAGCCAAGAAACTAAGACACAGTATTCCATCTATGCGGTGCCCTAGATCTGCAGTTCCATATTCCTTCTCTATAATTTAGTTAGAGCGTAGTATGATTATTAGTTATCATGCCTTACATACCCATAAGCAATTAGCGGCAATGAAGCACCGGCAATTATTAAACTAGGTGGGTAGGTTGGTAGGCTGTCGTAACTTGTAATGTAGGTCTTATGCTTCGTCCTGACTAAGCAAACTGTCATTGAGTTGTCACTGAGTTTTCAAAGCCAGCTGCCTTTTAGCCTTCAGTTTGCCGAGTATTTACTCACTTAGCTGCGTAGCACGCAATGTAGCAAATACTGTATCAAGTGAGAAATCCGAAATCAGAAATCAGAATTTATTGATGGCTCCTACAGTTACACGTCACAGTTGAATTTTTATAATGAATGACAGAACAATATGAGAACAATAATAATTGATAATTATGTCAAATTAAAAAAAAATCATTAATGTCATACTAAAAAATAATTATGTAGGTACGGAGTAGGTATGGAAGTGCGAGCATACTGTGAATGTCGCACCTGCGTACTCACTAGGTACGCAGTTTGCGACGTAGTGCTCGTTGACTGATTCAGCGGCCGCTTACATTTTGTTTGCTACAGTTTGCCGTTACTCGACTCAAAATCAGGCAGCAGATAGTCAGTAGTCATTTTGCTTAGTTAGGACGAAGCCTTTAGTGAGTGTACTTTATCTATGGAAACCTATAAATGGACCTACACACCTCTAGATACGTAGATAACTCCGTAGTCTGACCGCACATGGAATAAAAGCCTAACCCCCTTAGCAATAAAAGTTGAATAGCCCCGGAATAGATATACAATTTTTTGTCTTTTTCTTTCTTTAATATTTTTGAACTCAATCGAAAAAAACAAAAGACCGTGTATCTATTCCAAAGCTATACAAGGTGAGAATATAAAATCCTGATGAGAGTGCTAAAGTACAAAGATGGTATACATTTTAAGGATTGTGATATCTTGATTTAATATAAACGGCATCGTGTGAACTTAAATGGATCTGGGGGGAATTCAGCTAACCATTTAACGGTTCAGTTTTAAGCCAATGCCTGAACCGTTGCCGTTGCATTAGCCACGGAGAACGGCTCTGGCTCGGCTAACTAATGTTTGTACAAACTTTTCACCGGTAGCAGATTTGTGAGACATTAGTGATACTTAACTGTTTCTTTCTTTAATCCGGAGGTGGGCGTTGTTATCCGCGACACAGTTTTTTAACTACTGCGGGTAGCATCGATACACTTTTATTAATGAACTTTTATTATAGTTCCAAATAAAGATTTTTTGTACTGTACTTTTATTTTGTAAAGAATTTGTTTCCCGTCCGTTTTTTAACAACAAACAACAACGTTGACAAACGCAACGTTAACGGTTCAGTTACGCAAGAGCATCGGCTTTTGTTAGCTAAATTGCCCCCCTGTACAAAGTAACATGGCTGTGAGTGAAGAAGTGGTTGGAGTCACACCAGCCGAGTGGCATTTCACGATCTAGGAAACACTCACAATGACGGGCCACGATCCCTCCGGATAGTAAAAAACAACCGATTTATCTGTACAATGTTTAGCCCTTCCCTACTAAAAGCGAATAAAATACGTAGAGCAGAGAACAATCGGCAATTATCCGAATCGCCTTTACCGTGCTATAAATACTTTTACGTCTTTTGAGAATCTATGGTGAACATTAGATAGAGGCATCGCACCAAGCTTAAGCTGGAGAAAAAAGTGAATAAGTATTTCTACTTATTTTCTCTATTTGCTAAAAGTATCTCTTAGTTTGCCCCAGTATTTTGAACTTCAAGTTGAGAATATCCTATCTTACTTCCTAATAATCTTAAAAATATTATAAACTTGAAAGTGTGTAAGAATGGATGGATGGATGGATGGATTTGTTACTCTTTCACGCCAGAACGGCTGAACAGATATTGATGAAATTTGGCACAGAGATAGATTATAGTCTAGAATAGCACATAGGATACTTTTTAACAGCTGGTGAAACCGCGGCGCGCAGCTAGTACAAGTACAAATTAAAAATTAAGAAAAAAACCTGACACCAATTTTCATCAACACCGATTTTCATCAAACATAGCTAAGAAGTCTCCTGACTAATTAACATTTCAAACTAAAAAAAAAAAAAAAAATTGGTTCATCTGTTCGGCAGCTACGGTGTCACAGACAGAAACACACACACAGACACATCAAACTTGTAACATCCCGTCGTTTTAACGTCGGGGGTTAAAAACCCCGAGCACATAAACCAAACTTAATGAAAAGACGGTACTATAAGGTTAAGAATTATTTAGAAGACAAAGATGTCTGAAGCCTTCCGCTTCCGCCAAGTAGCCACTAGGTATTTATAAATAATACCAAATGTAAGCCAAAATTTGTATTTGTGAGACTGTAATTTATTTATCCTTAAAAAAAATAATGCCCCTCAGTTTCTTGCCTGTTCTTCTGAGTAGAGGCTCTTTATCCGAACAAGGCGGTTGAGTCTATTTAATAAAAAACTTTGACGTTCATAAGTGTATCTTTGATACCTAAATTGAATAAAAACATTTTGGCTATGACTTTGACTTTGCAAACCTAAGCCAAAAAAATGTAAGAAAGGGAATTACTTTTACGCTTCTACGAGCATTTAAAAAATGACTTGCTCAATTTTGCATTAAAATTGCAACAACACGATATTTGAAATGCACAAGACGATATTTTTTTTGAATGTTTTTAATCCGGCTAAACTGTGACAGTGGGAAGACGATACAATCAAAACGGATAACAAAAAAGCCAAACTGTGACAATAATTTGCTTAACAAAATCAGGCTTTTGTCACATAAAACGTTCTAAAAAATCACCCACGCATTTTGAATTTTGAACAAAGCTTAAAACATTCTTAAATATTAAAAATTAAAATTTAAGGCCCGGTATTACACGAAATCAACGAAAACAAGTATTTTGTTTGCACTTAGTTTGATATTACTTATGGAAAAAGAAGTAGAGGTCGAAGCCCTAAACGATAGTCGGAACAGGTATCTAAGCAGCATGACACCAAAATTTATAACGCCATTCATGAGGCCGCTGATCGACATAAATGGCGACAAATTGTCCGGAAAATTATCGGTCGGGATCACCACGACGCTGAGCAGTGAGCAGTACGACTCGAGGAGGTGGAGTTTGATATGAAGAATTGTGATAATCAGATGCAAAAAATAGAAAAAAATGGTAGAAAAACAATCAAAATAAGTTAAGTAGAAGTAGAAGTTTGAAAATCATTCTCATGATAGAAAAAATATGCCAAAAAAATATCTTCTTAAAAAAACTGTTTGAACTTAGTTCTCTAAGTTTTCAGCGATTACATCACAATTTTTTATTATTATTAAATAGTCAGATTAGTTCTCTAAAGTTTAACCGAGCAACTTATTCTTATTTGTGTTCTTATTACGATTAATACCAATAAAAACGGCAAAAAAAAAACTAGAAGCCGATCTCATTTTACCATCAAATATGAAATACGATTTTCAACTTTAAATGAAGCGGCTTAAGTAAACGTATATGTTGGTAGATAATCGTGGTATTTCCGAGCCTTAAGTGAACCAAGGGACACCTGAGAAAGAACGTAAAATTTGCATTTGCCACTTGCTTCCTCTTTGAATTTTTACGTATGAAAGCGAACGTGTTTCGAATAACAAGATAAGGAATAAATGACCGCAGATTGAAACGAAATCAAAAAAATATTGGTGAACTGGAACCATGAGTTTCCTGAATTTTATTTTGACAAAAATCGAAGTAACATCGAGAAAAAAAAGAAGTTATAAGAAGAGCTGTTTCGTTAAAAGTTTTGTTAAAAAAATGTTTACAGTTTAAAGCTCGTATCACATCAGCAATAAGGGTCCCGCGACGCTCAGAAATTTCCATACAAACGCGCTTCTCAAATTTCTTGGAAACCATTTCTCAGATTATAATGAAATTTAGCATGTACGATTAAATGAACTATATCTCCACCCCTATGTTCTTGTTTTTTTTTTAAAAAACGTCCTCAAGAGTAAGCTATGAAAAATATCCGCATTTTTAAGGTGTCGCTTTTGACTGGTTTATTCAATAGATAGACAAAGCAAATCAAAAATCCCTTTACATAGGGAGCTTGTCTACATCATAAGCTTTTAAATGAATCCATAATACAGGGGAAATTGATAGTTATTTAAGAATGATTACAGAAGTGCAAAAGTCATAAATCATACTGAAATTGTACTTTGTCACTCTGTAGGTAACTTTAGAGGCTCGTCAGTATCATTACTTGCTCTCTTCGCTCGTCTTCTTCTTCTAGACGAAATGGCTATAGAATACCTTAAGCCAATGCGAAGTTAGTCTAAAATGGTCGCTGGATTGCATCGCGCGCTCGTTGCGACCTCGCGCCGACCACGCCACGCAATCGCGACGCTTCGAAATCGCGCATAAAAATTTTAAGTCAGTATCACATAATATGTTAAGACAATGAACCAATAGGGATCTTTGTATATTCACAAACCTTTTTTCGCATACGAATAGGTTAAGACAGCGGTTCATAAACTTTGTTGGTGAACGAAACCCTTTTGGAAAGTGAAATACTTGACGGAACCCTACAATAAAACAAACATGTTTTTATGTGTATTCTTTATTAATAAGCATAATACGAGTACAATGTAAAAGTTAATAATTAAGCGTCTCGTGATAAACCGCGTCAACGCGTTATTTACATTTTTTGTAGCATATTTATCTTGGAGTAGCTATAGCTACTCCAAGATAAATATCTTATATTGACAACGGATATTGTTCCCGTTGGAATTGTTTTATTAGCATATAAATGTAGTAGTTTCCGCTTAGTACAATAGTGTCACTAGTACAAGAGCCTCGTAAACAGATCACAGTATAAAAACAGGCAGGAAACTTAGTTTAAAAAATCTTAAAGTAACTCGGATGCTAGCTACTGTCCAACTCGCATGTGCGAATTACTCGTAAGCGACGTCCAAACAGTACGAGTCACTGCAGTGCAGCTACTCGGCAAGCTGACTCGTACGCCAGCTCGCACTGTGTAAACTAGGCTTAAAGCCTTGACTAATTAAACAATAGATTCAGCGGCTCAGTAGTAAAGTAAGTAAAATCAAATAATAATATGGAAGTACATAGTAGCAGGATCTCCTACGATGCGTATCTACGATTCGACGAAAACATATTAATAACCTGAAAAGTAGAGCAACGTGTTTTCAGTTTTGATGTGACAACGTCTTATTAATCAATGAACACCGGTTGCATGAACGAAAAAGAATGGCTCATTGTCCCGTTACGCTCGGTCGATCGGAGCGAGAGTGCTACACGAGCGAGCGAAAGGCACGATCGGCTTGAGCGTTCGGCTTGCGCCGCATCTATCTCTCTTTCTTGGTCTATGCGTCAGAGGAGAAGATTTCATAAATGTTTTGTTATGACGTTGTCACGTTAAGCTATCGTACGTAAACCGACTTTACAGACAACCAATTTTTTATTTATGAGTTGGGTTTCTCAATAAATCTATACTGTACCTATATTAGCCGCAAAGGTTTCCACTTGCACCTGTATTGTGTACGTTAATTCCAACATTCAACCGCTTCCTTCTCCACAATTTATGATTATTGTTCGGAGGAGGAGTTATTGAAACGTAGAACATGGAAATTTATACCACACGGCTCTCTCTAGTGGATCATAAAAGTTTTTGTTCTGCAAAACAAGTCCTAGAAAGATTATCTAAATAAAATTAGATTATTACCTAGATTAAATGCTCTAAGACGTAGGGCATCTACCTATTTTAGATCTATTTAGGGCCTAAGTAGATCGCTTTTAGTGATAAGACCGCCAGTTGTTTCACTATTTAAAAAGTTTTATTACAATTTTCCTCTTTTTGTTTTGTTATTTGTGGTGTGAACAATAAAGAGTATATCATACTCATACTCATATATCTATCTATCTATCAAAGTAGAATTGAAAAAAATAAAAATTGTTTAGGTTCCCCTTGCGATACAGGTATTTATACCTAATGCAGGGACCACAAGCAAAACAAATTTAGCTTAGGGCAATTTGAAAATATGTAATAACAAGTTATTTGTGTTGGATAATATACATTTTTGGTAATACAACTACAATACAAATAGTTGTTTTATATGTTTAAAAAAAAATTGACGTTTGTAAAGTATACGTAAGTACACGATACACAAGTGCGTAACTGATTGCCTTACGTAACTTTATTATCAAATGAAGACGTGTACGTTTTTAAATTTCAAATTCGATAACTTGCATAAACATGATTTCGACAAAAACAAGTCTGTCCCTTCCCAGGATATTCCGTATTTAGATAAAACTCGACAGAAATAGATGTTGCTTTCATTTCAGGATGCGAACTCATCCGCTTCCAAGCAAACAACCGCGAAGGAAAATAGATAGTTCACAGAAAAAAAACTATTCTCCTATTAAGACAATATTTATTGGCCAAGAATAATAATGATTTATATATGGCCTAAACAATGAATTCTTGACATTAGCATATTATTGTTTTAAATTGACTGTCTTAAATTAAGACATGTATTTTTAATTCAAATCAATATTATTCTCAGATTAATAACTATGAATTCTAGATCTGAGGTAGCATGTATTTTTATTCCAAATTAATATTATTCTCAGATTAATAACTATGAATTCTAGATTTGAATTAACATGTATTTTTGTTTCAAATTAATATTATTCTCAGATTAATAACTATGAATTCTAGATTTGAGGTGTCATGTATTTTTATTTCAAAACAATATTATTCTCAGATTAATAACTATGAATTTTAGATTTGAGGTGTCATATATTTTTATTTCAAAACAATATTATTCTCAGATGAATAACTATGAATTCTAGATATAAGCCGTCATGTATTTTGATTCCAAATTAATATTATTCTCAGATTAATAACTATGAATTCTAGATTTGAGTTGAAACCTATTTTTATTTTGAAAATACCATGTCTTCTTACAAAAACAACTTTATTTTAATCGAAGAAGACCTATATTATTGAATTGAGATGATGTTTTAATAATTTATTCTTAAACTAAGGGTTTTTTGGTTTTCTTTTTGAGAATATAATTTCTTGTATCAAAGTAAGCTTGTGATTTAGTGTTAGAATCAAATTCTCATTATAAAACGTACTATTCTTAGGCGCACCGCAGATGACGGCGTGGACCAGGCCAGGCCGGTCAATTTCACCGCGATCGATAGAACAAAGGGTATACTGCCAGCCTACACGTGGTCAAAAAGACCGTGGCTGGTCGCACCGCCAGTGCCCGCGTCACCGTGTGGGTTAGCAGTATAACCTTTGTTCTATCGATCGCAGTAAAATTGACCGGCCTGGCCTGGTCCACGCCGTCATCTGTGGTGCACCTGAATGGCAGAAAATGTTTTAGAGCATGTTATATAGATACAGAAACAATTACTGACATTAGCATTTTTTAAGATACAAAATATGTTATACAATTAATAAATTCACTGAAATACAAGAAATTAATCTCTATTGGTCAGGTAAAATAAACAAAAAATATACAACTAAGTAATGTATTTATCAAAGAAAAACATACAAAATTATTAGGCACAAAGTTAAAAACCTACTAGCCGAGCTAAATTGCCGAGTTTTGTTTCTACTCTCTAAAAATAATAGAAATAAATGTCTTGCATGGTCTTACTCACTCGATACACCATTTTATGAGATTTAAAATGATTGAACATACTTTTGATCTGCCAACTTAATTTACTAGAAAACAATATTACATATATCCAGAAGTATTTTCATGTTTTTGTTTTAGTTGTTGGTTTCGTAGTACTTCAAAATTGATTTTCCACATGGAGATGTCGTGAGCAGTGTTTTCAGGTCAGTCAAACTCTGGTAAGCTAGGTGCGTTCGGAAACAGATTTTCTATATTGTCTACGTCCGCACATAAATCCGATATGTCAGCTGTGGTAATGGTGATATTCTCGGTCTGAAAAATAAATAAAAAAATTATCTTTGTTTTTTTAGTACATGAGTATAGCTGTGCCCCCAATTTATCGGTACAGTGGAGTAAGCGAGCCACTTCCTCTACCCAGTTTCTTAAAATATTTCAGAATTTTTAATAAATAGGTATTACTCAGTTTTACTCCGAGTACAGAAAATTGATTAGTGCATTTTAATTTATTGATAGCTTACACTGCTACAGGGGTGGGGTGGGTTCGACCCTCAGTTTCATAGGAAATGGTAATTTCTCCGGGATAAAAGCAGTCATGTCCTTTTCTGTACTCCGGACACCGTGTATGCAAAAGTTCATGCAAAATGCAAAAGTTCAATCGAATCTGACTGTACATACCGTCGTCAACGATGTCAAGTAGTCTTCGATTTTGTTCTTTAATTTAATACGTGTGCCTATAGTCGGACACAACTCTTTCAGAAGATCTCCTTTAACTTCTTGGTCGAGAGTTATACAATTAACTGAAATGAAGAATCACAAGTTTTAATCCAATAATAAAATTATCTTCATAGCAAGGTTAAAACATCTGTCTCTCGGGTTAAGACTACAGTTACTTACTAACCACTAAATTGTTCAATGATGTCCGGGGGAATATTCCAACTGGTGAGCAATTCTTCCATTTTCTCCGTTATAGGGATCTTAATTACTGTATTAATGTAGTAATCCCTTGTTTTTTTACCTAACGTAACTTAGGTTAAGTAGGTAGCTACATATATCTTGGTCACTAAATAACTACGAATACTCACTAACGAAAGATGATAAAGAACTACGTAGGACCCAATCACTTTCATTCAAATTAAAAAACAGTCTAAGAACCTCTTATTAATCACTTGTATTGTAAAATAATAACTTGCGCGCACACACGATGTTAACCTGTTAGATGTAATGGCAGCGCGGGCGGCGGCCACCGAGCGAACTTCATTCGCAGTGTTGCCAATACTAATTCCACAAAGAGCGCTAAAAAGTTGCCGGAACCATGGTAAAAAAACCTACTTAAATTTTTTGGGTTACAAGGAACCCGTTAAATTTGTTCTGCCCGTCCGTCCGTCTCAACTTATTAAAATTTGTATTTTTGAACCTTAATATTGAAAATGACTTAGAATTCCTTGAAATTACTTAGAGTTACTTGAAAATTACTAGACTAGGTGCTCTAACCACTGATCACGGATGTTAAGCAACGGACGACACGGTCAATCTTCGTATAGATGACCGCGGGTGGCATTCACAACTGACCATAACAACAATCGTCAAGCTGTGTCAGAGGCCCTTGGGTTGGGTGGCGAGAAACATAACCAAACCTAGCCACTCGGTCTATACTAACGTGTGTGCATTTATGGTATACTAGCTGCGCCCCGCGGTTTTACCTGCGGTCATACATTTGAATAAGAATATTATTACCCTCCACTGTCATAGATAGGTCACATTTCCAGTCAGCTTTTAGCGTTCCGTACCTCAAAAGGAAAAAAACGGAACCCTTATAGGATCACTTCGTTGTCCGTCTGTCTGTTTGTCTGTCAAGACCCTTTTTCTCAAGAACGCGTGAAGGTATGGAGCTGAAATTTATATGACATACTCAAGTCCATGGTCTCCATGTCAACCCAATCAAAAGATACAGCTGTTTTTGCTGCTAATTTTGGCATTTTCAAAGGAAAACGCGCAACTCAAAAACCTACAGGGTACTTCCAGTTGACCTAGAATCATGAAATTTGGCATGGAGCAAGGTCTTATAACACAACCAAATGAAAAATTCCGAAAATTGCGAATTTATAAATATTTGACGAAAAAAAACCAATACAAAGTTAGTTTGTAGTTCGATCGTATTGAAGACCATACATATCAACTACAAATTAAAATTGTTTTCTAAACTAACTAACTTTTACTGATTTTAATATTTTTTGTTGACTATAATTATTATTAGTAGGTATGTACGGAACCCTTGGTGCGCGAGTCGGACTCGCACTTGTTTTAGTTTCAAGTAGGTTTAAAGGCTTATTACACTTGGCTAAATTTAGTAGATTAAATTCAGAAGCAAATTTAGAAGCAAGTTCAAAATTCAAAAGTTTCTAAATGATTCAGTCAGTCAGAAACCACCCTTGCTTCTAAATTTAGTATCCTAACGATATCCTAACTTACTAAATGCTATTACACCATTGTAAACAGTGACGTTACCAAGTGTTTGAAATATCCTATGGTTCGAATAAATAAATTGAATTGAATTGAACACTTCACTGAATTCAGTAGCATTAATATTTTAGAAGTAGTTACTATGGCGGTCCGTACCTGTAGGTACGGACCGCCATAGTAACGTTCAATCTCGATGCGTTTGGCCGCCTATGCGTTTTTGTGAAACTGCTAAATATTGGTGTAATTTTATAATGTGGCAATATCAAGTGTATGAGCCAAGAATAATTTTCTTGAATTTAAAAACCATTATTTTTGATTAAGTTTATATACCTACTTAGTTCAATCAAATTAATAAATGCTAAATACATCAGTAGGTACAAAGACTAACCCTTGTCTCACATGGCACGAACCATTTAACTTTCTGGTAGGTATACGATATACAATATACTATGTGTTTCCAGCTTTTAACAATTAAATAACATGAAAAGGTATTATAAATAAGTATACTTATCAAAATGCAATTAATTTCGCGTACGGGATCCATTTCTATTATTGTTCGTTGACTGTTTATTACTATATTTACCTAGATCCTACTTCCTACTAATATTATAAACGCGAAAGTTTGTGAGAATGGATGGATGGATGGATGGATGTTTGTTACTCTTTCACGCCAGAACAGCTGAACAGATCTGGATGAAATTTGGCACAGAGATAGCTTATAGTCTAGAATAGCACATAGGATATTTTTTAACCGCGGGTGAAATCGCGGGGCGCAGCTTGTAAGTAATAATTTATGAACTTTCATTACCTACTGAATAAAAGCAGCTAAGGTACCTATTAATCGCATTGTCACAGGCTTAAACTAACTACTTAGGGGCCGTTCATTAATCATGTGAGGCCAGAAAGAGGTAGAGGCGGTTTACACGTACCTACATATCACGTGTATTAATATTTTCGTCAAACGCGCGATTTCTTAACTGAAAAGCGGCTTGTACCTACCCATACCTAGCTAGTGGGATTTTGACTAACTGTTGCCTGGCAACGAACCGTAGACAGAGAAACCAATGGACGTAGTCACATTTCCATCTCTTTTACTCCGCAGCGAAACAGCCATATGAAAAAATAGCATGCTTGAAAGAGAAAGATTTATACTTTTTTTCTCTCTATCGCTGTAACCGGTTGACTCCAAGCAATATTTGACAGCTTGGTGTCAAACATTACCGTGACTGAGAGATTGTTGTGTTTTTTCGAAAATATATCATCTAAAATCAAATCTAATTGTTATCATCGCATAGTGAAGTGTTTTGGACATCGTCAGGATGGTGCAGTGCTGTATTTTGGGTTGTCAGAATAGAACAGAACAAGGTTTAAGTGATGTTACATTTCACAGGTTGGTACTGGCCATTGCTCTAAACAATATGTCTTCTAAAATCAATACAAATATTAATTAAAGTGGGTCGATGCAGGAACCACTTATTTGGATGTAAAGGTTTACTGCAAAATGCCAAATCATGCAAAAGCAAAGAAAAACCTAACCTCCAAGACATTGAATTAGGGTTGCCATAATCTAGCTTCCAATTTTACCCTAGTTTTCTAACACCCGTTTGCACTGAACATAAGAATTGCTTAAACAGTCCTTGTTTAACTAGTTTAATCTACTCCTAGCGAAATATTCCCTTATCGGGCACATAAAGTTAAAAGTTCTAATAAATGGCTCAAGATTCATTCAAGATTTTTTTTTGCTAGGAGTAGTTTAATGAAGCTAGTTAAGCAAGGACGTAGGCAGACGGGCCTAAATGTTTTTGGGTGACGTATTGGATTTGACAAATTGATTTTATCCGCCCAGATTGGACGCCACGTATTATCGGTTTTGTACAATAGCGTTTTTTTTAAAATGGAAATGGTTCAATATTATCATTTTTTGGTTGTTACTAATACAGAATACAGAATTTACCCTACATATCTTAATATTTCCTTACAGATTTCCATCGAGTGCTGAACTTGTAGAGATTTGGATACAAGCATGTGGTAGATTTGATTGGAGACCAACGCAAAATTCTTAAGAGAAACGTAACCAACTTAATTACACGAAAGATTGCGAGACAATATTTATTACACGTTTTAAAATATGTAGCCATAAACATTTCTTTCAATGCCATGGCGATGTATTCGATTGTTCACCCTTAGATAACCACGAACTTCTGCTCATTACTTAGCTAAGCGTGCATCTGAACCAAACGAAAGAGTAAGAAATGTATACAGTAAGCTGATTTTGTTTAAAAATGAATAAAATATAGAAAAATAATCTGAAGTCTTTACTATTTTATTTACTGTTAAAAATCTACCCTAACTTCCCTAACTTCTATGGAACCATCCTTAAGTGGCAACACTGTTAGAAAATATCGCTATCTCATGTCCGGTTACACAGTACTTGAGTCCATTGGTTTCTCCGTCTACGCAACGAACGAAGTCCTCGTGCGCCTCGACTCGACCTACTAAAATACCTAACACGTGTTTTTTTTGCTCTTTAATCGTCACCACGTATCACCAAGAGGGGGTTAAAAATGGTAAAAAAAACATAAAATAAAAATAAAAACAACAAACGAGTACAGTATTTTTTATTGCCGGAATCTTTAGTGGGCGTAACCCTAAGAGTGAGTTGCACCAACTAGGTAATTGTAACGAAACGATAACCAAAGAGTAACTGGCTGTAAAAAAATGGGTTCCATCATTTTAGCAATGGTTAAAATGACGTCAGAAATAACGATAACAATAACCGTCCAATTTCGGGCGGTTAGCGGTTAAAGTCATATGTCACCTTGTCTGTTATATTATTTTTTGTCAAGGAATGGTTTTTGCTCAATATCTCAGTCATTTTCAACTTTGCAACAATAACACTAAGAGCCTAAGTGGTTGTAAATTAGATTCTCTAGCTAACTATTCTCTAACTTAATTAACTATTCTCTAACTTTAGTGCCAATAGTTTTTATCGTGCGATTGATATTTTTTTAATTAATCGGGAAGAGTGGTAAAGTACTTTTAAAAATGTTTTTGAATGGAAAGTGTAATCCTAACTTTGGTTAGTGTTAAAACCTACTCAATTTCGAAACTGAATGTGTTTCAGTTTCGAAATTGAGTAGGTATCTCAAAATACTCTACCGAAGAATAATCTTCTAAATAGAAGATAATCTTTGTGCTTCCTTACAGAGAAACTATAATTCTTGGTATAAATATCTCCATGTAAATTATTTCTAGCATAAAGAACAATGATGTCTTCAACGAACACTAAATAATCGGATTTAAACCAAGTATCTAATATTTTTGAATGAAAAAAACCTGCTCTTGATTGAAAAATTCAATCTTTTCTTTGGTCAACACATTCACTGTTTCGAAATTGAGTGTCTCAAAGTTCTCTACCGAAGAATAATTTTCTCAATAGAAGATAATCTATATGCTTCCTAAACGAGAAACTATAATTCTTGGTATAAATATCTCCATATAAATTATTTCTAGCATAAAGAATAATGTTGTCTTCAACGAACACTAAATAATTTGATTTAAATCAAGTGTCTAATATTTTTGAATGAAAAAAAACTGCTCTTGATTGGAAAATTCAATCTTTTCTTTGGTTAAAACATTCATAGTTCTTGAATTAATACCACAAAGTATTGAATCAAGTATGTTATTCTTAGTTTTAGTATCAATTATGAGAATAATTTATTTTTATTGTAAGACTTCTGCATTTCTTGGATTTATAATAATGTTTCAAATTAAGATAATATTGTCTCATATTTAAACAATATTTTTGAGAATAATCTTATTTTTGATCTAAGCAATTTTGTAGTGGCATTTTTTTCCGTGTTGAACATTTCAGAAATGTTGGGACTCTATCCCAAAAAATGTTACGACCACAAATCAAATGAGTAAATATTATTCCTGATTCCACATTTCCGCTCAAAATGTGTATTACGAACGAGCTGTTAATGTTATTTCATTAATTATATCTTCCTGTAAGCTTGGAATGGTCGTAAAATGCGCTTAGGTTGTGTGGAGGGACATCCGAAAATAAACTACATCTGTTTATGGTATCAACACATCTTAGCCAGTCGCGTAGCATTCCTGGGGCGCGCTGTCATGCAGTAAGTGCGTTCGGAGACTTTTTAGATATAATTGCAATGTAATGGACAACTAGATACATTCTTTCCATTCAAACGGTTGGAAGAGGGAAGGAGTTAGAACAGGTTGATAATTGTACCACAATGCAACTTTGTTAGTACAATTAGTTTCTGCTTAATGTGCGCATACGAACTGAGTTTCTCATCTACTTTATTCGTTGCAATTTGAATCTTACAATACCACAGCTAATAAGGAAGCTCGACGATTTCCATAGAAAATGTCATCACCACCCAAGTCTTGACCTAAATTACTTCCACACTTGTATCAATGGAGCCAGAGCGGTGTCGAAACGTATTGTGACCGAAACAAAGGCCGGGGACAAAACGCGGAAGTTACAGTTACGTAGCTAATCGATCTCCTTGTTTACTTGAAACTTGTCTTGTTGACCTAAATAAAATTAATGAATTGAACGGGATAAATGTAAAATATACCTATATATATATCTAAATATTAGGTCCTTACGTATGAAATTGGCGTTTTCTACGGGAGGAATAAAAAGTCGATTTTTTTTTGTAAAATATATTTAATTAATCAAAGTATGCACCGTTGTTATCTATGCACTTTTGCCATCTTATGGTTCATTGATCCCTTTACTATAAAAACCATGGGGGCGAGAATCAACAAACTCTTTGAAGGCGGTTTGGACTGCTGCATCGGAGTGGATTTTTTTTCCTTGTAAGAAGTTGTCCAAATTCCGGAAGAAATGGTAATCTGTTGGAGCAAGGTCCGGGGAGTACGGTGGATGTCGCAGACATTCCAATTGTAGCTCAGCTAACTTAGTGGTTGTTTGTTGTGCAGTGTGTGGTCTTGCGTTGTCGTGAAGCAGCAGTGGCCTAGAGCGATTGACCAATCTCGGTTGTTTAACAGCTAGTTCTTCCTTCATGGTTTGCAGTTGCTGACAATAGATATCTGCCGTAATCGTTTGGCCAGATTTAAGAAAGCTGTAGTGAACGACACCGGCGCTAGTCCACCAAACACTTACAAGTAACTTTTTCTGAGTCAATTTTCGTTTAGGGCAGGATTTGGCTGGGTCTCCAGGGTTCAGCCATTGCGATGAGCGCTTTCAATTATCGTACAATATCCACTTTTCATCACAAGTAATGATTCGATTTAAAATCCCTTCATTATTGTGTCGGTTGAGCAAAGTAACACAACAGGCGACCCGTGTTTGCAAGTTTCACGATTCGATTCACTCAATTCATGAGGTACCCATCGTTCGAGTTTTTTTACTTTCCCGATTTGCTTCAAGTGGATTAATACAGTTTTGTCACTTACCCCGAAGCCTGCTGCTATCTCTGAAGTGCTTTGTGATGGATCCGCTTCCACAATAGCCTTTAATTCTTCGTTTTTCACTTTGATCTCCGGCCGTCCACGGGGTTGGTTCTTAAGGTCGAAATTTCCAGAACGAAAACGTTGAAACCAAAAACGTACCATGCTGTCTTTAGCGACACCAGCACCGTACACATCATTAATTCTTCGAGCTGTTTCTGCAGCACTGGTGCCACGGTAAAACTCGTACTCGTAAATATACCGATATTTCATGTTTTCCATTGCGCGGTAATAAGCGACGCCAAAGAAAAAATAATGAGGAAAATAACAAATGAATGACTGTATTCCAAAGAAAAAAAAACCAGCTAAATTAATTTATTAATTTGAATTTCGAATTCTTAACCAAAGAGGAGATATTTCAGATCAAATTGATCAGTACGACAAAACGCTGATTTCATACGTAAGGACCTAATATATAATATCTGCTCAACGATCTCATTGCTCAAGAACCAGATATCGATCTTTTTTTCTAAAATTCAATCCAATGACTTGCGCCTGTAGTTTTTTAAGTAATAACAATAACAATTTCTAATTTTTATTATTTTAATAATTTATATATATTTAGTATAATTGATGAATTGTATTAATGAATGGCTTGCTGTGCGCCTTGGCTTCGCTGTAAGCACAGTAAGCATTTAAAATAAAATAAATACCGAAGCCTTTTGAACAAGATTTTAACGTTAATGAAGCCCACAAAACTCCAAATTTCTGGTGGTTGTCATTGGTAGCAAAAGTTTCATAGTACATTTTTTTTTAATGATTGAATTTAGTGGCGCTACACACACCTACACCTACGCTAGGAAGGAAAAAGAAATGGTTTCATTATGTCACGATTATTCTAGGTTTAAATTTAATAATCTTTACAAAATCAATTAAATTTCTCTTTAAAAAAACCTAATTGTGTTCTAATTACTTTGTATGAGTAATAAAACCAAACATTTTGAAAAACCGACGCATTTCTTTAAATTGATACGCGTATGATGACCACTTACAGTTTTACATAAGATATAAACAGCTTTGGTGGCCTCATAAAAACGTCGGCAGCTTATCGCCGAGCGTAATTAAATACGTAGTTTGTAGTTATTCAGAACAAAATCTACAAGTTTGATATGGAACGAAGCTGTGATATTTTTTAGCTTTAAGCTAAAATCTACGATATTCATAATATTGATAAGTTTTATTTTAAACATAGTCCCCCCCCTACTAATAAAAGTTGTAGAGCCTCGGAATAGTTTTACAGTGTTTTTTTTTGTCGGTTAAAAAAAAAAAAACATAATTTAAAAACAATTGGTTAGTAGAATCGGGGAAGGGCGGGGGGGTTTTCAAACTATTAAACAAATTAAAAGTCTTTTTGATCGTGGTGCGTTCGCCTAGGTCAAATCTTGCTTCACACTCCCCTCGTAAATCTTATTCGTCAATCTTCTTCAATAGCAAAGTATCACTAACTATGAATTATTGCAAATCATCTAATAGTTGAACAATTTAAGTACAAACAAACTACTTAACCTTTACTAGTGTAAATGTTTGTTAAGTTTAACTGCTCAGAGTTTCGTAGATCTTGTTTTAATGGTCACCACTTAAATAGCGAATGTAACAGAGGTGTTCCATTTGCGATTACTGCTCGAGATGACATTTAACCATTAAAAGGTACACCTGTTTCGTGACATATTTCGAATCTTATCCAGAAGACAGTAGGGTTTAAAATTGTGTTTTAGTCAGTGTTTGGTTGGTGAGAGGAGATCGTATTGTGGTCCTTTCAATTGGTCTATCGTTACCCTTTACCTTCACTGATTGTTTGTTTCGTGCAAGCAAATAGATAATCCTGATTACTATGTTAACAAAATTTACGAGTCACCTAAAGTTTTTTAAAGAGAGTGTTTGAGTAGATTAGTTAGTAGTAAGTTGTATAACTTACACAATGGCCGATTTTAAAATATTTAAAATTTCCACGAGATATTTTCTTAGACATTTTTCTTAGACATCTGTACTGGGGCATCTCGTGCGGACTATGATTCCTCCCGAGATGCCTCGTAAGTACATGACGCATTAAATTCTAGTTTTATTTTATTAATATAAATTCTGTATGTTACTAACATTAGGTTTTAAGCCTATTTTTCGTGTGTACTAACAAAAATGGGTCTATGCTATCCGAAAAAAAAAATTGAATTTGAATTTGAATTTTACCTTCACGTAATAAAAAAAACTATGAACCGTTAAAAAAAAACGAAGATTGATACTTTTTTGAATCCCCGGCTATTAAGGTAGTGTCACCTAATCAAAACTATGATCTGTTTAAAGAAAAACTAAGTGTGAGACTTTTTTGAATACCAGCTATTAAACTATTCAATTAGACTTAGGTTATACCTACTTGCGTTCGATATTTATGTATCCAATTCAGTAATTATAGTTTCCATAAACCAGAACGTACAAACAATACCAAGCTGTTGAAATTACTCAGGATTGCACTTTGGATGAACTTTAGAGGTGGACTGTGCAATCCCACGCCCGTCGACCCGCCAATGATATTTTAGGTTCCCTCGTGACCATGCAGCGAAGGTCACAACTTCTACAACATTTGAAATACAGTATCAATTCATCACTAGGAGTGGTCACATTTTACCACGACCTTTGTGAATAAATTTATTTGTTTATTGCTAGAACATTGTTTTATTTTGAACTAGCGGCGTTCCTCGGTATTACTCCCAGTTTAAACGTAGACTACGTTTTAATTCAGGTTATAAAGCTACCTCCTTATCAAATTTCGTCAATATCCCTTCATCCTTTGGAACGAGAAGAAGTAACAAAGAAACACACACATATAAACATATGAAGGCATGTTTATATGTGTGTGTGTTTCTTTGTTAGTTAGAAATAGACTAAGGACCAATTTTATTGCGCTCCACGATTTCATTCGTCATCCAACGGAAACAGTTGTTTTTATTAATCAAAAGTAGCTTATGTTACAGGCACAAGCTACGTTCCTTCCATTCATATTAATCTTGCTGTTTTTGCGTGATCGAGTAACAAAATATTCAAACATGAAAACCTCTAAACATACATGCTTTCACATTTATACTATTATAGTAGGATTGCTGCAACATTGTTTTATTTTTTAAATAATACCATTTATCAATGGATGTAGGAAGATTGATGGTGACATGTGGGAGTCGAAATCTTAAAAGGAAAGACGTTCACCCACTCAGTTTATGAAACTAAAGATACTCACCTGTATTTGACTGCCTCGGTGGCTCAGAACCTGCCTTCTGAGCTAGGGGGTGTGGGTTCGATTCCCACCTAGGGCAAACATTCATGTGATGAACATTTGTGTTTGTTCTGTCTGCGTGTTAATTTTCTATGTAAGTATGTTTTAAAAAATATAAATATATGTATGTATATATCAATCTCTGGCCGCCATAGTACAAGCTTTGCTTAGTTTGGGGTCAGACGTCCGTGTGTGCAAGTGTCCCGAATTATTATTATTATTTCATTAATTTGTAAAAGTAAGTATCGCAAAGTATCTATGGTTTAGTTTTTGAATTTAATTACTAGGTTATTTAATTACTTCCATTGTTATAGGTACGTTGGTAATTGTCTTTTTTTTTGTTTAATTCTCTATGTTAATATTTCTCACGTAAAGTATTCGTTACACCCTACTCGTTCCAGTCAGTGACCTAGAAGATAATGAAAGTGGTTTCTGAAGAATGAATCATCAATCGAGCCTTAAGGTATGATTCCGAACTCCATTGCACGCAGCAGTGCTACTGTGGTGCTGCGCAGCAGTGCTGCCTGCTGTGCTGATTCATTCGGTGAGGAGACGCTGCCGCACAGCAGTGCTGTCGCTGCGTTGCTGCCACGACATTGCTGCGTAGCTCGGAATGTAATCTCATTTAAACTTATAATAATTTTGCAGGCAATATAACTTGCATACAATGCAAGTTACAGAGGCCCATAGCAAACAAATACCGTACAGAATAACATACATTTACAAAAAAAAAAACTTAAATAACACGTACACTAGACGACGTGTTTTGCAATGTTGGTGCGACGTGACGTAGCCGATTATATGTATAATATATATTAAATAGAGATTATATGTGGACCAGTAGTGCTGCAGCAGCACTGCCGCAGCACTGCTGCGACAGCACTGCTGGGGCAGCTGGTGCATGCATCGGAGTTCGGAATCATACCTTTAGCGATCGAAGCGTCTATGCTACAGCTTCGGTAAAATGCTTTCGTATGTCCTACGTCTATCCGAATTCTGTTTGGCTGTCTTCCTCTACAGATCCTATTTCTCAACCGATTCTCTTCAAATTTTTGGACTAGGTTTTTTAACTATATTATATAATTACAAGCTGCGCCACGCGGTTTCACCCTTGATTAAAAAGTATCCTATGTGCTATTCTAGACTATAATCTATCTCTGTGCCAAATTTTATCCAGATCTGTTCAGCCGTTCTGGCGTGAAAGAGTAACAAACATCCATCCATCCATTCTTACAAACTTTCGCGTTTATAATATTAGTAGGATTTAGTCGAGTCGGAGATATGATGTTTTAACGTAAAAAATCGACGTTTGTATTTTGCATCGTCAAAATAAATGTACCATCCAACTTGCAACATTTGTAAAAGTTATCAATAGAATTTGATGCGGCGGTCTGGTACGTAATATAAGCCGTAATAAAGTCAACTTTTATTCTCCAAGAGCAATGTAAAATTTAATTAACGAGTACGATGGGCAAGAAACATAAATTAATTAAAAGCAGACGGCAGTATGAAAAAAAAAACATATCTCGATATGTTAACAGAAGCTCTGGCAACCTTGAATATTCGCCAAATGCGTCTATTCAACTCGTAATAGTGAAGAAGCTACGGACCCTACCGATATGAAAAAAATATCACCAATAAGATCATTCTGTTACCTATTAATTAGCTTAGATTAAAATATTATATTACTTACTAGATAGCGAGTAAAAAAATATTAAATGAACGTTGTTTTCGTTCTCATGGCGTGCAATACCGTGCTTACGGAGATTACGTTACTATATATTTTTACACCTTCGGATAGGAAATTAAAAATATGATTGATCGTCCTTTTACCATATTTTTAGAGCTAAAATTGAGTTAGTTTAGTAATATTTTGTGTTATTTTGAAGTATTTCGTCAGATCACGTGACCACTGACACCCGCGAGCTCTTTTGCGGGGGACGGGCCAGTCGGCGCCAGCGCCTCACGAAGGAAGGACGTACTCGCCTTGCCGAAAAATATTTTCGCATTTTTTTTCTATTTGTACGTAAATCATCAATTAAACAGTGCTTAATTATCCAGAGACAATCAAAAAAAGTAGTTTTTCAAGACATTTGATAAGCTTTTAGTGACTTTACTACTAGTGAAAATATTTGGACAATAATTGATCGCGTTGTGAGTAGAGGGTACAGAAGGTTGATCCGATGAAAATGGGAGATGTCACCAAGGCAGCTAGGCGTAACAAAAAAATTGGACTCCAACTAGGTAGCTAAGTGGTAAGTACCTACCTACCTATTAATATTTAATTACCACATAAATATTTTTACCCGTTTGTTCTTATTGTGTAGACTGAAGTGACTAACCCTAGTGTCTGAGTTTTTAGTGGCATATGATTCGGTCTGACGTTTGTTTTCCTGATAAAAATACTTAATAGAAAACTACAGACGTGTCCTCCGACCTATGTTAACTCTCAGGGCTTCACCGTCCATTACACCTTATTGCGATGATTGTTGGATTTAGCCGCCGACGCTGTGCGACCATGAACCTTATTTTGCTGTGATACGAGCCGCGGTCGCGCAGCGTCGTGCTGTACTACAATCATCACGCCACGGCACGGGCCGCATTGTACATGTTGCTCATGATAATTATCCAAGTGCAAGACTTGTCAGAACTGTGCTTTTTTTCTTGTTATGTACAAATGTACCTATATGTGTCATATTAGTACATTGCACAGGGTTATCGGTATAGGGTGTACTAAGCCAAACGGGGGTCATTGTACTCTTCATTATAAACAACGATTACTTTTTAAACTTTTTTATTTGTAATATAAATCGGGGAAAAAAGTATCTGCTTACATTTTGTCGACGATCGATGAGCTTTCTTTATGAAACAGCTGTTTTTTTTCTCGTGATTTCATTTGATTCAATTATTCACAAAAATTATACTAAGGTCAATATACCTAAGCCATTTCAAATTGAAACTGTGGCATACTTGCTGATGCCCCAACACCTAGTTAATAACATAGAAATGGGGAGTATTCTATAGTTAATAATAATAAATAATCCTTCTTGAACAATCGGGTAAAAATAAAATAATGATAATTATTATGTGTACTTACGATGTCAATATCGGAAAGCGGTCGTTGCGTGCGAACGGTGTAAATGACTAATACTATTTTTTGTTTTTGCTATAGCACATTTCCTAAACTAACCTACCTAAACTAGAAACAATCACATTTTTATGTTATAGCTGACCAACCACGGTCCGCAATACATTATTATTTTTAGCAGTGTAGTGAGCATATTTTTCTAACTTATCCTGGTTTGTTAACCGACTTCAAAAATTAGGACGCACTCAATTACATTGTATAAATTTTACGAAATGTTTGTTGCAGCATAACTTCGTCATTTATTTTTTATTTGAAAGAATATGCTTACTAACACTCTGATCAGTCACCTTGATCAAAATAAAGTATTTTTTTGTAAAAAATAGTATTTAATACAAAAATTCAAGCATTTGCATTCAGAAAGTAGTGTTCCGAGTTATGGCCATTGAATTCGAAAGAAAAGTTATTACATTTTCTTACAACAATAACCGAGCGAGAGATCGTTAGCGAGCGAAGCGTCTATGCTTCAGATTCGACGAAAATGCTTTCGTATTTCCGAATTCCGTCTGGATTTCTGTCCGGATCTTTGCCCAGACCTGTCTTAATCTACAGGTCGCATTTCTTAACCTATTCTCTTGAAACTTTGTGAGTAAGTCCGATATTTAAAAAGAATTTTCGTGTCTAGGCGGTTATTGGAAATTTTTCAATATGGCAGAGATGTGATTTAAAAAAGGATATATCTGCATAATTGGAAAATTTCCAAAAAACTTTTTGATCCGAGTCAAAACAAAAATTTATATAATTGTCAAACCTGCTCACAAAATTTCACGAGAATCGGTTGAGGAGTGTGACCTGTAGAGGAGGACAAATACAAATACAAATAATTTATTTGGGTATAAAATACATGTGACAATTTCAAATCGGACAGACATCGGTCACGAGATCTCCAGCTCACAGAGTCACTATTGTATGTATTGTTATTTATTTATATTTATTAAATACAACAATTTCTTTGGTAACTGATACCAACCTGCATCTAGTCTTAATAGTTATTTTAATCTAGTCTCTATTGCATGAAGACTAGAATAGTAATATATTTTAAACTGGGATTATAAATTGGTAATTGTTTTATATTTTATGGTATCATGGAAAGAGACAAACGAGACGCTTTGAGTAATATGAATATTGTGTAATTAATATCTTTAAATTGCTCTATTTCATTTTTTCAGAAACAGAGATCAACGAAATTATCAAAGTTTAAACACAAGCGTTCAGCCAACAAAAAATGCAAGTACTGAACTAAGGTGAGTTAAAAGACATTTAACATCTTATATTATTAGGGTGACAAGCATAGTGCATAGTCAGAGCTATGCCAAGTGGAAATGCTATTGCTAAAGTTATCGTATGTCCGGCGTCCAGCGTCTGATTGCACGGATGTCCGATTGTTTTCCACTACAGATCGCATTTCTCAACCGATATTTGTGAAATTTTGTAAATTTAGGTTTTATTTAAAATAGCGGAGATATGTAATTTGTGAGACGTTGCTCATAGAGCCACTACTTATAATCAGAGTGGCGCTGAACTGCTATGGGCATGCGTGACGCCAGTACAACCATTCACTTAGCGAGCGCGAAGCGCGAGTGAAAAACTTCCGTTTCAGTACTAAAAACTTATCCTATATTTTTATCTACAGATGCCTAGTTCAAAATCATCCGAAAGTTATCAGAGCATCCGAGGAACAGGGACTTTTTCACCTTCGAATAAACTGGTAATCATTTTTTTTTTGTGTATGCAATGTACATAAATAAATTATTGATACGAGCGTTGGGACTTAGTATGGTTGCAAATTAATTATTATTTAATATTGTTTTTAGGAACAACAATATCAGTCTTCATTGCCGAATCTCATCGTCGAAGAAGAAGCAGAACAAGAACAGAAAGACAAAAGTTATTGGCGTATTATAACATTAGCTTCTTCTTCGTAAAATTTAAGGAAATATCAAGACCCAATGGTTTTGGTTGCGCCAAACAATCGATAGACTTGATTGGAGAAAAGCAAACAGGTCTTGCTTCTAAATTCACCTTTTTGTGAATAAAGAGTAACAATAGTAAATTATGTACCGAGGGCACAAAGCAGTGCCTTACGTCGCGGGCGGCTTATTGTACCTTGAGCGTAACGAGGGAATCTAGAGTTAACTCCCGAGCGCAGCAAGGGAAGATGAGTCCTGAGGGCAGCGAGGGGTTCAAGCCGCCCAAGACAAAAACACTGCTTTATCCTAGAAGCGAATCCTCTTCTAAAAATACTGTCTAATATTATACTCTCTCATAACTAATAAAAAGGTACTAGTAAGGTACAGTCTTTTATTTTAAATTTCGTGCAGCTCGAGGAGCACGTGCTCGTATTTTTTTCTTGGTAGCTAGTTCAATTTTCAAATAAACTCTTCTTACAGTGCTTATTCTGAGTTTTCATTCAATGTTAATCTCTTTGCTTGGAAACTCCCAACTGCAAGCTTCGCTCGAATTTATGTTTCATCTATAAAACCAACATTTGATTTTCATGTGTTAGATTAAGGATGTGTTAATCTGAGCGATTACTGCCTTTAAAGCATTTGATTTATTGATATTTTTTGATTCTCGGTTTTTTTTTATTTTTTTTTTGGTGTTTGCTAAAATCTAAGCACTATACATGTATTTCAGCTACAAAAGGTTTTTCAATATCCAATCTAAGACCCCTTTAGTCCAGCTAGAGAGGATTTTTTTACTATATTAACTACTAGCTGTTGCTCACGATTTCGTACGCGTAGATAAAAAAAAGCTCGTTCCGTTAGTTTCTTGTATTTGTCATTCACAGGTCCCACTCCGAACCTGCACCCTTCTCTCTACCATCATCATATTGCCAGACCATGGTACGGGCAACAGTTATCTAGTTGGCATTGGCAATTGTCTTTATACTGGGTTTGGCTGGCACTGTCCGATTAAAACGTCACGCTCAGACAGGTGTCTATGGCAAGGGTAGCGGGTAGGTAAGCCGTTAACTCGGCCTCCAAGCTAAATCTAATAGGTAGCCAAGTCTAATATGGAGTAGATAGTTACAATTTGTGTAGTAAGTAGGTTATATACTTGTTGGTAATAGGTAGAAGTACTAGGAGTTACTCGTACTATGCCAAATATTTCAGTCTGAATGTTTAGTAGGAATTACCTACTACTCGGAACCAGCCAAGCCAAGTAGGCAGTATATAGATACTATGTATATGTAGTAATTAGGTAGATACTTGTAAGTAGTATCCTTCTTCTTCTACCTATAAGACTTGGCTGGCACCGACTTCAAATAGATGGGTAGCGCTTATAATAATTATATTAATTAATATTAGTGCTTATTTGTGGTTTGGAAGTCGCTTTAATTTTGTTACAATGATCACTTAAAACATCTTCTAACTTGACTTTTATTGAAAATCAGTTTACTAAAAAAATTAAGTAAACAAAATTAAGTCAAAGTGTAGTTTTTTATATCGTAAATTATGACACTTTTGTGCTAAGATTATTACACTCGAGGCGGTATTATAGCGCGAGCCGTATGCGAGCCCACTAATGGAGCCAATAGTGTAAATTATTAACGCACACGCGTTTCATGTGACGTTTTTCATCACACATGCGAGGGGAAAAAACACAGACTTGCATTAGTCAATACATTTTTCTGAAAATGTATGCGCATTTTGCTGCTTTTCCACTTATCAAAATTTTACTAGGCATAATAATAAAGCGAGTACTTTGTTTAAATTATCATACCTAATTAATTGTCAATATTTTGATAAAAAAAATAATGTTTATTTACTGTTATTACGTAGTTATGATACTTTAAATCAAGAATTTAAGAAAAGTAAAAAAAAAACTCTTGTTGATTTATTTAAAAAAAAGTCTAGTTTAGTTACTAGTGCGATAATGGTAAAGTAACAGCACACGTGCTTAATAGCTCGGATTATGATCTAAAACTGATGTAATAAAGTCCTTTTTACGAGTGAGAGTGATGAAAAAGATATTAAACACAAACGCGTTTTTAACTTCGAGTAGGAACATAATTATCAGCAAAATCAGGCAAGAAACTATCGAGATAATAATGAGGTTGTAAGTTCTAGGTCCACTATGTTTTCAATCATTTTAGTCATTTTTATACTACCTGCTGATTATGTAAAACAGATTAGTACTACCAACTCGTAGAATACATTTTTTAAGCGGGCCGTCGATTGAACAGCTCTGCTAGTCCTAGTAAATATGTTTTTTGTTATGAGATTTTTGAAATGTTGTAAGCATTGGTTTAGGATAGGTTGAGTAATTTATCCCTGGTACCGGAGTTCTTAGGATGCCCATCAGGAGCCCTATTCTTACGAAAGATATTTTCTGATCAATGTCTCTCTCGTTTTAAAAGTCATAGTGAGAGTGACCAAGAAACATCTCACGCGTCAAGAATAGCCCTCCAGGGCCATTCTTACGATATTATATTATTTCCCCTATTCCTACGCACGAGATATTTTTTGGTCAATGTCTCTCTCGTTTGAAAAATCATAAAAGTGAGAGGGACCAAGATAATATCTCACACTTCAGAGAGTCCGTGGTCTACGATTGTTTTTTTAGATTTTACACGCACGACCAAAGGGAATCAAAACCTTTAGATGCGGGATATTTGTGAGTACATACTTAATCTACCTATACTTATAAACAAACTACCGCGCTCATGCTGCTTATAAGGCTCAACTTTAAAACGCCGTTGGCTTCAAATAATTTAGTAAAAAAACATTACAATAAAGCATAACATCACAGAGGGCTTTCATTTTTAGGCAAAAATATTTTTTTCACGGTGTTTCGTCTGAATTTGTTTGTCTTTGAGAAATGCTAGCTCAATGTTCAAAAGCTTCGAGCGTTGATCACTAGAGGCGCTAAAACCAGCTGAGCGCCGAATGCCAAATGTCATTGGCGCATCTTAACCCCTTTTCTTTTAGGAGAAGAAGGTTTTAAGTGAATAAAAAGTTGTCGTTTGGATCTTTTTTCTATTGTTAATTAATCATCACTACATATATAGTATAAAACAAAGTTGCTTTCTCTGTCCCTATGTCCCTTTGTATGCTTAAATCTTTAAAACTACGCAACGGATTTTGATGCGTTTTTTTTAATAGATAGAGTGATTCAAGAGGAAGGTTTATATGTATAATGACATCCATGAAATAATGGAGAAATACTGTTATTTTTGAGGTTTCTAATGTGATGTAATTTTTTCAGTGAGTGACATAGGCTATATATGCTATACCCGTGCGAAGCCAGATCGGGCCGCTTCGTTTTTATATACAACGTTCACAGTTTTTCTGTAGTGTATTTAGTATCAGCATTGCACCCGTGCGAAGTCGGGGCGGGTCGCTAGTGTAATATAAGACAAAACCAATGCGCGCTTTCGAAAGCATCAAACTGTCTGATTGTATTTTTTCTCTTCAATGTTCATTGTCACAATAATTTCATTCTAATTCTGATTCTATTATAAACTCAACACTAAACGGATAGATGGATTTGAATGACATTTGGAAACTTTTGAAATGATATACCCACTTTCCGTTAACCCGTTTACGGGATTTAGTGAAAAATGGGACTAATCTGTAAGTGTACCCTTTCAAATAGAATAAACGGTTAATAAAAACGGACTTATGTAAAATAACAGAGTTATGCAACTATACTACGAACGTACAAAATAGTACCTAATTGAGAGCTTCCTCCTTTTTAAAGTCAGTTAAAAATACACATCAAATTCGTAATAGTCATCAATTCATCACCCACATCAGACGTGATGGGCTGTATTATGATGTTTCATGATTTAAGCTATGCAAATACATAAAAATAACGATTTCTATCATAAATTCTGTTTGATTTCCAAAGTATTCTCTACTAGCTGTAATCCGCGACTTCGTTCGCTTTTATTCAGAAAATAGTATCCAAAAACCTTCCTCATGATACAATGTAACTAATTCTCAAATATCATCAAGATCAGTTCAGTCGTTTAGCCGTGAAAAGCTAACAAACAGACAGACAGACAGACAGAGTTACTTTCTTTTTCTAACATTATCTAATGAGAATTAAATATTGCACGCCCGACATGGGTCCACTGTTGGGACTTTACACTATATTTAAGATCTTTATGTACACAGTGTAGCAAATAAACGTTTCTGATTTCTGATTCTGATTCTGAGAAAATTATGAAATTTCACATTTTTTGTGAATTCTGAAGCCTTTCCTCAACTCAGAATACATAACTTCTCTTTCTGCATGATCAAATATAAAAAAACAAGGCATTCCGGGAGCAAACACGTAATAACGTCACTCGTCATCGTCTTCCGTCTCTCTCTTTTATTTGTAAATCACTTATTTCAGTCTTGCTTATGCGTCGATTGACGTCACTGAGTGTTTGTGGTTCACGAACCACGTGACCATAATGCTCTACCTGGCGCAGTATATTAACTATGTCTTTCTGTTATATGTTCCTCAAGTATTGTGTCGACATCTACATTCCAGCCTAGCAGTGAACAAACTATAATTTGGTTTCGTCAGTAGCCGCCGGAAGCTACAGGCAAAGTGAATCTAATACTTCAATCTGTATTACGACAGATAGATGTTTATTTCATCAATGATATGGAAATAGGAATACGGCTATTTAGATCGAAATTGAAGTAGAAACTATTCTAATAAAAATTTAACATAATACAAAACTCTTTATTGACATCAAATCCTAACTAGTATTATAAATGCGAAAGTAAGTTTGTTCGTTTGTTTGCTTGTTTGTTTGTTTGTAACGATTTCACGTCTCAATCAACCGTCTTGAAATTTTGCATACCTACATGTTTTCTGAGGTACAGAAAAAGACATACTTAGTGTATTTTTTATCCCGAAAAAATAAACGTTTCCTGTGGGACCGCGGGTGAAACCGCGGAGCGCAGCTAGTACAATATAAACTAAAATAAAAAAAAAAAATAGGTAATGGGAGTTTTATATAACTGTAACGGGCACTCTTATTGTTAACAGCGATCTCTTGCAGACAACCTAACCTAAAATTGAAATTAAAAGAGTAGAGGTTATTCGTCTATCGTCTAGCTTGGTATGAAATAAAGTAAACAATTTGATTAACAAATTTAGCTATTTGCCAAGATTTGGTTATCATCTCAATTTTTTTTGCAACTAAAATAAATAAATTTGTTCGTTAATAGCCATTATAGCTTAGTCTAATATGAGTATGGCAGTAAACAGATTGCTAAATTTTAACCCTTAAATTTCCATGTAAAAAAAATCCCTTAAAATTCCATTAGTCTAATATGAGTATGGCAGTTAACAGATTGCCCCTAAATTTTAACCCTTAAATTTCCATAAATCAAATTTAAGAACGAGTAGGTATGCTCAAGCATGCGCGTCCACAAATTGCGAAGTGTACTGTTGACATATAACTGACACTAACTTTTAGGATGCTCCTAGACGGACCATATTTTTACTGAAATATTGGCTCGGCAAATATTATTTGAATATGGTCATACAGACCTACAATTTTTTTTTTCAAATTACACTCCACGGACATCGGGGACCGTGACTTTTGTTAACATAAATCTTTAATTATTATTTAAGGGCAATACAGGTAGAGGGGGGTTAGTTATTAATATTACATTACCTACATTTTTTTACATGGTTGATAATTGCCGGGCTACAGTTTTCAATATTGCCAGTATTGTAGTAAAAATATAGCCCGCCTGGGAGCACCCTTTCGTACGTACATACATATCGTCACGCCTTTCCCCCGAGGGGGCTGGTAGAGGTGTAATACAACACCCAAACTTCGCCGTACGATATTCAGTTCCAAATGTGACAGGGGGTGAGCCTGTCACCATATACCAGGCTCCAGTCATGTGGCAGATGACATACAATACGCATATATGTTCACACAATGAACAAACCTTTCGTCGTGTGAGTTATTAATACCTACTTAGTTAAACTTTTAACTAAGGGTTTACTGAGTGAGTACCCCGAGTTAAATTTTTATAAGAGAAGATTTTTGAGCTGATTTCGCCTGCATAGGGTAACAATTTTAATTCGTGTCAAAATTCTTTGTGGTCTAAAATTCTAAAATCAAAGTGTTTATAATATGCGGTTTAGGAGTTAATTTAAATTAAACCGTAATTAAACCTATAATAACGGTGATTTTAGGTGACCTTGTGTAAAAAGTTCCTCGATCGAGTAGTCTCATCTTAAAACTTCTTAGTGTGGTTTTCTAATTGCTAAATATACGTTGCTCTAAAAATAGAGCAAAAACGCGGTCAATTAGTTTGTTGTTCATTTTAATTTTGCAATCAGCGTGTGCTGGTTCCTCGTTTGAAGTGTATAGAGACTTGTATAGTCAAGGAGCTTGCTACCACTAATTTTCTAGGTATCGAAAATCTTTGTAGTTTCGTTCCCTTGTAAAATGATGTCTACAAAGTCTTATACACCACCTGTATAATGGAACTATGCATTAAACGCGGATTCGCACACGGGGGAAACGGTAAAAGACAACACCTGACAGTTCCCTTAAAGATGAGGCACCATCTTTATGTAGAGCTATATACACACACTGAATACGGATTTGTACTGGGGCGAAAGGATAAGTACCTTTATCAAACGGATATGGAACTGATACCGGATGTGGCATTCATCTGACCTCAAATGTCCCAGTATTTTTTTTCTTAAAGTCAGGTTAGGTTAGGTTAGCTACTCATTCTCGGCAGTATTTAAGTTTTACTGTTTTTTACTAAAAGAAAATATAATTTTTGTTAGTTTCTAGTACATAGTTTAATACTCTCACATTCACAATATTATCTCCCAATATCCAGCCACCCGTTACTATTATTATTATTATTATTTTGGATGACTATATGCTGTTGGCCTCGACAGCGTACCGGGAATTAGGCAAGCGCAGATGGCGCAGGGCCTCAAAAATGCCTAAGACTATGGGCGACGAGCGCAAGAGCACCTCTAAGTTACGGCCTCGGCTTGGGCTGTCGCCGAGGGCGGGGCGTCGAATTGCGACCAGCCACCCATTGCGCGAAGAAAACTACCTTATAGAAACACACCACCAGCTCTTCGACCACAAGGCAATGAGCAGTGCAAGTGCGTAAGGAACGTTGCGGATGAGTTGAGTGGTTGCATCGTTATACATGATGTTGTAATTGGCATGGATACATTGCTATCGGTTATGACATGTGGCTTACGACATTGTCGATAACTTGAAGATTAGTGTTGATCAAGCAATCACTTATGGATACCTAATGCGACAGAATGATACATTGATACATCCTGATGATACCAACTTCAGAAAGTACACGTATTCAACGAACAACTTGCTCAATTTCTGACAGCCGATCACACTCTCCTGAGTGAATACATCGAGAGGTGGTAGCCTTGCTATATACGACGACATTGTAATTTTGTTGACGTTTAGTATCGTTCTCAAGTGAGGGATATGTATTGTAATGTCTTCCTTGGCAATAAATTTCCCTAAACATTAACACCTCAAATAGACACCTACATTCTAAATACAGGTAGAGTGACACGGGGTACAAAAATATATGAGTATCTAATCGCAACTAAACGGCTGGCAAGAAAATTTTAGGTAAAATAAGTTAGGATACACAGCTACGTAGTACTATAAGCCTACGTTACGTTCAAAATCTAAGAAACTGTTCTATTACATAAGTTTGGTTTAGTTTCATATTTTTCTATGATTAGGTACCTACATTTTACCTATCTTTTTAAGTATGTATTTAAAAATATCTAAGTATGTATATCAGTCTCTGGCAGCCATAGTACAAGCTTTGCTTAGCTTGGGGTCAGGCGACCGTGTGTGGAAGTGTCCCGAATTAATTTATTTAAATCAGTTTGCAAGAAAATACGTTAATAAAAATTTACGCATTTCCAGGGGTATGAAGACAAATATAAGCGATGATAGTCTAGTTGAACAAGGTCCGCCTCTCAAGCCAGAGGGAGCGGGTTCGATCGCAGCCGACGGCACGCACCAATTTGTTCTTTTTGTGGACATATTATGTGCGTATTGTATGTCATCTGCTACATGACTGGAGCCTGGTGTATGGGGACAGGCTCGCCCCCTGTCACATTTGGGACTGAATATTATCCGGCGAAGTGTGGGTGTTTTACACCTCTGCCAGCCCCTTCGGGGGAAAAGCGTGACGATTTGTTATATTATATTATACTAGCTGCACCCCGCGGTTTCACCCGTGGTTAAAAAGGATCCTATGTTACTTCTAGTACCTCCCAGAATATGTCTACAAAGTTTCATGATGATTCGTCAAGTAGTATTTGCGTGAAAGCGTAACAAACATCCACGCTTTCACATTTATAATATTAGGATGAAGACAAAAATGAGTCAATACTTCGATACCCTACTCCTTGTAAGCAACCAAATAAAAAACCAAACCATACGTACCTACATACAGATACCCACATAAAATCGAAATAATATCAGAAAAGTAACGCCAAAGCTCCTGAGCCTCATCCAATTCTATACTCGTCAGATATAATAATATTTACTGAGCCAATAGCCATCTCACCGACATTCTACTCCAACCAAAGTAGGGTAAAGTATCCATTCTGGCAACGGGGTCGGGTATTTGGCCACTGTAATCAGGTCAATGTACCAATTCGCGATAGGGAAGTTGCGAAATCGATTGTCCAATCCACTTTTGCTGAGAGATAACGCCGCTGTTCAGACTTTTGGGGAAGAGTATGGACTGATCGAAGTCGAACTTGGTTCTAATCCATTGAAAGTTCAAAGGCCTTGATTGCGGAGAACATGCTTTTTATTAAAATTGTTTGAATTTGGTTTCAGATTCAGCTAAATTTTATTTACATAATCTCATTTTTAGTCAAAAGCTTATAGATTACTAGCTGCGCCCCGTGGTTTCACCCGCGGTTCCACAGGAACCGTTTATTTTTTCGAGATAAAAAGTATGTCCTTTTCTGTACCCCAAACAATATGTGTGCAAAATTTCAAGACGATTGGTTGAGTAGTTGGAACGTGAAAGCGTTACAAACAAACAAACTCACTTTCACATTTATAATATTAGTTAAGATTCTCATTTTTTAACAAAAGTCAGTCACCGCCGTCTGTTTGTACAATATTTACTCGTTTATAAGACTATTATATTATTATAGCTGCACCCACATTATTATTTGTTATCCTAGAATAAATAAGTGGGAGCCTTTTCTTCTGTTTATTACGTCCTTTTTTTTTCAGAATCATGCATTAACATAAGTAGGGCTGTAGGCTATAATTAAGCCAAGTTGCAAGCCCTTTCTTTACTTAACTTTCTCCTCATGATAGGTATCTTCTTTATTCAGCTGTTATAACAAGAAAAATGAAACAAAGTTTTGAAACATTAATAGTAGTCTGGTGCGTCCCACAAGTTCACACGCGGGTCCACAGGTACCGTTATTTTTTTCGGGTTGAAAAGATCTCCATTTCCTTTTATGTACCCTTTACAACGTGTATGCAAAATTTCATGAAGTTTCATGAAAGATTCCTAATGAAGATTTCTCCGTAAAGCGTAAAAGCGTTACAAACAAACGAACAAACTCACTTTCGCATTTATATGCGCTATAATGTTACTAAACAATATTTCTGTAAATATACATAGATGGTTTTAAGTGTAATCTAGCAGAATTCACGTATTAGTAGCTATAGTTATAATAATTATCAATCTATGTAACTAACATTTAATTTGTATGTTCTTATGGCACTGCCTTGGTATTTGGACTGTTAGGGTGCTGTATGCAATTTTCAATAAATAAATATTTAACTAATATAGTTCGGATTATTTTTAAAAACAAAAGATTCACCGCCATTGTCACACCCAAATGAACCAAAACAAATCCACGCGAAAATTGCCAAACCTAAAAGCTTGTCAACATGATGAATGTTCCTTCTGGCATTGCAGAGTCATTTCCCGTTTCCCTTAACAAACACCATTCCAAGCCAAGGCCAGGTTCACAGCAGTGTGACGATGCAGATCCACTGTGCTGCCAGCCGTTCCGGATGAGGGCAAATTGACCCCATGAGGCAATGACGTAGTAATTATTGAGGTAGAAAATATATTTTAGCTAAGCAAGCTAAGCAGGTTGTTAGCGGATTCAGTTTCGGCCTGTGTGTAGCAGCTGAACTATACTTCGCATAAAGTGGACCGAGTACCAAACTCTGAAGTACTAAGAAAAGCAAAATTATGAGGCATCGAATCCACGCTTATAAAAGGACAATTGAGGTGGTGCGGACGTCTTGTGCGTATGAACGACTCCAGGTTGCCTAAAGCTGTATTTTACTCACAGCTGAAAGAGGGAAAGCGCAAACCTGGCGGTCAATTTTTGCGTTACAGGCATGTTCCTGAACCGCCATCTCACTGCACTTAACATCTCGTGCGAAGGTTGGGAAGAGCAAGCTCTTCCCAACGTCAGAGAAGAGAGTGGCGCAACTCTGTTACTAGAGCTGTCACTAAGTTTGAAGAAAAGCGCCTACAAAGCGCCTTATCATCAAAAGCCGTCCGAAGCCTTCCTATACCTACATATACAACCTCGACGGTCAATTGTACTGTACACCCTGCAACCGCACCTTTAAAACCAAATTTAGGTTTGCGAGCCACATCCGTGCTCACAACCGTATCTAGCAAGGTTCGCCATTGACGAATACGTCAAGGAGGACTTCATTCATTCAGCAGCTGAAGAGCTAATTCCGAAATATATAAACAGAAGTAATAAATAAAGTTCTCGAAAATTTCAATACTTACAAGTTAAATACATATCTATACACATAATATTTTTACCTTAGGAGTAGCACTTCTCTCCATTTGCTACTCATGAATCTTTTTAAACACACAATAAGTGAATAAAATTATAGAGCGATACATGTTATTTGGTGTCCTTTGAAACAATTTCTTTCAGAGAACATATTTTGAGTAACAGATACAAGTTTTTATACAAGAGTTATCCTCTTGTCTTAGAACCTTACTAACTTACCTGCTTTTTAGAAGATAGCTTTGAACATATTCCATGTTCGGTAATCTCACTAATAGAGTTGAAATTACTTTGCAGAAGTTAAACAGCAACATACTTATCTGCGACAAGTTTAGTGTGCCTAGTTGGAAACCGTTATTGTAATTATTTTATGTTATTTTATTGTCCACTATAAAGTACTTTAATTTCCCCTCAGAACCATCATTTATCCCGCAGAATGTCGCTAATAATGTCCTTATATTAGAACGGCTAATGTTCCTCTAATGGTATACAATTTCCTTCGTCGCCTGACGACTTCCCCTGATATCAGATAGGTAGACCGTCGTCAGAGCTCAAGATCTGCAAACGATTTTACACCTTATTCCAATTGCGTAAGTCCTGTGTGAACTGCCTATTTTCTCTATGATACATTAGCGGGAGCAAAAAATATGGTTGGTGATACTTCGTTCTTGATACTGGGAAGATTATTTTACAAATGCTATTAACCTACCTATAGTCGTAATAAGTATAACATTAATGTACTTATCGCACTATAACTATTAGAAGTCCATAACATTTTAAACTTTAAGGTGTTTAAGTTTATTATGTACTTACGGATGTGCAAATAGTGGAGTCCGCCTGGGATTGCTAAACATTTATTGAACTGTCAAGAAATAGTGAACAAACGGTACTGTGTATGGTAAAGTTACGGGAGATAAGGAGATCTATCGTCTTATATATGCAGAATGACGAGCGCAGTGCCTATGCACTGCTGCGGGAAATTTCGAACTTGTCCAGTGTGATGTAGAATTTTCAACTCCAATAAGTTGAAAGTTCCACAAGAACACGCGTGACTCTTATCATTGGCCAAAGATATAAAGTAGCATATTTCGTTAAGCGCAAATTAAAAATGATACTTAACTATTCACCAGCAATCACATAACTACTGACAAAATTTCTAACGCCCGGTACGCTGTAGACCCTCAGTGGCCAACAGCATATTGTCATTAGAAAAAAAAAAAACTTTGACAAAAGTTAAGGCTAAAACATGATATTTTTTCCCCAATTTCAAAGTCTCAAAAACCACACAAAAAAACCGAACTCACACACCATGTCTCTAATTACAGCTGAAAATCAACCGCGCAATCAGTTACGTACTGAAAGGTACATAGCTGTTACGTTGGGTAAAAGTTGATGTCTTAGCCCATTACTGTGTTCTACGGAGCACTCAGGAGCCATTGTATGGCGACAATGCATGCAAACCTACCCTTTGTTGTCACTTGCCTTGGCTTATGTATGCTTGCGTTGAGATATACGGCGCTAGTCTGACGGTTGAGGCAATTCTGAGGCCCTTTGAATATGACAAAGGTACAAGTATGAATACGAGTATGAGTACGAGTTAGAATTAAGATTGAAACTAGTATTTAAGCAATAAAGTCAGTATCCCTGATTTCGTTAGGGAACCAGCTCGCGGGCCGAGCCGAACAGCGCCCAGACAGGAAAGAAAAGGTACGAGTATGTAAATAGCTTTAACCTGCATTTAATCATTTAGAAATTAGGCCAGTAACCTTAAGATATTAACAAATGAACTTGGTAAGTAAGTTCCTATATTAAAGTATCACAGAATTTAAATTCAAAATTTTATGTAAGTACTTATAATCAGTAGGTAAATCTTATATCTTTAAATGAGCAATTCTTGTATATATATATAATTGGAATCTCGGAATCGGCTCCAACGATTTTCATACAATTTAGTATTATATATAGGGGGTTTCGGGGGCGATAAATCGATCTAGCTAGGAATCATTTTTAGAAAATGTCATTTTATTCGTGTTTTATCGATAATCAACTTAAACATAAACTTGGAAGAAAAATAACAAAAATATGACTCGTCCTGACATCTATTGGCGAATAATAATACTATTTTTTGTGAGCAACTAATTGCTTTAACGACACAACAGCAGATGGCGTTGTTAAGTAACACGAAGTCAATGAGTGTTTGCTTTGAGGTTAGACTAAAATCAATTGTTTATTTTCCAAAAAACACAATAAAAAAAAAATACCGAGCAAAGCTCGGACATCCAGGTACTACTTACTTATGTTCTTACCGCCGCACGCAGTAAACTATTACTAAAGACACAAATTCTTAGGAATCCTTTACTTAGTGATAGTTAATGTAATCTGATTTAATCAAATATGTGTAATTTGAATTATTTAGAATTTAGAAATCTTGATTAGTACGTACCTAATAATATAAATGTCTATGTCTAATATCGGTCTTTCAGTTAGCACCTCAAAGTAAACATAAACAAACAATTTTCTACATTATTTTACTTACAAACTAAAGCCATGCTTCCAGAACTTTCTCTGCAAAGTTATTCTTATCTTTTAGCCGTATTTCATAAAAAGAGACAGCGGAAACCTTCACGTGGATTCAGTGAAAAAATCTCTGAAAGAAAGTTACATAAATCATAGGAAAATGTTATCACAGTAAAAGTATTTTGAAAGACCTTTTTGTTTGTAAGTTTGTTCACACGTACGGTTCACTTATCGACTTTGAAAGCCTTTTGTTTCCCTACTATATTTTCTAACCACCACATTGAAACTTTTTGAGAGACTTTTGCTATTACTTATTCGTACTAAACTTATGTAGAGGCAAGATAAATTATCCTAACTTCCTAACTAATATTATAAATGCGAAAGTGAGTTTGTTTGTTTATTTGTTTGTTACGCTTTCACGCCTCAACTAATCAACCGATCTTTATGAGATTTTAATTTTTTTCGGGATAAAAAGTACCCTATGTCCTTTTCTGTACTCCTGACAATACAGTACATACATTAGTACATACAGGAGTACAGAAAAGGACATAGGGTACTTTTTATCCCGAAAAAAATGAAAGTTCCTGTGGGCGGGTGAAACCGCGGGGCATAGTAGGTTATACTTTTGTACTTGTTTGCACTCGTGGATCTGTGAGCTGCCCCCCTATTCTTGACGCTCGAGATGTTTCTTGGTCACTCTCACTCCTTTGACTTTTCAAACGAGAGAGAAAATGACAAAAAATATCTCCGCTGGTAGAAATAGGGCTCCTGAAGATCTCGCGGCGGTCTGTAAGATCTCTACAAGGAGGTACAAACAGTTAAGATATGCGACCTGTACTAATATATGTACTCGTACATTTATACATTTACTTGTAAGAAGCGATGATAGCCTAGTTAGAGAAGGCCCGCCTCTCAAGCCAGAGGGAGTGGGTTTGAACCCAGCCGACGGCACGCACCAATTTTTGTTCATTGTGTGAACATATGTGCGTATTATGTGTGTCATCTGCTACGTGACTGGAGCCCGGTGTATGCGACAGGCTCGCTCCCTGTCACATTTGGGACTGAATATCGTCCGGCGAAGTGTGGGTGTTGTATTACGCCTCTGCCAGCCCCCTCGGGGAAAGGTGTGACGATATGTAAGATATGAGATAGCCGGACATACGAAAGCATTTTTGCCGAAACTGAAGCTTAGAAGCTTCGCTCGCTCCCTCGGTCGATTATAAAGTCGGCTCAATAAATTAAAATGATTTTTCACTGAAAAAGAATAGCGTAAACACTCAATCATGAAGCTGTCTGTACCTGTCACTCCCAATTTTTTCCGCTTCCGTAAAAAATTAACTGGTACTCACCTACATATATTTCTATTAGCATTTCCAGAGAGAATGGAATCGTTTTTCCTAACATACCGTTCCTGGGACTCATGATCCGT
Source organism: Peribatodes rhomboidaria (assembly GCA_911728515.1). Classification (NCBI taxonomy): domain Eukaryota; kingdom Metazoa; phylum Arthropoda; class Insecta; order Lepidoptera; family Geometridae; genus Peribatodes; species Peribatodes rhomboidaria. The sequence continues at coordinate 7,621,080 of OU452168.1, forward strand.
GAAAATGTGTGCCGAGCGGTCATGTTACGTGTGCTCCATTAACTTTCTATTAAATTACATACGTAGGGAACCCTGGCCTGAATCTTATTGAGTCCAGGTTGATCGCTATGGAAATCCTTTTGTGTTGAAAAATGAGAATGAAACTCTTTACTGTATTAGCAATGACAATGACATTTTTTGCGCAGTATCTGAGATTTCAAAAGTATTAAAAAACTAGCTGCGCCCTGCGGTTTCATCCGCGGTTAAAAAGTATCCTATGTGCTATTCTATACTATAATTTATCTCTGTGCCAAATTTCTTCCAGATCTGTTCAGCCGTTCTGGCGTGAAAGAGTAACAAACATCCATCCATCCATGCATACAAACTTTCGCGTGTCTATAACTTCGGGTGTCCCGGAGTTCACGAATTTTGTCCAAACGTGCCCATATACTAGTAAAAAAAGATGTAAAAAGTACTCCCATTTTCGACAAAAACTTTCTAAGATAGTAGAATATCTGAATTGGAAATACATATATTTGACTCTATCGTCTGAATATTGCCAAACCAAAAGATGTGAAAAGCTGCAAGACACAGCTGGCTACCCTACACCCTTCACATTAGTACACACTATACACACTACAAGACACTATAGTCACACTTAGAAGTATTCTCTACGCCACTGCCTAATAAATAACATTAGCCGAGAGCTCTATCGAATATTGATGCATTCTAGTTTCATAAGTCTCAGGGTGGTAATATCCCCGTGAGAACACGTAATATTGCTTCAGGGGGTAGTAAAAGGGTTCTACCGGAGTTTATGATCGAATACGTGAAAGTTTTTGGCAATATAGAAGGATATTGGGGATTAAATGGGAGACTGTACGTCATTTTTCGAAGTGCAATTTTATGGAGTTGGGTTCAACATTACATTCGTAAAATCCGTACTATAAGAGTAGGCACCTAAGCATAGGTAAATACGTAGGTAAAGGTACTTTAAAATATAAACTTGACTATCAGAATGATAGATTAGCGCACTATTTTTAACTTTAGATTAACTATCTGTCAGTTAGCGCACTGTCTTAAGTTATTAGCACGGCTTCTAAATGATATATTTGTAAATGCTACCTTCTCATTACTGACTGGACTAGATTATAACTTTTGAATTTAATTTTCAATATTATTAAAAATACAACTAGACTTTTGTTTTTTTTTTTTAAATATATTTCGGGTTCGATTCCTACCTCGGGCAAACGTTCATGTGATGAACATTTTTGTGTTTGTGCTATATCATGGTGTTAAATATCTATTTAAGTACGAGTATGTATAAATATATATATATGTTTGTATATCAGTCTCTGGCCGCCATAGTACTAGCTTTGCTTAGTTTGGGGTCAGGCGACCGTGTGTGTAAGTGTCCCGAATTTTATTATTATTTAATTAACAACTAATAAATTAAATACATTGTTTTTAATGTTCGGTAGCCACGTAACTTGAGTTATTTCTTGCCACCATTGTAAGTATAAAAATTAAACTGCCTACCTACCTAACTGGTTAAAGCTTCGCGGACGATTTCATATCACAAAAGTTTAGATTACATGTTACACAATATTTGTACAACCACACGAGTCGCTATCTTGTAAAGCTTTAATTCCTCAACTTTATCACTCACCTGTGAGGAAACTCTTTGTTTACATGATAAAAGTAATGCTGATAAGGAAGATAGTGTACAAGTTAATGAATGGGTGTCAACGACACGGGTGTCGGAGGCTTGGACGGCACGTGTACGCGATCTTTGTCGAACTACGAGTATGTCGTTAGGCTAGTTAGGTTAGTTAGATCTATTTTAGGTCTGTGGTTACGACGATGATAGCGAAAGGGGTAAAAAGGGGGATTATTCAGGGGGGGAAACGCATTAAGCGTTTCAAGTCAACTTTTCTTGTAAGAACTGCAGAGGTGTGGAGCTCGTTGCCTGCGTCTGTCTTTCCACCTAAATACAATCCGGGGGTGTTTAAGAGTAAAGTAAATAGGTATCTCCTAGGATAGCGTATTACACCTTCGATCACGTCGACGCTTCCCATCAGGCGAGTCAGTGATCAAACGCATGCGTAGTCTGTTGTAAAAAAAAAAGATCTTGATATTGGAAAAAATCTTAAGGGTACATACAGGTTAGATTTAAATAAAAACAATCTATCTTAAAGAGATAGGAAGCAGTGGAAGATGTAAGAGGAGGCCTATACCAAGAGATACACTGAACTGAGAGACATTCTGTAAAACTAAACGGTTTCTCTAGAAATTTAAGGTTCAGGATAAAAGGCTTATTGATTGATTGATTGATCGAATCTATCATAAAATAAATGATGTCAGTACAAACTAAACATGCCTAGTAAACTATTATCAAACTGTCAAAATTTATTTTTCAACAAGGCTCTCATAAAATGTAAGAAGTAACTATAATAAATTATGTATAATAGATGCATAACCTGGGTGGGTATTGTATTACACCTCTGCCAGCCCCCTCGAGGGAAAGGCGTGACGATAAGTTGTATCCTACTTCAAAATTTGTCGATTTCGCCTATTAAGTATCTGTAAATTGACTATTTCGCTGGCTAGAAATCTGCACAATGCTCCAAACGTAAAGCTAACAAAAAAGCTTTCTAGTAAAAAGCAATTTCAAATCAAACAGCCCGCCTGACTGAATGCAAAGTGATAACTACGGATGTCAACTATAAAAATTGCGTAGGCTGTACCGAGACAGAATACTTAAAAATTGTCCATTGACCTGACTTCCCTATTATGAAGTATTCTCTAATCAAAAGGTACAACAGTCTCAATTTGTGGATACAAAAAAATGAGTGCATTGTAAATCGAATAGAGGCAGTAAGCAAATATTAGCGGAAAAAGTTTCCGTAAAAAAAATCAAGATTGTAGGTTATTTTAGTCAACAAATTAAAGATTTCCGCCATTCCAAAGGCATCTTTGGATAGGCATAGAAATCTTTGAAATAAAAAACGGAGAAAAAGATCACCAAGTTAAAAAAATTTTAGATGATCTTTTTCTCTGTCTAAGAGAAAGGTATGAAAACTAAAATTACTTTAAAGAAACCGTTTTATTATTAGCTAAATAATTATCCTATAACGATTTTCAATTGCTCACCCAATAATTTTTTATATATTATTAAAAACGTTGAATTGTGTAAGCAAGCAAACAATAACGCCCGTTCAGCGCTCATAATTCGTTTTTTGATAATGTACATAGGTAGCTAGGTATATCGGTTTTTTCTTTCAGCCACCCACGACTGAAACTTCAATCAGTGCTTCAAAGCGTCCAAATGACCTTTTTCCTTTCAAAAAATGTCCAGAAAAGAGTAAAGATTGACGACTGAGTCGTCCTCGTCACGCCATCGGCGCGCAGCGTGATATTGACTTCCGTCCCATTAAAGAATATAAAGCTCGTTTTCTCCACACGCCACCATTGTTTGTATAGACAGGGAAAGTTTCGCACAATTAGATTAGACTGATACCGGGAAACGGGGAAGTGACAATAGATAGGTGATAATGGTGTTGTGACGGCTAGAATCAGTGGAGATTGCTGATGGGCACGAATTAAGTAGATTCAATCTTAATGACAACATAATCATAATGCAGATCTTATCTGTGTTTCTGGCGATCCAATAGGATCTATAACTAAGTTCTCTTAGATTGTAATTTGTTTTAAAAAAAAATCCGCAGGCCAACCAAAGGAACCAACATGGTCCGAAGAACTGCTAAACTGAAGTTGAAGTGGGCAGGGCATGTCGCTCGTAGAACCGACGGCCGCGACGGGGCAGAAAGATTCTCGAGTGACGACCACGAATCGGAAGACGCAGCCTGGGAAGGTCTCTCACAAGGTGGATTGACGATCTGGTGAGGGTCGCGGGAAGCCGCTGGATGCAGGCAGCGCAAGACCGGTCGTTGTGGAGATCATTGGGGGAGGTCTTTGTCCAGCAGTTGACGTCTCCCGGGCTGACATGATGATGATGATGATGCATCTTAATGACGCGAGATTGAATTATATTTTAGTTGAAAACTTAATAAAATAGAAAATTACTCTTATTTTTCGGTTTTTATTATTTTGCAGACATAAATCATTATTAGGTAATTAATATAAATGGATTACATTTTAAAAGTTAAGAACTTTACTGCAGTTAACAGTAGCGTTTTCTTTATTCGCATCTTCTTTCACTGTTTAGCATTACTGAGTATGTAAAAAAACTTTGGCAAGTTTGTACTTAATTATGTTTTAGGTAAAATAACAAAAATCGTTTATTTTGATATTTCATCTTATTTTTGTCACTTTTGAGTTCTCTATTTGTATCTATTTATTTAATAACTACCAGCTGTTGCCCGCAACATCGTTCGCATTTATTCAGAAAATAATATCCTTAAACTCTACTCGTGTAATACTGTAATTAATTTTCAAATTATGAATAATAATTCGTTACCAAAGAGATCAGAGTCCAATATTTAAAAAAAATGCTGGCTGGTTTTGATCGGATATTTAATTTTAATTGTCAGTTGTTATTTTAGTACTAACTACGTACTATTCTGTGATGTTGTCTGACGCATTTGGGAAGCGGCGCGTATATTTTATTAATTTACAGAATTTTTATTAATTTCCTGACAAAAAGATTTATTTATTCAGAAAAAAGTATTCAAAAACCTTCCTTGTGACATACTGCAACTATTTATCAAATTTCATCAAGATACGTCTGGCCGTTTAGCCGTAGAAATCCTACAAACAGACAGACAGACAGAGTTACTTTCGATTGTTTAATTAGTAAGGATTATTTACATAACTACTAATAATGAAATATTACTTACTATAATTAGCTAAGTTTAACAGCACTGTACTTCCCATAATCATCTGCAGCTTTTCCTCCCCTTTTACAGAGGCAATGGAGCCTTACAGCGTCATCTATGAGACCGACGTAGAAACATTTGAACTGTGTTCACAAAACGAAGCATCGTTATCTGGGTTGTTTGTGGCAGCCCACACACACGATGTCATTTTAGTTGCGGCTAGGTTTGACAGATGTCGTATTTCAGTAAAAAAGAGCTGGAAGAGATCGCTCTTAGTGATAAGGCCGCCAGTTGTTACGCCAGCGTAAGTTTTTCTTTTCTGTTGTTTTGTTATTTCTGGTGTGAACAATAGAGTGTTTATCTATCAATCTATCTAACAATGAAAAAAATTAGGTAAGTAGTACTTAAAAAAAGCATAAAGACTTGAAAAGCTTAGGATAGGATTAGGATTGACCAATATACAAATACAGACCTAATTTTTTTTTGCTCCGCAAAAGACCAATGAATCATCAAAAAAAAGCCTCCAACGACAGGAAACTCCACAAGAGAGAAAGAGGTCGACAACAAACAAGTACAATTATTAAAAGATAAACAACACAGCTGCAAAATTTTATACCCTATGTAGTGACATAGACATAGACTTGATAGTGGAAGTGTCCACTATCAAGACGATTCTAATGACACCTCACTATCGAGCACCATCAAGCTGTTTAGGCTGTAGGCCGTGCCAAAGAAACCCCATTCACACATACCTACAGTCGAAAAAAATTTACCTTGTTCTTGCGCTGTCGGGTTTTTACCGATTAATAAAGAATAAATTATTATTTTCGTACAAAACCAAAGATTTTCTCAGAGTGCGGTTTCATCTGTTACGAAATTGTATATAATATTCTTTCCGCACTAGTGTTCAATGATTTGCACGACGCGCTGCCCGTGTCCAATTATCAAATTTCGCACAACGACAACAGGCACAAAAAGGATACTTTTGAGCAAGCGTTTTTTGTTGCAATTCTGGAAATACTGGCTCATCAATATTGCAACAATATTTTCTGCTTGGCCCAGCTAATTATCCATACATTTCTTTTTAGCATGGGTGATGACGGCTGGAGAACTGTTTTACTAAATATGGTAAAACTGGCCTGTCTTACTCAGATCTTACATAATACTTACTTTAAAAAATTACCTTTGTCTTTTGTACCTACTCATTTATACTTATAGCACAGCCATATAGTGTCGAATAATGACATACCATCAACATGAATTAAGTAATTCATTAATCTACATATCTAAATAGATGTATATACTCTCTTATCTTAATGAAGAATAAAGTACTTACAAACTCCCTACGAAATTAAATGCTACAAAATATGGATTATTAAAAAACACAGCATTTTTTTCCAAATTAAGTATATTTCATAATAAAATAACACAATTAATGGATCAGTTCAGTGATATGTTTTCTATAAAATAACAAGCTTTTTCTACATACAAGCATAACATTTAATCAATTTACAAAATTCATAGAAAACTACCAAAATAATTTCAAAAATTATAATAAATATTCGTAAAAAAATAATAATCCGATTTTAACACTCGTTAAAACGCGAGTGAAGTTATTTTGATCAGAGATGAGAAAACCAATAAATGTCAATAAAAAATTATCGACATGTCGCGAATAGGAGAATATGCAAACCAAATAAAAGTAAATTGAGCAAATTAAAAATTGAGAAAAATAAGTATGACACAAAATCTAAAATCATATTAGAACGCTGAACTGCTAAATTTAAACCAGCTAAAACATACCTGTCTTTATTTTTGCTGCGTATTAGACAAGGACGTCAATACTTTAGATTTACCAATTAAGCGTTCTGAATAGGGCCTAGTAAGGTACTATGCTAATTAATTACAAAGTGCGATCACTATTTGTTAGAGTTCTAACTGGTTGCCCGTCTGCTTTCCTTTTGAAAATTACTTAAACGACTGAAGCAATTTTAAAATCTCAATTCTTTTTAAAACTTACCATTCAACATTTTAACAGCTATCACAGTTAACAGATCTAACAATTTAAAAATCGGACACCTCTAAGTTTTGTGCAACGATAGTTTAACAACGAACTTTGACAGTTTAGATAAAGTTGAAAAATTTCAAAAACGGTTTTGAAGAATTTTTTGAAATTTCAACTCTAATTCGTGTAATTTACTTCTGAAATTAAATTGCACTTCTTGCAATTATTCTATTAATTATTTATTCTTCATTAGCTAGTTCATTGTAAGTATAAATAGGTACCAACAGGTTTTAAGTTTAGGGTGTACTGAGCCGAAAACCGTCCTAAGATCTCATCACAATTGAATAACTATTGTAAAAGTAAAACTAAATAGTGATCAACAACAACCGACTAACCATGAAATTACGAAAAAAAAACTACAATTAACAAATAAAAAATGGCGTCGATATTCGATGTCATTTTTTAATATAACAGCAGAATTTTTCGTTATTTCGGGTTCAGTTTCGCAGTAAAAATATTCAGAATTACTAGTACTTATTTTCGGCTTACTTCCTGCATCCCAAATTTATAAACATGACTGTATAAAAATATATAAGGATAAGTATAATCTTACTCTATTTCTAGAAGCCTAGATCTTGTTCAAAAAATCTTGTCCCTAAGCGCTGCTGTCGCATTTTTTATTTGAAATTTGAAATCAAGTTATGTAACAGTAAAGTATTTTTAGTTCCTTAAATTCTGCGGGACCAGAGAACTTAAACATACACAAGTAGGTTTAGTATTCGATTATTTACATTACTTGAAATTACTTACTATTCTAAGCAAAGACTTACTTAGCAAAGGTAAGTAATGTTATAAACCTAATAGATTAACGTAGATCTTTGGGATTAGAACTAGGTTACACATTCCCTAAATTAAGAGATTTGTGAACAGAATATAAGGTCAGGTACAGATTTGAATTTTAGCTGAATACTTAGGTTAGTTTTTCCAATTAATATTTATTTCGATATGTCCGCAGCACTATTATTTTACATGGCACAAATATACATTTACCCCCATACTAATTAACGTTGATGTTTTGTCTTTGTCTTTCTCTTATACTTTTAAATCGATTGAAAAACACAAAGCACTGTGTAACTATTCTGAGGCTATGCGACGTTTATTAACAAGAAGTTTTTATTTAAAACAGTGTTTCTATAGTTATTTTCAAATCGTGTAACGACTACTACATAGCTTTTTTACAAGAATCAACACGTAACATTTAGCTACCTAAACCTACCTATGCAAAGGTAGGTGTATACTACATAAGTAAATAGAGTTTTTGAAAAGATGTTATTTTATCAACTTACAATTTGTGGTAGGAAGATGATTGAAGAAACTAGAATATATTTTATATACATTTTAGAACTAAACATTATTGTCTAACTAATCCTATGATAAAAGAAATAACCTAAGATATACCATACATTTTGAATAGATATCTTTATCGTGACAAAACCGTTATCTTATTTACATGAAAAATATTTTAAAGATATTATTGAGTCTAAATGTTAAACAATAAATAATTCTGACATTCCGTTAAATGTTTTCATAATTGATTTTATTATTTTTGTAATATGTAAGGTGTCATTTAAAAATTTTATATCGTTGTCAAGGACTAACGTATAATCGCTTTTGATCAATCAAAAGTATTCAAACAGACAATCATAAAAGTACTTATAAGCTTGATGACAAAAAGATAGGTGTGGTATTAAACATTTATGTTCGTTTGTAAGGCAGGGGAGAGTTATAAGCCGAGTTGGACAATCTCTGTATCTCGTTATGAGCCACTACTAGCGGAAGCTCAGATTTTAAAACTAGGATTTAACTGCTCATCAGAGGTTAAGCTGATAAATTCGCTTGCGACATCAAGAGTGAGATGAGCTTGAATTAGCACAAAATTAGAGTGAGGGTGCTTCTAGACGGGCCTCTTTTTACTGCAACCCTGGACTGCCAATACTGTCTCAACAATATATGTAGAATAGGTCGGCGTTTGACCACCAACTCGCCTGATGTTAAGCGACGTTGTGGTCTAAGATGGAGCACGACGACCTAGGTACTTATTCAGCCTAGCCTTGAAGTTTTGTATAGTGAACAAGTACAAAGATTTAAAAAAAAGACGGCAGTTGAGTGAGGCGCTACAAGTGCGCCACTACTCAGACCCGTCTTCGGAACGGTTACACCGGACTACATTCCGAAACACGACTAGGGGGGCTATTCCTGCGCGTGAGATGAGATGAGATTTTATCTTGGTCACTCTCACACCTACAACGTTTGAAACGAGAGCAAAAAGGACGAAAAAAGGTGAGATGAAAATCTCAAATCTCCGAATAGGGCCCTAGGTCATTTCACGGCATGGCTTGGTCCGGTGGGTGGTATCTAGCCACGGCCGAGGCCTCACAATTTTGAGTATGGCCCGGCCTTATGGTCATACATTCCGAGCATGGCCGATCATGGCCAGGCTACAGTCGGCAATATTGCAATGCCAGTATTGCAATAAAATATAGCACGTCTAGGAGCGCCCTGACATTTATGAAATTTTAGCTCTGATTAACCTTGTGTTTAAGAATTAACTCCGTATCTTCTGCAAGTGAGCCTAAGATGTTACTGTAGGTTAGGTACCACATAATATGTATAAAGGTTGCTGCATACGTGACGGGGTTTTTCTCGGCCCGGACGGAACGGAGCAATTTTTAAACAGCGTTACGTGCGAAATTACAGTAGTAAAATATACGAGTACGCGACGGGATTTCAAACGGGACGAGGTCCGCGCCGGACGGGGCGTGAAAAAACATAGTCGTGGACGACATTCACCACGTCCCGACCGGCACGAGCCTCGTCCTGGACGTGATTCCGCTGCATATACGCAGTTTCCCCGTTCGCTCCGTAGAGTGGTGTAGAGAAGTGAGCTGTGTGTTTACGTTATCTTTGCGAAATTCTCACGGTGCGTTAAGCTCCCGTCCGGTCAAATAATGTCACGTTCCGTCCCCGTCCCGTCCGAGATATTATACCGTCACGTATGCAGCGACCTTTACAATGGTTTTACAGTCACTGTACAACTCAGCTTATTACTTATGCTTAATTTTTTTTAACAACAACCTGAATACCGACCTATACTCATAAGATTTTAGTATTTAGAGTATAATTTTTATGATCATTTACATTTACTTTACTAGTTTTGATATATCATCATTATTTTACGTTTAGATATTTTCACTCGTCGTCGTTGAGAAGATCTGTGCACGACTTGGCTTTGGTAGATCTGAAAAGAATAAGGTTTTTTTATTACAAAATGTGTTTTTCAAAAAATGCTAAAGGTCGATTTTTTTAGAAGTGAACAAAAAGTGTCCACTTCTAAAAAAATCGACCAAGTGCGAGTCGGATTCGCGCTTGAAGGGTTCCGTACTTACATTATCTATAAAAACGGAAAAATAAAAACACGTTTGTTGAATGGGAGCCCCCTTAAATATTCATTTTATTCTGGTTTTTTGAAGAATTGACCCTTACATACACACATACATACACAGCAAGATAAATAAAAGCACAAAAACAAAGTAATGAATCATCTATAGCATTTGTATCTTTGTATGAGGAATAATGTTTATGCCTATAAAAACAATGTTCTAAGAATATTCATATTTAGGTATGTCTTTTGAACCATTTATTTGTACATGGTAAAGTTAGGCACAGCTTATGAGAAGAACGTATTCAGTACTTATGTACCTACTATAGATGGTTAATTAATAACAAGTATAAATTAAAAAAAATAAAAAAACTCCCGACCACCTATTTTCAACGCAAACGTTTTTATTAAACAAAGCTCTAGAACATTCCCAACTAATTCACCATTCAAACAAAACAAAAAAAAAAAAATTTCAATCGTTTAACAAACACACACACACACGCGCGCGCGCTCACTCACATAAATCACGCTGTCGTTTTTGTTGTAAGAAAAAAATTACACAGATAACAAAACTTATATGTATAATATTTAGGATACTTGAGACATACCACAACGTAAAATGGAAATAAAATCTCAACCGGTAAGTTTCGATTTTAATAATGAAATTAAAATTGTTAATGATATGTTAAAAAAGGTGATACTCACTGTGAAGATTTGACTCTTCGACAGACCCTAAGCTCTATGGGTCCACTTTTCACTGCCTTGAACAACCCCAGTGCTTCGATATGAGCTAGTTCATGGCACGCCTGCCCGTTCACAGCGAGCACCTCGTCTCCTGGAAAATACATAAGAAAACTGTTAAAAACCTTTCAAATTAGTTTGCCATCTTATTCTTAGATAGTGTTAGAGGACACATGTAGTAACAGCGCCCTGTCGGCGTTAGGTCCGTCATCAACATTCGTTAAACACTGCGATGTACAGTAGTACTTATAGGTAAGTTAAAATGCTTCCAAATATTTTTTGCTTTTTTTTACTGTGCGTGTTTGACAGTTTGTATTGTTATTCAAGAGATTAAAACGACGATTAATAGAGTCGTCATAGTTGTAGTTCATCAAAACGTTAGTAAGAGTATTTGAAGTTCCAGGACAGAGGTCAAGTAATCAGCGCAGTTTATTGTCTTGTCAATTAGCTGTAATAGCTTCATTGCCAGTTTATTTACGCGTGTTAATATTTGATCCAGTATTAATACGATAATCGTGCGTGTAAACAATAAATCGTAACACACATAAACATTCCTATCGTACATGATGCCCACTCTAGTCACAATGGCCCAGCGGCGGGTTGATGTTACATTCTTTGTTATTATGCCTTCGACGAATAACCACAATGCGGTCGTCCGTCCTTATCACTCCACATTCCACGATACCACTATTTATGTTTAATCATTAAAATTTTGCTATCAAGGATTTAAAAACGTACCTGCTTTAAGTCTCCCATCCTCGACGGCCTGCCCTTGTGGAAGGATGCTCTTTATGAAGATCCCAAGTGGTCCTCGAGGCGAGTCGCGTCCTCCCACAATGGTAAACCCGAGTGGCTTCTTCCCGTGCCCTTTCTCGAACGTGATCGTGTGGTAAGTGTGCGTCGGTGCTCGCGGTCTCCGGGGTAGCGTGCAAAAATTGGCTGCGTTTGGCGTTTGTATATTATTATCACTCTCACTGGTTTTGTCTTGGGTCCGTTCTGGCACGTCAGGCGTGTCTAGGTTGACGTCGCCGGCGCAACTGAATGTGAGACCGTCTTTGTTGGCGCCGCTGTAGCTGACGACTTGCCGGCGTAGCAGCTTGTTGTTCATGCTGCTGTAGCTCGCGTTCTGGCCTTTGAGGAAGTGTGAATGCGCGGCCGGCGCGTCGGGCTCGTCCGCCACTGATAGCGCGCTGCGATTACACGCCGCGGCCGACGCGGACTCTTCCTGCGATACTCGTCGGTTTTTGACGTCATTTCTATCAGAGCGTTTTTCCTTCCCCAAAATGATCGCGTTTTCGTAATCTACAGAACTTTCACGCATTAACAAGGTGGCTCTTTGAAGAGGCTCTCGTTGCCTCGAATCAGGATTCGGTTTATCCTTTTGCCTGCATATTACGATGTCGATCTCCGATGTGCCAGATTTTAAGGCTTCCTTGGCTTCAGACATTGTGAGGTCGCGGAGTCTTCTACCGTTTACGTTGAGCAATTCGTCACCTATACGAAGCGATCCTTCTCTGAAACCGATAAAAATACATTTTAAACAGTTATGCAAACGGAAGAATAAAGAACTAAGTAAATCATCAAATAATAGTATGTTAATGTAAGTACTATTATCGTAAATAACATCGTAATTATACCAAACAAAAAACCTTTCTCACCTTTCAGCCAAACCACCAGGAACGACATGAGCTACTAGATAACCAATATGACCTTCGTCAGTTAGCTTTGTTTTTGCAATGAATATTCCCAACTCTTCTGATGGACATTTTCGGACTATTTTTACAACTTTGAACTCTGACTTGTCTGGCTTAGGACCTCTTGTAGGCTTTCGACATGGTGGTATTGGTGGAATCCCATAACTGGAGTTGGCATCTCTTTGTCTCATTTTTTGCTTCTCAGTTAGCTGCAAATATTGAGGTTCCTCATAGTCACTTTCTTTCTTTGGCATACGCCTAAGGATTTCTTTACGATCTAGAGATAAAGCTCTTTGGGTTTGTCTAGGCCTAGGTCTGGGGCAGTCTCTTCTTTCTCTGCTCATTCTGCCAGAAGTTCTTGCTTTTATATAACTCTGGTCACCGGATACACTTCTGCCATGGCACGGCACTAGCTGGTTTGCTTGTGAAGCAGAACTTTCACATCGAGATGATATTCTATCGCTATCGAAAATAGAGGAAGCTGCTGATTCATTGACTAGAATACCTGAGTCTGCATCTTCACAGTCATGTATCAAAACATTTTCATCTTCGCACGATGCTTGATAAACGTCATCGTGAAACATTGCAGTCTTTTGAAATTCATCCAATCCAGGTAAAGCTCCATAAGAAAAGCTTCGCAGTTTGGCTTTCACACCACCTCGTTTCTTCCGGCTCTTACTAACTGGGTTACTGGATTTTACTCCGTTATCATTATTACTGTCAACAACATCTTCCCCATTTTCACCGTTTGGTTTATATAGTTTTGAAATAAATCTGTTCGTAGACGATTTCAGATATCTATCGGACATCGCTCTTATTTTGGCTGAAAGACAGGAGCTAGGTCCTACAGAATCTTTCCCGTCTTTAATCTTAACTTTATCAGTCTTTTTTTGAGATTTCGCCGCTATCGGCGTATTATCCTCATAAGCTTCGTAGTCGTCGTTAAATATTTGGTCGCTCGATTTCGAAAGCTTTCCGCCGGCTTTAGGTATGGCATGGTAACGATCACATTCTGAACCGGAGCTATAACACCTTGTGCCTCTGTTGATGAAAGATTTGCCATCAGCTCTCCATTGGCACTCAACGGGACTAGTAACACTTTTGGAATAAAAGACGTCGTCGTCGTAATGAGGCGGCATTTTTACCCACGGGTTATGGTTTTCGAATTCAATGTGTGTGTCAGGGTAATTGGCTGCGTAGCGGCAATTAATGTCCTCTACGTGTCCGAAACCGCTGCAGTCGCTGCCTGAGGTCGAAGCCGCATCGTCACCGTGCCTTAAAGGCCCGTTAGATTTAAAACACGACAGTTTAGTGTTCTTAACTTTATCGAGCAACGGGTTTCGCTTCTCTCGGTAGACCATATATTCCTTTTCTAAAGACCCGCCGCGGTTTTTACGAGTTGTATTGTAATGGTCGTGCGGTGAACCGGGACCGTTCTGCAATGATATGCGGCGCGTGGTTGGTGTCTCGGCGACATGCTGTCGGTGTGGAGACTTTTCCACGATAATGATTTGGTCGCTCAGATTGTAAAAGTTGGTTTCCACCGAGCTGCCGCTACTTTTTCGATTAGGGTAGCGGACTGGTGACATATCTGAAAGCAAAATAAAGAACCATCAATATAAGAGAAAAGATCTTTAACAGTAGAAATTGATCGAAAGTGTAATCATAAACGTAGATTGGGTTATTTGAGCCGCTTTTGATTTCTTCACATCTTGGATAACTTGAAGTAAGTAATAGAGATACCGATACGTATAAACGCTAAATAAGATAAGGGAAAGTAATGAGTCACTTTCTTTAGTGGTAAATGAACTTCCCGCACATATCTACTCGTACGAGTAAGTACACATATCAAGTTACAAGGTGCCTCAATTAGAAATGTTATCTTATAAGGTAGCTTGTATTTGATTACTTTCGTTAGAAGTAACTTTGTTCTTAGAATTCGGTTAGTTTGTGATGCTATAGCGAGTGTAATGAGATATCATATTGAACTTAGAAGTAATAACAGATAAGTATTCAGTATAATGTTCTCTGTGAACATTCATCTAAACGTAGTCTTTACCTTTTAATTAGAAATGTTTATTAATCTGTAAAGTTTTTTCTGTGTCCCCTCGCGGTTTCACCCGCAGTCCCACAGAAGCCGAATTTTTTTCGAAGTGAACGGTATCCTATGTCCTTTTCTGTATCCCTGACATGTCCCTGAGGTGTATGCAAAATTTCATGATAATCGGGTGAAAGTGTAACAAACAAACAATTGAAATCACAAATTCTATAATATTAGTTAGGATAAGAAAAGTCAGGATTAGGATTACAATTAAAAGAGCATAACTGTTATGGCAGGTAAATTAGATAAACGTGCTCAGGAGTATCAGTCAGAGGCACATATCACGTGAGTTTATAATTCTTGTTATCACGCAAGTGGATAACTTAACTTATTGTCAACTCTAATTTGATTACGATAAGCTCTAAAGTAGCATTTTGTCATGCGGTAAATGCTTAGATGGCGCAGTTAGAAATGTTGTTGTTAAATCAATAACACAGCACTTCCTAATTTCACTGTTGGTTCATTTTCCACTCCCATGTTTGCATAATATTTGCGTAAGAATTACAAAACTGTTTTATATTAGCGACAAATCTTGTTACGCGTCAGTGTGCGTGCTAATAGATAGTGTGCATAAATTAATACAATTAAGCATAAAATTGAATAATGAAATGAGCTGTAAATTACTCAATCAGCTGCAATTAGGTAAGTTAACTAAACCGGTAAACGATATTAGATTAATTAAGTAATAGACTGGCTCTAACTTCACCTACTTATTATTTACATCCTGCGATGCAAAATTAGGACAGACTGCGCTGAGGTGCGGTAAAAACATTATTGTATCAATTGAAGTGAATTTTAAACCAATGGCTATCGTTAAATTGTAAGGTTCATACTTCGCTAATATATAAGAGGTATTTAACCTAGCACAGGCACCTGAACGACCATAATTTTCGGCCAATGCAATTTATAGTTGTTTATTATACCTACTTACCTATAATAAAATAAATTTTAGACCTTCAAATTGTTTGTAGTAAATACATACATACATATCATACATATCGTCACGCCTTTCCCCCGAGGGGGCTGGCAGAGGTGTTGTACAACACCCCACACTTCGCCGGACGATATTCAGTCTCAAATGTCAAAGGGGGCGAGCCTGTCGCCATACACCGGGCTCCAGTCATGTAGCAGATGACATACAATACGCATATATGTTCACACAATGAACAAATTGGTGCGTGCCGTCCGCTGGGTTCGAACCCGCTCCCTCTGGCTTGAGAGGCGGACCTTCTCCCAACTAGGCTGCCAACGCAATAGTTTGTAGTAAATAAGAATATTTATTAGCTGATTGAAACAAAATCTTTCGGAGAAATACTTAGGTAATGCGCATATTGTTTTGTTCATTGCTCTGATAGAAAGAGAATCAGTAGGACGAAGAGATTTATTTACAGAGTCTGGTCTGTCTGGTCTGTGCTAATCTATTTAACGCCAACACGGCTCCTCAGTAGGTCAAGCCGGATTTAGGCACTAGACCGATGTTAATAAGTAATGATTGAATGTAAGTAGTCATAGAAATATGAGCAGCATTTTATACAAGCATGTATTGTGCGTATTTATATAGCTATATTGAGTTATTGTTTGTTTAGTCCGGGAGAAGTTGGACGTGTAACTTTCTAATCTAAATGAATTGCTTTCTCAATTGAATTTATCTATTTATCTTCCTTTAATACATAAAAGTGAAATATCACTTACTTACTGGCTTATCAGAGAGCTATTCTTACGGAGTGAGGAGAGAGGATTCATTCTCACCATTTTTCGACCTTGTTGCTCTCGTTTGAATAGTTATAGGTGTGAGAGTGACCAAGATAAAATATTTTCATATCTCACGCGTAGGTAAGTTTAGCCCCCCAGAAACACTCTGGGTCTACAAAAATATTTGTTACTCGTTAGGTTAACCCTTTGGTTTCTTATGCTCACTAAGAAATACCGATTGTCACAATTAAAGCCTTGGGATGGGTCACTAGTTTTTGAATAAATATACCTACCTTTCAGCAAAAAATACCATCTATAAGTTTGCGACTGCTAAGGTTGTTTTTATTTACTTAATTTTTTTTACCTAATTGACAAAAACTAACTTGATTTTGAAACAGTGTTGTCTTTAACATAAGTAGTCTCCTGATGGTATGTTTATGCGTTTTATCTACCCTTTGCTATGTAGCTAAAAAAGGGAAAAAAAACGCTGCTCACCAAGGGGACAAAGATTAGATGGGACCAGCGGGATCTACCCCTAGTATGCTATAATACTATGGGCCATCGTATCGCTGTACTCTAGCTGCCAGAAACTGATATACCTACTGACGTGTATAGTATGTTTAAAAACATACTTAAATTGAAATTATTATAGAACAAACACAAATGTCAACTACATTAATGTACGCTCTAGGTGGAAATCGAATCCAAGCCCCAAGCTCAGAAGGTAGGTCCACTACCAACCCTGACCACCACCGGAGTCACATATGAAGCGTAAGGTTAAATTTAATCCTACCTATTCTGGATCTGTGCGTGGACCTCGGTTCAGTATCAGGCGAGACGGCGAGCAGCCGAGGCGGCTCGCCTTTCCTGAACCACCGCATCTTCCTTCTACTTCAGATTACTCCATCGTCGTCTCACTGGAACAAAGAAACCGACTTTAAGTCAAATGTAACATTTTTGTATTACATTATTGTATTTGTAACTAGCTGAGTCCCGCGGTTTCACCCGCTGTTAAAAAGTATCCTAAGTGCTATTCTAGACTATAATCTATTTCTGTGCCAAATTTCATCCAGATCTGTTCAGCCGTTCCGGCGTGAAAGAGTAACAAACATCCATCCATCCATCCATTCTTACAAACTTTCGCGTTTATAATATTAGTAGGATAATGGTCAAGAGTAACTGATGAGCATGAAATGGCTCATGGAAGTAGAAGAAGTGAGAAGCGAAAGATGTGTGCTAGGATCGTAGCAAATGGGGCGAAAATGGCTTATGCCTACTCCTATGGGAATGAGGAATGACTTTGTATGTTGTAATAATTCTGATACAGCTTTATGCCTATTAGCATTTTGATGACATTAAGAAGTTTGGAGCAAGCTTAGCACTTACCATCAGACTCTGGTTTCTGCGGTTTTGTTTATAATCTGCTTTAAAAACCAACGCGAAACTTACGCGGATAGCACATGGATCGAAGACGAATTGAGTGTTTAATTTTTCTAAGAAAATACTTACCAAACATTTATACCTATTTTATTATTTATTTTAACATTGTGGCCTATTTCTATTTCAATCTAGTTCCGCACCTACAAGACTACCTTAGTGGTATAGCCCTTAACTATTTCAGACACTATAATTTTTGATTTCCAATTTTTTTTAAAGTTTCATAATAAAATCGAATGTTCTTTGACTGTCAATCGACATTCAGCGATCATTCACTTATTAAATTCAAATAGCCATCATTACCGATATGTGGCAACTGGCCACTGACCAGTGACCACGTAAAAACATGTCCAACAGCATTAAATGTTGCAATGCTCAGTAGAATGCTTAGTTCTAAGTGGCTTCAACTATTAGCCACCTCGAGTCGGGCTCTGACTGGTTAGACTCGTATTCGTAGGATCTCTAAAGATAGAACTTGATAGGTTTTGTAATTCGTATCGTTTTAGAACTGGGGACATTGTTTTTGATGATCCTGGCCATCAGACTCGGGGCGTTATTAGAAGGAAGTGTTTAAAACTAAAGCTATGATTCAGTTCTTTCAAGATAGTACTTTCAGTCTTTATGTGCGTATTGTATGTCATCTGCTACATGACTGGAGCCCGGTGTATGGCGACAGGCTCGCCCCCTGTCACACTTGGGACTGAATATCGTCCGGCGAAGTGTGGGTGTTGTATTACACCTCTGCCAGCCCTTCGGGGGAAAGGCGTAACGATATGTTATGTTATGATTCAGTTCTTTCAGTTTAGACGTGTGCAGCATATTTTACTATAGACTGGTCGGGTTTGATCTCATTTTTTTACAGCTCACAGTTAACTTGAGCTACTCACTTCATATTTATCATCAGTTCGATATAATTAAAAATACACTTCTTAAAATATGTTAAAAAAATATAATTTTCAACAAAACAACAATAAATGTGGTACGCTCAAACATTTACTTGGCAAGCCTATTATTGTATTTAAAAAAAGGAACTCAATTGCCAGGACTAAAAGGCATAAACAAGTAATTGTTCTAATATATGGTCACATCTACCAGCTCCTGGACCTGGTACCTAGCTTTCAGAAAAAGAATTCAACCCGAATCCAATAATAAAATTAATTGGGATCGCAGTATCAATAGTACTACAACTGAAATGAAATTATATCCACGACAAAAATATGACAAAAAATTACTAACTCAGTACTAGTTAGTAATTTTTAATAAATACAGGTATTAAGGGCCTGCTACACGGCAGACAACCGCGTCGCCGACAAAGTGACCTGGGTCGGCGACAGATATGGCTGTATCGAAATTTATACCGCCTTCCACACGGCAGTCACCTCTGTCGGGACGCGGTTGTCTGCCGTGTAGCAAGCTCCTTAGACTCTTACTTAGTTACTCTGAGTACCTTAGTACTCATACCTTTTACGACGATGTTTACACATACCAGCATAACCGATGAGGGCAGGATAAAAAGCGGTCAAGAGTGAGTTGGAATGGCACACCAAGGTCTCGCAAGTCTCGTTCTATAATAAACGGGTAGACTAAAGTGGTCTGTGTTAATTGATGAGAATATTAATTATTTTGAAGCAATTTTGATGGATTGTTTGGTACAGAGCAAAACTTGTTTGATGTCACCTGTTGGTAATGCACAATTTTTTTGTCTGTCTTTAAAACGTACCTATCTATTTATGTATAGTTCAATCCAGTAAACTAGTTACAATATAAAGAATATAAATTAATTGATTGATTTAAAAAAGCAACGATTGTTCTTGCTGGTAATTTATTAAAACCTGTTCGATATGGTTTAAAAAGTCTTTTATGTCCATTGCCTTTATTTTTTTCGAAAAACATATAGGTTAGTATTTAAGTCCTATCCTACTAATATTAAAAACGCAAAGTTTGTAAGAATGGATGTATGGATGGATGGATGTTTGTTCCTCTTTCACGCCAGAACGGCTGAACAGATCTGAATAAAATTTGGTACAGAGATCGATTATAGTCTAGTATAGCACATATAATACTTTTTAACCGCGGCTGAAACCGCGGGGCGCAGCTATTTCTATAATAATTTGGTTGTTCGAGAAATCATTTGAAGAAAGAAGAATTCATTGGTTTAAAATCCTTGAAATCAGACAGACTATTTCAGTTCTTACTATTTAGAGGACATTTTATTTTCAAAATTGTCTGACCTCTAACTCATTACCTACCTATATCATAAACCATTCACGCTTTCGTCACCTTTGCCTAATAGTAATTGATAGTTTCAATACATATTACTACACCTGTATTACCAGTATGGGCGGTCCATTACAAACCGCATACATTATAATTTATTACTTAATAGCTTTCATAGTACTCCAAGTCTAATTAAAATACATAATTATCATTTTAAAAACGATATACCTAGATATACAGGGTTATAGGTAACACACCAAAAACCTCTTAAGGGTTCATTGTGCCCATCAATATGAACAACTTTTACTATGAAGCCAATCCTGAATAGCGAAAAAAAAAACAGCTGTTCCATATAAATAGTTGACAAAATGGCCTGAGACAAAATGTATGGAACAGCTTTTTCTTTCACAATTTCAGAGTTTGCCCCATAGTAAAAGTTGTTCATAATGATGAGTACAATGAACCGTTAAGAGGTTTTTGGTAAGTTACATTTAACCATGTATAAGTGGATAAGGTTTTAGGAAGTTCATGTTTAAGGTTCAGCGGTTAGGGGTGGATTGTTTGATGTACAAATAATTATTTTCCGCCTTTTTTTTTTTAATTTGAATGTATTATAGAAATAAGATTTGTGTACTGATGTTTGACTTGAATAAATTAGAGTACATAAGTAATAACAGGATCTCAAGTATTAATCTAACTTAATAATATATTGTCAAGGCTAATCTATATAGGGATTCAAATAGTATGTCACTATAACTACGTAGCTATTCCTTCTTAACCTGTAATAAAAAATAAATATTTTGGGCAAGTGCCTTAATACATAAGATGGATATCAACGTAATAAAAGCAATTGAACTAACTATAGGTCAATGAAATTCTAGGGTTAATACCACAAACTTCTAATAGGTACAGTTAATGCAAACTTTTAACCACCAGTTGCCAAGTTCGCATATTGTTTGCAGCAATAAAATAAAAGAAAAAAAGGAGTGTTAGATATTTGTTTGACAAATACATAGCAAAAATCCATACTGCCATACTAATAACAATATAAAATCGAAAGTAACTCTGTCTGTCTGTCTGTTTGCAGGCTTTTCACGGCTAAACGACTGAACGTCCTTGATGAAATTTTATCATTAGTTCCGGTATTTCACTAAATATACTATTCTCTGAATAAACGTGAACAATGTTACGGGTAACAGCTTGTACTAAATAAATTGTACACATAGTTTAATCACCTGTAGTTCAAATGTTTCACCTAACCTTGGTAGCTCTAAAGATAGCTGCAGTAACAGTGACGACATTGTCATTGTGTAACATTGTTATTGAATGCTCACACCTCAACTGAACTGTGTCCGACTTATTCCACTCCAGTAGTTTTTCGAGAAGAAACGTTGAATCACGCGGTTCCATCATTATGTATTTGGTTCAAGTTTCGGTTAACGTAAATTTTGTTGTTGATCAGAAGTAGTTACTGACTATGATCAGGAAGAGACTATGTTCTAAAAGGTTCCTTCTCCGATGTCACCAGTGAGGACTAGTGAGAATACATGAAAATGTTTTATCACCTCCGTCCCTACTGCAACGTAATTAGTAGAGACATGCAGAAAAAAAAATCCGGTGGTCACAACGTTGATAAAGGCAGGACGAGTGAGTGACGAGCGGGAACTACCCACCCTAACTAATATTTTAAATGCGAAAGAGAGTTCATTCGTTTGTTACGCTTTCACGCTTTAACAACGTAATAGATCTTTATAGAAATTTCTCGTACCTACACAGAACAAAAAAGGACAATACAAATATAAAAACTCTTTATTGACACCAAATACAAATAAATCTAAACTAAACACTCAAAAAGAAAGGCGCAATGGGCGGTCTTATCGCTTAAGAGCAATCTCTTCCAGACAACCTTTGGATGGAATAAAAACATTATGATTAAGCATAGATGGTGGTACTTTTTATCACGAAACAATTGACGGCTCCTATGTCGGTCGGACCCCCGCCGCGCGGTCCGAGTATTAAATATTAGCTAGTGTTAAATGGATACAAAGTATACTTAAAGCAATGGTAAACGTAACATTGTTTTTTTTTCACCTACGCTATTCTATTCCTCGGCAAAGTTCTCTCCCGTAATAAGTAACTACATACTCGTAGCTTATTATTAAAATATGTATTATCAAAAACCCAAATGCATTACGTAACCTATACCTGCTTCCACTCAAAGAGTACTTGTTGAAGTTCGGATTGACATTCCGCACTTTATCATCTGTCGTATCGAGAGGTTACACACAAACCACAACAAACGGCCAAAAATACATAAAACTTGTTGTCTCTATGAGTACCTATATTATGTCTAGAGAGAGTTACGTACTGGAGGGCTATTCCTGCGCGTGAGATGAGATGAGATTTTATCTTGGTCACTCTCACACTTATGACATTTCAAACGAGAGCAACAAGGACGAGAAAAAGTGAGATGAAAATCTCAAATCTCCGAATAGGGTCCCTGTTTACGAACGAAAAGTGACAGGCTAACTTTTTTAAAAGTGTGCGTGACAGGTACGTGTTTTGCTGGGGTGGCGTCATTCATTTTGTTCATTTAGAACCTAACAGTTAGCTGTTATTTTTGTCGACGCGTGCAATGTTAAGTCAGTCCATCTGGACAATATCATTTATCAGAGAGGTAACCTATCATACATACTTACACTTGAAAAAATTACACTTCACGTCAGCCAATTAAAAAACATAAAACTAGACAAGCGTTACATACGTACATATCGTCAGGCCTTTCCCCCGAGGGGGCTGGCCTGACGATATGTACGTGTAATACAACATCCACACTTCGCCGGACGATAGTCAGTCCCAAATGTGACAGGGGGCGAGCCTGTCACCATACACCGGGCTCCAGTCATGTAGCAGATGACACACAATACACACATACATATGTTCACACAGTGAACAAATTGGTGCGTGCCGTCGGCTGGATTTGAACCCACTCCCTCTGGCTTGAGAGGCGGGTCTTCTCTCAACTAGGCTGCCATTGCTTCTATTATAAGTAATTATGCAATTAGTACTTAAATATAATTATGGGTATAGAAACCAGTGTGAAAAAGCTTTAAGAAAGTAGGTATTAGATCAACAAAACCCACAGTAGATTGAAGCTAATCAAAAGATTAAAGAGGTAGGTACCTATTATAAAAGATCTTTTTTTCTGTTTTGAGAACAAAAGAACTCCCGGCTGAAGATAACGCCTATTTATCTTTCATCAGGGATAAGATAGAGTATGATTACTTAGGGATAATTTGATGAGCTTTAATTAGGTTACATCAACGTCGAACTTTATCTTGAGGTGTTTTGCAAGCAAAGAAAGTAAATGAAGAAAAATTACGAGGAAAGGTCATTGAATGATAAGCCAGATAGCGTTATGTATAAGTAGGTGCAGAAGGCCGGTTTCCAAACAATACAACGTATGTGAAAACGCGTACGCGTACACAAAATTGCACAAGTGCGTGAGTACAACGATCTCAGCTCTCGGACGAATCTTTCAAAAAATTTTAGCTTGAATCATCATTGAATCATTGAATTGATCATCAGATTTTAGGGGTGGTCAATACTAAAATTTGTTTGCAATATAAAATAATCAAACAATTTAAGTCAGACAAATACAATACGACAACTACTAATCAATTTATTTCGTGTTAATTTAATTCACATGTCGTAAAAAATAGTAAGTACATAAAAACAAGTTTAAAGTAAAAAAAAACCTCTAAACCGATTTTCATCAAACACACACACACACACACACACAGACACGTCAACACCCCGTCGTTTTTGCGTCGGCGGTAAAAAAAATGAATAATGTTAATATTTTGGTTTGGTTTTGCACAAATCCTTTAAAAACTATTTGACACTAAGTACTTCCACAGCAGTAATACTCTTATTCCAAAACTAGAAAAAAACATTTACAAAGAAGAACAATCAGGAAAATCAATAAACATAATCGAACTGGCCTTCAATAGGTATGGCCGCCTACCTACCTATAGTTAGATAAGACTTCTAAATGGCTCTACATTAATCTTGAGTATTCTTGAGACATTGAATTTATGGCTGATCAATTTTCGCCTTAAAAAGTTCACATGGCTAAAATATTATACAAATTAACTCCATAATCAACTTTACAAGTCCTCATAAGTGTGTGAATATAATAAAAAACTCCATTAAAGTCAGACGAAACACATTCAAGCCTAACAAAAACATTCCTATTAACACAAAAGTAACTCATAATTCACTAGAAACAGCTTATAGATTTAGAAAATGTGTAGGTATGTGTATGTGTAAACCTTTACTAATGATATAACATAACATTTATATCATATCGTCACGCTGTTCTCCGAAGGGGCTGGCAAAGCTGCAATACTACACACAAACTTTGCCGGACGATATTCAGTCTCAAATGTGACAGGGGCGAGCCTGTCGCCATACACCGGGCTCCAGTCATGTAGCAGATGATATTATTATACAATACGCACAAATCTTCACAACTAACTAGGCTATCATTATCTTTTTCTTTCTTTATAACACTAATGTTATAAAGAAAGAAAGAAAGAATTACTTATCAAAATCGGACTACTCTGTAAAAAGTTATGCGGGATCATATATAAAAACAACATTAAAATATAAATATACGCGACGACTTGTAAACCTCCTACGTTACGTCGGCGTCGGTTAAAAAGAGATAAGTACCTTCCTAGATAAAGGTTGTAAGTTTCTAGCACTATTTGCTAGGATTATGAAAAAAGCTACACTACCCCGAATAACAATGACATGATATTTTAGAAACTATTTTTCGTACGTTATGTTAGTACCTATACGTTTTGTTTACATACAACAACAACAACTCTTTATTAAAAACATAAAATAATTACAAAAGTACTTAAATAAGGCTTAACTAAGTTTTTAATACATACATAGCTGCGGACGAAGCCACAGGCAAAAACTAGTGCTTCATAAGTTGAAGGTGTCACAGCCGCCATAACCCATTACCATGTTTGAAATACCAGTCGTACAGTAAACATAGAGTACCTAACTTAACTTTATCAACAATGCACACAATGTAACATACATTACTTTTCTTAAAGGTAAAATTCGTACATTTTATAGAGTACTTACCTCAAAATGGTTTATGCTTTGTAAAATTAAAAAACGTCACCGTAAAAATGTACTTATAATAAATAATTCTTTGCGTTTATTTTACTATTTTTCTTTTAAGTTTCTTTCTTGTATCTAATTTTCTGTGTACTAACCTACCTTTTGTGTTGCATTGTAATTTTATTAAAATGATGGCCACCTACAAGCTTTATAATGCACAGGGAATGCCACGACGATAACACTAACAGAACAGATTTATCGTTTAAGCTTTCTAATGAATCTAAATTTATATAAAATGGAAATTGACTTACTGCACGTATGAATCTGTATTTATACCATCGTACTATAACGTTTCCGCATACAAATTACTAAGGAAGTGCTGAGGAGGAACTAAAGAGTAAATGGCCATTATGCTAATGTATTGCAGAATGTCACATTTTGAGAAGTTGACTGACGTTTATGCTACTTAGGTGACATTTTAAACTGCCTACGAGTATCTCATCCAAACAACGGCTACCGCTCACAATTTTAAAACGACCAGAAACAATGTTAAATTTTTACAGTTAGTACCTGAGCTTGATGCTTTCAAACTAATAACTAAGAAGCTAAAGCTGGTCCAAAAACTGCCTCGACATAAAAAATCGAACCTACTCACAAAATTTCAAGAGAATTGGCCAAGAAATGCGACCTGTAGAGGAAGACAAAGATCCGGACCGAGATCTGTGGCCCTATTCGGAGATTTGAGATTTTCATCTCACTTTTTTTCGTCCTTGTTGCTCTCGTTTGAAACGTCATAGGTGTGAGAGTGACCAAGATAAAATCTCATCTCATCTCACGCGCAGGAATAGCCCCCCTGGGGGGGGCAATTCCTGTCCTGAGATGAGACCACACCTATGACGTTTCAAACGAGAGCTAAAAGGACGAGAAAAAGTGAGATGAAAATCTCAAATCTCCGAATAGGGTCCCTGGACAGAGATTCGGACAGAAATCGGACATACGAAAGCATTTTTGTCGAAGCTGTAGCAGAGACACTTCGCTCGCAGACGCTCGCTCCGTCGATTAACTGACCAAATTTTAAAGATTCATTTACCTTGACACTTTGTCAACACATAAATATTGTAGAAACTGGTCCCCTAGATAAGTTACAATACTTTCAAGCGATTCTGTTCTTAGAATCGCTATCGCTCGAATGCAGCTGCTGATTGGACGAAATACGGGATTAAAAAATGTCACGTAAACGTGTCACAACTTAATCATAATGTCAACTTGTCCAATCAGCAGCTAGCGTTTGAGTGTGAGCGATTCTAAAAACATACTTGCTGGCATGATCTAAAAAACAAGGCATTCCGGAGCTAACACGTAATGACGTCACTTTTCATGGATATCGTCTCTTTTAAACTATTTGTAAATGACATATTTCGGTCTTGCTTATGCATCGATTGACGTCACTACGTGTTCCCACGTGATCATTTTTGACTCGGAATGCTATGGCGTAGTATGTTATTATACCATGATTTTTTTATGTAGAAAAGGTCGGCGTTTGACCACCAGCTCGCCTGATGTTAAGCGACGTTGTGGTCTAAGATGGAACACGATGACCTAAAAGGCACTTACTCACTCTAGCCTTGAAGTTTACTAGAGTGAAGAAGTACAAAGACGGCAGTTGAGTGAGGCACTACAAGTGCAAGGCTCAGACCCGTCTTCGGAACGGTTACACCGGACTATACATCCCGAAACACGACTAGGTCATTTCACGGCATGGCTTGGTCCAGTGGGTGGAAACTAGCCACGGCCGAAGCCTCCCACCAGAGTTTGCTACCCGGTTAGCACTACCCGGGGACCACGTGTAGGGAATCAAAATAGAGTACACTCCTACGGACGTGGGTAGCTCAGCACCCAACACTTGGAAGTGATTGCAACTTGTGTAGGGCCCCTGGCTCTAGTTATATCTTAGATAATACATGTACCTCCTCTAATTATTCACATAGTAAAACGTTTAAAGGTGAAGAATTTCCATCGTTACTACCTTCTATCACAATAATAGCTACTGTTAATAAATATGAGATTCTACTGATAACATTTGCAGAACAATGGAACTCATCGGGCTAGAAGCAAGTATTTTAATGGCCATAAAAACGGCTACGGAACTTTCTCATCAAACTTCGTTTTCTTATGTAAGAAAATAACGTACGAAGTTGATGTAGCAAGTTTGGTTCGAACTGATGGAGGTTGTTAACGCGATTGTTAGACTAAATTATCCGTAGAGATAGCTATCTTGGCTAGAGTTTGTTCCCATAACTGGGGTTGGGTTAATTGTGTGTAAGATTTTTTATGCAGCTAGTAACGATATGATCGTGTCAGTACGATTATAAGGTAAGCATTTACTAATGCTAATTAGAATTTAGAATTATACATTACTAGCTGCACCCCGCGGTTTCACCCGCGGTTAAAAAGTATCCTATGTGCTATTCTAGACTATAATCTATTTTATCCAGATCTGTTCAGCCGTTCTGGCGTAAAAGAGTAACCATCTATTATCCGTCTATTCATCCATCCATCCATACTTTTATCCATCCTTACAAACTTTCGCGTTTATAATATTAGTAGAATTTGTATAAGCTAAATACCCACAAAATTTCGAGAGAATCGGTTCAGAAATGCGACCTGTAGAGGAAGACAAAGATCCGGATAGAGATCCAGACAGAAACAGAACAGACAGAAATCGGAAATACGAAAGCATTTTTGTCGAATCTAGAACAGAGACGCTTCGCTCATTAACACTCGCTCGGTCGATGACGGATCTTCTTGTAGGTAGTGTTTACAAACATACTATATCATAAATTGTAGAACCACGTTTCATAGCAATACAAAATGACAACACTCTGCGAGGCCAAGCTTAGAAGTCTTAGTTATCATGGTCAAATTCAAACGCACCTTTTTTGTGAATGAAATGGTGACCTTTTCTTTCGATAAGGTGTTAGGTAGGTGCTCTCAGAAAATGATGGAAATTGGAAACGTAACAATCAGTTATCCAACATTTCTCGCAAGATATCGCACGTATAGCACCCAATTTGGCTCCAAAAACAGTGCTCAGGTGTTCCCATTGTGTTGGGCACGTGTACTGTGTTGACATGTTAGCTCTTAATTTAGCTTGGGCGCACGTGATAACAATATTTAGGGGACGAATCGTTCTATTACATTGCTATATGTGAGATACCGTTGGGAACAAAAATAGAATACGTAGTTAGAAATAATATGGAAAAGATAGAATAGACACGTCTAGAAGAAATAGAAGAAAAACCTTTTTAGATAAAAAAAAACCGCTCGTTTAAAAAGAATTTTTCTTATGTGACGTAAAACTATGCCACTTTGGTTGTACACTACTTATAAAGGTAAGTATTTGTACTAAGTATTATTTATTCTATGCTTAGGGCCGCAAAGTAGAAGTAGGTACCCAAATTAAAAGCAAGCAAACCAGTTTGTATAGGCCGAGTGACTAGCCCTGATGTCAGAGTTACCAGACCGCCCGATGGCCTCTGACATGGATTAATGATTGTTGTTATAACACAAACAACCGAGGCCTACAATTTAACGTGTCATCCGAACCACGGTAGCGCTCAGTTATAAATGCCACCCGCGGTCACCCATCCTAGTACCTAAATTAATGGCGTACACCTTTAACAAGAACTAAAAGTCTGTGAAGAAAAATCATATACAAAAAGGAAACACACAATCATTATTCCTAGATATCTTATTTCTATCATTGTTCCACTCAGGGGATGGACTGCAACTGCAAAGACACTAATAACGTACGTGCTGTACTGATCCCATGTCAGTACAGCACGTACGTTATTAGTGTCTTAGTTTTTTTAAATATAAGTCATCCACTGGCAACATACTAAAAAAAGATTATTACGCCTATAGAGAGGTATTTACCAAAATGTTTTGAATTGAGATAAAAACATTTTTGGTGATTAATTAATCGACCGATAAATTGGACAATTAACAACATCAGAATTAAATGGTTTTCTTAACTAATATTATAAAGAGAAAATATTTGTTTATAAGTCTGTTTGTAACGAATTAACTCAAAAATTACTAGTCCCATTTCAAAAATTCTTTCACCATTAGATAGCTACATTATTCCTGATTGACATAGGCTATAAAACGCGAGCGAAGCCGCGGGTAAAACAGCTAGTAACTAATAAAATCGTACCTAATCATCAAAAAAAAAAAAACTTTTAGCTATTCAACGATTTATTTTTTCAATTGTAATTGAATGTCAATAAGATTGAGTGGTTCAATATTTTCTTAAACCAAAAACGAGCAGACAGTTCTTTAATTTGGACAAAAGTACTTAAAACCATATTTGGCAGATACTCATGATATAGGGCGGGAAGCCTGGTCAGCAGAAGGCCTTTGGCGTTCTCATATTATGAGGAAATGTAAAGACCAAGGTCATGCCTAGTGATGTCCATTAATACCCGTCAAGTGGTAACAAAAACAGGCTCGTGATTGACGAGCCAGTTTGACTAATTATTGCAATGATCGTAAAATTATTGTGGCTTGACTATTACCTTAGTTACTAGGTGGATAAAGCCTCATTTCGGCAATTCATAAAAATGACCAAAATAGTTTTATTAATATTGGAAGAAAAAAAATACAATATAATATCTCAAGCAAGTATATTTTTTACTAACAGTCACCAAAAGAGACACAATAAAGGGACCACTAGAGAGATTGTTTTGAAGGGTACAAACTAAGTAAGCTAAGTAATGCATGGTATCGTAATCAAAGGCATCAAGTTTTATTATGAAGGGTTAAGTAAAGTATAAACTGCCATGACAACGTAACAGCATTATTAGTAAACTCAAGAGTTCAACCGACAGAGAAGACTCCTAACCACATCAGATAGACATGAAATAACAAGATTAAACGATTAAATCCTTCGTGATCCTATCAACGAACGAGAACCTCTCGTGCGTCTAATAGCCGCACTTGATTTGATAATTATCTTTTAATTGCCCCTCTTGTCAGTCTATGCCGGTGGTCAGTGGTCACTGACATTTCAATAGTGTATGGAAGTATGGACCATACAGCTAACAAAAAAATTGACGTTATGATCGGTAACTATCGGGCCGAGATGGCAATTTAAAGACGAAATCGTTTATGGCTTTATCTACCAGTTTTTTTTATGATTGTCCAAAAAAGAAGCAATATTTTCAAGGTTCATTAAGGTATGTATTGTTGTGCGTGAGTTCAGAATATCACTAAAAAATAAAGATCGAACCCAGGTTATACAAACGTAGAAATTGTAACGATGTAAATACCAAAGAGAGCCGGTACCATGATGAATGCTTTAGCAACATGTAAAGGCATTTGGACTACGCATGCACCACAACATATCACGTTCCAGTCCAAATTTATGCCAGCCCTATAAAGTCATCACATTAAACCCACCAAATGTCAGTAAAGGCAATCTGGAATAAGCAGACACTCTCCGCTTTACGACTGCGCGTATTATGACACCATTTAGGAGTTAATGTTTATAAACGTAAGCTGTCAAAAGTGAACGCAAGCGTGGGTACACACTGCTTGGACAACCAAATACACCCAAGACGATGACGTCACAATGTCGAGCAATGTAATATGTCTTGACGTCATGCGTCTACGACTCGCGAAATGAAGTCATTTGCTGGTACAAATTAAAATTCCGCAGGCAACTATGTTGTAAATTGCATTTTGTCGTCAACGTTGGTATGAATGTGGGGTGGTCGTGCTTACATGTTGTAAATAAGACATTTTTATGTTTTCGATGGCTCGGTTGAAGTGGTCCGGAAAATTAAAAGGATCGCAATTTAATTGAGTTGATGTTTTTGATCTTATTGACATTTACATACGTTTCTCTATGCTTGCCTGTTTTTCATGTAGGCTGAAAAGTTTGTGCGAAGCATGATCCAAAAAAAGCATTCCGGGAGCTTAGCATTCGTCACCCTTCTCTTTTGAACTATTTGTAAACTAGCTGCGCCCCACGGTTTCACCCGCGGTTAAAAAGTATCCTATGTGCTATTCTAGACTATAATCTATCTTTGTGCAAAATTTGTGCATCCAAATCTGTTCAGCCGTTTTGGCATGAAAGAGTAACAAACATCCATCCATCCGTCCGTCCATCCATACTTACAAACTTTCGCGTTTATAATATTAGTAGGATGACTTTTGTCGATCTAGCTTAAGCACCGATTGACGTCACAGCGTATTGCCCACGTGACTGGAATGATATACCGGGCGGAGTATATTATTATACCATAGTCCGAAGGTATTTTTATAAGACAAAAATATAAAAAAGGATTACTTGCAATATCTACAATTTAAAATGTCATAAACCACATAAATCTAGTTTACTAGCTAAACAGAGTAATAGAGTAGGGTACCTAGCTCTGTTGTAAAAGCTACTGGTCACCCATCCAAAGACCGTCTAATCGTATGTTGTATTCTACGAACGACTAACTAACTTAACCTTCAGTTTACTTCTAGCTAGATACGTTTACCTAACTATTTAACACTTTGAACTTTTATGGTTTTGAAGCAATTAAATGTCAACGTATAATGTACATTCCCATGCATTGCGTTGCGTGTCGACATGGGTTACGTGTTGACATCACGCGTAAAGATTCGTTTCGGGTTTTCTAAAATCATCACGTTAGAGCAGTAATATGACCGTGTCTAATTATTAATAAGTTAATTTGTGGATTGTAGGGGCTATCGAATACTATCACATAAATAAATTGCCTATATGAGTATATACTGGACTGTAGCCCGGTGTATGGCGACAGGCTCGCCCCCTTTCACATTAGGGACTGAATATCGTCCGGCGAAGTGTAGATGATGTACAGCTTATCTCTGCCAGCCCTCTCTGGGGAAAGGCGTGACGATATAAGTATATACCAGGATACTACGTATATTATAAGCTGCTCTATGGACTGATTTAATGATTGAAGTCTAATTCACTAAAAAAATTCACGCTTTTGTAATACTCGTAGAAGATGAGTACATTTTTTTTACACAACATAACATAACATATCGTCACGCCTCTCCCCCGAGGGGGCTGGCAGAGGTGTAATACAACACCCACACTTCGCCGGACGATATTCAGTCCCAAATGTGACAGGGGGCGAGCCTGTCGCAATACATCAGGCTCCATTGTAAAGATGTCAGTCTTCGATTATTTTATTTTAGTAGATAGATTTCTACTTATAGTTGGTCCCTAGAGTTAAATTGAGAATGCAACTCATCATTATCTTGCTGCTATTATCTTATTTATCTATGTGTGGTCGGTACAGTTTGCAAATAATTTTTCTCCATACTTTATCTATACCACGCCTCATTTTTTTGATTTAGTCCATCTCAAGATTTGCGAACATATGTACATGGCTATCCCATCCTATCCTACTATCCTACTCCTACTAATATCCTACTAATATTATAAACGCGAAAATTTATAAGAATGTATGGATGGATGGATGTTTCTTACTCTTTCACGCCAGAACGGCTGAACAGATCTAGATCAAATTTAGTCCATAGAAAGATTATAGTCTAGAATAGCACATGGGATACTTTTTACTCGCGAGTGAAACCGCGGGGTGCAGCTAGTAAACAAATAAAATAATTACATAAATGTACGGTTTGCTATCTTCGTGTCATATTTATGTTACTCGAATAAGAGATGTAATTAAGTTGTCAGCAAGAAATTATGTAGGGTACATAACATAATGTAGGTACAGTATTTATGAATATCACCCTAGATAAACCGTAACTGGATGTTTCTCCTTATCATAAGAGACAAACAAAGTAGCTTGCAAAGGAAATAAGCAAAGGCAATAAAATACGAATATATTATTCTGAATATTACTGCACTAGGGCAGAAAATACATTCTTCCCATATCAGTAATTGGATAAGGGACTTGATAGTTTTGTTTATTTTTGTGCTTGGGATCGTCAGATGTTTTTATTTTACGCACCAGTGGCGTAAATAACTTTTCTTTTCATAGTCAGCCATGCTATTAGAATTTATGTTGTTGCTTATTAGCAGTTAAAAGAAGAAAATTCATGGTTTGATATAAAAGTATCTTCATAGTTTTTTACGACTTGGTAACACAAATATTACTTGATTAATAAAAGTGGCCTTAAATCTCGCTCCACTAAAATTTATTTTTACTGAAATTTACATGATTCTCGATATTTGTATATCTTTGAAATAAACCCGTAGTACAGGACAGTAAAGAAAATCGTATTATTTACTTTAGTGCAACTAGTCAATAGCTAACTTATTTCTCGTCTCTAATTAACTACTGTCTTTATTAATCTTAATTTACTGTCTTGATTACAATTAGAAAATACTATTGAGTATCCCATTTCAAAACACAGTATCGATTGATTATTCTGAGACTAGCTTCGATTTTAATCCTGGTTCGGGAGAAAATGCCTTCGAAGTGAAACATCACGTTTTCTGGCAATCAATATTGAGGTCGCGACTACCAGCCGCTGTGTAGAATACGAAATCGTTCGGAATAAGGATGCGAAACGACAGCCTGTATACAATACAGCCGTAATAAAATCTAGGATTGGTTACGACTTGAGACAGCCTTGTGATTCGACTATTTTTGGGTTCAGAATTTGACGCTTTTGGATTTATTGTTCAGACTAGATCAGAGTATTGTTGTTGTTAGTGGGTTTTGCTCCTTGTTGATCAAACAGGAAGTGATAAAACATTTTATTTCTTGAGATGCTTCTATTTCAGACTATAAGTACACACGAAAGGCACATGCTTGTCAAATTGCATGCTTTCTGCCGCTCGGTTCGTGAATCCTTTGGTTTTTGCACTGTTGGTGCAAAAACCGTATAAGTATAATATGTAATGTATAATATGTAATAGGTCGGCGTTTGACCACCAACTCGCCTGATGTTAAGCGACGTTGTGGTCTAAGATGGAGCACGACGACCTAGAAGGTACTTATTCACTCTAGCCTTAAAGTTTACTAGAGTGAAGAAGTACAAAGACGGCAGTTGAGTGAGGCGCTACAAGTGCGCCACTGCTCAGACCCGTCTTCGGAACGGTTACACCGGACTACATCCCGAAACACGACTAGGTCATTTCACGGCATGGCTTGGTCCGGTGGGTGGTAACTAGCCACGGCCGAAGCCTCCCACCAGAGTTTGCTACTCGGTTAGCACTACCCGGGGACCACGTGTAGGGAATCAGAGTAGAGTACACTCCTACGGACGTGGGTAGCTCAGCCCCCAAATACTATAGTCTAATACCCGTACTAATAGACCTATAATAATAATAATACCCGTAATAATACCCGTACTAATAGACGAACGTCATCATTTGACCATAACAGCCTACCGATTGACATACCTAATAAAGTGCTTCTGCTAAGCTCAAATGATAGAATAAGAATAATAATAATTTATTGCAAAATTGTGTACTAAGGTCTTAATTTAAATATAGTCTCAACAGTAGACCAAAGTCGGGTGTGCAATGGTACTTACAAATGTAGTTAAACACTATAAAATAACAGCACTATCAAAATAACAAAATATCAAAATAACAACAATGATGTGCACTTTACTCGACTGGTTTCCAACCATTAATGATTAATTAATTGATTTTATCGTAAAAAAAATTCTTGCAACAAAAAATTGTTAGGATGCTAATAATGGCTATAGATTTCTGTATTTATTTAACAAAACCCCAAAGTACAGCCAGAAAACGTCAATCACTATTATCTTCTTTCCCACATGAAAACCCCGTTTTGACGAGGGACGTTCCGATAACTTTATCGACTATCGATAGCAAATCGATAAAATATCTTTGACCCATATTTATCAAGGACACCAAATGGCAAATAGCTTACTTTTACAATGCGTAAAACTGTTCACGATAAAGAATTAGAAAATTTGATAGTAGCGCAGCATTATCTTCAACACGACTGTATCTGGATCAAATCAAATATTTATTTTATTACAGGCAATTGTAATTTGCAAACTCAGCTAAAGCATTTGTTTTAGTTTGTTAAGAGTCCGGCGACCACTTTAGACTAACTTCCCATTGGCTTAAGGTATTCTACATGCATTTTGTCTAGAAGAAGACTACGAGCGAAGAGAGCGAGTAATGATACTGACGAGCCTCTAAAGTTACCTACAGAGTGACAAAGTACAATTTCAGTATGATTTATGACTTTTGCACTTCTGTAATAATCCTTAAATAACTAAGAATTTCCCTTGTATTACAGATTCATTTAAAAGCTAATGATGTAGACAAGCTCCTTATGTAAAGGGATTTTTTATTTGCTTTGTCTATCTATTGAATAAATCAGTCAAAAGTGAACCCTTAAAAATGCAGATATTTTTTATAGCTCTATTTTCTCTTGAGGACGTTATTTAAAAAAAAAAAAACAATAACATAGGGGCGGAGATATAGTTTATTTAATTTTACATGCTAAATTTCATAATAATCTGACAAATAGTGTCCAAGAAATTTGATAAGCGCTTTTGTATGGAAATTTCAGAGCGTCGCGGGACCCTTAACTAACTTCTAAAAAGGGGGTTCTCAATTCGACTGGGTTGTATGTTATGTGATTATTTCGACGATTGTGAATCGATTTTAATGATTCTTTTTTTGTTTGGTGAATAAGGTCCCATACAAATTTTTATCGAAATCGGCCAAGCAGATTTTAAATCCCATACAATTTTTTACCGAAATCGGCCACGCATATATTTCAAAATATCAACTAAGAGTCTAAAAATTGTTTAAATGGATGACGGGAAGTCAGTGGCCCTATTCGAAGATTTGAGATTTTCATCTCACCTTTTTTCGTCCTTGTTGTTCTCGTTTGAAACGTCATAGGTGTAAGAGTGACCAAGATAAAATCTCATCTCATCTCATGCGCAGGAATAGCCCCCCGTTTTTATAAGCTCTGGTTTTCATATTATTCTTATCCCAAGACTATCTAAGATTTCTAATAAAACTATTTTACCAGACTACTTTGTGGTGATGTTAACAGCTGTCTCAAGCAATAACGGCGTAAAACCAGATCGTTGTGGATTCTCATTTCACTCGCTAACATTAATAACATCTAATAAACCACAGTTCATTGCTATACTGAGAGAAAATTCAAGTTTGCATGTTACACGAACTGTTTGCTAAAGACTAAAGGCGTGATGGTGAATAGGTAATTCTTAACGCATTACAAAACGACGTTTTCACTTCAATTTACATACATGGTTTATGTGTCTAATACAAAAGTGAGTTTAGTAGATAGATACTTGGCACTTAAATTAGGAGTAGGAGCTTCTATCAGCAAAATTAGTCGTGATTTAGAGGACTGGAAAGACCTACGGAAGTAGAAGAAGCGAAATATGTGTGCCGCAGGATTGTAGCAAGTGAAGAGAAAAGTAGAGAGTAGAAAGACACGTGATGGTACGAGTATGTATTTTGGTATGTATCTACATATCGTCACGCCTTTCCCCCGAGGGGGCTGGCAGAGGTGTAATACATCACCCACACTTCACCGAACGATATCCAGTCCCAAACGTGACAGGGGGCGAGCCTGTCGCCACTCACCGGGCTCCATTCATGTAGCAGATGACATACAATACGCAAAAATGTTTACACAATGTACAAATTGGTGCGTGCCGTCGGCTGGGTTCGAACCCGCTCCCTCTGGCTTGAGAGGCAGGCCTTCTCAACTAGGCTGTCATCGCTTTGGTACGTATCTATTAATATAAATGCATGCGAGGTGACAATTTAAAGCAATTTTTTTTCTTTTCTAATGCGTATCTAGCTTTAAAAGTAGAGTAGGTAAATGCTAGGAGCACGAATAACGTACTGAGCTGTTACAGTATTTATGCAGGATCAATGCACGTAGACAATGCGACAGTTTCTAGGTCGAGCCGTTACTTTGGGGTGAGAGTTCTTAAGTAGGCTTTAAAATGCCTTGCTTGAGACGTTTTTTGCGAGAGTCACGCCAATTGGAAAAGTCGAAAGGAGAGGAAAGGAACTGGCCAACAATGTTAACAAAAAGGAAATCTTTTTTGGAGCTTCCGATGTATAAAACACTGTACGTGTTATTTATTAGAATATGAACCTTGAATCCCAAGCCTATAACTCTGATACCCTGATCCAGGACTCTAGCTACTCTACTCTACTCAAGCTTTCTGATACTTTATAACAAAAGGCTTACACAAATTTCCCTACTTTTATTCCCATTAACACTGGTTTCGATTTTTTCATAGTTTTGTACTAATTAGAGCTTTGTCACACTGGCGATTTGCGAGCGATTACAAAGCGAAAGTTTGCAACATCACGTCACAACAAGACGCAACAAGACGCCGCGATTTCACAAAATGCTGCGACAAAGTAATTATTTAGTAATTTGTGGCTGTCGCACCTGCGCTGTGTTCGCAGTTATTGCCACACGCTGAATGTGAACTCGCGGCGAGCACATTGCGCGCTCGCCTCACTTTAAAATCGCTCACATATCGCCAGTGTGATAGAGCTCTTAAATGACAACAAACGGTGATTCAAAAAAATTGTTTTACTTTTTTCTGTTGTCACAAAAACATAATGACTTAGTATTTACTTTGGTTTTCAGTAGGTACTTATCTAAACCGTATTAAATTGTCAGACGGCCTTCATGTCTTTTTATAAATTGGATTTTGCTAAATTTATTTATTAACTCGGTACTAATTAAACTCCTTTTTTGCATAGCAATTGCAAACAGCAATTGTCCACGAAAGTTCTATAATTAGAAAAAAGAAAGTACCCAAGCAATCAAAGATTTAAGTAATTTACTTTATTACACGTACACATCTACTGTAGTTAAGTGTTAAAATTTATCAGCTTCAAAACATGTACTATCCTACTAATATTATAAACGCGAAAGTTTGTATGTATATGCATGGATGGATGGATGGATGTTTGTTACTCTTTCACGCCAGAACGGCTGAAGAGATCTGGGTGAAATTTGGCACAGAGATAGATTATAGTCTAGAATAGCACATAGGATACTTTTTAACCGCGGGTGAAACCGCGGGGCGCAGCTAGTATTCTATAATAATGCCCAACTTTCGTCAGACTGACCTAAATACTTGCCTTACTATATGACCTACGTATCTTTTATAATATATCTATTATTACCAATGTATAACAGCTAAGTAGGTACGAACTACAAATGCTTTTAGTGGTGTTATATGCTCGGTCACACATCGACGGAATCGAAAAGGTTTTAGACATTCTTTTGTCAACATCCCAGTGCAAATTTGGGTTTGCATAGTGTATGGACGACCCAAATAGCTCTGCTAGCTCAAATATTAATACCTACCTCGTACCTATACTTGGACTAGCTGTAACCCCCGACTTCGTTCGCGTTTTGAGCTATCCTATCTCTCAAGTTGGATCGAACTGCACATGGTGTGCGAATTTTATTATAATCGGTTAAGTGGTTTAGGAGTTCATTGAGGACAAACATTGTGACACGAGATTTATGTATATTAAGAAAGATAGGTACTAGGCGATTGAAAACTCAGCCTGTATGTCATGTTAATGATTGCTTGTATAAATAATGCGTTTTCAACGAAATAATTTGATTTCCTGATTGGTTTGTTTGCGTCGTTTTTGCTTGGAATCCAGTATTGGTAAATCTTATAAGTGATTGCGGTCAAATGCTAATAACCGTATATCTCCGGGTTCAAAGATTATTTTTCTTGCAAGTGTCTATTATATGCTAAAAATTAATAGTCATATTTTATAACTTGACTGTCGTCTTTTGCGTTCTTATAAAGATTTGGCAACAATCCAATTTTTTTTGTCAAATAAATTAATCACCAAAAAAGTTTTTGAAACACATACCTAATATTAAGCTAACATTTCATAGTCCGTGTGTTTTAATATTTTTTTTTTTTAAATTCCATTTACAATATACTTGTAAACTAACTAGACTAAAATCATCTTTTAATTATTTATCTATTATTTATCTATCAAGCCATTCATGTTTACAAAATCCACTTCAAATCAAATCCAAGAAATTAAAGCAATGACTGTAATTAGCAATCACAAGTCTCATAATTACCTGACAATTAATCTTAGACAATCTCAGTAATCATTCCGTAAGACGTGACTCAGTTAGACTTGAGGTCAAGGTGCGTCAACTTGAGGATGTCTAAGATTAGCTCTGACGCACTCGGTCACTAAACTTAGTCGAAACCAGGAGGAAAACGAACAGCAACAAAAATAATACTACTTGAAAAGAAGTAACGTTATTATAAGACAAATAAAAAAGCCAAATATTGTGCCCTATGCCACTTCCACT
This sequence comes from Peribatodes rhomboidaria, assembly GCA_911728515.1. Lineage (NCBI taxonomy): Eukaryota > Metazoa > Arthropoda > Insecta > Lepidoptera > Geometridae > Peribatodes > Peribatodes rhomboidaria. Next base: position 7,660,737 of record OU452168.1, read on the forward strand.
ATCAAGACGATTCAAATGATACCTCACATGTCAATATCCATCAAGCTGTTTAAGCTGTAGGGCGTGCCACAGAAACTTCATACATACGTACACACATACATCCGTATTTGAAGAACATAACCCTCCTTCTTGAGCCGTCGGGTAAAAAAAAAGTTAGAGACTCCTGGCTGAAAACTTTAAAGATCAAAAATCCAAATTATTTGTTAATATATCAAATAGTGACAAGTCACAGTTCAATATTTCGGGAAAGATCGGGAAGAAATCTAGCAACTTATTAAAAATGTATCAAAAAACTGTTCCCTTCTAAAACGTTTTCGCTCTTTAAAACCAGCCGTTTCAAAGGCGTTTAAGAAACCTTTCTCCCTCAACACGACCGGATATTTTTCTATAGGATCTACTGGCGTATAGGTTTACTGACAGGGATTTTGCGACGGAAAGCACTCTTTAGAACGCAACCGGCTTAGGCATTCGCAAGGCAGAACCCGGCTTTTTCTTGGCTGCCTCCGCGCGCGCTATTGAGTGTCGGGACATTGTGATTCGGAATGAGCTGCAATAGCAGTCAATAAAGTTGGAGCTACTTGGGAACAAACAAACGAGCCCTTTAGACGAAACGAGTTAGATAAATTACGGAGTGCAATTCTCACAAATGAACGAACGATTTGTAGTCAACTTCGTAGCATTTTCTCGACTGACTTTCAAAGGATTGTAATAATGAATGGAAATAAAGGCGGATTTTCCGCATTTTACACACCCTGCTAAATTGAGTCGCTGGGACGGAATGTCGTTTTGCGATTTGTCCCGTTTTTATGACGTACCTAAACCGAATTTCTCGTTGTTTTTATTGCAGGTAGATTATTTTTGGACTCGTTTTCATTTGTTTCGAGAAACAAAAGAACGAAATGTGTTATGGCTATCATTGTTTGTTTTCGGGACCTTTTTCGTGTTTGTGTAAGTTTGCGTAATTCTAATTGGGTAGCTGCGCTTGTTGGTATATGAAGAAAAGTTTGCTCGAGCTTTCATTACTAATTTTATAACTCGAAACTGAGCCTTAAATGAGAAGGCATTGCTTGTGAGATTTAGCAGGTAAGACGTATAAACTGTTTATAATATTAATAATTAATTAATTTAGGTAATTTTTAACTGAATATTATGTAAATCAATGGCAAAATGACGTACTTACGTAGTACTTACTAAATGGATTCGTTAATTGATTACTCTTGATAATTGTCTTGCTGTTCATCACACTAATATCATAAATACGAAAACGGCTGAACGGATCTGCATGAAATTTGGCACAGAGATAGACTATAGTCTGGAATAGCACATATGATATTTTTTAAACACGAGTGAACCCGTGGGGCGCACCTAGTGTTTTATAATATATTACACGATGATGATGTTGTTGAATTATATGTTTTTTCCAACAATAATGACAATAATATATTAGTAATTAGGTACGTCTAATTATAGTTGATACTAAGTACAGAAGAAAATAGGTAAGTTAATAACGCATAGAAAACAGAAGTGGTAACAAACCCTTCACAAATTAGGCGCCACCTACATTTTTTTTCTATTTTTAGTTGCAATAATCTGTACAAGATGGCGTTAGTTGCCTAGTTAGTGAAGGGTTTGTCAGTAATTCTCGAAAAACGCAATTACCTCACAGACGCATTTACCCCAGTTGAGTCTACATATTTTTTTTAAATTAAAAAGACTTTCTGAGTACAAACAAACAAGCGTGACAAACACGCATCTTTCCAACGATGTTAAATATTCAACGTGAATACTTGCTTATTCATATTTTGTTTAGGAAATAAACTTCGCCTGTCGACTACAGTTTTTAAAACAAAAAAATATGAAATATTCACAAGTTTCTTTGTTTTCAAAATTGTGAAACTTGCGGGCAAACATGGAAATTTACAACATAAAAGAGCTTATGTTTCTGTAATGAAACTTGGTTGTTAGGGCGTGCCGCCGCCAAAGAATATATTAGTTGCTTACCTTATTTTTACTTTGGGGTGAACAAAAGCTTTCCGAGTTTTTAACACTTCGCTCAATATTACCTGGGAAAAGAAAATATCATTGTTAGACTGGAGAAAAGTAAAAAGAACAGAGTTGTGAAAATATTTGAGCCTACTGCCTAAAATAATCTAGGCTCTAGCAATCACTTTGGTGACCATTTCGCTGTCATATCTTCTTCTTCTTCTTTAATCGTTCCCTCATTACTGAGGATCGTAGTCACTGGACCCCTTTAAGCGGACAATCTGCCTCCATCGATTCCGGTCCAAAGTTGCCATCACCACCTGCTGGAATTTGCTTGAGGACGTAGCTTCTTTCACTTGGTCAGACCATCGTGTTGGCGACCGGCCTCGTGCTCTTTTCCCTTCGGTATTGCCAACAATTACCAGTTTTTCGATATACCTATTACGTTATTTAAACTTTTACTTCTAAAGTTTCAGCTACTGAAATATCTGGTATACCTACGATGCTTTCAGCTTCCTACTTTTCCTACCCTAAGAAACTCTTCTTTCAAGAACTGAATGGTATTCGCAGCACCGAAAAAGTTTGTTAAGAAAAATTACATCAAAACCCTCACCCCATTGTCGCTGCGCCTATCAATAAAAATCTTCGATAACCTCTTTATGGTGTGTAATAGTACAAAATAACTTTCGATACGGGACATAAAATGCCTTTCCATTCCATTCGCAATATCTTAGATTTACTACCATTAAGCACCGTGACAGTAGATTACGTATTATTAGAAGACGGAGAAACGTGTTTTCTAGAGTCAGTTACAACAATAATAATACCTCTCTTTCGCACTGCAAATTAGCATGCCTGGAAACCATAGTTTAAAAGAGTAGCAAAAAGTTGTAAGATAAGATAATGGTGCTGCATCTGTCAGCCCATGTAAACAATAGTGTCTGACTTTAAAAATCTGAAAAAAAAATGTAGTCTCCGTAAAGAAATCGTAGTAAATTGTTTAAAGATTAATTACTTATATTTTTCAGTCCTTATGTATGTTCTGAACAATAAAATAATTTTCTTTTCAGTATACTATGTAGACTGGGGCTAAAAATGACAATGACAAAGTATTTCCTTCCGTATCGCAGCAATATGAACAGTTCCTATATTTATTATAACTCGGCAACTTACGGGTTAACGGCACAGATTAGATACTTAGTACACGTACCTAACATCGCGAGCGCATTGTAATCCCGTGTCCACGAGTCGGAACAAATGGGGAATGAATGAACACGGTGTAAAGTTCACTGCACCCTGTAGATAGGCGGTAGAGGGGAGTTTATGTACTGGAAACTATGGACAGGTGGAAATTCGGGGATTTTGGAGATGTCATTTGTTCTAGCACAACACTAGCTGCCTCCGCCGCGCCGTCCGGAACCAGCAACATTCGTCCATCCGTCGTCTTGTTTCTCCACGTCACTTCTCAATTTTCTCTTACAAGATTACTAAATTTTATTTGACTATTATTACGGCCGCTGACACGGCATTGTGTTCCTCCAGCATTCAACAATACATAACCATTACTGGAGTAAGATTTTATTTATTCACACGGAACACATTATTATGATGGAGACCTCTAACAAAAATACAGTCTGTTATTTTGATCTCGCAAACTCAGATCAGCCTAGAGGAAAAGATGGGACACTGCGTTATATCTCGCTGAAGCCACTTCTCTATTAAACTTGTGTGCGTGGCAATGTTGCCATTGAATTGTCTTGTAAAAAATCTGCACAGTTTTTAAAAAGAACCTCAAAATGTAGTCATGGCCACACTTTTATAATGCACTATGTATAGTTATGTACACGAAATTATACCTTATACCAATGCACTTAATGTCGAGGTAAGAATTACAAAGCGAGTAGCGTAGTTTTTTTGAGACAATGTGTGCGTGTTGTGTACATATACGACAGTAGCGTAGTTTTTGGATGGTTTTTGGCTTCACTTATATTATCATCTGCCGTGCACCATCTTATTCTCTAGGTTGATCTGAGCTCGCAAACTATTCTTAGATCATCTAGAAGATAAACTCCCGTAATCATAAATACTATTTCAAGTAACACTGAACTAAGTGCGACATTTCTTAGTACATTGACGTGACAGCTGCCGTACATTTTCTGGAGCTGGATGTTTGAGTGCACTGCGAACCCATAGTAATGTTTATAAATATGGACGGGGGTAACAAAACAGTTTCTTTACTGACAAAACGTTATCTGACTTTGAGAGGCGTATGATGAAAATGGCTTTTCGTATAATATACAAAAACAAAACACATTTTTAGGATGTAGCTGCGTTCGAAGCTTGTTAAGAAATTTTAAAACAAATGAAACATTTTATTGAACGTCTCAAAAAGCAAAACATTTCGATTTAGTAAAAGTAAAAACATTTACTAAACCACCATGTATTAGATAGGTTTTTCTGATCGCGAAAAGTGTAAAAATAGTGTCCCAAAAAATTATTAAAAGTAAAGAAGGCTTTTTTTGTCATTTTTCTCTAAAACTTAAAAAGTCGATAGTTACACACTAAATTCGTTTGTATTTATACAAGTGTTGTAGTCAGTCATGGCAGCTGTGTTAGTAATTTGGTTTGAACAGTTTGAAGTGAGTTTATTTTACATAGCACTTAGTTTGGTAGTGCAGCAATAAATATTGATTTTGTGGTTATCTCCCTAAACTGGAACGGGCGTGGGTTTTAAAAAATGTTTTTATGTAGTCGTTATTAATGATATTAATCTTTATCCAGCAGTGTTTCAGCATCTTTTTCCTAACTTTAAGATTTAAAAACATGCGAAAGTGAGTTTATTTGTTTCGCTCTAACTAGGTACCCAACCGGTCGCGGTGGTACAAAAAACGACATAGGGATATTATCCCAACAAAAAAAAAGGTCCTGAGAAGGAAACTAAACCACCACCAAATAAATTTCACACTTCTGATAAGTATATCGCTAGCACATTTAGGTAACTAAGTAGTGTTTTTTTTTATGTAAAAACTTAAAAATAATTACCTATACGTTAGCTATTAAATTTAAAAAAAAACTTTGCCGATCTCAAAGTTAACAGAACAGTTCTTATTTTCAACTGTATATAGTTGATGCAATACTTAGCGCGGTGTCAAAGGTTTCTTTTGCCAATAATATCAAGTATTATGAGTATGTCTCGTCACGGTATCAGATGCACTTTGTATACACGAGAACGATACAGCGCAGATACCGAACGATTGTTATTTAGTCCACAACCTCAGTGAACTCGGCTAAAATTACAACTAGGCTAGTCTATCTTTTAGATGCGGACAGTTTTAGGCCACTTCGATCCACCTAGATAAAATATAATCCTGGTTCTGGCTACTACAGTAGTTTTATTAGCTCTTTTAGGATAGCAATGAGTAGCGTACAAGAACAGAGGCCTGTCAGAAGGGGGCTATTAAAAGAGAGGCTGTCAGATTTACTGATGATGACGATGATCTGAAAATAATAAAAAAGATTGAAAAAAAAAGATAAAGATGCCTTTTTAGGGTTTCGTACCAAAATGGTAAAAAGGAACCGTTATGGTGAGACTCCGATGTCTGTCTGTCTGTATGTTACCGCCGAATGTTTAATGAGCATTTAAATCTTGAGTAAAAGCTTTCATCATAGACTGCTATGATTGCTTTTGAAATGTAACAAGACGCTCAAAATCTTATTTGAAATAAAAAAAAATTGCAAGCGAGTAAATGACAGTACTCGTAAAAATTCTCTGTTCTAATGACAGTTTTTCGATAACAAAAAATTACGACATCCGTATCATATATTTTTTATCTCGTTTTTCATCTGACACGTATTTTGTAATGCCACATTTTTCACAAGAAATTATTTTACTAGAGATATAACAAGATATACAAGAAATATCTTATTGCTCAGATAGTATTATTTCAAACTAGCTGTTGCCCGCGGTTTTACCCGCTATCCCACAGGAACTGTTAGTTTTCAGAATGAAAGGTACCAAAGGCATGAAAGGCCCAATACCTTTTTCTGCGCCTACCCCTGACAATGTGAATGAAAAACTTCATAATAATCGATAAATTAGTTAGAACGTCAAAGCGTAATAAACATCCAAACATACTGATTTTCGCTTTCATAACATTGAACTAAGAAGTTAGGCTAAGGATGCTATATTTCGACTTCTTATAAAATCACGCCCTTTCAACTGCGTGAACGTTTTGTAGTTCGAAGAATTATACAATCTATGCCTATCAATGCGAGTTTTCATTAAAATCTGGACTTCGATATTAATTGAACTAACAACGTATGCACCTTTAATAATCATGTATACTTTTGTTATGTGCTACACCATACAATCAAGGTCGACATCAAAAACAAACACAACAAAATTCATTTAAAATAAACTTTGTGACGCCCGAAACAAGGTCAAAATTATTAGACAACATTTTTATGTAAACACATAAAACAACACAAGATAAAAATAATTACATGTGCCAGTTCACACGTAAACGGAAGCACTAAATTAAAAAAACAAATAGTGCAATTGGGTAAGTGTAAAATAGATTTTTGACCTGGATTCGATTTTGTAACCTCACCAACAGTAGATAAGTCAAATGCGATTATCTGGTGTATTTCAGATAGGGAAGGTTAATCTGGTGTTAACATCGATATCGATTGCTCCTGGTAACTAGATCTACTGCTGGAAGTAGCACGGATAATTCAGTTAGTTGATGAAGCTCTGTGAGCTGACCTAGCAATTACGTAAAAAAACATTTTTTTTTATGTAGAATAGGTCGGCGTTGGACAACCAACTCGCCTGATGTTAAGCGACGTTGTGGTCTAAGATGGAGCACGACGACCTATAAGGCACTTATCCACTCTAGCCTTGGAGTTTTGTAGAGTGAAGAAGTACAAAGACGGCAGTTGAGTGAGGCGCTACAAGTGCGCTACTGCTCAGACCCGACTTCGGAACGGTTACACCGGACTACATCCCGAAACACGACTAGGTCATTTCACGGCATGGCTTGGTCCGGTGGGTGGTAGCTAGCCACGGCCGAAGCCTCCCACCAGTGTATCTTCACCATTTTGAAAAAAAAATCCAAAAACACATTCGACAAAAAATTCTACAAATAATTATCAAACCTTCTCAGAAAATTTCAAGAGAATCGGTTGGGAAATGCGACCTGTAGAGGAGTACAGCAAGACATCCGGGCATACGAAATCAGTTTTGGCCAAGCTTAAATGGAGACGCAGTCGCTCGGTGAATAAAACGAACCTGTTGAACAAGCTGCTTTAAATAAAGTTTAAGACCAAAGTTATACGCGGTATTCCCGCGGTAGTACTATCAGTGGATCCATATGGTAAGTTCACAGGCAAAAATTGATATCGATCGATATCAATAGCTATAGGGAAAACCCGAGAATTGATTTATCCATTCAAAAATTAGCACCCATAAGCCATAAGGTCTTTATGTCCTAAAAGAACGATGTTATGTTGTAGGGAGTTGAACACGATGATGACTGTTCATTGTCCTTCAGCGAATCACCTACACTTCCACAGTACTGTAAAATAGTAAAGTTGCACGTCAGGTAATTTATGCCTTTGTTACAGCAATACCGGCAGTTTTATGTGCTACGTGGAAATTGACATGTTTAAACCGATGTATTTCGTCATATACCTACTTATGTACCTACATTGTATACCAACCTACCAATTCCTTATATGACGAAAACGGAATTCCGGGCAAATTCCAACCTTATGATGAATGCTTTGATCGGGGTCTGTCATCGAATTTTCCGATTACCTCCAATCGGAATACTAATAATCGGAATATCCATAGAATCCTGCATTGTATTTTATTAATATAATAATCAAACTGCGTTATCAAACAATGACTAGAGATAAGGTTCATAAATTATTAACTACATAGCTGTTGTCCGCGACTTTGTTCACGTGGATTTAATATTACTTGCTTACCTATTCCGGAAAAGTTTTCATTGTCCATCAGTAGATTACTAATTAATGCAGTAACTTGGTATCCAATTTTATACTAATTTGTTCAAATGAGAAATCGCTAGAAACAAAACGAGGAGTTTCTGTAATGTTTATAATACATATTAGCATGGCTTTATTTTGTGTAATTGATAAAGAATCCAAATAAGTTTCCAAACAACATTGTAAACTAAATACTTAATCCAAAACAAGTATACAAAACATAACAAAAAATTACAAGAATTATTAAAACAAAAATGCGTTAAGAACAGTAACCTCAAAATAAAATACCGTTTCGATTTTACAGTCAATTGGTAATTCGCTTGTACTTACTTAATAAGAATTTAACGGAACATTACAATGTTAGCTGATTGATATCATTTTTCAATAATAAACATTAAATTATCAAGATACATATCTTATGGTGCAATTGAATGAGATCGATTTGGAACAACCGCATTGGGAACGTCATTTATGCTTTAAAGGTTGATGTTAATGATGTTGTTGTTTCGTGCATAGGTAAAAAAACATTGATGACTGATTCAGCTACCTATCTTTGCTAATTTTGCTTCGATTTGCAGCTGACCCGTGCTAACGTTCCCTTCGTTAGCGTTCTCTCGTATAGCGTAAGAGAGCGTCTCATAGCGTCTATGATTTGTCAATTAATTATTGTCATTGATTATTAGTAAGAACCGTAGTATTGTGATTAAGATTTGTTTCTGGCTGGTTTTCTTTATTTAGTGGTGATTCATCGCTCGTGTGTTAATGTGCGCTGACCTTCATGACGTATGCGGCGTAATAGTAAGATGAAATCACCTTTAGATACAAACACATAGATGACAAATGATGACCCAACGAAAGAAATCAATCATTAATAGGACTTTAGGTGATCCTCACACAAAAAAAAACTTTAATTTAAAAGTAATATTAATATAACTTCTTCTTGTTTTTTTTGTGTTTTGTTTTCACTACTAATTCCACATTATTAACTCTAGCTATAAAATGTATTCATTTTTAAAGCTAGGTTTCCCGTATAATATAATTTAGGTTCAAGGCTCCATAAATTTAAATTATCCAATAGATTGCATTAAACTAATCTCCGTCGGGACTTTCAGTTAGGTCAAAATTCAATTAAATTTATAAAATTGATAAATGGACGAGAGAATCAAATTCAAATTACCTATGTCGCGAAATGTGAGAGTAGAAATTAAATGTTCAAAATCCTATCACGAATTACGTAGGGTTAATAACGATAATATTAATGGAAGATAATTAAAGTATTTTTGATGATGCAAAAAATCTAGGTATAACGTGCTGTAATGGAAGCTATTAAAGCAAACGATAAATAATGTGAATCTTTAAATAGAAAACAAACAACCGGTTCTGGTAATTCCGTTTGTCGACTAATTAGATTCTAATGAAGCATAACTAAGTAAAGCAATTTACTTCAGACAGGCGCACGAGGGCTTACAATTAAATATTTAGACTTAAACCTTGCCCTATTCAGCTTTAATTATTTGAGACTTTGTGGACAAAACATTATTTCAGACGATCAGTAATTTAAAGGTTAATGTACTATTTATATACACATAATAATTCAATAACCCTATAATGTATGGCTTATTTGAATAACAACAACATTTTGATACGAATCCAGGACAATATTTAAATTATCAAGATTAAATTAAAAAAATTAACAAAGACTCTCGTCAACACTGGTTTTTATCAAACAGGTAAAAACACTCCCGACTATTTCCCCTTTTTAAACACAAAAAAATAAATAAAAGCAAAATCAAAACAATGAACAACTCCATATAGGAGTATCTTTAGGATCCATCTTTATGAAAGTATTCCTATAGAATTTTAGTCAACCTCTAATGTAAGAAAGAATTTCACTTACCTCACAGATAAATCAAAAAGTTCCAACTTCCAACTCCAAAACGACACTAAATCCACAGTGTTTTCAAGTAACGTATATTTTTCACGAAAGTTGTTCACTTTTCATTCACGTTGATCGAATATGCATATCAGGGGATTTTATAGCCGAGAACATAGACGGTACGTTCACATCTGTGGGAATACTCCGCGGAACTAAAGTTATTTTGTAGACGACGCGGTCGGGCTGACGACCACGAGCCTTGGTGACACAAATTATGTAGATAGCATCCATTGCTGCTCTAACAAGCTTTAGCTCTACGCAGTCGACGTCAGATACCGTAAAGAAGCAATGTATTTTGATGGACTAATTTTGAACTTAAAGTTTAGTGTAATGTGTGCACGGTCGCCTCGAATCTCCAAGATACGTTGTCAAGCGGGATTTGTTTCACGTGAACAAAATTGATTTGAAAATGAGATTATGATGTCCTGGCGCAATGTGGATCTTTCATTTTCTCGGTCATGGCGGAATGAATCAAAAAAACCTTTGACCAATTTTCTTACTTTCGTGAGTCAGTATAATACAATAGTAGGTAGGTATACTGTCTACACTCTCATTCTTTGTCTGCTTTGAAACGAATTTGAAATTTTTGAGAGTTCCTATCTTGTCAATTATCATTTTATTTAGTGCATTTACTCTCTATAATTTTAATTATAATTCGGTATAATTAACTCTATAGGATAGCTATAACAATCACAGTTAGCACAGCCACAGCCATAACAATAACTTGTTATTTTTTCGTCCCAAAACACGTTTTAATTTCCAGATTTACCCGTTTGTATTCAATGAACCTGTATTGGAACCTCTAAAAATACAACATTTTAATTCTATCGATGACTTAAATCGTGTGCGCTTCGCCGTTTTAGTTAGTTTGCTAAGCATACAATACAATATACGTGACACAATCGTTTACCCTACATATTAGAGCCAGCAAAATAAACAATAATATCGAGAATCAAATATTCTTTGATTTAGACCTATCAGAAACCCGTATTAGTAATGCCAACGGCACAACAAAGAAACAGATTGGATAGAGAAATGTATCGAAGAAAGGAATGTCTCTGATAAAATATGAAACAATATTACTCAAAGAAAGGTACAAGTCGAGATGAAATAATGTTGGTTTAGGCCGCATGGCTGCGTTAGATTCCAATTATTTTGTTATTAGAGAACTGGGATTAATTATACAGGAAAGAAAAGAAAGTGACAATGAAATGCATCAAGATCTTAGACACTATATTTTCTATACTTACTGTATCAGAACATTTATGAGTGTCATCAAAACTACAATCAAAAGAGAGAGAATTAATGTTAATCAATGAGATTGACGTTCATATGTGTATCTTTGATACCTAAATTGATTAAAATATTTTGACTTTGACTTTGACTTTGAGATTAACCATACTTTAACAGTAGTCTGAGTATGTACAGGACCAATTTCAGAAGTTGTTTTTTAAAATTAAACAGACGAGCATCGTGAGAAAAATATCACAGGATGCGTTACGCATCAAAGCGAAGCAAATTGCTCAAACCACACTCAAAAGAAGAAATTCTTCCATTTTTGTATACTTGTCGAATATTTATTTATTCAGTTGTTGGTTGAGAACCATTGAAATAATATAGGGAGGAAGCGGTATGAGTCTAATTTCTAGTACACAACACGTACACCAAATACAAAAACAAGCAAACAGGCACTACACAGTTCTGTTTTCACAATATAAAATAAAATGTACTTTAAAGCTTTAATGTACATATGTACAACAAGCTACCTTCTTAAAGAGTATAATTGTATCATAGGTAATTTTTATTTTTCCTATGTATAATTGGTATCTATGCAATAAAGATTATTATTATTATTAAAATTATGTTTTATGTATCAATAACAAAGATAGAGAGACGTACAAGAGACTGCAACGAGAATGAGACAACAATAGTTACCACTTTTGCGACTTGTTGCGTTTGTTTATGACTAGGGTGATTTGTGTGCATGCACCTAATTTCTGCGCCATAATTAGGTTTTCGTACCGTTTCTCCCTTATATTTAATCGAAGTTGAGAACCGTGAATTTTATTCAATTGTCATCATTTCCACCAATGCCACCGACATGTTTATAATCAAATACTATTGCGGCAACGTAGGTATCATTACGAAATGTCGCACAGTAGGCGTTAAAAGAATTAGTAAGTTGATACGTTGTTTTGAAATGTATATTTATAACTATTAACGGAGGCGTATCTGACGAGTTTATTGTAGAAGAAGTATTAGGTGCAGTTGAGTATTTAATAAGCAGCAATTACCTACTTACGCAATGCAAAATAAAAAAATACAAGCTACAAAATTGTATTGTAGTAAGTATGAAAACGTTTAAGATTCAATGTAGTACCAAAAATTAATCACTCGATTACCCTTCATTTAATATCAGCTCAATTTTCTACAAACAAAGGTAATCTCCTAAGATTGATGGCAGGAATACACCATTAGGCATCTCGCATCCGTCTCGTATCGCAAACAGAAAGCTCGTCCATTACCATAATGTCCATTGAGGAAAATAACAACAACGTTCAATCATCCAAAGGGTCATGTTTCTTTTAGGATTTATCATAAGCCCTGGTATTAAAAAGAAGATATAAACAGCTTGCCGGTCGATACTGACAAATGTAACGGAAAATTTAAAGCAGTTCCAAAAGCATAACACTATCATAGAATTGCAATAAGCATCTATCTTTGCTATACGAATTTTAAGACCTTCTTAAAGTTTCAGACACAGCTCCATAGTTTAGCGCAGTTTTTCACATAGCCTTTTCAATTGTATCGCCCTTTCAGAGAACAAAGTGTAAAAGCCAGCGTCGGGATAAAGAGAGTAAAGGCTTATTGAGTCCACTCTTCCGCAGTGGGGTCACTTCCTACGGAGGGAACGGTACAATCCGATTACCTGCTTTACCTATCGATCCCGCTAACTGTACCGTGAGGAGTTTGAAAACAATGTCACTCCATGGGTGAGTAAGAGGGTTAGTGCTCATTGAATCAATGCTTGCCGCTAAGCAAACTTTATGGAGTTTCTTACTTACACAATGGAATATAAGTGGTTGGAGTATAATGAACACATTAAGAGGCAGATGTCGGATTTTGGTTTGAAAGGCTTTGACTGCTGAGGGCAGGCTTTATCAAGGTAAGTAAGCATTAAAAAGGTGTCATCGATGTGGTTCAAATCTTAAAAAGGCAGATGCATTTTGAGCAGAGCAGACTTCTGGACATGGTTTAACTTGCATATATTATACTTATACAATTATTAACAAATGCAGTAACTAAGGTTCATCAGAATCCTATTTTATTAGAATTAAAGGGTATCCTAGTATGGAGATCATACATTTTACATACATTTAAATGTGTACATACCCTACATACATTTTAATGTGTAATGTGTACTAGCTGTAAACTTAGAAAATAATAATAATGTATTGGAAATTTAATTACTTTTTTTGGGAAATAAAGTATTATTATTATTATTTTATAAATAAAAAAGTTTGGATGGATGGATGGATGGATGGATGGATGGATGGACAGTTGTTAGTTACTCAATCACGCTAGAACGGCTGAACGTATCTGTATGAAATTAGGCACAGAGATAGATTATAGTCTGGAATAGCTCATAAGCTACTTTGGATTGGCAGGTAGCACTTCGTGGCGCCGCTAGTATGTAGTAGATTAAATAGCTAGTAATTTGATAGATCCCGCGTAAAATAGTTTCACCGATTTTACTAATTTAAATATTCCTCTGTCTGACTAAAAACTATAATTGTATAAGTTACAAGTGGGTTGCGGAAATGTGAAATGGAAAGTACGCTTTGCAACTTCATGAGTCATTGAGAGAAACTTAACTGGGAAAAGGCGAGGAAAAACTTCTCAGAGAAACTAGCTTCGACTTATCAAGAAATCTCAGCTTCGTTGAATGTATCCACCTACTTAATCTACTTAGCTATACCACACTAGGCACAGTAGGATTCAAAGTTTTATGCTAAGTAAAATGTGCAATTTGGATTGAAAGTCTATTTTATGAAGATAAAAAAAAAACGGAAAACAAAGGTAAATAAGAAAGTAAACCGAAATAGAGGTTAATTATAAATCTATATATAGAATAGTCTATAGTAATCTACTATTTTTACAAAGAAACCATAAGAAGTATTAAATGATCCTTCAATAAACATAAATTTAAATGATTTAAAATTTAAATGTAGATTAACAAAATGTACACGTACATAAGCAAAAAATGTACCCAATGATTAAAGAAAATGTATCAAACTAAAACGTTTTAAACTATGACGAAAGACTGCACCGATGCGTCACCATTATTACAAAACGCAATAACGTCACTCGTGTGTAAAGACTTTAAGCCATCTGCCATTAAACAGTCCCGACACCTGTTACACGCTTCAGTGCACTCAGCGGGTCTTAACTGAAATGAAGCCAAACATGAGCCAGTATGGCCTATCGTAATAAACAAATTCACGAAGTTTCATTGAGGGAGACAAGGTTTTGTTTACAATTAACTACAATTTAGCTATTATATTTCAGTTATTTATTACACAAACCAGATCAAATCGGTTAGTAGCTTCGTAGACTTCCGGTGGCCATTTACGATCGCGCCATTTTGCATGCCTTAACAAAAGTCAAATGGATTGACGCCGTACTGGTACATACCAAATTCACGATCAATTCAATTTTCTATGAAATACCTAGTAAGTTATTTATTTTCTATGTTTTATTTCAAAAATTGATGTCAGTGCGAATTCACGGATAGTTTGGCGCTTAGAGCCTAAATGCTCTAAGGTTTGGCGTGATGGCTTGACGCTATCTGAAAATCCAGAGTTTAGTTCCAGAGTTTTACGTCATACCATCAGGATTCCACACTCACGTAAAAATTCTGGCTTGGCGCACGCCGTTTGGCGTGATGGCCACTGTTACACTTTAATTATAGACATGAAATTGTGAGTTTTGTAAGTTTATTTTCAGGTAGCAGATTTACTGTTTTATGTTTGTCATTTTATCGTTAGATGGTCATGTGAGTAAGAGGGACGGAAATAATTATTCTTAGAATCAAGTCACTGGTTTAAAACATAAACCAAGATTTATGGGTTTAACATCTGGTTCCTCAATCAAGTCTTAGGTATAAAGGAACTAAATGATAGAAGGACAGGTTCAACCAATTCAAAAGGCTATAGAAAATTTCTAAATTATATAGACGTGCCTTCCATGTCTAGTAGACATAAAACCTGACTTTGATATAATGGCTTAACCCTGAACTTTATGGGTTGAGGTTTAACGAAAAGAGGCATGACACATTCAGCAAGTAGTTCATACAGCTAAATCATTAGAACATTGTTATGTAAACTTAAAATGGTTTTAATACTCTTTAGGTTAAGTGTCTGTGATTTGTGTACAAAGTTTCCAGATTTTATATCCAGGCTTTTATTTTTATTTTATTTGTTAAACAAAATCCACAGCCGTTAGTTAAATACAATAGTTTTTAAATACGGATTTACATTACATAGGTTTTTGGTTAAACAAACAGTCGCTCGTGTGAATAATAATAACATGACATAATTATTGAAGCGCGCGCGCGCGCGTGTGTGTCCGTGTGTGCGTGTAAGTGTGTGTGTCTGCGTGTGTGTGTGTGTGTGTGTGTGTGTGTGTGTGTGTGTGTGTGTGTTTAAAAATTAAGCATTGGTTCCCACTTTATAAACTACCTGCGGCCTGTTCTACCCCTGGTTTCACCCGTGGTCCCACGGGAACCGTTATTTTTTCGGGATGAAAAGTATCACAGTCCTTTTCTGTTCTCCTGGCAACGTGTATGAATAATTTCATGACGATTTGTCAACTCATCAACCAATCGTCATGAAATTCATGCCAATTCACAAATTCATAATATGCTTGCCAATTTCATGTACGTCCGGAAAAGGACATAGGCTACTTTTCATCCCGAAAAAATATCTGATCCCTAGGGACCTCGGGTGAAACCGCAAGGCGCAGCTAGTTTATTATAAATGCAGAAGTGAGTTTATTTTTTTGTTTTAGCGTCGTAACTATAGTTACGATGCAAAAGCGCAATAAACAAACTCACTATAACATTTATAATATTAGGTAGGAAGTCAGGATTAGAATAGGATAGTAAATAGGATAGAATAATAACAAAGAGAGATACAGTTTGCAAGTTTGAATGTAAGCGGTAATCTCTGGAACTACTGGACTGGTTTTAAACATTCCTTATTAACTAATACATAATACATATAAAGATGCACAACCTACGAAAGCCATATCCTAATCTTAACTAATATTGTAAATGCGAAAGTGAGTTTTTATCTTGCTCGTTTGTATGGTGCGCTTTCACGCCTTAACGATTCAATTGATCAATGTGAAATTTAGCATACAGATTTTGTCAGGGCTACAGAGGACATAGTGTCCTTTTCATCCAGCAGAAAATAATGGTTCCTGTGAAAACACGGGTGAAACAGCGGAGCGCAGCTACTAAGCTATATAAAACGTGAACAATGTAGATGAGCGAGTACATTATAAATGAACGGTTTCTGTAAAATTATCCATGTAGGTGGAGCCACAGGGCGCAGCTTTAAAGCTAATCGTAAAGTTTAATAAAAATTTAATCACGTTTAAAAGCGACGAAGCTAGCAAATTGCTCATAACTTGGCTGATACGGTGTGATATGGCTCATAAAATAAATTAAACAAATTCTGTTTAACACAAATATTTTGCATTAAGGGTCCGGCGACCAGTTTAGACTAACTTCGCATTGTTTGAAGGTTTTCTATTGCCATTTTGTCTAGAAGAAGACTACTAGTGAAGAGAGCAAGTAAAGATACTGACGATCCTCTAAAATTATCTACAGAGTGACAAAATGCAATTTCAATATTTTTTATGACTTTTACACTTCTATAATCATTCTTAAATAACTTTACAACTTTTCTTGCATTATGGATTAATTTAAAAGCTAATGATGTAGAAAACCTCCCTGTGTAAATACATTTTTGATTTGCTTTGTCTATCTGAGATAGAGTTCATTTAGTTGTACATGCCAAATTTCATCATAATCTGACAAATGGTTTCTAAAAAATTTGCAAAGCGCGTTCGTATGGAAAATTCAGAGCGTCGCGGAACTCTTAAGTTATAGATGCTTTGTATAATCCCGGATTCGGTGAAATAGCAACATTTGCAAATTAGACGACCTTATTGCCTTGTCTAGGTAAACCACTGATAGCTAGAGCTACTTTAGTAAGCTTAGTCTATTTTAATAGAGTTATAGAAAACTATTATAACAACTTATCAGTTTTCTCTATGTTTGGGGCTTCGAGATAGTCAGGAAATGTGAAATAGGTAGGTACTGCGTAAATAATTGACACCTAAAAACATTATACTTGGTTCGTTGAAATGTTTTAATTGTCTATTAATTAAATATAGTTTTGAGTGTCTACATTTTTTTAGGAACTAGTCCACATTGCCTTTACATACTATTATTATATTTATCGATATAGAATAGATATCAGCCCTACAGGCTCTTGCCTGTATGGAGCAGATATCCAATATAATTAGGTAAGTACGTCCTACTTCCTACTAATATTATAAAGGCGAAAGTTTGTAACAATGGATGGATGGATGGAAGGCTGTATGTTTTTAACTATTTCACGCCAGAATGTCTGAACAGATCTGGAAAAAACTTGGCACAGAAATAGATTATATATAGTCTAGAATAGCACATATAATACTTTTTAACTGTGAGTGAAACCGCGGGGCGCAGCTAGTAATATTATAAAGAAATACATCTAGCCTAAGTGATAAAACAACGTGTAAACAAGCCATAAATCTCTCAATCGGCATTCGAAGATAAAACAAGAGCAATTAAATATCCGAACTAGGGTAGGAATGAGAACTGGATTCAAAGAAACTGTTTCTATTTAAGTAAATAACAAGCAAACACGGTTAACCGGAACCGAAGCGTTTTATTGCACACATTGTTTTGAAACTGCTACCAGAATATAACACAATTGATGCACTGGCCAAGTTATTTAAGTTAACTGCTGGGAAAGAACATGAAATTTGATTATGTAATGTCATAACACCTACAGAAATACCCATACAACCAACCCTTTATGATGCAACAATGGTAAGCTAGAGACTTAATAAGCAAGGTATAAAGTATTTTAGCAAGTAATGGGTTTTTATTAACTTAGGTTACATGACGGACTGTTTGATACCATCTGTATCTATAAAAATCGCCGTGTATTTATGTCATAATGAGATATATAATATTTATGTATACAGATAATTAGATAATTTATGTTCATATGGACTCGGAAAACGACATGAACTCTTTTCATAAAATTTTCAGACAATCTTCAGAATACTTCAGATAGGCGCAGCGGGTAATAGATACTGTGAAGTTGGTAGAGATCAGAGATTTCTTAAATTAAATTTGGGACTGAGATAACAAGGTGCTGTAGCTGGTTATCTATGAAAATAGAATTTACAGAGAAAAGTTTACCACTTTCACTGTTTTTAACTAACGAGAAAACTCGGCAGCTTTTCTTCATCTACGTAAAGCTTTTAAATATGGAACCCTAAAGTGGAAAATACATCTACGTTAAATTATCAAATAGGTAAATATCAACCCGAAAATAACCTAAAACAAAAACAAAACACCGTTCTTATTCACTTAATTAGACCTTCTTCCACTACAAAAGAAACAACCCCACAAGCTTCAAGCACGTATACGTCGTATGCTTTAATGAAAACTAAAAGCACTTACTTTTTATTCTCTATATGGGAGTAGAGTACCAAGTCTAAGTAAGATTAAATTAGAGCCATACGTCAAGAGGACAGGTATACGCATCAAGTCGTCTTGAACACTTATAACCCGCTACCTCGGTCCTTGACACCTCAAGGTTAGTACGAGTCTTGCTGCGGTTATATGTATTATCATTATCTATGTTACTCGTACTATCATTATATTCAAATGCTGCATTATTGTTGTATTTGGTGCGAAGAATGTTATTGTTCTGGCTACTGGAGCGATAATTGAGATTTTAATCGAATACCTTCACTTGAATCGGTTGTTGATTGGGACTTGGTACTCTATTGCTGGTTTTTGTAAGTTTGATATCTTTATTATTACTGAGTAATGTTCTAGTCAAATTGTGAATCGAGCGGAAAAATGTTAAGATCACAAAGGTATAATATAACATAATAAATTTTATAAATAATTATTAAACGCAAAAATAGCAGCACAAACATGTATGCTGTACCTACACAGCATGTATGCCTGAATAATATTTAAGTTATTTATTCTTTTGAGATTAACCAGATGAGCTTCGGAAATTGTAAACAACAATGTAATGTATAACTATTTAAAGAAACACATGCACCGAAGTTAATGCAGTTGCAGTTTACTTTATTTTTGTTAAATTGTTGTCTCCCACCTCTTTCCGTATTTAGAAACATGAGCGTACACGAGATGACTAACAGCATGTATTGTAAGCTCCGCATTTAACATACGAGGATGTTGAACTAAGTGCCAAGTAATTAGTGTGAAAAACCTCCAACTCGGTGTGGAGTGGTTTTCCAAAGGCCCTCAAGGCTGGTGGCGTTGAGGCGGAATCCAGAGCGTATAATGGTCCTCAGACGGAACCCTAATGACGACTATTTATTGTGAAACCCGTAATTATACGGAACACTGGCGGGTTTTAGTCGCGAACTTTCATCACGATGAGAAAAAGAGCTGGAAGGGCTGTTCTGTTGAACTTTAACGGAGCGCTTTAGATGGCTCTAGTCTAGTATCAACCGACGGCGGTTAGAAGTCATTTGCTGTAAAATAAAACGTTAGGAGTGATTTTTATTTTAACAACCCGTAATAGGTCCTTTTAACGACCATTGATGCAGTAAAAATAAAACGCTTTTCGTATGGTCCGAAAAGTAATTTATTAAATGTCTATGTACACCATTAAGACGAACTTAGAATGAGAGATGGACATTTTTTGCTAATCATTTTTATTAGGTCTATAAGTTACGAATTTTAGAATAGCTTGATCGAAAGCTTTGTCAATTTTAAGGACCGTAACTTAACAAGGTACTTGGGAAGAAAAATAGGCAGAAAATGGCAAGAAAATGTAATAATCGCCCCGGGCAAGGGAGCTTTTTGATAGACGTTTACGATGGGCCCAAAACGTTTACGAACTTACCACGCTGTAAGTTTGAAATATTTCGTCTTCATCGAAAACCAATTACCAGGCAATTTCTCGCACTAAATACTTCGATGACTTGCTCAAAATATTCGAAAATGGGAATTGCATTTTAATAACCAATCCTCTCAGTAATATTATGAAGTCGTTTACTTTTTGTAAATGCTTCTGGGAAAACACGGTTGCGTAACTCATAAAACTGCCGAAATCATTTTCTAGAGGTCAAATGTTGAATGTTAAGCATCTACACGGTGTGTGATAAGTACCTATTACGAGATATTATCTATCTCGAGTTGAAACTGTCGGAACTAATGGCCGTGTGAGTGAACCTCAGGTGCGGACAGAACCTCGCGCTCCGCAAAGTTCAGTGCTCCTACATGATCCGTACGGAGACAAACAAAAATAAACTCTATTTCTACATGACAAGGATACAAACAACCGAGTGCATTTTATCATTTTATCCTGACAAATCATCACACTATTCTTTATTGACGTAAGGAAAAGAGACCACCAAGACAGATCGAAACATAAAAGACAATTAAGGGCCAGAAAGCGTGAAATGAATCAATCTCGTGTGAATTGAGAGGTCATTGATGGGAGCTAGACGATGTGGAACAAATGAGCTGCTAGAAGAAACCGGGTGTCATTTCGCCACGCTTATGTATTCACAGTTGTTGAGTCTCGTAGCTGTCGCAACCAGCATACATTTGACGCGGGAGAATTCCGGTCTTGCCGAATATTGCGGTTCCAAAGTTAGTCTGTATGCTACAAACCAGTATTGCACGACACACCTGTACCTTCGCCTGTTTTCCATCCTTGGTATTTTACGTGATTCTATTGGTTTTCCTCGTCACTTTGTCATGGTTAATACTATGCGGTCATTGTTTTAGGACCCGAAGCATAGCGCATGTATTTTTGGAATCTGGGACAAAGTTGTTTTACAAATAAGTAGAAAATGCAATGTTCGTGCTGGAGAAAATTAATGTCAAAAAGCTCCTAGTGGTAGGATAGATATTTAGGTACCAATAAAAAATTATCAAGATCGTTTAGCTCGCTTCAGTGGCTGCTTATATCTTTGGGACTTTCCATTATAACATTAAGTAACTGTAAACATACCTGAACCGATATTGTCATTTAATGAACGCAAATTTTGATCAAGACTACCGAAGTAATTTACAAAACGAAAAGGAGAAAGAAAGAGAGACAGAAACGCTAAAAGAGAATTGAAGATACTTACCGAAATCTTATACTGTTTCATCTTGTCATATTTTCAAAAAACAATGATGAAGGTCTTCCTCATAACCCTGGCTTTCGTCATCACTTTGTACAGTAATTTGTAACGTAGCATTAAGGAACGCTTCCGATATCCGATATTTTAATTTACTCGGAAAACCCATTTGGCTAATGCTCAACAAAAGCGTTATGTTTATTCTATGGGCTATTATAATTTGTATAGGTATATTTGAAAGCAAATTTTAGTGTATTCCTGTTAGTTTGCCCTCGGCCGTGGCAACGCACTGCATCTCGGTCAGCAAGTGGCCCGGAATCGTTTATTTTAGCACGGTATCTATTTATACCACCAACCCTAACTGTCAGGTAGTCTGGCACACTGCGACGGAATGTTCTTAGTAATTTTAGTTTCCAGTCAAATACTTCACTATAAATTGAAGTACTACACAGCGAGCTGGTTTTGGGTGTACTAATACTTAAAGGTGTTGTTCTACTTAGGGAACGTACCCATACTACGTGACTCATTTAGGGGGAGGTGGCGGATAGGGTTATTTAATGTTTTGTTTGTAAGTAAAGTAAAAATTGTAAGAAATGGGTCATGTGGTATGGGTACGTTCCCTTACTTCTATTCTACTTCGAGCTAAAGTGAACAAATATTAGAACACAAGTTTGTAAAATTCTAAAGAAAAAAACACAAGTCTTCATGCAAAGTTGATCACGTGACTTGTTATTTTGAGACTCGATTATATTTCTTTAGAATTTTAAAAACTTATGTTCTAAAAGTTGTTCACTTTGACTTATAAAACAACACCCTTAATAAGTACTACATCCAAAACCAGCACGTTGTTTTAGTTAGTTTAGTAGTATAGAATAGTTTAGTAGTTAGTAAGTAGGTAGATACTCTTCAAAAAAAGTAAAACCTTTTTTATTCAAATTAACATAAAAAAGCTTGTTTTATTATAACAGTATCAGTAAAGTTTAAGCTGTTCAAATAAACTTGAAGATGATCTAGTAACAAAGCAATTTGTTAGAACTACAACAAACTGATCACGCTTTCGAATGTACTATAATATAGTCTCCTTTTTGTCGTTTCTCGTTATAATTTGAAAAGTGTTTTGCATAAATCATTTTCTATTTCGCATAAATTTACTTGCTTGCTTCCAGATGCTGCCAGAATTGCGCTTATCGATTCTCCCGGTCCTTTAGACAGGTCGGTAATATATTAGGGCTATAACTGTCTCAAAGTCCTGAGTCAGAAGTGAACGGCTGACACAGGATGCGATAACGTGGCGTGGACTTAAACACTGCCGATAGTGCAAGAAAGGGTACTGGTTACCAAGAAACATTGTTTACCATGCAAGGAGACGTTAGTAAATATTTAATGTTTCCTTTTATTTTTAAAACAGTACATAAAACAAATTTTTGGCCATTGTCAATACACTTTGCAGAAGTTGGTTTATGAATTTGAAAATATTTTTTGAAATTGTATTATGTTTCAATCTACGAAGATTACAATTGTATCCTTAGTATTTAAATTATATACTATTTAAATAATAATAATTACAAGTATAAATTATTTTTTTTTAAAACCCCCGACACCGATTATTACCAAACATAGCTAAAAACACTCTCGACTAATTCATCTCTCAAATTCAAAAAACAAAATCAAAATCGGTTCATCCATACGGGAGCTACGATGCTACAGACAGACAAACAGACACACAACACACACCCACAAACACACAGACACGTGAAACTTATAACATCACGTCGTTTTTGCGTTGAGGACTAAAAATTTACAAATACGTTTAAAATAAGACATCTGTATAACGAACTGAAATAAAACTAGCAATATATTACATGTCAGCTACCAAACAATTATCACGAGCATTCCTCGATAAGTAGATAATACGAGTAAATTGGAGCATTGAATAAATATTTGCTCACTCTCAAAGTAATGATTGAATATCCGATCGATATCAAGGCAAACATTATATTCCGGTAGCGTAATGATAGTAACCACAATCTAAATAACTCTAGGGTAGAATGATTTGCTTTCAAGCAGGGCCGGATTTGGCTGTCCAAGAGCCGTAGGCACTTGGATCTCTGAATCTGAAATCTGATATCTAGAACAGGTGAAAAGTCCAATCATCCATCAAAATTTATAAAATGCTAGATCATATTTTTATGCAATTATACTTCTATTACCACAGATAATACAAACCATCCATCTTAGACCACAACGTCGCTTAACATCAGGCGAGTTGGTGGTCAAACGCTGACCTATTTTACATAAAAAAAAACAAAAAAAAAAACGTTAAAACAATTACAACCAAGCAATTCCCAACAAAAACAAGACGTTCTCAACTAAGCACGGACGTTGTTACAATTTTAGGCAATTAACCTAAGCCCTTTTAAGCAGGAGGCTTTAAATAGCGTAATACTCAAGAGAAAATCCCGACCGGATTTGTTATCTTAAGTAAAACCAATCACTGGAGCGAAGACAGAATTCTAATTAATGGAGAGAGTCTACGTTGAATTAGATCATGACAGATGGCTCGTATATCACTCAGGAATGTTTAACTATCACACACTCACGGAATAATCATAATTATTGGATACTCTACCTATCGTTGTTTGCTTAAAGCTCTTTATCAATATAAATAAAGGTTTGCTTATTGTGAACTGAGAGTTCTGAGCAAAATAATGTAAAACGCCAAATAATGACAGGTTTAAAAATCTTTCGCTGATCAATCACTAGCTATAGAAACTTTTAGATAAAAACTTTTATTCTTAATAAGATAAGAACTTTTATTCCTTATATAAATCATAAGTGAAGAAATAGCTCTAAAGATTGCTCAGATAACGTAATTAAATAATGAACAGATATTTATAAATCCTGATCGATGGAGCTAAAGATTAAATATCATCACAGCGTTAAAAGAAAATAACCTCATAGTTATTAAGATCGACTTCAGGTAGCAGGATATTAAATAATAAATCATAATGGAGCCTGGAATTACAAACCGCATTCCTTAAAGGACGGCTGGCTTTAATTTATTCGATTTACAAGTGACTTTATAGATAGTAGAAAGATTTATAAGATCACTTTTATCCACGGACACTCGTCAGACTGTCATGGACATGGATTTCTCACTCGGAGTGCTCTAAGCGAAAGATGTTTGTCAAGCGTAAGCCCATTGTTAAGGTTTTGTTTTGCTTTTCTTTCGGAAACAATATAGAATAGTACTATAAAATAAAGTTATTCAAATTCGTAGTACAGCACTTTTGGATGACGTAGTTTAAGAATACATGTTTCATAATAATAACAGCCTCTAATCGTTTGATTTAAAATTGAGACAAGAAAGTGTTCTTATATCTTTGATAGTGTTGTTCTTTTTCATAGATGGTATTATGTTAAGGTTCGGTCATTCCACGATTAGATACCTGCCCATACGTTTACGTAACCAGCTTTATTTAAAGTTGAAAATCGTAAATCATATTTTGATGGAAAAAGACGATCGGTCGCCGGCGATCGGCGATATCTTTAAATAAGAATCGCTGAAAATTTAGAGAACTACGTTCCAATAGTTTTTTTTTCAATTTTTTTTTTAAATATTAACTTTAGTTGGTTGTGTCTTTTACCAGCTGTATTTTTTGCACCTGAAAATCATAATAGTTCATATTAAAGTAGGCGCAAAAAAGTACTTTCGTGTAATATGGGGCCTTAATATGGAAAGATATCATAAACTAGCTCATTAGTTAGTGAAGAATGGCGTCAGTTTTGGTGTACCTTACTTCTTTCTAAAAAACTTTTCGCCCTTACATCAAATTTACGAAAATAAAAAAAAAATACGTACATCATTTTAGGTCCTGTCAAATTATACTAAGTATGTTATACATATTACTTAGTTACGTAATTATACTTAGTTCTATTAAAAGGTATTCTGATCAAATGACCACCGGGCTAATAAATAAATCTATACTCAATTTACCGTACCATACGGGCGAAAGCCCTATTTATTTTACCCGTGTTTTGCATAACTTACCACAGTATATAGTTATTGATGATTCCGTACTATTGATGACGCTGTACTAAGATGTTGCTATAGTTTTAAGCCATAATTTGTAAATCGTGGCTAAATTCAATGGTGAACAAAAGTTATTTTTGACTTTAAAGTCAACTTACCATTTAGGTACATTGAAAATAGTACAATTTTCGTTTCCAATCCACACTAGACTTCATTTCATGTAACAAACTTAATTAAATGTTATATCTTTCTTTTAAAACATTTCTATTGTAAAAATGTTCTCATCCTCATTATGTTGGTTATACGCGGTTGATCCCACCGTCTACCAAGATACGTAAAGAAAAAAATAATAACAAAATCACATGGACGAGAACAGGTTTCGGACGGATGAGCTGGACCAAACTTACTTATAGATTATTATATACAATCTGTAGGAACCTTTTTTATAGGCTGTACCACGGAGATAAAGGTATCATTGGATTGAGTATGAGGATAAAATGTATGAAAAATAATAAGTAGACTAAAATACCTTTACTTAGATATTACAATAGCAATTATTAACGTTGTGTTTTAGATGTATATAAGCCAAATGAGAGCATACCATACATGCTCATTTAGACACTTTAGCTCACAGAGACAAAAGTTGCTCTGCTAAAGTCGAATTCGACTAGGAAGACATCGTCATCATCATAAACGTATGTACAATTTGGTTTAAATTATTTGGGAATAGACTTTCAGACTACATAAGTCGTAACAATAGCAGAATCTAGTACAGAGGAATACGACGACGCGGTTAGGTTGCTTAGCAATAGCTTTACACACAAGGATGTGTTTTGCAGTCACGTGCCTATTCTTTCTTGTCCGTGCATCTTTTTCTATAGAATGATGTCATTGTGCGTTTGAATTTTGTACGAATAGAAGTACTCCAGCATCCACCATTAGCTTTAGTTCATGAAAAATAACTTGTATTAGACGATGGAGTTGATATAAAGCTAAATTTGGAACCAATGTCAGTTGAATATGAACCTTTTGTTAACCAAATTAAGGTAAAGGTTGCCGTAGTTAATTTAATATTAAAAGAGACAAAAGCTCATTCCAAGGCAAATTGTTATAGTCCGAAGAATCGGCAAACTCAACAAAAAAGTCTTGCTTACCTCCGCAAACAGCTATTAGCGCCGGTGAAGACCGCAAACAAAAACAAAGTGATGGCGATCCACAGTTTCCTGACAGAAAATCCAAAGTTTTTAACCAAATTATTAAACACTGTATGCGTAGATGATTTTTGAGTTTATATCGGCAATTCACTCCACTTTCAGTCACAGGGATGTGACGAAGAGAATAACTCGAGTGCACGAGCGCGGGCCGAGACGTACAAGTGGTACGGTACTCCGTTGCTGACTGCCGCCACTGCCTACCCTACCCTACCGTACCGATACTGGTCATTGCGTTCGTTGCAAATCGAGTGAGTTCCATTCGATTAAAGTTCCGTTTGTAGAGAAGAACCTCCTTATTACTTCTTTTAGGTATCATGAGGACACTATTGTGTTACACTTTTCACTTTTGTAGTAAAATTTAAGCGAGCGTAGCGTCTAAGATGCGTTATCTTTTGTATAAATGCTTTCGTATTTCCGGATTTCTGTCCGGCTGTCTTCCACTACAGGTCGCATTACGAAGGTAGACCTCGCGGCCGACGTTTGTGCTCGCATTTCTTCATTCTTTCAGGTCGCATTTCTTAACCGATTCTCATCACATTTTTCAAACCATTGTTTTATCTAATAACTAGCTGCGCCCTGCGGTTTCACCCGCGTTTAAAAAGTGCACTACACAGTATCCTATGTGCTATTCTAGACTATAATCTGTCTCTGTGCCAAATTTCATTCAAATCTGTTCAGCCGTTTTGGCGTGAAAGAGTCCATACAAACAAACTTTCGCGTTTATAATATTAGTAGGATAGGATTAAAATTTCAAAAAACTGCCCTACAGAAAGTTCTCTGTAATTATTGAACCTCACAAAATTCAAGAGAATCGGTAAAGAAATGCGACCTTTAAGGAAGGCAAAGATCCGGACAGATATCGGACATACGAAAGCATTTTTGTCGAAGTTAAAGCAGAGACGCTTCGCTCTTTAATGCTCGCTCGGTCGATCGTCATACAAAATATTAAATTATAGAATAGGTAAAACAACAACAACATAATTTCAAGTTTTGTTCAAAGTTTGATTGATTAGTTTTTAATGTAGATAAAGCTCGGGCGCGATTTTAAAGTTGTGTCGTTAGGGACTGAGTGGGCGGTTGTCAACCCTAATCTGGGGAATATTATAAGTTAGAAAGTTAATTATTTTGAAAGCTTTTCATTACTTAAAAAATAATAATAAAGGTTACTAGAATTGTTTATTAACGTGAGTAAGCAATTGTGTCATAGCGTTACGTAGCGTTGGTTTTTTTTAATACATAGACGTGTTTATTATTAAATAGCTGCTGTGTGTGTTATGTGCGGTTACAGTAACCTACGTGTGCTGTTCCAGACTATAATCTATCTCTGTGCTAAATTTGATCCAGGTCTGTTCAGCCATTCTGTCGTCATGGATTATGAGAACACAAACATCTATCCATCTTTCCAAACTTTCGCATCATATCGTCACGCCTTTCCCCCGAGGGGGCTGGCAGAGGTGTAATACAACACCCACACTTCACCGGATGATATTCAGTCTCAAATGTGACTGGAGGTGAGACTGTCGCCATACACCGGGCTCCAGTCTTATAGCAAATCTGTTCAGTCGTTCTGGCGTGAAAGAGTAACAAACATCCATCCATCCATCCATCCATTCTTACAAACTTTCGCGTTTATAATATTAGTAGGATAATTTACAATATGCACATAATTATGTTCGCACATTGAAACTAGGTATAGTATACGCAATATATTTCTATGGCTCATATACTCGTAGTTTTCCAAATTTCTGATGATCTGACGATTCATCTGATGATTCATCATAAACTAAAAAGACACTGAACCACTAGGTGTGGCGATAACATTAAAATTCAAATGTTTGAATAATTCCAAATCTTAGAATCATACCATATTTAAATAAATACTAAAATTTACATTCTTGCAGAAACATGACATTATCAGAATTCAATGACAAAATCAAATTTTTATTGATCTACTGAGTCTATCCTCATGCAGTCTACTGCGACATGTCATAACTCGATGATGATTGTTGATCCAATCTTTCTGGCAACAATTTCTGGCAAGAAGTTCAAACAAATATAATTTTTAAGTTAACTAACCTAACCTAAATACAATCCGGGGGTGTTTAAAAGTAAAGTGAATAGGTATCTCCTAGGCAAGCGTGTTACGCCTTCGATCACGTCAACGCTTCCCAACAGTCAGTGTCATGCGTTTGACCACTGACAGCAAGTCAATGGTCAAACGCATCCCTAGTCTGTTGTAAAAAAAAGTTCGAATAGGAGCAAAATTGGATGAGAAATTGTAGAAATATGCAAGGTCTCCGTTCGAGGCGAACTCACCAGTTAAGTTAATGGTTGGACGAAAACTTATCATAACTAAAGATTACTGACATCTGTCAAACATCTGCACAGGAATGACGCAAATTATAGTTGAATAAACCTTGCTCAATACAAATAAAAGACGAAGTTGCTAAAACGAGAAATACAACTTAGCTATGTTTTATTTGTAGAGCTGCTGTTATTTGTTAAGTCGGCTACAAATTATGCCGCGAACGCCGTGAAAGGGTTCCTATTGGTTGTTGAAAACTTATTGACCAATAGGAACGGCACTGCGTTCGGTGCATTCGCAGGCGTTCGCGGCAATAATTTAGAGCTGGTTTTAGATTATTATTATTGGCAATACGATGCCATGGTAGACTCCCAGTAGGTGATATATGCCGATCTATATATGGTTATCAGCAAAGGGTGCACTAAGCTAAACGAGGGTTTTTGTTCTCATCGTTATGAATAACTTACTATAGGGTTAACCTTGAAATCAAGAAAAAAACACAGCTGTTCTATGCATTAATTCTGTTGATGATCAATGATCTTTTTAAATGAGCCATCTAGGTTTTTTTTCCCGATTACATTACATTAGCTCCATGAAATAGGTTTTATAATGATGAGTACAATGTCCCTTTCGGCTTAGTACACTCTTTGCTGATAACCCTGTAGACTCTACACCAGATATTATGACGTCAATTCTGTTGCACTTTTTTACTTAGGTACTATTTTCTAAACTAAATTAGATTGTAGAATTCTCACCGGTTTTTTTTAAATAATCACAGATAAGTGAAGACAAGTTTAGGATACGCTTAAAGAAGTATTTCAGTGTTTACTAAGATATCTAGATAAGAGACTGCCTCGGTGGCTCAGTTGGTAGTGAACCTGCCTTCTGAACTTGGGGGCGTGGGTTCGATTCCCACCTAGGGCAAACATTCATGTGATGAACATTTGTGTTTGTTCTATGTCTGGGTGTTAATTACCTATTTTAGTATGTATTTAAAAATATCTAAGTATGTATATCAGTCTCTGGCAGCCATAGTACAAGCTTTGCTTAGTTTGGGGTCAGGCGACCGTGTGTGGAACTGTCCCGAATTTATTTATTTATTTATTTATTTATATAATCCAACTGTGCAAGAAGGAGGGTTATGTTTTTCGAGTGTTTGTATGTATATGTGGGTATGTATGTATGTATGAGGTTTCTTTGGCACGCCTTACAGCCTTAACAGCTTCATGGATTTTGACATGTGAGGTGTCATTTGAATCGTTTTGATAGTGGAAGCAATATATAGGGTACAACATTTTGCAGCCGAGTTTTTTTGTTTTTCTTGTTACTTGTTATTAGTCTATTTTTATTTGCGGCTAGACCGATGTGTAAGCATAGTTATTGCATTTATTTTGCAAAGACAACAAGCCCAGTAGATTGCGCGAGAGAGACTTCGCGCTTCCGGCTGGGCGACTCAAGTTCATTTAAAAAACAAACGACCCAATAGGAAAGTTCAGGCTTTGAGCCTGTTTTTTCGTTAGAGACGAATAAGTACGATACGTCTACTGGTTATATTGTCGATGTTTTTGCTAAATTTCTCCTCGCCAAGTCCAAGTTCACCAATTTCAAGCAATTTGTCAACATTCCGGTAAAATGCGAATTACACTATATTCGTGACCACTTTGAATGCTGTCTGTCATTAAAGTTGCGATTTCTGTAATGCCCAAGCATTTCAGTGTTGCAAAACTCGGTTTAACTGTGGCTTTCCTTTTTATTAACTTTTTGTTGCTCAACTACCTATTACTATTTGTTATTGAATGTTGATCGGATATTTGGATACGTATTTACCTAACTCATGATCCAAAAAAATAAGGTCTAGCATTCAGCAAACACGTAATGACGTCATCATCATCCTACTCTTTCGAACTTGTTGTAAATTACTTATTTCGGTCTTGCTCAAGCATCGATAGACGTCACTACGTGTTGCTGAATGCTATACTTACCTGGAGGAGAATATCATTATCATGACCTAACTAACTTCATGAGTTGAGTGTGCGAAAAATGTCCCGAATTTGTTTATTTTATTTATTATAACTAGCTGCGCCCCGCGGTTTCATCCGCGGTTAAAAAGTATCCTATGTGCTATTCTAGACTATAATTTATTTCTGTGCCAAATATCATCCAGATCTGTTCAGCCATTCTGGCGTGAAAGAGTAACAAACATCCATCCATCCATCCATTCTTACAAACTTTCGCGTTTATAATTTTATAGTAGGATTATTTACCCGTATTTTGGTCAAGATTGAATGTAAAAAGATTTTCATTTGACTATCATATCCTTTTCATGGCTTTCATTAGATCAAGTCTATACAGGCTGCTTCGGACACCCCTATAGAATTTCGTAGAGGACTTTTTCACCCGATTTTTTCCCTATTCCACTCTGTGCAAACTTTGTAGCTTTTACGGCATTGAATTTTTAATGAATAGAAGATATTGAGGTCAGTTGAGATGAAATATTCAGGACTAGGATGAAATTTTTGATGGTAAAAAATAATATGGAGAAGGAAAGAGTATTTACCTACCTTGAAGCTGAGAAAGAGTCAGAATAAGTAAAGCTTTTAAGTAAAATAGTTCACGTAAGTAGATAATTTTAAATTAATAATATTATGTAATCTGTAAATGACGTTGTCAAATGTATAGTAGTTAGACCTATGACCCTAATAAATGAGAAAAAAAAGGATTAGAAGTAAGTAAGTAATTCTTTCTAAGTTATAAACATCTTAAAAAACCATTTCTGGCGTAGATTTTCACCCCTTTAACAATAAACGTTGTATTGCCTCTGAATAGTTGTGTAGTGTTTTGCCTTTTTCTTTCTTTTATTTTTTTAACTCGATCTAAAAAACAACACAACACAACTATTCCGAGACTATACAAGGTTTATTGCTAAGGGGGGTTATAGACTACACGTACTAAGGAATATTAAAGTATACTAGCTACGCCCCGCGATGCCTTCAGGCACCTTTCTTTTCGGTATAAATGATAGTTTCCTTTTCTGATTTTCTGAGCGATTATGGCCTACTTGGAGAAGACCCGGGTTCAAACCCAGCCGACGGCACACACCAATTTGTTCATTATGTGAACATAATTATGTGCGTATTATGTCATCTGCTACATGACTGGAGCCCGGTGTACGGCGACAGGCTCGCCCCTGTCACTGAACATCGTCTGGCGATGTGTGGGTGTTATATTATACCTCTGCCAGCCCCTTCCGGAGGAAAGGCGTGACGATATGTTATGTTATGTCTATTCTGTACCCCAGACAACATGGATACAAAATTTTATTTCATGACGATCGATTGAGTATAGTTAAGACGTGAAAGCGTAACAAACAAATGAATAAACTCACTTTGCATGAAAATAATAATAAAGTTAGGATTTGGGTGGGCATGGCGTTTTAGCTCCTAACGTATTGCAGTAAAAAGTGGTAGCTAGCTAGTTAGTAATTCACGATACGAAAACAGGTGAAAGTAATTATACTTTCACCTGTTTTCGGCTAACCTTAATCCCGTACCCGTAACCTTAATCCCTAAAACCCGTAACCCTGCATAGTATGCACAGCTGATGAATTACTAGCTAGCTAGCTACCTCTTTTTCCTGCACTAGGTTTAATAGATTACCCTCAAAGATTCTCAACAAAGCGCTGAGGTCTCATGAAGGATAATAGCTGATGCATGCCATGAATGGAGTCGGAACAAAAACGCGGATGCTTTGTAATTATGGCCCATTGGGGCTCGTTCCATGCATTGTTATGTATTTATTAGTTCATCATCTTTTGTTATAAGACGACTTTCATGGCGTAAACAGTGCACAGCTACTTTTGATTACCATCGCTTTTAAAGACTTACTCGTAGATAGACATGTTTTTGTTAACAAAAGAAATAGCGAAATAACTATGAGAATAACAATGCTTAAAACTAGTGTAACAAGAAATCCTGGCAGCCTCATCGCTGAGATGTCTTGTAGGCAGCAAAGTTTTTTTTGTTTAGATAAACACTTACTGAAACTTTGACTTTAGTCTGATTTTATGTGCCTATCAGTAACTTGCCTTGTCTTTTTAGAAGGAGGGTTATGCTTATCAGGTGTATGTATGCATCTATGAGGTTTCTTTGGCACAACAGGTTTGGCTAAACAGCTTGCGATAGATTTCGAAATGTGAGGTGTCATTGATAGTGGAAGTGACATAGGGTAGAACATTTTAGTTATAATTATCCGGAGTGTCAGACTACATTTTGCAGTCGCGCTTTTTTGTTTACCTTCTCATAATGTTACTTGTTATTCTAAAATTTGTAAGAATCATTCTATACATAGTCAATCTGATTGTACAGCGAATACTTACGGTCAACGAATCAATAGCAAATACATAAAGCATCAGACTCCAACAGCTGTATCAGTAGTTATCTCCATCATTTAGCATGAATCGTCTCTAGATTTTAATTACATTCACTGCGAGATATCTCAATATATCCACCCGAATGGATGGCTTAATGTAGCGATAGCGATGGACTTCTAGCAAAGCTAACAACAGTGACTGATGTCACTTTCTGCAACTCATCTACGCCTACCTACTTATAATTTGACTATAGATCTTAAAGTCATTTTAATAAGGTCTTTACTTACTTTCGTCAAAGTCAAAAAGTCAAAATGTTTTTATTCAATTGGGTATCGAAGATACACTAATGAACGTCAAAATTTTAAATAGACTCAACTGACTTGTTCGGAAAAAGATATGCTACTCATAAGAACAGGCAAGAAACAGAGCGGCAATTTTTTTTGTCGTAGAAGAAGGATTTCATTGGCAAGTTCTCCATTGCTGTTATTTCAAAATCATTTCTTCCAACTCCTATCAGCTATTTCCAGACAAACAATAGCTTCTCTCTGAAAAACCCTATTCAAAGAAGAAAGAATGAAGGGACTCATGCAAGTAGAAGAAGCGTAAGATGTGTGCCAGGACCGAAGCAAGTGGAGAGAATAGTGTCTCTGCCTACCCCTACGGGAAAAAGCGTGACTATGTTTGTATGGACTCGTATGTTTGTAAAATTGTTAAAAAATAAGGTAGAGCTAAAGTTAGTTGGCAAGCAAGTTCTTGATGATCGATGCATGATGAAAGATGATCTTAATGTAAATTGATGACGATTCGTAAGGTATAACTCATAGTATTGTAAGTAGCTAACTGAATACTAATGTATGTTATTATGTTTTGAAAATAAAATTATTCTATTCCATTCCATTCCATTCTATTCTATTCTATAGACCGAGTGGCAAGCCCTAAGAATTAAAGTAAGACTTAAGATACTGAGATGGAAGTTTGGCGGAAAAATGGTATCTACCTATTAACTCGACCAGCGAAGCGCGGGGATTGAGAAAACATCATTCGTATCGAGTGAGACGTGTGGATGGAGTAGAGAGACTAGTGATGTATTATATTACTTCTGCTGATGGAACTTAATACTCGATTCTACTATAACATATCGTCACGCCTTTCCCCCGAGGGGGCTGACAGAGGTGTTATACAACATCCTCACTTCGCCGGACGATATTCAGTCCCAAATGTGACCGGGGGCGAGCCTGTCGCCATACACCGGGCTTCAGTCATGTAGCAGATGACACACAAAACGCACATATGCTCACACAATAAACAAATTGGTGCGTGCCGTCGGCTGGTTTCGAACCTGCTCCCTCTGGCTTGAGAGGCGGGCCTTCTTCCAACTAGGCTGCCATCGCTGTATCGATTCTACTATATCCTAACTCATAATAATATTATAAACGCGAAAGTGAGTTTGATTGTTTGTTTGTAACGCTTTTACGTCTCAACTACTCAGCCGATCATCTTGAAATTTTGCACACACGTTGTCGGAAGTATTGAAAAGGACATGGGGTCCTTTTTATCCCGATAAAAATTAACGGTTCCTGTGAAAACGCGGGTGAAACAGCAGGGCACAACTAGTACTATGTACTACTAGTACTATACCTATTCTACTATGCTTTTGCTATATTTAATACTTCCGTCCGTGGTTCTACTATCCTTGGTTACTTGACTGTAATGTTCCAACCTCCCATATTAGGTACTATAGGTATGGCTATTGATAGAATATGGATAAAGATTATTATAATCATCTTTTTTTTTATGTAGAATAGGTCGGTGTTTGATCACCAACTCGCCTGATGTTAAGCGACGTTGTGGTCTAAGATAGAGCACGACGACCTATAAGGAACTTATTCACTCTAGCCTAAAAGTTTTGTCATAAGAAACACTTTGGCAACAGTTTTGAATATAAATTTAAAAGATCGAGATTGGTCTCAAGCTTCTCTACCAGTGCGTTGGGGGGGTCTTGGCATCCGTTCCATTTCTGGGGTTGCTCTTCCCGCATTCTTGTCCTCGGTTCATTCTAATCAAAAACTTATTAGTAAAATATTATCAAAAAATGTCGATGTTCTTTTTTTAGCCGAGGCCAAGAACGCGTGGAATTTAGCGTGCCCAAATACCGATTTCCCTTCAACCCCATCATCGCAGCGACTCTGGGACGGACCGATTTGTGAGCAAGTGCGGAAGCAACTTTTACACACGTGCTTGAGCTCTTCAGATCGTGCCCGTCTTTTGGCTGTCGCTGAATGGGAATCTGGTCTATGGCTACAGGCCCTCCCCTCGGCCAACACTGGTACTCTGTTAGATTCATCATCTTTTAGAATTTCAGCTTCCCTCCGTTTGGGCGCATCGTGCTATGCCCCACATCGCTGCCAGTGTGGTGCTGCTGTCGACGAACTTGGTCACCACGGGTTATCCTGTGTAAGAAGTGCAGGCAGAATTCCCCGCCATGCCAGCCTCAATGACGTCATCCGCCGAGCTTTTACCACCGCCAACTGCGCGGCTGTTCTTGAACCGAGCGGCCTCGTACGTGACGATGGTAGAAGACCGGACGGTATGACACTGATTCCGTGGAAGTTGGGGCGGCCCCTCGTATGGGACGCTACATGCGTGGACACCCTCGCGCCGTCACATCTTCCCGGAACGCAAAATAAGGCTGGCGCTGCGGCTGAATCTGCGGAAGGCCTCAAAAGGCGCAAATATAGTACCCTGGACAGTGGGTACATATTTGAGCCTTTTGGGGTCGAAACTTTAGGACCGTGGTGACCAGGTGCAAAAACTATCTATAGAGATCTATCATTGCGTCTGGTCGAAGCAACTCGTGACCAAAATGCTGGCCGGTATTTTGCCCAAAGGATCAGTATCGCAATCCAACGGGGCAATGCGGCCAGCATTTTGGGTACATTGCCTACAGCTGGCAGCGGGTTAATAGATTAGGATTTGTAGCTTGTTAAATTCAGTTATGTGCTTGAGCTTAAAAATACATTTATTAGTAAGTAACTATGTATGGATGTGTGGTAATTTAAATAATTTTAATATTAATTTAATATATGGCTATGTGGAAAAAAAAAAAATGTAAAAAGTTTTGTAGAGTGAAGAAGTACAAAGACGGCAGTTGAGTGAGGCGCTACAAGTGCGCTACTGCTCAGACCCGTCTTCGGAACGTTAAGTAATACATATGTATTTACATTTTATGGATAAAATCTAATTATCCTAAGCCTATTCTGAGTCCAAATAATGATCCTACTTTGCACGAATTAGTACTATCTAGCAGCTGATCAAAAATGAAAAATTTCATAATTAGTACGAAATTTCTCTTACAACAAACTTAAAATATTCTTCGATTAACAGAGTTAGTCGATCCAATTATTTATGCATCAAATGCATAGTAAAAGTTATAATTTGATGGGATCACCATTAGCCTAGTTTCTGGAGTGTGTGAATCGTGTGAATGTCTGTTTGTATCGCAGTGACAACAGTAAGCATTCATCAATCTCATAAAATTCGATGTTAATGGTCTTGGGATGATTCTCGCCTAGCCTCTCTCTATCCGATAAAACACGTGAGAATATTCCTGCAATAAAATCGAGGAAGTTTGGTACTAGGATTTCTAGGATCGAAAGTTAAGTTTTTTTTATTATTCTGGTATATTTTATACTGGAACAGTTCCAGTAGACGTCTAACTAAAATCAAAAACCATTACCAAAATCACAACGACTTTTTTAATTATTGATAAGTAATTTGGTATGCGCCTCAAGTTAAAGTAATTTCTACAT
Organism: Peribatodes rhomboidaria; assembly: GCA_911728515.1. Lineage (NCBI taxonomy): Eukaryota > Metazoa > Arthropoda > Insecta > Lepidoptera > Geometridae > Peribatodes > Peribatodes rhomboidaria. The sequence goes on from OU452168.1 coordinate 7,697,861, forward strand.
ACCTAGGTCTATTTCTATTTTCTCGTCTTATTCGCGAGTTAAAGTTTTATTAGCTGACTTCAAAAATGGAGGAGGTTCTCAAATCGTCTGTTTAATTTTTCTTTCTGTTTTTTGTGTGTATGTTATGCGACTACTCCGCCAATTATGAATCGATTTTAACGACTCTTTTTTGTTTGGTAGATCATACCTTCCCATGATCAGACCTTAGAGATAGTGCCATGTAAATGTTATCGAAATCGGTCAAGCAGTTTTTTAAATATCAACAAAAGTCTAAAAATTGTTTACATGGATCCCGTCATACAGTCGGTTTTTAAGCTTTGACCCCCGACGTAAAAACGACGGGGTGTTATAAGTTTGACGTGTCTCTCTCTCTCTCTCTTTCTCTCTCTGTGTGTGTGTGTTTGTCTGTGGCATCGTAGCTCCCGAACGAAAGAACCGATTTTGACATTCTTTTTTTTTTGTTTAAAAGGTGAGTCGGGAGTGTTCTTAGCTATTTTTGATGAAAATCGGTGTTGAAAATCGGTGTCGCGGGTTTTTAAAATATTTGTCCTTGTTTATATTATTTTTGATAGACATCTATGTACTAAACCTTCGCGCCTAATAGCAAATACATATTTAGGTACCTACCTTACATTTTGTATAGATACATAGAATAGGTAGTTCACGTCTAAGCGATAATTAGTTTTAATAAATAAACGACGTAAAATTTTACAGTGTTGTAAAAAAGACTTTTATGGCGGTTTTTTCGTTCACTTTACGCGTTTTCTCCTAAGAGGAGCTCTCTTTACGACCTCATGTAAAATAGTCATTAATCTTGTATTGTGCTTCGGATCGAGTCGTGACCAAAATAAGACTGGGGGGCAATTCTTAGCTGAACCGTTGACGTTGCGTTAGCGTTGAAAAAACGGACGTGGAACGGCTTAGAATCACTAATGTTTACCTATTATAGCAGAGTCCGGGAAGAATTACAATACAATACATCTATAATGCACACCAAAATACAAAGTAAAACAAACATAAAGAGAATATTAAAAATAAAATATCATTCGGCAGTACAAGGGCGGCCTTATCGCCTAAAGCGATTTCTTCCAGGCAACCTTTGGATGGACAGGACAGAACGAAATATGACAAACGGTCGGTGGCATACGAGTACATAAATACATTAGTAAACAAATAAAATATAATCAAACCTAATACATATAATACATAAATTAATATTTAATTTGTACTTAAATATAATAATATAAATACTTATACATATGTACGTACCAATTAACAAAGAGAGAGAAAATGTTTGTCAATAAGATTTTTGAAAATAGGCAATGATTCAGCCTGTATGATGGCAACAGGCAACTCATTCCACAGCCGGTATTATATATTATATAGAATTGTGGTAGAGGTCCAGCTAATGCGTTAATGAAACATTAGTACCTAGTCTTGTTGGCACGTTTGTGAGACTTTAGTGATACTGAACCGTTTCCCGTCCGTTTTCTATGTCAAACGCAACTTCAACGGTTCAGTTAAGCATCGGCCTTGGTTTAACTCATGATCCAAAAAAACAAGGTCCAGCATTCCGGGAATAAACACATAATGACGTCACTCGCCATCGTCATCCATCTCTTTCTAACTATTTGTAAATGATTTAAGAGGGCCGCGACGTTCTGAAATTTCCATACAAACGCGCTACTCAAATTTCTTGAAAACCGTTTGTCAGATTATGATGAAATTTAGCATGTACAATTAAATTAACAATATCTTCACCCCTATGTTCTTGGTTTTTTTTAAAAACGTTCTCAAGCGAAAATAGAGCTATGAAAAATATCCGCAAAGGGGTCACTTTTGACTGATTTATTCAATAGGTAGACAAAGCAAATCAAAAATTTCATTACATAAGGAGGTTGTCTACATTATTAGATGTTAAATGAATCAATAATACAAGGGAAATTCTTAGTTACTTAAGAATGATTACAGTAGTGCAAAAGTCTTAAAAAAAATGAAATTGCACTTTGTCACTCTGTAGGTAAGTTTAGAGGCTCGTCAGTATCATTACTCGCTCTCTTCACTCGTCTTTTTCTTCTAGACGAAATGGCGATAGAAAACCTTAAGCCAATGCGAAGTTAGTCTAGGTCACCTAGGTCGAAATTAGTTAGGTCGCCGGACTCTTAATTCGGTCTTGCTTATGCATTGATTGACGTCACTATGTGTTGCCCACGTGACCGGAATGTTATACCTGACGGAGTATACATATTATTGTACCATGGTTTAGCTGAATTGCTCCCCTGTTATAAATGGACAGCACATGTAGCGCTCGATCGAACTTTACACTTCTTTGTAAAGCTTTCAGAGTTTTTAGGAATTAGGTGTTAAGTGGGACAAAATTACAAAAGCAAATAGCTCTGTATGCTTAGATGTACTTTTGAATATAAAAATATAATTGTATTCTGTACTAGCTGTACCTGCGACTTTGTTTACGTATGGTTTTAAAGTTATACTTTTTTGTGCAGTGCGAAGATTTTACACTTTTGAAAAACTGTTAGGGTCATTGTTTTTGAGCTCATTATAATTATGGATAGTCTGCTATATACATTATGTATGTCATCTGCTATATGATCATCAGCTACATGACTGGAGCCTGGAGAGTGTATGGCGACAGGATCGCCCCCTGTCACATTTGGGACTGAATATCGTCCGGCGAAGTGTGGGTGTTGTATTACACCTCTGCCCGCCCTCTCGAGGAAGGGCGTGACGATATGTTAAGTTGTATGATACGTAGATAGTCTGCTTTATATTTTTTGATCCTATCATGAGGGGCTATCCAGCAAAGTCACCAACAACCTCTGACAATTTGATATTTCTGTATGATACTTTTAGTAGAAATCAAGCTGCACACGTGACGTCATGTTGTGTGCGACTTTGTCTGTAAACTCCTTTATATTCGCAATCAATATAAATTTAATATGGAAACATGAATTCAGGATTTTTTTTTATTTCACCAAAGCGAGGAAATAGATCAACCAAAACCCCACAAACTTTTTTCACATGCCACCAGGCAAATATTAACCTTGACACAATAAATCTAATAAAATTATGCAATTAATTGCTCATTGCTTCCATTACAACCGTTACATAACATTTTATTTATTAACTTGACCTTTTATATGGATTGCTTAGGCTGCGTATCCACTGGAGATGAGCGAGGAGTATGAGCGGAGCACGAGGAATAAATCCACAAAAGGATCACTTCGCTGTGTAAATGAGGTGATCCTGTACGGAGTACGAGGGATAAATCCACTAAAAGGATCACTTCGCTGTGTTAATGAGGTGATCCTGAGCGGAGTACAAGAAATAAATCCACCAAAAGGATCATTTTGCTCTGTGAATGAGGTGATCCTGAGCGGAGCACGAGAAATAAATCCACCAAAAGGATCACTTCGCTGTGTAAATGAAGTTTTTTTTTTTTTTTTTTTTTTTTTTTTTTTTATGTAAAATAGGTCGGCGTTTGACCACCAACTCGCCTGATGTTAAGCGACGTTGTGGTCTAAGATGGAGCACGACGACCTATAGGGTACTTATTCACTCTAGCATTGAAGTTTTGTAGAGTGAAGAAGTACAAAGACGGCAGTTGAGTGAGGAGCTACAAGCGCGCTACTGCTCAGACCCGTCTTCGGAATGGATTCGAAGTGATCTTTTTGGTTGATCTTATCTTCGCGCACTGCTTATTTTTCACATCTCCAGTGGTACGCAGCCTAAGGATAATTTTCCACCAAAAAAATGAGCAAATTGTGCAAAGATGTGTAGCGAGAAAAAAACCATCAATAAGATCACATAAATAGAATACCTAATATAATTATACTTAAATGAAGACGATAAGTAAATGAAATGAGACTATTGCTGGATTTTTCCTCGCTACGCAACCTCGTACCACACATCTTTTGATGCAAAATCACCCTAAGTCTGCTCAGCATGCAAGCTGGGTCGTGAGTCAAGCCGGCCCCAATATGGTCTGGGTGGAGAAAGTGATGTCTTGTATCGTTGCTGGCTATTACGCAACCTTATGTGGCCTTATGCCGAGTCTAGGCTAGCGCTAAGCTGAACTGTAGGCTAGTTAGGAATAACTAAGTTAAGGTACTTAATTCAGATTTAATAAATGCTTCCTTACGATTTTAGCTTTTTTCAGTACAGTATTCTGGGTGGAAGATAGAGAAGCCTTTGCTTACTTTTAAAAGAAAACTACCCTTTCTAGACATTGACAAACGATTTTTAAATCACTGTAAACTCGTCATGTACCTGTATAATATAATAAATAAATTATTCTCCATAGGCTTAATTTCGTCATTGGCGACACGTGACAGTGACAGGTGACCTTGTCACCCCATCAATCCCGCAGTTCCTATACTTACATTAAAAGTCGTCGTGGGGTTCTTCTCCCTCCCTTTATGGGGGAGTAAGGTAGCGGCCACGAGGATTGTCCTCTTTACCGCGGCTGGACGCAGGGGGACGTAGCCCCCAGGGAATTTGTGAGCACGAGCGCCGGACCCGGCTTGCGCCGGCGGCCGCGTCGTACTGACGATGACGTAAAGCACGTCGTGGTAGCGGTGGTCGCCGGTGGAGTCCCTCGCCCGTGCAGCTGCGGGCGGCATCTCCACCGAAAATGCGGGTAAGCGCATCTCGCCGTCTCGCTCTCGACCTCTCGCTCTAGGGGACTCCAGCGCGTAAGGCCGGGCGGCCCCGAGCGGTCGGCACGAAGTTTGCGGACGGCGGGAGAGGGCGCGAGCGCGCTTTGGCCGGCGTACGCCAGCTGTGGCGGCTCAAGCGGCCCTGTAGTGTGATGATGGCCGCCTTACGGCGGCATTGATGGTCGGCCCTGACGCCGCGGGTGCGGCGCCGGCCTACCGTGAGCGGCGATGGGCGGTCTGCACCTCCGACAGGCGTCGGAAGGGAACCGCCCGCAGTGAGAGTGCCGCCTAGGGAGCCTTGCTCGACCTTAGGCGGCTGTTGCACTGCGCGCCGTGGCGCGGAGGTGCCGCGCCTTCGGAGCACGCTCTACGAAGGCGGGGTCGGCGATGGCGGCCCGCGCGCAAGTAGCGCCGGGCGGTGGGTAAGGTCGGCAAGTTGTGCGGCGGCCATCATCTGGCCGTGGAAGGGCCTGATTAATGTCAAGCCGCGCTCTGCTGCCGCTTTTAAGTCTTCTCCGCAGGCCATTGCAGAGAAGAGCTCGCGTAGTGCTCTTGCCGCGGCGTGCGCGGCTGCTTCTGCGGGTTTTGTGTTCACTTCCCCGGCATGCACGCGGGGGAAGGGGTTGGGTTGGTGCGGGGGGGCCTCGCTATGGGGCCCACTTTGGAGCCTGCGCTGGGCTCGCTGGCGGTGCGGGACGGTCGGCGGTTGGTGAGGTCCGCGACCGTCGTTTTCGGTTGCGTCGGGCGATGTGCGGACGGGAGCTACCGGCAGCTCAAATCGGACCCTTGGGGCCGATCTGGGTGTCGGCCGAGGCAGTGCCCTTGTTGCAGGGACTGGAGTGACCACCGGCGCAGGGGGCCGGGGGGCCTTGGCAGCTTTTCCGGCGGCCGTCTGTTGCTCGGCGGTGCTGCGGGTTCGATGCCGCGCTTCGACCGGAAAGGGGACGAAGCGCGGTGGTTGCGGGCGTTCTGGCACGGGTGTGGAAGAGGTGGGAGGGGCGGCACGCCGCTTCCTATACCTTCTTCTTCTCTTCCTGGCGGGCGGCGCGCCCTCTACCGGCACGGTGGCGGGAGGGTGCGGCGCCGTTGGTTGAGCCGGTCGATAGGCCGGGTGCGGGTGCACCGGCCGGCCCCAGCCTTGGTTGCGCTCCGTTAGACCGGAGCGATCGACGGAGGGCGGGGGTTGTTTCTCTTGCTGGGGCGGGGGGCGCATGTCGCCGGGGATGCGAATCTTCCGTCTTCGTGCCTCACGGCGGAAGATCGCACACATTAAAAGTATGAAGATACATTTCGATTGCGGCGACAATGACGTAGCGAGAGTGACACTAGCGCGGCGTCACTGTCACCGAATGACAGAATGTCAGCTTTAATTTAAATTACATAACGCCAAAATCACACCTATTTACAAGTCCAAGTGTCTTAGCAACTTGTAAACACCAATAAAGGTAGTTTTTGGCGGGAACCGAAAATATGATGTCGTAATTCTGTATTATTTACTAAATCTTGTGATTCTTCGGGTGTTACAGTGTAGCAATGATGTATTAATTAACCTTTATCGGTTCGATAACGTGAACACCAGTGTGGGCAAATGACAAAAACATCGAGAAACGTGACTTTCGTGTTCTCTACAAAACTCCACTTAAAGTTTCAGTAAAGTATCCATCACTTTACTAAAATGGGGAAAGGGGTGGGATTCATCATCTTCATTATCACCTTTTATCATCACTCCATCATCTGTAAAATACCAAATTAACTTGACACTGATAAATGCACAAGACGCCAAATTCCCCTGGATGGGGGAGCAAAAAAAAAACGCCAAAATCACACCAGCTTATTGTCACGCCAGTTACTTACATGTCCAAGTCTCTTAGCAACTTATAAACACCAATAAATCACAGGTCGTGTTATCCACACGCTGCCTTACATTCGCTCTTATGTAAGAACAAGACCATGTACTTACTTACTATAAAGTTCTAATTAGGCCTAGCCTCCTGTTTAGCGCAGCATCGATTTGTGAAAATGTACTACATAATTACTTAAACATGTAAATTACTCGCGGAACTAGTTTCGTAAGCCTATTACCATATTTGAGTGAAGATGTTCTTATGTAATCCGATCAGCTGTGAGAACTCAATTACGCTGCTTTACAACGTGGGTGCCGAAAACAAAGGAGTATCTTTGAGACTTTGAAAGGTCATTGTTTGAATGACTAGGTTACCTAGATAAGTTATTTGCTTACTAAAAAGTTAGATAAGTAATTAGAAAAGTATTTTAAGACGCGGTCATATCACGATTTTCCACAAGCACACACGTTTACATGAGCTGCTTCATTTAGAGTTCAAAATTGTTTGTCGTATTTGATGGTAAAATGAGATTTGGCAATTACATTTCCTAACCGTTTTTATTGGTATTAATCATAATTAGAACACAAGTTCTTACTTGTGTTCAAAAATTTAGTGTTCCAATTATGTATCTCATAAGAATGAGAAAAACTTTAAGAACTAGAATTTGAAAGAACTAAAATTTGGCTATTTAATATAATCATAAAAAAAGTTGTTATCATTGAAAATTTAGAGAACCACGCTTAAACTTTTTTTTTAAGAACATACTTTTTGTGATTTTTTTTTCCAAAACAGAATGATTTTCAAAATCTACTCCGGTTAAGGCCCGGTATAATCGCGATTCGAATTTCATTTTCTACCTGCGCATACGCGGATAGAACTGGCGAAACGCACGGACGACGGTGCGCGTACGTAGTGCAACAGCTATCTGGAGACCTACCACGATATCTTATGCTTACGTTTTGTTGTCGACGCTGCGCGACCGCTAATCGTATCGCCGCGCAATAAGGTCCACACTTATACTCACATTTATTCACAAGGAACGTTGCATACAGTACATGTGAAACATGCAGATAAATCTTTTGATTGATTTCATAATCAATAACCGTTCTTGCAGGATAGAGGATAAAATGGGCCATTCCCGAATTCCTCACTACTTACTCCAATGGGGATTTCGGGAATTATCGTCACTAATATTTTTCATTATTTTACTTCAACCTAATATAGAATATGAAATAGATTTAGACACAGTTATAAATGTAGCAGAATAGAAAGTAAATTACCAATAATCAATGTATACGCTGATGAGAGTTGGAAGAACTCGACTTTATGTCATCATAATTATATAAATAAATAAATAAATGTATGTAGGAGATACAGATAGGAGTATAGATATGTATTATATAAAGCAAACTCACTCACTGCAGATAAGATTTGTAGGACCATCTGGGATTATCGAATTAACTATTTCAGGTGGGAGCTCGATGCTTACGCTACAAAAGTATAAAACATTGAGTTATTATTATTATTAAGCCAAACTATCCGACTACGCAAAGGTGTGCTTCATAAGTATTTACGCCTAGCATCCCTTAGCAAAAAAAAGCATCCCTTAGCAGGTACTTGTACTGAGTATTCCTATTATGTGCAAGTACAAGGAAGTTTTCTATAATCTGTTGTTTTGCATTTCCGCCAAATTTACAAAAGTAGGTGTACTTTACCAACAGAGCGCGATTCATTATAAAAATCATCACCAAAAAAAATTAAAATTTTAGAAAATATATTTCTAAGTAGGAAAACCATATGTTGTACGAAGTCGCGTACGTACACAAGCAAAGTACAGCTGCAGCGGGCCGCGGCGGCTTCTTTGACTTCACAACGACGTAGTAGCTTCTTTGACGGGGCCGGCGCGCGTTTGATACATAGAGATGTGCACTGTCTTTTTGCAATTTCTAGTACTCTAATATAAATTGGTTAAATGGGAACTTCTAATTCAATATATAAAACGTAAACTTACTTATTATTATTATAAGCAAAAATTCCACTTCGTCCACTGACGTCATTTAACTTAAGTCTTGATTGCTTGACCTAAAATTATGTAAAAAGTTATTTTTTTGTTAAATGCGTGAGGTCTTAAGTCGTTGTAAATTTGAATCATTATAATTTAGTCCCAACAAAAAAAGGTAACTAAAGACGAACGAAAGAAATTCAGATACAAATTTTACGTTGCAGTGTGTCTCTATCTAGTTTATTTTACACAACTTTGAACATGCCCTAAAATGAATGATCAACGTATTATTTTTTTGGCTTTATTTGAAAAATAACGATCGCACGATAAAAATGGTTAATAAAACTAAAGCTGTAGAAAGAATCAAATTTATAACAACTCAGTCCTGTTTTTTGTTGAAAACGATCCGATAAAAAAATATTTCCCATTAAATTCAAGATGGCGGCTACCGCACCGGCAGTCTTTGGTTGCCACTTTGAATGTAGACTACCAAGGATCACCCCTGAAGGTTAGATAAGCAAGCAATCAGAGCAATAACATTGCTGACAGGGATTATTTTCAAGGCTCATAAATGCCCGTCTGGGCTCGTAGGTCTATACATTACATTGGTCTATACATTAATTCTTCTGAGGTACTTGGTTTGCTAATATCAGTATTTGGAACCGTCATTTTTCGCTTCTCCGAACTAAAAAACATAGCTTGGGTAAATAACAACGAGGTACATAACGTCATCATAATGTATCTGAAAGTGTAGCATATAAGGTACTGTCATACCGTATACTGTCGGCGGCGGCGCTCGACCTGCTCAACGCGAGGGCTCATGCTTTTGAAACAATCAATGTGGACTCTATTTATAGCGAGTTAAAGTGCAAAGTCATTTTACCAGTATGAATATTTAAAATATTCATACTGGTAAAATGTATGATAAAGTCACTATTTACAACGACCTACAATCTGCTATATTCAAGTTATTTATAATTTTCTATTATAATTAATATACGATGTATAATTATGTGATCAAATTATACGCCGGATCGTGCCACAGAGCGGCCGGGAACGACCTTTCACGTCGAGCGCTGCTCGACGACTAAATCGGATGTCGTAGTCAATTTCTTACCTAAGCAGCTTCATTTAATGTTGAAAATCGCATATCATATTTATGGTAAAATGGAATCGGTGCCTAGAATTAAATTTTCTTGCCGTTTCTATTGGTATTTAATCGTAAAAAGAACACAAATACGAAAAAGTTGCTCGGTTAAAATTTAGAGGACTAATCTGGCTATTTAATTATCGAAAAAAAAGGCGTTGTAATCGCTGAAAATTTGGAGAACTACGCGCAAACAGTTTTTTTTAGGAACATACTTTTTGTGATTTTTTTTTCCAAAATGAGAATGATTTTCAAAATTGTTCTTCGGTTAAAATTTAGTTGGTTGTTTTTTCTACCAGCTGTATTTTTTTGCACCTGATCATCATAGTTCTTCATATCAAACTAGGTGCAAACATAATACTTGTTTTCCTTGATTTCGTGATCATACGGCGCCTTAAATTAATTTTGGTTATATTTCGCAGCAGGTGTATTTTTTGCACCTGATTATAAAAATTCTTCGTATCAATCTAGTCGCAAACAAAATACTTGTTTTCGTTTCTTCGTGCAATACCGGGCCTTAAGTTGGTGTAACCAATCGGATGTTACATGTTAATCGAATCATCTTTTGTAGATGTTACTGGTGCTCCTAGTTGGGTCATATTTTTACTGCAATACTGGCCCGTGGCGGTACTGGCAATATTGCCGACTATAACCCGTCCATCTTCAGCCATCCTAGAAATGCGTGAACTATGGCTATGACCGGGCCACACTCAAAATATGCAGTGAAATTATGATGGTAATGATGATGATAGAGTAATCGTTTTGTTGGATGAAGCAAGACGGACGGGTGAATGCGCAGTTTACGTATAGTTTCTTTGATGATTTAATAATATAATTAAATATAGTAGAATTATAGCTGTCCAACTGTTTTCAAAGGAAACTTTTTTTTGTTGTTGAAACTAGCGTGATAAATGTTGATGAATGATGATGATGATTTTTCCGAAGGGGCTGGCACAGGTGTAATACAACACCCACACTTCGCCGAATGATATTCAGTCCCAAATGTGACAAGGGGCGAGCCTGTCGCCATACGTCGGACTCCAGTCATGTAGCAGATAACATACAATACGCACATATTATGTTCACACAGTGATGCACAAATCACAAATTGATGCGTGCCGTCGCCTGGGATCGAACCCACTTCCTCTGGCTTGAGAGGCGGACCTTTTCCATCTAGGCTCTCATCGCTTATTATTTATCATTAATATTTCCATGGAATAGTGAGACCCATCCGCCTTTTCTCACCTTTCTTCATGTTCTTTCTCTTTCCTGTCTATACTCTACTTAATTTATGCAATGAGCAAGACTGTTTGTGAATGTTCTGGGTGGTAACATTCATTCAGTTCAATATCCAGCTATGTCAACTGACAGGTAACTACAGTACGCAGATCAAAGCGCCGCCGGGCTCCTGCAAACAAATACCGCAATTGGAAGCCTTGCACTTGTGTCAATGACACAGTATCAAACAGTACCTTAACTTTAGTAACATTTTGATGTTGGAAAGTTTGGAACTTTAGGCCCTTTTATACTAAAAACATCGGCAATCCGCTCTATTCTCTTAAGCTTTGGTTTCCTAGGAAAGCGGTGCCGTCATATAGCGGCCTTAATATTACGGACGTAAAAAAGCGGCCGTCTTGACGGTGACGACATGTGGAAAGTTCCACGGCCGTTTTAACGCACCGCCAGTAATTTTTTTTAAACAAACGTCAAACGAAAAGGATTCAAGATAGAAAATGGACGACCTTGATTTAGCTTTAGTAATTTACTTAGGATGAACTATCATTAGAAGAGGAAAATAGTCGTATGGCGGAAGACGATTTATTCAAATCTCGTGGTACTGAAGGTGCATTTGAGATTTTGCTCGCTGCGCCAAGAGTTGGAACCCATTTTGTACGTTGTTTCGGTAAAAAAAACACAAATACGTATTTAAAATAGCTTCACCGCTATCAATGAAACGTTCACGAAACCATATGACACCGACAAGACGGCCGTCATGCAAATGGCAGCACCGCTTTTTGACGTTACGGTGTCAGTTACCGCTCTCTAGGAAACCGCGCCATCTTGTTTACATAGACAACGTTCTAGTGACGTCATTCACCGCTATATTACGGCCGCTATATGACGGCACCGCTTTCCTAGGAAACCAAAGCTTTATTGACGTAATTTAATATTGTTACGCTCTCCATGTGATTAGGACCTTATTAAAGAGGTTTTGGAAAGCCTATACAAACATAATTATTGGTGTATAAATATTTATTTTTTGTTCTTGATTAGGCTAACCAATGGTAGTAGGCCTTTAGTCACTCTACTACATCGATAATATTTCTTTTTTTCATGAAACTTAACTTCAATAGTCTACCAACGTTCAACGAAGATATTTACATATATTTATTTTCCAACATCAGAAAGATTTTCAAAATTCTAATTCGGTCAAACTGTTTTGGTTGTTTTTGATGTCAGCTATTTTTTTTTTGTGTCCTGATCATCACAATTTTTCATAACAAACGTAACGCAAACAAAACACTTGTTTTTATTGCTTTCGTGATAACGCCGGGCCTTAACTAAAATAATTAATGTCCTTGTCAATACCTAATTCTCTTTTGTCTTGTAATAATCAACACCTACCAACAAAACAAATACAGCTTTATTTAAACAAGTTACGTGTCTACAAAATCCCTTGTTGCTAAATTCGAAACATTTTCACTAGAGATCAAGCACTGTTTCGTGGTTTGTCCTGTGTCAATATTGGCCTGACAACGTTCAAGTGTTGCTACGGCTTCAGGGTGTAACCCAAAACGTCCTGTCGACTCTAAAATAGCTCGAGTATCGAATTGAAAAAGAACCACCAACTGTAGGAAACATGTACATTTGCTCTGTTAATCACCCGCATGCACACACTCATATAAATAATATACACACACACACACACCATCTGATTAACCAGGCTCTTAGCAAACTTAGATTTATTTATGGGAGTAGCCACTGACTACCGAAACACAGTTTTCACTATTTCGGAGTCAGTGGATTATTTCATACTAGCTGCGCCCCGCGGTTTCACCCGCGGTTAAACAGTATCCTAAGTGCTATTGTAGACTATTTATCCATATATAATCTATCTCTGTGCCAAATTTCATCCAGATCTGTTCAGCCGTTCTGGCGTGAAACATCATTTGAATAATATAAAAAGCTAAGCTTAACAAAACAACTTCCCGTCATCCATGTATACAATTTTTTGACTTTTATTGACATTATAAAAACTGCTGGACCGGTTTCGATAAAATGTATATGGGACCACCTCTAAAGTATGATCTACCAAACAAAAAAGAAATCATTAAAATCGATTCACAATTGGCGGAGTAAACGCGTGACATACATACAAAAAAAACAAACAGTTGAATTGAGAACCTCCTCCTTTTTGGAAGTCGGTTAACAAAGACATTAGTTAGGTTACAAATTACAGTGTGGTAGTTCTTAGTTCTCGACCGAGGGAGGTGAGGTCTCATGTTTGTTTGACCGGTGATTCGGTGATACGATCTTTATCCTACTTCCTACTTCCTACTAATATTATAAAGGCGAAAGTTTGTAAGAATGGATGTATGGATGTTTGTTACTCTTTCACGCAAGAACGGCTGAACAGATCTGGATGAAATTTGGCACAGAGATAGATTACAGTCTAGAATAGCTTATAGGATACTTTTTAACCGCGGGTGAAACCGCGGGGCGCAGCTAGTAATATTATAAACGCGAAAGTTTGTAAGAATGGATGGATGGATGGATGTTTGTTACTCTTTCACGCCAGAACGGCTGAACAGGTCTAGATCAAATTTAGTACATAGATAGATTATAGTCTAGAGTAGCACATAGGATACTTTTTACTCGCGAGTGATACCGCAGGGCACAGCTAGTCTGAGATAAACTAAATGTCTGCAAAAATGTCATCAATTTTTTTGCAGATATCTAGTTTATCTCAGTATAATTTTAAAGTTCTTTTAAGAGTTAAATCTGACGAGGCGTTGTGAACGTATGCGCCAAAGTGAATTACTAATTTAAAAAGGAACAAACTAGTAATAAAACGAAATAGTCTTCATTTGTCATTATTTTATTTAAAGATTATCTAAATAGAGAATTTACAATACCCATATATAATACTTACAATAAATTTGCAAAAGTTACATAACATGACATATCGTCACGCCTTACCCTCGATGGGGCTGGCAGAAGTGTCATACAACACCCACAATTGCCGGACGATATTCAGTCTCAAATGTAACAAGGGGCGAGGCTGACGCCATACACCGGGCTCCAATCAAGTAGCAGATGACATATGTATAATACGCAAAAAATAATATGTTCACGCAATGAACATTGGTGCGTGCTGTCGGCTGGGATCGAACCCGCTCCCTCTGGCTTGAGAGGCGGGCCTTCTTCAACTAGGCTATCATCGCTTCACAAAAGTTACAATGAACCTATAACTCGCAATTCCAGATTTTGTTCTCAAAACAATGTGGTCGTACGAAGGCATCGTGTCAATAAAACGCCTTCTTTAATTTACCATGTACCGTCAAAAATTGCACTAAATGCGGGTAATAATAAAATTATTTCTTTATTTATGGCCAGTTGCCGCCACAAGCACGTAAAAGTATGTAATTTCGGGAGGCGTGGTTTATTCCTCGGGCGGATTGCAACGCGATCGATTTCAGAGGTCAATCGGTAAAAGCTATCTTATTCGCAATCTAGGCCATCTTTAATAGGTTGCATATCGTTTGTTGAATTTTGAGCCGTGTGCGGGATTGGGACCGTTATCTTTTGGCAATGCAAAATGATGGGTTTGTTTTTATCCTGTTTGATCAAACGTAAAGAATGTAAAATTCGTTTCTTTATTGGTTTAGTTTGTGACCGTATATTATAAAAACTCGAGTTATGTTGCATTTGTAGGCCCATTTTGTGTTTGTCGCGGCGATGATAATTGTTTTAGCAGTGGCAGATTATTTTTAAGCAAAAGTTCAAAGTTTGGATCATCGGCGCAAGGTTGCTAGTCTATCGGTTTTTTATCGGATACATTTCGGGGAGTGTGCATCTGGTTTGCATGACCTTATTCTACCTAGCCCGTTCTTCTATAAAACAACCAAGAGTACGAAAAAGCGGCATCGTTTTATGGTTGACATACCTACAACACGCACGAAGCGCTTTGGTTCCTCATTTCTCATACGGACCGCTAGAGTGTGGAATACTCTGCCAGACTGTGTGTTCCCTGACACTTATAATCTGGGTGTCTTCAAGTCTCGAGTGAATCGATTTCTTCTAGGCAAGCGTGCTCCATCGTAGGCCGCATCACTGCTTATCATCAGGCATGTTGGCGGCCAAACGCAAGCCTATTATGTACTTAATAAAAAAAAAATATAAAAAAAAAGCAATTTGAAAAATAGTCTAATTGCCTATTTCTACTCATCGTTTAGATACTCAATACTTACAGTATACATATCTAGGTATATTAGCTGCACTAAGTACCTGATTTTCCGGTTTTGTCGTAAGTTCTCGCCGAGAACTTATACTTATGCCGAGAACTTATGATTAACCTACCACTTTTTTTTTATAACTTATTGCCCGTCTGGGATTTGGGGCAATTTTGCTATGAACAGTGAGGGTAGAGATAGGTAGTATTCTTACTTAGAATTTTGATAACTGCCTCTAGGATTTTACGTCTACAAAACTAGTTTTTATTTTATTTAGTTTATCCTCATCGTTTCTATCATCGTCACTTACTTCCTTGGCATATTTAAATGACGATTTTTTTAGGTTTTTAACTAAAACCATTGTAGAGTGGTCCCTGCGACATTAGACAAATCGTTTCTTATGAGTTGCCAGGATTTATAAATCGTGGCATGGAGCTTCAGCAGTATTTCAAATGTTTTTAAGTTACAGTATTTCACGAGAAAGGTTTTTGGTTTTTGAGGTACTATTTTCTGAATAAACGCGAACGAAGTCACGGGTTCCAGCTAGTAGAGTTATATATATACCGATGAATTATTTATTATTTAGGGATTAGTAAGGAGGCAGGTCTTGTAGAGGATGTAATGGATGTGATTAGAAAGAAAAGAAAAAGTACAGAAAATAGGTAAATAGATAGCACTGCAAACTAATCCCGAAAGCGTTCCAAACCAGCCCAAACTTGCCAAAAAAACTGTTAGCCAAACTGTATCTAAACTATATAGGTGCAGGAATTCCCTGCCAGTTACCGAATCGGCTAACAGTATAAGGGTACGTTACGCAACCAGTCAGCCGTGGTGGTTAACCGGTGAGCACGGTTCAGTGACAGGCCGACGAAATTGTTTTACAATTTAAATTGACACGTTTGCCTTGCGATCTTGTTGCTACAGAAATGGTGGTCGAAATAAACCTTTGACTAGGTGCAGGTACCGATGTCATTGCATACTTACTTACTTTACAGAATTAAGTTGGTACCGACGTGTGACTGCATGAGACGTGTACCTAGACCAATAACCTTCCCTTACCTCAAATGCCTTCAGATTCAGATGCATTTATTTTAAGTAATTAATACAATTTATAAACTAATGCCAGTTCTTCTTGCGTGGCTCGTATCAGTATTTGAGTAAGAGCTTCTCCTACAAGTCAATTCAATTCAATTCACTTGTTCAGGTCATAGGTATAAATACTATAAACTTGACAACGTCATTTACAGATTACATAATATTATTAATTTAAAATTTAAGGAAACAATACATATTATATTGATATTGTATGTATAGTATACCTATACAGGTATGTATAGCAACATACACTGTTACAAAAGAAGCCCCGTATTCCAGCCATAGCCTGTCCACATAGTCTCAGAGTTACGCATCGGTGAGTCCGATGACCAAAATGTAGCCGTTGCTCGCGTCAGCTTGCGTGTCGTGTTGTGTAATCGTCATAATACATATTGTCACGCCTTTCCTCCGAGGGGGCTGGCAGAGGTGTACAACACCCACACTTCGCCGGACGATATTCAGTCCCAAATGTGACAGGGGCGAGCCTGTCGCCATACACCGGGCTCCAGTCATGTAGCAGATGACATTTAGTACGCACATATGTTCACACAATGAACAAATTGGTGCGTGCCTTCGGCTGGGTCCGAATCCGCTCTCTCTGACTTGAGAGGCGGGCCTTCAACGGCTATCATCGTTATCGTCATAATAACGTTAATTAATTCGTTTACCAGCTATATTACCTATAGACTTTTTAAACGTCCGACCTCTTTTTTAATAATGATTTTTCTCTCTACTTTATCTAACATACACCGGAATTTCAATTCACGCAAGCAAAACCGATAAGTGATCTCGTTCGAAAAGTTCGAAGCGTTTGCAGACAGTGATTAAATCATACAATCTCGTACCAGATTATGCAACAGTTACTAGTATTATACAGCCTTGATCAAGGTATTCGGCTGATCTGTTAACCGCAAAATAACCTGAAGGAACTCTTGCTTAAGCTGTGGTGAAGTATTTGCGCACACGCAAATGGCTGCGACTGCGGTACATATAGGCTGAGGTATTTTGATTGCATCGTAAGTAATTGATAAAAAATAACGAAGTAACTTCTTAGTACAAGTAATTTTTTAAATTTAGTTCTAGGTCAGAATAAGCTGGAGGTTATATTTTCAATGACATTAAGTTTATTGAGTTAATTTAATTAATTTACCTCAAATCAATCTCTGCTTATACCTACCTACTTACATCTTTGTACATGAATGAACGAACTTACTTTCATA
The DNA here is from genome assembly GCA_911728515.1 of Peribatodes rhomboidaria. NCBI lineage: Eukaryota > Metazoa > Arthropoda > Insecta > Lepidoptera > Geometridae > Peribatodes > Peribatodes rhomboidaria. The sequence goes on from OU452168.1 coordinate 7,715,298, forward strand.
AATATTAATGTTGCTTGAATTTTTTTGCTTATATTGGTCACCAGCTCATTTGATTATTTACTAACAAACCGCTTTTCGTATGAAAACGTCATTTACTCAAAAATTCATCAAAAGTTTTTAATGCTTCCACAAATACTTTTTAAAGACTGTTCAGTGGTTCAAGTAGGTATGTATGAATACTGTCTAGACCACCGACCTAAGGTTTTGTTGTGGTCTAGACTCTAAATGAGAGTTTCGTACTGTTTATAAAAGAAAAGTGACAGACCAACTTTTTCATACTATTGTGCGTAACAGGTACGTCATTTACTAGAGAGAGACTTGCGTTATACATTTAGTTCATTCAGTATGTATATCAGTCTCTGGCAGCTATAGTACAAGCTTAGCTTAGTTTAGGGTCAGGCGACCGTGTGTGGAAGTGTCCCGAATTTATTTATTTAGAACCAGGATTTTATTGTAAAAACTAACGCAGTTGCCTAAAAATGACTTTCTTGACTTAGTCAGTCTAAATCTCTGTACAGCTATCCTATCCTTATTTCTAGTGTTATAATTGTGATAGTCACTGTTCAATTTAAATTTATGTAGATTTTTGCGAACGTGCATAATATTTTAAAAGATATATAAAGAAGGTAAAGTTAAAATATTTATTTCTTTAAATAAATCTCTCAATGATTCACGGGGACCCATTCCGTAGATAGCGCGGACCGCTCGCTTTTGCAAAATAAAAATGGCCTCCACTTCAGCAGCTGATCCCCACAGCAAAATGCCATATGACATTATGCTGTGGAAGTAAGCAAAGTAAACCATCCGAGCTGTAGCTATATCCGTCAGTTGCCTAATCTTGCGAACCGCATAAGCAGCAGAACTAAGTCTCCCAGACAGAGCACTAATATGTGGACCCCATTGCAGTTTGGAATCAATGCTTATACCCAGGAACACCGTCGCCTTGTCTATGTTAAGTTTATCGCCCTCAAGCATTACGTTTGGTTCTATATATCTAACATTAGGCATGGAAAACTTTAAACACTTAGTTTTTTTTGCATTTAGTAACAAATTGTTCGCAGCGAACCATCTCGAAATATTAGTCAGTACGTTGTTCACATGCACAAGTTCACTATCTTTCCTATCTGTTCTAAAAATAAGAGATGTATCATCAGCAAATAGAACTATGTCTGTAAGGTCCTTAACCATATACGGCAAATCATTTATATACGCCAAAAATAAGAACGGGCCTAAGATAGAACCTTGTGGTACTCCCATTGTAACTAAAGATCCGGAAGATGTGACGCCATTAATTCCCACTTTTTGTTGTCTATCAGTTAAATATGACTCGACAAGATCTAGAGCGATTCCACGAATTCCGTAGTGGTGTAATTTACGGATCAAGGTGCGGTGTTCTACACAATCAAACGCTTTGGAAAGATCACAAAAGACACCGATGGCATCCTGTGAACTCTCCCAAGCTTCCATCACATGCGTAACTAATCGAACTCCCGCATCTGTTGTTGATCTACTTTTCGTGAAACCGAACTGATTTTCGTTTAATATACTGTGTATGTTAAAGTGACACAACAGTTGATTAAGTATAATCTTTTCAAATATTTTACTCAAAGCCGGAAGCACAGAGATGGGTCTGTAATTCGAGGGATCTGACTTACTACCCGATTTGAAGATAGGGGTAATTTTGCTGTTTTTCATTAAATCGGGAAATGTGCCTCTGTCAATACACATGTTAAATATGACCATGAGGTGTGGTGCTTGTACATTGCATATGCTTGAACGAACCTACTTTCCCTAAATATTAATTTTATTTGAGTTTTTGCTTTCATGGGCTTATTATTCACTAGCTCATTTGGTTATTTAATAACAAACCGCTTTTCGTATGACGACTTTTTTCCCATTAAGTAATTCAAGTTTAAAATACCATCACAAATTCTTTTCAAAGACGGCTCATATCATATAATATCATAATAATACTAATTTAATAATTTACTTCATTGTAATTCACTGTTCGTTTTATCTAAACGCCGAAGGCAGGGATGAAATTTAAGAAATCCCAGACGTTTATGTAAGCCAACAAAGGCTACTTTGTAACAAGAGAAGTAAAGTAGGTATTATTTGAAAACTTAAAGGTCAAAGCGGATATTAAGAAGCTTTAGCCCCGAGCCAAGAACAAATTCCGTCAATCATTCCCTCTCGGACGAAAACTTGTACAATGGTTAAGATAAATTTATCATAAAGCCTAGTGGTCGTCAGCAGCGGATCCGTTGGTGGGTTTAGCAGCAGTAGCCCAACAAACACGTAAAAAAAATATTTTTTTATTCAGTAATTTCCTCCCGATTGAAAATTGTGTCAAGATGTATGACGTAACAATGTATACCGTAACAACATATGGATAACACGTAAAATTTTTTTTTTTCAGTAATTTCCTCCTGATTGAAAATTGTGTCGATATGTATGTACCCAATATGTTGAGGAAAACAAAAGGCTCTAGAGTGGTGGGTCTAGCAGCGGTAGCCTCCGTGGCTCCTGCGTTACTATCTTCAGGTGACGATCTTTCCACAGCGATACAGCCAGCTGACTTTTTGTTTCCTTAAGATAGGGTAAGCTTTATTTTGATACTATTTTTAATCGGAAAAATGACTGAAAAATAAATATTTTTTTACGTATTTGGGAGGCTACTGCTGCTAAACCCACCAATGAATCCGCAGCTGATGAAGCCTAGTGGTCTAGGCTTCATGATAAATCTATCTTAACCTGTAGGGCGTGCCAAGGAAACCTCATACATACATACATACACTCGAAAAACCTAACCCTCCTTCTTGCGGAGTCGGGTAAAAAGAGACAAATTAATTTCGCAGCTTCAAAAACATTGAACCATGCTCTGAACGCACGAGAGCTTAACCATTGTACAAGTTTTCGTCCGGGAGGAAATGATTGATCAAATAGTACCTGGCTCGGGGGCCATTGGAGCCATTACTTTATTGGAGAACTTTATTGGTCTTGACCCTGGATCTAGAACAAATAAAATAATGCCTACGAACCCGGGGTATCGAATAGTTACGTATGGCTTTGGAATCGGTTGTCTGTCATAAATAAAGCTTGAAAAAGTTTTATTTTGCTCATGCATCCATTTTATTTGAAGTGTTAAGAGTAGTTTTTCTAAAATCGATTTTAATTTTAAAGAACAGCATTCTGTTTTAATCAATCCTATTAAAAATGCTTTCGTATGTCCGAATTCTTTTTGGATTTCTGCCTTCCTATACAGGTAGCATTTCTTAATCAATTCTCTTAAAATTTTACGAGTTATTAATATTATAAATGCAAAAGTGAGTTTGTTTGTTTGTAACGCTTTCACGCCCTAACTATTTAACGGATCCTCATTAAATTTTGCAATTTGACATAGAATATTTTTTATGCCGAATAGTTTAAAGGGGACCTGTGGGACCGCGAGTGAAACCGCGGGGCGCAGCTAGTAATTATATAAATGTTGAGTCGGTAAAAAAATTGTGTATAATTATCAAACTTGCTCACAAAATTCAACGAGAATCGGTTGAAGAATAGGACTTGTACAGGAGGACATACGTCGGCCGCGAGGTCTAGGTATAGGTCACAGAGCCAATATTAGGTATACTAAATCATATGTAAATTCTTACCTGACATTCTACAGTCAGAGGGTTCTACAGAGGGTCAACTTACTTGTCCTGATTTAAACAATTTTGATATTAGAGGTAAACTAAGCAGATTTAAACGAGGGTCAAGTGTCTACTGATCAGCCATCATTGATACGGCACGTTAATGTCAGAAGCTTTTAGCTTCAGTATTAATGAGTCCTTCTAAAGATCAACGTCTAAGATGAAGCTGACTTCAGCGTTCTAGGACAAACGCTGTTGAAAAAATTTGCGTTGGAGGTTTGTACTCGTTACGTATTAGATAGAAAATGTATGAAAAATGTAGGTTTGCTTACGCCCGATTAAGGTCATAGATTTTTTGTAAAGTTTTTTTGTGCTTTGTGCTTATACGGAAGGTTAAGCACGAATTTTACTTACAGAAACTGTTCCATAAAAACGTATATACTTACGTAGGTATGGTTATGCACGAATTTTACTTAGAGAAACTGTTCCATAAAAACGTACATAATTATCTACGTAGGTACGAGTAGGTACATAATAACATACTTACCCAAATTTTTAAACCGACTTCTAACAAAGAGGAGGTTGTGTGTGTTATGCGATTACTCCACACATTGTGAATCGATTTTATTGTATTTTTTTGTTTTCGTAGATCATATTTTAGAGGTTGTTCCCTATGAATTTTATCGAAATCGGTCAAGCAGTTTTTAAAATATCAGCAAAAATATAAATTAAATGGATGACGGCCTGACGGGAAGTCGGTTATGCTTGCATTTTATATTAGTCTACCTACTACAGCCTATGAAATGCGATTGGTTGGTAAGAGTGATGTAGGTACCATAAAGGTTATTACATTATCCAACATTTAAATATTAGAAGGTACATATTTTACATACATAAAGTAATTAATTAGTTTACATTTATAGACTATAAATGTCGAATTAATGTACGTTATATAAGTTCTCGCATAAGTGAAATTTATGTTAATTTCTTGTCGAGAAATAAAATTCTTGAACCCGAATTTGCAGTAAGTGCGCTAGGTGAGCCAGCGTGCTACAATTTAATAGTGTAATGGCTGTTAGACAGTGTATGTCATCTGCTACATGACTGGAGCCCGGTGTATGGCGACAGGCTTGCCTGTTGTCACATTTGGGACTGAATATCGTCCGGCGATATTGTGGACGGTGTGGGTATTGTATTACACCTTTGCCAGCCCCCTCGGGGGAAAGGCGTGACGATATCTTATATCTTTAAATGAGCAATTCTTGTATATACTCGTATATATATATAATTGGAATCTCGGAATCGGCTCCAACGATTTTCATACAATTTAGTATATAGGGGGTTTCGGGGGCGATAAATCGATCTAGCTAGGAATCATTTTTAGAAAATGTCATTTTATTCGTGTTTTATCGATAATCAACTTAAACATAAACTTGGAAGAAAAATAACAAAAAGGAGGCGTTTGAGTAGTCTCAACTGAAAAATATGACTCTTCCTGACATCTATTGGCGAATAATAATACTATTTTTTGTGAGCAACTAATTGCTTTAACGACACAACAGCAGATGGCGTTGTTAAGTAACACGAAGTCAATGTGTGTTTGCTTTGAGGTTAGACTAAAATCAAAGGTACGTACTACTAATATGAAAAAGTGAGTCTTTGTTCATTTTCTTTGTTTCTTTGTAACGCTTTCACGTCTGAACTACTCAACCGATCGTCTTAAAATTTTGCATACATGTTGTTTAGGGTACAGAAAAGGACATAGGGTACTTTTTATCTCGGAAAAATCAACGGTTCCTGTGGGACCGTGGGTGAAACCACGGGTCGCAGCTAGTGTTATGTTATGTTAGACAGTTAGCAATTTAGTTTATTTCAATTCCACGGGCAAACCCACGCTAGGTTAGTATACTGCAAATTGGATAGTGTAATAGGAGCTTTGTGTAAACTAGAAATTGTGCTGGATATGCATAGCATTATGCTAGGCAGCCTACTTACGATCTGGAGGGCTATTCTTACGGAGTGAGATTCAATCTCACCATTTTTCGTCCTTGTTGCTCTCGTTTAAATAGTCATACGTGAGAGAGTGACCAAGATAAAATCTTATCTCATCTCAAGCGTAAGAATAGCCCCCCTGGCTAGACTAAAGTGACAAAGGAAGTAGGTGGGAGCAAACCACTGAGACTGAAACCCTATGCTTGCTAATGAGAGCGTCACTTCATCCTGCCTGTCTGTTAGAGGAAACGGTATCTATACCTTACTAACTATTTATCCATCTATAGGTACCTACTAGGGGCAGGTGTAGTGTTATTACTAGACATCGGATTACCTATATGCATTTGCATGTTTGCATAATGCAATAATTCTATTTTTATAGGGTTATTGCATATTTAATATAGATTGTGCTTATTTCAATAGTTAGAAATTCGTTTTTGGCATGTTTATAATGTACGTCCGCCTCGCACACACTCAAATGATTGAACAGAGTAACGCCCTTCCAAGTTCACCATCGCAGAAGGTTCGTGGCAAATTACTTAAATGTAGTTTTGTATAAAAACTCCACTTTTGAAAGCATAAGGAAAATTACCAACTCTGTCTGAAGATAACTCTGCAGAAATGGCGCCAAATTTTAGGTTCTGTCCGATAACGACAGTATAGTTAAGCTTTGGTTTCCTAGGAAAGCGGTGCCGTCATATAGCGGCCGTAATACAGCGGTGAATGACGTCACTAGAACGTAGTCTATGTAAACAAGATGGCGCGGTTTCCTAGAGAGCGGTAACTGACACCGTAACGTCAAAAAGCGGTGCCGCCATTTGCATGACGGCCGTCTTGTCGGTGTCATATGGTTTCGTGAACGTTTTATTGATAGCGGTGAAGCTATTTTAAATACGTATTTGTGTTTTTTTTACCGAAACAACATACAAAATGGGTTCCAACTCTTGGAGCAGCGAGCAAAATCTCAAATGCACCTTCAGTACCACGAGATTTGAATAAATCGTCTTCCGCCATACGACTATTTTCCTCTTCTGATGATAGTTCATCCTCCAAGTAAATTACTAAAGCTAAATCAAGGTCGTCCGTTTTCTATCTTGAATCTTTTTCGTTTGACGTTTGTTTAAAAAAAATTACTGGCGGTGCGTTAAAACGGCCGTGGAACTTTCCACATGTCGTCACTGTCAAGACGGCCGCCTTTTTACGTCCGTAAAGCTTTGGTTTCCTAGGAAAACGGTGCCGTCATATAGCGGCCGTAATATTACGGACGTAAAAAGGCGGCCGTCTTGACGGTGACGACCTGTGGAAAGTTCCACGGCCGTTTTAACGCACCGCCAGTCATTTTTTTAAACAAACGTCAAATGAAAAGGATTCAAGATAGAAAACGGACGACCTTGATTAAGCTTTAGTAATTTACTTGGAGGATGAACTATCATCAGAAGAGGAAAATAGTCGTATGGCGGAAGACTATTTATTCAAATCTCGTGGTACTGAAGGTGCATTTGAGATTTTGCTCGCTGCTCCAAGAGTTGGAACCCATTTTGTACGTTGTTTCGGTAAAAAAAACACAAATACGTATTTAAAATAGCTTCACCGCTATCAATGAAACGTTCACGAAACCATATGACACCGACAAGACGGCCGTCATGCAAATGGCGGCACCGCTTTTTGACGTTACGGTGTCAGTTACCGCTCTCTAGGAAACCGCGCCATCTTGTTTACATAGACAACGTTCTAGTGACGTCATTCACCGCTGTATTACGGCCGCTATATGACGGCACCGCTTTCCTAGGAAACCAAAGCTTAATATTAAGGCCGCTATATGACGGCACCGCTTTCCTAGGAAACCAAAGCTTTAGCGGCACGAAAGTCTAGCGCTGACCGTTATTGCGCAGAAGTAAAAAATTAGGTATCACAGGGGGGCTACAGGGACGAAGGTTGCGCGTGCGTAGCGCCGATTGGCTAGCCAGTCGTATTCCGTCCCCCGCCCCGATACGATGCTCCGCAGACTTCTGACTGCACAGTCGCGTTCTAAAGTTTATTGTTATTGCCGTTCATTGTTATTGTTTTTTTGTTAAGTTTGAGTTCCTTTGTTATTTATTGAAAGTTTTTATACTAGTGTATTTTTAGTCGATAGTGAAAATGCATAAAAGAAATACTAAGTTTTTAAAAGTCAGGTTCGAAAAATGGTGTATGACGTGCATTGTTTTGTTAAAAAAGAAACCAATGAATTGATTAATTCTTTAAAGATTCAGATTTTGCTTACTGATAGACTTACTATTTATTCAAATGTGTTTTTTAATTAAAGTTATAATTGTATTATGTTCACGACTATACCCATGCGCAGATATCCCCTCCACATTACCCTCAGCGCTAAACTCTCGTGCCGCGACATAAAGACGTTGAAAGGTCATTTTCAGCCTAGCTACAGAAAACGTGGAAATATATGATTGCTTACTGTTACAAGAATTCTATTAAATAAGTTTATTATTTACGTAAGTAATAATAATGTATAGTTTATTAAATAATAATAATATTTAAAAGACTATTAATGTGAACAATTTTTAATTATAATGTGTGTTTAGATAATAAACGTAAATTCTATTTGCAAATGTTTTTTGATTGTGCATATTTCGTTCTTTTTTAGTACATATTTACCGACCGTTTGTCATATTTCGTTCTGTCCTGTCCATTCAAAGGTGGCCTGGAAGAAATCGCTTTAGGCGATAAGGCCGCCCTTGTACTGCCGAATGATATTTTATTGTTATTTTCTTTATGTTTGTTTAACTTTGTATTTTTGGTGTGCAATAAAGATGTATTGTATTGTATTGTATTTACATGCATACTATGGCATTTTGATATTGCATATAATCCGGTGTCTAGTTATTACCTAGTGTTTTTTCTTATTTATAAATACGTAAGGAAGTAGGTAATTACTTCATTTCTAGCCTATACATCCATGAACATGAATCCTACTAATATTATAAACGCAAAAGTTTGTAAGAATGAATGGATGTTTGTTACTCTTTAGCGCCAGAACGGCTGAACAGATCTAGATGAAATTTGGCACAGAGATAGAGTCTAGAATAGCAAATAGGATTTTTTTACCGCGGGTGAAACCGCAGGGCGCAGCTAGTCCCTAATAAAAACTGAAGTCCAAGTAAAAAAATGAAATTGTTTAATAAGCGTCAATGTCAAGCAGTTTCAATGTTAATATCAAACTGCTATGCGCAGCGAAGCGCAAACGTCACAAACGCAGATTATAGACTAAAACGTATAGAGGTCTCAGTCTAAATAAAAAGGAAGCAGCAGGTACTTTTTAATTTTGGTCTGGGTTCTAAGGGTGGCTAAGTTATCTAAACTAAAAACAACCCACAGAATTCCAATATTGAAGGCTGTGATACAACCGAAAAAAAAAAAAAAGTTTTTTTTTCATTCTTCCCCAGTCAGTGGAATTTGGCGTCGCACGTCATGTGCATTTACCAGTGTCAAGTTCTAGTCATTCGTTTACACATAAGTATGATGGGATGATGATGATGAGGTGATGATGAAGATGATGAATCCCTCCCCTTTCCCCATTTCAGTAAAGTTATGGATCCTTTACTGAAACTTTAAGTGAAGTTTTGCAGAGAACACAAAAAGTCGCGTTTCGCAATGTTTGTATCATTTGCCCACACTTGTGCACGTTGACGAACTGATAAACGTTAATAATCCACTATTATTACACTTTAACATTCGAAGAATCACAAGTTTTAGAAAATAATACAAAATCACGACATCGTCTTTTCGGTTCCCGCCAAAACTCCCCGATACAACCGTTTAATTAAAAAAGGTAGGTAAATATCTATCAACCTACTTAAGATTTATTTACAATTCCGGCGGTTTTTTTTTTCTTTTTAAACATGCATTTTTACAAAATTAAATATAGTCCAGTCGGGGTAGACATTTAAATAGAAAAAATTCCGGGGAGCGATTTTATTTTTTTAAACGTCGTGGGGGGTGGTTGGAAGTATAAATCTCGATTTTCTAACTAATCCCGGTAAAGGGTTCGCCGCCATTTTGTTTTAAAGTTCAATTTTTTAGTTTTTCTGAAATAACTCGTTAATTTTCAACTTTAGAGCAAAAATGGCATTATCCAAAGTTGTTGGAAATTTAATTTCTCACAAGTTTGGTCATGATCATTTTTACGCTAGGATCAATATTTGCAGAGTTATACTATCAATCCGAAAATATTGATCGTGGAGTAAAAATAAGCGCGAGAACCAAATTTTTTTTGATTTTTCAAATATCTCGTTTATTATCTAGTTTATTTATAAAAAAAATTGTAATATAGATTGGGGAAGGGAATTTTGCGTCATTTTCAACCAAAGTTGAAGAAAATAAAATTCCACCCATTACGATTTTTTTGATAAACTTGATAGTATAACTCTGCAAATATTGATCCTAGCGTAAAAATGGTCATGACCAAACTTGTGAGAAATTAAATTTCTAACAACTTTGGATAATGCCATTTTTGCTCTAAAGTTGAAAATTAACGAGTTATTTCAGAAAAACGAAAAAATTGAACTTTAAAACAAGATGGCGGCGAACCCTTTACCGGGATTAGTTAGAAAATCGAGATTTATACTTCCAACCAACCCCCACGACGTTTAAAAAAATAAAATCGCTCCCCGGAATTTTTTCTATTTCAGGCTAGTTTTATGTCTCCCCCGACTGGACTAATAGGCAAAGGTCATTCTTTTGATTGTTTTTGTAAGACTTTTATAACTACGCCATCTATTAGAGTTAGCTACAAACACGTTGCCATCAAGCTTAGTGGTAACGTTACATACAACTCTAACGGCAGCTAAAGTTACGAAATAATAGCCGCCGTGCTCGCTCTTTACGTAGTTCTTGCATACAATTAGAGATGGCGCTATACTACATTAGTTCTGTTAAACGTCTGGAGATGGCGGTCCTTAGGAGTTATTTAATAATATTAGTTTGCGTTTTGTTGAAAATATTTTCTCCTCAAAATTTTGGATAGAGAAAAAAAAATGTAAGTACCATAATAGTTAAAAAGCGAGGCCTTCACCAAAACAAATCTAAGTGCCATAAATCAAACTCATTAAATTTAAGAAATATGTACTTACAATCACTGCTAATTGTTTTTATTATAATAATAATATTATGTTATTTTATAATAATGAAATTCTTTATTTCAGGCCACAATTACCCAGTATGAACCAGTTTTACTAGTGTTTTATTATATTTTGGTTTTTGTAAAGGAAATAAGTAAAGCTTTTTTTTAATAACATTAAACTATGAAACTCGAAATGGAAGTAAGTAAGTAGTTATTGTTAATGGAAGTAAGTAAGTAAGTACTTATAATATATTGTCAAAAATATCGATGATTATACACAAAAAAATACATACAGACGGACACATAGTACCTTTTCCGTTTTGGAAGTCGGTTAAAAAGTAAAAAAACAGCTTTTTTTAATTAAGTCGATAACAAAAACTGAACAATCCCGTTTTTTCTACGCTCTTCCCTTCCGTGGAGGTAAAAAAATAAAATTTATTCCCGTAAAACCGTACAGCGATATAAATACGAAGGTAATTTAATTATAATATTAGCTAATGTTCTTACCTAAGTACATCAAATCATACAGAAAAGAGGAAGTCTCGGGAGGAAAAACAATCCATCGATTTTGTGCTTATCAGCTTTTCGATACGGACTTCTTTTTCAACGTCTTACATTTCTAAGGAGACGAGAAAAATAAGAGCAATTTCTCGCGCAATCGGTATTTCGCTCAAGTCTAGTCTAGGAGTCTAGATCATTTATCAAGCCAGAACGCGAAAAAATTTGAAGTGTATCGACCTATTTAGTTTTCTATTAGAAGAAGACAAGAACGATTACGTGCTCTTTCGTCTAAAAAAATGGGTACGTTCATTTTCATCTCACGCACAAATAGTATTCATAACACTGGCCTACACTCCTTTTGGTGCCTAAGATTTTAAACCTGATTTTGGGTATATTTTGTGAGCAGATACGAGAAAACTAGTCACATTTTTCATAGCAGCTCTTGTTCATGAGGAAGAAAGTATACAGAATACAAGCAAATTACCGTGTCATTAATCGGTTTCCGTTGATTTTTCATTATATACCTACTCACCGCATATGTAACAAAACATATCAGGATCGTTAATGCAACTTCTTGAATTACTTGCCATCATAAATTTATACGATTAATGTCATAAAAATATTTATAACATCGACTGATTTTGAATAAAACCATACAAAATTTAAAAAAGAATTGTAGGTAAACCAGAGCTGTCAGCTGACATCTAGTAGCAGCAATGTAGTTCATACTACCTACTTTACCGACTACAGATGCGAACAGAGCTGCACCAAAACAATTTTTTTTGTAGGCCAGTGTAATTATTCCGATCTTATCTCTCTACGTTTTGTGAGTTTAGTTTTTATCTCATTCTACGCCACAGAATCAATAACAGTATGTCGTATTTGCATCTTCCATAGATTTTTCAATAGTTAGCACTAACTTCTATTATAACCTAAGTAGGTACAGCTGATAAGTAAGTAGGTAATGATATCATAAATATGTAAGTATGTAAGTAAGGAAAAATAAAAAATAATAATGTCCGCAAATATTTTTTTATATATTTAATAAAACTAAATTATTAAAAAAAACCAACGTAGGTAACAGTAAAAATATTATTTAGGCAAAAAAGTGTATCAAAAAGCTTTTTATTATCTAATTTTATTGGCCACTTGCACTAGTTTTAAGAATTGCCCAAGTCCTTACATAACTAGTTCAATCTACTCCTAGCTAGCTCCTACCATTTTTTTTACACGAACCCTAAGCCATCCTTAGGAGAATCTTAACGTTATGTGCCCGATATGCGAAAATTTAGTAGTTTAGAACTAGTTAAGCAAGGAATTAGGCAATTCATGTACTCGTATTTAACGCAAGTAGCCAAAAGAATCACTGCAGATTTACTAGGACTTAAGTCAGTTTTTTTGTGTCTTCTTGTAATAATGAATTTAATTTAAGTAGGTATGTAATTCTGAATTTAAAAACACAAATAAATGATTTGTGAAAAGTACGCAGAATATTCCATAGTATAAGCCTGTGAGATGAAACCGGACGAACTTTTGAGACAAAAGACAACTAATTAATGATATTGTTTCCGAAGCTGAATCGAGCTTTAGTTGTTGATTTGAGTGAGAGGAAACTGGGAAATAATGCTTGTGAAATGAAAACGTACCCAAGAAATTAGCTTTTACGTAGGAATCCAGTTGTATCTAAGTAGATTATTATAAAAACAACTTGTTTTTAACGAGTAGTAAAATTAGGTAATACTATTATAGATAGTAGATATAAAAAAACCGGGGTCAAGAGTAAAAAAAAAAGAAAAAAAAAACTGCTTATACATTTGGCAGAATCCACTTTAAATACAAATACAAACGTGAGCGCGACAAATGGAAGTGCGAATAACGCTAGTGCGACACACTGAAGGTCGACATTACTCTAGGCTATGGTGAGGATTGACATGAAAAAAAATTGTTTTATTTTATGATAAAAAATAAAAAAAAGCTGTCTTAAAGTTTTGAGCTCTTTTTTTTAATTTATCCTCATTGTTGCACAGTGCATAAATAAAACAAAGTTTTTTAAAAGCTTATCAATAAAGTACTTAGGTATTTTACAAGGGAACGTTTGGAATCTTCACATTTTAAAAGTTTTTCTACCATAAAAACCCGCAACAATATATCGTACACAGTGTGATTTCCAATAGAATAATTTCATAAATCCTTCATTATCGCTAAGTGAAAATACGGGCTTTCACCGCTTTCCACCGACATCCCCCAAATAAGGAAATTGCAAGAAAGGTGGCTGAATGGCGCGGGATAATTCAATTCTCGGGCTAATAGCTGTTTATAAGATTAAAGGTATTGCAATTATGGTTGAAGATGTTTTGGATTTCCGCTCTTATGAAACAGGAAAAGGTACCTAACATGAGTGTTTTGTCGTAAATAACATAATAACATTGCTTAACGACGAGCGAGATGGTGGCAAAACGAAAGCCTGTTAATTTTTAAACAAATTAAAAAAAATAAGTATTTATCTAAGTAATCTTGAGCTATGGGAACTTGTGTGACCGTTCTAACAAAGTATTTGCAAAATGTACCTTAATTATATTACTCGTAGTATTCTAAACCAACTCGTGAATTATTTAATGTAACTTTTTTGATCAGATCACACCGCCAAATATTTTACTACTGCTGGTAAGCATAACGTATGCTTCTGACTTTTCTGCCGTTTTTTTATGAACAAGGCGCTGGGGAAGCGGAAGGCGAGGTGGAAGAAGACTTAATTGTTTTTCTCGAATTTTGCAAACTTGTATTATATAGTGGTTTACTTTGACGAGTAGAATACCCTTAATTATGTTTATTATGTACTTTATGTATGTATGTGTATGTATTTATGTACCTTATGTATGTACTTTTAAATAAAAATAATATATGGGGTAGGTAGGTAGGTAGGATAGGTATATAATTTAGGTAGTGTAAGTACTACCTATTTACTACTTTCGCTTAGGCTAAAATATACAATTTTATTGTTGTGTAGGTAAAAATTCCCGGATATTATTTTTGTTTTATAAAATTTACGTCGTTCTCTTAAAAAAATTCTTATAATCATTTAGAAAACCGCAATTTCCAAAGGTGTCTGCGGAGGGACGAAACCGATGAAGGAAATTATGCACACCTACCGCCAAAATGAGATTTGTTGGATTTTCATAATTCCATCTCATTATAATATTTTACCAGTCAGCGGAATCGGGAACGTATCTTAGAAATTCTTCCGGTCTTGATGCCATCCGTTTAGAATTTTTTCGGAATAAAGCGGAATTTTTAAAGAACATTTTATGACTTCGGAAAAAAAAACTTGCGGGTAAGGAATACGTTAGTGGTTGCAACATCCTTAATCAAAACAGAATTTGACATTTACGGTAGATTAAAATGTGCATAACCACTTACCATGACAGGGGGTGAACAGGAACGGCGCGGGTTAAATAGAAACAAAACTAAGAACGTTAATTTTTCGTATTTTTTTTAAATCGAAATATTGAAAAAGAAAATAATTTGGTACATACTCGTATCCTTTTATCATATTGTCTGAATGTTTAAAGACAAAAGTAGTGTAAGTTTTGTGTCTGTTCACCTCGCTGCACCGTTCCTCTATTCACCCCGTTTTACAGTACTTAATATTTTGAATTTCACAAAGTCAAAGTCAAAGTCAAAATGTTTTTATTCAATTTAGATATCAAAGATACACTTATGAACGTCAAAGTTTTTTTAAGTAGACTCGACCGCCTTGTTCGGATATTATAGTCTGTTTACTTATACCTACCTACCTTAAGTTTCTGATGAAGTTATTTTCTTCTACTTACCACTAGAATAACTTATTATAAGGAATACAAAGTTATAATTTTAGTAAGTACGTATTCAATAGAAAAATTGATGAAAAATGCTAATAACGTCCTAGAGCGTTGTTTTATTTTTCAATCCATTGTTTTATCTAATAACTAGCTGCGCCCCACGGTTTCACCCGCGGTTAAAAAGTATCCTATGTGCTATTGTAGACTATAATCTATCTCTGTGACAAATTTCATCCAGATCTGTTCAGCCGTTCTGGCGTGAAAGAGTAATAAACATCCATCCATCCATCCATCCATTCTTACAAACTTTCGCGTTTATAATATTAGTAGGAAGTAGGATAAGTTGAATTCTACTAAAGCTTTTTGAAAAAAGTAATACCTGTCTATAATACCGTCTGTATTGGGAAATTTGGGAACTTAAATTCACATGTCCCGAATTCACAACTCAACGAAAGGCAGCCCTAGCTTTAAACCTAAAGTAGGTACATTGAATGAAGCTTCGAATCGGTATAAATAAGTAATTAAGCAGCAGCACACATGACCCTGCGATCTTGCTTGTTTAAGGTTCCGTATAAGAAAATAGTAAAAAAACCTTGCGAGAAGACTCTTTCGTCTGTATGTATGTAAGTATGACATAAGCATAACCGATTTTCTTTTCTTCTATCTATCTACAATCAATTTTTTCTTTTTGTTTTTACAACAGATTAGGCATGCGTTTGACCACTGACTCGCCTGATGAGAAGCGTCGACGTGATCGAAGGGGTAACGCGCTTGCCTAGGAGATCCCTATTCAGTTTACTCAAGAACACCCCTGGATTGTATTTAGGTGGAAAGACAGACGCAGGCAACGAGTTCCACACCTCTGCAGCTCTTACAAGAAAAGTTGACTTAAAACGCTTAAGAGTCCCACGACGCTCTGAAGTTTCCATATAAACGCGCTAGTCAAATTTCTTGGAAACCATTTGATGATGATTGATTTGATGATTATGATGGAATTAACATGTACAATTAAATTAACTATATCTCCGCCCCTATGTTCTTGGTTTTTAAAACAAAAAAAGGTTTTCAAGAGAAAATATAACTATAAAAAATATCCGCATTTGTAAGGTGACCCCTTACAAGCTTTTTGATTGATTTATTCAATAGATAGACAAAGCAAATCTAAAAAAATAGATAGATAGACAAAAAAAAAATGTACATAGGGAGGTTGTCTACATCATTAGCTTTTAAATAAGTCCTTAATACAAGGGAAATTCTTAGTTATTTAAGAAAGTTTACAGAAGTGCAAAAGTCATAAAAAAAATAATTAAATTGCACTTTGTCACTCTGTAGGTAACTTTAGAGGCTCGTTCTCGGCTTGCTCTCTTCGCTCGTAGTCTTCTTCTAGACGAAATGGCTATAGAAATCCCTAAGAGGGCCGCGACGCTCTTAAATTTCCATACAAACGCGCTACTCAAATTTCTTGAAAACCGTTGGTCAGATGATGATGAAATTTAGCATGTACAATTAAATTAACAATATCTCCGCCCCTATGTTCTTGTTTTTTTTTTTTTAAACATTTTCAAGCTAAAATAGAGCTATGATAAATATCCGCATTTTTAAGGGGTCACTTTTGACTGATTTATTCAATAGGTAGACAAATCAAATCAAAAATTCTATTACATAGGGAGGTTGTTTACATCATTAGATGTTAAATAAATCCATAATACAAGGGAAATTCTTAGTTACTTAAGAATGATTACAAAATTGAAATTGCACTTTGTCACTCTGTGGGTAAGTTTAGAGGCTCGTCAGTAACATTATTCGCTCTCTTCGCTCGTCTTCTTTTTCTAGACGAAATGGCTTTAGAATACCTTAAGCCAATGCGAAGTTAGTCTAGGCCGCCTAGGTCGAAGTTAGTTGGGTCGCCGGAGTCTTAAGCCAACGCGAAGTTAGTCTAAAGTGGTCGCCGGACTCTTAATGCGTTTTGGAGTTTTATTGCGTTTTGCTATTTAGATATTGCCTCCACCTTTCTAATACGAACCGCTAGGGTATGGAACACCTTGCATGCCATCGTCTGTATTCCCGACTAACTATAACCTTTATTATTTATCTTCAAGGCTAGAGTGAATAAGTACCTTCTAGGTCGTCGTGCTCCATCTTAGACCACAATGTCGCTTAACATCAGGCGAGTTGGTGGTCAAACGTCAACCTATTCTAGATAAAAAAAAAAATGAATCACCGAAATGTATGGATACGCATATCTTAGAGTGTCTCTTAATCTTGAGTAGGTAAGTTTCTTCTGGGTAAGTGTGCTTTACAGTCAGACTGGATTAAACTGAACATAGAGGACAACAGCATATTCTGCTACCTGTAGATTTGATAAACTTTCGCCCACACATGCATTTTTACGTATTAAACCTTACTTAGGTACTTCTTAAGCGAGAATACGAGTAGGCATTTCATTTTTCCCCTTGATCCAGTAAAGCTCTTTCTGATCCTTTTTATGAGCTCCGGTGCTGCTTATGAGCAATGAATGTCACATTATGACATGTTTGTTATAGCTAAATGTAAAGAATAGGCCTCTAAGACCGCCTTAATTATATCGCATGATTTGAGCACCTCTATAGGCAGGTGTTATGGGAAGCGATGATAGCCTAGTTGGAGAAGCCCTGCCTCACAAGCCAGTGGGAGCGGGTTCAAACCCAGCCGACGGCACGCACTCATTTGTTCATTTTGTGCACGTATGTGCGTATTGTTTGTCATCTGCTACATGACTTGAGCCCGGTGTATGGAGACAGGTTCGCCCCCTGTCACATTTGCGACTAAATATCGTCTGGTGAAGTGTGGGTGTTATATTACACCTCTGTCAGCCCCCTTGAGGGAAGGGCGTGACGGTATGTTATAGGCAGGTAGGTGATTTTTTTAATGAAAATAAAGTTCTAAAACTAAATTATAATAGGCTTCGTCCTGACTAAGCGAACTGACCGGTTGACTGTCCGCTGGCTGACTGTGAGTATGGGGTAAGCTCAATCTTGCGGAAGCGGCGTACTGTAGCAAACTGAGTCAGAAAGCGAAACGCCGCAAACAGCGCACAGGGGGCTTACCGCGAGTTTGGATTGTACTGACGGATGGAGGGAAGTTCGAGATCCCAATGCAGGTCGGCGTTACGCTGGTATCAGCTAGCTCCGACTGCTTTGCGAATGAACCTATTCTGAACGAAATTTTTCAATATAGTTTGGCTCCATACATTTAACCTAGTTCCTTAATGTTTCCACCAGGGGCGCTTTATTTAAATGTATGGAGCCAAACGAATTTGAAAAAACTTTTCGTCACATAACATAACATATATTCTTATTATATACTTGGCTAAGCCAAGCTAAGCCCTTACTCCTAAATTAGACAACATGAATCCAGTAAACTCTTTGAAGCATCTCATAGCAAACTTTTATTAAAATCTTTGAAATATACAGTGAGTAAGTATACGTCTTTTGGTAGAGGGATCTAATTTTCCGCCCGAAAAGCCCCTGAACCAATACAGCCACGGATAAACCTACTTACTTGGGATAAACTTAAACTGATGCTTAAGATCAGCAGGTCTTTTTGAGCTTCGCTACAATCCGTATTATTAACCCGTAATAGTTCTTTGAGAAGAGGTAGGTAATACTATAAAGGGAAGAGGTATTCCTGAACTCGGTAAAAGTAAAGTTTCATGAAGAAAAAGATAGGTACTTAAATATTTGGTAAGTACCACATTGGTTGAAAGTATTTTCGTCAGATTTCAAAGTAACTAGGTAGTAGGCGAATGTTTTGATTTTTAACTACCAGCTAAAAATGATTGTACAACCGTTAATTTTTTGGGTTGAAAGGTAGGTAGGTACTGAGGGTAGGTAGGTGTGTCCTTTTCTGTACGTTCTTCTTTCTTTTTTCTTTTGAGTTTCCGGTCGAGTACATAAGGCGTGAAAGCGTTGCAAACAATCAATAAACTAGGCGTTTCTCATATTCTAGGATTTTATCGTTTTAACCAATATTTTATTGGACCAACACTACACAACTACACCAGCTGTTCTACACATTGTATTTCGTTGAGGTTGAATGTTTTTTTTTATGAAATTATTATTATTCGCCAATAGATGTCAGGAAGAGTCATATTTTTCAGTTGAGACTACTCAAACGCCTCCATTTTGTTATTTTTCTTCCAAGTTTATGTTTAAGTTGATTATCGATAAAACACGAATAAAATGACATTTTCTAAAAATGACTCCTAGCTAGATCGATTTATCGCCCCGAAACCCTCTATATACTAAATTGTATGAAAATCGTTGGAGCCGATTCCGAGATTCCAATTATATAGGTATAGATACAATATATATTTATATATTGTACCGAGATATATTTATATATAGATACAAGAATTGCTCATTTAAAGATATAAGATTAAAAACGGCAAAAAAACGTAATTTTACGCGCCGATCTCGTTGTACCATCAAATTAGATTTACGATTTTCAACTCTAAATGAAGCACCTTATGTAAACGTGTGTGTGTGTGTGTGAGAAATCGTGCTATGACGCCGCCTTAATAAGTTACCCTGCTATTTATGTTTCTCTCAAAGTATTTTCATATCAACAAATTAAGCCCCTCGCAGACGTAGGAAAGCAATAAGCTCCATAATAGTTGGATGGCTTTATTTTACTGCTCCTTATACGAGCGATACTTTACTGCCGACGTAATTAATTCCACGCGTCTGTGATTCGATGCAGGATTTACAATATGTCAGCTAAGTGTGGCTTTATTAATTACGTAAGTAGTTAGGGCACTTCTTGAAATATTACAAAGACTTGGAAGAAATAGTCTTAATTTGCTTTTAATAATAATATTATGCTTGTTAGTCTCTAAGGTATTGCAATTTAACTAAGCAGTGGGAAAGAAGTGATTTATTAATATGGGCTTTTAAAGTTGCCTGAAATAATAATTACTATTATAATAAAAAAAAAGAAATAATAATAATTATTATTAATACAGTGTGTAGCTAAAAAACGGATAGCCAATGTTTCTAGTTTGAATTTAAAATTAAAATTCTATTTACCGAGGGAGCGCAAACTGCGAGCGATGGGTCTTCGTTTTAGCTTGGGCAAAAATGCTTTAGTATATCTATTTTGCAGATTATCGGTTTTCTCCTATACAGATCGCATTTCGAAACCGATTTTCGTGAAATTTTGTACGCAAGTTCGATAATTGAATTAATTTACTCAAAAAGGTCAATAAACACTTCAATCGTTTATCGGTTTATCGGTTAAATGACCTATTAGAGCAATCTGGTGCATTACCTACTGCAAAATATCGTAAGGAATGTGAAATCGAAAAGAATCTACGATTAGCGCAAATTCTATCATTGCTTTATATATTTATCCGGTCTAACGCCAAAAACAAAATAAACTGTTTGATTATTACATTTCCTGCCATTTCAAAACGTTTCACCTTAACTCTTTTTAGCATGTTCGCATGAAAATTAGAAGTAGTAAACGGACACCTTTAAGTAATTACTTAAACTACTCCATTAACATAAATTACCTATATGGGAATTGACGTAGACCATTGAAGTGTGACCATCCAATGTAGTGCGTTGAAATTAATGTTTTTTTTTCGGTATAAGTAATTCACGCGATGGTGGACATTTGCGTTTTCAGTTAGTGTGGCCGTAACAGTTACAAAGCGGTGCGCGCGAACACACACCTTGTACCAGCGTTGCCAGAATGTTACTTTTCTAACAGTTAACGTTACTTTTGATCCTCTCATGTTACATCCATGTTACACGCCTCAAAATGTAACTTTTATGACTTAAAATATTGAAATATTTCCAGTAAACAAACAAAATATTTGAAACAATCATGTCAGTTTAGTTTGTATTGTATTTTTGTGTATTGATTAGTTTCATTTTCCGTATAAAAATGTATTTTTTTATTTTAACTTGCATCGTTTTGCTCCAATGGATTTATAGATCCATTATTGATACTTTTCTCGTGAAAATGTTACTTTATTAGCTGTCTCAGGTTATATGTATTTGACTATCTGCCACTGGCAACACTGCCTTGTACCTAGTGTATGGGAGTTTTTGGCGGGAACCGAAAAGATGGTGTCGTGGTTTTGTATTATTTTCTAAAACTTGTGATTCTTCGAGTGTTAAAGTGTAATAATGGTGGATTATTAACGTTTACCGGTTCGTCAACGTGCACGAGTGTGGGCAAATGATACAAACATCGCGAAACGCGATTTTTCGTGTTCTCTACAAAACTTCACTTAAAGTTTCAGTAAAGTATCCATAACTTTACTGGAATGGGGAAAGGGGAGGGATTCATCGTCTTCATCATCACCTCATCATCATCATCTCATCATCTGTTACTGAAGGAAAAAATATTACTAAGTTAGGCATTAAGGACTTTGTATCCAGTTGCCAATAAATTAAAAAAAAAAAAAACCTAGTGTATGCTCCCATGGTATAACAATATACTCCGCCAGGTATTCCGCTCACGTGAGCAAACACATAGTGACGTCAATCGATGCCAAAGCAAGACCGAATTAATTTATTTACAAATAGTTCGAAAGAGACGGATGACGATGACGAGTGACGTCATTATGTGTTTGCTCCCTTGTTTTTTAATCAAGTATGCTCCTATGTACCACACATCCACTAACCGCATTAAATGCAAGTACCAACTCATTTCTGGGTATTTATACCCGTTTTATAGCCGTGAAGCGTAGAAAAGTCAGTTAATGCCGAGGCTACAAAGCTATTTCATTTTGATTAGACTCACGGGCGTCGTAATTGTTTCGCCTGGTTTTAGTTTTAATAACCATTGGCCTCTGGTAACCGTTAATATTTATTACAAGTACACGTTAATACTTATTACAAGATGCGGTAATAGCCTTAAATGTTATCATGTTTTTCAGAATGGTTAGATGATATTAGGTGTGGTGGTTCTTCGGTGTTACCCGTGCGGCTTAAAAGTACCGAGCCTTTGAGTTAATCCAGGGAATGAACTGTATCCGTTCCGAATTATTAACTTCCTAATCTAAAATCCATATGAGCACGAAGAAAAACAAAGTAACACAGTTATTCACAAACTTTATTTATATTTTATGTAGGGAATAGGATTACCATGGTATAACGCAATCTATTTTTTAAACTCACTTAGGAGTAGAAAATAATCCTGAAATCCTTAACTGTCTAACTACTCGAAATCAGCATCATAGAGCAGAAGCAATAGACCTAAAAAATAAAGTACTTAATCTATTTAATTTAAATATTGGCGTGAGTTTTGGGACACTTCTTATTTGGGACTTGGGATCTACAACTGGGGGGCAACGCAGCTCAACCGATGCTTAACTGAACCGTTGATGTTGCGTTTGCCATTAAAAAATCTGACGGGGAACGGCTCAGTATAACTTATGTCTCATAAACGTATCAGCTAGACTACCGGTGACACGTTTGTGAAACGTTAGTGATACTGAGCCTCTCCCCGTCCGATTTTTTGTGACAAACGCAACATCAACGTTTTAGTTTACCATCGACTGAGCTACGCTGAATTGCATGTATTAATACAAAGAGTATCAATACTCTTCCGTAGTATAAAAAGTAGAAGTAGAAAAAAAACCTACAACTAACTATATTGGCATTTGTCCGACCGCCGGCAAGTTTATGTGAGTTGACTACTTCCTTGCTTAAAAACGTACAATAAAATCCCGTGCGAATAAAAGAAGCATAAAAAAGAGTTGATCGCTGACTGTTCAAGTGTTCACACCACCGTGCCGCCGCGCTGGCGAGTACTCGCTTGACAATTTTGTCGCAATACTCACCGGGCAAGTATCGCTCGGCGGGTAGACAATTCTCGCTCGGCGTACGCTCGCTCGCTATAGCACAGCGACAAATTGGAACTATAAGTACACTTGCTTCTCGCTGTTCTCCGTCTAACTTCTAGCTCTACTCGCTACTTGCTCAACCGGTGGTCGGACAGCTGCCTTAGACGTACCGCAGTAATTTCAATTCGTTCAGGGGGCCTACCCTTTTGCAATGATGGTTACGTTCTGTTGTCAACGCTGCGCGACTGCTAACCGTATCGCCGCGCAACAAGGTCCATGCTCACGCAGCGTCGAAGAAAAATGTAACCATCATGGCAATATAAGATGTCGTAGTAGGCTTCCTGGTGACATCGACTTACGGCAGGCGCTGTTGTAATCAAAATAATATTGTAGGTACGTGCCCAAGGTGTATGTATTGTATTTTTAAATTAGTTCAACAGATGGCACCACCGGTAAATTTAACACGCGGTGGTGTTATGTTCGCGAAATTCACTGAGCCTTTTGCCGTAATAAACGTTGATAAGCTTGTCACTGAACTAAGTTGTTTGATTTCGACTTACCCGGACCTTAATCAATTTGGAATTATTTCCAGTACGTCATACAATTTTAGTAGTCAGTACTTTTTTATCATTATGAAATACTTGCGAAAGTAGGTTAGGTACTCTGTAAAAATGCTGAGGGAAAATTTAATTTGAATCACTCTCGTATAATAATATCCAAGTTTCTGAAGTCTGAGTATTTGATCTCAGAGGATAGAAGTTTATTTGAATACCTAACTAATATTCAAACAAAATACTTGTAGTAATTTCTCAGGGATATTATTTTTAATATTCACAAATTGAAATAAAAATACAATTAAGTAATTTAGTGAAACAATGGTACCTACCTAATATCTTTGTTTAAATATTATACTTTTGATGGAATTAACTGAGTACTTTAAATTAAGATTTTGTAAAACCTTTTGAAAGCTTTGTTCATATTAATCATTAGAATTGTAAGCAAGTACCTACTTACCTAGATAATAATTATTATTAAGATTTGTTTGTAAAACTAATTTGGTTTTATAAGAGTGTGCATACCTATGCACAAGCGATAGCAGCCTAGTTGGGAGAAGGCCCGCCTCTCAAGCTAGAGGGAGCTGGTTCGACGGCACGCACCAATTTGTTCATTGTGTGAGCATATGTGCGTATTGTATGTCATCTGCTACATGACTGGAGCCCGGTGTATGACGACAGCCTCGCCACACACATTTGGGACTAAAAATCGTATCGTATCGGCGAAGTGTGGGTGTTGTATTACATCTCTGCCAGCCCCCTCGGGGGAGAGGCGTGACGATATGTTTTTTTTTATTTTTTATGTAGAATAGGTCGACGTTTGACCACCAACTCGCCTGATGTTAAGCGACGTTGTGGTCTAAGATGGAGCACGACGACCCTAAGGTACTTATTCACTCTAGCCTTGAAGTTTTGTAGAGTGAAGAAGTACAAAGACGGCAGTTGAGTGAGGCGCTACAAGTGCGCTACTGCTCAGACCCGTCTTCGGAACGGTTACACCGGACTACATCCCGAAACACGACTAGGTCATTTCACGGCATGGCTTGGTCCGGTGGGTGGTAACTAGCCACGGCAGAAGCCTTCCACCAGAGTAAAAAAGTTATGTTATGTGCATACTTTCCGATCTATTAATGTTGAAACAGGTTATAGGTACCTAGTTATAAGTAGATATCTTCAAGAAGCAATATCTCTCGTTCAATATTTATTAAAAACATCATCGAAATTCGAAAGCCAGTAGTTGTATTTATATGGTAAATATGAATTCCAGTGGTGTATCAAAGGCGAAGACTATGTCAAATTCATGAGCTGTTCGTGAACAAACTGTGTACAGAAATATCAGGTGTATTGGTATTCTACCCACTTCTCGAAGGTATTCAAATTTGGTAGAAATATGGGACGTAATCATATTTTGCTGTGCCCCAAAATAGTTTCATATAAGAAAACCGAACGCAATATAATTTAAATAAACCAATTTAGTAGACTATATTAGTTCGCCCCTAACCCATATCTTCATAGTCCTAGACCGATTTAACTCACATTCAAACTTAAAAATTGTATTTGCATGTACTACTTGTCTGCAAAACGCCCTAGAGATCAGATCAAGGATATTCAAATTCAAGTCAAGTCGAACAAACAACGAGTAACATTATTATGAGCTTAACAAAACATATCGTCACGCCTTTCAACTGAGGGGGCTGGCAGAGGTGTAATACGACACCCACACTTTGCCGGACGATATTCAGCCCCAAATGTGACAGGGGGCGAGCCTGTCGCCATACACCGGCAGTCATGTAGCGTTTCGTTTCAATAAAATAAAACGAGACGCAGCATATGGTTGACTTTCGTTTGCTTTGGTCTGTACGCAGCGTAAGATCAACTGAGATGTTTTCAAGAATGCTGTAAGTAGTGTAGGCGAAAAAGGTTGCACAACAAATCATTTTCCTCCAAGCATCAACAAAACGACGAACATGTTTACAAAACCCTGAACTGGGTAGAGGCACTAAGAACTGGGGCTAGGGGCTTGTCGGTGAAGATTTTTAGTTGTTATTTCCACAGCTTACCTTTCAAACTTCCGAATTCTTCCAAGTATTTATCTTAATAAATAAAATAAATAAGTTCGGGACACTTGCACACACGGACATGTAACCCCAAACTAAGCAAAGCTTGTACTATGGCTGCCAGAGAGTAATATACATCCATATATATTTATTTATTTATTTATACATGAGATACTTTAATTTTTTGGCAAATCAATCAAGATAAGTTTTGACATGCTTTACTTGCTTGATATATATATTAGTGTCGCAAATATATCAGGCAAGTAGATACAAGATTTGATTTTAACATTATTGTTTTTTTATTTAACTAACAGCGTACTGTTAC
The DNA here is from genome assembly GCA_911728515.1 of Peribatodes rhomboidaria. Lineage (NCBI taxonomy): Eukaryota > Metazoa > Arthropoda > Insecta > Lepidoptera > Geometridae > Peribatodes > Peribatodes rhomboidaria. The sequence goes on from OU452168.1 coordinate 7,741,133, forward strand.
ATGATTTTTAAAAATATTTTATGTAGGCTTTAAGTTGTAGTATATAGTAGAGAAATTATTTACTTTTAACCAAATTGCTAGCCCGTACCTTATAAATCAATTTAATTTTTCACAAAAATGTTCGCTACCTAAATAAAAGAGCCATTTATTTAAACTTCTAGACGCCCCTTACATCCGGCCCTGTTCCCAAACATAGCCCTCCCACAACAAAGCAATTCCGAAGGATGAACCCATCAAAAATGACAGGGGATCGAATCAAATCGTACAACTCATTGAATATTGTACTGAAAAGTATTAACTTAATTAAATAGGCGTCGTACACGTGGGAAATCTAAATTGAAATCTTGTCCCTCTCCTTTATTCTATTCTGCAAGATTATTTTACACAATAATTTGTTAGATTAAAATCATAATTGAACAAAGTTTGTTGGAACTTCATTTACCTGTTTACGTTTATTTTTACGTTTGTTCCGTTTAGTTCGGGTTCTTAAAATAAAGAAAAAAACTCTCCTTGTTTGTTTAAAACATTTCATGTTGAATTTTATTTATTTTCATAATTAAGTTTAAAATAAAAGTAAATTTAAAAGAATGTGTAAACAAAGTTCTTTAAAGACAATAAAATACGTGTTATTGAAGTAAATAAGTTAAATTAGAATTAGATTAATGAGATGCGTTATGAAGCGTTATAAGGATGAGTTACAAGGCGGTAGAGTCTATTTAAAAAAACTATAACGTTCATAAGTGTATCTTTGATACCTAAATTGCATAAAAACATTTTGACTTTGACTTTAAATTGCACCAACTAACTTTAAAAGCTTAACCGGGACAAAAAATCTCTGGTTTACCAGACGATTGGTTACGCTTTGGTAATAGTGTTTTTTACAATAAAAACCGTACAATTACAATACAGCCGTAAAATTTTGGCTAATCAGATGTATAGTTAAAGTTAACTGGTGAAACTTACCCTAAGTAAAAAATGAGAGTTCACATACATTTTCAGTATTCAAATTCCATCATTTACAGCATGTTATTTGTTTAGCTTTGGTTCCTCATTTCTTTTACGGACCGCTAGAGTGTGGAATACTCTGCCAAAGTGTGTGTTCCCTGACACTTATAATCTAGATTTCTTCAAGTCTCGAGTGAATCGGTTTCTTCTAGGCAAGCGTGCTCCATCGTAGGCTGCATCACTGTTTATCATCAGTCATGTTAGAAGATTTTTTTTTGTCGTTTTTTTTTCGTGTCGTGGGGGAGTGCATTTATACACATTCCTTGCTACAGCCCGGGGGAGGCGGAGCGGGGTATGTCGGACTCGCTGCCAGAAGGGCACCCTTACCGACTAAAACTCACGGTATCCATCCTCATCAGCAAAGGCGGGGTCAGCGGCCAAATGCAAGCCTACTAAGATATATAAAAAAAAGGCGCTATAAATGAAAGTTCATGAATGGAACTCGTAAAAAATAAGTATGCTTAGTAACCTAGTTTTCGTACAGAACACTCTTTACGCGTTGTGAAAGCTATCAGCAAGTCCATAAAAAAGTTTTGAATATCAAGCATCCATTTAGATGCGGAAATCATAATTTTACGCCGCATAAAACTTACCCGATTCTCATGAAACTTTTAACTTTCGAACACATTTGCTCACTAAATCTTTAACATTAATAATTGTCTTACTTTTCCTTCGTCTGTTCTCAAAGCTTAGTTAAAACACTAAAACTTTTTAGTATTCTTCGAAGAAAATCTCAAGTTGTTAGTTAAATTCAAATTGGATAACTTTGTGAATTTATGTGAACAGTTTTAAGTCACCTATTATGTCAAGCTACTCGTTACATGCTCGAAACTCTCTTTTTTATCAGAGAACGTGTGCGATACTGGCGGCGGTCAACGGACCGAAATGAGATACCCATACTATCTGAGGTAGTAATTGCCGACACAAGTAAGCAAAATAAATATTCTGAAAAAGGTAACGCAACGAAATTGATGATAAAAAAATGTTAGTAAGGCTGTTTATATTATTAAGGTGTACGGTAAGGCACGGCAGTTGTCTCGCTCGCTCGCGACTCTATTATAATATTAGATGTAAAATTATAGAATGTACTTTTGATAAATTTACTCAGATCAATCTAGAGGAAAAGATGGAACACTGCGTTATATCTCGCTGAAGCCACTTCTTTTTCAATGTGTGTGCGTTGTGATGTTGCCATGAAAAACATTTACAATTGCACGAACACTAATGTTAAATCCCAAACTCTACGTTAGCCATTTCCGTTCCAAAATTCCAAAACTGCCCATATTCGTAAGAGTTTAAAGTTACGGCTTTTTCAAAATTGACTTGTAAAAAACCGCACAGGTTTTAAAAAGAACCTCAAAATGCAGTCCTGGCCACACTTTTATAATGCACTACGTATATTTAAGTACATGAAATTATACCATAAACCATTGTAGATAATGTCGAGGTAAGAATGACCAAGCGAGTATCGTAGTTTTTTTGCGTCAATGTGTGAGTTTTGTGTACCTATACGACAGTAGCGTAGTTTTTGAATGGTTTTTGGCTTCACTTAGATCATACGCCGTGCGCCATCTTATTCTCTAGGTTGATCTAAGTAAATTTATTGAATGCATTGAAAACAGCATTACAAAGTAGTCAGAATAATTTTCATATTGATATTTATGATGAGTGCTCAGAGAAATGTATTGTAAAAACGCATTTTTTACGTGTTATTGTATTAAAACTATAAATATCCCGGAAAAACAAAAAAAGCTGCAAAATGTTGTATCTTGTGTCACTTCTACTATCAAGACGATTCAAGTGACACCTCACATTACAAAATCCATCAAGCTGTTTAGCCTGTAGGGCGTGCCAAAGAAACCTCATTCATACATACTTACATACATCTTACATACATACACTCGAAAAACATAACCCTCCTTGCACAGTCGGGTAAAAATCATCTCCAAGGTGGCACTGAAAACGGTGCATCTGTTTGGGAAAGCTCTCTGAAACGGAAACATCGTTGTCAATGCGTTTTTTTTAAACTGAAAGCTTAATCATGGAGTACTGAAAATTTGCAAGCTTTTCTCAGAATTGATTTGATAGTTGAATGCGTCTTTTATTATGTTTATTTATAGAGTATTATTTATTGTACAATTAACACTCAATCTACTTTACTTTTTGCTATTCTGATCCTTATAACATTTTAACTTCACGTCTCATTGTTTTAAAGCGGTCATACGGTTCGTTTTATACATTTTGTTGTTCCATTTAGGTAACAGTTTCATTACCTACCTATTTAATATATGAGAGCGGACCCAAAAGGACCATGTTTCGGAGAATGAGAACATTAAGTTTCTACAGCTAGTAGGTACATTGTGTACATTGTCTACGATGTAATAAAAACGTCTGCGTTTACTTTAGGCATTATTAGGTCGTGTATTTGCGAAAAAACCTTTCCTTGCCTTATTATTTCTTATGAAGAAAAAAGTAACTTGTTTGCCAAGAACGACTTTAATAGATATTATTTTTTCCATGAACCTGTAATACTTACCTACATTTGGTTCCTAAGCATTGAAAGAGGTATTTCGTTTTTTGTCTTTCACTTGTTTTGCTTTACGTAATAGTACCTGGGGGGCGATTCAGCTAATCATAGCCGATGCTTAACTGAACCGTTGACGTTGCGTTTGTCAAAAAAAAGACGGCTGGTGAACGGCTCAGCATCACTAATGGTTCACAAACGTGTGAGCTAGAGCTCGACCGCTGCTCCGCCCTTACTTAGTCTGTTAAAACGGACTGACGTCACTCTTACGTAGCTAGGATGTTTCTGCGGGGCGTTTCACTGAGGCCACTTCAATTAATATTTTGATTCCGTAAAATTGTATCAAGATGGGTGCATCTTGTTAAAGTTACCTACACCAAAGATTTACCTACTATTGTATGTGCTAATTACTTAGTATAAGGCTTTAAGCACACTGACGGAAATCGTGAATAGTTGCGTCTGTATTCATCATGTATTCTACGAACAGATTCGCAACAATTCCAGCATCTCGAGTCAATCTGTATGAAGTTTAAATGAAAAATTTGTAGGTTCAAGCATGTACTTAGTAATAGTACTTACTTATTTTATTTGTATACTTACTGAAAAACTTATTTTCGCATTTTATATCATCATTAGGTATCATCAGCCTATCTAATGTTTGTCCATTCCACTTGACTGCATGCGCCTCTAACCTAACCGTAGGGTTAGTAATTAACTTATTCTATGACTCGATGAGTATTTTAAAACCCTATGAACTGGCTTCACTGTGTTTTCGTTTCGGAATAAATAACAGTACAAGTAGGTAGGTACAGAAGAATCATGCTGACACAGTAAGCATGCGAATTTAAACCTACTCACAGCGTTAATAAGCTAACGCTATAAGACTAGTTGTTGATTGGACGAGTTAACGTGACATTTTCAAAGCTCGTATCTCGTCCGATCACCAGCACCTCTAGTATGCGCGCGCGGCAAAATTCTTCTCGTCACTTTGTCATGTGAGAACGTGACAAGGCTATGTCTAAATATACGTCTGTCTTCGATAAAAAGAGTCAACTTACCGTTGTCGCGTTGCGCATGCTAGGTCTGCTGGTGACGTTAGAGCTTTACTGATTCTAGAAACAGAATCGCTTGGAAACGATTTCAACCTATCAAACATTTAGAAACCATTAGCAATGCCAGAAATTTAAATTATAAATGTTAAAGTTGTCTAGGGCCCTTTGTCACTCAAGTCTGTATTATCGGGTTAATATATTAAGTAAGTCTGTATTATTGAGTTGTGAGAAAGCAAAATATTATGGGTAGTAGAATGCCCTAAAGGTATAGTGTATAAGTACGTTGTTGTTTAATATGGAGGTATGTATAAACTAAGAACCTACTATTATTCTTTATTTCGTTATTTTTATGTATTTGTGCTATGCAGCACTTTTTGGCTTTTTCAGTGACTATTCTTTAATAAAATCTGCAAAAGAATTACATTTTTACTAGCGTTATCCCCGCGCCAGGTCCTACGCGCGAGTAACTCTTAGCTGAATTCCATGCAGAGGGCAAACCTATATTATTGGCGCTGTGTACAACGCAGAGTGCGCTAGGCCTGGTTTCAGGTCCGCGGATTAAAATGGCTTGATTCAACCACTATCTCAGACATTTTTGTCTGAGTAAATAAAGCAGACTCATATTGCAGGGAAGAGGCCCCCTACCCCTATCTTTACCTGAATACATCACTGATTTATTTGACACAAAAACTTCTTTCCCTTAGCGAAAGCGCACACTATGCAACAGCTTGACGACTAAACGCAATGATAGATTGCAGCCGACAACATTCTTACTTTTTGCTCAAAATTCTACGCAGTTGACATTTGAGTCGCAGAGTGCCAAGAACAGTAGTTGGTCATCGGCCACGGACATGGTGCGTGGGCCACCTACGGTGCATTTGCGAAGACACGCGCATGCAAGACGATTAGATCCAAACGACAGCTATGCGTCTAGTCGCAGCGACAAGATACGTGCCCGCGCAAGCTGTGCATTTGCGCTGGCACTTATGTTATACCTACTTACTTTTCATTTCTAATGTCATTTTCAAGTATGCTGTCAATTTTGACTGATAATCCCGAAATTTTTCAAATTACATCGAAAGAGCTAAACGTTGCTCGTGGATGGCACGTTCTTCTTGTGCAGCTACGGAACGGCATACGTACACCATGCATGGTATAATAATACACTTCGCCAGATACAGCATTCCGGTCACGTGGGCAACACGTAGTGACATCAATCGATGCTTAAGCAAGACCGAAATATGTTATTAACAAATAGTTCGAAAGAGACGGATGACGATGACGAGTGACGTCATTACGTGTTTGCTCCCAGAATGCTAAACCCATGATCCAAAAAACAAGGTCTAACATTCCAGGCGCAAACACGTATGACGTCACTCGTCATCGTCACCCGTCTCTTTCATACTATTTGTAAATTTGTTATTTCGGTCTTGCTTAAGCATTGATTGACGTCACCACGTGTTGCTCACGTGACCGGAATGCTATTCCTGGCGGAGTATATTATTAAACCATGATTAAATCTTGTTTTTTTTTTATCACGACGTACACAAACTAGGTAGAGTAGTTACTACTAAAAATTGATAGCATGCATAAAATAAGTACCTACGCTGTTTTTTTTCCAATAACAAATTTAACAGTGACATAAATATGTCTTTTAAGGCCTACCTACAAGTTTAATAAAATGCACAGTTATTTTACAATTACGATAGGTATGTATATTATATTATACAATAGGTACGAGAAAGTACATTAAAAATTAAAATTTACACTATTAACTCACTGAACATGCAGTCAAACTTATTAAAACATGTACCTAGCCATAAGTTTCGGAAATATGACCACGATATGACCACTGCCAACCTCTTCGAGGAAAAGGCGTGACGTCCCCCTTCCTTATCAGAGGGCAGGGTGTGGCGATATAACAGACCTATGTTTTTTCTGACGACATGTTACGTTATCTCTTAGGCCACTTAGATCCACCCAGGCTCCGCCGGTGGAGCAAAAGCTATTTTTTCTGCAAACGTGAGTCTGTTAGAACATGAAGCAGTTCGTGTTTCGCTGTCGTATGTTTGCATTGCTTCTGGTCCGTTTCTGCTAGGTTTTATGACACAGAATCTTGGGAATTTACAAGGAATGTATTAGTGAATCCGGCAACATTTTGTAAACGTCATGTAAAGATAGATAACATGGATGGACTGGTCATTGATAAAGTCAATCAATCATGAAGTTTCAAAGACGTTTAGCTATCAGGCTATTATCACGCTATCCGCTATCGGAACCGGCAACGATGAATTATTGGGACGGCCGGTTGCGAAAAAATGCTTAGACCTAACCAAATGGGATGTCAATGTAACAAAATTAATATAATATTACAGTAAAGTTGTACTGGTCACAGCATAATTCTACTAGGTACCGGGCGCTCATAACCGATCACCGATCTTACACAACAGACGACACCGTGAGTTCGAATGGGTAACCGCAAGTGGCATTTATAACAGAGTGCTACTGTAGCTCGGATGGCACGTTAAACCGTAGGTCTCGGTTGTTTGCTCTAGTAGACAAAGTAACAACAATAATAATAAAGCCATGTCAGAAGCCAATATTGCACCGGCTACGGTATTGCAACCACAGACTTTTAAACTGTAATTCAGGTATTTAAATATTTATGGAATCTATGTTGTCTATGACGTGAATGAAAAAGTAGAGTTTGAACGTTCCTCTTTTAACTTGATACTGTTTCCTTTCATTTCTTCTATCTATATTATCTCAGAATAATAACTTATATACATTTTCTTTCATTCTATCTACCCCACCAGGATTATTTCTCTTCTTTTCTTTTTATATTAATAATACTATCACCTCCCTCACTGTTGATGGCAAAATTGCCCCAAAACCAAAAGGGGCAGAAGCCACTTAAAAAAAAAAAACTTGATACTGACAAATGCACAAGACGTGCGACGCCAAATTCCCCTATGCGGGAGAACAAAAAAAAAGGTTACTCTAGTTTCTTTATAAATAAAACCTACCCATAGATTCAAACGTTTCAGCAACGTGTCACTAACGTGTCACCAACGTGTCACTAACGTGTCACCAACGTGTCACCTACACCAACATACAGAAATAAATCTAATATTCTCTCCCACTCTTAACCACGCTCTTACCCATTATATGTCCTACTCCCTCATGGTGACGTCAGCCTAGTCTCCTATTCTTGACGCGTGAGATGAGATCTGGTCACCTTCACTCTCGACTTTTCAAGCGAGATAGACAAAGACCAGAAAATATCTCGAATGGTAGGAATAGGTACCCTGTATACTTACTTTTCTCCTTCACTTTGTTCTATCTTCGACATTGTCTTAAAACAACACCTACTAAAACAATAGTTTAATAGCTTTAAATAATGTCTAAAGTTTAATAAATAGCTCTACATCAACTTATGGTTTATTTGGAAAAACTATGTAAAAACCTATTTATGCTTCTTTCTTTTGCTCATTGTACGTTTCATATTTCTTGCTAAAAATAAAACTAGTACTTTTCTTCCTTTTCTGTTTTTTTCTCCTATAATATAACCTGAAAACCTGTAAATTAAATAGGTAATTAGAAATCTATTACTATTTTCCATGGACGTATGCTATTTTTTTAGGAACAAATTTTCCTTGCCTGTTTGACATAAATCAAGTCAAATTGTTAAAATACATAATACCAAAGAGTATGTAATATAGATACTTATTACCAACATGCAAGTTTAATTGATTTACTTCTATCTTTTATGATATTGACAAAATGCAACAATATGAACGAAAGTGATGTGTTTAGCATAGAATAAAGGAATGTAACAAGGAGAGATGAGAGTGGGCACTGGCACAGTTTCTTGGGAATAAACAGTATTATTTTATATCATAATTTATCATCAGCATTCTCAAAGGTTTAGTGAGAGTAGGAACAAAGTATACTCAGTTGTGGCCCCAGTTAACGTACTATCTCTTTACCACTTTACCTTTACCATTCCATATACCTACGCGGAGCTAATTCGACCGGGCCGACTGATTATAACAAACTCTCTAGGCTGACACATGTGCACTTCAGTAATTTACTATAAAAAATTCTTTACTGGATTCACTGGATTACTTATCGGGTTCTGGACTTTTCGCGTCGACGTTTGTCCTCTTAACAAAAATACAAGCCCTACGCTTGTATTTTTGTTCAATATGCAATAGAATCACTTGTTTCCTGCAGAAAAATTAGAAGACCACACATTCAACAAAATCACTACTTTGTTTGGCAAAAAAGTAAAAGTTGCGTTACTAATTTTGTATCAATTGCGGACACTCGTGCATTTTAACAAATCGATAAAGGTTATTACACCACCATTATTTTAGTTAAATACTCAAAGAAACACAGTTTAATAAAATAAACAAAAATTGCCTTTTTCTGATTCCCGGCAAAAATATTCAAGTTTTTTTTTAAAGCTTTCATGACCATGGAAACAAAATCCTTCAGTATTGTATAATAATATGGTGGTGGTGATAATGTAAATAAATTCCGGAGTATTGAAATTTTTGAAGTTCCTTTCAATAAATTATTTCCCGTATATTTGCGTCTCTCAACTGTATAGTGTCGCTTAGTTACTGTGGTTCATAAGTTGCCGCGTCGGTCTGAAAATAAATCACGTCACTAGTTCACAATAAAGAAAGAGGAAGGCTTTAAACATAATAAAATTACACAGAATTATTTAAAATATGGTTGTGAACTAGAAACAATACAATTAGGTATGAATTTAATGTTTTTTTTGTTCTTAGCTCTTATTATTACCCGACTGCGCAGGAAAGAGGGTTATGTTTTTTCTAAAGAGTATTGGGGATTACACTAAAAATTCAGAATTCAAACTAAACTTAACGTCTCCAATTCCTAGCAAACCTTTTTCGTTTGCAAATAAATGCTCATGAAAACAACAAGTAATAAAATATGTATTATGTATGTTCTAATTTAAATTTATATCAATTTCTTAATCGCGCAGTGATGATGTTTTAAAACGCGCATAAGTTTAATTTATAACATTTCTAAGACCGCAACTTGACAGAGTGCAGTTTTCAGGGTTTTTATGGGTTCCGTATACAGTATACTTACACTATCTATAATAGGTAATAGGGGTAATCCGCGATAATTAAATATTAAAAAACTTTTAGGGAGCTTTAAGAAACTTTTATCCAGATGGGAGTGGTTTCGATCCCAGCTTACAGCACGCATTAATTTGTTCATTGTGTGAATATTGTGTGCGTATTGTATGTCATCTGCTACATGACTGGAGCCCGTTGTATGGCCACAAGCTCACCCCCTGTCATATTTATAGGACTGAATATCGACCGACGAAGTGTGGGTGTTGTAATATACCTCTGCTATCTCCTTTGGGAGAAAGGCGTGGTGATAAAAACTTACATTGAAACATTTTTTTGTTATAATGCCAAAGAACAAAAAGCTCGAAATCCATATCATACTTTACTTATAATATTAATCGCACGTAACTCTGTATTTCTGTCTGTATGTTTGTAGACTTTTCACGGCTAAAACGGCTGAACGGATCTTTATGAAATTTGAAAATTAGTAACAGTATTTTACGAGGAGGTTATTGGATACTATTTTCTGAATTCTGAAGTCACAGTGGGTCACAGTTGGTCAGACTATAAAGTATTTGCAAGTTGGTTTTCATTAAAAACTAGCTGCTAGCAGTAAATAGTATCCAATAACCTTCCTCGTCAAATGCTCTAACTAATTATCAAATTTCATCAAAATCCGTTTGGCCATTTAGCCGCGAAAAGCCTACAAACAGACAGAGCTACTATCGATTTTTTATTTATAATAATATTTGGGACACTCGCAGACACGGTGACACTTGTCGTCTGACCCCAAACTAAGCAAAGTTTGTACTATGGTGGCCAGAGACTGATATACATACATATATTTTTAAATACGTACTTAAATTAATAATTAACACCCAGACATAGAAAAAACACAAATGTTCATCTCATGAATGTTTGCCCTAGGTGGGAATCGAACCCGCGCCCCCTAGCTTAGAAGGCATGTTCACTACCGACTGAGCCATCGAGACAGTGTATAATATCAGTAAGTATGGGTCGTTAGGAGATATTTTTTGCAACACAACCTTTACTCATAAAATACCATGTTATTGGCTGTCCCACGTATCGAGATAGGGAGCAGATATTCTATGGTATCAAGCTATGTGTTTCAAACACTGTTTTATAAAGCTATTGTGTTTCATACTATGGTGAAAAATTCATTGTAATAAGTTGACAACACTGGGCTACAGAAGCTACTGATAAGTAATCACAATACTTCACTATCACTACATAGTATAAAACAAAGTCGCTTTCTCTGTCCCTATGTCCCTTTGTATGCTTAAATCTTTAAAACTGCGCAACGGAATTTGATTTTTAATAGATAATTTTTTAATAGATAGAGTGATACAAGAGGAAGGTTTATATGTATAATAACATCCATTAAATAGTGGATAAATACTGTTATTTTTGAGGTTTCTAATGCGATGTCGTTAATTATCTTTTTTTTTCCGCTTACATTGCAAACGCAGGCTGAACCCTACGAGATTTATCAAAATAATGTACTTACTAATTATTTGTACACATTGAAAAGGTCTACAGAAAACTCCACGATGGTAAATGTCTCTCTCGTTTGAAAAATCATAAAAGTGAGAGGGACCAAGATAATATCTCACACTTCAGAGAGTCCGTGGTCTACGATTGTTTTTTTAGATTTTACACGCACGACCAAAGGGAATCAAAACCTTTAGATGCGGGATATTTGTGAGTACATACTTAATCTACCTATACTTATAAACAAACTACCGCGCTCATGCTGCTTATAAGGCTCAACTTTAAAACGCCGTTGGCTTCAAATAATTTAGTAAAAAAACATTACAATAAAGCATAACATCACAGAGGGCTTTCATTTTTAGGCAAAAATATTTTTTTCACGGTGTTTCGTCTGAATTTGTTTGTCTTTGAGAAATGCTAGCTCAATGTTCAAAAGCTTCGAGCGTTGATCACTAGAGGCGCTAAAACCAGCTGAGCGCCGAATGCCAAATGTCATTGGCGCATCTTAACCCCTTAAGAAAACTTTTTTTGTTTTCAGTTTTAGCTCTAAACATTTCAATAGAGCGCTACTGGCGGAAACGTTAAAGAACCACAGACATCCAATACAGTAGTATTTTGTAGACGAAGTCTGTCTAAGGAACTAAGTTAAATGTATGGAGCCAAACGAAAACAAAAAAGTTTTCGCCAACCATCAAAACTCACGGAAAGCCCACAGCTTTTCTCAGCTGTCGAGATTTTTGTTTTGTATTTGAATGACAACTCATGACAACTGAAGAAAACACCAATAGATTTAATTACTTACAAAAATAATATTAATATATTTAATAGTTTAATAATTCTTAATAAAGTTATTCCTAATCGTAGAATGTAGTACATAATTATTTTACAGGGTGAAAGTAAGGAAGTGACTGGCATCATTCGCACATCTACATGCATGACAGCTTGAATAGCTAAGTACAGACCAGAAACCAAAAAAAAAGTGTGACACTTTGTTCCCACGAAGGGAACCACCGGAGATTTTCGAGGAAAAACTCCACCAAAATGATAAGTAACTATACATTTCTTCACCTACACCACTCATTCGCACCGCAAATTTTTAGCACATTTCTGCGGGATAGAAAACCTCCCCCTCGCTAGTTTGCCTTAGTTCTTGATGGAGGGTCCCGGCTTTTCCAGAGGAACTCATCACACTCCTCAGCACCGCACGTCAACTTTTCCCGGGACAGCTACGTGATGTTGTGTTTAGTCAAATCGGACAAGGATTTAGGGTTATGTGTGTTATGAAGTTACGTAAGATAAAAGATCTCAGTACGCAGCCAACTTCATTACATTGCCTATCTTTTAAAAATATCAATTATGTAATGATATTATCATGACAATTATGAAAATGATAATATAATCTTTGCGACTTAAAGCGATTATAAAAGCGAAGTGAGGCAAAAGATATTTTTATGAAAAATAGGAGTAAATGAGGCACTGGTGGCGGTACGAGTGCCTATATCAATAAAGTCAAAGTCACAATGTTTTTATTCAATTTGGGTATCAAAGATATACTTATGAACATCAAAGTTTTATAATAGACTCGACCGCCTTATTCGGAAAAAGAGCCACTACTCAGAAGAACAGGCAAGAAACTAAAGGGCAGTTTTTTTTAAACATAAATAGATAACTGTCTCACAAATATTGACTTACAACTAGGTAATACCATATTATATTTATGTGCTAGTGGCTACTTGGTAGAAATGGAATGTAACTCCTCTGGAAGACAGGTTGGCCGAGATAATGGGCCGTGCCATGACGTAGGTCCGTTACCATACGCGCGAATAAGCCTCATACTGGACGTGGTCCAGGTGGATATTCCATTAATACTGCACGTGCTAATTGACCGAGTCAAGCGAGTTCTCAGAGGCAAGTATCTTGCTTAATTTTTTTTTTAGTTTGAATAAATTAAAAGTAAAAATACATTTTCAAAAACAAGCTTTTTTATTTTCAAAAACAAGCTTTTTTATATTCAGCAAGCCCTTTCATTTTATACCCATGTTATTACAAGAGTGAAAGAGATGATAGCCTAGTTGGAGAAGGCCCGCTTCTCAACCCAGAGAAAGCGGGTTGGAACCCAGCCGACGGCACGCACCAATTTGTTCATTGTGTGAACAAATATGCGTATTGTATGTCATCTGCTACATGACTGAAGCCAGGTGTTTGGTGACAGGCTTGCCACATTGGGACTGAATATCATCCGGCGAAATGTGGGTGTTGTATTACACCTCTGCCAGCCCTCTCGGGGGAAAGGCGTGACGATATGTATGTATGAATGTATGTATGTTATACGGGTGCATAGAAAATAACTTGTCCGCCATTGAGGGTGTTCCGCCATCTGGGATTTAGAATGACATCATATTATTATAGCTAACCATGCATTTTCATCTAAATCGATTCGAGATATCTGCTTCAAAATTGAGTTGCCAGATTCCACCCGAACAAACATAGTTACATACACATATACATACATACATACATACATACATACATTGCAAATTAAATAAAAGCTTGTGATAATTACAATAAAAATGTAAACTATTAATATCACCCTCACCTGTAGTCTAGTTGGCCACGTTTTAGTACTCATAAACGTGGCCAACTAGACTACAGGTGACACGTGTGTGAAGCGCTAGTGGTACTGACCCGTTGCTCGTCCGATGATTAACCGAGCTGATGCCTAAATGGACCGTTGACGTGCCTATTATCATAAGAAGCAGACGGGCAACAGCTTGGTGCCATCAACGCTTCACAAACGTGTTATGTTTGTGAAGCATTGATGGTACCAAGCTGATACGTTTAAGAGACAGTGGTAATGAGCCGATCCTCGTCCTTTTTACGTCGATTGCTTGGTTCCATCAACGCTTCACAAACGTGCCATGTTTGTGAAGCATTGATGGTACCAAGCTGATACGTTTAAGAGACAGTGGTAATGAGCCGATCCTTGTCCTTTTTACGTCGATTGCTTGGTGCCATCCACGCTTCACAAACGTGTCATGTTTGTGAAGCATTGATGGTACCAAGCTGATACGTTTAAGAGACAGTGATACTGAGCCGATCATCGTCCTCTTTTTTATGGTTAATGCAACATCGATTGTTTGGTGCCATCAACGCTTCACAAACGTGTTATGTTTGTGAAGCATTGATGGTACCAAGCTGGTACGTTTAAGAGACAGTGATATTGCCCCGAACCTAATTTTTTTTTAATGGGACACTTTAACAAATGACTACTAAAATTTAAATACATACTTAAATAGATATTAACACCCAGACATAGAACAAACACAAAAGCTCATCACATAAATGGTTGCCCCAGGTGGGAATCGAACCCGCGCCCCCGAGCTCAGAAGGCAGGTCCACTACTGACTGAGCCACCGAGGCAGTCAAATTCAACGTCGATGGCTCAGTTGAGTATCGACTGATAGGCGAGTTGATCCCATGCTATGATGATCACTATTATTTGTTACGAGCACCTTGCGGTATTACTTGCGCTCAAAAAGTGACCTATGTATACCTATGTTTAAACCATCTAAGGAACCAACTAAAAAATTATGTACATTTATGAACTAATCCATTTTTTTCTCATATTTCAGATGATCGTTTTCGTTTTATTTAAAATGAAATGATTACACGACTTTCACGAAAATTACCCTAGAAGTGATAACATACGGAGCGACTTCAATAAATACCATAGATTTCGATGTTATTAAAGCTTTTAAAGCAGACAAAACTGAATAAAAACGGAGCAGAAGCTATGAAAAAACGCTAAGGCTGTCGCTTAGGCATGCGAGTTCTGCTAAGCCTAGAGCACAACAATAGAACGAGTACATAAAAAAAAGACTATAAGTGTGTTATCGATAATATAATGATTGATATTACTTGCTGCACCTTGCGGTGTTCCTCACGGTTAAAAAGTAGCCTATACTGTTTAATGAAAGCTTTATTCGGACTTTGTTATAGCTAGTGAGCTTTGTGATTTATTTATTTAATGTATTAAACAATTTAAAATGTAAATTTTTGGTGTGTGTTAATTTTGTAGGTAGGTGTCCAAATAATATAAAGCCTTCTATATACCTTCTATATTCGTGTAAGTAGGTCCTAGGATCCTGAGATAGAAAAAGTAATATTTCCGTCTATTTATTGATCGAGCGAAAGCAAAAGTTGTCATTAACTGTTTGATCGATGACAACTTGAGTATGTCCCGTTGATCAATCCGATTTAATATGAAATTTTGCAGGCAAGTAGTTCGTGCAAACAATTTTTAAGTTCGAATGTGAGACAAAATTGGTCCAGAGGTGCTATTCAGAATCAGATTCGAAAACTTTTCCGATCGGATCCCACAAATTTTAAACTCAAATTGTGCGACTCTCAGCCTACTTTTATACATTTTGGAATAGGGAATCGAGTATAAATGCGATCGGAAGAATGAATTGCGTTTAAAAACTTATGAAAACAGACTAAGATTCGAATAATTTGAGTTTAAAATTTTTGGTATTCAAACGAAAACGTTCCTGAATGATTGTGAATACCTATGCAGGAGTTACGATGAGACGAATTACTACTAGTAGTAGCTGATTCCTAGTCTGTCTAGATCTAGCCTATGTAGGTTAGAAAATTACTGGCACAGAAAACTATGTAGGTACGAGAGCCGTTTCGTTACCGCACATCTTAGCGGCACATGAACGGTCAGCGCTTTCGTTTCTTTTTTTGTTTTCGAAGAAGGAATTCGGTTTTGTCACTCAAAATTGACAGACACTTTGATAATGAC
This sequence comes from Peribatodes rhomboidaria, assembly GCA_911728515.1. Classification (NCBI taxonomy): domain Eukaryota; kingdom Metazoa; phylum Arthropoda; class Insecta; order Lepidoptera; family Geometridae; genus Peribatodes; species Peribatodes rhomboidaria. The sequence goes on from OU452168.1 coordinate 7,757,147, forward strand.
AAAGGAACCATAGGAATGAATGACGTTGTGCTAAATAAATCAGTGGTGTATTTAGGTACAGTTAGGGGGAGAGGGCTTTTTCTCTATGAGATATGAGTAGGTTCTTGCTTCGTTCTCCATATCAATGTTGAGCTAATTAAATTACAGCACCGAAACGAAGACACTAACCAATAAAGCTAGTTCATAGGTTTAAAACACTGCGAGCATTGTTTTTTTTAAAGATAAAATCCAAAATGAGGTTATCCGTCGTAGAACTAAGACAACCAACATACTTAGCAAAGGTTTAGCAAGTTGAAGTGGCAAATATGAAAATGAAATGGTGGTGCTCGTAGAAAGACCGATATCCGTTATTATTTTAAGAGTGGATACCGAGAATCACCAGACGTAGATTTGAGCACCCTGCCATCGAGTAGAGCGACAAACTGCGCTAAACAGCTGCATAGGTGGACGCTTAAAGCAGAAGATCGTGTCATGTATCGTTCAGTAAAACGCTCACGCTCTGAAATGGATCAACATTAGATATGCCGATGCTCATGATGATACTAAATGTAAAAATAATAGGTTTTCACCACACTAATACTTTTATTAACTACCTACATCCTTGAGATTACGTTTTTATCTTATAATTTAAACAGCAAATCATAATATAGTAAATCTTTGGTGTAGGTATATTGGAATTGTAATAAGATGCATCCATCTAGATACAATTTTATGGAATTGAGGTGGCCCCATCTAAACGCCCCGCAGAAACATCCTAGCTACGTAACAGTGACGTCAGTCGTTTTCAGCCGGGTAGAGCAGCGGTCGAGCTCTAGCTCACACGCTTGTGAACCATTAGTGATGCTGAGCCGTTCACCAGCCGTTTTTTTTTTGACAAACGCAACGTCAACGGTTCAGTTAAGTATCGGCTATGATTAACTGAATCGCCCCCCTGGATGTCCGAGCTTTGCTCGGTATTTTTTTTTAATTGTGTTTTTTGGAAAATAAACAATTGATTTTAGTCTAACCTCAAAGCAAACACTCATTGACTTCGTGTTACTTAACAACGCCATCTGCTGTTGTGTCGTTAAAGCAATTAGTTGCTCAGAAAAAATAGTATTATTATTCGCCAATAGATGTCAGGAAGAGTCATATTTTTGTTATTTTTCTACCAAGTTTATGTTTAAGTTGATTATCGATAAAACACGAATAAAATGACATTTTCTAAAAATGATTTCTAGCTAGATCGATTTATCGCCCCCGAAACCCCCTATATACTAAATTGTATGAAAACCGTTGGAGCCGATTCCGAGATTCCAATTATATATATGTCGGGGAAACATAGAGAAATAGGAAGCCGAGCCTTCACATCTCACTCCTGATATCGGGGTAATGTAGGAAAGGCCGCCGCGCTGTAACCTTCCACTTTTGGTGACGGAGAAAATCTAGTAGGCCGAGGTGTTGTGTCTGATTTCTCATCCGTGAACTCGCTATCATTTATGGTCGGCGTCAAACTTCAGGAACGTTGAAATAAGGGGACAGCATTGAAGGCTTTTCACTATTTTAATTATACAGTCACTTAGACTACTTATTTAGTGAATGATCACAAAGATAGTTGGCGATTTAGAGTAATGGGTTTACGAATGACCATTGCGTGCGACCGCTTTCAGCCCAGTCCTGTCAACCACTGACTGACAGACATGACGTTCGCCCGAAATCCCAAACGCAACTCCATTCGGTGTTAACCGCTCTAAATTACCATAAACAAATCGATTCATCGTCAAAAATAACAGAACAATAATACTATCGATTAACAACTCTCAAAATAAACTGATTTTCTTTATCCAATGATATCTCGCGCCGTCACGGCCATCCTGCATTTTCACACGTCCTCGGGTGAATAGTTCATCTCATCATCTGTGGACAATCATAAAAGTGCTCAAGTAACCACTTAACGCTCGGTCATTCTGACCGTCTCAAATCTACCTCCACAATATCGCAGAGAGCGATCACGATTATAGAACAACACAATTAAATCCAATGCTACCAACCATAAACATCGTACCAGAGTATAATCGACTCTTCCAACAGGAACTTCATATTCGTTACCTATGCCCATAAATTGTCATGATAATTGAAATAAGCAACTTGACTTTCAGTGAAATAAATTGTATTGGGACCAATCGAATAATCGAGGCTAAAACTAACTTATTAATCATACATCCAATGTTCCAAGAATTTAATCAAGCCACATTGAAAATCCAATGAAGGTACACATACGCGTTTGGACTTATGAAAACTGCTGTGTCCAATTTCAACCGAAAAACATGCCATTAAAGTTGTCACTTAGACTTGCCACACAGGCTAGGTCCCTCAGGGTGACAACGACAACTTCCCAGGGTGAAACTTCCCAGATTGACAACTTCCGAAAACGACAACTTTCGAAAGTGACAACATCCTAAATCGTCATCTACCTTAATTGACAACCGCCAAAATTATGATCTTCCTGAAACGACAACGCGTATTCTCAACCCTTTTTTAAATAACTGCTGCAGACTGTACTTTCATTCGTTTTTGTCCTTTGTACCACTTCATTACTGTGTAGTATATCAACAAACTAACAAACAATTCATATCACATCACACATGTAGTGCACTTAACTTTTCTCGAAATGCTACTTTCTCAATTGCCTCATTGAAACTCTATGATAAAGGTGCTATTGCGTTCTTAAACTCCTAGGTCTTACTGGCATATTTAAAGTATGTCAGCTTGACAATCCTAAAATGCAAATAGTGTTGATTTCTTTCATTAAATAATAATGAATTTCATAAAATCACAAAAAGGGAAAGACTGTTTGTTATGTAATGAGTACGAATACAATTTCATGAAATTTAACAATAACAACACAACTGTATGGAGATGTGCTAATAGGGATTTGTGTAGTGCAACTATAACTTTAAATAGTACGAAAGTCAACATTTTACGAGTTTTTTTTTTAAATTTTACTCGTACTTTAATGTTACACCGGGCGGAGTTTACTACATAGGCTTACCACACAGGCTAGGTATCGTCACTCAGACTATAATGCAACAAAAGTAAGGTTATCAAAGACTTGTCACACAGACTTGCCACACAGGCTTGCCACACAGGCTTGCCACACAAGCTTGCCACACAGGCTGGAGCCACATAAGACAGTACCATGTAGATTAGTGCCACACAGGCCATTGCCACACAGGCGAGTGCCACACAGGCTATTGCCACACAGGCTATTGCCACACAGGCTATTGCCACACAGGCTATTGCCACACAGAGTATTGCCACACAGGCTGTTGCCACACAGGCGAGTGCCACACAGGCTATTGCCACACAGGCTATTGCCACACAGGCTACTATTACACAGGCTACTGTCCTACCGGCAACTGCCCCTCAGGCTTAGTTTTATCAAAAGCATTGACACTAAATAAGTTATCTATTGACTGCATGACTCGTCTGTGTGTGCCGTAATCGGCACATTCTGACCAAACTGTTTGTGGGTATTTTCAAACTTTAAACAACTCCAATAGAAAATAACACTCTGACCTAAATCGTTTACGAATATCAAATAAAATGAAAACTTCTCACCGGATTCAATTGCTACTCGTAGGTGATCAATGGCTGCTTCATAGTGCAGGGGCCCAATTCGGAGATAGGAGATTTTCATCTCATCTCGATCTCGATTCACTACTACCCTATTCGGAGATTTGAGATTCTCATCTCACTTTTTTTTTCGTCCTTGTTGCTCTCGTTTGAAACGTCATAGGTGCGAGAGTGACCAAGATAAAATCTCATCTCATCTCACGCGCAGGAATAGCCCCCCTGGAAGTCTCCACTGCCTCCGACTACTCGAGACATCTCGCGCCACAGCCATCGAGATTATCTCGATCTCAAGCGTATAGAATAAGGCATCTCGAATTCATCCATTTTTTTTCGAGGTATGATGGAATCTCGAGTTGTAAGAATAGCCCTCCAGGCATTGACCGGATCTCGCACGTTGCTGCTGCTAATTTTGGTGCCCTTTTTCGATCAACGAGTGGCGATGTAACCTCGTTGCAGTAGTAACACGTAGGCGTCGACGTTTTGTTCGGTACACTGCTATCTTTCGTCTCTCGTAGTTTGTTAGTTGCGTCACATAGCATAGACTAGGTGTAATCAAACGCCGTCGAGATAATGCAAACGTCTACTCGATGCTCACTCTCTCATTGCCGCTCTGCTGCACTTTATGCACCACGAAGAAACAGTCCGCACACTCCACAATAATAGCACGTACACAGTTTTCTCAGTGTAGGGGCGACCCTATCAGCCATCTGTTGCTATGCCACTTCGCTTCCAGATCATTGTAGAATTGTAGCCAAAGACGGAGCCATATCTTGTTGCTGTGGACGTTATTCTTATCCCAATTCTGATATCGGGGAAAGAGAGCGGTGGTCCTCGTCATCATCTTCAGCACTCATCTTGTTAACTGTGGGCATTAGTCTTATCCCACTTCTGATGTCGGAGAAATCAGGGAAAGGAAGCCGAAGTATCTCTCATCCCACTTCTGATGTCGGGGAAACATAGAGAAATAGGAAGCCGAGCCTTCACATCTCACTCCTGATATCGGGGTAATGTAGGAAAGGCCGCCGCGCTGTAACCTTCCACTTTTGGTGACGGAGAAAATCTAGTAGGCCGAGGTGTTGTGTCTGATTTCTCATCCGTGAACTCGCTATCATTTATGGTCGGCGTCAAACTTCAGGAACGTTGAAATAAGGGGACAGCATTGAAGGCTTTTCACTATTTTAATTATACAGTCACTTAGACTACTTATTTAGTGAATGATCACAAAGATAGTTGGCGATTTAGAGTAATGGGTTTACGAATGACCATTGCGTGCGACCGCTTTCAGCCCAGTCCTGTCAACCACTGACTGACAGACATGACGTTCGCCCGAAATCCCAAACGCAACTCCATTCGGTGTTAACCGCTCTAAATTACCATAAACAAATCGATTCATCGTCAAAAATAACAGAACAATAATACTATCGATTAACAACTCTCAAAATAAACTGATTTTCTTTATCCAATGATATCTCGCGCCGTCATATATATATATATACAAGAATTGCTCATTTAAAGATAGAAGATTAGTTCTCCTATTTCGGTCACTTAATGCGAAAGGGAGATAGAAGTCTCGAAAAACTGGTCATTGTTGGCAATACCAGCAGGTGTTGCAAGCAAATTCCAGCAGGTGGTGATGGCAACTTTGGACCGGAATCGATGGAGGCAGATTGTCCGCTTAAAGGGGTCCAGTGACCACGATCCTCAGTAATGAAGAAGAAGAATATTAGTTCTGAATTATTTGCTTTTTCTAAACTAAATTAGATCGACATCAAGTTGCAAATATAACTGTACTTACTACCAAAGTTCACCAAAAGTTAACCAGCGGATAAAAAATTTAACCAACTGTTTTTGAAAACTATTTAATGAGATAGACGTCAAAAATGAACGGTTGATAAATAATTGTCAGGTATCATAGAAGTACTTTGATAAACATGGGCTTAACTAGTTTTCCTAAATAAAAATAGTGTTACTATATTAGAGACATTAAGGCCCCGTACTACACGAAATCACCAAAAACCAGTATTTTGTTTGCGCCTAGTTTGATATAAAGAATTATGATGATCAGGTAAAAAAAAAATACAGCTAATAGAAGAAACAACCAACTCTAGTTTAATTGAAGAACCATTTTAAAATTATTCTCATTTTGAAAAAACAAAACACAAAAAGTATCTTATAACTATTGGGACGTAGTTCTCTAAATTTTCAGCGATAACACCACATTTTTTTTCGATTATTAAATACCCAGATTAGTTCTCTAAAGTTAAACCGAGCAACTTATTCTTATTTGTGTTCTTATTAAGATTAATACCAATAAAAACGACAAAAAAAATGTATTTCTAGGCGCCGATCTCATTGTGCCATCAAATATGATTTACGATTTTTAACTCTAAATAAAGCGGGTTACCTAAACGTATGTGTGGGTAGATAGTCTTGGAATGACCGAGCCTTAAATGAATAATTACCAGGTTACATAGAAGTAATTTAAAGAACTTGGGTTTAAGTAGGTATAGTTCTTAATAATAATAATATAATAGTTCTTAAATACTTACTCTTTTTAAATTAATTAACAAGTTTAAAATTTTAGTCTTCATCATAACGATTTGCTTCTTAAACTCTCTTTTATCTTAATTCACCAGACTGGCATCGATAGACTGAGAATTCCGCACACCTTCGAAAAAGTTACTATTGCACACTTGCACTGAATATAAGAATAGCTTAAGTCCTTGCTTAACTATTATAAGCTACTCCTAGCATATTCTTCTAGCGATTATGCAATCCTTTGGCGAATTCAATTCGAATTCGCGAAATTCGTGCTAAATAATTTAGGTAGGAGTTTGCTAGAGGTATTTTAAACTAGTTAGCCTTAGGAAGGACTTACGCAAATCTTATAATTATTCGTCATAACGAAGGCTTGGAACGGCTGGCATTTATAGCTTGCGAATTCCACAAACCGGCAAAAAAGCTACTAAGACTTTTATAAAATACTCCTAAGCACACCCTATTATCTAACTTCGCCCACTAAATTAAGCTCTCGTCATAAAACCGGGACAACAGGCCGTATTAATCCAGCCTTCAGCCGTCACACAACAATGTTGGACAGGGGATGCCTTCACGTTAATCCCATTAAAAATGGACCACTTCTTAATTTATAATGGCCGTTGGACCGTTCCTTGATGAGGATACTTGTTTCAGTTAATTACGTCAATCCGGCAGGCTTGGGGGATTTATTTTAGTATCGGGATGGTGTAGTGTTTACAGATGTGCCGAATGTAGCTGGGAACATTCACGAGAAGTTGAAAAAAGTAACTGTTGTTAATTTTTAGGGTTCCTTAGCCAAAGGGTAAAAAACGGGACCCTATTACGTAAGACTCCGCTGACCAACCCTCTGTCTGTCTTTCTGTCCATCTCTGCCGTGCTAACAATAACCGCCGTAACCAACATTTTTGTCATAATTGAGTTAGTAACTTTTTCGGAATCTGCGTAACAAGATCTACGACTTTGTCTTTGACAGTTTTTAGAAAAAAAGCCTCTAAGAGTGATTTCTTTTAAGGTATAAGCGCGGTAACTACATATTTTTTCTTCTGTTCCTTCAAAAATCCGCCGTAAGCGCCTACACTGCTGTTATTTTATCAATGCTCTAAACATTCCAATGCTCTAAATATTCAATTTTTACAAATAACAGCGGTAACTTCATAGGATGCTTTTAAAATAAAGAAATTTCTAGATTCAGGTACCAACTTCCACATAATAAGCGCTCTAACTACCGTTTACGGCGGTTACATCAAGGAACTAAATTGATCTATTTTAAGTGATAGCAAATATAAGAGCCATGTCAGCCGTATACGACGCTGATGATAAGTTATTTAACTCCGTTTAACAAAAAAAAAATATTTAAAAAAGAGTGGTTATTGTCAATTGGGGCGTTCATATTAAGGAAGGTAATGAGTTTATTTGCCTATAGTTATATCGTATCAGTCTTAGAAGACTCTTATTGTAACATCTATTAGAACATAAATTACGCGAACACGGGTGTTACACGTGGTGTCTGGCGAATGTTTTCTGAGAAGTGCGGCATGCGAAGGGTGAGGGTAAGTCGCGAGTGCACGAACGGTGCGCATGAGTGAGTCATTAGCTCAGTCAGTAGCCAGCCGAAAGACCGAAGAGTTTGACGTTAAAACAGAGCTGCGCGCTTTCAATTACGCGGCGGCTAGTCATTGCGGTTGGTAGCAAAATATTTTTTAGTAAGTACATACTTAAATAGTTTTCACAAAAAATGAAGTTCCTATTTCTTATTGCACTTTTATGTACTTAAGCTTAAGCTCGTAGTCCACTTTTCAACTCCACCAGTGCTGCCTCGACTTACAGTCGTGTGAATAAGAAAAGAACTAATACTCTGTGCGACAAAGTATTTTAGATTCATAAGTATACTTATACATATAAGTATATGAGTATTAAATTTAATTTTATCTTTTGTGTCTTATTGATTGCAGGAGAAAATGGCGTCTGGAGCTAGACGTAATAAAATATTGGCTATCATGGCAGCAAGTATCGAAGCCAGCAACATAAACACTAATACTAGTGAAATATGCCTAAATCCTAAACCAAAAACTATAATAGCAGAACCTAAAATGACCAACTAAGCCAACTATTAAGCCAACTAATAAGTAAAATATTTCAAAGATCATTGGATTTTAATGATTTTAAAGTTATTTTTGACCTACAGCAATGAATATGAAAATTAATCAAGACATGCTATCAAAATTAAATTCGTGTTTCACTTGTCACGAAAAAGACGCAATAAAATGATTCAGTAGATTTGAATTTTTTCAAAGCGTTTCATAAAAAGAGACCAAAAGCATGTCGTGTTCTGGCTTGACAATTGCTCTGCGCAAAATATGTTCTTGTAGAATGTGTTCAGATGTCAAACAAAGGAAAAAACACAATAAAAGTCATGAATGTCGAAGATTTCGTGGCATATGAAGACGTATCTTCGCACCATAAACTAAAGAAAAACGAGTTCTTCTGAGTAGAGGCTCTTTATCCAAACAAGGCGGTCGAGTTTAGTTGAAAAAAACTTTGACGTTCATAAGTGTATCTTTGATACCCAAATTGAATAAAAATTTGACTTTGACACTTAATTGTTTTAGTTACTACCTATTGTTTTAGTGCAACTGTTACCAATTTTAACAAGGACATGCAATTTAAAGACTGAATAGTACACTTAGAATAAAAGAAACTGAAATTATAAAATAATTACAGGAATTGTGATCTCAAGAGTGCCATAATTTGATTGTGACAGTGATTTTAAATTAAAAAGTATGAATGACTTGAGGATGTTTCATTTATTATCGTCATAATTATTTTAGTTAGTTTGTTTTAATTACATACAACAACATTCAACTTTTATTTTCAATTACATTTGAAATGTACGAGTATATAGGTACATTGTAGGAGTTCCTAAACATAAGAGCTCTAAAAAACATTGTTACGGCTGTTATCATTATTAACAAATATTAGAATATATGATGTTATTCTTTGTCAATAGCGCATTTACATAATTTGCTTATTATAAGCGCTCTAACAGTGTTTTGGATACTGCGCTAATTTTAAGTATTTATCTTCCAAAATACATCGTGGTTCTCTAGCATATAAATATTTTGTAATTTATTTACAAAAATATTAATATTCCAAGAATTTCTTTTTCACTATTACAAACTACAACAGTTGTTTTACAGTTACACATTTATCAAAAGTGAAAATAAAAAAGATTTCCAGTATTAAACAAAGAAATTCAATCTCAAACTTTAGGCGCCATTTTCTCTAAACTTGCTAGTATACACATAGCGCTCTTATAATTAGCACGGCAGAATCTGTCACCAGGCTGTATCTCATGAACTGTGATAGTTAGACAAAATTTTCGCAAATGTTTCTGTTGCCGCTATACCAACAAATACTAAAACATCATTACGTCAAATGTGATTTTTTATTTTCGTTTTTGCTCGATATTGATAACTAGTACACTTTTAAAATGTTTACAGAATATTTAGTTGATATATTTTCACTTTAAAGCTAAATAATTAAATTAAAATAAAACAAATATTTGTGGGGAGCTCCCTTACATACATAAATAGTTTTTTTGAATCTGTTTTTGGACTAGTAAAAAAAAGATAAAATAGAAAACAATAGTAAAATAATAACAAATAATAGACACTTTTTGACAGAGTAAGCATGAAGCACGAGCTAAGCGTCTCTGTTTCAGTTTGGGCAAAAATGTACTATGTTCGGATGTTCTTCTCTACGGCAGGCCTATCACGCGCAACGCGACGACGGTATGTCGACTCTTTTATCGAGACAGACGTATGTTTACACATAGCCTTGTCACGTTCTCACACGACAAAAAGTGACGAGAAGAATTGTCGCGCGCGCGTGCTAGGCCTGCAGGTCTTATTTCTTAACCCGATTCTCGTAAAATTTCATGAGTAGCTTTGAAACAGATAGACTATCGGTTCAGATTCTGGAACATATTTGTAACAATGAGAACGCGATATAATAGGCCCATTTGATTGTGATTTCTATGATATCCCATAGTGAAGCAAGCAAGCAAGTTCGTATAGGCCGAGGCTTGATGTCAGAGTTTCTAGGCCGCCAGAAGGCCTCTGACATGGCTTGACGATTGTAGTCATTGAACAATCAACCAGGGCTTACATTTAACGTGTTATCAGCAACGCTACCCGCGGTCACCCATCCTAGGACTGACCTTGCCGCCAGTTGCTTAGCATCGGCGATTGCGAACACCTAGTCAAGCTACGCTGTGAGCGTACACTATCCTTTAGTGTAACTGAAAGTAAAACTCGTTTTGCGGTGAAACCATTTCAGTATTAGGTACAATATTTTAAAATGAAAAGCTTGCAACAGCGGGAGATAATGCGTCCGCTAATGGAGTGTCCTTTTTGCTGTTGCGTTCCTACACTTCAGCAAAGCGTTTACAATTTGAACCTTAACGCTTCAATTATACAGGCTACGAAAAGAACCTTCTGTTCTTTATACACAAATAAACAAAAGGTCTACCGGTTATAGGATTTGTAAGCGTGAAAATAACATTACACTAAGCTTTTATGTCGTCGTGAAAAACCCCTACGTGATGATTAAAAAGCTGATTTTCACTGGGAAAATTTAATAAAGGAAACATCTAGCAACGTAAATTACGTTTTACGTCGTAACTGCGTTGTTTAAGTAACAAAGTAAACGCTTGTCTGTACTAATCCTCGATGGGTATCAATTTAATAAAGAAGTGGGTGGACCTAGTGTTCCTGTAGTTTTGTACGAGTTAGTAATCTGTTTGTACGAGTTATAATTCTGATAATTCTTTTAGTAACAACAAAAATCAGCTGGCCCATAGATTTTGTCTACGCTCAATTAGCTTATTTCATGGAACTGATGAGCTGATTTTTGTATTGTCATTTCAATGTCGGTCCCGCTACAAAGTTGTTTGTTACGATGTAGAAAATTAGCTATTAAAACGTTTCCAGTATACCTAAGTCATCGAAATGAGTAAGTAAGTAGGTACCTTTATTTTAATGTCATCTGCTACATAACTGTATGGCGACAAGCTTGCCCCTCCCTGTCACATTTCGGACTGAATATCGTGCGGCGAAGTGTGGATGTTGTACACCTCTGCCAGCCCCTTCGGAGGAACGATGGGGATATGACCAAAACTTGCGCAGCGAAAACTTTTTTCTTTGTTTAATAATTTTTCATGGTCTATCAACAAAATAAGGAATTTAGTAGTCGCGTCAGCATTTTACGTCTGCTTCCTGCATAATCCATAAAAGCATTTTACCGCGTTCAGTGCTTTTGGTAACGAAATTAGTAAAGCATATCTACGCGACCAAAGTGACTGTCATGTTTGTTTTCGAGTTTCGGCTTCATTGATACTTTTAACGGAATGATGAATGTTCAGTTGCCGTGTTCAGTTTTGATGAAAAATAAGAATAATATTAGATTTCTGCATAATAAAAAATATTAAGAGGGCCGCGACGTTCTGAAATTTCCATACAAACGAGCTACTCAAATTTCTTGAAAACCGTTTGTCAGATTATGATGAAATTTAGTATGTACAATTAAATTAACAATATCTCCGCCTCTTTGTTCTTGTTTTTTTTTTAAATACGTTCTCAAGCAAAAATAGAGCTATGAAAAATATTCGCATTTTTAAGGGGTCACTTTTGACTGATTTATTAAATAGGTAGACAAAGCAAATAAAAAATTCCATCACATAGGGAGGTTATCTACATCATTAGCTGTTAAATGAATCCCTATTACAAGGGAAATTCTTAGTTACTTAAAAATGATTACAGAAGTGCAAAAGTCATAAAAAAAATTGAAATTGCACTTTGTCACTCTGTAGGTAAGTTTAGAGGCTCGTCAGTGTCATTACTCGCTCTCTCTTCTAGACGAAATGGCTATAGAATACCTTAAGCCAATGCGAAGTGAGTCTAGGTCGCCTAGGTCGAAGTTAGTTAGGTCGCCGGACTCTTAATTACTAGGTGCGCTGCGCGGTTTCACTCACAGTGCTACAGGAACCGCTACCTCTTTAGGGATAAAAGTATGTTTTTTTTTGTATCCTTGGCAACGTGTTAAGTGTGTTAATCTTATGTGAAAATTTCATTTAAGTGTGACGTTGAATAGTTTAGGCGCGTAAGCCTAACAAACAAGTAAATGAACAAACTTACTTTCGCGTCCATAATATTCGTTAGCTGTAGGAATTATAATAATTTACATTGCCATATAAAAAAAAAGCCTTTTATTTCCTTTTAAATTTAAAAAACGATGATAGCCTAGTCGGAGAAGGCACGCCTCTCAAGCCAGAGGGAACGGGTTCAAACCCAGCCGACAGCACGCACCAATTTGTTCATTGTGTGTACATTTGTGCGTATTAAATATCATCTGCTACAAGATTGGAGCCCGGTGTATGGCGACAGGCTGGTCCCCTGTCACATTTGGGACTGAATATCATCTGGCAAAGTGTGGGTGTTGTATTACACCTCTACCAGCCCCCTCGGAGGAAAGGCGTGACGATATGTTTTGTTAAATTTAAATGGCAATAAGAAAAAAACGAAATAAGTTTTTTTTGTATAGAACTTAGAAAATAGTGTTGAATTCACTGTCAAGATTCTAACAAAGCTATGCTTATGTGCATCTTATGTGTGTGCGTTGACATGAATTTAATTTTTAAGTAAGTAATGTAGACGTGAAGCGTCAACATGAGATACTCTAGTCGCTTAGGTATGTCTGGAGCTTTATCCGAAATTACTGAACGGAGCGGAAAATAGAGAAGCGTTGGTACACGCTGTTGAAATTACATAAACATGGCTACAGGCCCCATTCTAGCGCGTACGGCATTCTGTCTCTCCTTCTCTCTCGTTAGAAAAGTCGTAAGAGTGAACGTGATGGAGATAATGTCGCACGCATCAAATAGGGCTTCAGGAAGTCAGCTCAGCTATTTCCTAGTTTATTTATTAGTTTTCTAACATATTAGCAAGTTTCTAGTTTAATGATAATACGTGTGTTTGGCAGAAACTTAATAGGTATTAATTAAAGGATTTGGGCTTGGCATGTAATAAACTAGCTTCGTCCTACGGTTTCACCCACGGTTAAAGAAACCTATGTGTTAATTTAAGATGTGAGGTAAATCCGCCGATCCGTTACTACCAAACGAAGTAACAAATTTCAGACACAAACTTTTGTTTTTATAATATACTAGCTGCGCCCCGCGGTTTTACTTGCGGTTAAAAAGTATTCTATGTGCTAATCCAGGGTATGAGGTATTTCCATAACAACCAAATTTCATCAAAATCCGTCCATCCTTTCGAGCGTGATGAAGTAACAAAAAACACACAAACAACAAACACACCGGCATACGCACACTCACACACGACACATTCACACCACACACACACACGCACACAAACACACACACACTCACGCACGACATACAAACACTCATCATTCCGAGCGTGAAGTAACAAAAAAACATAAACTCTCACACACACACACACATACTCACACACATTCACATACTCTTTTGCCGTTGTAATAAATAAGTAGGATTACTAATGAAGCCCCGCGATGTGATTCGCTTCTAAAAAGTATCCTATGTCCTTTACAGCACTCCTGACAACGTGTACATATGCAAAAGTTCACGATGACCGGTTGAGGCGTGAAAGTGGAACAAACAGACAAGTTTACTTTCGTATTCTTAATATTAGCTAGGAATGAGTAGGAAGTAGGATAACAAAATTGAATTGTACTAGATCAAAGATACTGTAATTATAATATTGTTTATACTAAGGCAGATGAAAGATGCCTAAGGCATTTCTCTTCAAACAAATCTGATGTATTTAATTAACAGGGTGTTACATCATTATTTACTAGTAATTCAAACAAAACACATTTTACGCCGCAAGGTTTGCTCATGGCGTATGTTGGCCAATTTTATGGGCTTACCATAATCTCTGGGATTTTTTCCTCTATTTGCAGACCCTTTTTCTAATGTAGCATGCACTAAAATTGTCTCTTATGTTGCTACATACGGGGATTTTTAGAACGTCCATGAGAGCCGGTTATATTTACGGTGGGTCACTCTAAGGATGCTGTGTGGTTTTATTTTTCTATCCTGTGACAAAATCAGGAAGGACTGTAAGATGAACTACGATACACCGAAGTTCGATTGCACGCTAGATAGACATCATTCTAGGGCGACACTGAATACTCAAAACTTCACGCTAAAGATCGTCACGCTTTTCCCCCGAGGGAGCTGGCAGAGGCGTAATACAACACCCACACTTTACCGGACGATATTCAATCCCAAATGTGACAGGGGGCGAGCCTGTCGCCATACACCGGGCCCCAGTCATGTAGCAGATGACATATCGCGGAGTGCATTAAGTATAACTACGTGACAAATTTACTCTGTAGTCAACTAATAACTTCAAAGCCAATAATAGAATAGCTTCCAAAGTAAATCATATTGCGCTTAACATCAAAAAACTTTGACGATCAACAAAAACATTGACACAAGTCGCTATCCCGTAAACACAGCGACAACACAGAATGCTCCATTTTACCTAGAGAGCCTATTGAAATGAAAAAAGGCTACTTAAGTCGATGCGCAAAAGAAATGACACTTGATCGGGTGAACTCATTGGATATACGAAACCCTTCATGGCAATGATCATATTTAAAGCTTGGCTAGATTTCTTTTAAGCTTCTTTACTCAAGAGGACGGAACCCTACAGGAAGAATATCTAATTTACTATGAATGCTGGCTTTTTCGAATGGTTAAGCTTGGTTTGGATTGATCAAATGGCTTCCAAATGAAAGTGGTCTGTTGTTGGAACTTATTTGTGCGTGGAATCTTATTTACAAACAAATGTGGTGACGCAAGCCAGTGCCAATTTTTCGTGATGTTACACAGAGCAAAATGTATTAAAACTTAAGTAAGATCGTAATAAATGGATGGTGGCAAATATGGATTTCTCAGGCCGTCCAGAGACCCTTCTTTATGTATCCCTTCTTTATGTATATGTAGAAAAATAAACGACTCTAAAAATAGGGTCTCCAAATATAACTTCCTAATACCTTTGTGCTTGTACGTTTTACATGTACGTATTAACGGCCGCCCGTACTCACAGATCTAAAAGGTACACATATATTTTTTTTTTATTATTACTGCTGTTAATAAAAAAAACTAAATTACTATACCAGATATATTCGAGAAAAAAAGTCTAGTCTCCATACAAAATAGATCGTGTGATCACACGACTCTAGCTATTTTGTATAGAGACTTCAAATATTTGCTCTAATTTTGTAAACTGATGCTCCTAAAATTTATTAACTTTGACGGGTAAACCAATATCATTAGGTATTACTACATCCAAAACAAGCTCCTTGTAGGTGTACCACACACTATTATATCCTCCACAACAAACGATTTAAGCCTTTTTGATGGAATCCCATGGTCCTACAGTACCAGGAGCCCAGAACAGCAAGAATTAATCCTCGCTCCGATCCACATGTAATCTAACTGTATGTTTAGTTACCGTGGGGAGGAATTGTTTCATTACCATAGTTAATCCAATAGGCTTAGCCGGATCAGATTTTGATGGAATAGGTAAGGGCTTACAGAAGAGGTATATGGAGTTAGAGATTGTTCTTGTGTCTCTGAAACTATTAATTGGATTCATTAGGGTTAATTTAACTTATATACCGCTAGCAGCGTGGCTTATTAACGTGAAGGTTAACTTGAATTTCGTTTAATACAATTAGTAAATTTCTCTATACCGTATACTAGCTTTTCCCCGTGGTTTTAAATAATACATAGCCTGTGTCACTTAAGCACAATGTATCTTTCTAATGATGAAAGTTACGAACATACATGACGTTACAAACATACAAGGATACAAAAAATATTAATCTTTCCTCTATATAATATTAGTATAGATAGGTATTTGACTAAAATCACAAAAGTGTTAGTTACGTCCATCACTATAGGTACAGGTAGCAGCTTTTGAGTGGAATAGGTATCCAGTGAGAAGTAATGTACATATTGTACATAATAAGTTAATTTCAGTTCTGCATCAAATGTCAACCAAAACCAAAATAAACCAAGTATACCTACTAGGATTCTCTCGATAAGCCCATTTAACAGCCGTAATTATAAATCCAGGATAAGACAGTTGAAGACAAGATTCTAGAGCAGCTTTCAGCCCCAGGTTAGCTTACTTCATAATGAAACTATACAATGTTGTTTGTATTATTTCATTCGTAGTTATTTTAGCATTCAAAAGGCAGCTCGCCACTCGATGATCTGTATCAAAAGCTCTCATCAAATCATCGACAAAAAAACGCTTACTTTTCAACACAAAAATAGTATCTTCATCTGAACCGGCGTGAAGCTGGCAGTAAAACTCATTGCTCGCTTACGAGCGAGTTATAGATTTTCACACATGAAAAAGTACCTCACTGGGTAACGCCAACGTTTCCAGTCTCGTTCACTTTCAGCTCTCAACATCGATTGTTTACTGAAGCTTTAAACACGCCAGCCTGTCTATTAAATGGAGAGGTGAGCAAATACGAACTGGCAAATCTTTGTTTATTCGCAACGAATGTATAGGTGCCCTATAGTTACGGTATGCAAATAAGGATAAGGAATATCTTAGATCATTATTTCGTTACATCCTCTTCGAGTAAACGTAATTATGTTTAAACAGCTCTCAACATAAGGGAACTGACATGTCCTAACATAGAAGAATAATTCGAAAGACATGTGACATCCACCAACTCGCACTGAGCCAGCGTGGTGGATAACTGCTCAACCACCCTCGACGTAAGGTAAATCGATGTCCCTGCAGTGAGATGTAAAATACCGTAATGACGAAGATGATGAGCTTTCAACGACTTAGACAATTTTTATTTTATTTTATTTTATTTTATTGTACAGGGAAAACAGACGGCTGCTAATTTTACACAGTAGTTAAACGATAAGTGTTAACACAAAAGCCAAAGTAGTTTTCACTTATAAACACTTAAACAGTTACATGTAAAAAAACCCTCTAAAAATACATAAATTAATTAAGTACCTCATACAAATACTTATATTTACAAAACTATTTTTTATTATTTAAACGTTTATTTGCCATTTTATTTTTTGTAGAACCATATTTCACTTTTGTTGGGTCAAAGAACTGTTTAGAAATGAAATTGTTAAAAGAATTTTAGAGTGTTCGTGATTTTTCTCTCTCTTAATCTCAATCTCTCTCTCAATCTTTATTTGTTATTATTATGATGCCCATACACTTCGTTAAATGTGATCAGAAAAAAGAAAGCCGTTGTCGTAAAAAATTAACAAGCAGAACGGTAGAGCTACTTTTGCAATTATAATAATCATTCGTTTATATAGCTAAATATCTGAGCAAAATTGTCTCTAATGACGTTTGTTGACACCAATCACGTTACCACGAGTCCCCGGTTAGCAAACTCTGGTGCGAGGCTTCGGCCGAGGCTAGTTACCACCCACCGGACCAAGCCATGCCGTGAAATGACCTAGTCGTGTTTCGGGATGTAGTCCGGTGTAACCGTTCCGAAGACGGGTCTGAGCAGTAGCGCACTTATAGCGCCTCACTCAACTGCCGTCCTTGTACTTCTTCGCTCTACAAAACTTCAAGGCTAGAGTGAATAAGTACCTCATAGGTCGTCGTGCTCCATCTTAGACCACAACGTCGCTTAACATCAGGCGAGTTGGTGGTCAAACGCAGACCTATTCTAAATAAAAAAAAAAAAACTTTCATTTTATTTCATTTCACAAAGAATCCGATATTGTAATTAGATAGTAGAAGCTATTAAAAAGGAAGGTAAAAATAAAAGTTGCAGGACAAATTTAAATTTGAATAGGTACCTTAGCTATATAATTATGTTTATGCCAATAAGTCATCTCTCTACCAAAACACTACTTTCACTTATTAATTACTAGCTGCGCCCCGCGGTTTCACCCGTGGTCAAAAAGTGTAAAATCTTATGTGCTAGACTATAATCTATCTCTGTGCGAAATTTCATCCAGATCTGTTCAGCTGTACTGGCGTGAAAGAGTAACAAACGTCCATCCATCCATCCATTCTTACAAACTTTCGCGTTTATAATATTATTAGTAGGAGTTGTTGCGCGTCCTCCCTGATATTATACCTCTAGAACCATGTAAAAATACATAGTTTTACAATATTATCTAAACTAATATTTAAAAACTAAAAGGTATAGATACAACTATTCCATAACTCCCCATTTCAAGCATAGGCATAGTATTTCATACTAGACTTGACATCTCAAACTGGCGTAGCAGCACACAGCGAGGATGCTACTAAGCACAGTCTCACTCACACGTGGTTCGGCACTCGACAAGGTAACACACGCCTGGGACCCTATTCGGAGATTTGATATTTTCATCTCACTTTTTTTCGTCCTTGTTGTTCTCGTTTGAAACGTCATAGGTGTGAGAGTGACCAAGATAAAATCTCATCTCATCTCACGCGCAGGAATAGCCCCCCTGGTGATAAATATAGCGTCATCCAAACAAATTGAGTGAAAAAAAATTAAAAGACGAAGTCACTTTTCACAAGAAAGTTCCGATTAAAAAAAACACGCGAATACATTTCTGCCTCGTGCTCCTGCGCCGTTCGACCATGGTATAATGATATACTCCGCCAGGTCACGTGGGCAATACGAAGTGACGTCAATCAATGTATAAGCAAGACCGAAATAAATAATTTACAAATAGTTCGAAAGAGACGGATGATGATGACATGACGTCATGACGTCATTACGTGTTTGCTCACGGAATGTTAGACCACGGTTGTTTGGGTCATGCCTTCGACAAAATGTATCAGCAATAGCAATTCTATTTTTCTTTTCAAAGATTTCAAGTATTTTCCAGTATTACCAAGTAATGGTAATTACTTGGTGGTTAATGGTAATTATGTATGTAGGGCTACATACCTACATTACCTACCTACATCACACCACAAGTGTAACGCGATACGCGATCTATGAGTAACGTACCTATAGCTATAGTTAAGCATAGATTTAATCACACGCTATTGTATTAGTCCTAAGCCAACATCGCAGTAAAGTAGTCGTATCGTGAAAGGTTTTTCATTTACCACATTTTGGAGTCAGCAATAGTAATACATAATTAGTGAGAGTGATACATATAGGGTAGTCGCTCCACTACATATTCTCCCACACCAACACCAACAAATATTACCCTATAATGTACTTGGTACGTTTGTTGTTTGGTAAATGATCGACAACGTCTCAAACATACCTACACGACCATTATCTTCACAAAGGTAATGTTTATCCGCAGCTTGTACAATGTTAACCTACATTTTGTGTACCTATTGTAAAAGGTACGGAACCTATTTTATCTGTACTCTTGGGACTTCTGAAAAATCCTGTGTCGAAATTCTTAAGCTCCATTTACAAGGCGAGAGAACAGTTTACACGGGTTTTTGGATAAAAAATCTGAACCATGAAAATAGACAAATGGATGGATCAACAAAAAAGAAAAAAAAATTAACTGTTATTTATCTATGTATTTTTGACAAAGGGAGATAGAAACGGAACGACTGTATGCCACTTATGTAGTAAAACAATGTAGTGCAGTCATCGTTTTTTATAATGTAGTCCCTGGCAGCCATAGTACAAAGCTAAACTATATAAACTAAACTAAGCTTTGCTTAGTTTGGGGTCAGGCGACCGTATGTGGAAGTGTCCCGAATTTATTTTATTTTACTTTTTTCGGAGTGTGTTGCATCCCTACTCTCAAACTAAAATTGTTTTTATGTCCATAGTACCTAACCTACCACTTTGTGTGGAGCTCTAAATGAGTTATAATAATAATAATAATAATAAAGCCTTCTTTATTCCATATCTTATTTCCATAATTTTAACATTTCACACATAATTATTATTTAGTTTCAGAGATATCGTACGGATCTCGTGTTGAGTAAAGGCCTCCTCCAAATGCCTCTAAATGAGTTATTAGGACGGAATCCTTCGGACTTCATATTCTCTAATTTAATTTCTAATTTAATTTAATTTAATTCTAATCTAATCTAATTTAATTTAATTAATCTAATTTAATTTAATTTATTTAAATTCTTTAATTTAAAGATTTCCTTTACCAGTAAGACTAGAAAATAATCTTATAAAACCATAAACGGTAAAAAGACATCAAAAATTTTTAACACAATTTCTGTTTTTATCAAAAAAAATCTTCAAAATAATTACAGCTTTACAAACGCGATTCAAAATTTCACGTCCCAGTTAACAATAGACCGTAAACCTATTTCATCGCTTTATCATTTCTGGAATCGTATCACGATACAGCTCAATTCGAGGATAACGTAACAAAGGTTGGAAACATGAGACGGAATATTTGGTGCTACCGATCAAAGAGGTAAAGGAGATTTCGCGTTTTATAAAGATCACCGAGGGTGACATTATATTTCAGAGCGAAAGCTTTTGCGGATCTTTCTACACGACTTTGATATTATTAACCGACTGCGGCGAAGCCAAAAGAGGAAGGTTATGCATTTGACGTGTAGGTGTAGGACCTATGTAAATGTGTTCTTTTCTGTGTTACCTCGTAACGACTAAACAGCTAAACTGATTATTATGAAAGAAATGTCGTTAGACTTCGTCTATAATGCGTATTTTTTAAGTCACACGATACAATTTACAGTTGTGTTTTTTAAATAATGAAACTTGTTTAAGCCTATTTACCTACCAATTTTAAAAAAATGTACTAGTGTTCTACTCAAGCTTTTGGCATTAAAAGTAATCTTGTATAGACTCCAAACCTAATCTTAATGTAAAAGTTGCAGGACATTCATTAAGTAAGACCAATTAAGGACGAAATGTGCATTCCGTAACACCGTTGCACTCAGTCGCCAAAAGCACCCCTATTGACTAATTAGCACTAATTACAAAAAACAAAATACCAAAGCAACTGTCTAAGACAAAGTCAGACCATCAACCCATTGACTTTTGTGATCGTCAATGGGTTGATGGTCTGACTTCAGACCAGTCAGGAAAAGTTTTGATACAAGCAATCTAAAGAGAAGCATCTCAATCTACGTTCCAATATCAAAAATTATCCCCAACTCGAATCGTATCGGTAACACAAAAGGACCCGAGCCCAAGTGGAGCTTGTTCATACGTTGCGTGATCATATTATTTCGGGAGCTAGTTCCAGAGCCTGGCGGGACAGATAACGCTGTAAAACGTCAATCTCTGGCTGCTCTGCTCCATTTCGGAGGGATCAAAGTTCCGGGCACGGATTATAAGGGTCTAAGATAAGCTCATTTTCAAAAGCCTAAATTTGTGCTCACCTACTTCCTTTGTTGAACCGCTGATGAGTTGACTTTTTATGAATATTAAGGCGAACCGGAGTTAGTCATTGGGATGATACCCAGTAATAGCTTCTTGGATAGGTTGGAAGATAATTTTGGGAGCGCTCATCAACAGCTTGTAAAATCGAAAAAGAATGTTTGCATGTGGATCTTACGAATCCTGCTAAAATTAGCAGGACAAAATATCCATCCATCCAAACATAGCATTTATAATATTACTAGCTGCGCCCCGTGGTTTCACCCGCGGTTAAAAAGAACCCTATGTGCTATTCTAGACTATAATCTATCTCTGTGCCAAATTTCATCCCGATCTGTTCAGCCGTTCTGGCGTGAAAGAGTGACAAACATCCATCCATCCATCCATCCATTCTTACAAACTTTCGCGTTTATAATATTAGTAGGATATTGGATGTTTGTTACTAAATCATACCAACGGCTGAACGAATCGGCACAGAGATAGATTTTAGTCTGAAATAGCACACAGGTTCGTGGGGTGTAGATATTAAGTACTTTTTAAACTTTTCATTTTGCAACATCGGTTGACTTTTAGGGTTCCTTACCCAAAAGGTAAAAGGGAACGCTATTACTAAGACTCCGCTGTCCGTCGTCCGTCCGTCTTTCCTTCTGTCACCAGGCTGTATCCATAAACCGTGATAGTTAGATAGTTGAAACTTTTACAAATGATGTATTTCTGTTGCCGCTATAACAACTAATACTAAAAAACAGAATAAAATAAAAATATAAGGGGGCTCCAATACAACAAGCGTGATTTTTATGCCGTTTTTAGCAAAAATTGCACGGAACCTTTCTTGCGCGACTCCGACTCGCACTTGGCCGGTTTTTTGTCAAGTGACCCAAATTTTTGATCTATCATTTGAACACATTTTTCTGCCTAATAGATCTTACCTAAGTTTCTTGCAAAATCAGCAGTCTTGGGTTTTTCCCTACAAAATATACCTACCATAATAATCTTTTGCCAACATTCCTTATCGACGAATTGCAGGTCTGTGTTATATGAACTCTTATAAGGAAGAAGAAAAAATTACGTCGGGCAAAGTAAAAAAAATAATCCTTAGAGCTTTAGAATTTACTTGAAATAAATTCAAGTTGGAAGATCTCTAAAATGTCGAAATTGCATCAAAAACCCCAAAACAGTGTTTGTTAAGTTATTACTGAATGTACAAAATAAAATTTGTCAAAACTTATAATTTGTCGAAATTTTCTATAAAATGGTCCTATTTTATAACACACAGTTTACAAAAACCCTGTTGTATAATTGAAGGGCACACACTTATATAGGGATTCATGCAAAAATACCAAAAAAAAAATGCACGTTAAAATAAGCAAGCAATAACTTAAGCAAGAGCTTAAGTTTAGTTTAAGTTTACCGGTTTAAGAACGCAAGAAAAAAAAAGGAAATTTTACAAAAAAATTAACAATTCTGTATCATAGACGTATGTTCGCGGCTTTTATTCTAAGAAAGTAGCGGCACAACGCGAATACTTTACAAACAAAATCAACGCAATTAGTGTCTGCGTTCACGCTTTTAGGATGGCGGAGCGCGATGTGTGCTCAACATTTATATAGTCAATATTTAATTTAAACTAGCATAATTGCATTCTCCAGTCGATACTGGATGCGCATCTCGCGGATACAACAGGGTTTTTGTAACAACCTATATAATAGATAAAGATATCAAACAATAATTTTTGTGTTCAATAAAATTAGCTAAGAACCTACTTAAGACATCTAAGAATAATTTAAACCACTCACACTCACCATAATAATCACCTGCATTTCAGAATTTATCATTATTTGTCCTTCTGTGTAATTTTTATACATACCTCGTCCCACTAACAGAGGTAATTCAGTGCTAAAGTGTTGGGACCTCAGCATGAGTTCCAGTTATGGAGGTTTCTCTCTTATCCAGGTCCCACTTAACCAAGTTTCACTGTATATTCATTCAATTCAATTATAATTATATTATGTTCAGTACTACGCTATGTTTATGTTGTTATCGTTGTTGCTCGTAGTCGTAGTCCATGTAGCTCTTGCTCGTGCGTGACGTCACCTGCCGGTCGCAACGGAAGACCAGCGCTGGTTGGACACAACCAGCGCTGGTTGGACACAACCAGCACCATGCTGAGTTGCGGCTGGTTTGTGGCAAAAAGCCAAGTTTCCACCTTTTTTAGTTAAGTTTTTGTCTGTATTCTGTGTGTTTTTTGCCACAAATAAATTATTGTCTATTGTCTTGTCTATTGTCTACTTGCTAAATAGTTTTGTTACATATTAAATAGTATTTTTTATTTTTGTATATTTATTTATTTTTGGAAAACATACAGTGTTATCCATACTGTAATAGTAAATTAGAAAAATAGATTAACTAATTTATTATTACAGTACGCACCATTAATTAGTTTGCACATGTAGAATCTAAGTACACAACTTGTTTACAATCAATGTAAAAATCAAAACCAGTCCTGTAAGGGGTTGTGTATAAAAGCTAAGAGGCGCTATCAAACCAAATATTACTCATGGAATTGCAAACTTTGTATACCAGTGAGTTAAAAAGGTCAAATTCAGTTATGTCCATGCTATAAATAAAGTGGAAGTGGATCTGACGAAGAAAAAACTTCGTCTATAGTTGACAAGATTTAACAAGAGGTAACAAGATCATGACTGCTCGTTCCTAAAAGTAATTTTATTTTGCTTACATTTTTTTTTTTATGTAGAATAGGTCGGCGTTTGACCACCAACTCGCCTGATGTTAAGCGACGTTGTGGTCTAAGATGGAGCACGACGACCTATAAGGTACTTATTCACTCTAGCCTTGAAGTTTACTAGAGTGAAGAAGTACAAAGACGGCAGTTGAGTGAGGCGCTACAAGTGCGCCACTGCTCAGACCCGTCTTCGGAACGGTTACACCGGACTACATCCCGAAACACGACTAGGTCACTTCACGGCATGGCTTGGTCCGGTGGGTGGTAACTAGCCACGGCCGAAGCCTCCCACCAGAGTTTGCTACCCGGTTAGCACTACCCGGGGACCACGTGTAGGGAATCAAAATAGAGTACACTCCTACGGACGTGGGTAGCTCAGCCCCCATTATATCTACACGCAAAAGTTTGTGTGTGTGTGTGTTTGTTTGTAACTCTTTCACGCTCAAAGAGATGGACGGAATTTGATGAAATTTGGCATAGAGGTAGCTTATACCCTGGATTAGCATATAAAATATATTTTGAAGCGCGGTTAAAACCACGGCGCGCAGCTAGATAACAATGTTTTAAGGTTTAGTAAGTTTCGGATTCAAATTAAACCGCCTCTATGTTTATAGCATGGCGCACCAACCCATAGATCGTTAGGGCCTTTCGATTTGTTATTTAAATTCTTTTGCATTTTTATTACAGTGGGTACCGGGTAGAAATTTACTGTATTTCCAGTCATCCTTCCCTCGGTTGTCGCATAAAATGGCATAAAACAAAGGAAATGAACCGTTTCGCTTCCCCATCATTTACCTCTGCAAGGTTTCCACGAAACCAGCTGAAGAGGTAGGTCTTCTTCTTCTTAGTCGGCATCTTCATTGCTGAACGTCAGCCTAGTTTGATTGAGTGCACACGATGCACTATGCTCTTCCACGTGTTTCTGTCTTCGGCGGTTTTTATGTCTTCAGGCATTGCCAGGCCCGTGAGCGTCCTTATTAGGTCTGACCAACGGGTAGGTTGGAGGTACGGGTAGGCAGGTAGGGTGGAAGAGGTAGGTATATTTTGGTATGGTTTGTAATTGTCGCGTCTGTTTTGAAGTGTGAAAAATGACAAAGAAAGGGTGTTGTTTTACTTTTTTACGGTTTCTTGTTTGTTTGTTTTTGTTTAGAGGAAAATGGCCAGTTTTTAAATGTATGTTATCTACATTGTTACTGGGTTAGTTCGCGACTCCGTGTCTCGTTGTTTTAGTACCTACTATGTTTTACCCGACTGCGCAAGACTGATGGCTATGTTTTTATACCTGCCATTATACCTGCTACAAAATTCAAATTCAAATTTATATATATATAGGAATTATGAAAAGCTTACAAATTTTACTTACAGATAAACCTTAAAAATTTAGGGGTAACATTTGTAAATTTGTCTTGTAGCACCTACACTAAGAACATAAATATTCTTGTGCTGTAGGTGACTACATTCCTTCATTTTTTACAAAGTGTAGTCGTATGTACTATGTGTGTGCAAACTGTGAGTGCGTCAGTGTGTGTGTGTGTGTGTGTGTGTGTTTCTTTTTATATATGCAGTGAAAATAGTTTTATTTTTATTTTTTTATTTGATGACCACAATGAAAGATTTAGTTAGTTTTTTAACTCCCGACGCATAAATGACGGGGTGTTATACGTTTGACGTCTCTCTCTCTCTCTCTCTCTTTCTCTCTCTCTCTTTGTGTGTGTGTGTGTGTTTGATGACATCAGTGTTGATAAAATTCGGCGTTAGGGGTTTTTTAATGTATTTATACTATATATTTAACCTACACAGCCATGTCAAAGGACCACGCCCAGGACTTGCAGCACGTGAGCCCTTTACTTTCTCTCCATCCGCTAATACTAGCAAATCTAGCCTACAAACATTAAAACACTACCATTGTCCATTCTAAGTCAAACATCGCGAAACGCGATTTTTCGTGTTCTCTACAAAACTTCACTTAAAGTTTCAGTAAAGTATCCATAACTTTACTGGAATGGGGAAAGGGGAGGGATTCATCGTCTTCATCATCACCTCATCATCATCATTCCATCATCTGTTACTGAAGGAAAAATGATTACTAAGTTAGGCATGAAGGACTTTGTATCCAGTTGCCAATAAATAAAAAAAAAAAAAAAAACCATTCTAAGTTTTCAAATTCACTAGTATTTAAATTCAAAATACCCATCAAGTTGAAAATTCGTCTTAAGCAGCGCTGCCCATTGAAAGATATCGTCGGGTCGCCTTTCAGAGATTCTCTTTTATTGCGCCAGCTTAATCCATGAATTAATTCTCTTGAACCTGCTTCGTTTGCTTTTGATCCCAGCAAAATAAATAGACTTGAATAAACTCTGTTTGGAATCGTCGTTAGGGCATGAAACATTCAGAACTTTTAGCTATGTTGGTGTGCAATTGGTGTTCGATGCAATTGAAACTTTTTTGCTAGTGTGTGTAACTAATATTTTTGGATTTGAATTTGTACAGAAAATAATTAGCGATCCTTGTTTGTATTTAAATTGCGACTATACGAATTTAATTATTTATTAACAGAATATCTATTATGTATTATTAATAAATAATAATAAATAAAAGATATTAGGGACTGTCTCTGACCCCAAACTAAGCAAATCTTGTACTATGGCAGCCAAGGACTGATATACATAAATTTAATATTATTAAGTACATATTAATATCCAGACATAGAACAAACACAAATGTTGATCATATAGATGTTTGGCCTAGGTGGGAATCGAACCCACGCCTCCAGGTTCGGAAGGCAGATTCACTACCAACTTAGCCACCGAGGCAGTCAACTTTTAAAAACGCATGCTATTTCTATTCCAAATTTCATTCCACCCCGTTGTCCGACATTTACATTCAGACTGTCTTATTTATATTAGTGTCAACTGCGATGATGAGACCTAACTAGATTCTTAGTGAAATATAAATATTTACAATCAAAACTTAATCATTAGAATGCGCACGTCTCATCAATTTTAAATGTTTGAAATTTAGTAAGGTGTTAATTAATAAGGTCCTGGTTCATGCAATAAATTTCTCAAATTTTTAAACTAGTTTTATTTTAAATATTATTTGTACTACTTAAACTACTTACTTAGTTTTTATACTATCGAACAAGACTTACAACTTACCAGTAATTACCAAATATTTTCTCTGCACATCAACAAGTCAACAGTAAATCTATACTTGTCCTCAATTCGTGACGGCGTGCATGGTCTCAAGCCACTCACTACAAGTACGCAACTAGGCATCGAGTTGGTCTGTTGGCACGGCTCGCTTGGTAATATCAAAGCAGAGTGGCTCAAGTACGCTCGGCATACAAACCTAGTAAGTAAATCTAGTATTTGCTAAGCCTCCCTGAGGAGCCAAACCTGTAATCCTGTAGCCAGGTAAGGTATATGAGATTATGTATGTAGATTATGTTACCACGGTAAAGGTCAGGCGCTGTTGCTTCAGGGATATCTAGTGTGGGCGAATAAGCTACTTGTGCAAATATTTTATTAGCATATAGTTGTTTTATCTTACAAACTTTTAGATCCTACTTTTAAGATATTTTTCTTATATATATTTTACTTAGATATTAGCTATACTAATATTTATGAACAGATAACAACTGAGAGTTTGTATGCTTGTTTGTAGGGAGTAATTTCGAAAACTACCTAACCAATTTTAAATATTTTTTCACTAGTATAAAGCTACATTAGCCTTGAGTGCCATAGGATTTGAAACGAGAACAGAGCGACTTACAGACGAAAGTTTGTGTGTGTATTTACTCGTATTTATGACTTCTTCACGGCCGTTTGACCGTAAAGAAGTCATAAATAATTTCAGTCATAATTAATTTCATATTTTGATGAAATTTGGTAGATGTGGAGGTGGCATATGTCGACTCGTCCAATGCACAGCCAGCGTTCCTAATAATATTTCATTGCAAACAGCAAGCAAATAGCTTCTTTATATAAGATAATTAGTACTTAAACTCTCGATTAACACATAGGTTAATTTTTTAACACACTGTCTTAAAAACAGGTTGAGTTTCCAGACTGTCAAACATAACCAATTCAAACTGGCGAAGCTTTAAGCTAGATCAGTAGGCACCAAAGTATCCCTATTACTCTGGAGGTTTTTCATCTCAATCACACATGAGTAACGCTTCTCGTAAAATACAAGCAAAACGAAGGCAGAACACACAACAAAATTTCTCTACTCTTGTATCAAGCTAAAACCAAATGTGACTCTTTATTTACAGCTTATTCCACAGAGTAAATCATAATACCTACCTTTATTCCCCTGATACAAGGTCTGTAATCTGTATTCTGTGTGGGTGAGCTCAAGTGACATTATCCTTGCGAGGCCGACGTGGCATGGCCACGACATTTCCAAGGAAATGTCACATGCCAGCTATAAGACTAAATGCCTTGTAGTCATGGGTATTTGATGAGCCAGGCTTTTAGAATTACTACAAGGTGTTGTAAATTTAAAAAAATATGCAAAAACGAACTTTCAACGGCGAACTTGACTCCTTTCACAAAATAGGGAGTAATGGAAGGAGGGAAGAGAGGCCTTTGCCCTAGAGGGCTATTCCTACGCGTGAGATAAGATGAGACGAGATTTTATGTTGGTCACTCTCACACCTATGACGTTTCAAACGAAAGCAACAAGGACGCAAAAAAAGCGAGATGAAAATCTTAAATCTCCGAATCCCTAGCAGTGAGACAGTGTAGGCTAATAGTAATAATTCAAAAACCGTATTTTCGTTTTCAGGGCATTCACCTGATTAAGAAGCTAATTAATTAAGAGCTAATTATTTATTTCCAATTAACCGTTATGATATAGAGAAACTAATATTAACCCACAGAATATGCCCTATTTGACCGATTAGGGGTCTTTACCTAACTGCAAATAAAATTGTGCCACCGATGAATTCCAAAATTATGTTAACGACTAGTTAAAGTAGAGCATCGCCCATAATAAGCACTCACACATACAAGGGTAAATTTTTTCTCTAATGGGTGCTTGGTTCTCTATTTTCTCTATTCTCATTTTCACTATTTTCATTAATATAGGCAGCCATTTAAATATATGAAACTCCGAAAACGAAAACAAACCAAACGAAACTTAACATTTTAAATCAGTCATGCTCAACTTTTTGAATAAATAAATAAATAAAAAGTATTTATTTCCTATAACTAAAAATTAAAAAAACAAATTAATGCTAGGTACACACACATTCTATTATCTAGATAATAGAATGGGTACCGAGAGGAGAAAGGAGAAATAGAGCAAGACCACATAGACGCTGGAAAGACATCTTCAATCAAAGACTTGGAATAGAGTAAAGGAGAAAAGCAATAGACAGAAAAAACTGGACAAAACTGGGGGAGGCCTACGCCAAGGAGGCGACATCTACACATGACTGCATTATGTGACAATGGACATTTATAATTAATTAATTGAAATTAAGTGTAATTGAAATAAAGGCTTTTTTACTTTACTTTTACTTTACACACACCAAGCCAACGAACGCCAAAGCACAGGCAGCGTCCCGTTTCGTTTTAATAAAATAAACGAGACGCAGCACATCGTCGGCTCTTTTTTTATGTACAATAGCTCGTCATTTGACCACCAACTCGCCTGATGTTAAGCGACGTTGTGGTCTAAGATGGAGCACGACGACCTATAAGGTACTTATTCACTCTAGCCTTGAAGTTTTGTAGAGTGAACAAGTACAAAGACGGCAGTTGAGTGAGGCGCTACAAGTGCGCTACTGCTCAGACCCGTCTTCGTAACGGTTACACCGGACTACATCCCGAAACACGACTGACCAAGCCCTCGCCGGCCTCGGTCTGCACGCAGCATAAAAACAACAGCAATTTTTTTTAGTTAGGCAATTAGGATATTCTCAGCGATGTACTGAGTAAGCTGAATCCTACGCAGTTCCTGTTCCAGTTGTTTCTTTTTTCATACTCGTATTTTATTGACATAGTTTATCACCCCGCAACGAGAGTAAATTGCCCAAAAAGTAGACAAATCTAAGAAGAAAATCCCGATGTGAAGAACATAAACGAAGCTCTCTTTGCGTTTAAAATTATCGGGGAATATTTTGCCGCTTGATTGAAAATTCGTTTCAATCTAACGAACGAGCGCGCCGCAGTCAACAAGAAATTTAATTTGTCGTACAAATTTTTGCGTTGATTTTTCTGAAAGCTTTCAGTTTAATTGCACCTTAACTCGATCAGAATTTGCGACGTAATTTTTAATGGAAGAACAATTTTATATGTAGGTGATGATATAGGTGTTTAGAACCGGTTTTTAAACAATAAGGAAAAAGTAGGTACCTACCTACTTTTTTGCGTTTAGCTCAACTATGGTTGAGAAAATTATCATAATCTATTATTTTTAATTTTAAAGAGATATAATGTTTTATTTCGAACAGAGATTCCTGAAGAAAGAGTGACAGAGTATACGGTATACATCGTTTTAAAAAAAAGTTAATAAAACTGTTTACTTTCAATATGTACTATTGTTTATTGTTAATCCAGTGTGTCAAGATATTTATGTTTGCAAAACAAAATTGTTGTCAAAAACAAGTTATACTCGTATCCTCCTATTAGCATTATAAACGCGAAAGTTTGTAAGAATGGATGGATGGATGTTTGTTACTCTTTCATGCCAGAACGGTTGAACAGATCTGGATGAAATTTGGCACAGATATAGATGTTATAGTCTAGACTAGCACATAGGATACTTTTTAGTCGCGGGTGAAACCGCGGGGCGCAGCTAGTATGTAATATATATATATATATATAGTCGTTCAAAATAAAATACTATTTCAAGAGATAGCAGCTAAAGATATTTTCAGGAAGCACTATTTAAAATTATTTATATACTTAATCAAAAAATAACAGACAGGATACCAGGCAATCTCGATAAACATCATTAGCTGCTCCGCCAAATTGTCAGATCTTAGGTACTTCAATATTCTATAAGATCACATACAAAATATGCAAAAGCAGAGTTTTATCTTCAACTACAAATTATGGCGATGATAGCCTAGACGGAGAAGACTCGTCTCTCAAGCCAGAGGAATCGGGTTCGGACCCAGCCGAAGACCCACACCATTTTGTTCATTGTCTGAACATAATTTTTATGTGTGTATGTAAGGGCATCTGCTACATAACTGGAGCCCAGTGTTTGGTGACAGGCTCGTCTCCTGTCACATTTGGGACTGAATATCATCCAGCAAAGCGTGGGTATTATACACTTCTGCCAGCCTCTTCGGAGGAAAAGGCGTCACAATATGTACAAATTATGGGAATCAAGATTATTAAAATCTAGAAAAATACTTACTTAGCACTATAACAACCTGTCCTGAACCAAAAAAATGAAATTATTATTTTGTTTACTGTGTTAAAAATAACAAGTATCTAACGAAACGCACAACATTCGATACCTAAATTATAAGGTATCGAATGTTTTCGATACATGGAAGCATATGTCGAAAGGTTTCGACATATGCTTCCTAAAAGTATATTTTTATTTTAAATAAAACAATTTTTTTACCGTCACACACACACACACACACACACACACACACACACACACACACACACACGCACACACACACACACACACACACATACATATGCACACACAACAAATAAAAATACATCACCATTATACTTTTAAGACCTCAGGGTAAAAGATAGAGTACTGTTTGAAACGCCTTCGGCCAAGATTCGCCCCGAGCGGTTTTATGGCAATGAGCCCTCGATATTGCATCCACGGAATATTAGTGCCCACACTTGATCCGGTGAGAAGCATCTTTTTCCAATATCCTGGGATATTGAACAAGTTTTGATAGTTGTGGTAACGGAGGTGAAGGCAGCTTTTAAAAAATGTTCACTTGTACAAATATGTTGTAAAAATTTCAATACTGTTTGTAAAACTAACTATGCTAGTGGCTTCCTGAGATACGAGTAATATACATATCTCCATAAAGACCTCGAGAAAATGCTTTAAAAGAATCGGTTGAGAAATGAAACCTGTAGAGAGGACAGCCGGACAGACGCCGGACAGAACGACAGACATACGAAAGCATTATTGCCGAAGGAGTAGAGTTTTTTTAGACGTTTTGCTCGCTAACGCTCGCGCGGCCCATTAAAAAGTTAGTGAAAAGGTACATTTTTAAACGTAAACTGTGAAGTAGAAACATAGGACATTCACATTTTAAATGTCACCATTAATATCCGATTCACGTAACGAAAAAATAAAACTGACATATCGTCACGCCTTTTTTTTATTTTTTATGTAGAGTAGGTCGGCGTTTGACCACCAACTCGCCTGATGTTAAGCGACGTTGTGGTCTAAGATGGAGCACGACGACCTATAAGGTACCTACTTATTCACTCTAGCCTTGAAGTTTACTAGAGTGAAAAAGTACAAAGACGGCAGTTGAGTGAGGCGCTACAAGCGCGCTACTGCTCAGACCCGTCTTCGGAACGGTTACACCGGACTACATCCCGAAACACGACTAGGTCATTTCACGGCATGGCTTGGTCCGGTGGGTAGTAATTAGCCACGGCCGAAGCCTCCCTCCCACCAGAGTTTGCTACCCGGTTAGAACTACCCGGGGACCACGTGTAGGGAACCAGAATAGAGTACACTCCGGACGTGGGTAGCTCAGCCCCCTGAGCTACCACGGCTCAGCTACCTCAGCTTTCCTCCAAAGGGGCTGGCAGTAATACACACTCACGCTTCGCCGGACGATATTCCGTCCCAAAATGTGACAGTAGGCGAGTCTGTCGGCATACATCGGGCTCAAGTCATGTAATAGATGACATACAATACGCACATATGTTCACACAATGAACAAATTGGTGCGTGCCGTCGGCTGGGTTTGAACCCGCTCCCTCTGGCTTGAAAGGCGGGCCTTTTTCATTTACGCTATCATCGCTTCATGACATTTAAAATGTTTTGAAATGTTTAAAATTAAAATCCTATTCACGTAACGAAAAAATAAAGCTAAGGTAATAAAATATGTAAATACAAAGCAAAACGAGCGGCTTTGTAACTAAATTGAAGACCAAAAGTAATTTTCTTTTTCTTGAAACCCTGAAGCTAATTGAATTAGAATTTTGTAAAATCTTATTTTTGAATTACACAAAAGCACTAGATTAAAACCACAAGAAGGTTAAACGTTCTAAAAGAATTGTCAAACAACGAAACTACACATTAATAAATTCCATTACTTTAATGACTAAAGAGCAATTTTCAAAGATTGTTCTCCAATGTCACTGTCTGGCTGTCTAGATTGCTGTCAAATAAATAAATCATAGGATTTACTTTCTTTTTCAAGGGATATCAGAAAAAGAAATGCTGAAATTGAAAAAGCTTTTGGCGAACGTAAGTCTATTACTTAAAAGTGAAACATGCGTGTTGTAGAAGAACTCGAATCCATTAAAAGTTGTCTGAATCCGCACATTGTATTGGACGGGTGGACTAACATATTCTTTCACACTAACGTTTGTTTGGGGCCAAATACTGTGATATTGTTTGGTTAGGTATTAGGGCCCTTTTCCTGTCGAGCGGATTGCAGCCCGCGCGCGGACCTAGTCCGCGTGCGGGCTGCCTGCATCTTATCATTTCATACATATTTTTCCTATCATGCGGGCAGCACGCGCGGAACGTGGATTGGTTGCGAGCGTGCAGCCCGCGTGCGTGCTAACCGGATGCTAAGCGGCGTTCTTCTGCCTTCAGTGTTGTTTTTACCGTGACTCGGGTCGCACGCATGGTCATAGTACGCCGACACACTAGTCACTGGCGACACGCACGACACTGCAGCGGCAAACAAAATCTTTGTCCTGCGTATGGCTGGGAGCGTGTTATCACCCGCATGCGGACCACATCCGCGCGCGGGTGGAAATCCGCATGACAGAAAAGGGGCCTTTATATTTATACTAGCTGCACCCCGCGGTTTTACCCGCGGTCCCACAGGAACCGCTTATATTTTTCGGGATAAAAAGTACCCTTTGTCCTTTTCTGTACCCCAGACAACATGTATGCAAAATTTCAAGACGATTGGTTGATTAGTGACAACGTTACATACAAACAAACGAACGAACAAATTCATTTTCGCATCTATATAGTGCGTGGGGCTTAGTATTTGGTGTCATACTTCGCTAGGCCAGACACTGTATAGATGCGGCGCTTGGCGCTGATGCGTGACGGTGTCGCTGAAATGGCGAGGAAGGAATGTATTCTTAGATGGGTTGGTATATGATCCAAAAAACAAGGCCTAGCATTCAGCAAACACGTAATGTCGTCATCGTCATCCGTCTCTTTCGAACTTGTTGTTATAGTCTTATTTCGGTCTTGCTTATGCATCGATTGACGTCACTACGTGTTGCTGAATGCTACGAGTATACCTATGGCGGAGTATATTAGTATAGTACTATACCATGGGTTGGCATACGTCTGAGGTTGGTACATACCTTAGGTACATATCTATCACTCGCTAAACCTGTGTGCAATGTGAACCGTGCCCGTAAAGATGCTAAGTATTATCTTTTAAAATAAAAATAATAACTGACTTCCCGTCATCCGAATTGGATTTTGTAAACAGTTTTTTGATTTTTATTTATTTTTAAAAACCGCTCCATTGATTTTGATGAGATTTAAATGGGACCACCTGGAAAGGAAACCCTTTGAAACAAAAAAATAATGTTAGAAATCAGTTCAGGCGTCTTCAAGTAATTGGGGAACATAGATAAAAAAAAAGATTTCGACGAATTGAGAACCTCCTCCTGAAGTTTGTTAAAAATTGTGCTGAGGTTCCAAGTGAGTTTATAAAACTATACAGACAGAGCAGAGGGCTGGGTGTTATTAGGCTCATACATTTTTTTCACAGCTCTATACACCACCATATACTAGTATTAAAAAAAAACTTAAGAAATTGAAATTACAGTCATGTTCCTAATTTTTTTATTATGGAACCTGATGTGGTTTTCACAAATTATAATTTTATGAAATGGGAATTACTCACGTACGTGTGAACTACAGTCCGAATAATCGACTAAATCTTACGTGAGTAATTCCCGTTTCATAAAATCATAATTATGCTACTAAAGTTGAATTTCTGCCTAGTCTGAGTAAAAGACGCAAGTGTGATACTCCTCCAGCCTCATTGTAATCAAGAATGGGTCACGCATTCGGAGAATCACTTCCTTATCCAGCCTTCTTCTTTGTAAAAGTCCTCCCAACTTTGATGGGGGCTCAAAGTCGAGACTTACGAATTTTATCAGAGACTGATTAACTAATGCCTTTCCTTTTGCTTTGAGAAAATCAATTTGATTAAGTGAAGAGTTTGCGACTGGAGATGACTTTAGAGCTGGAATCTTTTTCTTTGTTACACTTTGAAGGGCTTGTGATTGAATAGGATTACGAATATTTCATTAAAATCAATTAAGGTTTGAGAATTGGATTGTCTTATTTTATGGTCCATTCTGAATAAAAAAATCTCTGAAAACAGCGTTGGTACTTACCTATAACAGAAAGATAAACTAAGTTTAGACAATGTTTTTCACTACAGCATTAGTTATTGTTTTTCAACAAAAATAATTGTATATATTTGTCTGTATCATCTAATGGCAAGCCAGACAGAAAAGACGTAAGACGAGGACGAGACACGAACGGGACGCAGACGCGATGTACTTTCATACAAAATGTATAGAAGAGACGCGACGCATACAGAAAAAAAATGCTTGTCTGTAAAGTCTGTTTACGGACGATACTTTAACGTGACAACGTCATAACAAAACATTTATGAAATCTTCTCCTCGGACGCATAGGCCAATCGGGTGGAAGAGAGATAGATGCGGCGCAAGCTGAATGCTCAAGCCGATCGTGCCTTTCGCTCGCTCGTGTAGCGCTCTTGCTCTGATCGTAAGCGTAACAGGACAATGAGTCATCCTTTTCGTGTGTGCAGCCGGCGTTCATCGATTTATTAGTCGTTGTCACGTGAAAAGAGGGGCGCGGACGTAAAGCTTCTAGTTTCTTATGAAGGTATTAAACGTCTCCGTTCCGCCCGTGTCTTGTTCGGGAGTTCTACGTCTTTTTTGTCTGGCGAGCGCCTTAGTTAGCGGAGAATTTGGTTAGTTAAATGTAAGAAGTATTTTCTTTATTCCAGGTCCCACGTCTGAGCAGACAAGTCACGGTGACCAGTTGCTTGAGCCATGATCTGAACGCACACAGGGATACTCTGGATAACAATGCTACCACCCCTTTTGAGTTCACCGAGGCTAATACGACGGTAAGATAATTCTCACATTGCTTCGCAACAAGTGACGCGATGTTGTGTGGGTTGGCGTTATTTTGACGGCGTACCGAAATGTCTTAATTTGGACAGAAAACAAGAGCCAGAAGTACAACACACTGACGAGACGACGCTTTTCTGCTGCGAGCAGTGAAGAAAAGAAGAAGAGAGAGGAGGTATGGCTCGTCTCGCGCACCGTCTCCTGGTGCGCAACAATGTGGCAACCGCATAAGTACTTACAACGGATCATCTTGAATTTTTGCATACACGTTGTCGGGGGTAGGGAAAAGAACGTAGGGTAGTTTTTATCCCGAAAAAATTACCGGTTTGTTATGAACGGGATCGCGGGTGAAACCGCGGGGCGCAGATAGTTTTATTATAAACGGAAGTAAAAGTAGGAAAACTTTTGCTTATTGAGTAAGTAAAAAATTATAATTAATACCTACCCTCCTCAAAATCGCCAAAAGGAAAATTAGACTGGGAAATTAAAGTGACACGGGCGTTAATTTACCTTTTCTGGAAATAATGAGAAATTTAATTGCCATTATACAAATTCTATTTATGAAGTCCAACCTTTGTAATTTATTTGAAATGTTTACACATTTCGCAATTTCGAATAATTATGATAAATTAGGTTCACCGGGTAAACAGGGACCATAAATGGAAATAATATTGAATTAGCGTGATGGTATATTAAATTTATTGATGTGAACTCTTAATTAATTTAGGCTAATGTACAAAATAGGCACTTGGTTTAGCTGATTAAAACAAATATGAGAGCATTTAGGGTGTTGAGATAAATAATATCTAGAGATGGAAATCGGAATACCTCTATGTTATGGATAAATAAATAAATAAAAATGTATTTATTGCCAAAACCTATAACTTTACAACACATAAATATAAATACTTATAACATTACACATAAACTAAGTATTATGATAAAATAAATGTTTTGGCGATTAAATTAGGCATAGCACTGAGCTGGTCTTCAGCCTACTCCATTGCTTGAGCTAAGATGTTTGTCGAGCATGGTGTATGTGGCGATGACAGCCTAGTTGGAGAGGGCCTGCCTCTCTAGCCAGAGGGAATAGGTTCAAACCCAGCCGACGGCACGCACCAATTGGTTCAGTATGTGAACATTTGTGCGTACCTATTGTAAGTCATCTGCTACATGACTGGAGCCCGGTTTATGGCGACAGACTCGCCCAAAGTGGTTCCCAAACACGTGACATTCATCTCCTACCGCGAGTCCTCTGGGCAGCATTTTCACCGTGGCAAAGATGACCGGAGCGGTACCTAATTGACCAATCACAATGCTTCCACTGAAGTGGCGCGGAGATTTCGAGCACTGTGATTGGTCAACACAAACCTTTGCCAACTCGGTCAATGTAGACCTTTCACTGCAAGCGGAGTGGGCTTCATATACTTAAGGACTCTATTGAGTATGACTATCTATAATGTCTATAAGTATAGCCTCAGTGATTAGCGCTAAAATCGGAGTCTTGGTTTTTGGAGCCAACTTAACCTAAATAATAAAATAAAAGGAGTTCGTAGGAAGCCCGCTTCGGAAGTGGAGGCATTGCAGCGGTGTGCAATATGTTTACGAGCATAGTGGAATTGACGCCATAAATTGTAATTGATATAATTAGAAATGTTCATTCGCTCGGTACTTTAAAGACCTAGATCACTAGAAACATAACGTCCAACTTTTGCCATGATTTTACAATTAACACATAAATAGAGTATATAATTCAAATCAAATCAAATCAAATCATTTATTACGCAAAACATGGGTAAATTTTACAATTTAAAAAAATAAATATTAAAAGTAGCTGAGCCATGTCTTAACCTATCGATATGCGAAAATAACATTGTCAGTGTAATTGTGACAAGTGTGTAAGGTTAGTTAAATATTTAGTTAACAAGTTAAAATTAAAAACTTATGAAACCTTAACCGACCGGAACACTCCCGACTAATTCACTTTTCAAAGAAAAAAAAGTCAAAATCGGGTCCTTCGTTCCTCACACTCACAAACACACACGCACACACACTCACACACACACATGCACACACGCACACACACACACAGACACACGTGAAACTTATAACTCTCCGTTGTTTTCATAATAAAATAAAGTAATAATGTTATAAACCTTTCAGCGTATAGCAGCAATGATAAATAACTACCCAACGGGAGCGCAGCGAGCGGTAGTCAGCGCCGCGTTGGACATCGCCCAAAGGCAGATCGGGTGGGTCCCGATATCTGCTATGCATAAAATCGCTGAGCTACTATCCATGCCGCGAATGAGAGTCTACGAATATGCCACTTTCTATACAATGATCAAAAGGTAAGTAATTGATTTATTATAAGTAAGTTAACATTATATAGTCGATTTATTCAGAGTTTTGCGGAAGTTCATGTTCAAAACTTACTTTAACCAAACTCGAGTGTATTTCCGCTCTAACGTTGCATTAGGTACACCAAGGAATATATAATTATGTTCCAATTCTTAATAAGTTAACCTGAGTAAAAAAATAATTTGAGAAATTCGAAACTAATCGTTTTTATTCGACGAAGTGCTAAAAAAATACGGGTTTTTTTAAATGCTTTTTTATTGTATAATTTTTTCTTGTATTTAAGTTGTAATTGGCTGGTATTTGTTAAATTTCATTATTTTTTTGTTTCTTGAATTTCATAAAATTAAATTAGCTATTTTTGTCGAATTGTAAGTTTGTTATAATATCATTAATAGTTCCGAATTTTCCAAAATTATATTTTAACTCAGGTTAGCTTAATAAATTATTCGAAACTCATATCCCTTGGTGTACTTAATGCGACATTAAAGCGGAATTACACTAGCGATTGGTTAAAGTACAGTTTTGAAGCTATCATCATCATCCCAGCCTAGAAGATGTCAAATACATTGCAAATTGCAAATGCATGCAGGCATTATGCTGAGTTGGGGCCGTTTTGTGACCTTGTAAATTGTAAAATTCCCTTAATGTTTTTAATTTCAATAGGTCACAAATAAACTTTTTTTCTTTCTTTTCTTTCTTTTAAATTCATGACAATTAAAGGCTTCCCCCAATGATCTCTACAAAAACTGGTCTTGAGCTGCTGACTCGCATCCAGCGGCTTCTCCCGACTGTCACCAGATCGTCGGTCCACTTTGTGGGAGGCCTTCCTACGCTGCGTCTTTGCGTCTTGGCTTACTCCCAATGGCCATCAACAAAACGGCCACCAGTGGTCGTCGATAGAACAATATTTTGATTTTTGTCCCAACTGTCGCCAGTGGGGCTCATTGGCACATAAAATAATTTTATGTGCCAAAGACCACCACAAAACTGACCCCACTGGTCCAAATTGCATTCAAACCGATATAACTCTAACATGGAATCTAATTTTCGATAAATTTTAACACAGTAACAAAGCAGTAACTTATATAAACACAGTAACTTATATAATTACATTATAATGACAAACCGCTAAAAAATAAATAATTTTAAATGACGCAACGAGCCCCACCGGTGGCAGTTGGGACTAAAATTAAAACTTTGTCTCAACGATTACCACTGGTGGCTTTTTTGGTGGTGGCCGTTGGGAGCAAGCCTGCGTCTTCCGGTTATCAGTACGTGCCTATTATTTATTTACTTACTTAAGAACTCGTTTCTTGCTTACGATTTTCGTATCACCCCCGAGTTTTTAGAGAAGATGCGAAAATGGAGCGGAGGCGGAAGCCTTACCGGAAATTAAAAATTTTGCCTTGTTTTTTGAATTCTGCCAATACCACGAGAAAGATATTTTATCCGGAAAGATTATGATTATTGACGAAATTGAAATAAGACATGCCCGCTGGGTCTCTGCTATTTAATCGAAATCTTACAAAGTATAATGATTTTCTTAAGGATCTACTATACACCCGACACGAGTAAAAATAAATATGACAAAAAAGTAAAGGTCCCAAAATTTTAAATTTATGACAAAACGAGTTTTCTTTTCAGCTGTTATTTATAAAATCGTATAATTATGGCCTCCAGCCATAATTATAGTCATCGCGTGTTGTCCTACTCTTGTCAACTTACTAGCGCCATACGAACAAGCGAGACGACACATAATTATACACTA
The DNA here is from genome assembly GCA_911728515.1 of Peribatodes rhomboidaria. Classification (NCBI taxonomy): domain Eukaryota; kingdom Metazoa; phylum Arthropoda; class Insecta; order Lepidoptera; family Geometridae; genus Peribatodes; species Peribatodes rhomboidaria. Next base: position 7,797,918 of record OU452168.1, read on the forward strand.
GCGCCACTACACACAATAAAGTTTCTTGCTGAACGCATTAATTTAAACCACGCTGTAATCAAAGGCCTATGCCATGAAAATATTTCAAATCAAATTAAATCAAAGTATTTATTTTGCAAAACATGGGTTACAGATAGTTCTTAATAATAAAAGTAGTTCGCCATGGTTTAACCGCTTGGTATGCAAAAGTTTACAAAATGCAGAAAAAAAATGTTAAATTGGATTAATGCCAAAGTAAAAATCTTAATATAATCTTAATATATATAAATCTCGTGTCACAATGTTTGTCCTCAATGAACTCCTAAACCACTTAACCGATTTTAATAAAATTCGCACACCATGTGCAGTTCGATCCAACTTGAGAGATAGGATAGCTCACATATATAACGCGAACGAAGTCGCGGGGTGACAGCTAGTATTATATAAAATCAACGTCAGTGTCCTTTAAATATTCGTCAATAGAATAGTATGCCTTGTCAATGAGATATTTTTTAAGTTTCAGTTTAAAAATATTGTAAGTTTGCGTGTCTTTTAAAAGCTGTGGTTGCCTATTGTAAATTTTAACCCTCATCACAAATATGCTTTTCCTAAAGGCAGCTAATCTGCCATTCCGTACACGTAAATGTCTTTGGTTTGTTATTTGTTAATTGTCATTAGTCGCAGGTACCTAAAGGCGGTTTGCTTACTTTAGCGAAACCGCTACGTAGGCACTTTAAAGAAACCTATTTTCGTTTACAGACGCTTCCGCGGTAAGTACCACATCAAGATCTGTTCGACAACCCCATGCATGCTTCGAGGCGCTGAATGCATACTGAAGGCGGCTGAAGAAGCTTGCTGCTGCAGCGTTGGTAGCTTGTCTCCGGATGGCATGTTCGGAGTGGACACAGTGGAATGTGCTGGAGCATGCGTGAATGCTCCTGTCATGGCGATAGATGATGATTATTACGTTAGTCGAATATTATGTTAATCGGCTTTGTGATAATCTTATAAGTAATTTAGCATTAGTTTTTTTTTTTTTGGACACTTCCACACACGGTCGCCTGACCCCAAACTAAGCAAACTTGTACTATGGCCGCCAGAGACTGATAAACATACTTAGATAGATATTAACACCCAGACATAGAACAAACACTAATATTCATCACATGAATGTTTGCCCTAAGTGGGAATCGAACCCACGCCCCCAAGCTCAGAAGGCAGGTTCACTACCGACTGAGCCACCGAGGCAGTCAAAGTTAACTGAATTAAAATTAGTTAACTGAATGACTCACTTTAATGTAACGTAATGTAATGTAACACTTATAAATTAGTTTCCTTGCATTATATCCTATTGAATTAGCTTCCATCCTAAGCATCCTACCCTATTGATTTAGCTTCCATCCTACGGTTGCCTGAAAGAGATCGCTCTTTGCGATAAGGCCTCCAGTTGTTACACTAGTTTTAAGCTTTTAATTATTTCTGATGTTAACAACGAGTTTGTCTGCGTATCTAGCTTTTGTAAAGAAGACCAACTTTAATCCTACTAATATTATAAACGCGAAAGTTTGTAAGAATAGATGTATGGTCCATGCTTAATCATAATGTTTTTATTCCATCCAAAGGTTATCTGGAAGAGATCGCTCTTAAGCGATAAGACCGCCCATTGCGCCTATATTTTTGAATGTTTAGTTTAGATTTATTTTGTATTTGGTGTCAATAAAGAGTTTTTTTATTGTATTGTATTGTATGGATAGATGGATGGATGTTTGTTACACTTTCACGCCAGAACGGCTGAACATTAGTACAGCTGACTTAGAATTAGATTTATTTGAATTTATTTTACAGTTTAAACATAGTTAGAATACCTAGTCTGGACACTCGCGCAAAATTGTCATTATCGTTTTTTGAGGGAGACACAAGACTTTAATAATATTACCAATTGCTTTTGTAATTGTTTGTAATTACCTTTTTGACGAGACCATTATAGGAGCATCCTTAATTAATTTTTAGCTAAAATTGTTAAGAACTGTTACTTAATGACAATAAAAATTATTCTATTCTATATATTTTTTAACCCAATATTATATTAACCGTCTAGGTACGTACAATATTGGCTAAACAATGATTAATTGTCTTTTTTTTTCAGGAAGACCTTACTGAATGTGACGTGTACAATATTATACAGCAGATAAAGTGTGGCTCGATCCCGCCTCCTGGGCCGCAGTAAGTGATTATCTGACTTGGTTGTACGTGTACTTGTGTCTATGCGATGTTTAAATACAATAAGTTGGTCCCCAAGCGAATTTAGAAATCTGGAATAGAGACCACCGCCGGTAAGGAACCTGCAAAATGTTAAAAAAATTAACTTTAAACTTAAAAAAATGATGACTGCACATAAGCAACAGCAGGAGACTCTTAAACACGACACGAGTGCAATATAAGCAATACTGTCCACTAAGCAGTGCAATACAGCAATCTAATTGCAATAATTTTTGCATTAAACATTTGAAATTGTACATACCTTTAGTGTCCATTGAATTTTTGTAGTTTATTTTTGTGTTATTATTATTAAGTTGTAGTGTATTGATAGTTTTTGTTATTATTTTTATGTATTTTATTTATTATCATTTTGTAGTGTGTTCTGTGTGCTTGTACCGTGACATCACCAAGCGGTTCCAACGGAAGACCAGTGCCGGTTAACAGCCGGCATTATGCTGAGTTGGGGCCGTTTTGTGACCTTGTAGATTGTAAATTTCCCTTAATGTTTTTAATTTTAAACGGTCACAAATAAACTTTTCTTTCTTTCTTTCATTTTATTCTGACAAGTTTTATGGTTCCTGTGCAATAGAGGGAGACAGCACGGGGTGCTAATAGAGCTGACAAAAGCAAATCTATCAGAAATAGGAACTACATTCGAATGTGGTAAATGATCGAGCCCTACATTTCTTACCTTGCTGTTTTGCAGCACTATGAGAGCACCTCATTTAGTTTACCGATTATTGTTTTTTTACCGAGTTTAAAATAATCGTCACGCCTTTCCCCCGAGGGAGCTGGCAGAGGTGTAATTCAACACCCTTATTTCGCCGGAAGATATTCAGTCCCAAATGTGACAGGGGGCGAGCCTGTCGCCATAAACCGGGCTCCAGTCATGTAGCAGATGACATACAACACGCACATATGTTCACACAATGAACAAATTGTTGCGTGCCGTCGGCAGGGTTCGAACCCGCTTCCTCTGGCTTGAGAGGCGGACCTTCTCCCAACTAGGCTGCCATCGCTTTTTTCGCTTCGTTAAAATAATAAGTTGCATGTACCAACAGGAATGGAAGATACGCTTCGGAACCCCTTACCGGGCTAACGACTCTTCTTTGCTGTCCTCCGCCGCCAGGATATTGTCTACAACCAGAATTGTGTGGATGATCATCTACTTCACTGCCATCTTTTGTGAAACTAATGGTGAAAATTTTGTACTTAAACAAAATTTTGCCTTTCCTTTAAAAACAAATAAAGCGCGTTCAAGAGTTTACAATGTCTTTTCATACACAGTTTTGTCTAAATAGGATTGAACGTAATTATTAAGTATTAAGTAAGTACAGTCAACTGGTACAAATGCGTCTGTGGAACAATTGCGTCTTTCGAGAGTTACTGACAAACCTTTCACAAATTAGGGAGTCTAGTACAGATTAATGTAACTACTATCTGTACTAGATGGCGTTTGTTGCATAATTTGTGAAGGGTCTGAACTTGTCAGTAATAAAAATAATCATAGGTAATTTTAGGCAAATCAATTCAAATGCAATTCAAAATGCAATAATGTTTCGTGCAGATTTTCCGGAACATTATGCTCACAAATCGTCATAGCTCAATGGATAGTTACTCACTACGTCGGATCAAGTGAGGGAAACAGCATTAAATCTTGCTCGGTCGCTGGCGATCAGATAGCTTCCCCCGGGATACTCCTATCCTGTAATTAAGCACCAGCCATCGCCAATATCATCCCCGCCGCAAACTTTAATTGCAGGTGAAACTGATCCACCTCGAATTGAGATAGAAGATTATTTAATAATAATTTATTTATTCGAGACTAGCTGTTATTCGTGATTTGACCGAAAAGAAGTATTCAAAAACCTTCCTCGTGATTTACTGTCACTAATTATTAAATTCAATAAAGATTCGTTCAGCTATTTAGCCGTGAAAAGCCTACAAACAGACAGGCAGACAGAGCTACTTTCAATTTTATATGATGTAAGGATTATCTTTTTTTTTAATCTATCTATTATGTACACAAACAATCCTACTCCTACTAATATTATAAACGCGAAATTTTGTAAGAATGGATGGATGGATGAATGAATGGATGTTTTCTCTTTCACGCCAGAACGGGTGAACAGATCTGGATAAAATTTGGCACAGAGATAGATTATAGTCTAAAATAGCACATAAAGGATACTTTTTAACCGCGGATGAAACCGCGGGGCGCAGCTAGTACCGACTAAATGTGCTTATATTGTTGTTAGGGACTCCAAAACGGTTGTACTCCAGCCGTTTTGCTGAGGTTTTCAACCATTCTTTAGATTAGCCTAGCGGGTAATCTTTTTAATATACAGATAGATTATTTTTGAGATGTCGACAACTGCTAATTTTACAAGCTTTTATTTAACTTGCAAGGTATGTATTTACGAGTATGTAACTATGTTTGTTCAAGTGGAATCCTGCAACTTAATCTTGAAACAGATATCTTCAACCGATTGAGCTGAAATGTTGTATTCACGTTTTGTTCGGATGACAATGCATGGTTAGCTGTGTGACGTCATTCTAAATCCAACATCGCCATGTTGATCCGCCGATCACCCAAGTTATTTTTTATGCACTCCACAATGTGGGTATCAAATGAAAGAGCTTGCTGATAGTAGCTCGAAAAAAATATTTTTATCGCCATAAAAGCTTGTTTTGTAGAATACAGTTTTCAACAAAAAAAAAACATAAAAACATATCTCCAATTTTGAATTCTCAAAGTTTGAATTGAATTTCTAATCTCAATATTGAAAACTGATATTCACAAGAATTGGTCGAGGAATGCGACCTGTAGATGAGACAGATGTCGGCCACAGGTCTACAGCTCAAAGAACTATTAGTCTAATGTGGTCTATTATGACAACTACTCAGCTCACCTCATCCGCTTAAACATTACTCTCAGAGGCCAGATCCTACATATTTTTTCGCAACAAAAACGCACACAAAACGGCTGCTGTTTTCAACTTAATAACACACTAGCTGCGCCCCACGGTTTCACCCGCGGTTAAAAAGTATCCTAAGTGCTATTCTAGACTACAATCTATCTCTGTGCCAAATTTCATCCAGATTTATTTAGCCGTTCTGGCGTGAAAGAGTAACAAACATCCATCCATCCATCCATACATACAAACTTTCGCGTTTATAATATTAGTAGGATCGTCACGCCTTTCTCCCGAGGGGGCTGGCAGAGGTGTAATACAACACCCACATTTCACCGTGCGATATTTAGTCCCAAATGTGACTGGGGGCGAGCCTGTCGCCATACACCGGGCTCCAGTCATGTAGCAGATAGAGAGACATACAATACGCACATATGTTCACACAATGAACAAATTGGTGCGTGCCGTCGGCTGGGTTCGAACCCGCTCCCTCTGGCTTGAGAGGCGGACCTTCTCCCAACCAGGCTGCCATCGCTCAACTTTATGCTCCCACTAATATCTCGTGAAATATATTTTCAGTAGCGAGTCTGATTAAAACCCTGAAACCCTTGTATCTCTAATCTAACGCCACATCACATCAAGATCGGCTTCATTGATAAACACATGCTTAGCTATATTCAACGTTTCCCCAATTTAAAAACCTCCGGTAAATTCGTGTTTAGGACAGGCCTCGTTATACGCCATAATTGAATTTGCTTTACCCTGCAAACATGCTTACTGATTTTCGACGTCAATAATTCATTTCCATGTAGGCAACATGGAAAATGTTAACCATTTATCAAATGTTTTAGATGATTTTAGCGTGTAGTAACCGAGCGAAACGAAGGTCTCGAAATATATTGGGACTATTCGGGTTTTATATTTATGTATGTAGGTACGTCAAAGTCAAAGTCAAAATGTGTTTTTTTTTTTTTAATGTAGAATAGATCGGCGTTTGACCACCAACTCGCCTGATGTTAAGCGACGTTGTGGTCTAAGATGGAGCACGACGACCTAAAAGGTACTTATTCTCTAGCCTTGAAGTTTTGTAGAGTGAGGAAGTACAAAGACGGCAGTTGAGTGAGGCGCTACAAGTGCACCACTGCTTAGACCCGCCTTCGGAACATTGAATGTTTTTATCACTTTTGGGTATCAAAGGTACACTTATAAACGTCAAGGTTTTTTTTTACATAGACTCGACCGCCTTGTTTGGATAAAGAGCTTCTACTCAGAAGAAAAGGCAAGAAACTGAGGAGCATTTTTTTTTCAAAGAATAAACCAAGACCAAGCCATGCCGTGAAATGACCTAGTCGTGTTTCGGGATGTAGTCCGGTGTTACCGTTCCGAAGACGGGTCTGAGCAGTGGTGCACTTGTAGCGCCTCACTCTACTGCCGTCTTTGTACTTCTTCACTCTACAAAACTTCAAGGCTAAAGTGAATAAGTACCGTATAGGTCGTCGTGCTCCATCATAGACCACAACGTCGCTTAACATCAGGCGAGTTGGTGGTCAAACGCCGATTTATTGTACAAAAATATATAAATAATACTGTCTCACAAATTTTGGCTTACAACTAGGTAATATACCTACATACTAGTGGTTACTTGGCGGAAGTGGAAGGCTCCAGACATCTTTGTCTTTTAAATAAGTCTTAACCTTACCCTTGTTTGTATAACTTGAGTATACTTGTACTGTTTAGTATGATTTTCATGAAATTTGGCATGAAAGTAGTTCATAAAAACGAGATTTTTAAGTTAAAAAATCACAAATTTCTCTATTGGTAAGCGATGTATGGTTAAAGATGAAGCATGCGGACCTAAAATGTACCTTGAAACTTTGAAAAAGTTGAATATGCCTTGAAACCCCCAAAGTTTAATTGGATAATTGGATCTCAATTAACATGGAAGCCGGGAGAGATTTAATTTCTCTACCATTTCTCTTGACCAAAATAAACTTTTTTCTAGTTCCAAAGTAAAACTTGATCCCAATCATGGGTATAAAAAGTTCCAACAATGGTTGGAACTAGCAAAGCAGCACCAACCAAAGCATTGCAGAAGCATAGTACCAACCTACTACCTTTACACGTAGCCCTGTACTGCCGTTAATAGCATAGTTGCAGTAAGTAGGCTTTAGACGGTTTTGAGAAAAACGCGGGTAAAGTTTTGGTGCGAAAATCTTCCATAAATCTTTTGTTTGTAATTAGATCATGATGGTTGATATCTTAAATGAAAGATGACTTCAACACCTATCTATTACTTATTTGGAAACCAATACTGAGTAATTGGAAAACAAAATACATTCATTATCTTAGTTATACTAAGTATCTCCTAGAGGCTCTCTGCTAAGGAACACTTAGCATAAACACAGGAAGTGTGCTTTTTACTGTATCTGTGCTAAGTATCCATATAAATTTATGATTAAATTTATATGGTTTATAAGTTTTATTTTATCAGGCTGTACAGTAGTGATAATAAAACAATTTGTTATTGGTTTAATTAATGTATTTAAAAAAAATTACAATCTATCTTGTTTTAGATACGAGTATTCTGTTATTAACTGTTGCTGGAAATAACCTAGTAAAAAATTTGACAACTCAAGACACGTTAATTATTTCATTCACAAATTTAGTGAATGAAATTAACAATTAGTTTAAATCACACTTCTTTCTTACAATTAAGTATCCCTTATGATCACATAACAAATCACTAAATAACGATTCTTAATTTTACTTGTTTGAATCAGTCTTTTCAGTAAAAATGGCTCAATTTATTAAGAATTTAGTTTTCTTACATTAATCACTCAACTCAAGTTAACTTAATATGTATTATTCAGTCTTCTCAACACAAAATTTTTAGAACCACACATTCTAATGTAAGGCAAAATTATCGAATTACCTAAAGTAGCTTTACATTTCAAACAAACTAAAAATCCTTTCTTCGGTATCAAATCAACACTTATAGATTTATCGAACAACACTTATGGATCTTATAGATACTTAAGCCGTAAATAACAAAAGTTATACCCATTTAGGATAAAACATAAAACATTCTTCTTGAACATTGTAACAAAATTACAATCTAATCTAATCTATCTTAAAATATTCGATTAATTAGGAATCAACTCCTAGGAAAACAAGAAGATCTACTAATCTGATTCTTCAAATGCCTCGGAAAGATTTAAGGATGCATCGTCAACTGGCAAGTCAAACCAGAATTGCCTTCGGCTGGGTAACATCAGGGGAACGAGATCTTTGACAATTTTCTCTTTTCGTGAAGAGGCGATACCCCTTGGTGAACTTCTCTGTGCAGGACAAGGAAACTGTTTGCTCTTTAAAATTCTGGCTTGTAAAAAGTTTAAGGTCCTGAATTCCTCATCAGCGTGAGATTTTTTGTACAACAAATTGTACTCTCCACGGACAACTTTGACCACAGTGAAATTCTTAACGTATTCACGTTCTTTCATTGCACGCATTTTCTGTTCAGAATGAAAGTCACAAAATTTGTAAAAATCACGGATGTCCATTAATTTTAGGATATTTAATCTTGAGTTACAGGTTCGAATGGCTTCTACATAGTCATTAAAGTCACAAACATTTTTCATTTTTTGAAGAGATTGCTCTACTTGGTGGTGGAAGCTGTCAGCTGAATTGAATGTATGTCCTGGTTCTAGATACTTTATAGTGATAGAGCGTGCTTCAATTAAATCACTGTTGACAACATTGACAAGAAACGAAAAGAGTGTCCAGTTCTTGTTTTGTGACGAACAATTATCTGCCCAAATAACCAAATGACTTTTGTTCCGATGGTGCATAAAAAAAGCTCTAAATGTTGAAACAATGTCATGAACATTTCGGCCTGAAATGGCTTCGTGCCATAAGACAGCGTAAGGACTATTTTCTTTAGTAGATTTGCCTAAAGGAGCAAAAGTCTCGTTAAATGCAATAATTCGAGGACAGAATATTGCTACTTTGTAGCTGTTCATGCGAGGCAGCATTACCACCTTTTGAAGATCCACACATACGTAAACGGTGTCAATATCTTTATGTTCGTCTACGTTTTTCTTGTCCAATTTGTACGCCTTCCTGCTGTCTGTATAGCGTTGGCGATGTTCAACATGATTGTTACATGTAGCACAAGTTGTATTGGGAGCTTTATTGAATTCGCAAGCATGTATATTGTATACAGCACAAAGTTCACATTCTTCATTGCCCAGTACGGCGAAGGAAATGTTGTGGCTCTTTACGACTCTTCGGTAAACTTCGTAAGAGCATGCAGAGTCTGGGTATATTTTGTTAAAATCGGCATGCATCATTGTGACAGTGATATCGCTGGGTAAATACAAACGATGCGGGGCATGTTCACGACGGTAATGCGATATTGCAGGGTTATAAGTCATTATGTGTGAAGTTATCAAAGTTTTATCCTTTGACAGTGACGCCCTGTCATAAAGTCCACGTTTGTCTTTGAGGTCGTCGTCTTCACTTGTATGAAGAACTCGAAAAACTTTTGTGTCATTCTTAGGATTGTAGCCTAATGTTGCTAAAAAAAACGTCTTGCATACCTGCACTGGACTTTCATGACCTCGAACAGTAAAAAAATAATTAAAGGTTAGGTTTCGTTTTGGCTCTTTATTTATATTTTTTCGAGATTGGACATTCGCGACGCTGACATTGTTTTTGATGAACATGCCTTTTCCTGCTTCATCTAGGGCCGAGTAACTTGAATTAATAACCTGACGTTGTTCCATACTTATGTTTTTGGTACAGAGCTTCTTACATGTAGGTTTACAGGGTTCTTTCAGGGAAAGTTTTTCTATCATACTTTTTTTTTTCTTTTCTTTTCTTTCCGCAGGCGATTCTTCTATTATTTTTCTTTTACGTATAGTACCTCTCTTAGTGAAAGTATTCTTCGCAGCTTCATTTACTGTATCATCGCTTTGAATTATTGACATAGCTTGCCTTTCTTCGTTGTTTGTTATTTTACTAACTGTTTCTTGAACGATTTCTTTTTCAGTAATAGCTTGTTGTGAACCACTTATAACTACTATCTCCGTTTCAACTCTATTTTCCTGGGTATTTGTTTGTTGGTCTATTTGATCTTCAGAATCAAGGATATTTCGTTCAGCCTCAGCACGTTTATCACATTTGTTTTGGTTAGGTAACTTTGTTTTGCTCTTAATAGTTTTGCGTTTTTTTATAACATCGTTTTCTTCAATGGAAGTATCTAAATCAGTAGTGTCAAGGTCTTCAGTAACACAATAGTTTTTGTCTTTAACACTGTCATCGGAATCGAAATCTTTGGGCAAATAAACATCCTCATTATCAAAAAAATAATCATTTGCATGTGAAGCCGATGGTTGGTTACATGATTTTCTCGGTGAAATACGCCTTTCAGTTGTCATTACAGGCGTAATTCGTGTAACAGGTGAAAATGGTGAGCTGGCTCTTTTACTAATCATAGAAGTTTCATGAATGGGTTCGACTTCAACGGCCTTTTTGCAACATAATTTCAAAAAACTATCATTTCTCAAATCATCTTCACTAAAATCTGAATTCTCCACAAATGAGCAGCTAGAATTAGGTGATATAGGCATTACCTCTGTGCATTGTAAATTAGGTATAGTTCCAGGAGACTGAGAATCTTCCACCACTCGGCGCACTCTAGACATTATTAGATCTCGCCGAGAACTCATTGTTCTGCTGAAACAAAATAAATAATTTGCTTGCAGTTGCTTGTACAACTGCAATGATAACATCTATAAAATATATTATTTAATGCATATCAAGTGTTCAATTAGTAACTTTCGTCATTATTCAACCAAATTAAGATAACTTTAAAAAAGCCGTTAGTGTTTTGCGCGCCAAGGTCAACGACCGGACCCGACTTGCCGGCTAACTGCTTCACGTTTGGACTTATATTTCAAGAAATTTCCACTAAATTGAGCAAATTTACAATATTAGCATCTATAAAATATATTATTTAATGCATATCAAGTGTTCAATTAGTTACTTTCGTCATTATTCAGCAAAATAAAGATAACTTTAAAAAAGCCGTTAGCGTTATTATCAGCTCTTCAAAGAAAGAAACTTATCAAAATTGGGTTATTTATTTAGAAGCTGCGTGACATACCAACTTCCCAAACCAAGTAAACAAGAAAAAACAGTAATTACTTACCTACCTTAAGTTTCCGCGCCAACGCGGTGGCAACCGGGCGTGCACCTCTCACTAAAACTAAGCAGTGACTGCCTGGTCTGCCCCTCGCCCCTCAGTGCGACTGCCTCGCCTCCCCGCACACTTTCGCGCACCCCCCCCTGCGAACCCCCGCGCCCGCAGCATTGCCGCAAATCGTCTAATATTCCATCGGTTTAGGTAGTAACTAAATGCAAACCATTTTGACATGTCTTTTTATCTAAAAAATTCGTAAAAGACATACCAAGATTGTTAACATTTAGTTAATTACCTAAACCGGTGGAATAATAAATCATAGGTAGTCGAAAATTTTACGTAGATATTCGAGGAAAAGACATAATTGGAATTATAATTCTTTCTTTGATCACGTTACTGCTTGTATTATTATAAGACAAATTGTATGACTTTTAGTTCTAATGACTTATTATGTTCACAGTAAAGCAGCTTTACTGCACTGTATTTATGACGTAGCATTATGTCGCAGCTACTTAGACATGTAGTAAAAACGACTTACAATAATTATAATAAGTTAAAAGATCATATTATATGTATGTACTTCTTAAGCATAAGTACAGTATAGTTAATTTACTGCTCCCATTGTGAGTACACCTGACCGTTATCGCTACAACTGCTGTCTATTCATGATCACAGGATGAGGACATGCTCTCAGTATAATAAAAGTAACCTTATGTAAGATCTGATTACGTTACTTAACATAAACGCAATATCGCATCGAACTGTCTTTGTGCTAAGTAAACTGGAACCTACGCTTAGGATCGTTACTAAGCATACATGCAGTATCGCATCTTACTGTCTGTATTTTATGTAACCTGAAGAAGATGCCTATGACATCTACTAATCAAAATTACAGTATTGCAGCATACTGCTTTTAAGATTAGATCAATCATTTAGTAAATATTGGGAAACAGCTTAGGATCAAAACAGTATTTCTTCTTAGTGTCTATTTGCTAGGCTCATATCCATTTTTTAAACAGTGAATGACTTAACATATTAGTGGTATAGATGTCATACTGTACTTAACCCGAGAGACTCTGAATAAGAACTTCTGCAGTCAGTGTACCTACTGTAATCATGCTTTGTGATGTAAACAAAATGCTTGACTTACTGCAAATTTTTAATTGTTAAATTTGGTTTAAAAAGCGATTGAAACGAATGGGTAAGAAAAAATTGTAGATCTCGTTATCGTGATCACAACTGTATATGTAACTCATTTTTGACAAAAATCCGACTTACTGTAACTATGCTATTGACGGCAGTGTATAGGTGACCTGTTATTAAACCCGCATTATTCCCTCTCAAAATACAGTGCGCTCGTGGCATTGCAAATAAAATGTCCAAATATTTGAAAAGAGTAGCACCGAGATAATGCCGTAGTTAATGGCGCGTCCGGACGTCGTGGCTGCGTTGTTATTGCTTTAGGTAATGTTTTTTTATTTACAAGCTGGTGTAACATTGCATTGGTTATGTTTGCGGATTCAAATTTTAGTAATGACCTCGATATATTCTGATTTTATTATTTGCTTCTTGATTGATTGCTTCTCGTTATTAGATATTCTCGGTAGATATTCGCTAGGACACCTCTTTAATGTAGTCAATTTTCGACCTCTTGGTTTCCACGTTACGGGCCTTGAGCTTAGTGTGGGACCGCAGGTATATCTGGAAATTCTCTTGTTATTTTCAGTGATTTTTTAATTTTTGTATAACTGTGAAAATGTAAATACGAGTAATTCGTATTTTTGGAAATAAATTATCATATCTTATCTTATCCTATCTTATTCCTAAGCCAATCGCAGATATTTTTATTAAAAAAACATGTTAACTGCTAGAACTCAGTCTTTGTGATATTTTTCTGTACCGAAGAAAGCATCTAATTAAACGGCTTGTTTTTTTATCCTTTTCATAAAGAGCTTGAGGCCGACTTAACGTCACTCTTGTTCTTGGCATCAGTGTTTGAAAATTGTCGATAATGATGATCTTACAAATTTGTTGTTATAAGTATTATTTTCACAATATACAACTGTAGGAAACCTATAGAGCTATAACTTTATTCCAGTATTTAGCATATGTAACGCATTTTAAAAAGAAATTACCTACATCATTTATTATTATTATTTCACTTTTGATTAAAATTAAATGATTACAGTACGTTGTGATAGGCGGCCATCTCGCCGACCCCGAGGCCAGCCGCCAGACCGAGCAGTAACCGTAAAACGTACAAATGGAAAACTAAAATGCAATAATATTTCCCTCGAATTGTGATTTCATTTGATGGACACCGATTATTTTTCAGTTGAATGTTAATAAACAGGTTAACAGCTATTTTCGAGTAAGGTGAAAGTTTTGTTCTTAGTTTTATTGTTTTTGCCCGACTGCACAAGAAGGTGGGTTATGTTTTTCGAGTGTATGTATATATGTATGAGGTTTCTTTGCCACGCCCTACAACCTAAACAGCTTCATGGATTTTGATATGTGAGGTGTCATTTGAATCGTCTTGATAGTGAAAGTGACGTAAGGCACAACATTTTGAAGTCGGGTTTTTTGTTTTCCTTTTAATAATGTTACTTGTTTTTTAAGTATTTTGTGTTGACGTGTTTTAATTAGAGCGAAGTATTTTTTTAGAAGCAGATGTAGCCTTATGAAAACTTTACACTTTAGCGTTTTCACATGCAAAGGTGGCGCTAACAATTTGTTCGTGACCTCAATGTAAACTAGACCTTATTGCATTTCTAACTGTGTCATAAACTTACTTCAATCCTTCCTTCACGACTCTATTGAGTAGTCTCTTTAAGTTTCAAAGCTCTCAAAATTCAATTTGAAATTAGATACCTACTACTAAACCCGTCGTTCGAAATTGCGAACTACGAGCACCCTTGGACGTCCGAAGTGTCAGCCAAGCTCCATGCACTCGAGTTTTGTCATCAAACAATGGGTAAGTCCCCATTAATGCCAGGCGCCCCAATTCTGTCACAAAGAGTGCCTTCCACCTTATCTTATGGCAAGGATTTGACAGGGCAGGAAAAGGGCATTAGTTTTGACTTCTTCCTGAATATTTTTTTTACTTTCGTAAAATGGTTTTTGTATTTGCTGATAATTTATTTTATTATCAGTTAAATTAGTGCTTTTAAGATTTTAATTTAGAGCTAATCCGAATACGGAAACTGTCCTGTGTAAGGTCATATTGTGAGGTCAAATTGCAGCATCATACGTCTCATATGAAGAAGTCACATTTGCGGCCTGAAGCATCACACACTTTTAACGGAGTCATTTCTAACATTCCTTACAAAGTGTATGTATGTGCTGTTTCGGGATCTAAAATGAATTTTATTTTCCATATTAGGTATCACTTTTAAACGTCCTCAATTTTCTCTCACAATATAGGTGAGTACATGCAAAACGGGTCCTCGCACCACATTACGAATTGCAATTGCAAATTTACAACTCGAAATGCATCTTATATTCATTTCATTCTGGCATTAGAAACCCAACAAATATACCAGTGAAACCATCTGTCCAGCATCTTAGTGGTATTTCAAATAAACACCGGCGTCTCGTTAAAGCTGAAAGTGGTTAGGAAATGTCCCGTTCCTTCCAATTGGATCTAGGACTTTATGCCACTGAAATAAATAGGGGTTGCTAGAACGGGGTTGGTTCGCAGATTGTGATTTATTAAATTAAAGTTTGGAAGGGTGATGCGGAAATAGAATGCGGAATGTGTTGTGGTTTTTGTGTCCGGTCAAAAGAAAATTGTAAAACAAAGTCTACTTATATTCTTTTGAATTTCTTTAGAAGGTTATAAGAATGCGCTGCGTTCCGTTTTATTTCAATAAAATAAAACGAGACGCAGCATATCGTTGGCCTTCGTTTGCTTTGGTTTGTCTGCTTTGGCCAAAAACAAATATGTATTTTAAGTTTAGTTCGATACTAAACTTATCTACCACTTTGACATCTGTCAAACTGCTCTTCTAACACTGTGACGTCTATCAAGTTCTTTATATACAGCCGTAGACTGAGAACACAATACCTAAACACATGATAATAACACTATAATAACATACTCCGCCCTTGAATAGGTATTTTCGTATTAACCGACTACGGCGAAGCAAAAAGAAGGGTTATGTTTTTTGGCTGTTTTAAATATAACACTAGGTTTTTATAAAATCTGCTAACAGCACGCAATACTGAAAAGTAATTACGCAAGACTTGAACCACAGAATTAATAATAATTCAAATTTGTAGGGTTCCGTACCTCAAAAGAAAAAACGGAACACAAGTATCACTCTGTTGTCCGGCTGTCTATTAAAACCCTTTTTCTCAGGAACGCGTGGAGCTAGGAGAAGTACGCGTGGAGGTATTTAACTAATTTCATATCAAATACTCAAGTCTACTATCCATTACAGCTGTGCAAAATCAAACTTCTAAGCCAACGTAATCAAAAGATACAGCCGTATATGCTGCAAATTTACGACACTCGCAAATGAATCAAAACCTACATGGTACTTCCCTTGAACTCAGAATCTTGAATTGAAATTTGGTACAAAGCAACGTCTTATAGCACAGATAAAGGAAAAATGCGAAAAGCATACATTTCTAGTTACATCATAATAGTAAAAATATTTTAAACTCATGAATACCCGAAGGTTTGTACGGAACCCTCAGTGCACGAGTTCGACTTGCACTTGGCCGGTTTTTTTAACTCTCAGATCAGTACTAATACATTGAGCTAGGTAATAAATCTAAAACATTGAATATTCGGTTGCCTAACCCCGATTTACATTACAAAACCAGCTCACACGTCCCAAACTTTACGCCCCACAAACTTAAGATTAACACATTAGTAGGTTCATATATTTATTCGTACATAAGAGTATAATTTTTATCGGTAAAGGTACATACCGCGTGTCGGTCGCACTTGTACAGCGTAAATTATAGCACGACACAGACGCGCCCCGACCGAACTCTTGGGGTATTTGTGGAAACAGTAGGTGAGGTAGCGACATAGCGTTTCAGAAAAGCTATTTTAGACTTATTTTAAATATAAAAAAGCGATGATAGCCTAGTTGGAGAAGACCTTCTTTCAAGCCAGCGGGAGCGGTTTCAATCCCAGCCGACGGCATCAACAATTTGTTCACTGTGTGAACATAATTTTGTGCGTATTGTTTGTCATCTGCTACATGATTGAAGTTCGGTGTGTGGCGCACAGGCTTGACCCCTGTCACATTTGGGACTGAATATTGTCCGGCGAAGTGTGGGTTTTGTGTTACACCTCTGCCAGCCCCCTCGAGGGAAAGGCGTGACGATTAATTCGGTTAACGTACGTGAGTAACTCCGGCATCATAAATTCCTAATGTGTGAAAACCAACTTAGTTTCCACAATAGAACTAATTTTTCTTAGCGGGAAACGGACGATGCGACGTTTTGTCTCAGCTCACTTTCTCAAACTGGTTAACTGGTCAAATTCGACTGAGTTATAACTAAGATATTGTAGTGCAGTATCTGTAGGAGGGTAATCTGCGGTGTTTGAGTCGGTATTTGAACGTACGTGAATGCTAACATGGATTCACTTCCAATGATTATGTAGGTGTTACACCTACATTATTGAGTGTACGTAGTGTGACGTGTAACTATTGGAGTTATCAATAAATTCTGATTTCTGATTTCTGATTTCTGTGTATTGTGAGTAATGTGTATTGCACATGTAGATCCTACATGCAGGCATGTATTCGTATTATTCATTTTCAAGACGCATATTACTAACTATGTACTAACTTGTAAAATTTTGACAAAGGGGTTGTAAACTATTTCTGAAGGGAGGGTATTCAAAACAACCTTAATTTAAACAACAACTACTTCTAACAATCCAAACCATGTACAATGTGGGTAATTTAGTATGAATCGAACGGACACCAAGATCAATAAGACAGCAAAACAACACGATATCCGTCCTCGTGCTCCAGCGAAAAGTGCCGGTTGGGCGGGGCGGGCGACTCAGGCGCTACTCCACTTCTATTCCTTCGACAGTTCACTCAGAAAACATCACACAGCAGAGCATAGCCTGCTTTTTTTGTGTGTATTGCTAACAGGATCAACTTGAAATTTTTTTGAATAATACTTTTAAGTGATTTAAAAAAAAAATGTATATTATTATTCATAGGTACATAAGTAGGTATCTGATTGGTATTTCAAAAATCAGTTTTGGAAAGCATAGCGACTGACCATAAGCTTAAGCTTATGGTCAGTCGCTATGCTAAGCTTAAGGTTAAGCTTAAGTTTCTTATTATATTATTTCCCAAAATATATAATAGCTACTTAAACATTTATAATGATCACTCAGTAGGTAATATTTCATCAAAGTTCACTAACTGCTTTCCACGTAACGCCTCAACCAAACTTGCCGTTTTTGTTTCAAAGATTAACGATGAACAACGGCCCTCGAAAAAACGTGTCACAGAAAACGGATATTGCCCAAAACTTTACGGTATAAATTTTCTTTTGTTCAGTTTTATGGCGTTTATGTAAATAATGATACAGGCCGGTTTACTGCTTGCTTTTTGTTGCTAGCGCTTGCTCGAACTTTATGTTTCGCATATTTTCCCGTGCTGTGAATGCCGGACTGCCAGTTTGATTTTATTAGGATTATACTATTTTCACTGTAAGATGGTGCGGTTGACATTAGACAAATCGTTCTAATTCTAATTTCTCGTTGTGGGGTAATTCAGCTAACCTCAGTCGATGCTTTACTGAACCGTTGACGTTACTTTAGACTTAAAAAACCGGCCAAGTGCGAGTCAGTCTCGCACACCGAGGGTTCAGTACAAACCTGTAGCTGTTCATTAGGAAAAAGGTAGTATGTTTAAAATTATTAAAAATATTTTTAATAAACGATCTGACTAAAACTGTATGCTTTTCGGAATTTTTCCTTTAGCTGTGCTATATGACGTTGTTTCGTACCAAATTTCAAGATTCAGAGTTCACGGGAAGTACCTTGTAGGTTTTGATTCCCTTGCGAGTGTCGAAAATTTACAGCATAAACGGCTGTATCATTCAATTGCTTTGACTTATAGACTTAGTAGTCTGTTTTTTTCACACCTCCAAGGGACAGCAAACCTAAATATTGTATATGAATTTCAGCTGGACACCTCCACGCGTTCAGGTCTTGACGGACAGATGGACAACAAAGTGATCCTAAAGGTTCCGTTACTTTCTTTTGAGGTACGGAACCTTAAAACGAGGAACGGCTCAGTATCACTAATGCCTCACACTATAGAAGCTAGATGATCGCTGACACGTTTGTGAAACATTAGTGATAACGAGCCGTTCCCCGTCCGTTTTCTTAATGCCAACGTTACGTCAACGGTTCAGTTAAGTATCGGCTATGGTTAGCTGAATTGCTTTCTGGTTCGCCCTTGAATGCTCCCGCGATTTACATTTACTGATGTTTCATGACTTAAAACGTCATAACATAACATATCGTCACGTCTTTCCCCCGAAGGGTCTGGCAGAGGTGTTATACAACACCCACACTTCGCCGGACGATATTCAGTCCCAAATGTGACAGGGGGCGAGTGTCGACATACACCTGGCTCGAATCATGTATACAATACGCACATATGCTCACACAATGAACAAATTGGTGCGTGCCATCGGCCGGGTTCGAACCCGCTCCCTCTGGCTTGAGAGGCGGGCATTCTCCCATCTAGACTGCCATCGCAGTTGAAACATTACAACATTAAAGTATGAAATCTTAAATACTTAAAACAAACAAGTAGCATAGCATGAAATAAATGCGAGTGTCACCCGCACCATGCTACAGTCAACACAGTATAGTATCCGTTTTACCCTTTTCCGCGTATTCGATGTTATCTCGGATTAAATCACTTAAGGTTTTGCATGGATTCGTTTACTTACTCATGCTTATCTGCCTTCTAAGTATAATACACAGGGCTGGTAAGTTCGTAAACGCTGAGTAGCAAGCGTTAGTGCGTTGGCAGCCTGAACATTTTCAGTTAGAGAGAGCCGATGTTGAGACTCTGCGAATATTTAAAACTAACTTTGCATTAGCTTGGTTTTATTTTAAAAAGCGATGATAGCCTAGTTGGAGAAGGCCTGCCTCTCAAGCCAGAGGGAGCGGGTTCGAACCCAGCCGACGACACGCACCAATTTGTTCATTGTATGAATATATGTATGTGCATATTGTATGTCATCTGCTACATGACTGGAGCCCGGTGCATTGCAACAGGCTCACCCCCTGTCACATTTAGGACTGAATATCGTCCGGCGAAGTGTGGGTGTTGTATCTCTCTCTCCTCTGCCAGTCGCTTCGGGGGAAAGGCGTGACGATCTGTTATGGTTTTATTTTACATTTTCATCTAGAAAAAAAAAGACGAGAGAGCAAGACTGATGAGCCTCTGAAGTTATATAAGTACAAAGTGACAAATCGCAATTAATTTTTTTACATGATTTTGCACTTGACTAATTATTCTCAAATAACTAGGTATTTCTCTTGGTATAATGGATTAATTTTGTAAAACCAAAAGAACATAATGGTTTTGGTGTTGAATAAAATGAGTACAATGAAAAGAAAAACAAACAACATTTTGAAGCCTAATGAAATACGGAGAATGCCGCACTGTTGTAGAATTTAATAATTATAATTTAACATTAAACACGAGTACCCATTAATTGTTTCAAATTAGGATCTCGTTCCAAAAAGCTGGTAAATAGGTATAATGTTTTGCCATTCGTTTTTGCTAAGTGCTTAGATACAAATAGTGCTCTAATTTCAATCAGCATACATAACTCTGTCGAAAATACGTACATACCTGTATAATATTATTTTTCATCAGAAAATTTGAATCACGGTTCTATCAGGTCCAAGCAGAAACAGCAATTTTATACATTTCTCAATCCAAAACGTAGGTAGAGTCAACTGGCGCAATTGCGTATTTCGAGAATTTTCGAGGTCGTCGTGCTCCATCTTAGACCACAACGTCGCCTAACATCAGGCGTGTTGGTGGTCAAACGCTGACCTATTGTACATTAAAAAAAACTGGAGAAAATGCGTCTGTGGGGCAATTGCGTCTTTCGAGAATTACTGACAAACCCTTCACAAATTAGGCAACTAACGTCATCTGTACAAGATGGCGGATTATTGCAACTAAAGATAGAAAAAGATATGTAGGTGGCGCCTAATTTGTGAAGGGTTTGTCAGTAATTCTCGAAAGACGCAATTGCCCCACAGACGCATTTTCTCCAGTTTTTTTTTATGTACAATAGGTCAGCGTTTGACCACCAACACGCCTGATGTTAGGCGACATTGTGGTCTAAGATGGAGCACGACGACCTACAAGGTCACTCTAGCCTTGAAGTTTTGTAGAGTGAAGAAGTACAAAGACGATGAGTGAGGCGCTACAAGTGCGTTACTGCTCAGACCCGTCTTCGGAACAGTTAGACCGGACCACATCCCGAAACACGACTAGGTCATTTCACGGCATGGCTTGGTCCGGTGGGTGGTAACTAACCACGGCCGAAGCCTCAAACCAGAGTAAACTACGTATTTTTAACTTATAAAATTTATGGAGTATGGCCCATTCTGGCGCGACGATATTATCTCGGTCTTTGTTTCTCAGGTTGCAAATATCATGAGAGTAAAAGTGAGAACTATAATATCGGACGTACTAAAATAAAGACCTAGAACTACACCTATAATCACTTCACGCCTACATTTTTAATACAAAGCCATCCCTATACACTTGTGACGCGGCCATTAAAGTGCAAATGCGGGTTTGGTCTGAAAATTGATGGCCTCTCGCATAAGCTATCAATCAAGATTTGCAACGTACTCCCTTTAAACTTGAGTAAGCCGAGAGAATTGAATAAAAACAGGCGTTATTGAGTTTGCAGGTCGCTGACAAATGGGAACATAAACAGAATTGATGACCGATGCCGTAATGAAATGTGAAAATGTGCATACGATTCTCTAATTGTTATGAGCGAATAGCATTTTGAAATAAATAGAAAAGTTAGCAAAAAAGCTACTTACAACTAATAATTTTTAAATTATTAGTAATATTAAGAATTCCGTGCTTGAGTTCAGTCTCATGACACATTTGCTTAAGTATAATTTTTTGATGTTTTTGTAAACACTATTTTTGGATGACAATCCAGTTTAGAACTTAGATGCAATTGTGTTGTGTTGGTATATCGATTGTTATTTGTTTGTGTGTCTAATAAATAAATAAATAAATTTTATTTATTCTATATGTTTTGCGAAGTCGTTAATCAACTCGACCGAGCGATTAAATAGCCACCTTTCATCTACACTATAAAATAATTTAAGATGAAAGTTTAGGATTTTTGTATGTTTGTAAAGAATAAACTCAAAAACTACTGGTCGGATTTCAATAACTCTTTCACCATTAGAAAGCTTATCTTTGAGTGACATTGGCTATGGAACGCGAGTTTTTAATAGTAGCCAGTAAGCTAGTATTTTTTTAAAGAAAATATTCAACTACATATTGTGATTTGCCAACGATGACCAAAATGTATCTACAGGTTTCTATTAAAAAATAAATAACTGAATTATTCAATTAACCTAAATCTCAAGGTATCAACTAACAAAAACTTGGTTCAAAAAGTCTCAAGATATAAAAAAGAATTCATTCATTCAAATTAACCAACTTATAATAAACGACACTTTAGATTAAGCAACTGGGCTTTTAAATAAAAAGTCCTGCAAGACTCCTGATTATAATTTTTCAAGTCATCTTAAAGATGTTCAAGCTTTGTAAAGTTTTTGGGCCCAGCAAGGGTATGACCGCACGGGGTCAAGGTGCGTTCTGGTTCAAGAATTCCTTGAGTAAAATCATACCTTTTTTATATTAGAAGAGTGGCAGACAAACAGACAGGCCGCTAGATGGTAAACGGTAACTGCCGCCTATGGACATCTACAACGCTAGCGTCCTATTAATGCGCTGCCAACCCAGAAAGACATTAAAAATTGTCGACAAACACCTTACCAGACCTATGAAAATGGTTGTACGTTAATACAACGTTGCACGTAACGTACGTACGTTGTACGTAAGTAATTTTTTTTATACGTCTTGTAAAATGATGATTTATAACTTTCAAGGCCACTATTATATTAATGTTCTTGTCCATTCAGGTTGCCTGGAAGAGATCGCTTTAAACAATAAGGCCGCCCACTAAAAACGTAGTTAAGCCTTATTTAAGTACTATTGTAATTATTTTATGTTTTTAATAAAGAGTTGTTGTTGTTGCAGAAAACAGAACTTAATGTATTTCAAGTCTGCACGTATTCTATGTATTTCCAGCTTCACAACGGGAATAACTTTAAATTATAACAGAATTGTGAAAATATAACTATTTATCAAAACGCTAACGTCTGACTGACAGCCTAATACGATGGGCCTAAAAGCGTGAAATGTTATAATAGTTTTTATAAACGTTGGGAGCATTCAGATGAATGGAACAGCTGTTTTTTTCGATTTCAGGGTTGGCCCCGTAGTAAAAGTAGGTCATAATAATGAGCTTATAGGATGACCCAGAATACATAATATGTCCGTCGTTTACAGATACACCCGATTCCTGACGACTTACGTGGATACTTTAATCTTGAAGCAAGACCTCTATGTTTCATGCCCACTTGCACGAAATATAATGATTGCCTAACTAATTCCTAGGACTCCTTGATTAACTATTTTAGACTACTCCTAGCGAAGTATTTGCTTAACGGGGACATAAAGTTAAGAGTCCTTAAGGAATGGCTAAAGGTTCGTACAGAAAATGTTGGTAGGAGCTAGCTAGAAGTAGTTTAAACTAGCTATGGACTTAGGCAATTCTTAAATTTAATGCAAGTAGTGTATTTTTTCCAAAATGCTACACAGCCAGTGTAGTCAAGTGCGAGTCGACCCTGAAAGGTCTACGTAACAGGTCCACGCCATTTACTGCGATCCATCACGGACGGTGTCTGCGCCTATATCACTTTACGGGATCGACTGAAATTTTCGCTGAACACTGATTTTTGGGGCTTTGTTGGTGGACGCGGAAATAACAGGATTAGGCGGTCGACTTGGGTGCCTTTCAAATATACAGTGAAAAGGAATTGAAATTGCGTCTATGATTATATTGGGTGTTTTTCTCGCGAGTAGAACATTTTCTCTTTACGCAACGTTGAGGTTTTCAAAGGCATCAACGCCTGTGATATTTTCAAATAGGCTCTCTATCATTTCTCAAAATTTATCAACATTGATCCAACTCAGATCATGAGTCGGAGATAGTATGTTATAAACGACAAATAGAAAACGAAAACGAGTAAGTTGCTTAGATTATTTATATGTAAAATCCACTAAAAGCATTATTTAAAAAAAAATAACACTCAAAATCGATATTTTTATTTTCATTAAGTACGTCTACAACTTAAAAGATATCACGGTGTAATACAACACCCGCACTTCGCCGGAAGATATTCAGTCCCAAATGTGATAGTGGGCGAGCCTGTCGCCATACACCGGGCTCCAGTCGTGTAACAGATGACATACAACACGCACATATGCCCCACAATGAACAAATTGGTGCGTGCCGTCGGCTGGGTTTGAACCCGCTTCCTCTGGCTTGAGAGGCGGACCTTCTCCCAACTAGGCTGCTATCGCCTTTACAACACAGAAAGAGAAAAAGATAAAGAAATACCTACATTATTTACTTTCACATAACCATCGTAAAACACGCACTTATGATCGTTAAGAGCCGTAAAAATGGCTTTAGTATAGAATAAGCCCGATATATGAGTCTATTAAAAGGGGAGAAACATAAAACTTAGTAATGTATCAGCAATTTTCGATAAAGTTTGAGCAGTTCACTGGCAATTTGTGCAGCATTTTCAGCTTGTTTCTGTATTGGTACTAAAACTAAGTACACAAAGCGTGTGGTTAGTTCAGTTTTTTTTTACTTAATCCTCTTTGTATGTGAGACAAATTTCAGTTGTATCCCAACGTATTGAGTCTGCTTTAAAACGAAACCACAAAATTATTTGGTAGTGTGTCGTCTTTAGGTCAAGCATACCATTTTAAATAAATTGGACAGTGAAAAATTAGCTTATGATCTATCTTTATGGGGGCTGAGCTACCCACGTCCGTAGGAGTGTACTCCATTCTGATTCCCTACACGTGGTCCCCGGGTAGTGCTAACCGGGTAGCAAACTCTGGTGGGAGGCTTCGGCCGTGGCTAGTTACCACCCACCGGACCAAGCCATGCCGTGAAATGACCTAGTCGTGTTTCGGGATGTAGTCCGGTGTAACCGTTCCGAAGACGGGTCTGAGCAGTAGCGCGCTTGTAGCTCCTCACTCAACTGCCGTCTTTGTACTTCTTCACTCTACAAAACTTCAATGCTAGAGTGAATAAGTACCCTATAGGTCGTCGTGCTCCATCTTAGACCACAACGTCGCTTAACATCAGGCGAGTTGGTGGTCAAACGCCGACCTATTTTACATAAAAAAAAAAAAAAAAAATCTTATCCTACTATTATAAACGCAAAAGTTTGTAAAAATGGATGGATGTTTGTTACTCTTTCATGCCAGAACGGCTAAACAGATCTGGATGAAATTTGGCACAGAGATAGATTATAGTCTAGAATAGCATATGATACTTTCTAACCGCGGGTGAAACCGCGGGGCGCAGCTTGTAGACTTGTATTTTAAACTACCTCTATACCAAATTTCATCCAATTCTGATCATAAAGCAGTGACACAAAAACAAGCATTTTTAATATAGCGTCCGCCCCGACTTTGCACGGTACTTATAAACCATCCGGAAGAAATTATCTGAATGAAAGCAAAAACATGTTTTCAAGCTTCAAAATCCGTTGCGTAGTTCAGGAGTTAGCAGATACACAGACAGACACGGAAAGCGACTTTGTTTTATACTATATAGAGAAGAGATATAGAAGAAGAAGAAGAGAATAGATTTGTTTATTTTTGTAAACAGTTGTTTATTTCCGAGAAATTAATCAATTAGTCAATAGAGTCCTTAAAGGTCAGAAACGTTTGTGATGCCCCTGGGATTACAGGTATCCATAAGCAACAGTGATCGCTTACCATCAGACGGCATGTTAGCTTGTTTGCCACTTACAACATTTAAAAAAAGAAAAAAATACAATCTTTATCCGTTCCATTCACCTTGGTTAAGGAAAAGTTCCGCCAAAATTTTTTATCTTCGAGTCTACTTCCTTCTATACAGCGCAGTATTTACAACTTCTGTTGTAAGAATGATAAATATTTACTCGCTTTATTCAGATATCATCACACGCGGTAGTTTTACGAGATGCATCCATTCGTCATACTTTCATTTGCAATAAAATCGAGCAACCCCCGAGCTAGTCGTGAGTACCAATGAATTCCCGGAAATATACATACCAATAAAAATGAAAGTGTTCGACGAAGAAAATGTGCTCGCATTGGACAAAATTTAGGTCGAACATAACCTCAAATAGAGAGACTGAACGGCCCTTACGACGGCAATATAAGATGGAGTGGATGCCACTTTTGCAATATTGAATCGGACAAAAATAAGTGGACGCGTTTGATTGTGGCTTTGATATTTGGTATCGTAACAACTTAGCATTTTAGTTTTATTTTGTGTGGCAGTAGGTATTGGATCGAAGGGCGTAGTCGGCAACTCTATCCAGTACCGCAATAAGAGATTTTTCCCATACAAAACTATACCTATAGGTATATTATATTCTATACAACTTATACCTATACTATACCGACACGACATTCACAGGCGGTACTGCATCGAAAGTACTACAAAATCGTTTTACCTAGTCCGCAAAATTTTTACTAAAATTTTGTTTAGTAAATACAAATCCAAATAATTTATTTCCAAAAAGACAATTACAATAATTAACCATATAAAAGTTTTATGTACTTAGAGCTTACTTAAACGGAAATGGTTACAAAGTTGCTTGTCTGCACTAGGAGACCTGTATCGCAGGGACCAATGTTTATGCGAATACAGAAAGATAAATGAATGGTAGTGCGGCTATTGGCTATGCGGATATATTATATCCGCATATCCATTATATTAGTAGACTAAACTAGTTTTGAGGTGTTTGTGTGAGTGTGTGTGTGTGTATGTGTATGTGTGTGTGGCAGGAGAGTAATAACCAGTTATTTAATGATTTTTAATAGTTTTTCTGTATCATCAAATGACAAAGTAAGTAGATACTTTGTGACAGATAGCTTGCAATCTCTTGCTGTTTCGTTGCGAATGCCAAGCTGTATGTAAGTAAGTAGGTATTATTAAAAGAACATTTTATAAAAAAGTACAACAAATTTCCCTTGACAATGGATATGGATGGTCCGTCTGTATTTTTAAGGCGAAATTAAAAGGGTTCATTAGTTTATTTCGGAACCCCAAAAATATAAAACGTTGCAAAATGTTGCAGTAAAAGGTCTTCAGAACAAGTCCCGAAAATAGCACAATATTTCCCAATGTTCTGAAGTATTCATTAACGATAGCGCTATTTATTAGCGAATATTTTCTGATTAGCAACGTCAAACGTTAGTGTAAAAATTACCAAGCTTTTACTGCTACTAAATCGTCGCCGGTCAATTAAACACTGTAATTTAAATCTGTCGTCTCACACAGTCACAGTAACGAGCCTCGGAGCTTTGGCGACTTTTTCGTTAGAAAGATTAACGACAAAGTATGGTGTCGCAAAAAAACCTTCGCCGAGTGCGGAAATTGCCAAAACTTCGTGTCGAAGCCCGAAAATTTACTTGTTCTAAATGTCGTCGTAAATGAAAGATCGTTCTTTTAAAATCGGAAAAGAAATTAGGAACAGACGTTTTTGAGATTACAAGTTTTGTAACAAAAAAGTTTTCGTTTTTTGCTTTTAACTGGCGCTGGGAAACTAGGCCGCGAGGGAAAATGAAACCTTGTTGATGTAAGATTTTATATGAATCCGTATGAGTACTACGCTAAATAATTTATAGCAAGAAATACCTATCAACGCGCCTTGCCGTATCATGTTATTTTCACCACACATGTGCTCTGCCTTAGATATTACGATTATTATATGTACGTTTACTAAATCAACTTTTTACGCTAAGCTTATTTCACTGTATCTCAGAGGAAAATAAAGGATGAGTTTTCTTAAGGTAAAATTCGTAAAATTAGAGTTCTAGGGTTTTGTACTACAACAAGAAACCCTTTTAAAAATATTACATCTATCTCTGTCTTGTGACATTTTGGGGTCGTGACTACGGGTCCCTGTTAACTTCATGACTGGACACGCTCTTGACAACTTTTTTGCTGTTGCCAGGATGTCGAGTGCTTTCATTTTGACTATTTTGGTCCTCTTAATGGATTTTAATAGAATGCCTTTTGACTATAAATTAATTGCGATGTCCTAAGGAATAAATGAAAATGCTAGAAATGAAATCGAGCCATGAAAATGGGTACTTATTAAAATATATAAATATATTTATAAGTACCTAATACGTTTTGACTAAAAATGAATTGCGATTTAATATACGAACCTGCTATAGTTAAATGAATACTGTACATAAAAATGTAAACAAATATGATGCGTTTTGACTATTTAAATCCGCTTATATAAGGCGTGAATCCCGTCAGGGCGAAAGATTACCACCCACATACATACCTACTCGAATTACCAGATATTGCCACTTTTTAACCCAACTTTTTCGATTATATTACGAAATTGCGCCAGCCACCCGCTGATCTCTTGAGCCAAAAAGCAGTGGGCATCCCTTTCAATTCATCCGAGCACGCGGGCCATACGTGCTGAGCGTGGTAACTCGAAACACGTGGTGCCACGATTACAAAGATGGTAGTCTTGTAACTTCAAAATAAGTGGAGATTAGGCTGAAATCAAGAATTGCTGTCAGAAAAAAAGTCAGATTAATGAAAAGGTGAAAAACTGAAAATTATTGTTTATTGTCCCTTTTTTGTACAAAATAATAGTTAGGTGTTGCACCAAAAAACCAAATGGTTTGTCTTGGTGAATCTATATGTCAGTTAACAAATAACAGAACAGAGAACTACCTTGCTCTAGGTGACGATGATTCTTATCCTTGTTTTTATTCAATTGATTGTAATGTTGTTATTCAAGTAGCCACTTATAGAGGTACGTCATTGAGCAGCTCAAACCTTGAGCGGTGGAAAATTATTTTGTAAATAAGTTTTCAGAA
Source organism: Peribatodes rhomboidaria (assembly GCA_911728515.1). Classification (NCBI taxonomy): domain Eukaryota; kingdom Metazoa; phylum Arthropoda; class Insecta; order Lepidoptera; family Geometridae; genus Peribatodes; species Peribatodes rhomboidaria. The sequence continues at coordinate 7,826,549 of OU452168.1, forward strand.
CTATTTAAAGTTATTCGTTTGTTATTCTTATGACTTCAGAATAAGCAACATACATTATAACTAACATTTCACGTTTGCATTGTTTTGTATCCAAGAATGAAAGTGATGCCTCAACCTGAGTCTCTTCAAGACAAGAGAGTTACGCACCTCATGGGCAAGCGTGCTCTATCTTAGACCGCATCGTCCCTTTCCATCAGGTGTGTTGTGTTCAAACGTAGGCCCATTCAATCATAAAAAAAAACCGATGTCAATAATATCAATTCACAACATTAAAAAATTTTTAGAAGTTATAATTAATTTGGTGTCGACCTTCGAAACGCACTTAGAATTATTTAGTTCAATGCAATTCCTAAACATACATATTTTACAACACAAAATAATGTTCATAACCAGCAATGAACAACCCTAACCAACAAACTACACAGCACAAAGCCAGCGTTAAATAAAAAACCAAAAAAACTGCTACAAAGTTATGCCATCCGCTAAATCAGGCTCACATATGAAAAGTTACGCGAGGGTTATTTAGAAGAATTTCCTTTTGGCCAATGCGGCTTTACCCCGGCTAATGACGTAGCCCGGCAACAATATATCTCTCGTAGTTAGGCGCAGGAATCACAGCGACTCGTGCGCTTGATTAAGTTTTCTTTTCCATTGTACTTCCATTAACAGAATAGCCTCCCCTTACGGCCGTTGGGGGACGGCATGTGTTCGTGGAAAATTATATCAGCCATTTTTCTTTCGACGTGGTGTTGCGATGGATTATGGTTTTGCTTTTTGTATTGTGTTGTAGTTGTTTTTGTTTTATGGAGTGTGAGGATGTGGTAGGAAATAGTAATTAAGTTAATTGCAAAGTTGACAGACGCACTGTTGTAGTTTGTGAGGAAAAGTTGTATTTTGTAAGCATTATGTAAGTCCATTTAAACCTGGTATTAATGTGTCAACAACTTAAACCAATTTTAATATTCGTTCTAAGTAGGTACTTACTACTTACTATAAACTAATAATTAGCACAAAAAAATGGAGCTATTTATTTACATTCTTTTTCGATTTATTTAATTTATTTATCTAGAGCCTACATCTATAATATTTCACTAAAGTACCAGTAAGTTTTAATTAAAACCCTATAACCATAACTTAGACCTAAAGTAAGCGCCTTGGAGAAGTTGTCAAAATAATCTTATTTGACGTACCTAGCCTTACAAATCAAATCGAAACGCTGTACGCCTGTATTGAACCAAAAAAACAAATTCTACAATACTCGAAATTAAGTAATTACATTATTAAGAGAGAGAAAGCTAAAGTAAGTACGACTAACTAGAGTTACGACAGTACCTTGCACTTTGATATGCATTAAATAAATAAGTACTAAAATATTTATCAAACTTATTTCTTTACAAATGCAAACTTCTAGTTTCACTTCCATCTCATTTATTAACATTCGCCATACTTTCATTTATGAACATTCGCCATACTTCAGTCTAATTCACAGGTCTAGTTCAGAAAGTATACGAAAGCCTGAGTGCTCTCAGTGGAGTCTAATTAACGACGTATCTAATTATACCATCACCGTGTCGAGAAGAGAATTTGCCAAATTACGCATTGAGGATAGAACCTCACTAGGATAGACTGTGCGGTACTTTATTTGCGATACGACAAAATCTACACAAATGTTGTAAAGAGGTGAACTTTTTTTGTGTTTTGTATTTGGCTGTGTTGTGTGTATGAGTTTCCGGTTGCAGCGGTTACTCCGGTTCCGGAGTAACAGCCGAAACCGGAAACTCAATTTAATTCAAAACTATGTCTATGTTCTTATATTTAAAAATAATAGCATTGTATTTCAAAATGATATTACGATACGTCACATCTTATAGCGGGACAGATGTCTTTATCATCATAAAATAAACAATTTCGAACATACATCGTTGTACAATATTAAGTTGTGCACGTTGTACGTGCACGTATGTTGTGCAATGACGCTTTTTCGGCCTTGAAAGGACGCAAAATGGAAAAGTCGCAGCGGTAACGGCATTTTGTCGCATCATTCTATTAGTCCTGTAGAGCTTTACCATAATTAAGGAATGCAATTACACTTAGGGAGGATGCTATGCGATGAATTGAATTATTGTAAGTGTAAAACTGTTAAACGATAATTTAATGAAAAGATACGTAATTGTTTAGTTTAAAACGAATTTTCATTTTTTACCTAATGTCCCTAATACTTACACTTTTGCAATTAGTTTTAGTCAATACATTCTAAAATAGGTAAGTAAGTTTTTTTTTTAATAGTTAATGGTTTAACGGAAGTAAACATAGTACCGAATCAAAAAAAAAATAACCTACATTCTTTAATTTGCAATTAGTTTTAGTCAATCTATATATATAAAATTCAAAGTCCTGACTGACTGACTGACTGACTGATATATCAACGCACAGCCTAAACCGCTGGTCCTAGAAACATGAAATTTGGAGGGTGTGTTCTTTGTACAGTGTAGGCATCCACTAAGAAAGGGTTTTTCGAAATTCCACCCCTAAAGGGGGGAAAAGGGGGGTTCAAATTTGTATGAAACTTTTTATTCTCTGAGTCGATTGACTCAAAAATTGGTACAAATGGTTCTTCATTTAAAATCATGAGACACGTGTATCACAGTTTTTCCAAAATCATCATCATCATCATCCACCAACAGAGACTAATAGGGCTTATTTTTACTCTGAAAACTTTGTTGAGAAAGTTATTAACCCACTACAAACGACGCTGTTATCATTCTTAGGGGTTCCGTACTAAAATGGTGAAAGGATACTTATCATGAAACTCCGATGTCTGTTTGTCTGTGAGCTGATTATTTTAGAAACTACAATAGCTAGCGACTTAAAAATTGGAACAGATCTAGATAACGGCAGACATAGATATATATATAGATATAGTCAACGCACAACAGGGAAAATGTGTATAAAAAAATGTATTTAGGTAGTTGAGGTCTGAAAGAGGGATTACAAAAAGAAACACGTGCAATATTGTTATGTGGGGTATCATTTGAAAGGTCTTAACTTAAGCATTTAAAAACGTTTGTACGCAATGTTTGTAAAGGGGTTTTTTTTTTTAATTTAGCGTTCTAAAATTTTTTTGGTCTACTTTTTTATTTCGATGTTTTTGAGGATTCTCTAGGTATCTGTAGTCTGCACCCCATAGTTATATTTGTTATGTTATGTTTTTAATCATTTTATTGTTCCGTGTTGAAAGTGTTACGACCGAGTTCTTGCTACTTTGGCGTGATTATTAATTTTGTAAAACAGAGGATTTTGAAAAAACTATTTTGTATTCCGAAGACCGTTCGTGCTTTGAATGGCAAATATTAAATAAAATAAATGTTGAAATTAAGAAAGAATACGCTTTAGATAGAGTATAGTATCTGTTTACAGTTCACCCGAATAATACCGAGTGTTAGGTACCATCTTTTCTCACTTCGGCACAAGATTAGGGGTCTATCATCCTACGACGATTTCTCTGTCAACGACGTATTTCATCCAAACTTTCAATTAGCTTCTACGACACATGGCTTGCTGGTGGACGACAAATATTGGAATTCTATCTTATAGGAAGCAGCCTTTTGTGAATAACATAACATAACATATCGTCACGCCTTTCCCTCAAAGAGGTGGATTGCAAACACCCTCACTAAGCCGGACGATATTTAGTCCAAAATGTAATAAGTGGAGAGTCTGTCGCTGTACACCGGGCTCCAGTCATGTAGCAGATGACATTAAATACAAACATAATTATCATGTTCACTCAATTACTAAATTGGTGGTGCCTTCGGCTGGGATTGAACCCGGTTCCTCTGCCCTGAGAAACGAGCGTTCTTCAACTAGGCTATCATTGCTTTTTCGATATGAATCTCCATGTAAAATGTGTGAACTAAATTGCTGACATTCTATCAGATTTCAAACCTACTTCATCAGTAAGGGAAAAAAACAAGAATTAAATCTAAGCCTGTCAGAAGATTACATACGGCAAGTGGAGAGATTTTCTGTCAATAGAGATCAAGTAGCTCAGAGATGAAATTTATAATTATGTGTCTGTTTGGTCATAGAAGAAGTATTTAGTAAAAATAGACGAAGTCAAATAGAAGAAGCTGCTTTAGTATTAGGAAGACAAAACCTACAATACGGGTTGCCTTTGCTTCGAAGGCCTTAACTAAAGGTCTACCAACATGGTCTGACTGGTGTGGTATCCGAATGAGTGTGTTTATGCTGAGGATTTCTCTTATATCTCTAACACCACCGAAAACCCCCCTCGAGTTAAAAACAGTGCAGTTTCCCCTCAAAGTCTGCTTTTCCATGACCATAAATAAATATCAAGCGGAACTCATAATTTACTGCAATGCTTTTCACACGATTAGTTATACGTGGCCTGCTCACGGAGCAGCCTGGTGTTTCTAAAAAACAAAAAATATGGTTTACAAAGAAATACTGAGGTAGGTTTTCGTTGTAAACAATATTTACTATCAATTATCTAATTTTGGTTGTGTCCTAATTTTATCTTTTCACACAAGCTTTAAGTTCTGTTGATACCATACTGCTACTACTACTACTCTCATTCCAGAGATAGTTTAGTTAACTAAAGAACTTCGTCCTTATTGCTCTGTTTGGGATATTGTCAGTTTGTGTATTTAATTGAGAGCGAGCGTGACCGCTTATAATATTCATCCATAATAGTCATTCATTTCCTGTAAGCCACGCGGGCGAAGCCGCGGGCAGAAGCTAGTACATTGTAAAATAGGTAAGTAAGTTTTTTTTTTTATAGTAATGATTTAACACAAATAAGCATAGTACAGTATAAAAAAAAACAGAAACAAAAGCGGAATTAAACGTAAATAATAGATGTACCGAACGCTACGGTTCACACAGGGAAAATTAAACAAAAATGCTTAGACTCACGTAACAGAGCTTAATTTTGGTTCCCCAATTACCAACATTACGAGCCGGGTACCCCTTTCCTGCCTCTCCCTTTCTAATTGTTACATAAACCAAACAAAATGGGTATTCGAGTTCTCTTGAATTCAGGAATCTCGGCTACAAGCGGTCTGCCTAAAAAGGCTTCAGTGATTTGTTTAATATACTCGCATTTTGATTTTTTCACTTTGGTCGTCTACGTAGCCAGTGATTTGCGAATATTTACAAGAGCAGAGTGTTTGTTGTTCTACTGCACCTTGGCTTGTAAATAAGAAAAAAGGTAGGAAAAGAAATAAGTACTTGCTTGCTGATATTTTTTTAGAGGAATGGTAGTAAAAATATTTCCTTTTTTTTGTATGCCACATGTGGCAAACAAGCTATCGGGCCGACTGATGGTAAGCGATCACCGTTTCCTAGGGATACCTGTAATACTCGTACCAGGGGCATCACAGATACGTTGTTGACTTTTAAGGACTCTATTGACAGCCGTTTTAAATAACTCTTGATATTATTAAATAACCCTTATAATAATGGGGGCTGAGCTACCCACATCCGTAGGAGTGTATATACTCTATTCTGATTCCCTACACGTCGTCCCCGGGTAGTGCTAACCGGGTAGCAAACTCTGGTGGGAGGCTTCGGCCGTGGCTAGTTACCACCTACCGGACCAAGCCATGCCGTGAAATGACCTAGTCGTGTTTCGGGATGTAGTCCGGTGTAACCGTTCCGAAGACGGGTCTGAGCAGTGGCGCACTTGTAGCGCCTCACTCAACTGCCGTCTTTGTACTTGTTCACTCTACAAAACTTCAAGGCTAGAGTGAATAAGTACCTTATAGGTCGTCGTGTTCCATCTTAGACCACAACGTCGCTTAACATCAGGCGAGTTGGTGGTCAAACGACAACCAATTCTACAAAAAAAAAAAAAACTCCATGTTGTAGCTGCAGGAGAGAGCTCATTCCACAGATTGCAGGATCTTTAAATTGGATTGATTTCTACCTCTATATTTAGCTGAATAGTTTTGATTTCTGATGCTTTTATACTGGTACTATCTCTATATTATACTATCTCTATACTATCTCTATATATGAAAATGGATCACCTTTACCCTTGGTCATCGCATCACGCGTGAACAGATGGAACATTTTCGCAAATATTTTTTTTTTTTTTTTTTAAATTATGTTATTGCCAGGAGAAGGACCTTATGCAAGAAAAAAAAATGTATTTATTGCCAAAACCTATGAGTTAATAACATATTAAAGAAAAGTACTTATATCATTACACCTAAACTAAGTATAATTAAAAAATTTAAATAAATTGTTTTGGCAAATGGAGTAGGCTCAGCACTGTTCTGAGTACACGAGGTCCACGCAGAGCTGGTTTTCAGCCTACCCCATTGCTTGAGCTAAGATGTTTGTCAAGCTTTTTTTGTCAAGAATTAAGATATTATCCCGAAAAAAATAACGGTTCCTGTGGGACGCGGGTGAAACCACGGGGCTCAGCTAGTATCTCATAATATTTCATTAAGACAACAAAAATGATAAGCAGAATAAATAAGTTCTTTAGAACACATTTCATATACAAATGAAAATGTATATTAATTAAATCCATGATCCAAAACCACAAGGTCAAGCATTCCGGGAGCAAACACATAATGACGTCACTCGTCATCGTCATCCGTCTCTTTCGCACTACTTCTAAATGACTTAATTCGGTCTTGCTTAGGCATCGATTGACGTCACGACGACTTGCCCACGTGACGGGAATGCTATTCCTGGCGGAGTATATTATTGTACCATGATTAAATTTCAGCTTCGCTTCTGCTTTTAGGCATATAATGTTGAAAGAAAAGTATGAAGATAGAAGTCAAGAGAGAGAAGTTAAAAAGAGGTGGTTTTACTGAACTAATTACTTTAGGTGTCCAAGTATGACTTTCTTTCTTCTTTTCCTCCTTCTTCTTTCCTCCTTTTCTTGCCCTTTCTTCTTCTCTTGTCTCCTTTCTTTTGTTGTCTTTTTGGGTAAAGTCAAAGTCAAAGAGCCCGGTGTATGGCGACAGGCTCGCCCCCTGTCACATTTGGGACTGAATAGCGTCCGGCGAAGTTTGGGTGTTGTATTACACCTCTGCAAGCCCCCTCAAGGGAAAGGCGTGACGATGTTATGTTAAAAAATGAAATGTAAGATGTTGTACATCTGTACATTATTAATTTGGAAGTCTTTTTGTGTTTCCTTGTCGACTATTAAGGGCCTTCGAAGTTTCGTGATGGATGAGTGTTGTAATGGCATTTGTTCTGATTCCTGTTTAATTTCCTACTCGGATATTCAACTGTCATCTATGGTAAATACTAAGTTAAAATTTGTTATGGATTTTAACTTATTTGTTTGTTTGATTGATTTAGTTTTATTTCAATTTTCAGACTTGTATTAAGTTAAATGGTTGCAACCCATGCAACACATCACCTACTTTTGTGGTAAGTAATGAGTGATTAATACATAGGTAGGTACTAAAGTAATTTAGGATTACACAATTATTATTACTTAGATTGCACCTGTAGGTAACTTAACCTAATCTTAACTATTAATAATACGTCTTTTAATATGCCTATTATAATTGCGAAAGTGAATTAGTTTGTTTGTTACGCTTTTACGCCTTACTACTCAACCTTTTCCAGGGGTTGTGAAATGATATAGGGTACCTTTCGTGATAAAAAAGTTAACGATTCCTGTGAAACCGCGAGTGAATCCGCGCGATGCAGCTCGTGGCTTTTTACAAATGTAAGTACCCGCTAAATAATTATGTAGATACACCGCATCACCTTAAGTGTATATAGGTATATTATGAAGTATGGATATGTTATTATGTTTTAATGTTGATCTGTATGCCACTGATCGTTTTTCTATTACGTTCTATTCTGTCCATCCAAATGTTGTCTGAAAGAAATCGCTTTAGGCGATGAGGCCGCTCTTGTACTGCCGAAGGATATTTTATTTTTTCTTTATGTAGGTATGGTTTATTTTGATTTTTTGGTATGCAATTAAAATTTATTATATTGTAGTGTAAGTGTCTTTTTTTATGTAGAATAGGTCGGCGTTTGACCACCAAATCGCCTGATGTTAAGCGACGTTGTGGTCCAAGATGGAGCGCGACGACCTATAAGGTACTTATTCACTCTAGCCTTCAAGTTTTGTAGAGTGAAGAAGTACAAAGACGCCAGTTGAGTGAGGCGCTACAAGTGCGCTACTGCTCAGACCCGTCTTCGGAACGGTTACACCGGACTACATCCCGAAACACGACTAGGTCATTTCACGGCATGGCTTCGTCCAGTGGGTAGTAACTAGCCTCGGCCGAAACCTCCCACCAGAGTTTGCTACCCGGGGACCACGTGTAGGGAATAAGAATAGAGTATTATGTTTTTAAGTACCTGTAAGTACTGACGTATCTAGTTAATTATTCTAGGCCCACAAAATGCTATTGTTTCCAACAAATCAAAACATAACAAATAATGTAATTGAGTCAAAACCAAAACGAGGAGCTTTAGCTAACATTCACGCTACAGACAAACGCTTACAAAAATACGTCGAATTTCATTGTTGCCACTTAATTTCGAACAATAGCGTTGTATAAATAACGATTGATTTTAATTAAGAGATATTGAATCTGCCATTGTGTTTTTCGGACTGCTTGATTAGATTCTCGCGAAACAATGTGTAAAAGGACAGACAGCAAATTGAAATTGTGAATTTATTAAAATTTATTATAGCTATGACGTTGTTAAATTTTTTGTTCGAGTTATGTTTCAAAATGTTTTGATAAAATATTGTGAATCTACGCAGAGCGAAATGTACCGAAAAATTGGAAAATCGACAAAAGAAGCGCCATACAATACCAAGGCTGGATATTGGATTTATAATAACACGATATAGAAGTTAAAACGGATTTACGTATTTTAAGGATAATTAAGAGCCTTATACTATTAGCTGCTACGCGATGGCAGCCTAGTTGGAAAAAGGTTCGCCTCTCAAGCCAAAGGGAGCGGGTTCGAACCCAGCCGACGGCACGCACCAATTCGTTAACTGTGTGAGCATATGTGCGTATTGGATGTCATCTGCTACATGATTGGAGCCCGGTATATGGCGACAGGCTCGCCCCCTGTCACATTTGGGACTGAATATCGTCCGGCGAAGTGTGGGTGTTGTATAACACCTCTGCGAGCCCCTTCGGGGGAAACGCGTGGCAATATGATATGTCTTATCTAAGTAATTACTGACAGTAGTAGTTTTTTTTTTAATAAATAGGAAAGAAATCGAAATTTGGATAATTAAAATTAAATTTAGTTAAAGATCATTGATCTTGAAACCAGTCTTTAGTCGTGCCTGGGTTTATAACTAACATAAATAAATCAAGCCGACAATAATGGACCTGGGTCTGTTATCCTGGGTCCATACAACATACTGAACAACACAGACCATTTATTTTTTTATGTCTAAAAAAAAGTACACGATTTCAAAAGGTGCGTGCGAATTCACGGGCTGCTGCTAGTGACTTACAAAACCATAAAACATTCCTAAATTCTCACAAATAAAAACTTGTTGCTCACAAAAAAATTAAACGAAAAGTTTTTTTTTATGAATTCATGATGATGGAACAAAGTATGCAAAAATTCCACATCCTAAAAAAGTTTATGATAAAACAATCCCTGGGCTGCGTAATACGGTGAGAAATGAGACTGAAGAATTTAAAACGGACTACATTTTACGGGTTATAATATTTTAAAACGAAAATACGAGCATGTTATGAGTTATTACGGCTGTGGTTGATGTTCACAAGGTAGTTTATACGTGGCTTTAATGAGATAAAAGAAGTAAGTTAGATAGGTATGAGCAGGATACGAGATTTATAGGTACGAGGATAATAAAGCATTTGTTACATCACCTGCTCGACAATGACCAATTACATTATTTATCACGTAGTCTCAACGTGAAGTATGGCATTTCCTCTCAAAGGAGATAATGTTGCATAAATCTTCCAAGGAAGTTTTCGTGCAAAAAGGTTAAAATTGAATAAAACTCGGCAAAAGGACGAGTTATTTGAAAATAGAACTGGCCACCACAAAAAAAAAAGGAACGCAAATGCGTGAAATTTTAAAACAAAAAAACGCTGTTTTTTTTCTCCTCATGTTTTTGGCGCCGCACGTTGTGTGCATTGCCAGTGACTATAGTGGATTACGTATTTTTTAGTTGTAAGGTGTACCAAGTGATTGCAACGATAAATCAGTCCCTTATCTAATGGAGTTTTGTATTTTGTAGGGAACACGAAAGTCGCGTTTCGCAATTGTTGTACTATTTGCCCACACTCGTGTACGTTGTTGAACCGATAAAAGTTAATAATCCAATATTATTGCACTTTACCACTCGAAGAATCACAAGTTTTAGAAAATAATAGGTACCTACATAGTCACGACGCCTTCTTTTTGGTTTCCAGCCAAAACCTAAAAAAAAATCGGTGTTTAATGTATAACTTATTTTCTCAGTTCCGCCTTATTGCCCCGCAGAAGGTGTGAAAATAGAGTATCACCTCTGGGATACTCGGATGTTATATTATAACTCCTTCGCTGCGCTCGGAAGCCCTCCTTATGCTCACGATTCAATAAACCGCTCGTGACGTAAGACACTGCTTAACTCCCTCGCCGGTGCATAATCTACTTACATAATTACGGAGCCCAAAGCCTATTTTTAAGTCCTCGTGACCCTATTTTGACTTTGGTACCACAATTGGCACTACAGTGTGTTCACTATAAAAAGTCTCTCGGCCAAAGTATTTCATCTCGCTCTGGCAGCAAATGATGTGAACTGATAGTGAGAGACAAAATGATATTTTGTCAAGGGACAAGTTACAGTGAACCGAAGCAAATAAAAAAAAATAGGTCTGTACAGTGAACGGACTGTACTTGTTAGGGCCAACAGGTAAGATATTAATTTTTCTAAGCACTGTAAGTATCTACCTGCTCAAAATTAAGTAAACGCAGACACATAGTTCTTTCAGTAAATAAAAGAAACACAAACAACTAAATAGAGACGAAGACTGCGAAAAACGCGTATTTGTGATGCAAATTTTCATCATGAATGACTTCATTTCAAAACGTGAATATTTTGGAATTGCAAAACTTTGAAGAAAACAAACAATTCGTTAGGAAAATCTCCAGAATAATTTCCGCCTAGATAAATACAATCTTCTGCTCGATTTGCAATTCACATAGCGGGGTTTTGGTTTAAATTATTCAGTTCATTTTTGTGATTCATCAACGTCGCGTCGATGGGAGAATTTATGGATGAAATCTTTACTAACTTTTGTCATAATAGTCGTACCAAAATAAGAGAAATAGCAAACTTCTATTTTTGTAGAGCTTTAGACAACCTACTTGCATTTTTTTATACTTGAGAATATAGGACACTCATCGACTTACGACGTTTAAAATGGTGATACAAGCAATTCCAAAAGCGTAAAATATTCTTAACAATACGAATAGTCAGTCATACGACTTTAAACTACATACATAGTAACAATATTTTTATCCAATTAACTCATATAAATAAGCACATTGCCAAAAAATCCGTAAAAAAGATTATAAAATCGGTAAACATAGGTAACCTACCTACTACGAATCATTTTCAGCAACACAGACCAAAAGCACAGCAAACATTTTGTCATATCAGTAAAAGTTGTATTTTGTATCCGGTTCCAATTTCCATTGAAAACTCATGCAAAATATACTTAGTTCTTGCCTGATAGAGTTTCGTTAATTGACTTTTATGGATTCCTGTGAACCCATCACGTGTGAAGCGAAAATGTTTACATCCCGTATTCCATTACTGAGTAAACAGAGAGGCGATAAGTTTCAAATGAAGACAGTATCGGGGATCGAGTGGTTTTGGCGAGAGTTTTGGCGCAAATCGTCATGCCTTTTCCCACGAAGTGTGGGTGTTGTTAATAGAACACCCAAATAACACCCACACTTCGTCGGACGATATTCAGTGCCATATTTGACAGGGGGCGAGCCTGTCGCCATTCACCGGGCTCAAGTCATGTAGCAGGTGACATACAATACGCACATATATGTTCGCACAGGAACAAATTGGTGCGTGCCGTTCACTGTGGCTTGAAAGGCGGGCCTTCTCCAACTAAGTTATCATCACTGAAAAGGGGTGGTGCTCAAGGATAAATAGAAAACTTTTTTTCAATACCCAAAAATCTCGCAAGCAACTTCTAAACATTGAGCTGAACAAGCTGAACTCTCTTCTATAGTTTCACAACTTTTGATAATTCTTCTTTTTTTCCCCTAGTCAAATTAAAATTACGACTCTTAATGACAATAACTTATTGTACTTATTAGACAAAATACTTGTATTTTGCCGCATGTATCTTGTTTGATGTTAAGAAATAGAGAACGCCTGCCTAGAAGAAGCCTTCACGAGTTTCAAATGACGGCAAATTTACTGTGCTGTACAGTACCTTCAGTAAAGTTTAGAAATATTTTTTTTCTTTTGTCGAAAGTTCAATCTCTGTTGTCCACAATCCAGCTTGCAGTGGATTCTCCATTTGCCGCGTGCCATGCATAGCCGATAGAAGTGTGTCTTGCATAATGCACGTACGCGACTACTGCATTTGCACATATAAATGTAGAATTATTTACCAGGGAAGTCTGTAAGGTTAACAGGCGTCGGATGCAATGCTATGACTTTTTTAGGCTGAGCTCTTCAAGAATTCTACCTTAACAGAACTAAAGTTCATAGAGTTTGTATTGCTTTTTTTTTCGACTGCGCAAGGAGGAGAGTTATGTTTTTCGAGTGTACGTATGTATATATGTATATATGCATGAGATTCCTTTGGCACGCCCTACAGCCTAAACAGCTTCATGTATTTTGATATGTGAGTTGTCATTTGAATCATCTTGAAAGTGAAAGTGACATAGTATACAACATTTTGCAGCCGGGTTTTTCGTTTTTCTTCTAATAATGTTACTGTTCGTTTTCATTTGTTGTCTTATAATTCTAGATTTGTATAACTTTTCAACATTTTTAGCCATCCTAGCCTCTTTTTTTAAATCTTACTAAAATTTACCCTAGTCAAAAGCATACAAGGCAAGTTTTCTAGAGAGAAAAGGGAAATTTTGTGTTTGTAGATAAATTTAAAGGATTAGTAAGTAGGTATTTTTAGTTCCATCCATCCGTTCTATTCCACCGTCATTTCTTCGTGAACAAGAAATTCTAATTGAATATCAAAATCAAAATGTCATCAAGGTTTACACTAATAAAAAAACTTAAGTTGCAATAAAAAAACAATTAAGCCTCGAAAAGCATCATCAAACCATTATTTAATATAAGTAACCGTATTTCGCCCAGAAAAGGCCGCAGTCGTAATTTTTAACGTAATCGCGACAAATCCCCCTTATTAACTTCCTAATCCCCTTTCATAAACATGCAGGAACAAAACGAGGCACCGCCCAACATAATCCCTTATAATTCGAACCTTGATGGGCTTACAAAAACCAACCTGTAATTGAATATTAAATAAAAGTAAATTAAAGCTATCATCCGCGGCCCTGAATATTAATAATCGTGGCTGGGTGAGTTGGACCCTTATAATCCAACCCTACAGTGACGTACGGATCCACCTTTGTGTGATTGACGTTTCAGCGGCGATTATTGTTGGGACTCTTGGAGCCCCCTTCATGGGGATCCAGATTACGGCCGCGTACGGTTTAGGGTTCTTTTGCCATTCTCACATATTAAAATCTTTTATAAACCAAATAAGTAGGTTTTCGATTTGTTTCAGGAAAAACCAACCTATTTTCGTATTTATTTAAACGTTTAGTCTCAATCAATACAATACGAAAAAATCTTTATTGACACCAAATACCAAAATAAATCTAAACTAAACACTCGAAAAAAGGCGCAATGGGCGGTCTTGTCGCTTAAGAGCGATCTCTTACAGACAACCTTTGGATGGAATAAAAACATTATGATTAAGCATGGATGCTAGTGTGCCAAAGAAAAAAACTAATAATTAAATAATGTACTTACAAATTTGAGAATTATAATAAACTTATATACTAAACTTACCTACATAAATAATGTATAAACAATCAGTACCTATAAATTGTGATGATAATGATTTATAAGTGCTGCTTAGGAACAAGCTTTTTATAATAAGCTAGCTACATGAATACTTACAAGTGGTTGATTGTGTAGCTCTGACTAATCCCTTAAAATATGACGCATAAGTCCGCTGCTAGCAAGTAAGTAAAGCTATTTTTATTACCATAACCACAAGAAGAATGCATTATTTCTCTAAAACAGCATCTTAAACTTTACCATGCTTCGTCGCAATCTGCATATTCAAAATCAATATTAGATACTACAGAACCCACACTCGTGTAAGCGTGGCACTCTTCTGATTTTCCCAACCGTATTATGAAGACAATCTCGGACCATTCAGCGATTTCCCCCTGACTCGCGAATGTTCTTAGTCCAGAGCAATGAACCGAAAGTAAGTAGGTATCGTAAATTCGATGGCTCTTACATACACATTCGGAATCAAAGGGAAGCGCTCTTGTGAGCGACTTTTTCAGCGTTTGAAGAACTGCCTCGTCTATTCCGGCATTGAATGACTGGATATCGGGAAATCATAGCGGAATTTTACGTAAGTAGTTTATGTTGTTTGTTTATTTGATGGTTACAAAATATTATTGTCTCTTTGTGCCAGCTGGTAGTGAACCTGCGTTCTGTGCTTGGAGCGTGGAATTGATTCCCACCTAAAGTAAACATTCATGTGATGAACATTTTTGCGTTTGTTCTATGCCTGGGTGCTGATATCGGTGGTAATACATACCACCGATATCAGCAGATATCAGGGGCATTAGACGTCCAACTGCGCGTCCTACGAGTTGAACTACGGGCCTTCATTATGGGTAGCAATATATTGTTAAGTAACTATCTACGTTTTTAAAATACTTTTATGCGTATACTACGAGTATATCAGTATATGGCAGCCCTATTGCAAGCTTTGCTTAGTTTGGGGTCAGAGGACCGCGTGTGCATAAATGTTAAAAGATGTATTTATTATTTATCGACCAACCGAGTATTAGCGAGCGAAGCGTCTCTGCTTCAGCTTTGATATTAAAGCTTTTTTATAATGTCCGGATTTCTGTTCTGATTCTGTCTGGATTTCTGGCCGCTTCTCTGTTTTCGTCTACTGGTCGCATTTCTCAACCTATTCTCTTGAAACTTTTTAGTAGGTTAACATTACGGGAATATGACTTTAAAAATATAAATCTCCGCTAATATAGTAGGATATATATATGGCTTATTTTCAGATTACTCCAAGAAAAGGTTTCAATTTAATCCACGAAAAAAAAATGAAAATAATTAATAATAATTTTGGTTTCATTTTGCTCCATGGCATTCTCAAAGTACTACACGCTACTGGTTTCGTGAAATTAAATAAGCCATACATTCATTCTCAATCAACTCCACGCATTTTTTATTTCATTTAGAAATACTGTTTTTAGGTTTCGTTTGACTCCAAAAATCTGCCGTACAGTCAGATGCAAAATGTCTTTTTTTTATTTGCAATAAAACTCTATGTTTAACTATGAGGAAAATCTTAAAAATAAAATACAGTTAGTTATTATAAATATTTTTTAGTAAAAAGATTTAGGACCTAAAAAAAATTTAAACCATTTAAAAACGTAAATTATTAGACTAGAATAGTAAATAATTGAAAAATCAGACTCTGGATTTTTGAACTTTAAACCCCCTAAGAATTAAAAACAAATATTGATAAAATATGTAAATCAAACGTGATAATTAAAAATTAAACTTTAACAATCATCATAAACAAATAAAAATCATACATCATCATCATTAACTTACAAACCTAACCTGAAACACTAAAAAATAACAAATAATAAAATCAGCTAGCCCTTTCTAACCTTCTACCTATTAGTCAGAGTATCATGTATAAATCATCTGATATTAGATCATAACTAATCTTACTAAACTAACTATCAAAAACACAAAAATTTAAAAAGTGGCTTATTTCACGTAAGGCTTGACGCAGAGGTATTTTTTTTTCTTTGAATTGTTTGACAATAAGTCTCAATTTCAGGTCCCTGTTAATAGACTGTCGGCTTCTGTTTCCGGTGGAACGGTAGCGTTCAAAATTACTAACACTACTAACAACGTTAACATTGCCGAAAATTCTAAAAACTGCAGCTGCGTGCATTCTTTCCATGTTCCCAGTAAATGTATGATAAGTGTGATAGTTATAATTTTGTTACTCAGTATTTCTTAATTACTAGCTAATACTGTGACTGACTGTACCCCTCGACATCTCGTGGAGTCGAATGAAACCTTTTTTTATTAAAATAAAATGTCTATTGTTTTCGATGGAGCAGTTTGAGGATAGATCCTGAAGTACTTAAAAATGATCCCAAATAGCCGTGGAGTAAAACGAAACATGAAAACAGCATTTTAAAATAAAATATT
Source organism: Peribatodes rhomboidaria (assembly GCA_911728515.1). Lineage (NCBI taxonomy): Eukaryota > Metazoa > Arthropoda > Insecta > Lepidoptera > Geometridae > Peribatodes > Peribatodes rhomboidaria. The sequence goes on from OU452168.1 coordinate 7,843,041, forward strand.
TTTAGTAATAATTCTGTGGAGCAATTTGCGAATGAAAGTATGAAAATCTTATCTTTTTTAAACAAAAGAATGGAGTACTTTGAAAATAAGCCTATATATGTACACGAGTACATATATTTATCAATATATTTATATTTATTATTTATTATATTATAAACGCGAAAGTTTGTAAGAATGGATGGATGGATGGATATTTGTTACTCTTTCCCGCCAGAACGTCTGAACAGATCTAGATGAAATTTGGCACAGATATAGATTATAGTCTAGAATAGCACATAGGATACAACCCTATACCTACCGACCTACAACAACTGTTTTGGGTGAGCGCGCGCGCGATGTGCGATATCTATATAAATAATTGTTTCTATAAGTATTTATATTTAGGCATAATATGGCATATTTAAGCTAATTAAGGGCGAGAACTGTTTGTCCTAGACAAACCGCATTGGTTTTAAGGGCATGTTTAGTTTAAGCTGTAAGCAGTTGTATTTATGTTAATAATAAATAAATAAATAATACATTTAACCGCGGGTGAAACCGCGGGGTGCAGCTAGTAACATATAATTTTATTTGTAGTTTCTTTGTAATATTTTAAGGAGCTATATAAAAATAACACAAATTTGATTAAACAACTCTGGTGCCAGAAGCGTGCGCTTTGAAATATTTTAGGGTTCCGTAATAAAACAAAAAAACCATCATTCGAGTTTTGAATTTGATTTTCCCTTACAGGATATTTTTTTTTCAGGATACCTCTCTGACAGGATAATTTTTACTTGAATTCAGTAAAGACAAAATCATATCAATGGTATAATATATCCGCCATCCACGAAGACACGCCCCACTCCTCCTAATCGCTTAGGTTGCACACTGTACTGTAGGTGACTGGAAAGAGTGGAGCGCGTCTTTGTGGATAGCGGGTTGTATTTGTGTATAGCCTTTACATGTTGTCCAAAAATTTATTGACTTTAGACGTTTTTTAGTGACATACATAAACACTGCCACAAGTTAGTCCCGATTCCGTCATGCCATTTTCAAATTGTTTTTCAATTTCTAAACTTTAACTCAATTCATTTTCCTATAAAAGAAAGGTATGGCAACAAATTTAGACCTGCTACATTTTGATCAGTTAGGGACTGCCCTAACTGATCAAAATGTAGCAGGTCTGTGTGTTGTACCAGTGTACAACACATAGAATCGACGAAATTGTTTAACTAACCGGCTAATGCCGCGTATCAACATAATATCCGGGGATGAATGCGTGTAAGCATTATAATGCTGATAATTATCAGTAATCAGGAATAATTGACGCTCGTGAAGATGTATTTATGGAAAACAACTAGCAGGTATTATTAGATGTTAAAAAGCCATTGGCTAACTGAAAACTCATTATCTATTTACGGTCAACACTGATCACAGATCTAAAATATTTCTGTTATTGCAATTCAAGTTTAAATTCTTAACTAAACTGGATCATTAATAAAAAAAAACATCCTATCAACGAAAATAATTTTTATATTTAGATTAATTTAACTCTTGTAAATCTTCGGACGAGGGCGTTGACATCTGCGACTCAGTTTTAAACTTCTGCTGGTGTCATCGATACTCATCTTTTGTAATACCTTGTGTTAACTTGTTACAAAAATAAACTTAAAAAAAAAACTGCCAACTTTTACGACACAAATTATTTTAATTTTTACAAATAATTTACAAGTAAATTTTTTTATAATTTGCAATGTGTGTACATATGTCTCTATGTATGTACTACGAGTATATTACACTTTAACTGATTGAAATGTAGCAGCTCTAAAATTGTTGCCATTACCTTTCTTTTATAGGAAAATGAAAGAGATGCAGATAATTTGAGTTAAAGTTTAGTACACAATTTGAAAATGGCATGACAAATTCGGAACCAACTTGTGGCAGTTTTTATGTACCTACTCGTACATAATATGGTACTAAAAAACGTTTAAAGTCAATACAATTTTGGATAACATGTAAAGACGGTATGGTAGTAAAATCATCTAAAGTCAATAAAATTTTGAACAACATGTAAAGGTATGGTACTAAAAAACGTCTAAAGTCAATAAAATTTTGGACAACATGTAAAGGCTATCCACAAAGACGCGCTCTACTCTTCCAGTCACCTACAGTACAGTGTGCAACCTAAGCGATTGGAAGGAGTGGGGCGTGTCTTCATGGATGGCGGATATACCACTGATACGATTTTGTCTTTACTAATTTCAAGCAAAAATTATCATGTGTGAAAATCAAACTCAAAACTGGTTTGGATCGTGTTTTTTTTTTTTTTGAATTTTGAATAGTGTTATTAATGATAGACTGACACAGACAAGTTATCGAATGTTTTTTTTGTTTTATTACGGAACCCTAAAATGTTTTAAAGCGCACGCTTCTAGCACCAGAGTTGTTTAACCAAATTAGTGTAATTTTTTTAAGGCACCTTACAATATTACAAAGAACATACAAATAAAATTATACATCACTAGCTGCGCCCCGCGGTTTTACCCGCAGTTAAAAAGTATCCTATGTGCTGTTCTAGACTATAATCTATCTCTGTGCCAAATTTCATCCAGATCTGTTCAGACGTTCTGGCGTGAAAGAGTAACAAACATCCATCCATTCATTCTTACAAACTTTTGCGTTTATAATATTAGTAGGATTAACAATGCGAGAATTAGGTACTTAAACAAACTTATATTCCCAAGTAACACACAATATTTCCAACAATGTCATTATTACCAGCACACTGTGTAATCTAATATATTTATATACCTACATGTGTAGCAAAACACAATGCTAAATTCACCACAACCCCATTCCACGAAGTCTCATCAACTAACCACAACAAAGATATGCGCTCCACCGCTAAGCTTAATATCTGCTTATGAACCAAGAGGAAACCTCAAAACAGGTAATCTGTAATCATTGACAAGGAAGTGCAAAAATATTCATAAGACTACATGCTCTTGTTATGTGCGGGGCGCTAGATCGGTGCTGGCATAATGTGTTACAATGTGTTCTGAGGTAACAACCTGGGCTTATGAGCCTCGCGGTATCACAGATAAGGCACGCCGGAGGCTTTGGAAAGGTACTTGTGCTATGTAATAAGGCGACCAGGTAATACTATTACGGTGTAACAGTAAGGGCAGGATCACATCTAAGGTAGTCTTTTTATAGAGTAGAGTTGTAGGTAGGTATGGTTTGCATTTTGCTGACTATTGTGCTATTTCAATGTCTGTAAAGAGCGTTGTATATATACGATACATATATTTAATACTGACTCTATGAGCTGTAGACCTCGCGGCCGACGTCTGGTCTCCTCCCTACAGGTCGCATTCCTCAACCGATTCTCGTGAAATTTTGTAAGCAGGTTCGATCCAGATTCACAAAATTTCGCGAGAATCGGTTAAGAAATGCGACCTGTAGAGGAAGACAGAGACCCGAGATCCGGACCAAAATCCAGACAGAATTCGGACACACGAAAGCCTTTTTGTCGAAGCTGAAGCATAGACGCTTTGCTCGCTAACGCTTGCATCTTAGCCTTGACCAAATATAAGGGAGAAACGGTACGAAAACCTAAAAATGGACCGCATAAATTAGGTGCAGCACACAATTGACTGCAGTCGCAAACAAACGCAACTGGTCGCAAAAGTGATAATTATTGTTGTCTTGCTATCACTATAGTCTCTTGTACCTTGTGTCTTGTCTCTAGCTTTGTTATTGATACACGTAACATAATACTGTTAACGGAGCTCTATATTGTCTGTTTACTTGTAGTTATATTGGGGCCTGCGTACCTACTAGAAATTAGCGTCGTGCTGGTTCTTCCTTTTATTAATTCGATGCATCTTTCAATAATTTACATGAGTACGTTAATGTCCAATTATTATGTATTTAAGCCGATGGAATTTTCATTTGGAATATGATAGTGAGCTGTTATTTGATATTCCGTTATTGTTAACACGCAAAATTTAAAATGGAAATCAAATGAAGTGTTACACACATCAATGAGGGGGGTTTTTCGGTTCTAAATAAAAATATAAGATACTTTCTGTAACAGGTGTTAAGTTTAATTTCGGCCTAAACCTTGACTATGTATTATAGTGGTTTCTATAGAGTCTCTATACTGCATAAGTAAGGTATCTTGTATATTACGGGTCCCGTCTATTTGCACCTTTTATAAACAATGTTTACGCGATGCCAGCGGGGCACGCTCGTTGTATCAAGGACGCAATTAGTACCAGATTCATTGTTGTTTTTACACCTTCTCGTATGAATCCGACGGGCACAAAACAACCTACTCTTGACGAGTTGTTGCTTGGAATTCAGTGGTTAAGAGCACGATGGTTGTTAAAGTGTTATAAAAAATTACGGGTTTTTTGTGCACGTCTATCTCATAATAATAAAAACGTTGAGAGAGCACTTACCATTTTTTTAGGGTATGCATCGAATTTATGCATGAAGTTGTTTATAGGCAGGGTTTATTTATACAGCTTCAGATGGATGGTTCCTGTTTTGTAAGAAAACTTCTTGCGTAAAATACAGGGTTATTAGCTTTGGGTTTGCTAAGGCGAAAACATGTAGGTATTTTTAGGGTACTTACTCGTACTCCTGTACAATTTTTACTTTATGGCCAACACTGAAACTCCGAAAAGCGATGGAAGCCTAGTTGGGAGAAGGCCCGCCTCTCAATCCAGAGGGAGCGGGTTCGAAACCAGCCGACGGCACGCACCAATTTGTTCATTGTGTGTCATCTGCTACTGGAGCCCAGTGTATGGCGACAGGCTCGCCCCCTGTCACATTGGAGACTGAATATCATCTGGCGAAGTGTAGGTGTTGTTTTACATCTCTGCCAGCCCCCTCGGGGGAAAGGCGTGAAGATATGTTATGAAATTCCGAATAAAATCAACCGTTACATAACTATATTCATTTTGTTAACTCGCAATGACAGTCTTCTACGTGTTGTTGATGACAGTTGATTCCACGCTGTTAAGAATTATAAATAGATACTCTATGTATTTTCCGCTTGTGTATTTTTTATATCAAAAGCAAGTAACTCTGTAGTAGAAACGTGTGCGCTAACGAGTCCGTATACTCCACACACTCTGCAGACTCCACATAATAAAAGTACCCTCAAAACTTTTTTCCAAACTGGAGACATGAAATAGAACCAGATTGGGATAAAATTTCCCAAAAATCTCAACACCTCGAGCCTCGCGTTCTTATAAACGTTTATTTGAAGTTTATTCGAGATGCGCGATTCATTATGCCCGCAGTTGCAAGAGCACGGTAGAGTAAGAGGCAAGTTTTAATAATGTAGGACGGTTGGCAAGGCTGCTACCGTTTCCTTCCATTCATCTCTCCCCTTTCCGGTTGGCGCAATTAAAACGGCGGCTTGTTCCGGCACTTAAAAAACTTTTAAAGTATAGGCACAGACAATTTGAACAGTATCTACGTACGGGCGTATTGTTGCAAATTACGGGAAGAACGTTTATGGCAAAGTAATTTGCGTGCAGAATTTTAGGGCGTAAATTGTTTTGGCAAAGTGGCAACGTGTTTAAACGCTTTTCTGGCTTAAATTAAACCATGTTTAATTTGAATTAAGACTGATGAGGAAGTTGTAATGATAATTTCTAAATAAGAGCGCCTGAAATAATATAATGTACTGTTTTAAAAAGCTGCTTCAAATTTCAATTACGGCTTGACGTATCTCTAGGCGTAGGGAAGTAAAGGAAACCAAAAATTAAACAAGTAAATTAAATAATTTTGTAGTTTATCTTAAATCTTATTGATAAATTGTTGTCATAAAATATGTAAGTAAAAAATATATCAAAACCAGCTGCGCCCCGCGGTTTCACCCGCGTTCCCACAGGAACCGTTTATTGTTTTGGGTGAAAAAGTACCCTATGTCCTTTTCTCTACCCCAGATAACACCTATGAAAAATTTCAAGACGATTGGTTGAGTAGTAGAGACGTGAAAGCGTTACAAACAAACGAACAAACAAACTAACTTTTGCATTCATAACATTAGTTAGGATTAGGATGATCAAAATAAATTATTACAGAACCTGTAACAGCCATTTTGGAACTACGGATGTGGCAAAGTACGAACATTTTCAAATTACGATGGTAGTTAGTTATCAATACATCTCATGATTATCACTGTTAAGTTTAGCTTTACGTAAATAAGAAACAACGGCATAGTTAATAAAGCCATTCATCCTAAAGCCGTACAGATTGTCTAACAGCAAGTGTGCTTGTTGCGGCAAAGTATCTGAAGTTGGAACTAAACATCACATAACACACACACACACTCATCACATACATAAAAACCTATAAAAATCAGACAAACAGTGGACAAATACTTCAATTGCTTACTAAAAATGTTACTTGTTTATCTGTGTGTACCATATGCGTTACATCGTTATTGCGCTACATAATTAAATATTATAATAATGGATATGGAAGAAAGAGACTAGATTTCGCGACACAGGTTCGCCTAGTGCGAAATATAGGGTACTCTAGTTATATTTTCTCTTTTTAATTGAACCTCTATATTTAGATACCCTACTAATATTATAAACGAGAAAGTTTGTAAGAATGGATGGATGGATGGACGGATGGATATTTGTTACTCTTTCACGCCAGAACGGCTGAACAGATCTGGATGAAATTTGGCACAGAGATAGATTATCGTCTAGAATAGCACATAGGATACTTTTTAACCGCGTGTGAAACCGCGAGGCGCAGCTAGTACATTATACGTGTACTATGTGTGATAAATAAATAATAATAATACTGTAACAGCAACGTCTTGAATCCGTCTTGGGTGGCGACACCCTTCGATCGTCACGGCAAACGTCTGAATCATTCGCGTGTGGTTGAAGCTATTCACCGCTATGTTCGAGTTCCGCTACGCGTGATTAATGGTCTCGCGTTCCCTCGACATTGTGTTTTTGTGATGCAAATAACTGGAGCCGTCGGAACAAGGAAAATTGAGTGGGAGGACCGAGCACCGCCGCAGTTTCAATTGCTCCGCCGCTGAATACTGATGAACCGTTTCGGTTAAAGGCATTATCACAGTTGCACTGTTTAAGGGAAGCGGTTGACATAAGCGATGCGATCTGTAATTGATGAAAGCAGCCACTCTTTGCTGAAGGAGAAAATTTTGCAAACATAAAACTAAAGTATTATGATTTATGAAACGGGTATTACTCACGTACGATTTAATCGATTATACTATAGTCGGAATAATCGACTTACGATACGATACGATTTAGTCGATTATTCCGACTAAAGTATAATCGACTAAATCATACGTGAGTAATTCCCGTTTCATATAAATCATAATAAAACTAAAGTCTTTAAAAATTGGTCTCTATTAATTTGAATTGAATTCAAACTCTGTGTCCCTACGAGTACTACTAGAATAGAATAGAATATATTTTATTGTCATTATGTAACAGTTCCTTAACAATTTTAACCAAAAAACTAAGTAAGGATACTCCTACGAGTATAATGGACTCGTCAAAAGGTACAATAAGTTACAAAAGCATTTGGTAATATTTTTGAACTGTCTCCCTCAAAAAACAACAACGACAATATTGCGCGGGTATCAAGACTATTCCAACAAATGTTAAACTTTAAAATAAATTCAAATAAATATAATGCTAAGTTAGCTGTATAGGGGATTCGTCAAATAAATAGAATAGATTGCTAGTGATTACCTACCTACACAGAGGCTTGATCATGCCCGACTTGGTAATAACGTCTGAGAGAACTGATTGATTAAAAAGTATATTTTCTGTAACCCAAGCAAACTACGTGGAACGGTTAGTTTTTTCATAAAGCCTCTTTTTACAACGTCTTAGTTTTACGAAAACGCCAAGGAAAACTTTCATGCTAAAGTTTTCGCGGCGGACACTAACTATGCAAGCTTCTCTTGTCTTTCTTCTTCTTTGTAACGCGAAAACAATTCGTGTCGCTCCTTGGAAAGGCGGTCGCAACAAAAAAACCCTTCGTAAGTAATTAAGAAGTTCGGCAGCACCGGCTCATTGGCATACTTTCAGCTTGTAATACGCAGTTAATCTCAGCAAAAAACTTGGCTCTGACGTTATAATTCACGAGGGCCCGCCTGACGCCAGCGACAAGGGTGAATTTCTTATGAGGACGACGTGTATTTGTCACAAAAATCTATATGTATATTAGGCGCGCTACGTGCTTCGCGATCCTTCTCGGATAAGACGAAACTGACGGCGTCCTTTATTGCTTATAGTCCGTCGACGTTTATATTTCTTTTACCGTACACTCGCTGCGAATATGAAGTAATTCGAGAGCGCTTAGCGCGGCTGAAACACGATAAACTTTGCAATAATATTGTCTCCCACGCGAGCGCAGCTGGGTCACGGAGAGAGAACATTTCATTACGATTATTGTCGAGTTAATGATGTCTTACTAACTTTACTGGAGTCGACTCGGGGCGGGTATGCTAAGAATTTAAATAAATTCGAGCACACACGAGCTGAGTTACGTTTCGCTCGCACAGATGAAGCGGGTGCTATGTCGTATAAAGAAACGTCGGTAATTCACCGGCTTAGCGCGATCCACTCTTATCTCGTTCAGTTTCTGCGAACGACGGCGACGCTCTTAAATCTTACGCGAGCTCGAATTCTAGGTGCTCATTCAAGAATACTTAGAATCCTTTAATTCAGCACAAATTATAGCTTTATTTGGACTCGCTTAGTCAGGATTAAGTTTTTGTTAAAGCATGTCATGTTCTTTCAAGAGCATGAAGCGGTTATTGTCAGGCTTGTTTTGGGACGAATGTTTACAATCCGTTTGTTTTTTTGGTTCTAACATACAAATTCGTGTTTATATACCCAAGTACGTAGGCTTTCAGTGACAAATATGCCATAACCGCAGCTTTAGCAAGCCGCCAGTAACCTGACTTATAAAAAGGGCCCAAACTCGACCCAACTAATACCCTTGTCATGTCGAGATGAAATTAGTTCCACCCTGCAGCTGCGCCGTTGAAAACCCGCTGTTTGTCCGAAATTTAATTTGACATTGCGTCAATATATTATGAACCCCTATAAGGCCGCTATAAATGGATATTGAATTCAATAAACTAATGACTAAAGGTGTCTTGGCTGGGTTTGTAGGATTTCGCTGTTTTAATTAGAAAAGATTAAGTACTTTTACGGGTATTATGCAGAGGAGTACCTACTTATTTTGAAAATTGCGTTTCGCCGATGTAAGTCAAAATTTGTACCTACTTATCTTAAGTACCAATGTTACAGTTGAGAGTGTTACTGGTTGGGAACAAACCAAGTAGCGCACTTCTTTTAGCCAAATTTCAACCTGTTAACTTCAACTGTTTTCTTCTTCTTCTGATTTAATGACGCATAGACATAATATAAAGATACTTTTGTTTTTAGACACGTGTGACATGACGTGATATGATGTGATCCTAAGATGATGCGGTAATGTGACAAGCGATGGATAGGTATGACTTTGTATTTCGTAGATATATAACAAACATTTGACGAACAGCATCTAAAAAAAGTAATTTTCCTTTCCTAAAAACGAGAACACCGAAATCAAACTTTTAACGGCCCTTTAAAATGAAATGTTAGCTATCAGAAAAAAATTAATGTCGCGATGCTTGTAAAATATTACCAGAACAGATGTTGCGAGCAAGAGGTGTTCGGCACAAAGATTAACGACGGGGTTGCGCAAAAAGTTAAATAATGAATGTGTAGGCTGGCTAAACGCTTCGAGCAACTATTCACCTTGTAGGTTATTTAATTTGTCAATTTTTAGTCTTGGTACAGCCTTACTAAAAGCAAATTTAATAGTTTAGATATCCTACATCGTACTAATATTATAAATGCGAAAGTTTGTAGGAATGGATGGATGGATGGATGTTTGTTACTCTTTCACGTCAGAACGGCTGAACAGATCTGGGTAACATTTGGCACAGAGATAGATTACGGTCTAAAATAGCACATAAGATACCGAGGGCGGAGCTAGTAAATAATATAATAATAAATAATATTAGTGTCATTTTTGCACACACGGTTGTCTGACCCCAAACTAAGCAAAGCTTATACCTATTAGGGTTGTCAGAGACTGATATTTATAACTAATATAATTTAATTCAAAGTCAAAATCAAAATCAAAATGTTTTTATTCAATTGGGTATCGAAGAACACATAGGAACGTCAAAGTTTTTTAATAGACTCAACCGCCTTGTTCGCAAAAAAGCCACTTCTCAGAAGAACAGGCAAGTAAACTGCCATCAGTGGGATTAAAAAAAAATTGACTTACAACCAGGTAACATCATATTTTATCTATGTACTATGGCTATTTGAAGTGAATAGATCCAGACGCCTTTGTCTTCTAAATAATTGTTAACCTTATACTATCCTCTTTTCTTAATTATCGAATATTCTTTTACCTGAATACATAAATATTTATGAAATCGAATTTTCTACTCTAACGCTAATTATAATTACCTCTAATATTCAATTATCCACTAACTCTTCCATAACTAAATTTAGTCAACAAGCACCTTTATTGTTATTAACACATCTATAATAATACTTTAATAATTATAAATAAAGCTTATTTTAAACTGGGACTGAAGGTCAGTCGCCCATATTTTTTTCCTATCATTTGGTAAGAGGGCGTGCTAGTTTTTTCATCTAAAATAAAATTATTGGTTAGCCGAGATTGAGATTCGAAAAAATAACACTAATACCGCATGGTCAGCACATAACTCTAGATTTACTGCTCCCACTTACATTTCCTCATTTACAGCAAATATTGGGCCACGAAGTTATAAAAACTACGCGAAGAATACTTAAGGGACATCGAACCGTTCATTTCTGTCGTTATTAATATCATCCGAGAAATATGCCCCCCCAGGGCGCCATTACACTAACGGCCATATAAAAGACAAATGAGCCAAGAACGCGATCGCAAGACGCCTCTAATTTTTATAATACACTTTATTTAACACCCTTCTCCGGACCGTGGAATGGTCTTTCTCAACAGTAATCTTTTTGTTTTAAAACATAATAAAAGCCGTTTTATTACAGTTATTATCTTAATTCGCTGCAAATGACGCCCCTCAGTTACGTCATATCTTAGCTATTCAAAAAATTTCTTATTCAAAAAACGTTTCATATCTCTCCGGGGGAGAATGATTTGAAAGTATGATTGATGATACAGAGAAATGCTAAATCGAGGTAAGTACCACTTTACGGGGTGTTTTAAATTGTAGGGAGATGGTCGTTTTATGTGAATTGGAATTATTCAGGTTTCATTCAATGTTGGTGGGCATCAATCTACAGTAGGTGGGAAATGAGACTGGTTTTACATTTTGTAGATCCTATAAAAGGCTGCTTGATGGCGTAGGATGAAATAATTATGCTGGGGCTACATTAGAACGCGATAATTCGATGATTTCGCGCTAAAATCTTCCTAATCGGTTATTGCGATGTTCTTGTCTACATCTACAACCAACTCGTCCAACTCGTCACCTTTCTGCGGAGGTGTCGTGACGAACTTACTGGCTACACTTCTCGCGACAGCCTGAATTATCGCCGAATGCAGCTAATGTAGCCGTAGCATTATATTTGGACCTTTCTATATTTGAGACGAATCATTTTGGATATTTTAAAGAGGCGATCGGTTTTAGTGGATTATTGGGTTCTTTATGTTAGGTCACGGAATCATAATACTTAATAAAATAATTCTATTTTTTAACCAGAGTTTACTGATTTATTTTTAGGTAAGTAATTCACGTACCTATATTACACTGTTAGGATTTTCAAGGAAAATATTGATTTAGCTATCATTGATCGTTTTATATGGCTAAATCAGATGACCTGTTTGTCTGTTACAGACATGCGTTAACTGACATTGTAAATTAATCGTCGGGAACATAATAGGTGAACGCGAGTGGCATTTACAACTGAGAGTTATAGTTACGTGGACGACATGGAAAATATAGGCCCTGATTGTGTGCTGTACAAAAACAGCTCCAATGTCACTACGGGCTGCCTGGTGGCCTATGTATACATGTACTTAAACATAACCAGCTGTGTAAACATAACTAGCTGTTATGCGCGATCTTGTTCGCGTTTATCAGAAAATAGTATCCATAAACTTGGGACCCACTTGTTAGATCGAAGAAGAAAAAGAAGTATCCATGGCTCCTCCGGTGGATTTAAGAGGAAAAAAAAGTATCCATGAATTCACCGGTGGATTTAAGAGGAAAAAGAAGTATCCATGAATCCACCGGTGGATTAAAGAGGAAAAAGAAGTATCCATTGATTCACCGGTGGATTCAAGAGGAAAAAGAAGTATCCATTGATCCACCGGTGGATTCAAGAAGAAAAAGAAGTTTCCATGGATCCACATGTGGAGTCTAGCTGTGGATCCAAGTGGAAGGAGGGGATTCAAGAGGAAAAAGAAGTATCCATGGATCCACCGGTGGATTCAAGAGGAAAAAGAAGTATCCATGGATCCACCGGTGGATTCAAGAAGAAAAAGAAGTATCCATGGATCCACCGGTGGATTCAAGAAGAGAAAAAGTATCCGTGAATCCACATGTGGAGCCTAGCTGTGGATCCAAGTGGAAGGAGGGAACCTCGTGATATGCTAATTATCAAATTTTAAGATTTGTTCAGCCGTTTAGCCATGAAAAGCCTACAAACAGACAGACAGACAGAGCAACTATAGTTTTTTTATTTATTTAACCTTCATTGTCTCACTGCTGAGCAAAGGTATCTCCCAATTTTTCCAGTTTTCCCTGTCCTGGGCCAGCACAGTTTTATAATATTTTTAATTAACTAAATAATAACATTAAAATAATGTTTATTTCATTATTGTTCCTAAAAACTGTTTGTATCTGATAGTTTTATCTTTACCATGTAGTTTTAGAAATAAAAATGTATTATTATTATTTATTTTTAATATAATGTTAGTATGGATATGTGGATAACAACGTTTCTTTCCTGTAGAGGTAGGCAGAGACCATTTATTTCCACTTACAATGTGCAAATGTAGGTAACATTTTACCCATAGTTACTTGATTTATAGCCATACATACGAGTATATACATACATACATACTCGTACATATCGTAAAACGCCTGTCCTCCGAGGGGGCTGGCAGAGGTGTAATACAACACTCACACTTCGCCGGACGATATTCAGCCCCAAATGTGACAGGGGGCGAGCCTGTCGCCATACACCGGGCTCCGGTCATGTAGCATATGACATACAATACGCACATAATTATGTTCACACAAAGAACAAATTTTTGCGTGCTGGATTCGAACCCGCTCCCTCTGGATTGAGAGGCAGGCGATCTCCAACTAGGCTATCATCGTTTTTATCCATTCTTCTATAGCCAATGCAAAAAATATATATATATCTGGCAAAATGTGGTCAATAAAATGGACGAGCACCCAGCGACTTCAAGATTTGACTCATCTCCGCAGCTATTTGTACGGTGACACGGAAAAATGGACCGCCCTTGCATTTTTCAGCGCAAAACGTACGAATGCTGAATGTCTCTTTTTCATCGCATTCTTTGTGAACATTCGTGTGTAAATACGGGTCTCTTCGTAAAATATGAAACACTCGATTAAGAAGAGGTTCATTATGATACACAATTCAGGTTTGCTGTGCCATAAAAACGATACAACTTAGGTATTTAAATTGACATTTATGATAACGACATTGAATATAATATATCTTCTATGTCTTCGTGCTTCATCTTAGACCACATCGTCGCTTACCTATAGGTGAATATGTCTACTAATTATAGCTATATAAAATGTAGGTAGGTCCTTATTGATTTTTTAAAGTGTTTCTACTCGTACATTATTGTATGTCATCTGCTACATGACTGGAGCCCGGTGTACGGCGACAGGCTCGCCCCTGTTACATTTGGGGCTGAATATCGTCTTATTGTTCAGGTTTGCTCAGGTTGCCTGGAAGAGATCGCTTTGAGCGATAAGGCCGCCCATTAAAAACTTAGTTAAGCCTTATTTAAGTTCTATTGTAATTATTTTATGTTTTTAAAAAAGAGATGTTGTTGTTGTTGTTGTTGTTGTTGTATTGTATGTCATCTGCTACATGACTGGAGCCCGATGTACGGCGACAGGCTCGCCCCCTGTCACATTTGGGGCTGAATATCGTCCGGCGAAGTGTGGATATTATAATACACCTCTGCCAGCCCCCTCGGGGGAAAGGCGTGACGACGATATATTCTACTCGTACACTGAAGTTTTCAAAATGTGTGTGATAGAGAGTTAAAAATCTTTTTCGGCGATTGACGAAATTGAAACCTTAGTAGACACCGTATGTACAAGCAACTACTCAGATACTTTTAACTGTCCGATATTTTTCAGTTTCCTTGACACAATTTGGAAGTGCCTAATTTTCTGTTTTTTTTTTTTGCGAACAGCTACCTGCGTTTTACAGAACAAAAATTTGTCTACTCAAAAATATTCTGTTGATAATCCACCGAGCAAGCGTTAGGGAGCGAAGCATCTATGCTTCAGCTTTGGGGAAAATGCCCGAGTTCTATCCGGCCTCTGTCTGGCTGTTTTCCTATACAAGAAAATTTCTAAAACTGAATCGACAAAAAAAATGTACTCGTTACCTGCTGCCCACGACTTCGTTCGCGTTTATTTAGAAAATAGTATCCTATTAACTTCCCCGTGACTCACTGTAACTACTTTCCAAATTTCATTAAGATACGTTCAGCCGTTTAGCCGTGAAAAGCCTTCCGACAGAAGGACAGAGTAACTTTGGATTTTGTAATAAATATTGTTATAAGTAAGTATGGATAGACAAGAGAAGTAATAGACAAGGCGACGGTGTTCCTGGGTATAAGCATTGATTCCAAACTGCAATGGGGTCCACATATTAGTGCTCTGTCTGGGAGACTTAGTTCTGCTGCTTATGCGGTTCGCAAGATTAGGCAACTGACGGATATAGCTACAGCTCGGATGGTTTACTTTGCTTACTTCAACAGCATAATGTCATATGGCATTTTGCTGTGGGGATCAGCTGCTGAAGTGGAGGCCATTTTTATTTTGCAAAAGCGAGCGGTCCGCGCTATCTACGGCATGGGTCCCCGTGAATCATTGAGAGATTTATTTAAAGAAATAAATATTTTAACTTTACCTTCTTTATATATCTTTGAAAATATTATGCACGTTCGCAAAAATCTACATAAATTTAAATTGAACAGTGACTATCACAATTATAACACTAGAAATAAGGATAGGATAGCTGTACAGAGATTTAGACTGACTAAGTCAAGAAAGTCATTTTTAGGCAACTGCGTTAGTTTTTACAATAAAATCCCGAAAAATATAACAGGGCTCACCGAGGGAAAATTCAAATCACATGTAAAAACTACATTAATGAAAAGAGGATATTATAAGGTTAAGAATTATTTAGAAGATAAAGATGTCTGGAGCCTTCCACTTCCGCCAAGTCGCCACTAATATTTATAGATATTACCTAGTTGTAAGCCAAAATTTGTGAGACTAATTTATTTATTATTTGAAAAAATAATGCCCCTCAGTTTCTTGCCTGTTCTTCTGAGTAGAGGCTTTTTATCCGAACAAGGCGGTCGAGTCTATTTAAATAACTTTGACGTTCATAAGTGTATCTTTGATACCTAAATTGAATAAAAACATTTTGACTTTGACTTTGACTTTGATGACATTATATACGAAAGTACAGTTCATTTAGGAACACATCGGTGTGCGCCTTTGGCTGGAATTGAACCCGCGCACTCCCTAGCTTGAGAGGTGAGTCTTCTTCCAAACAGGCCAACCAACCTTCCTACATAACAAATATCAAAACAATGTCAGTTATTTTGTGATAACTATTTTAGTGTGTATGTTCAAAAGTTAACTGCTTACTTACTATTTTCTAGTTAAGTGCTATAATTTGTTATCATCGAAGTTTCTAAAATGATCTCATTTATAACTCCAGCTCAGATATTGGCCAATAAATCTTAACATAGAAAGGCGAAGAGCACGTAACGAACTTTTCGAACGAAACATATTTATTGTTTTAGTAAATAACAGTAATTGTGTGTTACTAACTTTCACTTTAGTTTGGATTTCACCGCATTGAGTCACGTACTCCATATTTCTTGTTAATATTCGCTATGACCACGGTGAGGGCATTTCGGCCCGTTTTCTGGGCAATGTGAATTGATATTTACAGAAATGCGGTCTAACAATAGGTTTTATTGTAATTCCGCACTCAATGGGCGCGGTTTGAACGTTCTAGAGGTTCCGGGTGGGTTTGTTTGATGAAAAAGGTCTGCAGATTAAAACGATACAAAATAGCAATGCACGGTACAATAGAAAGCTTTAAATTTTAATTGGTTCAAAGAACATAAAAGCTATTGGTTGCTGTTTTATTGTATTTTGATACAATACAATCCAATACAACTTTATTGCACACCAAAAAACTACATAAAAATCTTAAAAACTAAAATACATTTTTCGGCAGTACAAGGGCGAACTATCAGATTCCTTATTTGATCAGAGTATTATGTTTTTTTTTTTCCAAAAAATTACACTCTCTGGACTCCGGGGACCGTTTTTTTTGTTAACTGACATCTTAATTATTATTACTTAAGGGGAATACAGGTTAGTTGTCAAATATTTCATGAAATTTTAACAGTTGTGCCTAACGATCTTTTCACTATAAAATTCGTAAAAAAATTGGCGAGATGATGGCTGTCATAGTAGCGGCCAAACGCAAGCGTATGGGTACCATAGTTTTTTTTTAACTAAACCGATTTCTAAACCGTCGAACTACATCGTCGCTTAAAAACGGGCGAGACGGTGGTCAAATGCGGACTTATTCACGATAAAAAAGGTTTCGAGTATTTGACTGATAATTCACACAAAACTCTCGAGCAAGGAGTGTGCTGCATTATAAGAGTAAACATAGAACAATAATTTGTTTTTCTGAAAATTGCTGAACAAATTAAAGTCTTGTTCAACCTTCTAAAACCGGGAGTAAAATCGCATCTGTAGCGGTTTTGCCACTTTTGTATGTTTTTAGTCTTTACATTCGTTTTTAGTCTTACATTCGTTTTAGTAAATCAAAACTAATGTAAGACTACCTTAAATATCTACAGCCAGTGCCAATACATTGGGTATAGATATTTACACCCAATTGGGTGTAGCTATTACATTGATATTACATTACATATTATACAATCCCGAAAAATATAACAGGGCTCACCGAGGGAAAATTCAAATCACATGTAAAAACTACATTATTGAAAAGAGGATATTATAAGGTTAAGAATTATTTAGAAGATAAAGATGTCTGGAGCCTTCCACTTCCGCCAAGTAGCCACTAGTATTTATAGAAATTACCTAGTTGTAAGCCAAAATTTGTGAGACTGTAATTTATTTATTACTAGCTGCGCCCCGCGGTTTCACCCGCGGTTAAAAAGTATCCTATGTGCTATTCTAGACTATAATCTATCTCTGTGCCAAATTTCATCCAGATCTGTTCAGCCGTTCTAGCGTGAAAGAGTAACAAACATCCATACATCCATTCTTACAAACTTTCGCGTTTATAATATTAGTAGGATTTGAAAAAATAATGCCCCTCAGTTTCTTGCCTGTTCTTCTGAGTAGAGGCTTTTTGTCCGAACAAGGCGGTCGAGTCTATTTAAATAACTTTGACGTTCATAAGTGTATCTTTGATACCTAAATTGAATAAAAACATTTTGACTTTGACTTTGACTTTGATTGGGTGTACATAACGTGAATAATCATGGAACTGAAACCCAAATCTCATTTCCAATGTTCATACCTTTTTCATCCTTCAGCAATAAAAACTTTTGTAACAAAGCACATTTCCAGTCAACCGGAACATTTCAGATCGGTGAATTAGAACTTCTAGGCACTCTCCTGGCTCGGAAGCAAAGTCGACGCCAATTTATAACCCGCAGTCAAACTAGCCTCAATCCAAGGCTTTAGATCACGACAATGGAGACTTGGCTATAGATTATGCAGTAGTTTATAACGAGTGAATCAACCAGTATGGGTTTGTGGGTGTCGGGGTTACTAGAAATAACGTGTCCTTGAGAAAAGTTGCTGTACGTAAGTACTTGAAAGTTTGAAATTCCAACTATTTTTGCCAACAAGTGTTTCGTACTAAAACGAATTGCCTAATTGCTTTGCAGTGTTAATGAAACAAATCTTGGTAATACGTACTGCAAAAAAATAATAGCAAGAGTTGGTAATTTATTTTCTTTAGTTGTGTATTCAATTATTGAATACAATAAAAACAGCAATTATAGTTTTTATCAAAGGCCCTGTGAGGCGTCATTCAACGTTTAATAATTAATAGGTTTAGTTTGTTCCAAAAAATTCATTAACAAAAATATAATTACAAAAAAAATTGCGCCTCCTTCTTAACACATTGCGATTTCAATCAGTTTCATCATTATATCCACCGTCCAAACACCAAATACTAATACCAATCGCTTACGCACACACACATAAATTAAATTATTAATTCCGTTTGCGAAGTGCGCTGATAATTTTGCAGAATGCTAGTATTCAGAGGTGCTACCAGGTTCGTAGGATAAGGTTCAATTCGCCCCTAAAATTGCAGTAAATACATAGTTACACATACGAGTAAACCATATTGTATGCTCACACAAATAACGTTAGACACTCATGACGAAATCTTATTTCTGTTTATTTTTTTAACTCATGTTACTTTTTCAGTTACCTAATTAAAATTTAAAAGCTATTTTGGTCCATTAATGAAATGGCTTTGTGAGAGGGAAATGGGCATTGAGAAGATTCCAAAGCCTTTACCCAAACTGAGGTTTGGGTAAAATCTTCCAGTAACTTCAGCTAGGTACTTAGAAGATATTCTTCACATACTAAAAATGTTTGTTTATTACTAAACAACCAGTCTCCAGCACAGGCGTCGTGTGGCTAGTTTGTGATTTTTTACGGCCTCCATTTTGGAGAATGTGCACAGGAACTATACGAGCTGATTCCGTCATCTGACTTCCGCCACAGGTCATCGAGGCAGACATTCCATCGATATATCGTCAGCTTTAATAAAGCCCGCACTTTCGAAACTCCTTCCTAATCAGAACTGCCAAGGAGTGGAACGCACTTCCTGCCTCGGTGTTCCCCAGCAATAGATACAACCCGGGTCTCTTCAAGACAAGAGTGAATAGGCACCTCATGGGCAAGCGTGCTCTATCTTAGACCGCATCGTCACTTTCCATCAGGTGTGTTGTGGTCAAACGTGGGCCCATTTAATCATAAAAAAAGAAAAAGAAAATGCACTCCTTTAAGAAATTTGTATCTAATTTGTATTAATTCAGTTAATCATTAATTTACTTACCTACGCCTTTACTAATAAACATGGAGTAGCCTCGAAATAGTTATTTTAACTTGATCGAAAAAGACAAAACACGGAACAAAAATTCCGAGGATTTTCCACGTTTGTATTATTAGTAAGGGAGTTAGCATTTGAGATAGACATAACATAAAGTACTTTGATGTCTATCTCTAATGTTTCCTCGTGTTTATATTTTCCTTTTTGTGGTGTAAATAAAGTGTTATTGTGTTATATAAAATGCACGTGATATTGTAATGAATTCATGACGTACTTCTTTAGAGTTTCCCCTCGCTACACGAGTTTTAAAAACAGGTTATACGTAACCAGTTTTTTCAAAAGGGTTTCCCCCACAAAAGATCCTGGCTACGCTCACACAAGCGTTGTTTGACTTTAATTAATTCGAGGCTTGTCAACGGTTGATGTAATATGCGTCGGGCTGTCTCAGGCTTGTGTGTCGTTACTCGCTAGGCTGCTTGTGCATGAGGCGCTGCTAAGAAGTCGAAAATTGGGCAATTGAAGTTGCATTATGACTTTCGTAGTGCGTTAGGAATTCGGAGTGGAGTTTCATACTTTCACGAAAAAAACAAAACAATAATGTACTACCAATATTGTGGCCATAGAAATTGCATATTGTTATAACATGTCTACCTAGTTAACTAACTACATTTAATATAACTTATTGTTAGAAGTTAAAATTGATAATTCGGAATACAATCTCGAGTCACCTTGTGCTCTTCGCACCCAAAAATGACGAAGATAAAATATATCCAAATTATTACGTCTTTTGTTACTCGAGTAGCACGCAATTTTCGCCATGCATTTGTAAGGCACACGATGCCTGCATTTTGTCGAACTAAAATTCTAAACTAAGCTCCTTGAGTTGCAGAGTTGTTTTCGTCACCGTGTGGACGATAGGCCATATTACTGTGATCGTCGACGTTCATTTTCATGGTGCGTGTACGAAACGTCTCTACGTTTTAATAAGATGTTGATGCGCGTAACGTTTATTGGATTATGGTTCTCCACGCCCTAATTAATGTTATGTGATTTTCTGGAGTTAGACAATGCAAATGTTTATGACGTGTTTAGTAAGTTGTCTCAGTCATTTGGTCTAGACGGTTTTGACTACAACTGAATAAATTTACGGGGGGGGGGGGGGGGGGGGTATCTGCGAGGATAAGATGTTAAAAACTACCTCTACCTATTTAAAAAAACAACCTCACAAAATACAGATCTAAACAAACAAGATACGCTTCACAAACTTTTGCATTGATTTGAACTTGTTTTTTGGCAAACAAGCTAACGGGCCACCTGATGGTAAGTGATTACCATTGCCTATATATGGATGCCTGTATATAGGCATCCAGGGGCATACCAGGGGTATCACAGATACTTTGCCGATCTATAAGAACTCCATTGACAGCCCTTTTGAAAGAACCCCATGTTGTAGTTATTTGGTAATACTGCAGGAAGGAGCACATTCCGCAGATTGCAGGTGTGCGGCAAAAAATATTGCTTAAAACGCACAGTGTGCGATTTCCACTGATCGATAATATGTGGATGAGCTTTCAGGCGGTGGTGGCTGGAGCGATGATAAAAATCGTGTTTTTATCATCGCTCCAGCCACCACCGGCATCAGGTCGAACAATTCTTGAGATCACTCCCCGTTGTAAATGCGATAAAACATACAAAGAAACCCAACGTCACTGCGCATACTGAGCGGCTCTAGTTGTTCAGAAAGCTTGGAATCGTCGACAAGTCTGACAGCTCTACGCTGACAGAATTCTGTATTTTTAGTATGCAATAAAGATATAACATTTATTATATTGTATTGTTATTTTTGAAAATGATGTATTGATTTTGAGTATGAATGAAACTAACAACAAAATTAACAAGAACTAAGATTGATAGTTACAACACACTGTTAGCTGAACTAAACAAAACAATTGAAATGGCAAAAATATTTACCTTCGAAATTTTAAATCACACTATCGGGATCCCTGTGAAATATCGACGGGCTTCGAATGGAAAACAAATGCTCGAAATAAGTTCGATGCTTTTCGAGACGCGAAAACCGATAGGTAGACTCGGAACGCAACGCTGAACCAAACGGAATCCGGACCATATTTCATGTTACCCAACGTTATGCGCTTTGCGAAAGAAAATACATTTTTCACTATCTTTACAGATTTCATTACTGGCTGTTGCAACTGATTTTGTTGAAGGATCTGGATTTAGTTATAGTTAATAGTAGTTTGGTTATAACTTTAGTTGCTTTGTGTCGCTTACTTTATTTTGTATTTATTTTAGAATTATGTTTGCCTCATTTTCATAATAAAATCTTTGATAACTACCTGATTACGTTTAGCAAATCACGGTGAGCGGGTAAAAAATACCTACATAGAAATTCTGTAAAAAAAAATGCAACATCTTCAAGCATTTTTCAGGAAACCTACAACCTAACACCTACTGTATGTATCTACATATTTATTATGTTACTGCTATATACATATATCTGTATAATGTATGTCTGTGTGTGGTATGTGAAACGTAGGTTCTAAAAAGTTGAAATATACACTCGACAAAACTATAGTCTTGACTTTCGAATGTGGTTCTCCATTACTCAAACTTAGTAAGAAAAAGAAACAAAACAAGTTATTGCCAATATGTTTTTTTTCATTAATATTGCAATTTTAATAGCATAAATTTAAAAAAAAGACTGCAGTATTTTTCACCCTATTTCTTGACCTAGCTACTTGACTAGAGTCCAACGCAGCTAATTCAACCGCCTTTACATATCAAAGGAAAAACTCATGCCAAAGAAGAAATCAAAAGTCTTTGTCATTCTAACCCTAATCAAAACTACTCTTCAAAGAACTTCAATTCCTGCACATTCGTCAGAACAAGTCAGACGAGATTCAGTAATAGACAATCACCGTGTAACATTTGGGTCAATCATTTTGACACGTTGAAAAAGCGAGCGAGCGGAATTGGAAAGCGCTCGAACGAGCTCCCACAGAATGATTTCTCGTTCACTCTGTAACGATTCATTTGAGAAACTCATTTGCAAGGAGCCCCTGGGAACGATCCTCATTTGCGTTTGTAGTGGATCTGGAGCTTACTTACAACATGTGGATCGTTAAAGGCGCGCCATTCTTGCTAATTGCTGACTAATGATTTATCGCGAATGACTTGGTCTTGGCAGACTTATGAGGGATTCAGCATAATGAAGTTGGCGAATGTTTGAGCGTATTAAAATTTTAAATTTGTACAATGCGGTTTAATGCGACTTAGTTTCGTCCCCTTATTTTTTAACGTTCGACGAGCTAGAAAGTAAAGTGTTTGCCAACTTCTTCATCGGTGGAAGTACGCACAAGAACAATTTTTAATTATACTTGAATGGAAAAAAATAATATGTGTGTGTTTGGAATGTTTTTAGTACCATAATACATTCCAAATGAAGATTAAAATTAAATTGAAACGATTATGTATTTTTGTTGTAGTTTTCTCAAAGCCTCATATTTCAGAAAAAAATATGTCAATTCATTGGAGTTTATAACTCCAATGAATTGACATATTTTTTTCTCTTAATAATAATGTTTGTTTAATAAAATGAATTCAGAAAATCTTTAATCCACTAACTTCCACAAACTTCACCCTGCCGCGTAACAAAAGGCTGTTGAAAATCTGCACTCGCCTCGCATCACGACTCGCTAAGAATGCTTGACATTTCGAGTGCGCAGGGAGCAACAGAACAGTGACATCTTCCCACTTAGCGCTCTTGCAAAGATGACTTCTCATCATTTAAAACAAAGGGTTAAATTGCCCCAGGCAGCATGCATTCCACGATTCTCCACGGCGCGCGGTGCTCCCTTGTACATTGACCGCAGTCGAGGGCACTGTGGCCGCGCTACATCTGTAAAAGCAGCTTTTTACACACTAACGAGTTCTTTCACCGCACGTTTTCAAACAGCAATTTTCGTTCCACAATGTAGCCCACAATACTTATTTATTCGTGAGCTTTACGCATGTTTACTGTACGCTCTCAAACATAGTTGACCGCAGTCTGCCCCTAATGACATTGCTATCAAATTTGTCGCATCACGCTTCACAATTTTTATCAACTTTTGCATTTTTGGACGTTATTAAAAAAGCGAATGACGTAACGTCATGGTCCCCATGAATATTCAGACGTTTATCCCGACTTTGACGTTTCATTTGGAGGGTGGCCGATGACTGCGTATTTTTTTATTATTTCGGAAAACGTTAAGTAATATTAACGTCAACAAAAAGGTCTGAAGTGACCCAGCATTAAAGTCAGCTTATGACTGAGCGTGATAGATTACGCTCGGCGCTCCCGTTTATTTTTTATTAAATGCTCACCATCTGGCTTCAATTGCGGTAACAGGTTTTTATTACCGCTCGATGTTTACGCGAGAATCTTCGTTATTTAAACTCCTGATGTAAAGGAATAAGCGGCGGTAGTTTCCCAATGGCTGGCCGCGGGTAATGAGACGTACAAATGAGTCCGTATTTTTCCGGTCGAGCGAACCTGGTTAAGTTTGTTTAGACCCGTAAATGGAATTTACTGTATTGGTACAGGAGCGGTTTCATTTTGGGCTTCTTTACTTTACGTACTTTGGTTGGAATGAAGCTAATTATAATATAGGTTAATTAGACTAAAAGGTAGATTATCTGTGGCTTGGTTACTATAACCATGACAGCGGAGTGGTTGCTTTGATCCCGTTACACCATTGCTTTATATTTCGCACAAATACATCAATGATTAAGTATGAAATTAGCCATTACCTTCACTGTGGTTTGTATCGTGCACATGTTAGACAATTAATGAGTGTTTCAGCAATAAACTGACATACAATACAATACAATACAAAAACTCTTTATTGATACCAAATACAAATAAATCTAAACTAAACACTCAAAAATAAAGGCGCAATGGGTGGTCTTATCGCTTAAGAGCGATCTCTTCCAGACAACCTTTGGATGGAATAAAAACATTATGATTTAGCATGGACGGTGGTGTGTGCTAAAGAATACATACTCATAAAGTTAACAGTAACTTAATGACTAGCTGAGTCACCTGATGCTAAGTGACAGCGTGCTCGAAGATAACCTAATAAACACTGTACCTAGTCTGACATGGTAACTGACAATATTAACATTGACATATGTCAAAGTTAGTGTCAGCTCCATGTTGGGTGTTGGTTACTGCAAACTTGATAAACTCTCTCAACCTAAGATCTGAAACTTTCTCTATGAACACTCTTATTTCCTTAGTTTCCATTGTACCTAAATAGGTCGTATTTGTACGAAATCTGCAGCGTTTCCCTTAATAAATTCTTGTACCTTTCCAGAAGGTAGAAATCCTTTTGAACGTAAATGACACGCCTAAAACACAAAGTCCAATGAAGCAGAAGTGAATGATGCGAGAGTATTTTGCGAGACTAGGGACTTACGCGAGACTTACATAGTTTGACGTTGCGTTTTTATTTTACTGAAAGTGGGTCATAAGTATCTTTTAGCTTTTTGGGGAAGGCTCTTAATATGATATCTACATTGTTTTTATGTAAAAGCCAATGTTTTAAATAGAACTGAAATTTGAAGCACTTCCTGTTCTACGTTTTCGTAAACCAAATAAACCAATGATCAATATACAACGAGTAGTTGCAACTTTTACTGTGAAACCAACTGCTCTCGAAATTCAGAAATAGTGAATTGTATGCTGGAAGAAGTTTAGAAAACACACTGTGACACACTGTGACACACTGTTCAAACTAAAATAGCATTCCGCATATAAAGAAAAGTATTTTTTTCAAACAAAATAAACTCATACAATGAAAATACAATTATTGCGAATAAAAGTAATAAACAAAATGTCAAATTGCAAATTAGAAAAACATTAAAGCAGTCTCTCGGAACGCCGCTGTCGCGCGGAATGGCAATATTAAAACGTACAAAATTGCGCCAGAAATCTGGTACAAAAGTCAGACCTCTAAACGTGTCCATTGTTCAAGTGTTACCGCAAATTCTTCCACTTAAACGGACCCCCTGACTAATGCGAGGGGAGGCCCCAGCGCTACATTTCGCTGTAACCCAAGCGACCGAAAAGCGACATTGATAAGTATTGCGACGTCTCTATACAGATAACAGTAAAAAGAAACGGAAATCGGAACTAGCGTCAATAATACGCAGTTGATTTAGGTGCTGATGAAATGACGCGATTGTCGATCGCCGGATGCGTCGTGTCAGACCCGGCACGGCGTCAAGCCTCGAGCGCTATATCGCGCTAACAAAGACATTGTTATCGTAGAGTTGGAACGTAGGGTACACAAATCAGACGCTGGTCGAACTCGAGAATTCCGTCACCACTAAAGCGTGTGCCTTCCGTCTAATCGAGTAAATGTTTCCAACTCAATGGGTTGGACACGTCGCGTAGAGCGGCTACGAGCCTCCGTAGCTCGGAGCGTAGCACCGTAGATGTAACGGTACGATGTTCTTGAACAAACATTTGTGCAGCAATCCACCAACGTTAGAGGGTTACATTGGAAACGGTTTTCTGTGTTGTTTTATTTTATTGGAATAATATTTATTGCCGTATGAAATTTTGTTCTTATCTTTGTAAAGTACCTAACTACTCGAACTTTGATCTTTTGATCATTTTCCTGTATTTTAGTTGGAGTAGCTTTTTAACTAGTTTTAAAAGACTTAGCTTACAAAAGAAGAGTATGTGAGTAGAAGGTGGAAATAAACTGATGACTATGACATGTATCACTGTTATTAGGTAGGTGAATAGTTAAAATTAATTAATGTTCGATTATAAGTCAGAAGGGCAATTGGTTTTGTTTTTAATGACTGCATGCCAATTGCGTGGCGGACAAAGCTGAAATTTATGTTGCTGTTAGGTGATTAAGGTTACCGTATGTGAATTATCGGAAATCGGATTTATATTGCTATAAATTCAGGTCAACAGACAGTACTGTAGCAGTTCAGTTATAATTACAAAGTTACAGTTTAAATTTTTTGTTTAGTTTTCGTGAAATATAATTTTTAGTTTATTTATTTTAATTGACTGTCGGTTCAATTCCCACCTGGAGCAAATATTTATGTGATGAACATTTGTGTTTGTTCTATGTCTGGGTGTTAATAGCTATTAAAGGATATTTTTTTTAAATATCTAAGTATGTACATCAGTCTCTGGCAGCCATAGTACAAGCTTTGCTTAGTTTGTGGTCAGGCGACCGTGTGTGAAAGTATCCAGAATTTATTTATTTTTATTTACAATAAGTAATTAAAACTAGTTACGGTTCGTGCTTTTACTCAGGTAGAGAAATGTTGGTGTCCTAGAATAACTTTTTTTAACTGTACATCTTGATGCTTTTTGAAGTCAGAAGTGTTTTCAAAAATTACGTGAATCCGTCATTAAATGAAAATCATCGTTGAAAAACACATGTCATCAAAAAAGTCACCAGATTCCATTTCAAACCCAGTTAGCTTCAGCCACAACTTAATCTGAAAAAGTCCGTCCAATCCCCGACCAGATACGGTACACGGACCGGACCCCTTTACATTTTTCAATCCGTTCGAAAATTATTAAAATCCCCGCAGTGTGCTGTCGCAACTCCTGGAAACGGTAACCGTTTGCTATAAACTTTTTTGATATTACTCAGCAGCCGGCGCGCGTAAATCTGCCCTTACAGTGGTCCCGGTAACTTTTTCAATTTAACAGGTAAGGATAAATCGTTGATTCTTTTTATTTCAACATAGAACCGATATAAACTCCCGAAAAAGTTTCGTTTGCAGCCGTCCGATATTGTTTGTTTCCCCTTAACTCGGTAAATCTTTTTTGCTGCTTTACTTGGGTACTTGTTCGGTTTTTTGTGTGAATCTTGGATTATAACTCATCTTGTCTTCAAAATCCTTCCAAACTATCACTACATAGTAAAAAACAAAGTCGCTTTCTCTGTCCCTATGTCCCTTTGTATGCTTAAATCTTTAAAACTACGCAACAAATTTTGATGAGGTTTTTTTTAATAGATAGAGTGATTCAAGAGGAAGGTTAATATATAAAATAACATCCATTAAATAGTGGAAAAATACTGTTATTTTTGAGGTTTCTTTTTGATGTCGTTAATTATCAATTTTTTCCGCTTACATTGCAAACGCAGGCTGAACCCTACGAGATTTATCAAATAATGTACTAATTATTTGTACACATTGAAAAGGTCTACAGAAAACTCGGCGATAGTATATGTCTATCTCCAATGGATATCCCACAATAGCATTTTTTTGTTTATACCTGTGCGAAGCCAGAGCGGGCCGCTATGTTTCATATACAACGTTTACAGTTTTTCTGTAGTGTATTTAGTATCAGCATTGCACCCGTGCGAAGCCGGGGCGGGTCGCTAGTAATTTTATAAATGCGAAAGTGAACTTGTTCGTCTGTTTGTTTGTTACGCTTAAACTTCTCAACTCATTAAACCTGCTCATTAAATCTTGCAATGCGTAAGACCGGTTTAATGAGACAAGGGTACAGTAAAGAACAAATGGTACATTATATCCTGAAAAAAAAACCGTGGGACCGCAGGTGACTCTTGTAACTTAAACTTGTAAGTGAAACCGCGGGGCGCAGCTAGTTTAAGTTAAAAAGGTAATAATAAAATATCCTTGCCTTGGCCACTTGTACGTTTAAGCTGATGCGTTCAATGCTAACAACACACAAACAAATAAACCTTAGCTTTGGTCGAATCATCGTGCTACGTATATCTTATTTCCACCCAAAATAAAACTAACAGCCTTTGTTAGCTATATTAATAGACTGTAAATAATCATTTATTGGATCCAAAATACTAAAACAATGATCTTCAGAGATAACTTCTTGAATAATTCCCAATCATTCAAACATTTTTTTTAAATGTCCATAAGAGATAGCCTGCGTTGAGGAATGTACTATTCAACACTAGTAGCCGTTCCCATTGAACGAGGGCTTATTTTTATCACTTCTCGTCTGATTTCGCATACATTTAATAAATACAATAAAAATTCTACTTCCACACAGGTAGCCTGACACCAAACTAAGCAAAGCTTGTACTATGGCTGCCGGGGACTGACATACATACTTAAATATAGACTTAAGCACTGTTTTTGCAATAACTACGTGCCTGCAAATTTACACGAAGACTTAATCAACGATACTCAAGTCATGGTCAAGCAAACAAATGCCGAGATGTAAATAAATAAATAATAAAATAAATAAATTCGGGACACTTCCACACTCGGTCGCCTGACCCTAAACTAAGCAAAGCTTATACTATGGCTGGCAGGGACTGATATACATACTTAGATATTTTTAAATACATACTTAAATACATATTAACACCCAGGCATAAAACAAACACAAATGTTCTTCACATAAATGTTTGCCCTAGGTGGGAATCGAACCCACGCCCCCAAGCTCAGAAGGCAGGTTCACTACCAACTGAGCCACCGAGGCAGTCAATCCCAGTAGATCCTGAGACTAAGAATGAGGAGGTTCTCAATTCGATTGTTTTTTAATTTATGTTTGTTACCGCATAACTCCGT
Source organism: Peribatodes rhomboidaria (assembly GCA_911728515.1). NCBI lineage: Eukaryota > Metazoa > Arthropoda > Insecta > Lepidoptera > Geometridae > Peribatodes > Peribatodes rhomboidaria. Next base: position 7,872,101 of record OU452168.1, read on the forward strand.
TATTAAGAACCGATTTGGATAATTCTTTTTATTTGATAAGACAAACTTACAGATTAATAATAATTAATTACATACATTGGTCGGCCAAGGATGTGTCTTAGGGGCGGATAAGGAGGACAACCTCTAAACCTCTGTCATACCTCTAATCCTCTGTCTTAAGGGCTAGCTACTCAGCGTAAACGAACTGGCTTGCATGCTACTTACAGATTGGTCCCATTTTTGACAAAATTCAATTAAGGTGACGGGAAGTCGGGGTTTTTTTTTAAAACATGATGTTTTGTAAGCTTCTAGTTATATAATATATACACCGACTGTCAACCGCAAGCGGCACCTATATTCCGCACCTAAACTTTGTCGCTGGTCTGGTTACGCTTCTCACACTTGAAGGGTAAATGTAGGACACCAAAAGGTCATCCCATTGTTTCTTGTGACACTATTTGTTTGGGCTCAGAAATTAGTTTCAGTCTAACAAGATTACTTTATAAAATTGAACATTAAACTTTTGTAATTAACGGGGTAAATTATTTAAATTATTACTCTTGTTTTTAGTTGATGATATAGTTTAATTGCGTATAAGTTAGGTTATAGTATTATTAAAGTAACGGTGTGCCATAAGTAGGTACATTTTATATTCGAACCAATTGCAAAGCTTTTGTAATATATTTCTCGTGTCATAAACGTGTATTTGATGTTTGTCTTTTTATACAGTTAGGTACGTTGATATTTCCAAAGCAGAAATAGTCACCGTAGTAAAAAAAATAGCGGGACATTTTTCGCACACGATCGCCTGACCCCGAACTAAGCAAATGTACTATGGCTGCCAGAGACTGATATCCATACATAATATATTTTAAATACATACTTAAATAGACACATATTAACACCCAGACATAAAACAAACACAAATGTCCATCACATACATGTTTGCTCTAGGTAGGAGTCGAACCCACAGCCCCAAACTCAGAAAGCAGGTTCACTACCAACAAAACCACCGAGGCAATCAGCATCAAAAGTCAGTCAGGCAAATAGCAGCGATTAAAAGTCATTATGGTAAGTATTTTTGTTACAAAATAACGACTACAATTTGAGCTTTGTAATTACACCGGAACGAGCTATCACACTAATTTTACTTTACACTATCACACTCATTGTACTTTACACTATTAAAGTGATTAAATTACTCGAACAAAGGCATTAAGTCAATTAAAATAATCAGCTTCCAAATTTTAACTTTTATGAAGTTGAATTCGAATCGTAGCTATTATTGGTACAAATTAAAAGGTGAGCGAAGTTTTTCAATCGAGAAGTTTCCTTATCTATTAGTCTCAAAGCTGTCGTCCAGATGAAGGAACGCCGCGATCGCATCCTTTATACTCCAATGCTCTTAGTCATTAAAAGTTTTATCTGGCACAAATGCACTGCCACCGTCTCTCTTCACTGTAGTGTGCACACTTTATCAGTATGGATGCGGCTGTACTAAGGCTGAGATGCACCCAAATCTACAACCACCAATCTACATATCGTCACGCCTTTTCCCCGAGGGGGCTGGCAGAGGTGTATTACACCCACACTTCGCCGAACGATATTCAGTCCCAAATGTAACAGGGGGCGAGCCTGTCGCCATACACAGGCTCCAGTCATGTAGCAGATGATTTACAATACGCACATACATATGTTCACACAATGAACAATTTGGTGCGTGCCGTCGGCTGCGTTTGGACCCGCTCCCTCTGGCTTGAGAGGCGGGCCTTCTCCGGCTAGGCTATCATCGCTTCGAAAACCAAAAATCTGAAACCGCAAAATCTATGGTAAAAGAGATTTTAGAAAAGTGTTTTAGATTTTTTGTTATTGCTAAAGTTAGTTGGCACAACTCAGTCTTAATAATTGCACTAATATCATAAATGCGAAAGTTTGTAAGTTTGTATGTGTGTTTGTTTGTTAACGGCTGAACGGATTCAGACGAAATTTTATTAAATTAGATCAACATTCACGCTCAACTCAAGCTCAAACAGCTAAACATATTTTGATAAAAATTGGTATGAAGGCAGTTTAAATATGTACTATAGTTTATACACATGGGCTACTATTTAACCGTGCCTAACGCTGACGGGTGTAGCTAGTCTAATATAACAGCTACCTTTTATTCGAGTTTTTGCTCTTGATAAACCGAGCACTACAATAAGCATGGTAATTGCTTTGTAAAAAAATTCCAACACAAACACAATGACTGTCTGAGGCCAATCAAGCGCGTGTTTCAGCCAACACAAATACTGCTCGCCACATTCTCAGCAACAGAGTTGTTCATACATGGAATAGGTTGCCTGAGGATGTGGTCACTGCCCCCCCGAGGGTTCCCGTCTTGTCGGGGCGGGGGGGCTTAGTAGCCGTGGCAAGCCAGCCACGGTGAAAACCAAGAGGAACCGGAGGTGGTGCCTTCTACGCACTCCCCTCTTAGTTTCGGAGGAGGGTACGTAGAACGTAAATGAGGGGCTCGGCTCTGTTGATCAGGTCTGGAAAGTAAGAGGGACTCTTGGCCTTGGACGCTTGGCCAAGACGGCTTAGTGGTAGCATCATCAAGGGCTTTCCTTGAGGGAGCTCCCACTTGGCGGGACGGGGTCTGGGCGTCACTGCCTAGACTGGTGATGTGTGTGTGTGTGTGTGTCTGTGTATGTGCGCATGTGTCTGCTGTGACAGTCTTTTTTGCTCGTGGCCTCCATTTACTTACGTGAAGGGAGGGTGCGGCCTGGATGGGCTGTGGTAACAGGCATGACGAGTTGGGAGCATTCTCAAGGTTTGGTGGTTGCTGAGGGGAAGTGTTGGACTGTGAACTCGGAGCTGTACTGTACTCACCGTACAGCTCCGAGGTCACAACGCCAGCATGGTCATTCGGGCCGTTAGACCACCAAGGGGACCACACCCCTTTTTAAAAAAGGAAAAAAAAAAACTAATGACATAATGGCGAATTGTAAAATGAGTCCCCGGTCGGGTACTTCGGCTTCGGCCGGGAAATCCCGCCCTTCTTCGGAAGGCTGCCCTTCGTACTACGGGGTGGGCAACAACCGCCGTGAGGGCCTAGGCTCTCATGAGAATGACGTGGAGGAGAAGAGGAGTGAAAAGGAGGAGGAGAGAGAGATACTGCAGATGGAGCTTTCCAGCAGTGCGGAGACCACGGACGGGAATAAGAGTCGTAGAAAGCGGCCGTCTTCTTCGTTCTCCGTGTCGAGTCATCTAGGCTCGGAAACGGAGGCCGAAGGAACGGCGGCCGCGAAAGTGAACTCGTCAAGGAGAGGAAGGGGAAAAGCCACTAGAGCTACTGCAGCAAGGAATAAGGAGGGTTTCCTGAAACCATCCCCGGTGCCGGCGGATGGAGAGCTAGAGGAGGTTCTTCGAGGTAGGCGTTATAAGAAGGGTGTAGCAGTTGCTGCTGCTGACACTGACTTTCCAGTTTCAGAGTCGGATCCCGAAACAGTTCTTAGTTTCGGTGAACCTGAAACGTTAAACGCCCAGGAATTAAGGGCGCAGGCTGGCGAAAAACTCGCCTGTATTTTAGAGGTTGCCAAGAAGTCAGGCAACCTCAAAGGTGAGTTTGTGGCCCGATTGAAGAGGTCTGCATCGGTTTTGCGGGACGTAGTAGATGTCCTAGCGGGAAGGAGCGAGGCTGAAGAAACGCGGCGCCTTAGAGCAGAAAACTCTTGCCTTCGCCTCGAAGTCGAAGCGTTTAAAGTGGAGGTAAAAGCGCTGCGTCGCGGCTTCACCGAAGCCAAGACGCAGGCTGCCGCTGCCACTACTGCCGCAGCTGCTGCCACTACAGAGACACAAGCATCTCCCACTAATCTGCTAGAGGCTGCAGAATTGGTGGAAGAGCTGAAACGCTCGTTGACCACCACATTTGGGCAGATGCTAAATGCTCGACTTGCGGTGATAGAAGACCGGCTTCTGCCTGCCCCGACGGTTCGCCCGCCTTTGAGGGCAAACACCAAGAAGGTGGCGCCACCCAAGCCAACGCCTGAGCCAGCTCACAAACCCATGACATCGGTTGCGGGCCCCTCCACTGGTCAACGCATGGGTCAGGCTGCGCTCCCCACTGTCCCTCAGGCCGGAACATGGACAACTGTTGTGAAGAAGAGGAAGGGGAAAAACAAAGGGAAGGAAAAGTCTTCCCTCTCTTCTGCGGCCCCTGCGACTGCTCTTGTGGCTCGTGCTCCCACCGCCGCTAAGACAAAGCCGGTGGTCTCCGCTGCCTCCAAACCTAAAGCGGTGGCGCTCAAATCTCCGAAATCCGCGGCTGTTGTGCTGTCGTTGCGGCCCGAAGCCGCGGATAAAGGAATAACGTATAGCGCCATCCTCCAAAAGGCCCAGGAGACTGTCAATTTCCAGGAGCTGGAGATTGACCAGCTCCGCTTCCGGCAGACGGCCACAGGAGCCAGGATGCTAGAAATATCTGGGTCGCAAAACTCGGGTAAGGCGGATAAACTCGCGGAGAAGCTCCGTGGTATCCTTTCTGAGGTGGCCGACGTCACCAGGCCCGTTAAATCAGCTGGTCTTAAGATCACGGGTCTGGACGACGCGGCCACGAGAGAGAGAGTGGCGGCGGCAGTTGCATCGGCAGGTGAGTGCGAGGTCCAGTTTGTCAAAGCTGGGGAGATTCGCCGCGGCTGGAATGGTGCTGGTTCAAGTCTCGTTTCTTGTCCAATCACAGCAGCAAAAGTCCTGCTGAACAAAGGCAGGCTTTTGGTGGGCTGGAGCTCTGTACGAGTGGTGGCACTGGAGGCGCGTCCAATGCGCTGCTTCAAATGTATGGGCCTGGGTCACATGCGTCCTCAGTGTCCCGCGTCAGTCGACAGGGGGGACCTGTGTTTCCGGTGTGGAGGCACAGGCCATCGAGCGGCTACATGTGGGAAAAAAGAACCACGATGTGTAATATGCGCGGAGTCGGGTAGGCCCTCTGGGCACATAATGGCAGGTCGCAACTGCGTCCCCCCAAAGACGAAGGGCGTGGCAACCAGGACCCAAGCCGTCCCTACGGTCGCGAATCATACCGCTCCCGAAGCCGGAAGCCAAGTGGCAGACGAGGAAGCTGTGATGTCTGAATGATTAGTCAAATCCGACATCACAATTTTCTTCAGACGAACCTCAACCACTGTGCCCGGGCCCAAGACTTGCTTATGCAGTCCCTGGTGCAGTGGCAAATAGATGTGGCGATAGCTGCGGAGCCATACTATGTTCCCTCCCATCCTTGCTGGGCTGGGGATCTGGACGGCTCCGTGGCCATTGTGGGACAGTCGAATGGCGGCCCTCCGTTCTCAGCTATAGAGAGGGGCTCAGGATACGTGGTGGCCGAGTGGGGAGAGTACGTTGTCATTGGCACTTACTTCTCCCCCAACAAAACCGCTGCAGAACTAGAGCTCTTTGTGGACCTCCTTGCCGCGGTTGTCAGAAGGCAAGCGCCGAGACAGGTCTTCCTACTCGGAGACCTAAACGCCAAAGCCCGGGATTGGGGCAACCCCCACACTGACTCTCGCGGTGAGATCGTCATAGAGTGGGCGGTTGCCACGGGACTTACTCTCTTAAACAGAGGTTCGGTCCACACTTGTGTGCGTCATAACGGGGGGTCCGTGGTGGACATATCGTTTGCCACCCCGTCTATCGCAGCACGTACCCGGGCCTGGAGGGTGATGTCAGAAGTGGAGACCCTCTCGGACCACAAGTATATAAGGTTCGAGGTCTCCACCTCTCATAACCAAGGAAAAACAAATCGCGTGGTACGAGCGGATTTCCCGCGCTGGACGATTAGCCGACTCGATGTCGAACTGGCCGAAGAGGCGGCGATCGTCCAGTCGTGGTTTGCCGCCCCCACACATCCAGATGTTAACGTTGCAGCTGGCCACTTTCGTGAATCGGTCACGGCCATCTGCGACGCAGCCATGCCGAGGTCCCGACACCGCCCCGACCGCCGCGAAGTCTACTGGTGGAGCTCGGAAATTGCTAATCTCCGAGCTACTTGCTCCAAAGCACGACGGCCCTACACTCGCTGTAGGCGGAGACGCAACGGTCGGACCGATGGCCAGCTGTCGGTTGAGGAGTTGGCAGTCGAGTGCCGGCTGTACAGCGTCTACCGCGATGCGAAGCGGGAACTACAGCTGGCTATTGGTCGGGCTAAATCTCAGGCCTGGGACGAGGCTCTGAAGGGCCTCGACAGAGACCCTTGGGGGCGCCCGTACAAAGCAGCTCGGAAAAAATTCCGGGGCCGGACGCCCCCGATCGCGGAATCCTTGGAGCCTAAGCTGCTGGACAGGGTGATGTCGGGGCTTTTCCCCGACAGCAGCCCTGAATTTGCCCCTCCAACGATGGCACCGTTCCACCATGAGCTGTTGAACCCGGACACCATCCCGCCTGTTTCAGAGGTAGAAATGAAGTTCGCAATCGTAGAAAAAGGTTGCCTTCGTAGAAAAAGGACTGCACCGGGTCCAGATGGTATCCCAGGGCAGGTTCTTGGGATCGCCCTAAGGGAAATGGAGGATCGGCTAAGAGAACTGTTCGACGCGTGTTTCACGTCAGGGCAGTTCCCGAAGTTATGGAAGGACGGCCGATTGTGCCTACTGCGGAAGGAGGGTAGAGCCGTTGACTCTCCTTCTGGATATAGGCCAATTGTACTGTTGGACGATACGGGTAAGCTGTTAGAGAGAGTAGTAGCTTCCCGTGTCGTCCGACACTTGGAGGGGACCGGGCCTGGGCTTTCGGATGCCCAGTATGGATTCAGAGCGGGGCGGTCCACAATAGACGCTCTGATCTGGCTCAAAGATTGGACACAAGGTGCAGTCAGCGACGGAGAAAAGGCGTTGGCAGTCTCGCTTGACATAGCCAATGCATTCAACAGCCTTCCACATAGCACAATACAAGAGGCGCTTCGTTATCACGGAGTGCCCTTGTACCTGCGGAGGCTGTTGGTTGACTACCTCCAGGATCGCCAGGTCTTTGTGGAAGGACGCGACGGCTTGAGGCACCGTCGTGTCTCCTGCGGGGTCCCACAGGGGTCGGTGCTTGGACCGCTCCTGTGGAACATAGGCTACGACTGGGTCCTTCGCGGCACGCTGCCCGCATGTATGCGGGTAGCATGTTACGCAGATGATACCCTAGTCGTGGTCAGGGGACGGGACTTTGGGGAAGCGGTGCGGTTAGCCACGGTTGGAACAACTCTCGTGGTGGATCGCATACGCGCTCTAGGCTTAGAGGTGGCTCTCCACAAAACCGAGGCCCTACTGTTCCATGGGCCTCGGGGAGGACCTCGACCAGGAACTCGGGTGTTACTGGACGGAGTCTCCATCCCGATCAGGACCCAGATGAAGTATCTGGGTCTCATCCTTGACGGAAGGTGGACTTTTGGGGCCCACTTTGTCCAGCTGGCTCCTAGAGTCATGGGAGCTGCGGCCGCCTTAGGGAAGCTGCTGCCGAACGTGGGTGGCCCGAGTGCCATCTGCCGCCGGTTATACTCTGGAGTAGTCCGGAGTATGACTCTATACGGGGCACCAGTTTGGGTGGACGCCCTCACTCGCCACAACAAGACCCTACTGCGACGCCCGCAGCGGGTCATCGCGACGAGGGCAATACGCGGGTACCGAACGGTTTCCTGGACGGCAAGTTGCTTGTTGGCCGGTGATCCCCCCTGGGAGCTCCAAGCGGAGATCCTTGCCGAAGTGTATCACTTCGTGGCGGCAAGGAGATCCAGTGGAGACCCCCCAGCATGGGAGGAGGTCACACGCATGCGGCGGCAGGCACGAACTGCCTTGTTGCGACGGTGGATGGAGGACCTGGCTCCACCGGTCCCTGGGCAGTGGACGGTGGAGGCCATCCGCCCAGTCCTTCGGAAGTGGATGAAGCGGCGTTTCTGGACGTTAACCTTCCGATTGGTGCAGGTGCTTTCCGGACACGGTTGTTTTGGTAAGTACCTGCACAATATCGCAAGACGGGAGCCGACCCCGGTCTGCCACCAATGCGGAGTGCCGGAGGATACGGCGTTCCACACGCTGGAGGCGTGTGCTGCATGGAACTCGCAGCGGCGCACGCTTTCAGCGGTAATAGGGCGAAACCTCTCCCTACCGAGCGTGGTTAACGCCATGCTCGACAGTGAAAGGTCGTGGGACGCGATGGTCTCCTTTTGTGAGGATGTGATGGCGCAGAAGGAGGCTGCGGAGCGAGTCAGGGAGGACGATATTCGCTCTGACCCGATCCGGCGTAGACGTACAGGAGGGAGAAGAAGGCGGTTCGCTGCCCTGCTCCCTCCATAGTGTGGTCACTGGTGGAGAGTCAGGGACTCTCCACTGACTTGCACGGCCGCACACGTCTAGGGGGTGAGCAAGGTTGCCCCTACACATGCGCAGAGGCCTACCTGGGCCTACCGCCGTGGCGAGATAGTGACTGCTAGCGCGACCCTATCTCGCCCCACCTTGGCGAGGGACTGCTCACGGGGGAGGATTTTAGTGGGTTCGATTCCCACATACCCCCTTCCGCCAGCCCTGCAGCGGAAGGGAAGTGCGAGGGCATTTACCTCCCCCTAAACAAAAAAAAAAAAAAAAAAAAAAAAAAAAAAGGATGTGGTCACTGCTAAATCCATCAACGCATTTAAGAACCGGCTTGATGGCTGGTTGCACTAAAAGCAAATGTCTCTGACAGACATTTGAATGTGGATTAAACAATATTTGTGCGAACTTTTAGTGAATTTTGACAATTTTAATTCAACACGGTGTGATGTAGGCACATCAGCCCTAGGCTGCTCGCCTATAATTAAATAAATAAATAATCCCATAGCGGTATTCACATCATCTCATTTTTAAAGAAACCATTTTGGTTTATCGTCTTCATAGTTTCTCACACGTAGCGTTGCTCATATTTTATGCGATATTCATCACGAGGCAAGAAAAGAGCGCACTGATCATGAAGTTTGAAGCGTAGGGATTATCCAGTCAGGCCAAAATTGATTTCATCGGTTTACACGTCACATCACCTTTTCCATTGAAGAAGAGAAAAGTAGAACGCTACATAGAATCCAAAAAAACAGGTTCCATAATCATTGTAAAACATAGTCTTGATGCTTAAGTAGTATATCAATAAAAATCAACAAACTCACTTGTGACAGAGAGTTTTCTGTTTAGCTTAATTTATTGTACTAAACGATTGCTATAAGTATTATCAAAAAAAAAATTCTAACCATCCTTACTTGTTATTAGACTACCTGTGCACCGCGGTTTCACCCACGGTCCCACAGGAACCGTTTATTTTTCGAGATAAAAATGTATCCTATGTCCTTTTCTGTATCTCAGACAACGTGTATGCAAAAGTTTACAATGATCGGTTGATTGATTAGGGCGCGAAAGCGTTACAAACAAACAGACAAATAAACAAATAAACTCGCTTTCGCATTTATTAATAATACTAGTAATTAGGATTAGGAGTAGGATTGAAAAAACTGTCCGTCATTCTGTCTGTTTGTAGGCTTTTCACGTCTGAACGGATGTTAATGAAATTTGATAATTAGTTACAGTAGTAACTAGTAGTTAGAGGAAGCTTTTTGGATACTGTTTTCTGAATAAACGCGAATGAAGTCGGTAATTAATAAACATTGAAATGTTACACTCACTTACATATTTTACTAGCTACGCCCCGGTTTTACCCGTAGCCCCATATTTTATTTTAGTTTATTTTATTTTATTTTCTTTGGAAAACTTATATGAACCGTTTATTTTTGTAGATAAAAGGTAGCTTGTACTTTTCTGATTCGACGATGATAAGTTAAGTAGTTACAGTGTGAAACCGTAACAAACAAACGAACAAACACAGTTTGGCTTTTGTAATGTTAGGTAAGAAATTAGGATTAGCGTTTAGAATCAAATGGGGAAATCATCAAGAAGTCGACACTTACTTTATTATATAATCACCCGCTTTAAATACTTACTTACCTCATTATTTATCTTTCTGTGTGATTTTCTTTGTAAAATTTTTGTTTATGTTGTTACTCGTAGTAGCTCTTGCTCGTGCGTGACGTCACCGCCGGTCGCAACGGAAGACCAGCGCTGGTTGGACACAACCAGCACCATGCTGAGTTGCGGCTGGTTTGTGGCAAAAAGCCAAAATACGTATACTGTTTTTACCTGTTAACTTAGTATCTTTTTATTTTTATTCTGTATTCTGTGTGTATATTTTTATTCTGTGTGTTTTTTGCCACAAATAAATGTCTGTATATGTCTATGTCTATGCGTCTGTGGGACAATTGCGTCTTTCGAGAATTACTGATAAACCCTTCACAAATTAGGCAACTAACGTCATATTGTACAGATTACTGCAATTAAAGATAAAAAAAAAAATAAAGTGGCGCCCAATTTGTGAAAGGTTCGTCAGTAATTCTCGAAAGACGCAATTTCCCTACAGACGCGTTTACCCCAGTCGACCCTATATATTTAAAATGTATTTCTCTTTCGTATGTATGGAAAAAATCGTCACGCCTTTCCACCGAAGGGGCTGGCAGAGGTGTAATACAACACCTACACTTCGCCCGACGATATTTAGTCCCAAATGTGGCAGGATACGTTTGTATAGTTTGTTTATGTTTAACGGTACATTCTGTCTACCTAAAAGTGTCTCCTGGTAACTTCGCACCGAGCCCCAAGATACAGGCCTAGAGCTTAGTTTGGGACTCACTGTCAACATTTAGTTCAGTACTAGTTTATTTAGTTAACCCTATTTAAGAACCTGCCTTTTTTTTATGATTGAACGGGCCCACGTTTGACCGCAACACACCTGATGGAAAGCGAGGATGCGGTCTAAGATGGAGCACGCTTGCCCATGAGGTGCCTATTCACTCTTGTCTTGAAGAGACCCAGGTTGTATCCATTGCTGGGGAACACCGAGGCAGGAAGCGCGTTCCACTCCTTGGCAGTTCTGATTAGGAAGGAGTTTTGAAAGCGCTTCGTGCGGGCTTTATTAAAGCTGACGACATATCGATGGAATGTCTGCCTCGATGACCTATGGCGGAAGTCAGATGACGGAATCAGCTCGTATAGTTCCTGTGCACATTCTCCAAAATGGAGGCGGTAAAAAATTGACAAACTAGCCACAAATGTACTGCCTGTATGTACTTTTCTTTTTTAATAAATAAATTTGATTTGATTTTGATAGGATACGAGATAACCCATACTGTTCATCAGATTTCGGTTTTGCTAGAGTTTATTGTACACGGAGTGCTTTGAAAGCGCAAAACCATTCGAGATAACGCTTGAGGATGTGGATGCAAAACCTATGCTGGTATCTTTGTCTTATTGTTTTCTTTCTAACTTTGTTTTGAAATTCATGCGATTTAATGATTGTTTTTACCCAACTGCGCAAGGAGGGTTATGTTATTTTAAGAAGAAATAGTTTACAACATTAAATATTTGCACGTCTGCATGCAGACAGAATAATTTTGCCTGCCTACGACAATAATTTTGAGACCTAGGTCGACAATTTTATTATACAGTTTTGTTGCCGAGTCATTTTATGGAAAATTTTCAAAATGGCGGAAATAAGATAAAAAAAATCGTATCTCATTGAAAATTCGGACAGAATTCGGACACACGAAAGCATTTTTGCTGACGCTGAAGCAGAGACGCTTCGCTCGCTAACGCTGGCTCGGTCGAAAATACTAAACACATATGCAATTATCACGTCACGCCGTTCCCCCGAGGGGGCTGGCAGAGGTGTAATACAGGGCCCACACTTCGCCGGACGATATTCAGTCCCAAATATGCGAAGGGGCGAGCCTGTCGCCATGTAGCCAGTCATGTAGCAGATGACATACAATACGCACATATGTTAACACAGTGAACAAATTGGTGCGTGCCGTCGGCTGGGTTCGAACCCGCTCTCTCTGGCTTGAAAAGCGGGCCTTCTTCCACTAGGCTATCATCGCTTTTTAAAGCAATTAAAGTGCGATGATAAATTATTTTCCCATATTTTCATAACACAACAACAACGAAAAAAATCACACGAAAGTTCGCAGATGCGATTTCAATTTTAGTACTTCGAGTGTTCAAAAGAGGACCTGTCACCCTTCACTGTATAAAAGCAAATGAATCGACGAGCTATTTTCCACTGGCAAGGCACCTATTGAGCTTTCACAATACCGCCTGTCGTTGGACGGAACCCTATTGTAATATTCGGAAGCCATTATTGACATTTTTCAAAGGGCTATTAAAATATTTTTTATTGAAAATCGTTTACGAACATTTTTCGGGTGCAAAGCTATAATTCATCGGTGTACCGCAGGAAAATGTTGTTAAGCTATGACAAAAGATGATGGAGGGTGTCTCTGAGTGAATAATAATTAAAATGTGATTTAGGTGTCGATGGGAAACTTACCTACTAATTGTATTTTAATGGAGCGTTTGAAAACAGGTAAGCGGAGGGTCCCAAAATTCCAATCTGAGCTTATCATTAAAGTATTTAAAACTAGTTGCGCCCCGCGGTTTCACCCGCGGTCTCGCAGAAACCGTTTATTTTTTCGGAATAAAAAGTACCTATGTCTTTTTCTGTACCCTAGACAACATGTATGCAAAATTTAAAGACGATTGGTTGAGTAGTTGAGACGTGAAAACGTTACAAACAAACAAACAAACAAACTAACAAACTCACTTTCGCATTTATAATATTAGTTAGGATTAAGGAGTTTGAAATCTAATAATCCTATTTAAGCTACAAACTTTGAATCGACAGCGTAAACATTTACACCTAATTGTAGATTCAATAAAAATACATTGAATTTTAATCAAGTAAAACTTGAAATAACTTAAGACACTGTCATCACCTTAACTCATCGTATCTTAAGCATAAATCTCACAAAGTAAGCCGCAAATCCGCAAAAGAATTTCCCAGCGTTCCTTAGCCTCCGTCAATTTATTCGGAAAATCTAAAATACGGCGTTTCATGTATGAAATTGCGAAGAAATTGCACTATAATTTCCACTTAAGCCTCTTACACCCTGCCCTTACGTAGATGGCATGCCTACGTGAGCACTTACGTGAAATTAGTCACACCGGTCCACACCTCACGGACTACGGAAAACGCTTATAAATATGTATATTAAAATAACCTTTATAACAGCTATTTTTGGGGTCGGGATAGGGAAATATTTCAACTGAGTGGATATAAATTTAGGTGCCATGTTTGCATATATTTTTCTATAAAGGACTCCACTATCGCGAAGAATAGAAAATAGTGGAAAGGGAAAGACGACGTTTGCTTTTAAACAGAAACTAACGTGATTTACGTGTTTTTTTTTGTCAATAGTTGGCTAGAGAACTTAAATTATGATGATACAGAAGAAATACTTCTAGTTTTAAAATAAAACTAATTTTCACTACATATATTAAAAAGAAACACATACACACGCACATCCACACACACTTATGCACTCACAGTTTGCACACACATAGTACATACGCCTACACTTTGTGAAATATGAAGGAATGTAGTCACCAGCAGCACAAGAATATTTATGTTCTTAGTGTAGGTACTACAAGACAAATCAACAAATATATTTGTGAAATTGTAAGCATTTTCATGCTTAAAATTTCAATTTTTTTTTAATTTTTAGAATTTTAAAATTTCTTGAAATTCATGGCTAAAATTAGAAGCCTCTCTATAACAATAATAATAAATTAGAAGCTAGAGGGAGCGGGTTCAAATCCAGCCGACGGCACGCACCAATTTGTTCGTTGTGTGAACATTTATGTACCTATATATATGTATTTATTATTTTTATCTTATTATTTTTACGTCTTGTAAAGTTATATTTTAGAACTTCAAGGCCTCTATTATATAAATGTTCCTGTCCATTCAGGTTGCCTGGAAGAGATCGCTTTGAGCGATAAGGTCGCCCATTAAAAACTTAGTTAAGCCTTATTTAAGTACTATTGTAATTATTATGTTTTGAATAAAGAGTTGTTGTTTTTGTTGTTGTTGTGCGTATTATATGTCATCTGCTACATGACTGGAGCCCGGTGTATGGCGACAGGCTTGCTCCCTGTTACATTGGGACTGTGTGGATGTTGAATTACACCTCTGCCAGCCCCCTCGGGGGAAAGGCTTGACGATATGTATGTATGTATGTAAAAATTAGAAACTAGCTTATATTATTTTATTTCAATACTAGTTGAAAGCAACCGTCAATTTTGAACCTTGAATTTCAGCACACGGTTTTCGAGTACAGTGTTAAAGCAACGGAATATCTAAGCACATGAGTGTCGGTTGTGTCCTGCCAGAGGCCACGCGATGATTGGCCGCCTACACGCCTGTCCTATCATTGCTGATGAGTCGTGCTCAAACTACTAACTACGAGCAAACCACTGTTTATCCTGACACCGCTTTGAACGGACACTATCGCTTTAAGCCCTTTAATGAACGAGCTTACGAAACAAACAGAATCGGCGAGAAGTCAAACTTAGGCTTAAGATCTAACCTGTCAAGAACTGGTTGTTTATAACGCCATTGAGCCCAACTCAGTTCAATGAAATCCTTACTAATATTATTAATGCGAAAGTAAGTTTGTTCGTTTGATTGTTTGTATATTTGTTTGTTTGTTTGTAACGCTTTCACGTCTCAACTACTCAACCAATCGTCTTGAAATGTTGCATACACGTTGTCTGAGATACAGAAAAGGACATAGGGTACTTTATATCCCGAAAAAATAAACGGTTCCTGTGGGTGAAACGTCGGGGCGTAGCTAGTTAAAAATACTTCAAATAAACCTGTAAATTTTAGCGTAGCTACATTTCATTAAACGCTTTAAGCATAACAGGTTTGGCTACTGAAATTATTTTCTTTGACACTATACACTTATTAATTTAATAAAATACTATGACTTTTGCTTTTAACAACGTTGCCTTTGTTGTAAAATTACAAAAGAAGGGCGAGCTGGCCAGCTTTTGTTAAACGAATTTTAATCTTTAAACGAATTTATCGAAAAATGCCGCGACATTTTTGTCATACACCCGCAGCGTAAGCGAGGTTGCTGACTGGCTAGTAAAAATAATAGGTGTGTGGCTTTATGAACAAAATGTATTATCAAAAAAATTAGAGCTGTATTTTTAAAGTACATAATTTTTAAAAATAAATGAAATATTCGAACTGTTCTGTCAGACTGAGCGATAGGAAAATATTGAGCTAACAATACGCTTAAGAGGGCCGCGATGCTCTGAAATTTCCATACAAACACGCTACTCAAATTTCTTGAAAATCGTTTGTCAGATTATGATGAAATTTAGCATGTACAATTAAATTAACTACATCTTCGCCTATATGTCCTTGGTTTTTTTAAAAACGTTCTCAAGCTAAAATAGAGCTATGAAAAATATCAGCATTTTTAAGGGGTCACTTTTGACTGATTTATTCAATAGATAGACAAAGCAAATCAAAAATTACATTACATAGGGAGGTTATCTTTATCATTTGCTGTTAAATAAATTCATAATACAAGGGAAATTCTTAGTTATTTAAGAACTTTGTTACTTTGTAGGCAACTTTAGAGGCTCGTCAGTATCATTACTCGCTCTCATTGCTCGTCTTCTTCTTCTAGACGAAATGGCTATAGAATACCTTTAGCCAATGCGAAGTTAGTCTAAAGTGGTCGCCGGACTCTTAAACGCTTTGTTTTATTACGTTAACCGACTTAAAAAAGAAGGAGGTTCTCAATTCGACCGTACATATGCTTTTTATATTTGGTCGCAAATAACTTCGTTGTTTATCAACCAAAAATAATTCTTCTTTTGTTTGGTAGATCATACTTTATAGGTGGTCCAATTTTATCAAAATCGGTCAAGCAGTTTTTAAAATATCAACAAAAGCTTAAAACTTGTTTACATAGATGACGAAATTACAGGATGGGAAGTCGGTTTTTTAAGTTTTGCATTTTATATTATTACTAGAAACTTTGGTCTCGAATGCCAAAACAAAAAAATGGCAGTGCATTGTTTCAATCATGATCCAAAAAAACAAGGTCTAGTACTCCAGGAGCAAACACGTATGACGTCTCTCGTCATCATCATCCGTCTCTTTCGCACTACTTGTAAATGACTTATTTCGGTCTTGCTTAAGCATCGATTGACGTCACTACGTTTACGGAATGCTGGCAGAGTAAATTATTATGCCATGGTTTCAATAATGTTTACATTGTACTTCCAATGAAATTGATCTATTTAGCCTTTATACTACTATAGGTATATACGAAGGGCAAACACAGTATAGATTATATAAGTAGGTACATAGCTTAGTTAGTTATATCTGCTTACAAGCTTTGCTTAGTTTGGGGTCAGGCGACCGTGTGTGTAAGTGTACCGAATTTATTTATTTATTATTATTTACATAAACTCTATGTATTACTTTTTCCATTTTTGTTTTCGTTTATCTGCATTTATCGTTCTATTTGAAGCTACAAATAACAATAATTTTTAAATTAATTAGAATAAAATTTAGCATCATAATTCTAAATTAAAACAATATTGGGATGTAAAACAATAAAAATAAATTTTGTAAAATCAAATTCGTGAACAAAACTGAGCCCAGCCCCCCAAATCTACTTACCAATTTTTTTTTAAATGGTTAATGATTTGCCGCAAATTGACACTTTTTGTATGCCAGAAGTGTCAAAAATAGACAATTCGTCAACAATTAATAAATAATAAAATGACTGCCTCGGTGGCTTAGTTGGTAGTGAACCTGCCTGCTGAATTTTAGGGCGTGGGTTCGATTCCCACCTAGAGCAAACATTTATGTGATGAACATTTGTGATTGGTCTATGTCTGGGTGTTAATATGTATTTATGTATGCATTTAAAAACATATACGTATATTATGTTAGTTTCTGGCAGCCATAGTGCAAGCTTTGCTTAGTTTGGGGTCAGGCGACCGTGTGTGAAAATGTCCCGAATTTATTTATTTATTATTTATTTAATTGCTTAGTAGAACTGAGGCTCTGGTTTACTCACACTATCACATTACTCACACTAGTGTTTGTAAATGTGCAAGTTTGAATTAATGGATGGATGGATGGTTGTTTGTTACTCAATCACGCCAGAACGGCTGAACAGATCTGGATGAAATTTTGCGCTGAGATAGATTATAGTCTGAAATAGCAGATCTACTTTTTGACCGCGGAGCGCAGATAGCTTAGTATATTTAAATCAGACAATGTTTTACTTAGAATAAATACCTACTTAAATTGTCATTAATCTGGTTTGACAATGTTTCCATTCTTACGAAAAAACCACCAACAATTCTGACCCAAAAACTCGACGCACTACTTAAGGCAATAAACAACATAAAAAGAGATTTCTTTCTCCCAGTGCAACTCGCTCCCCAGTACAAATGGCAAAGTTTTGGTTGAGACAAGCCGACCTAAGTGCACTTTGTCACTTAAATTGGAAAATATTGTTCCGAGAGGAACACTCCAGTAACGGTTTCAGACTCGATGTCACTGTTATTTCGTACGGTATAAGAGACATTATTAGTTTATGTTGCTCGTGCTTGAGCATTTAGCTTCCGTAATCGTAAAAAAGTATAAAGATAAATGTAACTTTCATCCTTCCATTACGAACGTAATCTACTATTCAGCTCCCACGGTTGAGTATAGGTATTTTAGATGCGTTGGTGTACTTCTTTTAAGGGTACAATATTAAATTTGAATCCCGATGATTTAGCTTCTGTGCCAGTCTCGCTCGTGTTATTTTTTTTTTACGTACATATCTATGTCACACGTGGTTTTCAGTCAGATTTTGTTGAAAGATCTATACTTATCTTACTTATATGGTAACCATTCACCATCCTGCCTTGCATTCCGCCGCTTCGTGCAGGATGATGAATGCTGTTGCTGCTTGCATAGCATCTGGTACGTGCTGGATGCTAGGCAGGATGGTGTGAGCTAGTTCTTTGCAGTCCTTCACGGCGGACTGCAAGGCGGGATGGTGAATGGTAACTTTTATTTCCCAAAGTTTTTTTTATTATCGTTGCCTAATGTGGTGCGGCTACATTGGCGGCCTTCGGTGACAAGCTATGGCAGCCTAGTTGGGTGAAGGCCTGCCTCTCAAGCCAGAGGGAGCGGGTTCGAACCCAGCCGACGGCACGTTGGTTGTGTGAGCGTACTCGTATGTGCGTATTGTATGTCATTTGGTGTATGGCGACAGGCTCGCCCCCTGTCACCTTTTTTGGACTGAATATCGTTCGGCGAAGTGTGGGTGTTGTATTACACCTCTGCCAGCCCCTTAAGGGGAAAGGCGTGACGAAATGTTATATTATGTCAATTCCGCAGAAAGGCAACGAGTTGACCGTTAATGTAGACAAGAACATCGCCAATAACCGATTACGATGATTTTAGCACGACACGAATTATCGTGCGCTAATGTACCCGCACCATTAGATAAGAACATCAATATTTTACCGATACAAATTTTCATAGGTTACCTTCAAACTTCGCTGTGATCTCTACATATTCTGTCTGTACTGCACGGTCAAATTAGAAGTAGGTAATGTAATTTTATTACATTTTTATGAATAAAGAAAGGAGTAATATCATGACAAAAATTTATCTGAGTTTAATATCAGACATAGTACTGCACGAAACGGTATGTACGTAATGAATTCTGCAGATATGTCACGAAACAGCCTGCTCTCAAAAAATGACCTTTATAATGAATTCAGTCTCAGAGCGAACCTTTTTTCAGTATAAATAGCAATATTTCAAGTAGAAACTGATTTTATATTTATAAAACGTGGATATTTTCATGTTAAATCAAAAATTATAATAAAATTGAATTTCAGTGTATAGGTTAATACGATTCTCAAGAGTTAAAGTCAAGATCGGGCTCCAGTCATGTCAAGTCAAATGACATGACATGACTGGAGCCCGATGTATGGCGACAGGCTCGCCCCTTGTCACATTTGGGACTGAATATCGTCCGGCGAAGTGTGGGTGTTGGGCACCTCTGCCAGCCCTCTTGGGGGAAGGCGTGACGATAAATAAAAGGAATTAGGCAGAAAAAGTCACTAATGTCTTTTGAGAACATTTGGTTAAATAGAACGATAGCTGGATGTTCGTTACTCAATCACGCCAAAACGGCCGAACGGATCTGGATGAAATTCGGCACAGGGATAGACTATAGTCTGAAATAGCACATATGATACATTTTAACCGCAGATAAAACCACGGGGCGCAGCTATAGTAATAATGTACATCACATCATCACATAATAATGCAAAAAGATAGGTAATAATATCATTTACTCCTAATAGTCATAATAGTAATTGCATTCAGGATATCAAATTACCTGGAAGAGATCGCTCATAACAATAAGTCTGCTAGTAATAACACTACTTTTAAGCGTTATTACCCTTTTGTTTTTATTATTCCTAACATTACATCAGACATTCACAGTCATTCCAACTGTCTAACATTTCCTCATAAAATACAGTAGGTACGGACTCCAATAAGCCAAGTAAAACTTTAACAGTTCATTCAGGCTATAATTATAGCAGTGTCTCTATCTACCTTCCACGCTGTGAAAAGCAGAAACAAAACCAATCTCGCAACATATTGTTTGTTTGCAATTTGCAAAACTAACACTGGAGCAGCTTAATTGAGAAGTAAGGACCGGATTCCGATATTGGATTAAGTTTGGTAACGAATGTTATAGTTTTGGCCTTTTCGAAATTATGTAAAGAATTAAGTTTAATCTAAGTACCTACATAAAAATAACTTTTTAAGTAATATATAGAGCGAAACAAAATTAAATTCTAATCTTACCTAGTATTACTGTGAAAGTGAGTTTTTTTAAATGATTAAATGGACCCACGTTCGACCACAACACAACTGATGGAAAGTGACGATGCGGTCTAAGATGGAGCTCACTTGCCCATAAGGTGCCTACTCACTCTTGTCTGTCTCACCCAGGCTGTATCTATTGCTGGGGAACACCGAGACAGGAAGTGCGATCCACTCCTTGGCCAGTTTGTTCGTTTGCTTGTTAATTTGTTTGTTTGGTACACTTAAACGCTTTAACTATTAAACTGATCTTCATGTATTTTTAAGCACTTTGTCAAGGGCACAGAAAAGATATCTCGAAAAAAAAAAAACGATTGCTGTGGGACCGCTGATGACACCGCAGGGCGCAGCTTGTATTATCACATTAATATTAAAACAATTGCCAGTTATTAGTAATGTAAGTAATGTAATGTAGTGATTATATTGTCAGTATAATATTTACGTATGATGTGAATATAAAATGCCATAAAGAAAACCCACTGCTTTTTAGTTAACTGTGTAATTACTGTGTAATAAATAAAATGACTACCAATTTCCCACTGATTCTAATTTCTGTCTGTATTATTTCGGAACCGTTATTGCTAGTGCTTACAGTCACAATAACAGAACACAGAAACTAACTTAAATAAGCTTCTAGTGCTAGAACAAAGAGCTTAAAAGCAGCATAAAGTTTTACCCAGTACAGCGTTCTTACGCTGTAACTTCCTACACTTTGTAATGTATTTAACACGACCGCATCAGTAATTTGGCCTATGCATAGTTAATGTAGCCCACTTTTGTTCGGTCGTGTAAATGGGTATGAGTAATTTTGTAAAAAGGCAAACTGATCCCTCGGGTTTCCGCTTTTAGAATGTGGTTTCCAATTTTCTGTTTTTTCTACGGAGAGATTTTTTGCTCGGCTCTATGTTCAAGGGAAGATGTTTTTCGTTTTTTACGATTCAAGGCGCGAAAATGTGTGCCTGTATCTGAAGTAGGATTTAGATACGTAGGGCGTGTGTGGTGCTACATGAGCCAACTCTTTGCAACAATTTATCTTTTACAATAAGTAGGTTACAACAATAACCTCAACAAGATAAAATGAAATAACATAAGAAACTTCTTCGACATAAACGCGACTCTATTCAGAGTTTTTGCTAAACCATTTTCGTTTACTTCAACGCCTGAATACTCCCTAAACTATAGAACCGATTTGATCAAGTTGAAACCGTTTCGGGCACAGCTAGAAATGAGAGAGGCATTTTAAAAAAGGATTTAGCGACGAGGACAATGGTCCTGGCTGCGAGTCGCCGGTTAACCCGGCCCACGAGCACAAAGCCACTACAAAAGGAAAAATGGGGTTTCCACTCCTAAACTGCGCTAGTATTATTGTTTACTGCATACGCTATACGTAGTATTGTTACAGCGTCTTATTACAGTATGCATAATAACGTAACATTCATATCTGACACCGCGAGCGGTTCTGTTTATTAAAACCGAGCCAGAGTTTATGCCAACCTCTTTTGAATGTGTAATCGAGGTGCTTATTTGCTTTGCGTACGAGTAGAACGAACTCGTTTTGTGAAATTAATTCGCGCGGACAAATATTGATGTTGTGTTTTTAACTTTTAACATGTGGATGTGATGTGAACGTTTACGAAATGGATGGGAGCATGGACTGCGGCTGCGGACATTTTGGACAAGAGGCTTTGTGGACCTTTGTATGTGTATCTGTTTCGGGCAATTTGAGAAGTCTGGTCATTATGAATAATGACCGGCCTGTATAGGCAAAATGACTTGCATCGACAACGTTGACTACTTGCCTTGCCTAGTCATTTACCCCTACTCACCCTACTATATATGTATATACCCTACGGTAGGTTTTGGGTTGTTTAAAAAATATAACCACGAAGGCTAAGGCGGGAACTCCGTTTTGCTTCGCTCCCGCTTTAGCCTTCTAACTTAAGTAATCCAAGTCGGATTTGCTCTGATGGAGGAGTTGGACACGAGAGACGCTGTTGGTTATTATTTACTGAAATGACCGGTTCATGTTAATACTGCCCGGTTAATCAAGTTGCCCTTATCATATCTATTCTTTTTATCACCTTTTAATAACATACTCATTTTGTATTTTAATTAATTTACAAAAGTAAATTACAAAAATCGTAGGAATGTTGAAACATCCCTATATATCCCAGATAATATCTTGTGTTTAAAAGTCGGTAAACTTAAATCTAATTTTAATTGCTTTTATGTTGTTCTAGCGATGACAGCCTAGTTGAAGAAGGCCCGTCTCTCAAGCCAGAGGGAGCGGGTTCGAACTCAGCCGATAGCACGCACCAATTTGTTCATTGTGTGAACATATGTGCGTATTGTATGTCATCTGCTACATTACTGGAGCCCGTTGTATGGCGTCAGGCTCGCCCCCTGTCACATTTGGGACTGAAGATCGCCCGGCAAAGGGTGGGTATTGCACCTCTGCCAGCCCTTCGGGGGAAAGGCGTGACGATATGTAAAAACGTAATCATTTTGTATGTTAATTGATTTACGCATAAAAATCGGAGGGACGTTAGAACATCCTCGATAATATATCTTAAGTTTCAAAAGTCGCCAAACGTAAATCTAGTTTTAATTGCTTTACATTGCATACAATCTGACTAGTTGAAGAATATCTTTTCTATTATTTTACATTAAGCCATTTAGTTAAAAGCTTTTTAATTTATTTTTTGTGTTTATCTATTTATACTTTAACTTTAGCTCTGAATTTTATATTTTTAGGTATAGCTAGTATTATTGGGTATTACTATTTTCAGTCAATCTATTCAAACACTCACAACACACTTACAAAAAACACTCACAAACCACAGTGACACCATAATAAGCAGGATAATCACCTATCTTTGTCTCTGCTCTACTACACACTACGGCAATGCTCAATGTTAACCTTAAATAAATCATGTGGATGCCAATCCCACATGCAAAAAAAAAATTATAACTATGAACCAGATTAGTGAAATTTCATCGGACATTGAGGCCATCAATGTCGCCAACTTTTTCTCATTGAGCAACCCCGAGGAGTGTAGATTGTATTTAAACTCTAACCAATCGAGAAATCTATCAGTTATTAGTATGAATATTAGGAGCATTAACTGTAATATTGAAGCGTTTGAAGTACTCTTGTCCCGATTTGAACTAAAATTCGATATACTCATACTCACAGAATGTTGGCTCCTAAGCAGTAACTCTCCCCCAAATCTTGCTGGCTATGATATGCACTCAACAAAAAAGGTTTGTAATCAAAACGATGGCGTAGTGGTGTATATCAATAACGCACTTACAAATGTATTCGTATACGAACCGAGCACCATTAGTGATGCAAGCTGCCTGGTTATAAAGCAAGGACACACCTGCAGCTTCATAGCAGTTTACCGTCCACCTGCATTTAAAAACCCTACAAAGTTTCTTAACTCTTTAGACTTACTTCTACAAGAATCAAAAACGACTCCATGTCAAGCTCTACTAGGCGACATTAACATTAACATCGGAGATAGCTTTGACGTACATGCTTCGGATTACCTCTCACTACTGGCAGCACATGGAATTCTTCCAGGTTTCATCAGTCCTACTAGAGAATATAGTTGCCTCGACCACTGCATGCTTAAATCGACATACAAACCAACGGTCATTCTGCTTCCCACTATAGTGACCGACCATTGTCCGGTAATACTCCAACTAAATAGTAGAGATCAAATTAAAACTTTTTCTGAGCAAACGTTTACAAAATGTGACGTTCAGGCAGTAAGACTAGAGTTGAGTAAAGTAAACTGGCATAGTTGTCTCGATTTCTCTGACGTAAATAATGCTACAAATGTATTCCTTGAAACTATAGCATCAATAATAACAAAGCATACAATAGTAAAAAAAATACCCAGGTCAAAAAATAATCTCAAACCCTGGATTACTACAGGGCTGGTCCGAAGCATACGAAAAAGGGATAAGTTGAATTTAAAAAGTAAAAAAGAACCAGAAAATACTGAAATAAAAAGTATATACATAAAATATCGTAACATGTGTAATAATTTAACAAAAGAAATGAAGAGAATACACGAGCGATCAGAAATCAAAAAATGCTGTAAGGATTCTAAAAAAACATGGAAACATATAAAACGTATCTGTAATTTCTCTACAAAATCGAACCCCGTGGAAGAATTGCTTAAAACTGACCACTGCACCAGTACCTCCCTAAATAAAATTAATGATCACTTTGTGAACGTAGGTTCAAGCTTAGCACACGACATTCTAAGCAAACTTAATACTTCGGAGTCCACACTAGCCTCGGATACTTACGTGAAAAACAAAATGCTAGAATCCTTTTGCCTATTACCCACAAACAAGATGGAGGTTCTCTCTATAGTAAAATCATTGAAGTCGGATTCAGCTCCGGGATGGGACGGAGTTTCCACTAAAGTGATAAAAGAAGCCCTTCCATATATACTGGAGCCTATTACTCTTATATGCCAGGCCAGTATGGATCGCGGATCTGTCCCTAAAGCTCTAAAAAAGTCCGTTATATGTCCGATCTACAAGGGTGGGGATGAAACCAAAATTGAAAATTATAGGCCCATATCACTGTTGCCAGCGCTATCCAAAATACTCGAAAAGCTCGTAAATAATCGCCTCCGCCACTTCTTGGAATCCAAACTACTCCTATCAAAAAATCAGTTCGGCTTTAGAGCGGGGGTATCCACTGAAAATGCAGTCAGCACGCTTGCTCAGCAAGTAATACTTCAAATGGATAAAAGTAGTAAAACAGTAGGTGTTTTTCTTGATTTGGCGAAGGCGTTTGACACGGTGTCCATCCCAATACTTCTGGCCAAACTAGAAAAAATCGGTATTCGAGGAGTTCCGCTTCAGTGGTTTGCTAGTTACCTCTACGACAGGACACAGATGATTAAAATAAAAGAGAATCTGAGTGATGAGGCCAACGTTAAGTTCGGTGTGCCACAGGGCAGCATCCTTGGCCCCACACTCTTTCTGATATATATTAATGGCTTATGTGACTTAGATATTGAAGGAGGAAAAGTTTATACCTACGCGGATGACACTGTGCTAATATTTGAAGGCAGTTCCTGGAATGAAGCACAAGCCCTAGCCAATAAAGGACTTCACAAGGTTGCAAACTGGCTCAGAAGTAACCTACTAACACTAAATGTCTCAAAAACGAAGTACATGATTTATACTATTAACTCCACAACTCAACCAAAATCTCTCCTTACATTGAAAATTCACGATCCTAATTGCAGCAATCACCATCAATGCCTCTGTTATCCTCTTGAATTCACCGAGTCTATCAAGTATTTGGGAATACATCTTGATAAACACCTACGATGGGACGAGCATATTAAAACACTAACAGGAAAAGTCAGAAAACTTATTTTCGTTTTTAAAAAGTTAAGAAACATACTATCTCCAGACATTCTCCAGACCGTGTATTATGCTCTGGCACAATCAATTATTACCTACTGTATTACAATATGGGGAGCAGCTGCCGCCACCCACCTGATTCATTTAGAAATAGCACAAAGAGCACTACTTAAAGTTATGTTTTTTAAAACCCGGCGCTTTTCCACTGAAGCTCTGTACCAGGAGACCAAGTTACTTACTGTAAGACAGCTGTTCATAAAACTTCTATTACTACGACAACATTCAAAAGTTGATAAAGAAATATTAGAAAAGTCAAAGTCAAAAAGAAGATCAGACATTGTTTTTAAAAACATAAAAGCTCGTACAAATTACGTACGGAAATCATTTATAGGACTAGGCCCTGCTCTGTACAACCGCATAAATAAACTTAAACCTATCTTAAAACTAAATCGTAACGCTTGTAATAAAACCTTAACCGATTACATAATGCAGCTTGACTATAATTCAACAGAGAATTTTCTCAAAATTATCAAATGACCAACACAAACACACGATTAGGTGACAATAACTATGTATATCATAGTTATTGTTACTATCATACCATAGGGAAATTACGATTAATCCTCAAAATTTAAATTACAGATGACTGATGACTCTCGATTGATTTTTAGCCCAATTAACTGAAACAATTAACATGCCACACAAATAACCTTCAAACACACTCAAATACACAGAATCACTTTGACTTTTACGCACACACACACAAACAATTTACACACACCCCTCCTCATAAAATAACCCACTTATTCAAAACACACACAAACACACACACACACACACACGACTAACATAGAAATAAGTAATTCTTCATAAAACGAATCTTGTTTAAATTTGTTGAAAAATATCCTTGTGTTATTCATAACCAAGCTTAAGTTCACCTCTGCGGGGAAAACGATCATGCCCAGTGCTGAAAACTGTGACCTCACGACACAGGTTAACCTAGTGTGGGGGACAGGGTTCCACTAAGGTACATAATTGTTTTCTTTTCTTAGCACTTCAAATATTTTATAAAAAATTGTATTCTTTCTTTTTAATTCCTTCTGTATCAAATCTTAATTTTGTATTATAATAGTATAATTAAGATCTCTGTACTTACCTATAAGCCCAATAGAAAAACAATAAAAGTTATTATTATTATTATTTTATGTATCGTTAGCAAAATAACATGAAACTAGATAAGGTTTCCTCGTTAGTTTTATAACTGGAGCACGTGAAAATAAGAAGCTATACGTCTTCGCGCCGCGTGCTCCTGATATTGACGGATTGCTTTCAAGGAAGGCATTCATCAACTCAAACGCTAGTGGTTGATTGAAACTGTTCATTTTCAACGCGCTGTTTTGTAACCGCTGAAATATTGAAGAGACCTAGCAAGTGACGACGTAGTACTGCTCGCTAATGGGTAGGTTACAGTTCGGTTAATTAACATGGGTAAATTTCCGTTTATTCGTATGTCTATAGGCAATTCTAAAAAGTTCTTGAGTCTTCAAGGCAAGAGTCATCAGTATCAGCTTAATGATATAAAAAAAAAGTTTTATACCTTTTCAAATTATGTAAAAAAGTAATCAAGTAACCGTTATTTTTTTCATTATCAACATAATTGTTATCACTTTTTCCCCCGAAGGGGCTGGCAGAGGTGTATTACAACACCAACACTTTGCCGGACGACTGTCAGTCTTAAATGTCGTCATACACCGGCCTCCAGTTATATTCCAGATGGCATTACTTATTCACATTACCGTCACAATAAATAAACAAATTAGTGCGTGCGTCCGACTGCGATCGAACCCGGTCCCTGCAAGAAGCGAGCCTTTTCTAAGTAAAATTAAAACGAAAAACTAAAATTTTTTTTTTAATTTTTTATTCAATTCAATTTATGTTTATCAGTGATTTTCAAAAGCTTCAAGTAGGGTCAACTGCGGCATGTGCGTCTGTAGGGCAATTGCATCTTTCGAGAATTACTGACAAATTCAAATTCAAATTCTTTATTTGCTCATAGTAGGACACTTGTTTTGGAGCGCTAATCCCCAAACTAGGTAAAATTAACCACCTGTATCTTAGGGATTAGTTCTTCCAGTTATTACTACTTTTACTACAATGAGTTTCGTCATGCTTAAGTAGGTACATAAAATGTTAAATATTTATAATGAATTAATTACTACTAATAAAATCAAAATTTAAATTACTATTTACTAATGTGTATTTTATTAAAAATTACAAATTAAATTACAAATCACAAATTTTATTTAATACAAAAAATTTACGTTCTATAGATTTATTTTATTTTATTTATATGTAACATTTTTAAATTAGTTTATTTTAATTAGTAGGTTTCACTTTAATACATTTACATTCATTTAGGTCTGTAAGTTCTAGTAAGTACATGAATAATTTTGTTGGATTACTCTATTTTTTAAACAAATCTCGTCAGTAGTCGGTTTGTTAGTCAGTAGTAGTTGTCGGTTTCTCGGTTTGTCAGTAATTCTCGAAAGACGCAATTGCCCCACAGACGCATTTGCCGCAGTTGACATTATACCTATTTATACCTATTTCGGCCAGAAATTGAGCATTGCCATCCAGCGGGGCAATGCTGCTAGCATTCTGGGCACCTTTCCCTCTGCCAACGGGCTTTTAGATTAGTTCTAGTTTTTAGTTAATATTTTATGTTTTTTTTTATAAACATAAATGTGTTATATGGCATACCTATTTAAATCAATTAATATATGGGTACTAAAGTACTCGTCGCTTAAAGTCTAAAATATAAATAAATAAATAAATAAATAAATTCGGGACACTTCCACACACGGTCGCCTGACCCCAAACTAAGCAAAGCTTGTACTATGGCTGCCAGAGACTGATATACATACTTAGATATTTTTAAATGCATACTTAAATAGATATTAACACTCAGACATAGAACAGACACAAATGTTCATCACATAAATGTTTGCCCTAGGTGGGAATCGAACCCACGCCCCCAAGCTCAGAAGGCAGGTTCACTACCAACTGAGCCACTGAGGCAGTCAAATAAAAAAGTAAATTAATTATATTGT
The DNA here is from genome assembly GCA_911728515.1 of Peribatodes rhomboidaria. Classification (NCBI taxonomy): domain Eukaryota; kingdom Metazoa; phylum Arthropoda; class Insecta; order Lepidoptera; family Geometridae; genus Peribatodes; species Peribatodes rhomboidaria. Next base: position 7,900,447 of record OU452168.1, read on the forward strand.
GAATAAAATATCACGTGAAATCTACTCACTGTTTACGTATAAAATTTTAAAACTCGAGTAATAATATTTTCCATTCTAAGCTCGTCGATTTGTTTAAAGTCGTGAGTACACTATACGTGTTCGCGTGAATTTTAATAAAACCGATATTATGTACATTGTGTACAAGCAGAATCCCAGCTTTTAGTTCAGCAAACAGTTTGAAGTTTGTCTTAGAGCTCTAGACGATATTGTACCGAGAACTATGGAAATACTGGACTTGATGGAATCATAATATTACGGATACTATGAAGGCACCTACCACATATAGGATTAACAAACAAGATTCTGCTAAGAAAATTACAGCCAATATTATGAATGTAAAAGTTTGAGTAACTGTTTAATGTTGTTTTAAGTACGTGTGTACGTTTTATGTGAGTGTATAATAAATTATGTTTATAAAATTGTAGTGACATTTTTATGGAGATAGCTTATACTCGATTAACACATAGGCTAGATCAGGGTATAAGTAATAATATATCCGTGGCACGTAGGAATAACTGAACAACTCGACTTGCATGATTTTTTTTTTATTGGCTTAAACGCTTCCTTCGTATGCGATTCACTATGTATAAAAAAATCAGCCCAAAATATACAATAGTTTTAGAGCAATCGCGTTTTGTACATCTCGACAACCTTGCATTTTATGGTGTTTTACTTGATAAAACGACTTATCAAGTGTGTGTTTGTTGACTTATATTGACATCTTGAATTATCAACATCAACACATGTTCAAAATATTGAAGATCTCGACTTACACACCTAAGCCTTTCCTGCAAAGATTAATTTAAACTTGACAAATTGAGATGTCAAGCATAAGTTTGTGTATGAATAATTGTCATCTTGATTTGTCAACTTACACTCACATCCAAAATACTGGATATCTCGACTTATACACATAGCCTGTTTCTGCCTCCATTGACAAATCGAGATGTCAAGTTATGGCAAGCCAAATATTTTTGTTTAAAAAGTGACATTAACACATGTTCACTTATGCTCTTGCCGTGGTGATTTAGTTTTCATCTGCAATAGCAAGATATCAAGTTGTAATCTACCCGAGCCGGATATTTTTTATGTACCTATTGGAGCCTAAACGCCAACAAACATGTATATATTATAATGCTGTACATTATTGGTGACTATTACTATTATTGGTGTACTAGGTACCTACCTACATGCATATTTACACAAAAGATTAATATCAATACAGGGTTGATTGGTAGCGGGGTGTAAAGCCGTAAACAGACGCTAGCATAGATCATTTAGACCCTTTAGAGCCATGGTTGTCTAAGACTAAGTCTGACAATATTTTAAATCTGTGTTTTAAGGTTTTTGGGGAAAAACACCAAATTTTACTGTTAATTACCAATGATGGCCAATTAGAATAAGAAGTTCCTTTTTTTCACTTTATTTAATTAAATAATAATCATAGCACCGCGAGAATCCAACTAGAAAAGAAAGGTAAACCATTTAGAGCAGGAAAGGGTATCAGACAAGGAGACCCTCTACCTCCAAAACTATTCTCAGCGGTTGTCGAAACAATCTTTAGGAGACTTAACATGGTAAACCTCGGAATCAATGTCGACGGAGCCTCCCTAACACAATTGAGGTTCGCAGACGATATATGTATAGTGTTATTTGCTGAAACACCTAAAAACAAATAGCAAATGATACTTGAACTTGCGGATAAAAGTGAGAAGAAAGGTTTAAAGTTGAATCCAGAGAAAACAAAGGTAATGACAAACGGGAAAAAAACCACCATACATCTAGGAAATAACCAAATTGATTACACCGATGAATACATCTAGCTGAAACAGCCAATAACACAAGAGGTCCCTTTACGCAAAGAAGTTGACAGAAGAATAACAAATGGCTGAAAGAGATACTGGAGTCTGAGAGAAGCCATGAAAAATAAAACTCTTCACATTAATGTAAAGAAAAAACTTTTCAACAACTGCATACTACCTGTTTTAATGTAAAATCAGAAGACTCAAATGGCAACGGGCAGGGCATATGATAAGAGGCCGAGAGAAATGTAGCAAATTGTGACACGATGGTACCCTAGAGAAGGGAAAAGGAAAAGGGGCAGACCTCAGAAAAGGTGGGATGATGACATTAGACAGGTAGCAGGAGTAACTTGGAATAGAGTGGCCCAAGATAGACAGGAATGAAAAAGGTTGGAGGAGGCCTTTGCCGGTTGGCAAACAGACCTACAAAAAATAACTAAGTATTAGAATAGATTAAGATTAGCTTAACTACCAAAATATACTTGTAAATCCACACTCATAGTTTTTAGTTCTTAATACTTTGTAAATAGATAATAAGTTGGTCTGAATAAAGAGTTTTATTGTTATTTATTCATATTATTATTAACTGAAGTAATGTGTAAGCAATCTAACAAAACATGTATTAAGCATGTGTGTCATCAGACATTTTTACAGATTTTTTACAGCCACTTAAGTTTACGAAAATTTTCAAAGATTTTTTAAAACTGTTTTTTGAAGTCGTTTAAAATAATAATTAGAAATAAAACCTTTTATAAGTAGGTACTTATGTCTTGTAGTGTGTTTGATTAATAGTTTCTTATTTGTAGAACTCAATGATTGCCAACTGTTGATTTCTCGGGATAATAAGTCTAGCCTATGTGTTAATTTAATGTATACTCAAAATAATTCATTTTAATTAGAAAAAAATGCGTTTCCATTGTGTTTTTCCCATTTGTTTTAAAAATAATTTTAATAAGTTAGTGAAAATAGTTGATATATTATTTAAATGACCGTATAATTCCAAAAAAAAATATTTTAAATACTATGATTTTTTTTACATTTTGCATTACATGCTGAAAAGTAAGATATATCTTGTAAAGTAGTAATAATTGCTTGACAAACTATATCTGTTTGAAGTTGTCATTGGTTTACTGATGAGAAATAATGCTTTTTCCATTGAAATAACTAAGGTAACCGATAAAAATGATCCGTACTCAGATGGTGAATAACTGGATAATTGTCCTTAAAAGCCAAAACTTGGTCTACAAGTCGAGTTATCAACTTATTCAAGGCATTTCAGCTGTTTGACAAGTCTATTATTATGTAAACTATAAGTTGTTTCGTTAAATTCTTGAAACCATACGAAAGAGGGCCTCAAGTAACCCTCAAAACAACTTTGACATCATCGTTTAACTAACTTACCCACTAACCAGAAAATGTCAAACTTTAAAATGGCTGCCCTGAAAAATTGACGTTTTTGCGATGTTCAGTTATTCCTGCCTGCCACGGATATTACGCCAGGTATGGCATTCCGAGTCAGAAATGGTCTCGTGGGTAACTCGCAGTGACATCAATCGATGCTTATGCAAGACCGAATTACGAGTATGTAATTTACAACAAGTTCGAAAGATGATTTGACTCATTGACATTGACGTCATTATGAGTTTGCTCCCAGAATGCTAGACCTTATTTTTTTGCCGGATTACCCACGTAGGCAGCCAATAATACGGGCCCCACGTCTCGAAGGCCCGTGCAAACAAACACTAAAAAAGAATAGTCTTTTCGTAAGTGTTTTGTTTAATTTGCATCTTAAATTTTACAAGGGAACGCAACCCAAGTCCCCCCTCACATTAGCCACGGACCTCGCGCTGCTGTAGGATAGTAGGTTCAACCATGGTGCAATAATTACTGCCAGGTCCTAGCGTTCTGAGGGTGGGTAACATGCAGAACACGCAGTGACGTCAATCGATGCATAAGCAGGACCAGAATAAGTCTATCACAACAAGTTCGAAAGAGACGGATAACGATGACGAGGGTCGTCATCAGGTGTAGGATCTCGGAATGCTAAACCTTGTTCTTTGAATCGTGGTTGCATCCACCGTGTGCAGCTAGTAGTAAAATAAAAGAGAAAAAGAGAGTTAACTAAAAGCTCTAATCATTTTCCTAATACCCAATTAGGTAGGTACTTATCCCTACACAATTACACCAACCTAAAATTCGACATTATCTCCACAATTAACTTAAATTTGAGACAACACCAAAAACCACGTACAATTTCATGGACTACTCGACCGCAGCTTTCAGGCAGCCCAAACTGACGTGCGCTCTAATCTGTTATAAATAGGTCAGCCATTAAACCGTTTATTAACTGTAATAATGCTCAGTGGCTCAGAGTTAATTTGTTTGGCACGCGGAAAATTGGAACTAACTCGTACCTGTGCGGTACAATGACATTTTGTACCATTGAAAAACATGAACTGTAGTTTGTAATCGAGATATGGAATAATACCAGGCTGGTTTTTTAATTTACTTATGCAGATGTGGGTGCAGTTTGAACGCTTTTGTTCATACAGTTTACTGGTGTTTTTGTTCCCAATGTAATATTTCTTACTGGAAAAATAGAGTAAAAAGTTGATAAGCACAAAAAACGAGTTTTGTATTTTCAAGTCAACTGCGCTGAATGGTTAGCTGTTAATACGATGATACGAGTAGGTATTGTAAAATTTTCAGAATTTTCTAAATAACAAATGTTGTGTTAATTTTAGAAATAAACACTGTTTTTATCCTAACTAATATTATAAATGAGAAAGTGAGTTTGTTCGCTTGTTTATTTGTTTGTAACGCTTAGGTAGTAGAACGGTAGTGGTAGTAGTAGTAGTAGGTAGTGGTAGTGGTAGTGGTAGTGGTAGTAGTAGTAGTAGTAGTAGTCGTAGTAGTAGTAGTAGTAGTAGTAGTAGTAGTAGTAGTAGTAGTAGTAGTAGTAGTAGTAGTAGTAGTAGTAGTAGTAGTAGTAGTAGTAGTAGTAGTAGTAGTACAAATTGTTATTAAAACTAGTTGCTCTGTGAGCTGTAGACCTTACCTGTAGACGTTTGTCCTCTACTACTCTTTTGTTGTAGATAAAAACAAAGGTCCGGACAGAGATCCGGACAGAAATCGGACATACGAAAATATTTTCGTCAAAGCTGGAGCAGAGACGCTTTGCTGGCTCGGCCAATTATCTTCTGGTTTGATGAGATGAGTTGCTCTAGTGATGTTTAAATCTTTTGGGGCTATTCACAATTTTTGTCCCAATGAGTTACGACAATACTATATACAAAGCTATCAAAAATACTTAATAATAATATTCCATTTATTTCAGGCAATATAACTTGCATACAATGCAAGTTACAGAGGCCCATAGAAAATAAATACCTTACAGACTAACATACATATAAATAACATCAATAAAATTAACTAAATCTTCTGGGCTTCTGCTCCCTGTGCGGCCTCTCAGTAGCGCCGGAACACTAGCCCTTTTGACCAGAACTCAGGCGAGAGTAGTGCTGCCTTGTGTTTCGCTGGAACCCGTAGCAAGTAAGACTTGAAATAAGTCTCACGTACAGTTGACTCCAGGCGCTGCATCGCTACCACCGGCGCCTCTACTCCCAGTCCCAGTCTACTCCCACAAACTTGTGCACGTCGGCTCCTGACGTAGTCGGGTTAAGCTATCATTATAAGGGCCGAATTCTAAAACGATTGAAAAACTGGTAGTTTTAAAACGAGACAGATGACTGAGCGTCGTTTTTTAATGCGGTCCTTGATGAAGTAAATGAAATAAAAAACCGGCCAAGTGCGAGTCGGACTCGTGCATGGAGTGTTTCGTACCATAATCTACTAAAAACGGGAAAAATCACGTTTATTTTATGGCCCTTAAATATTGATTATAATCTATTTTTAGTGTTTGTTGTTATAGTGGCAATAGAACTACATCATCTGTGAAAATTTCAATTGTCTAACTATCACGGTTCATGAGATACAGCCTGGCGACATACGGACAGACGGACTGAAGGACGGACAGCAGTCTTATAGTTTTAGGTTTTTACCCTTTCGGATCGGCACTCTAAAAAGAGATGCAAGAAGAGGTATCTCGACCTAAGAAATGGCTATTTAGAGCACAAATTAGGCAACTAACGCCATCTTGTACAGATTATTGCAACTAAAGATAGAATTAGATGTAGGTGACGGCTAATTTGTGAACGGTTTGTCAGCAATTCTCGAAAGACGCAATTGCCTCACAGACGCATTTGCCCCAGTGGACCCTACTAGTCTATTTCCTACACAAATGCAGAAAATGTATTAGCAACTACCAAGAGCACTGTCATCCAATCCTTTCTCGGGCAATTCCCATCTCCTTGGATTTTCCATCCCTCGAACAAATACACTCATGTGTTAGCGGACGTTGAAACTCGTTGGGAAAATTGAATTGTACCGCAACGTAAAGCAAGCTGCTTGCCAGACAAAGAGTAAAACGCATTGGTATTTTTTTCAATTTTGTTCTTGGAACTTAATGTTTCTTTTATATAATTATATTTTTTTGCATCGTTAAGCCTTCGGACGTTCTACGAATTTAGACATTAGAGCTAGTCACTCGGGTTATACGAACTTTTTGCTTGATTTTAAAATAAATGTAATTTTACGATTTTATGAAACGGGAATTACTCAAGTACGATTTCGTCGATTATTCCGACTATGGTTTCAACCGCATTCGGCGGTTTTTACCAAATCATAATGGGTGAAAACCACGTCAGTTTCCATAATAAAATGTTATTTTGTTTTTATTAAATACGATGTAATTTTTATCTTTTTTTTTGTTCTTATCAAATAATAATATTTTCTTGCCCAGATTAAGTTATTCAAAATACTTTTTTAAAGACTTTATGGAAAACAAAGACAAACTTGGGTTGCTGTATTTTCTGTATTAATATTTACGTGTATTTTCAATTAAACTTAGTAAGTATCTCGGTGTAAATAATTTGTATTAAGAGTAGCTAATTACATTCAGAATAAACTTTTTTTGAACAAATTGTAAACACTAAAATATATTTATATGTAAACTTAAAGAATTTTGAAGGTATTATGTAAAAATGTTATGTAAAGGTACAATAGGAACTTAAATATAAAGTAAATCACATAAAAAGAGAAACAGAAAATGTAAAATTAAATGAAATAGTTTTTAAATTAGTACGTAATACAAAATTTTTAAAAAATGTTATAGGTAAATGAAATACCATTCTTTTATAAACAACGAAAGAGCGGTCTCTCCTAACACAGGTTTTCCAAACTTAACAGGAGAGACCAACCCCTGTAATTTACCAATTAGTATTTACCAATAGAAATAAATAAATTTTGAATTTGAATTTGAATTTGAATAAACTACCTAGTTTTGTTTATTTTATTTCTATATGTTAAACATAAATACCATTAGTAACACAAGTGTTCCTAAAGTTTTTCTTGAAAGGAAAAGTTAACGATATTAGTTCTGCTTCTGCTGGGGACAAAACATTTTCCGATAGGCGTACTCGCTAACGACCTGAAAAACTACCGATGGACATTTCATAGCGGTAAAAAATACAACGCAGCGCAACGGGGGCGGGCAATAAAGACAATTTTCGACGCCATTTTTCCAAAAGAGCTTTGATGGAACGAGTGTGATATTGAACTCGGAGCGTGGCACGCCCTTTACACCTAGACTTCGATAGTTGCACAATAGTGCCGATGCAGTATTATCAGTTCAATTGCCTTGTGTTGGCGAGTGCTGCAATGTCTTGTTGCTTGTCTGTTTGCCCCTTTGAGGTTGGGGATTACATTGCCTTTAAAAAGATCATGGAATGTAGTCAGAACTATAGCTCAAATATTGTGAGTAACCCTGATTATGAATTTTTAAAAAAAAGTGTTAAAAAAATAATAATTAGAAAGCAATAATTAATCACTTTCTCAAACGAAAATTTATAACATATTATCGTCACTCCCTTCCCCCAAGGGGGCTGGCAGAGGTGTAATACAACACCCACACTTCACCGGACGATATTCAGTCCCAAATGTGACAGGTTGCGAGCCTGTTGCCATACACCAGGCTCCTGTCATGTAGCAGATGACATACAATACGCACGAAAGAACAAATTGGTGCGTGCGGTTGGGTTCGAAACCGCTCCCTCTGGCTTGAGAGGCAGGCCTTCTCCAACTAGGCTGTCATCGCTTCGTGTTAAAAAAACATGTTTAAATAATAATAATTAGAAAGTAATACTTGTCATTTTCTCAAACGAAAATTTTTAGTAGAGAGAAAACGATGTCATTTTGTCAGAGGCAAAAGTAAACCTTCCTAAATAGAAGGCACATAAAACTCCATTTATCCAAATCGCGCCAACCATGCTCGTTTATAAAAAAAATAACTCGGAAAAAATGTCATTGTTTCAACGGAACGCCGCAAAAAGATCCCTTTTCAGGCTGTTTTGCATAGCATCATTCTGAGTGAGCCATGTTACAAACGTGACCTATTTCCGTGGAAATTAACACGCCGTAAAACATTTACTGCGGACCAATCTTCCGTGCATTATTATTTTTCATTGTGGCCTGTTATTGCGGACGCGAGTTGGAAACACAACAAAATAAAAAAAATCAATTTATTTCCCTTGCGAGCGAACATGTCCCGAGCTAATCCAGTTTGTTCGACCGCGCAAGGGTTGAATCGTCAATGAGCACCAGTCCAAATGTAAAAGTGTGCCACTCGGGACAAAGTATCGAATATTGGCTCTTCGCAATGAGAACAGGCTCCCGAATGAGATCAGTATCTATTTGTAATTCTCCTTTTTGTTTGAGGGTCGGCCGTACCCACTTACAAGTTGCTGTTAGTTGACTAAGCAGGGAACTTTCCCAACTTGGAACGTAAATTACGATGACAACTGTATGAAGACAAACAGAATAGTTTTGAGATTGATTTTAGTTTGTTTTCCTTCTTAGACCCTAAAAGTATTAAGTAGCATTAGAGGAAATGTTAATAAAAGTGCCTCAATTTTAATAAGACATCTAGAAAAGTTAATAATAACTCAGCTACTTAGATAAGCCATCTTTTTACAGGCAAAGCATCAGGAGTATTGCAGCTTGACAGCTCCAAGCCTTTAAAAAATACTGTTAACATTTCAGCTCTTTTTGCTCCCAGAAACGCCAGATCGAACGTAAATTACTACGAGTTGAAAATCAACTGAAGCTCACAAAATGAAATTTGTTTGTAGTAAAATACGTCCGCATTTATTTGAATAGAAAATTCTTGTGCCCTCTGAAATAAAAAATTCTTAAATTTTTGTATCACATTCCGAGCGCTTGGAAAAGCATACCTCTTCACATTCAACGTAACTTACATTAATTTGTTTTGCGAGCACTTTTCTCTGTTCTTTTAAAACGGCTTTGTGAGTTTTGCAATTTGCAGAAGGAAAAATTGTTTGGTTACCTTTCATTTTTTAATTTATATTTTTCTTGTACACTGGCGTCACAACCGCACTTGAAGTTTCGTATTCGTTATATATTATTAGACTTAGATAGTGTTATGTAATGTGATGTAAACTTATGTAAATATAATAAATAAAAAAGGCAAATACTTACCCACCTACCTACCACAGGATGATTTTGAATTTATTGGCATGCTTCCAGATTTTTTTGTACTCATCATTTTATGTAACTTTTACAATTGGGTCAACTCTGTTACCTCGAAAAAAAAAAAACATCTGGTACATACATTTTGTCTCGGGTGAATGACGTTTTTCTATAGAAGAGCTGCTTTATTTTTTCGTGTTAACCGAATTGACCCCATTGTAAAAGTTACTTATAATAATGGGTATAACGAAAATGTGAAAGCATGCCAATGATATCAAAATCACCCTGTACATTCAAGGTCTGGTTAGCCAAATTTAAATGAAATCCTGACACGGTGTTATCCCCTTAAACAGCAATGTTTGAGTTTACGCTTGTTGGTAAAATGAATATAAAACGAGAGGTCATACAACCACAGCTTTAATTTAATATAAGCACATTTCCAAAAAAAACACGTGAATTTTATACTTTCAACTTCAAACTCATCACAAACGAGTCGGATGCTCTGACTGCTGGCTTTAGAGCAGAAAAACTTATGAATAAAAAATGAATTCCTTGGTTTTTAAATTAGCATTACAAAGAGAGGGTAATTCTCGTACCTTTGCGCCTTAAAAAAGAACGTATAAACGTGGCTCGTGTCGTTTTATTTTAAGTGCAAAAATCAGCGCTTTATGCAAATTGGACTTAGTTTTATAGCACAATGTAGTTGCGCACTGAACATGAATAGGTTTAAAACTTAGACCATTCAGTAACTTTACTAATAATCTACTTAAAAATGACTTGATGTTTTGAGATTAAGAATATCTCGGAAGAATTCTTGCTCTTGCCTACATCGAAATAATATGCTTGTGTACCTAAGTATTACAAAGTAAATTTTCTTATAAAAAGCCTTTTGATCTGCTTAATTAGAACAAGAATGAAGAAATTGAAGAAATTCTTTGTTTTATTTCGTAATTAATTTTCTCATTAACTACATTACACAGCCTGACTGACAGCTTATTTAAGAAACTCTTCATTTTGGTTTTTATCATTTTTTACTACATCATAATGCTATCGCAACAAAAATGTAAATAAGTACTCTGATTTCATGATTTGAGGGCTTGTTCACATAGTCGACATCAAGCCGACACCCATTTTTTGTACATTATGTTATTGCTTTACTACGAGCAACTATAAAACTACTGTACTATTCAAATTCCAAGTTCAAATTTAAAATTCAAAATTCAAAATAAAAATTTAAATTCAAAATTCAAAGTCAAACTTAAAATTCAAATTCAAATTTGTTTATTTATAGTATAAATTAATTATTATATTAAATTAACTAATGAGTTATTAAATTAATTAATTATTATATTTTATTAAAAGTACCTACATAATTGTGAACTCGGCACTAAGCAACAAACTGGGTGTTGAAAACCCCGTGTTTTGGTAGTTAGTCCTTCCAATAATACTAAGTTGTGTACGTTAAATACTGATTTGTGAAAATGCAGTATTTAATATTTAATCAATAACTTTATAGAATTTGGTAAATTAATGAAACAATAAATAAAATATTTAAAAAACTCGTATTACCCTGTTTATTGTTTGCCTTGAATAAATAATAAAGCTGCGACCCACGGTTATATCTGCCTCGGTGGCTCAGTTGGTAGTGAACCTGTCTTCTGAGCTTGGGGGCGTGGGTTCGATTCCCACCTAGGGCAAACATTTATGTGATGAACATTTGTGTTTGTTCTACGAGTATGTCTGGGTGATAATATGTATTTAAAAATATCTAAGTATGTATATCAGTTTCTGGCAGCTATAGTACAAACTTTGCTTATTTTAGGGTCAGGCGACCGTATGTAGAAGTGTCCTGAATTTATTATTATTATAGTCTACCTTCTAGATAGTCAGCGGCTTCCTGTCAGTAATACATATTTGAATGTGCCCCTCAAATTTTTTAACACCTCCAATTCCCGAATCATAACAAAATCACTACCAGAGAGAACTGGCATGGTACATTTAACGCACAAGTTACGTATGGATAAATCCGAGCCAGTGATTGATTCCAGTAAATGGAACGTGCCGGATTTACACAGAAATCGTGAAATTTCATTTTGATGAAAGTGTTGATGTTTTAAACTTTTAACGGATTGTTCTGATTCAATTACGCCATTTTTTGTGTTGTTAATCTTTGTTGTAAAAACAGGATTTTTCGAAATCTCGCGGTGGATTTGGAAAATGTTGTAAATTGCAATTAGTTAGTACATAGGTAAATGTGACCTAAACCTTCCTGATACAGGATTTATATACTTTCGTTAAGACCTGTGTGTTTGCAATGGCTCTTAGCTTAAAAAAATGTTCGTTTTCATGATACAAGCCTAATTTCATTACAAAAACTGTTCACATAACAATCCTAAAAAAAACACTAACGCTTACGTAACGCTTTGCGAAACTAGAGGTGGTTATAGTTTCGGAGCGACAACTTTGTTATATTTAAAAAATAAATAAATTCGGGACATTTTCACACACGGTCGCCTGACCCCAAACTAAGCAAATCTTGTACCATGGCTGCCAGAGAATAATATACGTACACATATATTTTTAAAAACATACATAAATAGATATGAACACCCAGACATAGAACAAACACAAATGTTCATCACACGAATGTTTGCCCTAGATGGGAATCGAACCCACGCCCCCAAGCTCAGAAGGCAGGTTCACTACCAACTGAGCCACCGGGGCAGACATGATTTGTAACTTTACTCCACAGCTAACTGAAATATTTTTCATTTCAAAGCTAACAAAAAGTTAATTCCAATAGTAATTAATATTTAAACTTACGATTTCTTTTGATTAGGGTCACGGCATGCTACCGTTTACGTCGGTCGCCGTCGCGTGTCGCAGGACGGTTAAGACGGTATAATTTTTGCGTTACCGCCACCACATTGGAGCCTGACTGAAACAGAATGACTGCCGACTTGTGCTACTTCCGAGCATGAATTATAAGGGGATTTAAGTATATTTTCTGTTACTACAAAACGCGTAAATACCTATAAAAATGTAAAAAACATTCAACATTTCAATGTTCGCCCTGGATGCGGATTCAGAACATAATAAACTATATCTTTAAACATGTACATAACAGTGCATAATCCTTACAGTATCTGAACAAAAGTGAAAAGTGAAAAACAGATGAACGGACATACAGACAGACATGGCGAAACTATAAGGGTTCCTAAGTTTACTAAGCAACACTAAAAGTTGAATATGACATATCGTCACGCCTTTCCCCCGAGAGGGCTGACAGAGGTGTAATACAACACGGACGATATTTAGTCCCAAATGTGACAGGGGGTGAGCCTATCGCCATACACCGGGCTCCAGTCCTGTAGCAGATGACATACAATACGCACATATGATCAAATTGGTGCGTGCCGTCTACTGAGTTTGAACCCGCTCCATCTGGCTTGAGAGGCAGGCCTTCTCCAACTAGGCTGTCATCGTTAGAAGTTTAAATGAAAAATAATTAAACTATGTTAATTTTGGAAAGAATTTGTTTAGGTCAACCGTAATCTCCGGAAAAAATCTAGTTCTAAATTTAATCATCGATTTTATTTTTAAACTTGATATACTAATTGCTCTCTGTCTAACTCTGTCCGTACCGACGCTTACTTACTTCGTAGGAATGATGGAAAATCACAAGTACATAAACAAGTCTTAAGCGAAAATAGCATAGCAATTTCCATAAATTAAAATTAAAACTTAAGCTCAAGAGGAACATTAAAATTAGACACCAGCTTTTCCATTCCAAAATGGAAAGTTGTGAATTTTCCCAAACAACGTTTTGAATATTACCAAATTGCAGGCTTTTATGTAGATAGAAAATTTTACCATAATACAAAAGATGGTATCCCTTCGCATAATCATGAAAATGTTATCGCTTGGTGCAAAATTGAGACCTTTTGCGGATATCACTTGGGCACTACAATGGGATCGAGATCCGATCGACTTCTCTACTGAGGAATAAAATCGTCAATTTCTATGAAAATTTCGGAACAGAATACCGTTTCTTGGATAGGTTGCTTAAATTGACTTGGATTACCATAATTGCGTCACAGGCTTGTGTTTTACAATTGGTTGCTTATTACAAATTCATAATTAGCCAGAAGATTTTCTTAGGCCCACTTGTCCAAGATACGGAGCTAAATTTTTAAATGCAGGAATAATTAACTCAGATGCGGGGTTAATCAACTCAGAGTCTTTGTACTTCTTCACTCTACAAAACTTCAAGGCTAGAGTAAATAAGTACCATATAGGTCGTCGTGCTCGATCTTAGACCACAACGTCGCTTAACATCAGGCGAGGTGGTGGTCAAACGCCGACCATAAAAAAAAAGAGTAAGTTAAATGAGAATCAGAAACACTATATTATGTTAACTCAAGGTTAGCGTCTAACTCTTGGTGGCGCTGGATAATTTATCCAGTTTAGGGCTCTACGTTTCGCTCATGGCGCGAAATTTAAATTTTAAATAGTTTTTTTTTTTGTTTTCGAGCTAGACAGGGTAAATATTTTACTTGATAATGGAATTTGTGGTTGTATTGTTTAATTAATTCATTTAAACATTTAGTAATTATAATATTCTCTTCTTAATCGGGCACTCTTGGCAGAGTGGTCGTGGTCACTAAGATGGTGGTACGTGGTGGGTCTTCATTGTCGTCAGTCTTCCCGACGACGGTAACTACTGCTCTCGGAACGCTTCTCCATTTTAGCCGGTTTGTCGCACTACGAGAGCACTCCGTTATGGAAGCGTTTGTGGCGGTCTTGATAAGATCCGCGTCCAGCGTGTAAGAGATCTGCCTCTACCTCTCTTTCCTGCTACCTCACCTTGGACTACCAATCTTTCCATTGAATTTCTAATATAATTATAATATTATATTAATAATTAATTAATTACAATATAAAAATTACAGATTTTCGACCAGCTACGAGTAACAAGCTGAATACAATACCTTATCATCATGCTATATATATTATATATTTGTTTTCTTACCTACATAATATTTCATACTCTTCAAGCATAAGAATAATTAAAATAAGAACTTTTACCTCGTAATAGTAGAATTCCTTCTAAAGGTTCAAGTTCAACCCCTATCACATTAATTGTATCAAACTGCACGCTCAAAAATTCCAATTTGGGAACGTCATACAGAATGCTGTGACATCGGAATTTCTCATTACAGCGCCAAGCAAGATCCCTATATATCACTGTAGAAAAATATCGCTTTAAACGTCACCCTACCCCCATTAATAGCTCTAACATTCACTCACACATGCGTACAGTACCTTACGCACTCCTTTTAATCTTCAAAGGAAAAGAACTAGATGTAGGTCTATTATAGCTATATACGCTAGTGCAAAGGTGTCACACACTTAAGATGCTTAGAACTTTTAAGAGTGTACCTACTCGTACTTACATCGACTATAAAATACAGTACCTACACATACAAATATGTAATAAACACTCCTATACGATTACGGTGCTCAATACGGTACTTAAAAGAATAAAGTACATAATAGTAGAGTCATACTCTTAGGCTTTTTTGACCACAGATAGCTGCTACCGTTGATTGCTTGGTTGGCCGTTGAGTTTTCTATGCACGGAAACCTATGACTTGAAGTATAGTTTGGATTCAGTTTGTAATAAATATACTTACAATACCTACGAAATACTAGATAATTACCAGAATTTTCCAACCAATAAGTCACGATTCACATTCCTATATCTCAATGCTAGAAGTATTCGTAAAAAAGGCAAATTCGACGAACTGAAGTGCATTATACGAGCAATACCAAATACAGTGCATATTATTTTACTAACAGAAACCTGGATTCGCTCGGAAGCTCAAGCCTTACAATACCAACTCCCAAATTACACACACTATTACAATTACAGAACGGATATGAATGGAGGCGGAGTTTCAGCATATGTTTACAATGACCTCAAGCACACTTTATCAGAAACTAAATACATTGGAGGAAACAATTACTTGTGGGTACAATTAGAAAAATATGCACTCGAGGTCGGAGTTGTGTATAATCCCGGACATACAGACTTCAAAGAATTTCTTAAAGAATATGGATCGCAGCTAGAACGACGTGGAAGAGCAATTGTCTTCGGTGATTTTAACATAGATTTATTAACAAAAGACAGAAAAACCGAACAGTACAAGCAACTTCTGAAAGAATCAGGACATAAGATCATCAATAAAATTAGCAAGAAATACTGTACAAGACCAGGAGATACTAAAATGTCAATCTTGGATCATGTTAGCACCAATCTCAAAGACGACAAGTTTCACATGATAACAATCAATTCATCATTATCCGACCATAAACAAATTTACATTGAGATTAAGAAAACGAAACCTCCATCGAAAACATATTCACGATATGAAGCTATAAACTATGATAAGTTAATTCAAGCAGTAGAAAGATCAGGTTTGCATAACATTAGGGATGAATTCAAAATACTAGAAGAACAAATAAAAAAATGTACAGAAGATAGTAAAGTCGTGAAAACTAAAATTCTTAATCAACCACAAAAAGATTGGATAAATAAAGAAGTACTGAATGAAATTTATCTAAGGAACCTAATATGGAAAGAACTGAAGCAAAACCCTACCGATGAAAATCTAAAAGAAAAATTTCGTATAAAAAAATATCAAGTAGCTAGGTTAATCCAAGACACAAAAAATTCATACTACAACCAAGAATTTAATAAATACAATAATAAACCAAAGAAAATGTGGAATTTAGTTAATACTTTGGCAAACAATAAAATTAAACAAAAGTGCACACCTTCAAAACTTATAGTAGACTCAATAGAAATAACAAATCTGCGTGATATAGCCCAAATATTTAATGAATACTTTTCTACCATAGGACCACGTTTAGCAGAACAAATACCTAGTAAATATCATAACAATTATACCTATGCGCTACCACAATCTTCCACTCATAATGTAAAAATGCATAGTTTCGAACCGTGTACAGAAATAGAAATTTTAAACATAATAAACAAGCTTGACCCAAATTGCAGTGTTGGACTTGACGGTATAAGCACAAAAGTCATAAAATGTATAAAAGATTTGATAATACCAAAATTGAAAGCATGCATAAATAAGCTTTTAAGTGATGGCATCTTCCCAGACTCCTTAAAAATAGCAAAAATTAGCCCTATCTATAAATCAGGATCGAAAACTGACCCTGGTAATTACCGACCGATCTCCGTGTTACCAGTTTTGTCAAAAATTCTCGAAAAAGTACTACATACAAAACTAGATCAATTCTTAACTTCCATCAACTTTATCTCAGAGCGACAATATGGGTTTAGATCTAAAAGTAACACACTCACAGCAACAATTGATCTTATTACAAGAATAAAACAAAATATTGACAAAAAAAATGTAGTTCTTGGTATATTTATCGACCTAAAAAAAGCATTTGACACTGTAAGTCATAAACTCCTACTAAAAAAATTAGAGGCCATTGGTATTACTGGAACAGTCTTGAAAATGTTTGAATCTTACCTAACAACAAGATTACAAGTCGTCAAAATCGATAGCAACGCTCAAAGTGACCCTAAGGCTATTACATGTGGAGTCCCGCAAGGCTCAATTCTAGTCTACATTAACAACATGCATGAGTTAGGGCTAAACGGACACATAACTCTATACGCTGATGATACATGCCTGTTCTACTTCGGCCAATCAATTCAAGATTTAATATCGCAAGCTCAATATGATTTGGACGTTCTTCAAAATTGGTTCCAACATAACTTACTAACTATCAACATCTCTAAAACCTGTTACATCCTTTTCAAAGCTATAAATAAACAAATACCTACGCATACACCGCTCACAATAAATAATATTCCGCTACAACTGAAAACTACTGAAAAATACCTAGGTTTACACATGGACACCCATCTATCGTGGAAAGCCCATATTGACTACATCAAAACAAAACTGGTAGCACTCCGAAGCTCCATCCGCCACATAGTGCGATGTATCCCAAGTAAACTACGTCTCACAATTTACAATGCGCTTGTAAAGCCGCACCTTCTATACCTTGTTGAAATCTGGGGAAATGCTGTCAAAACCAGAATATCCGAACTACAAATTTTACAAAATAAAATTATTAAAACTATTTTTAACTACCACTACCTAACACAAACTGATAAGATTTACAAAGAAACTAAATTAATGAACATAAAACAACTATACGTCTACAATACTTGCATTTTTATACGAAAAACCATGAATAAAAACGTTCACACGAATCTGCAGTTCACCAAACGAAAACAAAATGTTTCATACCCCTGCACTCGCCGCGGTAGCTTCATTGTTTTGCCAAAGACACGGACTAACTACGGTAAAACTATGATAACTTTTGAAGGTGCGCACCTCTTCAACAAAATACCTTCGGATATAAAAAAAGTAACCACATTTAACTCGTTCAAAAAGCGTCTTAGTGAACATGTTCTTAAGATGCAAATTTAAATAATAAATATTTTGTTATTTAAATTTGCGTCTTGTTACTGAGTACCTAGATCTGCATGATTTATACGCTATGCTGTTATTAGCTTCATTTGTGTGCTAAACTTTTAAGTAACGTCCAATTAAGTTGTTTTGTTTACTAAATTGTCTTTAAGTACCTATATTTAAGATTTTGTGTGACGACGAACTACCTAATTTACTTATACGATGTATTCTCATGTAAGTGATGTTATAATCTTTAATGAGAATAAATGTCTTTAAACCTGTCAAGTATGACAATTAGCTGTGAGTAATATTGGCCGTAAAAGCAATACAATACAATATTACTTTATTGCACACCAAAAACTACATGAAAATCTTAAAAACTAAAATACATTTTTCGGCAGTACAAGGGCGACCTTATCGCCTAAAGTGATTTCTTCCAGGTAACCTTTGGATGGACAGGAACTTATGGAAATACGAAAAGGGTATTAGGTGGTGTACCTACATAAAACTAAATTAAAATTTTAGAAAAATAATAATATTAAAACTAAGTACTTAAATAAATAAACAAAAATAAATATAATATAAATGAATAATTATAAATATTATAAATAAATATAAAAATATATCAATACAAATATATAGTTTATTATTATGCGTACCGAATTAGCAAAGAGCGAAATAATGGTTAAAAACGAGATTTTTAAAAATGGGCAGTGATTGGGCCTGTCTGATGCCAACAGGCAGCTCATTCCACAGCTGGACAGCTTGCACAGTAAACCCTTTACTATAGGATAGATTGATGTGGGATAATGTGTGGAGCTTAAGTTTAAGGTAACGAAGGTTTCTTTCTCTCTTCTAAGGAAGAGAGAAAGAAAAGATTTTTAGAGGAAGCTTAGGTTGTTGTATAAAATCATGACATAAAAACATAACAACATTTTTTACATTCATTTTATTATAACCACTGACAGACGTTACAGATGATACTTTGTCTTACTTATTTTACTCAAAAGTATTTGCTAGACTTCGTTATAATTGCTAATTAGAAAAAGACTACAAAAGCACGAACAAAACCAAACAGTAGGATAATGATGTTAGACGTTACAATTATAATAATAATAAGATACTTGACAATGTATTTCCAGCGCAAGGAAAATACTCTACACATCTTTCGTCTTGTTTCAATGAAGAGAGGTGTTGATTAAAAAATAATAAAAGTTAATGAAGTCGAACCGACGTAAGTAGTGGTAGCGGCGCTCGAGGGCGCGCTAAACCTTAGCTCTAATTAAAGAGGGAAAACATGAGCTCCTCTGGTCTGGTTTAAATAACATGGATACAGGAGAAAATACACTACATTTCTATTGGAAACGCAGAATGTTGGACGTACGAGTTTGCTTTCAATACCTAACTGAGAGTCGTTTTTTTGTAAGCATCTCGTTTTGAAATTACAACGGGATTTTGCTGAAAAATTATAGATACGAGTAGGTAAGTATCTATAAAATGTTAGTTGGTAATGTTGTGCTGGTCGTTAATACAATTAATTTAAGTTATAACAAACAAAAAGTTAGGAAAACGTGGAGGCCTATGTCGAAGGACAACCGAACCAGCAACTGGTTGCTGCTAAATATTTTAACTTTAGTTATGTATTTTGTAACATTAAATTAAGTTAAGACACTAATGGTCAGTGGATAAAGGTCTTATCTATCTATCTATCAACTCAACTACTCAACTGCCGTCTTTATACTTGTTCACTCTACAAAACTTCAAAGCTAGAGTGAATAAGTATCTTATAGGTCGTCGTGCTCCATCTTAGACCACAACGTCGCTTAACATCAGGCGAGTTGGTGGTCAAACGCAGACGTATTCTACTTAAAAAAAAAAAATCTATCTAACAATTAATTTTATAAATTGTTTAACCCACAAAATTAATTAACTAAACTTAGCACACTTATTCTTTGCGCTCTTCTCTAAATTGTTTATTTTTATTGCTTTTAAATAATTAACTCACTACAATTTAACATCCTTATTAATTACGTTACTTTTATCTCGGAAATTCTAAAAATGGACGCGTAAATGAAAATATGATAATTCAAACAGGGTGTTTCGCAGATTCTAAAAATAGACACGTACCTACATGAAAATGTTATAATTGAACAGTGTAGCATATACAAAAGTAGGTATAAGGCGCTATTGTTAGCTCAGCCATTACACCCTGTGAGTGTGTACCGACCGTGTGTACCAGCCTAAAGTTTGCCTTGACAGAATTTCCAACCTCTGAAACACCGCAGCATGTCTCTCCATTAGCTCAGTCCTAATTACGAACCATCAGTAGAGATATCCAAAGCCAAGTCGGTCGAAAGCGCACAGATTATTCCAGAGACTTTACTTTTTAAATAAATAAATAAATAAATATTCGGGACACTTGAACACACGGTCGTCTGACCCCAAACTAAGCAAAGCTTGTACTATGGCGGCCAGAGACTGATATATATACTTATATACTTTTAAAAACATACTTAAATAGATATTAACACCCAGACATAGAACAAACACAAATATACATCATATGAATGTTTGCCCCAGGTGGGAATCGAACCCACGCCCCCTAGATCAGAAGGCAGATTCACTACCGACTGAGCCACCGAGGCAGTTAACCCCTGACGCAAAAACGACGGGGTGGTTTAAGTTTGACGTCTCTCTCTCTGAATGTCTGTGTGAGTGTGTGTGAATGTGTGTGTGCGAACGTGTGTGTCTGTGTGTGTGTGTGTGTGTGTGTGAGCGAACTGATGAACCGATTTAGATATTTTTTAAAGTGAATTTTTCGGGTGTTCTTAGCTATGTTTGATGAAAATCGAGGTCAGGGATTTTTAATTTTAAATTTTTGACTATGTGACGATACTGGCAAGTCACTGGTATAGTCACGCTTGCCCATAACAGTTCCACTCAGAATATAAAGTAACGTGGCGCAGATTACACAGCGCTCGTCACCCTGAGATAATAGATGCTAAATCTCTTTGTGCCCAGTAATTCCCTCACTGCTTTTCAATTTGGAAAACAGTAATGTTTACACACTACCGAAAAAGTTTTAATAGACAGGTAGATATTTACACTAACGTATAATTTGAGCTTTTCTAGTCAATAATTATTATTATGTATTACATAAAATGTAATACATAAAATGTAATACATTTTATGTATTACATCTAAAAATTTAGCTGACTGATATTCTGAGTTAAAAGCAGTTGGAAGTATTTATAACTAGATGTCGCTGACCCATAATGCTTTTTTTTTAAGTTAAACATAGTAATCATACTTTAAAATTTTATAGGCGAAAGTTTGTGAGTGTGTTAGTGTGTATGTATGTTACTTCTTCACGCTCAAACGAATGGACGGATTTTGATAAAATTTGGTATGGAGGCAGCTTATACCCTGGATACATAGATATGGACATAGGCTACTTTTTAACCGCGGGTAAAACCGCAAAGCGCTTCTAGATCTTAACTGTATGCAAAATTCTTGTTGGTCTATACTCATAAATAGGTACACAATGTATCGTTACTGCACTGCAGGTCATAACCATCATTGTTAGATGTTCTTCAGTTTTTTTAAGACAACAGACCATCACGGTTCAGTTAACCATCTGGCCATTGTTACTCTGTAGCATCGAAGCATAATCCCTCCATCGACATTCTGATCACGCGTCGTCGTAGTTTCTATGAGTGCGGAACGTCGCACAATCTGCTGTCGTCGTCAGAAACTATCGAAAGGGTCGCAAGTTAAGGCAAATTATGTAGATTGGAGACCAATATGTGGTGTTTAGTAAAATAAGGACAACAAATGAGATGGTCAGTCTTACTAACCACGGAACTCGCCCAATGTTTAGATACTTTTTTTTTTATGTAGAATAGGTCGGCATTTGATCACCAACCAGCCTGATGTTAAGCGACGTTGTGGTCTAAGATGGAGCACGACGACCTATAAGGTACTTATTAACTCTAGCCTTGAAGTTTTGTAGAGTGAAGAAGTACAAAGACGGCAGTTGAGTGAGGCGCTACAAGTGCGCTACTGCTCAGACCCGTCTTCGGAACGGTTACACCGGAATACATCCCATACATATTTACCATCTTCCTAGAAAAGGTCGGTTTGAACTGCCGCAATTTGGGGGTCTATATAGTTCATAGTCATTTTATTGTATTTCTGCTTGTGGTCCATAACTTTGTAGTTTTTTACTACAAAAAAAAGTACCTCGTCTATCTCAAAACATAGTATAGCACTGTCATAAAAACTACGGGATAAGAGATAGAGATACTAAACATTAAAAATTACAGGTAACCATAGACATCAAATACAGAGTAATATAATAACTGGATCTAAAACACAGACGATTTTCTTATAAAATGAATAAATAAAACCGTAAAAGATAGAAAAGATTAAAAATTTCTCAGAACTAACGAACCTTTAATAAAGTAATTTTATTTTCAAGGTAAAACAATAAGGTAGGTATTAAAAATAGGAATACTGCCAGGGATATTATATTTTTGTATCTACTTATAGTAGATTAACTTAACCCACGCTGTGTTGTAAAGTATAGTTTTATTATTTTCTCTAGCTAGGAAACTGAATCCTACGCTTAAAGAGGATCACTAGAAAACCGGAGCAGCATTAAAACGGATTCCTCGAACAGTGAACCCTATAATGCGCTACAATCCACATCACAACGATATAAAATACCCAGCGGAAAATAAAGTGCATTTTAGTTTCCTGAAACAAGAACGAGTACGCCTACGAACCATCAGCTGTGACCTATTACCAACAAGTAATGTACATGGTACACTTTGCTTCAAACGTTAAATATTCCGCAGTAAGGGTTTCCATATTCAAAAATTACACTCTCCGAACTTTTTTATGCAATAATTTTGCTTTCTTCTCAGACGAATAAATATAATATATCGTCCGGCTAAGTGTGGGTGTTGTATTACACCTCTGCCAGCCCCCTTAGGGGCAAGGCGTGACGATGTGTCATGTTATATTATTATGTTTTTCTCAGACAGTTATGCTAACATTCCGTCTTCAGGTGTCGTCAATTCAAATATGTATAACTAGCTGCGCCCCGCGGTTTCACCCGCGGTTAAAAAGTATCCTATGTGCTATTCTAGACTATAATCTATCTCTATCTAGACATATAATATAAATTTCTTTTAGATCTGTTCAGACGTTCTGGCGTGAAAGAGAAACAAACATCCATCCATCCATCCATCCATACATCCATTCTTACAAACTTTCAATTTATAATATTATATAAGTAGGAGGATGTAAGAACCAGTAGTCAATGACCAGTAATGACGTGGCTCCCTGTCACCTGCGACACTGAAGCCTTAAGGAAATTGAGCCTTCACAGTTAACTTTCTATTTAGTCAAAATACACCCTCTCACCCTTTTTATTAGTTACGAAAATTTCTAAAACATACTTCCAAAAAATCAATCTAATAAAATTTCCCAGTATTCTATCAACAAAATCTAAACCACTTAAAATATTCCACTCTCAAATATTTATCACCAGCTTCAATATTGTTTGCTTACTGTAACTTCTAAACCAATTAAGGCAACTCGTGATCGTCTTGAAGTGGCAGTTTCAGTACAAATTAACTAGGAGCGAAGTCCGCCAATTGGATTTCTGGTCACGACCGGGCTGAATTTAGATGAGTGTATCAATGTATATGGTCAGAGCTTCGCGTGGGCCTCGCAAAATACTTCCCCTTGATGAAATTGAAGATTACCTAATAACGTATTCATAATAATCCGATCGGGCGGATATAAAACTTGATTGAATATGGATGGGCCCTGAAATTGTGTGGAGTATAAATAAAATGTAAATCATGGGAAAAAGCAAGTGGTCAAGCCGTGTTTTGATACAGTGTACGGTCGTAAATTTCAATCTTATTTTATGTAGGTACTACCCTACATGGTTAACGCTTGGGTTTTTTATGATAGGTAGGTATGCTGGACGTTTGAGCGGAGCTCACAGATTTTAAATGACGGTATGATTCAGTTGGTGGATCGAACACTTTGGCACGCCGTTATGACCTCTGCAGTTTGACTCCAAAAATCAAAATTAAGTGACAACATGATTAGTTAAGGTCCTACAATAACATCCTATTTAATAATATATATCCTATAATACGAGTATAGTCCTATACTAATAATATGAATCACTTAGCCCATCAATATCGCAACAGCTTCCTAATAATAACAGACGAAATATTTCACGCGCAGGCGAACACATCACGGTTCGAGGTCCAAAATCGTGTGACGAGTGCCTTATCACCCTTGCCTGGAGGCAAGCCTACCCTCCTTCCGTTACAGTTATTGCCACTTATATTTAAGTGCCACTAACTTGATATTATAGAAAAGTACGTAACAAGAGAGGTAGTAAAAATCGTATGTAGATTGTAGATATTGTAGAATAACTTGAAGGTTTGATATGCGATCATCAAGTTACTTGGAGGATTCAATTTATAAAATACGATCTATAAAAAAGTTATTGCCAAAAAAAAAATCAAGAAACTTTAAACCGGTACTTATACGTAGATGTCAATTGATACTTTGATTTTGAAACTTGTAATATTTATTACCACAAACTTTGACCTCAATTTATTTTGTACTAGCTGCGCGCCGCGGTTGTACCCGGGGTCCCACAGGAACCGTAATTTTTTTAAGGATAAAAATAATAATAAATAATATAATAAATTCGGGACACTTCCACACACGGTCGCCTGACCCCAAACTAAGCAAAGCTTGTGCTATGGCTGCCAGGGACTGATATACATACTTAGATATTTTTAAATACATACTTAAATATATATTAACACCCAGACATAGAACAAACACAAATGTTCATCACATAAATGTTTGCCCTAGGTGGGAATCGAACCCACGCCCCCAAGCTCAGAAGGCAGGTTCACTACCAACTGAGCCACCGAGGCAGTCAAAAAAAAGTACCCTATGTCCTTTTCTGTACCCCAGATAACATGTATGCAAAATTTCAAAACAATCGGTTGAGTGGTTGAGACGTGAAAGCGTCACAAACAAACAAACTCACTTTCGCATCTATAATATTAATTAGGTTAAGTTAGGTCATACTCGTAGTATACAAAACAAAATACTATTACTTACCTTGCTCACTAGAACATTTAACTCAATCACTGTCAAATAAACTAATCACCCTACTCAAAGAACTCTAAAGACTTCCGCCAAGTAGCCACTAGTATGTATAGATATTACCTAGTTGTAAGCCAAATTTTGTGAGACTGTAATTTATTTATTATATTATTTGAAATTTGAAAAAATAATGCCCCTCAGTTTCTTGCCTGTTCTTCTGAGTAGAGGCTCTTTATCCGAACAAGGCGTTCGAGTCTATTTAAAAAACTTTGTATCTTTGATACCTAAATTGAATAAAAACATTTTAACTTTGACTTTGACTGTTTTTATTTTTGGTACTATCAAATCTAGACCTAGAGGGTGAGTCCTAAAATTCATAACAGGAACTAACGGCGACGGCCCGTGTTGAGCGAAGGCATATTTTATCACTTTTGGCGGATAAAAGCTATCAAGTACACCTGAGTCTTATTTTACGCCCGACGTGCCAATATCCCTCTAGCTAGACTATGTATGAACTAGGTGTTTACGGCTTATGATCAGCTGCAGAACATACGTAATGTGTAATAGTTTTGGAAATATATACTTAACATATCGTTACGCCTTTCCCCGAGGGGGCTGGCAGAGGTGTAATACAACTCCCACACTTCGCCGGACGATATTCCAGGGGCGAACCCAAACCCCATCTACCGGGCTCCAGTCATGTAGCAGATGACATACAATACGCACATAATTATGCTCACACAATGAACAAATTCCGCTTCCTCTGGCTTGTGAGCCGGGCCTTCTCCAACTAGGCTAAAACGCTTTACAAAAAACTAATCACAGTTAACTGTGTGTTAGAATCGCGAATTAACTCTTTTTCTCTTGGTATTAGGTAAGTCTTCTTTTTCCCTTTTTTATCACTCTCTTAGGCCCGCATGCTAAGAGGACGCTCAGTCTTGAATCTCGATTTAAAATTGGTTTTACCATACATAAATACAGTTTTAATCGATATTCAACATGCCTAGCGTCGTTAGCATGCGGGCCTACGACTGTCTTCCTCTTTATTCCCCTGTTGAAATCCAAATACGTTTTATTAATTTTACTCAATTTCCCTTTAATTATGTTAGTCCATATAATGGTGGACTGAAAAACATAGTAACTACATAATTCAAAAATGAAAATCACACTTAGAATGTATGTATATCTCTTAATAATTTTGGAAATAGGTACTTACTATAATTGGACGTTGTTTCTGAAAAACGTTCCATAATAATCCACATGGGTTAAGTTTTTGGGAAATCGCGTTTAAAGTTCAATCCGGTATTACTCAGCGTAAACGTGTAATTATCTAATATTTAACTTTAATTATCGAAACATATCGTAACACACTTTAAATTAATGTTTGCTTTAATTTTACAACCTAGGTAGTTTTTTTGATAAAACTAAATTAATTTCTTTGGAACGTTTTTGAGAAATTGCTATACACATGGCATAGTAAAAATGTAAGATTCACTAAAACGTTTCAAGTAAAAAGAGTATAAAAAAACAATCCAGCAACTTGGAATGTTTTATAGAAACGAGTTAAATTCTTTATTGAACTAATTTAAAAAAAAAAATAGGATTCAGGTTGTTTGGAACGATTTAGAGAAAGTGATATCTCCTGTATTGGCTCATATTTAATACATTAAAAACGATCCTAGTGGCTTGAAACGTTTTAGATAATAATTATGTCATATTCCTCCAATAGGAGATTTTTATTTAATTAAAACGTTCCAAGCGGATTGGATCATTTTAGTGATTTTAATTTTGAGTGTTTTAGTAATGTAAATAAATAAGGGAAAACGATTCAAGTTACTTGGGTTGTTTTTGCTTTATAAATATTTGCGCGTTTCATACATGTGGGTTGGGCTACTATGTCTTGATTTCATATTTAGAATGAGGAGAGGGTTGCCATATTTTATGAGGTAATAAATATGAATGACATGAGAAGATTGGCATATTTAACTCAATTTTGACTGGTTTGTGGGTTGGAACGTTTTTCAGAAACTACGTCCAATTGTAACACAAAGCCCTTCATGACGAGCTAGAGGAAACATACAGTACCTATTTATCTAATTTTGACTGCCTCGGTGGCTCAGTTGGTACTGAACCTGCCTTCTGAGCTTGGGGGCGTGGGTTCGATTCCCATCTAGGGCAAACATTTATGTGATAAACATTTGTGTTTGTTCTATATCTGGGTGTTAATATGGATTTAAGTATGTATTTAAAAATAGCTAAGTATTTATATCAGTCTCTGGCTGCCATAGTACAAGCTTTGCTTAGTTTGGGGTCAGGCGACCGTGTGTGGAAGTGTCCCATATTTTTTTATTTTTTTTTATTTATCTAAGTTAATAACATACTTAAGCATTAAAATACAACTCTGCCAAACTTTAATTACCTACCATAACCTGTACCTATACCCTACCTCCCTAAATACCCATGGCATAATAATAAACTCCGCCAGGTATACGAGTAGCATTCCGAGTTCAAAAATGGTCAAGTGGGCACCACATAGTGACGTCAATCGATGCTTAAGCAAGACCCAAAATGTCATTCACAAAAAGTTCGAAAGAGACGATGACAATAACAAGTGACGTCATTACGTGTTGACTCCCGGAATAGACCATGTTTTTTTAGATCATGCAAATACCTGTTTTATTATAATAGGCAAAGGGTGACCCATCCAAGAAATAAGCACTCGAATAAACATCGAAATAAAATATCTCAAATCCTCAACCATGTCACGAATCGAGGTCAGGAATTGACAGTCGATATCAATAATTCAGCATCCAGAAAAATTAAAGGTATCCGTATTCGACGTACGGTTTACATGCCTCGCCTAGATACCGATCGGCACAGACTAGGAACGCAGAGATAACAAACTCAACAATACATTAAAAGAAAAAGAAAAAAAACCCGACTGATAACACTGGCCTAATTTTTTTTTTTCTTTTGGTGCAGCTCTGTTCGCATCTGTAGTCGGTAAAGTAGGTAGTATGAACTACATTGCTGCTACTAGCTTTCAGCTGACAGCTCTGGTTTACCTAAAATTCTTATTTTTAATTTTTTACGGTTTTATTCAAAATCAAATTCAAATGCAAGTAGTTCAAGAAGTTGCATTAACGATCCTGATATTATTATGTTTTTTTACTTATGCGTTGAGTATAATAATATAATGAAAAATCAACGGAAACCGATTATAATGACACGGTAATTCGCTTGTATTCTGTATACTTTCTTCCCCATGAACAAGAGCTGCTATGAAAAATGTGACTAGTTTTCTCGTTTCAGCTCACAAAATATACCCAAAATCAGGTCTAAAATCTTAGGCACCGAGGGCCGCATATGCCCGCGGGCCGCGGGTTACCGCGAATATACCGACCGATGGTCTACGCGAACGAAGTCGTGGGTAACAGCTAGTCCTTTATAAATATTTAATGCGATGGCAGCCTAGTTGGGAGAAGGTCCGCCTCTCAAGCCAGAGGGAGCGGGTTCGAACCCAGCCGACGGCACGCACCAATTTGTTCATTGTGTGAACATATATGTGTATTGTATGTCTTCTGCTACATGACTGGAGCCCGGTGTATGGCGACAGGCTCGCCCCCTGTCACATTTGGGACTGAATATCGGCCGGCGAAATGTAGGTGTTGTATTACACCTCTGCCAGCCCCCTCGGGGAAAGGCGTGACGATATGTTATGTTATAAATCCTACTAATATTATAAACGCGAAAGTTTGTGAGAATGGATGGATGGATGGATGTTTGTTACTCTTTCACGTAAGAACGGCTCAACAGATCTGAATGAAATTTGGCACAGAGATAGAATATAGTCTAAAATAGCACATAGGATACTTTTTAAAAGCGGGTGAAACCGCGGGGCGCAGCTTGTGTTTAATAAAACTTATTACAATACTTACTAGTGGCTCTACCTCGCGGCCGACCTGGAGCCCTATTCGGAGATTTGAGATTTTCATCTCACTTTTTTCGTCCTTGTTGTCGTCGTTTGAAACGTCATAGGTGTGAAAGTGACCAAGATAAAATCTCATTTCATCTCACGCGTAGGAATAGCCCCACTGTTGTACTCCTATTAAGGTCGCATTCCTTAACCAATTTCCGTTAAATTTTGTGAGCATGTTCGATATTATACAGAATTTTGTGACAAAAAACATCTAGAGTCAACTGGGGCAAATTGCTCTGTGGGGCAATTGCGTCTTTTGATATTTACTGACAAATTGAACTTACTCACAAAACTTCAGGAGAATCAACAACAACAATTAGAATTTGTATGCAAAATGGTTACTACTAACTTACTTAACAAACTTGCACACCGATTTTAGAATTATTTACGTTTTCAAAAGAAAACGTGTTTGCAAAATTGCCCCAAAACCATAAGGGGCAGAAGCCACTAATAAAAAAAAAAAGCTTCCAATTCCGAGTAATAAAGTATTGTGGGTATTTATCTACTGTCACATCCCTCGTTTTCTCACATCTATTTTGACGCTTCAAAACATCTCTTTGAAGTTATTTTTGCGAAAGACCGCTATTTTAAGAGTCCACGTGTGTGCGATCGGGCCCAAGAATCCAAGGTTTAAAGGGTTCATAAATCACAAAAGTCGCTTACGTACGGTCCGGACCGAATTAGCTTTGTTAATTGTGATCTGTTTTGTTGCGGAGCTTTTATTTATGATGTTAATTAAAATTTTGGTGATAACATGAAAATATTTCATATTTTATGAATTACGAGTACTTTTGGGGTATAAATTGGGAATCGGTTTTGCGGATTAAAATTTAGGTACCGCACAAAATTCCAGCTTAAGCGTTCGATGTGCTATTTGTAACTTTCAAGTTTTATTAAAACATTAAATAAATTGACTAATTGGAACCCACTATTTTATACATGAGTAAAATAAAATCTTTTCGTGAAACTATAGAGTAGAGCATCCTAAATTAGTTATAGTCAACTGGGGCAAATGTGTCTTTGGGGCAATTGCGTCTTTCGAGAATTACTGACAAACCCTTCACAAATTGGGCGCCACCTACACCTTTTTTTATCTTTAATTGCAATAATCTGTACAAGATGGCGTTAGTTGCCTAATCTGTGAAGGGTTTGTCAGTCATACTCGAAAGACGCAATTGCCCCACAGACGCATTTGCCCCAGTTGACCCTATCTGAAGTTCTACTGTCTGTAGGTATTTAGGTAAAAACACGGTGGCGATCAATTGACGTCCAATCACAGTTCTATACGTCACTACTCTTCGTCAACGGTGATTGGGCGTCTGCCAATCGCTATTACGTAGTCGTGACTCACGGTGGCGTGATCAAGTTTTGTTTTTTTGTTTTGGAAAGATTTTAAAGTTTGTCTTCCAACTCGTCCTGATGGTACGCAATGGTAAAACTTAGGGTGAAACACTATAGGGTGTATGTATCACTAAACGATCAATCTCAAATCTTCTCGAATTTAAGAATTATCTGTGTAAAAGCTTTGCTACTACGGGTCAAGTGGACGCTATTTACACAGATTTTTCTAAGGCTTTTGATAAAATTAATCACAAAATACTATGTGGCAAACTTGCAGAGTACGGGTTTCACGGCAGCTTATTTAGATGGATAAGTTCTTATCTCAATAAAAGAAATCAGCTTGTCGCATTGAAAGGATATCTCTCATCTCCAGTGGAGGTTACATCTGGGGTCCCACAGGGGTCCCATTTAGGTCCGCTTCTTTTTGTCATCTTCATTAATGACCTCATCGAACGTCTCTCTTGTCAATGTCTCCTATATGCAGATGACCTGAAAATCTTTAACAACACCTCTACTATAAATGATTGCCAAAAATTACAAAAAGACCTAGATGTAGTTTCGGAGTGGTGTGCGGCTAATTACATGCATCTAAACATTAGTAAATGTTTTATTATATCTTTTACTAATAAGCGAAATAAAATAATCAATGATTATGTGATTAGCGGACAAGTCTTGGCACGCTCCTACATCGCTAAAGATCTCGGTATCCTCTTCGATGATAAGTTAACTTTTAGGCCACATTACGAACATATCACTAACAAAGCTAATCAGCTGCTTGGTTTTGTATTAAGGTCAACAAAAGGTTTCAAAAAGCCTAACAGTTATTTATATTTATTCTATTCGCTAGTGAGAAGTGTTTTGGAGTATGGTAGTGTGATTTGGTCTCCGCACTATAAAGTGCACTCAGACAGCATTGAGCGTGTTCAGAAAAAGTGTCTGAGAATACTTTGTTATCGCCACCACGTAGGACGCACTAATTTAAATTATGAAGGCCGATTACAAAAATACAATGTTCAGCCACTTAACTTACGCAGACAATATCTTGACCTAGTTTACCTCTATAAGATTGTCAATTCCTTAATAGATTCCCCTGACCTGTTGTCCCATATTTCTTTTAATATTAAATTCAGTTCTCGTAGAGCCAAAGTTACCAAACTCTTTGCGCTTCAAGCTTACAAGAATAATACCTCCTACTTCAATCCTATAGTGAGAATGGCCCGTCAGTTTAATGATTTATTAAAAAATAATTACGAAGTAGATATTTTTGATCGCAAGTATTTCAGTTATGTTAAAACCATTAAAGGTATCCTCCATCTATAACCCATCTTATTATATTAGTCTATTATGTAGTATGTTGTACCAGTAGATATAGTTTTAGTAAATACATAATTAGTAATATTAAGAATTCCGTTCAGAATCCTTGAGTTCAGTCTCATGACACATTTGCCTATGTATAATTTTTGGTTTTTCTGTACACACTATTTTTGGATGACAATCCAGTTCAAAACTAAGATGTATATATTGTGTTGGTATATCGATTGTTATTTGTTTGTGTGTCTAATAAATAAAATAAAATAAAATAAAATAAACGACGAAGATATTCTAGGATATCGTTGTACTCATCATGATGACCATGATAGAGCCAGGCAGGTATAACATGCAGTATGGCAGGCCGCCAGGTATACCGTTCAGAAACACCTAGTGACGTCAATCGGTGCTTAAGCAAGATCGAATTATGTCATTTGCAACAAGTTCGAAAGAGACGTATGACGATGACGTCATTATGTGATTGCTGAATGCTAGACCTTGTTTTTTGGATCATGATTATGACCAACTTTTACTCTAAGGCCAACATTGAAATCGCCTAAAAAATAAGCTGTTTTATACTCACAAAACGTCGATAAAGTGTATTGATCAGTCTTTTTCTCGATTTCCGGGGTTGGCTCCATAGTAAAAGTTGGTCATCATGACAAGTTAAATGATATCCTAGAATATGTCTGTCGTTTACAGATACACGATGTACAAGACATTTTTACATAGTCTAAAAGCTTTTACAAAACCATTCAGCGAAGGTTATTCCGATGAGATATGCAAAGCACACAACGCGCAAACGATCGCCCGCTCCCAAGAGCATACTGGGCCAAAATTGATGGAATACAAATGTCCTTGGGATCTCCTGGGGGACGGGACGTTAGACAACTAAAAAGGTCACATGGCTTAAAGAATTTCCAGCTTGGGAGTCGCATTTCAAGGCCATTCTTCGATAGTGCTAGAAACGTAATTATTTTATGAGGGTGGCACGAAAAATCGTCTATCTCAACTTCTAATGAGGAATAACGAAAGTTTACTCTACTTATTAGAAACATAACCGAAGTCTATAACTTATACTTTTTTTGACTGCTTCGGTGGCTCAGTTGTTAGTGACCCTGCCTTCTAAGCTTAGGGACGTGGGTTCAATTCCCACCTAGGGCAAACGTTTATGAGATGTACATTGGTGTTTGTTCAATGTCTAGGTGTTAAATATCTATTTAAGTATGTATTTAAAATTATATGTATGTAAGTGGATGTATGTCGGTCTTTGGCAGACGTAGTACAAGCTTTGCTTAGTTTGGGGCCAGGTGACCGTTTTTGTAAAATATCCCGAATTTATTTATTTATTTATACGGAAAATTCTTCATTGTTATTTATACCCCAGCGGTCACCCATCCGAAAACTGACCAGATCATAATAACTATTTGGATCAACTGTTAAGTGCAGAGTAGTAGCGCTGCCGTGAGCACTATCATGGGTACTAAATAAAAATTTCATATAGGTATTAGATCTTATTAATATAAAGTCAAGGTCATATTTGAAATCTAAATAACCACCAAGGTTCGTTTTATAGATTTCATTTCAGCAATAGAACTTATCCATCAAGTCCATCAGTGACAGCTTAAAATCTCCTAACAAGAGTATTTCGTTGATGTTGGCAAACAACTTCAGTGATTTCGACAGCTCGGTGATAAAGAAGATTGATTGCTTCACATTTATTTTTTCTCGACTTTTTCTGTACGAGTGTACTCAAAATCTTGCTTCCTTTTCCTAATCCTAACTATAGTATTAAGTATCATTCCAGCTAATATTATATTAATGCGAAAGTGAGTCTGTCTGTTTGTTTGTGATAGTAGCAAGTAGCGTGATAGCTTAGTTGGAAAAGGCCCGCCTCTCAAGCTAGACAAAGCGGATCGATCCCAGCCGACGGCACGCACCAATTTGATCATTGTGTAAACATATGTGCGTATTGTGTGTCATCTGCTACATGAATGGAGCCCGGTGTATGGCGACAGGCTCGCCCCCTGTCACATTCGGGACTGAATATCGTGCGACGAAGTGTGAGTGTTGTATTACACCTCTGCCAGCCCCCTCGGGGGAAAGGCGTGACGATATGTTTTGTTTTTCATTTTTAAATGAATTCGGGACACTTCCACACACGGTCGCCTGACCCCAAACTAAGCAAAGCTTGTACTATGGCTGCCAGAGACTGATACATACTTAGATATTTTTAAACACATACTTAAATAGATATTAACACCCAGACATAGAACAAACACAAATGTTCGTCACATAAATGTTTGCCCTAGGTGGGAATCGAACCCACGCCCCCCAGCTCAGAAGGCAGGTTTACCTTAAGCGGAACAACTTTGTTACGCTTTATCGCCCTTAACCAATACAGCAAATAGGGTACAGCAAAGAACATAGCAAAGAGCATTTCTTGAACGCGGTAACACCGCGGGACGCAGCTAGTCCTTCCTACTTAATATTATAAACGCGAAAGTTTGTATGTATGGATGGTTTGTATGGATGGATGGATGGATGTTTGTTACTCTTTCACGCCAGAACGGCTGAATAGATCTGGATGAAATTTGGTACAGAGATAGATTATAGTCTAGAATAGCACATAGGGTACTTTTTAACCGTGAGTGAAACCGCGAAGCGCAGCTGTATTTCATAAACTTGAGAGGTTTCTGTAAAGCATACTCGTATATCCCTAAAATACACGTTGATATATGAGAACATAAACTTAATACTCGACACGTCACGGGATGAGAATACACAGGTTACTTTAAATTAGTTTGCAAAGACAATGTATAGGTCTGTGAGTTAGTGTGCCGCACTGCGATAGTTTAGTTTCAGAGATTAGTATCTGCATATTGTATGTCAACGTATGGTTTTAACAACAGACTCGTGTTTTGATTTAACATAAGTTTTCTCTCAACGCCGGTCCACCTGGGTATATATTTTGCTTTACTCGCTTAAAATATTTACTTAGATGATATTATTGTAAAAGTAGGTATACTAGTAATAGGTACATAATATATTTTAATAATAAGATTAAGATGTATTTAGTAAGTATAATTTGTACTTCTTAATCGTTGAAATAAGGCCTAAAATCGTTCCTTACCTAACCAAATTTGACCTTAAAGCTTGTTTCAATGAATGAAATATTCTCTAATATCATTAGATAATGGAGTCTAAAGTATCATCAGTAGCTAAAATCTTTAAGATCACTTTTAAAATATTTAGGTGCTATTATATACTTACCTATTATACAGCTACAGAAAATGTTTGATGCAAAACGACCGTGTTCGCTGTAATGAATGAAGGGAACAATGCTAAAACGCGTTCAAGTGCAAATTCAAGGTACTATTGCACAGAAAATATTACTATTTCTACGCATTGCATATTTGTGCAGTTTTGTTGCAATAATCCTATCAATATTATGAACGCGAAAGTTTGTAAGAATGGATGTATGGATGTTTGTTACTCTTTCACGGCAGAACGGCTGAACAGATCTGGATGAAATTTGGCACAGAGATAGATTATGGTCTAGAACAGCACATAGGATACTTTTTAACCGCGGGTGAAACAGCAGGGCGCAGCTAGTACTTAAATAAAACTTGATGATTGTTTTTAACATATCGTCACTCCTTTCCCCGAAGGGGCTGGCAGAGGTGTATTATTATAATATATTCAGATATTCAGTCCCAAATGTGACGGGGGCGAGCCTGTCGCCATACACTGGGCTACAATCATGTAGCAGATGACATACAATACGCACATATGCTCACACAATGAACAAATTGGTGCGTGCCGTCGGCTGGGTTCGAACCCGCTCCCTCTGGCTTGAGAGGCGGGCCTTCTCCCAACTAGGCTGCCATCACTTATTCATCGATTTTTCTTAAGTCTTAAAAACTATTTTTAGAGAGATTCAACCACAAGTTTCCAAGTAAAATCAACATTTGCACGCAGACGGATTGGATTAAAAGATTCCTGGATTTGAAACGTCGAATAATGCCTATTTGCTTGTCTTGGTTTATTATTTTCCAATAGTGATTGCGAGCACCTGGATTTCGCCATTACTCTTTTAAAATTGCATACTTTATAGCGTCAATATTTCAGGAATATTGCAACATGCATACGATTTTTTTTTTTTTTTTAAATGTATAATAGGTCGGCGTTTGACCACCAGCTCGCCTGATGTTAAGGCGACGTAGTGGTCTAAGATGGAGCACGACGACCTATAAGGTACTTATTCACTCTAGCCTTGAAGTTTTGTGGAGTGAACAAGTACAAAGACAGCAGTTGAGTGAGGCACTACAAGTGCGCTACTGCTCAGACCCGTCTTCGGAACGACTACACCGGACTACTTCCCGAAACACGACTAGGTCATTTCACGGCATGGCTTGGTCCGATAGGTGGTAACTAGCCACAGCCGAAGCCTCCCACCAGAGTTCGCTACCCGGTTAGCACTACCCGGGGACCACGTGTAGGGAATCAGAATAGAGTACACTCCTACGGACGTGGGTAGCTCAGCCCCCAAAAGCTTTTTTTTGGGATCTACAACAAAAAAGTCGTGTTTTTTTTCTACTTGTTAAACAACTTCAAAAAGGCTCTCAATTCAACTGTATGTTTTTTTTCTGGATGCATGTTACGCGATTACTTCGCCTATTGTGAATCGATTTTATTGACTTTTTTGTTTGCTAGATCATACTTTAGAGGTGGTCCTGCATAAATTTTATCGAAATCGGTTTAGCAGTTTTTAAAATATCAACAAAAGTCTAGAAACTGTTCGCATTGAAGACAAATTATAGGATGGAAATACTTTTGCAAATGTTATGTTTGTCTGCCGACCGCTGCCGTTAAAAATCCATCGTGTGTAGCCACTTTTATGCTGCTTTTGCACCAAAGTTATGTATGGAAGTTGAGGAGATTACGTGTATCGAAACTGTATAACGTTGATAAGCCAACGTTATATACAGCCTGCCAGTATTGCCACAATCCACTGTATTGTTGTGCTTTTTAAGCTTTGCTTAATTCTTAATCACTTACGAAAACATTGATTGGGGTTCAATAAGGTTCATGTTCATGCCAACCTAGAGGAAAAGATGGAACACTGCGCTATATCTCGATAAAGCTACTTCTTTTTAAACGTGTGCGCGTGGTAATGTTGCCATGACAAACATTTACAATTGCACAAAAACTAATATTAATTCCTAAACTCTACGTTAGCCATTTCCGTTCCAATATACAACCTTAGTAGATTTAATATTCTAAAACTGCACATATTTGTAAGAGTTTAATGTTGCTGCTTTTTCAAAATTGACTTGTAAAAAAACCTGCAAAGTTTTTAAAAAGAACTTCAAAATGTAGTCCTGGCCACACTTTTATAATGCACTATGTTTAATTTATGTACAAGAAATTAAACCATAAACCAATGCTCATAATGTCGAGGTCAGAATGATCAAGCGAGTAGCGTAATTTTATTGCGTCAATGTGTTTGTGTTGTGTTCATAAACGACAGTATCATAGTTTTTGGATGGTTTTTGGTTTCACCTAAATCATACGCCGTGCGCCATCTTACTCTCTAGGTTGATCTGAGGTTCATGCAAGGAAAATGTACGAAAAGTACGAACGAAATGTACGAACTAATTTGGGCCACTGATGCTACCAGCACTTTTTGAGGACGGTAAATTAGATCGCTAAGGTACGTGACTCGTTTTACAATTATCTGGAAAAAGTAGGCTTGTTTCGACGTACGAAAAATGTATTAGGTAAGTTATTATCTTGGGGTAGCGAGGGCAAGTATAAATTATTAAAGGCAAGTTACGGCGGGTACTTGTGATAACTATTTTTAGGCATAGATTGGGAAATGAAAGGCGATGTTTTCTTTTCATTTCATCTATATATATAAAATTCAAAGTCCTGACTGACTGACTGACTGACTGATATATCAACGCACAGCCTAAACCGCTGGTCCTAGACACATGAAATTTGGAGGGTATGTTCTTTGTACAGTGTAGGCATCCACTAAGAAAGGGTTTTTCGAAATACTACCCCTAAGGGGGGGAAATGGGGGGTTCAAATTTCTATGAAACTTTTTATTCTCTGGGTCGATTGACCTACAAATTGGAACAAATACTCCTCAATTAAAATTATGAAACACGTGTATCACAGTTTTTCCAAAATCATCATCATCCTCATCCACCGACAGAGTCTAATAGGGCTTCTTTTTACTCCGAAAACTTTGTTGAGAAAGTTGTTAACCCACTACAAACGACGCTGTTATCATTCTTAGGGTTCCGTACTAAAATGGTGAAAGGAACCTTATCATGAAACTCCGATGTCTGTCTGTCTGTATGTCTGTGAGTTGATTATCTTGGAAACTGTAATAGCCAGCAACTTGGAATTTGGCACAGATCTAGATAACGGTAGTAGCGTAGCTACGTATAGTAGGTAGAACGTCACGCCTTTACCCTTTACCCTACAACACCCTCACTTCGCCGGTCGATATTTAGTCCAAAATGTAATAAGTAGCAAGCCTATCGCCATACATCTCCAGTCATGTAGCAGATGGCATTAAATACGAAGCTATCATTGCTTTTTCCATATGAATCTCCGTGTAAAATGTGTGAACTATATTGCTGACATTCTATCAGATTATCAGTAAGGGAAAAATACAAGAATTAAGTCCAAGCCTGTCAGAAGATCACAAGCGGCAAGTGAAGAGATTTTCTGTCAATAAAAATCAGGTAGATGAGCTAGGAGATGAAATTTATAATTATGTCTGTCTGATCTTAGAAGCAGTATTTAGCAAAAATAGACGAAGTCAATAGAAGAAGCTGCTTTAGTATTAAGAAGACAAAACCTACTACGGGTTGTCTTTGCTTCGAAGAAGTCTTAACTAAAGGTCTGCCAGCATACTGACTGGTGTAGTTTCCGAATGAGTCTGTGTTTATGCCCCTTTGAGTTAAAAAGAGTGCAGTTTCCCCTCAAAGTCTGCTTTGCCATGACCATAAATAAATCTCAAGCCAAACTCGTAATTGACTAAAATGCTTTTCACACGGTTAGTCATACGTGGCCTGCTACAGAGTAAGTTCATGCATGGAGCAGCCAAGTTTTTCTAAAAAAGATAAAAATTAAAATTAGGTTTTCATTGTAAACATTATTAATTGTCAGTTATCTACTTTCGGTTGTCTTCTAATTTTATGTTTTCACACACGCTTTAAGTTCTGTTGATACCATACTACTACTAATACTTTTCTCATTCCAGAGATAGTTTAGTTAACTAAAGAACTTCGTCCATATTGCTCTGCTTGGGATATTGTCAGTTTGTGTATTCAATTGAGAGCGAGTGTGACCGCTTATAATATTTATTTCTGAAGATAAAAACGTCATACATTTTGTGTAAGCCACGCGGGCGAAGCCGCGGGCAGAAGCTAGTTAGATATAATGTACTAGTTGCACCTCACGGTGTTACCCGTTGATAAAAAGTAGACTATGTGAAATTCCAGACTATCCTACTCCTACTAATATTATAAACGCGAAAGTTTGCAAAAATGGATGGATTGATGTTTGTTACTCTACACGCCAGAACGGCTAAACAAATCTGGATGAAATTTGGCACAGAGATAAATTATTATAGTCTAGAATAGTACATAGAATACTTTTTAACCGCGGGTGAAACCGCGGGGCGCAGCTAGTATAATATATATCTGTGCAAATTTCATCCAGATCCCTTCAGCCGTTATAGCATCAATCACGCTTAACAAACACCCATACATTCATGATCCAAAAAAACAAGGTCTAGCATTCCCGGAGCAAACACGTAATGACGTCACTCGGCTCATCATCCGTCTCTTTCAAACTATTTGTAAATGACTTATTTCGGTCTTGCTTAGGCATTGATTGACGTCACTAAGTGTTGCCCACGTGATCGGAATGCTATGCCTGGCGAAGTATACCGGGTGTAAGGAGACCGTTCTCGAAAACGAAAACTGGGAATAGTGGTGGGGATTACTAATACAAAGCGACTAAAAAAAACACGAAAAAAAGACTTTTTTTTTAAACTTAAAATCTGATATTTTAACATCGACACAAGTTATACAAGCTTTAAAAAGCTAGTTTAAACACCAATTACCAAAAAAAAAAAAAAATTTACCCTAACGGCAGTCTAATACTAAATGCCTAACAGCTGACGCTAGAGGTGAACGCCCGCACACAGCTGCGCGCGGTCGCGACCTAGGTGCCGCGCCGCCCGCGCCCTCCGCTGTCTCGGCGCGCGCGCGGCCCGCGGCGGCGCGTCGTCGCACTTTCCGTAGGTACTGGCGCCGACCATTGACCCCCGCGATATAAACGCGTTACATTGCTGGTTTGCAAATTTCTAAAAGTTTAAAATAACAGTTATATGGCTAATAGTTAGTGGTTTCGGGTTGTGTATAGATAGTATAATAACGGCGTTTCGGCTTCGAGAACGGTCTCCTTACACCCGGTATTATTATACCATCCATCCAAACTTCACATTTATGATTATGGGAGTGATGTGTGTTGGATCTTTGTCAAGTGTATTTTTGGACGTCTGTCCTGTTTTAGCGCACATTGATTTTTGTTATGCGAGATGTGGAGATGTTTTTATTTAGAAAATGTTAAAAATAGATCCGTATTAAAGAAATATTTGTAGGATGTGATTGGAAGCTTCATTAAATTATAGGTAAGTAAGTACATAGATGACTTCTCAAAATTAGAAGTATTTTGTTACTTCCCGCATCACATTCTCGCTTCTCAAGGGTAAAAATTTAGTTTAGTATAATCTCAAAAGCAGTAAGTAATTATTGTCTTATTAAGTAGATATCACATATCGTCACGCCTTTCCCCCGAGGGGATTGGCATTGGTGTAATATAACACTCACACTTCGTCGGGCGATATTCAGTCCCAAATGTGACCGGGGGCGAGCCTGTCGCCATACACCGTGCTCCAGTCATGTAGCAGATGACATACAATATGCACATATGTTTACACAATGAACAAATTGGTGCGTGCCGTCGGCTGGGTTCGAACCCACTCCCTCTGGCTTGAGAGGCCAGAGCCAGAGGCCAGGTGGAGAGAGTTAAGTAGATATATACAACTAAATTATCATAAAAAATCTTCACATTAACATTTTTACTAACTTAAGCTTTTTGAGATTTTTCAGAAATAAATAGCGCGGGTTGAAGTCAACGGCTAGGCCTAAATAAGCAATCATTAAAATTAGGTTTAACCTTACTAAACATAAAATATACTTCATACTAGACTAGACATCTTGAACTGGCATAGTATTATACCACGAGGATGCTAGCCAGCGTACTCTCATTCACTACTTTACTACTTTTGTACTTTTTTTGATGAATCAATATTTAACACAAAGCGCTTGTTGTCTTTTCTAGTGCCTAACTACGTAGTTAGGCACTAGAAAAGACAACAAGCGCTTTGTGTTAAATATTGATTCATCAAAAAAAAAGGAAAAATAAGTACAAGACAGAATCACTTTTCTCAAGTCAAGTTTTGAGTTTCGAAAAAAACACGCAATATATTCATTGTGTCGTGCTCCTGCGTAAATGATAGCCGTTTCGAAAAATATGTTCGCAATTGCATCTCTATTTTTTTTAAATGGTTTTAATATATGTACAAGAGAGGTGTACCTACTAATTAATAAAAAAACCTATAAAGCTGCGTACAGACCAAAGCAAACGAAGGCCAACGGTATGCTGCGTCTCGTTTTATTTTATTGAAACGAAACGGGACGCAGCGCATTCTTTGGCATCCATTGCCTTGGTGTGTACTTAACAAGGAGAAAATATTCTTGTAAAATTGAAACTCTTTTTGGCCGTCCCATCACGCTGTATAGCACCTTCATTACCCAGCTCTCGAAAACAAACGAGGCGGTACCCGAACATTATTACCAAGTAATCCGCGTTTA
The DNA here is from genome assembly GCA_911728515.1 of Peribatodes rhomboidaria. Lineage (NCBI taxonomy): Eukaryota > Metazoa > Arthropoda > Insecta > Lepidoptera > Geometridae > Peribatodes > Peribatodes rhomboidaria. Next base: position 7,942,148 of record OU452168.1, read on the forward strand.
CTGAAAGACGCTACAAATTCTGTAAAGGTGAAAAAGTGCTCAATTTGTTTAGATGGCCAAAAGGTGTTATATAAACAGTATACAAATGGACTTTCCTAACGAAGACCTTCCTACGATTGAACATAATTCAAGGCCAAAGTATAAAACGCTGTGTTTTGTGTATATTGTAAAATTAACTTTGTCCGCTATAAGTACTTTATGAAACTAAAACACCAATTTTATTAGGTAACTATACATTCAGTTAACATTGTTAAATTTCAAAGCGAAAATTATTCGGTTCATATTTCTGTTTCAATTTGGTGAAGGAATTTTACGAGTTTTAATTTAATTTGATGTTTGTTCAACATCAAATTTTAACAAAGATGTAATTACAAAATTACTGCGTTACAGCCAAAAATTATTTTGTTACACCTCAGATGAAGGATTTTTGCTTGTTTCGAATTCGTTTGTTCATTTGCTCCATTTCTTTCTTAGTTTCTCTCGAGATAATATAATTATTTTATTGTATCTTTAACTTTTGCAAATGTTATGTTTGTCTGCCGACCACTGCTGTTTAAAATCCATCGTGTGTAGCCATTTTTATGCTGCTTTTCCACCAAAATTTTGTATGGAAGTTGAGGAGTATGAATACGCGTATCGAAGCTGTGTAACGTTGATAAGCCAACGTTACACACAGCCTGCCAGCACTGCCACAAGCCCATACTGTATTGTCCGTAAGGTGGTAAGAAGATTTGCCTTTACCTGTGTTTTTGCCTTTTTATTAATTCTGTGTGCAATGTTTTGGATAAGAAAAGGCTGTTATGAAACAAAATACCGGCGTAAACAAGCAGTTAGATGCTCTATTTTGATCGAGTGAGACGCGTTTCTTTTTTTTTCTTTCTTCCCCATTCAGGGGAATTTGGCGTCGCACGTCATGTGCATTTGCCAGTGTCAAGTACTAATCACTCGTTTTCACATAATATATGATGGGATGACGATGATGAGGTGATGATGAAGATTATGATCCCTCCCCTTTCCCCATTCCAGTAAAATTATGGACACTTTACTGGAACTTTAAGTGAAGTTTTGCAGAGAGCACAAAAAGTCGCGTTTCGCAATGTTTGGATCATTTGCCCACTTTAACGAACCTACACTCGTGCACCTTAACGAACCTTAACGAACGGTAAACGTTAATAATCCACCATTATTACACGTTAACACTCGAAGAATCACAAGTTTTAGTAAATACATACAAAATACAAAATCACGACACAATCTTTTCGGTTCCCGCCAAAACTCGACGCGTTTCTTTTGTTAGAAAAACATACTAAAGTATTTACAATTTTAATAGGGTTATAGATTTTATTTTTAATTTATATTAAACAAATCCACTTCTACTTCACACTAGGTTCTTATCAAAAATATACTTTTAAATAAGTAAATAAAATAAAAATCCTTCTGCAAATAGCCATTTCTTGCGGTTTAATCTACGATACTTGTCGTCTTATTTTTATTTTCCCAAAAAAGTAAGAGTAATTTAATATGTAAGTAAGATAGGCAATTACGACGTTGTAGTTCAGTGCGAGCTAGGTACCTACTGGTTAAATCTACCGCAAAACCTATTCCTAACTTACAATTCATAAATTAAGCATCCAACCGTTTTGAATTCGTCGATTTGTGTGGGGCTTCTCCCCCATAAATCGGTCCTAAGCAAACAAGATACTTAATCTAAAAGTTTTTGTCCTTCCCCGATTGATGAGGCTACAAAGTACTTACTCGTTTATCAATGACAACTAATATAACGGCAGAGAAAGAAATTTGGAATTGCTATCCAAAAGTTGTTTTTAAGTTTTTTTCTTGATGATTGGATGGTATTTAAATCGTGACTAGAATTTCGTACACTTACGTACGAAAGTAGTTTTCCTACATTGCCGAAATAGAGCGATTTTTTTTTTGAATTACAATAAAATCAATTTAGGTGTGAAGTGAAAACTCCACATCATAGGGACCTACTTGCCTAGATCTAGATTGCTCGTATTTATAACACATCTACTTAATGAAAGTACCTCAAACGAAAATTATTATCAGATATTTAACTACAAAACAATTTCCAACTATCATAGTTTGCTATTTCATTATAAGTTTTTCATGACAAGCGATGCTCTGTAGCTAAAGTACAGGGGACCTCGGCTAGTGGCACGATTAATTAACAAGGACTACCCCACTGGGGGCAGCGCTCGGAATTATTCACTGAAGCTTTTATTAGAGATTAACTGGTGCAATTTGGCCGCTTAGATGTGGCCGGATTGCTACAAGGAAGTACTTCCGCAAGGGTGAAAACGCCGTCTCGCCATATTAGCAATTTCTTCTCTATTATATACTGATAGGTATCTTTCAATGTTACGTCACTTTACTTATCTCGTCGAGTACTGTGACTCGGTTCTTTTACTGCATTTTGACTGAATAGGTTGGAAAAGGCTAAACTTGCTTTTTGTATTGATTGAAAAAGTAATTAAATAAAGACGTATAATGTGTAAAGATTTTATGCAATATTGTAAGCATATTATTATCAATATTTTTCAAAAACAGAAATTATAAGTTTTATGATGCTGATGATAATTAAAGAAGCTGTAATTTTCACAGTCAACATCAATGCTACGAGTTAGCGCATTCACACGGATTATGCCGGAAACTTGTCACCTAACCGGACAAAAGCTTGACCGCTGCATCTCTACCTCTTACCCTTCTGCAAAATAATTATTAACAGTAAACCTAATTAATTTCCCCTTGTAAGCCCGCGTATTATCTAAAGGGAGTTCTCGCTTTTTTGCCCTGATTTATTTTAGGCTTTTGTTGTCTGAGGGCGTAGCGCAATAATTTGCTACCTACCGTCATGGGACCTGAATTATTATGAACACGGTGAATGTGCCCGAATAAAACGTTTTCGTACTTCAAAGTAGACCTTAAAGAAAATTATTCATAATTGCTTTTGTTAATTTATTAAAAGGTGCTTTAGCAATGTTAATGATTTTTCTTTAGTTGCCTTTAAAGAAATCGAGACGAATCTTCTTCTGCCGACTCTTATCCCACTTAAGTGGGGCCGGGACAAATAGTAGTTTGTAATGTGTTAGCTATGTCAATTACTAGACATTCAATGATAACAAAAAGCATTTATGTCAGATCATATAGACCGAGAGAATAACCCGGTGTCTGTATTATTAAACAGCCTAAAGGAAACTGAAATGTTGGTGGTCATAGTCAAATCGTCACGCCTTTCCCCCGAGGGGTCTGGCAGAGGTGTACCACACCCACACTTCGCCGGACGATATTCAGTTCCAAATGTGACAGGGAGCGAGCCTGTCGCCATACGCCGGGCTCCATTTAATATTATAATGATGTTATTGATAAGTTATGTGAACATTGAGGAGTTTTGAAAACATCGTTAAGTGACGGTGAAGTTTGAACACCCTGCCACTTTGAAAAAGTACCTAACCCTAGACTTAACTAGACTTAATTTTTAAAATAATTTCCAGATGGCAATGATTTTTACCACATTTGTATAAACCTTTCCATTATCACCACTTATTTCAGCACCGCAATTCTCAACATATTAACGGAAAAGCTGAACATAAAATAATTGCAAGGGAGTGTGGGGACCCCTATCAAGGGACCGAATAACCGAAATATCTGCTTATCAGGGCATTTAGCAGGATATTCTGTCACACCATCGTTTATTTTCGCTTCACATTATACATAATGTAGGTACTTACCCACAGCCGAGTCATATGGCTAATGACGAGGTAATAATCTTTTGTGTAGCTATTAAATTGAAATAAACATTGGAGAAGGTTATTTCGTATAATAAGGCTACAATTATGCTTACAGCAATAAAATTGTTTGGTAATTTGTAGGAGACACATTTTTTTTATTAAATTATTTCCTACTTTCATTATAACTAGTTGCGCCTCGTGACTTCACCTGTGGTGCCAAATAAGCCGTGTATTTTTCCGGAATAAAAATAGCTCTACGTCCTTTTCTGTAGCTACTCCTTTAAAACAATAGTTTCTTTCATTACAAATTTCATGATTAGTAGTAAAGACGTGATTATAGTAACAACCTAACAAACTCACTTTCACATTTAAAGTACTAAAATAAATAATATTGGGATTAGATCCCTATTCTGACATGTGAGATGTTATCTTGGCCACTCGTGAGAGTGAGCAAGATAGCATCTCACGCATTGATAATTCATAGGAGTGATCCTATGAATTTTTAAACTTTGAAATGAAATGAAATGAAAAATTCATTTATTGCCAAAGTAAAAAAAAAACACACAATAGAAGTAATTAGGTACAATAGGTAGCCGATAATTACGGTGGCAAAGAGAGTAAGCTGCGTAAAACTAAAACAGTTTATGCAAGGCTGACTTTCAGTTTATCCCTAGACTCGAATTAAGATGTTCGTCAAGGGTATAGTTATGCGAGTGTTCATTTTAAATATTATTTCAAAAAATTACAGCAAGTTTTATAATTATGTCGCCTTTGAGAGAATGGGGCCCCAGAACTTTTATAAGTTATATGGGTAACTAAAGCTCTATAACCAAACAGAGCCTACCCAAAACAGGCATTTGAAAATGGATTCAACATTTTAGTTTTGTTTACTGTATTTTTTTGTTTTCAGAGTGAAAACCACAGCGTAATGATGCAGCCACACAACGAAAGCGGATTGAGTCTGATTGCTTCGTGCGTAATGAAAGCCAGCTAAATGTCCAGCCCACACGTACGCCTCTACACTATTGTACCTACTATTGTAGCTACAATTACCATTTGTTTGATTTTGTGGCAGTTTGTAAATAAACTCGATCATTAGCGTCGTTTATTGCTTCATTAAACTTTTAACTGGATAAATAGATATACCTACTTTATTTAATTGCAATCTCTTTTTTGTAATCACGTTCAGTGCAGCCTTTATAGTTCAAATAGTTTAAGTAGGTGTATATAACACTCTTAATTTGTTTATAATATCAATTTTTATTTTTGTAAATTTTTGCACACCGTGTCCCATACTCTTTCATATGTATCCTCTCCATCCTAAGGTTGCCTGGAAGAGATCTCTCTTAGTGATAAGGCCGCCAGTTGTTACACAGTTGTTTTAGTTTAAGTTTTCTGTTCTGTTGTTTTGTTATTTCTGGTGTGAACAATTAAGTGTTTATCTATCTATCTATCTTTGATAGCACATCGCCTTAAAATATCTCTCTGGGTGCTCTATTGACATTGTGCACCTAAACCATTAAAGTAGTCTGTCATGTCGGTAACGTGTTTTTCTGATCGCACCAATATATAGACTAGTTGCACCCCGCAGTTTCACTTGTATGCAAAATGTCATGATGATTGGTTTAAAAGTTAAGGCGTGTAAGCGTAACAAACAAACATGCGAACAAACGAACAAACTCACTTTTGCATTTATAATATTAGTGCGGATCAGGTGCGTGGCTGATTTTCGTAAAAAGATTCGTAACTAATATTAAAAGAGAGAAAATTCGCTATGAGATTTCGTAAGAAAATTGTAAAATACACGAACAAGAACAATAAAGTTGTAAATTTACCTAGAAAGACATCTATTAGCTAATATTTTAATGATTTTTCCGACTTTAGATTTTGATTACAAGCATTATTAATACACTACCATGTAATTAAGATAAATACTCCGGAAACTCATTATAATAAATAAGAGATACTGAATAGCTCGCAAAAATTTAATAACTCCACAGAAATTATTATAGTACATCTGTGACATCACTTATTGACAGTCAGCAATAAATTCCCAAACTCAACCCTTATTAAATGAACTCCAACGAACAAATTAATTAAAAGTTCAAATTTGTAAGAAGCACTTTGGTACTGTAACAAAGTTTGTTCAGGAACGAGAACCTCTATGCAGGGATGAGTTGCAGTGCAGTGAAAACAAAATCTTCCTAACTAAATTGGTACAGAGCAAGAATTGTACTCCTACCAACTCCTTTCTTAAGTAACTATCTAGCTGAAAACATGTAATAGGTAAAGTAACTGCCGGCTACTATGAAGGTTTTAAGGTAAGGCTCGTTATCAACTTGTGTCACTTGTGGGTCCAGCTACCACTTTAGACTAACTTCGCATTGGCTAAAGGTTATCTATTGCCATTTCGTCTAGAAGAAAACAACGAGCGAAGAGAGCAAGTAAAGATATTGACGAGACTCTAAAGTTATCCACAGAGTGACAAAATGCAATTTCAATTCTTTTGTATGACTTTTGCACTTCTCTAATCATTATTATACAACTTAAAATTTCCCTTGTATTATGGATTAATTTAAAAGCTAATGATGTAGACAATCTCGCTTTGTAAAGGGATTTTATATTTACTTTGTCTATCTATTAAATAAATCAGTCAAAGTGACCCATTACTTATGCGGATTTTTTTTAAAGCTCTATTTTTCTTGAGGAAGTTTGTTTTAAAAAAAAACGTGTTGGCTGGAGATATCATTCAATTGTACATGCCAAGTTTCATCATAATCTGACAAATGGTTTCCAAGAAATTTGATAAGTACGTTTGTATGGAAAATTCAGAGCGTCGCGGAACCTTTAACGCTACAGTCTATAATTCATCTTTATTTGGTTTCTTTTAATATTTTACATACTTAGAATGTTGAGATTTGTGCATGGCAAGTTGCACGCTAGAAAACTACTCCATTCATGTCATGGTTGCTTAAGGCCAAAGTTTACCGAACCCTTTTTTTTTTTTTTTTTTTTTTTTTGTTTTTTTTTTTTTTTTTTTTTGGGTGGGAAATCATCAGATGACTTCTCCCGCTCTGGGCTGAGCGGGAGGGCATGTCAGACTTCTACTGACTAAAACCCACCCGTGTTTCTTCCATTACCTGTGTGCCAGGGCCGCGATATCCCTTTCGAAAAACTCGCAACCCTGGCAAGCATTGGCCCTAACGGACCCCGTCAGTTGGTGCTGACATCTCTTTGAGGCGCGCGTGAAACACAACGCGCCGTCGACCCGGGCCTGGTCCTTGTCGGACGGCGAGCTACCCATCGCTCACCGTCCGCAGGCCCGCGCCTACGGTGGCCGGAAATCACTTCGTGACTCCCGACGCCCGGGGCGTCTCCTGCCGCGACTAAGGGCGTGAGGGCGAGAACCCTGCCTCACCCTCACACGTTCCGCCTCCTCCTTAGCGAGCATTACTGCTTCGCAGAAGGAGGTGACGGCCTCCCATGCACTCTCGCTCCGAACCATGGCCTGAACCAGGGCCGGACGCGAGAGGTCGCTGCTGCCGATCGCCTCCGTGAGGACACGGCGTTGCTCCGCCCAAGCCGGGCAGACCTCCACCGTGTCCTCCGGGCGATCCACGCAGTGGTGACACCCGGGCGTTTCCTCCCGCTTTATCCTGAACAGGAACCTCCCGAAACAACCATGTCCGGTGAGGACCTGCGTCAGGCGGAAGGTGAGGACGCCGTGGCGCCTCTCTAGCCACTCCTCAAAGAGGGGACTTATCGCCACAATTGTAGCGTGCCCAGCGCTGGGTTGCGACAATCGCACTCTCCATGCCGCCATGAGATCCTGCCGGAGCTCCGTCCGCTGTGTCGTGATTTCTCGCGGCAGCGGAGTTTCACCCCGGCGTTTCGCCTCCTCGCGCCACTCCCAGAGATGCGCAAGGACTTTTGCCTCCAGATCCCACGGCGGCAGTCCGGCAAGGAGGCTCGCCGCCTCACGGGAAACCGTGCGGTAACCCCGTACCAGCCTGATAGCCATGACCCTTTGAGACGCGTTCAACCGCTGGACTGGTCGCAGCCTCACAGAACGCGCCCACACCGGTGCCCCGTAAAGGGCCATGGACCGCACGATCCCCGCGTAGAGCCTCCGGCAGGAGGCGTTAGGACCCCCTAGATTGGGCAGAAGCCGCTTCAAAGCAGCCCCGGCCCTATCCAGTCTGGGAGCCAAACGTCGGAAGTGCTCCACGAAGTTCCACCGGCTGTCGAGGACGAGTCCCAGGTACTTCATCGTCGACTCGACGCCAATGTGAACCCCTCCCGCCGTTATCTGGGAACCCGACAGTGGCGCGTTCCGACGACCATAAAAACACATGGCCTCGGACTTGTGCAAAGCCACCTCGAGTCCCAATTGCCGGATCCTATCGACGATTGTCGCAACCCCACGTGCCGCCAGTTCGGCCGCCGCCTCATGCGACCTTCCCTGCGCCAGGACCAGCGTGTCATCAGCGTAGCAGACTACGCTGACGCCGTTAGGGAGGTCGGCGCGCAGCACCCAGTCGTAGCCGATGTCCCACAGATGCGGCCCCAGAACCGAACCTTGTGGGACACCGCACGACATCTCTCGCCGGTTCCACACTCCTTGATGACCTGGGTAGATGACGGCCCTGTCCGTCAAATACGCCTCGACCACGCGACAGAGGTAGGTCGGCATCCGGTGATACCGAAGTGCCTCCCTAATGCAACTCCAGGGCAGGGTGTTGAAGGCATTGGCGATGTCAAGAGACACCGCCAAGACGACCCCACCACGGGCCACAGCATCCCCCGTCGTGAGGGCTCGAACGCGCATGACGGCATCCACCGTAGAGCGCCCCTTGCGGAAACCAAACTGGCTCTCCGCTAAATCCGGCCCCACCCGCACCAGCCGCCTGACGAGGCGGTCTGCAATTACTCTTTCAAAGAGCTTGCCCACCTCGTCGAGCAGCACGATGGGCCGGTAAGCTGACGGAGAGTCCGCCGGGCGCCCTGGCTTCTTAATGAGGACCAGTTTCCCCGTCTTCCAACGAAGTGGGAACTGACCCCTCTCCATGCATGCGCTTAGGAGCCCCCTTAATCGAGGCCCAAGAGCCTCCAAGGCCAGGACCCAGGCTTTTCCAGGCAAGCCATCGGGTCCTGGGGCGGTATTCTTGGCATTCAGCCTACGTACCGCCACTCTCAAATCTACCTCGGTCACCTCCGAAGTGTCGTCGTCGTCATCAATGGTGTGGTCCTCATCGGGCACTGCAGGAGGCGGAGACATAGGCGGGGGAGTATGTTCCCCTCGTGAAGGGAAAAGAGCGCTCACCACGTCCTCCACGAGCTGAGGCCGGAGACTCTGCGTCAGCGGGGGAGCCCATGGGCGGAGTTTGTCGCGCACCCATTTGTAGGGGCGCCCCCACGGGTCTCTGTTCAGAGTCTCCAGCGACTCCTCGCGGGCCAGTCCTTTGGCCCGCTTAATCTCCGCTCGGAGAGCGGTCTTCGCCGCTCTGTACCCCTCGTACAGCTCCGCCTGAATGGCTTCTGTATCCGGAGGGCGGATACGGAGCCTGCGGTGCCTGGAGTACCGGTGGCGCGCAGCAACGCACGCCTTGCGTAGAACGGTCAGCTCACGCGACCACCAGTACACCTGGCGCCGAGCTCGTCCGGGCTGGACCCGGGGCATTGCCACGTCACATATTGCGGACATGGCCTCCCGGAACCACTCTGCCTCGTCGTTGATGTCAGCAGGCCTGTCCGGTGATGACACCCAGGCCTGCACGATCGAGGCTTCCAGGAGGAGCTCCCGGTCCAGCTGCTTCAGCGCCCACCGCGGACCACTTGGGGTCTGTCGGACCAGCGCGCCCGAGGTCTGGGCGGAGACGTCAAACCGGATGTACCGGTGATCAGAGTAGGTCTCCACCCCCTCCATGACGCGCCAGTCAATGACACGCGGCGACAGAGCAGGGCTGGCGAACGAGATATCAACCACTGATTCACCCCGCATCCGCACACACGTGGGGACAGAACCCCGGTTTAGGACGACCAGACCTGTCTCCAGAGCCCAGTCCTCCACCATTCTGCCCCGTGTGTCCGTATACCGGGAACCCCAAGCCACGTTCTTGGCATTAAAGTCCCCGAGGACGATCACGGGGAGGGCATGGTACCCGACGACGACGACTCTCAACTCCCCAAGGGAGTTGTGGAACTCGGCGAGAGTTCGGTTCGGGGAGAAGTATACTCCTACCACAACAATCTCCCCAAACCGTGCTGCTACGCAACCCTGTCCACTCTTGACGGCCTCGAGGGACGGGGTGCCGGCGGCGGCTGACGACATAATGGCCACTGAGCCGCTCAGGTCCTCTACCCAGTCATCCCTGGGCGGGACAAAGTACGGCTCAGCGACCACGGCGATGTTAATCGACCACTGCGCCATGCTTTGGAGCAACAGATCCTGAGCGGCGGCGCAGTGGTTGATGTTCGCCTGGAGGAGGCGTAGTGGGGCCATTTATTGGCAATCCATTTCAGCCCCCTCCTGGGCCCCCTGTGAAGGCCTTGCCGCGGTGTTAGCGGCGGCATCAACGACGGTGGAGGCGGCAACGGCGGCTGCGGCGGTGACGGCGGTGGCGGAGGGCTTGCCCCTACCCCTGAGTTCGCGGGGGGGAGCGCAGGCCTTGCTTCCAGCCCGGTGATCGGCCGGCTTACCAGCCGCCGCACATGCAAAGCAGTGCGGCGGGCCGAACCCTAAACAAAGAATTAAATTTAACCGACTGTTTTTGTCATTGTTGAATGAGTTAAACGTCAACAATGGACAGATAAATAATTAACCAATCAATTAAAGCTGTGAACTCTTGTGGTGTGTTTCGGTGAACCCTTAATAGGCCTTAATGGAAATCATACGAAAATGTACTTTATAAAGTACGTTTTTTTTTTTCAAGCATTATTTATTCAATGTAATGTTGAGAAAAACAATTAGGCCCGAAGAAGACATTCATTGTTTCTTCCCCATAAACGCTTCTGTCAACAAAATTATCGGTTCTCCGATTCCGTCGGTGTTGGAATATTTGTAGAGTAAATTGAATTAAAGCCCGAGATTGTTTAACTTGGTTGGCAAATATTTACTACTTTAATGTTGATTTATTGACAACTTGCTGCTGAAACCGATCTAATGTTAGACACGGAGGTAATATACTTACTAAATGTATAGACGTGTATATTTACTTCGTAAGGAAACGGCGCGTTTACATTTCAATGGTACTGATTCCGTGGTGTGCACGACCATACTGTACACCGTCGACGTGAGCTTAAAGGCCATCGAAAAGTTGCATTGGCTTCCAAGTGATTCAATTTCATTTGCTACATTCGCCCACGCTCTAACGCCAGCTGTTGATTGGACGAGTTTAAAATAAGATCTCGTGATATCTCTATAGCTCGTAGTGGCGATAGCCCAAGCCGATGCCATACCTACCATTGAGCTAGTCGTCCATAGCTTTAAGCATTATTAAGGCCCTGCGCCATCTGCACTTGCCTAATGCCCGGTACGCTGTAGAGACCTAAGTTGCCAACAGCATAAAGTCATTCACAACAAAAAAAAAATTACCTCGTAGTTCGGCAAACACCAGGTAACGTTCTAACATAAGCTATTGTAGAAATTTGCGATCGATTGCGTGCTACTTCCACAACGTACATCTCACTCCCTGCTACTGCTATGCGTTGCGGCTAATATTTCAACTATTAGCAAATGTTTCAACGGATAGCACTAGACATAAGTAGGTACCAAGATAATGTAATGCAATGTACGGATCCCCATCTCTAGATATTTACCTCCATGGTAAGCCGTAAGTGGAATCAATAAACCTGATGAGTGTGTATTACGGAAAACTCGAGCTACAATTTTGTTTACAAACAAAGTTAAAGTCAAAATCAAAACGTCTAATTTGGTTATCGATGGTACACTTATGAACGTGAAAGTTAAAAAAAATACTCAACCGCCTTGTTTGCAAAAAGAGCCACTATACTTAGATGAACAGGCAAGACACCGAGGGACATTTGAGAGGGGCAATGAAAATATTATATTGTCTTTTACAAATATTTACAAACTTTTTGCTAGGTATACTCTCGAGATTGTGCTGAATTACTTTTATTTATTTTAGCCTAGCCTTATTTTGTACCTAAATGGTTTAATGGTTTGAGCACGGAGAAATATAGAACTGTTTTGCTCAGAATTTAACTAAGCAGCAGTAATACAAATAAAAGGTTCTTGGCGCGCATTGTAGCTTTTTTATGACTTGTTCAATCCTTCGTAAAAATGCTTTTAGAGTAATATGGCTTAGAACTCTTGATCTTAAGACTGTTTGAAGTGTTTTTTTTTTTTTTATGTAAAATAGGTCGGCGTTTGACCACCAACTCGCCTGATGTTAAGCGACGTTGTGGTCTAAGATGGAGCACGACGACCTATAGGGTACTTATTCACTCTAGCATTGAAGTTTTGTAGAGTGAAGAAGTACAAAGACGGCAGTTGAGTGAGGAGCTACAAGCGCGCTACTGCTCAGACCCGTCTTCAGAACGGTTACACCGGATTACATCCCGAAACACGACTAGGTCATTTCACGGCATGGCTTAGCCCGGTGGGTGGTAACTAGCCACGGCCGAAGCCTCCCACCAGAGTTTGCTACCCGGTTAGCACTACCCGGGGACCACGTGTAGGGAATCAGAATAGAGTACACTCTTACGGACGTGGGTAGCTCAGCCCCCCCAAACTGTTTGAAGTGTCATAGTTTAAGTAAAGAAATTCCATTGCTGTCAATGGAAAGGAAGTAGAATATATTTTGATTTTATATTTTTATTACGACGCTCTAGAATATGCAACTGCTATTTCAATTTTGATTATTTTTGAAGTAAGTTAATATGTGTTTTTTTTTATTCTAACTCAATTAACTTTTGCTGTGAGCGCAAAGGTCATTTTGCGTAGGTATATTGGTTTGGTTCCTTTTACATCTAAAAGATAGAACTCACTTCGATATTATTTACCACTATGACATCAAAAATACCTACTAGTTTAGTTAAACTGCTTGGCCCAATTAAAATCATCACACTATCACACTTATATTATAACGGCGAAAGTTTACGCTCAAACGGCTAGAACAATTTTGATGAAATTTGATAGGGATAGTAGCTGACACCCTGGATTAAGAAATAGGCTAACTTTTATTCCGAAAAATGAAGTATGCTCGCGGCAATTTAAACCGTGAGTAATACCACGGTGCGCCTATCACGAAAAGAGTAGCTATGAGCGTCATGGACCACTTTGGTCCATTCGTGTTTATTTCAGTTTGTTTAGGTTGGTCACACTCTTAAAACCACAGCTCAAACACTAAAAACTGCTCCAGAACTTACCAAAACACACACCCAACGCCATTCGTCACCACTGGACACATTGGTCTACCATAATACATGTCCAAGTAAATTTCAGCGCCGAAACGCTGCACATTCTGTTGGTATTAATAAAGCAATTTCAATTCATACAACCTTCACCCATTATGGCATGGCGAAGAGTAATACGCCGGTTTACGGCCCGCGCTGGCCTCGGCGCCTCGCACGCAATTTATTGCACATGTTTTCGCATCAGCTGGGTAGGCAGACATGGTTTTACGTGTAATTTGAACGCTTACTTGTAAGTAGCTAGATACAGAACTAGAGATTTTTTTTTTTTCCATAGAATATATCTATAATATTACAAAGCCAGTGAACCCCAAAGTAGACCAAGATAGATTGACCAATTTGAAAAAGAGTTTTTTTTTGTAGAATAGGTCGGCGTTTGACCACCAACTCGCCTGATGTTAAGCGACGTTGTGGTCTAAGATGGAGCACGACGACCTATAAGGTAGATGAGAGAGTTCTTGAGAGAGAGAAACTTGAGAGACCGACGACTCTAGACTAGCTGCAATCGCCTCCAAGCGATTCTGTTTTTAAAATCACTACCACGCCAGCTGCCGATTGGACAAGTTGGCAATATGATCACGTGACATTTTTAAAGTTCGTATTTCGTCCTAGTATGGTATAATAATATACTCCGCCAGGTATAGCACCGGTCACGTGGGCAACACTTAGTGACGTCAATCGATGCTTAAGCAAGACCGAATTCATTCATTTACAAGTAGTTCGAAAGAGACGGATGGCGATGACGAATGACGTCATTACGTGTTTGTTCCCGGAAAGCTAGACTTTGTTTTTCTGGATCATGCGTCCAACCAGCAGCTGACATTTGAGCATTAGAAATAGAAGCTTGGAAACGATTGCAACTTGTCATGGACCCCCAAGTTAACACAATTATTTCATTTAAGGCCTTTAGACGTACCCCACAGTTCTATCAACAGTGTTACGGGAAATTGTTTTGGCCATGGCTCAATATTATTCTAACTGGTTGCATATATATGTAATGTATGTTTTATATTTCACCTTTATATAGGTAGAATCATCAAAAAACTAAATTACTATTGCTACCACCAGATAGACGAAAGCTAAGAGGACCATTAGCAATGATGAAAAATAAAACTTGAAGAACGGAACTTACTTTACTTAATTTTTCAATACATTTTTTACAGTCTGATGTAAAAATAGAACCTACATTCGTGTACCAACGTCAAAATATTGAAAAGAAAAATCACCTAATCCTATCGAAAAATCGAAACTACCATGAGGCACAAAGTCACGCAAACAAAATTATTAATGAATTTTTACATGTACACTATCATGTTGTACTTAGAGTTTATCAAAATAATTCTCCAGTTGACCATTGGAAGGTTAATTATGCTGCTCTATTTACTTACAATACGAAGTAAAGTTGCCCAGAGCTCTCCACAGTTTCCGAGCTGGGGCGATTGACCAGGGCACTCTCCGCCGCAATTAGCGCCGTAGAGCATCCGGCTTGAGGGAATCATTGAGGGTCGCTAGAAAAACTTGAGTTGATTTAGTTAGGTAAATATTTACTTCAATGAAAACTTTCTGATCTTAAAGATTTGTAAAATAGTTTCTAGAAAATAATTTACCTTGGGAATATCGAAATTGAAGTAAAATCAACGAAAAAAAAAAACATATTTTTATGTCTACATAGAGCAAATGTACGTTACACATTCATTATGAACATAACATATCGTCACGCCTTTTTCTCGAAGGGGTTGGGCAGAGATGTAAATATGAAACACTCACACTTCGCCATACGATATGTAGTCCCAAATGTGACAGTGGCGGGCCCTGTGGGCCGCGATACAATGGGAACATGTTAATATACTCGTATATATTTTTTTTTATTACTTAATAGACTTGCGTTTGGCCGCCAACATGCCTGATGATAAGCAGTGATGCGGCCTACGATGGAGCACGCTTGCCTAGAAGAAACCGATTCACTCGAGACTTGAAACTATTAGATTAGGTAGTAGTTAAAAAGTATCCTATGTACTATTCCAGACTATAAACTATTTCTGTGTCAAATATCATTCAGATCCGATCAGCCGTTTTGACGTGATTGAGGAAAAATCCATCCAAACATTAAATACTTTATGTTTACCAATGAGCAAATTGGTGCATGTTTTCAGCTGGGATCGAACCCGCGCTCTCTGGATTGAGAAGCGAGCGTTCTTTGAACTAGGCTATCATCACCATGTACATAAATTATACATTATATAAACGCTAATTTTTTTCCAACCATCGCATCATCAGGTCTGCTAGCTAATTAGTTAAGACCACAATTTATATTAACGTGTTAATTACTTTCTATTTTGTTTCTACTGCTTGAAATACGTAATAAATTGCATTTACTAAAATTGTAAAGACGACGCCAAAATTAAGCTTTTTTCTGTATCTTCAACCTAAAACCAAACTCTGTCAAACAAAATAATGTGATCAATTTTATGCCCTACAGGTTTTCGCTGCTATTTTTGCTTGAAAAAGAATCCCGAACCCGTCAGCGGGCAAACCGTAGATAAACTAAAAGGTTAAACTTTTCAAGATCACTTCAAAATCAAACGGGTTCTTATCTTGGATTTTGGCTATCGTATTGAAGAGAGGTAAAACGCTTTGAAAGCGGTCTGTTGTTCTCAAAATCGCTCACGGCTAGACCTTTTTTTATGGTTGAACCGCACCGATAAGTTCTGTTCACTTGAGTACCGACTCTATTCCGGCGCGATTTCAGAATGCTTTGATGGATACGTTTGATGTTTAAGTATTTTTAGTGGCGTCAAGCCGCGGATAATGATCAATGAAATGTTACAAGGTTTTCAGTTCTGACGTTTCTATTTTTACTCGCTATTGTTTGCAATGAAAACTGGTGCAGAAAACTGTTCTTTTTTTCTTTTTTAGAAATAGCTATAGCCTTTTATTCTTAGGCAAAAGACTGAGAATAAATTTCATTCTATCGCATTAGTGGTTTGTTAAGAGTCCGGCGACCACTTTGGACCAACTTCGCATTGGCTTAAGGTAATCTATAGCCATTTCGTCTAGAAGAATATTACGAGCGAAGAGAAGAAAAATGATACTGACGAACCTCTAAAGTTACCTACAGAGTGACAACGTACAATTTCATTTTTTTTATGACTCTTGTACTTCTGTAATCGTTCTTAAATAACTTAGAATTTCCCTTGTATTATGGATTCATTTAAAAGCTAATGATGTAAACAACCTCCCTATGTAAAGATATTTTTGATTTGCGTTGTCTATCTATTGAATAAATCAGTCAAAAGTGACCCCTTAAAAATGCAGAAATTTTTCATAGCATTTTCTTTTGAGGACGTTTTTTAATAAAACCAAGAACATAGGGGCGGAGATATAGTTCATTTAATTGTATATGCTAAATTTCATCATAATCTGACAAATGGTTTCCAAGAAATTTGACAAGCGCGTTTGTATGGCAATTTCAGAGCGTCGCGGGACCCTTAAGACATTTGTTTACTCGTCATTTAATTTTATATGTAATACCTACACATTTTTCGGGATACCTGTGTTTATAAAATTTCTAAGTGATTTCTTAGCGGCATGACCAATTTTAGATTGCGAGACCAAATTTACTAGTCTTTGTATCCTAAGGCTTCGTCCTTACTAGGATACTGTGAGCGGTTGACGGTCCGCCGACTGACTCTGAGCTGCGAATCGGGCAAACTCAATGTTGTGAATACAGCTTTATCAACATTAATAAGTTAGCGATTCGCAACTCAAAGTCAGTCAAACAAAATATGAATCAGCTGCTCACTGCATAAGTCAGCTAGCGACACAACACAAACTGCGTACAGTACGCGCTGTGTTGACACTATAACTAAAAGTATTATTTAAATATGCATACAAGGTAGCGAAGTGGAGGCAAACACTCAACCGCTCACAATGTTTTTAGTCAGGGCAAAGCCTAAACGTCAAAAGCTATAAATTACAGTCGGCTTTTTGTTTTTCTTTCAATAACATTACGCACTTATTACATCAATTCTATTCTAACTATGTCTGACTCACTTCACAAATAAATGCCCAGAAAATATATCCCAAACAAGAACAAGAAAAAATCTGCGCCTATATAAGCATCATTTCAATTACAACAAAAGATGTGGATGTCTATTTCGGGCATAAGCCGTAGGAATGAGTATTCTCATCGTGTTTTGACGTAAGCCTCCAAGATGGCCCGAGAAATAATCTGTTCAACGGAATGGGCAATTCTTTCTCGAGCTACGTCTAAATTAAAGGCTATTTATTCTGTCGCCCGTTCCGAACGCGACGTGGACACGGTTGGTAATACAGTAAGGACTTTGTGTAGGACGGTATTACCTAGTAGTTTATAACATAATATTTTATGATAAATTATGGTTAAGAGTCCGGCGACCTAACTAACTTCGCATTGGCTTAAGGTATTCTATAGCCATTTCGTCTAGAAGAAGAAGACGAGTGAAGAGAGCGAGCGATGATACTGACGAGCCTAGAGGCTCGTCAGTATCATTACGTAACTTTAGAAAGTTACGTACAGAGTGACAAAGTGCGTGACAAAGCGTTTGGGGGCTGAGCTACCCACGTCCGTAGAAGTGTACTCTATTCTGATTCCCTACACGAGGTCCCCGGGTAGTGCTAACCGGGTAGCACACTCTGGTAGGAGGCTTCGGCCGTGGCTAGTTACCACCCACCGGACCAAACATGATCTAGTCGTGTTTCGGGATGTAGTCCGGTGTAGTCGTTCCGAAGACGGGTCTGAGCAGTAGCGCACTTGTAGCGCCTCACTCAACTGCCGTCTTTGTACTTCTTCACAAGTTTATTGGTAGAATGAATAAGTACCTTATAGGTCGTCGTGCTCCATCTTAGACCACAACGTCACTTAACATCAGGCGAGTTGGTGGTCAAACGACGACCTATTCTACATTAAAAAAAAGTGCATTTTTAATTTTTTTTATGACTTTGGCACTTCTGTGGCAATTCTTAAGTAACTAAGAATTTCCCTTGTATTATGGATTCATTTAACAGCTAATGATGAAGACAACCTCCCTATGTAATGTAATTTATGATTTGCTTTGTTTATCTATTGAATAAATCAGTCAAAAGTGTCCCCTTAAAAATGCGGATATTTTTCATACCTCTACTTTCGCTTGAGAACGTTTTAAAAAAAAACCAAGAACATAGGGGCGGAGATATTGTTAATTTAATTGTACATGCTAAATTTCATTATAATCTGACAAATGGTTTTCAAGAAATTTGAGTAGCGCGTTTGTATGGAAATTTCAGAGCGTCGCGGCCCTCTTAATATAAATTATGTCATTCATATATGCTATAATAAAATATCAATGCATAATACAGTTTTTAATTTCTAATATAGTAATTCACACGGACAATGTATAATCTGATTCTTAGCTATATATTATGTATTACTATTGCTTCAGATCAACCTAGAGGAAAAAAAGGGAAACTGCGTTATATCTCGCTGAAGCCAATTCTTTTTAAGCTTATGTGCGTGGTAATGTTGCCATGAAAACATTTACAATTGCACGAAAACTAATATTAATTCCTAAACTCTACGTTAGCCATTTCCGTTCCTGTCCAATATATAACTTTAGTAGATTTAATATTCTAAAACTGCCCATATTTGTAAGAGTTTAATGTTACGGCTTTTTCAGAATTTACTTTAAAAAAAACTGCACAGTTTTAAAAAGAACTTTAAAATGTTGTCCTGGCCACACTTTTATAAAGCACTATGTATATTTATGTACACGACCGTACACCTTAAACCAATGTACATACATAATATCGAGGTAAGAATGACCAAGCTGACCAAATGACTGAGATTTCTTTTAAACCAATGTGCACAGTGTTAAGAAATTAAATAGGTAATAATAGGTAGAACATACACTTTTCTTTTTTAACCCCGATGCAAAAACGACGTGTGTGTGTGTGTGTGTGTGTGTGTCGTCGTACTCCGGAACGGATGAACCGATTTTGATTTTGTTTTTTTGTTTTGGTTCGAAGGTTTGAAGGTGAACTAGTCGGGAGAGTTCTAAGCAATATTTGATGATATTTGGTGTCGGGGGTTTTAAAAAAAAATGCATATGTATAATTTTGAACTGAAATTCCTATCAGTTTCGTCTCATTGGTTAAGTCAAAAAGTCAAAATGTTTTTATTCAATTTAGGTATCAAAGATACACTTATGAACGTCAAAGTTATTTAAATAGACTCAACCGCCTTGTTCGGATAAAAAGCCTCTACTCAGAAGAACAGGCAAGAAACTGAGGGGCATTATTTTTTCAAATAATAAATAAATTACAGTCTCACAAATTTTGGCTTACAACTAGGTAATATCTATAAATACTAGTGGCTACTTGGCGGAAGTGGAAGGCTCCAGACATCTTTATCTTCTAAATAATTCTTAACCTTATAATATCCTCTTTTCATTAATGTAGTTTTTACATGTGATTTGAATTTTCCCTCGGTGAGCCCTGTTATATTTTTCGGAATTTTATTGTAAAAACGAACGCAGTTGCCTAAAAATGACTTTCTTGACTTAGTCAGTCTAAATCTCTGTACAGCTATCCTATCCTTATTTCTAGTGTTATAATTGTGATAGTCACTGTTCAATTTAAATTTATGTAGATTTTTGCGAACGTGCATAATATTTTCAAAGATATATAAAGAAGGTAAAGTTAATTTATTTATTTCTTTAAATAAATCTCTCAATGATTCACGGGGACCCATTCCGTAGATAGCGCGGACCGCTCGCTTTTGCAAAATAAAAATGGCCTCCACTTCAGCAGCTGATCCCCACAGCAAAATGCCATATGACATTATGCTGTGGAAGTGTGTTAACTTTTAAACGTAGAGAAATGTCTAATTACAATTTTAAGATTCCATACTGTGTATGTTTTTGTGCTTCAGACAGACGTTTGGCCGATAAAGTGTTTATTATCCCAACATCTGTTTTGTCTATTAAGTAAGAGGAACCGCGCAAATTTAATTTAGATCGCGGTTGGGTTCTCACAAAGCCTGGTATCGGATTGAAGGGCGAACTTAATGTTTGTTGGCTGTTTCTATTCTATGGTTGTTATGTGTATTTTATTCTCAGTTTTAGTCTTCTTTTTCGAATCGATGGTAATCTTGAGTCTAAGTTATTATTAGCTCCGCTCTGTTGCTAGCTTCTTAATTCAGGTCAAAACCTACCTCTTTACCAAATTTTATCAAAATCCGTCAATCTGTTTGATCGTGAAAAAGAAACAAACACAAGCAATCGCATTAATAACACTGGCCTACAATTTTTTTTTTTTGTTTTGGTAGAGCTCTTTTCGCGTCTGTAGTCGGTAAAGTAGGTAGTATGAACCAAATTAGCTGCTACTAGATGTCAGCTGACAGCTCTGGTTTACCTACAGTTCTTTTTTGAATTTTGTATGGTTTTATTCAAAATCAGTCCATGTTATAACTACTTTTGTGACATTAATCGTATAAATTTATGATGGCAAGTAATTCAAGAAGTTGCATTAACGATCCTGATATGTTTTGTTACATATGCGGTGAGTATATAATGAAAAATCAACGGAAACCGATTAATGACACGGTAATTCACTTGTATTCTGTATACCTTCTTCCTCATGAACAAGAGCTGCTATGAAAAATGTGACTAGTTTTCTCGTATCTCCTCACAAAATATACCCAAAATCAGGTCTACAATCTTAGGCACCAAAATGAGTGTAGGCCAGTGTAATTTAGTAATATGAAGTAGTCGGATTCCATTCTATTAATCATGTCAAAAAAAATCCAGAACATTTATTGCACTGATCGCTATAAGCACCAAACATTTAAATTCCATTTTCATAATCCCGAACACGCATAATTTCCCATTCCGCAATCCGCCCTCCCATATTTCTCGTACAAATAAAACGACATACAGATATGCGATTTTCCACACTGCGCTCTTCATGTCACGAAAACAAGCACGAGCGTCCCGCGAAGTGTTTATACAACATCAATATTCAGAGCCGGTAGAAAAATCTGCCGCCGTCGCGTACGGCAAGGAGCTTAGCTGTTCACATTCTGGCGTGTGTTTATGTAGTAAGGGGCACGCTCCACTGGTTCCCGCGACGACAAAATGCACTCACGTCCCAGCCTCGCCCGCGCCGCTCCACGTGCACTCAGCTACGAATGCACTAATATTGATCACAGGATCAATCTGTACCCTGCTTTATATTTTAAGGCTGCATCTTAAAACGAGGTCGCGGAGACGGCGACTGTATTTTTATGTTTATCACGGTTCACTGGGCTTTGTTGGAGTTATTTGGAAATGGTTCGAAGTTTTTCAGAAGTACAAGACTGCATTGTAATGAAATCTTCGTTTTGTTTACTGAGCTGGGTTTGAGTTAACTATCATGGTAGCTTAAGATTTTTAAGTACTTTAAGTAGCGACATAACTGCAATTTAAAATCTCTCTATTATCCAATTCTGAATTATAGAATAAATTTAGAGGTAATCTTAGTGTTAGCATGTTATTTCAAACTTTAGGACTTTCGCGGTAATGGGCGTCGCACATATTGTGCACAGAATGTGCGTGTTTGCAGCTTATTCGCAGTATACTTTCTAAAATCTAATCTAAAAAAATATCCATCCATCCATCCATCAGCCATAGGACGTCCACTGCTGGACATAGGCCTCCCCCATAGATCTCCAATAAGACCGGTTGGTAGCGGCCTCATGCATCCAGCGCAATCCTGCGGTCTTGACAAGATTATCTGTCCACCTTGTGGGTGGACGTCCTACGCTGCGCTTGCCGGTACGTGGTTTCTATTCGAGAACCTTTTGACCCCATCGGTCATCAGTCCTTCGTGCTATGTGCCCTAAAAAAATGTAAAAAAAATTACTCGTATAATAAATTTTAACCTTTCGCAGTAACCAAACCCAGTTGAATGCAAGCCCTGCAAAGAGATACAATTTCGTCATTAACGACCGAGCGAGCGTTATCGAGCGAAGCGTCTATGTTTTAGTTTCGACAAAAATGCTTTCGTATGTCTAGATTCTGTCCGGATCTCTGTCTTCCTCTACAGATCGCATTTCTTAACTGATTCTCTTGAAATTTTGTAAGAAGGTCATATACCTAGTTTATTTTGTCCAGCCAGTTTTTGGGAATTCTTCAAAATGGCGGAGATATCATTTTTTAATTTTTGTTTTTATATCATATCTCTGTTTTTTCGATAACATTCAAAAATTCACTTGACAAAAAAAAAACTGTAGAATCATCAAACCTGCTCACAAAATTTCACGAGAATCAGTTAAGAAATGTGATCTGTGGAGGAAGACAAACGTCAGCTGCGAGGTCACAGAGCCACTACTTAATAAGAAGGTAGGTACTAATTAGTCTATAACTTCTAGTCTAAATAATTACTAACTTATATCAAATATAACTTAAATCAAACTATCAATAGCAAATTACCGAGAACGCGTTTCAAGACGCGTAGCAATTTAAACGCAGACTTGAAATTATTTCCAAGCAAGCGCACGGAGCTCAGTAGAAACACATCGAGCGTATTTCACGAGGATCATTACTCGTCGTATTTTAAGGATCATTATTTGTCGCGGCGCGTCGAAGGAGTACGAGTACACTCGGATCGTTGCCGCTACGTGAGCACTTATCCTAAATTAGTAGGCCTCTGCCTATTGCATGCTGTGATGCGTAAGATTTCGAACCGGTTATCTATGGTTGCTTTAAATTGTGTTGAAGAATTGAGCGAATGCTGAATTGTGTTACCAATCCTACTAATATTATAAACGCGAAAGTTTGTATGAATGGATGGACGGATGTTTGTTACTCTTTCACGCCAGAACGGCTGAACAGATCTGGATGAAATTTGGCACAGAGATAGATTATAGTCTAGAATAGCACATAGGATTTTACACACACACTTTTTAACCGCGGGTGAAACCACGGGGCGCGGCTAGTCTATTATAATAATAAATTTTTATTTCAAAAACTACATGGTAAAGATAGTTCTATCAGATACAAACATTTTTTAGGAACAATAAAAGAATTTTGCCTGAACTAGGTAGTCCTGTTTGTCAGGCAAAGAAAACGGCAGAAACACAACTTGCATACTCACATATTCTAATTCAATAAAATTCTAATTAATTTTAAACTATAAAATAAACTTACTGTAAATTTAAAATTAAACATACAAATTAAACACAAACAAATAACAACTTCTCTGTATCTTCGTAGGACATATTTTGGAGAGCTTCTTTAGCAGTTTGCTTACTATAATAACGTATATTTGAACTCTACAACACTATAACTGGTTTATTCCATCTTGTGTTCATCTGCTATTGACTAAAGCCCGGTGTATTGGGACAGGCTCACCCCCTGTCACATTTGGGACTGAATATCGCGATGTGTGGAAGTGTGTGTTGTACACCTCTACCGGCCCCTTCGGGGGAAAGGCGTGATGATATGTTATCTATGTTTTATTTATGTGTGATATGTTATAGTTATATGGTTGCTTTCAATTGTGTTGGAGAATTGAGCGAGTGCTGAATTGTGTTTTGATCCGAACTATAATAAGGTCCTTACGTATGAAATTAGCGTTTTGTCGTACTGATCAATTTGATCTGAAATATCTCCTCTTTGGTTAACAATTCGAAATTCAAATTAATAAATTCATTTAGCTGGTTTTTTTTTCTTTGGAATACAGTCATTCATTTGTTATTTTCCTCATTATTTTTTCTTTGGCATCGCTTATTACCGCGCAATGGAAAACATGAAATATCGGTATATTTACGAGTACGAGTTCTACCGTGGCACCAGTGCTGCAGAAACAGCTCGAAGAATTAATGATGTGTACGGCGCTGGATTCGCTAAAGACAGCATGGTACGTTTTTGGTTTCAACGTTTTCGTTCTGGAAATTTCGACCTTAAGAACCAACCCCGTGGACGGCCGGAGATCAAAGTGAAAAACGAAGAATTAAAGGATATTGTGGAAGCGGATCCATCACAAAGCACTTCAGAGATAGCAGCAGGCTTCGGGGTAAGTGACAAAACTGTATTAATCCACTTGAAGCAAATCGGGAAAGTAAAAAAACTCGAACGATGGGTACCTCATGAATTGAGTGAATCGAACTTGCAAACACGGGTCGCCTGTTGTGTTACTTTGCTCACCCGACACAATAATGAAGGGATTTTAAATCGAATCATTACTTGTGATGAAAAGTGGATATTGTACGATAATCGAAAGCGCTCATCGCAATGGCTGAACCCTGGAGACCCAGCCAAATCCTGCCCTAAACGAAAATTGACTCAGAAAAAGTTACTTGTAAGTGTTTGGTGGACTAGCGCCGGTGTCGTTCACTACAGCTTTCTTAAATCTGGCCAAACGATTACGGCAGATATCTATTGTCAGCAACTGCAAACCATGAAGGAAGAACTAGCTGTTAAACAACCGAGATTGGTCAATCGCTCTAGGTCACTGCTGCTTCACGACAACGCAAGACCACACACTGCACAACAAACAACCACTAAGTTAGCTGAGCTACAATTGGAATGTCTGCTATATCCACCGTACTCCCCGGACCTTGCTCCAACAGATTACCATTTCTTCCGGAATTTGGACAACTTCTTACAAGGAAAAAAATTCCACTCCGATGCAGCAGTCCAAACCGCCTTCAAAGAGTTTATTGATTCTCGCCCACATGGTTTTTATAGTAAAAGGGATCAATGAACTACCCATAAGATGGCAAAAGTGCATAGATAACAACCGTGCATACTTTGATTAATTAAATATATTTTACAAAAAAAAATCGACTTTTTATTCCTCCCGTACAAAACGCCAATTTCATACGTAAGGACCTAATGTTTATTTTAACTCTACAACACCATTGGTGGTTTATTTCACCTTCTTCCTTGTTCCACCTTCTTTTTATGAAGGTCGGCGTTTGACCACCTACTCGTCTGATGTTAAGCGACGTTGTGGTCTAAGATGGAGCACGACGACCTATAAGGTGCTTATTCACTCTAACCTAGAAGTTTTGTAGAGTGAAGAAGTACAAAGACGGCAGTTGAGTGAGGCGCTACAAGTGCGCTATTGCTCAGACCCGTCTTCGGAACCTGTGTCATATCACCTGGGCGCAGGAAGTGGAAATTTTTGTGGATTAATTTCAGCTTTTAATTCGTGTTTGTGATATCATTCATTTGACTGACAGGGTAGTCGAGTGAACCTATAGTGATCCTATATGATCAGTAGCAAATTAATTAAACAAAATGAAAAGCATGGCTAGCCCTGGTGTCACAAGTTGATCAGAATAAACACAATGCATGGTGGTATTTTATATTTAAAAAACAAGTTTCCGAAACCTTTTTATTCTACAGACGATAAAGTTTTGCAACAGAATTCCAGTGCACATCCTCCAAGAAACAGGATGGGAAGAAAAAGGGAAGAAATCGGAGCACTTTTCCATCAATGCCCTATTTTTGTCCGAACAAAAGTCTTTAGCGTCCGAGCTCGTCCGTTGTAAGCTTTAGACCCGTTCCAAAATAAAAACGCGAGTAGAGTTGCTCTACAATACCTCATTCTACCCTAATGCTGCAATTAGAACGAGGAATACATCTGAAAGGATTTGTCTCCCTCTAATGAACGACAACTAATTGTGCTTAACAATTTATTTTTTTCATCCGGAAAAAGCTCCTTAATTGATATTTACTGTCGCCTCGTAAAACCTTTTTGCAAAATTAAAACAAATATTTGGATTGTTTTTAACTTTTCTTTCAAAGAGTCGTTTGGGATTATTTATTTAGAAGCTTTTTAAGTTAGGAAGCGTTCGTTTAATGTTTGGTTGTAGTGTTGTTTTAACAGGTGTTTCCTGGCTATCTCAGAAATCTCATTACGATGCTGCGGAAACGCTAGCAACCTAAGCAAATTGTGAGGTAAGCCTCCTGCATGGTAATTAAGGAGAACGCCTCACAGTACGAAGAAAACAAAGTTTTGGACAACACAACAAATTGTTACAAATGACCTTTGTATCTCGTACTTATTAAGTTAGCGATGGCAGCCTAGGTGGGAGTAGGTCCGCCTCTCAAGCCAAAGGGAGCGGGTTCGAACCCAGCCGACATTTTGTTCATTGTGATATTGAGTATTGTATGTCATCTGCTATACATGACCGGAGCCCGGTGTATGGCGACAGGTTCGCCCCTGTCACATTTGGGACTGAATATCGTCCGGCGAAATATGGATGTTGTATTACACCTCTACCAGCCCCCACGGGGAAAAGGCGTGACGATATGTTATTAACTGGGTATTTTGTTAGACACCGCGATGATGGCCTAGTTGGAGAAGGCTCGCCTCTCAAGCCAAAAGGAGCGGGTTTGATACCAGCCAAACCAATTTGTTCATTTGTGTGCATAAGTGAGTATATACTCGTACGCACTTATGTTTACAAATTCACTCCAGTTGCTGCACAACTGGAGGTCGGTGTGTGGCGACATGTGTAAGCCCCTGTCACATTGTGACTGAATATCGTCCGGCGAAGAGTGGGTGTTGTAATATACTTCTGCTAGCCTCTTCGGGGGAAAGGCGTGATGTTATGTAATTAAGTAGTTAATTAATGGTAAAATTCTAGAAAACACAGGCTTGGAAGTAAAGTACTGAGTTTGAACAAATTTAATTTAAGAGTCCGGCGACCTAACTAACTTTGACCTAGGCGACCTACACTAACTTCGCTTTGGCTTAAGGTATTCTTTACCTACAGAGTGACAAAGTGCAATTTCATTTTTTTTTTATGACTTTTGCACTTTTGTAATCATTCTTATGTAACTAAGAATTTCACTTATATTGTGGATTCATTTAACAGCTAATGATGTGGACAACCTCCCTATGTAATGGAATTTATGATTTGCTTTGTCTATCTATTGAATAAATAGTTCAAAAGTGACCCCTTAAAAATGCGGATATTTTTCATACCTCTATTTTCGCTTGAGAACGTTTTTAAAAAAACCAAGAACATAGGGGCGGAGATATAGTTCATTTAATTGTACATGCTAAATTTCATCACAATCTGACAAATGGTTTTCAAGAAATTTGAGTAGCGCGTTTGAATGGAAATTTCAGAGCGTCGCGGCCCTCTTAAATCTCACAGCCTGAAATTTACTCCGCAAAAAATACTTATACTCGTACTTACATACTTGCCTATGATTGATGCAAACGTTCCTATAGAATAGCGAGTGAAACCGTAGAGCGAAGTCAACTCTTCATAAAACAAAGCCCGCATTAAACGAAATTGAAATAATTCATCATTTGTCGCTTAATTAAAAATGAAAGAACTACCAACGTTAACGCAGCCACAAGCAAAAACCAACTTTGCGTTTAATTAAAACTCGCAGAAATTTATTTGCTTATTTAGTAATGGAAATAGCATAAAGGATGCAAAAAAGACAGCCCCTTATTAACTGACTAGCTATACTCTGCTCTTCGGATTCATTTGCAACTTTACACATTCGACGAACTTAATTCTAGCCCGTTCTTCTATAAAGGAACCAAGAGTACAAAAAAGCGGCATCGTTTTATGGTCGACATACCTACAACACGCACGAAACGCTTTGGTTCCTCATTTCTCACAAGGACCGTTAGAGTGTGGAATACTCTGCCAGACTGTGTGTTCCCCGACACTTATAATCTGGGTGTCTTCAAGTCTCGAGTGAATCGGTTTCTTCTAGGCAAGCGTGCTCCATCGTAGGCCGCATCACTGCTTATCATCAGGCATGTTGGCGGTCAAACGCAAGCCTATTAAGTAATGAAAAAAAAATTTTACCGACTTCAAAAAAAGGAGGAAGTTCTCATTTCGACTACATGTTTTTTTTTAGCATGTATGTTAAGCGATTACTCCGCTAGTTTTGAATCGATTTTTATGATTTTTTTTTTGTTTGGTAGATCATAGTTTAGAGAGAGTCCTATATAAATTTTATCGATATCAAACAAGCAGTTTTAAAAATATTACAAGTCAAAAAATTGTTTAAATAGATTACGGTAAGTAATTTTTTTTAAGGTTTGCTTTTATATTATCTGCAAATAATATTAGCAGGATTCTGATCATTCATTCATTTTTAGTATAATCATCATACCTTTCTCAGCCTTTCTTATTCTACTGCAGGCTGTAAAGAAATGCCCCTCAGTTCATACCTGTTCTTCTGGTTAGTGATACCACTACAACAAGAGTCATTATTATAACTTTTACGTTCCTAGGTGTATCTATGATACCCAATGGAATATTTTTTTTTTATTTGCTAGTGAGCCCCTTTCTTGCTAACATTTTAACCAAAGCCAAATTAATCCTTAACTATTTATTGTTTAAAAAAAACAACAACTACTCATACTCATTTGTCGTATCCTCTCCATCCTAAGGTTGCCTGGAAGAGATCGCTTTTAGTGATAAGGGCGCCAGTTGTTACACTATTTAATAAGTTTTATAATTATTTTTCTCTTGTTGTTTTGTTATCTGTGGTGTGAACAATAAAGAGTTTATCTATCTATCTATCTATCTATCTAACAACATTAACGTGAAATTACGCGTTTTCGTTGAATTTTGGCGAAGAGGTGATGTAGCGTGAGCACGCCTCTGCCAACTCCTTCGAGAGCAAAGCATGACGATAGTGACGCTTTGTGGTTGAATGTATAAATGTTTATATATATTTTATATTTAGTTTACATAGATATAAGCAAATAAACATACTCATTTCGTTACATAATTGTATTAAAAAGTAGACAAACGTCTGAACTTTTTCATTTCTGCTGGCCTATTCCTGGAGATAGCGAAAAGAGGGTTGTATTAACAGAGGCAGCAGCCACAAGTAGAGTTGTTTCAAAGATAAACTTAAAGGCTTGGGACAAGCTAATTATAAAAAACCGGCCAAGTGTGAGTTGGACTTCGCACGAAGGGTTTCGTACCATTATCTATAAAAACGGCAGAACGGCCGAAAAATCATGTGTGTTGTATGGAAGCCCCCTTAAATTTTTATTTTTATTCTATTTTCAGTATGTGTTGTTAGCGGCAACAGAAATACATAATCTATGAAAATTTCAACTGTCTAACTATCACGGTTCTTGAGATACAGCCTGGTGACAGACGGACCGACAGACGGACGGACAGCGGAGTCGTAGTAATAGAGTCCCGTTTTACCCTTTGGGTGTGGAACTCTAAAAATATGTTATGTTTGAGTTGGCTCTCAGTTATAAATAGAAACACTTTTTTTTTCAACGCCGAAAGCCGGGAAAATGAAACATTCGCCTAGCTTTTAAACTTTATTTTGAAACATGAAAAATATAAGTAAGAACAAATATAAGAAAACTAAGAACAAATAAAAACATTAAGAAAAATCTAAGTTTGTATGTTCAAGTTCTTGAAACAATTTTTGCATTTACTATGTAAATTTTATCTCAATTTAAATCATGGGCTCTTAAAAAAAATAACAACAAGAACAAACTTCACCTATCACCTGTCAATCAATTGTTTTTTTTTTTTAAATAACCCGACTTCTAATAACACTCTTTCCGACTAATACACCTTTCAAACACTCACACGCACATACACACACACACAAACACACACACACACACACAGACAAAGACACGTCAAACGTTAAGACTCCGTCATTTTTACGTCAGGGGTTAAAAACTGACTAGGGTCAAGTGTTCTTCAAGAGAGTATTAAAATCGTATGAAAATTAAGGCTAGGCATAGTGAAAGTCGGAAATCGCTGTTTTTTAAAACTACACTACAATGCACCCTATTCTTCTCGCCTCCTACTTTAAAGTTGTCACCCCTTTAACAGATGAGACCGCACCAGTAAAGTTTCCACAGAACCTAATTACTTTTCTCTGTAGGAATCATAAAGCTGAATAATTCATTTCTGGTTACACCGTGTGGGGACAGACGCGGGACTATGACGGAAGCGCACTTCCTCTGCGCGCTTATAATTTAATTGCTTTACCTGGGCAAGTAGCTTTAAATAATAATAGCTTACTTGAAGATGATGAGAGATGCTTTACTTAGGCTATGCAGGTAAATATATGCTCTCTCATAATTTGCGTCAAGAGAGGTTAGAGCAGTAATCGTTTCAAAAGATTAAAAACGTCGTTTTTATAAAAGTGAGAAGTCGAATTGTAAAAAGGAGAGTTGTTGAGACTTATATTGTAAAATCGATGATAGCCTAGCCGAAGAAGGCCCGTCTCTCAAGCCAGAGGGAGCGAGTTCGAACTCATCCGAAGGCACGCACCAATTTGTTCATTGTGTGAACTGCGTACTATATGTCATCTACTACATGACTGGAGCCCGGTGTATGGCAACATGCTCACCCCCTGTCACATTTGAGACTGAATATCGTACGGCGAAGTGTGGGTGTTATACACCTCTGCCAACCCCCTCGGGGGGAAATGCGTGACGATATGATATGAAGGTTATATTGTAAATAAAAAAGTTTGTGTATGTGCGTGTGTGTGTTTGTTAGTAACTTTTTCAAGTTAAACGAGTGGATGGAATTTAATGACGTTTAGTAAACTCATACCCTGGATTAACATTGGCTACTTTTGAATTGTGGGTAGCATCGCGGGATTCAAGATTCAAGATTAATTTATTTGCGGGGTGCTGTTAGTCTTGTGCACTTTACTACATTTTTATTTAAACTACGTTTTTAAAACTAGTAAGAAACTAGTTAAGTTTTCAGCTAAACAAACCTAATCACAAATAGCTGAAAGTTATGTAGAGCTTTACTTTTCAACTTAAGGTGTATGATAAGGCGCAGCAACTGTCTCGCTCACTCGCGACATTATATTGGATACAAAATATAGAATGTATTTTTGATAAATCTACGTTCATCAATGCATTGAAACAGTATTACAAAGTATTCAGAATGACTTCCATGTTGATATTTATAGATTACTAGCTGTCACCCCGCGACTTCGTTCGCGTTTATTATTTATTTAAAGATATATATATAAATATATATGTGAGATATCCTATCTGTTAAGTTAGATCGAACTGCACACGGTGTGCAAATTTGATTGAAATCGGTTAAGTAGTTTAGGAGTCTATAGCGGACAAACAGCGTGGCACGTAATTTATATATGTATACTAGCTGCGCTCCGCGGTTTCACACGCGGTTAAAAAGTATCCTATCTCTCAAGTTGGATCGAACTGCACATGGTGTGCGAATTTTATTATAATCGGTTAAGTGGTTTAGGAGTTCATTGAGGACAAACATTGTGACACGAGATTTATATATATTAAGATTAAGATACTTAGAAAAACGTAACTACGTCAACAAATTACGTATTTACGTTTCTCTGAGCACTATTTATAAAAAAAATAACATGAAAATTATTCTGAATAATTTGTAGCAGTGTTTTCAATGCATTGATAGAGGCATATTTATAATTGTTTATCTAATATAAAAGTATCGCGAGCGAGCTAGATAGCAGTCGTGCCTTACTATACACCTTAAGAGTCCGGCGACCTAACTAATTTCGACCTAGACGATCTAGACTAACTTCGCATTGGCTTAAGGTATTCTATCGCCATTTCGTCTAGAAGAAGAAGACGAGCGAAGAGAGCGAGTAATGATACTGACGAGCCTCTAAACTTACCTACAGAGTGACAAAGTTCAATTTCATTTTTTTTTATGACTTTTGCACTTCTGTAATCATTTTTAAGTAACTAAGAATTTCCCTTGTATTATTGATTTATTTAACAGCTAATGATGTAGACAGCTTCCCTATGTAATGGAATTTTTGATTTGCTTTGTCTACCTATTGAATAAATCAGTTAAAAGTGACCCCTTAAAAATGCGGATATTTTTCATACTCGTAGCTCTATTTTCGCTTGAGAACGTTTTTAAAAAAAAACAAGGACATAGGGAGCGAAGATATTGTTAATTTAAGACATGCTAAATTTCATCATAATCTGACAAACGGTTTTCAAGAAATTTGAGTAGCGCGTTTGTACGGAAATTTCAGAACGTCGCGGCCCTCTTAAACACTTCATTTTATTTTTCTCTAAATCCTATCAAAAAAAAAATTAAAGAAATTCAAGCACAAATTCTCATTAAGCATTAAAATTTTATTACGGTCATGATAATGAATTTATACATTTACAGCTTTCAAAAAGTTGTTTTGTTTAATACTCGGATAGTTTGGAATAATTTACAAGGCAATTACTGAAACTGATGAAAACTTTGGGTTTATAACACCACGTTTTCGGCTGGTTTATTGCTCGTCAACTTAAAAGTTAAGGCCATCACAATAATGGAGATAACTTGCTAACTATAATTATATATATGTACTTCGGCAGGTATAGCGTTCCAAGACGAAAAAGGTCACGTGGGTGACACACGGTGACATCAATCGATGCATAAGCAAGACCCGAATATGTAATTTACAACAAGTTCGAAAGAGACCATGGCGATGACGAGTGACGTAATCGGGTGTCAACTCCCGGAATGCCAGACCTTATTTTTTGGACCATGGAAGATACTATAGTATTTTATCTAGCGATTCGCATATTTACTAATGTTCAGATACCAATTTTAACATAAACCTGCGTTCGTTCAGTATCGTAAGATGAGATCACTTGAAATATATGAATGTAATGTATAGATATTAATATTGCTACGCCAGTCGCGGAAACTATGCGCTAATCTGTAGCGATGTTGTTTACAACTACCGATAGGTAACGCAGATTAGACAATAGTAGCCGCTCGAGCCGCGCGTTCCATTGTTAAATCCGGAACAAAAGAAATCTTTCTGGAAAGCAATTATTGTGCACCGTTTTTATGATGTTTTTATCTATTTAATAATGGGTGTTTATTTTGAATCCGAATGTTCTAGATTGAGCGCGTGGCTCCACGTGATAAACAACTTTTTGTGTGTTTGCGCTATTGTTAAATCGAATGCTCTGGATATCTTAAAATTGTATAAATACGCGGACGACCGACGATACGGCAGTCAGACTTGTTTGATTACGCGTTCAAAGTGTTAACATCGAAGCAATTGTACGAGTAGTGTTCAGAGTGTTATAGTGCAAGTGTCTAGTGTAGTATTACAGTGTTTGTGTACTTGGTGAATAAAGTGAATCTTCGGATACATCGACGTTTCATTCCTTTTATCCAACCCCGCTCGTAACAATATCTTCGTCGCGTGTGTTACTCCATTCAAATATAAGACTTGTAAAATATGCTCTAAAATCCTATACACAAGCATATTCCTCGAATGTGGCGGCTTTTACACTGAAATTTAATTCAGTCTAGTAAAGTCAGACGCAATATAAATTCTCGTTACAACTAACTTTCTTCATCCACTAAGCCTTAAGTATCAATGTTGAAGTCCGAAATCCACAGACAAGGCTCTAATCCCGTCTAATAAAGTAAGTTTAAATCGTTCGAAATAATTTTGTAAATTCTCTAATAACCCACCACCGTAGATAATAAAACCAGTAGATAGCGCATGCTGAAAAATTATAGTTAATATACTTCACCGCCGCGTCCGGCACGGGGTGTAACAATAAGATTAATCGAAAATCATGCTTACTATTGAGTCCATAGTGAGCACGATTTTCAATTAATTCATGCAATTAATACCATGTGACAAGATTAACTGGCTTTTCAGGTCTCTTCGAGTAACTGTAATTAATTACATGCGACCCGATTGACAAGTTTTAGCTCTTTCAAGCGTATTATTTTCGTGAGAGTGGAATTGGCACGATCTATTGGTTTAGTGGTCTGTGCTTACCATCGAAACAACGCTTCTGAGAGCTCTCTCTCTTCATTTATTACTTTATAAAACTTTTTTGGATAAAGTACTTACTTGTCTCGTAAAGTAAAATGAAGAGTGGCATTTTAGTAGCTAATTACTTTGCTATTTAGATGTTAATTTAAAGGTCATTGTTGGAAAAATTAGCTG
This sequence comes from Peribatodes rhomboidaria, assembly GCA_911728515.1. Taxonomy (NCBI): domain Eukaryota; kingdom Metazoa; phylum Arthropoda; class Insecta; order Lepidoptera; family Geometridae; genus Peribatodes; species Peribatodes rhomboidaria. The sequence goes on from OU452168.1 coordinate 7,976,310, forward strand.
TTAAGATTGACTTCAGTATTGACTGTGTTTATGTAGAATACTATGCAGGAGGCAGATCTCCTATATGCTGGACGGATCTTATCAAGACAGCCACAAACGCTTCCATGACGGAGTGCTCGCGTAATGTGACGAACCGGCTAAAATGGAGAAGCATTGCCAGAGCAGTATAGCTACCGCCGCCGGGAAGACTGACGATAATGAAGACCCACCATGTACCACCATCTTATTGACTGCAACCACTGTACCAAGAGTGCCGGATCAGAAGAAGATGTAGGATATCCATCGAGATAATTGTATTAGATCTGCAGCCCTATTCGGAGATTTGAGATTTTCATCTCACTTTTTTTCGTCCTTGTTGCTCTCGTTTGAAACGTCATAGGTGTGAGAGTGACCAAGATAAAATATTATCTCTGAATAGACCCCCTAAAGATGCCGGTTCGAGCATTGCTACCATCATGTTCGATACTTGTAAACGGATGCTATCCGTAGAAATTATTTGTTTACATTTTAAAATTTCTCATTTTAGCACACAGTAATTTCACTCACCGCTTACATTCAAGATGCAACCCGGATTTAAAAGTAAGGCGTATAAACAATTTCTGTTCAAATGTTATTCAAATCCGTCCATCCCTATGAGCGTGGAAGTAACAAATTCACAAACATAAGCTTTCACATCGCAACGTTTCCTGCGATTAAAAAATACCTTATTTACCTATTACTCCACGGTATTAGCTACTTCGATACCAAATTTATCACGACCTGTCCACCCATTATAGCGTGAAGAAGTAACAATAAAACACACGCACACACAAATCTTTGCATTTATAATATAAGTAGAATTAATGGTGTTTTATTACTTAAATAAAGTGTAAGAAACTTGAAAAAATATAACCTTACAAGCAAAATCTACACTTGCTACTTTTTCTACATCAACAAAAAGAACTTTCAGGTGCTCTTCAGAACTTAAACTTAATTTCGAAAACTAATTAGAAGCCCTAAGTGATTCAGTCAAGTTTTCCAATGAAGAAGTTTGCCAAGATACCATTTCATAGGAGAAGTCGGGATGTGAGCTTGTAGATACACCGTCTTATCGGGAAGCTAGGCTAACTTTCACACTGAAGCTATATGAAAAGAGTAAAAGCTACCTGCAATGCAAGTACGTACCTATAGATATGTACGAGCGGATTGCAAAGTATGACTGCCTCGGTGGCTCAGTTGGTAGTGAACCTGCCTTCTGAGCTTGGTGGCGTGGGTTCGATTCCCACCTAGGGCAAACATTTATGTGGTGAATATTTGTGTTTGTTCTATGTCTGGGTGTTAAATATCTATTTACGTATGTATTTAAATATATATATATATATATGTATATCAGTCTCTGGCAGCCATAGTACAAGCTTTGCTTAGTTTGGGGTCAGGTGACAGGGGTCAGGTGAAAAGTCCGAATTTTTTTTTTATGTTCAGCTAGATTAACGATTCCCAAAGTGGTCTATATCAATCCCCAGGGGTTGACGATGACCTACAAGGTGACCATGAATTTTTCAAAAATGCAACATTAGCTACACAGGGGGTCTATCCAAAACCATGGCACGTGGTCTACGAGACAAATGAGTTTGGGGACCACTGAGGTAGATTGTCATAATTTTCAAACACTATTCGATTAATTGTAAATCATCAAATTAGTGTTGGTGTAGACGGTTATAAATACGCTAGATCTGGAATCGGAAATGGTTCCCAAGTGTGATTGCTAGAACATACCCATAATTAATGAGCGACTGGTTATCAACTAGACAGTGATATCTGAGTGATAGATAGACAATTTTGCCAGATGATCGCTGTAAAATATCCACCTAACACGCTATGATTTTCTCACACTGAAATCTAATTTGTTCCGAAATTTAACTAATTGGAATAGACATCAGGTCATGGCGTGAATGGTGAAATCTGAATGCACAACTACACAGTTATTAACGCTACAAATAACTATGAATAAGTTAACCCTAAACTTAGGACACGCACCACTATTTACATAAACAACCATTTTAAGATTCAACGCAAGCTTCCTTAATTTCACATTTAGCAAAAACAAAACGCAATTTCAGCACTTTACGTTAAAACATTATATCACTGAATCCTGCACTTATGTGTTGACGCTCTGCCAAACACTTTCAAAGCAACCAGCGTCATCCATGCCAACAGACAGAGCATCAAAATTAAGTGTTATGTCGGCTATATCGCAAGCTTTTGAGCCGAGAAAGAACAGTGGAATTGTCTTTGAGAATAGTTGAAACTGTAGTGCTGAGCGAAGGAAACGTGTCTGCGTTCTCCTGGGATTCCACAGGAACGGTTAACGGGTTACATCCCATCGACTTTGGAACGACGCGCCATGTTTCATTTATTTTGTACGTATCGTTTTATGAAGCTCTATCCCGTGGAGTGTTGTGGCACTTTTAACATTGTAGATGTCCATTTTACGGCGCAGATACTATTTATAAAATGTGATGTAATATTAAAATTCATTACCTACTTAATAGTTGAATTAGGACTTTTTGGCTGTCTTGGTTTGATTTGATTTGATTTGATTTGATTTGATTTGATTTGGTGGTTGGTAGTGAGCCTACATTCTGAGCTTGGAAGCGTGGGTTTTATTCCCACCTACGGCAAACATTTGTGTCGTGATCATTTGCGTTTGTTATATGTCTGGTTGGTAATACGAGTATCTATTTAAGTGTGAACCTAAAAAAAAATATGAACCTATGTGTATCAGTCTCTAGCAGCTAGCTATAGTACAAAATTTCCTTAGTTTAGGTCAGGCGATCGTGTGTGAAAATTGTCCTGAAGAAGGCCCACTTCTCAAGCCAGAGGGAGCGGGTTTGAACCCAGCCGACGGCACGCACCAATTTATTCATCGTGTGAACATATGTGCGTATTGTATGTCATCTGCTACATGACTGGAGCCCGGACTGGACTGAATACCCACATTTCACCGGACGGGTGAAATGTGGGTGTTGTATTACACCTCTACCAGCCCCCTCGGGGGAAAGGCGTGACGATATGTTATGTTATGTTAAGGTTTAATTTCTTATATAACGCTTAGGACCCATTCGGATAATTGGCGATTCGGTTAGTGGGCGTTCGGATAAGCAGCTTTCTACTGTACTTAACAATCTTTCCTTATTTGAATAGGTATGTACTTTCAGCTCGTAGTCTAAAAGTCAGTGCACATTGGAGCGTTGTGGGTGGCTGGCTGCGCTGTCTACGACAAAATGCACTCACGCCTCGGGCGCGCTCTCACGAATGCATTTACATATTGATCCCCAAATCACACGAACTGTCTCAATAGGGAATAAAAAGGACATTTTGGAGCATTTTCGGAAGGAATGGGCCAGTTTTAAATGCATTATTTAGTTACTTCAAGATAGAGTTTGTGTTTGATTAATATTCAAACTTTCCACTTTGAGCCGTCCGTTACATTGTAAAGATTACGAGAAGGCTCTTTTAGCGATGTGATAAATGTCTATATGTCTCTTACAAAACCAACGCAATTGTCCATTATGAAACTTCTGTGTTATACTGTAAAAAACATAACATATCGTCACGCCTTTCCCTTTATGGGCTGGCAGAGGTTTAATACAACTCACACACTTCGTGGATAATATTCATTCCCAAACATGACAGTCGCTATACACCGGGCTCCAGTTACGTAGCAGATGACATTAAACATCGTACACTGTAATACAACCCAATAAAGCGTTATTGGGTAATATTATTGTATTATTTTCTTACAAACCCATTAAAATAATGTTCCGTCCATACGAATGAAGCAGTAGTCATAAATCAATCAATTCCCATTGTTAAAACCCATCAGTCGTAGGTAGTGTCCGAATGAAATCCATTGCACAAATACGTCCGTAATTGCCATCAGTGATAGTAATTGGCCCACTTCAACAAAGGCAGCATTAAAAGCCTGGCTTTATTGACATAGAGCATGACGCATGTAGCGATCCATTAGTGGTGATATTGCCCATCCCCCGAGTGAGTAGACGCTGGCTAGCTGACGCTGTGACTGACGCAGAAGGACCGTTAGGGCCGTTTGTCAGTCATGGTGAATAGCTAATAGTCTAGCGTTGGCATTATGCTGGTGTAGCTGTTTTAGTCCGGCCTATATTTGACTTGCATTAATTTGTCATTACTAAAACATTTACCGAATGAATCAACTTTTTGAAGTCTACTTTGTTTGTTTAATTTGTTTGTTGTTTTGAATTTCGATGATTCGAACTTCTTAAAATGTTGTAAGCAAGTAGTTTAGATCAATAGAATTTTAATGTATGGATAAAAGCTAAATTGGACGAAAGTTTGAGAAGATAGGTAGTTGAGGTCTCCGTTTGAAGCGAATTACTAGTTTTAAAGAGATTAACTAGATAAAACCCCAGAATTAGAAATCTGATACAACATTTTTCAGATTACAGACAAACATCTTTGGATCTGAATGGAAATAAAGGTACAACTTTCAGATGTGTATTTTTCTTTTTTCATCAATACTAAAGTGTATTCTAACAGCGCATGTATTCTAAGTCCTTCTATCTTGGCCTAACACTAGGGTGATGTCACAACTGCAGTTCTTGCTAAGTTGCACCCAGTCCGTTTGGGCGATCCTAGTAAGCCAGCGGATCGGTTGTCGAAACTTGATTAATTTACCGTCTCACAGTTAGCTCTAGATACCCCCACTGATTCCGATTATTGAGCGATCTGTGAATGGATTTCAATGGGGATCGTCAATAGTTGGTGAGGGAAGTTTGAGGGTGCCTCGTTGAGATTGTTTGGGTGCGAGTGTAACTAGAACTTTTGACTGTTTTGAAGTCTGTTTCGGTTTTTGTGTTAACTGACTTTCGTCGACAGAACGAGAAACACCCTGTACTCCTAGCTTATTTAAATATTTTATAGGAGTTTATTCTATTTAGCCCCGTAGAAAACTAAGTACTACACTGGAGGCACATTTGTTTCCTAGTTTGCTCACTAGCCATGCACGCTACGAAATGCTACAGTAAAGTTGTAGAATATATTACGTAGCAGCGGCCCACTGTGTCGGCGTCGTAGCATTGCGTAGCACTCTGTCTTTGACTTATTTTTGGTTACTACGTTTGAGAATAACTTAGCAAGAGTTTCTACATCAACTGTACCTAAGTACACCTAAAGCCCATTTCGGTTACCCATTTGCCTTGTGGTGGCAAATTGGGTAGCTTTGGTGATTAAACGCGGCGTTTACAAAGTAAATGGAATAAGTAGGTACCTATTCTAGAGGTCTGCTCTCCTAAAAACAAAATACCTGCTCATTTATTCCGCCGTAAGTTTCCAGACCTGCCCAGCTCCTGCCATTACCCGTACCTGCCTAGCGTTTAAGATACTAATTCTAAGCGTCCTTCCACTCCAAAGCCCCGTTACGTGCCACGCTCGTGTATGGCATAATTGTAGCGGCCACAAAATTCCGTGTTCGGTGTGTTTGGTTAAATTACATAACGCAACCGCAGATGAGAGAGGGTGAGATGGATAACTTTAGAGAGGCAGTAAATAAGTACTTTCATACTTGCTGTCAAGGAAGCTGCTCTTGATGATTTCAGATTCAATTGTCTTCTGATACAGCTTGTCACATTAACTTCCCACAAACGTGTTTTATCAATTATATTTCAAAGCAAGCAGTGTTTCTAATTCCTAAGTTGTATCATCAGATAGGTAGTTGCTTATGACATATTTTTAGAGGAATCTGACGTTTGGCGCTCGATGCTTTATAATTATTTGATTTTGAGTCTCTTTACATTTTTACTCTGTGACGTAACTACCATTTGCGCAGCCCACGGTGATTGTAACGCGTGAGTTATCACTTTTATTGGTGTGTGTATTTGAATTAACATTTTGTTTTTGTTTAATGGTTGCACTGGAATTAAATAGAACAAAACAAAATGGTTTTAAACATAGTCATTATGAAGTTTTCAGCAATACTAAAGAGTCGTGCTCCCTTTTCATTCATTTTCCTTTACCCAATAAATCCTAAACGTAATTGATGCTCACATAACCGCACTAACAAATTGCATAAAAGAAAACATGTTCACACACACATTTTCCTCCTCGGCCCTTGTAAAACAAAACTACAAAGCGAGATGCTCGAATCCGATCCCTTCGTAATAGTCAACAATAATCAAACGTTTCCAATACCATTCCAAGAGTCGTATTGCGAAAATGCGAAACGTTTCAGAAAACAAACTGACGGGCCTTCGAAGGCGACGAAAGTTAATTTCACGGACTGTGAATGCTTCTTCAGAACTCATCTCGCTCGAACAATCCTGTAGTCGCTACCATTAATCACTGACAAGAATACGGCTAGTTTGGTCCGTGGAGTCGCTTAGTGCCACTTAAAACTCGTAATAACGTTTATTAATTGCGATAAACAAAGTGAACTACAGTTTGCATCATGTTTCAACTCTAGTGTTGATAAATAAAGCAATTGTTTAGTTAGTTATTGCTTGAAGCTGAAGATTTTGGGAGATTAACATTTTTAGGTGCTCAAAACCATGTTCACTGGAATGTAGTATGACATGATGATAATATTATAATAATGTATACAATAATATTTACCAAAAATTTTTTTTGCATTTAATTTATTTAACCGATCGACAAAAGTGATTTTTTTATACATATATTATACTAGCTGTCACCCCGCGACTTCGTTCGCGTTTATTATTTATATATATATATCTGTTAAGTTAGATCGAACTGCACACGGTGTGCAAATTTGATTGAAATCGGTTAAGTAGTTTAGGAGTCTACCGGACAAACAACGTGACACGTAATTTATTAATATTATGAAATCATCGGCTTATCTAGTTTGAAAGCAGTATTTTTAAAGAACGTGCTTATATTCAAATAAAGTACATCTATAAATGCACTTTTTAGATCTGCATTTACATTTTCGCTAATTTAACTATCATAAAAATTATCTTAGCTACTTCTTTTCAAACTTATTCATAGCAATTCATTTGTCCTCTAGCAGTAACTTGATCAAAAAACCAAAAGGAACAGGAATGAATCGAGTCAGTTGTAGCTGTAAAGAATTTTTAATGCGAACGGAACAATTTCATTATTGCACCTCCACTGAAGAGATATTCGAACATTTCAAATACTTCGTGAAATCTGTTCAGCTATTTTAAAATAACGGTCCTGCAATGTAAAATGGCCACGTACTCGCATCCAGGTCACCCCGGCTAATGTAAAAAGTTTAAAGTTCTTTAGAAAATTTCGCAAAGAGCCACTGGATGACATGAGCAACTTTCAAAACTTAGCCTATAAATCATAAGAACTTAACGTAATGTTGAAATATTACGTAGATATAGGAAATCTTAATCCACTTTTCCTGTAAAAACTGCGGGAAGTTTGAAATCTTAGAAGAGTTTGAGGTTCGGGGTATGGCTTAATGGTTCCTGTAGGAAAGAGTATTGAGCTTTTTCCTCAAATCTCAGCTGTCGATAGACTTGTACCTATTCTCAATTTAATTTTTTCATGCTAAAAAATAAGTTTGTTTGTTCACCAGTTTTACTACCATATTTGTTTATATTATCAATCATGTGTTTGTTTTTGTTAATTTTGCACACCCTGTCCCATTCTCATTTGTCGTATCCGCTCCATCCTAAGGTTGCCTGGAAGAGATCGCTTTTAGTGATAAGGCCGCCAGTTGTTAAACTAAAGAATAAGTATTATTATAATAGTCCTCTTGTTTTTTTTTTAAATTTGTCTATCTATCAATAGATAGATATTCATACTAATTGCTACCGATGGACAAAATATTTCACTTCTAGCCTCTAGGTTACAAAGGATTTGAAATAAAGGTCCAATACCTTTTTCTAGCTACTATTAATATCAGCTGTACCCAATTGTTTTTTTGCAATCTTTAAATAAGAATAGCTGGCTAAAATATTATATATAAATCTGCCTTACTTTCTACGCAAAAGAAAACTGCATGAGAAATCAACGATAAAGTATAAGTAGGACGTAGTATAACTACGTCATTTTATGAGTACTGATTAAAGAGTTACGAGTAGTCTTTAAAAGTAGTTAAGGTGGCCCATTACGGCCTGCCGATCCTAAAAATTGTTCCAGGATATACGTGTTTTTGAGTAGGTCTTACAAGTTTTTGAAATAAATGTTTGTCATTTAGAATCTTCACTAAATGTGCGAGGATCTTATCCAGAAGTTTTCTTTTTTTAAGAATTTGCAAGTACTTAATGAACGGCCAAAGTGTTGGTAAAATTTGTGCAAAAAAAGCAGACTTTTGGAGGCTTAAACTGAACTTGATTTGATTCTCCAAGTTTCAATTTTTTTGCTTTGTTATAAGCCTAGATATAACACACGTTACCTATTAGTGCAAAAAAATGAGAAAGATGTGTTACGACGACATAACTACGTACGAGCGTTTGTAGGAAAAGTATGCCGGGTTGGGCTCTCTTAACAGCGACATTTTGTTAAAAAATACCTCCAGAATTAAACACACTTGACACTTGACTTTGTTAGCTTGTTTAGTATTTACCAACTATGTTAATTTAGTAGTTCTTATAAATGGAGCTAAAAAAGCGTGTTAAAAACCGCCCAGTAACTAAATTAAAACCTTCGACGATCCGGTTTCACGTCTCTTTTCTTTTTCACTAACAAAACCACGGTCATTTCTATCCCATCCTATTCCTTGTTAATTTTCTAGCCTACATACTATGGTATACCGTTACCCCATCGTATTTTTTCATTGCCTTCAATTGGCCAGCTAGTGATACCTCCCAGGGGCATTTAGATATCAATTTATTCAGTACCAAAGGACCACTCTGCGTCTTTCCCGCAGCTATTCTTTGGAATTTCTTGGAATAATGATATTATCGGTGCTCAGAAACCACCATGCTCTTTTGATGAAGGTTTTCTATGAAACTGTGATGGAAATCATAGCGATTAATTGATGCTTAAAGCATAGGAAACGTTAGGAAGTGTATTCATTATATTTACACTAATACTTCAAAATTATTGAAGATTTTTTTTCGGTGTATGGCGACTAGCTCACCCCCTGTTACATTTGGAATTGGAGATCATCTGGCGAAGCGTGGGTGCTGTACACCTCTACCAGCACCTTCAGGGGAGAGGCGTGGCGATATTTTATGCTATTTCGTAAAATTTGATCATGATTTAAAAAATATTCAAAACTCAGGTAAATAGTTAGATAAGTATAATATTATATTATAGGTAATATTAAATAGTTTTAGGTAGCAGTTTTTATGAAAAAAAAAACATGTTATTTAGGATAGCAATCCAATTAGTTCCAAAAGCTTTTATTTATTTACAAGTGTTACCTTTATAGAATTAAGAATCAGATTAATTTGTCTGCAATCTATTATTTTTCTCCGACACTGATATCTTTTATTCCTGGGAGACCGAAACTAATTACTAATAGGTATTAGTATTTCTTTTATAAGTTTTTGTGCTGTTGTTAAGCTCAAAGAAAAATATCTTAGATCTTAAAATGAGATCAAAAGGTAGATAAATGATCATTTTAGATTTCAGAAATAAATAGTCAAATATTTTTCAATAATGTCATTCAAAAATTCAACACATTTTATCGCGGGTGATTGTCTTTTTTTGGCGTAAATAAAAAAAAAACTGTTCCGATTTCTATAAATTCTTTTTTACCCGACTGCGCAAGAAGGAGGGTTATGTTTTTCGAGTGTTTGTATGTATCTATTTATGTAAGTAAATATGTATGTATGTGCGTATGTATGAGGTTTCTTTGGCACGACCTACAGCCTAAACAGCTTAATGGATTTCGACATGTGAGGTGTCATTTGAACCGTCTTGATAGTGGAAGTGACATAGGGTACAACATTTGCAGCCGGGTTTTTGTTTTAATAATGTTACTCGTTTATGTCTGTAACAATCATTTAAACTGAGATCTTACTGTCAACTTTTTAGTCTTATGATAACTTGCTCATATAGTAAGTAATTTTACATTTTTATCTGTCAGTTTATATAACTCAAATTTAACGTAAAATTACAAAAGAAATCTCTACAAATTCGATTCTGATCGACATGCGGGTGTGCCAAACAAATTAAAATCTGCGTACTTTGTGCCCGCGCTCTTAAATCTCTCACACTGTGCTTTGCTTTCCATTCAATTTTAATTACGAGGTAGATTTAAGCCGTACCAACATAAAAGCACTAAAACACGCTTTTGTGAAAAAAAATAGGTGCTACTATGAAAGGCACTTAAAAATAAAAAATCTGGCTCCTCAAAAACTCATATTCAAACGTTTTTTTTTAAATATTTCCTGCGCCCCGGGGTTAAAAAGTTGCCTATATGTAATTCAGAGTAAAAGCTACCTTTATACCAAATTTCATTATAATTTGTCCATCCGTTAGATTGTGAAGAAGTAACAAACAAATATGCACACACACATACACATGTCAAACTTATAACACCTTAGCCCTAACCACCTCTCTTAAAACTCTAAAAAACACTCATAAAAGAACAAGTAACACGAATAAAACAGTTCACGTAAGCATTGCCTCGAATAGCTGTATTTATTAGAGAAACGAGCATTTGTAATGATTGAAAAATTGCATGTTTAAAGGTATTAAGCTGTAGATTCGTGCTTAAACCTCGTAAGTACGACCTAATTTTCGACAGTTAATGACTGGAAAATCTTCGTTTTATAACTTGTATAGCGCTAATTGTTGTTATTAGATAAATTAGAATTAAACATAGTTATGGAAAAACATAGTTTGAATAATTAATGTACGTAAACTAGTGCGACAATATTTACTGCACCACAAAACTGTTTTTGCGCTACTGTGTTCATTTCTTTTGGTAGCTGTGTGGCGATATCCAAAAACGCATAATCTATTAACCATCCTACTTCCTACTAATATTATAAACGCGAAAGTTTGTAAGAATGGATGGGTGGATGTTTGTTACGCTTTCACGCCAGAACGGCTCAACAGATCGAGATGAAATTTAGCACATATATAGATAGATTATAGTCTAGAATAGCACAGAGGATACTTTTTAACCGCGGGTGAAACCGCGGGGCGCAGCTAGTTTAAAATACTTATAATATTATTATAAGTAGGTATACATAAGGTTATGACTTACCTCCAAGTTATAATGTTACGGGCAACTTGATTAACCGGGCAGTATTAATATGGACCGGTCAATATAATATATAATGACTAAGAGCGTCCCTCCTGCCCGACTCCTCTATCAGGATGGCTAAGGCGGGACCGAAGCGATGCAGAGCGAAGCGGAATGAAACGAAACCTCCGCTACCTAAATGACTGGGCTAGACAAGTAGTCAACATTGTTGATCCAAGTGCATGACTTTTGCTTATACAGACCGGTCATCACTCATAGTGACCAGACTTCTCAAATTACCCGCAACAATAATCCTACTAATATTATAAACGCGAAAGTTTGTAAGAATGGATGGATGGATGGATGGATGTTTGTTACTCTTTCACGCCAGAACGACTGAACAGATCTGGATGAAATTTGGCACAAAGATAGATTATAATCTAGAATAGCACATATAATACTATTTAACCGCGGGTTAAACCGCAGGGCGCAGCTAGTATTGATATAAAGTAAGAAATAGTAACTTCAACATCATTATATAATACTATACCTTATCTATATTGCATAAAGGTTTGTTGCACTATCAAATGAATGCGATAGAATCTCAAGAAATAACATTAGCATCTTATCTGCGTTCCTTTTGTCCCAATAACGAAACAACTTTAACTACCTGATTTTGTTACCCAGATAGTGGGAACAATAAAACTCGTTCAAACTACACAGTTAGATAAGGCAAAGTAAATTAAAGTTTAGCTGAATTGTGCTTGGATGTTTGGGATTGGAAAGCTTCTATAGTGATTTAGTTTTGATAGGATTTTCGTATTCGGATTCGGATTTCGGGTTTTCGTATGTAATATATTAGCAACGCTGGTTACGCCCACCTGGTTGATTCCTACAGGAATCGTTAATAAAATTAAAAAATAAAAATATCAGACTATATGCTAGATGCCTCCAATCCACTCCAAATTTCATCAATATTAGCTTAGTTTCGTCGGCCCGTTTCATTCGTTTAGCAGATTTGAGAAATCGTTTTAGCACCAGCACTCACTGTACATACACACATACATACATACAAATGTTAGAGATCACACACGAAAATATAGGCTAACAGCGAGAAGACCCAACATGGAGAATCAAAATTGAGTGGAAAATGGTTGACAATGAATTTGAATGTACATGAACTGTTACTAAAGTAGAATATTTAATTCCAAGCCTGAAGTACATGTACCTACATCCCTCCCAAAATATACAATTCCCAACCCAAGTAAACACCCAGCCATAATGAAATTCGTATTCAACTACATCCACGGTGTCAAAATTTGCTGGTATGCGGCTGCAACACAAGCTGTGTTCGCTGAAGTTAAATACGACTAAGTCCAAGTTTTGAGACACAAGGAACTAAGACGCCAGTTTTGGCTGCGAAACTGCACTTTGCTATATATCTAGCCTAAAATATATAACTGCAGAGCAGAGGTTGAATCTCGCATTAGCTTTAGTAAGTTATGATGGTCTAAGTTTTGATTAAGTATATGAAGAGATTGGAAATTTTGTTATGTTACGGCCGCACAAACGGAAAACGCTAACGCATCATCGCGACATTGTTGCGTTAGTTTGAGCGTTGATTTTAACGCGATAAATTGGGTGGCCATACTTGAACGATCTACGTCAACGACATAGTTAATGCCGTTGTAAAATTAACGCGGCAAGTCGTGGCCACACTTACGTTCATCATCGCCATTTATTTATTGTATTTATTTTTTGAGACAAAAACGAATACATCAGTTATCTTTATCTCACACACATTGAATGAATTGTCAAAGAATATATTAAAAACAAAAAATTACAAAATTTAATTCCATCATGCTATGTCAAAATTTGAAAATAAAAATAAAGTACATTATTATTACATCTACAACGAAAAATAAATCCGTATAAAATGTCAACACACAACAAAATATCAAAAAATCGGTACAATGTCAACAAATTAAAAAATTAAACAAAAAATGTCGTAATTAAATCAATTACAGTCGTCTTCAAAGTCACTCGAGCTGTCTAACTTATTGCTCCTTCCCCACGCACTGGTCTGATTGTCCTAATTGTACTGGCCATGATTATCTGCATAAATATTTAGCATAATTGCATATTTGGCATAAACATTTAGGTAAGTACGTACAGTATTTTTAGACATTTTTATGAGTAGACTGGTAAGTATTTAATTCATTTATAACCTACGTTTAGAATCAAACCTACTATTATTTTCATACCAAAATTTCAAATGAAACCACAATCCCGTTATTATTATATAGGTATCTATCTATTCACAATTTCAACAACTTGAAATAACATTTTAATATTTTTGGCTTTCCTTGGAACTTCCGATTTTGGGATTTTCTCGTATTCAAATTTCCTGTCGAGTTTTTACAGCCATTCATGACTGAAGAATTAATCTCCTCTAATAATATTTCTGTTTGGAATATTGAAATTGGTTTTATCTCGTTTACTGATAAAATTTAATTAAAATGTAAAAACCCCTCATAACTCTTTTTCTATTGGCTTATTTGCAGATAATTTTGGTTTTACCAACACAGTGATTTTAAAAGACTATCGGAACATAATCTGCTGCTTCTTCTTGTCTGAAATATGATATTACTATATCAATCTCGACCTTTTAAACCAACTCTATGTTGGAACCATAATTATAGATATGCAAAAATAGGTATTCGTTGCAAAGTTTTGGCTGCTAAGAACAGAACACGAATTCTTATTTGAGTATTCGGGTTCCAATACAATACCAATACCAATTTTAGCGTACTTATACCATAGACAAATGATACTACCTACTATCATATAGATAGTAGTATCATTAATCTATTCTTATACCTATCAATATTTAATGCGAAACGGACAGATGAAAGCAGGCAACAGTCAGTCAGGGAAACAAATATACCCTAAAATGCTATTGTTGGCTCTTTTCGGATGACATTAAATTATTCAGGCTACTTTAAATATAATGGACCTTACAGCTTCTCACTTCTGAAATAATCGGACAAAAATACATTGGATTTGACAGGTAATAAGTTTGAAATAAGGACATCTACTAATTTAAATGAAAACAAACTATACAAGGTATTGCTTTGCATTCCCGCAATACTTATGCAGTCCATTGTAGTATGGATATTTTAACACTTAATTATACAACTTAAAATCTACATTTAAATAAGAGCCGAATATTTAGTAAAGTTATTCTTTGATAAATCGGAATCAGCCCCCATAATCACATTAGAATAGAATCCACGGCGTACACACACGCACCACTATAAGCACGACGACGTAAAAAAGTAATTGAATGAGTTAGGCTTATGATTTAGTTAGGTACGTACCTACTTATTCCAAAAACTATTCAATTGATGCTTAATTGAAGTCCATGATTCCAAATTTCTCAATACTAGTTGAGCGGGCTTAGGAGTATCAAAAAAGTAAAAAAATATTTTGAAAACTGACGTGGTTTTCACATATTATGAATTTCAATGCGGTTGTCGGTATAGGTATAGTCGGAATAATCGACTTAATCGTGCGTTAGTGATTCCCGTATCATAAAATCGTAACCATCAAAAATATGTACCGAATTAAATAAAACTAAGTAGGTCCACTGAAGTTCTTTGGGCATATCTCCAGAAGCGTGAACACGATTGAAAGGCTGGTAGTACAGGGCCCAGTAAAAGGCAAGCGAAGCCCTGGTCAGTCACCAACTCGTTAGACCGACTTCATTATAAAGGCCACGCAGACCACCATGGGACAGTGTGCTCGCAATGCAGCCAATCACCGGATAAGGAGAGGAATTGCGAGAAGAGCGGCAGGCCTGGGGAGGGAAGAAGACAGCGAGGAGCCTTGTACCATTTGCACAACCACGACTACTCTGCCAAGAGTGCACGACTAAGAAGAAGTAGGTCCATGCTGGCGTGCAATTTCCTCTTCTAGTTCGACTGAAAGTCGAACTGGGAACTGGGAATTTGTTTGGTACCTAGCATCACATAATATCAAAATGACATCACGCGTTGAATAAGGCAATTTTAAAAATTGTTCAAAACCCAAAATATTCGTTTAAATGATTTCCGCTAATGGCGTAGAAACGATCTGCGCGCGCGCACGTACATCATTTGCGCAATGGCGGTGGCGGATCACTGACCCGATTACAGCCAGCTGTGAATTTGATCGTCTCGTGTGCACGCGCAAGACCGTACCATGGGGGTAAATTAAAATTGAGTCGCGTACACGTGTGGTTTTCCTCCTAAGAAATATTATTTCTGAAAGTTAAAGTTTGTGGTGATGACTTTTTTAAAGATTCGTGCTCTGTCAGTGGAGTATACCTACCTATAGAAATTCTGCGGCATGCAAAACAACAGCTTGTATACGGCTCCGTCCCAAACCGGCCGGAACACGGCTGGTTGTTCTGGCTGTCTCTCTACAGGTTGCATTTCTCAACCAATTTTCTTTAAATTTTGTGAGCAGGTTCGATTTAGTATATAATTTGACTGTCGAGACAGTTTTTGAAAATTTTTCAATACGTAAAATTAAAAAAAAAAAAAATTGTAGAGCCGGGCAGAAGCCAGACAGACAGCGATAACATTTTTGGCAAAGCTGAAGCAGAGACGCTTCGCTCCCTAACGCTCACTCGGTTGATAAGACAAGCTATTTATAATAAAAAAAACAAGGTCATCAATTTTAAAACGCAACTCCAAAGCTTGTGTTCTAAATACGTTCCAAACTATCAAACAGTATCAATACAAGTCCGATCAAGCCACCGCTGAAGTTTATTCAAACGAAGACGGGTGACTATAAAGTCCATTGAAATCGGCCAACAATTGGAGCAGGTATCGGCACGATGGGACTCGTAGTAAATTGCAATGGCGTTCGGCCTCTCGCAATCGGCGGAGTCACCAGGGTGGAATTAAACGATTTATTGTTGTCACGGAGTACGGATCACAGTAGCGATACAATTACTAACAGTGCATTAGCTTTTGGGTTCAGTGCAATCGATTCTGTGTATTTATAAGTCGGAAGTTATGTACACGACTTACACATAGGTAAGTCTGGTAGCTAGACCTCCCTGTCACGTCACAGCACACCAATATCACAGATTCCACGTGATATTGGATACGATTGGATGAGATTGGATGTGATTACGGAATAATCTCACGCCTAGACTTTGATAAGTGCAAGCCGAAGTGATTGCCGATGAAATTCATGTCACGGTTCGTTAACATCTCGTCCTGCTCATTCCTAAACATTGGTCTGTGAAGCCAATGGTAAATTTAGACCTGATTTGTAAAAATTGTAGATCCGAATGTAATTAAAATGTATGTCCATTTACTTGGATATGTAATCTATGTCTGTAATCTGTATCTTTCGAACCAAGGCTAGGTAACTTTGATTCTAAAAAACACGTGTAAATCCGTAAGAATCTATCTTAATGTAGAAGTAGATGTAACCTGGGTCAACGTTTACTTATTATGAACGTTTCGTTTCTAGATCTAATTTATGAGATAATACCTGCTCGTATCTTCTGAGCTGCTCCAGTGTACCTACTAAAATATCCAAAATATTTTGTCCAAATTTTTTACCTTACTTATAGAAATGTAAATAAAAGTATAATGTTTTCTAGGTTTTTTATGCTTACATATTTAGGTGCTCTATTATGTCGGTATGAATAGCTTTAAAACAAATCGCTGCACAAAAAAAAAAATCAAACAATATTTCTTAGCATTCAGAGCTCATACTAAATCGACAGCGCGACAAAGTAAACGCCTATGTCAGGAAAAGCCAGGAGTTTTCTAAAGATCGTCTGGTTAAAGTTACAAGAGTCGAAAGGCAGTCTTAATCTCCACAGGCTAACAGGCATGAAAACATTCAGTCTCCATATTAAGATGGCCTCGTTGCCTGCGTCTGTCTTTCCACCTAAATACAATCCGAGGGTGTTTAAGAGTATTGAATAGGTATCTCCTAGGCAAGCGTGTCATGTAGACGCTTCCCATCAGGCGAGTCAGTGGTCAAACGCATGCCTGGTTTGTTGTAAAAAATAAAATTAAAATTAAAAATACTCTTTCTTGATGCGATCATCATTCACTCCCAGAATAACAGCATTAGCATCCTAAATCAAATTCCGTAGAACACCTGTCAGGCTGCTTATTTAAACGATCCAATTTCTTTCAGTGCACAAGACGGTGTCGCGTGCCTGAATTTATTCACAACACGTCTCGTTCTGCGGGGGGACGAGATACAAATCCCTGAAGAAGGCACGAATCTGTATACCTTGTTCACCTTAGAGATGTGCGAAAAGAACAACAAAATAACTTAATTCGATAATGATAATCCGATTCAGTAAGTTCAAATTTAACTTTAGGCAGTATGAAAATTATCTTTATTGATAGCAATGCTATGTGTGAGTAGTAAAAATTAATTGTCTGCAAAAATGAATCGGGAAAAAAATGTATATTTCAGTAACGAACCTGTTTACAAAATTTCGCCAGTATTCGTTGAGAAGTGCGAGAGAAAGACAGCTACTAAATATTTTTTACCGAAGTTGAAGAAGAGACGCTTGACTCGCTGACGATCGCTTTGCCAATAAGGTTTCATTCTCATAGCACTCCATAGAGCACTGTTTTATATTTTTTAAACTTAAATAAACGACTAGCGTTGCATAAACCTATTGTCTTACAAACATAATCCTCTCAATCCCCTTTCTTCGCATGTATTGCATCAAACGTAAAAAATCAACTTGAATTCCACAACCATAATCTAAATATCGAGTTAGTGCCAAATTGCTTGGCATATCTCTACCTGTGTACTATCTTTACGTTAGCCATATTTATTCCCGATTGAAAGAAAAATACGCGCATGATCGTGTTCCATACAAAGGTTACCTACGTTTTGTTCTGTGTTCGTATCGGAAAATATGATTGGTGTTTCAGAATTTTGTCACGCGAACGGGATGGTTTTGCGGTGAACAATATTACAGGGGCTTTTATTCTAGTTCTTTATGTTTTATTTTTATAGCTGAGAACATTTAGTTCAGGTACATTTTGAGTAGAAACACATTCACATCTATCTAAATTATGAAATAAACTAGCTGCGGCCCGCGGTTTCACCCGCGGTTAAAAAGTATCCTATGTGCTATTCTAGATATAATCTATCTATGTGCCAAATTTCATCCTGATCTGTTCAGCCGTTCTGGCGTGAAAGAGTAACAAACATCCATCCATCCATCCATCCATACATACAAACTTTCGCGTTTATAATATTAGTAGGAAGTAGGATCTTAAGAGTCCGGCGACCACTTTAGACTAACTTCGGCTTAAGGTTTTCTATAGCCATTTCGTCTAGAAGAAGACTACGAGCGAAGAGAGCAAGTTATGATACTGATGAGCCTCTAATAATTTTTTTACGACTTTTCCACTTCTGTAATCATTCTTAAATAACTAAGAATTTCTCTTGTAATATGGATTCATTTGAAAGCTAATGATGTAGACAACCAACCTATGTAAAGGAATTTTTGATTTGCTTTGTCTATCTATTGAATAAATCAGTCAAAATGACCCCTTACAAATACGGATAGTTTTCATAGCTCTATTTTCTCTTGAGGACGTTTTTAAAAAAAATCAAGAACATAAGGGCGAAGATATAGTTCATTTAATTGTACATGCCAAATTTCATCATTATCTGACAAATGGTTTCCAAGAAATTTCGCTTGTCAAATTTCTTGTCGTTTGTATGGAGAGCGAATTTCAGAGTGTCGCGGGACCCTTAATTTATAAGTACTTTATTTTATAAATGCTGCGCGCTCTGTAAAATCGTCCTAATTTTATCGAAACAGTTAATTTCTTTGGGATATAAAGTCGTTTTTTTCATTAGAATATGAGCTAGAATCTGTTTAAATAAATAACTGTTGTGAGAATGAGGGCACCGCTGCGCCTATTCTTTTATTTTGTTCGACGAGAATTTGTTTTGTTTCAGACGGTAGCTTCTGTTTCCGTCAAGGTAGTTGAACACACACACTCTATTTTCATACGTTCAAATTTCATCACAGCCCGTAGAGCTGTTTCAGCAAGAATAAACAATAAACATTGTACCTAATCACACCACTTCGTACTTATTATATTAGTGTCACAATAAAATTACTGATTACAATTTTAACGAAATCAAGGAAAACACACTTACGTAAAACGACTGAACATAAAAGTTCACCGTTCTCAAACAACAGCATGACTGAAATAAAGTCGTTGAAAAAGTTAATTTATCGAAACGAAGATGTTGAAACGGACTGAGTGGTGTAAAAGTGTGATTATGGCTCCTCACCATGCAATGGAACAATTGTAACGTAGAATGAACTTCTTACACCTACAACTGCTGCAATACAACTCGAACATTTAATAAAGTGATAAAACGCTTGTGCCACACGCGACGGCTTTACGATCCCATTTCGTTACCTTTTATTTTTTTATTTGGCCATACTTTCAACCTTAATAACTTCTAAACTTCAGGGAATAGTTACTTCGTCTGTGAAGGAACTACCGAGGGACGTAAAGCAGTTTTGAAAGAGTGACAAATTATAATTTAGATGCGAGAGATTCTTTGGGAATCGTTATTCTGTTTTTAAAACTATTTACATTCTCTCGAGAACTGTTTAGATAACTTTAGAGTTCCAGAAAGTCAGATACAAAAGCAGCGCCAGAGCTCGTCTTAGACGTTTGTCATAATAAGATAAAGAGAATGAGAAAGAAGGTAACCAGTTTTTACGGGCTCGTTTTCCTTTTCATGAAATCCCCAGCGTTTCACTTTTTGGTTAATATCTACCTATTGCTTATTTTTCCCCTTTATAATGCCCCAGGGGAATCCGGTGGCTCGCGTGATTTATAGCTTATGCAAAGAATGAGAGAATATTTTCTACACCATAATTCAAGCTAGTTGAGATTAGACGGGTTCCGTAAGCATGATATATCAATCTGTGCGTGGGGTTTTTTATTTGATGTCTCTTTTGTTAATACTTCTCCGAGGGGAGTTCAAATAGGGGAAGGTAATTGTATGAAGTTGACGTACAGGTAGTATTGTGGTGAGAATAGGTAGATAATTAAAATAAGTAAAAAGTAAAAATAGAGGAATAAGAATATAAGTACGCATAAGTAAATGAAACACAAGCTACGAAATGCTACATTGTGTTAAAATATTTTAAATAAAATGCAGAAATAGTTCCAACTTCAAACTCAATGAATGGCGGAACAGGCATGTCGTTTAATTAGTAGATAGTTTTTAAAGACCTTAGTTACATATTCCGAGCTAAAACTGCACAGCTTCCTAATAGATTATGTAATAATTTTGTACAGATGCCAGAATGGACGCGCCATTTTAGCTTGGAAAATCTATAAACTTATTTGTTGTTTCAAAGTATAATAAAGCTAACATTGACCAGACTAATCAATGAATGGCCATCAAACATTGATATATTGAGCCTGAGTTAGGATTACAATTGTTTACACGGTCATTAAATTGAAAGCTTTCGTGCTACAAGCTCGTTTGTAATATTTGCGGCACCTTTAGTCTCATTCGTACAAATAGCTCCTGTATTAACCAACTTAATTCCTTTTCGTAACAAGTAAATAAGATTTTTACTACAAATGCAATAAAGTTTGGTTTTGAAAAATCGCTGTGGCTGAGTCTTACAGCGTAGAAGTATTTAGGGTGACTACAAACAAGGGCACGGTCCGCTAAACAGTTTGTTAATTTACTATCCATAAATTTCAAATCTAAAAGTTGATAAGACACGTCTTTAGAAGGCTTTACGAGTATAGCCTGGGCTTAATCAGGTCTTAAGATTAAAGGCATGTTGGATTTAGGTGTCTAAGTTGTCTTTAAATAGAGGTTATTATTCCTTCAAAGCCTTTAATCCGGTCTCGGTGTTGATAAAACACGAACGAATGGAGTTCATTTACTTAATGCTGGAGAAAATTGTTGTTCGAGTTTCTTTTGGCAAGAGTCCTGAATTCGTTTGGTTGGAAAGATTCATGATAAGGTAAACACGTATTCAGTTTTAGACTCAAATACAAACCTTATTTACTAACCTTATAAAATTCTAACGACGAGTCTAGAAACACATGAAGCATATTGCATTTATGTTTGTATTATCTCCTATAAGAAAAAACTTTTGAAGAAAACTCATCAAGTGAGAGGGTCGAAAATCGCAGCACGCAGCAATCACCTAGTCTTTATTATAATGCATTATTATAATAGTGATTCTTAGTGTCGTCTATGTAGCAACTGTATTGTAAATTTAGAGTACCTCATTCATCATCACCATCGTCATCATCATTTTATCCGGAAGACATCCTCTGCTGGACAAAGGCATCATTGAGTGGATTCTATTTTTCCCCACGTATTTTAAGTCAAGATTTTTAGTACCAATTCAACCATAGTTTTCTCATGAGTCATGAGTTTCTCATCAATTTCTATGCTTAGGTGCTAATACAGGGGATATGTAAAATAAACACAATATGATTGCAGTCTCATTTTATTTAATCGTTTTTTATTTAACTAAGATACATCAAACACACAATGCGTAACAAATTGGACTGGAAGATATGTAGAACCAGTGATACAAAAGGTACTGTATCTAAAAGTAGGTATTATTGCTGCTTACCCTTACGCCGTTTATTTAAAGGGAAACGAAAACGGTTCTCAGTAAAAATGCTTAGCATTCTCAAGTATATCATAAGCATAACACAAACATAATATTGAAGGAATGGAATTGCTATTTCCCTAAACAAATTTTCCCGAATAAACGGCGGAAAAGTATCACCTAATACACATTTACCTACAAAATGTACTGATTATGTCCGTAATTCACGAAGCATGTCTAACACGTAAAAAGTAACTCTAAACGCCATTTTGATACATAATTTTTAATATTGTCATTGTTTTATTTTAATTAGTAATATCCTTTACAAATTCCGCTAGATGAAAGTAGAAAAAACAATTTAGCGTTCGCATTTTGCATTAGCAATATTAAAAATAATTCAAACCGATTAATAAAGTTCATTTTAATTTTTACCTTAGGTAATTCCTTCTACGCTAGAGTTAATGAATATTTTTACTATAACATTACGTAGTTATTTTGAAAAAATGTACAGGCTTAGAAATTAAATTACTTTTATAATTTAATACGTATTATTATAATTAGAATAACTTAGCTACCAGCCGACTTCTATTCATGATTTTTCTTTGCATTTTCAAATTAACTTGCCGTAAATTACGAGTATGTAGCTTAGTTTAGGTATACTTACCTACATTTACTTTGAAATAAATGTTAAATTTTGACATCAAAAAAATTAATTAATTAAAAATTTTCATTAACAAACTGTTTTTTTTTTCAATATGTTTTCTCACACCGTCCTGAAAAAATCTAAAATGCAAACTTTAAAATATTTAGAAACGTATATTCTAAAAGTTTATTTTTTAAATCAGTAGAGCGGGTCGTAAAAAAATCTATACCTAATCAATTATATACATATGTTACACAAATATCAAACGCTTATAAAAAGACGTTAAACCTGTAAATTAATAATCTCAAAATATAGTAAGACCAGTAGAAAAAATGCTACGACTATTAAGTACTTAAAATGTGTGGAACTTAAATTAGTATGGCATCACAAAAAACATCTTGGCAAGTAGAACAAGAACTAGACTTGGCAAACGAACCTCGCTGAAAACATAATTTACGTTTAATAAATGTAAATAGGCTTAGGAAAATTTTATTACTGTTAAGGTAAATGAAATTACGTTCAAAATGGGACTGTAAGAAACAAATTATTTTTATAGTTTGACCCCAAGATTCGTTCAATGGCATCAAAGAACATGGAGTGGCGTAGGTTGTTATTAAGTACCTAAGACACGTTGAAAATTGAATCTTAAATTATACGTTAAAAGGTAGTTATCTTATTGAAGCGAGTATACAATTAAGGAGTTCCTAAAAGTCTACTGTACAAATACTATGGCACTGTGGCCGAATATGAAACCACCCAAAACCGAACCTAAAAAATTAGATGACGACAGATAAAAAATTAGGTAAGTTCGGTGGCTTC
The DNA here is from genome assembly GCA_911728515.1 of Peribatodes rhomboidaria. Classification (NCBI taxonomy): domain Eukaryota; kingdom Metazoa; phylum Arthropoda; class Insecta; order Lepidoptera; family Geometridae; genus Peribatodes; species Peribatodes rhomboidaria. The sequence goes on from OU452168.1 coordinate 7,999,587, forward strand.
TTAATTCAGGCTCATTATTTTATTTTATATACTATTAAAGTCATCAAAGGAATGTTACAATACAATTGATCGGAAAAAATAAAATTGAAAATCATTAAAAATAAAAATAAAAATGTTAACTGGAATGTCACATAAAGTCCATCAATTCAAGTCAGAGGTTCACAAACTTTTGTAATAAATTTTATTAATCATAATCGTACATTCAGCATAATAATTATTTTTATACATAGAACTATAAATCTAGATCTATCTAGATATAATATTTCTGCTAAGGATAACAACAAAATATCAAAGAGTTCTTTGTTTATAATTTTATTCAATTGAATTCATACCACTGATGTGTCTCGAGCACCGATATCAAAACGATATTATAATTCGTCTAATAAACCTAGTATAGTATAACTATAAAAGTACATAATGTTTACAAAAGCAACACATCTTTTATTATATTTACTCGCTACTCGATATGGATTGTATTGATTGGAATAGATATGTTTAAGGTAGGTACACTTATGAAACAGGTACTAAAACAGCTAAAATAATACTTTTTGTCTCACAATCCTTGTGGAATAAGTGCTAAGAGCGTTACTATTCTTACTTTAAATTCAGAAATAATAATTTTAATAAAATATAGGAGTCACAGCCAACTCACCACTGGCGGCAATCGAGAAATAAAATTCCAGTCACCAGTACCTAAGTAGGTATCTTCTGCTTTCCTGATTTTTGAGAATTAGGATTCCTGAATATAAAACAGTGTAACGCGATAAAGTATGAACTTTACGACCTCCCGCGTTGATTATTTGTAGTTAGTCGCAATGCCGTATCGAAGTCGTAGGTCGAATGGGTGACGTTAGGTCGAGATGCCTTCCGTTGGCTTTGACGCTGGCAACACATCCTCGTAGGCCATTGTATAAAGCGGGAGGTAGTCCTAATGGCAAGGTTGGTGATCCACCTATGGACAATGGTACCACTTACTAATCGATAATAAGAAATAAATAATGAATTAAATAAGAAATATTTACATTTTTGATTTCTGACCATATTAAGAAAAATAACTAAGCTACATGAATCGTAATTTAATGAATTGAAATAGAGCAAGAATCTTAAGGTATTAGTGGTTATACGTAAGGTATTATTGGTTTAGTAGATATTGTAATAATATGAAAGTGAAATTGTCATGATCAAATATGGGCAAAAGTATATAATTATATTTTTTTATTGTATTAGTTATACAATACCTACAGAAATAGGTATGTATGTTATCGATTGAAGTACCTAATAATACAAAGAAAATAGGTTTGCTTGAAGTCTGTCATGGTCGTAATTACCCGCATTATGAGAAAAGTTTGGGAAAGCTATTAAAGCTTCGGCTAACAGTTTTTGGTGGAAACTTGGTAATCATGACAGTTGATAGATCGAAAGCAAAAAACGATTAAATACTTAGTGTGAATTGTTCTATTAAAAATATTAAAATTTCTATTAAAAGACAGATACCACTTTTCTCCACACAAAAAAATCCACATTTTTTTTTGTGAAATAAAATTTATATACTTCTACATAGTCACGCCTTTTTCGCTTAGGGGTAGGCAGATACCATTTTTCCCCACTTGCTACGATCCTGGCACACATCTTTCGCTTCTTCAACTTCCATGAGTCCTTTCATACGTGCTCGTCGGTTACTGGTACTTCTGACCTGGCCTTTTTTAAAAACGTCTTGGAGTTATTCCTGATGCGTTTTCCTAGGTTCTTACCGACTTGACCATTCACACGCAACTTGTTAATTTATTTCGTCAATCTTCTTTCATCCATTCTTTCTATTTGTCCAAAAAATAATTAAAAAAGTAAACTCACCAATCCAAAGCTTAGGGTTTGCTTTCGAAGGCACCAGCAACGACTGCGAGTACCCTCTCACAGGCGGAGTGTCGTCCACTTGTAGCATCGCAAGCCTCTTCCGCCTCCTCATGGTCGCCGTGTGCCACCTTCCATCATCGACCCTGACCTTCGACTCTATACTCTGGAACCAATCTTCGTGCACCGAGTTGGTCTCTCGGGTATCCGTATCAGTGTAAATTAGCTGAAGCTTCCCCTCGCTTATGCCTAAGCCAATGAAATCGCGAGGTCGGATCCCAATTTTTCGTCGCCACATAAGAAGGCCAGAGTCGTTGAGAGTACGGAATTTTATCTCGTAGCGAATACCGCGAGCGTTGCTGTTCCTACAAATTTCAATTTGTTTAAGAATTCGGAGATTGCAACGTAAATTTCGGCACGAAATTTGCATAATTTTATATCTAAGTTATAGTTATGCAAAGACATCAAGCTGATTATGATTAAGTTAGTAAGAAGTAAACTGTTAGGTAGGTATTAATAAGTTTGTTAGTTATGTTTTTATTATCTACAGCAGTACAATAAAAAGTTATTACAATCGCGTGTTACTTATAACTTTAAAACCAACGGAAAATTTTACTTTACTTTTCCAATAAGCTACCTACAATAAAGCTGCCCCATAACTAAAAAATATAGTTCGTATTCCACACACAGAGAGAACTGTAAATGTTTGCGAGTAAATAAAAACAACAGCTCGAAGTGGATGGGGGATATCTCGAAACTGTATTTCCATTCACGTAGTTACGTTAACGCGTTTATGTAAATTCGTAAAGTTTCAGTAACTTATTTGACTCGACCTGAATTCGCGCTGCTAACGTCAAGTACCAACTAATATTTACTATTAGCTGAAGCGAAGTAATATACGAACCTCAAAATGTATGCGGATTGTTATTATGAAGTTGGGAACTCTCGCTTTGGTATTCATATTTAAATGTGGGACACGAGTTTCTTGCGGATTTCTTGTCGGGATCGGTTATGTGTAAATAGGACTATTTAATGTTTACATAACCTTAACGTAGAATTTTGAATGTTAGCAATTAGAACTTTATAACAAACAAAATTTTCACGTTGACATAATTAGTGATCGTAATCATTTGTCATAAATATTGAAAACTAAAATATTTCTATTGAATAAGATTATTGATTTAGAAGATAAATCTTTGTTTCATTTAACAAAACATTTTTTAACTTTTTAAAAACTATATAAGTACATGATAAGTAAAAATAAGTATACAAGTATACGTGAAACAAGCACAATTTTAAAAAAAAACATCACATGCAATGTTTTGTTAACATAGAAAAATAAACGGCTGGCACCTGAAAATTAAAACACGACTCACGAGTGACTACAAAAGAAACTTATATTAAATATAATATATATATTGATTATTATACTAAATTCATACCTAATCTAAAATCGGCAGTGATGTGTTAACAGTTAATAAATTAAATATGATGTTCACTTCCTTCGTATGTTATCTTAACCCGTACTTTCCCAAACCGTCGCCTGTGTTAGTACGAAAGCTAGAAAATAGAAGTGGAATTAGTAAAAATATTAAGTATTAGTCTCGAAAGTAAGGTAATGAGGTTAAGTGGCCTTCAGAAATTCAATTAACATCGCCTAGTTTTTCGCTTTTCGGAATAAGGTTCGCTCGTTTGGAGAATTAATGGAAAAGAGAGACCTATTTTATACACAGAAAGTATGATGACTGTTAATTGTTTGTAAATACTTGTATTTAATTGTTAAGAGTCCATTTATCACCATAAAATGCTGTTATTATACTATTGCCAGTAAAATACTCGTTTAAAATTATAGGCTGAATATTATATTGCGAACCACTTTTGAAGTAGGTAATTGAAGTATTTACAAAGCGATCGTCCCAAATGACTGTTTTGGAAAATACCTCATAAAAATACTGGTATTTCGTGTTAGCAGAACCATTGTTACATTTCGGTGTCTCATTCTAGCTAGTGACTGTGTGAATAGATACTCCATCGTTGACCGCATTATTGCTTAAAGCCAAGTAAGACGATGGTCAAACGGTTACGTAACTTTTATTACCAAAAAAATGTAGACCTTAATTAAATAGAATATCCCGATTTACTGCAGCGATAAGACTCGGCATCAAATAAAACCAAAATACAATACCTGCGACCTCCTCTGCTTCTGTAAGAGAAATAGTTGTTCCCGTCAAAGTGTACCGGGCTTCTGTCACTCAGCATTTCGACGTTTTGCTGTATCTCGCAATTCCTGCCTTGGAAGCCGTCTTGGCACAAACATTTATATTCATTAAGCAGAGGAATGCACGAGCCGTTGTTTTTGCAGGGCGATAGACCTAAAATGGGACGAAAATTAACTAAAATCGATTTCGATTGACACTTAAAGTAAGTACATTATTTGAAGTGAAAATATAGTGCCAGTAGCTGCGTTTGTGTTGAATTGCGTACATTTACTTAATCATAAACCTTTGGAAAAACAGTACCTATCAAAAATTGAGTACTACTTTACTCCAAATTTTATTTTTTTGTTTAAATGAACCTGGTAATAGCAGCGGTTATATGCAATGACAATTTTAACCACAAGTATCCCATAACGTGTTATAAATCTAACCTCAGAAAACTATTAGGATCCATGTCCCCTAGTTATTCCCGAGCGCACCTAAGTATCGCATAGCGGTTACTTACTGCTCTCCAAGTACCGCTTTGCGATGAGATTTCTGTCCAATATCAAGAGATTTATGTAACAGTTAGTATTTACGACGTGATATATCTGTAGTAACTATTACACGTTCGCATCTTGCGAGGCTTTCGAATGTTCAATGTGAAATTTAAGTTTGACAAGATGAGAAAGGATAGGAGAATTTATGTGGGGTACAATATTGAATAGGGCTACATTGAAATTACGGAGACATTTTTGAGACGGTTGGCAACCATATATTTTATAGGAATTTTGCATGGCAGGAATTTATTCGGAGGTGGGTATTCTATTTCATTTTGCTTAACACGTAGTTAATTCAAACACATCCTTATTACCAAAGACTTTTCTGTTAAATCGAATGGGTAGTTTTCAGAAAATTTCGAACAAGCTTAAGTAGTAGTAGGTACGTTGGTTTGTTGGTTGAAAATAATTACACTTCCAAAAAACTGTTGAAACAAAATCTGAAAGATGTTAGAAGAAACTCACCGTCTCCACAAGGTGGTCCCGTGTACCTCGTCACCCCAGTAGTGGAACACGGTAGTTTCTCTTCGTCCTGCACTATGGCGCATTTCGCCGTGTCCACGCCATAAAGCGATAGCGCAACTCCATTCACAAAGACCTGTTGAACTGCTCCTATGAAACTGCTTGTCACTCCCGACATCTTGTGTGGGCGGATGTAGGATCTAAAAAAAGTTACGATGTTGGAAAATGGAGCCTACGCGTTTATCGCTAATCGTTGCTAAAAATAAGGAATTAAAAAATCCTTTTACCTCTGAGACCATCGTAATAATATTACGAGTATAGGTATTTTTAATATTATCTTTACTAGTTGCGCCTTGCTTTTAATCCCTTTTTTTTGAGGGCTCAAGTCTTATGTCCTATGATTCAGTTGCTTAAAAATTGTAAGTGGTTCATATCATTTTTGTCTTTTTTTACACTATTGGTAGTCTATCACCAATTGGATCTTCTAACAATTATTTTAATGAAGTACGATCAAAAGATATCAATTGTTAACAGACTATCAATAGTGTATATGTATAACAAAAATGGTATAAACTATTAACCATTTTGAAGCAATGGAAATAGCAGACTTGAGGCCCGGAATCTGCTAATTTTACCGAGATAAATGTAGACTTTGTACGGCATAAATAAGCTTCTTCTAACTTTACTCACTTTCCAACATTCGCATGTATAGTACTCGTATAAAATATTAGAGACGCTGTAATATGTGACATTGTTCCCCTGAAACTCCTAAAACAATTTCTGGAAACTATCCCGCGTGCATCAACCTTCGATCAAACATTCCACTTGGCTCCGGATAATATTTCAATCACATCATGAACAATGTGAGCTCAACTAAAGAGGCTAAAGGATTATATCTCATACGAAGAATTGAATGACACGGTTGACTGCCAAAGCTCTAAATCAACCTGAACGTTTTCATCTGCAGCGATTTCGTGTGAATAGCGTTTCAGGATGGCAAAGGTTTTGTTGAAAGTTTGATTGAAAATTAAATTGAAAGTTTTAAAAAAGAGGTCTAAAAACGAAAAAAAGAGTTTGAGGCAACATTTGTGGCAAAGTGTACTCGTTTCTCGAATTTATGGCTGGAACATTTATTCTTTGTTATATTAAAGCTGTGTTGAACACAAATCGTACCTAAAAAGCATGTATACACATCTACAGACAAAAAGCTTATAAACATTTGATAATAATAATGTTGGTTACTAAAACATATATTTTTTTAAATCACTTTATCATCTTGTGAAATTTCATAATCTAAGGGTACTTACGGCAAAGATCCAATGAACAAGGGCAAAGTCAACTCTAAATGTGTGAGAGGTGGTGAAGAATGTCCTTTCTGAGTCGGGTGGTGGTCCAGCTGGAGGCTTCCATGGCGGCCTGACCTCGACACCCTCGCCCGATGCCAACGACCTTTCGTGATTGAAACTGGAGATCTATAATAAATTTATTTGTGAAAAAATAACTTCCTTAAGCCTCGATTTTTCCTTTTCACCTAAAAAGTTACTGGGCCGCGGAAAGCTTTAAAATTGAGTAAGTAAAAGAAAAATATTCGTTTTCCTCCTCGAGTTCCTTAGCATAAAACATTGAAATAAATATTACAACGGAAAATAACAAACAAAAATTAGTTACACTTGTAAACAAAGATTAACATAGGACTTTGTTTTACAAAAGGCAAAAAGGCAATTTTTATCCTCAAGATTTTGGTCTTACCATAAAATATCTTCATGGTAAAATTTTCCTCAACATTTATTCAAAAGTTAATCCTTGAGCAATAAAAAGGGCTGTTACTTCTAAATAGAAAGTACCACTTACGTTATATTAGCGATCCCGCTCCCCAAATTGTATCTAAACTGTAGATAACCATTAACCAAGTTAATCGCCACGAAATCCCCCTTGGCTTTATTAGACTGGCCGGTGTAAAGGAGCATTCCGGAAAATCGGTTCGTTAAAAACCAAATTTCAATGCGAAACGCTTTACCCAGCCCTTCGAGTGGCGGTAATTCGATATAGCTCGTCCCATTGAATTGGGGAGACCACGTCTCTTGTACGACAGTTACGTCTGCAAAATTTAAATTTCAGTCAATAATGGAAGTCAGAGGAAAAGGCGGTGATTCTGCTGTTATTTATTGTCCGCACCGTTGTTGCAGGTATTTCCATTCGATCCGATTTCTCGTCCAAACAAGCAGCGGCAGACGTGTCCGCCGTCAGGGCCGACGTCGCACAATAGCCCCTCATCATATCCGCAGGGATTGGACTCGCACGGATCTAATCTCTCGTCACAATTGGCTCCTTGGAATCCGATAGGGCAGCTACAAGTATATTCGGTCGCCGACCCCTCCGCGGCCGTACACGTAGCCCCATTCTTACACGGGATACTCATACACGGGTTGGATTGGCACTCGTGAACGTTTTCTATAGCGACGACTAATGAGTCTGGCCGGCCCAATTTCTTTGTCACCTGATGACGTATTATCCTCAAATATTTTACGCAGCCGATAAAACCGCTACGAGTGCCGATATTTTCGTAGACCCTGTGGAAAAATGTTCTTTATTTATTCGATTGGCTATTACGAGTTATTAATTGCCACCTGAGTCGGTAATTTTATAAAGTTGGATCGAAATGTAATTTGGATGATTAACCTGGAGTAATTAGTGGGTACGCTGCCGATGTAGGCGTCCTCGGCGAGGTCTAATGCCTTTAAATGACCGGACGATTGTCCCACCACGTCCTCCATATCGTCTACCGATAATATCCCATCGCGATGATATCGCTTCGCCGAAACCTTGTGATATTCATTTAGCGTAACTTTCTCTAGGGACGTCAAAACGAGAACTCCGTTACCGAGATTGTACCTGAATTAGAAACAAGGTCAAATTAATTAAGTGGAAAGCCGAAAATAAATTACCATGTTTCGTATTAATGAAGAAAACAGCATTAAATGGTTTGCGTACTGGCTGAATACAACCATATAAATTTTCTACGAAAATTAATTCGGATATTGTTGCTTACCTGAATTCCAAAAAACCGTTGACTAAAGCTAACGAAACGAAGTCGCCTGTGCCGTCAACTTTTTGCTGATTATATAGTATAAGACCATTTTCAGAGAACGCTTTGAACTCTATATCGATGTTCAGTTTGTGGTAAGCCTTCAGCGGTTTCAGCTTTATGTAAGAAGAGCCGTCAAACGATGGCGTATCGATGTAAGAAGTGAGTAACCCGTCTTTAGCCAGGGACTCACAGTTTTGGCCGGTAAAAGGCGCGGCACAGACGCACGTGTACGTCGAGCCAGGCAAATCGATACAAGTGCCTAAATTATAACAAGGCTCCGATAAGCACGCGCTATATTCCTCTGTAGTCTCCTGAGGCACGTTTTCTGTTGAAAATATATTAATGTAATAAAATAGCTTAGAGCTTTATTTTCCTAATGCTAAAATTTTACTTATAAAGCTCTGGTAAGTATATGAAATAGACCGTGAAATAGCTTTTATTTTAAGATGTCTACTGTACATTCGTGAGGCTGAATTATTATTCTTATCACGAAAAAGCTAAATAGAATTTCAGATCACGCAGATGAAAAAAGTATCAAATAAATTGGTTGTAACCTACAAGGTCAATATGTTGTATTTGATCTGAAATTTCTTGGTTTTTACCAACTTTCGTAGCAGTTCAAACCTGCTGTAGCATTTTTTTCGTTAACAATATTGCTTCGTAGCTTCGCGTAGCACATTTGATATTCCGTTCGTAGACCGTAGCATTCTATGTAGTGCAAACATTTACATGCATTTGATGTAGATGCAAGTAGCCACAGCTACCTTGACAATCGTCTTGTTTATACAGTAGCTGTGTAGTGTGTAAATGTCGCATAGTTCACCAAGTCCACCTCAATCCGTAGCACTTTGGCTACGTCATCGTAGCAACCGTAGCGTAGTAATGTATTCACATACAAATAGTTGGCGGCTACAAAATGTTTATAAACAGAATGATTCAACAAGGAACTGACAGCAAAAAACGTGGTTTATAGAATACTAGCTGTTACCCGTTAAGTACTTACACTACACTACACTACACTTTGTGGGTTTTTTTTTAAATTGTATCTAAAAACCTTCCTCGTCAAATACTGCAACTACGAGTAACTATCGAATTTCCTCAAGGTCCATTCAGCCGTTGAGCCGTAAAAAGCTTACAAATAGACAGACAGACACACAGAGTTACTTTATATTTTATAATAATAGTATCGATGGATTGTGTTTTAATCGAGATCAAAAAAAAAAAAATAGTTTCATCAACATCATTGGCAGGTGTTATCATTTGTTACAACCTAAACATATTTTCGGATATCACCAAATAAACACAATATTTTTTTCTTAAAATATTTTAGCATATCTGATTTGTTTTGAAAGCAACGTGGATTAATTCTGCCTTTCCGTGACGATGGTAGGCACACGAAATTACTGTGCTGAAATATCGGGAAACTAGCACACATATTACATCGCACAGTAACCGTAAAATATTTTGAATACAGATTGCTTTGTACTACACTACACTACACTTACCGACACACGCTTTTCGATTTACAGTGGATGTGAACCCGGGTCGGCACTCACAACCGCCGCGCGCGCACTGCGCTCCTGGTAGCACCGCGCAGTCAGAGTCGTCCGCGCAGAGATCACCTAGCAAAGCCCCAACTGCTCCTACTGTTGCTGTGGTTGCTAAAAGAAAATTCACAAATTTATTTGTTGTTCGTTAGTTTTTAGTCTGCAAAACAATAAAACATTGTGAAAAAATTAGTATTATTTCTCCTGATTGTTCGATTGACTGTGAGTTGACAACGGTTGCGAATGTGGTACAGTTATCGAAGAGCGTTTATTTATATGTGAGTTAGTATTCCGTTGTGTATAACCGTAACGATAGTCGATATTCCGGTCAGAGCAGTTTTCTTCAGTTTGAGATGTCCAGATCCGGGTCGAAAGTTGAAATCTAAGTTTTTTAAGTCCTAAGACTGTTAATTTATGGTCTCGAGAGTCTTGTATTTAATAAGGTACTCCAAGTCCAAACACATGTCATGTGTTTTTATTATACAGTAGTAAGTAAGTATATTAAGCTGTAAAACGGGACTGACATAATTGCACTGTGACTAAAGCATAAAAAAAATAATTAAAAGTTAGTCTATAAATGTTTATCCTGGTTTAAACTTTAATTTTTCAAGTGTGCTAAAACATTGTAACGACGAAGCTACGAACTACGAAGCTGTAACTTCATATTTGCATCAACACGCAAACAATACTCAACTACATTCACAACAACAGTCTCACACAGCAACTCAAACTAAAGCGAGTCTGAGCACAAATTATCATACTTCTTTGTGTTGCTTTCCCCAATTAGGCGTCTCCTGAAAGGTCGATTCCGGGGAAGTGGTCTACCGTGGATTGTAATGAGAGACCCTCACACCTATTGTTACCCGAAAGGAGTTAAATATAGCCTGTTCCAACGAAATTATATCAACCTTTATATTTATTACGCTGTTGCTACATAATTACGAAACAAAAATCTAATCAAGCGATCCCACGGCGAACAATAGAGTTTCAAATCGCTCTCATTAAAAAGAGACAACGAACAATGATTGTAAAATGTTATAACAAATAACACACTTAAGATGTAAAACCAATTAGTGACAATGAAAGTTTTAGAGATTTAAAATGAAAAAGCTTTACGTAATTTGTAGGTAAATTTAGGATTCTTATCAAGATTGGTTTCTAAATTAGTTTCGAATCGTATAAATCTACATCGGAAAACTGTAATGATTGTGGAACGAGAACACGCAAACAATTTTCGCCCGCTGTAATTTAAATATGACGAAAAAACGTGCTGTTAGTTTTCACGACAATTATAATTAGCGATTTCATTCTTGTAGGCGTATAACTTTGAAAGGAAATGATTTCAGTTATTATTATTCCTTTCTTTGTTCGTTTAATTAACTGGGTTTACTTACTTACTTTTATATTTTCATATGATGAACTGAAACTTTATGTTCTTTAATTAGGTAATGTTCAACGAAGAGTAAGGATGTTTAATAGTCAAAATTATTATAATTTATACCAAAGTAGAAACTGGAAGATTTACGCATCTGGTACAACATCACAGTTAGCATTTATGACAACTATACCATGTTAAGTTTGCTGAATATGTATGAAGTATTCTAAACTAAGCCACGTTACAAATGTTTCGCCACTTTGCATAATATACTAGCTGCCTAATAAAGCCTTATTTTTTTTATGTACAATAAGTCAGCGTTTGACCACCAACTCGCCTGATGTTAAGCGACGTTGTGGTCTAAGATGGAGCGCGACGACCTATAAGGTACTTATTCACTCTAGCCTTGAAGTTTTGTATAGTGAAGAAGTACAAAGACGGCAGTTGAGTGAGGCGCTACAAGTGCGCTACTGCTCAGACCCGTCTTCGGAACGGTTACATTTATGTTTTAATCAAGGTTAGGTAAATATAACACTTTATCTTCCTTTAAAATTTAATACAAATCCCTTAATTTTAACTTAATTATCTTAATTATCCCTTTATTTTAAATTCCATCCCTTAATATTAACGTAAAGAAGTAACAAACTAGCACACAAATAAACTTACAAACTTTTGCGTTTATAATGTTTAAATTGTTGATGAACCTACTAGAAATTGGAAAAGCTTTATTTAGAAACTAGTCACGTCCTGCGGTTTCACCCGCTGTCCTGCAGAAACCTTTAACTTTTTCGGGCTGAAAGGTAACTTCATTGTATGTCTTTTTTTATACCCTGACAACGTGTATCTGTGCAAAATTTCAAAGATGATCGGTTGAGTAGTTGAGCGTGAAAGGGTAACAAACAAATGAACACACTCACTTTCGCATTTATAACTATTATAGTTAGGATAAGGATTAAGTTTAATCCAATATTAACTAGGTTTAAAAAACAAATGCTAACATCGAAGTTCAGTATTGACAAGCTTGAAAAATGAAATTAAATGCTAACAGTGAATTGTTTGTGAATAAACATTTTTTTTTAATAACTTGTATTTGTATTTTACTCTTCAATTAGCTTGAGTATTTAAATAATATTAAAGGTTTGTGTTTCTGTTCAAAATGAGACCAACAAATGTAGTTGGCATTTGAAATTATTGCAGTAGACGATTATGATCAAAAGTAGGCAAAATAACTAAGCTAACACAACTTAGCTAACATTTTCCACAAATGTTGTGTTTTTACGAACTGATATTTAAAGCTTTTTTTGAAAATATCTTTGTAAAGTTTCTTTTTACTTTAAAAAGAATTGTAAAAGTCGTCTTTGTTGCGATTGAGGTTGTTATTTTTTCCAAGAAAAAGACAAAATGCTTAGCGCTGGCCAGACAGAGAAGACTTAGGACGATGAGGTAAATTATATTATTATCACTTAAAATAAAGCTCAAAATTAACATTTTGGTCTTTTTTTTTTTTGTTCATTTTGAAGTAGATTTTTAATGGTAGGTATATATTTTAGCTAAAGAAAATAACAAAATTTTATGGACAAGGTAAAGTCTCATAACAAGTGATTTATTAAGAATTTGGGAATTGAAAATGCTTTTTCATAGCTTTCCATCCAAATATAAGAACGTAAGGTAATAACGTAAAGTTCTCCAATACTCTGGCAGAAGAATATACGACCGAACTATAAAATGTATTATGTTTCTACGTAGTATATTCTAATTTGTCTTACGCCCAACTTTTGTTGACCACACTCAGAGCTATATCAGTTACGAAAGTTAAACACTTACCCTTGAATTTCTGTCCCGACAGGATATTATCAAAGTCGCTGGGGGTTTCCTTCCTCGCCCAATCGTATTTGTTGTAATACTTGTCCGGGTTCAGTAGGTGTCTGGTCGATTTGGACGCGGCGCCGTCGTCTTGCTGAGTGAACTGTATGGGGGAGGAGGGTCTTGGAGGCCCAGCGGTGCCAGCGATCTCTCCTAGCTTGCAAGGCCCGAAGGCCTGTACTACGATGTCCTCTTGCGTGCGACACGCTTGCAGTTTGAGGTGACACTCTGACTCGTAAGTTTTCCCGTCGCTGCCGCATACCTGTTGGTTGGGGTTGAAGGAGTTATGGTGGGGGAGTCGGGATTTACTGCGTTTTGTTTGTTGTCAGAGGGTACGCGAAGTAGGTCGGAGTTTTAATTCGAAATTAAACTTAATCTTAAACTTAAAACACATTGCACAAGTTAATTAAGGGATTTTATATAGTTAAGTGATACGGTAAGTAACTTGCTAGGCAAGCGCTGCATCTGCTTCTGCATATGTTCATAAAATCATTAAGATTAATTTATACTCATCAGCCCACATGATAATATTGTTCACTGCTGGACAATGAACTTGGACCGCTGTTGTAGGACTCTGTTCTAAACTTGGTAAAATCTCTTGATGCTAGTAAAAGCTACATGTTAGAACATCGGCGTCGTTCTACCTGTCTGAATAGCTACAATTATTTTAAAACAAGTCTACAAACAACAAATCAAAATAACGTCAAAAGAAGACGCTACACTTATTACAATCTTTTGCTTTAAAAATGAGCTGCCTGTTAGACCATCGGCGTCCCTCAGCCTGTCCGGATATCTAGGATACATTTATTTTCACAAGTCTGAAAAAACATAATTAAAGATTGACAGCAAACATTGACAGCAACCAAATTAAACTTACCAGCATATTAGTATCGCTGTCTGAGCACGGGGCCGCAGCGCACTCACACAGAGCTCCGCCCGTGCGCTCCGTGCAAACTGCACCGAAATAGCACGACAGCTCGGCACACGAACCCGCCACACCACCCATTTCAGCTGGAAATAAAATATTTATAAGCCGCACACATAGAGACGAGTATTAATATCGTACGGAGTTTGTAATAGCGACATAGCTGGAATAAAAATATGGAACTGTGATGAGTCTGAGAGCAAGAATTCTAAAGCCTCTCAAAATTTAGCTTTTATCGTTTGCAGACTTAGTGTATGGATTACTAAATAGTTACTATAGTAAGTACTCGTAACCTTTTTTGTTTGTATATTTTCAACGCTGAACCATAATGTATTTTTATCTTAATATGCGCATATAAAAGAGAAATACAGCATGACATTGCCACAGCATCAAAAATGGATTGAGTCTAACGCAGCGACGAACCGCACCTGTGTGCAACCTGATACAATTTATATGAATCTATCTATATCGTTTTAATATTTCATTTTTATTGCTGCTCTACAAAATACTACAAAACTATTTTTTTATATTTATAAGGCAAGTTCAAGTTCAAGTTTTTGGCGGAAATTTATCTAAAAAATGCATTAAAAATCCAAACAAAAGTAGTTGTGTAACGTGTAGCCTCATTCGTAAAAATGTGTCCAAAGAAAGAATTCAGTTGACACGGGTCCGGCGGGTCAGCCGGTTACGTAATGAGGATCGCGGCCTAAAATACTATCTTGGAATAGGAAGCGGTTAAAAAGATTTATGCTGAACAGGGTTAAAGTTTTACGTTAGAACACTCGCTGTAAAAAACGTCTTGATAAAGAAAACGTCACATGGAGAGAAAACCTGAAATAATGACACTAAACCTTGTTGTTTTATACTTTTCAACTTCTACACATTGAATTAAATAGCCCATTTCGAATAAAAACTTACTACGGATTCCACGGAGTCCTAAAACCAATAAAACCCTGAAAAAAAACATCCCAGCACCTAGCTTTAGAGATGATGCAGCATTAGATCGTCGTTCGTGTAGCAAACAAAAATCAATCAAAACAAACTTCAGAGAATACTTACGATCAGAACACCCATTAGGGCCCAGCCTCCTCCTATGGTCCGCGCAGACGGTACACTTCTGTCCTTGCACTCCGGTCCGGCAAACGCATCGCCCCGTCATTTGTTCACAGTCTTCCCTCACTGAACCGAATGCTGAGCATCCACATGCTATGGGGAAAACATAGTATGTTTACGTAGATTATAGTGTAACTTTGTTTGTTTGACATTTGAGGCCATTTTCCACGCTTAACCACTTGATTAAATCATTGTGCGTAGTATAAATTTGTTTTCAAACGAACGAATTTGACGATAACATCACCTTTGTCACTAAAGATATGCTAATACTAACGATACAAGACATTAAAATATTGACACTTTCTAATACAGAGATACATATATATAGATACATAATATAGAGATTTACATGCATATATACATACATGAAACCCAAAAACATAAAACTCTTCATACAGTCGGTAATATTTAAACACGTGCTACGCTAACACTCTTTAGAGTTCTACAGCGTGATTGGAATTCAGACCGCATCCTTTCAAGAGGTGTTTCTACTCATCCTGGGTTACGAGTATCTTTTAAGCGTTACAGTAATTCAGCAAAAACTTTTAGTTTTTGAGTAACATAACAATTTAACGTAACTTAAAAAATAATAGATATAGGTACACACAAAATATAAAAATAACTAGAAAACTACAGGTATTTGCCGATTTAATAAAAGGCTTAAAACACAAACAAGAATTACTAGAAATACCCTTGTAAGAAAACGGTCTGGATTCTAATCACCCTGTATAGTAAGCAATAAATTCTCTATTTTAGTCAGCTTTTGACCAAAATGAAACTAACTTTTTTTTTACGAGAACGATAAAAACTTGGATAAAGTGTAGGTATGTTGGATAGAGCCATTGGAATAATTTGTCTAAAGTATGTACCTAAGCCCAAATCAACGTAGATAACCCATAATTACCAAATGATAGGGTTTCAAGCGAACTGTATGGTAATTACTTTAATGATGGTATTAAACCTATGTTTACTACAAAAACTTGAAGTTCGTTTTGAGCATGCATAGTTTTAGTACTTAATACATAATGTCTACTATAAAATGCACTGGATTTGTCGATAAACTAAAATAAATGTTTACATTGAGAGATAAAAACGAAATATATGATATTATTAGTTAAATTTGTAATCCAACATTATAGTTATTATTTTAATTTAGATTCAACTTTAATAATTGCAGGTTTTAATTGGTGCAGCTATAATTCGTAACACAGAGTAGCTATAGAGGATTCAATTATAAATTTACCTCATTATTATGTCTACGTTATCGTATATGTATATTGTCATTAGTTTAGGTTATCATAAGTCTACGCTCTCAAAAGTCTACATTGTCAGAAGTCTATGTTTTCACAGGTCTACGTTGTGATATATCTACGTTGTCATAAGTCTTCTTTGTCACAAGTCTATGCTGTCACAAGTCTTCGTTGTTATAAGTTCAAGTTGTCATTAGTCTACGTTGTCATGAGTCTACGTTGTCAAAAGTCTACATTGTCGGAAGTCTATGTTTTCACAGGTTTACGTTGTCATACATCTACGTTGTCATAAGTATTCATTGTCATAAGTCTACGCTGTCACAGGTCTATGCTGTTACAAGTCTATGCTGTCACAAGTCTGCGTTGTCATAAGTCTAAGTTGTCGTAAGTCTACGTTGTCATAAGTCTTCGTTGTCATAAGTCTACGCTGTCACAAGTCCATGCTGTCCCAAGTCCACGTTGTCATAAGTCTAAGTGGTCATAAGTCTACGTTGTCGTGAGTCTACGTTGTCAATATTCTACGCTATCATAATTCTATGTTCTCACAAGTCAACATTGTCATAAATCTACGTAGTCATAAAACTAAGTTTTCATATACCAATTTTGTTATGTGTCTACGTTGTCATACTTACGTATACATCCTGTATGTCCAGTCCCGATCCTCGGCAGTCCCCAGTAGCCCGGTTCGCACCGATCACACTTCAGCCCGCCCACCCCCGGCCTGCACTGACATTGCCCGCTATCATCGCATCGATCGGACACCGAGCCGAGTCGGTTGCAACCGCAACTCGAACTTGAGATCGGGCAGCCGACTTCGTTGGGCCCAGCGGCAGCGGTGACGCCGTCCATACAACACCCGTGTACGGTTTCCGAGCATTGATGAATCTTCTTGTCGTCGAGTAGTTTTGAGTCATCTGTCAAAGAAGCTAAGAACTATAATCTGTGAAACTGAATTTTAATTATAGTTTACTATTTTAGCGATTATTTCCTCAGTGGTTTTCTATTCCAAAAATAGCTCAAATTAATAACGCTATTAATAGATACATTTGAAAGCAATGTTCGCTTTGTTTCATTTTGATTGATCCTAATAGTCAAACTCTGATGATGTTTAATTAAACTAGATTTTTATAACTTTATTAATTCAAAATACCTACGTGAATTGGTACAGTTAGTATAGAATTTTATTAGTAGGTCTGTGTAATGCTAAAGTCATTAAAACTTTGTAGACATAGATTCGGGTTAGAAAATCTCAGTAACGCAAAGAAAACATAAGTTTTAGTTTGTTTTTAGTTTAGGTTCAAAGAAAATTTTCCAGAACAATAAGTACTGAATAGTTATTTCCAGACTGAACAATATAAGCCACGTATGAATGAGAAGACAAAGGTTCAGCATATTACTGACAAAGAGGTAAGTATGTGGCGTGATTGTGTACAATTTACCAGCGGTGCCGAGCACCGTTAGTATCTTCACCCTGACAAATCACCAGTTGCTACACTATGCATGAAATAGTATCCTACAAAATAACAATGGGTTTGCTCAGTCATAAAGAATACTACAGCACTCTAGTCGCAAGGTAAATGACTCAAGCTACAGTTTCTAGAATAAAGCTGCACAGCAATTTATAATTCTGCAGCAGAAAGAGGATAAGCTTTTATTTTCATCCATTATCTTCTCTTCAAACATAAAACTTGATAACAAACAGCAAAAAATAAAGCGGTCATATTGAAAACGAAGTAGCTCCACACCAAAAGTGTTATGAACAAGTATTTGAATAAAAATGGCACCATATCTATAAACAACCGCGTTATTACGTAAGGGCAGTTTGTATGTTAAACAATTCAAATTGAAACAGCGGCGTTCAGTGTTGAGCAGGTAATACTCACTTTTAGGGCAACATCTTGCGGCAGTCAGGGTAATGTGGCAATAGCTGCCGACGGGGCAATCTTGCCGGTGCGGTCCGTTGCCACAGTCAATTTCGAGACCTGTTGTTGGATCCACCATCGCTTTGTTGCTACCGCAAGGCCTTACTTCCATGCCTGTGGTGAGGACAATTTCATATACAGGGTGACTGGTTGAACACTTTAGATATTCTGGATTATCATAGTACTCATCATTATGAACAACTTTTATTATGGGACCAACGCGGAATTCGCGAAAAAAAAATCAGCTGTTCCATAGAAAAATGTCAATGACACTCGACAAAATGTATGGAACAGCTGTTTTTTTTTTCGCGAATTCTGGGTTAGTCCCATAATAAAAGTAGTTCATAATGATGAGTACTATGATAACCTAGAATATCTAAAGTGTTCAACCAGTCACCCTGTATATTGCTATAGCATTTAGAATGTTTGAAACGTCGCCTGTCTGTGAGAACTTAGCCTGACGCTCCTCTACAGGACGTCTCATTGTGAATTAAATGTGCCTAACGGTATTTCTTTAGCTTTCATGACGAAAGTTCCTCAACTCTAGTAGCGCAAAAATCTTTCTTATGTTTCGTCTTGGATCACTTAAGCCGCCTTGTCATGAATAGGTAACACACTAATAGACAGACTGATAAGTTCGGAAAATAATGATAGAAAAACCTTAGATCTTTCTGTCAATAAAATGTGTTGTGAAGATACGTAAATATGGAATTCTAGGAAATCTTAGGAAATTAGGAATACATAAAACTTCTCATGCATGGGTATGTATTCTTTTTTTGTTTTCAAGTCCCGCGAATTTCTGTCGTAAGTTACAGAACTTAAGTCTTGTTTAGGACGAATTCTTTAAAAGTTGCGAACAACCTGACAAGCTTGTCCTAACTGTAGCGAAAGAAATAATTCATTTATCATTTGTCTAGGACGCAGCTGGGACACGAGACTTTTATAAGAGTGGAAATGTTATGTCAAATTTGTAAGTGATTCGATAGATAGGTTTTCATCACGATATTGTTTTAGATAAAGCGTTCAATGATGTATCAGCAGAAGAAAATGAAACGTCGTGTCGGTAAGTATAAATACGCCTTTGGGACAGTCAACTAAGTTTCAAAGGAAATTAAATTAAGCACTTATTTATAAATATTCTACAGTTGTAGATACAAATTTCATTCTGAAAATATAACATGGTTCCTATTCTCAACTCTACGGGTAAAATGCTAAGATCGCAATTTTTAATATTTGGTTAGTAAGCAACAAACCTTTACACAAATCCAGCGGCCGAAGTCTCAACTCCAATTGTTTCTGACAGCCTTCTTTCCGCATCGCGCACAGGCTCGGGTATAGACGAAAGTCAGAAGCGCAAACCGGGAAGTACTCATCGTCAGGTGGACATTCGAAAAGGCACGAACACCGAGGATAGCCATCGTCTCCAATCTCGCAGCTCGCACCGAAGTCGCATCTGATGTCGCGACACGCTGACGAACTGACAGTTCCCATTTCGTCGATCGCCGAAGAATCCGTCGAGCCTTCTTCTAACTCTGTCGTGGTCATCGCGGTCGTAGCTGCCCACACCCAAATATTTGCGTGTTAGTCGAGCGATAAAGCGGAAAGTTAGTTAATTGATCGAGGACGGGTCGCTTTATTGGAATTGCTGCTAACAACTGCCTTGATGACGGTCTGATGGTAAATATTTTGTCAGCGATCACATCTGCTAAGGGAATGTCGTTAAGTGGAAGTGTTGATCGCTTCCCCTAAAATTGGGTAAGTTTCATTAGTGGAGATAGAGTTTCTACGGTTAGTGCATAAGTTAGCAAAGTTTGGGAAAGTTATTATTATTAGGGTATAGGTACGTTATAACTTTGGGAGCTTACTCATGGCGATCGGTGGAACAACAGCTAGTCGGTCTTTGCAGTCTCCGTAAAAGATGACGTGCAATGTTGCGGGTGGTGGTAGTCTGCACGCGGCTTTTTGTAGTTCACATTCATTGGGGAAGGTCTGCATCGTGCTACCGCAGACGGGTTCTCTCGCAGCTCCGGTACAGTCAGTGGGACAAACACACTCCCCAGCCGAGCAATGAGCACCGAACGAACACTGCACTCCGTCGCAAAGAGCTGTCGACAAACTTTTACTTTCAATCTCCAGCGGAAGTTTTATTTACCAAATTACACTTCGAAACTCTTTACAAAGCCGCGCTGGTAAGTATTGGTGTGAACCATAAATAATAATAAAGGCCCGAGTTTTATTTCGTGCGCCGGCAAGGTTACGACTTTGTAAGCACCCGGCAGAAGTTCCGCAAGAAACGAATGGCTGAACAGGATAATGTCATTACGTTGGACAATTGCGAGCTCTCCATCTTTTTGTCTCGTTCTCGCACTGGGAAAAACTTGTGTTTCTCTTTTCTGCAATGACGAACGAGTGAAGACACCCGTGCAAATTTAATAACGATTGTTTACCACTTCTCCTCAAAATGAAAGCCTTGCGAAAGCGGACGATTAATACTGGACGGGAAATGAAAGACGGCTCATGAAGAATGCAATGCAATGAAGATATTTTATGAGCAAATATTTCTAAAAACCTGTGATCTTAATCAACATTTTATATCCGCCAACCAAATACCTCTGTACCCGATTTGAATTCTAACAAACCCTATCTACTTACGTTTTTTTAGATCCATCAAGTACGTGTCGAGAGACGTCCATGGTAGGGTTTCGTAGCTACGTTAGAAATTATTGTAATAATATTATTAGTAAAGCGATGGCAGCCTAGTTGGGAGAAGGTTCGCCTCTGAAGCCAGAGGGAAGAGTGTGAACCCAGCCGACGACACGCACCAATTTGTTCATTGTGTGAACATATGTGCGTATTGTATGTCATCTGCTACATGACTGGAGCCCGTTGTATGGCGACAGGCTCGCCCCCTGTCACATTTGAGACTGAATATCGTCCGGCGAAATGTGGGTGTTGTATTACACCTATGCCAGCCCCTCGGGGGAAAAGCGTGACGATATGTATGTATATGTTCAAAACTTATACAAATAAGGTGTCAGCTATATCAAAGATTTTACAACTCCATAAACCCGACTGATTGAACTTTCTAAGCTTATACGGCCATAATTGAATGAAACTTAACAGCGCTCGAGACAAAGTAGCCCGATGGCGCACGACAAAGGCGATTTACTTAATCGGACTTGGTTTCGGGTATACGCTATGGAGGGGTTTAATCCGATATCGGCCTCTAATCCTTAGAGAACAGTATAGATATCAGGCGTCAGGGGTCAAGCCAGTGATCAATCAATGCTAGTTTACTAAAACGTTTACTAAAACAACACCCCGTGTAAGAGAAAACAAGTGTAAATGTGTTGTTGATATGTTTGCGTGCGTTGATAAGTATTTGTAAGATCTCTAATCCTTGGAGAACAGTATAGATATCAGGCGTCAGGGGTCAAGCCAGTGATCAATCAATGCTAGTTTACTAAAACGTTTACTAAAACAACACCCCGTGTAAGAGAAAACAAGTGTAAATGTGTTGTTGATATGTTTGCGTGCGTTGATAAGTATTTGTAAGATCTCTAATCCTTGGAGAACAGTATAGATATCAGGCGTCAGGGGTCAAGCCAGTGATCAATCAATGCTAGTTTACTAAAACGTTTACAACACCCCGTGTAATAGAAAACAAGTGTAAATGTGTTGTTGATATGTTTGCGTGCGTTGATAAGTATTTGTAAGATCTCTAATCCTTGGAGAACAGTATAGATATCAGGCGTCAGGGGTCAAGCCAGTGATCAATCAATGCTAGTTTACTAAAACGTTTACAACACCCCGTGTAATAGAAAACAAGTGTAAATGTGTTGTTGATATGTTTGCGTGCGTTGATAAGTATTTGTAAGATCTCTAATCCTTGGAGAACAGTATAGATATCAGGCGTCAGGGGTCAAGCCAGTGATCAATCAATGCTAGTTTACTAAAACGTTTACAACACCCCGTGTAATAGAAAACAAGTGTAAATGTGTTGTTGATATGTTTGCGTGCGTTGATAAGTATTTGTAAGATCTCTAATCCTTGGAGAACAGTATAGATATCAGGCGTCAGGGGTCAAGCCAGTGATCAATCAATGCTAGTTTACTAAAACGTTTACAACACCCCGTGTAATAGAAAACAAGTGTAAATGTGTTGTTGATATGTTTGCGTGCGTTGATAAGTATTTGTAAGATCTCTAATCCTTGGAGAACAGTATAGATATCAGGCGTCAGGGGTCAAGCCAGTGATCAATCAATGCTAGTTTACTAAAACGTTTACAACACCCCGTGTAATAGAAAACAAGTGTAAATGTGTTGTTGATATGTTTGCGTGCGTTGATAAGTATTTGTAAGATCTCTAATCCTTGGAGAACAGTATAGATATCAGGCGTCAGGGGTCAAGCCAGTGATCAATCAATGCTAGTTTACTAAAACGTTTACAACACCCCGTGTAATAGAAAACAAGTGTAAATGTGTTGTTGATATGTTTGCGTGCGTTGATAAGTATTTGTAAGGACCGCGACATAGATTGATGCGGAAGTTGGTTTTGATTGATTGGAGCAAACCAATATTTAACGTTCACAAGAAAACCGTAAACAAAAGAAGATTATGTACAAACATTGTATCAGCGTTTACGACAGATTTCTAATTTTAAAAAGTCGTAGTTTGGAAATAAAACTGTCTATTTAAATTGTCTAGGTCATAAACTGACGTTACAGGTGACAATCTTTCCAAACCTTAAAAAGTTTTTGAACAAAATTGACGAACTCTGAAAAGGGGCCTAGCAAATTTTACGTCATGGA
Organism: Peribatodes rhomboidaria; assembly: GCA_911728515.1. Lineage (NCBI taxonomy): Eukaryota > Metazoa > Arthropoda > Insecta > Lepidoptera > Geometridae > Peribatodes > Peribatodes rhomboidaria. The sequence continues at coordinate 8,022,545 of OU452168.1, forward strand.
TATCGAAAATTACAATGAAATAATATAAAAACTGCTTGACCTATTTCGATAAAATATATATGGGACCTCCTCAACAGTATGGCCTACCAAACAAAAAAGAATAATTAAATTTGATTCCTAATTAGCGAAGTAATCGCGTAACATACATGCAAAAAAAACATAGGTACAGTCGAATTGAGGACCTCTGTCTTTTTGGAAGTCAGTAAAAAGGAAGTTTCTCTATAGTTTGTTACTCATTGGCTAAAACTTCATAGTCTCAATATAGCACATTTCTACACAGTTCCGTGAAAAATCCGTGCCTCCACAAACTGGTCCACTCCACTCTACCAGTCCACCTGTAATTTTATGATCGTCGTCTATAACAATTTTTGATTAAAATTCCGCCTCGGAGCGAAGTTTACGCAACAATTACGAATATTTTCCCTGTCGGTGACTCAAAACTTTCATGTAATTTCATAATACAAAGCCCTCGGAATTTAACGGTAGTAGGTACTAAACTTGATCGAGTTATTCGAAAGTATATTCGTCTGTATTTATAGCATACATTTACATCAAGGTCGAGGCTGTAACTCAAGCTTTTAATATTTAGTTTGCTCGGATCGGATCATTATTGGCTTGTCGAACTTGTCAGTAATACGATTCGATTTATGGGATTGATACTTTAGCTGAAAAGCTTCTTTTGGTACAAGAATTGATTAACATAGTGTTGTAGAACTCATGACAAAATTTTATGCATTTTGATTAAGTATAAATGAGCTATAGAACGAAAGTTATTGCGCAAGTTTGCTTACGCTAAGTGGTTAAATGAAGTGAAAAAGTTTTTGATAGCCTGCAGGCCTCGATGCCGATGTTTTCGTAAAAGCGATAAGTTACAATAGTTTTGTTTGAAACTCAATATTAAGTAGGTAAGTCTTTCAAAGAGGCTTAAGAATATCGTAATAAACAAACTCGTATTTTATCCTATAACATCATACACCCCATCCTTAAGTCAAGACCTTAGAGTAAGGTTAAATTTTGAAAAATAAATGCTTCCAGGAAGGTAAGACCTCGGTACGATTACTGAAACTCTGCAGATTAGAGATTAAGCAAATAAACCACGGGAAGGAACAGGAAAAGGGAGGATTTTATTACGTGGGGAGGCTGACTACCCACGAAAATAATGTTTATACAAAATCGTGGAATCCTTTAGAAAAAATACAATAAGATACATTCTTACTGCCGAGGGAGTTTTAAGTAACTTTCAACTTATACGAGTGCTGACTGCTGGCTGCTGATGCACTGAAGTCGTATAGTGTGCATATTATACAGGACTTTATGTAAGGAATACGTAACAGTTCGTTGAACTTACAATTCGTCTAACAATTTGTCGAACACATCTTCTGTAAAATGTTCACTATTTAATGTTTTATCCTCCAAATCTTCCCGTGCGCATACTTTTAGTGTTCCGTGATTTAGAAATAAATTTCGCCAAAATACTGACATAAAAAAGTCGGGAAACAATTAGCCTTAAACTAAGCTTATGGAACTATCACGAAATGAGATTATTTAATTAGGCACAAGTTTTTTCAGTGAGTTTCGAGTTTTCATTGCATACACTACAGGACTGTAACAGGACTGATAAAGACGGCATTTTATAGTAAGAGAGAGGCATATACTTAGGCAAAAACGGCAGTGGAGAAGATAATGATGACGCGCAAGCATTACTACACTATGTAATCGGTAGTCTGGCTATCTACTACATAGCGTAGTGTAGTAAGAGACAGACAGATAGGCAAAACCGGCCCCCATTCTAACGCGTGAGATGTTCTCATGGTCACTCTCACTGACTTTTGAAACGAGAGAGACAGTGATCATAAAATTTCTCACGCACAAGAATAGAGGCCAGATAGCACGACTATTAATCGCGCACGACAAATTGTGTAGTGTAATAAGCATTTAACGGAAATCGGTTCAGTTTGAAGTTCCGAAGATCGTTCACAAATGTGTTAAGACCAACTAAATCAGTATTACCGTGTTCCTAAATGATTAAATACGTAAACCGCCGCACTCACCGCAATCTCCTTTATACGCCAGCCGCAGGTCGCTTTGCTCCCGGCACGCTGTCGAGTCGAGCTCACACTGCGAGGGGTACGTCTGTCCGTCAGTCCCGCAGACCACGTCCGATTCCTGCCGTAAAATATTAATAAGCTTACTGCTTTTGATTTTTAACAGCCAGGTCAATTTGGTTTTATATCTCTCTCTAATTGCAGTTTCCTATGAAGGTAAGAGAAGACAGATGTCATTGTTAATGACATTTGTTTTCTCTTGGGATTTTTATATTGTTCTGATATTTGTAAATATGATAACAATATTGAACTTAGAGTTCGTGTAACTATTTAATTTCTAGGTTCGTGTTGTACAAGTTGTGATAACACGAGCAGGAAATAGTCGAGCCGAGAATTACTCCACCGACAAGAGCATCGTTTTTTAATTGTAAATGGACGCACTTAATTTGTAAGTTTGTAAGGTAGTACGTGTAAGAGAATTACTGGACTATATAAAATGATGTTTAAATGGTTGTTATTGGTAAACTCGCAATAAAGTTAACCCTTTTTTCCTTGTTACGCAAGAGTTCCAAGTTATAATGCCAATAATACAAAAATATATGTGTGTAATTGACCGGGTCGAGCTCTCTTAACGGATTCTTTAGCTAACTGGATTAAATATTCGAAATTTCGACAATCTCGTAACCAGCAATACTAGAGCTTTTTTAAGCAGTATATAATAGAAGCGATGGCAGCCTAGTAGGGAGAAGGTTCGCCTCTCAAGCCAGAGGGAGCGGATTCGAACCCAGCCGGACGACACGCACCAATTTGTTCATTGTGTGAGCATATGTGCGTATTGTATGTCATCTGCTACATGATTGGAGCCCGGTGTATGGCAACAAGCTCGCCCCCCTGTCACATTTAGGACTGAATATCGGCCGGCGAAGTGTGGGTGTTGTATTACACCTCTGCCAGCCCCTTCGGGGGAAAGGCGTGACGATATTTTATGTTATGTTATAATAGTTATTTAAAGATATACAATGCAAACCTGTTTTAAGTACATTAGCCTCGTCATAATGTTAAATTGGATACAGTTTCGTAATTGAAATGAAACTTTACTTTACTGCTAAAGACATCGCATAAGCTAGCACGATGAACTAGGTACTTACATTCAAAGCGCTTTGATCTTTGAAGACGAAGTTGAAATAAATACACTTGGGTACCCATAAAATAACTTGAAACGTGGAGAACTGTACGTTGCATATGAGAGACACTGCAGAGAGCTTCAAAGGTGTACGTAAAATAACATCATCTCTTTACGACGTCAAACGCTTTGTGGCACTTGAAAGCTTGGTAAAGTGAATAAGTAAGTATCCTAGTGCATAAAACTGCATAGAAATCAAGATTCCGGGAGTTTATTCAAAAAAATCAACAACACGCTTGTTGCCATTCGTTTTTAAAAATATTAATCCATCTATCTTCAAAATTATATATTTAATATATTTTAAGGAATATATAAAAGCAAAGCTTAAAAAACCGACTTCCCATCCTATAATCAGGGCTGGGCAAAATACATGCTTTGCTTTAGTTGAAATTCAATTTCAATTGAAATACAAATTAAAAAATTGTTTCGCAAGAAATTAAAATACGAAATACACAATACCTCTATGTTAAGTATTTGAAAAACAAAATACAGTATTTTAGCTATTTTCAAATGAAATACGAAATACAAATTACAAAACACATACAAAATATGTAATCAAGACCAGCACGGGCTAAAAAGTAGAGGCAAACAATACTTTTTTGTGAATTATTTTTTTTGTTGTGGCCAATTTTGAAGTACAGTATAACAGTATACATAACAGGTGCATTGTTGCCAACACTAATAGCTGCTTCATCCATCAATACACTCTCGCCTCTCGCTCACACTCACAATCGCTATATGAAGGTCAAATGTATTTTAATGTTAAAATTGTAATTATACTTCGGCGTCAGGTATTTGAAATACTTTTTACAAATTACATTTTAAGGAAGTAATTGAAATACAAATACCAAATACGTATTTGTATTTCAATTACTTATTTCAAATACAAGTAATTCAAATACTGCCTAGCCCTGCCTGTAATTCGTCATCAATGTAAACAATTTTTACACTTTTGTTGATATTTTAAAAACAGCTTGACCGATTTCGATAAAATTTAAATGGAACCATCTCTATAGTATGATCTACCAAACAAAAAAAAATCCTCAAAATCGATTCACAATTGGCGGAGTAACCGCGTAACATACATACAAAACACAATCGAATGGAGAACCTTCTCTTTTTTAGAAGTCGCTTAATAAGATAATTTATAGTGTTGAGATTGAGAATTAATAGAAAGCTCTAAAAATTAAGGCAAGTATTGCCACCTAAGTTCTATCTTTTTTCCGTGAATCAACTTCAGGATGCCATTAATTTAGAGACCCAACAAATGGAGTAATCTCTTTACAATAAACAAGGTGAAAATCTCAATTAACCACTTGGAAGATAACTCAAAGCGGTATTGTTCCAAAGCTGTTTATCCGGTGTCCGGAATCAACGGGTTATAATAAGGGATCCCCTTTCAGTGATTGTTTTGGTGCTGGTTCACTCGACATCAAATGAATTTGACACTTTTTTAAATTTGATCAAAAGTTCTCGAGCTTTTTTTGTTTCAAAATAGATTTGTTTGACCACTTTGTACGTCATTTGCTACATGACTGGAGCCCGGTGTATGGCGACAAGCTCGCCCCCTGTCACATTCGGGATTGAATATCGTCCGGCGAAGATTGGGTGTTGTATAACACCTCTGCCAACCCCTTCAGAGGAAAGGCGTGACGACATGTTATGTTACGTTTGACCACATTTTACTTGTTGGACTCTTATTCAGTCTAAGAAAACCTAGAAAAACCTGTACATTGTTACCTCTAGACTTTAAGACTAAGTAATATACTTTTCAAGAAATTCTAACGCTGGTAGAAAATTCCACACTCTCGTTGTGCGCATTAAAACTAAGGCGAAATCGAAGCGTGTTTTGCTATTTTCTGGACTTAGCACTTAGATACAATACAATAATATTTTATTGACATCACAAAAATAAATTACAAACACTGAGAATATAAAGGTAGGCACAAATATGGTAAGTAAATAGTCGGTTTTACCGCTAAAAGTGACCTCCAGAGAAACAGAGAAACTTTTCCTATTCTAGTAAAAACTTTCTTCATAAAGCGAGTGTATGTAGTTAGTTGTTTTTAAAGACGACAATAACTGTGCCCATATTCAAACTCAAATATTTAATATGCTGTTTTAGTTGAGTCAATACACTTAGAAAAACATTATTGAACCACGATAGATAAGAAAAGTTTCCGTTTTGTAAATATTTGTCCAGATAATTGTGTTTCTTTTCTTGAGCAATTGTGTTCATACTAACAATGAAAATATACTACTACAGGTTAAATAAATTTAGATAGTATGGTAAAGGAATTAGATATTATTTTATTGTTGCGTTATTTTCATGTGTTTAATTAATTTCAGTAAGTAACCAGTTTTGATAATATCAATAAAATAAAATAAATAAAAGTTTTGTTTTTTGTAACATCCATACAAATAGCCACGCTTTTCCCCCGAAGGGGCTGGCAGAGGTGTCACACATCACCCACACTTCGCCGGGCGATATTAAATCCCAAATGTGACAGGGGGCGAGCTTGTTGCTATACACCGGGCTCCAGTCATGTAGCAGATGACATACAACCTCAGAGGCAAAACAGAGAGGTGTTATAAGTTTACGTGTGTCTGTGTATCTTATGTGGCATCGTAACTCACAAACTTTTTGGGGGCTGAGCTACCCACGTCCGTAGGAGTGTACTCTATTCTGATTTCCTACACGTGGTCCCCGGGTAGTGCTAACCGGGTAGCAAACTCTGGTGGGAGGCTTCGGCCGTGGCTAGTTACCACCCACCGGACCAAGCCATGCCGTGAAATGACCTAGGTCGTGTTTCGGAATGTAGTCCGGTGTAACCGTTCCGAAGACGGGTCTGAGCAATGGCGCACTTTAGCGCCTCACTCAACTGCCGTCTTTGTACTTCTTCACTCTACAAAACTTCAAGGCTAGAGTGAATAAGTACCTTATAGGTCGTCGTGCTCCATCTTAGACCACAACGTCGCTTAACATCAGGGGAGTTGGTGGTCAAACGCCGACCTATTAAAAAAACCGACCTACATTTAAAAAAAAACGGATAAACCTATACTGATTTAGATTTGTTGTCATAAATGTGATTTCAGCGACGGTGTCCTTAGCCATAATTTTCGTGTTTTCAAAATTTACAATTAACACAGGTCCTCAGTCACTTTAGAAGAACATTAGTTCATCATGTAGACTCAGTGTCAATATCTCACCTGAGCCTCAGTGCAGTTGTGGTTGCACTGGCAGCCTGGCCGTCCTGTGTCGGTTGATACCACGCAGTCGCCACCTCCCAAGCATACAATGTCTGCACACGATTCTGTTCAAACAACGTCGAACTTAAAAAATATGACAACTATCCAATTCTAACTTACAATATATTATTTTATCCTACGTAACTTTCACATTAAATAAAAAGTTTTTTTTTGTTACTCTATCACGCAAAAATAGTTTTACTGACTTTACTTAAGGAAGCTTTTACTCTGAATTAATAATTATTCTTAACTAATTATCCTGAAAATTAACGATTCCTGTAAGATAAGGCAGACTTATACGCGATAAAAAAAAGATAGCACACAATACCGCGGGCGTAGATTTTAATGAAAAATTAAATAAAGAAAAACTCTTGGCACAATTCCCAGAATAAAATAACCAGCTTTAAGCTACAAGCAAGAAAGTGTAAAGTTAAAACTTTTAACATACTGAACGCAGAGGCACTTTGTTCAATCTGAGCAAACTATTAAACTAAATTCATTAAATAATCAGGTTTTTAAAAAGTTCGCGTCGCTTCCTAGAATTCAGAATTTTCAATGTTGCCACCTAAAAATAATGAAATTCCCCAGCGGTAGTACCGAGTGAAGCTAAGTGAAAAACTTTCATGGATTTGCATAAGATTTTACTACCGTAGCCAAGGCTGGTTCTATTTGTATCAAGCACGCGGTTCGAATAGCAAAATTATCTCTTCTGGCACGAGCTAAAACTAAAAGTCTGAAGCCTATGTACGAGTAGGTAGGTACTACAATAAAGTTAAACAGACCTCAAACAGAATTCAAAGTTTTAGATGAAAAAGTTTGTAAAGCAGCGCTTTTAAGAAACCACAAACGTTACGGAATTTCTTGATTATTAAATGAAAATTATCCACTTTGTCCGTAATTTGTTACTTCGGTGTAAACTAAAAGGTTCGACCGAGGATTTTCATAAACTGCTACCGGCGATGAGCGTCTATCAAAACATTGTTTCTGTAATCTATAGCCTTCATAGCGTCTTAATTGAAATCGCGTTCATTATCCACTCGAGCTACAATTTTAATCAGCAGTTTAATGAGTCAATGACATTGTGACAATGAAATGTACGGAATGTAAATAAAGAAATAATATGTAGGTAGATGAAATTATATTAACAGCAACTATACTTACACACACACTCTTACACTAAATCATGAATCCTAAATGGAAACTGGTAAGTAATTTAATCCTAGTACCTAATTTATAGTATAATGTATTCCATTATAGTATAATGTATACTATAATAAAGTAAATAAGTAAATTACTTACCACCAGTATATTTGTATTATTGTAAGTAATTAACTAACCAGTTTCCATTTTAGTATACATTGTACTATAATGGAAACTGGTAAGTAATTTACTCACGAAAAGTTGTAGAGAACACTTGATTTATTATTTGATTTAAAAAGGGCTTTGTGCTATGGTAATAGCGCTGCATTTTCGGTTTTATCACCCGTGGACCTTTTGTAATACAAAGAACAGACTGTAAATTTTACACTCTGTATTTAAGAAGTGAAACAAATCAACAGAAGCAAAACAAATTTGAATGAGGAAAACAAAAGCAGTTACAATCGACGGGAAAAATAATTCGTATCCCTAGCATTTCTCCAATCAATCAAATAGCCTATCTCCAGGGTACGGTGCTGTTTGTCTAATCAAACAAACCCGGGCTGATGTTTATCTTTACCTTCGCTGGTTTTGTATACTCCCAAAAATTGCGAAACAACAAGCAGGTAATCTACTTTTCCTCATCAATGGCCGACAGCTTTTCAGAGATCTTATTTTATCGCATCTCATTTCTAAAGGAGCACACTCGTCAAAACAACGCGGAATAATTTATATTTCAAAGGAATCTCGTGCGCCATTTATTGACAATTCCATAAGATGGAGAGATTTGATAGCGATTTTTCTTCGGAATGGAATTCATTAATTTATATTTCGTTTCTACTTTGCGACGTTGCGGTACGATGCTGAGAATTGGCATATTTCAACGAAAGCAATTTTTAATTTCTGTTGATGTTGATGTCTCTGAGATTCTGGGTTGCTACTTTCACCAACAATGAAAAACGCCGATATCATAGACAAAACATTTATGCTATGCTGAAAAGAGAGCCATAGTACCAGCTCATTATGAACAACTTAGTTGACTATTAAACCTGGCTAGACCAACTCTGACACTGAATAGGAAAAAAAACACCAATTCCGTGTCACATCAATTCGACACGTATAAAAGATGCAATCCTGGAAATGACAATAACTAATAACCACATGCGCCCCGCAGTTAAAAAGTATGCTATTACAGATTATAATTGACCGAATGAAGCTAGGTCTTAGACTCTACTGGGATAACTCGGTATTTATTTGTACGACAATACCTTGAGTGCTGTTGATCCGATCTTCATCAAATTTTGCAGACATGTAGTGTATCATAGAATTTTAAAGTACGTCTTAGAGCTAAACTGGACGAAGTATTGTGGAGATCCGTGAGGTCTCCGTTCAAGGCGATCTACTAGTTTTATCTGTGTGGAAAAGTATCTTTGTGGAAAATTTGTCCAGATCCAGTCAGCCGTTCTGGCGTGATGGAGGAACAAACATCTATTAATCTATCCAAAGCCTTAAATACTTAAATAGTTTAGCCAAAAATACTTACGGCAAGTTCCATTGTACAGCACTTTGAGGTCCCCCTCCTTCATTCCCTCTTGGCAGGCGTGCATTCTCATCTTGCACTCGCTTCCGTACGTGTTGTGGTCGGTCGCGCAGACCGGCGCCAGCGTGGCGTCGCACACCGGGCATGCACACTGCGCAGCGCCGTTGCGCGCGACGCATGCGCCGCTCCACGGGCATGAAGCGCGTGCGCATGGATTCTCCACACCTACGGGAAAATTTGTGTATATGACTAGCTGAACTAATTTGTTTAATAAAGCGAGTTCAATTTTTTTATTCCATTTTGTACATTTTGTTTTGCAAGAAACAATTTTAGTTTAAAGCTATTTTCTTCCACTTACGACTCAACCCTTTCGTTTTAAAGCGTCAAATAGGCCCGTGTTTTAACCACGATGTACTTTATCGACTTCTAGCTGACAAAATAAAGGACCTCTGAAGACTAATTACTTTTGCTGATTAAAGGTTTCAAAATGAAAACTTACTAGAAAGAAACCAAAGGATACCAAAAAACTTACCACAAGTACCCAAATAGGCGACTCTAATATCTCTATTTTCAATACAAGCAGCTCGCTCCAGGAAGCATGGGCTATCGTAAGTCCGTCCATCGGAGCCGCAGACTGGTCGGACAATGTCTTCGCAGTTCGGACCGCAGCCACATACGGCCACCCCTCGAACGTCCAGCGTGCAACGCTCGTGTACTCCACACTTCACCGAGTCACATGGATGTTGAGCTAGTAAGAAAAAATACTATCATCTTCCTACCCTCATCTCAAATAAGTGGGATCGGTAGAGTGTGTACGTTTTCTACATTTGCCTATACAACTTGTCACTGTGTACGTTAGTTAGTTCAGAGAAAATGAACCACAACATGAACAACACACCAGATCAAATCAGATAAAAGCTAACATCTTACGCACGTCTATTCTGTTTTAAAATAAAAAACAATTTACTGGACTGATGCTATCATATCGAGCAACAAAATATCAAGGAACAAGATTAGGCCCAGCACAGACTTAATAGTAATTTCTTAAAGTTTCGTTACAGGACGAAAATAGAAAAAAAGAGAGCAGCAATTTTGGAGAATTGAGTGGACATTGGACAAAAAAATTACTCAAGCATCAAGTGGAATATTAAAAATAGTAAATGACTATTCAATTTCATGCCGCATGAAGAAAAACCTTATGTAAAATGTTTATTTGGAAGAAAAATATTAGGCAAAATTTATATTAGAGGTAGAGCGAAGGGTCTTGCGGTTGTTGGGGCGTCCACTACGGACCGCAAACTACGGTTAGGAATGATTTTCCTACCTTCGTAAGACAGGAAATTGTACCTACGTATGTGAGTAACCTTGTGGTTGACATACCTACTATCTACTACATACTTATAGGTTATTTCTTAGAACTGTTCTAAGAGGTTATTTCTTAGAAGGTACAAGTATCTATTTTTGTTTGCATCATCAGTCTGTGTAAAATTGGAAAGCGTATGTCATGCTAATTAGATTTAAATACATAATGAATTATGTCCGAAAAAAGAGCTAATTTTGTGTGTATGTTAAATTTTCTTGGAAAAACCGCTATCTGACGGAAATGCTATTAAAATTGTACACAATATTAACGTTAGGTATATTTAGATAAGTGTAAATAAAAGTACAATCATTATTACGTATCATCCTAATTTCTTTAAGATCCGATGCACGCGTCCAATTTTCTTCTGAACAAAATGTCTCTTGAACAAGGGCCAATATTGCTAGGTTTTTGTATTTCGGAATAAAGATTTCATTTCAGATAACAGAAGTAGCTTGTCAAATGAAAATTTTACAAAAGAAATTTTGCGGTACGAAAAAACGTTTAGAAACAATATTTTTAATGACACATCTTGCTTACAAAGGTCAACGTTGATTTAATAAGCCATAAAAGTTTGTTACTAATTAGTCCAAAAATCACTAAGATTAATGTCTAAAGTACATGAGTATTGATTAAAAATTGTTTTTCTCATACCTATTCAATTATGACGGAAACGATTGGTTTTTCTAAACAAGCATTATTCTAAAGCTTGCTAAGCTTGTATGAAAAACACTATATTTATGTTCAAAAGCCGTTGGGAGCAAAACATGTTTACGAGATGTTTTTTCACATTAGGTGGTGGGAATATTCGTTTTACGGTCTACCCAAATATTTTTCGTAACTGGCAATAATGCGAATTATTGAGCATCCGCGCAATAAAAACAAATGCGGGGCCGCATTTAAAAATTGTGATAACTTTCCGTGGTTACGATCTTTCGCATGGGATATGATATTAGAAACGTGTTTGCTACTACGTTTTCTCTATATTTCAGAATCGTGGCACCAGCAGAAAGTAGTGGTATCAGTGAAGTTTGTTCAAATTGTAGAATATTAAGTATAAATGTAATCGAGTGCTTATTTCAGTTGGTACATCGGAAAGAAAAGATAAATACGAGTATGTAGGTACGACTTAAATCACTCAACTTCGGTTCAACAGTCAGTCTGATAGTCTTCTGTCAGCCTGACATCTTTGTAAGTTACCGTAAATCCCAAATGCATAAATTACCGTAGCATTTTGACCATGCTTGACGAACATTTTAGCGCAATAGGTAGGCTGAAAACCAGCTCTGCGTGGATCTCTTCTACACAGAACAATGCTGAGCCTACTCCAATTGCAAAACAACGTACTTATTAAATACTCGGGATAAGTATAAATGTTACGAAATGACTATAGTTTTCTTTGTTGTGTAGTTTTGGCAATAAATACATTTTTTATATTTTTATCTTATTTAAATCCTACAAAAAGTTTTGAATTTGACAACAAATTTATATGAATTACACTGCCAAAACTAATTTAGCTAATGCTGTAGTAGCTTCATAATAATCCGAAAAGTTGAAGGAAACAGCGGTAAGACACCAAAAATAGGTTGAGGTGAAGCCCCAAAGCAAACATCATAGGGTCATTGCGATCAATACACCCGTCACGAGACCTCAATATGAATAATAGTATAATTTTTGAGTAAATTACTTCCACACACACTATTGACGTACACACAGGCAACAATATCAAATAATAATAATAATAATAATTGTTACTTAAGTAAAAGTGATGCTAACCTGAAGCGCATTCTCCTCTGTAAGCGATAGTGATCTGCTGTCGCGTCTTACAAGACTCTCGCCTCAGAGCACATTCACTTGGGTAGTCTTTATAATCAGAGCCACACACTGCGGACCCAGGTCTCACAACCAAATCGCACGGCGGGCCGCACTTGCACACCGGTGCTCTGACTTCGTTTAGCTGACATAAGCCGCCGTCAATGCATTCGTGTTCTGAACAAGGATCTGTGGCAATACAAAACAATTATTGTAGCTTGCTGTAAAATTTAGTAGTACCGTACAAAAGTGTCTTGGTGTAGTGGTGCGCTTATGAATCCTCGCGCGCTTGGTACAGAAGCGTGGAGGTAAAGCGTCAAAAGGGATCGAGGTAGGATCGCTATAGGATATAGCTTGTAGTTTATGCGCAGGCTGAAGGGGGCTTAGCTACCCACGTCCATAAGAGTGTACTCTATTCTGATTCCCTACACCGGGTAGCAAACTCTGGTGGGAGGCTTCGGCCGTGGCTAGTTACCACCCACCGGACCAACCCATGCCGTGAAATGACCTAGTCGTGTTTCGGGGTGTAGTCTGGTGTAACCGTTCCGAAGACGGGTCTAAACAGTAGCGCACTTGTCACCTCACTCAACTGCCGTCTTTGTACTTTTTCACTCTACAAAACTTCAACTTCAAGAAGAAGTACCTTATAGGTCGTCGTGCTCCATCTTAGACCACAACGTCGCTAAACATCAGGCAAGTTGGTGGTCAAATGCCGACCTATTTTACATAAAAAAGGCGAGGACTTATGAAAACGGTACCAATATAACAACTTGTAGAGAACCATTCGTTAGTTTAATTGCTGGAAACAAAAACAGTCGTGTTACTCATAAGCAATGACCAATTAATCCATAAGTAATAAAACCATAGTGAAAGCTTCACGCTAGAATAGAAACGTTAAAGTTCATTAAGAAATGAAATTCTTGATACATTTTTTAAATAAAAACTGCAGACCAACTGAAATTGACAAAGTAAGGACAAGAGACATAAAACGTGAAACAATTCAATAAAAGCGCAAAAGCAAAGCAAGTAATGTAAATAGAGAATCTCACAAAGGAAAGCGGAATGTGCGGGCATTTGGTCTTGTTCAAATTTAGTTCAAATCGAATGTTCTGGGACAAGTTGAAAAGGGTTAGCGAATCGTAAGTACCCACATGAAGCAGACGAGATTAAATTACTTTTATGAAAAAGAAAGCGAGCGACCCATTTCCAGATTTTTGTATGAAAATATTGTAACGCGAAGAATTTGTGTAACTTTTAGGAGTTCGGGTAATTTACTTACGTGCCCGGGCCTACATTATTTCCGAAAGTTACGGTAAACATATTTCAGTGCTAACAAAATATTACTTGATAACTTTTTACGATAGAGCGCAGGTAACACGAGAAAACGGTATGATGGATGAAGTCCGAAGTACATAATCCGACATCAACTTTCTGCTCAAGTTTGTTTGGAAAATACGATTTTATTTGGCAGAAGCAGTCACGTACATCTAGAGCTGAGAGATTGAACCCTCTTTGTATCTTAACCCACTTTTCTCTTATTAAGAAAGCTCTCTTAATGAGTTCCTTTTCATTCTCGGGAGATCAACAATTCGCGCTCATTTGTTTCAATTAATAGCGCTCATTAAAACGGTTCTCAAAAGTTTTGTCCTATAAATGAACTAATGAAACGGCGAACTCAACAACAAGAACACATTCTCATAGCAACACATTGCTAACAATATGAAAACACGCTATGTGACAAACAAACTTACTGTGAAATCTTGGAAACTTCTTCCGACAATGCAATTAAATCACTATTATAGTCATAGTAGGTTCAATTCAAGTTCGACAAAGTTACTAATGTGCTGAGCACCGTTACTTACCGCATTTCCCATGGAATTTGATCGTAACGTTTAACTGATTGTCACACGCATGTTTGTCAAGGTGACATGCCGAAGCGTATTCTCTCCCATCTATGCCACAGACTGGCTTTCTTTTCTGGCAACTCCTTGGACACCGACATTCTGCATTGCTCAAAGACGGAACACATCTTGCTCCCACTGGACACGGCACACCGGAACATGGGTCTCCAGATTCTAAATCAAACATGAAAGCTACACTAACTCACAAAAATAAACAAAACAAAACAAGATAAGTTTGATCATACTAACATTAAATTGTCATCCCGGCGACACCAGTGCGCGTGTCATGAAAACGATCATTAATAAAAATTGACAGCATTAGTTTCAATTTCGCTATTACAAAGCTGTGTCTGAAATCATCGATAGCCATCAATGCTTACCACATTCACCCTCGTGTTTAACGCGTAAGTTGAGTCTCCTTTCGCAGGCTTCTTTCCTCAAGTAGCAGTGGTTACGGTAAGTGCGTCCCGTGGTAGAGCAAACGGGCGCGGGCGCGGGCGGGCAGGTGGCGGGACAAGCGCAGTGCGCACGCCCGTCCCCGAGAGACACACACTCCGCCCCCCACCGGCAAAAAGTCTTTTCACATGCTTCTGCAACAAAAATACACCTTAAACATTCATGTCCGTCTAACTTTTAATGGAACTGCACCAACCCACAAATCAAGTCGACCCTATTGTGTTTATCTCTCCCGTGATACAGCTCCTACATTGTGAAGGTGATTGAGTTATTTGCCCAAAAATAAAACATTTTTGCGCAATCCACGATAAAACGCTTGATAGTCTCCGGTCGCGTCATAACTCAATTGATTTTGATCAATTTCGGACGTTTGGACTGGATCACCTACCTAATTTTGTCGCGAATGAAATATGTTCACCGGGACGGAAAAATATTACTGATTTTCACGCTCAGCCTACTATGCGTTGGTAAGTATAATAAAATTGATATCCTGCGACGCGAGTGAAAGGCAAATTCTTTTAAAGAAGACATAATTCTTCGCGAACTCCGCTAAGGATGACACAATTTCCAATTTTCTACCTGGGGAGTCGAAAGCGTGACTAAATTATTAAGGAAGACCAAAATAAGATGCGAAGTTCCGTTTTGCCACAGCATTGTGTTGGAGCTGGCTTTAGGGATCAGCGATTTCTATCGCCTAGTTAATATTCTGAGCAGATTGTCGGGTGCGAAGTCACACAGCGGCATGGTAAAAGTTAATTTAGAATTTCCTTCCCGTTTTTAAAGTTATAAGCGCCTGCAAGTTGTAGATAACGGTATTTATTAGTCTACTTTGTTGGTACTTATTAGAGTGGAGATGTTTTATTATAAAAATTGATAGCTAGATACAATTTTTTAAGAGATGTTGATGGTGAAATTGTTCCTTCTGCGGTTTTTGGCTACGGTGACTTTAAGCTAGAGAATCCGGAGACTTATTTTTGGCTGCGTCACTTAAGCAGAGACCGTTTGTTTTTCCCCGGTGTTGCTAGCTGAAGTCCGGGAAATACCTACCTACCGAAGTTAACCCTATAGCACTCAAACTTTAAAAAAAATCTAGGTAATTGCCTACGCAAATCATTCTAGCACTGAAATATCGAAAGAAAAAAAAACGTTTTCTTCTTGTCAAATAAATACAACATAATAAATCTTGCCGTCCCATATCAAACGTGACACAATCAGCGCCAAAACGGTTTATACTTTGTATCACATTTGTCTTCTAAAGAGGTCAAGGTATCAGAATTCGCCCACGATCTCATTTCCTCGACTTTCATATAAAAGCTGTCGACGAATCCGCTTAAAGAAAAGAAAGCAGACGGATATAACAATTTCGTAAGAAACAAACAAAAACGTAAGAAGCGAAATAGCTCTAGAAGAAGCCTGAGATAAATGGAGACAGGGGAGGCAGATAAAAATGATGGCGGATGCCTTGTGAATGGAACAAAATTAGGAAATTCACCGCGCCGCCTCCTCGCTCCCGAAAGCTGCTTAAATTATCCGCATTATCCGAACATAAATTCGTGTAAGCGTTCAGCATGTGATGCGATATACCTACTGCATATATATTAAAATTACATCATGTAAGTAACCTACAGAACGTAAAAAAAATAAATATAGTTATTTATTTAATTAAACACAAAATGGTATAAACACCAAAACACCACATTGTCATGCAATAGCTACATGTATAAATAAAATTATACATTGTGATCATAAATACAAAGATTAGGAACTCCGAAGACGGGTCTGAGCAGTAGCGCATTTGTAGTGCCTCACTCAACTGCCGTCTTTGTACTTCTTCACTCTACAAACTTCAAGGCTAGAGTGAATAAGTACCTTATAGGTCGTCGTGCTCCATCTTAGACCACAACGTCGCTTAACATCAGGCGAGTTGGTGGTCAAACGCCGACCTATTGTACATAAAAAAAAAAAAAAAAGTAGAGTAAAATCCTAGTAAAATAGGTTTAAATGCGTACTCATTATTAATAATTTAATTAAATTTGTCAGCAAAAATGACAATATTTCTACACTGAACGAGCATGTCACCAGCAAAATTCGAGCACGTACAGTCGGAGCATTGCGGGCATGACGGGTGCGCGTAGAAGGCCTCGCCAAAAGTCGCCGCATCGTTCTCGGCGCGACTTCTCTCGGAACCCGCAACGCAATCTGATTTAGAGCTGCCTGATTGTCCACGGTATTGTGCCACGGTAAGATACCTAACACTAGGTTTGATCCACCTTCGGGAACTAAGATTCTAATTTAATATGCAACTAGAATCACATGGAGATCTTCGAAAGGCCTGTCAATAGAGTCCTTAAGGGTCGGCAATGTAAATGCGATGCCCCTGGTATTACAGGCATCCATAGACGACGGTGATCGCTTACCATCAGGCGGCCCGTTTAGCTAGCTTGCTACCTATGACGAAAAAATAATCACTGAGTAGGTTTACTTACTTGTGTAAGTATCTTATCAATTGGATCACATATCATATTGGGTGCTTTAATCAGTCTATTAATAGAATAAACGTCCAATCAAGCAGTCCAATCTATCTAATATATCCATATATTATGGGTAAAACATGAGTAAAACTATTTATTAACTGAAAAGTTTTAATTTTAAGAAACATTCTAAATCCATCGTCTATGTGGATGAAAATGTCAAACCAACAGACGGATCGAAGTCAAATTAGGTCTTACATTTTGACGTACCTATTGAATTATAGAGTGTACGATTATCCTCATGTTCTCGTCGCTCGAAATTTGCGTAGGAAGTCAAAGGCCAATATTGGATTTGGGTAAGTAAATAAATGTCTACTAATCTTACAGAACGAAACCTAATAAATGGCATAACGCGATCCATTATTTATTTGGAAATACTTCCATCCAATATTGAAATAATACTGATTCCAAACATAGACATAACATATTGTTAGTGTAAGGCCCGTATGCTAAAACGACGCTCAGTCATGAATCTCGATTTAAAATGTTTTTTGTATGATAAAACGAGTTTCAAATCGAGATTCATTACCGAGCGCGTTTTAGCATACAGACCTCAGTTTAAAATTCTAAATCACATTGTAAAAAGTATTTTATTAATACCACTACACCGATATAGAATAAGCATAACTAAGAACACTCTCGACTAATTTACCTTTCAAACATAACAAAAAAAACAAATTCAGTTAATCCTTTCGGGAGCTACGATGTCACAGACAGATACACACACACACACACACACACACACACACACACACACACACACACACACACACACATACACACACACTCACACACAGACACGTCAAACTTATAACACACCAACGTTTTGCGTTAGCCGTTAAAAATTAAAAATTGGATATAGGAGGATGTAAAGACTTGAAATTATTATAAACTAGCACCGGCTCTCATGGTTATATCGGCAACTCTCAAAAGCCCCTAACTTTATAGATTAAATTAGAATATCAAATGAACTTTGGTGTAGATGTACGTACACCAAGTTTCATCGGGATTCGATCGCTTAGTTGTACTTTACCCGATCTGAGCTAAGTGGCAACCAAAAATAAATCCAGTAGACAAGGACAGGATGAGGTAAGTCGCTTTTACTATTGGCGGGACAAAATGCTCAAGCTCTCAAGCCAGAGGGAGCGGGTTCGAACCCAGCCGACGGCACGCACCAATTTGTTTATTGTGTGAACATATTATGTGCGTATTGTATGTCATCTGCTACATGACTGGAGCTCGGTGTATGGCGACAGGCTCGCCCCCTGTCACATTTGGGACTGAATATCGTCCGGCGAAGTGTGGGTGTTGCATTACACCGCTGCCAGCCCCCTCGGGGGATAGGCGTGACGATATTTCATGTTAGGTTGGGACAAAATTTATTAATGTAATGTATCTTTTGAACTTAATAAACTTCATAAGAGGACATTGGGAATGATCTATCAACTACTTAAACGATCTGTTGCCGGGACAAATAATGCCACATTGCTTGAAGCCACGATAAACCAGAACCCCCTTAACCACAAACCTTATATAGACTCAGAATAGATAAACAATACAACAGCCACTTAACAAAAACTTCAGGTATATAAAATACAATAAAACTTAACTAAACTAAGCTTTTAATGGGCAGTGTTACTTTTAGCGGGTTACAAAAGTAAGCTTTTAACAGTGTTTTATCTGTTTTTTTCTTACACATTTTTAAACTCGATCGAAAAAAAAAGACTGAAATTATTCTGAGGCAATATAACGTTTATTGCTAGGAGAGTAGTGTCCAAATGTGTGCAGCCGCAATCCGCCACGGTCCGCTTAAGCAAAGTGTTTCAAAGAAGTGGGACGAAAATAATAACACGACTGAATGTACGGCGTTACTCTCCCACATAATGCGGGATGCCTCCAAAGTCTCACAGACAAAGCAATTTTGTTGGCTCGAGACAACCTACAGTGGAAAACAGTATGAGTTCTCTGTACAAAACTACAACGCCAAATGGTTTTGTATGGCCATGTTCACATATCCATAATATCAATGCAACTATTTAACGATAGCGTCGATTAACAGGCTATTTCATCCTATCTACTCATCCGATTTAGATGTTTGGCAAGAGTTAAATTAATATCAATTTTGGTTGTTTGACACGTTATGCTTTTTTTTGACAAAACTTTTACGATTGCACTAAATGCTTGATTGAGTATACATAGATTAAAATATGCTCGAATGTCGATTAAACTTCTTTTATGCTATATCGCCTCTTAAGCCAGAGAGAGCGCCGGGTTCGGACCCAGCCTAAGGCACGCACCAATTTGTTCATCGTGTGAACATAAATTATGTGTGTATTTAATGTCATCTGGTACGTAACTAGAGCCCGTTGTATGGCGACAGGCTCGCTCCCTGAATATCGTCCGACGAAGTGTGGATGTTGTACATATCTGCCAGCCCTTTTGAAAAAAAGGCGTGACTATATGTATTTATGTTTACATACGTATGTATATAAGCTATATCAATTATTTGCGAAATTTTAGCTTTAACACCGTAGCTCGCGCACTGTTCTGCCTATACCTAGGCACCTACCTACACCTACTCGTACCTACACATATAATACCTACACTTATAATTCTGTGCACCCGACTTAGTTGGCATGTCACCCGCACTACATATGAGGATTGTGGACCAACGATAAGCTCTTTGGAGCTTTGAAGATATATCAAGTTATTTTACTCGAATTACGACACGAAATATAATTAGGTACGAGAATCTGCCTAAAGTTTCTGATTATACTGACTGGGCTGGATGTTCCGTCAAAATGTCTAGCGGAGATAAAGTGGTAGCTTGATGTAAGCAAAAGTTTATTTGCGACAAGGTTAAACTAGTATGTTCCAGAGTAAAATGAACAAGCAGGTATAATACAACATGCTGGTATTGGGTGTAGTAAAACTTCAGGGTATTGTTGTACCCGTGAAGGTGAACAGCTTTTAGAACATAAGTTTTTAAAAATTCGAAAAATAATCGAGTCTCCATACAAAATAACTAGTCCCGTGATGCATTTTGTATGCTCAGATCAACCTAGAGAATAAGATGGCGCACGGCGTATGATTTAGGTGAAGCAAAAACTACGCTACTGTCGTATATGTACACAACACGCACACATTGACGCAAAAAAACTACGCTACTCGCTTGGTCATTCTTACTTCGACATTATGCGCATTGGTTTATGGTATAATTTCGTGTACATAAATGTACATAATGCTTTTTATTATTTATTCATGACCATGGATACTCGTCCTTCAGTCGGATTCTTAGTAATAATTTTTCATTCAGTAACAGATGATGGGATGATGATGATGAGGTGATGATGAAGACGATGAATCCCTCCCCTTTCCCCATTCCAGTAAAGTTATGGATACTTTACTGAAACTTTAAGTGAAGTTTTGTAGAGAACTCGAGAAATCACGTTTCGCGATGTTTGTATCATTTGCCCACACTCGTGCACGTTGACGAACCGGTAAACGATAATAATCCACCATTATTACACTTTAACACTCGAAGAATCACAAGTTTTAGAAAATAATACAAAAACACGACACCATCTTTTCGGTTCCCGCCAAAACTCCCTGTACATAATGCATAATAAAAGTGTGGCCAGGACTACATTTTAAGGTTCTTTTTAAAAACTGTGCAGTTTTTTACAAGTCAATTTTGAATAAACCGTAACATTAAATTCTTACAAATACGTGCAGTATTAGAATATTAAATGTACTTAGGTTGGATATTGGAACGGAAATGACTAACGTAGAGATTGGGAATAATTATTAGTTTTCGTGCGATTGTAAATGTTTTTCATGGCACATTACCACGTGCACACGTTAAAAAAGAAGTGGCTTTAGCGAGATACAACGTAGTGTTCCATCTTTTCTTTTAGGTTGAACTGAGTTTGTATGAAGACTTTAGTTTTTTTTGTCTCGAATTTTGCAAACTGATGTTCTGAAAGTTGTACACTTTAACGGGTAGAACAACCCTCTTGAGTATTACTACATCCAAAATCTGCACCCTGTATAGGTATTGAAGAAAAACCCTGAAACTCGAATGTCTTAAATATGATTATATTATCACACATCTAATACAGTCCAAACGTCCTGAAATGACCTACGTATCTTGGAATAAATAAACCCAAACCCAAATCTACTTTTAAGAACCGAAGAAACAATAAATATTTCTGAGAAAGTTTAAAAAATTACACTTATTTGTTAGTCTCACCTTCTGGAGCAGGCGGTCTAGGTTGATAATGTAAATCTGAAACAAAAGAAAATACAATTAATACAATACAATATAACTTTATTGCACACCAAAAACTACATGGAAAATCTTAAAAACTAATTTAAGTACTTATTATATAATACTTACCTACATTTTTCGGCAGTACAAAGGCGACCATATCGCCTTATAATTTCAGGCGATTATTGTTAAATGAACAGTACGAGTAAGTTATTAGTAGTCAAGATATAAATTAAGACAGTTAAATCTGTAAAACTAATAAATTAATTTAATAAGTAATACTTTTTTTTAATTTAATTTTTTACACGCAACGCATGGCGCCATTAAATTTGTGTTTCCTTTTTTTTTTTTTGTAAATACAAGATTTTTTTCTCTCGAATTTGGCTTCTCACGTCTAACGTATTAAGCCAGTTACATTGAGTAAAACATAACTCGCACGGATCCAAATTATTATGCACGTAGGGATAGCTTTTTTATACAGCGGCATGACCTGAATAATATTCAAATAATATCAACACGAACTCTTTGCAGTCAACTTTCCGTCGTCAGTTGCATTACTAAACAAAACAGAACGTGTGTGGACGCCGCATAGTAAGCTAAATGCAATATTTATTTTGTTAGGAATAACAAACAAGTTGACCAGATAACTACAAACGTGGGCAAATAAGTATGAAAAGAATAATGTAAAGAATAAAACGTCGGTCCAGCTCACAATATTGTTCGTGCATTTTGTATTATGAAAGTTTGCATTGTATGGGAACTTTGGGCGAGCACGGGTAATTTTTTGACACAGGTTAAATGCACGAGACGTGCGCCAAACTTATTTTGTTAAAACTATCTTAGTGGTGATCACACCGTGAGCGCTGAGCGCTACCGTGGCTCGGATGACACGGCAAATAGTAGGCCCCAAAATCAAAAGCCACCGGCCTATACGAACTTGCTTTTATGGTGATCACACGGTAGACCTCTACCTAGTTACATTTTTTTTTATAAAAATACCAATTGAGATTGCTGCAAGGTTTTAAATGAACGTGGATGAGGGAGAAGGTTTTACGTTTCTCTTTCTAACACTAAAGAAAAATTAAGTAATATTGTTCACTAAGAAATTAATTAAAATAGGAAGACTATCCAGAAAAAAATTAGGCCATTTTAAACTTTTCTTGCACTACTTACTCATTCAACAAATTCTAATTTTAAAAAGTCGGCTACTTTTCAAATAAAAAAGTGTCTAAAAATTAAATAATAAATGCTATGAGAAAGACTAGAGATGCTAGAGAGACGTTCGTACAACATAAAAACGAAAAGTGACAGACCAACTTTTCATACTAGTTTGCGTGACAGGCCCGTGTTATACTAGGGTTGCGTTATAAATTTTGTGCATTTAGAACCTAACAGTTGGCTGATATATTTTTCGACGCGTGCAATGTTTTTTCAGTCCATCTGGATATATCATTTATCAAAGAATAAGTGTTACTTAAAAAAGTGTGTTTGTGTGGTACATAGATAGCTAGCTCCCGCAAACTCAGGGTATCCTACTGTGGGAGCTAGGGCCTCCACCCATGTTATTTTATTATGATGTTTAACTTTTAATATTATAATATTGTGAATTGTTATAATTAATTAATATAATCTAGCGTAAGAAATTAGTAGGAACTTATTATTATTTATATTATTTTTAAATTGTATTTTGCATGCATGAAACTAAAACTAAATAACATTTGTTGTAATATTTTTGATTCAAATAAATAAAATTTATTATTATTATTATTATTATAGATCGGTTAAGTGCTTGCGTCGTACCTACATACCGTACTTTATACGATTTTAATGAGTACCTTTTAATCCTAGTATGTGGGTGTTCCAAGATACTTGTGTAAGGAATTTTATTACGGCCAAACATTACGTACAATGTAATAGAATTTCCCGCTCAAGCTATGGGGTAAGGGTTCTCAACCCATTTCTTGGAAATGTGTCTGTTCTCCGAAATTACAAGACAGGAATGAGAGACTCCATTGTTGCTGGAACATCCGTCAAGAAAATATTCTGAATAGATTAAGGGAGATGCGGTACGAAAACTTAATTATGGACCACATAAATTAGGTGCATGCACACAATTTATCGTAGTCACAAACAAATGAAACAATACCAACAGTGATATTAAATTATTGTTGTCTCGTTCTCACTACAGTCTTTTGTACGTCTCTCTATATTTGTTATTGACACATGTGAAATTACTGTCAACGGAGCTGTGTACTGTCTGTTTGCTTGTTGTTGTATGTGATCCACAAGCTGTGTACTAGAAATTAGACTCGTACCGGTTTTTCCCTAAATTATTTCGATGGAATAGACCATAGAAATAGGATTTAAGTAGGTATTGAAAATATACATAGATAGTCCTATAATATATATTCAAGCTGATGCTCCCACAATAGTTGATTTTGTTACTTAACTTGTTATTCATTTTTGAAGAGTTTTTCAGAATTCTCGAATGACGCAATTGTCCCACAGTCGCATTTGCCCCATTTGACCCTAAATGAGCCGGCGTCATTTTGTTGAGGTGTCTCTTCTATATGACAATTAGTAGATTACGCACCGAGGGAGTTAAGTAGTCTCTTACGTCACGGGCGGTTTATTGAACCGTGAGCGTAACGAGGGTGACTTGTGATTCTTCGAGTATTAAAGTGCATTATTGTCGGATTACTAACTTTTAATCGTTTGTTAACGTACACGAGTGTGGGCAAATAGTACAAGCACTGCTAAGCGCGACTTTTCGTGTTCCCTTCAAAAATTCCATTTGAGTGATTTGCCTTGCATTCACTCGGTTATCATTACAGATAAGAAATACATAATTTACTAGACACTGACAAATGCACACGACGTGCGGCGCCAAAAATTATAAGACAATAAACAGCGTTTTTTGTTTTAAAATGTCAAGCAATGGCGTTCTTTTTTTTATGGTGGCCAGTTAGATTTTCGAATAACTCATTCCTTCGCTGAGTTTTTACTCAATTTTAACCGCTTTGCTCGAAAACTCTCTTGAGAGTTTCATACAACATTATCTCCCCTGGGAGGTGATGCCTTGCTGTACGTTGAGTCTACGTGATATGTAATTAGTCATTGTAGAGCAGGTGGTGTAAAAAATAATTTCTATAATAGCATATTATAGAACGTATAGTACCTACTATCCTATTTATTAATCGCTTACACAATGCAATAAATAGGTAAATGCTTATTAGCAATTTATCTTAGTATGAAGTCTACTCTACATTATGTATAATTAAATATGACAGTAAAACACATTATCTGAAAATTACACTTGCACAACCCCAAAATCTAAAAAACGCATAGATACCTTCTCGAAGAACTGCGTTCTTACATCAAGAGCCGTTTTTCAATTGGCAACTCATGAATATCTAATATTGGATGAGGTTCATTAAAAGTTATTTTAATCCGATTTTCTTCCTGCGCATATTAATTAGTTTACATTCCCTCTTCCGTGACTTGTAGCAAAAGAAAAGGGGAGATTGGTTGGACTCAAAGGCGCATTACGAGATCTCGGATTAATTTCGCTTTCAAAATATACGTACGTACCCTACGTACAGACGCATATATGTTTTGGAATGTGACACAAAGAGTTCGGGACTAATGGGTTCGCAGTCGTATTTAGGATAAATATAAAATACAAGAGGCTGAACGGTCACCGGTCGGCCGCAAGCCGGGTCGAGTAGGGCGGTGCGCCATATTGTTTTATTGCAAATTGGTTGGACGTAGACCGCGCCTGTCCTTTACATATACGAGGCTATTAAACTACGGCTAGTGTCCAGTCACGTGTTAAACGAATCCGATCGCTGCATACAATGTGAGACGGCGGGCGGCTGCTCGTGTCATGTCTTTCAGGTTTTCGAAAACTATTCGAACGCTAGTCTGCTTTGTCCCTAACAAAATTTCCGGCCTGCATTCTTTTTGCTCGGTTTACCGCTTTTCAAACGACACAAAAGTTTTGCTTCTGTTGTAAACCATAAAAATGGCTGACGTCTGAGTCGGTGCAGTGATCGACTTTACCTTTATGGTTTTTCCAATTGAGTACTGTTTTATTTTCAGTTGTTACGAAATAAGTTTATATTTAAGTAAAAAGGGATCTTCTAAACGTTGAGCTATAATTTTTCAAACAACATTTACATTTTTACAGTAAGACTAACTTCAATCGAAATGTAGTAATTTTTTTTTCTTTTTCTAAAATCAAATTCGCGTGCGCAAAACTATAAAAGTTTCACGCATTCATTCACGTAACTTGATTGACTGAGACACAAGCAATTATTGTTACGTTTGTTTTCGTTCCATATTAATCAACAAAATGCTAATTAGAAGAGATAAGATCGATGCAATATTACCAGATTATCAGATCTGTGTCAGCACGGTTCCATATTAAATTCTATGAATCACGCACCGTCTGTATTACAAACTATACAATAATTGTATATGAAGCTATAATTTATACAACGATAATGAATATGACTAACGGTTCTCTATCACGAAGGTTTTTACCCTAATAAGTAGCGCCGAGTCACAAACGTGTGCACAATAGGTATTGAATTATTACTGGGGAAGCCTTTCGTGAACCCGCCTGCCTTTGTCTGTAATGAATCATACGTAGGACGAAAGGTAACCAAGCCTCAAACGAGTAGCTTAAGTCACTTCTACTCGTGACAATGCTTGTTAAGGTAATTTTTACCTGATTGCGCAAGAAGGAGGGTTTTTACTTATTTTATACTGACATTAATTTACGAGTTTTACATTCGGCTGTACCGTTCACAGTGTAGTTTGGCTAGGTGTTTGTAACCTATCACCTATGCTGGGCAACGGAAGACTCGGCCAGTCTTCGGATGGGTGATCGTGGGTGGTATTTGTAACTGAGCGCTACCGTGGCTCAGATGACACGTTAAATTGTAGGCCCCGATTCCTTGAACAAAAATCGCCATGTCTGAAGTCTATTTTTAGCTTATAGGAAACGTTTTAATGGTTCGACCATCGGTCCCGGAGGCGGTCAGGGTGGATACCCACAAAAAACTTTAGGGAGTTCCACCACAGAGCAAGTCGGGGCTAGGTGGATGCTATCACACTCTTTTTCCGCAGTCCCGACAGTGCCAGCCCCTTCGGGCACCACCTCAAGCTTGCACTCTCTCCCTCACGATGACGATGTGTCGACCATCAGACACATCGGCATCGTCCACCACCTTGGAGACCAATTCAGCCAGGGGGCGCCAACCAGCACTCGCCAGCGCGAGGCCAGCAGCCTGTGGTCTCCGTACGACGGGTCAGATCAAGGGCCCGCCAGCTGCCACTTCGGCCGCAGAGTGTAAGGAGAGCGCCAACGACACACCGAAATGCTTCTTCCTCAGCGGCCCCACCGCGTCCTACAGCATTACGGCCGCGCCCGAACTGTTCAGGCCGCGGAAGGTAGGGAATTCGACAACAACACACTAACAGTCCTCTCTCGCCGCGGGCCCCAACCTTCAGCTGCAGTGTCCCCCATAAGTTATACCGCAGCCCGCCTCAGTAACAGGTCTAGCCATGTTAGAGGCCTTCGGGCAGCCTAGGAACTCCGCGGTGTCAGGGCTAGCCACTCGGCCTAAACAAAATTCTTTGCTTGCTTCGTTCCTATTCTCATTTGACTTTTATTTTTTGGAAAATATTTTAAATAAGTATTAGAAAATGAAACACTAATAATACATTGTGAAAAAACGAAATAGCAACAACAAACAAAAAAGTCAAATTAATTTTTTTTCGTAAAAAATTAATGCTAATTTCATTTCCTGTCTCTGAATGCTGTATAAAACTGCAATTGATCGTGATTTCGTGATAACTGTAGAACACCATAGATCTAATGAAGTGCTAGACACGACCGAAGCCTTTCCTCGCGAGTGCGTGATTGCGCTTGACACCCGTAATATCCGGCCGCCCGCTGCTGCCCACCGATGGTATCAATTTCAATTTGTTGCGGCGCCATAACAGCCGCCTCTGCTCGATTCGTTGTATGAATCGATTTCGCTCCAGTTTCCTGTTGCGTCCGCATCGGACTTAATCTCGGATCGGTCGATTGAAACGCTCGCTCGGAATCATTGCTGTTTATATCGATATCTATTTAATTTCGCGTTCGATGGAATTCAATAAAACAGAGATTTATGATAGGACACAAAATAATTTTATACCGAAATACGATAAACATTAACGGAAATGATTCTGGTAAAGTTTAATAGTCTGCAATGCAAATGTACGGCTACGGATTGGTTTGAACGGTTCGAATGAGTGCCATTGACGAGGGCGGACGCTTTCACACAGATAGGTACATATCTGTCGAGTGGAATGCATCGAGAATTTTGTGTTCAAACGGTGTGAAAATTAATCGATCGATTAGCCATTCTCGCTCGGTTTCAAAGCTAAAGTTGAACGTGACTCGTGAGCCGGTCGCTCCACACGGGCGCCGGGGCCGTACCGTCGCCGTCGGTGCAAATTAATTCCACCGTTAAAAAACGAACGACCCGCTCCAAGTTTTCGACAATCTATGGCATGGAAATTCGAATAACTCTTTGGTTGTTGCAGTATGCTGCTGCTATGTACGTAAATATACGGCTCTGAATATTGCTTCAGTTATTGCTTCTACCGCGCGTTTATGAAATCGATACTGTTAGGCGGCTTACCGTTAGTTTTGAAGATTAGGCTTCGCGTTTGATAGTTTCAGCGAAATTTAACCATTCTAAGTAAATTAAGGTATATCCATCATATAAGTACTATTAATATATATACCTAACGGTATATGTGTAGATATGTTTTACTATATTTTATTTGTTTACTATTGTATTTATGTATGCCACCGAACGTTTGTCATATTTCGTTCTGTCCTGTCTATCCAAAGGTTGCCTGGAAGAAATCGCTTTAGGCGATAAGGCCGCCCTTGTACTGCCGAATGATATTTTATTGTTTAATTTTTTTCTTTATGTTTGTTTTACTTTGTATTTTTGGTGTGCAATAAAGATGTATTGTATTGTATTAATCGTAACGACGGTTTAAGTATGAATTTTGATCGTTTTAGCTTAACAATAATTTATCAAAAAGCGTTTTAGACGATTTATTTGGAAAAGTAGTGATCAATGTTAATTCAAATATTTTGTATCAGAAACCCTCACACATCAACTACATCTGTTTTAGAACAGTATAATACGAGTACAAGTATATTTCTCTAAACAGTTTCCCCCGTAACTAACGTGAGTGTTTATCGTCGCCTAGCCTGAATGTTTAAGGTACTTCCTT
The DNA here is from genome assembly GCA_911728515.1 of Peribatodes rhomboidaria. Classification (NCBI taxonomy): domain Eukaryota; kingdom Metazoa; phylum Arthropoda; class Insecta; order Lepidoptera; family Geometridae; genus Peribatodes; species Peribatodes rhomboidaria. Next base: position 8,051,337 of record OU452168.1, read on the forward strand.
AATTCCGGTGGCTTCACCGCAATTTCAAAATCCGAGTCGTAGCCGCTCAGAGTGCCACTAAAATTAATGTGCTGCCAGAGAGAAAAACGAGCGGAGCCCGCCATCCATACATCCACATCTACACACCTCCATTTACTGGGATAAAATCAAGTTTAAGATTTAAAGGTCTCTTTTAGTGGCGGTTAATGTTTTGTTTTGGGATCTTTACGGGGTTTCCTGAGACTTTTGGAAATGTTATCTCCAAAGGAGTTTAAATAGAGGTGATACGAGCCTGAAGGTCGAGAAACATCACGTACAAAGTCACAAGCAAGGTAGGCAAGTAAAATAATTACTCTGTTCACTAAACCTAATACGAACGTACGAGTAAACCTGCTCAGACCTATAAAGTAACTAAAAAGCTACAATATTAAATTAGTTACTTACTTATTAACTAGTTATTACTTATTTATAAACCTACTTAATAATAATAAGATTAGCGGCTCTGTAAGCTAAAGACCACTACCACTCCCATATCTCCGCTTTTATGAAGAATTTCCAAAAACTGAACCGACATAATTATAAATTATAGAACCAGCTCAAGCGATCATAGCCTAGCCCGAGAAGGCCCGCCTCTCAAGCCAGAGGGAGCAGGACCGGACCTTCAGCCGAAGGCACGCAACAATTTGTTCGTTGTGTGAACATAATTATACATGTGCGTATTGTATGTCATCTGCTACATGACTGGAGCCCGGTGTATGGCGACAGGCTCGCCCCCTGTCACATTAGCGACTGAACATCGTCCGGCAAAGTGTGGGTGTTGTACACCTCTGCCAGCCTCCTCGGGGGAAAGGCGTGACGATATGTAACGATATGAACAAGCTCACAAAATTTTACGAAAATCCGGTCATACGAGAGCATTTTGTCCAAGCTGAAACAGATACGCTTCGCGCTCGCTCGGTCACTAATTGTAATTACTTAGGTTAGTAGGTCTAACTGCAAGAGCATCCCGTAGCATATTATGTGAACTACATTGGCGCAGTAGAAACTGCACTGACATTTCTCACTAAACCGATTAAACTGATCAATGTGATCATTGAATCCATTGACATGGTCATCGGCACTTCGTGTGACTGCAGAGGCTCATCGTATTTATATTAGCAACCTACTATTGATGTAAGTCATTTAATTTTCAAATAAGATGCTGACTCGACTGGCTTTAGATGACGGAAATAACTACACAAGTAAGATTTTTAAAAGAAAACCAAAAAACCTGACCGCAAAATGTTGTACCATGTCACTTCCACTATCAAGACGATTCAAATGAAACCTAACATGTCGAAATATGTCAAGCTGTTTAGCCTCGAAAACATAACCCTCCTTCTTACGCAGTCGGGTAAAACTGCTGTAGCCTACACAGCCTATACACTATAACCTATTTAATATTGCCTACATCTTATTGATAAGTAGGTCTCACCGAATTAGAGAAGTAGTTATCGATTTTGAATTCTCCGAAGCAAAGGTAGGCAGAAACGTAGATTCTAGACAATTAAACATCAGTTATTATTAAGGTAAGAATTGTTATGAGCCAAAATTAGGCGAATTTATGATTATGTACTAAACCAACTCCACGTGTTTGAAAATTGACAACTAAAACTGGCATTAGAGTACATTTTCCTAATGAAACCTGAGCTTAATTAAATTCAAAACCTATTAAATCAACATCAAAATAGTGATTGGGAATTTTCCCACCCCATTATTATATTTATTTTTAGGTATACAGATGATTAAAATCAAATTAAAATAAATATGGTTCATAGTGCGACTGCCGTAATAAATTAATGCCTAAATTGTTTGTAATGACACGTTTGCAGTCATAAACAAATAATTAATGTTTACCGATCCTTCGTTAAATATCTAAATGTATAGTCTGGTGGAAAATTTCACCAATAAATCAACGTTTTGCGTTACTTAATTGAATTTAAACGATGTTGCAGAACAATAAAATTAAATGTACTTACAATTATTTGTCAATAAAAACCCTGTTGAAACTCCCAGCAGGACTAGAAAAAACAGGAGCAGTAGAACTATCAGCGCTGGCCGGCAGTAGTGGATCCAGCAATAGTCTTCTGAATTTGCTGCGGGAGGGTCTGAAGACCAGCAACACTTGCAAGAAGACTGGGTGGGGGACGCTGCCCGCACCACTGCACTGTTTCCTTGCTGATTCACTATCACACCTTGCACGGGAGCATCACTCCCTTGTCCATAAATAGCATTCTTTTCCGACAGCCGAGCAAACCCCGAACTCTCATCTTCTTGAGGGTTTCCATACACTCCGTAGGAAGCCACCATATCGACCCCTGATAGTGACCTCGTAGTTTCATTGCCCGCACTATCTTGCACCACATTATTGTCAGTAGTAGGCCAACATTCACATGAGCACCGATCTTCTTTCCGCCTCTGGCGCGGCTGTGTTGTATCGGACCGCCTGACAGGAACCTCGCTTTTCTTCTCTTCTTCTTTCTTAATTTTGGCATCTTGAGGTATCGTTTCGTGACTGACGTCATAGTTAGATTGTAGGTTTTTGTGATTCTCTATATACCAGTGCCTCTCTTCCGCGCGGAGAGTGGTATCATTGTTTCCCTCGTAAATGTCGGCGTAATTAGAGAGGGGGTGGGAAGATGGACTGTACACAGGGCCAGCGGTAAGCTGGCCGTATCCCCGCTCGTACTGCGGCGGCCGGTTATTGCTCGCGTAATATGTTGTGGATACAGGCACGGTATAATCGTAGCCCGGCCTGTTCATCTTCAACGCTCAATCGCCTCATTTGAGCTTATGTTTAATTGCCGAATACATCGTTAACTCAGCTGTAAATGCGCAATCAATACACGAACGTTCATTATGATGCCATTAGATATAGTTGCAATCGTACTACAATGCGTTATATAATAGCTATAAAAGTATGATATTTGAGCTTCCTCTTCTGTTATATAATTCGACAGGCAAACATCGCAGATTTTGTTACGCGTCACAGCCAAAAGCGGAAAGCTATAGAGCAGAACACACATCTGTTTATCTCAATTACTTTCCTTGTTGGACGGTGGTATTTATCTTTTATGTTATAACAAGCGCGCGCCGCCTTCCACTGACGCACGTATGTAGACAAAGAAGTAATACGTGAGTAAATACAAGCCTCCCTAAATTAACCGTATTTATTCCTCTGATTTTGACACGATAGAGTTATGTAACTAGATCAGAAAGAAACAAGGGTAAGCAGGGAGCGATAAGTATCTTGGGAAAGTTGTGATTTAATTACGACAACTTCGTGTCAGTGAAACAAAAGTTACTATCATTAATAAAAGATCGTTGACCTTTTGGCTAGAGTGAATAACAAAGTTTGAGCGTGAATCCCTGCGATAACTAGGATAATCCGTTTCAATTAATTGAATTAAAAACAAACAGAAGTCATTACATAAAAGTTGGGGACGAAAACTTTAGGCTCGCACTCGCGCCACGCATCGACTCGGTTGTAAATGAAGGGTCTGTCCATATACATACAAAATATGAGCATTAATTACTTTACCACTTTGACTAAGCAATTATTTTAATTAAATCTATTTGTGTTAATTAAAATTAGAAGGGTGAATGTAATTAATTGGTGGAGATCTATGTCTAGCTGGGTAAGACAGACTAAGCTCTAAGTCAGATAAAGCTAAGAGTTATGGAATACAGATAAATAAGACAAAACAAAAGGCAAGATTTAGCAAAAAATATTATAAGTAAGAAGTTTTTTCATGAATTCAAAATCGACGAATTTTGAATAACCTAACCTTTATTGAATTAACCAACAACGGATTTTAGCCGTTGTCCTAGTTTAATAACAAACGCAGCAACGTGACGCGATTCTTCGCGACGCGAAAATGTCAAGTAGTCGTTGTACGCACTTAATTCTGTGACCTGCGTTGGTAACGTAGATAGGCAAAAATTTCAATCAAACTATAAAATGCAGTTTGCTTAAAAATCAACAAAGACAACAAAACATCACTATTGCATGCGATGAAGATAGACCGCTCATAATTTTCAAGTCCTTCCTAGCAAATATAAAATTCTTTGCTACACCGCTTCTGGCTGTTGAATCGAACGGGGTGAACCACCCTTAACCGGTTGGCCATAAAACCGGGGTATTATTGCACCGTCGCCGTTTGAACTGTTTAAAACTTTATTGAGACTTCGTAAGATAAGTACAGAAGCAAAACAGTCATGTTACTTTTAGTAAAAAACCGAATCAGGTACGAGTAAGTAGCTACATACTATATACCTAGTAAAGTATGATATACTATGATCATCATTTTTGTCGCATGTGCTATCTGTACGGGTACAATGATTGTGTTTTATAGAATTTATGAAGGCATATTGGTTTGTGTCCTCTGAAAAAGAGACCTTATTCATTCATTGGACTGATTGAGTCAAATATTTTCCGACCTAAGCGAGATCGGAACCGAGCAGTTAAATTGACGCAAAACCTTTTCATTAAATTATAAAAATATGATGACTTCCGTCGACTTTACGTTTAAGTAATCAATTCAATAAAACATACGCTGATGTCGCAATGTAAAATATTGTAACCTTTTCCTACTCGCATAAAAATATTGAAGGGTATCCGTGGATAGACCATAAAATATTGCCCAAGTTGAATAGGAACATAAACTAGGTAAGCGAAAAAAATGCTCTCGTTTGCCTTTATCTTTGATTCACGGGTTCGCCGGGCGTGTTGACGTTAGCGGGCGTAAACTTGGTACAACGTAACGTAGTACAACGTAAAGCGTAGTTTCATTTACGTCAGGCTTTTTTACGAGAGAAAAAGTCACAAAGTTGACGATAGCCTAGTTTGTGGAAAACCCTTTTGCAGTTTTTCAGCGGGAACGACGCGACGCCACTCATAGACTCAAATAAAACAAACTGCTGGATAAAGTAGACTCTTCTAATAAAACAAAAGAATAAAGAGTTTACATAGGTTCGAAAAAATAATACTAAAAACTTTATTACAAGAAAATATCCCTATACGTAATAGAATAAGTGTACATAACTAATATCGTGACTTCTATGTGGTGTGGTGTATCGGCGATGAGGTCTAACACTTATCTGTTTTTACTAAACTATTTTCTTGTACAATGTTGTGGGTGACATTAGATAAATTGTTACATTTCACCCTTAAAAGTTGCCGCAAATTACAAATCATGACTTCAGATGCACCTTTAATCTGACTACACTAAAATACGTAAACATCAATAACTGTATTAATTTATGCAATAAACAAAAATAAAAAACGGCTGTCACCTGCACCATGCTACAGTGAATTAAAGCGTAGTCAAAACAGGCCGAGTCTACCGAGTCTATTTTAGTGGGAAGCGTTATTTATTTTGAACTACCTAGTACTTAGTGTGTAATAAAAGTAGTAAGTAGTGTGTACTGCGTCTGTCTTTTAGGCGACGCTTCCCATCAGGCGAGTCAGTGGTCAAACGCATGCCTAGTTTGTTGTAAAAAAAAACCTACTTAGTAAATATAAAAGAGAAGCAAAATTTCCATACTCAATTCTCTCGCGTGTTTGCATCTAACGATAAGACAGTGATATTTAGACGTTCAAAGTACTACCAGGTAGACTGGGTCAAATCTATTACAGAGGGCCGACATAGCAGACACCGGTAAGTCGGTAAGTATCTGTTTGTGAATGCATGCAAATAGCTGGAACGTTTACCTAAGTAACTATGTACTTTTAACCAAATGGCCATGTTACCTAACTGCGAATAGGTAATTTGCTTGCATGCAGAGAAATGCATAAGTGAGTGCAGTTGTCGGGTGATTAATAAATGCTGTTCTTTGAAAAACAATATCGTTGGCTGCTAAGTACTTTAGGAAACAATAAAAAGATTTAGCTAATGCAAAGTCAATCAATGGCATTTGTTAGTGCGTGTATATGTGTGCATGTGTGTATGTATGTAGGTTTGTATACATGCGTGTATGTTTGTGTGGTAGTCTGAGTCCTCTCGGTCTTGAGGATCGTTGATCCGATCGCAATGAAATTTTGTAGATTTAATTTTTTACGTAAGTGAGATTACAGTTTTTCATTTATCATTTGTTCATGGATAAACTTTAAATTCGTAATGTGTTTTAACTTAATTTACAATTTCAGTTTTAAAAACATTCAAACCCTGATCAAATATCTTCAAACAATTTTAAACAATAAATTCTGTTATCTACCAGAAATAAAACAAAAGACGAAGATAAAAGCCGTACAATTCAAATGTTTGACGAAACCTTAAAACTTGACGATTCTTTAATTTTGATGGATTTTTCAAATAGAAAAATAACTCTCAGTGTCCTGTTTCTTTTCAAGGTGAATCCGTACAAAATAAAACCAGCACATAGGTAATTGAAACTCTATCCGTTTTATGTTTGGTACCTATATTATGAAAAACACTGTTACACGAGTACATTAAAATTCGTTTTTACAACATGAATATACTTCACAGTAATATTATAAATGCGAAAGTATAGATAGATGAATGGATGGATTGATGGATTAATGGATGTTTGTTACTCAATGACTGAACAGATCTGAATGGTGGTATGGTCTGGAATAGCACGTATAACTTTTTAACCGTGTATGAAACCTCTTTGGCTCCGTACGAAACCGGAGACTCCGAATACGAAAACCGCGGGGCGCAGCTAGGAAGTTGTACGGGAAAAAGTTTGTTTGTGTGTTTGTTTATAAATTTTTCACGCCTATACGGATCGACAGATTGTAATGAAATTTGAGGTGAAAGTAGCTTATGTATACCCCAGATTACCACACAGGCTATTTTTTAACTGCGGGTTACTGTTAGTTCCTTATATACTTTTGTAAGATGCTTTCTTACAAAATTTGATGATTTTTTTGTAAAAATAATTGTTCAAAAATGTAGTATTATTTATAAGATATAAAATTGAAACGACGCACATATTTTAGTACCATAATATTCAACATTATGACTAACATCCTAACTAATATTATAAATGCTAAGTGTGTTTGTTTTGTTTGTTTATAACGCTTTTGTAACGCTATTGTTTGTTTATTTAAAGAAGTGAAGTTTTATATTCATTCTTAATCATTATCAGCAACCATTTTGAACCCACTACACTACACTGAGGTCTTTTCTCGTGTGTTTCTATCCTAATTTTATAAATTATTTATTTATAAACTAGATGCGCGCACGGTGTTGTACTTGTAATTAACGAGTAGCTTATTCGTATAATATGCTATCCCGTTCCAAATTTCATCAAAATCAGTCGATCTATTTGAGCTTGAAGAATTAACAAGCAAACACATATACACAAACTTTCGCCTTTACAATGTGAATAAATAAACAAATTTGGGACATTTCCATACACTGTCGCCTAACCCTAAACTAAGCAAAGCTTGTACTATATGACTGTCAGAAACTGATGTACATACTCGTACATACCTATATTTTTTTAAATACGTAATTAAATTGATATTAACACTCACACATTGAACAAACACAAATGTTCATCACTAAAATGTTTGGCCTAGGTGGGAATCGAAACCACGCCCCAAGCTCAGAAGGCCGGTTCATTAACAACTGATGGCCGAGGCAGTCAAAAAAGTAGGAAGTATGACAAATCCTAAACAGTAATAATTTGAGATGTTCCCGAAACCCTTTAAGTAGTTCACAACCTTTGACCTTCAAATATAAAGGTAAGAAAAATAAGTCAGTGATCAAGTTTACTAAGATAACATCGGATTGTGATGAGAAATAATAAGGAATAAAGATGGAACAAGAATGACATTATTTTTGCGGTACCTTACCCCACTACACTTTACGCCGCCATTTGTATGGTATAATGCTCTGGTATATAAGAATGTTAAAAATTGTGAAAGCGACTTCGAGCCCAGCAAACCGACTTGATCCCATTTCGGACACAAGATTTTCCGATACTGTGGCCGAAATGGGACACCATTTAGGTGGCGCAAATTACACTCATATAAAATCTTGGTTGATCCTGCCCTACTAAGGCTTGCAGCCACAGGTTTATGTAGTAGAAAATGTTATTAACAGAATGAAAAATATTTTTTCCGTAAGTAAGACCTAACTTAAACAAAATGCAGAAGCTAAATTTTTCAACAATGGAATTTTGATTTTTTTTTTCATGCTTCTTTGTTTGTTTATGAATAATTGCATATTATGGACTCTTGGAAGGCAAAGCGCAAGTGCCCAAGTTTTGTTATACCTAATTTAAAAATGTACCTAACCACGTGCCCCAAAATGGGTGTGAAGTAACAGCTGTCTTGTTAGCAAGAACAACTTTGAAAACCAGGCTGGGATAGTGAAAATGTTTATTTAGGTTAATAGAGTTTTAGATATTATAGGCGAAGTATGATACGCACCAAGTGAATCTGAGGCCAAGCTGAGATTGTTAAATTTTATAATCAACAATGGGTCTGGCCTAAGTCAACAGACTTAAGTTATTCGTTCAAAAAGCTTTTAAAGCTAGATTATTTGAAAACTTTAGCTGCGCCCGCACTATCTTTTGGAAATGTTTACACTTTCCGGAATAAAACACTAACCTATGTACCTATCCAGGATATAATCCAGATATGTAATATGTTTAAGAGGGTCTACTCTACACACCAAAGTCGCCGACAGTCGCACTCATAATGTCGGTGGCTACGTTTCTGGATGTTGGTAACCATACTGCATAGGAAATCATGCCACGTCATGTCGGTGAGCTGTGTCGGCGGTTCGGCGACTTCTGTGTTTAGGCTACTTAATTATTTTACTCATTCATTCATAATTTGCTTTCATTACCAAAATATCGGTAATGTATTACGATAATCCTACTTTATGGAGGAGTATTGGCCAGCAAAGTGTAGCTGTTGTAATACACCTCTACCAACCCCTCCGGGAGAAAGGTGTCACGATATGATATGTTATATTATAAAGGCAAAGTGTGTGTGTGTCTGTGTGTGTTACTTCAACACGCTCAAACAGATTTTGATGGATTTGGTATGGAAGTAGCTTATATACTCTGGGTGAAAAATAGGCTACTTTTTAACCGCGGGTAACACCGCCACGCGCAGCTAGTTATCTTATAATTGTAATCTAACTATTCTAGTGTAGTAAGGTAACTAAATACCTATCATCTTCATCTTCCTACTCTTATCTCACTCTAGCAGGTTAGAGAGAGAGATAGAAAGAGAGAGAGTAGAGTAGTAGGGTCTCGGTAGAGTACGTACGTTTCGATCATTAATCTCTATCAATCGGCATCTCAGAATTCACTCCCTTCTCATGACAATAAGGCCTCTCACTTTTGCATGTTACAAAATATACAGATTACAAAAGATGATACATAAGATTGACTGTCTCGGTGGCTCAGTTGGTAGTGAACCTGTCTTCAAAGCTTGGGGGCGTGGGTTCGATTTTCACCTAGGGCAAACATTCATGTGACGAACATTTGCGTTTGTTCCATGTCTGGGTGTTAATGTCTACTTATGTGAATATTTAAAAATATATATGTACGTACATCAGTCTCTGGCAGCCATAGTACAAGCTTCGCTTAGTTTGGGGTCGGACGGCCGTGTGTGAAAATGTCCAGAATTTATATTTATTTATTAATATACTTGCCATTCATTTTGCGTTTCACTTCTCCATTATCGTCGGTTCAAAATTTAATTTAAAACGCTTCAACTTGTTAAACACCCAAATCGATTTACCCAAAAAGAGTTGCAAACAATCGAGTGTACTTCAAATCGAATTATATTCATTCCAAACTTCCCCAAATTCCAAATTAGATTCATGTTCGAAACAATAGCGTCAAATAAAATCTCTTGAACTCCATTTTATGTGAGCGAATTCAACGGAACGTTTTATTAAGTTCTCTCAGGCATTTTTTTGCCGAATCTTTTCTGTGTTTTAGTACTCGATTGAAATGTCGGAAAAACTAAACAAGAGTCGAATGCTCTGGGGCTTTTGTTGCTTCAGTAGGCTGAATAGTTTCTAAGCTGCAAATTGCAATATTTAAGCTATTTTAGCACTTTTTTGTTTTAATAAAACGGACGAAACTTACATTTCATTGTCATTGAATCTATAGAAGTATCCGAGTACGTAAAACCTAAAATACTCCCATCTTAAAATAAAATGCCTCAACACCACATTAGTTTTCATGCTACGATATGAAATAGAAATAAATGTCTGTCTGGGTGATAATATCTGTATAAGTGTGTATTTAATAATGTTTAATAATAATATGTATGTTTATCAGTATCTGAAAGCCATAGTAAGTACAAGCTTTGCTTAGTTTGGGGTCAGGCGACCGCGTGTGAAAAATGTCCCTAATTTAGTTTTACATTTATTTCTTTAAAAACACAATTCCCTTTATCAATAAACATTGTATAGCCTTGGAATAGTTAGACAGTGTTTTGTTTTTTTCGAACGAATTCAAACATTAAAATCTATAATTATAACTATTCAATGTTTAGTGCTAAGGGAGTTATTGTTTGCTAGCTGTTACAGTGTAAAGAAAATAATTATTTACAACTCAAATTAAAACTGCTTTAGTCACCATTGGGAATAATTTCAATTATCTACCCCAATAAAATTAGTAGCGCTATTATTACCTACATAAACTATCATACTTTTTCTCGCCATAACATATTTTATCTCTACGCCGTAGCTAATTCCCACGAACCGTAGCCACTTTTTTCTTCCGAAGTAGTTTAACGCATCAGTGCGGCCGTGGGCAGAGTAAAGCGTTCCCGGACATGATGCGGGCCATGTAAGGACAAAAAGGAACTTTGTCTCCGTAGCCCCTTTTTTGCCTTGTCTACGTCGTAGCACCTACATAGCTATTCGTAGTCCGTAGCTGTAGCACATGTTGTAGAGTCGAGCTACGAGTACGTTGTATGTTGAGGTGAAGCGTTTAGGGGTTTAGTAGACTTCAGTGAATAGCTACTTATAAGTAGAAGTCGCACTTAGACTATGTATGTACTCGTAGTATGTATAAAATTACCTACTTAGAATACGTTGCTCGGCACGTGGGCCAGACACGTGATTTTTTTATAAAATGATAAATGTGCACACGATGTACACGATTGTCGAAAAAATGACGAAAAATTGTACACGAGATACCAAAGGTCTCGTGCACAATATTATTTGTATAAACAATAAAATAATAATTAGCTTAACTTTAAGTTAAAATGTTATATGTAGTTGTATTTTTTTTTGCTTTAGTATGATTTCGGACCAAAACTTTTTTGACGAGATCCAAACAGAAAAATTAATTTAAAAGTTAAGTTACTAACATCTAAGTAAGTACTTAAATTAGTATTTTTAACAACGCTTGTTACTCTTGGCTAATGTTTCTTAGACAATACTTGGTGTTTGCCCAAAAAATTAAAGAAGAGGAAGCTCCAAAATTAACGACTAAAAATACAGTCGGAAAACTAACCGGCACTTCTAACATAACTTAAACACGACTTTATTACGACCGCAATCAACTTAATAACTTTAAGTAGCTATAAATAGCATCATAGTAACGTCATCAAATTATCCAAGTGACACAAAATATGTTCCAATCATCGAAAGTGGCGACAAACCGAGCCGGGCGTCGAACCAGTGCACCCATACAAAACTACACATCACACGAAACACTGCCACATACACTAGGACAGATAAATTTTCCAGTATATAGGACAATAAATGTCCCCATTCTTTGTCCGTGAATGATAGTTTGAATATCCGCTGGAATTGTACGACGATCGCGATTCAGGAGACGAGCGTGCGGTGACGTCTTTCCCTCGCGGTGGCAAAGTGCGGACTAGTAGCTAGGAGTCAACCCCGCCGCCCTCTCCGCTCTGTCACCGTCACCGGCACTCTTCCCCCAAATCCAGACGAGTTTTCATTAATTTTGTTATCTGTGTAAAAGTTTCCAAGTCAAACTAAGAACGCGAGCTTTAATTAACTGTCCGTAAAATAGCAAAACAAACGCAAAGATCCGACACGACAGGAGTTCAGTAGTTATCAGGCCGTTGGGCAACTTCGCGAATGGGACGGACTCGTTGATTGACTTCCAATAGGAATAGGTCAACAAGTTTGAGTTATTTGTTTACTTCGTTGTTTTTTGTATGAACTGTTGAATTTGTATCTTAAATTTATTTGGTGACAAGAAATTGCAAACAAAATATTGTTTGCATCGTAAACCTTTTATTGATCAAATAGAACTTGAATCATAACATTAATATTAGTATTAATTCGTTGTTTAATCACGCCAGAACAGCAAAATGAATCTAGATGAATTTTGACACCGAGATAGGTTATAGTCTGCAATAGCACATTGATTACTTTTTAACCAGGGGTAACACCACGGAGCGCAGCTAGTGATAAAGTATATTTGTAATATTCGTTTACAAATAAATCAGGTTAAAAAAATATGGTTAATTTTGCAAGTTACATTTTTATCCTATGTTTCTTGTACCTTAGTAAAAATAAATTAGTAATCAAAATGCCAGCTAGGTTTGATCAATTCATTTCTAATTTATTTCACCTAAATACATTCAGATGCTATCTAAATCTTCTTACAAACCAGGTATAGGCAGGTACACTTCAGCATCCTCTATCGATTGAATCCGAGCACAATTTGTAAGAATTATTGATATCGTGCCAGTACTCGTAGCTCATACAAAAACTTTTGAAAGGAAGTGGAGCGAACAAACTGGCTGGGAACAAACTTTTATGCCGGGACGCGACACGAACGTGGACGTTACTTATCTGCCGCCGCCGAGCTGACAGCTGCAGATGAAAAATTGAAATTGTGTGAGAGATAAAACTACCTAACTGCCGCTGCGTTGCCGACCAAACAATGTGGCGACAACGACTTTTACCCAACATTTTACAACTCTATTTTCGAGCTGCAATATTTTAACGTGGAATCAGTGAAAGCGTTGCCTGTCTGGTTACCTAGCTTGTAAATAATATTGACCAAAAACAGCAATGTGTTTTTTACAGAATCTAACCACCGTATAGAAACGTCAATCAAAAGCTACCAGCAGCGTGAACAACGAGCAACACCAACAAAAAATAGAGTGTAAAAGTCAATATGCAAATATGAGTGTTTCCGCTTCCGGTATCAATTCGTCCGGACCTATGGAGCCTGAATAGTGACGAGCGATGCGCGAAAGCATGCAATAATAACGAGCACCCGAAACGTCAGACGACCCTTCTCTATTTATGGGCCGACTTGGAAGGCGCCACGTGAAAAGTCTCGCGTAAATCAAAGTCATAAATTCTCCTATCGTGAATGAACATTTCTCAGCGCGGACGTCTAAACCGGGTGAATGGATAACGTCGGGCCTCGCTCGCAGGATCACCTCTACCGAGTCATTTGCTTTTGTTCGTGGGGCAATTAATAACGTGCAGAAGGGCGTTTTCGAACCGCAGTCGGGCACCGCTCGCGTATCAGTAATGATCTAGCGCCGCTCCGGCAAACCTTCGGTTCTGCTCAGCTATCGATCATATTCAGTTAATGAACGGCACATGTGAAGGCTCCATGCCCCGGCTCAATATTGGCCCCGAATCTCAGCTCTTGACGTTTGATTTAATACACGCCCGAACTGATTGTATTTGGCAGCGTCGATTTACTGGAATGAAGGTTCCGCGAGATACGATCTTATTTTCCGCAATTGGTGAGAGAATACGACATTGCTGTAAGAGAGTATCTTCCATTCTGAGAGTACGGAAACTCCAAAATTAAACAACATGTTTTGTCCTGTTTTTACCCGACTGCGCAAGAAGGAGGGTTATGTATTTCAGGTGTATGTATGTGTGTATGTATGAGGTTTCTTTGACACTCCCTATAGCCTAAACAAGTTGATAGATTTCGACATGTGAGGTGTCATTTGAATCTTCTTGATAGTAGAAGTGACATAGGGTACAACATTTAGAAGCCGGGTTAGAAGCCGGGCATCTGCAGCACAAGAATATTTATGTTCTGAGTGTAGGTGCTACAAAACAAATTTACAAATGTTATCCTTATATTTTTAAGGTTTATCTGTAAGTGAAATTGTAAGCATTTGATAGCAATTGTAAGCAATGAATAAATTTGATTTGATTTGATTGATTTGTTCTTTTTTCTTTTAAATTATGTTACTGACATGGTGTTAGTTTTGCGTCGAAACACAAATATTAGTACACAAACATACTCTAGGTTTCAAAAATCTGCGAAATTCCTTACCTGCGTTTCAAAAAGAAATCGAAATTCTTAGTTGAGTACACTTTTAGAACTACACTATTGCGAATGCATTAATTTTAAAAGCCTTGACTTATAATGATACTTACCTCACAGACATTTTTTAACATAACATGTCCTCATGTCTTTTTTCTGAGAGGGATGGCAGAAGTGTATTACAGCACTCATACGTCACCTCTGCTACATGACTGAAGCCCGGTATATGGCGACAGGCTCGCCTCCTGTCACATTTGGGACTGAATATCGTCCGGCGAAGTGTGGGTGTTGTATTACACCTAGCTCCCTCGGTTGAAAGGCGTGACGATATGTTGAAAGATTGGCAACAGGCTTGCCCCTGTCACATTTGGGACTGAATGGATTGAATTGAACGATATTCAGTCCCAAATGTGACAGGAGGCGAGCCTGTCGCCATATACCGGGCTTCAGTCATGTAGCAGAGGTCATACAATACGCACATATGACAAACATATGATACACACAATGAACAAATTGGTGCGTACCGTCGCGCGTCGGTCGGCTAGGTTCGAACCCATTCCCTCTGGCTTGAGAGGTGGGCCTTCTCCCAACTAGGCTGCCATCGCTTTAATCATGATGCCAATCTTTCAAATGGACTACAAATATGATATTACGTGAAAAATTACGCATTCAACTATTAATATCAGTAACAAGTAAATTCATGAACTGCCCTGGGACATCCGGTGAATGTGTGATACGACTAATTCAGTTATTGCGTGTTAAATAGCAATTAAATATTTCTGTGTCTGCCTCACTTCAGAATGATAGGTGTTTCATACACGCTCTATGAAAGTTTGGTTAATTATTAATAGGGTTCAATGTTAATCGGCTTTTTGATTTAAACTTCGTTTTGGCGTTAAAAATAAAAACTATTAATGGTCGTTTTGATATAGATAGTTTGATTCGCGTGAATGCATTTCATACGATTTTAAAATGTCTCGAGTAAAATTAATATTGAAAATATTATTATATGTAAGCTCTTCTTCCACAGTGACCACTTTATATACTCGTATGTAGGTAAACAAATTCAATGACACCTCGCAATCGAGAATCGGTCAAACTCCTTATATGGTAGGTCACATGAAAAGAGACAAACATTACCTATCGTCACGCCTTTCCCTTTAGGGGGCTGGCAGAGATGTAATACAACACCCACACTTCGCTGGACGATATTCAGTCCCAAATGTGACAGGGGGCGAGTCTGTCGCCATACACCGGGCTCCAGTCATTTAGCAGATGACATACAATACGCACATATGTTAACACAATGAACAAATTGGTGCGTGCCGTCGGCTGGGTTCGAACCCGCTCCCTCTGGTTTGAGAGGCGGGCCTTCTCCCAACTAGGCTGCCATCGCTTTAGAGCAAAGAGCCAAACATAAGTCATACAAAAAATATTAGCCTCCTTTTAAACAGCTATGGAAAAAAAGTGTAATATTTTACCCATAGGTATTGCTTATAAACATAAACATAAAATAAAACATGTGCACAAGAAAGGCTGCTATACGTGACGAATGGCTAAGAATTGAGAAGCGAGCCACCACCCTGACCAATGACCACGGCCACTCTGACAAGAGTGTTAACGACTAAGGTCCGAATTCACCATTTATGCTACTAATCGAGATTTATTAAACTACGAGTATGTTTAGTGAAATGCAAAATGACTGTTTAACCTCAGTTTTTCACGTAAACCAAGTTTAAAATGAGCTAATCGCATTTATATTCACTGGTGAAATCGGCCCTAAGAAGATTGCTTAAAAATAGCTGCTAAAAGGCAGATAATATAAAATACAGATGCAAATTGCAGCTACAATAATTGCTCTGTTCTACCTTCAATCCTACATTGTATAACCAATCACTTTACTGGTAAAGGCGTTTTATTCCTTTATAGTTTTAGTATTTTATCGGTAAGCATCGACACCGCAAAATGATTATTATGTTGCATAAAGTACCCAACATTATCATTTTAAATGCAGCCTAAGTGCAAAACTTAATTAATTTCATAATCGGACAGTTTGATTAAGAAATATTTTTATGTGAGAAATTATTGACTCAGAAGATAGGTTAACGTTCATCTGGTATTTGCATAATTGTTTCTATTTAATTTGTATGATAATTTTTGTTGCCTATTTAAGCAGATACATTTTCTAGTCGTGTTTTGAAAATTAACGGAATTATGATAAAGTTATACTTATTTAAATAAATTAAAAACATAACGTCTTCCATAATTATTTTTTAGCTGTAGTTACATACACTTAATTCAGTGGACTTGCTTAATTGTTTTGATTAAATTTTTACCCGACTGCGCGAGAAGGAGGGTTATGTTTTTCGAGTGAATGTATGTAGGTATGCTTGTGAATATAAGGTTTCTTTGACATGCCCTACAGTAGGCTGTAGCCATCTAGCTGTTTAGGAACAGCTAGATGGGTTTCGACATGTGAGATGTCATTTCAATCGTCTTGATAGTGGAAGTGACATAGGGTGCAACATTTTGCGGCCGGAATTATTTTCTTTAATGATGTTACTTGTTAGTTTTTTTTTATTTTCATATTGATAATTACAAGCAAGAAAGCAGCAAGCAAGCAAGCAAGAAAGCAGCAAAGTAGTCGCAAATATTTGAAGTCGTGCAACTTGAAAACAAATCTGTTAAATATTTGTTAAATAAACGTAATTTCATTTTAACATGTACCAAGTAGGTACACTATACAAAAATGTTTAAAATTAAACTATTAGCTACATTTATGCAGTTCAAAAATTCAGCAACCAACAGATTCGAACCAGCAACAATTCGGGCCACCACCTTCGTTGCTCTACCCTTAAGCAATCAAATGACCGTCTTCAAAAAAAGCCCACCAACTGAAAATGAACAAACTTACTAAACTAACCTAAACGTGCCTCATACAGATAGAGTCACGTCCTAAAGCGACTTTTCAAGAGGTAACAACAAGCCCCGCCTCCGAGCTAATAAAGTCTCATAACACGGCTTTAACACAAATTTTTCAAGGTGGATTTCTCGCCTTCACATTAAGACTTGCCGCCCAAACGTTGGATAACTTCTGTATTGTTGTTTACGAGAAACTTGGAACTTAGCGGGAGCAATTCTCCTCATAAATTTTGGTGTAATAACAGCTCGCAGTTTCCCTAGACACTTGTAAGAGCACCGCAATAAGCTAAGGCTTCTAAGTAACCGGGTCACCTACGTCCCGTGTCGCATCGATACTGTTGTGAAACAGTGATTAAACTTGTAACAGTCACTTACATCATCTTGAGATCGTTTAGATTCACTCGCATACAAACTAAATTGTATGATGTTGTACCAGTATTGTGTGATACAGCTGACCGCTCAAAGGTTCTGCTCAACAATTTAATTTGAAGCACATTAAAAGAAAAATATAATTTTAGAAGCCGATCATTATTTCAAAATGTAAGCATACATCTTAAACTTGTCGTTTGTATCACAACATACACTTTTTTTTTCATTAATCAAGATAAAAACATGATAACCTAACACTAAAATAACACTAGCTGTATCTACTTAGATAGGGTACTGTTTCAAAATTACTTTTCGTCGATATGTTACTTCACATGTTGTATTAATGTCCCGACATCTGTATGTAGGAAGGCAATCTGAGGGCTGCAGTGGTTCCGCACACGTTAGCTTTAGAGATACGTGACCTTTGGCATGAGCAACCCTGACTCAGGCTCTGGCCTGATGTATTGCATTTTGAACAAGATGATCTAAGGAACAACATTACTTACGTAGGATATATTACGTTTACTCATAGGTGTACTTGTAGCAAGCAAGCTGTGGAAGGTCTTGGAGTAAGAAAATTTTATTACAGAGTCGGCACGAGTAAGTCATATCGTAAGTACTCATTTCTGTGCCAAAGAAAATGTTTGCAGTGATTATAAAGAACAGGTAGGTATAATAATATAGTAAGGAGTAGATCGTTACTATACCTAAATATAGGTATATTATGTGAAAAAGTACTTATGTGATTTTCTTTTTCACACCTAACACTACTCATCAAGGGAAGTTAAATGAAACCATATCCCACCTATTTATTTGAACACGTTATAAATTAACACTAAACTTTTTGGTCTGCACACAGAGCACGTATTAAAGCACATTATAGTTGGCTGCATAGGTCTCCTACGTTTTGTTATTCTTTTTGTAAAACGCAGAGGGAAAAAATGTTGTTCTTTTTTTTCATTTTTCTGCTTTGTGATAGCATGACTTTATTAATTATTAATTCCATAGTTTAATGCGACATATAAGCTAGGTGTACATGTGGTAGGAAAAACATTTTGTACATTAATTGTTTAGTTGTTCGTTCTTTTTAAGGTAGTTATAATGTATTTCCAGTTTTGTGGTCTTACAATAATAAAACTAGATGGCGCCACACATCTTTCTTGTCCACTTTTTTATTTTTACCAAGAAGAAAAACATCGTCCTCGTCATCGTTGAAAAGAGATTACAGTATCATATAAAACCAATATAAAAACTAACTGTAAACTTAGTTTACCAAGAACGATAAATAAGCTAAATGAAAAAAAAAGTCAATGTTTAAGCTATCCTGCTTCATCAACATAGAGTTAAAAAAATATCTAACTAATCTAATGGAGTTGAGATAATTCAAACATCTCAATTATAACTAGTTAAGCAACCATTAAATATACAAGCTATAATTGGTCAATGTGAGATTAGTAATAAACAATTCTCGTTGTAGCAACATAAAGGTAAAATGCACAAAAAATACATGTTCAATCTGCAATTCTGCAGTATCCAACTGTTTACAACCCAACTGAGCAGCGTAATGCAGACCACAATAAAATGTAGGTATACACGCAGGTTTTAAATCGTCTACTTAATATCATGTAGGGTTATAATATATTCAGGTACAGGGATAGGGTTGCTGTAGTCTCATTTTCAGACTTTGAGACCAAGACGTAAACATAAAGGAAAAAAATAACCTACCTAAGTAAATGTGATAGTTTTTGTGAATAAATAAATGCCAGTAGATCCACTTGAGATTATGAGGTAGTACTTAGTTCAAAGATACAGTAAGAGTCAACTTCAAATAGTCATTCATTCTATTTATATTCTCCTATTGTTAACACTTAATAATCATGAACATCTAAAAGTAATTTTATAAGCAGTTGTTCGAAAAAGATCATGATAAAAATTCATTTTCTTTAGTAATTATTAGGTCACCATTTAACAAAAAGTTGTACTCCTTTAAAATGTATGTGACGGCAACCCTACCCTGAGTGGAATTCCCGGCTACTCCGCCAAACCGCCATTCGGGCGACCGCCGCGTAATTAGCTAAATATGACTTTTAAACTAAGAGCTCGCCGCCAGAAGCCTCTCCATATCCCAACCTTTTTGCTAAACGAGCACATTTCCGTACCTCTCATTCCCACTCTTGATATTTAATTTCGCACTGAAGAAATTTACACCAACTCGTCAAAATGTTATCATGTGAGATTAATGCGATTTGAATTTGAGCTACGCAACGGGTAAAATGCGCGGTGAATATTTTAACAGCACGTCGCTTCCCGCAAAAATACGGTTCCGTTTCCGAGGCAGTGACACATGAAGTATGCCTTTTTAATTGGAATAGGATTGCTGATAGGATTTTCCATGTTTTTAGACACATGATGTTAATTGTCGTGCTCGTGGACGTATGATTCTAATTTTTCGCCGTTGAACTTCCCGTCACGTTCGTGTAGGAAGCTGCCGTAATGCCGGTTCGTGAAGTCTAGCTATAAATCATAACGCCATTTCAATTTACCGAGTGTAACACGGCCGTAATAGGCCAGCCGCTGCCCGGCGTGCGCTGAAAGACCTGAATTTGTATTCAAGAAACGATATGATCATTAGTTAGTGCAATTTTCTTCGCATCCACTACACGAATGCTATCGTTGGGAACGCTATGGTCGGAATGAATAATACTTTGTAATTGCTTTCTGAATCTGACTTGTAAATCGAGTTAAGCGACTGGACTTTGATAATTTGTAAGGATATTCCCGTGATGTAGCCTCATTAGCCGGTCTGGTTGTATAACTCAATATTAACGTTAACCGGAGATATTAGCATAATGTTCGCAGCGTTCTATCACAACCAATTTCGCATAATTTTTCGCGTTACACCGCCTCTTTATCAAATGCTATTCATTTAAACGCGATTGAGTAAGTGCCTCTTTTACTTAAGAAGGTAGAGGCTCAAGAATCGTCACCTCATTCGCCTAGTTAAGATAGTTGAAGTCAGCTATGTCCATCTCATCTTGCCGTGGTATAAGTAGTATTCTGGTTGTATAAACAAGGTGCTTACTTTTATGAACGTGTTTAATGAGACGAGTAATATTGTGTTTCATTTCTTGTGCTGTCGTCGCTGCTATTTAAAAAGTAAATGAGCGCGATTTGTTCGTGGAAATGTTTCGAATAGGAGTTGATATTTCTCCGGCGCTCGGCAATATCGTTGACTAAGCTGCGGCTAGCAGTATTCCCACGTATCTTCATTCGGAGCAGAATCCAGGAAGCACGTACATGTAATATTATTGATTACAGGGTGCGGCGGTCCAGTCCGATTTGAATTTCCAATGAGCTCGTTAGAATCGGTCCGGCACCGGCCTCGGACAAGTAATAAAAAAAGTTCGTTCCTTTTCCGGCTGACTTTGCAGTTGCGAATTTGGCGGTATTACCTTAATCGCCCCCTTTTTTGTAAACGATTTAATGAGCTGTCTTTATCGACAAGTTTAGCGCATGTTTTTAATACATTATTTAGATGTGTAAAAATCATTGCCTATCGGCTTAGGTTGGTAGAGGTTAAGCTCTTGAATGTCAATTTATCATATTCAAATCAGCAATGACTCTTTTAATTTAAAAGAACTAATTAAGAATATTGGAATCAAACAAATTAAGGTATCAATGAAGTTTACGTGTAATAGCATAAAGTAGACTATTCGTAGAGTTCCAATAGCAATTGGAGTTTGCAGCTCTTAATTAAGCTAGAGCCAGAGCCTAGAGGGAAAACTTCGATTGCGCTGTCAAAAATCCGAAGAATTATTCCTGCAGTATAATAACTTGTACGATTTAGGCTTTATCGAACGAGTTCAAGCATATTAGGGAATTTATGCCGTGCAAATGCAATATGCTGGCTGGCTCTTGCCTCCCGCCGTCGCCATTCGAAGCAACACTTATTAAAACTGTTATTGTTTATTGACGGCCAGAAGTAAAATCTATTCTGTAAGAATGAGTTCAAACAATTCCAAATTCTTTTTTTTATGTTGGTTTTTAATGTTTTTGCTTTTTCGCTTTTTTTTAATGTTTTAGTATTGGTAATGATTTTAGTAGTTACTATTAGTGTTGGACACAAGACAAAGGTTAGAAAGAGTAGTGCTATAATAGTAGGTCTAAATTAATATACTCTATAATGTGGTAAATTATTTATTAAACACAAACTCAAGTTGCTTGAAACACAATTTCCTCGTTACGAAATTACTTTTGCAAATAGCTCCGCCGACGTAAACAATAAATCCGACAGACCTATTTAAAGGCACGCACACACGTCTTTAGTCCCACTCTAATTACCTACATGCCTATAATATTATGGTGCTATTCATGTAAACGGCACGCACCGTTCCTATTTTACAACTGTGCCGTGACCACAAATGTTTGACCCCTCTACGTGCAAGGCATTTTCAGATTATGGTAGCCATACTGTTTTCTATTATTATTGTTATATCGAATTTCCTAATAAAATTTATATGGAATCTGACACGCATTGAATTAAGTTAACCTCCCACAAGCTAAGCTTTTTTGAATATAATAATCTGGAATCTATTTCGAATACAAATATAAACAAATACGAGACAATGAGTGGGCTTAAATTTTCATCTTCTAACCTTACACAGTCACAACACTCAATGTTTACTAAGCGCCATCTAAAACAATTACATCTCTTTGTAAAGAAATTACTGCTATTAATAATAGAGTCAATTACAAAAAATATAGACAAAGAGTTGCGCAATACTACATGACGATGCCCCTATTAGTGCGGCCTACGCGTTATTTTACGTGCTTGATTTATGCGGACATCATTATTCATTTTAATTGTGATACTCAATACCTTTTAAATTACACCTTTGAGGCATTTACGTCAGCGTTTTTGTGGGCTCGAAGCTGAGGAATAATTAAAGGCTGGACGCAAAAGTTCAAGGGATATTTAAGTATAAAGGCTCAATTAGAAACCGGTCGGGAGTATCTCTATGATGACATTTAAGTGGCTATTTTATGCAGAATCGTTGTCAATTTACGAGGAGCATCTGACGAGCACTCATCGAGTTTATTACCTCGAGTTCGATACCGGAGCAGAACTCCTGAATAAATAATGCTGTTGCGTTTCTCGGCAAACAACTCTTGAAACTTAAGTGATACTGAAATTTATGATGCTGGCTTGATTATTTTCAATAAAAGAGACAAGGCAAGCTTATTTGAGACATAAAAAGTTTTAGTTTGATTGTGTTACATTTTTACACGTTTTATCAATATAAAATATCATAATATATTCAAAATAAGAAGTCCTTAATTAACATTAACATAACAAAAGGAAATAGCAACACAAGCCTAAGTAAATAACAAAAAAGAAAATAGTCACGAAACTTTTGCCATAAGTTTAGTTTACTCGTAGTTTGCTTCTCAATTACAGAAAGTTTATTTAACTCTATTATCTTGCAGTCCTCATTATCTGTTTTATTTGTAGTTGCAAACTTTTCAGGGCTATAGTTAAATCAGTCCTTGATTAATTTGTCATTAAAAGGTAACGCATCATGTCTCGGAGCATTAAACAGAGCAAAAATTGCGATAAAAAAAAAACAATCAATTGTTTTTCTACATCCTTCATATTCTCTCAAGTCTCGGTCAGTCTTTTAACTCCTAAAAGCAGTCTCTTACGAAGAGTACTCTAGTCGGCAGTAAATCTCAAAACTCAAGGCTCGTATCGTGTAATCGAATGATCCTGCGGCATATTTATCAGCATGTTTACTGCGGAGTCCCACAGTCATGAGGGATCGGCCGGGGCCGGCGTAACTGCCCGTAACATGTGCACTTTACAGCCTTATAGGCTCTATGGAGCCGACACGGGCCTCTGGTCATGCTGGCGCTATTTCTCTTCTAAATAGAAGCATCGATAGCGAGGCAAATGTGGTATTGTTGGTACTAAGCTACTTGTACGGGAGCTCTTAACAAGCGTAGCTGGTGGCTGATTTTAGTTCACTCCGCATAACTCGCCCATGCTTAATAGATTGAAATGAAAGAGATTGTAATTTTAGGAGTGTCAATTTTATTTGTCTAGATAGATTTTGGATTTTACTCTTACATCGGTTAGACTGCTTTTTGCAGTGGGTATGCCATGGCCATGCTTCAGCAGATCAGAAGGTAAGTGTTTTTTTTTTTTAAACTCGCAAAGTTTTTTTAACTTTTACAATCTACTTGTCTATTTTCGTAATAGCCACTTCGAACCTATGCTAAGAATAAAGCGTTTATAATAACAATACATCACGATTGATTTTCGTCTGCGTTTATCTGTTCAGAAACATCGAAAAGGTTTTATTCATTTAGACGGAGAACAGCCCCGGCGCTCTATTTCCGGCCCAAAAGCTAGCAGTATCTTAGTAACTCATGGGTTCAATAGCCGTATCATCGACCTCAACTCTAAGCACTGTTTAAGGCTTTGCGAGTCGAAAACTGGGCCTCTGTCATAAGTAGGGAATTTACTGTTTGCCGCTCCTAATACGTTTATGCCGCCGTCAAAATTCAAAAGCTTCGTTTTCAGTTTACTACCGCATAGTCTACTTTACGGTCTCGAACTTCAACGTGGACTATTTTAACTATTAGGAGACTGAATCGTTGAAGATTCTGGTCGTAGTTGGGTGTGGTACGTTTTGGATGTACGAATTTGTCTGCCAATGTTCGGCAGTGACCTGTCAAATTTTGCTGAAACTTATGGATGAGTAAGTATTCAAGTTAACAATACAACTCATTTTAGAAAATAAATTGTCAGCAAATCTTTTTCCCTGTTTTTTTTTTTCTCAAAAATAAACCATTACAAACCGATTATGATTATGACACGGGAATTAATAAAAATGTGTGAAAACCACGTCAGTTTCCACAATAAAACATTACAAACCGCTACATTGCCAATATGAATAACAATAAGTTGTATCGAAAGACGAGTTTGTAGTATTCTAGACAATAGGCTAAATTGTTAAGGATTTAGTTGACAGATATACTCTCACTAAAATATAGCTGTCTTTGTATTTACTTATTATTAGACAAGGACATAAATAATATTAATAAATTTAGATGAGTCAATTTGTACTTACTTTCAGAGTTAGGCCTACACTAGTATTTCTAACCAAAGTTCAAGGCGCTTTGGTATCCACGTGGCCAAAACCAAGGAGAAATTGTTCAGCATTTTACTACCGCCTCTGGTGTACTTACGGCCACCGTGGATAGCTTATTGTCGACTCGACATTTTGTCACGTGGCCGTGGGACATTTTATTGCAGGCCCATGTGGGTACTCTATTAACAGAATATAGCTCCTGCTTTATGATTTGGCGAAGAGTGGTGCAAATTGCTTAAGATTTTTTACGCGCATATAATCAATATGAAACTTTTCATGTCTTTAGTGCAATGAAATGTTTGTACCACGCGGTGTTTTGTACAGGATTTTTTGTTTACGAAAACACCTTACTGACTACGTTTAGCGAACACTAATCTATCCTAAAAGTGCTTCTTAGTGGCTTAGACACAATTTTGGGGTTTTTTATGAATTAAAATGATTCCACTAAATTTAGACTTTCATATTATTAAACCAATACATTGGCATATATTTCTAATAACCAATCAATCTAGCTAAAATTTTTGCCATTTAACGGTACTCTACAATTTTACAGGTAAGTATTATTTGTTGTTTGTTACCACATTGTTTTCAATTTAATTGATAAATAAACACATAAGCCCAATTTTCCAAGCTACTTGTCCAAACTCTCACTTGAGTGGCTCTACAGGATCGTTCTGGGCCGCCCTTAGCTACAAGGGTGATTCATTTAATTGTTAATGCCACACCGTGAGTATATCCAGTAGCTCATATAGGTTAATGAGGTCACCACTCGCCAGTAATTCATTGGGACACGGAAGAACTACCCTCTATTTATGAAAGTCCCGTAGCACGGAGGCGCGATGAGGCAAGTTTTATAGCCGCTGTGTCATTTACCTACATTTTGCTGCCTTTTCCTTTGCCTTTTAGGTCTCATAACGAAGTCAGCTTTAAGTGCAAAGGCTCGGTTAATTAGGTAAAGGAAACTTGGTCTCGCTACGAAGCTTGGAAAAATCAGGTCATATGTAGGCATGAGCTTCGCAAAGTTTTACATTAAAAAAGTACGAACAAGGTTTTGTTCTGGCTTCATTTGTCTATTAAGTTTATTCAACGTTACACAGGAATAAACTGCGTTTTTTTTAACATTTCTTTATTGCAATTTGAGTTCAAAAGTTTTCCTCAGTAAAATATTAATTACAAAAGTGTCAGTTTTTAGGTAAATAATATGTTTCAATTTCAAAATGAAAGGCGTTGAGACCGACCACCTTAAAACCCAAAACGGTAACTACATTACAAATAAATAAACGGAGTTTATCTGTCATCTAAATCTAGCTTTAATTCCGTCACAAGTAAACTTATTTCACAGAAGACAATTTCCGCTCCCAAATCCCCTAATCCCTTTAGATGTTTATATAGCACTTGTCCACCAAAGCAAGGATGAGACGTCTTACGTAGCTTGGAAAACACTCAAATGAAATACTGTTCCTTCGTACTGCAGCAAACAGGCACTGGCGTTATCGTTCTAGCAATCTCAGTGGGAGAAACGAAGGAATGCATTTTTATTTTATTCGCCCCCGTAAGTATTATAAACTGTGCTATTGAATGTAAAAAGATAATAACATCACACTGAAATTATAAATGCGAAAGTTTGATTGGATGCATGGATGGATGTTTGTTATTCAATCACGCTAGAATAGCTGAACGGATCTGTTTGGAATTTGGCACAGCGATAGACTGTAGTCTAAAATAGGACTCGGCTATTTTTTGTCCACGGATAAAGCCGCGGGGCGCAGCTAATATTGTATAAATAGTGAACACACTAAGATAACACTAAATCACGCAAAAAAATAAAAATTAAATACCAGTACTGTATGTTAAATTTTTTAACTTCTGTGAACATTTTCAATGTGCGATAAATTCTGTCAGATAATCACATACCACGTACTCGACGTCTCTACACGGCTAAGAACTGAACCAATCGTGATGCCGATTGATATGCTACATAAATACCACAACTTTCGTATATTTTAATCATATTCGTATACCCGACCATAGAATACATTCCATCCCCAAAAATAGCAGAAAACTGGAAAATTCCGGGCAAACCCACCAAGCACATCTAGTTAGCTTCCTGAATAATTTTTACCAGATGCCTCATAGCGAATACGAATGGAAAATGTTTTCATCAAATTAGGAAAGTCCGTCCGAAACTTCCACCACAAAATCCTTGCACAACCGATATGGTAATGTTGCGCAAAAACACGTCATCGAGGGCAGCCTCGATTTTATTTAAATGAGAAAACCGTAGATAAGGCACGGACACGGAAAACCTTTCCGTGCTAAAGGTTCCTATTAGAGGAGTCGTCATCAGCCAGAGAGCAATAAGCAAATGAACGCCGGTATCTGGTGCTCAGACGTTCTGTTATCGGACGGACGGCGGCGTTGCAGCAAAGATACCATCGCGCACCCGACCTAATTCGATTCGCTATTCGAGGGAGGGAAGTCGACTAGTTCACCAGTTCGCCAGTCCGACGTCTGCCTACCGTACATTTGCCAACTCAGTACATTTTAGTTTTATGAAACTAAAATTTATGATCGGAAACGAGTTCAGTGGATGAAAAACACAATATCAATTTTAAAAACTAAAATTAATGTTACTCAAATTGTAATTACATTTTTAAAAACGAACACCAAGTTACATTATATCGGCTGCAAAATGTTGTACCTTATGTTACTTCCATTATCAAGACAATTCAAATGACACCTCGCACATGTCGAAATCCATGGCGTGACAAAGAAACCTCATACATACGAGTACATACCCACATGCATACATACAGACACTCGAGAAACAAAACGCTCCTTCTTGCGCAGCTGGGTAAAAATTAAAAAGGAAAAGGTTCTGCTTAACTTAACTTGTTTTAACTAAGAGAAAGGCTTGGTTTTATTCGATAAAGTAAACTTAATTCCATCAAAATCTGAGACCATCACATTGATTACAGGGAAAAAGTTTTCTCTCGACAATATACTAGTTAACACTGAACACGTAGACAACAAAGGCGATTGAAGTTAAATTAGTTATCCCGCAATTTTACGATCCTCGCTTCGCACTATTGTAAAATATGTTCACACATTTCACTATCATTGTAAAATAACGAAGTGGGAAATTCTTGCAACAGTTATGCAACTGATTGCACTGTTACACGATGTTCCGTTTAACACCGACTAGCTGGCCAGCTAAAATCGTGTTGGAGGGGAATGTACCAGCCCCCTTATCTGAGGTAACATGCAAACTCGACGGTGGATCACGACAATCAATTCGCAATTTCGTTTTAACACTTTCTCGGCCAGTAACACGTAGAGCTTCGTAACGTTCCCGTTCAATATTACTTACTTAATTACAACTTTCAGAATCTTGTACTTATTTTGCAAGTTGTGAATTTTCTAAGAACTAAAGTTTAAACATACTGAGTATAGGGGATTGTAAAGTTTAACGGTTATTATTATTTGGGTATCAAAAAGACAACTTTGTTATCCTGATTTTTATATTTCATTTTCAGAAACATTTCCACATTTTCAGGTACATTTTTTTAGAAGTAACCTATTTATAACAGACAATACCTAAGTGTAAGATACCTTACACGCGATTTGAAAATTGTCGAAAATATTGCAACTAAATTTAAAACAATATTTTAGACAACTGCATCCCACGGTTTTGCTCTTGGTTAAAAAGTAGCATAGGTGCTATTCTAGACTATTATATCCCTCCATTTCCATATATCCCTCCCTCTGCCAGAAGTTCATCCAGATCCGTTCAGCCGTTTCGGTGTGATTGATTAACAAGCATCCATACATCCCCCAAACTTTCGCATTTATAATATTAGTGAGATGATATTAAACTGTTACCTTTACACGTGCAATTAGCATAAACTTTAATCTACGTAGTTGCGCTACTGCGAGCCAGTAAAATGCAGCGCGGACGGGCGCGAATCGGCTTTGCAACACTTCCGCGCCCGTAACGTCCGCGTAATTAATTCAATGATCGTCCGCATAATGACTTGCATGCGGCCACCCTCTCTCGAATGCCTCAACTAACGGCTCTAATCCCACAGCGTTAATGAAGGGGATTCTCTTCAGGGACGTTTTTGTTGAACACACGAGGATTTTTGGCACCGTCACCCAACGCCGTTTAAACGTTTCCACCATTAATCTTTCACTTCCGCAAAGATTGCATTTTAAAGTTTCTGTTTGGGTAGCATTTGCTTGTAATGCTACGCTCGTACTGGTACGGAATTGGAATGAGAACGGAAAGGAATATTATTTACCTATCATGCGCTTCCTGTACCGATGCTGACCAAGTAGGTATAAGGCACTTCTCGTAATGCAGAAGGGATTTTCATAACAACATTCGAGAGTTATAGTGGGATAGAGAGTCCTTTAGGCTACTTAGAGAGCCATTTTCTGGGAGATCGGCGCGACCTACGAGGTAGATTGTCGAACTTTAGAGATAACTCGCCTCAAACTTGGAACATTTTGACGCAGCAATACTCGGATAAGGTAAACCGACTGTCTTAATTAACTTACAGATGTTCGTATACATCTCAGACTCATATTAATGGTAGTATTAGTGAAATTCTCAGGTAGTTGAAGCATGTCTGAAGTACTTAGTTTGTTAAATTATGGAGGTCTGTCTAAGTTTACCCTACCTTGCCCACAACTAGTTTGTAAACGAGGTTTGTAAACGTGTTGCCTATCTGCAAGATTAGTTTACATTTAAAGTTAGATGACCATCTTGTTCCAGTTCAAAATGTCATTGTGTGATATTTTGTACTTACGAGAAATCCCTTCATATTTTAAAAAGCTTGATATTCAACAAAAGTCACCGTTTAGAGCAAATTAATTCAATTAGAAAACAATCGCTACCTCCCACATCAAGTAGGTAAGTTCACTGAGCGTAATAATCAAAACAAACCCCTTAGATAATTAAGGCAGCGTTATTTACTCCGTTTCTGTCTTCCAGCCGGCTTATGCCGGTATTCTGACGTGAATTACACGGGTGGACGAGTCGAGGGCTCAACTACACAACCGACTTTAGAACGGGTGAAATTATTCCTTAATCGTTTTACAAAGCGCGGCGGTTTGGGTATTCTATTTTAGCGAATGTATTTTTAAAGATAATAGATTTTACTAACTGGCTCTATTTAAGATATTCACATTGGACCTTTTTTATTTAGACTGATAGGTATCTGGCACTTCAAAGTCTGGCTGGCCAGTTGAGCTATAGAAGCGACACCGTCTAAGAGCTTATTTCCCACCTGCAAGCTTGGACCTCCCATACTGTCCGCTTTTGCTGTTCCTTTTTACCGCGCACTTGCAGAATGTGGAATAACCTTCCCCGAAGGTTTTCCCTTTCCGCCGAGGAGCGTCCTAAAAAGGAGTCTACAAACTCCTTTCCGGGCTCGCAACGCAACAACAGCACAGCTACTGTTGCAGGTGTCCATAGGCGGTTGTTACCGTTCACAATCAAGCAGGCCGTCGTTTGCCACTCTTAGCAATAAAGAAACTTACAAACACATTTAAACTTCACTCAAAACTGTCTTGAGCAGTCGTATAAAACCCAAAAAAATCCGAACGATTTAAATCCCAGTAAGCTTATGAACACTTCAACAAAAGCTGTTTGCAATTCTGACCTCCTTTCCTCATGTCAACACTGGGTTGCGGGAACCACCTTTTCTTGGAATAAAATCTAGCCTATATTTCAAACGAAGAGTATTTCAGCTTTCAGCGACATTTGGTAGAAACAGTAGACGCCGACTGAGTAATAGTAGTTGCTGCTTTAGAAAAGCTAAAAGAAACTTTTCACTTTCTACTTACGATATAAATCCTCAACAATAAAAGGTTTGCTCCCAACGACCACCAGCAAAACAGCCACCAGTGGTGGAACAACAATGTTCCAACAAGCCCCACTGGCGACAGTTAGGAGAAAAATAAAATATTGTTCTAACGACCGCCAATAGTATCTATTTTGGTGGTGGTCGTTGGGAGTAGGCCCCATAAAAAGTCAAATAAGAGTTTAAAGTCCATCAGTCTATGATCTATCAAAAAATTCAATTATTTTTTCATAACAATGAAATAACTTACAGTTACTTAATAACTCGTAATAACATATTTGTAATTATATAACTTTTGTTAGAAGAATGCATGAGCCAACGTTGTTATTGCGTACTTACAGTTACGTTAAGTTTACTGGTGTAATTAGCAGTTCTCTTAAGTATGAGCATGAGGCTTAAATGACCTTTCACGCAACGCACAAGCGATATCTGCATTAGATGATGCTACTTATTCTTAGATATCTTTATAGTTTATTCAATCACTAAAATAATAATATAAGCCTAAAATAAACCTAACAAAAATAACAAATTACAAATAATAATAAACAGAGCTCAAGTCAGTATCCGCGGGTAAAGTACCCCAAAAGGCTGGCAACGTTACCTCGCTTACTCATAATATATCTTATAAGAATTAGTTCTGGTTAGGAGGTTGCTCATTGTCAACTGCGTCCTGTTATAAATTTCATGATATCGCTTCCACAGTAAATGGGCCTACTTAGTTCAATAAATAAGCGACAAACTGTAACCAAAAAACAATTAACTGAACTATTGACTTTATGTCTCAATCCTCGTAATCAAGTAAATTGAAAGTTAACCATAATAAAAGTACACAACACGAACCTGTAGATTAATACCAGGTTGATGAGACCTTAATGACCGGCTTGGACATCGTGAGTGCTGTAATGGCGTACAATTTCCGTGAAAGCTTTGTATTAAGTCATTACTTCGATGCAATCAAGGGAGACCAAAAAAGGACTTCTATTGAAAGGCTGAGCGCCTTATTGCATTTTAAGTTAGATTGCGACACGACTTTGTTCCGTTCGCGCTATCCGCAAAGTGGGTCGGTTTCGGACTTAGTAGAAATAAGCTGGTGGGACAAGTCGTTCCCGTTCTTTGTCTAGCTATGAAGAAAAGTAAGTAAGTATATTTTGAAAGTTTCCGGTAATAAAAATTTTAGTCCTTGGTATAGACAGTAATAGACGCATTACTACCTATAGATTCACGTACAATTAATGATCAAATGAACTTACCCTAGTATGTGAAGTTCGATCACTGTATACTCGTATGAAGAACTTCATTCGACGCGTTTTTGTGTGTAGTAGCCACAGCCTGGGACTCAGCTACAGTAAGTTAAGGGTCCCGCAATGCTCTGAATTTTCCATACAAACGCACTTGTTAAATTCCTTGGAAACTATTAGTCAGATTATGATGAAATTTGGCATGTACAATTAAATGAATTATATCTACGCCTCTATCTTCTTGTTTTTTTTTTTTAAAAAAAACGTCCCCAAGAGCAAATACAGCTATGAAAAATAACGGTATTTGAAAGGGGTCAGTTTTGACAGATTTATTTAATAGATAGACAAAGCAAATCGAAAATCGTTTTACCTATGGAGATTGCATACATCATTAGCTTGTAAATAAACGCATAATACAAGGGAAATGTTTAGTTATTTCTGATTTATTACAGGAATGCAAAAGTCATAAAAAATGAATGAAATTGCACTTAGTCACTCTGTAGATAACTTTAAAGCCTCGTCAGTATCTTTACTTGCTCTCTTAGCTCGTCGTCTTCTTCTAGACGGCATGGCAATAAAAAACCTTTAGCCAATGCGGAGTTAGTCTAACGCGGTCGCCGGACTCTTAATAATAAAAGAAAGAAAATTCGCGTCGAATGATGTCAAATACTTTTACAAAGCATTCTACATAATGAAAAAAAAAAGCTATTTCAAAATATCAAAAACGTTAAAAATATATTTAAACATAAATCCATTAAAAAAAGTATAATTACACCTACTTACCTAGAGTTCATAAAGTGTAAAAAAAAGTGTAAGACTGCAGGTTCTAAAGAGAAAAAAGTGTTAGACTAGTATAGGTAAAATAAGTACAGTAGGTTCATACTTGCTATAACTTTTCCTACTTTATTTCTCTGACGAAAAGCCACAAAGCAGTTTAAACTGTGTGCCCATACATTCGGTTGTTCCAATAAGTGCAATCCCTTATACGGTATTAGAGTAAAATACAAAAGTGTATAAATCCAGTGAAGGATGCCGGGTAACGCCCAGATCTCGACACAATGCAAGGCGGGCGGGTATTGTATTGTAAAGCATTTCGAGAAAACGCTTTCTCAAAAGCGGGCTTCGCCTTTTTGCAATTTATAACGGCTCTCATCCAGATTGTATGAATACAAACAATATGCTCTTTGTGTGTGTAGTCTCCCTTTTGATTGAGACGTGTGTTTACACTCTTAGTATCTTATTGAGTTTCAGGGCCGTATTCATAAACGACGCTCAGTCATTAAACTCGATTTAAAACTGTTTTTACATATCGTCATGCCTTTACCTAGAGAGGGCTGGCAGAGGTGTTATTACACCTCTGCCAGCCCTTATAACACCCACACTTCGTCGGACGATATTCAGTCCCAAATGTGACAGGGGGCGAGCCTGTCGCCGTACACCGGGCTCCAGTCATGTAGCAGATGACAAACAATACACATGTGTTCACACTATGAACAAATTGGTGCGTGCCGTCGGTTGGGATTGAGGCCTTCTCCAACTAGCCTATCATCGCTTTACAAAACTATTTTGATGTATTGTAAAACCAGTTTTAAATAGAGATTTAAGTCTGAGCGTTGTTATAGCATGCGGGCCTTACACTAGATAGCGATGAGTAATTAAATTGCTAAGTTCATAAACCTATGAGCGGCAGTGAGCACCCAAGGGTAAATTGGGTTTTGGAGAAAGTTAGTTGCGTTTATGTGGGTTTTCCAGTCTCCTTTGGCGTGAGAATTGGCCTTGATTCCTTTAATAATGGTTTGATAATGGTTAGAATATTAGTTTTTATGGTCTTAACTGGGTATTTAAAGTAAATAATTTACATGTTGTTAAAGTGATTCTTCTACAAGACTTATCTAATTAATGGGTAAGTAAGTCAAAGTCAAAGTCAACATGTTTTTATTCAATTTGGGTATCAAAGATACACTTATGAACGTCAAAGTTTTATAATAGACTCGACCGCCTTGTTCGGAAAAAGAGTCACTACTCAGAAGAACAGGAAAGAAACTGAAAGGCTTTTTA
The DNA here is from genome assembly GCA_911728515.1 of Peribatodes rhomboidaria. Lineage (NCBI taxonomy): Eukaryota > Metazoa > Arthropoda > Insecta > Lepidoptera > Geometridae > Peribatodes > Peribatodes rhomboidaria. The sequence continues at coordinate 8,085,198 of OU452168.1, forward strand.
TAAAAAAAATAAAAGGTCTTACATTGGTTTAATAATTATAGGTGCCTTTTTCACCTTAAGCGGCAAGCCAGAGAGAAAGGACGTAAGACGAGGACGAGACACGGACGGGACGTAGACCGGCGTTCTTTCAATGTATTTTCATACAAAATGTACTTATGTCTAAAAGAGATGCGACACAACACATACCGAGAAATAAGGGCTTCTTTCTGGTTTTCCGTCCTACGTCTTGTCTGTCTGGCTAACGCTTTAATATTTGGTTCTAAACATCTTTGTCTATTTAGTCTGGCTCAAATTTACAGAATATTTCAATAAGTCAATAAATCAAGAGCGTCTACTGACAAAGCCGTCTTTTCAAACTTCATATGTAAGTCGACCTAGTATTTCACGCGAGCGATATAGTTACAAAGCACACCTAAACAAATACAGAGGGCTGTCCCGGTGGTCTGGAGATGACATAGTTAAACCACCTACACAGACGTGGCCGATGCATCTAGTCTCCACCAGAGCTCAAGATTAATTGATTCTCAAACCGGTGAACTTACTGCTTTATATGGATTAATCTCATACAGTGTTGCCATATAGGTTCTAAAATAGTTGAAGAGCTCATTCCGGACTGTAAAAGCAGTGACCTGAACCTGCTACGTGAGAATGGTCTGCAAAGTCGTTAAAGCATGTTAGAGTCATTTTGATACCTGTTAATTTATGAAAGAAACATACAGTCAAAATGAAAGTCTCCTCCTTGTTGGGAGTCGAATAAAAAAACTAGGTACAGTCAATCAGAAACATGGTTGCCTCACTCACTAAAAATACTGTGACATCCATTTTATCCATGGGACGATTCGGATTGGATATACTCGTACCTACTGTTATTACTATGATGAAAGTCTTACTTACGATTACATTATGTTGGCAGAAAACCGGGAAACCATAATTAATGAAATTTAAAACCTACCCCACCGACAATGGCAAGGAGTAGGTAGAGTCAAATTGTAAAGAAGGTAGTAGGTACATCTCTTTTCATTACATATCGTCACGCCTTTCCCCCGAGGGGGCTGGCAGAGGTGTACTACAATACCCACATTTCGCCAGACTATATTCAGTCCCAAATGTGACAGGGGGCGAGCCTGTCGCCATACACCGGGCTCCACTTTATTAAAGTAAGCATAATTGACTTTTTCGACTTTTTAGGCAAGTTTAGCACTTATTTAGTTGAGCTTAGAAATAAATCTAATAAATCTGGCAACAAATCAGCAGTTGCCCAACTTCACACGAGCGGGTTAATAATTCACTATCCCGTAATCAATAAGTCACTGTAACTCAGAAACAACAATTAAGGCGCGGATGGATGTCTCGGGATCATTAATAATTTGCCCCGATATCGTAATGTTGGCTGCGCAACTGTATCGAATACCTCGCAACTAGACCAGGGTAGTAATTACAATTAGAAAGTAAGTATATGGTATAAATTGATGTTGTTAAGCGCTTTACGAACGTGACTAGCGTAACTTCATACGATTTTGAGTAATTAGTGAAATTATTCAGTGCTACCTTTACCAGTGCCTTTGGCTGTCTAGCAATTTTAATATAGGGTCAAATGAGGCAAATGTGTCTGTGGGCCATTTGCGCCTTTCAAGAATTACTGACAAATTTACGAATTAGGGAACTAGCGCCACTTTGTAAAGATTATTGCAACTAAAGATTAGGTGGCGCCTAATTTGTGAACGGTTTGACAGTAATTTTATAAAGACGTAATTACTCCACAGACTCATTTTCCCCAGTTGACCCTAATACTTACTACTATAGTATAGCTATAATTATAATACTTGGTAGGTATTGTTTTTTATTTGTGTAATAATTTTTAATTTGAGATCAGTTGCAAAACTACACAATTTAGATTCTTCTTTTCTTATAGTAGAATAACATATTTTTATTCATTTAAACTCCTAATACTTTTAACTTCCGAGAAAAAATCGTACATTAACCTATTATCTAGATGGCGACACAAAAATATGTTTAACCTACGAACCTTGATCACTGCTTAAAATTTTACTAAGCACACGATAAGTCACACCTATAAAATCTAACGTTAATTACTGTCATTCGTCTAACTAAGTATATTTAAAAACAAAAGCCAACCACTTCTGAAACTCAATTTTACTCACATAAACCAACGAACGACAATCACACACTTACACAAGCCAATCGAACTCTAACAAACCGAACAAGCATGCAAACAACAGTTAAAAGCGTCGTTTAAAAATCTAATTACCAGGAGAATATAAATTGTTAGAGGTTCGAAAGCGGAATATCTCTGGTCAGTATCTAGCAATTGGCGCCAGTGGACTGGACGCGTGGGCGGACGAGTAGGTACCACTGCGAAATAAGGATGGACGCAGTAAATGAGCGGAAGCGGTAGCGGAATGCAACATAACCAAATGCATAATAAGCTCTGAAACCATCAATTTTCCTTGCTCACCGTCCTTACTCATAAGAATTCTGTGATAACATTTTTCCTTTTTAAAAACAAAAAGAGTCGTACATCTAGGCATAAAACAAAAAAAAATATGTGAGCTTGTATTTTTCTATACAATGGTTCAAAAATTTGAATGTTAATTCCGCTTTCATCTACCAAGATAACAGCCACGTCGTTTAACATTGCTCACTAAATAGTTCTCATTAGTACTTGATAATTAGTGCTAATATTTTACACCACTGTTGACCTCTCAATATTTCACTGTCAAGTACCTAGTACTAAATCTTGTTTGTTATTTATTTAGAAACTGGACAGTTGTTATAATTGCCACTTTTCCAGGTGGCTTTTCATAGCATAGACGCTGAGTAATTTATCACTCCCACTCAGCTTAGATTTAGCGCCTTGTCTTTTACGTTTTGAAATGTGTACATTAATTTGCAATTCTAGAGATAAAAAGTACATCGGATAACTTTGGGAAAAAGCTATAATATGCCTTTTCAGAACGCTAAATTGCTAAATCTGAACGAGCTAAAAGAAATGATGTCCTTGCCTAATACGTAGCACAACAAAGACAAGTATATTTTTAGCTAAAATTTATTTCTACGGATACATTTATATCTAGTAATTTAGTGTTCTGAATAAGGCCCACTGTAAAAAGAAATGATTGGTAACAGGTTCCGTTCCAATGCCCTGTAACAATAAGACATGTAAGCGAAAATAGTCACCAAAACGCAATTGAAAAGTTCCCTAGTTTATGACCTTGGAAGTGAAACATAGCCGTAACTTAATCTAAGCCATGATAAAAAAAGGTCTAGCATTGACCAAACACATAATGACGTCATCGTTGTCCGTCTCTTTCGAACTTGTTGTAAATGACTTATTTTGGTCTTGCTTAAGCATCGATTGACGTCACTACGTGATTCGGAATGCTCTATACCTGGCGGAGTATATTTTTATACCATGATCTAAGCATTAAAAAGCTAAGGACTGCCTTCTCCGCTCCGCTCATTAACACGCCTCACTCCTAACTAGTGGTGATTAACTGTGCATAGTACACAACTAAACTGGACAGTTGTAATCATGGCGATACCTGCGAGCGTTTAAAATTCAGGTGGACGTGAAATATTGGCAACTAGACTGCTCGCCGGCGCCATTGTTGCACTTTTCAGTTGATTGATTGAAACGCTGGATAGCAATGAATGCGCACGGGGCTATAGTTTTGCGCTATCATGCCTATTTTAGCGTGCGTTTCCACTTAGTAGTTTGAAATGATTTATTGTGTCTAGCGGCATAATAGACCCTATGCCTTATGGAAAAGTTAACTCATATTATCTTGCCGTGTTTCAACGAATCCCTTGATGTTATGCATTTTTTTTTTTACAACTTTACATACATTTTCATAGTGGAGTTTTGTTTACAAGATTGGCAGAATATTGGAAAAGCGCGCCAAAGAGATCTGTAGGTACTCAGCAACGGTTGGGATAAAATAGATAGTTGCGATGATTATGATAAGATAGGGTCTACAAAATACGTTTCTGCGTTACTCACTAAAGACGGTAACGGTATATACGGTTCTTTCTGACTTGAAGATGAACCTGTTGTTTCTATGGTTTAATAAATAAAACAAACGCGATTCACGCTCCCCGTATCGGCTCTTCTAATAATTCTCACTTGGCATTGCGTGGGCACGCTACAGGCTAAACCAGAGTGCGAGTTTTATAGGCGCGCTGGGAGATAAGTGATAAAATTTCTGAGAAAATCATTGCTTAGAAATAGTGTGAAATCGTACATTTTATAGCCTTTGTAGTTTCACCGGAGCACTAAAAATAATCTTAATCTTCATCCCACTTGAGTACGCAATGATACGTTGGTAGGTACTGGAATAATTAAAATAGACTATTTCATTCAAAAAATAAGTCGCGACTTGATAAAAAAAGCTAGATTTTACTTATTCCATGATTAAAAGAAAACAAACCATAAGAGAACTGCGTTTGTATTCTGCCTAAAATTACTGTCTTAGAACTATACAAACAATATGCGCAGTTTTAAAAAATCATAACAAAACCAAGACTGAATACCGTAACGAGACTGAATACCGGAATTCTCTCGTATTTCTTTTTAAAAGGTAAACCTCAACAAGGACTACCGTCTTATAAGGACCTTCACCCATATCTGGCCGCAATCCGCACACGTCTCAGCTCATTAGGCGTTTACAGTTCCATTGCTATGAACGACCTGACAACTTGTGGTCGATGCTTGTGGCTTAGACAATGCTACTAAGTATTTACTGGTACTTGCTTGTGTTAGATATTTGGGTTAGTTTAATGTGTATTGTCGTTTTAGAGATTGTTTTGATAAGCAATTTCTCGGTTCCTGTTTTTTTGCGTTAAATGTTTATATTTTACTTTTATACATATCGATACGATACTACGAGTATATGTTTCAATATCCGATAATGTTTTCAAAAAATTTGCAACTGTTATGGGTGAGGTATATATATATATATATTTATATGAGGTGACCCTCATAGGTAAAGGTAAATTTTATTATTTGTGCTTATTTTGAGTCAATGTTATATAGGCCAGCAATATTCGAGCAATAGGTTTTTTATGCCATACATGGCAAACAAGCTAACGTGCCGCCTGATGGTAAGCGATCACCGTTGCCTATGGGTACCTGGATTTCCAGAGGCATCTCAGATACACGTTGGACGACCTTTTAGGACTCTATTGACAGCCATTTTGAAGAACCCCATGATGTATTTACTCGGAAATACTGCAGGAGGGAACTCACTCCATAGATTGCAGGTGTGCTGCAAAATATCGTTTAAAACACACAGTGTGAGATTTCCACCGATCGATAATATTATGTGGATGAGCTTTCAGGCGGTGGCGGCTGGTGCGACGATAAAACCACGATGCAGGCATCAGTTTGAACAATCCTTCAGAACACTCCCTGTTGTGAATGCGGTAGAAAACACAAAGAGCCCCAGCGTCTCCGCACATACTGAGCTGCTCTAGGTGTTCAGAAAGCTTGAGATCGCCGACAATTCTGACAGCTCTACGCTGTAATGCATGGAGTGGCTCAAGCTGATACTTGGGTGCTCCATTCCAAAGATAGAAGCAATACTCCATGTGAGGTCGGACTTGTGCTTTATAAAGCAAAAGTCTTTATCTTGACGTGAAGTACAGCTTCGCCTTATTGAGCACACCAAGTTTCTTAAACCATCACATATTTTAATTTAGCCTGTATTACATGCACCAAGTTAGGTGCGTGTAATACAGGCGTGCGAGATTCGTATGAGATCATTTTGACCTTATCGTTGAGACACGTAATATACAACGGCTTATATATCTACCGAAAAAGCGTAATATTATAATTACCATCTGGATTCTCGTCAACTTTGTACAAGTTGCAGTCTTACAGTCATACAAGTAGTAACTCTTCCAAAAACTTTCTACAAATTAAAACCAAACTTAACTATGTAAATTCAAATGATCAAATTCAAATCACCGCCCGTTTTACTGTTTACTGATCACCTACATTCATCGAATTATTTGTCAACCGCATATTTGCATAACTGTGCTGGTGCTTAAAAACAGGGACTGTAGCGGGTAGAGATTAAACGGGATTTTAGTGTTCAGCTCTAAAGCTCTGTTTTATGATGAATGTTATTAAACCTATAGAAGAACAGCAAAGGCCTATACTAATTAGCACCTTGGTTACCAATAGCCAGTACTGAAATAATTAATACCTGATGAATTTTAGACCGATTTTCAAAGAAATTTCATTTAAGTTATCTGATCTTTTTTATTTATATATCTGATGTACATCTTATTCAAAACAGTTGCTGCATAACTAAATAATATTAATTTTGAAAAGTGACTTGTACCAATAATGTACAATTTACAATATATAATCAATTTACATTTCTAATTATAAGTTATAAGTTATTCCGAAAAATCTGAAAGTAATTTTATATGAAAATGTAAAATCGTTAAAACATTTTGCAGTTATTCAGTCTTTGTATAAACTACGAAGCATATACTCCTACCCAACTGAGTTAGAAACTCGGAATACCAATATGTGTGCAGTGAAATGATCTGTGATCGTACACGACACACAGAGCGTACATAATAATGTATGACGAACTAAGAAAGTAAGTAATTCTTACAAAATGGAAATTTCTGCATTTAAGTTGTAAGCCAAATAAAGTCACCTTTAAACTCGCTATAAAAGACATTTTCACTTCTGCCGTCCACTATCTACAAAGCCGCTAAGCCACAGGGGGTCGATTTTCACTTTTAAGTATGATCCTATAGAGTTTAAAATTCTCTATCAAACTGTCTAAGAATCATATTCCTATCTATCATAGTTTCTGAGATAAAAATAGCCGAAACGCCGCTATGTGACATTTCTTTTCAACATTACACATCAATAAAGCCGTCATCTCACATTACCTAACTAACTTACCGCTATAATCCCATAACGATAGGAATATATTGAAAATTATCAAATAATTGCTTGCCTTTAAAGTCGTTAATTGTGTTTTGTATCCTTAAACACAGTTAAAGTACCTTAACTAGTTTTAAGTTCAGGTTTGTGTTGTAATTATCGTGAAATTTCTTAACTTAAATGCAGTTTTCAGAAAATTCTACGAATAAACGACGTTAAAGTCCCTTAACCGTTTTTTAGACAAGTATTCACCCTAATTTATTTTATGATTTACTATTCTTATTCGCCGCCAATAGGAATTCTTAAATGAAATCAAAAAATATTTTATATGTTTCCTTCACTTAAGAAACGTTAACCATCATTCCTTCACTAAAACGCCGCTATCTGTACTCGCCCCGATGGCACAAACAACTCCTGGATAAGTCGTTTTGTATTTTTATTGCACTAATTATTATCACCACGGAATATACTAGATGTAATAATCATTATCTAATAGTTGAGGGATTGCCTTGTGACTCCCGCGTTAATCTCAAAAAGACGTCTTCGTGTTTTAGTGTTACTTTGTAATGGCAAGATCATGGTTTTATTGTATTTTATTGATTATGGTAAAAAAAAAACACTGGTTTCAACGCAGTACCTAATTTTCTGCTTTCTGATGTTTGCTATCGTCGTATATTTATGCATGCATGGCGGTCCAGTAAGTAAGCTCAGTCTTCGGTGAGTAGATATTTAGCGAAGAGCAGATCGTGTGGTTTTGCAAAACTTAGCTCAGTCTGGCTGATTACTAATAATTAAGTTATCAAGTCGTTATAAATAATGTTTTACGAAGTTCAAAAGATTACATTTTATTAGTTTTAATTCCACTATTACTTATAATTATAATAATTTATAAATGTGAAAGTTTGTGTGTGTGTGTGCGAGTGTGCGAGTGTATGTGGGTGTGGGTGAGGGTGTGTGTTTGTGTGGAGGAGGAAGAGGGTAAGCTATTTGTGTTTTTGTTTTATATCGAAACGCGCGAAGAATATTCTAAACATGATTTACACCAGAACCAGATAATATCAGAACATCAGCGGTTAACAAGAAACTGAGAAAAAATGTCGATGAAACAACATTGATTAATGAATTATATGCACAGCCGTATTCAATGACAGGATCCATCTTCAACAATTTATATTGCCTCGATGTACAAAGATTTCAATACAAAACATCCGAATATTTCATATGAAATATATCGAAAACATGTCAAAGAAATAAATATGTCATTCACACGGCTCGGAAACGAGGAGTGCGAAAGTTGTGAGACATAGGCTCCACAAGCTACAGTCATATCATGATGCAATTGTAGAAGTTACTGCAGATTATAATACTTGTGTAGAGTGGATGCAGCATCATGAAGGATATAAAAAAGCGAGAGAACTTTACCAGTCTCACAAAGAGGTGTCTCAGAATGAAACACAAATTTTCTTTAGCTCAGATTTAGAAAAAGTCATCATGATACCCTGAATGGAGTCCTTTAAGACTGATTTTTTGTCCACGGCTTGTTGTATACAAGTTATACAACCATACACTTGTTCCGGTTGGCAAAATAATAAATGACTGTAAGCCTCTTACAGCTATTTGGCATGATGCAATTGCGGGCAGGAAGCAAGAAGACATCATGAGTGCATTCTACTCCTTCTTCCAAAATAAGTGTGATATCAAAAACATCAACAATTGGCTTGATAACTGCAGCGCAAAAACAAAAACTGGCTATTATATTCATTGCTGGTCTACTTGGTGAACAGTAATAAATAATAACTCTTTATTATTTCGAACCCGGGCACACGTTTATGAGCTCCAACCAAGTCCATCACCAAGTGGAATTAGCAATGAAATAAAAAGGCAAATTGTACGATTTTGTTGACTTTGAAGACGCAGTTGGCTCAATCAACAATTCTAAAGTACTTAATAAGTCTTTGGCAGCACAGAACTTCATAAACGTGCCGAATTACATATCCGACAGGCGCATTCAGAACTCCAACCCTAGAGCATAACTGAAAAAAATGTCACAGGTTTGTTTTCAGCGAACCAATTACGATCTCATGTATAAAATAACTTTAACGAAGAATACACAACACTGCGTTTTCTGAATGACAAATACTTAAAAAACCCAGCAATCATGAAAGCCACTTTTCGTACATCGCTTAAAGGAATCGAGCCGGAAAGGAAAGTGGGTATTTTAAACAAACTATCCGGTGTTATACCAGCACACAAGTTGTTATTCTGGCATGATTGAGTAAACATTACTAACATCTTATGTGATAAAGTGTGGTAACAACAATCTAAGTTTTATCCCAAATAATAGGAAAACAACTTAATTTATTCTAAATATGACAAGAATAGTTACTATTTTTCTAGCAATGTTATAAAGAAGTTCATAAATTGTGAACTAATCTTTATTTAAAATGAGATGTGATTTATTTTAAATAATACTGACTATTTAAGTGCCATAAAAACTATACTTAAAAAAGTTACTATTTTCCTAACAATATTTTAAATGCATGTTATAGGTAATAAGTGTATACCTACTTTTGTTTCGTAAACTTAGTTATTTGCTATCTCATTTACCTTATAGCTAAAAATGAGTCTGATAGAGTTAGAAATTATTAAGTTTTCTATGACTAAATTGTAGTTTAATTTTTGAAGTTAGCTTCAATTTGATTGATATTCTCAGTTAACAAGCAATAAATGCTTGACTAAAAAGGGGCTATGTAAAAATGTTTAATGTTTAACCGCATTAAAGATAAGTATTTTAGAGTAAATAACGGCTTAATTATTTTTTTCACGTAAGTTATTCATAATCCTTGTCAAGAATGTGGCTAAAATACAGTTACGGCATTTTAGCTATGGACAGATCACCACGAAGGAATATCTAATGTGTAACTATAATGGCGTTACAATTCTAAACGGCATTTTAGTTAAGTAATATAGGTTAATTTCATGACATATTAATTTCAATAGTCAGTTACCTACTAATACTACGCAAAAATGTCGTTAAGGTGATCTTAACCGCTTTTTACCGTTTGTTTTTTACTTTTATCCAAATATAAAGCTCAGCTATAAAGAAAAAAAGGTATTTTACATATATTTAAAAAGGTGTTTTAATTTGAAAGTACATCTATTTGAAAGTACTATCAAAATTAAATATTTTCTTGTTAAGAGATCTCCCATATGGTTCATGGTTATAAAGTAGCACTCATTTTAAAATTTTCGCACGTTTTTTGCTGATATCCACAAATTTGGTTTTGAGGCTTAACGGCTTTGTTGATAGTGGACGGCAGTTCTTTACATCTAGGGTTGATCACACGTCCTAAGAGCTTTTTCAAAATTAGCTGATAAGTGCGATGATTTTCTGTTCCAGAATTTTTGCAAACAACCCTAATAACTTTCAGCGTAGTAAAGATTCTTGTTAAATTCATAAACACGGCTAATACTATCATAGTTTATGTTTTATCATAGTTTAGAACTTTATGCACTACCGTATGGTTAATATTTAAATAGCGGTTTCGCAGAAGAGAAAATACGGAAATGTTGATAACGCTGTCATGATATGTTTACGTTTATACCCCAGCAACTGCAATCTGCAAATGCATAAGCAGATAAACACTCCACACGCCGCGCCGTCTCCATTTCGAAATACAGTCTCGTGTCTTCGCACTTGATTTTTGATTTCTCTAAAACCGGTTATATTTACGCTGTAGTAAGAGTACCGGATTAGTAGTTACGGTGGCGCCACTGTCAACAGTGCTGACACACGTAAACAGAAGTTGGCGAAAGCCAGCCCCTGGGCATGCCTCCAACTTACAGTATTTACCGAGTGAAGACTCGACTTTTGACTAAACAAGCTAACTTCTGGTCGCGACAGCGCGTTTACTCATAGTTAACTGCACAAGTGCACACTGCACGCGTGTTTCATTCATTGCTCATTTCTATAACCGTATAATAAGGCTGTTAGGGGTCGTTCATTAATAACGTGAGGCGTTTATAGTTTGGAGGGGGTCGAGCCGAATCTGACCAAATCTCACCTGGAGGAGAGGGAAGTAAGGATCTCCCCTTACCTACACCAGATCCTGTTCTCCAGATTTGGTGCTGGAGGACACTTACATATTCGTAACATACACATATACATATGTATTTTATGTAAGTGAAGGACACTTAAATAGGTTAATACATACCCTACTTTACATGCTCCAATATAAATGTATGTAAGTATGAATGCATCTTTATATTATAATAACAGGTGTGTATTACAATGTGTATTGTAAATTACCAACACAAAAACACCTACCTATTTGACAAAACACTGCAGTGTTTTGTCTCATTCGATTGAGTTAAAAATTAATAAAAAGAAGAAAAAGACAAAACGCTTAAAAACGATTCTGTACCTAAAACATTTACAATTTCTGAACATATACAACGTTTATGAATAACTACTCCGAGGCTATATTATTAGTAAAGGGGAATGTCTTAAAAATCGTTAGAAGCCATTAAAGTAAGTACGTGCCTACCGAACGCTGTTCACTTAAAAAACTTTTTATTTCGAACGCAAAGCACAAATGTTTTTTTTTTTTCATTAATCATTGTGGCTTTGTTCATTACGCTTACAACAGGACTTTAAGTTGAAAAGTTAACTTGCTCTTACTTTTTGAAACCAGTAGAAGCTTCAAAAGCAATTAGCCAACTGTCGCTTTACTAAGTAATTTACTTCGTTAACTCCTTATTAAGTATACAATAAGCTTCACTTTCTGGATGCCAATGAGCCGCAAAAAAGGTAAGGGTACACCGAACTCGACTTGTTTTAAACCCTCTCGTCGTTTAATGTCACGTTCTCAAAATGTCACCTTAGCACAACGTCACGTAACTACCAATTAGTGGGGAAAATACGTAATTATTTGCACAAATTATTGACTTGTAAAAATAAAACATAATTTTCGAACATTCCATTTAAATTGTCAACTTGAATTTTGTTTTTAATTAAGACGAATTGCGTGAAATTAATAAAAAAACTTTAAACTGGTACAAGTGATGAGGTCATTCATATCTCATTATTGAAGTCGTTCTATGTATGCGTGAGGTAAACTTAAAATCTGATTTAATCGTATGATCAATATAATATCATGATTTATAAAACGGGAATTATTCACATATGATTTAGTCGATTATTCCGACTATATACGATTAGTGCTAGGTATGCGGGCACAGCCGCGCGCGCGCACTCACCTTGATAAAGATCGCCGAATGCGGTTGAAACTATAGTCGAAATAATCGACTAAATCGAACGTGAGTAATTCCCGTTTAATAAATCGTAATGTATGAAATCGACATCAGTTTCCATAATAAAATCTGATTTAATCGTCTGTGGGGCCGTTTCCTCAACAAACTGCAAGCCTACCTTTAACTTGTCGCATTGACGTGCAGATTGCGTAATGAGGCTTTTAGACCTCATGAAAAAGAAAACTGTTGATTTCATGGCCAGAATTGACTTTTTTTAATGAATACCGATGGAGCTTATCTTTAATTGATTATGCTAACAAAAAGCTCCATGCATAAATCATCGTACCTACATGAACATCCAACTTCACCATTCGACCTTGATTGACAGCAACACGCCTTACCTGTAACAAAAGAATAAAAACAATTAGTAAATAAGTTACCTCACGAGTCTATAACAATATATCAGGGCCCCCGCAGCATTGTGCGAGCGAATCCAGGTGGGTGTCTGTTGTACAGTCAGTGGAAGACACGCTCTGAGCAAACATTATAATTTAATTTTATGAGGTCGATTAATTGCGCAGCGTTAGGTTTAACACAGACGATAGATTTTAAGACTCTCTTAACTTTTAGAAAGTTAGAGAAATTGACAAATAATATGGGCTAGTTATGGGCTAGCGCGAGGGAGAGACTTTCCAGAGGTTTAGGCTTAGTGCAGACAATATACTTTTTAGTGTTTAGTTGCCGCTATAAAAACTCTACAAGACTGAAAAGAAAGATACAAGTACAACCTAGAATTCTATGGCAGACTACAATTATTTTTTCTATGTATGCATGTCTTGAATTACAATCTAGATCATAAGTTTTTTTGTTGGTTTTATATTTTGTAATGATTGTAATTTGTGTTGTGTACTTAAATAAATAAATCGACCAGAACCTAGGTATACGTTAAGCGGTGAGACCATAAAATTGTCCTAGCCACCAACCACCACCAGTGGCTGTTTTGGTCGTGGCCACTGCGAGTAGGTAAGCCTACCAAAAAATTTTTGAAGCAGCAGAGTAAGAAAAAATAAAAATTGCGCTAAAATTAGATCAAAATATTAGATCATTTGTACTCTACGATTACAAGCATTAATAATCTGAATCTGAGGCTGGTTTTTCGTTGATAAGACTTATGGCGACTAGCACTAAACATTTCTAATAATTGTTAATAATTGCCTTGTTTGTGTAAAGTCTTTGTTTAGTTACTAGTTTTAAACTACTAGACTAGTTTTAAACTACTTCTAGCGCAAATTAAATATTCACTTATCGGGCACATAAAGTTAAGATTTTCATAAGGAGTGACTATAGATTCGTGTAAAAAAATTTGGTAGGAGCTAGCTAGAAGTAGATTAAACTATTTAAGCAAAGACTAAGCAATTATGATTATAACACGGGAATAATTCCCGTGTTGTAATCATAATGTGAAAACCACGTCAGTTTCCATAATAAGACTAAGGCTAAATTTTTATATTCAATGCAAGGTGGCCATGAAACTCGATTGCTCAAATATCGCATTTTTCTTCTTCTACGTCTCTCCACTTCGAAATTTTTATGAGCGTCAAGTATGCGCGTCGTATGCGTTCTTAGTCTATTTGAAACAAGGTGGGGTTGAGATGGAGTATTATGAGGTTTGCGCGGAAATCGCAGCGATTATGCGTAGAACGTATTCCAGCTCTCGGAGTGAGTTGCGTTAACGCGATCCGAGCGAGATTGGGTGCTATGCGAGGATGATCTTTATAGCAGCTTACTTTGAAATATGTTTACCTACTTTAACTTAGGAAAACGTGAATAAAAAATATCTCCGGCTTGTGCTTTTGCCCGCACTCTTACAAGTACTGCACACTTAAATATTAGTGAGAACTTAATTAAAATAATAACTTATGCTAATATTTCTTTTTTTTATGTAGAATAGGTCGTCGTTTGACCACCAACTCGCCTGATGTTAAGCGACGTCGTGGTCTAAGATGGAGCACGATGACCTAGAAGGTACTTATTCACTCTAGCCTTGAATACCCAGGTTGTAGTTAGTCTGGAATACAGACGATGGCAAGGTGTTCCATTCCCTAACGGTTCGTATCAGAAAGGTGGAGAGAGTGAAATGGTCAAAATACCTTCAGGGATTCCCAAACTATCGCATTTTAACATAATTTGTATTAAACCAGATCTTTGCTAAACTGTTTTACCGAAAAAATCTCGGTATACCCCAATCTTAACCATCGATATTAAAAAAAGAAAAACCAACGAGAAAAAATCAATCCTATCAATCATCGATGTTGATTAACGACATACGTCATTACTTAGGCTTGTCGTGTTGACAGTTAAAAAACATTAATTACCTCCTACGGAACCCGGTGAGCGGTCCAGATATTCGGTGCCAGTTAAGGTAAAGCTGCACTAGAAGGCAAAGAAAGTATTATTACAAAAAAAAACCGTGAACGTTGTTATAAAACCCTTTTTTGACGTGGTTGCGGGTTTTACCTTTACTGCCCCTTTTAGTATTCCGATAAATTAATGCAAACTTCATTAACAGTAAAAAGCTTTAATAATAATATTTAATGAAGAGTGTGTTTCGTCGTTTTTCTTCAGTTTTTCTTTCACGTCTAAAGATAAAAAGTAAAATAGATATTTAGCTTTTGCATAATACCTGCAACTCTTAGAAATGTCGAGTTTTTATAGAAATCCCATGGGTGCAAAGCCAGTGGCCCTATTCGGAGATTTGAGATTTTCATCTCACCTTTTTTCGTCCTTGTTGCTCACATTTGAAACTTCATAGGTGTGAGAGTGACCAAGATAAAATCTCATCTCATCTCACGCGCAGGAATAGCCCCCCAGCACAGTCACAGCATTTTAATTCCGTTTTACTTACTGACATACTGCGGAAATACTAAATACATCTTAGGGCCACTTGCAGAAGCTCGAGTTTTAGTTTAAACTCAGAGTTAACTGCTCATCAGAGGTTAAACTGATAATTCGTCTAGCTCCAAGAGTTAGAAACTAACCTTGAGTTAACACAATATTATAACAAAACATATCACCAAGCCAAAAAATAAAGCCAGGGCAGGTTGCAAGTCTGAAATAAACGTATTGTGTATTTTTGTATGTTCTATATTCTTGTTATGTATTCTTAACTTAAAATAGATATTTTATTATTTTATAACATACTAGCTGTCACCCCGCGACTTCGTTCGCGTTTATTATTTATATATATATATTTATGTGAGCTATTCTATCTGTTAAGTTAGATCGAACTGCACACGGTGTGCAAATTTGATTGAAATCGGTTAAGTAGTTTAGGAGTCTATAGCGGACAAACAACGTGACACGTAATTTATATATATTAAGATAAGTTAAGTGAGCTATCGTATCTGTTAAGTTAGATCGATCTGCATACGGTGTGCAAATTTGATTAAAATCGGTTAAGTAGTTTAGGAGTCTATAGCGGACAAACAACGTGACACGTAATATATATATATTACGTTACGTTATTGCCAGAGGAAGGGCTAAGAAAGATTAACTCTGAATGAATTAACCATACGTTAATTAACCATGAATTTAACTCGGTATCTTCTGCAAGCAACAGTAACAGCCCAGTGCATCCAAACCCTCCGGAATGCCGTCGGGTATGATCTCGCCGATCTTGTTAACATATTGACGCATCAGATTTTGGGAATTAGCTGGCTAGTCGTTAATTTAACAGGTTTCTGTTAACTGGAAACGTTTCAAAAAGACAGCTCTTTTAAACGAACAGTGATAAGTTCGTACAGATTTAAATAGATGAAAATTCTTCAGCAAAAAAATATTTTACACTAGCTATTTTGCCCGCGGCTTCGCTTGTGTTTCATGGCCTATGTAACTCAGAGATAATGTAGCTTTCTAATGGTGAAATATCTTTTGAAATCGAACCAGTAGTTTCAGTTTATTCGTTACAAACATACAAAGATACAAAAATACAAACCTATCCTCTATATAATAATTATTAGCGTAGATGTAGATTTTGAAGAAAATAGAGATTGAGCATCGTGACTGAATTATCTGTATCTTGTCTTCTCTTATCTAAATATCTCTACTTCTTCTCTATTTACATAAGTATTAAAACAAAGTCACTTTCTTCATCTCTGTGTCTCTCTGTCTATATGTCTGACAACTCCTACACCACGCAACGGATTTCTACATTATGTAGTTTTTATCGTCAGTTGAAAAAAATGTCATGGATAGGTTTATAGGTACCGTGCAAAGCCCGGGCGAGTTGCTAGTCTGAAATAAATGTTTATTCTTAACTTAAAATAAATATTTTATTATTTTATTAGAAGTGATGGCAGCCTAGTTGGGAGAAGGCCTGCCTCTCAAGCCAGAGGGAGCGGGTTCGAACCCAGCCGACGGCACGCACCAATTTTGTGTGAGCATATGTGCGTATTGAATGACATCTGCTACATGACTGGAGCCCGGTGTATGGCGACAGGTTTGCCCCCTGCCACATTTGGGACTGAATATCGTCCGGCGAAGTGTGGGTGTTGTATTACACCTCTGCCAGCCCCTTCGGGGGAAAGGCGTGAAGATATGTTATGTAAAATAGATATTTGACTTACTACGAACAACTTACTCGCATATTGTGCGGTCTACGAGAAGCAAAACACTGTAAAGAGGTTTTCAATTAAAACAAAAAAAAGGGGTAATTTATGAATTAAGACATATTTGATTCCGGTCCATGCTTCTAGCCAAACTGATCGTGTGGGAGAAAATAAACAGTGTGTTTAATTTATCACTTAGAAATATTATAAGCAGATCTAGAACTTCTACACAGCACGTATTTAATTAACATAAATCAACTAAATATCAAACGAATAGACACAAAGCTGTAAATAATAGAGACTAGGTTACGTTATTAGAATTTGCAGTAGGATGCTTGTGTAGCTACGCCTACATCTCGCACTCATTTTAGAGCATCTAAATAAACATAATTCATAACTTGGAGCTGATATTAAGGACAGGTTAGTGGTTGACGGTTAACGCTGTTTGCCAAACTATAGCAATAAAAAAAATGAAGTTATAATGCATCGTCTATGTATATTATCTATATATTAGGTCCTTACGTATGAAATTGGCGTTTTGTCGTACTGATCAATTTGATCTGAAATATCTCCTCTTTGGTTAAGAATTCGAAATTCAAATTAATAAATTCATTTAGCTGGTTTTTTTTTCTTTGGAATACAGTCATACTTTATCTTGATGGTAGCGATTTTGAGCCGGTCATTGTATTTACGAAGGAGAACTAACAAGTATGCAGTAGTCAATAATATGCTACTCTCGTTTTGGTTTTGCTATTATCGAGAAGCAGTTGCCTACAACAAAGATTCCAGTCCTGATAGTCACCCTTACACCAAAATGTCTAATCTTTTAACATCCTGTAAATTTCAAGAAACTTTTTCCATCGGTCCGATAGAGCAACGAAAATAAAGCTTTAAAGGTTCCTTACCCAAAGGGTAAAACGGGACCCTATTACTAAGACTTCGCAGCCCGTCCGTCTGTCTGTCTGTGTGTCTGTCACCAGGCTGTATCTCATGAACCGTGATAGTATGACAGTAATTTTTTTTACGGGTGATGTATTTCTGTTGCCGCTATAACAACAAATACTAAAAAACAGAATGAAATAAATATCTAAGGGGGCTCCCTTACAACAACTGTGATTTTTTTTGCTCGTTATTGATAACGGCAACAGGTAGACGTTTAAAATATTCACAGAATATTTATTTATATATTCACTTTAAAAATAAATAATTAAATTTAAATAAAACAAATTTAGGGGCTCCCATACAACAAACGTGTTTTTTTTTGCCATTTTTACAGATAATGGTACGGAACCCTTTGTGCTCGAGTCCGCCTCGCACTTGGCCGGTTTTTTATTTATTTCTGTCTTCTAATGGTGTCATTTGTCCCACAACAATAATGTTTAGTAACAGAAGACTAATTTAATTATATGAACTGCTACAACACCCGGAAATGCGTAGGAGGAGGATTCAGTCAAACAAAAAGATGGAATGTCGGTTAAGTCCTACCTGCACACCGGGCCTGCACACGACGATTCTTAAAATGAAACCGTAGCAAAAGGAACTCTATTCCCTAGTAATACAGATTGAAATAGGCTTATTTATTGTATTTTGGGTAAAAGGTTATTAATGCAAGGAGATAAGAGGACTCATAATACAAAATATACCTTTGTGATTTAAAAAATGACTCCCAGCTTCAACAAATAAACGACACAACGCTCGCTTTGTTCGTTTAAGTGATAATTTTAGTAGCAACTCTGACACCTTGTGTTTTTTTTAATATTGCTTAAGTACCTACTTACTTACATGTTGTTTTGGAGTTCCTGGGCTTTAACTTTTTATTAATCATAATTATAATTTTTGTTTTCAAATTGCACAAAGACAAACCTAGTGGAAATAAAAAAAACGTTGAGCTTGTCTTTTAAATGCTGATGTAATAATGATTTTTTGTTAGCTTTGGAGTAAAGCCTTTTCCCCGAAGGGGCTAGCAGAGATGTATACACTCACACTTCGCCGGACGATGTTCAGTCCCGAATGTGAGAGGGGGAGAGTCTGTCGCCCGGCACAAGTTATATAGCCGATGACATTAACGCACATGTTCACAAAAAACACAAAGCCTCAACTGGGTTTGAACTCGCACTCTTTGACTTGAGAGACAAGCCTTCTTCCAACTTGGCTATCATCGCTTTTCAACACCATAAATGATAATCACGCCAATCCGTGACTTCCCCTCGACACAACCACTTGGCAAAAATAGTTGTACTAAGGGGAATCAAAGTTCTCCTCAGCGCCACTACCAACCATTGCCTACCATAGCTAGAACTAATCATTACCATAAATTATACCTATTATCATTACTAATCAGCTGAATTGATGCTGATAATGGCAATGAATGAGTTATTTTGAGAATGGGTATAAAGTTTTAACATAGAGCGCAGTAGCACAGAAACTATTGCATTCAGAGTTCTAACAAACTAAGTAAATTCCCATACTATCAACCATTGCCTTATTAATGCTAGAACCAATCGTTACTTTAAATTTTATTTATTATTATTATTAATCAGCTGAGTTGATGCTGATAATGGCAATGAATGAGTTATTTTGAGAATGGATGTAAAGTTTCAACATAGAACGCAGTAGCACAGAAACTATTGCATTCAGAGTTCTAACAAACTAAGTATATCCCCATATAAATTCGGAAACAATGTCAGCGATCAGAAAAAAGCACTCAAAGCCAACTCCAAGCTTCTCAAAGAAACTGCAATTTTATTATACCACGCCAACTCCTACAAGCCAATGCATTTGAATATGATTCACTTAGCTAGTAAAACTGCTGAGTTTCAATACGGGTGAAACCTCGGGCGGCAGTAGCGAATCCAGAAGGGGGCTAAGGCGCCCAAGCCATCTCAAAAGAATCTAATTCCACATTCAGCAAAAGTCCAAAATGTAGGCTTCAAAGTGCTTTTAGTTTTCAAAGTAATTGAAACCTTTTTTTTTCTTTAAGGATACATTATTCTCGCACTTTAAAGACCTTCCCCGTTAGCAATTCTAGGCCGAGGTAGGGCGAGATAGGGTCGCGTTAGCATTCATTCTACCTCGTCCCGGACTTAACTATGAACACCTTCCCTCACCCCTAGTTTTAACTATTTTAGTAACACTTACCCTGATCTAAGTCAAGCCCCGCCCCTCCCCCCTCAAACTAGAATCCTAGATCCGCCACTGTTAAGCGGGGTCGGTCCGGTTTATGACAGAAACACCCTGCTCGGGGCTTACGACCAACATCCTCCGGCCGTCTTGTTTCGAAGTAAAACGGTTAAAAGAATACTTACCTAAACTATAATGTATCTAGTCAACATTTTGATGAAAGTACTCTGTAGTCAGGAGGGGTTGCAGTTTTACTTTTTAAAAGTATTTACCTACTGAGAGAGCTACATAGATCAATCAACTGCATTCATTCACCCACCAATTGAAAGTAAAGTTTTTGATATCATTTTATCTTAAAATAGCCTAGTTGGAGAAGGCCTGCCTTTCAAGCCAGAGGGAGCGAGTTCGATCCCAGCCGAAGCCATGCACCAATTTGTTCATTATGTGAACATTTGTGCAAATTGTATTTCATCTGCTTCATGACTGGAGCCCGGTGTATGGCGACAGGCATGCTCCCTGTCACATTTGGGACTAAATATCGTCCGGGGAAGTGTGGGTGTTTTATTACACCTCTGCCAGCCTCTTAGTGAGAAAGGCGTGACGACGATATCTATCTTAGAAAAAAAAATATTCTAGAAATTCAGAATTATGCAGACCGGACGTAAGCAGAGGGTGCGGCGCGGACAAGGAACAGGCGCGGTGCCGCGTGCCGCTTTAAACCTTATTCATTTATAAATAACTAGCTGTCACCCCGCGACTTCGTTCGCGTTTATTATTTATATATTTATATATATATTTAAACTATCCTATCTCTCAAGTTGGATCGAACTGCACATGGTGTGCGAATTTTATTATAATCGGTTATGTGGTTTAGTAGTTCATTGAGGACAAACATTGTGACACGAGATTTATATATATTAAGATAAGACTAGCTGCGCCCCGCGGTTTCACCCGCTGTTAAAAAGTTTCCTAGACTATATTCTATCTATGTGCCAAATTTCATCCAGATCTGTTCAGCCGTTCTGGCGTGAAAGAGTAACAAACATCCATCCATCCATCCATTTTTACAAACTTTCGCGTTTATATTATTAGTAGGATGTTTGAAAGTTGTTGTTGTTTTATTGTTGTTTTGAATCATGCACAAACAACGCGGCGCAGGCACGCCGCTTCATAGTTTTCACGTCTGAATCGTGTCAGCATCGCAACACCGTCTTACGTCCGGCCTAATAATTCAAGCCTAAGACAGGCCTAAAAACTCTGACAACACATGCCGTAGCTAATCACAGGTTCCTACTTACTTATTTATACCTCACTGCACAAGAAGGAGGGATATGTTTTTCGAGTGTATAGATATCAGTAATTATGTATGTGGGTATGCACATGTAAGAAGTTTCTTTGGCAGCCTAAATAGCTTGATCGATTTCAATTTCAAATTTCAGGAAAAAGGGGACAACATTTTATTTATAATTATCCGGATTATCAGACAACATTTTGTGTTACTATATTATTATGTTTTTTTGTGTTACTTTTAATAATGAGACTTGTTTAACTCATTACTTATTTTTGCAAATCTTTGAAACAGTGTCGAAACTATGATCTAAGTACTTAATACCATAACTAAATAAATGTCGTTGAATGCACCTACCTTAGTAAATAGATGACAAAGTTCCTGAACCCCTTCTTTTGTTTTGATTCAAAATATTCTTTTTTTTTCCAACAGACTTGCGTTTGACCACTGACTCGCCTGATGGGAAGCGTCGACGTGATCGAAAGTGTAACACGCTTGTCCAGGAGATACCTATTCACTTTACTCTTAAACTTCCCTGGATTGTATTTAGGTGGGAAGACAGATGCAGGCAACGAGTTCCACACCTCTGCAGCTCTTACAAAAAAAGTTGACTTGATTCTTGATTCTTGTGGTTACACAAGATATGGTGTCTGATAAGCAAGAAGCTCTTAACCGCAAAGCGTCCATCATAATTTATTGAAAACCAATTTTATCACAAGCACACCGCGTGAAGATGTGTTATACTTTTGACACGTGCTCCACCGCGGCACGGCTCGTAAACCACGTTATTGAAGCCATAAACCTTTGTTAAGAATTCCTCATTGCTATAACATCTCCTAAGGCGAATAAGCGAAGGCACAGAAACGACGAGCAGGGAAACCACTTTAAGACGACTAAATACAAAAAAGTATAACAGTAGAAATATAAATAAGTTCAGAGCAATTCATTAGAACCGAGAATTAGCGCATACAGTTATATATTTTTCAGCGTCTCACAAAAAAACTTGTAATCAAAACTGGAGTTTTGATTACAAGTGATTTGGTGGATGTCCGCCCTGACTAAAATCTGGAAAACAAATAGCTAGAGCGGAAATACTCACGAGATTTGTTAAGTAACCGTTTTGAAGACCAATTAAACTTGTAATTATCATCAGCGATATTCTTAGGAGTTCTTATTGGTAAAGAGTTTTTATATGCATACTTTCGAAGGTTAATAAGTGTAAAATAGGCATTAACTGGCTCATACGAAGGCTAAGATGAAGAAGAAAAGAAAAATCTGACGAGTTTAAAAAGTCGTGACATCTGTATCTGCCCCGAGGAAAAGAAGACATTTTCTCTTGTTGTCCTAAGCATGAAGATATCTACAAACCTGTAAGGATCTTTTTGCACGTCAACAAAATCGGAACTAACGATTAGAATTAAGAATTTCCATGTGTAATATAGACATCAACAGTTTCCTATAATACGGTCACTAAAAGTACCTATTTTACCAAAAAACCTTTATGCTATCCTAATCCTATAAAATCCAAACTGATGTCAAAAATGCTAAAGTGAGTTTGTTCATTTATTTGTTTGTTACGTTTTCGCCCTGACTAGTCAACTGATCATCATGAAATTATGCATAAGTCAGAGCAGGAATGTACATAAGGTACATTCCCGAAAAAATTAACTGTCCCTGTAGAATGGCGGGCGAAACCGGAGGCGCAGCTAGTAATACACATATCTGATAAGTACACTTTTTCCTCGACTGATTAAAGGAGACAATCTTACTAAAACGACACCAGTGCCTCACATAAGTGTTAAAAGACCTTGTAGCACTGTTTAAGAAAATTGCCAAATTAAACGCGTCAAGCGGGCTTTGTAGTAGTCACCTTTCGAATTTTCTATCTGCTCTATTTAGTCTTTGCCAAAATTCAGTCACGCGCTGAAAGGAAAATAATGTATCAGGCTAAATTAATGAACATTGCATTACCTTCGAATTGTTTTAACAAGTCATTTAATATCTCTGAAATTAATATTTAGCACAATTTGCTTAGTGATTTATTTATTAAATTCGTCATAGGTGGCGAGGAAACGTGTGCATATTATGACGATTACAACTCTTACAACTTTTTGAATCGTTGTATCTCAAAAACGGTGGCTCGTAGAAAAAAAAGTATTAATAAATTTTTTGTAGATAGACCTACAATTTTTGTTTGAGGTATTTTATGATAAAACTTACCGTTTTGCTGAAAATCGCGAAAAACTCATTTTTTTTACCTTTGATCTTGAATAAATTTCAAATTTTATTTTTAATTATATTTTAAACAATCTTACCTATTTTCAGCTTGGTGGGAATTTAGGTAACTTTACTCTTTATTTTTTGGTCTAATTTGACTGGACTAACAGTACAGTGGCAAAGTAAAATAATACAGTGATATCTAAAGTGACATGCTTAGTTGTACAACTATTTTGCCGCTGAAACAAAAAGCCAACAATTTTAAAGCATTGTAACAGTTTCCTTATTAGCAAAACAAAAAGCCACTATTTCCTATACGTATACTATATCCATCACAAAGCGCTTAACAATGAAACCGCTAACTTTAATTTTCAGTTCCTACTTAAGAGAACATAGATAACGAGAATAATCTTCCTGAACATCCCAAGATAGTTGCTCTCAAGTATTATAACTCAACTCGTTCAAGCCTAATGTAACTTATGTGAGAACTTTCGAAATACTCACTTTGCTACCTGAAAGGGGTTTCATAAAACTGAATTATAGCCATAACCTTAACTCGGTTCTTGAGGATCCTCGTAAAGTAGCATCTTGGGCGTTCGCAGGACACATGAACTCGAATGTTGTTAAATTTTATGGAAACTGTCGGATACAATGGAAAATATGTAAATTACGTATCGTATTGTAATACGATACGTAATTTACACGTTTACACACGTTTTTACACGTATTTACGATACGTATTTCTGTATGTATACAGAAGTCGCTTTTGAATTTTGCCGTATCAATAATGTAGAGTCTCGTACTCTCGTAGAGCTATTCGGTATTTTATTCCCGCTCAGATTGTAGCAATCGTTCATTGACTTATTATATAATATTTAGTAAGGACCGGGCTAAAGGCATTTCTATAATGGTATTAACTTCAAAGGTCTGTTTGACATCGGTGTGAACTCAGTCACGCGTTAACTTCATTATTAAATGTTTTGAAATAATTGCTGAGACGTTTATAGAGAACGCTGCAATATATTTAATAGATTTTGAATAATAATAATATAATAAAGCTTTATTTTCTAACACATTCTAAATAGTTATTACAAGTAATATTTATATGTATAATTTTATAAATCTTTTCAGTTTTCAGTTACTATCTTCAGAGTATATTGTGTTAGAGTCGCATTCCGCGACAAAAACCTCCTCCATTTGCTTCCATTTCGCTCTTTCTTTTGCTGCTCTGCTCCACGTCCTGCCTGCCAGTTTGGTGATATCGTCACTCCAGCGTTTGTGTGGTCTACCTGGTCTACGTTTAGCGTCAAGTGGGTGCCAGTTCGACAAATAATTAACTAACCAAACAAAAAATTACTAGTTGTTTTCAATTTAAAGTTGTTTAGATTTTGAAACACGACTTTAATTATTAACCCCCGACGCAAAAAGGACGGGGTGTTATAACTATGACGTATATGTGTGAGTGTGTGTGTCTGAGGCATCGTAGCTCCCGAATACATGATCCAAAAAACCAAGGACTAGCATTCCGGGAGCAAACACGTAATGACGTCACTCGTCATCGTCATCTGTCTCTTTCCAACTATTTGTAAATGACTTATTTCTGTCTTGCTTTAAGCATCGATTGACGTCGCTACGTGTTGCCCGCGTAACCGGAATGCTATACCTGGCGGAGTATATTACTATACCATGTTACTATATACCATGCTCGAACGAATGAACCGATTTTGATTTTGTTTGTTTGAAAGGTGACTTAGTCGGGAGTGTTCTTAGCTATGTTTGCACATCGGTGTTGATGCAAATCGGTGTCGGGTTTTTTTTTAAATTTTAAAGTTATACTTGGTCAACTACAAGGCATACTGGGACGCAAATGTAAAAGCATATCTTTTACATTTGCGGCCCAAACCCCACGGTTATTAAAATGTATAATAAATTACCTAAACAGTTAAAAACATAGAAGATGAGGTCAAATTTACTAAAACGTTAAAAGATATATTGATCAAAAAATTTTTTTATACTCTAGACGAATTCTTAGCTAACAAAAATATTTATTACAATAAATCCAGTCCGAACAATGTTGCCATACCCTATCAGGGTCATTATGTGATACAATTTTATGTAATTTACCTTTAAGAACTGCATGTACCATAATGCAAGCAATAAATTATTGAGTACTTTTTAAATCTTAGCATGCACTGCAGTAACATGCAGTAGCAGTAACGTCGCATTCATGACGTGATTATTAACATTTCCAATATTCCTTTCATCTGAAAGCGAATAGCGCCCTCTGGAATAGGTACGCTATTAAATGTAAATTTTACAGCAGCGTGGGGTTCTAAGTAATACAATCCATTTGTACGTATGTTGCCTAAAGAAATCGAATGCGAGCTACAAATAATAATCTAGGGACTCTATTCTGTCGCGTGCAATTTCACTCTTTTTTTTTTTAACAGACTAGGCATGCGTTTGACCACTGACTCGCCTGATGGGAAGCGTCGACGTGATCGAAGGTGTAACACGCTTGCCTAGGACATACCTATTCACTTTACTTTTAATCACCCCCGGATTGTATTTAGGTGGAAAATATTATTATTATTAGGTGTACTCGTATTGTATCTCGATCCCATCGCGCTCATGCTTTTTCTAACGGCAGCACACAGTGATTGGGATAATATCGTACGCGCGAGAACAGGGCCTCTGGTATGTCATGCCCTCTCAGGACAGTGACACGACCTTTTCGTCCGAAAACAATGTGTCAGCAAAAAGGGCTCATTCTCGTGTCACGTTCGTATAAGAAGATTATCTTTGTCGCACTGATCTACCTCAACGCTAACAAAAAATAATAAGACAACGCCAGACGGGGCTTGACTTCTAAGATCTTTGTATTAAGTATTCTCTACATCTTTTTTTATTATCTTTATTTTATTTATTTCGTGACCGAACAATAGGCAGGTGACCTTAAACATTTTGTGGGTAGGCGTATATTTATGACTCTAGTGTATGAGCGTACGTCATGTTTCCTATCAAGTTAATAGTTTTAACAAAGATATAAGTAGAGGTTAGCTGTCACAAACTATAATCGCAAAGCTTTATGGCATCGTAAATTAAAACATCGTTCGGATGATGAAATAGTCACTGTGGATTATTTTTTGATAAGTTTAACAATGCAACAACATCACAGCAGTAATAGGCACTAAAGAACGTTTAAATAAATTATTTCTAAATTTATTACATACTATTCAGTGTGTATATAGATAGATAGGCAGGATACAAAAGATTGCACAAATTTGTAAAAGTTATTCTTACTTAAATCGCCTCTTAAAGTTCGAAACAAAATTACAATCCGCCAAAACAAAAAGAACAGCCAGCTATAAATCAAAGGATTCAAAGTTTTTGCAACCTGTCATATAAGGATAGATTATCCACTTATCTCAGAATCTCATTAGCACTTGCCTTTTCATACAAAAAGCGTAAAGTTAGCCGCGAAGCCGTCGCTCACTGGCGCCAGGGGCCGATTGTGGCGCCGACGTGAATTTTCTCTGCCCACGCGCCGGCTTATCGGCCCTGTTCTCACATAGAAATTTACACGTGCTTGCGAGTAGCGGCCGTAATAACGCAGTCGTCGCATTTTATCTGCCAGCGTGGCAGCTGCGGCCCTCGCCGCCAGATATGCACCGGCGAACATCCGACTACACCCGGGGGACGTGGGCGACCCACAACTGCCGCGTTTTACAACCTTTTTATTCCATTGTCACTCGGACGATGCGCCGCGTCCGAGGGAAAAATAAATTTTACTGTTTATCTAAATGTCAAATCGTTCGGTTTCGATCGAATCAGTTCCCAAATAGTTTTAATAAATCTCCTTTTACGGCGGCCGGAACGGGCGGCGGTCGATACGGAACGCATACGAATACAAGGATACGCGGCGTGTTATCGTGTTCTATTCTGTTATGACTTCTCTCTACCCGGCAACAATAGATTTAATTGAAAGAGTGTCAATAAATTTGTTGGGATAGTCCAGCGGTTCCGTATCGTCGCTGGTGGTCTGATAAATGTACCGGTCCCGGGACACTGCGACACGTCCCTAAGGATCGGGCCGTTCCCGACAAATGTTTGTTTTTATCTACCGACCTTGTCCTCATTTTAATATATCTTCCGAAGATTTTATCTACAATCGAATGGGTGATCTCGTAACCCGAATGAATAGTAAGCGGGACTGTAAATCTTGGAGCATTTCGATTTGAAAAATTGGCTGCAATCAAACAATCACCGAAAGACAATTTAACGCGTCCGCTCCGAAATCTCTGCTTCTCAATTACAGCCGTACGTGTTTTTAAGGAAGAGCCGACGGGACTTCAATTACGGACAATTTAACACGTCGAGCCCTTAAAAACATAGCCGAAGGATATGTCTAATTTGGTTGGATAACACGGAGTTACGTTGCCATGACTTTTGGATGCACAATGGTACAATTTTCGAATTGACTTTCTCACGGTCCGAGTACGCCCACGTCGGCTTCCACGAATACATTTCAGACCAAGGAGTGGAACTTTGTGTTCATAATTTAGCTATAACGTGGATAAACGAATGGGCGCGCTTTTTTGATGTGTCGTCGTTTATCAACGAAATATAGCTTTATAGACCTACGCGGCATAATACAACAATGGTGGGTAGTCACAGAATATTTTGAGATATATTCCGTAGAAGAGATAATTTTGAAAGTTCCGTACCAATTTTTAAAAATATTAATTTTCTTGTCAAAAAGAAAATGTTAAGTTAAGTGTTGAGCATAGGTTGATTTCACATCTTTAACTATAAACAAGACACACCTTTTTATAGTTCAATAGTAAATGAAAAAGAAATTAATGAAGGCTTCTACATATATTTTTTTTTATGATTACACCAAGCTTTATTTTTTAGTAAGCATTATGTGCCAAGTTGAAAGGTGAAACAATAAAAGCTTGACACTATTTAAAAGAAAAGCCGCCACTACCTACAGCTAGCGTATGTAGAGTTGAAGTGCCGCCTCGTCCACCCTTCGTAAATCATTTACGGTTTTACAACTGCAGTCCACCTTTGGGCCGACAATTCACACTCGATTATCTTGTTTGAGATAACACCGCCGCTAGTAGGTGCAACTCAGATCCCCTGATATTCGGTTTTATTACTACGAGAATTGAACGAAGGCAGGAACGCCAGCTGCAAGTTTTGTTTGTTTTATTGATTTGAAGGTTCGAGATTGGCTTTGATCCTTTAGATTAGGTTATGTTTACTTAGTTGGTTTAGAGTTTTTTTTTTTTTTTTGTATTTGTATAAAGCGAGCGTGGTAGATTTTTCTGTAAACGTAGATGTACGCCAAATATAAGAGTAGCTGTTATTGTCTTTATGAGCTTCTTGAAATCGAATGATAATTTTAATGGTTAAGTATTATTAAAATAGCTGTAGGTATCTTCAAAAAAAGGCTTTTATAGGTGTATTTTAAGATGATTTCATAGACCTATGGATTGTGTATTGCTTGCGGCAATTGAAATACTTATGAATGATATCTATGTTATGAATTGTATTGAAAATTACGGATTACAAAAATAATTGTATTAAAAAATTAAAATAACGGTAACGTGCTTATATACGTA
Organism: Peribatodes rhomboidaria; assembly: GCA_911728515.1. Taxonomy (NCBI): domain Eukaryota; kingdom Metazoa; phylum Arthropoda; class Insecta; order Lepidoptera; family Geometridae; genus Peribatodes; species Peribatodes rhomboidaria. Next base: position 8,114,241 of record OU452168.1, read on the forward strand.
CTGTACTGACCCTACCTATGTGGGATAAGAGTAGAAAGAAGAAGATATCTATGTACCTTTGATCACAGCTTTCACGCGGCGCACACCTTCAAGATTCATCGGCACAGGATCTACTAGCAGCTTCATTGGAGAATCAAAGTTTCCACCACTGAAGAGCAGTGCCGCCCACCCTTGAGGCAACCCCGCACATCCCTTCTTCCCACTTTTCCCTTCAACGAAAACAAAGGCGCGGTTCGATGAATTCAAAGTCCTAGTCTCAAAGTTGAGTGCATCACTCAATCCACCAACGTCTCCCTTCAACACTCTTCTCACAAACACTTTGAAAATCTTCTTCTTCGCTTTCCCGCGTTTCCTTTTCACCTCACTGGATATTTTTCCCGTGAAAATATACTTTGACGCGAATACAATCCGCTTCAGCGTATCATTGTTCCTAAATATAGAATTGCCGCTGAAACATCTCGGTGGTGATATGTCGTTTATTTTTATTACTGTGTTCCGTTTTCTGACTTTTCCCTTTATGACGAAGTCGGCGTCCGTCGTCAAAATTAACACAAGGAGTGCGATCCAAATTGGTTTTATCATTTTGAATTTTCGTTCTTTTTCGTCCGAGCGCGTTTTTGCTTACACATTTTTTGCGTGTTTCGTTGAGGGTATTGAGTACGAAGTTACGAATTTCTCACAGGTATCGTTTAAGTGTGTCGCAGTGCAAGTGGTACGGATGTGTGCGCGCGCGCAGCCCGCCGTGCTAACCTCGACTGGAGTGGCGAAGGCTTTATCGGACTCGCTGCAACTTGCAACCTGTTGTATGTTAATCCTTAAGCTCACTACCACAGCTTTTGTAAACATACTACAAACACGTCTACGATATTTACAAACGTCTTAAACTTAAAGCTTATAACTATTTGTCTCGACATTACAAGAACAAATAAAGTGTATTATTTTAAGGAATTCTACCTATGGGCTACGTTATTTAATCCTTTTGAAGTATCGAATTTACTCCAACTCTAACTTTAAAAAAAATTAAAGCATCAAGTATTTTTATTTCTAGTTTTGTATAGTACAATATAACAATAATGGATTGTCTCAAATAAAAAGGATGACTAGTCAAATTACATACGTAAAATATAAATCCCATTTCTTATTATCAACTCTCCTACATATTTAAAAACATAGTTCTATCGAAGTTACATCCGATCCCACACCATGACAATCATGTACCAGCTACAACTTACCATACTTTACGAACATAATAGACTCTTCCACCGTATAGTTTAATTATACTACAAAAGTATTTCTCGAATCTCTTGAGAATTTCAATACAAGTGCCTACTTAAGTGAAAACACGCAAGTACAAGTTCTGAGACAAGTAGACGATTGGTATGTTACTACGAGAAAGTACAGTCAGCTGCGATCGTAAGTAAACACTTTGATTTTTATGGCTTTTATCAAACCGAATTATTTTTGAAAGGTACGAGTATTTCAAAATCAAAAAGCAAATTTTATTTTGAGCTAGCTATTTATATAGAAGACTGTACTTACGAGTACTACCGGTACCTATAGGTATGCAATGTACATATTTTAATGCTTTACCAAAGTATTCATAGCATACAATATTAATTGGATTCCTGTGACTACCTTGTTCTGTACGAAGAGTATTATCGATTATTTACAAGGTAGTATCTCCAGATCAAATAACAGCTACTATTTGCTGCCTTTACATCTATTTATCTCAAATAGATCACGTTAACCAAAATTGTTCCCAGAATCCTTAAGTAGTAAGGAACAGTTTATTGATAAAATGCATTCAACTGTCTCTCAGCCCACATGCTAATGAGATAGAAGCTAGATAGAGTTGTCTCTAAATACCTTTTGCGTTTAGGAATTCCAATTATATAATCGGGACACCAGCTCGGGTGAAATTAGCAAGTATTTTAAATATGCATGAGTAGCTCAGTTAAAACCTTCAGTGGGGCGCTAAGTGGTTAAGAACCAGAGGTATGTTAACACAATCGTAAAAAGGCACGTGAACTGTTGCCTAAATGGATACGTGAAAGATGTTTACTGCTTGTACTAAACTAGAATTGGGAATTGCTTTAAAGTTAATGCCGAATTGTATTACGAGTAGATTTCAGCAAAACTATCGAAAGCGAACAGGAAGGTGCGGCTTATTGGGTTTATGATAGTTTCAACAAATTCCGACAGCACTATTTATAGAGCTCAGGGGCCAATTCAGTCCCAACCATTGCTGAAGCTTAACGAACCGTTGGCGTTACGTTAACCTTAAAAAACCGGATAAGGAACGGCTCAGTATCAATAATGATCCACAAACGTAATATAATTATTATTACCGGTATGTAGTCCAGCTGGCACGTTTGTGAGACATTAAGGTCTCTACACACCAAACCCGTCGGCCGGCTTCAACCGGCAGGCTGGTGCCAGCAGGTTACGCCGGCGGTTTGTAAGCCGCAACGACCTTTGTCGGCGGCGCCAGGGCCGCGGCATCTGCAGCCTACGTTACTGCGTTATGGAAGCCTACGGGCAACTGCGCGAGCGAGCATGAAGTGCCGGCATGCCGCGCCGGGGAGCGCGCTGGCGCAACCCACCGGCACGATTATCGCAAAACAAGCCCGGCAGCCTAACCCCGGGCCGGCAAGTTTTGTGTGTAGAGGCCTTTAGTGATTCTGCGCCGTTTCCAGTTCGTTTTTTTATGACAAACGCTACGTCAACGGTTCACTTGAACATCGGCTTTGGCTAACTGAATTGCCCGCTCTATAGGGACTTTAGGTATCGAGTGTTTTCAGGTTATAGATATTGTTAAGGCAATAAGTAAGTTGTCTTTGGAAAACTTATTAACATTTTAAATGCAACTTGATAGGTAGGTCTCAGTGGAAATAATAGTTTTGCATATTTATTCAATTAAAGTAAAAAATACGTTTAAGTTTGCATCGTAATTTTATAAATTTATAAGATAAATCGAGAGTATGTGCGTCTATTCTACTAATATTATAAACGCGAAAGTTTGTAAGAATGGATGGATGGATGGATGTTTGTTACTCTTTCACGCCAGAACGGCTGAACAGATCTGGATGAAATTTGGCACAGAGATAGATTATAGTCTAGAATAGCATATAGGATACTTTTTGAACCGCGGGTGAAACCGCAGGGCGTAGCTTGGTATTAATATATTAATATACCTCAAAAATTATAGTTTTTTTTTTATTTTTTTATTTATTTATTTATTTATTTATTTATATCAATTGCACAAAACTTACAGTTAATAAAAACCAGAACGTTTTGAGTTAAGCTAGGTACATCACAAATAGGTACAACAAAAATCACAAATTCGATTGATATCTAAAATGGCACATTACATTTTGAATAATACTATTTACATTAGAGTAAAACAAGTCCACTATAAGTTATAAGTTGACTATAAATATTAAAGTTTGTTATTTAGTTAACTAGGCATATGTTGGTAAAACAGTTTAATTAAATGTGTACATACACTATAATTATTACGTACCTACTTATAATCAAAATGAATATAACAATAATATTATTTTATACAGTACTAAACCACACAACTAAACACAAGTGCAGCAGTCAATAAACGAATATAACCTACATCGAGTCTCATATTTTATTAACCAGGCTTCAAAATAATGAACCCCAATCTTGCTGTCTTCATCAGCTTAAAGGAAGTCGGTCTTTATTGGCACTAAATCACAAAAAGGCTCGTAAGAGTTTACAATTAACAAGTCATGTCCATTTTTAAAAGGAAAGACTGCAATTATCAATTTCTGCGTTGAAGCCTCAACGCCCACCGCCCACACTTCTGACCTCGGCCACAGGAATTTCCAACGCTTCCGATTTGCATTTATACATTATACAATCTATTGTGATCCAAGAAATACTAAAACAATTTCGGTTATAGAAATGCTTATATAAATACAGTAAAACTTTTTTTGTAACTGGCCTTGGGATTTTTTGATTATTACAAGGCCAGCTAACTACGTTAAGCTAAGTAACGCTAAGTTACTCGTAAACCAATTTTATTACTATAATGCTGTAAGCTCTACTTCAAATGTAAAATAAAACTCGTTGATGAAAATAACAATAACTCCAGTCATACATATCGTCACGCCTTTCCCCGGAGGGGTCTGGCAGAGGTGTAATACAACACCCATACTGCGCCGGACGATATTCAGTCCCAAATTGTGACAGGGGGCGAGCCTGTCGCCATACACCGGGCTCCAGTCATGTAGCAGATGACATACTAAACGCACATATGTTCACACAATAAACAAATTGGTGCGTGCCGTCGGCTGGATTCGAACCTGCTTCCTCTGGCTTGAGAGGCGGACCTTCTCCCAACTAAGCTGCCAGCGTTGGAAACAAATATTGTTTATAAATAACTTAATCCGTTTCAAAAAGACATATGCTTGGACATTTTCCTTTTAGTTTCTAGCAGTATAAATATTTGAATTTGTAAATTGTTACGAAAACAGTTCCAAAAAATCCGAAACACATAAAGGCAAGAAAGTTATTCACATATCTTCTTTGTCTTGTCCAATATCATCAAAAACAATATTATGCGTTATTGAGCGTCCGTGGGGACACGACAAGGTTCAGTGCATCTTAAGCACGTGGCTCTACGTGGGCGAACAAGTAGTACAACCGTAGTACGATCAACTCTAGCTCTATATTCATGTTAGATCTTACCATAAAGACATAAGGTTGAAACTGAAACGATGGCTCCAGGGAGAATGGAACCAGGGATACTATATCGATGTATTTGCAATTTGCGTACGCTCGATCCTTGCTTTACACCTTTCTATTTGTGTTATAAAACATTCTGGTACAATCTTATTTGTGCTACAGTTTTATAAGTACATTTTAAATGCATTTTTGTACGCTAGTCTTTGTCTCTTACTTACTTATACGTAGATAGGTGGAACCACTAATAAAAATACAAAGACCACTGTAACGTGGTGGAATAAAAATAATAGAATTAAAAATTGGATAAATTAAAGCAAAGATAAGTGGGGCTAATGATAAACAAGGTTCACGTTATCGGGGAGAAGATGAGAAAAAAGGTGCATGGTGACAAATTGCACCTTATTAAAGAGCTTGAAGAACTGAAGCTTACGGTACCTTTGAGGAAGGTGTCGCAGCTACCTAAGCGAACAAAAACTAAATTAAACCTGGATAAACTTAATAATTGAAAAATAATAGGTAGATAGATAGATAAACTCTTTATTGTTCACACCACAGATAACAAAAGAACAAGAGAAAAAATGATAAAACTTATTAAATAGTGTAACAACTGGCGGCCTTATCACTAAAAGCGATCTCTTCCAGGATAATAGAATGCTTAAGTGTCGTGCAAAGAAAAAAATGTATTGTATGTAAGTAGCTACGCTACACTACTAAATACTAGCTTCGCCAGGCGGTGTCACCCGCAGTTAAAAAGTAGCCAATTTTCAATAGTTATCAAATTTGAAATGACACGATGATAGCCTAGTTGAGAGAAGGCCCGCCTCTCAAGCTAGAGGAAGCGAGTTCGAACCTAGCTGACGGCACGCACCAATTTGTTCATTGTGTGAACATATGTATGTGCGTATTTTATGTCATTTGCTACATGACTGGAGCCCGATGTATGGCGACAGGCTCGCCCCCTGTCACAATTGAGACTGAATATCGTCCGGCGAAATGTGGTTGTTGTATTACACCTCTGCCAGCCCCCTCGGGGGAAAGGCGTGACGATATCAAATTTCATCTAATTCCGTCTTAAGCGTAAAAAAGCTACAAACACAAACTTTACTAACTAGAATTTTAGGGAAGATTTTCATGTTGTCCTACTATCCTTACTAATATTATAAATGTGAAAGCGTGGATGTTTGTTACGCTTTCACGCAAAAACTATTTGACGAATCATCATGAAACTTTGTACACATATTCTGGGAGGTACTAGAAGTAACATAAGATACTTTTTAACCGCGGGTAAAACCGCGGGGCGCATCTAGTAATATTATAAATGCGAAAGTTTGTAAGAATGGATGGATGCATAGATGGATATTCGGCTGAACAGATCTGGATGAAATTTGGCAAAGAGATAGATTATAGTCTAGAATAGCACATAGGATACTTTTTAACTGCGGGTGAAACCGCGGGCCGCAGCTTGTAAGTAATAAATATCGTGAAACAAGTTGTAGTCCTAATCAAGTCCAAGTTAAAATGAGTGACTAAATTTAGTCTTAATGACTAAATATAGCTAGTGGTTCTGTGAGCTGTAGACCTTGCGGCAGACATCTGTCCTCCTGTACAGGTCGCATTTCTCAAACGATTCTTGTGAAAACAAAATTTCAAGAGAATGGTTAAGTAGACCTGTAGAGGTAGACAGAGATCCTGACAGAGATCCAAACATAATTCAGACAAACGAAAGCGTTTTGTCGAAGCATCTATGCTTCATAGAATATGCTTCGCTTGCTAAAGCTAAATAAATAAAATTTTAATTAAAACAAAAATTAGATAAATAATTATTAAAATAAATAATAATAAAGCCTTGTTTATTTCCTTAATAGACTTGAATTATTTAACGAATATTAATTTATTTATTTTATTTAAACAAAAAAAAATATCCGGGACACTTGAACACACGGTCGTCTGACCCCAAACTAAGCAAAGCTTGTAATATGGCGGCCACAGACTGATATACATACATTTTTTTTTATATCAACAATTCAACACCCAGACATAGAACAAACACAAATGTTCATCACATGAATGTTTGCCCTAGATGGGAATCGAATCCAAGCCCCCTAGCTCAGAAGGCAGGTTCACTACCGACTGAGCCACCGAGGCAGTCAATTATTTCGAAACCTCAGCTCGTTAATATTTTACAGAGCACAAAATGCAAACTCAGATCAATCGAGAGGAAAAGATGGAACACTGCGTTATATCTCGCTGAAGCCACTTCGTTTTCAATGTGTGTGCGTGGTAATGTTGCCATGAAAAACATTTACAATTGCACGACAACTAATATTTATTCCCAAACTCTATGTTAGCCATTTCCGTTCCAAAATACAACCTTAAGAGATTTAATATTCTAAAACTGCACACATATGTAAGAGTTTAATGTTACGACTTTTTCAAAATTGACTTGTAAAAAAACCGCACAGTTTTTAAAAAGAACCTCATTATGTAGTCCTGGCCACACTTTTAATAATGCACTATGTATATTTAAGTACACGAAATTATACCATAAACCAGCGCACATAATGTCGAAATAAGAATGACCAAGCGAGTAGCGTAGTTTTTTGCGTCAATGTGTGTGCTGTGTACCTATACGACAGTAGCGTAGTTTTTGGATGGTTTATGGCTTCAATTAGATCATACGCCGTGCGCCATCTTATTCTCAAATCATCAAATAATTTAGTCAACAATATCTTGCTTTGCAATCCAAAAAACAATTCACCCAAAAACAATTACTTGTTTTACGATATTTTTATTTTCTTTAAATTTACATGTTGATTTGATTAAACAATTCAAGCTCTGTATTTAATGGCTTTATTTCGGATTTAAAATATTAGGCCTGCGACAATAGCCCGTATTGTCGCACTCAAATGGTGCTCTGTTGGATAAAACCGCTGTTAAAATATTGATAACGCGAGTTAAATTGCTATTGAAAGCTATTTGTTGCCAATAAAATCACTCATACCGTGCTTTACGATCTTGCGATTATTTCAAAACGGTGCTGGAACTGGATTGTTGCAATGTTGCACTTGCTTTGTTATAATTTAAACTAAATAATTATTATTGCCTAGTATAGACTGCGCAAGAAGGGTGGTTACGTTTATTCCGAGTGTATAAATAAAAATAATATTCGGGACACTTGCACACACGGTCGTCTGACCCCAAACTAAGTAAAGCTTTTACTATGCCTGCTAGAGACTGAATACATAATTATATATTTTTTGAAACATACTTACCATACTAAGTAGATAATTAACACCCAGACATAGAACAAACACAAATGTTCATGACATAAATGTTTGCCTTAGGTGGAAATCGAACCCACGCCCCCTAGCTCAGAAGGCAGATTCACTTCCGACTGAGCCACCAACAGATAACTATGTATTTGTATGTATGTATTGTATGTGAGTAAGTATGAATGAGGTTTCTTTGGCACGCCCTACAACCTAAGCAACTTGATTGATTTCGACATGTGAGGTGTCATTCGAATCGTCTTGATAATGGAAGTGACATAGGGTACAACATTTTGCAGCCGTGTTTATTTTTCTTTTAATAATGTTACTTCTTAATCGCTTAAAATCTAGATGATAAAAGGAACATCAGTTGCAATAGAAACTCAACTTTTAAGCATAAGTTACACAAGACGAGTCTTTTGAACGCGAGAGGCGAACACTCGTAAGCGAGAACTCTCCATGAGATTTCCTCGTGTGGCTGCTTACGTTATAATAAATACTCGCAGCAATTAAATCTAATTAATCAAACGTACAATGAAGGTGTCTGTGAAAATTGCCGTCAAAATTACCTACTGGCAAAAAGCGAAAGTCGCTCCATTTGGCAAACACGTAGGCAAACAAATTCTTGCATAGCAAGAAACTGACGCTCGCATCTAAAAAGCTATTCTTGTGTAACTAAGTTTATGACTAACTTTATAATTTTATTATTTGTATATTTTTGGTTAATAATTTTTTTTTTCGCTCTTAAGTCTTAAGCATGCCGTCTCCATTTATAGTTTTTGTGACATTTAGTTATTTTAAGTAATGTTTTATTGAATTTAATAATGTTTTAGTGTACACAATGTTAATGGACAAATAAATAAATAAATAAGCTTTAGACAACTTTCAACCTTTTTAAGTGTAAGTAACATTTATAGGGGTTTTGGCGGAAACCGAAAAGATGGTGTCGTGATTTTGTATTATTTTCTAAATCTTGTGATTTATCGAGTATTAAAGTGTAATAATGGTGGATTATTGACGTTTACCGGTTCGTCAACGTGCACGAGTGTGGGCAAATGATACAAACATTGCGAAAAGCACATTTTGTGTTCTCTACTACTAACTTTACTGGAATGGGAAAAGGGGAAAGATTCATCATCTTCATCATCATCTCATCATCATCATCCCATCATCTGTGAAAACGAACGATTAGTACTTGACACTGGCAAATGCACATGACGTGCGACCCCAAATTGCCCTGAATAGGGAATGGAGGGGGATGGAGAAAGAAAAAAAAACATTTATAAATTAGTAATTATCTACATTTTAAATATATTATCAAGACATTAACTTACGTACTCGTATATACCTTAAACGAAAAGTTCAAGTTAATTTTCGAGTGAGCTGAAGCCCAGTGCCACTATGCTAGTAAAAAATTACGCTGTGAATTCCTGTAATCCGGACCATAAACGAGGCAAGCTTGATTTACGAGAAATATCCGACACAATATTGTTAACTCCATCATAAATCGTACTTTTGCCAAAGCTTCGTGTTACTAAATTCGCATACCTATTTTACACACACGGTAATAGGGCTGCGATTTTTTTTAAAGGTTCCATAACATAACGTCATGCCTTTCCCCCGAGAGGGCTGGCAGAGGTGTAATACAACACCCACACTTCGCCGGATGATATTCAGTCCCAAATGTGACAGGGGGGCGAGCCTGTCGCCATTCACAGGGCTCCAGTCAAGTAGCAGATGACATACAATACGCACAAATGTTCACACAATAAACAAATTGGTGCGTGCCGTCGGCTGAGTTCGAACCCGCTCCCTCTGGCTTGAGAGGCGGGCCTTCTCCCAACTTAAAGGTTTAACTTTTTTAAAGGTTCCGAGTTTATGGAAAAACAGCAATGGTCGAATGATGATCAAAGGTGATTTTATAATCGCTGTGGTGTGTGGTCAATCAAATAAGTTATTCTTAACAACCTTATATTTTTCTATTTACCCGACTGCGCAAGAAGCAGGGTTATGCTTTTCAAGTGCATGTGTGCATGAGGTTTCTTTGGCACGCCCTACAGCCTAAACAGCTTGATGGATTTCGACATGAGGTGTCATTTGGAGCGTCTTGATAGTGGAAATGACAACATTTTAATCATATCCGGAGTGTCAGACAACATTTTACATTACATGTTTCATTTTTTTTTTCTTTCCGTTTGTTTTACTTTGGAGTGCAATAAAGGATGTATTGTATTGTATTTTAGTCGCAGTCTTTGTTTTTTAATGTTAGCAATTGAAAGCGCCATCAAATTTATTTCTGGAGGAACAGTTCTGACATACCACGCCCTATTTCTTCCCAAATTTATTAAAACTACTAAAGCTCATATTAAAATGAAGCACATCTCTATTCGAGTAGAGTCCCAACAGAAAGTTGTCTGATTAACATGTACTTTTGGCTCGTTTTCATTGGTTAATAACTTGGTCGCAATCCCGCGATTCTCGCGAAATAACAAGTAATGAAACCTCGGTTGTACCTCGGCCTATATTCTGCTAACGTGACATTTTGAGAATGTAACATTGTGCACCGAGAGGAAATAATAATACAGCATGCGGGTATCCCGCAAGCGGCCTTACAACAAAGGAATTCCATTGGTCGATTTGTAAGAGTCGGACTGATGCTGCGTGAGAGTAAAATGTTATCGTTTAACTGATAGATAAATCCTTTAACTCGTGGAAACGCATCGAAAACTACGTAAGCAGAAAATCACTCGCACTAAGACTAATGAATACGACTCTCGCATGCGGGCCCTATGGCATGCAAGAAACCGCACTCCAAATGATCCAGGTCAGTTTTTTTTTTTTTTTTTTTATTTGTCCGGGCACTCTATGTTACAGCTCGGCCCGCGTATCCCTCTGATTTGGCGAGTTAGTGGTCAAACGTCGACCTATACTAAATAAAAAAATAAAAATTGCGTGCCCTACCAACCAATAAAAATGAGCCAATAACTCGGCTGCACTTTCTAACTTTATGCTGAAACCAAAAGTACAAGTTTATGGGACATATTTCAATACGAGTAGTAGAATGCATCAGTATTAGCTAAATTTTATTAAAATTGAGGCAGTTATAAAATTATAGTTATTCTAGTACTATGCGCTGCGTTGTTACCTGCGGTAAAAAAATCGAAATATTAGCTGTCTCAGTTCCGAATTTCTTCCAAATCTGTTCTTCCGTTGAGCGTGAAGAAGTACCTACCAAACCAACACGCAAACATTTGTGTTTGTAGTTGAATTTGATGAATTCCAACAAACCGGATTTTTCAGAGTTTTTAATGGTTGGCTGTTTTACAATAAAATTATACTTTGTGTAACGCATAAAGTATGGGAAATAAACGAACTAAAACTTTTCCAATTTCAACTGCGAACATTTCCTCACCACGCACATTTTTGTGATATAAATCATAATTATATTAAATCATTCCCCGGCAGCTCTGCAACTGTTTTTAATAATAAAAAACCTACAGGCGAACAAGAACCTCTTCTTTTTTGGAAATTAGAAACAATCACGATGGCGTCAATCCGTCTCTTCGTTGTTGCAAGAATAAAAAAGACAGACCGACAAACACGTTTGGATAAATAATACAAGCTGCCCTACGGTTAAAAAGTAGTAGGTGTACATATGTATGTTATGTGTAAAGTGTAATGTATAAGCTACCTCCATACCAAACTTCATGCAATTTCGTCCATCTGTTTCAGCGCGTGTAGAAGCAACAAACAAACACATGCACAAATACACACACACACACATACACACACACACCACACACACACACAGAGAGAGAGAGAGAGAAACCATCGCTTTTATAGTTTGAGTAGGAAGTAGTATCCTACTATCCTTCCTACTAATATTATAAACGCGAAAGTTTGTATGTATGGATGGATGGATGGATGTTTGTTACTCTTTCACGCCAGAACGGCTGAACAGATCTGAATGAAATTTGGCACAGAGATAGATTATGGTCTAGAATAGCATATAGGATACTTTTTAACCGCATGTGAAACCGCGGGGCGCAGCTACTACGAGTATATAGCAGGAGATTGTCAATAGGGATGACCAAATATGGGAATTTAATTAAATCCTTAATTTTTTTTCATTTCATTTCGATTATGAAATCGAAAGTAACTTTGTCTGTTTCACGGCTAAACGGCTGAACGGATCTTGACGAAATTTGATAAGTAGTTACAAAATATCACGAGGAAAGTTTTTGGATACAATTTTTTGCAAAACGCGAACGAAGTCGCGGTGACAGCTAGCATAAAATATATGGAGCTTTCATTAAGCATACAAAACAGATTTCTTAGAAACATTGTTTAACTAAAACGCGGTAGCAAGCATGCATTTTATTTACCAAATTTACTTGCTCGTAACTATCTATCTGCCTTAGAAGGATTATATTGCAAAAGTTGCGTGAAAGGACGCCATGAATGCAATAAGCTCTAGCTTGAGAGCTAAACAACACTGTGTGAAAACAGTACATGAAATTTAAGAATTTTAATAAAAAATATTATACTTTGCATTATTATGTCTTTACAAAATATTGACTTAGGAATTTTTTATGAGCAAATCTCTTTTGTTATGGAAACTGACGTGGTTTTCACACATTATGATTTAAAACACGGGAATTACTCCGCAGTGCTATGCGAGACGCGGCCGCGCGCGCGCACTCGCCCTGATGAAGACCGCCGAATGCGGTTGAAACTATAGTCGGAATAATCGACTGAATCGTACGTGAGTAATTCCCGTGTTTTAAATCATAAATCTCTTTTGTTGCTGTTTTCGAAATCGGGAAATAGTTAATTTTGACATGCAGAAAATTTAGACTTTTTAAAGTAATTAATTAGTTAAAATATAGGATGTGTTAATCCAGTGTATAAGCAATCTCCATACCAAATTTCATTAGAATCCATCCATCAGTTTTAGCGTGGTAAACAGAAACACACACACACATCCACACACACTTACACACACACACACGTTTATTCACAATTTTTTGCCTTTTTGATAATAAAAGTAGGATTAAAATTCATTAAGGTACGCCATTTTCTGCAACTTAATTTTTTTTAAGTTTTCGCCAAAGTTGAAATACTGTTTTCATACTTTTGTTCAAACATACACACACATGTACACAGCCACGTTCAAAATTTCTAAGTAAACATACTAGCACAGCAACATTTAGGAATAGTTTTAAGCCACTTCTAAGTTGTTAGTTGTGGCAATAAGCATTACGGTTGCTGTAAAGTTTAATCGGTACCCACGTCGTATCGAAATTGCAAGTGAATAGCGATGAATCGAATCTGATGGCGGGTATTAGCATACTGAAGATATGGGCAATAATCGGGGCGGATAATGGATGGGAATTTGACATAAGTATAGTCGGTTAGGGAAATAAGTGATGGCTTATGTGCCTACTACTTGTAAGTATATGGTTGATCTGTATAGTAATCGATCCATTTTCACCCAGTGCTGAATGTTGATAAGTTTTCTTTAAGGTGCAGTTTTTTTTTTAATTTTTCATTTAATTTTTTTATTGAAATGTATGTTAGACTGTGAGGTATTTATTTTACATGGGCCTCTGTCACTTGCATTGTATGCAAGTTATATTGCCTGAAATAAATAAAAGTCTTAAAGAATGCCTTTTTAAAAAGAATAAGATTTGTAAGTGTTAACGTGACTCCATCAAGGGATCAAGCATTTATAAATTAGTCTTCTCTCATTTGCGTTTTTCCTATATCTCTGTAACGTCTAGATCTTAAAACTTCTGAAGCCAAAGCGTACTTTAGGTCGCTAAACAAGCGGAGTAAGTAAAATGGATTCTCTACCTTAATTTTTCATCAACATACTAAACAGGTTTTTAATTTTTTTTTTTTTAATAATATATAAATTCGGGTACGTTCACACACGGTCGCCTGACCCCAAACTAAGCAAAGCTTGTGCTATGGCTGCCAGAGACTGATATACATACTTAGATATTTTTAATTACATACTTAAATAGATATTAACACCCAGGCATAGAACAAACACAAATGTTCATCACATTAATGTTTGCTCTAGGTGGGAATCGAAACCACGCCCCCACGCTCAGAAGGCAGGTTCACTACCAACTGACCCAACGAGGCAGTATGTATTGTTTAGGAACATAAAAAAAAAAAAAAAAATTCCACACACGGTCGTCTGACCCCAAACTAAGCAAAGCTTGTACTATGGCTGCCAGAGACTGATATACATACTTAAATATTTTTACATGATTGTTTGTTTGTTTGTTTAGCGGTGCGTTTTCCGCTCTTAGCCACTTGATTGGGACATTGTGCGTGAGGTCTAACTCTCTACCTTTCCCCTTACTCCAACCAGTCCAGGTACTCCCAGAAGGTTAGCAGCCTGGTTTAGGCACATAAAGATAGACATGAAGACGACTACACGTCACGTTGAAGCAGATCTCTTCAAATACATAGGTATGCATGGAAACCTAATGGATATCTATAAATGCTTGACTTGTACGAAATCTAGAGGTAGTTCATCTAATGTCCTCGAATCCAGCGTTCGAGACGACAGCCAAGTCAGCCTGTCGTAGCTCATACATCGAGAGCCTGTCTACGGCTCATAGTTGACCAGCTTCGGAATGCAATCCGAGCATAACTGCGGTGGACGTCGGCCAGTAATTGCATTTTGTGGGTTCCAAGGACCGAAAGCAAAATCAGATTTGGAAACAAAAATTGATACACCTTTAAATTTACCTGACCCAAAAGCTTGAGGTATTTATACCGCTTTTAAATATTATCTGTAAATCTATAGATAGAGAGAGAGAGCTAGGCTCGGTAAGATTAGTATTTAAGTTTCATATTACTTTGCGAACGGTACCAAGACGTGCTATTGATTTAATTACATAGCCTTAATGTATTGTGAGCCTTGCATTATGTCATTAATAACCTATCTAAACAGTTCTTGTTGGACCGCAAGTGAAACCGCGAGCCGCAGTTATCCGTTTATAAAATACCGAGTTTTTTAAGTTATCTAGTCCTTGTTTTGTAGTTGTTTGGCATCTACTTGAAGCTAACACGTCCGATTGAACGGAACGCAAACAACTTCAGATTTCTTCGAGAACATCTCAATCGGATAAACACTATCGACGACTCAGAGTGAAGCTGAGAACCGCTATGATACCCACTCAAAGACTAGGTATGGACTTGACTTAGCGTAATTGAATAGCAAAGAAAGATGCTGTAAAAGGTTTGCGATTTTTTTTAACAGTTCAGAGTTGCCAGTAAAGTAAAAAACCCTACTAAACTCAACCCTAAACTAAACCCTTAGATAAGGTTTAGTTTTTTTTTTTATGAAGAATCGGTCGGCGTTTGACCACCAACTCGCCTGGTGTTAAGCGACGTTGTGTTCTAAGATGGAGCACGACGACCTATAAGGTACTTATTCACTCTAGCTTTGAAGTTTTGTAGAGTGAAGAAGTACAAAGACGACAGTTGAGTGAGGCGCTACAAGTGCGCTACTGCTCAAACTTTTCTTCTTTTCAAAGTCTTCGGTCTAGTATTTAGTAGCTGTAATTTGTGATAATTATAATACAATAAGTTTACAAAGATTTGTACAGTAAATGTAGGTACAGAAAATTTAATACGTTTCGGAGAAAGCCTTTCAAAGATGCAATTTTAAAACATGAATCGCAAATCTATAGCCAGAATCTAGGTTTGGTTCTTGCATCGTATTGCTACGAGTATAAAAATGAGGTGCCCAAACCCAACCGCGAGATTAAACGGCGCCATGCGACACCGGGGCACGCCTGCCACTGCCATCCTCTAAAATATTGCTCCACATTCAAACGACATTCAACTAAAATATTACCTTCCTTTCAAAACGGACACTTCAATAGATAACTGAGAAAAGCCACGTCCAATACGGAGAATTATTTCAACAATTTCGACACTTCTCGAGTTAAACTAACGAGACAACCCGAGCGCGCTAGTTATGTCTATTCTTTTAAAACTGTGTAGAAAAAATGTCGGGAAAGATCGAAAATAAGAACAAAAGCACTAATTCCGCTCGGAGTTATCGATAGTTTCGCGTCAGCTCGATTCGTAGCTTTGTTACGACGACACACAAGAGAAATGTCCGACAAATTGCGTCGTGCGAGAGAGGCACAGCTTGAATACAATCACAGTGGAATGCAGTAAATAAACTGCACACTGTGATTCAATTTGTCACTTGCATACGAGTACAGGTTTTGCTTTGATTTCATTTTGCATGCACAAAGTAGCTCCAACAATTTTTTTTCCCTTTTTAAACGCCTTCACGCCTTTTCCCGCAAAGGGGCTGGCAGAGGATTTACAGCACCCACACTTCACTGGACGATATTCAGTGCCAAATGTGACAGTGGGTAAGCCTGTACCGGGCTCCAGTTGTGTAGCAGATGACATTATCGATTAGAGCAGTCTTAACATAAATTATACTGCTACATTGTCATAGGTGTCCATAATTTATCATGTCATGCACCCTTGGTCTAATTAACTGTCATTGTACCTACTGTCATTTTTAATAATGCTAAAATGAATGAAGAAGGATAGAGTTATGCTGTGTTCGAACCCAGCTTATTTGCCTTGATAGTTATTTTATAAAAGGCTGGGTACAATAACAAAGTGGCCGTCGAAGTTAGCGGAAAAATTTCAACAACCCCCAACAATTTTTCAAACTTGTAAACGAGGAAACGAGAGCGCGACTTTCCGAAGACGCTTATCCATCTTTGTATTAAAATTCTTCAACAGTTTACTGATCAGTTCTTTTTAATTTTCAAGCTCGAAGTCAGTCACGATCAAACTTTAACTTTCTTGGCATACTTTCGGCTTAAGTATTAAAAATGTAAAAGAATATCAAAAGTTGCCAAAAGTAGCAAACCGATAAGAGCCGATAATTCCGATGATCATTAAAATGCAAAGAGCTTTCTCTGTCATCCTTTTCTTTATGCCTCTTTTGGAGCAATGTAAGGCATGGCTACATGAGACGTTGAAAGGGAATGTCCTTATACGCTCTTTCAAATAAATCTACAGAGTAGTCGCGAACCATGAGAGAGAAATGGACTACAAATTGCGTTCGCCTGAATGCGTTGCGTCCCACATGTCTGATCCCGACCGGCGACCCGACCACCACGAGTCCACTGGGAGACTAATTCTCGTTAAATTGCTTTGCGCATCTCTGATTTTGCTTTAATGTTTGTACATACAAATACAATATTAATAAATCTGGTGAGCACTGATAGAGCAAATTCAAAAAAATGTAAGCATTGAAAGGGTTATCTTTCTAACAGCACTTTAGCTTACGTCACAATAATTCAGTTTTTCACGTAATTTTGTAGGAAGTCCAAACATATTTATTTTAGGCCCTTATCAAATATCAAAATGTCGGAACATTTAAATACTGACTCTAAACGGTGGAATTGCCAGGGACCGAAATTACGACGCCATAAAAACGTGAATTTTCTTTTAATTCGCAATTTTGTGTCAAGGAATTGCTACTCACAATAAAACATGGTGAGCTGTTCAGTCCTATCGTACAGTACACAGTGCCTACATAAAATAAACCAGCAGTTACTAAACTTTGAACAATTTTAGACTTGATCTAATTCGCGCATATTACCTGTTTAAAAATGACGCGTGGTGACGATAGCTATCCATAGCAACTTGCAAGCTTGTACTTTCAATTGCGCATCTCGGTGGTAGTGGGAGTTGTTCTACTGTCTGTGCTTATATTTGGTGTTTAAGGGGAGCATTAAAGTTTCCTTTAATGTGTTTGCAGAAAATTAACGTCACACCTAGAGCGGAGTGCTAAACGTAAAAAAATAATTCATGACCGATAAAACAGATTCTTACATAAGATGGCACTTGAATCCGAAGTTGAATTTTGTGTTTTTCTGCGAACGAGAATAAATAGCGTCATTTTTCTCTGAGAACAGCGACGAAACATTATGAAATCACATAAATGAAGTTTATGTATAATGTAAAGGCATCTTTACAGAGGAAACTAAGATATTTCAAGTTGGTTTCTAAAAACTAGTCTGAAAAACTAGCCGGTGGGCTAAGAAAGTACACAATAGTACCAAGCTGGGATTTATTTATTTTTAAGCATTATTTCGTTACTTATTTGCATGCTTATAAGAGAAAATTATACGTCACTATAATTTACTACTACGTTATTATAACTAAATAATAATAATAATAATAATTAATTAAATAATGGCCTGAGTTGGTAGGTAATATTAATTGAACTATTTTTTTTAAGAAGTTGTTCATGAAAATTAAAATTCAACATTTCACGGCAGAAAACCTTTAGCTAGCTCAGCTTTAGAGAGTTAGTAAGGGTTTTCTCTCCCACTGGGGGCCAAGTACCTAGTCATTGTACATGTCGACTGCCTCGGTGGCTCAGTCGGTAGTAAACCTGCCTTCTGAACTAGGGGGCGTGGGTTCGATTCCCACCTAGGGCAAACATTCATGTGTTGAACATTTGTGTGTGTCCTATGTCTGGGTGTTAATTATCAATTTAAGTATGTATATAAAAATATAATTGTATGTATATATGATATGATATGATATATATGATATATATGATATGATATCGGTCTCAGGCCGCCATAGTACAAGCTTTGCATAGTTTGGGGTCAGACGACCGTGTGTGCAAGTGTCAATAGTCTTTTAATGTTAATTATTTTATATATTGTCTACAAATCAAAAGCTCTGAACAACAATTTTTACCATTTATTTAATATTATAACTTACCTACAAAGAAAAAACCAACTTACCGTTTTAGCATCTCTATAAAATCTCCATCCTTTGCCGCCATTTCTTACAACTTCTAAAACACTATAAAATTATACTGATCAATAATCCAGTGGTGCTAACACGGTATTTATAGCTAGAATCTCAACATTTTCATTTCCACATTACCATACAGGCCAGCTGCTAGCCAGGACTCTCGCCGACGGCAAGGTATAACCGAGTATAGGCAAGGATTTAATTACTACCTGACCCTAATAATATTAAATCTGGCGTACTCCGTAAACATGTTAAAACCTCGCTTCATATTTGTTGGTTTAGGACCCTCTATCTTAAAACCTGAAGTTTCCTTTACAAACTGCTATATCGCCACCCTTAACATAATCTCTTGAACTTAACCCATTGTCATAAACTGGTAAACTTAGACGACACTTTGTTGATGGTGAATGTTAGCAGACTTGAATAAAAAGATAAGAGCGGAATGAGAGTCAAATTCTCTCGGATCATTGAAGACGGTTGCGATACTACTTACGTTGGGACCTTTAAAGCTGTTTAAGTGAGAGTTATTTTTACTCGACTAGTTCTACCCAAAATAGCAGATACTTTTCCACGAGCCTGTATGTAGGTCACAAAGTAAGTGTTTGTGTACTTAAAAATAATAATATGTCAAGTCGTTTAGACTACGAAATAATAAGAAACGTAGTAACGTTTCTGTTTATTTCGTAGTCTAAACGACTTGACATATTATTATTTTTAAGGGCACGGTGTCTTTATATTATTCGAAGTGTCGTAGATTACATTTTTATTTGCTGTCAGATTTCTTGTATTTGGTTTTACATACATACATACATATAGTCACGCCTTTCCCCCCAGGGGGCTGGCAGAGGTGTAATACAACACCCACATTTCACCGGACGGTATTCAGTCCCAAATGTGACAGAGGGCGAGCCTGTCGCCATACACCGGGCTCCAGTCATGTAGCAGACAACATACAATACGCACAAATGTTCACACAATGAACAATTTGGTTTTACGAACAGGTGTTCTCTACTATATCTATTTATATATGTATTTATCTTCTTGTCAGGTTTCTGTCTATCAAGACAGGTTTTTTTTCCATCAAATGACGCAAAGTTTAGTGTAGACAGAATATCGTGTCTTTTGTGTCAAGGTATGAACGCTGCATTGAAAAGGCTTGTGCGGTTGGTTTGTTTTGTGTAAAATGTCAAAGTGAAGGAAAGAGCGCGGCTGGGCGCAAATTGTGTTGACGCAGTGACCGCAGCGGCAAATGTGCGGGACTTAAACAGAGCGGTGAAACCGTGTATTAATTTCATCAGTTACTAAGCTTACCAGATTTGGTTAAAACATTAGATAAGTTTCAAAGTTCTGTCCATCAAAGGTCGATACCGCAGCTACAAGTGTTAATAAAAACCAGTAGCACATACAAATTTGCTGTAAACGAACGAATTAATAAATAAATCCTACTAAGTAATATTATAGACGCGAAAGTTTGTAACAATCGATAGATGGATGGATGGATGTTTGTTACTCTTTCACGCCAGAACGGCTAAACAGATCTGGATGAAATTTGGCACAGAGATAGATTATAGTCTATAGGCATAGGAGGGTTATATAGGATATATATATAGGATATATATATACTTTTTAACCGCGGGTGAAACCGCGGGGCGCAGCTAGTAATAAATAAATAAATTCAAAACACTTGCACACACGGTCGCCTGACCCCAAACTAAGCAAAGCTTGTATTATGACTACCAGAGACTGATATACATACTTAGATATTTTTAAGTACATACTTAAATAGATATTAACACCCAGACATAGGACATACACAAATGTTCATCACATGAATGTTCGCCCCAGACGGGAATCGAACCCACGCCCCAAAGCTCGGAAGGCAGGTTTACTACCAACTGAGCCACCGAGGCAGTCAACTTTAACTTCATTTGATTTAACTTGATCTTTTTACTTTGCTTTTATCAGCAAGAGCGATTAATTTTTCAAATTGTAATCTTACTAGTAAAAAACAAAAAAAAAAACAATTGTACTTCAAAATTACCTTCATCCGATCACCCTACGTTTAACATAGCTTACATCATTATATAAAATACCGCTTAGCTCACATACTCGTATGTAGTAATATTTATTAACTTTTGTATGGTAAACGTTGCTCATCAAACACTGCATTGCGCGTACAGAACGCCCGTCGCCCATGTCAGCCTGACCCAGTGTGACGATCTCGCGAAACGTGTAACCCGGCTCTGAAGTAGCGTCCGGGTGGTCCACAGTCCCACTCAAAAACAATTCTAGTGAAGCCGTCATCCGCTGGGATAAGCGGACTCATTATTCACTAAAAGCCCACGGCGTGCTCGCCTGGGTAATTGGAGGCTTTGTTCCTTTGCGCTCGGCTTTGACGCTGGACTACGGAGCTCGCGGATTGTTATTCACACAATCAACGATGTACACGGCCTTAAATCCTTAGATTAATCTGACATTTGAGGTACGGATTGTTTGAGGGCGGTGGCGGTACTTTTTGCAGTGTCTTTAATTTTGGGTTACAACCTCGGTGTAAAAATTAATAACTTGCTAAAAAAACAATTTATGCGGAATTTTTTTATGCAAGTTCAAATAAATTGTAAGCTTACAATGTTCTCGAAAAATATGTTGCAGGACAAAGTACCTAAATGTCTAATCGAGTAAATGGAACATGGATGGTTCAGGACTAGTTTCAAGGCATTGAATTCGATTTGCATGGATCGTGGGAATCTATTGACTGCACCTATCTATTAAATTCACTTGATCATGCATACAATATCAAGGCAGGAGGAAATATCAATTTCATGATATAGCTATTAACAGCTTAGGTATAATTATATAAATATGGTGTTTATGGGCGTTTTTCAAAAGATTTTCATAAGATGTACGAGTACATTCACGAATATATGGCGTCAGAAACTTTAGTTCTGTTTTTATAATTTATTTATGTACGTACTTGAGTAAACGGCGTATTTATTTAATTATTACATATTTAACTTACTAAATGTATTATTATGTGCAACCTAACACTCATTAGTATTAATATATCATAAAAACAAACGGCAACAAAGTGTAAAATCTTCATGTCCCACCTGCATGATTAGAATTTTAAAGTCTCAGAAAAAATTACTCACATGAATTAAATAGCGCCACTATTTTATATTCTGTAGACAAATGTTGAACTTGTAAATACGATTTAGAGCTCTATAATGTCGTAATTGAGCTTTAGCTAGCTCAAAATACTGTTTATGTGTTGTCCCAGGAATTCGGCAGAACCGGATTTCCGGCAATAGTCACGATACTTTTGTTAATACTTAAACAAAATATTACTCTAAACTATGGTTATTTTTAGTTTTTGGCAATATTAATCTTGTCTGTGGTATAATCGCCATTTTGAAATATTTCTCATTGTTGTCCAGATTTATTTTCTTCTATTTAAAGGTAGAATAACGACCAAATTCTAAGTTTCAAAATTCAGCTGCTGTTACAGTAAAGATTTTTAGATGTAAATGCAATTCTATTTCACACTCATTTTAAGAAGTATCATTTTAAAGATGTTCGCCGCTGCAGGCTCGTTATTCCGAGCCCGCGGCGTACACGCCCCAATCACAAATTTACATTTGCAACTGTCACTTGCAATCCTCACACAACTTACAACCTTACTTACATGTCTTTAGAATGTTATGTAACAAACTGAAAGTTGGTAAATTTTGCTTTTAATAAGACAGCTTCTTTGCTATCCGAGGTCTGCCTCATTTAAAATGATATAATTATGTCTCGGCAGCGAGACATCTTGCATTACATACAACAGCGGTGTCCTTAATAGAAAGTATTTTGTTTTATATACAGCACTTGCTCCTGAAAAAATATCTAAGTGTGTATCTACTACTTCGTAGATACACGTAGATACCCTTTGAAAATCTGTCTACGTGTAAAAAGTAGCTGTTATAGTATTTGTGAAGGGTTTGTCAGTAATTCTCAAAACACGGAATTGTCTCACAGACGCATTTGGCCCAGTTGACCCTACCTACGTTTTACACGTTTCTAACGTAGCGGAATGCAAAGATAACTCATATTTGATGGAAATATTAAGGTAAGCTCCCATGTAATAACGTAGTTACGCATCATGTTTTTCTTTTGGCTGCCAAACATCGGTGATTTTATAAGAATATTTCTTTTTGATGTTGGAAAAAAGTGGTAAAAGTGAGTAACCACATGTTTTATTCCATGTAAATAAAAAGTGAACTGTTTTTCAAAACATTTTGCACATCAAAAGTATGTAAATTTTAAGGACCAAAAAACTTCAACAATAATTGTTAAATATAAATATAATGCCTGAAAAAAAACACCAAATACTTACAGAAAATTTAAATGCAACTAGATTATTTTGTGGAAACTGACTTAGTTTTCATACTCGCATAGCACTCTATGTGACGCAGCCGCGCGCGCGCACTCGCCTTACTAAAGACCGCCGAAAGCGGTTGAAACTATAGTCGGAATAATCGACCAAATCGTACGTGATTATTTTCGTTTCATAAAATCATAATGCATTTAGATTAGCTATTAGCAAATACTATGCTTATTTTACCTCTAATGTAGACCATCGCTATAACATTTATTAAATTTAATTGTACTTATAGTTATGTGTATACACTATAGTAGGTATTTCAGTCAACCATTGCAAGATTTATTTTGATATATTTATCGTAAACAACAGACACTTCGAAAGTAAATTTTCAAAACAAACAGTTTTAAACTTGAACATAAAACTTGATCAAGATTAAGCCTTAGTAATAAAGCATTTTCAAATACAAAGTTTATTTGATTAGATTTTGTACGAGAGCTCTTTAGAATCAAAGCCGAGTTTAATACCTGAAAGTTTTTAACATTTTTAAGTATTACATTAAAATTTACACAAAAAAAAAACGAAAGCACTCTAAACATTAGAATCATGTGTCTTGAAGATAATCATCAAACGTTAATCACTTTGATAAGATCTTACTAAATATCATAAATCTTACATACTCGTACCTGCTTAAATTGATTTTCTATCTCATTATTCAAGCATTCTATGACTTCAAATACCTAGTTAAATATTGAGAGCAGCGCATAAAATTCATAAATTCAAGAGCCTGATGTCATTCAGCTCTAAAAGGCAATGCTGTCCATGAATATTTTGACCTAACACTAGTCCATTTTCTAAGAAATCCATAAAAAGTATGAATAATATTGTAATGTATTGGAAATCATGGGGAATTAGCACCTATTGGCGAATCCGTCAGCGTTTCTTAGAATGGGCAGTTGGTCAAGTGTAAAATCTAAGATTTTGTTTGGAGTTCCAGCCTACGCAAGAAATCATGACCACAAACATTTCTGGGCAAAATAAATGTAAAGCAAAGTTTAAAAAACCGACTTCCCATCCTGTAATTCTTTACCCATGTAAACAATTTTTAGACTTTTGTTGATATTTTAAAAACTGCTTGACCAATTTCGATAAAATTCATATGGGACTACCTCTAAAGTATGATATCTCTCAAACAAAAAGTAATATCAAATTGGTTTACCCAGTCAAAAGTTATGAGGTAATAAACATAAAAAGTGCAGTCGAATTGAGAACCTCCTTCTTTTTTGAAGTCGGTAAAAAATCTAAGTAGAAATTCACATATTATGTCACTATTCAAATTAGGTCCGAGCATGTGCTCTGCGCTAATTGATCAGCTTCCTTGATTGATGGTAAGCTACTGACTTTTATCGAAGTAGATCACGAGCGTGAGACGTGAATGATCCTGTGTTATAAATAAATCGAATCGGAAGCGATGATAGCCTAGTTGGAGAAAGCCCACCTCTCAACCCAGAGGGAGCGGGTTCAAACCCAGCCGACGGCACGCATCAATTTGTTCTCTGTGTAAACATATGTGCGTGCAGTATGTCATCTGCTACATGACTAGAGCCCGGTGTATGGCGACAGGCTCGACCCCTGTCACATTTGGGACTGAATATGGTCCGGCAAAGTGTGGGTGTTGTATTACACTTCTGCCAGCCCCCTCGGGGGAAAGGCGTGACAATATGTTATGTTAGAAATAAATCCTGTGGAAAAAGCAAATGTACAATATCACCTAATACGACAAATAAATAAGTATCTATTTTTATGTGTACCTACATTTATACTCCTTGAAAAAATCGGACCTTCTAAGTAGGTATATAAGTATAATAGCAGGTGACCTTACCTAATACCCCTAGGCTACCCTCTAGTTACATAACCCGTCTACATTACTAAAATAACGCGTAGGCGAGATACATTTAGATTCTAATCCAACCATCTAAATCTTGTTATAGCCTCTTCCCTTCGCCCTAAATCACAGTTTAGTAATATCACCTCACTATTTCGCAAATCCACTCAGACTTTGATCCGCGGCTTGAGCCTGGGTATCTCCTGGTTAACATAATTGAAACTTAATATAATACCCATTCATCCATTGAATCTCCTTGTTCTTGTATAACAGAGATTGGGTATTACGCTTCTGGTAATTGAGCGAGTTGCAAATGGAGAAAACTTTTTGGGAGCTTCTTTTATTCATGAGTTTATGACACGTTCTCTTCACAATTTTGTAGGTAATGCTAAAAATACAACATAACATTTCATACACGCCTTTCCCTTGAAGGGGCTGGCAGAGGCGTAATTTATTGATTTATTTATGAAATCAGAAATCAGTTACGTTATGTTATGTTACAACACCCATACTTTGCCGGACGATATTCAGTCCCAAATGTGACAGGGGGCAAGCCTGTCGCCATACACCGGACTCCATTCATGTAGAAGATGACATACAATACGCACATATGTTTACACAATGAACAAATTGGTGCGTGCCGTCGGCTGGGATCGAATCTGCTTCCTCTGGTTCAGATTAGGGCCTTCTCCACTATACATAGGCTATCATTACTTATAATGACCAAATATTATAAATACATAGGTTTTTTTTTTACAACAGACTAGGCATGCGTTTGACCACTGACTCGCCTGATGGGAAGCGTCGACGTGATCGAAGGTGTAACACGCTTGCCTAGGAGATACAAGGAGATAGGTACAAGGTCTTTGCAGCACTCTCTGTTCGTTTTAGTCAATTCTACACGACTCAAGTTTTCACGACTGAACTAATCTTGTTGCAATCACACAGTACAACACAATTTCATAAAAATCTGTTTTCTACGTCACAATTAAATTACTCATAGATAATAAAACATTTAGTACTCAGTAGAAGGCTGGCCTTGTCGCCTAACCCTTAGGTTAAACTACCTCCAATGCTCTAAAATGAAATAAAGAGTCTAACATCCCTCCTTCCATCCATCCATCTATTTTGGCCTTTCATTTTATAGCAATATGACACCTAGATACAAGCAAAAGTTTTACTCGTTCGATTTTAAACACAATAGCATGATCAAGACAAGTTAACAACCGAGTTAAGTCTTAAGTAGATTTAATAATTAAACACTGTCGCATCCAGCCGGCCGGCAAGGTAGAGCCACTGGGTAACATTTGTTACATGCCTGCTAAGTTTCACCGCAGAATACTTAAAAAGCTTTTAGAGAAATAAAGTGCGTCTAACAGCTATTAGTCAACGTTAGTTTCACTAGACGCTGTTATTAGCCTATTAGACGACGAAGTACGGCGGTATCATTAGACTCGGCTAAGAAAATTAAACGAGCTACATCCCAGAGACGTCTGTACTTTAGTAAGGTAGCTTTATTTACACCCGCCGTACGTGTAGGTGATTAAAGTTCTTGTATAATTTCTGCTACCTCGCGTTTTAATTCGCTTTATGTTTGCATTAGGATCCCGTAATTTTAACCGCTATAAGTACTAACGCGGTAAGTACTAATAAATTTTCTTAAACAAAAACCAACTTATGTTTTAATAAAGGGGAAATGCGTTACGATATGCTGTTATGTTTAGTGGAAATGGGTTGATTTGTTTGTTTGTTAGGCGTCTCCCAAACAGACGCGGCCTGCGGTGGCGGCCAATGCAAAAGCCCATTGGCCGCTACCGCAAGCGGCGCTCTTATTACTCAAGTGATCGTCATGAAAATTTGCAGACACGTTGTCAGAGAGTACAGAAAATAAAGGTAATAC
This sequence comes from Peribatodes rhomboidaria, assembly GCA_911728515.1. Classification (NCBI taxonomy): domain Eukaryota; kingdom Metazoa; phylum Arthropoda; class Insecta; order Lepidoptera; family Geometridae; genus Peribatodes; species Peribatodes rhomboidaria. The sequence continues at coordinate 8,141,216 of OU452168.1, forward strand.
GATCCATCTCGAAAAAATTAACGGTTCCTTTGGGAACGCGGGTGAAACGGCGAGACGCAGCTAGTAATAATAAATAAGCCAACATTTCAATCCTCTTACAAAATTTCTTTCCCATTTATTGTGTTAGTGTAATGTGACTTGCGACGTATCGCGTCATTCTATAAATAGTATTTACCTTTAATATCTACAATAGATCCTTTTAAGTCATTGTCCTTACATCAAAGTTGGAACAATAAGACAAAAATCCATTACCGAATTACCTAAGTCACTGGATCTCTGAAAAAAATGTCAGAAGTAAAAATGACCTCCAGAAATAATAACCTTTATTTAATAGACAGACCAAATAATTCAAAGGTTTTATGGCAGCCAAAAAAACCCCAATAAGTCACTAATGTTAAATAATTTATAAATTCGTGTAAATCACACAATCTATAGGTATAATAATTACGTTGTAAAGAGGTAACGATTGTAAGTTTGTCACTGGTACAATTTTAAAAATTCTCTCACAATTTGACCTTTCGCGAAATGGACCAGTCGCTATTTTGACCGATCGCGATTTCGACGGTTTTTCAGTCACTTGACCAATTATGAATACGACGAAACAAAATAAAAAACTACACAGCCAGTGAGTGCCATAGACTATAAAACGCGAGCAAAACCGAATAGGAGTTGACCTAGTTTTCTATAAATTAACTAAACAAACTAAAACATGAATAACTTAAAACACTGCGACGTCATTTCACATAAATCAAAACGAACTGATTGAATTCTGTTCATGGATTAGATGTTCTTTGAAACTGTCAATCGAAGTACCTAACAATTAATCACTAAAGCTTTACAATGATATAATTGATAGTCTTAGACTTGAAGTTCTGATTTAAATTTAATATTCATGATTCTACGCCTAAGCAAGGTTTTAGATTGAATTTGAAACTAAGCCTATACAGAATGAGTTAATTCTATGTGCAGTCATCAGTAAGAGCTATTTCGTAGCATTCATTGCCTTAATAATAGCTTTAATTTTGATGTTGTACTGAAGGCAGACAAGTCTACATTGCCGTTATTAATGTACTTTCATAGACTACGTAGGTAGAAAATATTCTTGGTTCTAATATGATGCTTAGCTAATAAAGATCTAATAGCGGATGTAGTAGGTAGATAGAGGAATTAATTTCTAGTATTGCTTTGTCTAAGGTCTTGGTCTCTCTTGTCTTTGTAATTGCTTTGTTACCTTACTAAACTTGAACTCATTCGATAACTTTTGTGGTTAGCATTAAGTACCTGAAACAAAAGTGAAATGTAATTAGTAAAAGATTGTTTTGCGCAAGAAGGAGAGTTATGTTTTACGAGTGTATGCATGTATGAGGTTCTTTGGCACGCCCTAGAGCCTAAACAGCTTGATGGATTTCGTCATGACGTGTCCTTTGAATTGTCTTCATAGTGGAAGTGACATAGGGTACAACATTTTGCAGTCGGGTTTTTTGTTTTTCTTTTCATAATGTTACTTGTTGTTTTACAGAGGAAGCGGGTTCGAACCCAGCCGACAGCACGCACCAATTTGTTCATTATGTGAACATATGTGCGAATTGTATGTCATCTGCCACATGAATGGAGCCCGGTGTATGGCGAAAGACTCGCCCTCTGTCACATTTGGGACTGGATATCGTCCGGCGAAGTGTGGGTGTTGTATTACACCTTTGTCAGCCCCCTCAGGCGTGACGATATGATTTATGTTGTTTTAAATAACCATGATGAAAGCACTCATCGCTAAGACACGAATGAACTATTGCAATACATGCAAAATTGTCACGATGACAATTGGATAGGAATTAGGTAACTCATGCATTGTATACGTATTTTCGCAAAAAATCATCACAGTTTCGATACGTATAAAGCCCCTAGCATAAGCGGTACAATAACACTCAAATTACTAAAGCCTGCCAATAAAAATTTAGATTACAAACGCGTGTCTCTCTGTTTACCAGCTTGATAGCTCTTGGGGTAAAACAGTCCAAGCCATTATATTTTTATAGGCGCCATAAAGCATGTCCGCGTTGTCGCACGACCACGCAGCGGGGTCTATGTGACGGGCGGTGGGCAGCCGTGGGCGGGCGGGAGTGGATTTGATGCGCTGTTAACGGTACTATAAAGGAAGAAACAATATCTGAACACCTTGGTTGTCAGTGCATTTTTATTGCGGCTTTGTTTAATGAAAGTTGGGAAATGAGAAAGTGCAAACTTGATCGTTTTTTTTAAAATAATGAATAGTAATATCATAGGTCTGATAATATTTCTAGGCGCTTATCGGTGTGTTTGGCAGCCTACTATCTTTCAACACATCGTCTCTTAACACTAGAAAACTTTTGAAAAATCGCTTAGCCTAATAACTTTAAAATTTAGAAACGGTAAGTATTTCCGTAGAAATTTTAATAACTATACATTATGGTATGGCACTAAAGGAATGAAAGCAAAACCAATTATTATTATGCATTTTACACGTAAATATTTTTTTCTACAAAAGTTTAAAAAACCACAATATGTAGCCAAGCCGGAAGTCGCTAGAAACTAGTTTCTTTCTAGATGGTTTCTATTTTTAAACGGGTTTATTTAGCTTCACCTGTACCTTTCTAATTTTATTCAGATCTTGCAACAGTTTATTCAAGGACTTCTATTAAACATATTTAAAAAATATATATGTATATTAACTGATTCTCATGAAACTTTGCACACACATTTAGTTCCTGTGACAATGCAAGATTATAAGACTAAAACTGTTCAACTTAAAAAAAAATCTGTTTTTTTTTGAACTAGCATCAGCTAGTTTTAACATTTTTTAAATCAAACTACAGCCCATACCAATTCACGATATACCCAATCCTACTAATATTATAAACGTGAAAGTTTGTATGTATGGATGGATGGATGGATGGATGTTTGTTACTCTTTCACGCCAGAACGGCTGAACAGATCTGGATGAAATTTGGCACAAAGATAGATTATAGTATAGAATAGCACATCGGACTTTTTAACCGCGGGTGAAACCGCGGGGCGCAGCTAGTATACAATATATCCAATGGGACAATAACATCCATAAAATTTCATGTTTCATTTGAAAAAGTTAAAAAAATTACTAAAAGCACGATCCGATTTCATTCGCTTCCAACTCAAACCTACTTAGAGCTGGTTAATAAATTGACACCAACCACCTGATAAAATAACCACTCACAACCAGGACCAGCGGCATAAACTATTTCTAATACTTACTTCAATAAAACATTAGCAGGTGTTCTCACAAATAAAGCGTATAACGTACTACGGATAAAGTGCAGGCGAGCAGAAATCTGAAATAACTGTAGTGATTGTGGAGTAAAAAGGCTGTAAAAATAGCGCGTACGAAGCTTTTCAATAAAACCGCTGGCGTGAACCGGCTATTGGTTTTCTTTACGCTGCTGCACTGTAATTTGAGCAGATACGTCGACCCAACTAACATGCGAATATGAAACGTACAGTTTGGAAATGTTTGTAGGGCCGGACAGTTTTGGGTCGGATTGCTCTTTTGGTCCGGAAATTGTCAAGTTTGCTCATTTACCTACGTTATGTAATCTACGTAGGTATTTTTCATAAATCATGCATAGTATCATCAAAATTTGCCTAACGGAAGCTTTAGGTTGGCAAAATTATGAGATTATGAAATTAAAAAAAAAGACAATAAACTAACAGTTCCGTGCTAGTTGCACGGGAACAGTTATTTTTTTAGTTTTTAAAATTAGCCTTTAGAGGTAACAGTTACACAAATTTCACGGGTAAAATATATCTCCAAATTTAATTACATCGAAATACGCTGTGCCGTTTCAGCGTAAACAAATGAATATCCTACTCCTACTAATATTATAAACGCGAAAATTTGTAAGAATAGATAGATGGATGGATGGATAGATGTTTGTTACTCTTTCACGCCAGAACGGGTGAACAGATCTGGATGAAATTTGGCACAGAGATAGATTATAGTCTAGAATAGCACATAGGATACTATTTAACCGCGGGTGAAACCACATAGGATACTAAATCACCGCGGGTGAAACCGCGGGGCACAACCATATACAAACTTACAAACTTTCGCATTTGAAAATAGGTCTGAAGTGGACTGGTAAACGAATTCAGAAAACCAATTTTAAAGAACCAGAAAAAATATTCTACCTCTGAAAATTTTTGCAAGCATTTCCAAATCAAACTTTAATTTCACTTGAAATTCTTTATGAAAATATACGTACATTTTAGTGTAAGCCAAACCATTTAAAATAAAAATTATGACAGCTGTATTTGGGTCGTAAAAAACCAAATTAGACAAATAAACACAAAACCTCATAAGGCACTTTTACGACTGTTGCACTCTCTAAACACCGACTAATTAACTTAAAGACTTCTTCGGCTTTTTGTAAAGCATCGACCTGTCTCACATTCGATGAGATTTCAATATAATGACCATAAAACTTTGTAATTGTTTTTATATTAACTCGAAAATGGTTATGCAAGTGGATAGATAAACAGCTCGAATGATCAATTTATTAAATATTAATTGTATGTCGTATAAAATGGACGCCGTTTGAGAAATGATTGATGGGGTTTCCCAACTTGTTGCATCTAATTATCATAAAAAGTTTTGAGAGATGGATGACGGAATCAAAGACAGCTGTGTTGGTTTTCAGTTTCCTTATTTTGTAAGCGTGGTGGCTTTGGTCATCGTGTGTTTTCACGCTCGTTCATATGGCGCGACTAGTTCTCGCGAACGGGATTTTACGCTATGACCATTGTCATCACGCTTAGAAAATAAGGCCCCAGCATCCCTAGCATGCGCGCGTGACAAAATTCTTCTCATCACTTTTTTGCATGCGAGAACGTGACAAGGCTATGTGTAAACATATGTTTGTCTCTATAAAAAGAGCCGACATACCTTTGTCGCGTTGCGCATGTTAGGCCTGCAGGGCTTACAATATTTTCTTAAAACAATACTACTCAATAATGTAGGCTTACAATGTTTTGCACTGGTATTTTATACGTATCTGCAATTCACAAGATTTTTGATAAACTTTCAGGATTTCTTTCTTCTAAACAAACGTGATTGTCCTAGACCACATCATCTTGCAAGATGGCGATCAAAGAGCATCGTTTGTAATATCACACTTTATGCCCTCACCGAACGCTAAGCAACCGTAAAGACCTCAATATTATAGGTTTAAATAGACCAAATAATTGGACATACAAATTTTCCACTTTCTGCACCCCGCGGTGTTATCTTCAGTTAACAAGTAACATTATTAAAATAAAAATAAAAATCCAACTGCAAAAAGTTGTACCCTATGTCACTTCCACTATTAAGACGATTCAAATGACCCCTCACATGTCGAAATCCATCAAGATGTTTAGGCTCTAGGGCGTGCTAAAGAAACCTCAAACATACATACACTCCAAAAACATAACCCTCCTTCTTGCGCAGTTGGGTAAAAAGTAGTCTATTTATAATGTTTTAATCCAGGATATAAGTAGTCTTGATATCAAATTTCATTAAAATCTGTCCACCAGTTTAAATGTAAAGAAATGAACAAACCTACCAAACATCCACACACAGACAAATTATCGCTTTTACAATAAAAAAAATATTAGGATTAATTCGTGGGATGACTTAATCCGTGGGGTGACTTGATAGCCAGTGGTCAGCCAAAATCTAATTTCCAAAAATCGTCTTTCGCTTACGAAATGCAGCGTTGGTTATAAAATGTCTCAAACATTTACCTAAAAAATAAAAAAGATCGACCATATGTATGCAACATAGAGTACTGTGGTGTGTAAAGCGTCAAACAGACAGAGGCGGCCTGACAAGGCGGCCTACAGTCACTGACTGTCAGCCGCAGCTCCAACCGCGGCGACAACACACTGCCGCGGCCATTGACAGAGGCGGCCGGAAGCGTCAGCAGTGTTGCCACATTGGGTTTTGAAAAGGCCTAGTTGGACAAGGTAGAACGGGCTAGATATACCAAATTTTAGCATCAAAAGTGGTGCTAGAAAAAAGAGACTAAAAAATAAACACTTTTAACGGGGGAAAATCTGCATTTTGTGTTCGCATTTACATAGGTATATTTCGGGCAATTACAAAAACATTACTTACAAATTGATTTTCGAAGAATGATCACGATCCATACAAAATTAACCCAGCCCCGGCGCAAATTAATCATATCGAATAAATATAGTTGTTTTGTTATTTTATGTAGGTATTACTTACATAAATTTTCAGAAAAAAAAAAATTATACAATATTTCTGTGGCTAAGTTACTAAAGTTGCCAAAGTTAAGATGTATTGTCGTTGACAACAAATGACGAAATCAAGAAGACAAACCACAAACCGATACGTAACTACCATCCCCCAATCGAACACGTTATATTTCGGTCGGACGAGGTTGGGCATGGTGTTCGTCTTGCCGGATTACAGAAATCTCACCAACTTCCAGTATGTCTGGTGAGTCGGGTCTGATCTCTGAAAGTAGGTAATTTTTTTTTTACTAGGTATATAATAAAAAGCCTTTTAATCCATGCAAAAACTAAGATGCACACAAAGCTTAAAGAAAGAGAAAAAAAAGATAAGAAAAAAAAAAATTTTATTTACACGTATTTCACTTATTTTTGAAAAAAAAAACAATTAATTCTAGATAATAAAATTGAAGTTTGTTTGCCTGAACCCCTCCTCCAGTGAAGGTGAAGGCCTCCTCTAAAGAATACCATGTCTCTGTCTTGAGCTATTTGCGGCCAGCAGGTACCAGCTATTATTATCAGTCTAGTCTCGTACTCGTCTGCCCATCTCATGTGGGTCTGTCTTTGAGACGTTTGCCGATTGGACCCTTCCACGTTGTTAGCCTGTTGGTCCATCTCTCGTCCTTTAGCCTCGCTACGTGCCCAGCCCGCTTCCATTTTAGTTCGTCACTTTGGTGGTTTCTCTAATTTTTGTGTGACGAATTTTTTGCATCTTTTTAATATTGAGCATACGCTATCTATTCCGCGTTGGCAGGTTAAGTTGGACGTAAATTTCCAAGTTTGACATGCATAGGTTAAACAAGGTAGGAGGCATGATATCATGACTTCAGTTTTGATGTTTGTTGGCAATTTTTTGAATATTTATTTTAAGGACCAGTACTTTTTCCAAGTATTTATTTATTTATTAAAATAAGTAGTTTCAGAAAATGTAACAAACTAATGCTAGTAGCTCTGTAAGCTGTAGAGCTCGAGGCTAAGTCTGTCTCGGCTGCAAGTTGCATTTTTCAACCGATTCTCATAAAATTTTGTGAGCAGGTTTGATAATTATGCCGATTTTATTTGCGTCGAGACAGTTCTTGGAATTTTCAAAATAGCGAAGATATGATTCGAGAAAATCATCGAACCTACTCACAAAGTTTCAAAAGAATCGGTTAAGAAATGCGACCTGTAGACAAAGACTAAGGTGCGGAATTTGGACATACGAAAGTACTTTTGTCGAAGCATAGACGCTTCGCTTACTAACGCTCGCTCGGTCGAAAAACTAAGTTATTATTAAATTGTTAAAAGTCGGAATCTTCATCAAAATCTTCTTAAAATAATATCTACTGGCTGAAGTAGAGCAAGTTGATGGCTGATTGACATCTGCTTTTTTTGACAACTTATAAATTATTACAAAAACACAACATTAAAAATGCTAGATCTAGCCTGAAAAGTGCTAAAGTGGCAACATTAAACGTCATTCACCATTTGTCAACGCGGTACTAGAGATGAGCAATGAATAATTTTATTCAGTTAAATTAACGCGTTGAAAAAATATAACATTAACATCGTTAAAAAATATTCTTCAAAACGTTAATCGATAAATCCAATTTCCGGTTTGCATTTCTTAGAATTTAACGTCATCTATGAGAATATTGGTACATCATTCATTGATTGGGCCACAAAAGTCTTCGAATTGTTGTTATAATTATTATTATTATTTGTTTTATTTTATTATTAACATAAATTTAACTACAATTTAAACTAAATATGCCCTTAAAACCAATCTTAATTAACTTAAGTATGCCATATTATGCCTAAATATAAATACTTAAAGAAACGTTGATTTATCGACCAAGTTATTTTAAACAACATGATAATTATTTTAAACATTTTATTCAAAATGTTTTTTAACAGTTATCAGTTTATTTTTTTTTAACGTTTAATCCCATTTCTACGCGGTATCCGCGGCTGACGTAGCTTGTTGTAATAAGTGGTCAAGTGCAAGCCGGGCTCGCGCACTAAGGGTTCCGTTCCAGCATACCAAATAAAATACAAAAGTACAAGGTTGGTATCGAAAATTAGACAATACTAGAGTCTTGCGCAATTAGTAATTACCTAAAATTTTACAGTTATCTTTCCACTAACGTAACTTGATATATATTATAGTACTTTTAAAAAATAAATATTATGTACGTATTTCAGTCTCTGGCAGCCAAATTACGTGCTTTGCTTAGTTTGGGGTCAGATGACTGTGTGTGCAAAAGTGTCTCGTTATTTATTTCAAACAAAGATAACTGACCATCACCTCATGTCTCTCACTCATCCGTCTGTCTTTGAAGGACAGGCAATCAGACGGAGGGACGGACAGAGGGCGTAGGCTTAATAATAGGGTTCCGTTTACAACGTTAGGGTACGGAACCCCAAAAATGTTTCCGACGCGCGGCCAGCCGCCTGCAAGCCGCGTGGTGGCCGCGCGTGTGTGAAGACTCCCATACATTTCAATGAAATACAACTGGCCGCTCTGTCAGCCGCCGCGCCAGGCCGCCTCTGTGTGTTTGACGCTTAAGGCGCCAGGCAGGTTTATAATTATCATAATGCGTCGGAATTAAAATTTCACATATTGAATCGCTTACATTATTATAAATAATATCAACTTCAATAATATTTACATAAAAATCTCATTATAAAATTAAATAATTCTGACCCTATTTTATTATCAGGTTGCATAATCGTTATCGCTTAAAATTTTCTATCGCACAAGCAAAGCTGCAAGCTCTAGCTCGTTATTTAATAAGTAGGTAATGAATAGCTCAAGCTATAAAGAGATTCGACACAAAAGACTGAAATATGACTTAACGTTGACGCCCACGTTTGGTTAAAATATCACGACAGTACCTATTATTGGTTAATATGTAAGGCACAAGAGGCAGCGTATTGCGACTTCTGAATAACTTATTTATTTATAGGGCTAAGATATTATTTGTAATAATTTCTTTAGTATAAATAAGACTAGTTTCACCGACCTTGAAAGTCCTTTTTACGGCTTTTTACTTGTCATCGATAAGCTTATTTATAATTCATTTCTTAAAGCAGCAGCTTTTTTTAAAGTTTTTATTTGTAGGCTAGCTTTTTTGCATAATCAATTAATTAGTCGTCGTCGAAATATTTAGAAACTCCAATTTAGTTGGTTTTTTGCCAGCATATAAAGCTAAGACAAATACCTGGTGTGGAAAAAATAATAATGTGGACAAAAGTTTAATTGAAATGTGTCCACATCCAAAACTGTATATTAAAATTAATTTGATAAAAATCATAATTAGACGAAGACTATCGTGATAATACGAAGCAAGAAGACAATCTTTGCTCAGTTTGAGGTCAGACGACCGTGTCTGCAAAAAGTCCCTCCGTTTGTTATTGGTCCACTTCGTAACTTGGTCCATTTCCAAAGTTGTCCACTTCCTAATTTGTCCACTCCCACACCATCTTTTTCCTAAGTTGTTGTCCTGAGTATGTTTTTATATGATTTTATTTTACTTACTAGCTGTGCCACGCGGTTTCACCCGCGTCCCACAGGAACCGTCATTCTTTCGGGATAATATCTTAATTTTTTCTTTCATAAGATCCTTCTCCTGGCAATAACTAAAGACAACAAAAAAAATGCGAAAATGTTCCATCTGTTCACGCGTGATGCGATGACCAAGGGAAATAGTGATTAATTTTTATATATAGAGATTTTAAATAGGTATTAAGTAAGTATGTATTTTTGCTCATGACTTGTACCACGCCAGATGCGATTTGCTGCATCACGGTTGTCAGTACACCGGTTCTGTGGTAAGGAAACCGCGTCCGAATGCTTACTCCAGCCATGACTCCACAACTCTGCTCCATTTAACTCCGATCCTACATTATCATAATCATTTACATAGGCAGGCGACGTGGAATAAATGCCTTCTTATTATCGGCCCTAATTATTGTTCTTTGTGTTTAAAATCGGGGTGGTTTTTTTGATATTCAAATCGAGTCACGTATGCGGCACGAAAAAGGTTGAGCTGCACTGCAATATTGTGGATGTATGAAAAACGTTGCACGATCATTTTAAAGTGAGTTTAATTTTTTGAGCAAGGAATTTCGAAATGCTTTAAAAAAAATTAGGATGTAGAAAGAAAAGAAGTATATTTAAAGAAGTTTTTACTTCTTCTGTAATATTGTACTTTTTGTAAAATATTGGAGCTAATACTTCTATGAAATCCTAGCATCACACGAAGCAAAATCAGAATTAAATTTTGTGCAACTGAATATTCCGGAATATTTCCGGCAATCTGGTTACATACTCGTACATCGCAATAACCCGTGTATTTGCGTTTCGCAATGATTAAATATAAACTACGAAACTTTAAAAGAGCTTTTTTTTACTTAACGTAAAAAGTAAAAAGCATAAGATTAAATGTAAAAGCTTAACGTAAAATCTGCTATTTACTAGTTGCTCCCCGCGGTGTCACCCGCGGTGAAAAAGTATAATCTTTGCTATTCCATACTATAAGCTATCTGTGCCAAATTTCATCCAGCCGATCTCAGTCGATCTGGCGTAACAAACATCCATCCATCCATCTATACATCCTTCAAAACTTTCACATTTTATAAATGTGAAATTGATGGATGGATGGATGTTTGTATGGATAGATGGATACTAGCTACACTACACGCTTTCACCCGTGGTTAAAAATTGTCCTACGTGTTTTTCCAGACTACAATCTTCTTCCAAATTTCATCCGATCAAAGATCGTAGCGCGATCGAGCCTTAAAAAACTTAAAATATTAAGTTGTTAAGCTCAAACAATTATCGTTATGACTCCAGTGAAAGTGCTGTTTACTTTGGTCTTCGAGCAATTTGGAATGAGTTATGGAAGAGGCTCCGCGATTTGGTAGATCTTATCAGTTGCAGAATGTGTCGTCAGTTCGCGCAGCGGTCGTGAAACCGATACATTTTATGAGAAGCTTCAAATTATACTTTGTCGTAACGACCAAAAAAAAGCTTAACATTCTCGTAACTACTTGCTGTTGGCAATTTTTTTTTACTTTTTGTAAAACATTAGGCCCTATTCAGAACGCCAAATTGCTAAATCTTCATAACATATCGTCATGCCTTTCCCCCGGGCTGGCAGGGGCTGGCAGAGGCGTACAACACCCACTCTTCGCCGGACGATATTCAGTCCCAAATGTGACAGGGGACGAGCCTGTCACCATAAACGGGGTCCATTAGGACATTACATTGGGACATTGGCACATTAAATACGCAAATATGTTCAAACAATGAACAAATTGGTGCGTGCCTTCTCTACCTAGGCTATCATGGCTTATTTTGCTAAATCTAAGTGGTCTAATGTATTGATTTTCTTTCTAATAGTCGGTAATAACAAAGACAGTAAGTATATATTTAGTTTGTTAAGATTTAGTAATTTAGCGTTTTAATGTGTTTTAGTGTGTTAGTAACTTAGTGTTTTATGTGTTTTAGTGTTAGTTTAATGTGTTGTCTCGACGATTTACTTAAATGCAAATAGTAGATCTGTGAACTGTGGACCTCTCTATGAACGTCTGTCCTCCTTTATAGATCACATTCCTCAACTGATTCTCGTGAAATTTTGTGAGCAGGATCGATAAATTTATAATTTTTTTTCATTACATTGTTAGAATCACAAATTTCCAAGAAAATCTATTAAGAAATGTGACCTGTAGAAGAAGACAGAGATCCGGACAGGGATCCAAACAGAATTCGGACTTACGAAAACCATTTTTGTCGGACCAAGTCATGTCGTGAAATGACCTAGTCGTATTTCGGGATGTAGTCCGGTGTAACCGTTCCGAAGACGGGTCTGAGCAGTAGCGCACTTGTAGCGCCTCACTCAACTGCCTTTTTTGTACATTTTCACTCTACAAAACTTCAAGGCTAGAGTGAATAAGTACCTTATAGGTCGCCGTGCTCCATCTTAGACCACAACGTCGCTTAACATCAGGCGAGTTGGTGGTCAAACGCCGAAACATAGAAAAAAAAAGCTGAAACATAGAGGCTGCGCTCGCTAACGTTCCCTCAATCGATAAAATCCAAGCTTCCAAAATCATATCTACTTAATAGACTGATACTTCGAACGCATTCAGCGTTCAAAAACCAATAAAAAACTTATTCATTTTAATTACATACGAGTAAGTACGCCACGTCAAAGCCAATAAGCGAACTACCCACAAAGAGAAACGAACGTATATTTTACGATAAAACTTTTTACTTTCCCAAATAGTTTTACCTATGGAATACGTTAGACGGTCTCGCAGGCACATAAATCCTAGTGTGGCAGAAGATGTCACATAAACTTGATTTATCTCGAGTTACGTATGTTAACTCCTCACAAAATCTTACCTACGTGTGTGAGTGTTGCAACTCTAAACTCAAACAACAAAAATTACGATCAAATAGTTTGTATACATACCTATATCTATAGGCATCTTCAGATTGTGAAATGGGTACCACCTAGAAGAAGAGCTACTTTTTAGTACAAGGCCAATTCAAGTTTTTTTTAAACGTAATTTATTACCAAGATGAAGCATCAATTGTAAAATTGTAGGGTTCATACAAAGAGTAAAACGGGAGCCTATTACTACGACTCTACTGTCTGTCCGTCTGTCACCAGGCTGAATCTCATGAACCGTGATAGTTAGACAGTTAACATTTTTACCATATTTATGGGGGCTCCCATACAACAGGCATGATTTTTTTGCTGTTTTTTTATAGAAAGGTACGAGGATCTTTCGTGCGCGAGTCCGACTTGCACTTGGCCAGTTTTTATTATTCGCCTAATACCTAAATGGCATGCCCGTTTAATAAAACTAGCAAGAGGTTTTTAAATACTGCTACAAAATAAAAAAAATCCCCTCAAATAAAGCAACGTTGTATAAAATCGGAAGATGATACTTAAACATAAGTCCACGGTTATATAAGTGTACGGTCGCGGTGAAAAGCCCGAGACTAACTATTCGGTCTATCTCACTGAGATACATCCTACATCAGGATCCGTTGTATTCAATATAGCGTAGCCCAACGAGGGCTTTACAACAGACTCTGAAGTAATTTCGAACATTCTATGAACATGCTCCATCATTATTTCAAAACTTCACCGAAATCAAGTTGAACATCGATGGGAACGTCAGTACCATTCGCTGATTAATAATAAGTTAGTTGGGCTTTAATGAGCGGCTTGTAGCGACAGTGATCAAACAGCGGACGGTAGTTTCAGTAAATCGGGATTACTACGGGTCAAGCCGAAGCTTGAATTATTGCGGTATACGCAGGGTTACCTTATGCAAAACTGGAAATTCCCAGACCCGGATTAAAGGTTAGGGTCGCAAGGACCCTAGGCTCTTCACGTTTAGGGTCCCATGAGCCGGAAGAGGGAGAGGTTGAAGAAATTACATACTCCTTAATTATACAGGGTTTTGTGAAACTCACTCCCTACGAAGTAGCTTAGCTACGACACGGTTGGTAAAGTGCGCGTTTACTGTCACGGGACATGACTACGGTTTTAAGACAGAAACTACATATTTACAACTGTGTTTTGCCGAACAATTTTCCCGTACTTCTGCGATCGGCTGGGCCATGAGCAGAGGTGAATGTGTAAAGAACAATTTATCTGACTTATAATATGACGGTGGAACAAAAGCTGAACCTACAAAAAAAAATCACACTTTCAAAATCTTTTTAAACTTTTTTTTTTTAATTTTCTCTACTCTCTGCAACATCGCTGGAACATTAATGGTATTGAAACAAACACTGCAATAATTATCTACTATGTTCGCATAATTTTACATTTTGAAGTTTACGGGTTGAAACTTAAATTTCTCTATCATTTTCATAAAATGAATTGACATTTTAATTGGAGATCAAGTTTCATCACTTAGATATTTGAACCATAAATTAACATAATTATTGATTCCCATTACCCAGCAATTAACTTCGTGTCGCGAAAGCAATAAATAGCAAATACCGTTATTAGCGTTTACTAATAGACTACATACATAAAATGTTTATGTTGATAGATCCAATTTGAATAAATTATGTGGAAATGGACCAAGTGCTATAACTGAGGCTTGTTAGTTGCAAATCCAGAAGATTTCTCACGTAAAATATCTTAGTGCCCTGTAAAAGATCCGCGTTTTAAAAGCTTATCCCAATCCTATTCTAATTTTAACTAGGTAATATTATAAATGCGAAAGTGAGTTTGTTTGCTAGTTTATTTGTAACGCATTCACGTCTCAACTACTCAACCGATCGTCTTGAAATTTGCCATACACGTTGTCTGGAGTACAGAAAAGGACATAGGGTACTTTTTATCCCAAAAAATTAACCGTTCCAGTGGGACCGTGGGTGAAACCGCAGGGCGCAGCTAGTTAAGGAATAAAAATGTCTTAATTCAAGATAGAAACTACATGAACCACACCACATCCTGATTTCAAAAAAAGACTTGCAAACAATTTTATTGCTTTCGCATTAATAATTATTGTGCGTAAATTTACCTACTCCTGAATTAATTTATTGCTCAAATTTTATTCTGAATATATCAATTATATTCGGGATAGTCAACATATTATTTAATGAGATCGGTAGCATAAATATTAAGTAGGATTTTAATATCAGCTACGCATTATTATCAATCAGACGAAACGATGAGCCGTAAACGAGCTTTTTATGAGAATCAGTAATAATAGTTAATAATTAATAATTAACAATCATTTAATAATACTAATAATTTAGTAGGTAGTTAATTTAGTAAATAGTTATCAAAGTGTAATTCCCACTTGCACTAAATATAGGGATTTCCTAAGTTTTTGCTTAACAGTTTTAGTCTAAACCTAATGAGCTCCTAACTATTTTTTTTTTACACGAACCTTAAGCCATTCCTTAGGAGAATCTTAATTTTGCCGTTAAGGGTCCCGCGACGCTCTGCAATTCCCATACAAACGCGCTTTTCAAATTTCTTGGAAACCATTTGTCAGATTATAATGAAATTTAGCATGTACAATTAAATTAACAATATCTCCGCCCCTATGTTCTTGGTTTTTTTTTTAAGTTCTCAAGCAAAAATAGAGCTATGAAAAATATCCGCATTTTTAAGGGGTCACTTTTGACTGATTTATTCAATAGATAGACAAAGCAAATCAAAAATTCCATTACATAGGGAGGTTGTCTACAGCTGTTAAATAAATCCATAATACAAGGGAAATTCTTAGTTATTTAAGAATTATTACAGAAGTGCAAAATTCAAAAGAAAATATTAAAATTGTACTTTGTCACTCTGTAGGTACGTTAGAGGCTCATCAGTATCATTACTTGCTCTCTTCGTTCGTCTTCTTCTTCTAGACGAAATCGCTATAGAATACCTTAAGCCAATGCTAAGTTAGTCTAAAGTGGTCGCCGGACTCTTAAGCGAATATTTCGGTAGGAGTAGGTTATAACTAGCTAAGGAAATACTTAGACAATCCTTATATCTAGCGCAAGTGGCCATTAGCTGTCTTAGTAAATAGGCAATTTCTTCTCCAAACTCATATAATCATCGTCTTTGGTATAACTTAGTAACAGAGTAAAGTTAATTAATTTGCAGGTCCCGATAGATAGTGGAGACGAAATTGCTTTTCCACTTTATGAGTGTGAAAGAGCAAGCTACGTACCTACTTTAAGTTAACCATAAGTGATAATACCTATATTATGCTAATTTTGATTACTTAAGAATTAACAACCGTCAATCACATGTTGTTAAAAAATTATCACCAATCTCTATTTAAAAAAGCAGGGATCTTACTTTGTGCCTAAAGCCTAACCATACTAATAGCAAAAACAACGAAATTGTTGAAAACACCAGGTTTTGCTCGCGATATTTTCGCGAACGAGTTACCGACCAATTTAAGAGCTATTAGGGTTCATTAAATACATTAAACCACATTATTAGAACTTTGATAATAATGAATGCTGACGCGAATTAAAGCCAAGCTTAGAAAACAACCAAAATGTCATATTCTTTAAGCGGTCATGACATATATATATATTTTTTTTAATAATATATAAATAAATTCGGGACACTTCTACACACGGTCGCCTGACCCCAAACTAAGCAAAGCTTGTACTATGGCTGTCAGAGACTGATATACATACTTAGATATTTTTAAATACATACTTAAATAGATATTAACACTCAGACATAGGACAAACACAAATGTTCATCACATAAATGTTTGCCCTAGGTGGGAATCGAACCCACGCCCCCAAGCTCAGAAGGCAGGTTCACTACCAACTGAGCCACCGAGGCAGTCACTCCAGATATTCCAGTTTGCAGTACGCTAACTAAGCTAGGCTAATTTTAGCAATTAGGTAGTGCTATGGCTGTTAGACAGTTAACAATCCATTTGATTTTCTATTGCACGGTCATTGCTAAATTGGCCTGCCTTGTAGTAGCCGCTTTAATTTAATTGAAAGCTAACAATAAATAAACGTTTTAAATCTTTAATCCAGCGATTATAGCCTAGTTGGAGAAGGCCAGCTTTTCAAGCCAGAAGGAGCGGGTTTATACCCAGACAGCACGCATCAATTTGTTAATTGTGTGAACCTGTGTGCGTATTGTATGTCATCTGCTACATGACTGGAGCCCGGTGTATGGTGAGAGGCTCGCCCTCTGTCACATTTGGGACTGAATATTGTCCGGCGAAGTGTGATTGTTGTATTACACGTCTGCCAGCCAACTCGGGAGAAAAGCGAGACGATTTGTTATGTTGAAATCTTTAATTATGCTAATTTATTTAGTCCAATTTTACTTTATTTTAATAGAATGACTCAACTGTAATTAACATCCAATGTTGATATCGAGACTAAGTATAAGAGTACAACCCATCGCGGTTCACGCGTGGAGGAGATTGGGATAGTGAGGAGCACTACTGGCACTAAATAAGGGGAAGGAGGGGGGGGAGGAGGTCAATACAGCCTACTAAAAATGATGATGAAGTAAGAGTGACTTATTAAGTAAAATTCCATGATAGTTATTGCTAATGTATAAACCTAGCCCTATTTCTTATTTCTGATCAAAAAGACTTCGATAAAACATTATTTTTTTATTCTAAGCATTACATAAAATATGTACTTATATTTTCCGAAAGTCAATAGCCTAATTTGTTTATAAAAACAAACCGAGCTTCTAACTCGATTAGCTCGGCAACACAATGAAGGACGGGCAAGTATGCGTTAATTGACATTGAGTATTGAGTGATTCGTGCCTACAGAACACAGATTACCCCTCATAGAGAGCGCATTGAGAGATCTTTGTTTAAACAATAAAAAAAGCTAGCGTTTGAGCAAAGCGAAGCAAAGCAAAGAGACAAAGTTTCCCCACTGGTTATCCCAAAATCACGTCTAGCTGCTTCTTAATAAATCAATAATATTTGTTATGTATATTTTGACTGACAATGGCGCGTTTTGATCGTCTTGAGTAATAAATAGGCAATTAGATAAACTCTTAATTTACATTTGATCAAACTTGAATTAGAAAAACAAAAAGAAAACGTTTATAACTAGTGTAGCTTGTGTAGTGTAACATGACATTTTGAGAACGTGACATTGTGCGCCGAGAGGCTTAAAACTATTATCATCCTCGTTAAAATCGATCTTTTTCATCGAATCTATAAATGTAATCTGTGCTACAGACATTTATCTCTGTAAATATTCATGCTATGTGTTCCTGGCGCCTGAGCTTGGCTTCGGACGCATCTTAGGATCATCTCCATTTATCTCCATCAGATATAGTTTCGTCTTTGGGCTGGCTCTTGACTTTGAGACCATTATCGGTAGATCTGAAAATAACGTTCGAATTTTAAATTGTCGTTTTATTCTCCTTCTCTAAAAAAGGGTAGCGCCATAGATCATAAAAGTTTTTAGATATCTGACACTGTCCAATGAATGAATGGAGTTGAAAAAAATGCAGGCATAGTTTCGTTTCCATAATGGATATTTTTTCGATGACAGAATATTTTTATCAGACATTATTACATAGATAGATAGCGTACGAAACTTTCAGAAATAAACACTGTCGCTCTTGTATGCAGATCCGCTGACATGGCATCGCACCTATCGATATCCGGACAGTCGAGCAAGCCTCTATTTTTGGGATGTTGTATACATTTGATATACCAAAATAAATGTTCCATATGAACGTGCTCATTCCAAACATGAATTTTGCGTCAAACCACACTATGCATTGCGAAGCAGCAAATCACAACAATGACCATGAATATTATGCATTTTGCTGTAAAAAGTTTTTTAGCAATTTATGAACATTGGGACAGTCCGACAATTATACTTTACGCATCATAAATTCTGCACCGTAACCACACGGACACAATTTAATAAGGTGTCGTCTTCGACACCTAATTAAGACTAAAGAAAAAGACTAAGAGACTAAGAGAGACTAAAACATCTGTTCAATTTAAAAAGAAGAAGATTCTACACGAAAATCAGAACGACCTTTGACCAACAATAAGACAAAATAGGTAAATAGTATGGAGCTGGGGATAGTATAATATTTACAAAAGATATAAACTTACTATTTTTATAAAATTGTAAAGCCTTGATTCTGCACTGTAATTTATTTTGTAATCTGTTGCCTAGTTTGTATACATGGTTATTTGTAACTTACCAAAAACCTCTTAAGGGTTCATTGTACTCATCAATATGAACAACTTTTACTATGAAGCCAATACTGAAAACGCGAAAAAAAAACAGCTGTTCCATACAAACAGTTCATAGGCCTCAGACAAAATGTATGGAACAGCTGATTTTTTTTCGCGATTTCAGAGTTCGCCCCATAGTAAAAGTTAATCATACTGAATATGAGTACAATGAACCCTTAAGAGGTTTTTGGTGAGTTACAAATAACCATGTATAGTAGTTTTTATAGTTTGAGTTTGTTTGTATCATAGAACCGCATACAAACCTTATTTGCAGCAAAGCACCGTTCTGGTCATCTTAATGCCTCATACCCTTACTTGCTGGTCGTTTATTTGTACAGATTAAATGTAATTGTAAAGCCGCGTGGAGGATCAGTACACGCGTGAAATATTGTTATTGTCGGAGTCTGGTTAGCTGACAGACAGTGAATTCATTTTGGTTAAGGCATAAAAATACATTATATTATGATGATAAGCGGTTGTTTGGTTTGTTCCATTTTTTATGGAGAATTAAAATTGGAAGAGACTAGAGTTCGATCCGAGTTAAGTATGGTGCCTTAGAAAGAAATCTATGTCTAGAAATGTCATCTGAAAGAGGTTATCATCACGTGAATAAAAAACTTTTTTTAATGTACAATTAGAGCTTTACTAAATGTTATTTTGAGTAGGTATTTGTATTGTGTGCTAGGGAAAATTTTGTGTTTGTAAATACATTTATGGATCAGTAGAGTAAAATTTTACAGAGCATTAAAGTAAATTGCAATCCACGTTTCTATAAATTAAAAAATAGGCCTGCTCTTGGCCGCCATCTCACTTGATGTTAAACATTGGTGTGGCGGTATACGAGACCAACTAGACGCTGGGAAATACAGGCAAATTCAAAATTTATTTCATAGTTTAAATGTTACATATATAAATAAGTAGGCATACCTACTCTCCATTATCTTTGGCCCGAGTCGGCCCAACACAACCGTTTTCCTCCCCAAATGATATATCTGTCTTAATTAAAGGCCGAGGCACCATTACGTTAACGAAACGCTGTCAACCTGTCACTCAATCATCACCTTAAAATATCCTGAACTGCACTAAAGGCAAATCAACGTGAACCTTCCAAGCTTCAGTGGAAATATACGCCTTCAAGGAACAGATTTAGGCTCCAAAATCGAATGAAACAAAAGATGAAACTCGAGATGCGTAAGAACAAGCAAAAAAGGAATTAATTTTAGGGTAGTCTCGTACATTGTTATCCTGACAGATGTAATTATCGCTTTCTTTGGTGGCATCGGCCAGCCCGCTCGTTTGATGGATGTGGCATGGGCTGGCGCCGAACCATGTTCCTCATAAATACTCATACAATTTCACATAAAGCTTACCAATCCATCACTGAACGTAAAGAAAATGAAAGACAAATCTATTGCACATCTCTATTATATTTATCTGATGAAAAACCGTCCGGCGATCTTATTCTTGAAGAATGGAAAAACCATCCATTTCAAAGTTAAGTGGATAGATACGAGTCTATCCAACCTTGGGTAGTAATTTATATCGAAGTCAGGATTTCAATCCGAAATATTAACTTTTAGTCAAAGTTCTAATATCATCCACCAGTATCAAATGAAATCCTAGACCAAAAATATGGAATACAAATCATGCGTATAAGTAACTCACTGTGCACAGACTTCCTTTGTGCTGCAAATATCTAGTTACAATCCCGGTACAATTTCTATGCAACATAAAATAAAATCGCCTTCGGAATATGATCTAGAATCTAGATGCTAGAATCTAGATGCAGCACCAGTTATTTATCGTCGGCCTGGCGAGCTGGTTGTAAGCTGGAAATAAACACTATTGTAACATAATCGAGAGCACTCGAAGTTATGTTAGACTCTTGGTCTGTGGTGTTATATTTTGGAGCAGATAATGGAACACGAGTGTTGAATTGCTTTTTGCATTTAATGTTGCTTACATGCGTTTTAGTCCCTGTACTCACAGATTAGTGATATTTTTTAAATTAAAAATTAATTTTGTAAATGATTTAGATTCATTATTAAGGTTTTGTGATTAGGATATTTTTTTGCATAAAATTCGATTAAAAACCTTATTTTAAAACACAAAAATCAAATTAAGAGCTTAATCCGTTGTTTTTTTTTTCTCACACACACAATTCAGCATTTTTTTTAATCTGACTGGGTGTGTAAATAAGTAATGTTTTCTTTACACTTTTAGCTAGTAATTTAACGGTTGTTTTAAACTGATTTTAGTTTTCATGCATGTCTTTTAGATGAAGAATTTTAAAGAGAATTAAAGTTTTTGTTGCAATAACTACTAAATAGTGTAAACGAGAAAGTAAAAACAACTGATAAACGAAATCAAAAACTAGGTTTGCACTATGTATGCACATACGTATAGTATGGACGAAAATTCGCACAAAAACGTTAAAAAAAGCCATATGCGTCAAACGCTATAAGTAATTAGTAATTATAAATTGGACAGTTTTTTTATTACTTTCTTACATTAGAAATGTTTGTTTGCTAACTTGCTCTTATAAAACTTAGTCTTGATTATCTTGCCTCATTTATGAATAAATTTATAACTCAAACTAAGTTTAGAAGATGGCGTCTCTCGCGAAACATGGAACACGCTCATAAAGATCTTATTTCACATTTAACCGACCATTAAATATGAACGGATTGTAACGTTGTTGGAAATAATTATAATGTGTTAGCTGTTCCAGGGCAATATCAGGATACTTTCAGGTAAATAACGTATAAAAATATTACCTATTGCAGACAACGTTTTTAAGTTTTAATGCTCAGTGAAATTCATTTATTTTACCCGACTGTGCTAGAAGGAGGGTTATGTTTTTCGAGTGTGTGTATGTTTGTATGAGGTTTCTTTGGTACGCCCTACAACCTAAACAGCTTGATAAGGTGTCATTTGACTCCTTGACAGCGGAAGTGACATAAGGTACAACATTTTGCAGCCGGGTTTTGTTTTAATAATAGTACCTGGATGGCCGAGCTTTGCTCGGTATTTTTTTTATTTTTTAATTGTGTTTTTTGGATAATAAACAATTGATTTTAGTCTAACCTCAAAGCAAACACTCATTGACTTCGTGTTACTTAACAACGCCATCTGCTGTTGTGTCGTTAAAGCAATAAATTAGTTGCTCACAAAAAATAGTATTATTATTCGCCAATAGATGTCAGGAAGAGTCATATTTTTCAGTTGAGATTGATTATCGATAAAACACGAATAAAATTACATTTTCTAAAAATGATTCCTAGCTAGATCGATTTATCGCCCCCGAAACCCCCTATATACTAAATTGTATGAAAATCGTTGGAGCCGATTCCGAGATTCCAATTATATATATATATATACAAGAATTGCTCATTTAAAGATATAAGATTAGTTGTTTGTTTAATAATTTACCTACAATGTGACATACATGTCACATACATAAACACACGTCAAACTTATAACACCCCGTCGTTTTTGCGTCGGGGGTTAAAAAAATAACTAAGCTTGTAATCAATTTACTAACTATCACTAAATCTAAATTACTAAAAAAAAACTAAAAATCACAAAATATTTATCAAGCATTTGAGTAACTTGCATTTAGGAACTAATTTTAGTTAGCTATCAGTGCACATATCATCCATTTTAAAGTAAACCATTGTAAGTTGCTCAAATTTCCCATCTCCACAATAGATATTTCGTAGATGGACACTCATAGTTTCAATAGACTTCGTCTTGATTAGAATCAATATTACCTAGATTCCACATCAACCCGCTCGTTACCAAGAAGCATCCACGGAAGCTACCACCCTGAGCCTCGATCATTAAGCTAATGACGCGAGCTTAAATACCGATACCACGATATAATACCCAACTAACTCAATTAATAGAACGTGCAATTACTTACAACCCCTGTCTTAAACCAAACCTGCACAAGAATACACCATATGACAAAGTAAATAAGAGCAAAAACCGCTCGCTTCGAAATAGATTAAACCAGTTTATTAAATTGAATATTTAAGCGCAAGAAAGTGTATTATGATAAGTTGGCTCGCGTGATAGCGTTGCTTTAAACGTAATGACGCCGCACAGGTATGCACTTAGTACAAGGTAAGACATTAGTGCACGGAGCGCCTGTTTAGCGTTTCATGTAATTTTAATACATGTAAATAGGACAGATTTATGTTCAAACCGTAAGTTTAGCTGCGATTACGATTCTGACAGAGATACTAGAAATTGAACCACATTAGTGAAATATTGAAAACGTCCAAAACTGCACGAAACATCTAGACGATGTAAAAAAAAACGTGTCATTTTTTTCATTTATTTGGCTACCACCAGTGGTTTTACTCTGCAATTTTTCAGTTTTTTCGAGATATTAAGGATTTTTGTTCATACTGCTTATACATACTTCTCCTTTGACGAAAATTAGGATGTATTCAGCGGGTTTTTAATGAAATAGTGAAGTATCACACTAATATTATAGGGCGAATGTTTGTGAGTGTGTAAGTGTGTATGTTTCGTACTTCTTCACGCTCAAACGGATGGACAGATTTTAATGAAATTTGGTATGGAGGTGGCTTATAACCTGGACTAACACATAGGCTACTTTTTAACGGCGAGTGAAACCGCAGAACGCAGCTAGTGGTAGTAAAAACTTTGGATTAACACCGCTACTTTCGGAACAAAAAATGTGGTTCTTTTAGGATAGTGTATTAAACGCGAGTTGCAGCTAGTAGGTGCAACTCATCATCATCATCATCATCATTACCATCTTTTACGTCTCACTGCAGGGACACCGACCTACCCTACATCGAGGGCGATTGAGCCGTAATCCACCACGCTGCCTCAGTGCGGGTTGGCGGATGTCACATATGTCTCTCGAATTATTCTTCTATGATATGTTGGTTTCCTCACAATGTTTTCCTTACCGTAAGAGCACAGTAAGTAATAATAAAATAAAAAAAAGAAAGATTAATACAATAATATATAAACGATAGCCAGACAGGCCACCGCGAGCGCGGGTCCCCTGTCTCATTTACACGGCTAATTTACGAGATCACACATCGGGCCGTTCGAGATGATTTATGTACAGCACCTTCCCTGCCGAGTTAAACGAATTTGTTGGACTTGGACCGTATGGACTATCAACTTTGCTATGGCAGTGATACCAGTATGATCTTTCTACTTATTTGAAGGGAGAGCCTAGCCGGAGAAGGCCAGCCTCTCAAGCCAGAGGGAGCGGGTTTGGACCCAGCCGAAGGCACGCACCAATTTGGTCATTGTGTGAACATATGTGCGTATTGTATGTCATCTGCTAACTGCTGGGACTGAATATCGTCCGGAGAAGTATGGGTGTTGTACACCTCTGCTAGCCCCCTAGGGGGAAATGCGTGACGATATGTCATGGATGGAAGATGGCGTTTTCGAAGAAAAGTTTGATGTACAGCTAAGTATTGTAATGATACACTATCCTGGTTGTTTTTATTTTTACTAAATCTACTCTAATTGTATGCGGGCAACGCAAGATGCATTCATTGTGAAGATCATTGATGGAAGTTTTTGCCAAGCAATGAACGTCTTCTGTCCGTGATGATAATATATAGTGATGAAAGCTAAGACGTTTTAAAAATTACCTTATGATGAAAATTTTGGTTTTATAATGAATTTAAGAAAAAAGATTGCTTGAAAATCCCGCTACCTTTAACCTTTTGTTAGGCAGAGATTTTAAAGTAACTTTATGGGGAGAAAGAAAATCCGTGTTGACAACACCGTAAGCCGTTTAAACATTAGCTTACCGACCGGCGTGGTGCGGTGTGATAGGTGAAATTAGGGTTGTAGGGACGACGGCAGTGACGTCACGAGATAAGGCATGGTCTGTTATGACGTCATTAGCATTCATTAACCGCTAGACGGTTATGCTCCTTGTTTATGCCAGTTAAGTTTCTTCAACGACACTTGTCTTTATGACGCGTGATAACACTGCATGATACGGTATGTATGGGTATGATTCTAATTGCTTCAATGGCGTTACTAGCTGCTATGAAGGAAAATTATGGAGTTACTAGCTGCGCCCCGCGGTTTCATCTGCGGTTATAAAGTATCCTATGTGTTATTCTAGACTATATTCTATCTCTATGCAAACTTTCATCCAGATCTGTTTAGCCGTTCTGGCGTGAAAGAGTAACAAACCATCCATCCATTCTTACAAACTTTCGCGTTTATAATATTAGTAGGATTAAATATTGATTATATTATCGTCACGCCTTTTCCTTTAAAGGCGTTGGCAGAGATGTATTACAATACCCATTCCTCGCCGGACAATATTCCATCCCAAATGTGACAAGAGGTGAATCTGTCTCCATACTCCAGCCTCCAGTTATTTAGCAAATCCACAAATTGGTGCATACCTTCCGATGGGATCGAACCCGCATTCTCAGGCTTGAGAGGCAAGCTTTGTTCCAACTAAACCATCATCGCTTCTTAAATAATAATAAATTTATTTGACACGAATTTTGTACAGTGTTTGATAGCCCCTAGCTACCACGGTAGGATACCCTGTGTTGTGGTAGCTAGTACTCTTTCAGTTGTTTGCACTATATTTGCAATTTTACATCATTTGGACACTATACTACACTTAATATAATTAACACATGAATTTATTAAATTACTAGCTTCTGCCCGCGGCTTCGCCCGCGTGGCTTACAAAAAATGTATGACGTTTTTATCTTCAGAAATAAATATTATAAGCGGCCACACTCGCTCTCAGTTGAATACACAAATTGACAATATCCCAAGCAGAGCAATATGGACGAAGTTCTGTAGTTAACTAAACTATCTCTGGAATGAGAAAAGTAGGAGTAGTAGTATTGTATCAACAGAACTTAAAGCGTGTGTGAAAAGATAAAATTAGAAGACAACCGAAAGTAGATAATTGGCAATTAATAATGTTTACAACGAAAACCTATTTTTTTTTTTATTTTTTAGAAAAACCAGGCTGCTCCATGAGCTTACTCTGTAGCAGGCCACGTAAAACTAACCGTGTGAAAAGCATTTTAGTCAATTATGAGTTTGGCTTGAGATTTATTTATGGTCATGGCAAAGCAGACTTTGAGGGGAAACTGCACTCTTTAACTCGAAGGGATAGTTCGGTGGTGTTAGAGATATTAGAGGAATCCTCAGCATAAACACAGACTCATTCGGAAACTACACCAGTCAGTGTGCTGGCAGACCTTTAGTTAAGACCTTCGAAGCAAATACAACCCGTAGTAGGTTTTGTCTGCCTAATACTAAAGCAGCTTCTTCTATTGACTTCGTCTATTTTTGCTAAATACTGCTTCTAAGATCAGACAGACATAATTATAAATTTCATCTCCTAGCTCATCTACCTGATCTTTATTGACAGAAAATCTCTTCACTTGCCGTTTGTAATCTTCTGACAGGCTTGGACTTAATTCTTGTATTTTTCCCTTACTGATTAAGTAGGTTTCAAATTTGATAGAATGTCAGCAATATAGTTCACATATTTTACACGGAGATTCATATGAAAATTCAATGATAGCTTCGTATTTAATGTCATCTGCTACATGACTGGAGCCCGGTGTACGTATGGCGATAGGCTCGCTACTTATTACATTTTGGACTGAATATCGTCCGGCGAAGCGAGGGTGTTGTAATACACCTCTTAGGGTAAAGGCGTGACGTTTTACCCACTATACGTAGCTACTACCGTTATCTAGATCTGTGCCAAATTCCAAGTTGCTGGCTATTACAGTTTCCAAGATAATCAGCTCACAGACATACAGACAGACATCGGAGTTTCATGATAAGGTTCCTTTCACCATTTTAGCACGGAACCCTAAGAATGATAACAGCGTCGTTTGTAGTGGGTTAATAACTTTCTCAACAAAGTTTTCGGAGTAAAAAGAAGCCCTATTAGACTCTGTCGGTGGATGATGATGATGATGATTTTGGGAAAACTGTGATACACTTGTCTCATAATTTTAATTGAAGAGTATTTGTACCAATTTTTGAGTCAATCGACCCAGAGAATAAAAAGTTTCATACAAATTTGAACCCCCCATTTCACCCACTTAGGGGTAGTATTTCGAAAAACCCTTTCTTAGTGGATGCCTACACTGTACAAAGAACATATCCTCCAAATTTCATGTTTCTAGGACCAGCGGTTTAGGCTGTGCGTTGATATATCAGTCAGTCAGTCAGTCAGTTAGTCAGTCAGGACTTTGAATTTTATATAAATAGATTACAATCGTATTATGATAAATATTAATAAAAGTTAATAAATCCAACGATTAGGCTATCTGCAAAGATCAACAACCATAGATCAAAGATTTGTCTCTGAAGTGACATTGTCCATTTCTATCTCAAAACTAACAAAATTAAAAAATAACTTAGTACTCATGACGTCACGACTATAAGCTCAATATTACTTCAATATTCCATAGATGAAATACAAGTAATACTGCAGTATTGAAGTAATATTGAGTAAAGGATTGATACAAGCTTATTCATTACCAATACCGCAGGCCTCACGCTGAGGCGGCGTAAACAGCGATATATATCTGCGCATTCAATTTATGAACTGAGCTCGCGACTGTATCAATGCCCTCTCAGACTGTGCTATTTCTAATAGTGTTCGCGAACATTTCTATGAGCGCTGGAACGCACAGGGTACAAAAAATTTATGGCAGCTGTCATAACATAACATATCGTCACGCCTTTCCCCCGAGGGGACCGGCAAAGGTGTAATACAACACCCACATTTCGCCGGACGATATTCAGTCCCAAATGTGACAGGGGGCGAGCCTGTCGCCATACACCGGGCTCCAGTCATGTAGCAAATGACATACAATACGCACATATGTTCACACAATGAACAAAGTGGTGCGTGCCGTCGGCTGGGTTCGAACCCGCTCCCTCTGGCTTGAGATGCGGACCTTCTCCCAACTAGGCTGTCATCGCTTTTCTATGCTATCGCTATGGCAGCTGTCGTGTCCTAAAAATAATCGTACATAGCATTCATTTACTTAAGTAATGTCTTTGAATACGGTGGTGAGTCTATTTTGACAATCTTTAGTTTACATATCCACAGCGAAACATTAGGCGGTGAAAGAAAGAAAAAAAATAATGTACTTTTCATTATTGACTTCGCTGTGTTAATGAAGTGATCCTATTGGTATTTTTCCATTCATGTTTCTCGCACATCTCCGGCGTATTTTCGACTGCCTCGGTGGCTCAGTTGGTAGTGAACCTGCCTTCTGAGCTTGGGGGCGTGGGTTCGATTCCCACCTAGGGCAAACATTTATGCGGTGAACATTTGTGTTTGGTCTATGTCTGGGTGTTAATATGTATTTAAGTATGTATTTAAAAATATCTAAGTATGTATATCAGTCTCTGGCAGCCATAGTACAAGCTTTGCTTAGTTTGGGGTCAGGCGACCGTGTGTGGAAGTGTCCGGAATTTATTATTATTATTATTATATAAATATTACTTTTAGTGTGCTATTAATAAAGTCTTATAATAACTACCTACCATTGTTTTTTTTAAATAATAGGCTTGCGATTGGCCGCCTTCTCGCCTGATCTTGAGCAATGATGCGGCTAACGATGGAGCACGCATGACCGGAAATCGCATTTTTTTCCTCTTAATATACTTCGTCCTTAACCTCGCGATAGTTCTTATGATTAATCACTTCACTTTGATTTATCATTTTTTCTTTCCACAAAGCTCTGTCCAAACGTTCATCTGCCAATTTTTGATACCACAAAAAAATCTACTGCACATAATAAATCCCTTATAGACGTGTCAAATTAGCTATGAAATCAGAAATCAGAAATATTTATAGACCACAATAAACATTCAATGTCACTGGAAAGTCATTTTTACAAAAATATCTTAAAATTAGGTAAACAGTTCGTTAAAAAAGAAAGTTAATAAATTATTATGTCAAAACTTGCTCCGTTTGATTTTGGTACAAAAATGAGGATTCCGAGAACTCAAATGACAAATATTCACTTAAGTCGAGGTGCAGATGGGGCATGCTATGACTGAAAATTATATTATAGCATAGTCTGAAGAGAGCTTAGAGCTTAAAGGTATGAATGCTTGTATGTGACAGAGATGACATGTCAAAATAACAAGATATCTCTGACGACTTAACTATCTACTCTGTTGCGGTTAGAAAAGCGAATTTTCACACGCTGAAGTTACAGTAATAATAAATCATCTGTTTTGTAAGCTTCTTGAGGCAGAAACATTTAGTGCTTTTCTTTAAGAACTCTATAATTAGCGAGACATTTATACTCAAAAATGGTTTATGGCATATCCATGCCGGCAAGTAAGAATCTAGTCACAAATCTGTGAATTTGAGTCCTAACGAATTTTGAAGGTGTGATAAATTGCTGGGATATCGTGTTTTTAATGAGCAACTGTTTGGACATTAAGGTAGATGTTCATTTCTTACTAGTTCTTATGCCCGTGGCTTTGCTCACGCTAGCCTATGTCACTCAGGGATAATGATCCCTGAGTGCTTTCCACCATTGCTTTCCACATCGTCACGCCTTTCTCCCAAGGGGGCTAGCAGAGGTGTAATACAACACCCACACTTCCCGGACCATATTATTCAGTCCCAAATGTGACGGGGGGGAGCTCGCCCCCCGTCACATTTGTCGCCATGCACCGGGCTCCAATCATGTAGCAGATGAAATACAATCCGCACATATTATGTACACAAACAATGAGCAAATTGGTGCGTGCCGTCGGCTGGGTTCGAACCCGCTCCCTCTGGCTTGAGAGGCAAGCCTTCTCCAACTAGACTGTCATCGCTTCATGTTGTAGCTTTCCAATGGTAAAATAATTGTTAAAATCGGACCCTTACTTTTTGAGTTTATTCGTAACAAACATACAAAAACACAACATCTTTCCTCTTTATAGTATTATGTGTAGAAGTGTGGATTTATTTAAATGTGTGTAATTGTTTGCAGTTTTACTAGTCTTTATTCCAATTCTGTACCTTTGAACTTATGTAAGAAATCTTTTCTAATTGTTTCCTATTTTTACCGAGCTTTCATTTGATTTTCCATTGCACCTAATAGAGCAACTTTCCAAACAAAACTACGTAGAACCATTGCTATAAATTCTATAGCTGTACCTAAGTAGGTATCTATACCTAACCGCTCTCAGTTTGTTAAGCCTACTGCTGAATCAAAGCTCGCAGGAATGAAAGCGCAGCCTTCAGATAGGTGACAAACATCTGACCCGACTAACGAGCAACTTGCAACTCGGAGTGTTTGTATTTGTGTGAGTGCATTGAGCACCTCTATTGAATGAGCAACAATTTTGTTGGTGAAACGCTTTTTGGACTATGTCCTATCAAATATTACACATTTGACTAATCTCAATACAACACACTCACACAAATGTAGGTAATTAATTTTAATAAAATGTGAAGGTAGCACAGTAGGTTACTAGGTAGGTAGTAGGTTACTTTTTCAGAACTAAAAGCTTAAATTGGGTCCTGTTAAGGCCTAAATAAATTTTGATATTAATATAGCATGCATTATTAAAACGAACGGGCTCGAAATAGAGTTTACGCGGTACAGTAATTCTGCATTTAGTGAAATACTTAGCTGGTACAAAATACATTAATGTTCAATTATATTTGCTCTACCTGACAACCAGCACCTTTCGCACCTTTGGGATGGATCGGCCAAGTATCAGCTCGAGGCGTTGGAGTCCATCGAGAAACGTGCGAAGAAGCTCATTGGCAACGACTCCCTTGTCCAGGCCCAACTTCAAAGTTTGGATCATCGGCGCAAGGTTGCTAGTCTATCTGTTTTTTATCGGATACATTTCGGGGAGTGTGCATCTGATTTGCATGACCTTATTCTCCCTAGCCCGTTCTTCTATAAAGGAACCAAGAGTACAAAAAAGCGGCATCGTTTTATGGTCGACATACCTACAACACGCACGAAACGCTTTGGTTCCTCATTTCTCATAAGGACCGCTAGAGTATGGAATACTCTGCCAGAGTGTGTGTTCCCTGACACTTATAATCTGGGTGTCTTCAAGTCTCGAGTGAACCGGTTTCTTCTAGGCAAGCGTGCTCCATCGTAGGCCGCATCACTGCTTATCATCAGGCATTTTGGCGGCCAAACGCAAGCCTATTAAGTAATAAAAAATAAATAAAAAAAAACCAGAATTAGTCTAAAACCAAGAGCAAGAAACTTCAAAATAGGATGTTTAAGGTCATTGAAACATCGATAGTGGCAATGATTTCTCAATAACATATCGTCACGCCTTTCCTTCGTAGGGGCTGGCAGAGGTGTAATACAACACCCACACTTCGCCG
This sequence comes from Peribatodes rhomboidaria, assembly GCA_911728515.1. Lineage (NCBI taxonomy): Eukaryota > Metazoa > Arthropoda > Insecta > Lepidoptera > Geometridae > Peribatodes > Peribatodes rhomboidaria. Next base: position 8,172,642 of record OU452168.1, read on the forward strand.
GACGATATTCAGTCCAAAATGTGACAGGGGGTAAGCCTGTCGCCATACACCGGGCTCCTGTTATGTAGCAGATGACATACAATCCGCACATATGTATGCTCTCACAATAAACAAATTGGTGATTGCGTTGGCTGGGATCGAACCCACTCCTTCTGTCTTGAGAGGCAGACCTTCTCCGACTAGGCTATCATTGCTAACAAAAATAAATAAGTATTAAAATATAATGTATAGTATTTTCTCAGTAAATAAGTAGTAAAATAAAAAAAGGTATCTTTTGCTTGTCCAAAGTGAGGCCAATCGAAGCTTCAAGCCTGGCGTGGTCCCGAACGCCTGACCCCACTAACGAGCCTGCAACTTTAAGCCAGTACTGTCGCCGTCGGTGGCAGCCTGTATTAGGACATTTACCCCCTTAATTACCAACTTTGTGTTGCCTTAAATAGAATTTTTAATTAGGTTAGTAAGAAGCCCTGCGAAGGCGTTCTTTGCGAACATCAGTCTGTGTCTTTGTTGGTTTTAAATAATTAGAAGCGCTTGTTTCATATTTTTTGATTAAGTACCCGCTTTATTTAAATTTTTGTGGGTTTTCATTATATCACATGTGCATACCGGCATTATTACGTCAGCTAAAGTCATAGCTAATATGAAGTAAAACTTAATTGAAATTAAAAAATCAAAAGCTCAATCTTGATTTGGACCAAATTTTGCATACTTAATAAGACATAGGACATAAGACTTAAGTTAAAAAAACTACGTGGACGCTCCTTTGTCGTGATTTTGACATCGTCGTCATTCAGGGGTCATTTTGGGCAGTCCGAGGGGTCATATGCCAGAAGCTCCAGCTATTCTGGCAAATGACCCCTCGGACTGCCCAAAACGAGATGTAGTGATGACCTCAACTCTTACTTGAAGAATTGGACCTAGTACGCACAAGATAGAGCAAAATGGAAGGAAAAAAAGAGGCGTTTCCTCTGCGGTGCGTCAGTGCAGGCTATTATCCTAACCCTAATCCTAACTAATATTACAAAAGTGAGTTTGTTTATTTGTTTGTTACGCTTTTACGTCCTAACAACTCAACCGATCGTCATGAAATTTTGCATACATGTTATCTGGGTTACGGAAAAGAACATAAGGTACTTTTTATCCCGAAAAAAATAACAGTTCCTGTGGGACCGCGGACGAAACCACGGGGCACAGCTAGCTATAATAATAAACACACTAAGCCTAACAAACAATACTGAAACCTCGAAATCGGTCCAGAATCATGAATTTATGCCTGATTAAAAACAATAAGCGCAACGGTCACTACGGTACTTCCATAATTACGTCTGGTCGATGTAAATCCTCTGGTGTTAATTGCTCCTCATTTATGCCGCTATAAACCACAGAGATTTCACACTCTAGAACACTGATAGCGTTTGTAGAGATGTGGCGTGTATCCGGCAAACTACACAATTGACATACGTGCCAACTTTGACACAGAACCCCTTCAATCAGAAATATATGTATTTTTTAATGTCTGATCGAAGCAGAAACTAACCTAATTATTCGTCTCCTTTTCAACGGTAAAGAGCAATATAGAAAACTGTCGAACAAAAGCCATAGTCAATTTATACTTTATATCAATACTCCACATAATGATTTTTTATTCGCGAAAATTACACAAATAATATCATTGTAAAAATGTCCAACTTATGTTGGTAAATAAAGTAATAAACAATTAACAAAAAGTTGGGTCTAAGCAGTAGCGCACTTGTAGCGCCTCACTCAACTGCCGTCTTTGTACTTCTTCACTCTAAACTTCAAGGCTAGAGTGAATAAGTACCTTATAGATCGTCGTGCTCCACCTTAGACCACAACGTCGCTTAACATCAGGCGAGTTGGTGGTCAAACGCCGACCTATTCTAAATAAAAAAAAAAAGCTGTATGAGCTCCAAGTCAAATACGTGTTATCTATTTTAACCGACTTCCAAAAAGGAGGAGGTTCTCAATTGCGATCTCAGTTACGCGATTACTTCACTAACTATGAATCGATTTTAATGATTTTTTTTTTTGTTTAATAGATCATATTTTAAAGATGGTTCCTTATAAATTTTACCGAAATCGATCAAGCAATTTTTAAAATACCTATCAACAAAAATCTAAAAATTGCTTACATGGATGACAGAAAGTCGGTTTTTAAGCTTTACTTTCAATATTATTTTTAATTTCTAAATTTAAAAAAAAATTGTTGTCTGTTATGGTTTACGGATGATAGTTTAACGTGACAACGTCATAACAAAACCTTGATGAAATCTTCTCCTCGGACGCATAGGCCAATCGAGTGGAAGAGAGATGAATGAGATGCAAGCGGAACGCTCAAGCCGATCGTGCCTTTCGCTCGCTCATGTAGCTCTCTCGCTCCGATCGACCGAGCATAACGGGACAATGAGTCATCCTTTTTCGTGCGTGCAGCCGGCGTTCATCGATTTATTAGACGTGTCACGTCAAAAACTATCCGTTCTAATAAACATGGCTTCAAGAGTTTTAACCGGTAATCCAGTAACCTATCCGGCCAAACCTCTTAACGGCACATGTTTAGTTACAAGTGAGATAAATATGGCGCTGTAAAAACATTACAGGGTACAATGTTACGTCGTTTTTATGATTCCACGTATTATTTATGTTAACTTGGTTCCCGCGCTTACAGTTTACTGCTTCTGGTATCCGCTACTGTCTCTCTATGGCTTGAATAGTATAATGATTTGGTTTAAAGATTAAATTGCCTTTCTTATCGTAAACTTGCTACTTTGTTACATTAATTTATGTTATTTTAGAGGCTGTTGCGTGAAACAGCAGGGTGCCATACAGTTTTTCTGTTTGGACTGCATCGAAATATGGAATATAAAATGAGTTTTCAATTTTTGTTTCTTTGCAAAGTAGTTGGATTCTTACTTTTTTGTAGTAAAGTTACTGTTGATCTATCAGTAAAAATGAGGTTTAATTATTATTTTGTTTGCAACGGTGGTATTTTTTGCTGTTCAAAGCTGACAGTATTTCTGCCAACTTACTCTGACTTAATAATAAGCATTAAACTTATTTTTATTTATTCTTAGTTCATTTTTCATGTTTTTAGGTCCGCTTCTTTACAATAGACTTAATTCTCTCGGGCAATTATTTTCCCTTACTTACATATGAAATGTAAGCAAACTGTTAAAGAAGCTCTCCAAAATATGTCCTACGAAGAAACAGAGAAGTTGTTATTTGTTTCTATGTTTAATTTTAAATTTACAGTAAGTTTATTTTATAGTTTAAAATTAATTAGAATTTTAGTGAATTAGAATATGTGAGTATGCAATGATTATATTAAGTTAAGTTTTTGCCGTTTTTATCGCCTGACAAACAGGACTACCTAGTTCAGGCAAAATTATTTTATTGTTTCTAAAAAAAAAAGTTTGTAAGTATCTGATAGTTTTTATCTTTACCATGTACTTTTTGAAATAAAAATTTATTATTAATTTATTATTTATTTTTAATGTTAATAAATACAGCAATTTTCAAATGGTAAATCCTAGTGGCTCTGTGCGCTGTAGAACCCGATGTTTGTCCACCACTACAGGTCGCATTCCTCAACTGGTTCTCGTGAAACTTAGAAATCATATCTACGCCATCTTGAAATAATTCTAAAAACTGAACCGACAAAATTAACAAAATTCTACATAATAATTGAGTCAGTCACAAAATTTCAAGATAATCGGTCAAGAAATGCGACCTGTAGAGGGAGTCAGAGGTCCGGACATACAAAAGCATTTTTGCTTAAGCTGAAGCATAGACGCTTCGCTCACTAACGCTCGCTCGGTTAAAAAAACTTTTTTTCAAATAAACAATGCATCGAAACATCAATAAACTAACTTTATCACGGGCACAAAACCCTGTTTAATTCGCACTTCAACCGGCCACTTCCCAGTGTTTACATCTCAAAATTTCGCAAACATTTTGAAGGCAACATCGTGACCTCGTTGGCAATTTCACGGAAAAAATGCCTTTAGCAGAGTTAAGCAGCTCCTGGAGTAATACTCGTAAACACTTGACACATATCGGTATTTATCTCGGGGTTAATTTTCCGGGTCGAGCGCGGTCGCTCGGACGAATTCAATCACAGGCAACAACATAACCAATCTCGACGGCTATTGGGGACGATTGCTAGCGATTGAGATGAACTTACGAGTGCTTTGGAGCACCCGAGTACTCTGGCTTCTTCGGATTACGCTACGAAGTAAGTAAGTTCTTATAGATACAGTGGCTAGCTCTGCTGACTGAGTTTTAAGGCCGCCTGAGAGCCTTTGTCATGGGTTGACGGTAGACTACCCTATAGACAACACAACTATCACTACGCTTTTTTTTATAAAGAATAGGTCAACATTTGACCACCAACTCGCCTGATGTGAAACGACATTGTGGCCTAAGATGAAGCACGAAGACCTAGTAGGTACTCATTCACTCTGGCCTTGAAGATACCTAGGTTGTAGTAAGCCGTATTACTTGTATTAGCTACATATGTACCTCTATATAGGTACGCTCAAATAAAGCTCACGACACGCTGCGTGCTTTAAATCTATCAAGTCTGGGTGACGGTTGTCTGTTCTATTTATGTGGGTCCATGGCATCCCTGACACAGGGAAATCTAGTGAAGAGCTATGAGTGTGTAGCGATTTTTATTTATAACGTGGCAAAGAATAGTGCAGTATCTAACGAAAGAGATGGTGAATAAAAAGGCTTCTTAAAAACTGTCCAGAAACGCAAGCTGCTGTACTTTGGACACAATCACACATCTTCAAAACACATCTATTGACGCCTACCCTAAAAGATGATGCGGATGTTGAGCGAGAGCGGAGGGCGCTGGCGGTTAGAGTGAATATGGTGATCCGCAGGTTTGCACGGTGCTCGACAGAGGTTAAAATAACGTTGTTTAGAGCTTACTGTACCTCATTTTATACCTGCAGCCTGTGGTCTGACTACACGCAAAAATCGTACAGCGCCCTTCGTGTCCAGTTCAATAACGCGTTCAGAATGATGGGTCTCCCCCGGTATTGCAGTGCCTCAACAATGTTTGCTGAAGCTCGTGTTGACTGCTTTTATGCAACGATAAAAGAGGCACTTCGCTACTGCGGCGGGTGAGAGGGAGCTCCAACAGCATGCTGGCTGCGCTCGCGGACAGACTGGACTGTCCCTATATAAACCAATGTTATCGATTGCATGTTCAACACCTGTGTGTCTAGCGTGCAATCTACAACATTGTTTAAGGGCTAGTAAGTACCTATTTAATTTTGTATTTAATTTTAATTTTGTGGGTTGTGTACTTGTATATGAGTCTTGTAACTTGAAATAAAGAATTTTTATTATTATTATTACAATGCGTAACAACAAATACGACCTGCTCCAACTCATAATGTAGGAAAAAAATCAGGGAAAAGACCACCGGGAAGAAATTTATTTCATTTTTATTTATTTTATTTATATCAATTTCACAAAAGAAGGTGTACTTCTTGGCTTAAGAATCTGAGGACATGTTTCAACCTAAGCACTAGATCCCTGTTCCGCGCTGCTGTATCCAAAATTAGGATAGCAATAATGATAGCCGACCTCCAGTAGGAGATGGCACCCCAAGAAGATGAAAGAATATTGCGGAGAAAGGTCTGACGTGATTTTGTAGCGTGCTCTGAAGAGACGTTGAGGGTTGAGCGCTGATCAGCGAGGACCGTCGAGAACCGTCGATTGCGATGGAACTGTTTATTCTTGTTTAGTTTATAAAACCAATTCCTCTTGTCCTCGTTTACGAGTAAGCGCGGGTTGGAATTCATCTCGTTTACGATGCGTAAATGAACTTGATTATGAAAGTTGCTTTTTTTGTTCATTGTTTTTTGTTTACTTCCAAACAACATCTACTTACATACAAAATATATGTACTTAAAGGAAGATAGATAAAGATACAACAGCGTTGAAATTTTGTAATTCTCCATTAATATCTATCTTATGTATGAATGATATCAATAGTTAATTAAAATGAGAATTCTATGTGTCCTTAAATAACTTCTTTTTTTTATGTAGAATAGGTCGGCGTTTGATCGCGTTGTGGTCTAAGATGGAGCACGACGACCTATAAGGTACTTTTTCTCTAGCCTTGAAGTTTTGTGGAGTGAAGAAGTACAAAGACGGCAGTTGAGTGAGGCGCTACAAGTGCGCTACTACTCAGACCCGTCTGCGGAACGGTTACACCGGATTACATCCTGAAACACGACTAGGTATCCGACAAGACGTCATCCATGCCCCCCCTGACACGACCCAATCTCCCACCCGCCTTCGAGGATGTGGAAAAGGCCGAGTGCCTGGCCCACAGCCTCGAGGCGCAGTGCAGCCCCAGTCTAGACCAAGTCGACCCCGCTCATCGCGAGTCGGTGGACGCGGTAGTCGACGAAGTCTCCTCCCTCCCTCCCCTCTCTTCCCTCGAGCCGGTCACGGCTTCGGAAGTTGAGTCGATCATCAAGGACCTCCACGCCAAGAAGTCCCCAGGTGCAGATGGTATCACCAACAGAGTGCTCAAACTCTTCCCCATTGCCCTTATCCATCTCTTAGTAAGCATCTTCAATGCCGCCATGACCAACTGCATCTTCCCCGACCCCTGGAAGACTGCCGATGTTATCGGCATTCGAAAACCAGGCAAGAAGGCTACCGAGCCTTCTAGTTACCGTCCCATCAGTCTTCTCAGCTCCATTGGGAAGATTTACGAGCGCATCCTTCTGAAGCGCATCTGGTCCCATGTCAGGGAGAATCACATTCTCCCAGACGAGCAGTTTGGATTTAGGTCCAGACACTCTTGCGTCCAACAAGTACACCGCATCACGGAGTACGTCCTAGAAGGTTTCAATCAGAGACCTTGTGGCTTCACCACTCCCAAGCCCCAGGGGACCCTAGCGGTTTTCCTCGACGTCGCGAAAGCCTTCGATAAGGTGTGGCACAACGGGTTGATATACAAGCTATATCAACTCGCGTTCCCAGACAGTCTTGTGCTCATCATCCAAGACTATCTCACCCATCGAAGCTTCCGCTACCGCGTCGATGGAACTCGCTCCTCCCCTCATCCCATCAGCGCCGGCGTCCCTCAGGGCTCAGCGCTAGCCCCTATCCTCTTCTCTCTCTACACTCACGACATCCCTCGGATTCCAAAAGTAGAGTTCGCGCTTTTCGCGGACGACACTGCCCTCTACACCAGAGGTTGGAATCCCCTCCACCTGCGTGGCCGACTTCAGCGAGCCCTTCGCCAGCTTGGCGATTGGTTCAAGAAGTGGGCCATAACGGTCAATCCCGACAAAAGTGCAGCTATGTACTTTCACCCCACCAAGCCCTTTAACCGGGAGCAACTCGTGCTTCACGGTCAGCCCGTCCCTTGGGCTACCTCCACCAAGTACCTTGGCGTGACCCTCGATAGACGACTCACCTTCTCGAAACACATCCAGATAGTCCGGGACCGAGCGGCCTTCATTCTAGGCCGACTCCACCACCTCGTAGGCGCACGGAGTAAATTGTCCCTTAGGAATAAGGTGACTATTTACAAAATGTGCATCCGCCCCGTCATGACGTACGCTTCAGTAGTGTTCGCTCATGCCTCCTCCCTAGACCTGGACAAGCTCCAGGTCCTTCAGAATAGGTTCATTCGCAAGGCAGTCGGAGCTAGCTGGTACCAGCGTAACGCCGACTTGCATTGCGATCTCGAACTTCCCTCCATCCGTCAGTACATCAAGTTTCTCTCCCGGCGCTACTTTGATAGAGCCCCTCACCACCCCAACCCTCTTGTCACTCGCACCGTGGACTACTCCGTAGATCCCACAGACCCTCCCCCTCTCCGTAGGCGCCCTAGGAACGTCCTAGGCGACCCGGACGACCCCATCGCCGTCGTCACGTCGGCGGCGCTGGGGTCGTCCGACCCGGCAGCTCCTTGCAACAGGAAGTATTCAGTTTTTGGTATAGGCGTCGGTTACCAAAGGTACACTGTCATACACCGACCTCGCCGGCGAGGTCGAAGACTGCCTACAAGGTCTGTTAGAAGATCGGTTAGTTAGCTCGTAGTGTTCGCTTATTTTACGCCCCTCAGTTTCTTGCCTGTTCTTCTGAGGTGAGGTTCCATTTCCGAACAAGGCGGTCGAGTCATTGTTAATAATAATTTATTTTGTTTTTAACCTTAACTTCAACCGTCCCCGTTAGGGCCCTAGAGCAAGCCCCTTCCGGGCTGCCAGGGCAATTCGACGCCCCTCCCTCGGCGACAGCCCAAGCCGAGGCCGTACCTCAGAGGTGCCCTTGCGCTCGTCGCCCATAGTTTGTAAGCATTTTTGAGGCCCTGCGCCATCTGCGCTTGCCTAATGCCCGGTACGCTGTCGAGGCCTCAGTGGCCAACAGCATAGAGTCATCCAAAAAAAAAAAAAAAAAAAAAAAAAAAAAAAAAAAAAAAAAAAAAAAACACGACTAGGTCATTTCACGGAATGGCTTGATCCGGTGGGTGGTAACTAGCCACGGCCGAAGCCTCCCACCAGAGTCTGCTACCCGGTTAGCACTACCCGGGGACCACGTGTAGGGAATCAGAATAGAGTACATTCCCACGGACGTGGGTAGCTCAGCCCCCAAAAATTTATATTGGTAACTTGTGTGTCTTTAGGACTTTTAAATTTTTTCAGGATTCCGTAGGGACCCTAGAACTTGTGAGCTTGAGGTGTGGGTTCGATCCCTGATAGAGCAAACATTCTGTGATGAACATTTTATATTTTTTGTATGTTGGGTGTTAATTTATATTTAAGTGGGCATTTAATATAATTATATATTTTATGTAGGTATATGAGTGTAAATGAGTCTCAGATAGCCATAGTTTCAAAATTTAGTTTGGCGTCAGACGACCATGTGTGAAAAAATATCCCGAATGTAAAGTCTACCATTTCTTTCCAGTACATACCTATACATTTTTAATTTTATCTCCATCCCATTTTGTTATTCCCGAGATCTCTCAGACTGCTAAAAACAATTTAAACGATAAAGTCAATTTACCGAGTGCTTCACAAACTCGCGTCTTATACGAGCGTTGCAAATTGCAATACAAATCCTTGGCGTGGAGAGTTTTTGTTTTGTCCCGGTTCAACGAGACCCTGCTGGCTGGGAGATGATAATGTACTCGTAAGTAGGGAATATTGTGAGTATAAGACAAGACACTATAATATGTAGGTATAACTTGACTTCTCTTGTGGAGAGTTTCCTGTCAGCAAATATTATCCACTTACCCCGTTACTTATAAACTTTGTACAGCTTCGGAATAGTTAGTGTTGTTGGCTCGTTCTTACCTTTAACTTTTTAACTCGAAAAAAAAAGATAAAACACTGTATAACTTTTTCGAGGCAAAACAATGGTTATTAGTAAAAGGGTCAGTGTATAAGCTCTCAATTGACAAATTAAAAAAACAACATTATTTAAAGAAAAACAAAAACCGGGCTGCAAAATAATGTACCGTATGTCACTTCCACTATCAAGACGATTCGAATGTCACCTCACATGTCGGAATCGATCAAGATATTTAGGCTGTAGGGCGTGCTTAAGAAACTTTATACATAAATAGATACCTACATAATTATGTACATACATACACAGACACATACACACACATACATACACAGACATAGATACATACATATATAGATATGGTGTTTATAATACATACACTCAAAAAGCAAAAGGAGTGATAAATAAGATAAGTATATGTACATTTACGAGTTTTGCATTGGTTTGTGCTGCGTGATGTGCTGTTTAGTACTGTGTTGTTTTGTGTTGTGTAGTTTTATATCGTGTTGTGTTGTGTCTATCAGAAACACAAAAACGTACAAGCTCTTACACCATAATACATAATAATATTGCCTTCTTCGTTCCGTCGTTGTGGATAAAATAAAACGTGTCAAAACACAACTCGCTTCCCTTATCACTCCGGAATCCAGCTGCGAAGCCGAGCTTCACAAACAAATTAGGTCATCTAAACGCCGGGTTTAAACCGAACGTGTCGTAATTTAAACTGCCCGTTAGAAGACCGTTGTAAACATTTACCCCTTTAGTCATAACAATTTTAGCGTTTGACAAACCTTTACTTTTATTATGGCGCCGGTTAAAACCTTCAGGTCACAGATATCAAAATGTACGAGTCATATAATTTTCAAACATCCGACTTACAAACATCCTACCACAGAATACGCCCTAAATTACATAGGCGTCCTACTTCATACTAATCATAAAATCGACAGTAACTCTGTCTGTCTGTTTGTAGGCTTTTCACGGCTAAACGTATCTTGATGAAATTTGATAAATAGTTGCAGTATGTCGCAAAGAAGGTTTTTAGACACTTTTTTCTGAATAAATAAATCTTCTCGTCATAAAATTCTGTAAATGCATAAAAAATGACGCGCCGCTTACCAAATGCGTCAGACAAAATCACAGAATCGTACGAATTTGGGACTAAAAAAACAACTGACAACTAAAATTAAATCTCCGCTCAAAACCAGCCAGTATTTTTTTTTCAAAATTGGACTCTGATCTCTTTGGTAACGGATTAATATTTATAATTAAATAATTAGTTACAGTATCTCTCGAGGAGAGTTTATGGAAAAACGCGAACGAACGCAACAGCTAGTTTTGCAATAAATAGAATTAGTAAGTACCCAATACAATATCAAAAAACTACTCGTAACTAATACAACAATGCTATATACTACCACGACTGATTGGACTAAGTTTTTAAATGTTTACCGTAAAAATAACCTGGTACTTACATATGTACTCGTATATGTCTTAAAACAAAGTGGTCAAAAGGACAACGCAACGCACTGAAGATCGTTCAACGTTACAAAAGCCACAATAGTTAGACTTAGAGCCCGTCTTGTTAGTCTCGTTAGACAACCACAGTATGAGTAATCACTCGAGTGGTAATCGTAATCAATGCCCTGTTGAGTGTCACCGGGCCTTAGACGATGCGACGCTCAATAAATTGACTCAATTATTTCACTCGTGCCTTAGGGTACGTATCGACCGGGAGCATTCGTGTAATGTAGCGGTTCAAAATATGAACGTTGCACCAATGATATGCTGAGCCCAATGCAAGGCAGACTTGGAATGTTACAACTTCAAACATTTCAGTGGTGAGCAATTCAGTGCTTAAATGAACAGTTGACGTTACCTTAGCCTTTGAAACGGACAGAGAACGGCTCAGTATCACTAATGTTTCACAAATGTGACACCGGTAGTCCAGCAGGCACGTTTGTGAGACATTAGTGAAACTATGCGCCGTTCTTCGTCCGTTTTTTTAATGACAAACGCAAAGTCAACGGTTAAGTATCGGCTACGGTTAGCTGAATCGATTGGTACATTAGTAAAACAGTGCACACTATGCTATAAACTTGTATCACCCAGTAGTCTAGACGCGTCACTGGCACTGTCAAAAACAAGTAGAGAACAGCACAGAGACCCTGTTCCTAAAATTCGAGACATTTTCTGGTCCTTGTCTCTCTCGTTTGAAATTTCATAGGAGTGAGAGTGACTAGATCTCATCTCACGCGTCCAGGCAAGCCAGACATTGTGAATCTTCAAACAGTTCGATAGATATTCGATGGTAATAAAGCTCTACGCCAAGCGGTCCCAAAAGGAAATGCTTTTCTGAGAATACGTTGAGTTGGTGCACTGCGATGTAAATGATCAGAATAACATTACATCCGCATCTTGCCGGTGAATACGAACCCTAAGAAAGTCTGCTGTCTGTGACCTTAATGTAACTTCCATTCATGTCGGGAACGCCCGTACAATATTATGACTGCCACATTTATCCTTATTAATTTATTTTACTGAACAACGTCGTATTTAAACGCTCTTGTATTAACGTCACGTCACAAGAAAATGGTTTGTTAATTTGTTATGAGCTTAAGCTCGTGTCATTTGTGTTACTTTTGTAAGTATTTTGCAAAAAATGTGTTACTATTAAAACCTGCAGAGCTTAGAAAAATGCTTACTCATTAGTCCTACTTTATTATTATAAACGCGAAAGTTTGTAAGAATGGATGGATGGATGAATGGATGTATGTTACTCTTTCACGGCAGAACGGCTGAACAGATCTGGATGAAATTTGGCACAAAGATCGATTATAGTCTAGAATAGCACATAGAATACTTTGTTAGTTTGACATAAAATCGCGATTAAAAAAATTCAAAACACGGCATAATTATGCTTTCAGTCAAGTGTTTAGCAGATTTTTCATAAAGTTATGATGTATTCCTTTCTTATACCAAAAATAATATTGCCTTCGGCATTCGGCCTTCGGGCAGCCTAGAAACTCTGACATCAAGGCTTGCTACTCGACCCATACGAACTTGCTTGCTAGTCTCAAATTTTAAAGATATTCATAATTTGCTTCATTCACGTGCTTCTTGTTTAAACAATGCCAAAGGACAAGACCATTTATAAAGTTAACGTTTAAATCAAGTATTTTAAGTAGTTTATTATTTTAAGTTCACAGTTTTCGCCGTATTCTGCGTTTATAACATTACCACTACATATTAGGTCTGTTAAATTCGTTAGTTGAAATATTAAATTGTACAACGTTTAAGTTAGATTCAAAAATCAATTTGTAAAAAAAAAAGTAGAAGAATAAATTCTTATTCCTTAATTTACTTAAAGCGACATTAAAGCGGAAGTACATTAGTTCAAGTAACAACTACCACTCCACTCACAAAAATAAATCTGAAAAATGTTTCACAATTGATTACAGTGTGTTTTCGAGTTCTCATGTTCGCCATAAAGATTTGTTGGATGGGGCAGTAAATGTTATACAGTTCAATAAAAATATGTTAGTGTGTGCCGCGATGCGACCACCTACGGTATTACTATACGGCTTTATAGTCGTGAGGGAGACACAAGCGATAATAAGATGACATGAAATACAAGTGAAATACAATACAACCGGGCGGTTAGTGAGTCAATTCGCTCTATCAGCTTCGCGTTTTCATATTCACCTCCTTTTTAACAGACTTTCTAAAAGGAGAATAACGTTTGTCACGAATACTCGTAAGCAAGTAAGTACGAGTATATGTTGTAAAAATTTAATCTAAGCATGTACCTGTTCGTGACATGGTATAATTTCATATCGCTTATTCGACTTGATCTATTTTGAATTGCTGTTAGATTCGCCTTTAAAATTATCCGTATTGGCCTAGGGTTTATACTATACTACTATGCTAATACTATACTATACCCCTAGGTCATTTTACAAACAAGTAACATTATTAAAAGAAAAATAAAAATCCGGCTGCAAAATGCTGTACCCTATAACACTTCCACTATCAAGACGATTCAAATGACACCTCACATGTCGAAATCCATCAAGATGTTCAGGCTGTAGGCCGTGCTAAAGAAACCTCAAACATACAGACATACATACCCATATACAACAACAACAACAACTCTTTATTAAAAACATAAAATATTTACAATAGTACTAAGGCTTAACTAAGTTTTTAATGGGCGGCCTTATCGCTCAAAGCGATCTCTTCCAGGCAACCTAAATAGACAGGAACATTATTAAAATAGAGGCCTTGAAAGTCAAACATAATTTTACAAGAAAACATATACATACATACATAAACTCGAAAAACATAACCCTCCTTATTGCGTAGTCGGGTAAAAAGTATAATTATAAGTTGAATCACAGGCTTTAGTATGAGATACTTAATCCAATTAACATAGACTGGATGGGAGAGTGATAATTGAAATGGGATCTCATTATCCAATATAAAATAAACATGACTAAAACCATTACTACGAGCCAATAAAGTAAATTTACCTAGACATAGAGATCCGTTTTAATTCGACAATAAGTTTCTACAGCGATGTTAGCTCCAGCAACTCTGACTCTGAATGTTAAACGTTAATACTTTATCTAAATATTAACATTAGATAACTTTCTTATTTTTTTGCTAAAATGTAGGATCAATTCAATATTTCGATCATTACGATTCTCTCGCTAATTTGCAAATGATTCTGATAATCACAATCATTGCAGCATATAACATATCGATCAACCCCTAACATATTCAGTGTGTCCGTACTCCGTAATGACCTGAATTCAGGCTCCGAGCTCCGGCCAGTTCACAAACGGCTTAAAGCTAACTAATTCGGTTAATGTAAGTGATGGTCTGTGCCAGGAGCGTTCTGCTCGCTAGTACAGGGTTACCATGTAATAAAATTAACCTTATTATGTGGAGTTTTACAAAAAAAAACACATTTCACACTAATCGCTCTATCATATGCATATCGTCACGCCTTTTCCCCGAGGGGGCTGGCAGAGGTGTAATACAACACCCATACTTCGCCGGACGATATTCAGTCCCAAATGTGAAAGGGGCGAGCCTGTCGTCATGCACCGGGCTCCAGTCATGTAGCAGATGTAGTATTTATGTTCACACGATGAACAAATTGGTGTGTGCCGTCGGCTGAGTTCGAACCCGCTTCCTCTGGCTTGAGAGGCGGGCCTTCTTCCAACTAGGCTGTCATCGCCTATATACATCACACTAATATTATAAATGCAAAAGTTTAGATGTGAGAGTGGATGGATGCTTGTAACTCAATCACGCCAGAACGGCTGAACGGATCTGGATGAAGTTTGGCACAGAGATAGATCTACTCTGGAATAGCAGATATATGTAATTCTGTTTGACTGCGGGTAGCATCACGTGGCCGAGATAGTAACCATAATAAAATAATTTTACACAATACAATTTATAATTTTACAAAAAATATGTTTTATCTTTTTTTTAGTTTACTTTATCTATCTTGTATTATTGATGGCTAAAGTACATTGGAAGTGCTAAATCTTGTTTTTTTTTTGTGTCATTGCTTTTGTTTTTTTCTTAATTTAGGCAAAGATAATACACAATTTTTTGAAAAAAAAATGGCCCTAAGTTTATAGCCTGTTCTTCTGCGTAACTTCTCTTTTTCCGTGGTAGAGTCATTTTAATAACTTTAATAACGTTCACAGGTGTATCCTCGATAGTCAGTCAAAGTCAAAGTCAATTTTTTTTTATTAAATTTAGGTATCAAAGATACACTTATGAACGTCAAAGTTTTTTAAATAGACTCGACTGCCTTGTTCGGGTAAAGAGCCTCTACTCAGAAGAACAGGCAAGAAACTGAGGGGCATTATTTTTTCAAATAATAAATAAATTACAGTCTCACAAATTTTGGCTTACAACTAGGTAATATCTATAAATACTAGTGGCTACTTGACGGAAGTGGAAGGCTCCAGACATTGTCTCCTAAATAATTCTTAACCTTATAATACCCTCTTTTCATTAATGTAGTTTTTACATGTGATTTGATTTGAACCCAAATTATCTTTATTCAATTGATACCCAATTGAATAAAAATAATTGATTTGATTTCATGAGTCTCCGTCATTTTGCAACCCGAAAATGATTCAAGGCGTGTAGGCGGTGAAAAATCACATAGAAACAGACAAAACATGCACAAAAATACCCTTCTTTATGGCAGGCGGTTAAAAACCAGGAGCTTTCAGGCATGTACATGGTAACCCTAAACTAATATATGTTACTGGTCGGATTTCAGTTGGAAATGGGTTTAAACGTTTTGCACGCCCGCTCGTTAATCTTATCCTGGGCTATCTTGAAGGGAGCTATTTGGTCGCTACCCCATACATCTTGTACGGACTCATTGGATAACACAATCATTATTTTAATTACTTGTACTATAAACGAGCCTTCGAATTAGTTTGTCTATTATTGAAGTGAAACAAGGTTGCGTTAAACGTTTAACGCTCCTGGGGAGGGGGAATAGAAAGAGACAGAGTGAGAGTGAATGCGTGGCACCCGAGCACATGCGTGTAGTAAGATACTCGTATATACACAGAAGTTTCACTTCTTCCTCGCGGAGGGATTCCACGCACTATTTTTTTATTGTGTATTTCTTTGAGTGCGTTGATAAGTCTAGTTTGAGAAGGCTCGCCTCTCAAGCCAGATAGAGCGAGTTTGATCCCAGACGAAGGCTACTAAATTGTATGAACATAATTATTATGTGCGTATTTAATGTCATCTCCTTCATAATTGGATACAGTTAAGCATAATGAGTCCAAGCGCCAAATTCCATTTTTTGATTTTTTTGCATTTTTGTAATCCTTAGGTCATAATTTAGCCATAGAAAAAGCACTCTTGTAGCAGTTGTACTCTTAAGTGGTATTTTTTGATACCCCGTCCAAGCGCCTTCTATAGCAAATGGTATATTTCGATACGCAACACAAGTCCAATAACCAATTTAAAAATAACAACCAAATTTATAATAAGAAAACACAATTTCATTAATACATTACAAGCCCAAACGACGTAGTGTTATGCATAAGTAGTCCACGCGACAATTGTTTGTTACTTGGACTAGTTTTGCAGAACTAGAAACGTAAGTTTGATTCCAAACGTAACCCAATAATTCAAGCATTTGTCGCATAGGCTTGTGATGCATAAAAATAGTTGAAGTTAACTACTCACTTCCTTCTCTCCCTGCCGCCACAATTAGAAATGACTCAGCAGCGGCAAAGGTATATTATTTGATTACTATCTACGCCACTGGAGCAACTATGCCAGCGCCCCAGAGCTTCACTCCGGTATTTTAAGGAGTTGGGTTGGCTCGGGTAAGTGCTGGCAGGGGGAAATGCACAAAACACCCCAAGTGAGACTGCGATCAGTGCAGGACTTAACGCCCTCACCTCGAATAATAATAAGAATAAAATGAGATGATACTCACAGGAGCCCCCTGGAAGACATCAGGAAATACTACGACGAGAATAGCTAACGACCAAATCCGTCCAAGATCCAGTCATGCGCCTTCCATCTCCGAAACCGTCAAGGCGGACGCTCACTCTACATATCCTGGCGAGACATCGCTATAAAGCACTGTTACAGCCCAACCAACCTAAGAGTAAAACATGACAGGCCACTGACTTACAAACAGCACTGTATGAAAACAAAATTAAAAGTTACCAGGAACAATTTACTCTCCCGCCTCATTTCCACCTCATGAGGCACCTCACCTCAAGTACTGCGCACATCCAGGCTAGCACCAGTTTCTCAGCTGGGAAATACGCGTGTCCAGTGTGACACCGTTCCTCCCATGCTAAGGAAGTAGATGTTGCACTCAATGAAACATGCAGAAAATAACTGGGTGCTTGAAACCCACCCCCTAAAATCTTTTTACCCTCTTGCCGGCATTGTTCCCCTAAAATTCCGCAGAGCTGTCGATTGCTCTACTAAAAATATAAGCAAGAACAAAACCCAAGACACCCACTCTACAGTTTTTTACCCCCCGGTCAACCGCCTCAAGAGTCGCAAAGGTTTTCTCAGTTCCACAAAGGCGTTACCCACCCATCCCCGAGAGTCCTGCTACAAACTGTGGCTGGAAAGGTGCGCACCATCACAAGAGTTCGTAAAACCGGCAGAGGAACTCCCCCCAGGCAACGACGTGACGTAGCCCACGTGCGGAACTCGCTAAACAGACTTTGCTGCAAGTTCAACATGAGCAAGTGGGGGTTCTCTGACATGGGTTCTCACGAGTGTGGCTGCGACGCAACACAAACCATGGGACATCCAATGTCCTGCCCTCAGTGCCACAAAAGCTGCTCTCTAAGTGACCTGATGGAGGCCTAAAAAAAGATCATGCATTAAAAATAAATGTCGAGACAAGTGTAGAAGAGGAAGAAAGCGTAGAAATTGATGTAGAGAAAAAAGGTAGAAGAGGACACTAATGTTTTAAATAAATGGTAACGCTTTGGGCTACAGGAAAGCCTGTTTCAGAAAAAAATTGGAAGATTTAAAAATCACCGTATATATAACCCCCTATATTCCAAACGACGCTATGTCATTTTATAAAAAAAATGATTTCAGACGACAACATTGATGATTATATTGAAGGTTTTAATGGTCATTTAGATTTTGATCCAGATCATGTCTAGAGTAGATTTAGTATCTACCTACTCTATCTTACTCGATATATTCTCATCAAACATCTGTCCGTCTAAGTTAATATTATAGTTAATATTAATATTAGTTGATATTATCCTGTCTGTAATATTGCAGACATGCCATTTTCATAGCTTTTCATTTATTTTTCTCAGTCCTCATTATCATCTACCAATTTATGATGCTAAGCAAGTATGGAAAAATATATATTTTTTATTTAATCGATAGGAAATGGACATTAATGTCCCTTGGACTCGTTTTGCAAAATGAGAACAGCATATTGTTGCGAGTTCACGTGCATTTTTAGCTATTTATGGCCCTTGGACTCGTTTTGCAAAATGAGAACATCATATTTATTGAGAGTCCAAGTGCATTTTAGCTATATCTTCCAAAATAAATACTTATTTTGTGTTTTTTTCTTGTAATATGTTAAATTACAAATAGAAGCTTCGATATAAATAGATTTACTTTCAGACGATACAAATGCAAACCTCCTGCCAATAAAAACGCGTTTATGTAATTTCCCAAAAAAACGAAAATGGCGCTTGGACTAACTATGCTTAACTGTATCCAATTGAAGTCCGGTGTATGGCGACAGGCTCGCTCCTTGTCGCATTTTGGGACTGAATATCGTCGGGCGAAGTGTTGGTGCTGTAATACACCTCTGCCAGACCTTTCGAGAGTAAAACGTGGCGATATGGAAATATGTATTATTGTAACTAGAAGTTGATATTTGAACCGTCGCGTCATATCGAACACGATACTTCCAACATTTTATTTGTAACGCCAATGCTCAAGTCAGCATACTTGTTTATCTCAATTCAAGTTCGGTTTAAAACGAATTTGCGTGATTTTCATTAATGTGGAATCCATATTTTTTTATCTCGATAGACATTCTGTTCGTTAGGATAATAATAACATAATGAAATTGATCAGCCTGTACCTGTCTATGAGAACCATGGAATTACATTGTCAGTACCTAAGTATAGGAATTTCCGATCAGCTCTTTATCTGGTAATACTATCTTTATAGTGACGTTAAGCTTAGTACAGAATAGATAATAGCTTTAGTACCGGATGGGTTCATAAAATTAAATTAAATATTGATCGGGTTTATGTTCTATTTTAGCGATACCTAGTTCCACACCCAAAGTTTATGCTAAGGTATAAAACATGTATTAACTTAGTGAAAAATTCCGTAAAGCATTTTGCGAGTGTATGAAAATCTTTTTTTTTTTATTACTTAATAGGTTTGCTTTTGGCCGCCAACAAGCCTGATCATAAGCAGTGATGCGGCCTACGATGGAGCACGCTTGCCTAGAAGAAACCGATTCACTCGAGCCTTGAAGACAACAACAACAACAACAACTCTTTATTAAAAACATAAAATAATTACAATAGTACTTAAATAAGGCTTAACTAAGTTTTTAATGGGCGGCCTTATCGCTCAAAGCGATCTCTTCCAGGGAACCTGAATGGACAGGAACATTTATATAAGTTGAGGCCTTGAAAATTCTAATACTAATACAATAGTAATAATCTAATACATAAAAGAAAAAAGAAAAAAAGTGGACTCAGGACGTAAAAGATGTAGCAGGAATTGAATGGAGGTCAAAAGCGAAAGACCGGGAGATCTGGAACAAGCTGGAGGAGGCCTATACCCGAGAAGGGGTTCCAATCAAAGAAAATGAAGACGAAAGTGATTAAAAATTAAACTCGTGCGAACAGAATAATAAGCAAAATTTTTAAAATCTGTTATATTTTAAGGAAAAATGCATGTGAATTTGTAATTGATTTTTTTATTTTAATGCATGTAATAATGAGATGGGAAATAAATGGGCTTTATTATTATTATTATAATCTAATACATAATTTTACAAGACGTAAAAAATAATAAGATAAAAATAATAAAAATACACAAAATAAATACTAATAAGTAGACGAAATAAATATAATATAAATACTTTAAAAACGTTTAAAAATAAATGTCACTAATATATAAATAAATACATAGTGCGACTTTTGTGACATACATACGAGTATCTCACTATCTTTCAAAACGGCTATTGTTTTGAAAGATAGTGAGCCTTGACACCCAGATTATAAATATTATCTTTTTCAAACAAAGGAATGGAGGACTTTGGAATTAACCCTCAAATGGGAATTGCATTGTTGAGCACATATACCTATATATATATGCACTTATACCTATACTTATATTTATAATTATTATTGCTGTCCTATTCTAAAATAGTACAATAAAGAGAAATACACCGATTTCAGAATAACCAGACTCGTTTAGTACCGGTCGGTGCAACAAAATATACACTAGAACCTCTCGAATTTTCCACACACGTAAAAACGTTCCCATAAAAATCGATATCTAAATGGGTTTATGTCTATTTACCAACCCATATGAAAAGTGTTGAATATTTAAAAGATCTGTCCCGTCCGCTTCACAGGCGGACATGGCCCTACGATGTCCGTGGCCACATTCCATGCAAATGCCATGTCAATACCGGCCGCGTGTTTTACAGCCCACTGTTTGCCTGTTGACCAATCGGACCATACCCGCCTAGTGCCTACCGATAGTATTATGAAATCTAAGTGGGCAGTCGTAAAGCTCCTCCAAAAATGCAATGGCACCAATTCTGGCTTAATTGACTTCTGAACTTAGCAAAATATACCTGTCTTATTTGTTGCTATGCCTATTAGACAAGGATATCGATAATTTTGGCAGGTCAAGATAAGTAGGTTAGGTTCAGGATTGGGCCTAATTTCAAGATCAAAGTTTAATGGCGGCAACGAGGCCGAGTCAAGTGTAATAAATGATTTCGAGATCTGCTGCAGGAAAATTTGTATAAAATTGATTGTGATCGGGATTTTGATAGTAACCGCATGGTATCCCTTTCGCACTTACCTATTTGCACCATGCTTGCTTCGGCTTATACTCTATTACTATCAAAATCAGAATCACGTACGGTTATCTACAATAATGCCCTTCTGCCACATATCGTTGCTGATAAGTAGATAGTTAATTATGTAGTAGTAGAGTTAGGAAGTAATGAAGCGACTTGAAATAATAATAAGAATGACACTACTTTTCACCACACTTATTAAAATTATGTGAGCTTGAATGCAATTTAAATACACTATACCTACTAAGTAAGTATTTTGTTTTATTAACACCTATCATTACTCGCATTTCATTAATTCGTATTCTACAGTTTCACTCACATTCGTTAATCTTTGTCCCATAAAATCCCACAACGACTTTAGGCCAGTTGCTCTTTGAGGAGTGGCTAGAGAGGCGCCACGGCGTCCTCACCTTCCGCCTGACGCAGGTCCTCACCAGACATGGTTGTTTCGGGAGGTTCCTGTTCAGGATAAAGCGGGAGGAAACGCCCGGGTGTCACCACTGCGTGGATCGCCCGAAGGACACGGTGGAACATACCTCTCGCGTCCGGCCCTGGTTCAGGCCATGGTCCGGAGCGGGAGTACATGGGAGGCCGTCACCTCCTTCTGCGAAGCAGTAATGCTCGCTAAGGAAGAGGCGGAACGTGTGAGGGTGAGGCAGGGTTCTCGCCCTCACGCCCTTAGTCGCGGCAGGAGACGCCCCGGGCGTCGGGAGTCACAAAGTGATTTCCAGCCACCGTAGGCGCGGGCCTGCGGGCGGTGAGCGATAGGTAGCTCGCCGTCCGACAAGGACCAGGCCCGGGTCGACGCACAGTGTTCTCTGTAGAACAAGCCAGGTGGACAAAAATATATTTTCATTGTTTCGGAACCATGAAAATATATTATAATAATATAAAATAAAAAAAATAAAAAATACATAGTTTTATGTATAAGAAAAAAATATTTTATATTTACACTATTATAAAACAGAAAAAAATACTGAAATAATAATACAATTACCTTAATCTCTACAAATATTACCGCTAATTATATGTACAACCTTAGACTATTACATTATTTACAAAAATTACAAATACTAACACTAAAAGGTAATATAATACACTACAGGTACATTAAAACTAATTGTCAATATCGGAATCATCGGATTCTGTATCGGATGATTCCGATACAAGATAGTCTTCCTGACTTTGTGGAGGTCTTAGTTGCTGTGGAAGTCGAGGCTCTATAGTAGGAGCTATAATGAGCTTTAGGACCTCCGCACACAATTTATTCGACTTTTTTTGGAACTTCCCGCAGGCTGTTGATCAGAGGATCAGATGTTATAATCAACATATTGAGCAAATCTCTTTCGTGGCTTGACGCGAGCACTTTCTCGTGTTGTGCTCTCTGAATCTTTATTTATTTGGTCGATAACATCGTCGATGATGGACGAGGATTTTGCGAGATGATATTGTTAGCTTCGTCGATTAACCTAAGAGGAACAAACGAATAAACAAAAAGGAACTCATCAGTGTCTTCGCTGTTCTCAAATCTCTGTGTGTAAGCACTATGACCGGAACTCCCGTCACAACCCCATTTACTTAAAAGAGTAAATGATGAATTGCGGAACACACTTGTGACAACTTCTTTCTAAGCTTCTATTCACCGTTCCGCTGTTTTGTTGAGTAAAGCTTGTAACTCAATTTCTGCTCGAGATTGTGTCACAACAATGTGCTCCTTTTGTGCTTTTTTTGATTTAACAATGCAATTATATGATGGAAACACATGGTGCCCGACCTTCATAGTCCATTTCCTAGTCTGTTTATAGGAGTGAGTGGTCGACTTCGAGTCGAGTCTATATAGTAGGCTAATGCCTCGTCACTACTTAGTGGTCTATTATTCTGCACAGCACTGGGTTGTTGAACTCGGATTTTTGCCAATGTCCTTTATAGCCCTGGCAACGTCCTTTTTGGACACGTTTTTGTGTCCAGTAGATCGTGCAGCTACTTCTGCAGCAGTCATCAATTCGCCAACACTCCGCGAGTAAACTAAATCTTCAAGTCTACGTTTTTTAGTTTTGAAAGACGAATCTTCGAAGTCTTTTTTGGGTCTTCCGGGTCGAGAGTGGTCAGTGGATGAGGTAGAAGGTTGCGGTTGAATTGACCGCACGCAGAACTCTAACTCTTCGCCTTCTAGCCACAACTTATTCTTGATAAGAAAACGCTTCCTTGACTTTCCTGAAGAAACCCATTTGGAAGCGATTTTTGAAGAAATACTGGCTAACTTCATCTTAATGTTTCTTTGACTATCTTCAGAAATTTCAGAAAACTCAAACTTAGACGAAATAAATTCAAATAGACGATCATTTCTTTCGTATTTTTTGTGTCTAAGCCATTCTTCGAAAAACTCTATTTTATTAATAGAGTGAAGCTTTTCTGCAAAAATGAGAAAAAAAAATAGTTGTACTCATTTGTGCTACGTAAAATATATGTCACAATAATCTATAGTCATGCAGCTAAAACATATAAAAAAATTAGCCTGGATACAAGAGGATACATGCTTTTCCCATACTCGATAAGTTTGAAATCAAAGAAAAAATATGTTTTTTTTTGTGTTTTCGTTGATAATCTACTCTAATGATTTTTAAGGCTCATTAAAAGATTCTAATAATAAAATATTGATATACATACCTTCAGAATTGAAATCCATCACTAAACTTTCCACAAAATTAAAAACTGCCACAATGAGGTGCTAGTGAAAGTGTCGCTAAAATGCAACTGACCTATATTTTAAATTACATTTACCTCATTAGCTCACTTTGATAAACAATGACTCATTAGTATGGAATGTTAGACATAAATAGTTCTTGGAATTGGGGGTTTGGGGGTTTTGTTTACAGGTACATAGTACTCATTTCCGGGAATTTGATTACGACTTTTGTCCACCTGGCTTGTTCTACAGCGCACACTGTGCGACGGCGCGTTGTGTTTCACGCGCGCCTCAAAGAGATGCCAGCACCAACTGACGGGGTCCGTTAGGGCCAATGCCTGCCAGGGTTGCGAGTTGTTCGAAAGGGATATTGCGGCCCTGGCACACAGGTAATGGAAGAAACACGGGTGGGTTTTAGTCAGTAGAAGTCAGACATGCCCTCCCGCTCAGCCCAGAGCGGGAGAAGTCATCTGATGATTTCCCACCCAAAAAAAAAAAGAAAAAAAAGGCCAGTTGCCGAAGCTCTGATTAGGTTTTTAGGTTGAACTGATAATTCCTCTTACGCCACAAAGAGTTAAAAGTTAACCTTCAGTGAACTCAATATTAGAGTGACATTTTCACTCTAAGATAATTAGCCCTGCGTTTTAAAATTTTTGCTCCGTATCCGCAAGTGGGCCTAAGTTAATTAAC
This sequence comes from Peribatodes rhomboidaria, assembly GCA_911728515.1. NCBI lineage: Eukaryota > Metazoa > Arthropoda > Insecta > Lepidoptera > Geometridae > Peribatodes > Peribatodes rhomboidaria. The sequence goes on from OU452168.1 coordinate 8,196,995, forward strand.
CTATCACCAATTTTTTTACAGACTAAAAATTCACTCCAAAGTGCTTGTTCAAAGATAAATCGCTGCCGTGTACTGTGAAACTTTTACTTAAACCGCTAAGGAATGTCGCAACATTTCGCATAGCTTACACTCTAACTGTAACGAATAAATATGAGCTTGAATATGGTAATTGCAATGTAAAGTGTGCGCTAGTGATCATACGTACCATTATAGGTGATTATTTAAAAAGCACCTCTCCTACTGCGTAGTTAGTGTCAAGTGTGTTTGAAACTCTGCAACTGGCTAGTGGCATATGCCATTTAAGGCTAGAATGGACATCAATGTTACAAACTTGATGCTGTTGAAGATGAGCAAATAAACTTTTAAAGCTTTAGCGATTAATACACTTTTTTAGTTTTAGTTACTACGCGCAATAATTTTCATTTATAATTAAAATCATGAGGAAATCTTTTATGCTTAAATTCTTTGATATTAATTTCCTTCAAAACTATCAATCGCTACTTTGATTTCATTAGTTTCAAAATTACGTTTAGACATTTACAAACATAGTACATAGGTACTATTAAGTAGGATTTATTAGATGTAGGTAGGATTTTTTTTTCATGATACGTATATCATACACGATAGCTTAAGAATAATACTACTATACATATAGTGAGGAAATAAATACATATGTCAACCAACTTAATACCCATATACCTAGTAATGAAGTTCGGCCAAAAATCTATATCTATCTATCTACAAGTTTAACACTACAATTATTTCAGTATATCTCTTCTATCTACTTGTAATATCCGTGACCCGTATCTAACATTACGCCGTATCTCATGGTTTATAATACGGAATGGCGAGATTGTTTTTGCGTGTGCGAGGATGGTGGAAATGCCTTACATTCCACGTGTCGTGACGTCATTAGCTTCTCGAATATTCTGGATCGGTATGTCTTTGAACTGAAAGACACGGGAATTGGAATTATGATAAGCATAATCGTTGTTCGTGCGTTTCTGAATCTTGAATAATGTTAAGTGTAATTCAGTAACCAATATTGTGGTAAGTTATAATTGTATTACCTATAAGTGACTCTATATTAGTAACTCTAGTTACCCGCCTAGGCAACTAGAGTCATCTAATACTATTATTATATGTATATTTGTATTACATGACATTACATTGTATGTCATCTGCTAAATGACTGGAGCTCGGTGTATGGCGACAGGCTCGCCCTCTGTCACATATGGGACTGAATATCGTCCGGCGAAGGGTGGGTGTTGTATTACGCCTCTGCCAGTCCCCTCGAGGGAAAGGCGTGACGATATGTTATTACATTACTCTTTATTTATCTCTGTTTTTTATATTTAAAGTCTAGGCACTACTATTGAAATGTAATAGAACGAAGTAAGTAGGCATACTGCCAACATTAGCCGAGTATAAAAATATCCCACCAACCGTATGTTGTAACGGTAAGCTTTTCAATGCACATTGTCACAGCAATAAATCCTGATTAACAGAAAGCAATAACAACTATACCCCATTAAGCTGTTCAAATCTTCAAAACAGAAAAGTGAGCATAGAAAAACCCACAGTTACCAAGCATAGAACGTTTTTGGTTGGTATATAGGGTCAACTTGGGCAAATGCATTTCGTCTTTCGAGAATTACTGACTAACCCTTCACAACTAAGGCAACTAACGCCATCTTGTACAGATTAGTGCAACTAAAGATAGAAAAAAGATGTAGGTGGCATCTAATTTGTTAAGATTTTGTCAGTAATTCTCTAAAGATGGAATTACCTCACAGATGCATTTGCCCCAGTTGGCACTAATGAGAATTGTAAAATTTGGAGGGAACAACACAATCTAGAAATTCTTTAACAGTCTTCAAAGTTACACTATCACTGAGTGACGTAGCCTCTTTTTTGCATTGCACGGGTCCAAGGCCAAAAGCTAGTTTATTATGTGGTGTCACAGTGAACTAGTGAAACAGCAAATGCGCTTAACTGTTCTGAATGCCAAGCACGATTGGGAATTAGAAAGGCTGAAAAGGTTAGCCGTTTCTTCAGAGATTTATCTCTACCTCTTTCTATTTTGCAGCTAAGATTAGTCATTAGCACCGACCAACTAACCTGAAGAGGAGCCATGACACTGTGGTTTGTTCGGAGTCGATTCCAACACTTTCCTTAAAGGGGTAATGTGCTTGAACCACCGCCACATGTTGATATTGCAAAATTACACTGAGTTGCAAAGTTATAGTAAAATAAAGCTAAAACTTTGCGAAAATGTATCGAATCGATCAATTTATGTTTCATAATCCTACTAATATTATAGACGCGAAAGTTTGTAAAATGGTTGATTGGCTGGATGTTTGTTACTCTTATCACGCCAGAACGGCTGAACAGGGGGCTTACCATGAACTTTTACAAAAACATCATTGCGCAGGAACGTTTTGTTACATTCCTTAATAAGTATTGTTTTGTATCATACCACAAGCATTGAAAACAATAATGTTTTAAAACGTTTTTACTCCTGCTATAGTGATGTGAAAAGAATGTACGATACAAGTGCTTTATACACTCTGTGGTACTTTTGCGTTACGAACTGTCATTATCAGTGTCAATGTCATCTATCAATCATTTAAATCCAGTATTTTGGAGTATGGTGTTGCCAGATGTATATATGTCAATCGTAATTATACGATTTTTGCCGTGTAAAAATCGGACAATCGGGGTCGTACAATAGTACGACCGCATAGCGAAATCGTGCCTACAATATCATATAGATACAGGGAAATTACACTTACGGTTTTTACAAGTTGCAAGTAAAAACACTACGGTTTCTTATTATTTTCTTCCTTATGAATTTTTATTTTTCTCACCGGCGTACAATCGCTCCTAAGAAACATCTGGCGACACTTGGTTGTATGAACAATGTCAAATATTTTTTTTTTGTTTTGTCCCATAGGGCAGGCTAGAGGCAACATAGTCATACCACCTAATCATCCGTATGTTTGTCATAACATTTTTCATGAAATCTCTGATGAAGATGATGATAAATGAGATAAATCCCGCTCCTCTTTCCCTCTTTCAGTAAAGGCGAGTTTTCGTTTTAGAAAATAATACAAAATCATGACACCATCTTTTCGGTTCCCCTCAAAAACGTAAATTAAATCTACATTAATAAGATCATGAAGGTAAATTAAAATTCAATTGCTGTTTACAATTAAAGTTTGTGAAACATATTTTGGTGATATCTAGAATTTAATGCTTAGAATAATTTGTCACAGCGGCCGCAGAGTCTCAGCGAAGCAGTTCGATATCATGTGAGACTTTTTAAAAACTCACAGTGAAATCGCTGCGGGCTATAATAGGAGTCTGCAGGCGAAGGCTCATTCTAAGAAGAAACAAGTGCATCAAAAGGTGCGGACTTAGCCAAAAAAAAATCTATGTAAAAAAAGGTTGAAATTTATTCTGGAGCCCGTCTGAAGGCGTCCTTCGTAGTACGGAGCTTCTATTATCTGCTTCGAGAAACTTGAAAGTTTCCAAATCATCGGTCATCTTGCTAAATATTACAAATAGAACCTCAGAAACACAGCAAAAACTCACATAAAAATAGAAAAAGTTACACGGAGAGCAACTTTTTAACAATCGTTGTAATTTGTATCATTCCTGCTATTTTGACAGCTCGGCAGGAATACTTCAGAGGTCATGGTACGGTTTTTAGACAAATGTTCCTTGGATTGAATGAACGAAATCGAGTGACGTCATCAAAACTGCTAAGCGATATCAAAACTTAACAGGAATACTTTTAGGGTGGTCATGGTACGAAATTACGAAGTAAGGCTTAATTAATGATGTTTTAAGAGGTTGTGGTAAGCCCCCAGATCTGGATGAAATTTGGCACAGATAGAGTATACTCTAGAATAGCACATAGGATACTTTTTAACCGCGGGTGAAACCGCGGGGCGCAACTAGTGATCAATAAACAGATAATTACAGTTTGACAAAAATTGTTTTTTAACAGGGATCATATATATGAAATGTGCAAAATCACTAATTTGTTACGGAGTCGGTCGTGCTACTGATTCTTCTTTTGGGGCTAGTTGCATGTTGGTCTTTAGTAACTGAGAAATGCACACAGATTAGTGAACAGTTATTACCTGGTGAATGCCTCAGGGGGCCTACCATCTTATTTCAATGATGGATACCTTTTTTTTCCGACGCTGCGCGACCACGGATCGTGTCGCCTCGCAGTAAGGTTCATGGTCGCGCAGTGTCGAAAACAAAACGAACCATCATAGCATAAATGTAATAGTAGACCCCCAGGCTATCCGTTTCTCACGGTCACACCCGCCCACTGAGTTTCTGTGGAAACATGGACTCAGGCAGTTATCCAGTGCTAAGTGGAAAGGCTAAATGTGCTGGCCTGGATGTGATGGTGTTTACTTTGTTGTTAGAGAAAAAGTGATGTCTTTGATTTACTCGTAAGAGAGTGAGAATAAACCAATAACTTTTTTAAAGTATTCAACTTAACGAACTCATCAACGTCAAATTTAAATTAGAAATAAGCTGTGCAATTACGGGTATTTTATTATGTATTTATTTATTAAATATTTATACAATTAAAAATAACTTCAAAACTGCTTAAATTTTGAGAAGGAGCGGCGGAGCGGAACTGCCTAATCAAAACTACCTACCTATGTTCAGGAGAAAAAAACCAACCACCATTTACCATATAGCATCACACCGTCATCACTATCACCGAAGCCACTAATGGTGGTACCACCATTACCATCAACCACTACAATTTTAATTATCATTAAAGGTGATGAACAAGAAAGTATGTTTCAACTTTTTGGTTAAAGTATGCATCTGGTTTGCATGACCTTATTCTCCCTAGCCCGTTCTTCTATAAAACAACCAAGGGTACAAAAAAGTGGCATCGTTTTATGGTCGACATACCTACAACACGCACGAAACGCTTTGGTTCCTCATTTCTCATACGGACCGCTAGAGTGTGGAATACTCTGCCAGAGTGTGTATTCCCTGACACTTCTAATCTGGGTGTCTTTAAGTCTCGAGCGAATCGGTTTCTTCTAAGCAAGCGTGCTCCATCGTAGGCCGCATCACTGCTTATCAGGCATGTTGGCGGCCAAACACAAGCCTATTAAGTAATAAAGAAAAAGAGTTAATAAATGTAGTAGGACTAGTAGGCAATAACATAACGCAAGCTTTAAGTCTTAACAGCCACACATAACTTCAACTGAAGCTTGCACAGCATCAATGCTCAACATCGCGTGCCTCGAGCAGCGAGCTCATCCACCGCCTATACGCTACCAATTATGGCAGTAATTTCCATTACTGCTATTGACACGTAATAAGTGCTCCGAACGCCGACTGTGAAACAAGTCATATTTACGTTTGCACTTAGGTACGTCTGACGCAGTGTAGGACAGAATTCCAGCTTTGTTATACCTAAGCTTTTTATTTTACAAGCATTTTGCCACATAACTGGAGCGACAGTGTATAGCGACAGGCTCACCCCCTGTCACATTTGGGACTGAATTTCGCCCGGCGAAGTGTGGGTGTTGTATTACATCTCTGCCAGCCCCCTCGGGGGAAAGGCGTGACGACGACGATATATAAACTGGAGCGACAGTGTATAGCGACAGGCTCGCCCCCTGTCACATTTGGGACTGAATTTCGTCCGGCGAAGTGTGGGTGTGTGTAATACATCTCTGCTAGCCCCTGTGGGAAAGGCGTGAAGATATGATACGTATGTGTGTTATGTATTTTGTAAGTAAAATAACAAACTGAACTTGTAATTAATTTATCAAATATTCACCTGCTTAGGATTTGAAAATTAGATATGTGGACAGTATTCATTCTAAGCATTTCCTAATAATATTAAATAGTATATACTCGTATAGGACGCGTGGATAGAATTTATCTTGCCCATGATTACAGAAAAAAAAACATTTACCGTGTGTTGAAAGATTGTCTAGGTTTGTCATAGTTCTTTACAAATTTTTATTTTTCTTATGATTTTATGGAACGGGAATTACTCACGTACGATTTAGTTAATTATTCCGACTATGTGAGACGCAGCCTGTGCTATGCGAGACGCAGCCGCGCGCATGCACTCGCCTTGATAAAGACCGCCGAATGCGGTTGAAACTAAAGTGGGAATAATCGACTAAATCGTACGTGAGTAATTCCCATTCCACAAAATCATAACGTCAAAAGCGCGTCAGTTTCCATTATATCCTACTTAAAATTATAAACGCGAAAGTTTGTAAGAATGGATGGATGGATGGATAGATGGATGTTTGTTACTCTTTCACGCCAGAACGGCTGAACAGATCTGGATGAAATTTGGCACAGAGATAAATTATGTCTAGAATAGCACTTAGGATACTTTTTAACCACGGGTGAAACCGCAGGGCGCAGCTAGTCATTTATAATTTACAAAAAACAGTTACACACCTTACTTATGGTAGATAGGAGTAAGTACACTGTTCTACAACACAACGATAATTTTATCGCGAAGCTTTCAAAGCTAAAAATTTCTACTCACCCAAAGTACCGTGTACACCAATACATTGAGTGCGTGTGTGACCACCATAAGTGGCGTCCACTTAGACGCGCATTAATGAATTATGTCGCATCTGTAGAAGCCGTTAATATATACTTCAAACGGTGTTAAGTGAGTTGTAATCGGACATCTCATACATGCATACTAAATACGGCCGCGGGATGGTGTATAGTCAATTCGGCTAAACTAATATGGAAGAAGTAAGAAAATTAAACAGAAAAACTAGTAGAAAGTAAACAAGGGTAGTCTAGTTTGTAAGAAAACCGGTTACTCATACTCATTTATTTATACGATTAGTATACGTCAAAGGCTAAAAATCAATTAACTTACAATCGTAATAATAAAAAAATAATTGAATTCATAATTATAGTAAATGTCATAAAATAAAAATAATATTCAATTTAATAAATTAGGTATCCTAGGATATCATTTTCCGTATTAAGAATTATTTTTCAATGTCATAGAACGCTTAACTAATCAGCCAGCTTTTCAGTTTAGTCTGCAATAAAGTTAGGTTGGACGCCTCAATAATGTCAACGGGGAGTCTATTGTAAATACTAGTGCCCATGATATGAGGCAATTAGTTATTGTAGATAGTACTATAAATTATGAATTTCTTAAAAGTACCTATAGGAATTTCTAGAAAAATGTATTCTATCAGCAACGAAGTCCTATAAGTCAGTAGATAAATTGGAATTAAACTAGCAACTTTCATAACATATCGTCACGCCTTTCCCCCGAGGGGGCTGGCAGAAGTGTAATACAACACCCACACTTCGCCGGACGATGTTCAGTCCCAAATGTGACAGGGGGCGAGCCTGTCGCCATACACCGGGCTCCAGTCATGTAGCAGATGATATACAATACGCACATATGCTCACACATGGTGTGTGCCGTCGGCTGGGTTCGAACCCGCTCCCTCTGGCTTGAGAGGCGGGCCTTGTCTAAGCTGCCATCGCAACTTTCATACAAGTACAAAAAACTAAAACCCTCAAAATTTAATTTATTATTTCTAATTTTTCAAGGAAATCATTAGAATACTAAATAAAGATCGTTACTCATAGCACGGTTGTCCGGAAATCCGCCCGAATTCAAATGTAGTAAATACACTGGCAGTAGTAAATATCCGATCATGACTTATACGGGCTAGGCGTTCAACTACAATTCACAAAAAAAATGACGTCATTAAATGACGTGTGGTCGTAGATGACAAATTATAATAGCCTGGAATGGAAACAGCAAAGCAATTCAGCTAGCCATAGCTATCTATCCATCGGCTAAGCTTAGCTGAATTTCCATTTGCCACCCTGGCTCTCCAAACGCTACCAGAAAACACCGCCCTAGATTTTCAAGTTGCGGTGTTATCTAGCCAGTCCATCACTAGAAAAGACCTCACCCCCATACAATTTGCTCAATATTTTTGCTCACTCAAGTTACAGAGTAACTTGCATTGTGTGCTAGGTATATTGCCTGAAATAAATGGATTATTATTATTATAATTACTCACCCACATACCTAATATCTACAAGGAGTATCATGCTCAAGTTCAAACACGAACACCGAGCTACGTGCAAACTCCATTACGAACAGAAATATCATTAGTCATTTTCGATGAACGCGAACTTGGTCGTTTACGTCATGGACCCTCGCTTATGGGACTCAGACGAAAGTAGGTTTGGCAAATAAGGACTTACGTAATTCCAGAAGAAAGTTATCTCACAAAATTACAGAAGCCAAGTTGAAATTGACGTGAGACACTCGATCATGGACGTTGTAGACAGGTACGCCTACTTTACGTCGATCTCTGTCTAGTTTAACAAAGAGAAGGCCATCAAAGCGACCTACGGATAGTCGAAACATCTCGCCAAATTAGGACTTTGTGATGATTCTATTAAGTTACGTATTAAAGAATAGAATAGAATAGAATAGAATATAATTTATTTGCAACAGGAAACATAAAAAAAAACACATAACAAAAAATTAAGACAGAAAAAAAAAGAAAAAACAGGTTTATGCCACAAAGCGGCTCCAACTCAGCATAATGCTGGCTAATGGTGGTTAACCATATGAATTTTATTATTGTTAATTAATATAGGTATTCATTTATTATTGCTAAAAAATGAAGTAAAAGATGCTGAAGACCTCTCGGCGTACAACTTAGATACAATATTTGAGTAGTAATTGTTCCGCCGACTTTTATATTCAGAACCGTCAACATCATTCGTTCTCCAACTTATCATGACATTAAGTCGTAGCTAGCGCTTGTATCAACATAACATATCGTCACGCCTTTCCCCCGGCATAGGTGTAATACAACACCCACACTTCGCCGGACGATATTCAGTCCCAAATGTGACAGGGGGCGAGCCTGTCGCCATACACCGGGCTCCGGTCACATACAATACGCACAAATGTTCACACAATGAACAAATTGGTGGCTAGGTTCGAACCCGCTCCCTCTGGCTTGAGAAGCGGGCCTTCTCCCAACTAGGCTGCCATCGCATCTTTTTTTTTATGTAGAATAGGTCGGCGTTTGACCACCAACTCGCCTGATGTGGTCTAAGATGGAGCACGACGACCTATAAGGTACTTATTCACTCTAGCCTTGAAGTCTAATAATCTAACATCAATGTCGCTTATGTCAAGTGCAATCAAAATCCGATATTAAATCTAATCTAAAACCTTATTATCAAATATAGATTTACAATTATGTAGTCTGAATAGTTCGAGAACTAAATTAGATCGCATTGAAATTAACCACAACAGAAAAACAACCCCAACGAGCAGCCAACACAAAGAAAATTAATGAAAGCCATATCCCATAACGCAGCGGCTGATTACGTCATAATTACCTCGGGGCTCGCAGATATTAAGCTGATATTGGCTCAGTTAATGCGCCAATATTATGGACGTAGTGTATTGATGATCTAAATCAAATCAGGCCATTGTTTGTGAACATACCGTGGACAAGTCCGTGTATCAATGGGATGCCTTCACTTGATTAGGCTCTGTTGTAGAAGTGTAATGATGTCCATGAAGGAGATTTGATTAATGAGGTTCGTTATGTACTAATTACCTACATAAATTAAAAAAAAAATTAAATGCTCAAAACCACTAATATTTAGGTAAGTAGAGTGTCTCTACAAGAATCTTTGGGCTCGTGGCCAAAATCGAAACTAGCGATTGAAAATAAAAACGTAATTGGATCTGTTCTACAATATTGACACGACACGACCTATATTTATACTGACATCAACATGGTGGTCCAATATTATATACACATATTATTTCTGATAGGTACGTTCTTTGTCCTCATTCGTTAAGAATGTTATTCTACCAAAAATACACCGGCGCCTTCACTCAAGTTTCAAAAGATCCTTGTAATACGAGTACATGTTTAACTACTTAAGTTTTATTTTAAATGAAAAACAAAAATCCCTCCTGCAAAGTTTAGCTATCGTGAATCTCAACTAACCTCAAACTCAACTCTCCTCACCCTCCAACTTCAAAAGGTCACAGAAAAACATAAATGCAGTATAATAAAAAGAAAATTCTTCTGAAGCGTTCAAGCAAAAGGAGAAATGCTTTCCTTATTGTGAAACAAAACAGAAAACAAAAAGCAGGTAAGTAGAGTCTCTTTTTACAACTTTTTGCTCCTCTAGAACTGTCTCAGTAACAAAGGTCACAAAGTGTAAGAGCACTCATTAAAAGTATATTCTCCGTCAAATATTTAAGAACTGTGCAATTTTAATAATGCTGCAGAAAACTATACACTAAAAACACCTTTGACTTTGTAAATGATAAATAAAACTGCTTGCAATTCCATCACGCTTTCTCAGAATCGTCTTTATTTTAATGCATCTTAGCCATTAACTTTAAGTGCAATATTTATGCTCTAAAGTTTAGTTTAACAAGTCGCGACCACCGCAGTGCTATCTTCCAACAGCTTAATGATAATAATGAATAAGGACATTGAGTACCAGGACCGGTCTATCGACATTTCTAGTCCCATCACTACAGGGGGCTTTTTATTGAGACCATGGACGTTCCAGGAATAATAATAATCTCAAAATAGACTATGTAAATGAACAAGAAATAAACAGTAAAGAACAATGTTATTTTTATTGCAGAGATTGAAAATAAATTAGATCAAAGATAAAGATACGAGATAACTTTGAGAGGGCGCATAAATAAGTAAGATGGTAAAACGATAAAGGAAATAGTTAACCACACATACATACCTACATACATATTCGGAAGTGGATGGAAACTGTATATCAATTATTTTATTGTTTGTATCAAAGATAACAAAATCAAAGTCAAAGTCAAAGTCAAAATGTTTTTATTCTATTTAGGTATCAAAGATACACTTATGAACGTCAAAGTTATTTAAACAGACTCGACCGCCTTGTTCGGATAAAGAGCCTCTACTCACAAGAACAGGCAAGAAACTGAGGGGCATTATTTTTTCAAATAATAAATAAATTACAGTCTCACAAATTTTGCCTTACAACTAGGTAATATCTATAAATACTAGTGGCTACTTGGCAGAAGTGGAAGGCCAGACATCTTTATCTTCTAAATAATTCTTAACCTTGTAATACCCTCTTTTCAACACGGCTTATAATTTGTTATAACTAACAACCAACTTCTCTACATTGTATAAAACCACGTCCCTTGCCACGTCTGTCTGTCTATCTGTCTGGATATCCGCTAACTCTTCAAACCCCGCAACTGGTTTTTATTGATTTTCACCATCAGTTAGATAACTTTTCACGCACCATGCGAATCCGGGTTGGGTCGCTAGATAGAACATAAATAATATCACTTAATTACACAATTGTCTTAATGAATACTCAAGAATGCGGAAAAGAAGGCATTTGGGAATAACTTGGTCCTAGGAAACCCCCTTGTGGAAAATTTTAAGTCTTGAAGTTCTGTTTATGTAAATTGTAATGTGTGTTTTGTGCTTTATATATCCTAGCAAAGCAACTTTGTAATGGGAATCTCATAAAGTTGTGAGCTTTGTGAAAATGTGCATTTTGTCGAATAAGTAATGAGCAGATTTGTTTGTACAAACTTATGCTTAATGTCGAATTCTTTAAGAGTTTTGTTTTAGATTATGCTTAAATATTTTTTTTCGTAAGGCTGATTTCCTATTACTTAAACAGTTTGTTTCTAGTTAGAAATTATACTTACTTGTAGGCAAAAATGGTCGAAATCGGCTAGCCTACTATATTTCTATGGTCAAAACAATGGTGTTTCACAATTTCATGAAATCTTTTTCGGAGTCAACGACTTCATAAAACAATATGGTCAATTTGTAAAAATTCTATTAAGACCAAAAAATCAGTTTATGTTAGGGTGCAAACTTCAAATTTCACTGTGTAACTCCTTTGTGTGGTATTTGCGTAGGTGCTATTCATATTAGTGCACAAGCTGGAATACGTCCAAAATACTAGTAATAACAGTAGAATTTGTCTCCTGTACTAAGTATTCAAAGCGGCATAGCACGAAGAAAATACCAACTCATTTAAACCGAACTATGTTTACCCACTAGCAATTGCTTAGACATTACTTTTATTGTCTTACTAGCTGTGATTCGCGGTTGCACCTGGTATCTGATACTCTTATTATTTTTAAATAAAAATTGCCTAAGCCCAGTTTTTTAACGCTTATTGGTACATATTAAAGTCAGCGTTTGTCCACCCACTCACCAGTTTGACAGCGATATAGTCAAAGATGAAGTACGCAGACCTAGAAGTTAGCTATTGACTCTGATAGAAGATAGCTGTAGTTTATATTCAGGGTATGTGCTATCTTCATTCCAAATTTCACCCTGTTACGTAAAGCAATTTCAGAGTGGAACGTCGAGGTAACAAACAAACTTTCTCACTCTCTCACCTATTACTTTTTTATCTGACCCGAATTGTCTCCCTGTTTGTCGAAGATCTCCCCAATTTCCTGCAGTATTTTTTTTTTGTCATAAAATGCTAACACCGTTCTATGTCGATCGGTAAACTTGCCTGTTCTTCTGAGTAAAGGCTCTTTATTCGAACAAGGCGGTCGAGTCTATTTAAAAAAAACTTTGACGTTCATAAGTGTATCTTTGATACCCAAATTGAATAAAAACATTTTGACTTTGACTTTGACGTTATATCACTGGTGCGAGCATGAAATCTAAACAGACATTTCAAATCGACTATATGGACAAATTTGTTCGGAAATTACCGATTTAGTCGATTTGAAACGTCAGCAGTTTGAAGCGATGGCAGCCTAGTTGGGAGAAGGTCCGCCTCTCGAGCTAGAGGGAGCGGGTTCGAACCCAGCCGACGGCACGCACCAATTTGTTCATTGTGTGAATATATGTGCGTATTGTATGTCATCTGCTACATGACTGGAGCCCGGTGTATGGCGACAGGCTCGCTCCCTGTCACATTTTGGGACTGAATATCGTCCGGCGCAATATGCGTGTTGTATGACACCTCTGCCAGCCCCCTCGGGTGAAAGGCGTGACGATATGTTTTTGAAACGTCAGTTTACCGACCAACTAAGAGCGGTGCTAGCACTCCTAAGCCAGCACTGTCCAGATTTTTTCAAATTCCTTCTCACAAACTTACACATTCACAATTTTAGTGTGATTTTCACAGTTTACCCAAAGGTTGTACGCCTGCGTACTCCCAGGACTCGCCCGCCCACGTTTTTCTAGCATGTTCTATGCTCAATTGCTCATAGCTTAGTAATATAGCTTGTTGCTCTTCTCACGACCTGACTTACCGTGATTGTTTGCTTTTGAATGAGCAAACAATAATAATAACGATAAGCAAATGATTACAGAAGATGGTATTCAATTTGGAATTTGACTTTATTTTCCACTTAGGTGCTATGTACAAAATAAATGTCTCGGAAGAAATTGAAGTTTGGTTTTTTTGATTTGTTAAAAAAAGAATAATACCTGAGAACTTTTAATGGATTGTCTATTATTCTCATATATTCATTATATTTATTTATTTAGTTCATTTATTTTCTGCTGTAAGTCAAAAAAAGCCGCTGAATGCGAGCAGCGTACCAGTCGTTGTGGAGATCATTGGAGGAGGCCTTTGTCCAGCAGTGGACGTCTTCCAGCTGAAATAATAATCATGATGACTATGACCTACTATTCGCATTATCACTTTCATAAAGTTATGTGTTATGAAAACAAGGAAGTATATACGGTCCCATTCAAAGTTTAACATTTTACCGAATGTTTCGAAACTGTAACAATATTTTTACGAACGAAACAAATAGGTCTAATTCTCTAAATATAGCCTAGTTTCAGTATGAAGAGTTTCTTAATCTAAACTAACTTAATGACTTAATCCAATTTAAAATACTTTTCTTGATGCAAGCTGTATTATGGCTTAAAAAATTAAAAGCAGCCAAGTGCGAGTCGGACTCGCGCACAAAGGTTCATGTTACCATTATCTATGAAAATTACAAATAAAGTACGTTTCTTGTATGGGAGCCCCCTTACAGCCTTGGGTCTCTTCAAGACAAGAGTGAATAGGCACCTCACGGGCAAGCGTGCTCCATCTTAGACCGCATCGTCACTTTCCATCAGGTGGGTTGTGGTCAAACGTGGGCCCATTCAATCATAAAAAAAAAACTTTTATTCTATTTTTTTAGTATTTGCGGTTATAGCGGCAACAGAAATACATCATCTGTGAAAATTTCAATTGTCTGACTTTCACGGTTTATGAGATACAGCCTGGTGACAGACACACAGACACGCAGACGGACGGACAGCGGAGTCTTAGTAACAGGATCCCGTTTTACCCTGAGGGTATGCTACCTTATAAATAGTAAATAAATACATTTTTGATTCGATGTATTTATTTTGACTAACGCAATTATTGATTCGTTGTATTTATTTCTGACGCAATTAAGGAGAACGTCTTAATTGCAATCAAACATAACAGAAAGATAAACATTTACTGATAAAAGATAACCTCCTAGCTATGTAAGTATTTGTTCGAACAACATTAAATGCTCAAACGACTTTAGAGTACGTACTGAAGAAGTCGCAAATAAAACTACAATTTTAATTTTAATCAATTACTCAACTAAAAAAAGTTAAACAATCTTTCAAAATGACCAAAGACGTATTGAACGAAGATTTAAAACAAGTGATTAGTGGTGGTTTTGAGTTTACTTTCCCTTCTCATATGAATTACGGTAAACTTTTTGTTGATAGAATACTCAAGTATGGGAACAAAATTGCTATGGTAAGTACATATTAGTTTAATTTTCAAATAGGTACGTTTTAAATTAGACTCAACCAAGCTACGCATAAAGCTTACATCAAAAATACCAAGTATACAAGTAAAACACCGTTTTTTTGTTTATGTTATCTTATAATAATTAAAGAACTAGTTAAAAATGTTCTGATTCGTATTTTTCATCAACTCAAAATAACATTATGTAACTCAAAACTCAAATGAACTCAAAAGACTACCTAAGCGTCTAATTAAATATTTTCTTCAAGATTAGTGGAGACACAGGTGAACAAATAACATTCGCAGAGATGGCCCAAACTATAGTAAACGTGGCCTATTCCTTGGTGCAACTAGGTGTGAAGGAAGGTGAAGTGGTAGCGATATGTAGCGAAAACAGTATTGATTTTGTCACAACTGCTATGGCGGTGCTCTACTCTGGCGCTGTATTAACGTTCCTTAACACTGCTTACAGACAAGGTAAACTTTTAAACTTAAATATAATTAATTATATAATTAATATAATTAATTATATTAGTTTAGGTATCTTTTTCCTAATTATATTTGAGTACCGTCAATCCGATCTTCATAATATATTTTGCGGGCAAAAATAATTCATGGAAATACTATTTTTAGTTTAATTATGAGCTGAATCGGAACAGGACAGGAATAGGTTATGGAGATATGCAAGGTTCAAGATAATAGTTCAATATGAAGTATTTACTAGTAGTGAAAGGGGGAAATCTTCCAAAAGCTTCCCAGCTCCATCGATGTGCATCCGGGTTAGGTATGTTGGGGTTTGTACTGAAGCTGGCCGTGTGTGAAGCTATGTCGATGGGCTTTAGTGAGAAAAGCTCTTCGAACAATTGGTGACCAGCCTCTGTGCTTGACAGAAGGTACCAGGATCTTCATGAAAACACTGGTGGTCCCCTAAGATCCGAAATCAGTCTAGATGTTTCTTAGAACATTGTCTAAGTTTAAGATCAAAAATATCGACAAAATAAACCCTTAAATTAGAATGGAACTCAAGTTATTTTTCATGTCTGTTGCTGGAACCTTATTTTGGCATGCAATATTTTCACAGTGGTCTCTCTTGTTAGTAAAATCATGAGAGAGAATAATTATATGGTACATTCCATTATGATGAGGATAGATTTTGAAATGATAAATTCCACCACAAAATTACAATAAAAATCTAACGTAAAATACAAATAATATCGCAACCAGACCCTTAAAAAAGCCAAAAAAAAACATGAATACGCTGTTGTATTCCGAGGTTACAAATGTATTAGTCTCACTTCATAAAAACAATTACACACAACATTACCCACTTATTTATTAGTCTAACATTACGAGCCAAACTTGATTATCTCATTTCAGACGAAATAATCTACATAGCGAACATCTCAAAGCCAAAATACGTGTTTATGTCTTCGTCCGCCTACGATGTCCATTACAAGACTTTGAAGGACCATAACACAATAAAGCAATACTTTATCTATGGAAAGGACAAAGGTCGCGCTGATGTTATTTGTTTCGAGGAACTGGCAGGAAAATTAGTGGACATGAAACTTTACAAAGGAGCCAACTTTTATGGTGAGGTTGAAGAAAGCATATTTTATCTAACAAAAATGTTATGTTTGTAAATCGGACAAGGGGTAGCTAAAATATATTTGTCGCAAAGTCTCTCTTGAGGTTAACTACTATAGTTTAGCTTTGTATTGTCTCTAGGTAAAGCACACACGGCCCTAATTCTCTATTCATCTGGCACAACGGGCCTGCCCAAGGGAGTGAGGCTGACTCATCTAAATTACATTACTACTGCCTATCAAGTTCCGTAAGTACCTTCCGTATATTAGGGCTTACATGTTAAACAGCCCGGGGCTGGAAATAAGACGTGTATACATGTATAACTATGCTACATGTACAAATACGCTACACGTAGCTCTACCTCTTGATTTCGCTTAAAATTTGTTTTAAAGGTGCAATTCTATTAAATTAGAATGCAAAATGAAGTTCTGGAGTTGAATTCGAACGTGCGGCACATTCGAACTCTATTGATAAGTTGTGAGCGCTCCTTATTAATAAACGCATATTAAGGATGCGTTTTTCCACTAAAGCGGAGACGAGCGGAATGGAGCTAAGCTGTGCATGACGTGACCAATCACAGTGGTAAAAATCTCCACTCCATGCATTTCGGTAGAAGCAGTTTGATTAGTCAATTCATGCATTGTTAACCTTTGCTCCGCTAGTCTCCGCTTTAGTGGAAACGCACCCTAAATTTTGAAGTAATTACACACATCGCGCTTTGTTTCCTGCTCTCTTCCAAATGTTGAACTTGATCGATAAGGACAAAAGGCAAGAAACTATTCACGCTAAGGCCACAAATAAAAAAGTACTTAAATACATTTATCATCAAATTTATTATTTACGTTTTTTTATAACAAACTAGGCATGCGTTTGACCACTGACTCACCTGATGGGAAGCGTTGACGTGATCGAAGGTGTAACACGCTTGCCTACGAGATACCTATTCACTTTACTCTTAAACTCCCCGGATTGTATTTAGGTGGAAAGACAGACGCAGGCAACGAGTTCACACCTCTGCAGTTCTTACAAGAACTAAACTAACGATGTATAAAAACCAATCTTTTTTAGCGTTACTTGGCGACCTTTAACCATGCTAAATATATCTCCGTTTGCTAACACTATGGGGATTCAAAACACTAACGATGCCCTGATAAACGGAAAAACTGTTGTATTTTTGGCAAGATTCGCTGAGGAACTATACTTGCGGACTATTGAAAAGTACAAGGTGAGGACTTACCTTATTATGTCAGTTTATCTATCATATGAACTTCATGGGCTTAAGTAGATAGAATAGACTAAACTTTGTAAAATAAATAATATTACCATCTAGGTTACCTTAAAAATTAAGGATCATCAAAAATGTATATTATGAAATCTCTATTGATAACTAGCTGCGCCCCGCGGTATTACTTTCGTTTTAAAAGTAGTAGGTATATAATACCTACATAAAGTAGTAGGTATATAATAGTACGTTCATGGTAGATAATCAAGAGTATCAGCTACCTCCAGACCAAATTTCATAAAAATTGGACCAGCCGTTTGAGCGTGTAGAAGTAACATCACAGTCACAAACTTTCGCCTTTTTAATAAAACAGTATGATGTAAGAAGTAGTTAATCAAAATGATTGTTTTAACTTCTAATACTAATCTTAATTAACTCATTTATTGAATTAACTTATTTTTAATATCTAATAAAAGCATTTAATTTTTTTGACTTTACACGTTCATTGCATTCAATTTATTTTTATTGTTTAGGTAGGCTACTGTCTGGTAGCTCCACCGGTAGTAGTAACTTTATGCAAATCTTCTATCATTGGAAAATACGATTTAAGTTCTTTAGAAATATTAATATCTGGAGGAGCACCTCTTGATATAAATACTATGGAGGAAATTAAAAGCAGGTATAAGTCATAATATGATTCTTCGAATTAAATCAAATATTTTAAACAATTAATCAGAAGCAATACGAAGTTATCAAAAAGGGTGTTCTAAACCAAAAAAAGGCCATTGCACTCATTATTATTTGAACTTTTACGAACTTTTACTTTTTTTACTTTTGGAACTATAAAATCCCAAAAAAACAGCTGTTCCATTTACATTTTTTGCGATCAATATTTTTTTTAGATGAACAGTTGTTTTTTTTGGAATTTTTAACCCCCGCAAAAACGACAGGGTGTTATAAGTTTGATGTGAATGTATGTGGCATCGCAGCTCTCGAACGGAAGAACAGATTTTTTTTAGTTGTTTTTTTTTTTTTAATTTTTAGCCCCAGCAAAAACGACAGGGTGTTATAAGTTTGACGTGAATGTCTGTGGCATCGCAGCTCTCGAACGGAAGAACAGATTTTTTTTTTTTTTTGGTGAATTTGTCGAGAGTTTTATTACCTATTCAAATTCAAATTCATTTATTTCAAATGTAAAACTCATATTGGTAACAAAAAGTTCATACAATGTATGAACTTATTACTGTAAATTAAGTAATGTTTAATAAAATCAGTGCCGGAGTTTATAAAAATGTTAATTAGGTATGTTTATTTTTAGTTGAAACTGAAATTCTCTGCGATATTTTTAGAATACCAACTCTACATCACGTGTTGCAAGGGTATGGAATGACGGAGACTAGTGGAGTCATATCAAAAGAAAACGACCATACACACAAATTCGGAAGCGTGGGAAAAGCTGCGGTGGGAATCATAGTGAAGGTACAAGCTAATTTTATTAGCAGTTAATCACTACTGCCACGACAGTTTTTTATATTTCGTTCTATCCCGTCCATCCAAAGGTAGCAAAAATCGTTTTAGGCGATACAGTCGCGCTTATTCTACCGAAAGTATTTTTTTCTGTATGTTTGTTAATTATGTATGTTTGATTTGCAATAAAGATGTAAGTATTTATTGTATAATATTGCCTAAGATATTGGTGAACTTCTAACATTTTGTCATAGGCATTTCTAATATTTTAATGTAACGACTATACTACAGGCTCGCCCCCTGTCACATTTGGGTCTGAATATCGTCCGGCGAAGTGTGGGCGTTGTATTACACCTCTGCCAGCCCCCTCGGAGCAAAGGCGTGACGATATGTTATGTTATGTTAATACTATTATGACTGCGATTATGTAATTCCGAACTGTTGATCACAGTGCTTGGTTCCACTAGAATTTTGACGCCTTTTTTTATCTCAGTGTTTTTGTATTGCTCTGAGTGATCTTTATGAATGTTTTTTAAGAATGTGTGATCCTTGAAAGATCCTATGGTCATGAGCGCGGTCTTAAATAGTTATTCTGCTTACGTCAATTTCAGATTGTGGATATTGAAACTCGTAAGACTCTAGGCGCAGGACAGCAGGGAGAGCTATGTGTGAAAGGTTCTTCAATTTTTGAGAACTACATCGGAAAAGACATGGACGAGTTTTTCGAAAACGGTTACTTTAAAACTGGAGATATTGCTTATTTTGACGAAGAAGGATTCATCTTTGTCGTTGATAGATTGAAAGAGCTTATTAAATACAAGGCTTGGCAAGTAAGTTTCAAAGTTTTTAATATTTTGAGCGTCATCATCCTTAAAAGTAAAGGTAATTAAGTACTCACTACACCGTGTAAAATTGCCGTTTCGTTGTTTTTCATACAGATATGTGATTCCGATCATGAGTTTATAACTTATCTTACCTAGACTATTTACTGGTAATTCGCCCCAAACTGTGATTTTGCAAGTCGCCTCCTACCTTTACCTCTTAACCGATTTCATTCATATTTAACCCAGAAATCGTTTTAACATGAACTCCTTGCTTGCCAAATTTAATAAAGACCTGATCTGATAAACAGTATTTGTTCTGTAGCTCCGTCATAAACCTGTCTCATCATTACTTTATTCCAGGTGCCTCCTTCAGAGCTGGAGGCGATTCTGCTACAGCATCCAGATGTAAGAGACGCAGCAGTTGTTGGCGCACCAGACAAAGAAGGAGGAGAATTACCAACTGCTTTCGTTGTTACGAAACCTGGATTTCAAGTTACTGGTCTAGAAGTTCAAGAATTTGTTGACTCTAAGGTTGTAAATTAATAATTAAAAAAATATGGATTTTCGAGTGTCAAACATTTGACTTAACTAACTTAAACAATAATATAAAAAAATAATGATCAATCTAACTCTGTAAATGCAACTATATCTATTTATCCAGCGGGATCATGATTGAATTATCATTGTAAAAAAGCGTCTCAAAAAAACATGTCTCCACAATTATTTTGAAAAATTTTCCATAAACTGACTCGGCAAAAATATTTATATAATTATCGAACCTACTCACAAAATTTTACTATAATTGGTTGAGAAATTCGTCAAAGAGGAATATAGATAAGCATCGACCGCAAGGCCTATAGCTCACAAAGCCACTTTCAGTGTGTTGGTAATACCCGATGAGATTAGAGAACTGCTATAATGTCCATAAGCAAATGAGAGACCTTCCTATCCTAGATTAAAAACAAAACGACGACCTCTAACCTCCACCACCACTCTACTTTAACATTCAAGACTTCAAATACCCTTCTATTTTTGGCCAACTACAGAATGTTAACGAGCATTTTAATCTTATTCAAGGTGTCACCGTGGAAAAGGCTGCGCGGCGGCGTGCGATTCGTGGAAGAAATCCCTAAGAACCCAAGCGGTAAAATACTGCGACGTTTATTGCGAGGGAGCCTAATTAAACCAGCCAGCAAGCTGTAACGTCTCCATCCTTACTAGATACTGAGAGAACTATAAAAGGGTTCACAGAAGACAATTCGATGTTTGGTAATGAGAAGTTAGTGTTTTTTGTTCAGTTTTTATATAGCAAGATACAAGTTAATTTTTCAATAACTTTGGTTTGTTTTTTTTATTATTTTAAAGGTGAACGATCTCATTATAAACATTGCTTTGTTACGTTTTTGCTGTATTATTACGAGTATGTTTTATGTTGGCAGTGACCCAAACGTTATTACTCTACACAATGATTAAAATCACAATTCATGAATTTGTCTAGTTTTCTTTAAACAGTGAATGTTTAATTATTTAGTAAAAATGTCCAGTTAATAATACTGGGTGTTCTATTAGATACTTAATATTTTAAAATATCAATTGTACTCTTCATTCTAAACAACTTTTATTATGGAACCAACCTTAAATTAGCGAAAAACAGGTGTTTTGTACATTTTGTTAAAGATTCATAACAACTGATTTTTTTCACGATTTAAAAGTTGGTAACGGAGTAAAAGTTGTTTACAATGGTGCGCACAATAATGTTTTTTTATACCTATAAAATAAAGTCTGATATCTAATGAAACACCCAGAGTATGACGCAATAGATAAAACTTCAATTTACTCATAGGGGATCTGATAAAACGCAAGGCTTACTCGTTTTTATCACTTATCTCTATACGTCTTACTATACTATATGTTATGCATTTGTTATGGACTTTGTTTGTGTCGTGCGCTACCTTATCAGAAGCTATACAGTGTTACTAAAAAAGATTTAAGAGGCCCGCGACGCTCTGAAATGTCCATACAATGCGCTTCTCAAATTTCTTAAAAACCGTTTGTCAGATTATGATGAAATTTAGCATGTACAATAAAGTAACAATACGAGTATCTCCGCCCCTATGTTCTTTGTTTTTTTTTAAAACGTTCTCAAGCTAAAATAGAGCTATGAAAAATATCCGCATTTGTAAGGGGTCACTTTTGACTGATTTATTCAATAGTTAGACAAAGCAAGTCAAAAATTCCTTTACATAGGGAGGTTGTCTACATAATTAGCTTTTAAATGAATCAGTCTATAATACAAGGGGCATTATGATTTATAACACGGGAATTACTCACGTATAAGTCGCGGCACGAGAGTTTAGCGCTGAGGGTAATGTGGAGGGGATATCTGCGCATGGGTATAGTCGTGAACATAATACAATTATAACTTTAATTAAAAAACACATTTGAATAAATAGTAAGTCTATCACTAAGCAAAATCTGAATCTTTAAAGAATCAATCAATTCATTGGTTTCTTTTTTAACAAAACAATGCACGTCATACACCATTTTTCGAACCTGACTTTCAAAAACAGTATTTCTTTTAGGCATTTTCACTATCGACTAAAAATATACTAGTATAATAAAAACTTTCAATAAATAACAAAGGAACTCAAACTGAACAAAAAAAACAATAACAATGAACGGCAATAACAATACCCTTTAGAACGCGACTGTACAGTGAGAAGTCTGCGGAGCGTCGTATCGGGGCGGGGGACGGAATACGACTGGCTAGCCAATCGGCGCTACGCACGCGCAACCTTCGTCCCTGTAGCCCCCCTGTGATACCTAATTTTTGACTTCTGCGCAATAACGGTCAGCGCTAGACTTTCGTGCCGCTAACTATACGATTCAGTCGATTATTCCGACTATAGTTTCAACCGCATTCGGCGGTCTTCAACAGGGCGAGTGCGCGCGCGCGGCTGCGTCTCGCATAGCATAGCACAAGGGACATTCTTAGTTATTTAAGAATGATTAGAGAAGTGCAAAAGTCATAAAAAATAAATAAATTGCAATTTGTCACTCTGTAGGTAACTTCAAAGGCTCGTTAGTATCTTTACTTGATCTCGTCGCTCGTCATCTTCTTCTAGACGAAATGGCTATGGAAAACCTTAAGCCAATTCGAAGTTAGTCTAAAGTCGTCGCCGGACTCTTAAGTATGCTCCAGACAAAAATTATATCAAGAATTATACACACTTATTTTAGAGAAGTTGTCTAAAACAAGTGTTGGTATCATTTCTGCTCAACTGATGTGTAGCTTTTTTGTAGTAAGACGGGCATAGTTTTAATTGGGGTCTGTTTAATTTAAACCTTAAATACATTTTTTTATTTGTTTACTATTGTATTTATGTATGCCACCGACCGTTTGTCATATTTCGTTCTGTCCTGTCCATCCAAAGGTTGCCTGGAAGAAATCGTTTTAGGCGATAAGGTCGTCCTTGTACTGCCGCATGATATTATTTATTTTAATATTTTCTTTGTTTGTTTAACTTTATAGTTTTGGGTGCAATAAAGATGTATTGTATTGTATTGTATACGAATAAAATATCTATACAGTTCGTTATAGCAAAATCAGTCCATGGTGCTCAGTTCGAGACTTTTTTTTTAAATTACTTAACAGGCTTGCGTTTGACCGCCAACATGCCTGATGATAAGCAGTGATGCGGCCTACGATGGAGCACGCTTGCCTAGAAGAAACCGATTCACTTGAGACTTGAAGACACCCAGATTATAAGTGTCAGGGAACACACACTCTGGCAGAGTATTCCACACTCTAGCGGTCCTTATGAGAAATGAGACTTGATTAAAATTATTTTTAGAGTTAAATATGTATATTTTATACTATTGACAACATTGCTAGATGGCTATTAAGACTGAACTCATCTAAAGCAGGCACCAGAAAATATCCTATTACCATGCATGTTTCCTTAGTTTTACTCCAATGTTTTTTCAGCCGGTTTC
This sequence comes from Peribatodes rhomboidaria, assembly GCA_911728515.1. Classification (NCBI taxonomy): domain Eukaryota; kingdom Metazoa; phylum Arthropoda; class Insecta; order Lepidoptera; family Geometridae; genus Peribatodes; species Peribatodes rhomboidaria. The sequence goes on from OU452168.1 coordinate 8,220,932, forward strand.
TAACCGGTTTTCTCTACCTCAAACGGTTTTTGCTACATACCTAATCGGTCTGTTGTTTCGTACAACCGTGAGTTGCAACTATGTAGTGTGAGATTACTGAATGACTGATAATAAGAATCTTATCATTTGGCAAAATAACCTTGAACGGTGTGATTTCCTTCAGTTTGTTTGAGACGTTCGTAATAACAACATTCGCGTAGATAAAAACACAAATATGTCTAAGTATACAAGTCCTAGTGTAATTTATGGCGATTACCAAAACATGGTTTTACCATCACACATGAACTATGGAAGATTTGTGTTGGATAAATTGTTGAATAATAAAGACAAAGTTGCTTTGGTAAGTGAACGCTGTGAAATTTATGATAAAAAAAATAGTTGTTCTACTCATAAATATATGCTAAAGGATAGATTCAATTTTAAAGGTAAAGTTCACTAATTATCTACTAAAACAATATTGCACTTAAGAGTAGGGTGATGCAATGTAGAGGTAGATACATACCAACTTAAAATAAAAATTATAATCTGTTAAAAAACATGTATCTAAGTTCAAGTAGGTACGTTTTTTTATGTACACAATAATCTTTTACAGGCAGCTATCTTACACCATTGTTTTCAACTTTTTTACCATTATTGTTTTTGAACTTAAAACGTAGGTACATTCCTAAAAAAAATATGTACTTAGCTACTCATAAAAAAAACCTTTATCTAGCTCTTTGGTAGGAAAGGTTTACAATGATTATTAATATTTATTAATTTTAAGATCAATGGAGAAACTCATGAAAAAATAACGTTCAATGAGATGGCTCAGCTGATAGTAAATACTGCTTCATCTCTGAAGCAGCTCGGAGTCAAAGAGAACGATGTTGTAGGCATATGCAGCGAGAACAGAGCAGAGTTCCTGACCACGGCAATAGCTGGCTGGGCTATTGGAGCCGTGGTCACATTCATCAACAGTGCTTACAGCAAGGGTGAGAAATAATTAGTAGCCATCTATTAATCAATATTACCTACATAAAAAAAAAAAAAAAATGACATTTCTTGACAGCTCGGCTGAGTTCGCGATCAAGCTGACTAACGAGTTATTTTCTGAATCCACTGCCAAGTAGAGCCAGTTTTAACACCCGACGCAAAAATGACGTGGTGTTATACGTTTGACGTGTCGTTTGTGTGTGTGTGTGTGTGTATGTGGCATTGTAGCTCCCGAACGGATGAACCGATTTTGTTTTTTTTTTTGTCTGAAAGGTGAATTAGTCGGAAGTGTTCTTAACTATGTTTGACAAAAATCGGTGTCGAGGTTTTTTTTTTTCTGTACCATTCGATATTCTGGCATAAAACGAAGTAGATACTATTATGATATTATTATTAAAATTCTCTTTACAAATTGAGTAGTAAAATTTTTATGTCATTTCATTTATATGTTGTAGGTGTATTGTATTTCAGGAAGTTTAATGTAAGTAAGTACTTACATATGTTCCATACCCGCTAGAGTATGGAACACCTTGCCATCGTCTGTATTCCCGACTAACTATAACCTGGGTATCTTCAAGGCTAGAGTGAATAAGTACCTTCTAGGTCGTCGTGCTCCATCTTAGACCACAATGTCGCTTAACATCAGGCGAGTTGGTGGTCAAACGTCGACCTATTCTAGATAAAAATAAAATTTAAAAATATTCCTGAATCGTGGAAAAATTCTAAGAATACAAATTTTACCTATTTACTTACTTATTACTTAATTTTAGTAAATCTAGGTTCAACAGATGTTTTAAACAGTTTTTAAATGTTTTCAATTTGGTTTTAGATGAGTTTCTGCACACGACAAAAATATCCAAACCAAAATTCATGTTCCTATCGCCGAAAACGTTTAAGAATTTCCAAAAAACAATGGACAGCATGAGCTACGTGAAAAAAGTTGTCGTGTACGGGAATGAGATATCAGAACCAACTATTGTAAAATTTGAAAACCTCACATCAGCAAAAGTTGACATTAACTCCTTCAAAACTGATAATTTTGACGGTAAGTTGGCAATTTTTCTTACGACATTCTGAACATTCTGAATAGTTATTTGCTAAGTACTTTTGAACTAAAGGAAACTACTGTTATTTTTCTGAGTTCAACTAAACAGCAAGCTCCAAAAAAAAAGGCAGCCTTCCTCAAAAGTCATTTTCAAAACCAATTTTATTAAATAACATTATTGATTTAGTTCATTGTAACATAACATATCGTCACGCCTATCCCCCGAGGGGGCTGGCAGAGGTGTAATACAACACTCAAAGTTCGCCGGATGATATTCAGTCCCAAATGTAGCAGGGGCGAGCCTGTCACCATACACCGGGCTCCAGTCATGTAGCAGATGACATACAATACGCACATATTATGTTCACACAATGAACAAATTGGTGCGTGCGTGCGTGCGTCGGCTGGCTTCGAACCCGCTCCCTCTGGCTTGAGAGGCGGGCCTTCTCCCAACTAGGCTGCCAGCTGTTATACTCGTAGTTATATAACGACAAATTAATATAGCGCTTGTTTAATTCGTCAAGAATTCGTTATGTCGGAACCGGCAAAACATTAATGGAGTTTAAGTTATGCTAACTGAATAATTGAAATCATATTTTACAAGGGATGTCATTTTAATAGGATCCGGGCAAACTGCCCTGATACTTTACTCGTCGGGGACCACCGGACTCCCTAAAGGAGCGAAGCTGTCACACCAAAATTTAATTATATCTGGACTTCAACCCTTGTAAGTTAATTTTGTACACGTGTTCTTGATGTATCTCGCAAATCGTAATCGCATCTCGCAACATGTTTTTGGTGTATCTTAAAACGATAGACATAATTCTAGGATATTATTGCACTCATCATTATGAACAACTTTCACTATGGCGCCGACCCTAATTACGAAAAAAAACAGCTGTTCCATACAAACAGTTCATTAATCTTCGAAAATTTGATAAAACAGCATATTTGTTTTGCGATTGCAGGGTTGAATCCATGGTCATAATGAGTACAATGATATCCTAGAGTATGCCCGACGTTTAAGGCTCGGTCATACCATGATTATCTACCCACACAAACGTTTACTTAAGCCACTTTATTTAGAGTTGAAAATCGTTTATCATATTTGATAGTTAAATGAGATCGGCGTCTAGATTACATTTTTTTGCCGTTTTTATTGGTATTAATCGTGATAAAACACAAATAGAAAAAAAGTTGGTGGTTTAACGTTAAACTTTAGAGAACTAATCTGGCTATTTAATAATTGAAAAAAATGAGGTGTAATCGTTGAAAATTTAGAGAACTAAGTTCAAGCTGTTTTTTAAGAAGATCCTTTTTTGTGATTTTTTTTTTCGAGATATATTTCGAAATTTCGTGATTTTTTTTTGTGATAGTTGATATTAAGTATTTTATTTTATTAAAAGATTTTTTTAATCTCACTTGTCGTCCGCAGATCAGCACCTACAACTTCTTTAAAATATTATTATGATGAATCGGTTTACGATGTAAACGAAATATGTATACTCAGTCTACGTTTTTATATAAATGAGAAAGTATGAAATGATGTCGAGGTGATTGTAAGGTGTTAGTATTTAATTTTGTCTGACAAATTACAACATAACTAGTTTAATTAAGTAAGTAATTATAATAGGAACTTTTTATTTTGTTTCGAAAAAGTGTAGCTTATGACATGAGTTATATAGATTTTACATAGAGTTACATTTACGATTATAAGCTTCCAAACCCAATCAATATGGAGTTGATTGGGAACAACATTTACACATAATATCAACTTTCGCATGTATAAAAATATTAGTGTAAATTAAAATGATCTTACATCGGGTAAAACATATATCGAATCTATCCAATGCAATACATATTTGTTTAGATAGATACAGAATACAAATACGAACTTCACCACCAACACCTACCAACAATCAATAAATATACTCATTGCTGCCTCAGATATTTTAAGTGTTTGTAATTCCATCAAATAGTTATCGACATTGAATGTGTGTACATTAAATTGATTGAGTCCATGTCCATTAGCAGCTTTCACTAACGATTAATCATAAAGTAACTTCTTTTGTAGAGTAAATTTATATTTACCTTTCGATATTGCACTGTACAAAAAACTGTAATGTAATATAAATAAATGATAAATAATATTTTTTAAATAAAAAAAATACATACAATACAGGATAATGAAATAAGTGAGAGAAAAAATAGTATTAAAATAGCAGTAATATTTATGTAAAGATATATTGTAGGTATAATCACAATACTAATATTTTACTTAAATTGTTTGTTGTTGAAGATTTTATTTAACTATTTTTTTATTGATTTTCAGTTTTATGAACAAAGATCGAATCTGCCTCTCTATAGCTCCTTGGTCGAATACAGTGGGAATCATTGTCACTATGGACGAGTTAGTCCATGGTCAGACAATCGTTTATTTGACCAGATTCAATGAAGAGGTGTATCTTAACTGCATTGAGAAGTATAAGGTGAGTTTAGAATTAAGTATTTGACACTTGTTTACGAAATCAAACGAATAAGAGTTAGATTATCAAATAATATTTTATAATTATCTCTTGTTAACGTAACTCAAAATACTTAACTAACTACCATTAACTCAAGTTTATAACTTTTTTTTCCCCTTTCTTCTTAATAACGAATCTTAATTAACCTTAATACAATGTATATGCCCTATCTCCTTAATAACTAATCACTAAGATTAGTTATTAATTAAACCTTATACAATTTATATAGGGTTTATAATATTACCCATTCGCTTTCTGAGCAGCCCGGAGGGCTTCCTCAGCAAAAGCTAGAAAATGGATACGGCAGTCGTCATCGTCGATTACTATAGCAATGTTCTGCTTTACAATAATCTTGCCTATCTTCCATTCGCACTCCAGTCTCCTGAGATCGTATCTATTTTATTTGAACTAGTAGGTTTTGTGAATGGTTTTGTTCGTGAATGCACCATTACCAATGAGAGATGTCTAAATATTTAAAAAACCATTTAAAGCAACCTTGAATTCATTTCATTTATAGGTCGGACTTCTATTGGCCGTACCCCCATTATTAGTTCTACTTAATAAATCAAAAATTCTTAAAAGTTTTGACTTAACATCTGCTGAGATTATCTATTGTGGAGGAGCTGTTTTGGATGAAGAAGTTATCAACGAAGCTAAGAAAACGTATGTATCGATTTATTGAAGACTACTTGCACTCCGCTATTTTCCCCTTGCTCCCAAAGATACCGTTAACTTTTTGGCAATGAAAGATACGCTATACCCTTTTTTATGCCTCTAACAACCAAAGCGTAATCGTAAAAGCCTGACAGAGTTGCAAACAAACTCATTTTCGAATTAATAATATTAATTTCAAACAAGATTAGGATTAGAATCAGGATAGGATGCTACTTATTAACATTTTACAACTTTAAACTTTCCATAGTCGAGATTGATAGTAACTGTAGACTATCGACCTCGTATGACAAAAATGACAATGTTATTATAAAAAAAAACTAAACAAACACTACAGCATTATCCTAAGTTCACAGATTTCCGAAACTCCAACACGTCTTGCAAGGATATGGAATGACTGAAACAACAGGGGGACTTACAGAAGAATTTGAAGATGCCCCTCGACAAGGCAGCGTAGGAAAAATTATACAAGGAAACATCATAAAGGTTATTTAGAAGATTTAAAAGGTATTGAATTAATTTACCAAATTACAGGTACTAATCTTGATTATGTTCTACCCTAATAGATAGCAGACGTAGATTCAAGAAAAATGCTAGGACCAAATCAACCCGGAGAAGTTTGTGTTAAAGGGCCAGTATTATTCCAAGGATATATCGGCAAAGATTTGAAAGATGACTTGGATGACGAAGGATTTTACAAAACTGGGGATATTGCGTATTACGATGAAGATGGATACTTTTATATTGTGGACCGATTGAAAGAGCTTATCAAATACAAAGCTGGACAAGTAAGTTTTCTTAAAGTCATTAAAATAAAGTAAAAAAATGAAGGTAGAGTGTGAAACTATTGTAAATCAAGGGTTCATTTGGATACTATGTTTAATAAGATTTCAAGCTCATTTGTATATTTTAGGTGGCACCGTCTGAACTGGAAGCTCTTTTAAGACAACATCCTGCCGTCAAAGATGTTGGGGTTATAGGAACTCCTGATCCTTTGGCTGGAGAACTACCGACTGCCTTCATAGTGAAGAATCCTGGGGTGGAAGTCACAGAAAAGGAGCTAAAGGATTTTGTTGCTTCTAAGGTGAATGAAACATTCAACAGTCTCTTAGATTCTGATCTCATTTTATTTAAATATCTAGATACATATTGTAAATATGTAGGTATCTTATTTTACACTAGCTTTACTGCCACGTTATTTACGTAAGAAGATTTTGAGAAAAGTATTTTCTTCACTTGAGATCCTACTAATAATATTATGAACGCGAAAGTTTGTATGTATGTATGGATGGATGGATGGATAGATGGATGTTTGTTACTCTTTCACGCCAGAACGGCTGAACAGATCTGGATGATATTTGGCACAAAGATAGATTATAGTCTAGAATAGCACATAGGATACTTTTTAACCGCGGGTGAAACCGCGGGGCGCAGCTAGTATTAAATAAAGATGTTCAGTGCATTGATACTTATTGTTTGCAATTATGGAACACATATCTACTAATTATCTTATTGAGACATGATAAAGATAAATTTATTAGAAAAGATAATGGGAATAAATGGGAAAATACAATGATAAAAATGGCAATTGTAATGATTATCGTTTTATTGGCTTTGTGGGCAAATTAGAATAACAGAATTCAAAGATAATAAGCATGTGATAGTGATAAGATTCTTCAGTAGAGTCCGCCTTAGAGATTAAGCTAGCTACTTAACCGCAAAAGCAACGCAATTATTTTAATACTAACAAGATACCAACGACACGTAACCACGCACCAGTAAGAGACACCCTCTTATGGTGGAAATTCCGAAAAACGCACTAAGCGTTTCAAGTCAACTTTTCTTGTAAGAACTGCAGAGGTGTGGAACTCGTTGCCTGCGTCTGTCTTTTCACCTAAATTCAATCCGGGGGTGTTTAAGAGTAAAGTGAATAGGTATCTCCTAGGCAAGCGTTTCACCTTCGATCACGTCGACGCTTCCCATCAGGCGTGTTAGTGCTCAAACGCATGCCTAGTTTGTTGTAAAAAAAAAACGTTTTTTATTATTGTTTTATTGCCATTTAAAACACTTAGTATTGTTGTAAGTCTTTTTAATCATAATTTTGCTACCAAGTAAATACTTTGTATTTTTAGGTATCTTCATGGAAACAACTACGAGGAGGTGTCATCTTTGTCCAGGAAATACCAAAAACACCAAGTGGCAAAATATTGAGGCGCATACTTCGAAAAATGTTGACTAAACCTGCCAGCAAACTATAATTTTAGGTCTTACACAATACATGTAAAACAACTATGTGAATGTAATTTGATACATGTAATGTAACATTTTTTGCTCAAATAAAGTTATTATTATTACTAAAGTTATTATTATTAATACAAAAGGAAGGAAGCTCGTATAGACCGAGTAGCTAGCCCTATGTCGGAGTTCCTGGGCCGCCCGAAGGCCTCTGACATGGCTGTTTTTCAATACAAGCAAACATAGAACACTTATTGTAATATTAATATGTAACTATAATAAACAAGTAAAAATAAGATAAGGACTATAAATACCGTGCCCGGTTAAATGATTTTATGAAATCTAAAATATTTGAATATTCTATTTTATCAAGGTAAAAATTTCCTAGGAAAACAAAACAATATAGGTCATACGACTGCCTCGGTGGTTTAGGTGGGAGTGAACCTGCCTGCTGAGCTTGGGGGCGTGGGTTCGATTCCCACTTAGGGCAAACATTCATGTGATGAATAAATATAAGTGTTTGTTCTATGTCTGGGTAATAATTATCTATTTAAGTATGTATTTAAAAAATCTAAGTATGTAAATCAGTCTCTGGCAGCCACAGTACAAGCTTTGCTTAGTTTGGGGTCAGACGACCGTGTGTGGAAGTGTCCCGAATTTATTTATATTTATTTATTTATATACGTTCATAGGGGAAAAATCCGAGACTATGTTCACGGGTTTTTGGTCACGGATGGTCTACCTAGCCGAGACGTAAATCCATTACTATAATATAATAAAAGAAATTATTGGTATTCGAGTTCCATATTTTGTAAAAGAGAAATATGAGTCTATGAGACAGAAATGTAAATAAGGTTGTAAAATCAACTGTTTCAACGTCCATTGTTTAATTCTAAAAACAAAAGTCTAAATAACAAATCTTATTTAAAATGGAGCAAGCTACTTAAAGCTTAATAACTAGGTCAAAGCCTTCTCAAAGGTTTAACCTCGATTATAGCTAAACAGAATACTAAAGTAAATCAATCCACCATACATGGGAAACAGAGTTCGAAAGTGTCTGCCTCGAGGGGGCCTACCATGATTGTCCTGATGGTTACGTTTTGTTGTCGACGCTGTGCCACTGCTAATCAAATCACCGCGGAATAAGGCTCATGGTCGCGCAGCGTCGAAAACAAAACGTAGGGTGAACTGGGGCAATTGCGTCTTTCGAATACTGACAAACCCTTCACAAATTAGGCGCCACCTACCTCTTTTTTCTATCTTTACTTGCAATAATCTGTACAAGATGGCGTTAGTTGCTTAAGAGTTCCGCGACGCTCTGAAATTTCCATTCAAACGCGCTTGTCAATTTTCTTGGAAATCATTTGTCAGATTATGATGAAATTTAGCATGTACAATTAAATGAACTATATCTCCGCCCCTATGTTCTTGGTTTTTTTTTTAATTGTCCTCATGAGAAAATAGAGCTATAAAAAATATCCGCATTTGTAAGGGGTCACTTTTGACTGATTTATTCAATAGATAGACAAAGCAAATTAGAAAACCCTTTAAATAAGGAGGTTGTCCACATCATTAGCTTTTAAATGAGTCCATAATACAAGTGAAACCCTTAGTTATTTAACAATGATTACAGAAGTGCAAAAGTCATAAAAAAAATTGAAATTGCACTTTGTCACTCTGTAGGTAACTTTAGAGACTCGTCAGTATCATTTCTTGCTCTCTTCGCTCGTAGTCTTCTTCTAGACGAAATGGCTATAGAAAACCTTAAGCCAATGCGAAGTTAGTCTAAAGTGGTCGCCGGACTCTTAAATTGTGAAGGGTTTGTCAGTAATTCTCGAAAGACGCAATTGCGTCTTTCAAATGCGTCTGTGGGGTAATTGCCCCACAAACGCATTTGCTCCAGTTGACCCTAACCATAATGGAATAAGAAATCATAGTAGGCTCCCAGTGCACACCTTTGCATGAGCATTGTGGGTGTAATAGACCATCAGGCATTAAATTTACGGTCTTGAGCGTTCCCCAAGTAAATTGCATGGTACGGCCGTCGCCCACACAGACCGTGCCGACTATGGCCACCATAATGATACTGCAAATGACCTATTTATATAACCCTTTTGTTGAAAAACGCAGCAAATAGAATCCGTGTCAAAAGTACCCCCTCACTAATAAACGTCATATAGCCTTGTAATAGTTATACGCAGTGTTCTGTCTTTTAAGATCGGGTTAGAAATTTAACATGTCCTCCTAACTCCCACACTTCACCGGACGATATTCAGTCCCAAATGTAACAGGGGGCGAGCCTATCGCCATACACCGGGCTCCAGTCTTGTAGCAGATGACGTACAATACTCACATATGCTCACACAATGAACAAATTTGTCCGTGCCGTCGGCTGGGTTCGAACCCGTTCCCTCTGGCTTGAGAGGTGCCTTCTCCAACTAGGCTATAATAGCAAAAATATTAAATAAAGATAAAGACAACACTGTATAACTATTCCGCGGCTATACAGCGTTGGTTATTAAGGGTTAAGCTGGATTGTTTTTGAATAGGTTATGTATCTCAACATCTGCAAAATATATAATTTTCTATTGGAAATCACTCATTGTTTATGCGAAAAATTCAAATGCTTAACAATACAAAATTTCAAAATTTAAGAGAATTATTTATTTTGTTTGAGGATTTTTTTGTTACATCACTTAAACACAGGAAGGGGTGACTCACATTCTCCGACAGCAAAAAACGGATCATCGGAATATTTGAGTGAGCACCAATCAATCCTAACAAATGTTATGAATGCAAAGTAAGCTTGTTCGCTTGTTTGTGCCTCGGTGGCTCAGTTGGTAGTGAACCTACCTTCTGAGCTTGGGGGCGTGGGTTCGATTCCCACCTAGGGCAAACATTTATGCGGTGAACATTTGTGTTTGTTCTATGTCTGGACGTTTAATATCTATTTAAGTATGTATTTAAAATTATATAAGTATGTATATCAGTCTCTGGCAGCCATAGTACAAGCTTTGCTTAGTTTGGGGTCAGGCGACCGTGTGTGGAAATGTCCCGAATTTATTATTTATTTATTATTTGTCTGTTTGTTTGCTACGCTTTCGTGAACTTTGAGAAATTTTGAATACACGTTGTAAGGAGTAGAGAAATAGACATACGGTCAAGGGTCCCATTCATCCCGAAAAAAACATCGGTTCTTGTGGGACTACGGGTGAAACCGCGGGGCGCAGCTAGTATATTATATTTGAAATGAAATACAAAAAAAAAGGCATTTCAAAAATGTCTGTTTTTTTAACCCCCGACGCAAAAACGACTGGGTGTCATAAGTTTGTTGTGGGTGTGTCTGTCTGTCTGTGGCATTATAGCTCCCTAACAGATGAACCGATTCTGATATTGTTTATTTGTTTGAAAGATGAATGGGTTTTTAAATTTGTAATTTATTTTAATCATTAATATTGATAATAATAATAATATTGAATAAGTAAGTGCTTAAGTCTCAATGCGACCATGTCACGCAATTATGTATTATTCACCATCATCTACTTCATAATTTTACCCATTTTAAAGAGTGTTCAACCAAAAAGTGTCTGTCAAATTTGTTTTGTGAAAATAAACAGAATTATGTTCTGTTATCGGCCATCGACGTTAATCCTCTGCTGGCAGTTGTGCATAAAATGAAAAAGCTTTTACAAGTTTCCATAAAAAGCAGACAGATGCCAAATCAGCATAAAGCCAAAGCATTTTTCTTTTAGCTTACATTTCCCTCCAGTAATTTGTAGCTTCTAAGTTTGAGAGTTTACAAAAGAAGTAACATATCGTCACGCCTTTTCCCCGAAGGGGCTGGCAGAGGTGTAATTCAACATCCACACTTCGCCGGACGATATTCAGTCCCTAATGTGACAGGGGGCGAGCCTGTTGCCATACACCGGGCTCCAATCATGTAGCAGATGACATACAAGAAGCATATATGCTTACAGAATGAACTAATTGGTGCATGCCATCGGCTGGGTTCGAACCCGCTCCCTCTGGCTTGAGAGGTGGGCCTTTCCCAACTAGGCTGCCATCGTTACAAAAGAAGTAAAAGTTCAAATACCTCAAAGGATGGTACAGCTTTATACAGTGTGTGTTCGAGCTTCAATTTCACAAAAGCCGACACCTTTTAATACGACAGTAAACATTTACCTTTCAATGCGGCATTAACCCTGTCCAAATCGTACAGCGACAGTGGAAGAGGCTCGTTCAACAGTCGCAGTCGTTTGTTCCCTTTTTTCGAGACCTCGTAAAAATCGTCGCTCAGAAATATGCCCGAAGAATGCCTGTACAGTTTGTAAGCGCACTTATTCGTCCGAAGCCAGTCGACAAACACAATCGCACCGTTCAGAGTGCGCTCGTCTCCTGAAAAGACGTGACTTTTCAACTCGTCGACGCTACCCTTCATAACTAGCCGAACGTATAGTTTGTAAACCATGAACACTTTCACATTGTGCTTATTGCCGGCGCGCTTTATCTTCCTCACGCTTAACACTCGAGCTGTGAAAATGTATTTGGATTCAGACACCGCAGACGACAGAATCTCGTAGTCATTAGTTATCGTCTCGTTTAAAACACATTTGGAACCATTTATGTCTTTCTTGCGGTAAACCGTAGCTCGCTTCGCGACACCCTGTGTACGAGACTGCGCGTAAATTATCGTGATGCAGTAAAACGTTAACACTAAAAACTGTAGCTTCATTTTTATCGTGGATTGGAGTGTTCGCAGTTAAGTAGCGTACAAGCGGACGTGTAGTAGAGCCATTTCATTTGGCCGCGTAAAAACTTTGGATCGTAAACAAGCGCGGACACAAAGTTGCGCAAGAGTTAACTTTGGCGCCACCGAGACGCGTGTGCTAGCAAAGCCTCACGCGTAGACTGGGTTACCTCGCAATTCTATGCAACCTTCGTCAACGTAAACAAACGTCGCTTTACGCTACGCTCAACTTTATGACTGAGCTAATTAATGATAATTGGCATACGATTTTGAAGTGGAAAGTCTCGACATCTAAGCTTTTGATTTGAAAGGTTCTTCTCAAAAAATTGCCTAGCATCGAAATAGAGATAATTCAAGCTTTGACAGAATATTATTGCTATGCTAAAACTGGAAAAATGCAGATAGAGGCCAAGTGTTAGATGATTCGTACAAGCAGTCACTACTTACTCGCTTTGGACCGACTGCTCTGAATATTCATACCACAACTAGGGACGAGTTTGTAAACTTTCTTGCTGTTTTCAACTATTGTGCAGAGAATACAATTCGTAGAAATTGTGTAAGGAGAGCTTGCATTTTTCCACTGTCTATGCGGTTTAACAAACGACAAAGCTACTAAATAAAAGTGTTCATTTAAACAAAGTTTTTTTAATAGTTAAGTTCAAATTAGGCTAAGTAATGAGTATTATAAATATGAAAAACAATTTAAGCAATATTATACTTCAATGGCTTTCAAACTTCACCAGCCCACGTATATTTATCAATTATAAAACAGTTATTTCAACAATAGAATCGATGTCCTATCCCCCAATTACGCCGCTATTGTCGTTCCATTGTATCCAACGTAGGCTGTATAAATCCATTGAGAGGGCTTTGTGGGATTTTATATAAAACATTTTAAAATGGTTGTTAGTTGTCGCACGTACGCCGTAGGTGATTGCGAGCGCTTACTTGAGGAATTTGGAAAGTGGTACGAGCGTGGGCGGGCGGGTCGTCGCGTCGCTCTTGACGAATCTTCTACGTCGCACTTTATATTTTTAACATTTTTCACAGTGCTAAGTACTTACTTTATAGCTACCGGTAAAATAGTTGAGTCGATAAATTTCGGCATCTTCAATTTTTTTTTCTGATCTTCAGTCCGTATCTATGAGCATTAAGTAAGTGAATTAGTGTCCGCAAGCGAACCGTCGAGAGGCTAAGACTGTGTTTAATGTCAAACTGTGAGTCAATATCGTGAATCATAATCTACCTACTCAACATTAGTAATCTCAATTATGAAATCTACAACATAAATAATAATGATTCTCAAGTTGAACTTTACGATTGACCAGTTCTAATGGAGTTTTATCTATTGATTACATAGATAAAATATTTTAATTCCAGTCGTTACAGTGCTAACAGAAGTGAGCTTCGTGTGTGGTTCGGAGCTATCGTGACGAATTGACTCGATCATTACTTTCTCTACAGTCCATAACGCCTCCTGCGATGATAGTTAAAGATACGAAGCCGACGCCCTATCGGAATCGATAGGCATTCTTCGTGTTATTGGTTCACATTTACCTATCACTACAGATCTATATTGTGGAAGGGTGAGTTCGTCTCACGCGAGCGCGAGCTCCTTGGATACGCGACTTCGGGTTCTAATGAAGCAGATTAAATCGCTGACGTGTACGAGTCCCATACATTATCCAGAGGGATTCTCACGGATCGTGCGGTCAGCAGACAGATAGGTATCGCTGACGCTGACACTAACTAAGCAGAGAGTGGAGTTATACTCGAGAACGGAGACCTGACGTGACTTTACGAGCTGGTGAAGCTGCCTAGATAACGCGACTAGATAGGCCTACCCGAAGTTAAAACCTGCAGGCTGCGAGAGGCCTGCAGATGAGCCGCGCGATACCCATCTCGTCGCCGGATTATGCGAGGCTTAAATTGGATCTTCTCGGAATTTTTAGGTTAAAATGGCTTTCGCAATAAAATTTATTGCAAAGTATTTGACTCGGAATAAAGTCTATTCGTGACCCACTGTGAATTCAATTAAATACCACCTCGGCGTAATTTTATTTTCGCTTTTAGCGCTCGACTGTTTCTTCTACTATAAAAGGAGATGGGAACGCTATGTTAATAATACGAAATTGGTTAAGCTAACACGAACTATAAAAGAGAATAAAGCCACTTATGCAGATAAATGCGTCTGGCTCTCGCTCCATTAAGAGACGAAATAAAAATATCACTTAAAATTTATCGAACGTTGCTTAACGCGTAGGAGAGGGATGACAGTCTATTATATTCGTTTTACGGCTGGCATTTAGTGGTGTCGTAATATTTGTCCGGCTAATTGGAATGTGTTTGCGTTATCGATAATCCCTTTATGGTATACGAGTGTGTGTATTCTGTGTATTATATGTGGATCCTTTGGTGAGCGTCGTGTTTGTTTTGTGCGACGCAACAGACGCGCCGGCCGCACTCACTACATTAACTTAACGAACAGTTGTCAAGATGTCGATCAGAATCAGCTCTTAATGCCTCTCTGGGAACATTATGGATGGAGCACCCACGCGTTATTGTAATTTCTGGCTAGAATAAACTGATTGGCTCTAGTAAAGCTTGCCCTTAATTTTAGTAAAGTTGCTTTTGTGGCCTTGTAAGTTGTAATCATAGTAATAGCGAACACTTAGGAACGATCGCAATTGTATAAAATTTTTAAGACAATTTTAGGCTGAGTAACGTTTTAAAAGGAATAAGTACGAGTATTTTTTTTAAATGTTAAACTTTTTATCGGATTTGGTCAATTAAAATAATAACAATTTATACATACACACCTACTCATACTATGCAATAAAAGGTACGATTTTTAGTGCTGGCATTACACTTACCTTTAACAGCAGCGTTTATTCTATCCAAATGGTACAGGGTCAATGGAACTGGATCGGTCAAGAGCCGCAGCCTTGGAACGAGTCTCTCCATGTCTTTATAAACTCCATCACTGAGGAATATCGCAGAGAGACGCGGCCGAGGTCCAGGAGTGCACGACTCCTTAGCTCTCGGCTTCTCCACCACTACGGTCGCACCACTCAAACTGTCAGAACCGTCATCCAGTTTCACGTAAGACCTCATTTCACTGACATCTCCTTTTAAAACGCGCCGCATGTAAACTCTGTACACATTCGAACGTTTTGCTCTACCATCGGACGGCTTCGACTTCTTCACGCTTAACACTTTACCCGTAAAAATGTACTTGGATTTTCCTATCGCTTCCATCAGGGACCATTCGTCTTCAATGATTGTCTCGTTGAAGTTGCACGGAGGCAGAATGGCCCTGTGTCTCCGGTGCGTATATCTTTTTCTCACTTTACCGCGAATCTTGATCTCGCCGGCGACGACGATCGCCAAGGCGATAAAGTATACAATAAATATCGAAGGCTTCATATCGCAGAATCGCTTACACACGTCTAAATGCGATACAAATGTATCTGTCACATTATGCACGTTATTTATGCACACGGGGGCTCGTAAAACGCCGGCGGCTTATTAAGGGTAAAGGCGTTGACATTTCACTAACAGAAAGTCATCAAATTTTGTAGATGCTATCTTAATTTTTGTATTCAGAATGCAGGCATAGTTCGGGTGTTACGGGCCGTTCTCACGAGCGATCGTCTTGTAAACAAATACAGATCGCACGGACCGGGACGCTGAGGCAATACGTGCGCGCGCGCTGCTTGCCGGCGCTTACTGGAGAGCTGTCACTCGCAGCCTCCCGCAAGAAAATAGGGAGGTCGTCTCTGCTCTCGATATGAGACATAATGTAAACACTTGAGCTTACCCTTATGTGCTTAACTAATGGATCTGCTATGGACTATGCTAATTACCTACTACTTATGAATGGACGACTTCACTGTAGTAATATTCTATGTCATCTGAGACTTGGCACATACGTTTACCTACCTACTTACAACTCGTATTTACTAATTCAACATTAATTATTCTAAAATTTAGTTTGAGTCATACTTCAAATTTGCATACTCATACTTATATAACTGTCTAGCTCTAGAAACGGATTATCCATATGCACTCAAATGACGGAACTATCTCCATTTACCAACAAAAACTCATAAAACTTTTTCAGAATTCCAACAAGCAATTCGCCATAACAGTACTTACCAAATTAGGACTGCATTTACATCCTTACATCTCATAAACACGTCGATATGGCGTCGGAATAACTGCGATAGCTGCACCGTGGAGCCGATGGTTGTGAAAGCTCGCGATCGCGATGCGAGCGTGGGCGAACAGGCTCCGCTGCTAAGCTCCGATCGCTTCATGTGGACGCGCCATAATTCATAAACTGTAGCGTGCTACTTGATTCATTTTCACTTTACTGACGTTTTTAACTGTGTAGTGGTAAAATATAGACCATTCCATTAGGATTTAGTTATATATATACTAATAAGTAACAACAACGACAACAGTACTTTTTTTACTTCTCTTGTTCAAAATTGTAGTCATTGTAGCGTAACCGAGCAAAATAAAATAAATAGCATATTTCGTTCTAGGGGAAAAAGTTATTTTTAACAGGCGTGAAAGCTTTAGATTTTTTCTCTGATTACAAATTAAATTGGTGATCCTAATTTATTTTTAATATTTAATATTATTATTTTCTCGCAATCGCAGTGAGTCGAAGTAGGAGTGAATCGAATGTAACACACGGGGTTAAAAACCCGTTTTAACTTGGTTTCTATTTACTCCTATAGTTAAAACTACCACTTTTTTTGTGAGTGACTAATGTTGTTGGCCACTGAGGCCTCTACAGCGTACTAGACGAAAAAAAAAACTATAATATAACTATATATAACAGACCCTTTGTATAGAAATCTACTATTCTTTACATTCTATTCGATCTAGGAAGACCCATCGCACTCCCATCCTACTCAGTCGCTTACAGAGGCAGCGTGCTTGTCAAAATTATTTTAGTGTTTATTATGTTAAGTAAATAGGACTGACAATACATTATATTCGCTTTTGTGATCGCTAGAGGTGACGAGTGTCTCCGTGGATAGAGCTAGCATAATTTGCTTTGATTGAAAAAACCTCGGACTCTCGGACTAACACAGTCATACATATAATTACAATTTTGTATTAGGCTCAAATTATGCAGACCGGCAGTAAGACAAGGATGCGGTACGGACACGGTTCAGGCGTGAAAACTATAAAGAAAAAAAAAAACTGCCTAAACTGCCTGCGCTTTCGCCTGTGTATAAATGAAAAGACGTCGCTTTCATTCATCTTATAATATGGACAAGTTTTATAGCAGCACCGCGTCTATGGACCTTGTCCACGCCGCATCCTAGCTTCACATTCGGCCCGTATAGTTTGCGCTTTAGTTTGAGCAGAACAAATAATTGTAACAATTCTCTATCACTTGTAGAATACACCACGGCTAGTGATACTGACAAATCTTTGAACTGTAATATAGTGTACCCATATCCAAGAACTAAGTGCGTAACGTAAGTATATACCTAGTAGTGTAGGTATACGACATGACATAAAATTACACAAATATTTGCACAATTTGCAAAACGATGTATCCGAAACAGTCGAGATATTATTAACGTTTATATTTTAAATTTAGCTCCATTTGCAGCATCTTGCGATAAAGCTTCTGATGGGATTCGTAGTCGTAGTGCAAGCTTAACAAGACCTTGTTTCAACAACCACCATAATACATATATCGTCACGCCTTTCCCTCGAGGGGGCTGGCTGAGGTGTAATACAATACCCACCCTTCGCCGGACGATGCTCAGTCCGAAATGTGACAGGGGCGAGCCTGTCGCCATACACCGGGCTCCAGTCATGTAGCAGATGTCATACAATACGCACATACATATGTTCACACAATGAACAAATTGGTGCGTGCCGTCGGCTGGGTTTGAACCCGCTCCCTCTGGCTTGAGAGGCGGGCCTTCTCCAACTAGGCTATCATCGCTTAAAGTATACAAAAGTATCTATAACACCTCAATCTAATAATGGATGCACTATTTTATAAATTATGGTTTTAACATAGATTTTTATCTAGACCATGTATATCCTACTAATATTATAAACGTGAAAGTTTGTATGTATGCATGTTTGTTACTCTTTCACGCCGGAACGGCTGAACAGATCGGGATGAAATTTGGCTCAGAGATAGATTATAGTCTAGAATAGCACATAGGATACTTTTTAACCGCGGGTGAAACCGTAGGGTGCAGCTAGTAATTAATAAATCCTAAACACTTGCACCCACGGTCGTCTGACCACAAACTAAGCAAAGCTTGTACTGTGGCTGCTAGAGACTGATATCCATATATAAATTTTTTATATGCATACTTAAACCCTAGACACCTATACATAGAACAAACATATGGTTGCCCTATGTGGGAATCGAACCCACGCCCCCTAGCTCAGAAGGCAGGTTCACTACCGACTGAGCCACCGAGGCAGTCAAATATAGATTTCGAGTCAGTGCTAAATAATTTTATACCAAAGGTAAGCTCTAATGCCGCCGCCTTACAATTGGTTTAACTTTGGATCCAAGCTCAGTTTCAATGAGAATTGGGCAATATTGAACCTTATTATTGCGTAACATATTGGCTTCAATATCAACGTTGTGTCCAAAGACTGAAACACACATTGTTGTCTTGGCCCAAAGACCTAGATTGGTGCCAATATGACCAAAGCGGGCCGCGCAATAACCGCAGTAACTATCACACAATATGTGCTAAATCTACTCACTCTACCCTTCCTAAAGACAATAAATAAATGCTAAAATGATCGTTAACGTTAATTGTTTGTTAACTTTTCACTAAAACCCTCACCTGAATATCTGAACGTTGTACTCGCATAGCCTTAGAATAAGTTATACTTACTGTTTTGTCTTTTTATTTCTTTTACATTTTTAACTCTCTCGAAAAAGACAAAAGACTGAATAACTATTTTGAAACTTAACAACGTTTATTAGAAAAGGGGCCCATAATTAGTAGCGAAAAAAACCAAAAGAACTCTACACGTGCATTCTTTTGTTTGCCATTTTTACCTTTTTTACTTCATGCTCAAAATAAGCAAATAATAATGACAAGGCATAAGGTAAGTAATGATTTGCATAAATAAAAGTTAGTAATTTATGCGTCTCTCGAAGTCTGGGGAGAGACAGCTCGGTTTATTTTGGCGAGCCTTAAATTATTTATTACCTTTTGTTTGTAAAATTATTGTTATGTAGAAATTAAGCTCAATGTCTTCATTAAGTGAGGAAACCATTAGCAAGTGTTATTATTTTGTTACACTAAAAACCCAACAGCTATCTACTGACACTGGGGTAAAGACGAATCTAAATCGTTAGTGTAAATGATCCGGAGTTGCGATTTGTCTAGACAAATTCCGAATTGGTTCAACCGTAGACTACATTTAGGAACAAACAAACAAAGAACATTTTAGGGTTTTTTTTAAGCAAGTACTAACTTATAAAAATACAATAAAACTTCCTTTTCGTCATGGCTGTTTGTAAATTTACACATGGATACATACATGTATACCAGTACCATCCAGAACTTTTGATTTTGTGATTGCATGCAAAGGCTCTTTTACTCGTACTATGATTCGATGATTTACTACTTTTTTTAAGTTGTATAAAAAAGCCTGCGATGATACTCGTAGCCTAGTCGGTGAAGGTCCGCCTCTCAAGGCAGATGAAGCGGGTTCGGACCCAGCTGAATGCACTCATCAATTTGTGTATTGTGCGTATAATATACGAGTAAATATAAATGAAGCCCGGTGTTTGGCGACAGGCTGGCCCTCTGTCACATTTGGGACTGAATGTCGTCTGGCAAAGTGTGGGTGTAGTACAGCTCTGGCAGCCTTTTCGGGGTAAGGCGTAACGATTTGTTTGTATGTGTGTATTTTTTACTATTCATTTCATTATTTTCCTATCCACGTATACTTACGTATCATTATTAAACAGGTTCCTACTTATTGTGTTTTATGAGCCAAGTGGAAGAGCAAGGCAATCTCAGCGTGCTTTTATTTCACTCATGAACCGTGGGCAATTGAAGTGATGATACCACTTGCATTATTACGGCCAGCCATCCCTGTTGATTGTGTACATAATGATAGCATTGCCACCAACGATGCCAATTCTGAATATTGTTTGCGGTTGCAGTATAAACAGCGGTGAAGTTGATATAAAACGGTTTGTCTAACGTCCTTTCATAAAGTGTGTAGTATCATACTAAAATTATTAGTTTCAGTATGAATTGCTCTTCGTCAAACAATCCATACTAATATTTTAAAATCGAAAGTTAAGTTTAGTTTAAAATTTAAATTCAATATTTACTGCGGATACTTTACGTAGGTTGCAGCTATTACCTGGTTTCAGGGCGAGCGTCCATCGAAGCTGTGTAATCTATATAATAAAAGTGAAAAACCAGAACGAGATAAAAACGCAAGACGGAGCGAGATGGCGATATTTAAAATAATTTCCGGGAAATGTCATAGATATTTAGAGTTTTTATTTAGTTTAGTTACCATGACTACCGTTTTGTTGATATGTTGACATGTAGCGACAAGAGAATAAAAGAAAATGTAATTTCGTAAAATAATTGTTTAATTAATAAACCTGATGTGCACACTGCAGCTAACTCTACTAGGTACTCTACATACTACATCACAGGTTATGTGAATCTACTGGATTATGTTGTGCTGGAGGCAAAGTAAAATTGCCACAATTGGTCCCACCACCAGATCCTTTTGGCGAGGATCAGATCGCGAAATGACGTTGCTCTAGCGTTGGATTCATCTGGAATAGCTGCGACTCTGCTAGAAGGCGGACGAACTGCGCATTCTGCCTTGAAATTACCATTAAACATGCAAATCACCGAAACACCAATTTGTAACATCGCCAAAAATAGCGCAATGGCCAAGATCCTACAGGTATGCAAATTAATTGTTTGGGATGAATGCACAATGGCCCATAAAGGCGGGTCTACGCTAGACGAACCGAGCACGAGCGAAGCACAAGCGGAGCCATTCTCGGCTTCGTCGTTCGCGGCGTCAAGTGTGGACGTACAACGAACCTACGACGATCACTGTTCTCGAACGTAGTTTTCCGCAGTGAGTTCGCGGCTCTTGGCGAATATGGACGATATTAATATTGCAGTAGCCGCTGCTGTTGCAGCGATCATTATAGCGGTGGTAATAGATTTATCCTCCTTTTTTTTCTCTCGGCGATATGAAGCTAATAAACTAATAATTTTATTTTTGCACAATTCTACATCCTTACCCAATTCTTGGCATATACGAGACCATGCATCAATCTTCTTAGTTTTTTTATAGTAATCTTCATGTTTTGGGTCCCATATCAATGGATTTTATTTCTATATAATTCAATTAATTGCACGGAAGTATCTTCGGTCCACGTTTCCATGATGCTCGACTCGAGCGACCGACGTCTGTCACTAAACACGTCCACGAGCGCACTGCGAGCGCGAAGCAAATCCCTTTGTGTTCGTCAAAAAACCGACAACAGGCGGAACGCAGCCGAGCACGAACAAAATGCTCGCAGCGCGCTCGTTCGAGGCTTGTAAGTTGGTCCACACTAGACGAATTGTGTTCGGCTCGTGCTCCGCTCGTGCTCGGCTCTCCTAGCGTAGACGCATCTTAAGAGGTCACTGGAGGCGCTGGACAGACATTGAAAGATCTTTGTGACAACCAAAATATTTTTGGTGGGCCATGATTCTGTTGT
This sequence comes from Peribatodes rhomboidaria, assembly GCA_911728515.1. Lineage (NCBI taxonomy): Eukaryota > Metazoa > Arthropoda > Insecta > Lepidoptera > Geometridae > Peribatodes > Peribatodes rhomboidaria. The sequence goes on from OU452168.1 coordinate 8,242,897, forward strand.
CAGGTGATTTTCGTCAGACTCTTTCAGTTATTCCCCGATCAACTGTTGCTGATGAACTAAATGCATGCCTAAAAGCATCGAATTTGTGGCAGTACGTAAAGACACTCTAATTAACAACTAACATGCGAGTATTTTTGCAACATGATGAAACTGCAAATGTGTTTGCGAAGCAGTTGTTAGATATTGGAAATAATAAAGTTGCAATGGACACCTCGACCGGATTCATCATATTACCCACAGATTTCTGCCACATCACAGATTCAAAAGAGGAGCTTATTCAGCGTGTTTTCCCATATATAGCGCAAAAGTTCAATAACCATAATTGGCTGGGTGAACGAGCAATATTGGTAGCGAAAAATAAAGATGTCGAGGATCTCAATGCGACCATTCAGAATTTTCTTCCAGGACAGTTGGTTTCCTTCAAATCAGTGGACACCGTTATGAAACAGGATGACGTAGTCAACTATCCCACAAAGTTTCTAAATTCACTGGAATTGCCTGGATTACCACCTCACAATAATTTGCAGTTAAAAGTAGGATCAGTTGTCATCATCCTGCGTAACATTAATCAACCGCGACTATGCAATGGAACAAGACTGGCTGTGAAAAAGCTGATGAATAACGTCATTGAGGCAACAATCATAAAAGGAAAATACAAAGGAGAGGATGTCTTGATCCCGCGAATACCGATGATTCCAACGGATTTAACATTCGATTTTAAACGCTTACAATTTCCAGTACGTCTGGCCTTTGCGATGACAATAAATAAATCGCAAGGACAGTCTTTAGAAGTTTGCGGAATTAACTTGGAGTTTCCCTGTCTTGTAACCGTCTTCTTTGTTTATTTACGCACCACAAAACTAAACAAAAAATATAGTTTATGAGAAAGCTTTAAATTGATTAACAAACTGTATCATAACAGTGTGTGTCTGTTAATAATAATTTAATAAATAGCCAGTATATCAGGAAAACTCTGTTTTTTTAAGTAAGCAACATGTGTCGAAAATAATAACAAAACTTCATGCTTAATTTTAAAAAAATCTTTTTTATTCAATACGTTATATAAACAAAAGTTTAGGTCTTTTATTTATCGATTGAGGCAGTACGAAGTCTGCCGGGTCAGCTAGTACGAGTATATTTGTCTGAAATATTTATATTATCTGCTATAAAATTGAGCTAAATATACTGCCGGCCGGGTAATGTATTTGTTTATAATTATACACTACAGCTTTGTACATAGCAAAGTTCATGCTATTTCGCTTCAAAATTTTACAGTACAGCATTTATTACACAGACTCTTCATTTAACCCTAAAATATTACCGGCGCGGCATAACAAACACCTCATAAATAAACATTAAAGCGATCACCGAAATATCAGCATAATGTCGAACGCTATAAACAGTTGAAGCGATGATGTTGGATTATAATTCGTGTTTGGACACGAGCATAAATTTCTAGATTTTAGGGTTACCAGCTTCAAATAATACCCTATTATTATGGGGGTACTATTTCACCAGAATGTGCTTGTGAGGTATAAATGACGTTAATAAATAAGAGTGATGATTAAAGATTGAAGATGATTTTAAGAGATAAGATGTTTGTTAAACCTGTTGTGTTGTGTTAGCAAATTATCGAATCTACTCACAAAATTTCAAGACAATTTGTTAAGAAATGCAACCTGTAGAGACAGACAGATTCGTAAAGAGATCCGGACAGAAATCCAGACAGACCCAGACATACGAAATCATTTTTGTCAAAGCTGCGCGCAAATGGAAACAATAACATTAAGCACAGTTAAATATTAGAAGGTACATAGTTTAGATACATAAAGTAATATAATTAGTTTACACTTATAGACTGTAAAACAAATGTCGAATTAATGTACGTTAGTTAAGTTCTCGCATAAGTGAAATTTATGTTAATTTCTTGTTGAGAAATAAATTTCTTTAACCTGAAAGCTGAAGCAGAGACGCTTTACTTCCATCTAAGCTAAGGATCACAGACATACAAAAGTAAATATTAAAGCAAAGATTCAATACGAGTAGCTAAATACAATTATAAATAGTTTCTGTCTTAAAACCGTAGTCTTGTCCCGTGACAGTAAACGCGCACTTTACCAACCGTGTCGCAGCTAAGCTACTTTGTAGGGAGTGAGTTTCACAAAACCCTGTATAATTAAGGAGTATGTAATTTCTTCAATCTCTCCCTCTTCCGGCTCATGGGACCCTAAACGTGAAGAGCCTAGGGTCCCTGCGACCCTAACCTTTAATCCGGGTCTGGGAATTTCCAGTTTTGCATAAGGTAACCCTGCGTATACCGCAATAATTCAAGCTTCGGCTTGACCCGTAGTAATCCCGATTTACTGAAACTACCGTCCGCTGTTTGATCACTGTCGCAACAAGCCGCTCATTAAAGCCCAACTAACTTATTATTAATCAGCGAATAGTACTGACGTTCCCATCGATGTTCAACTGGATTTCGGTGAAGTTTTGAAATAATGATGGAGCATGTTCATAGAATGTTCGAAATTACTTCAGAGTCTGTTGTAAAGCCCTCGTTGGGCTACGCTATATTGAATACAACGGATCTGATGTAGGATGTATCTCAGTGAGATAAACCGAATAGTTAGTCTCGGGCTTTTCACCGAGACCGTACACTTGTATAACCGTGGACATAGTTACTATCATAATCCAAAAAATAAGATCTAATATTCCAGGAGCAAACACGTAATGACGTCACTCGTATCGTCTTCCGTCTCTTTCTAACTATTTGTAATGACTTATTTCGGTCTCGCTTAATCGATTGACGTCACTACGTGTTGCCCACGTGACCGGAATGCAATACCTGGCGGAGTATATTATTATACCATGGTTATACATTTGAACTCCTCAGCTTAGAGTTCCGTGACGCTCTTAAATTTCCATACAAACTCGCTCGTCAAATGTCTTGGAAACCATTGGCCAAATTATGATGAAATTGGCATGTACAATTAAATGAACTATATCTTCACCTCAATGGTCTAGGTTTTTTAAATAAACGTCCTCAACAAAAAATTTAGCTATGTAAAATATCCGCATTTGTAAGAGGTCACTTTTGACTGATTTATTTAATAGATAGACTAATCAAATCAAAAATGTCTCTACATAGGAATGTTGTCTACACCATTAGCTTTAAAATTAAAACATAATACAAGGGATTTTTTTAGTTATCTAAGAATGAATAGAGAAGTGCAACAGTCATAAAAATGATTGAAATTTGCTTTTGTCACTCTGCAGATAACTTTAGGGGCACGTCAGTACTCTTCTCTTTCTCTACTTTCTCTCTTCCCCCGTCGTCTTCTTCTAGACGAAATTGCAATAGAAAAACTTCAGGTAATGCGAAGTTAGTCTAAAGTGGTCGCCGGACCCTTAAGCCTAGGATATCGCTAAGTGTAAATAAATGTGTCCTTACGAAAAGACGAACGATAGTAAAGCTATTTAATGCACAACATTCTCGAACTTACATGAATATAGTTCAATCGAAATGTGCCTTAAAACGTTTTAAAGAAATCAACGGCTAAGGTACGTATTAGATTAATATCTAATAATGTTTACCTATTATTTTATTTTTATATCAAAGTATTCTCGAACAAGCTTAGGACATCCTGGGTAGCATAGAAGATCGGAGAGCAATGCGACTTACTTACTCGTCGTACCTAAAAACGACCAAATAAATGAAACTAAAAATCTTTACTATATGACTATTATTTTATTTGAAAAATACGATAGTGGCTCCACCCACGTCTTAGCAGAGCACTTAGTCGTCTATGTAAAGAAATACAGAGACAGACTTAAGCAACGTATCGCTTGAGGCGAATCATCTTAACGACAGTTTTCTTGAGAAATTATTGTTTAATGGTATCGTCAATTTCCCGTTGCTAAGTGGAGGCATGTAATTGGCTTCTCGGTACTGCTGCTAGGGCTCGCTGACATAGTTTCTCTTGGATTTATGCTTTCACAATGTTTCTTATTTGAATGAGATGGATTTTCCTTTTGCAAACCATTACTAGAATAAAACATAACATAAAATCCTACTAATATAATAAACACGAAAGTTTGTGAGAATGCATGGATGGATGGATGGATGTTTGTTACTCTTTGACTCCAGAACGTTTTAACAGATCTGGGTGAAATTTGGCACAGAGATAGATTATAGTCTAGAATAGCACATAAGATACTTTTTAACCGCGGGTGAAACCGTGGGGCGCAGCTAGTGGTAACATAAAAGCTTTTACTTGAAAAGCAGCTATACTTACCTACTAACTAGATATTCATATTTTTATTCTAACGGAAATTAAGCTAGAAATAGAATAAATTAATCTACTCGTATAATAAGAAATATATTTTTTGAAAGTAAGACATTTTCGTTTGAACTTTAATACTACTTTTGAATCCTAATCTTCACTAATTCTTGAATAGACGGGCATACACATGCCTACTTATGTACAACCAACTTGCTCATTCGTTAGGTTTCAGTAAAGTCACATTTATAATTCTTAACTAAAAGTTCTAAAGACAATTGATAGTAGGTCAGTTGAACATTATGGTTACTAAGCCGTTATAGTCAAATTTAACCACCGGAAGATTGAAAGTCGGGCTGCAAATGTCAGAGTTAGTTGTCAAGTTGACCCTATGCAACTTGACTGTCGGTCAAAACTTGACTTAAGTTATGGTACGGTTAAAGTAAGACAGCAGTTACAACTCATCAATACTAGCTGCGCCCCGCGGGTTCCCCCGCGGTTGAAAAGTATCCTATGTCCTATTCCGGACTATAATCTATCTCGGTCCCAAATTTCATCCAGATCCGATCACCCGTTCTGGCGTGATTGAGTTACAAACACTCATCCATAGGTCCATCCAAATTTTCACATTTTTAATATTAGTGTGATATACCAAAAGCCGACTTAAAGTAAACCTAAAAACTAGCAAGCACATCAATTAATAACCTCTACAATCTCTACACACGCAGCCATATTTTATCTCACAACTAGCACCTTGATTAACACACCTCGTGAAAGCAAGAGTCATAAAATCAGTGTGACTATGAATGTTAGTCAATCAACACAAACGTTTGCTAATTAGGTTGAAAATCACCTGCTCGCTGGGTACTAGCTGAAACATTCACCTTTATAAGCGGCTTGCGATTTATGCGTGCGCTGCATTGAAAAGGTAGAGGCGGGGAAGTACGGTGCAAAGCAATTTGCACCTCGTCGTAATGTGGCAGTTCTTGCAAGCGTTGCGGTTTCCGCAGAATATTCCGGTTTAGAACAGTTACGTGTTAGGTATTTTGAATTCGAATAGAATAGTTTGTGATACAACTTTTTGTTTTTATGAAAATACTGGACACATCATTCATTTTAACAGTGTCCAAATTTATTAGAGATTTTAAAATAAATTCTTATGTATTTTGTGTAACTTTCACTAAAAACATGCTGTATTTACATGAGAAAAATCCGTGCTTAGTGGTTTCGGAACAATTTTATTAATCATTTGAATCCTTAGACATTTAAGTGCCAAAATATTTGAAATTTAATTGACTTTTACTTTGTGACAATTGATTATAAAAATAACTTTAGGTTCCTAAACAAATGAAAACAAACGATTTCATTTCTATATTTACATTTCCTAGTTACACAAAAATAACATCACATTGCATTTCAAGAGTCTCTAAGCTTTTGCTGCTTCAGACACGTCTTCGTTATGTTTCAGGGCCCTGAACAGGGAAATAATCTCAGGGGTTAACTTGTACTCTCCTGAAGTTTTGAATCTAAGAAAAGTATTACATTATGAGTAATACCTCAATTTTTTCAAAGCTGAAAATACTTCAGCCTCTAATACGTTTCAAAATGTCCATAGTGAACGTTTTGATTCCTAAACATTCCGTAAACGAATGATATTTATATACCTCATATAAAACTGTCGCGCTTAAGGTGGCACTTATTGATTTCATGTCACTCTCTCATACACACATACACACACTGATTATAGGCTTCCTTATGTTTTCAACACGTTTCATTTTCATTAAAAAGTTGGGTGTCATGTCCCCCAATCGCTCCTGCCCTTATTACGTCCACCTTTCACAAGCCTTGTCGCGTTTTCCAAAACGAGTCCGAATCTCCGAGTCCTGAGAGCGACACCTTTGAGCCCTCTTCTGCCCCATCGAACCGGGATAGTAAAAGGCTAATGATGCCCTCTTTTCAATTTAAGACGTTGCGCGTTGTTAAAAGTAGGAGAGAATTTCTTTGAGTTGTATTTTACTTCAGTCCGGTTTATTAGTTTTTCAACTTTTCTCGATACGGTATTTTTTTAAGCAAGGATATTTACATAGAAACGCTATTTTATAAAATAACTTACATTAGCAAAAAAATTAAGTAAATATCTTATCTTATATCTTTAAATGAGCAATTCTTGTATATATATATATATATATTAATTGGAATCTCGGAATCGGCTCCAACGATTTTCATACAGTTTAGTAAATAGGGGGTTTCGGGGGCGATAAATCGATCTAGCTAGGAATTATTTTTAGAAAATGTCATTTTATTCGTGTTTTATCGATAATCAACTTACATAAACTTGGAAGAAAAATAACAAAAAGGGGGCGTTTGAGTAGTCTCAACTGAAAAATATGACTCTTCCTGACATCTATTGGCGAATAATAATACTATTTTTTGTGAGCAACTAATTGCTTTGACGACACAACAGCAGATGGCGTTGTTAAGTAACACGAAGTCAATGAGTGTTTGCTTTGAGGTTAGACTAAAATCAATCGTTTATTTTCCAAAAAACACAATTTAAAAAAAAAAATACTGAGCAAAGCTCGGTCATCCAGGTACTATATAAAAAATAAAAAGCTGCGTTCCGCGGTCCCATGAGAACCGTGATTTATTTCGGGATGAAATGTTCTTTGTACCCAGACAAAGTAAACGCAAAATTTAATGATAATCGGTTGAGTAGCAGTAGCCTGAAAGCATATCAAACGAACGAACAAACAAATAAACAAACGAAAAAGCTCACTTCTGCATTTAGGTAGGTACCTACTTTATGTAAGTAGTTAGGATTAAAAAGTTAGGATTAGGATGTATTTTGTGTGAATTAATGTGGGCGTAAAAGTTTTGATATCATTGTTTAGATACCATACAGTTTTTGTAATACATCCGTTAGGTGATACCTAAACTTTAAAATTTAAAAGCGCTACTAAACCTACTTAACTTATTCACATATCCGTTACTTCCTGTATAGCATAGGTTATACATATTATTTGAAACAGTAGGGGAATTAAAAATTTATACCAAAAGCATTTTTGCTTTTGTAAAGGATAAAGTTATTTGGACACTGCAGTGCCGCAGCGATGGAATTTGTGGATTTTTATTATTTATAGCTTTGACCATCCGCACAAATGATATTTCATGGTTTAAACGCCGCATTTTGGTGATTTTTAATACATATACGTGCATGCACGTTACACTTGCATATTTCATAAATATTTTAAAATACAGCAATGCTCATAATGTTTGCAAATTGTGTTATTTTTTTAGTATGCTCTTTATTTGCGTAAATCACACATCCAAAACATTGTGAAAAAAATGGAAAAATCAAGTAACATTTCCAATTAAACCAGTGTTTTAACGTTGATCTCTTTCAGAGCATTTAACGATAGGTTATCTTACAAAAATACTTACAGGGTTAGAAAACCCTATCAAATCCGTGAGGTGCGGTATCGACTGAAGGATGCAATTATGCTAGTTTAATTAAATACTGACTATAAAAAATTTAAACACACATCGCGCTCCGCCCTCCTAAAAGCACGAACGCAGTCACTAATCGCTTCGGTTTTACTTGTAAACTATTCGCATCGTGCCGCTACTTTCTTAGAAAAAAAAAACCCCCAAAATACTTTTAAAACAGATTTGTTACTTTTTCTGAAAAATTTTCTTTCTTTTCTTGCGTTCTTTAACCGACCGTAACTCTAACTATTTTGAACGTTTGGTATTTTTGCATATACATATGTGTGTGTACATGCCCTTCAATTATTTAACAGAGTTTTTGTAACATGCTGTATATCATGATTAAAAAATTGATAAACTTATTATATTTATTGTCTTAACTATTACACTTTTTTTCGCGAACAACTTTACTAAATAAAAAGAAAAGTTGGTGAAAATAAGTCAAAAAGGCAGTCTTGTTTATCTTAATGACCATTGCAAAACCCCAATTTCACGAATCTATCATTCAACAGAGACAATTTGCGTGGCCAGTCAATGGCTACAAAACGACTTAATTTCGTTGGAATCCAAACCCGTTTAAGCTTTTAGGCTGCGTACCCACCGTAGATGAACGAGGGAAGTGAGTGGTGTAAAATGAGTTGCGAGAATTTGAAAACTTGTGTGCTTTTCCACTGGAGGCGCAATTAATAATATAAACGATAAATAAAAGCAATAAAAAAAGTTGATATTCATATAAATAATAAACACTACCTCAGCATAAATGCTGTTTAGCCAACAGCGCTGATCTTCCGGTGGAGCCTTCAGTTGAATCACGCACGCACCTAACGGCGTCGATACGGGTAGAAGTGATTCCATTCCCAATTTCCAAGTCACGGTACGTGAAATGTATTTTTTTTAATAAAAAAAACTACCTCGCATATATTTTCTTCATATAATTGACCAATCATAGTGCTTCCACTAAAGTGGAGCGGAGATTTGAGCAATGTGATTGCTCCGCTCAGTTTCGCCTCGGTGGAAACGCAGCCTAAGCCTTAATCCTTTCAGATGTACGACGCCAGCTCTCGGTAATTGCATCCGATGCGGTTATCGTCATGTCGTTTTTATTAATTTAATTAAGCGCTTTATGTTTTAATTTTATTACCGAGATCGGTCTTCGTTACAGATTGCTTTCTCTTAATTGGCGCTCAGAAAACCAATATTTTTCCAATAATATTTTCGCCAATTTGATTTCACTGAAAGCAAGTGTTACATAATTAATACGATTTTATTATTATAAAATATTGCCGCTCCGCTTGCCATCCTGAAAATGGTTCTTGCTCGAATTAACTGCCCCATCTAAAATGTTTGGCATTTACATTTTGGGGTTATTCTTCTTTTTAACATTGTAATACGAGTACATTCATAACAGAATAATTGGAAAAAGAAGGATTTAGGTAGAAAAACAAGTATGTATCCATGAATCCATCGGTGGATTTAAGAGGAGATAAAGGTACCTATCCGTGGATCCGCATGTGGGGCCGAGCTGTGGATCCAAGTGGAAAGAGATATACTCGTATGTACAAATTATTTAAGATAGCCAGTTCCAGGATAAGCATATTTTACTTCCTTCGAGCACATCGCTCTCAACGTACTATAATATTGTACTGTCAATGGGTCAAACACCTTTTTTTGTCAACTATAAAACCTAACTAATCAGAAACTAAACAGAGCTCTTGACAACAACTGATGTTTGATGCGAACAGAACAGAAAACGTCTAAGAAAACCAATCAACTGATAAATTTTCTTTAACCCTTAATTCGATGGATTTTTTTTTTAATTTTATTTGTACAACTGTTACAGATATTGGTTCTAAGCTTTTAAGAGACCCTAGAAAAAATACCTGAAAAAATCTATCAATTTCAGTTTCCTGAAAAATCTACGTCCATTATACTGTACATTATCGAGTTCATAAGAAACTGATGCACTCAAACCATGTCCAGTATATTTCCCATTGCCAAAGAGTAAGAATAAAAAAACAAGTGATTCTTTACTAAAATATTAATTATATTTTAGATAATAAGTCTCATTTTACAGTTTAGTTTTTCTCAGTTACATTGGTTTACGTCTAAAACATTAATAGGAACATCAAAAACTTACAGTACGAAAATTTCAGTTATGTTTTGAACACAATTAATAATCAAAAATCTATAAAATCTTTAAATTAATAACCATTTATCTCACTTAATATCAACCAGTCTTCTAGTTTTTAAAATTATAAATTAATCAATTGTCACTTGCTCTTTGGTCGCCTGCCTACCTACTTGTACTTATTGTGGAAATTATAAAAGCAATTTCTTTTCGTCACTAAGCACAACCTCTGTTTGCATTTGGTACAATTAATGTTCGTTTTATTATTCTTGCAGAACTTGTAATGCCCTAACGTTATAATTATATTCAGGCCAGTGGTTGTAGCTATCATAACGCACCGAAGCCAGGGGCCTCGGTGCACTTGGGTTTTGGATTAGCGCATTTTTCGGTAAATGGCTTGGTGGTTCCATCTATACAGATCGTCCTTTTAGCCTCAATTCGACCGCCAATCTCTGTCTAAACTTCTTCAGGCAAATGTTTTTCAGACTTTTTGTGTTGCACTTTCTCCTGTAGAGAAGCCAAGCACTGTTAACTGCTATATCTAACATTTTTTTCCTTATTTTTTCGATTAATGGTCTTATCTTCCAATATTTGTCCTCATCCGAATTGGTGTTGTCGACAAAGTGAATATTGCGATGAATCTGCTCGAATCGTTTTAAAGGCATGACATTAGCCACTTGGGCATAAAATATCTGAATTCTATAGACCAATAATCTAGATAGGAAGGTATTTTCACTATACCCATGATGAAAAGAATCGCGAGAAAGTCTTTCAATTGCTCAATAGTTAATTGTATGCATTTGCCAGTTTCTTGGGTTGAGTATAAATTTGTGTTATCTACAATATCAACGAGTATATCTGGGGAGAAGAACCGATAAAACAGCCCAGCGGAGAGTCAGTATCCGACAAGTCATACACGAAGTCGTTTGATTGAATGTGAGCCTTGTGTCTGAATTGTCCTTTTTTCCATTTGTAGCTCACAGTTAGTGTTTTCTTGGTATTTTTGACCGGAAATTTGGTACAGATTGTGTTGCTAATTTTTTCTTACTTATGGTTATTTTTGATGTTGATGGACTAGCGCCAGACGAGGCATTCGGTGACGGAATAGATAAAAATGAAGCTAAACTTGGTAGAGCGTTATAATTGATTTCGCCAGTTGGTGGTAGCACGTTGTTAATAACAGGAGTCAAAGGAGGTCCATCATGGTGCAAATTGTCTTCAACTTTTAACACAGAGTTAATCTCACTGCCGCTGGGCCGGTCCTCAATTTGAAAATGTTCGTTTACTGTCTCCATGAAACTATCAGCATTAACGCTAGTCGCATCACTGTCGATTGAAATATTATCTTCAGTATCATTTTCGAAACTGTCTAATATATTCATGCGCACTAGTTCGGAATCTACGGAAGGGCAGGGTGAAGAAGACCACTCCCCAGTTCTATGAGCAGAAATTTCTTGATCATTTTCAGCTTCCGACCTACTCTCTACGTCCGGCATCCGAAGAAGCGTTTACAGGCGGCACCAATGCTACTAAACGATGTCCCCAGACATGTAGCTCTGAAAAATAAAATTAATAAGGTGAAAACATATTTTATCTGCGGATCCCTTACAATATTATTACGAGAAGCAACAAAAGTTTAACTTTCTAATATTACGGCAACGGGAAGAATACTAGACAAACGAATTTGTATTTAGTTTTCAACTCATTTGGCAAGGGGAAGATTACTGGACATAGTATGAAGCAGTTACTTTATTCGTAATTTGACGACGGGAAGAATACTGGACATGCTAGTTGCGGGCGTCGCAAAAACTAAATAAAACTCAGTAAGGCAATCAAACCCTTGTAAATAGCTTTTTGGGTATCTTATCTTCAGGTTTCAATAGTACTTAAAGGAAAATAGGTTGTAAAATAATGAATAAAACACAACTTACCGAAAGCTTGCGCGGCACATTCTTCCTTCCCGCCATCTCGCCGGTGACTGCTCGCGTCCCGTTGGTATGCACGAGTTGCTGATTTTTGACAACGTGGATAGATAGGCCAGGAAGCTTTATAGCACCTAGAGCTCTGAATATACGGTCTACATTTTTTGTAATTTTTTTTTTCATCTGACGGGAAGTATATTGCACTTCGTCGAATTAAGGGTTAAGACATGAAAATGCTTTAAGAAATTTATGAATATTTTCTCTAAAATATGAAAACGGGCGATGAAATTATGATTACATACCTTCGGGAAAGGTTTCGGTAATAGACATAAACATCGGGTATCAGGGATCTATCGCTTTGGGCACATTGTCTGAACACCTGCCCGGCGTAGCGCTCGCAGCAATATCCCACCAGACCCGTATAAAGTTAACAACGCACTAAGTTCTTTCACGCCATTCGCATCGTATCACATTGGCTTGGAATTACTTAATTGGTCGTAAAGTCGTACCTGATAAATCTCATTGAAACATATCGTCACGCCTTTTCTTCGAAGGGGTTGGCAGAGTTGTGTCACAACACACATGCTTCGCCGGACGATAGAATCTTTTTGAATCAAGGACTATACTTAGTGCCTTTTACATTACGCGATTTCTAAAGCATGGGAGATCGTCACCACTCGGTCGTCTGATTTAGGGTCGCTGACTCTTTATAAATAATTTAAATATTTTTGGGTCATTTTACACACACGGTCGTCTGACCCCAAACTAAGCAAAGCTTGTACTATGGCGACTAGAGACTGATATACATACATCCTAATCCTTTACTAATATTATAGAATTCTGATGTGAAAGTGAGTTTGTTTGTTTGTAACGCTTTAACGTCTCCACTATTCAACCAATTGTCTTGAAATTTTGCATACATGTTCTCTGGGGTACAGAAAAGGACATAGGGTACTTTTATCCCGAAAAAATAAACGGTTCCTGTGGAACCGCGGATGATACCGCGGAGCGCTATTATATATTTAAATACATACATAAATAGAAATTACCACCCAGACATAGAACAAACACAAATGTTCATCACATAAATGTGTGCCCTAGGTGGTAATCGAACCCACGCCCCCAAGCTCAGAAGGCAGGTTCTCTACCAACTGAGCCACCGAAGAAGTCAGTCTTTGGGTCTGAGTGTTAGTAAGAGTGTAGATGGATTGGACGCTTAAAGAAGGTATGGATTGAGTATGTGAAAGAGGATATGAGTAAATGAGTTCGCACCAAAAAATCAGCTCTATGACAGCCTATAGATAATCGATCGAATCGAATGAAAAAAACCATAAATGATGGTAAAAAGGTTGAAGTCTGAAAATACCTAAATAATATCATAAATAAAAGTTTTGAGTGCATCCATGTGGCATTCCCTAAAAGTACATAAAAAACCTAGTAGCGAGTGTGACCTATTGATATATTTATTGCATATTTTTTTTATTAATATTATAATTCTAATTTTACATTCTCTGTCTCTCTTCTCTTTCTCCGTCCCTCTCTTGGTTCCTTACATCATCTCGACGAGTTTTTTGTCGCAACGCGAGGCGTCCGAGACGCGCACTGCATGGCATTGCGTTTCGACCCTAAATATCCATGATGTTTCAATTTATATTCATGATATTAGTAACTCAGACGGAATGCACGTCACATTTGATTCCCTTTGTTGGTAAAATAAATATGACCTCTTACTCTACGCCCGTCTACTGTTACTGTTAAAATTGAGGTTCGTAGAGTATCAGTTGAAACCGGAGGTTACAGCTAGTAGCTGTTGTAATGTAAGAAAACAGTTTAAAAAATCTTTTGTAGGTAGGTAGGAAGATTGAACCTAGACAAGATTGACACAAGACCGGGATGGCGTACGAGAAGAGAAGCCTAGGCTCAGCAGTGGGCGATTACGGGCTGATGATGATAATTATAATGATAATGAGGCATTCACACTGTCATAGAAAATATTGAATGTGCGAACGAAAGAGAGCAAAGATTGTTTTTCCTTTTTAACTAGTTCTAAAAGATAAATGAAACCTCTTTCCATATTTATGAAGAAAATATTTTAAGCTTTGTAGCGCTCTGGCTAGCGAAGTATGATTAGCGAGTTAAAAGCTTCGATATTTTACGGGCGCGGAAAGCTGTGGACGTAAACAATTTGTTAAGTAAACTATGGATTAAAACCTCCTTGATACATTAAACTTGGTTTAAATATTCTCCTTGGAAAGTTGAGGAAGTAACGAGACCTAATAGCGCTAAAAGAGAGTGCAGTGAGAGCTGCTATACTTAAGTGAAGGCTAGAACGTTCAATAAATATTGTGATCCGCGGCTATTTATAAATTCCATATCGTGATATTTATTAAGCGTGTAGACTGATCTTACCTCAGTCCTCAACAGACCTCGAAGCTCAGTCCAGATCGTGTTATAGATCATCATAATTTGATATGTAACCTACGCCTTAGTTTTCAGATTTTTTCGTAGTAGGTATAAAATGTCTTCTTTACCAATTAAGTATTTTTGATACAAAACAAAAATTTAAAATATAGTTAGGCTATGCCCTGTGTAAATGTATAATTAATGTTTGTAAAAAATAAACCTAGTTTAAATGAAATGTTTTATGGTAAACCACTTGCATTTTAAAACTCGTAAAAAATGCTTTCTCTACCCACAATAGATTACAGTAATTTATTTACACGGAAAATGGAAAATTATGCATAAATTTAAATCGTATCTAAATAAATTACAAATGTATATTCATTTATATAGCACCTCCGACTATGATTAATTTCAAAGTAGGTTATAATGTATAACATCATTCAATATAAGTACTTTATCAAATTTTGTAACCAATTATATTTAGTATTTTTATTTACTCAAAGATTAATTAATATTAATCTAAATGTAACCGATTAAAATTTCTAATTTGACTAATTTTGTAGGTACACATCTAGGTAAAAAAAAAGTTAACTAAAATCATGATCAATTCGCTATAGATTTTATTTCAGAAACGAGACAATACGTTTCGCTGCACAATACTTACTACGTAGCCGATAGAACTCTACGAGATCCACAAGATTTACTGATAGATAGTCCGTCCAACAATAGTAGAACAGGGTTTAAAGATGCCCACTCGTCGTGATGGCAGACAAGATAAAAGACAGACGCCACCTAGCTTCGGTCACTAGAGATGTGCCAGTCGGCAAAGCTTCTAACTAAGCGTTCTTTTTTTTTATACTTCCACACACGGTCGCCTGACTCCAAACTTAGCAAAGCTTGTACTTTTTTTTTTTTTTTTATAAAGAATAGGTCAACATTTGACCACCAACTCGCCTGATGTGAAGCGACATTGTGGCTAAGATGAAGCACGAAGACCTAGTAGGTACTTATTCACTCTGGCTTTGAAGATACCTAGGTACTACTACTAGGTACTAGTACTACTACTAGGTAGGATACTATGGCTGCCACAGACTGACATACATACTTAGACAGATATTAACACCCAGACATAGAACAAACACTAGTATTCATCACATGAATGTTTGCCCTAAGTGGGAATCGAACCCACGCCCCCAAGCTCAAAAGGCAGGTTCATTACTGACTGAGCCACCGAGGCAGTCTTCACTATCTTATCCATTAGCTAGACCATTCTCCTAGTCCGTGCGCCAGTTGCAAATTCCCAACGTCAAAGAACTTCTCCTCGAAACACCTGACAACATGTATCGGAAAATACATAAGGATTAAAGATCTGTAGAAAAATCCAGCAGAAATTGGCCGGAACCATGCGAAAATCTTAACATATTACATATTTGACGTTCGAAATCTGGGTCTTTTCCATTTTAGCCGGCTCACGGACTATCCCACTATTCCTAATAACAAGTCATAATATCTCTCGCGGGTGTTATAAATAAGTACATGTACACAACATTTACAAACTAAGATTTTTAGACATGAGATTTTTTAATATTTTATGGCTAAATTGTTTAAATTTTTTAGTTAGGTATGTAGGTACCGAAGTAAAAATCTTTGGCAGGTGGAAATACTTTAGAAGCTAGAAGGAACCGCATTAAGCTCAAGCAATAACAGTCGTTAATGTTTAATGCAAAGAAAGAAAACAAAATGATTATATCCTATGATACATATTATACGGATAAAACAATACCCGGCTCATCTCTATATATCGCCCATTCTGTGACCCGGGCAGATCGCACGCCAAGCTGAGATATTGAAAAGGCTGTGGGTGGTGATGGATGAAAATAAATGGAATGTACTGAAGTGCATACTAAGTTTGAATAAACTTGTTTACTTATTTATTTGGTATAAAATAAAGCATTGGTCTATTTGTTAGTAGACTAAAGTTGATTCAAAATAATTACGAAACTGTAAAAAGATAATACTGCCTCGGTGGCTCAGTTGGTAGTGAACCTGCCTTCGGTTTTTGTTTTAATAAAGTTGCTGGTTCAAAATTCTGTTTAGACTTACCAAACCAAATATTATAAATATTTCCGAGTTATAAAAGCCAACCATTTCTAAAAACGTGCCACTGGGCCCTACATAAACCACCAGGAGTAACTTCGCAAAGTTTAGAAGGGTAACTCTATCTAAAGCCCGCTTCATTAGGCAGATCGATATGGGCGCAACTGCCCGTTACGACTCAACTATTCTTCATCCGTAGGAAGTGCAGGAACCAAGTGGGTCAAACTAAAATAGACAGTTTGGTACATTCAGGACTTAAAGAGATGGAGAGTGCATTGATGTAGGTAGTATCATGATCTAAAAAACAAGGTCTAGTATTCCGGGAGCCAACACGTAATGACGTCACTCATCATCGTCTCTTTCGAACTATTTGTAAATGACATAGCTCAATCCTGCTTAAGCATCGATTGACGTCACTACGTGTTGCTCACGTGACCATTTTTTACTCGGAATGCTATACATGGCGGAGTATATTATTACCATGGGTAGTATGAAACGAAATTAAAATAGATTGTTTTTACGCATCAACAATGCGACAGATGTAGCGATGCTAGCCTAGTTGAAAGAAGGCTCGCCAGCTCCAAGCCAAAAGGTACGGGTTTGATCTCAGCCTTAAGCACACATCAATTACATTACAAATAATGAAACATTACAATAACAATACGTACGTACTTAATGTCATCTGCCATGAAACTTGAGTCATGAGCATGGTGACCGGCTCGCCCCCACTGATAATCGGCCGGCGAAGTGTAGATGTTGTTACACATCTCTACCAACCCCTTCGGTGAAAAGTTGAAATAAAGTTGTGAAAAGTCGCCTTGCACATAGGTAAATGAGATATTTCTACATAAAATTAGTTTATTAGAACCTCCGTAACCCGTAAATATCTACTATTGCAGGGTTGCAAACGAACAGCTGATACAGCCTACATTTACCCACGTAATACATAATTATCATATACCTACTATTAATTATGAAACGGCTGTGGGCAAACAAGCTAACGACTAATAAAGTATCAAATTTGCATACCAATTGCACCTA
Organism: Peribatodes rhomboidaria; assembly: GCA_911728515.1. Taxonomy (NCBI): domain Eukaryota; kingdom Metazoa; phylum Arthropoda; class Insecta; order Lepidoptera; family Geometridae; genus Peribatodes; species Peribatodes rhomboidaria. The sequence continues at coordinate 8,260,254 of OU452168.1, forward strand.
ATCAAGTAAATCGTGAGTAAGGCTATACAGTTAACACATAGATACGCACCTATATATCATGTAACGTGTAGGTTGCATTATTACTTGATTGAAACATTGTTATCGAATGTACGTTTAATAATTTATAATTAAAATCATGAAATATTTTAATTAAGGTATTTATTTTGATTTAGTAGTTAGTAGTAGGTAGGTAGGTAATAGTAAGTAGGTAGTAATTTTATGAAAAAAAAGAATGACGTTAGAATAATTACCTATAAGTAATAATATTAATTGATTAATATTAACTTATAGGTTACCTATAAGTACCTTTAAGTACTTACTTCAGTAAGTACTTACTTCAGTAAGTACTTATAGGTAATTATTCTATATTATGCTACTATGCGATAGCAGCCTAGTTGGGAGAAGGTCCATCTCAAGCCAGAGGGAGCGGGTTCGAACCCAGCCAACGGCACGCACCAATTTGTTCATTGTGTGAACATATGTGCGTATTGTATGTCATCTGCTACACGACTGTAGCCCGGTGTATGGCGGCAGGCTTGCCCCCTGTCACATTTGGGACTGAAAATCATCCGGCGAAATGTGGGTGTTGTATTACACATATGCCAGCCCCCTCGGGGGAAAGGCGTGACGATATGTTATGCTACTATAAAGTAGCCTAACATTTAAAAAAAATTGACAGCGCTTTTCAAATATTGTTTCCATCATAGATGTTGAATCGGATGTATTTACCAATATAGCGTTTTCTCTCCAAACCACGTACCATCCATACATCCACAAACGTCACTCGAAATAGATCAAAATGCCCAGCAAAAACGTACAAGTAATTCCGGCATAAACGATCCCATATCCCTTTTCTGTTGATACGAGATCCTTTAAATCCAAGCCACAAGGGGCTACTACGATATCTCACTCGTCATGGCACTGGACAATCTGTCCAGTCTTTGACTAAAACACTTAAATGGTGCCTCACGAGTTGGCAAAGTAACAGAGAGTTACAGAGAGAATGCATTGCATGTGACAGCGAAGTTTCAGCCTAATCTGTATCACAAAGGCACTGTGCGTTTTGGTGTAAAAGACACTGGGGGAATATCTGATAATAGAGCCACAAAGGGGATTCACAACGTCAGATATTGTAATACCTAGTTCTGAAAGGTCTTTATCAGACACGAAACTGTAACGATTAATTAAGAATGACTTAATAATGGCATCGATTTTAGAGATTTTACTCTACTGCGTTGTCTTCTGTAGTCTTGCAGCCTTTTTCACTGCAGGCTATTAGACAAGAACAGCAACACTTAAAAACGGCTGCAAAGTAAATTAATGTTGAGGGAAGTACATTTTACGGTCTCAAGACAACAGATAGGGTTTCACTTTCAACATTGTTATAGCCAGTCAGTTATTTGTTTTCTTTAATCTATTTTAGTAGTGTTTTTTTAGTTACACGGTTATTTGTTCATTTGAGTGGTTCTTCATATTTTTAATAGCTTTTCGCAGGATCCTTCGCTCACATTTCATAGGCCTATGAAATGTTCGTATATTTAGAGCAAGTGGCCACTTGCTCTAAATATACGAACTGGTCCTTGCTTAACTAGTTTAGTCTACTGCTAGCTAGCTCCTACCAACTTTTTTTTCACGAACCTTATGCCATTTCTTAATAAAAACTTAGCTTTATGTGTCCGCTAAGCGAATATTTTACTATGAGTAGTATAAAGCTAGTTATGCAAGGATTTAGGCAATTTTTATATTTAGTGCAAGTCCATATAAGACACTCAGGGAAAATAATAATATTAAATTCGGGACACTTCCACACACGGTCGCCTGACCCCAAACTAAGCAAAGCTTGTACTATGGCTGCCAGAGACTGATATACATACTTAGATATTTATAAATACATACATAAATAGATATTAACACTTAGACATAGAACAAACACAAATGTTCATCACATAAATGTTTGCCCTAGGTGGGAATCGAAAATTACTTCCGACAAACAAACTTACAAACTCTAAAATGTTACCTCTTTATAATATCAGTATGGCTATATACATAGATTTGGAAAAGCCTGTTTAAAAAATATTTTACTTTGTAAGCAAGTAAAAAATTAAGTCGGAGTAATATTACAGAAATCCAAGTCACCTTTCGCTGGTTCGCTTCAATAATAAAGCGAATGAAGTGTCATCATAAGATGACACGAGGTTGACGTGACCAGCGTGTTACACAGTTGGAGCTTTTTTTTATCTATTACCTTAGATACCAACATTACGGCCGTATAAAGCTTTTACTCGTAATCGACGCTTCTTCTAATCGGCGTTGCCTTACTGATTGGTTATATTTGGTTGTTGGTTGTACGCATCAGTCCTAGCAATACTCTTCTAATGCTCTTTCCCTCTGCAATCTATACATTGCATTCACACTCTATAATAAATCGATACCTCATACCTACATAGTTGCACATAAAAATTACTTGACTAATGTTTATTGATCAATGGTTGTAGTCACATAATTACAAAATTACATTAATAAATATAGTAAAAGAGTTACATATGCAGTCAATATCGCACAAGTAGGTCCAACTTACAAAAAAAAAAATAACAACCCTCTCGCGCTATAACCACTCCCGTGCTAACGTGTAATTGACTAATTAGATATTTATCTAGACACTTCTCGTTTAAACATTAACAAATCCATCGTAGTAGCCCACTCGGCTATAGTCCCCACGCGCATTGACTGAGATGTATGCAAAGGGATCAATGAGACAGATGACTCTCCCCTGTCACTTTATTCCCCCTCATGCCCCCTCATGGAAGGCAGGGGGGCCTGTGGGAGAGAGCTAATGGTGCGCATGGGCATTACGCTCCACTCGAGTTAATTGTGCTTTTAACAAAAGGTACACGCTTAATGAACTCAGCCTGGTGTAATTAAATAGTCAATCGGTTGAGGTGTTGCATCAATTTATTAAAAATGAATACGAAGTCATCTTTTTAATGACTTTAACACTTACCTAGTCATATTTTATTTAAGTTAGAGTACTATTTACAAACTGTAACGATGTTCATTAATTTTTAAACTTCCATCGAAATAGTGTTTAAGGTGGGATTAAGTAAAAATCCCAGCGGTTAATGGGTCGGAGTAATTAAATCCGGAAAGGCCTCATTTATTATTAAAATAAAAGTATCCGAACAGGTGCTTACAATTTGGCTCACAAAGAAAGCAACAGCCCGCCTACATCAGCTTAACCACCAAACGCTTTTAGATAAAGTCGTCAAAAATTCGCCCTCCATTACTGGTGATTATATCACCGGAATACAAGAGCCGAATGGGGCGCCACTCCGCGCTCCAGCTCGCAAATTACACCGTTATGAGACTACAAATAACCGCAAATTTATGTAAATAGCTATCGGTGTTCCGTAAAACGTGTTTAAGACGGTAAGGGCTGATAACGTGGCCTAGTGTTGCGCTCGCAACATCTGGCCTCCCCTCGCCTTGGCTCTGTGAGGCTCTACATCTACAAAATCCGCAAACTATATTTTCAGATTTGAGAAACTGAGTCCTTGGATTATGTAAAAAGTTCAGTTTACATGAGTACGTGCGCGTTTACCATTTGGCTGACCAACACTTAGACATTTAGTAATAAGTTCTGACCTACTTATTGTGATAGATCTTAGTCACTTAATATACAAAATATTTATCCACAGAATTTGTACCTAAACGTTCAGCTTCTAAGATCCTAGTCTGTTTAAGCATAAACACCCCAGTGCCGAGATCATGTCTTCATTTGCATCTCTCGAAGCAGCAGCCGTGCCGGCATTGTCAATGCGATCTTTACACCTATTTATTCAACGGCCAGATTTAGTGCTCAATCATGCTTAAAAGCAATAAAAACACAATAAAGTGTCTTGAAATTGAAACCGTCATAAGATATTTTAAGGAAAACTACCAAAAAGTCCAAAAACTTAAGAAAAAAAAGTGCGTCCCCAGGTCCGTAACTTATACCTTTGAAAGAGTGAGAGAAGGTGAGCATTTTCTTCTATGGAACTGAGAAAATCTGTCCCACATAACCATTTATACTAAGAAGCATAAAAACTTCATAATAGAGCATAATTCATTTTTCAATAACTCTCTAGCTGTAGGTTAGATTTTATGGGCTTGAACAGAAATAGCCGATAAGGCACTTTATGCCAGTCAACAGTAGTTCCAATCCTGGGGACAACAGCCAATTTCTTGGACTAGAGCCGATACGAATTTAGTTATTCTCAGATTTTGTGAATAGCAAAGACCATTTTGTATTACAACCAAATTAGGAACCGTATCAACCGTAACTTTTCGTAATCCTCATCGGCTGAGCGAGCGTTAGCCAGCGAAACGTCTATGCTACAGCTTCGACAAAAAATGCTTTCATATGTACGAATTCTGTCTGGATTTCTGTCCGTATCTCTGTCTTCCCCTACAGGATGCATTTTGAAAAAGTTTCAAAAACTGACTCGACAAAAAAAGTATATAATTTTCGAATCTGCTCACGCACGAGAAATGGGCACGAGAATCGGTTGAGAAATGCGATCTCAGAATGTAAAGGAGATAAGACGTCGGCCATAAAAAGACATAATACTCTAAGCTATTCCATACTCCAGCTCGAACGTTTCTAACAAAACAGCGCAGGTCAAATTGTGAAAAGTGACGTTGCTGTAAAGGTCTGGAGCGCAATCAGCTAGGGTTGTTGTCGTCTACGATATTGCATTGTTAAATCGATGCCGATGGCTACTGCACAATGGCCGCTCGTTTTCCGAGCCTATAAAAGTGGGCACGACAATACCCAGCCTTGCATGCTCTTGCTCTCTTCATACGAGCGAAGCATTGTTGGATTTAATCCGCGATGTACAACATGGGATCAGTGTAAGTATGAATATTAAGCTCTTTGAAGCCTTTATTCTTTTTCCAACTTATTTACCTTTTAAAGTTCCGTACCACAATGGTAAAAGGAAAGGAACTTTTGTGGTGAGACTTCGAGATTTTTTTTTACTGATACCTAAGTAACTCTGTCTCCCTATCCGTCCTTTGGTTTCCTTTTCACAACTAAACAACTGAACTGATCCTGATAGAAGTTAGCAAGGAAGTAGTCTGTAGGTACTCGCATCATGAGCGCTTGTACTACTTTTTATCACTAGTAGTTTTCTCGATCGGAGACTGCGTATCTCCACAATCCTTGGTCCGTATATGAGCTTCTTAAACGAGCTTAAAAATCTACAGATACAAAAATACAAAATACAAAAATATTTATTTGTTTCAATACATTTACACAATTTTAAATTAGGACCCTGTCTGCTGCCGTAGCGTGAGCTGTGTTGCAGCAGCCAGTGCCTTCCCAAATCTAGGTACACATTACAATTTAAACTGCATGTCTGCAAATTTCATGAAGTTTGGGTCAACGATACTCAAGTTATCATCAAACAAACAAATTCGAGACGACCCAGTAGACTCAGAGACGTTGCTTCGTTCTAAATAAAAAAAAATTTAGGCGTCAACTTGTAAACTTCCTCCGTTTCGTTGTTTAAAAAGGGGCATTTTTTTTAATGCAAAACCATCTAGCTAGGAGGTCAATAAACATAGTTCAGTTCTATTGACCCACGTCAAACCACCTACGCGTCTAAGTAATATCAATTTGTTACTTGACCCTATTAACATAGAGTCCGGAACAATTTACTAAGAACAGTAACCTTTGTTGTCACGCGAACCTCTCATTTTCCGGTCGGCGATGATACTCATACCTAATACCTTTCTACGAAGAAAAGTGGATATAGCCGAACGTATACGCAATACATTGTCCGAGTAAACCAAATAAAATAAATACATGTCATAACATTTTCTACCTACGCAACATTTTCTCGGCGTGAGAAATCTTTTGTTCTAATTAACACGCAAGTACTTATAAGACATTATACTTTATTATACCATATTATAATGATTACCATGATACTCCTAATACCAAAATTGTTTCTTGAACTAATATCTAGTGTAATTCCGCTTTAACGTCTTTTTAAGTACATCAAGGAATATGAATTTTCTATTCTGTTCTTAATTTAGATTTTTTTTTAAATTAATAGGAAACTTAACTTAACATTTACTAGAAAACTTCGTACAAATTGATATTTGAATCTAATTTAAACGTTATTAGATTCAAATATCATTTTTTTTTTGCTTTTTTATTGTATATTTTTTTAATTGTATTTATTTTTCGATAAAATTTTGTTTAAAGCGGAATTACACTAGATATTAGTTCAAGTAGCAATTTTGAAGATGAACTTCCGCAACGTAACGCCTGATTCAATCAACTATCCTGGAAGTAGAACTATATCTGGAAGAGATCGCTTTTAGTGAAAAGGCCGCCAGTTGTTACACTATTTAATAAGTTTTATCATTATTTTTCTCTTGTTGTTTTGTTATCTGTGGTGTGAACAATAAAGAGTTTATCTATCTATCTATCCTAATACCAATTATAATTAATGCACTTAAACACAGAGGACAATTTAAGTGACAGGGTAGGCGTTTGACCATAGGTCACCTTAATACATTTAAAGTCGGTTTTTAAAGCTTGTTTGTATGGATGGTTGTGAGTGTTTGTTTGTTAATTCTTCACGCTTAAACGGATGGAGAGATTTTGATGCAATTTAATCAAGAGGTAGCTTATAAGTATCCCTAATTAACACATCAGCTACTCTTTAACCGTGGCAAACATCGCGGGGCGCCGGTAGTGTATTAATATTATATTTCTCGACAATTATTGTTCACACCTGCAGGCCTAGTATGCGCAACGCAAAGGTATGCTGACTCTTTTTATCGAGACAGACGTATGTATGCACATAGCCTTGTCACATTCTCGCATGACAAAAAGTGACGGGAGTTTTGGCGGGAACCGAAAAGATGGTGTCGTGTTTTTGTATTATTTTCTAAAACTTGTGATTCTTCGAGTGTTAAAGTGTAATAATGGTGGATTATTAACGTTTACCGGTTCGTCAACGTGCACGAGTGTGGGCAAATGATACAAACATCGCGAAACGCGATTTTTCGTGTTCTCTACAAAACTTCACTTGAAATTTCAGTAAAGTATCCATAACTTTACTGGAATGGGGAAAGGGGAGGGATTCATCGTCTTCATCATCACCTCATCATCATCATCCCATCATCTGTTACTGAAGGAAAAATTATTACTAAGAATCCGACTGAAGGACGAGTATCCATGGTCATGAATAATTTAAAAAAAAAAAAAAAAAAAAAAAAAGTGACGCGAAGACTTTTGTCGCGCGCGCATTAGGGGTGCACATTACAAAAGATCGACACAACAAAGAACGATCTCTACCAGGCAGAATGGAATGGAGGATAACCAAATGTGTTATTTAGTACCTATTATAGCACTAGTGTCTGTTTTATTAGATTAAGTAGTAAAATGAGTATATTAAGCCAGACTTTTAAACCTTTAAATCTTTTTAAATTCAAAAACCGACTTCCCTGCATCAGAATGGAATTTTGTACTCACACAATTTTTCGATTTTTGTTTTTTTTTTTACTTTGTGTTACTTTAAATAGGACCACTTGGGACCACCCTTTTAAATTATTTTTTTTAGATTGGTCATGCGTCTTCGAGTAATCGATGAACATACATCAAAAAAGGTTCCGAGTAATTGAGAATATCCTCCTTTTTTGAAGTCAGTTCAAGATACAAATAGGTAAATTTAATGATCATCAAATCATGCAAATATACGACTATCTGGTCAATCCACCGTAAATGTAAATAAAGCTAATAACATTACCTCAACGGTTTCAATCTTGCCTTGTAAATGGACTGCCGGCAATATCGTTACAGCCACTTTGAGGTTGTAATCTTAATAATGGTGTTTAAGATAATAAGCCATTTGGAATACAGCCGTTTATGTCACCATTTGCCTTGTCTTTAACACGCCGCCACTCGTAGAAAAGTAACTTACCGTTGTATAAGCGATAAAACCTACACACTAATATTGCTTAACATGAATCTCTTTTTTTAGTTTTTTGCAAAGTAGCTTTGGGCTTTTTGTAAATTTATTTAGTTAAACACTAAATGATTAACAGGCAAGACACCAAAACAGCTACATCACTTCACTATATAGTATAAAACAAAGGTGCTTTGTCTGTCCCTTCGTATGCTTAAATCTTTAAAACTACGCAACGGATTTTGATGCGGTTTTTTTTAATAGATAGAGTGATTCAAGAGGAAGGTTTATATGTACAATAACATTCATCAAATAGTGGAGAAATACTGTTATTTTTGAGGTTTCTAATGTGATGTCGTTAATTATCAATTTTTTTCCGCTTACATTGCAAACGCAGGCTGAACCCTACGAGATTTATCAAAATAATGTACTAATTATTTGTACACATTGAAAAGGTACAGAAAACTCCGCGATGGTATATGTCTATCTCTTATGGATATCCCACAATAACATTTTTTTGTTTTTACCCGTGCGAAGCCAGAGCGGGCCGCTATGTTTTTATATAGGTAGGTACAACGTTCATAGTTTTTCTGTACCTAAGTAGTGTATTTAGTATCAGCATTGCACCCGTGTGAAGCCGGGGCGGGTCGCTAGTTTATAAATAATTAGGTGCGCCCCGCGGTCTTACTCGCGCTAAAAAGCAGCATATGTGTTAATCCCAGGTATAAGTTACCTTCATACCAAATTAAATTTCATTAAAATCCTGCCATCCGTTTGAGCGTGAAGAAGTAACAAACACACTTACACACTCACAAACTTTCGCTTTTATAATATTAGTGTGATTATACATTGATATCAAAAATACAAAATATGTAATGTTATAGGTAATTAGAGTGAAATTCTAGTAAAATTGGTTTAAATATGCGTACACATGCGCATTATTTGTGATAAAATTGAATTTGTCTATAAAAATGTCAATATTTCGACATTGAACGAGCATGTCACCGAGCAAATTGCGAACACGACAGTTGAAGCATATTTGAAAACTTGTGCATATTCTCTTTTGCCAGACAAACTTTAGAATCTAATTTTGCTCTCATATTATTCTAATCTCTAATATTGCATAACATCCATATCTTATATTTTTGTTTTTATGCAACGTAAGCTTTTTTTAGGCTTTTTTTTTATTGTGCGATTTCTCTTTTGCCAGAAAAGGTTGGAAGACTACTAGAAAATATTGTCAATTTAGTCGAAATCATTAGAAATAATTACCTGTAAGTAACAACAAGTAGGTAACTAGAAAATGACTTAAAAATGGCTAACCTATTTTTTTTAGTTTTTCTCGAGTTTTATAATAAAATTCTCGACTAAAGAAATTTTAATTTGAGTAGGTAAGTACTTACTTAGAGATTTAAAAAGTTGGAGCTAGCCAAGAGATGAGATGTTTTTTCACCGACAGACGACACCAATACCTACATAACTTAGTGTAACTGTAATTGAATCTCGCGTTAAAGATTACGAGATCCCGCCCTCGGCGCCCACTCGGGACAATTAATCCCACATAAACAATTATGGAAGACCGATTTATATCCATTGAGCTAGTATGTCCTACGTACTAGATGTGACAATACTCTATATTTCGATGCCGCTTTAAATTGTAGCGCATGAGCCACACTTCAGTCAGCTATTTACTAAATATCGTTGTGTAATTTCGTGTCACTTTGTATTATTTGCATAAATATATTGTGGCGTGCTATGAGATTCTTCCACCAAAATAATCCTTTTTTTAGTACTCCTGAATGAATGTGATACAATTACCTAAATGAGACGTCGCAATGGTGTCTATTGTTTCCTTGTATGTATGTACGCTTTAGAGTATAGACGATAAGGCCGACCTTACTTACACTGACGAGTGATCCAAGTATTAATTAGTTTAACCATTTTTATTTCGTATATTTTAATGGAAATACAATAAACATAATATTGTATTTATTGTAGTCTGGAGTCTTATCTAGTAGAATCTTGTAGTAATAGCTCCATGTATCTGATAACTTCCCAACAACCCGTGTCGTCCTTTTCTGGTAATTTAAATCGAGGATAAGTTAATTATGTAAAGATACAGACGCCTTACGATTTAATTTAAAAACGCCTCAGGATTTTTCGAGTTCATAATGGAAAAGTCCTGCTCGCCCGAGAATAATCGTAAAACAATTCGACCTGTCGCTGCTTTATTAATTGTTCTTTTGCAATTAACTACAGCCTATTTTATGTTAAACAAATTTACTAACTATATTGGCAAATATTTAAAACCTATGAACTAACCTACTTACGAGTAAAATATAATAAACTAGCTGTCACCCCGCGACTTCGTTCGCGTTTTGAGCTATCCTATCTCTCAAGTTGGATCGAACTGCACATGGTGTGCGAATTTTATTATAATCGGTTAAGTGGTTTAGGAGTTCATTGAGGACAAACATTGTGACACGAGATTTATATATATTAAGATAGATATAATAAATAATATAGTATTATAAATAGATTCAAAAATAAACTTAAATCCTGGCTTATCCACAAAGTTTTTTACACTACTAAATAATATTTTGAGGACCGGAAATTAATCTCATTTAATAAATGTATTAGATCTTTAAGTACTTGTATTGCTAAGTAGAAATTATATTCGGAAAACGAAAATTGTACGCTCGAAATGGGCAGACTGATGATACTAATTTACAACATGGAACATCTTTTGTGCACAGTTTATTCAATAAATATATTCTTATTCTTATACTTAATAAATATCATAAAGCCATAAGTTTGTTTGTTCGTTTCTTACTTTTTCACACTCAAACGGCTGGACGAATTTTGATGAAAGGTATGAAGATACGAGTAGCTTATACTTTTTTCGCCGAGGATTACATCGCGGGCGCAGCTAGTATAGGCATTATAAAATGACAATGGCACGAAATAAGCACGCTTACAATGAATTGTGATCGTGCATAAAAATTACCACGAGTTTTTAATATTTTTATTCATTTTAGTAATAATTATAAGTCGTTCTTACACCTACTCTCTTTCTTCTCTTTCTGATTTCATATTTTTAGTTGGGCATAAAATATAAATTAAATTAAATTAGTTCAAATTTCAATTAGAACATACAGGTAGGTAGTAGGGAACTCGGGAATTCTAAGTAGGTGTAGTGGATCGTATAGCTGTACCATAGCCTAGTTGCCATTACCCATGCAACGTTTATCCAAGAGACCGGCCTAAGTGCCGTAACTTCTTGGTTACGTTGGATCCCCAATGGATCTCAAAGTTAGGAGAAGCAAACGCGATCGTCAACTTTGGCGTCTCGAACTAGAAACTTGTGAATTAGGTACGCAGGTCGCAGATACTTCACAACTGCCATTTAGCTTGAATAGCTTGAATAGGTAAAAGCTCTTTATGATGTTGGGCATCAAGAAAGCAGCGAAACAATGATCAACGAAATTTATTAAGCATCAAGTTTGTTCCTTTTTCAAATAAGTACTTGAAACTAAAGTTTAACAAACTTACAATTTTTTTAAATCCATATCACAATCCAAACACAAGCATAAAACTTTTAGATCATAGTGCACCGATACTTGGGTGATTAAATTCTTAATCGTCTGTTTGACAGCGATTCTGACCCATGTTCACCAAATGTTGACCTGGCAATTATTTATTTAACCATCTATTTTCGACATTTAGCTCATTAAATAGTTGTCAAAATGGTAAATTAAAACGGTCGGTAATGTAATCGGCTGCTAATGCTTTGGTGAACTTTGGTCTCAATAAGTTGCATGTCAAGAATTGACGGTTAAACAAAAAATCGCCATGTAACACTTTGACGAACATTGGCCTTTTACTTACACCTACAAATTTAAGTTATCAACTTGAGACTGATTTGTAACTTTTAAAAAAAAATCTTCGCCAGCGTTTCTTAACCAGACGCAAAAAAGAACTTTCCATACAAAAAAGCTAGCTAACCTAACCTCGTTCCCTACACCAATTACACGCGTGGCAATCCAATAGCGGCTTGCGCCAACATAAAACATCAGCAGTCAAACTTTATGTTTTCTTATAATCTTGGCTACGACGTGTGAAATATAAGGCCGGAATAAACATAAAATTCCTCTGGAACCTCGTTTTTATAACTCGGCAAATAAGTCATTGTCAGAACACTTGAGTTTACTCCCCATGATCGAGCAGTAAAGGCAAGCGGTATTTTATTGTAGCACTTATTGAAACAGGACTATTGTCAGCGCGTTTTATTTATCGTGTGCATTTTATTACTCCGCTCGCATATTGCTACAGATTATCTTTGTGTTGATACGAATGTTATTATTGGTAATTTTTGTTTTCTATGACACTGACAATTTACAAGCATAGGTAATTAATTCAACTAAAACATTTTCAATAGATCGCAAAAAACAAAATATACCAACGCGCACAACCTTTGTACTAATAATATTGATTGATACATAATTCCGTTATTATTTTGAGTTTAGACAGATCAAACTATCAAAGGGCTGGTGCTTACCTCGATCAGAGAATTAGCATTGCTATTCTATGAGGTAACGTTGCCAGCCTTTTGGGTACTTTACCAGCGGATTCTGACTTAAGCTCTATATATTATTGTCTAGCGCTTTTGGCCGCGGCTCCGATCGCTTTTCATAGCTACTATATGTTTACTCAGGCTATATAATGTAGCTTTCTAATCGTGAAATAATTTTTGAAATCGGACCGGTGGGTACCTTTTGAGTTTATTCGTTACAAACATGCAAAAAAACAGGTAGGTTTGTTGTGAATTAAAAATAAATAAGGTTTTTTTCGCATTGAAGTACCTAAATGAGTACTATCTATTATACTATGAAGACCTACATAAGTAAGTATTTATATACTTTACGTAAATACATTTTATCTGCATAGTCTCCTGTCGCACTCACTGCGCTCGTTACTGTACTAGGTGCTGAATAATAGACAAAAGTATGGTGAAAAAGTTTCACAACCAGAAAATTTAATATTCCACCAGCATGCAGTTTAGTTACAGAGGTTCAGGATTAGGCAGGGACCGCTCCAAAGTTGCGTCGTGATAAAATCTCTGAAAAATTAAGACTTCTGAGCGCAACTTTCTTGCAGTTTTTATTTTTAGAATGTAGTTTTATGCCAGTTTTAGCAGAGTTTTTTTAGAACTTCGTGACAGTGAGTTAACACAGTAAAATGGATTTACAGTAACTCAGGTGCAAGTAACTGTACAGTTACAGTACTTTTTAAAACGCTAAAATGCTTTTTATCGTAGCTCTAATAAAGTAAGTAGGGGATCTAGAAAACAATCGGAATCGCATAAAGCCTTTCCCTATCTATCTTACAATATTTAAATGTATAGTAACAAATCTATCTGGCTTGCAAACAGGTAAGTATAAACTCTCCGCGATAAATTTCTATCATTACCCTGAGACAGAATAATTAATAGTTTCTGTGAGACGCATAAACTGTGTTGAGGACACTACGAAAGCCCGATCAGAGACCTATTCTGTCGCGTGAGATTTTAAATTGGTCTCACTCTTCTGCCTTTTAAAACGAGAGAGACAACGACCAAAATATTATCGCACACAACAGAATAGGGAAATATCTTAATCATAACTAATATGTATTAAAATGCGAAAGTGAGTTTGTTCGTTTGTTTGTTTGTAACGCTTTCACGTCTCAAATACTCAACCAATCCTCTTAAAATTTTGCATACATGATGTCTGGGGTACAGAAAAGGTCATAGGCTACTTTTATCCCGAAAACATAAACGGTTCCTGTGAGACCGAGGGTGAAACCGCGGGGCGCAGCTAGTCTTCTTATAAAGTTATATCAGCCACGGGCAACAGCATATTAAAAAGTTACTTCGTACCTTGATTGATGCCACAGATTAGACCAACAGTGTTTACGAAACTTGTCAGTGCTAGCTCTAAACTAACTCAATAGAAAGAGAGAGAGATGCCACAGATAAGTTAAGAGTTACTAAGAAGCTACTGTTTTTGATGTAGTAGAAGTAACAGTTACTGCGTAACGGCGGACGTCGACAGTCGCCCCGCCCATGGACTAAATGCCGCCTACTTGTTTATTTACGGGCTTGCATTAAATTGCCGCACACATTTAACTGCTAGTAATTGTTTTGAAACTTCCTTATGGCTCTTAAAATATGTAGAAGTTGGACTTTTTTACTTTTAAATTTGGTAGGTACTTTGAAGTTAGCTATCTATGTAAAATCTTAAACCAAACTAGCTTAAAACTCAAAGACACTTTGTTAAAACTATTTCGTTTGTTTCATCAGAGTTAGCAACTGATAGCAGCTTTGGCGCTTTTTTAAAATGTTTTATTACCTAAAGCTCAAAAAACAAAAAATAAACAATACTAACCTTTTATTGCCGCTTCAATGATTTCAATGCTTCTCAAATTTAATACCAACGGCTCAACCACGAGACTTAAACAGAGCATCCCTCCCCCATGCCTCTTTTCCGTCAAAAATATACCATAAGTACGCACTCGTAAAGGACACATCACAACACTAGACCTCACAAACACCGTCGCATCACTAAAACGCAACGATTTCGCCGTACCGAACTTCACAACAACTCCGATATCATTTAGGTCACCTTTTAAAACCCGCCGAATATTCACTTTGAACACTCTCGTGCCGTTTGCAGTGTTCACACTGAACACTTTACCCGTAAAAATGTATTTGGAGAGTAGAGTGACGCGCTTTAGCAGAAGTCTGTCATACGTGATGTTGTAGTTACAAGGCGACGTTGCGTAGCGCTGTCGTCTGTGCGGCAATTCCACGCTCGCAGTGATGTCCAGAATTACAGTCAACAGGATGAATGTCAGAGCCCGCATGTTGGATAAAATATTCAAGTTTAAAGCGCGTTTTCATCCGTTGAGCTAGGGTTGTTTTTTCCCGGGCAGTGAGACTTTATCACGCGAAGGATGCGTTAGAAGCGTGCGCACGAGCGCAGATCGCGTCGGAGGCTGTCTCTATGGCTTACAACCGCTACAACTTTGAGTCAGTTATTCAGCTTAGCCTTCGGTAAACTGAGTCTAAGATCCAAGCAAGTTCATTTGTATTTAGAATTTTCATAAAAAAATATCATAAATAAATGACCTGCGTGAAACCTAAGTAGCTAAACAGTAATGCTTATCTCATATTTATTTTCAAAACGTGTAGCAGCTGTAAGTTAATTAAAGACCCAATCTGTCCCATTTTGACGTTTTTGTACTCTTCATCGCATACAGCGATGGCAGCCAAGCTGGGAGAAGGCCGGCCTCTCAAGCCAGAGGGAGCGAGTTCGAACCCAGCCGACGGCTCGCACCAATTTGTTCATTGTGTGAACATATGTACGTATTGTATGTCATCTGCTACATGACTGGACAGGAGCCCGCGGTGTGTGGCGACAGGCTCGCCCTTTGTCACATTTGGGGCTGAATATCGTCCTGCGAAGTGTGGGTGTTATATTACACCTCTGCCAGCCCCTTCGGGGGAAAGGCGTGACGATGTTTTATGTTATCACTTTATGGTCACTTTTGGGTGATCTCTCTCCCTATCTTACAATGCTATCTCAATACCTTTTAAGCCTATTTAATTTGAGGAAAAAGTTGAAGGCGTTACATGCTATGGTCTTTTTAAACAGCGCTATCTAAGCTACTCCTTCGCTATCTACATTGTATGGCAGGCTGTCAGGCTCACCCACTCACCTGGGATCGTTCACCCATCGGCCTACCCCACACATTTACAAGTTGATTGGTACCGCGCAAATTACACCATACACCTCACGCGAATTATCTTACTCTACATGATGTCAATGACAACGTATGTCGCACAGTTTTTATAAATGTCATTGTTAATGTGATGAGTCGGACAAAATAAAATTATTATTAACTAGCTGTCACCCCGCGACTTCGTTCGCGTTTATTATCATTATTATTATATATTTAAATATATTATATTTATTTATTATTATCCTATCTGTTAAATAAGATCGAACTGCACACGGTGTGCAAATTTGATTGAAATCGGTTAAGTAGTTTAGGAGTCTATAGCGGACAAACAACGTGACACGTAATTTATATATATTAAGATAGATATTAACACTTAGACATGGAAGAAACACAATTGTTCATCACATGAATGTTTGCCCTAGGTGGGAATCGAACCCACGCCCCCACGCTCAGAACGCAGGTTCACTACCAACTGAGGACAAAATATATATGTAATCAAACAGTGGCGGATCCAGGATTTTGGTTTAAAGGACGCTTGAATTAGCTGAGGGCTAAGGGTCACCTGTACTTACTAATTATACTATTTGTCGAAGCTGTCTTCGGTCATTGGGACATGTAAAAAATATACTTGCCTACTCTCTTGAAAAAAAAACATCTCTAACTCTTCCATTTTCTACGTAGACAAGAATCAAACTGGTCAGTTTCGTGTGAGGTAACATTAGCCCGCTAGTGACTGGATGCGACATTTATCGTCACTATCTTGATTTGTTGGACCAGAAACTATCTTCCCTTACACGGCTCTATCGACGGGTCATTTGTTATCTAAATGTCTCAATAAAATTTAATGTAGTTCGGATAGGGTGGCAGATAGAAAAATACTGCTTTTATTACGGGAACGATGTGAAGACAACATTAAGTAACGTTTACTAGAGGCGAGATGAGTTTCTAAAGCAGAACCTTTTTTGTTATGTCTATTTTTTCTGTAATGTTGTACCTTTGCTAAATTACGCCATAGTTAATTAAATTGGTTATCTTTTACGACATGATAAACTATCGTAGAGAAAAATGTAGAAAGTAAGAGAGGACGAAGAAAACTGAAGATAAAATTCTCTTCTCTTCTTCTATAAGAAGGGAAACGTCATGCGGTACAAGAAGCTAAAAAACACTATTAAAAAAGTGATACGCCTAGAAATCGCTCCACGACAAAAGCAATGATGATAATTTTATGAAACATCGGCTTTACGACTCTGCCAATACTGTACGTAAAACGCATTAAATTCATTTCGATTGTATTTAATTCTGAAAAACTTTACGGTTCATTTAAAGTGGAATATAGTGGAATGAGCCACCACACAACAGCGTTGGACCGAATGCAGCCAATGGTCCGGCGCCGCGCGTTCATTAAAGTATGATCTCATAATAACGAGAAATGAATGTGATTAAATCTCATTTAAGACACAAAATTCATTGTTTTAATATTTAATTTATCATAAACATGCTCATTATAATCATTGTAATTAACAACTTCCCATCATTATTAGGCATCTCACTTGTTTTATAATTAAATTTAATTCATTTTCAAAGGTCATTTCAGACATTAAGTGATAAAATAGAGACTGAGTACTCAACGCACAATCTCACTTTTGTCACCTTAGATTTCTGGAAAGTCAAAGTCAAAGTCAAAGTGTTTTTATTCAATTTAGGTATCAAAGATACACTTATGAACGTCAAAGTTATTTAAATAGACTCGACTGCCTTGTTCGGATAAAGAGCCTCTACTCAGAAGAACAGGCAAGAAACTGAGGGGCATTATTTTTTCAAAAAATAAATAAATTACAGTCTCACAAATTTTGGCGTGCAACTAGGTAATATTTATAAATCTAGTGGCTACTTGGCGGAAGTGGAAGGCTCCAGACATCTTTGTCTTCTAAATAATTCTTAAACTTTCTCAATGGACCTCATATCCACATACTCATGATCCAACAAACAAGGTCTAGCATTCAGCAAACACGTAATGACGTCATCGTCATCCATCTCTTTCGAACTTGTTGCAAATGACTTATTTCGGTCTTGCTTATGCATCGATTGACGTCACCACGTGTTGCTGAATGCTATACCTGGCGAAGTATATTATTATACCATGCCTATTACTATACTATGCGGCAAGCTTGCGTAATGTCGAACTCAAACAGTCGGTTCAGTATAAAAACAACTGGATAGCTGGTTTGTTTTTTTCAATACAGCTACACCGCTAACGTCTCTTTTAGCGGAACATTTTTTGCATAATCCAAAGTCAATTACAGCCATTTGCCTAATTACTAATTACCCAATGGGGAGCAAAGTGGCTTTGGTTGGCTGTTTCGTTGCACATCGCTAATTACGGTGTTGTTTAATTAGCTAATCTACTAACCAAACCAATAATTAATTGGTTTGTCGGACAGCTGCTGTACCCTCATTTGGGACTTATTTGGGACTCGATAAATCTGGACTTGGCGTTGCGTTTAATTTCTTTGCTAAGGGTGAAAACGATCTTTTAATAAGAATGTACCTTCTTGGGTTGAGCTTTTAGGGAATATGTTGCGATGCTATTTCAGCTTTGGCAAATTTTATAAGTGCTCTTACACAGTAACCCTTACCCATAAACGTTGTATTGTTGGATAGCCTCAAATAGTATTTTTATTTCTTTTAAATTTTTCAACTCATTTAAAAAAGATAAAACGCTGTGATTACTTATAATCATTCTAAAGCTGAGGGAGTAAAAGTTTTTTTCACACCACCTGCTCGACAATGACCAATTACATATCACGTAGACTCAACGTAAAGCAAGTCATTGCCTCCCAAAGGAGATAATGTTGTATGAGTCGAGCAAGGAGGTTAAAATTGAGTAAAAACTCAGCAAAGGGACGAGTTATTCAAAAATCGAACTGACCACCAAAAAAAAAAAAAAAGAACGCAAATGCATTAAATTTTAAAAACTAAAACTACTATTGCCTGTATATATGACATCTTACCGCGACTTAGCCCATTTTAGATAGTGTAGAGTCGTTTTAATTACGGCTACAATTATAAGCGCGCTATAATTCGTGTTGCGTTATCGCGCTAAAATCATCGTTAACGGTAATCAGCGATGTTCTTGTCTACATTATAGCGGTCAACTCGTCGCCTTTCTGCGGATTTGACGTGGGAGGTAATTCGCTCGACACATCGCCGAGTGACAAACTAACCGACTACACAAGCCGCATTAGCCCGAATTATCTGAATGCTAATAGCTATAAATGCTAAATAGCTAATGAAGCCGTACCATTACTAAAATGTCATCAATATTTATTTATTTGTTTGTTTTTTAGTCTAGTTTTTTATAGTCTAGTTTTAAATAGCAATAGGTGGTTTTGAATAATACCTAAGTACATCAAAGTACTTATACCATTGTGTTATTTCAACAAAACAATTTTAATAAATACGAAAATGTGCACCATATTTATGGGATCAAACTGCAAAATTATTGCGAAGCTCAATATTTACTGACGTCGCGTATTTTACAGGTCGGCAGCGGATTACGTGCGAGATATAAACGCGTATAAACAAGTGTATTAATCTTTATTTAATGGTTGCTATTTTCACGATATTGTGACAGAATTGTAGTACATACCATTAACAGGTTTACTTTGCAAGACTAACAAAGCATTTTGTATTCTTGCAACAGAATGGGTCAACGCGAATTAACACTAAAAGTAATCGTGAAAAGTCATGAAGTGTTGACAAATGTGCTTCCTTACATAGCTCAAAATTATATACAACGTGCTTGCAAAGTAAACAACTTTTAGAACACAAGTTTGCAAAATGTATTCAAACAAAATCGATCACGTGACTATTTTGTATGGAGATTCGATTCGATTTCGATTTCGATTTTTTAAATTTTGTAAACTTATGTTTTAAAGGTTGTTCACTTTGACGGGTAAAACAATTAACCTTAAGTACCTTAACTAGCACGTTGTATAAAGTAAATAAATAAATAAAAAAGACAAATCACTAACCAAAAATAAATTACAAGTAGCAATTTTAGTTTGGCAATTGGGATACAACTAAATGAAGAATAAATAAAGAAATAAAAAAATAAAGTCTGACTTATTGAGTAAGCTCGATAGTGATAATAATCGTGTGTCCTCCCGGTCACTCGTATGACACACGATGACTATGCTATCTCTCTACTTACCTATACCCCTATGCTGCGGCCACACATTGATAATAGTACCTGGATGACCGAGCTTTGCTCGGTTTTTTTTTTTTTTTTTTTAATTTTGTTTTTTGGAAAATAAACAATTGATTTTAGTCTAACCTCAAAGCAAACACTCATTGACTTCGTGTTACTTAAAAACGCCATCTGCTGTTGTGTCGTTAAAGCAATTAGTTGCTCACAAAAAATAGAATTATTATTCGCCAATAGATGTCAGCAAGAGTCATATTTTTCAGTTGAGACTACTCAAACGCCTCCTTTTTGTTATTTTTCTTCCAAGTTTATGTTTAAGTTGATTATCGATAAAACACGAATAAAATGACATTTTCTAAAAATGATTCCTAGCTAGATCGATTTATCGCCCCCGAAACCCTCTATATACTAAATTGTATGAAAATCGTTGGAGCCGATTCCGAGATTCCAATTATATATATATATATACAAGAATTGCTCATTTAAAGATATAAGATAAGATAAGATTTACGCCAATCTGTATCTGGGGGCCAAAGCATCAATGTATATACACAAAGGATGTATAAACTTTGTGTCTTTCGACACAAACTTGATATTGAAGCCAATGTGTCACGCATTAGTAAGGTTCAATATTGGCTATTTCAAATTAAAGTCATTTGAGGCCAAGCCTTTACTAGGTATTTCCTACCTAGTAAAACCTAGTAAAAAGTTACCTTTAATCTAGGTATACTTTATTGGCTCTATAGCTGTGCCCCGCGGTTTCACCCGCAGTCCCACGGTAACCGTTAATTTTTTTTTTTTTTTATTTTTCGGGATGTTTGGTACCCATTACCTACCCTATGTCTTTTTCAGTACCCCTGACAACATGTATGCAAATTTTCATGATGATCTATTGAGTAGCTGAGAGTAGCTTGGGTATCGAAAATACACTTATGAAAGTCAAAGTTTTAACAAAACAAGCTAACGAACTAACTCACTGTACAATATACTCGTATATATATTTTTATGTAGAATATGTCGGCGTTTGACCACCAACTCGCCTGATATTAAGCGACGTTGTGGTCTAAGATAGAGCACGACGACCTATAAGGTAGCCTCTACCTATAAGGTATTCACTCTAGCCTTGAAGATTTGAAAAGTGAAGAAGTACAAAGACGGCAGTTGAGAGAGGCGCTACAAGTGCGCTACAGCTCAGACCCGTCTTCGGAAGTTTAATATTATAGTTGTTTCATTATAAATATATAACTATCACATGTTGTTTATAACGTTATTTTATTTATAGTACCTGGATGGCCGAGCTTTGCTCGGTATTTTTTTTAATTTTTTAATTGTGTTTTTTGGATAATAAACAATTGGTTTTAGTCTAACCTCAAAGCAAACACTCATTGACTTCGTGTTACTTAACAACGCCATCTGCTGTTGTGTCGTTAAAGCAATTAGTTGCTTTGCTCACAAAAAATAGTATTATTATTCGCCAATAGATGTCAGGAAGAGTCATATTCAAACACTCATTGACTTCGTGTTACTTAACAACGCCATCTGCTGTTGTGTCGTTAAAGCAATTAGTTGCTTTGCTCACAAAAAATAGTAAGTATTATTATTCGCCAATAGATGTCAGGAAGAGTCATATTCAAACACTCATTGACTTCGTGTTTTATTTATTTTATTTATTTATTTATTCTAAATTGCATACAGCACCCTAACAGTCCAAACACTTGGCGTTGATGGCGTTGTTACTTAACAACGCCATCTGCTGTTGTGTCGTTAAAGCAATTAGTTGCTTTGCTCACAAAAAATAGTATTATTATTCGCCAATAGATGTCAGGAAGAGTCATTTTGAGACTACTCAAACGCCTCCTTTTTGTTATTTTTCTTCCAAGTTGATTATCGATAAAACACGAATAAAATTACATTTTCTAAAAATGATTCCTAGCTAGATCGATTTATCGCCCCCGAAACCCCCTATATACTAAATTGTATGAAAATAGTTGGAGCCGATTCCGAGATTCCAATTATATATATATATATATACAAGAATTGCTCATTTAAAGGTATAAGATATATTAACGTTTATAATGTTATTTTAAACGTTTTTTGCTAAAGTTTATTACGTTTGAAAGTCAATTAGAAAAGAATAAAGTGACGAGATGGAGCGGTATCACCCCGAAGCACTGCATTCTCAAAATATTACTAGGTAGCACTAATATTTTTTGAGTTAAATAAAAAGCCACGCTAGTAATTGGAACAATAAGTTAAACCTCAATACGGAAAGGTCGCCATTTAGCAGTTAATTATTTGCATATCCTACTAAATCGAGCCATTCGAAATGCAGTAATGGCCACGTTTATTGCCGAGGACAGCCGTGTTGTTACCGTTCCGATATTTTACGACTATGGCAGCCTTCTACTTCATAATAAGTAAACCACCAAGACTTCGGCGTTACAGAGTGCTAGCAGTGGCTGAATTTGGATTTTGATTTAGCTGAAGGTAAGCTTCATCAAAGTAGGTAAGATTTTTTGGAAGTGATTTTGATTTAAAATTAAATAACATTTTCCTTCAAAACTTTTACTAGCAGCTTTTGTATCAAATAAATTGTGTAAATACGTTATACCTAAGTTGATAGTAAAAGTTTTGAAGGACAAGTTTACTTTATTATTTTTTAACAAATAGTCAGGCCTACTAACCTACTATGGCTATACAGCGTTATAGGTACCTAATCAAAAACCTCTTATCATAGTAAAAGTTGTTGATATTCATAAGTACAATGAACCCTTCATTGTACTTATGAATATCAACAACTTTTACTATGGGGCGAACTCCGAAATCGCGAAAAAAAAATCAGCTGTTCCATACATTTTGTCTCAGGTGATTGAACTTTTTGTATGGAACAGCTGTTTTTTTTTTCACGATTACAGGATTGGCTTCATAGTAAAAGGTATTCGTATTGATGAGTACAATGAACCCTTAAGAGGTTTTTGATTAGGTACCTACAACCCTGTATATATAGTTACTATCACATTTAATGACAAATTATTTCAATGTTTAATAAAATCTGGTCGTAATTTCCAACTTATACGTACCACTGAACTGAAGAGTCAAAGATAGCTTGACTAATTAAAGTGGCTGATTTTAATTCGTTCTGCATAATTATAATGCAGATTGAATGTAACTGACTGAGTTCTTTTAACTGGGAAACTGATGGAGACTCGGGAGATCAAGTAAATTAAATTAGTTGTTTAATTTTTTGTGCAAAATATTATATATGTCGGGGAAATGAAGGAAATAGGAGCCGAGCCGTGACATCTCACTTCTGATGTCGGGGTAATGTCGGAAGCCGCGCCGTCGCATCTGATCCCACTGATGTCGGAGAAACATAGGAAAGGCCGCCGCGCTGTGACCTTCCACTTTTGATGACGGGGAAAATCTAGTAGGCCGCGGTGTCGTGTCTAATTTCTGATCCATGAACTCGCTATCACGGGTATCTATGGTGGGCGTCAAACTTCAGGAACGTTGAAATAAGGGGACAGCAATGTAGGCTTTTCACTATTTTAATTATACAGTCACTTAGACTACTTAGATAATGAATGATCACAAAGATAATTGGCGATTTAGAGTAATGGGTTTACGAATGACCATTGCGTGCGACCGCTTTCAGCCCAGTCCTGTCAAACACTCACTGACAGACATGACGTTCGCCCGAAATCCCAAACGCAACTCCATTCGGTGTTAACCGCTCTAAATGACCATAAACAAATCGATTAATCGTCAAAAACCACAGATTAAAACTATCGATCAACAACTCTCAAAATAAACTGATTTTCTTTATCCAATTATATCTCGCGCCGCCGTCATATATATAAATAAATTTATATTATAATATTATATTTATATTATATATATATAATAAAATATAAATACATTTATATTATAATAAATAATAGAAATAAGGTTTCTGTAGGACAGCTTGAGGAAATTGGATGCTAACAATTGGATGATGAGGACAGTTAGGTATAGATACTGTGGTAATAAATAGTAACATAACATATCGTCACGCCTTTCCCCCGAGGGGGCTGGCAGAGGTATTATACAACACCCACACTTCGCCGGACGATATTCAGTCCCAAATGTGACAGGGGGCGAGCCTGTCGCCATACACCGGGCTCCATTCATGTAGCAGATGACATACAATACGCACATGTTTACACAATGAACAAATTGGTGCGTGCCGTCGGCTGGGTTCGAACCCGCTCCCTCTGGCTTGAGATGCAATCCTTCTCCAACTAGGCTGTCGTCGTAATAAATAGTAACTAAGTATAATAGGTGATATTTACACTTAACAGGTAATTTATACAGCTTTAGGGTTTCCTCAGTTTACTCTGAAACCCTAAAAAAGATTATGGCCACCTACTTGCGATCAAAAAAAAATCGCAAAAAGAAAAGAAAACTTTGCAAAAGTTAGTAGGTAAGTAAATATAAGTAGTACCCACTCAACGATGCTTAGGGCCAAAGTTTACCAAAACTTAGCAAACGGTAAACATTTTTAACAGCTCTTCAATGAGTTAAATGTCAATAATAAACAGTTAATTAAATAATCGCCTAATTTAAATTCCGTGAACATAGGCCTATTATGTATATAGACACTTTCCGATGATTATTTACTACATGATGCATAAAGGTAGAGCAGCTGAGCAATCAGCGGAAATCGTTCGCAAACACAAACTGATCGCCTGTAAATCCCGGAATCAAGCACCGGGCACTGCACGTAAATCATAAATTCAAAAAGCCGCTGGACACGCACGGGGCTGCGATTGATCTGCAACAAATCCGGGAACCATAATGCATTCTGTCAGTGCATTACAAATGAGCGCTACTGCCTGCCCTCTGGCCCGTGAGAGTTGAATTTGCCAATGAATACTGATGCATAGGTGAAGTCTACTGATATTAGTCAACATTGAAGAGATGCAGTACTGGATACATTAGTTATTTGTTAAGCAAGGCTGCAAGCTGCAAAGTTGTTTTTTGGTGCCACTTGTATTGAAACCTGAGCAAGCGAAGGATCCTACGAAATAGGACATAGAATCCTGAGCGCAGCGAAGGTTCTAAAGTACGAGACGCCGAATGACTTTGCTACGAGCGAAACACACAACTTTTCACCTCACTACAGCGAGGAAAACGATGTTTTTTTTTACGCAGTCGTGCTGGCCAGTGTGATCATTCTAAGGTTCTAATTTTAAAACTCTTTCTACACTAGAGGATAAAATGCACTTTTGTACTCAGATTTCGAATGTTAAACAGAATCTTTCCGAGCTTGTAAAGTGAAATAATCAATTTATGTTACTTACAGTTGTAACTGTTTATGGACATAATGAGTAGAAATGTGGATAATTATGTATTTTTTTAAATAAAGTGTTAATTCAAACTAGCAGTAAGTACGCCTTTCACCCGAAGGGGCTGAAAGGTAGAGGTAGAATTGTAAAACAATACCCACAATTTCCCAGACGATGTTCAGTCCCAAATGAGACAGGCGGCGAGACTGTCGCCATACATCGGGCTCCAGTCATGTCGCAGACTACATACTCGTACCTACAATACCTATACACACAATATTATGTTCACACAATGAACAAATTGGTGACTAATGTTAAAAAATCAAATACGATAAGTACAACTACGGTAGTTGGTATATTAAGTACCTACTTAATCTATTTACTTATGTGGGCACTCATCTATGCAACTTATTTTATTTCCATAAAACTGACCAAATAAAAGCTATTATTCATTCTGTGCTACGAGTATAAGGAACGTGGGCATCTAAACAATCAAATATTTCCTATGAGAATACTCACTACCTCTTTTACCTTTTACCTAGTGAAGTTTCCAGCCTGCAGTTTCAAAACTGCCATCCACACGTCGCTGCGCGTGTAAAATATTATCACACCTACGGTTTACATTACCAAGTAATACCCTCGGCTGAGGAATTAGGTAGATATACTTAACCCGCGAATAAACACAAAGGCCTCCGTAATTCCGGCGAGGAAACTCGTAAATAATGTGGCTTTCGCTAATTCTCTCAAGAGTGAAGCCTAGGACGCGTTCTTCCGCATGCTTGCTTGTGAAAAATCGCTCGACTTCCTAACCTAACCTGTTGCAGTCACGCGTGGAATTTCTAAATTGGCAATAAACTGGAGATTTTTACAGCTATGAAAGATATTTTCGTCAACGTTGATATATAGAATTTCATTAATTTCATTTTACAGAGATTTTTTCTCTTATTTCGTCTTTCTTCTTTTTAGTGAGTCTGTTTACTTACTCATGTTGCATTTGATTTTAATAAGTTAGTACGTAGGTACTTCAAACATAGGTACTATGTCAAAAGTCTGAGACTTAGGGGCCTCTCGAAGACCCATCAGGACCTACTTATCTGAGCTGTATTTACATACTGTGATGAAAAAATCAATTAAAATTTCTTGTTAAGAATTCACCATAACACTAAGACGCCCTTCGCATAGTGTTATGGGACTTGAGAGTATTGAGCGATGTGAAGCACTTTCCTCCAAATAACTCGTCCCAACTTAGTAATGTAGGTCCCTTTTGAATAATAAATAAGGGTTAAGATACAAGTTTCTACCTACTCATCTCAGACTTATTCCGACAGTAGCACTTCTAAGCATTCCTTTGTACATTCGACCATCTTATCCTTGGGCACACATCGTTGACCCTCGCTTAAGGACACGTTCCCTGCTTAGAGGCCTTATTCTTACGCGTGAGATATCTTCTGGTCATTGCTTCTCTCGTTTAAAAAGTCATAGAAGTGAGAGTGAAAAATAAAGGTAACATCTATCGCGTCAGAATAGAGGCCCAAAGCTCTCTGTCACACAACATTTTTGTAAAAAATACCGTTAAGGAGCATTTGCATTCCACAAAATAGAAGTAATTACACCAGTAATTAACGTCAAAATTGCTTTAAATCATTTGCAATATATTTAGTTGCATCAGCTAAAGATAAACGGCTGATAGATGTTTTTTCTTAAAATTTAAGTGAGCACAGTGATTTTTTATCGAACGAAACTGCGGGGAAATGCAAACCTATCAGGGGAGCGGACTCTTAAAACTTACCCTAACTTGTGTGAGTGTGTGTTCGAGAAAATGAAGACTTATTTCTGCGCTAGTACTCTACAAATATCTCCTATATGACGGCTTAGCTGACATGCCGCTTTCTTGGAATTCATTTAGCTTTAGGTCTTAATCTTAAGCCGTACGTACCTAAGGCATAGACATAATTATGTATATCGTACTAGACTTGACATCTCGAACTGGCATAGAAGGAGGTACGCTCGGAGGAAGCTATCCAGCACACTCTTAGACACACGTACCTGGAAGATAGGCACTCGAAAAGATAACACGCGCTTTGCGTTAAATATCGCGTCATCTAAAAAATTTGGAAAAATAAATAAAAGTCAGAGCCACTTTTCACCGACGAAACGGAGGAGGTTTACCTACAATTCGAGGCGCATTTTTTTTTCACTATCAAGTTCCGAAAAAAACTAACACGCGAAATATTCACTGCCTCGTGCACCTGCGTGTATGATAGCCGTTCGACAAAGTGTGTTTGCGATAGCAACTCTACAATTTTTTTCTCAATGACCTAATGTAAGAACACTGACGGAAACACTATGAGTGCACGTTAGAGCGTGAAGAATTAAATTGGCTTCTTCGACTTAGCATTTTATGCCTGCCAGTTCTATGAACTACGTAATCGTAAATAGGTGGGTAGGTAACTCCGTGTGAACACTACAATTGTGCTAAACTACTAAAGTATGAATTGATTATTTCAAGAATAGCGTTGCTTGGCTTTCTTTCAAAATATAAATATAACCATTTTTTAACGAATATCTAATTTATTTCGCCTGTCTTTGAAGACACAGACGGTTGGCTCTTCTAAAATAGGAACTTTTCTTTTGATTGGGAATTATCTATGTCTACGCTGCCGGTAGCCTGGCGGAGAAATATAATAAGATTTCCACTCGCTTGATGGTATGTTATAGGTAAGTTAACTACTAATATTATAAACGCGAAAGTTTGTAAGAATGGATAAATGGATGGATGGATGTTTGTTACTATTTCACGCTGTAACGACTGAACAGATCTGGATGAAATTTGGCACAGAGATAGATTATAGTCTAGCACATAGGACACTTTTCAATTGCGGGTGAAACCGCGGGGCGTAGCTTGTAAGTAATAATTTCGTCTTGTTCTCTCTAAAGGAAATCCAAAACCTAGGAATAGAGAGAATTCTTTAAGGTATGAACACAAGTTATTACTAAAAAAAATTAAACGAAATTGAATCTTACACTGAAATGCAGGAGTCTTTCCACAAAACTATCTAAGTAGATACTACTTCAAAGATATTATTAAATCTAAGAAATCTCGAGTGGCCACAAATTTAATTTAATCTCTAAAGCCTGTGGAGCGTAATATAATTTGATTTAAATTGCGCATAAAGATAGGACAATCTCTCGTGGGTAGTGGTGAAACGCTTGAAACTAGCCGGTGGAAAGTTCTGGACTTTGTAATGATCACTTGTTAGTTTTCCCTACGGCTACGGCAACCTAGTGCAAGCTGTATGTTTTTAATAATCAACGTAACTGGAAAGTAGGGTCTAGAATTTTATTTTTTTAATTTTATGACACACTTTTTTCCACATTTGTACTTATTCATTTGAAAGTACTACGTAGGTACCTATACCACTAGGTAAAATATAAAGGCATCGGGTAAGAAGATTTAGCTACGTATGAAATCAATAAATAAACTTTATTTTACAATAGTTTTACGACGAAATAGTAGATCGTTAACAAAGAGTCGACAGAATGAATTCCCAAGGTATATTTAGGCTAAAGTTCGAAAGTTGGAATTAATTCTTTCACCCGTGTTATACACTCTACTTTTTATTTCGAATATGAGGTAAATAAGACTACCTAGTTGTTTATCTAAACTATTTATTGATTATATGTTTAAAAATTATTACCAATTTTTTTGAATTCTATCACAGATACATAACAGATTAGTATCCCGCCAATCGACTTTTTAAATTTTAAATTTGGAACTCACCGCGTAATTGTTGCGGCTTATTCCGCTCAAAGAAGTTTGCGATAAGTTCACACTGGCTGTTTAGAAAGTCACATGGCCGCAGCATTTTTTTTAATTAGTTTTTTTTTGTACTTACATAAAACTCTTCAAGCTTTCTATTTTTAATTAAAGTTCATTCCGGCCTTTAGTTGGGAAGTAATTTGTATGAGTTTTTCCCTCTCTATGGAGGGAAGCAGCATTTTCCACCCAATAATCAGATCAAAATAACACTACTTTCCGAGTACGAGAAATGAAAAAGATTTATCCACTGAAGAGGTAATTACTCCCACGTCAGATATAATTTTGTATGTAGAACATTACGATTTCTATGCACTAGCACAACGTCAACTCTTCGAAGTAAACGTAGAAATAATGAATAGAAGCTTTTAGGTATATTACTGCGCACCCAGTTGAGAAAGCGGCTGTTATGACAAAATTAATGCCTACCGTCTAAGTGAGTGCTCATATGGTTCACCTCATTTCTGATGGGGAGCCATATGCGACTCGCAGCGAGTATTCATCAGCTAAACACGTCATAAAAGAAAGTTATGCGTTTACTGCCGAGCTATAAACATTACTCTTGAATGCCTATCTGAGTTGTGTAGAGCAAAATAATGAGCAAATGTTGGAGAACAGAAGCGGGATGGGAAATGATGTCATCAAACGGAATGAGATCTAGGCTCAGATAGAGAATAGGTACCTAAGACCTGAAAAGGCAGATGCTTCCACAGCAATGTATTGTACATTGTATATTGTATTGTATATTGTATATTGTACACTTACGATACATTGCTGGGGAAGTAGGTACCTACATTTTTATACATTAGTATCTACTTTATAAAATAGGTAAATATCTTATACCTACTAGCTTCGCTCACCGGTGTTACTCCCGGTTGAAAATTAGCATAAACGTGCTATTCCAGACTATAAACTACCTCTGTGCCAAATATCTTCCAGATCCGTTCAGCCGTTCTGGCGTGATTGAGTAACAAACATCCACACATCCATCCAAACTTTCGCATTTATAATATTAGAGACATGAGAAATAATTTTCTAACTTTGTTCTACTTACCGATCTACTTACTTATCATCTAGTTCTCTTCAATTAAGAGTGAATCAGTTTCTTCCATGCAAGCGTGCTCTATTGTAGGCTAAGGTATGCTCTGTTGAATCATTGCCAAACGTCAGCATAAACCTTTTCACAGAAAAACTTCATTCATTCGACTTAATGGAAAACTCGTATTATTCCAAATATCAAAAACAATAAAACACAAGGTTATTATCACAATAAAACTGATTATCAGACACGTAGATAAGAATAGATGTTAAAAACTTTTTATTGGTATATTTTTGTGAAATAAAACAAGAAATTTAATGAAGTTTGCTGCTTTTATGAAGCAAGGGCTGATAAGGGTGATTATAAAAGGGAAGTGGAAGCAAAGGGTTGATAAGGGAATAATAGGGCGAGGGTAATTACCTACTGGAGTAAACTTGGTCCTTCTGAACTAAGAACTGCCTATCCAGAGCTGGAAACTTTTAGAAATATGATGGGAGTAATTTTAAGTCTCGTCTACTTACATGGAAGTGGTTTAGTTTGAGTACTTACTTTGTACTTGTTTTGGAAAGCTGAAACAAGGTACGAGGAAGTTCTAACATTTCAATTAAGCTTCGTCCTAACTAAGCAAACTGTGAACGACTGACTGCCTCTAGTTAGCCAGGTATGGCTAACTAGAGTCAAACAGTCAGCTGTTCACAACAACAAAATTCCGCTCACCGGTCAACAAGCGATACGCTGCAAACTGCGTACAGTACGCGCTGTACAGGCCGTACAGCGCGTACCATCCTAAATATATCTCCATCAAAATTATACAATTTATAGTGTCCGAACAGCGCGTAGGTACTGTACGTAGTTTGCGGTGTATCGCTTGCTTAGCGGTAAGCGGAATTTTCTGTTCCCACCTAGGAATTTTCTGTTCAATTGCTGACTCATTCAGAGAGCAGCCGAATAGCATTTTCTTTTGCTACATTGCGCCGCTAACTCAAGATTGATTTTGCCCAATACGCGACACTAGTCGCGTAGTAGACAGTCAGCCGCTAACAATTTGGTTAGTCGGGACTTACGAAGCCAGGTTTTTGTTTTTTTGGTAGTCACTCACGCAGGTGCCTTTTTATTACTCGACTGCGCAAGGAGGGTTATGTTTTTCGAGGTTATGTATGTGGGTATATATGTGAGTATGTATGAGGTTTCTTTCGCACGCCCTACAGCCTAACAGCTTGATGGATTTTGACATGAAAGGTGTCATTTGAATCGTCTTGATAGTAGAAGTGACATAGGGCAGGTACTACATTTTGCGGCCGGGTTTTTTTTAAATAATGTTACTGCTAGATGGGCTAGAATGTAGACTATAAAAACTGTCAGTAGATAGATAGTTATGTAATATAATATATAGATAAAATTATAATTAAATAGAATGTACCTACCTACAGTGGTAATTTTTGTAATGAAAGAAAAAAATATTTTCAAACAACAGTATAATATAAGAAGATAATTTTTATCACAAAATGCAGAGTTAGATATGTAACATTATGATACAATATAGAAATTGTTAAAAGATCAAGTTATATGAATATTATCACATTTTACACGAGTACAAGGTCGTTTAAACATCACTTTGGTGAATACAGTGTAGGGTAAGAAATTTGGCACTCCGAAAGATAAACAGTTGGTCACAGTGATATCCTAAAATAATATGTCCGTTCTTTAGTGATACACGCCGTACATTTATTATAGTTTTGGTTTTACTTATCATTTCTATATATTTTACACGAAAGCTTTATTTTTAAACGGTTTTATTTAGCTTTATTCGTATGTTTGATTTTTCTTGTTTCATTCAACTCTCACAACAGTTTTTTCAAATGCTTCCACTGACATGATTCTTCTGAAATTTTGCACACACATTTAGTTCCTGGGACAATATAACATTATTAAACTAAAATCGTTTAGTTTAAAAGTTTTTTTTTAATGCGACTTTCTCGTTCTCAAATTCGAAATGCCAATATCTCTTTCCGAACACCGCAGTTTTAATTTTAATTATGACTTATTAATTGGACAAATATTTTATTTAATCGATAGGTACAAGAAATTGCTTAGTAATAAGTAACTGCTATTACATAATAATTGGGATCCAAAAAGAATAGATTATTCAAAATGTAGATATAGGAACCAAGAAATAGCATAGACTAAAGGCTGTCGCTGATTACCCAACTCAACGCCAACTCGACTAAAAGTTAAGCATTGAAATTTAAACATTATGTCGTGTTTAATACAGTATAATTTCACTCTTTACTCGACACGCGTCGCATCTGACGCGTGATCAATGCGTGGTCAACTCGCTTTTCACTCAATGATACTTGACATGTTACCGAGTTTTCATAGAGTTTTGATTTTAAAGAATGCGTATTTCGATAGTAAAAGAAAACTTTGATCGTTTTCGTTTGGCTCCATACATTTAGCCCAGTCCATTAGGCGTCTCCCAGACAGACGCGGCCTGCTACGCCGGCCAAAGGACTATTGGAGGTCTGGGAGACGCTTAACATTTCCGCCAGATGCGCTTTACTTGAAATATAAAGATTTCGTAGCTATCAAAACTCATGGTATAAGTCTGCAGACGATATTATTAGGACTAAGAGTTCACATTTCAACATTTTGCTTTTATTCAGGTTAGGTTTAGGGAACTGTAGTGAGTGACCACGGCCTTAAAAGATATAGAACATTCTTGCGAGGTTTGAAGTGTATTATTTTACTATAAAATAATGCTACTCGATTCAGATCAAATATAAAAAAGAAAATACAATTAAATTACAGTCACGTTAAAATTCAAATGTATTTACATGTCAATAATAGAGGTAATATTACATTAATACGAAACTGGTCAGGTGAAACTGAATCAAGAAGAAAAACCAGCGAGATATTTTTCTACTCGCATAAAATCACGGGCAACAATATAATATTTAAATATACTGTGAATTTTCGTACACATTATAAGAGTTAACCACAAAAGGTTATGAGCAAAATAATTTATTGCTTTTAAGTTTTAATAGATAGTTTAGTAGATTATCACATTATAGAAATTGGATATTTTAGCGGCATTTTCTCATAATCATACTAGTTTGTCATACCAGTATGACCATGAGGATTAACATGTCCTCGTGGTCATATCGATATGACCTCATGGTCATAAAGAATATTGTATTTAATGGTCAATCAATAATCCTTATGGATTATTTCTTCCACTGACATAAAATTCCTCGCAATCCGTGATTACGATTTTTGTACTAGGATAGCAGAAACGATTGAAAGGTTTTTCACTCTTGATTCATAGTGTGATCGCGGATCACGACGAGAAAAACCTCTCCAACGTTTCTGCTATCCTGGTACAAAAAACGTAATCACGGATCCCAAGGAATTTAAGCTCTGTGACCATGACCATTTTTTCGATACAATATTCTTTATGAGACCATGAGGTCATACTGGTATGGTCAAGAGGACATGTTTATCCTATCCTCATGGTCATACTGGTATTACAAACTAGTATGACCACGAGGAAACTCCTTATTTTATTAAACGATAGGTACCTTTTATCATCGCATAATTGTACAATCCCACACATAGAGTTACGACTGCATATTTTTTTAGAAATCCATGTAACAGAGACATATTTTTCAAGGACCATAGATAGAGGAGTATATAAATATAGATATCAGAAAAAATACTTACATTGTTACTTTAAAAAGTTGGCAAATTCAGAGTTAATCGCGATGTTGTCACATTTATGACTAAGGCGGGGTGGCACCGCTCGTTTTGTGTTTCGATAATCTGTTTTCATTATTAGAAAGTATCCCTTAACAATAACGTTGAATGGCTCCGGAATAGTTTTACTTACTACTTTTACTTTCTTTTAATTTTTTCAGCTCGGATCGAAAAAGACAAAACACTGTATACCTATTCCGAGGCTATCCAATTTTTCTTGCTAAGGAGGTTAGTATAAAAATTATCACCTATTGTGTAGATTGATTCCGTGCTTTTCTATAATATTGTGATAATTATATATTGCTTGTTACACATTGCCTGTTTTCCTTTAAATTTAAATAAGACTTTAATTCAGGGGCAGACTAGCTGAGCCAAGTTATGCGGCGTGCAAGCGCGGACTCCTCGTGACGTGAACGCGAGTCCTTTCGCAGGCGGAATGATGTCCCTCCCGCTCACTCGCAGCCTGTGAACGCAGCCTACGAAACTCGGTATCTTCGATGCTCCTGCTAACCTATGTACAGTAAAATTTTACAAAAGTGACATATAAGTAGGGGCAACTGGGGCAAATGCGTCTGTGGAACAATTGCGTTTTTCGAGAATTACTGACAAACCCTTCACAAATTTGGCGCCACCTACATCTATATTTAGTTGCAATAATCTGTACAAGATGGCGTTAGTTGCCTAATTTGTGAAGGGTTTGTCAGTAATTCTCGAAAGACGGAATTGCCTCACAGACGCATTTGCTCCAGTTGATCCTATAAGAAGATTTTATAAGCGATAGTATGAATACAATTTTTCACAGATACGTCCAGGTAATAAAATTATTTTGATTTAATTTCATTTGAAGGTAGGTACTATAGGCCTTATTTTAAGCTAGGTATGAGTGTCATTTAAATGAAACTCATATCTAACTATCTACTCATTTAAAACTAACCAAAAGAAGATCTTCAGTGGATATTAATCATGTTGCAATAAATTATGTATACGGCTTTGAGGACTTGTCGTTTCAACGTTGGTTACAGTGACGAATTAAATTTAACTTTGGCACAATATTCCAAAGAACTTGTGCCGTTTTCATTATGAATTCTATAACAGTTTTGGGACGTGTTGAGCAAGTTAAAGTTCAGCCTACAGGTTAGCCTTCTCAGATTATTGGAAGTGAGCTGCAATCGATTATAAAGCCGGACATTTGATTTGATTAGAGCTCTACTCGCGAAAGCACTAATACGCCGTTCCTATTGGTCAAAAAGCTTTAAGAACCAATAGGAACGCTTTCGCAAGCGCTCGCGGCAACTGACAGTCATGGGACTAATAAAAATCGTGTAAAAACGTCATCAAATCACCTCGTGACGTTCTCAGGCGGCTGTCCGACGTATATGTAAGGGTCGACGTTGAGCGCAGTCATCCGTCCGCGCGCGGAGCCACTCGCGGTCGCCGACCCAAGTTTCAACATGGCGTCTTTCTTATACCTCCTCGCGGACACTTTCTGTCTACCGTCAATTTTCACTTTCCCCGTATGTAGCTCGAAAGGCCCACTTCCCGCGTCCAAACGCAACACAGCCTTATTCTGAACGAATCCAAGCCAAACATGGTCCCTCGTACCCCCGGCGCTCACTAAAGCCCCTTCGCTACAGACGGGTGACACCTCCGCCCATACATCAAATCTCTTCGCCGGAAACCGCATCCGAGCCACAATCCTCGCATTTCCATCGAACAACGGCACTTCATAACCCACATTTAACTCTTCAAAATACTCATTCGAGTAATCCTCATCGAGCTCATTAACAAAATCGTCTTCTGAATCTTCGGGGATCGGTTTTTTCGTCTTGAGCGCGCAATTTGGTTCAGTATTAAGAGCGTAGAGATTCTCTGCGAAGTCGAATCAAAGTTAGAATGAAAAAAGACAGTCTATAACTACAGAACTAGCAAACTAGCTCTAATCTCTAGCGATAGCCGACAGGCGGGAGTATATCGATGCAGGTGAGCTCGGGTTCGGGGCTGTCAGGCTTGCCGCTGTCGCTGGTATCTACTGATACGTCTGTGTGGATACTCGTTAGCTGATACTCTTTGAGGGAATTTCCAGTGGAGTCTTGCGAGGAGTGCTGCGAGTGGCGGAGGATGGATCTACCGGCGCGGCTACCTCTGCGAACGTGCGGCTCTTCGCTGCAAGGCCCGAAGGCTTGGACGACGATGTCGGCTTGAGTTCTGCAGGAGTGGTTCCGTAGATGGCAGGCGGAGAGGTAAGTTCGTCCGTCGCTGCCGCAAACGGACGGCGCGTCGGATTTGGGGCACTCTTTGTTGACGCAATCACAAGTTGCCATCCCGCTGCGGACCAGGCAGTGTGCGCCGAAGTAACATGTCATGCGCTCGCAGTTCGTGGCTGGCAACTGCGTCGATTCCGCTGCACAAACAATATGGAAATAAATAACTTAATAAATCTTCTCAAATCTCAATTGTCTGAATACCGTTAATCTACAAAGGCAGTAGTTTAAGCAAAGGTTTATATACGTGGCAAGGCGTATATCTTTCATAACTCAATTCTACAAATTTTAAGGAACAGCAAAATTTGAACAGCAAACGTTTGCATGATTGGAGTAGACGATCCACTTCTGGTCTTGCTGCTTGCTCTCTTCAAAAGTCCATTGTAAATTGGACTCAATCTCAGTACACTTACGGTCGTAGCACCCGTTAGGCCCGAGCGTGTGTTCGTGGTTACAGCAGATGGTTCCCGTGGGTGGAGCAGGGGGACGGACCTCACGGACATCACGACAGGCAGTGTATCTCAGTAATCTCAGTACACTCACAATCGTAACACCCGTCAAGCCCGAACGTGTGCATGGTTGGATCAGACGATCCACTTCTGGTCTTGCTGCTTGTTCTCTTCAAAAGTACATTGTAAATTGGACTTAATTGCAGTACACTTAGGGTCGTAGCACCCGTTAGGCCCGAGCGTGTGCATGATTGGAGCAGACGGTCCACTTCTGGTCTTGCTGCTTGATCTCTTCAAAAGTACATTGTAAATTGGACTTAATGGCAGTACACTTACGATCGTAGCACCCGTTAGGTCCGAGCGTGTGTTCGTGGTTGGAGCAGACGGTGCACTTCTGTCCCTGTATACCGGGCTTGCAGACGCAGCGACCGGTCATCTGCTCGCAATCTTCGCGCACCGAGCCGAAGGCTGAGCAACCGCAAGCTGGCGACAATGTCTAGGTTTTAGCAATGTTGGTGATACAATCTTTGAATGCCTAACAAACGACTAGATACAGTTTCATCAACTTCACCACTCGATAAACTTGAATTTGGATTTGTTTTGTTTGTTTTGGTTACATTCGATTTCAGAATCAGAGATAGAGAACTATTGGCAAGTTGATCGGAGACCGACGGACTTGATTTTAAAATCGAACTTCATACACCAAATATTTTTATTACTTTGTCGATTTTTTCGATCACACTTCAACAGGCTTAGCATGCGCAATGCGACAAACGGTATGTCGACTCTTTTTATCGAGACAAACGTATGTTTACACATACAAGGCTATGTGTAAACGCACGTTCTCACACGACAAAAAGTTACGAGAAGAATTAAGTCGCGCGCGCATTCTAGGCCTGTAGGCCGTCCAAGCCTGGTCTACATTTACACTGGCCCTTGTCGTCACAGAATTCGGTGCGCATCCGAGCTGATTTCTCCTACACTGTGACGAGCAACTGGAACCTAGGCAGCCAGACTAGTAAGACACCTCTATGGAAACTTACGTATGCACCCGCTGTGTCCAGTAGTCCCGAGCCGAGGCAGCCAGACTAGTAAGACACCTCTACAGAAACTTACGTATGCACCCGCTGTGTCCAGTAGTCCCGAGCCGAGGCAGCCAGACTAGTAAGACACCTCTACAGAAACTTACGTATGCACCCGCTATGTCCAGTAGTCCCGAGCCGAGGCAGCCAGACTAGTAAGACACCTCTATGGAAACTTACGTATGCACCCGCTATGTCCAGTAGTCCCGATTCTCGGCAGCCCCCAGTACCCCGGCTCGCAGCGGTCACACTTCAGCCCTCCGACGCCCGGTCTACATTTACACTGGCCCGTGTCGTCGCAGTGTTCCGTGTCTGATCCGAGCCGGTGACAGCCGCACTGGGAAGGACAGCCCGCGCCACCCGGACCTCGCGCCGCTGTCACGCCATCAGCACAGCAACCGTGCCAAGAATCTTGGCAACCTTTCTTTTCTACCACCGTTTTGTCTGTGATACAAAAATTTCAGGAATTAGGGACAGATTTTGAGAGCTATGTAAATTAGCAAACTTATCCAACCCTACCAATTTTCATCCACCTTCACCAATTACCATCTCCACGCTGGATAAATACCGCGTAAATACCACATTTGATTTTTCTTAGTCGTTAACCTGTTCATCTCGTTATTTATTAACTGGTCTTACATTTTAGGTTTATCTCGCTTCGTCTTCGTTTAAGTTTTTGGTAAATGATATGTCCAGATGAACTAAACATTTTTGCACTAAAAATAACAGCCAGATGTTAGGTTCTAAATGAACAAAATGTATGACGCAACCCTAGTAAAAGACGTACCTGTCACGCACACTAGTATAAAAAGTTGGCCTGGCACTTTTCATCCATAAGCAGTACGGAATACTCACAAGTATACTCATAAGCTTAAGCTTTAATTTTCTTTTCTAAAACAGTTTCAATTTGAGAATTCCAGAATATTACATTTCTGCACTCTGAAACTTCTAAAGTTCATCATAATTCCATATTTTTTAATCTCCACCAGCTTCACTAAATAACTTAAATTTTAAAGGATGTACCTACTATAAAGAAAATACTATAAACGATATACTAGGAGACCTTTCCTGCAGCATCTGGCAGCTTTAGCAGTATGATGGCAGTAGCTGCCGACGGGGCAGTCCTTGCGGTGGGGCCCGCCGCCGCAGTCCACCGGCCGACCTTCCGAGTCCGTTATCGGCTCGTCGTCGCCGCACGGTCGGAACTGAACACAAAGATATACGCATGGTATAATAATATACTCCGCCAGGTATACAGTCCGGTCACGCGGGCAACACGTAGTGACGTCAATCGATGCTTAAGCCAAATCTAGTAAATTCATTTACAAATAGTTCGAAAGAGACGGATGACGATGACGAGTGATGTCATTGTGTGTTTGCTCCCGGAATGCTAGAACTTGTTACGAATAGATCATGAATACGAGTAATTATTTACCCAACTACTTTTAGCTGGATTAAGCTGTTAGTCTAGTATTTGCATGCGATGCGGCCCGCAGGATGTTCTGACTGTAAAGAATTATGAAAAGCGCCATCTAGTTTCATTCGATTTGAACTTAATAAAAATACTAGCTGGTATTTTTCGCCAGTCGGACAACAATAAGTTATTACTGTTAATCATTTTACTGAGATGAGTATTTTGAATTTCTTTTTCTCATTGATCGTATTCAAGACAGAGCTTATTTTAGCATATTTTTGTCAAAGCATCGCCACCATCTCACCTCCAACCCCCTACCAAGTGGCAGCGGCCGAAGTCTCAAGTCCTCCTGCCGGAGACAAGCTTCTAACTTCACTTGTTGGCACGGCGTCGGATACAACCACAAGTCAGACGTGTAGATAAAGGTCGATACAAACTTAATAGCTGCTCTGAAGTTAGGCGCGAAACGCTGCACAGTAGCGAAAACGAAGGTACGCAGGCGTCAGAGAAGCAAGACACTGCAGTCTCGCTTGCGACGCACTTCACAGCCGCCATAAGTTTGAATCAGTCTATACACTGGGTACTTGAAAATGGCGCAACATCACTATCCTATTCATTCATCTTCATCTCACCTCCAGTCCTCTACACAGCGGCAACGGCCGAAGTCTCAAGTCCTCCTGCCGGCGACACGCTTCTAACTTCATGTGACACAGCTTTTGATATAGTCGCAAATCAGACGCGTAGGTACACTAAGTTCTCGTAGACGGCGCCACATCACTATCCTATTCATTCATCTTTATCTCACCTCCAGCCCTCTACACAGCGGCAGCGGCCGAAGTCTCAAGTCCTCCTGCCGGCGACACGCTTCTAACTTCATGTGACATAGCTTATGAGACAGTCGCAGATCAGACGCGTAGGTACACTAGCTTCTCGTAGACGGCGCAACATCCTATTCATTCATCTTCAACTCACCTCCAACCCCCTACACAGCGGCAGCGGCCGAAGTCTCAAGTCCTCCTGCCGGCGACACGCTTCTAACTTCATGTGACACAGCGTTGGATACAGCCGCAAGTCAGACGCGCACACTGGGTTCGAAGACGTAGCGGCGGCCGCAGCGGCGGCGCAGTCGAAAAGACAAGCGCATCTGGGTATGATATGGTAGAAATTAAAATAGTAAATCATGTAGGTAAGTAATTAGTTTAACAAGGGAATCATACTTTTTGGTATCTATTTTAGTACTAGCTGTTAGTTTTAGTACCCGCGACTCCGTTCCCGTTTACCCAAAAACTGTCCTCGTGATACACTATAACTAAATAAATAAATTTTAGGGACACTTGAACACACGGTCGTCTGACCCCAAACTAAGCAAAGCTTGTACTATGGCGGCCAGAGACTGATATATATACTTATATACTTTTAAATACATACTTAAATAGATATTAACACCCAGACATAGAACAAACACAAATATTCATCATATGAATGTTTGCCCTAGGTGGGAATCGAACCCACGCCCCCTAGATCAGAAGGCAGGTTCACTACCGACTGAGCCACCGAGCTATAACTAAACGAACTATAACTATGTGGATAAGTACACTGAAAGATTAAATTTTCTTAAAACTAATTGTTTTAAAAAACTTCTTCAAAATTGTGCCACACAAATTCAAATTTCGCGCGTTGAGCGAGACGTATCAACTTAGATTTTGACTGTGGGATTTTATGAAAAGCGCCACTAAGTTTCATTCTCTTTGAAGCAAATACCTACAGCTTTAAATAGCGGCTTTTTAATTTTTCAACAACTAGTATATGAAGTGTATGTATAGCCCGAGTTTTATGTCGATCTTAATTTACATATCGTCACGCCGTTTCCCTGAGGGGGCTGGCAGAGGTGTAATGCAACACCCACACTTCGCCGGACGATATTCAGACCCAAATGTGACAGGGGCGAGCCTGTCGCCATACACCGGGCTCCAGTCATGTAGCAGATAACATACCAAATCTTTATTTAATATTTTGATTTAATGTCTTTGATTTCAATCGTATTCGTTTTCTGTTTTAATTTATAGAATAGAATAGAATATAATTTATTTGCAACAAGAAACATAGGAAAAAAAAACACATAACAAAAAATAAAGACAGAAAAGAAAAAACAAGTTTCCTGCCACAAACCGGCTCCAACTCAGCATAATGCTGGCTAATGGTGGTTAACCAGCGCTGATTTTCCGTTGGAACCGGCGAGTGACGTCACACACGTCACAGGCAAGGCAAAAATTAAATATATAACAATATAAAAATAAGTAAGTATATTTAAATAATTAAATTGTAATTGTATTTGTAAATTTAATTTTGATTTGATTTAAAAAATCGAAATGATTTGATTTGTTTTACCTCGGTTGTCCATTAGAGTCCACAGCGCAGGTGGCCTCATAAGCGCACTGCACGCGCGCGCACACGGCAGTTCCGGCCGGCGCCTCGCTCGAGCTCTCCGGGTTCTCGTCTCCAGCGCGGATCTCGTTACTTAGGACTGATAGCTTCGCGGATTTGTTTGCTCCTGAAAGGGACCATTGGATAAATGAAAAGTTTTATCAAACATGTAACACTAGCTGAGCCCCGCGGTTTTACTCGCGGTTAGAAAGTGGCCGAGCTATTTCCTATTCCAGATTGGAATCTACCTCTACGTCAAATTTCATTCAGATGCGATCAGCTGTTTTAGAGTGATTGAGTAACGAATATCTATGTGTAAAATCACTAATCCAGGCATCCAGTTTGATGCATTTATTAGTGCAAACTTTTGGTCATCTTTCGATGTACCTAATTTTATAAATAAGTTTTTCGAACGCAGGTGTGCTCCATTATTTACAGCATCATTGCTTAACATCAGGCAAATTCACTGGCGGATCTAACCATCGCCCCCAAGGGGCTAAAATAGTGAAATAAAACCGAGTCGCCAAGTGCGAGTCGGACTCGCGTACAAATGGTTCCGATTTATAAAAACGGCAAAAAAAATCATGTTTGTTGTATTCTGGTTTTTAGAATTTATTGTTATAGCGGCAACAGAAATACATCATCTGCAAAATGTCAACTCTCTATTATCACAGTTCATGAGATACAGCCTGGTGACAGACGGACAGACAGACAGACAAACGGGCGGAAAGCGGAGTCTAGAAATAGAATCCCATTTTACCTTTTGGAACGGAACCCTAAAAAAATTAAGTATTTCTATTTGTCTCAAAAGATAAGAAGGGCAAAGATCTTTAAAGTCTTCATGTGTTTTAGGCCTAAATAAAATTACTCTCTATGTCAAACAAAAACTCAGTAACGTACCTATAGTACCATTTTCCTCCAGTCCCTCAGTACATTCGCCATAGTAGGCCACTTTCAAAGGCTGCTCGCCTC
Source organism: Peribatodes rhomboidaria (assembly GCA_911728515.1). NCBI lineage: Eukaryota > Metazoa > Arthropoda > Insecta > Lepidoptera > Geometridae > Peribatodes > Peribatodes rhomboidaria. The sequence goes on from OU452168.1 coordinate 8,302,742, forward strand.
TCATCCTGGCCTCGCACGCCGCCTTTTGAAGCGCACATTCGTGTAGGAAAGTGTGTCCAGTGTTGGAACAGACCGGCTCCCTTTCAGCGTCGGCGCAAGGGTTGGCGCACGCGCATGTTCCGCGCGCACACCACGTGCCGGCTGGACATTGCACGCTGAGACACGATTCTGGGAAGGAAGGTAGTTTTATTGACGTTACGTCTTAAAATCGATGAACGCAAGCTGCACGCACGAATAAGTATGACTAATTGTTCCCTTACGCTCGGTCGATCGGAGCGAGAGCGCGAGCGTAAGGCACGATCGGCTTGAACGTCCGGCTTGCGCCGCATCTATCTCTCTTCCACTCGATTGGCCTGTGCGTCCGAGGAGAAGATTTCATCAATGTTTTGTTATGACGTCCGTAAACTTACTGGATACTTACTGGTTGACTTAACAGGCAACTATTTTTTTTTTTTAAAGAAATGAGGTTCGAGTTCAAATGCACAAGGAAACAGTCAACGGTCAAGGATTTTTTTGTAAGGAAGCTATAAAATGCCTGCAAAGAAGCGATAGCCTAGTTGAAGAAGGCCTACCTCCCAAGCTCTGGCTTGAGGTTCAAACCTAGCGGGTTCAAACCCAGCCGACGGCACGCACCAATTTGCTCATTGTGTGAACATACGAGTATGTACGTATTGTCATCTGCTACATGACTGGAGCCCGATGTATGGTGACAGGCTACTGAATATCGTCCGGCGAAAGGCGGGAAAGGGGAAAAGGCGTGACAATATGTTATGCTATAAAATACCGGTAATTTAATACCCACCACACTATCCCAAACTTATCTACGAATGTGTACAATCTACTTGAAAACTATTCTCGTCTTGTCAGACTAAACGTGTTTGCTTCTTGTGGTTTCTTCGTCTTGCTCTTCTTCTTCTTCTTTCTCTAAGTGTTTTGCGTAAAATGGTGACTGCACACATTTTACCTATAACTGACTTGAACATTACCGACTCTTTTGGGATACAGCTAAGAATTATGTGGTTATCCAAACTCAAAATTATGTACGTACAGTTTGGTGCAAAAAAAAAGTTATTGTAAAGGTTTAAATAATGTTTACCACAAGAACCCATGTGCTTGATATGGAGTCTCCTCTTCTCTCGACAAGCTACGTCGCGTAGAGAGCAAACACTGCTATAAGTCTTGTTATCGTTCCCACAAACCTCTTCCGTTTCCTGTACAACAAAAACAGCGGGTAGTTACATAATTGTGACTGCCTCGGTGGCTCAGTTGGTAGTGAACCTGCCTTCTGAGCTTGGGGGCGTGGGATCGATTCCCACCTAGGGCAAACATTATTCAATTCAATTCAATTTATTTAATTCAGAATTCCAAGTCCATATAAGTACATAAAGTTACATTACAAAAAAATAAAATAATACAATTGCGTTTGGATTATGTGATGAACATTTGTGGTTGTTCTATGTCTGGGTGTTAATATGTATTTAAGTATATCTTTAATATATATATATGTTTGTATATCAGTCTCTGACAGCTATAGTTACAAGCTTTGCTCAGTTTAGGGGTCAGGTGATCCTGTGTGAAAAATTTCCCAAACTTATTATTAACTACCTGTTACCCGCGACTTCTTTCGCGTTCATTCAGAAAAAAAGTATCCAAAAACCTTCCTCCTACTGTAACTAATTATCAAATTTCATCAAGATCTGTTCAGCCATTTAGCAGTGAAAAGCCTACAAACAGACAGAGACACAGACAGTGTTACATTCGATGTTATAATATTAGTAAGTATGGATTATTCTAGAGAGCCTCAAACAACATACAGGCGTAAGAAAATCACTGACAAACTTACGGTGCCTTCTTCGCAGTGCTTCGGGCAAACGCAACTGGCTTCAGAAACGCCGTCACTTTCGCAAACCGCGTAGTATTCGCACTTCTTGTTTTCGCATCCGTCTGCAAGAAAAAAAAACAAAGCCTTGTAAACATTTCAGTTTTTGACGTGGCGCTTGCTTAGGTTTCCTTGGGCGTCCTCACAAGGCTAGCGCATAACAATCAACTCTAATGTTCATTTGTACTGTATTGAAGAATTGTCTAAGTCCTTGCTTGACTAGCACAAGGTTAAGATTCTGTGGTGGCCTATGGTTGGAGCCTTTAACCGACTTAAGAAAATGAGGAGGTTCTCAATTCGTTGGAATCTTTTTTTTTATGTATGTTCACCGATTACTTAAAACGCCTGAACCGATTTGGAAAATGTTTTTTTTTTGTTTTGTTTAATACATATAGCTCCCCAGATGGTCCCAGAATTTAAATTGTATCGAACTCGATCGAGTAATTTAAAAAAAAAACCTAACAATTGTTTACAAAATCCAAAAAGGATTCCATCCAAACCGGAAGTCGGTTTTTAAATGTAATATTAGTGACAAGTGCCAATTAAGGCCCTGCGCGGTCGTACATTATCAGTAGTGAACTCACTGCAAGGGCCGATGTAGAGCACGTCGACCGCGCGGCGGTGGCGGCACGCCTCCAGCTGCAGCTTGCAGCGGTTCCCGTAGGAGATGCCGTCGGAGCCGCAGACGGGCGCGAACTCGTTGGAGCAGCGCGGGCAGCGACACACGCCGCGCGCGCCCAGCGACACGCACTCGCCGCCGTGCGGACACACGCGCTCCGAGCACACGCCCGCTGACCCTGCAATGCACACGGTCTTTTTATCCCGCCGCCACCGTGAATATACACGCGCTCCGAGCACACGCCCTCTGACAACACACACACAAACAGCTCTTATCAAAGTCAAAGTTATTGATTCGCCTAGAATGTGGATATTGACAGAGTGAGAGTTAGCAAGCGAAGGTTAGAAGACAAACATGTCTGGAGACTTCCACTTCCGCCAAGTAGGCACTAGTATTTATAGATATTACCTAGTTGTAAGCCAAAATTTGTGAGACTGTAGTTTATTTATTAATTTATTAGAGAAAAAATAATGCCCCTCAGTTTCTTGCCTGTTCTTGTGAGTAGAGGCTCTTTATCCGAACAAGGCATTCGAGTCTATTTAAATAACTTTGACGTTCATAAGTGTATCTTTGATACCTAAATTTAATAAAAACATTTTGACTTTGACGGGTATCTGCTTCAGCTTTAGCAAAAATGCTTTCGTATGTCCGGCGTCTGTTCGGCTGTCTTCTGCAGGTCGCCTTTCTGAACCGATCCTCTTGAAATTTTGTGAACAGGTTCGATAATTATATAGAATCGCCGGCAACGTGGTCATCAGCTCACAAAGTCACTAGTTAGGGGTTTCGAGTTTTGTCACCACACGCCCCCGCGTGCAACACCTGCAGCTCGCGGCCCAGCAGGCAGGCGGCGCGGTGCAACTAACACTTGCGATCAGAACAGCAATACTCAGTCTCCGATCTCCAATGACGAATATCCAGGAGCTAGGTCTATAGTTACTGCAAGAGGTAGATATAGTTACCGCAAACCCCCGCATGCAGCACCCGGTGCTCGCGGCCCAGCAGGCAGGCGGCGCGGCGTAGCTCGCACTCGCTGTCGTGCGTGTGTGTGACAAACCAATGTAGCAGTACTCAGCCTTCAATCTCTACCTACCTTCATCAAAATGTAGAGTATAGTTACCGCACGCCCTCAAACAGGCCCAGCAGGAAGGCAGCGCGGCGCTGTTAGCACTTGCGATTGATGCAGCAACACTCAGTCTCTGATCTTCAATCACGGTCATTCAGGAGTTAGGTGTATAGTTACCGCAAGCCCCCGCGTGCAGCACCCGGTGCTCGCGGCCCAGCAGGCAGGTGGCTCGGCGCAGCTAACACTTGCGACCGACGCAGCAACACTCAGTCTCCGATCTCCAATCACGGTCATCTAGGAGCTAGTATATAATTACCGCAAGCCCCCGCGTCCAACACCTGCAGCTCGCAGCCCAGCAGTCAGGCGGCGCGGCGCAACTAACACTTGCGATCAATACAGCAATACTCAGTCTCCGATCTCCAATGACGGTCATCCAGGAGCTAGGTCTATAGTTACTGCAAGAGATAGATATAGTTACCGCAAGCCCCCGCGTGTAACACCTGCAGCTCGCAGCCCAGCAGTCAGGCGGCGCGGCGCAGCTAACAGTTGCGATCAATACAGCAATACTCAGCCTCCTATCTCCAATGACGGTCATCCAGGAGCTAGGTCTATAGTTTCTGCAAGAGATAGATATAGTTACCGCAAGCCCCCGCGTGTAACACCTGCAGCTCGCAGCCCAGCAGTCAGGCGGCGCGGCGCAGCTAACACTTGCGATCAATACAGCAATACTCAGCCTCCTATCTCCAATGACGGTCATCTAGGAGCTAGGTCTATAGTTTCTGCAAGAGATAGATATAGTTACCGCAAGCCCCCGCGTGTAACACCTGCAGCTCGCAGCCCAGCAGTCAGGCGGCGCGGCGCAGCTAACACTTGCGATCAATACAGCAATACTCAGTCTCCGATCTCCAATGACGGTCATCCAGGAGCTAGGTCTATAGTTACTGCAAGAGATAGATATAGTTACCGCAAGCCCCCGCGTGTAACACCTGCAGCTCGCAGCCCAGCAGTCAGGCGGCGCGGCGCAGCTAACACTTGCGATCAATACAGCAATACTCAGCCTCCTATCTCCAATGACGGTCATCCAGGAGCTAGGTCTATAGTTACTGCAAGAGATAGATATAGTTACCGCAAGCCCCCGCGTGTAACACCTGCAGCTCGCGGCCCAGCAGGCAGGCGGCGCGGCGTAGCTCGCACTCGCTGTCGTGCGTGTGTGTGACAAACCAATGTAGCAGTACTCTGCCTTCAATCTCTACCTACCTTCATCAAAATGTAGAGTATAGTTACCGCACGCCCTCAAACAGGCCCAGCAGGAAGGCAGCGCGGCGCTGTTAGCACTTGCGATTGATGCAGCAACACTCAGTCTCCGATCTCCAATCACGGTCATCAAGGAGCTAGGTGTATAGTTACCGCAAGCCCCCGCGTGTAACACCTGCAGCTCACAGTCCAGCAGTCAGGCGGTGCGGCGCAACTAACACTTGCGATCGATGCAGCAACACTACACTGTCACGGTCATCAAGGAGCTATGTGTATAGTTACCACAAGCCCCCGCGTGCAGCACCCGGTGCTCGCGGCCCAGCAGGCAGGCGGCGCGGCGCAGCTATCACTTGCGATCGATGCAGCAACACTACACTGTCACGGTCATCAAGGAGCTATGTGTATAGTTACCGCAAGCCCCCGCGTGCAGCACCCGGTGCTCGCGGCCCAGCAGGCAGGCGGCGCGGCGCAACTAACACTTGCGATCGATGCAGCAACACTACACTGTCACGGTCATCAAGGAGCTATGTGTATAGTTACCGCAAGCCCCCGCGTGTAACACCTGCAGCTCACAGTCCAGCAGTCAGGCGGTGCGGCGCAGCTATCACTTGCGATCGATGCAGCAACACTACACTGTCACGGTCATCCAGGAACTAGGTGTATAGTTACCGCAAGCCCCCGCGTGTAACACCTGCAGCTCACAGTCCAGCAGTCAGGCGGTGCGGCGCAACTAACACTTGCGATCGATGCAGCAACACTACACTGTCACGGTCATCAAGGAGCTATGTGTATAGTTACCGCAAGCCCCCGCGTGCAGCACCCGGTGCTCGCGGCCCAGCAGGCAGGCGGCGCGGCGCAGCTCGCACTCGCTGTCGTGCGTGCGCGCGTCGGAGCCGCAGACGGGCCGCAGCACGGGCTCGCAGGCGGGCGGGCACGCGCACACGGCGCCGCCGCCCTCCACGCGGCACTCCGCGCCGTGACGGCACTCCACCTCCGCGCACGGGTTCACGCCTGCGCACACGCATCCTGACACACTTTCAACTACCCTACAGATAAATCGAGACGAGAAGCGATGATAGCCTAGTTGGAGAAGGCCAGAGGGAGCGGGGTCAAACCCAGCCGACGGCACGCACCAATTTCTTCGTTGTGTGAACATATGTGCGTATTGTATGTCATCTGCTACATGACTGGAGCCCGGCGTATGGCGCCAGGCTCACCCCCTGTCACATTTGGGACTGAATATCGTCCGGTGAAGTGTGGGTGTCGTATAACACCTCTGCCAGCCCCCTCGGTGACGATATGTTATGTTATTACAAATACCCTGATTTTCATAACTCGATATTTATAAGTCAGGTTAAATGTCCTCAAATAAATAACTAATGGATATTAGCGTTCTATTCAACCCATAATATATTATGTAACTTGTAATACAAAACCGCACCAGCTCGCGCCCAATTTTTGTCTGACAGGTTACATGTAAACGCTCTAGCCCTGGTGAGCCTCTGAGTCAGAGGCTCTGACTTGTCACCCAAGCTACATCAGCTCATCACTCGTCTGTAAATACCCCTCGTGGTCACCAGCAGGCCTAACAAGCGCGACGAAATTTTTGCATCAAATTTTGTCGTGTAAGAACGTGACAATGTTGAATGTGTGAACGTTCATGGTGTCCGCGATGGTGCCCGTGAGACTGGTGGTGACGTAGTGAGCTCTGTGTGCTGGGATATTCCTGACACACAGGAAGATTCTGGTGAGGAAGAGCTCCAGAGTGCGCCGGCGCAAAACACTACTCTACGCGCCCCCACCCTCGTACCCGAGCAACTGTCATCACGTGCGCGCCGCGCGGCGGCCCGCAGTGCTATGCGAGACGCAGCCGCGCGCGCGCACTCGCCCTGATGAAGACCGCCGAATGCGGTTGAAACTATAGTCGGAATAATCGACTGAATCGTACGTGAGTAATTTCCCGTGTTTTAAATCATAATGTGACAAGACTAGGTGTAAATATACGTCGGTCTCGATAAACAGAGTCGACAAAATTATGACGCGACGTGCATGAGTCATGCAGAATGACAGGCTTGCTGACCGTGCAAGAAAGACTCTGTGCAACACATACCAGTGCTGCACTGTCCTTTGAATATGATTTTCAACTGTTTCCTGGCTCGGCAGGACTCCCTATGCATCTGGCACTCGTTGGAGTAGGTCTTCCCGTCGGACGCGCAGACTGGAGAAAACTCGAGCGGGCAGGGCTCGGCGCAGCGACAGGAGGGGGAGCGGCGCTCGTCCAGCTGACACACTTCTGGGTCGGGGCAGGTGACGCCGGCGCAAGGATCTGGAGAAAAGATGTTGGTCTTCTGGAAGACTCCTACTTTCACGCTTTAGTGTTATCTAAATGTAGGTTGATATACCTAGTTGTATAGTGAAAATTTGGTCTAAGTAAATGCCATGAAATCCTATGACCTAATCATTAGGACATGGGGATTTCAACGGGAAATTTTAGGACCTAATTTTTCTTTTTATAGATATCGGATTATTCCAGTGATGTTGTCTCCCGCACGTGGAGTAAGCTTCAGAACTCACTACTTTCTCTGTAGAAATTACCTAAATGAGAAAATGAATCTCCAATTTTAATTTCGGGACCTCTACTTACTTTGGCCCTTTCCTGAGCGCAATAATTGTCTGTAAACTTACCACATTTGCCGTAGTACTTAAAAGTTATGTTAGTGTTGGCCTCGCAAGCAGCTCGTCGCATCTCACACTCGCCGGGGTAGTCGTGAGCGTCGCTGGCGCAGAGTGGACGAGAGCCCTCGTGGTCTCCGTAGCTGGGGCAGGACTCAGGACACTCGCAGTTGTACGACCGGCCATCAGGCGTGGGTCGGCAGAGCGCGCCCGAACCGCAAGTCACACCCGTGCAAGGGTTCGGTGCGTCTGCATTACGGAAAGTTGTAAGTACCCGTCGTGCACGAGTTTACAGACGTTTTCAAGTAGAATACGCTGATGCTGCAAGCTAAGGTAGCAGACTATAAGGAACTCAGGAGTTTGACAGTAAAAAAGTGATGGCGCGCCGAAAAACTCCATTTAGTAGTAAGTGTAAAATGGTAGAAAAATTATTGCTGTGCCCTATACCTACTGGAATGACCTATCATTCTATTAATCGTGGACTGGTGGATTTCATTTCCAAACAAGCTTGACCCATCAAAAAATATATCACAGAACTTACCACTTGGAAATAAATAGCAGCATTGAGCAGTCACCATCAACAGTGACAGCAACCCTGCTCTTGCTACCATTGTCCGGCAATGTTGCCGCTGGCCCTTCCCACCATCACACATCGTCTGCTTTCATTGTACATAGGGCTACAACACACAACAGAAACGAATCATGCAGGGAACGGAAAAAAAGAAAAAGATACCAACAAATGATAACAGTATCTACGTACCAAGTAAGTATATTAGTTATACTAGGATTGAGGAAACAACCATAGTAAGCGCTCAGCGCAAAGAATTTTAATGTTGTCTACGAAACAGCTGCTACACATCTAGGTACTTACATCATTTTTCCATAATAGTGTATAGCAATCCTTAAGTCAGAAATGTAATTACAGTCGCAATGAAAAAAGTTTAACGACGCGACATGTAACACAGTAGGCATACCTACATAGGTAGTCTAGGTTTTCACAACCCCGATCAATAAGGCCAATCAAGGATCAATTAGGGCACACCAAACGCTTTTAACTGACTCAGTAACAACGTTCGCTGACTTACCAATTTGATTTCGCTTTCCAACACTAGACGAATTAAGAAAAAGCCGAGGCTATTGAAGCAGCTGCGACAGACATTGTTTGTGACCACCAGTGATTGGCTTACGTGTATCCACCCCAAAAGCCGGGGTCGACTGAAACAGGCCGTGTCATAATCGGAGAATCACGCATGCGCGGTAAACCATATTTCCGTGAAACCACCTAAAACTATGCATCCATGCTGAAACTCTAGCTATTTCAAGTTTACTGACGACAACTTATTTTATATTATTTTATTGTTTGAAATTATTTTTTATAAGTTTTGTATTTTAATTGTAATTTGATTTTTGGCCATTTATTTGCTATAATTTTTTTTTTTTGTTTGACTTTTTTTCCATCGTTATGTATTTTAATTTGATTTACTTTTGAACCAATGAATTGTATAATTCGAATACTTATTTATTATTATTAATAAATAATTAATAATAATAAATAATAATATTATTGCTTTAGGTAAAATGATTTTTATCCTACTTATAAGCGCGAAAGTTTCTAAGAATGGATGGATGGATGGATGGATGGATGTTCGTTACTCTTTCACGCCAGAACAGCTAAACAGATCTGGATGAAATTTGGCACTGAGATAGATTATAGTCTAGAATAGCACATAGGATACTTTATAACCGCGGGTGAAACCGCAGCTAGTGTATTTATATTTTTAGTCATTAGCTTGTCACACGCCTTGGCGTTGCTGTGTGTTAAGTAATTGTCAATAAATGAAATGAAATTGTTATATTTTAGGGTACATTGCTGCGGCTAGACTCAAAATCTACTTACCTATATCAGTGTCAGTACCTATTTGCATAGAGGTATTAGAGGCTGTGCTGTATTAATGTGTGAATTAAATTAACTCATGTTCCTATCACACTAACTAGTGGACCTGAAAGGCCAAGGATTTAAAAAATACAGGCTGAAAGACTGATTAATGAAGTCAATAGTTTACCCGCGATCTCGTGAAATACTCGTAATTAAATTTCATCAAGATCCTTTCAGCTTCAGCAGTTTAGCCGTGAAAAGCCTACAAAAAGACAGACAGTTACATTCGATTTTATAATATTAGTAAAGTATGGATTACTACACTGTTTTGTTTCAATACCTATAGAGTTAGTACCTACCTACATTTTGCTCGTGTGTTAATTTCAGGCTACCTGGACAAGTCTGTAGGAAATGATGATAGATTACATCTGTGTAATGTGTCGATTCACCAGTCCTATTGGTCAAAAAGTCTTTACCATTAAACAGGTATTTTAGCGAGCGCTCGCGACAAGTCTGGTACGGGCTTTACATTTTAAAAAACAAAACAAAATAAAAATTATATAAATATCTATGAACTGGATAATCCAGATAATCAATTTTTACGGCCACTCAGTACTCACACGAATAAGCGCGGTTCGACTACAGAAAGGTCGTCAGTTCTAAACAGTAGTCATAATGGGGTCCCAAATAGTACTAGAGAAAATAAACAATGAGAAAACTTTAATATGTTATTTTATTATAATGGTATGTACCATTTAAGATGCTTTCGCTCACATTACATCCCCTTTCATGTAACAGAGAATACAATTTACATTTACATAATGTATAAAAATAGGACTGTCCGAGCCCCACCAGGACTCTAAAAATGCACATAGAATGAGAAAACATTACACAAATCAAACATTCAATTACACTGCTAAAATGCAATGACAAAGAATAATGTGCCCTCTTCATCAAGCTTTACAATACAATTTCCAGTAAATTGCACATGATTTAATAATATATGCAATACTAACGATTCCTAATTTTGTACATTTACTACCCACTATTTATATCACTTGTTTTAAAATTAAATACATTCAACGTGATGATGAGGCAGATATCAGAAAGTTACAAAACTATAATTAGGTAAAATCAAATCGATAAAACGAGCAGCTAATTTAAACATAAACATATAAAAATTAAAATGGTATTTCATTCTGTACATCGACCGCAAACAATCGGTGAAATTCGGCAATAAATAAATTCACTATAGTCTCACTTAAAATAGGAAGTCACTAGTCTCAAAATCGATGCGATTCGCTTATCACATAGATAAAAACAGCACTATGTCTCTTACACTTTACACTGTCTGAGACCAGCGGCGTCTCGGAAACGTAACTCTACAGATTATTTACAACAACTACCTAATATTTACAGGAAGCGGCGAGCGCGGGCGGTCGGGGCCGCGGTTCCCGCCATGGGCTACGTGGCTACGTCACTTGCAACGTTTTTGAAAAGCGTTGGAAATGCAGGAGATGTGGGCCGACGTGGGCCTATGTAGGCGGCGCGCGGCGGTCGTAGTCGCGGCGGTAGACCTCGCGCTCGTAGTCCCCCCTCTCCTCATATTGGTAGTCGGGCGGCGGCTGGCCGTACCCGCGCCAGCCCTCGGGGTAGCGCCCCGGCGGGAACATGATCCCGCTCACCATAGCCGCGCTCTCGTAGTACTGCCCGTACGGATTCGCCGCCATGGCTCCTCCGAACCCGCTGCCGTACCTACTGATAATTGTTTAATTAGTCAAGTTATTAACAATGTGGTGTCGGAAATTTGTAAGTTAACTAATCGTTCAAAAAGCCTTAGATAGGAAACCATTCAATGAATCAAATCGTCCAATCGGTTTATACTATTTCACGAAACATTGATCATTATCCAAATCATAGCGTGTGTGGGTAACTCACCTCCTCTTGTCGTGCGGGCGTGGGTTGCGGTCGCCGCGGTAGGTGCGCGGGCCGGGGTAGGCCGGCGTCCAGGGAGGGTGCGTGGCCAAGTCTGTGTGGGGGTGCGCGTGCGGCATGCCGTAGGACGGGCGCGAGCGCGGCGTGCCCAGCCCGCCGCTGTCCCGCCTCGTCCGCGACCGCTCTCTGTCCCTGTCATCTCCCCTCCTGTCCCGATCCCGCTCGTCCCCTCTTCTGTCTCGCTCTCGCTCCCGGTCCCTGTCGCGGTCCCGCTCCCGCTCGCGATCCGACCGGCTCCGCTCTCTGTACATCAAATCGTCCCGCTTCACGCTCCCTTCCCTATCCTTGCGATCCTTGTGCTTGTGTTTATGTCTGCAGGGATGGAACAAGCGGTATGGTGGTGAACAGACTAAGGGGGGTTAGCTATATGATCGAGGCAGATGATGAAGCATGAAACGGAAACTAAGTAGGAAAATTCCTTGTTAGTTATGGCCACGTGAGAAGTAGGAATGCCATAGAGATTTCATGAATTCCCTATAGATACCAATGTAAGGTTTCTATTAAGCAAAAAAGCGCATTTTCTGGACTGATACTCGATTTGTTTTTGTTGGAATTGTTTTAATAAAAAAAAAAATTAAAAGTTTTAAGCATGGTAGCATGGCATCTATAGGGGATTTTGTAGAATGAATACAGCTCAAGATATGATTGTAAAGGGTCATCCAAAACTCACCTGTCGTGACGTTTGCTATCACCAGGATCGGGATCGCATTCTCCTTCCTCTAATTTCCGCTTTACGCCCGATGTATGAGGAGTTTTATCATTTTTCTCCGATTTTTCTGTTTTTGGTTTCTTTTCCTTCTTAGCTTCTTTAGCGTTGTCGTGCTTTGAGTCCTTTTTATTTTGCACGTGATTGTTTGCATTGTGATTGTTTTTATTATTTGCCTGATGAAACAAAACATAATTAGAGTAAATTCAACACAAAATATATGTCATTTAAAATTGATACAAATCGAATGCTACCTTTAAATTCTCTTTGTGCTTCCTCGTTTTCTTTGTTGAATCACTTTTCTTTAGTCCAAACTTGTACAGTCTGTACAGCTGCTTGGCGTCGAAATTTGTAAATTTGGACACAAAATACCAGAGATTACTTCTCCATTCCGCCTTTTTGTCGTTGTCCGGATATGCCTCCAAGCAGATGTCTATTTGGCTTCCGATCTGCGCGAGGCAGGACCTCGTCTTCGCCACTTGCTCAGTCTCCGTGAGCGTTTGATCAGGGTTATCGAGTGCTCTTAGAGCTTTCTTGACTGGCCTCATCTTTTCTTTACACTAATAGAATAAAAATCAATACATTATTATACTATATTATGACTGCCTTGGTGGCTCAGTTGGTAGTGAACCTGCCTTCTGAGCTTGGGGGCGTGGGTTCGATTCCCACCTAGGGCAAACATTTATGTGGTTCTTCTGATTAGTAAGAAATGGATACCGCACATTTTGACATCGGTTTTTGCAAGTTTAATCCTCTTTGGCAGTTAGAAAATCCATTCTTAACCGAATCTACCTGATCAGGTTCATAGACCAAACAGTTATTTCATGATTTGCCAGTTATTCAACTCAATGAGATTTATGGATTTACAAATAAAAAGGCAGAAACACTTACCTCTTCAAATACTGTAGGATCGAGGTCTCCTAAGACTTCCAAGGCTCTCGGCTCGTTGTTGGCCGTGAAATGCATTGGACCGGCCGGCTTCTTCCGACCTTTCGCCTTTCCACGATCTTTACCGTCTTTTCTTGTTCTCTTTTTATCTCTCTCTTTCCTATCATTTGAGGTTTCGTCGTGTGTTGATATTTCTTCTAGTTTTGTTTTACCCTAAAATCAAAACAAATTATTTTAGTAAAGGAGATATCACTTAAACGGACATTTAGACGGTTAACTTGAATAGCTGGTTCATTTTTCTTTCATTTCAAATTCATATGGCTTAGCTGGAATGACATAGAAATGACCATTCATAGTAATATATTCCTTCAATATGGCATCAAACTATGTTGTGCGCCAAACCTGAATGAATGCTATATCTGGTGTTCAGACATTTCATTCTTAGTTCATTTGAAGCGCAAGCCTAGTAACTATTATCTAATCTATAACGCGAGTGAGAGATGCGTGCCAAAATACAACATCGTTAGATATTTTTACTAATGAATGAATTTCGCATTTTTGTTTTATTTTGTGTTCAGATATTTCACTTTGAGTAAAGGTGCCGAATGAAACACAAAAATCAATGAAAAATGAAGTGTCTTAAAATTTTAGACAGACTAAAGTTTCAGATATGAAATATTTTTTTAATAGAGATGTATCCTAACCTTATCATTCTTATCATTTTTCGCAGTCTTATTTTTCTTATCATCTCCAGAGCTGATATCATCCTCGACGATATCTTTTGTGACCGGCTCTTTATTGCCTCGTTTCCCTCGCGCCTTCTTCTGCTTCTGCTTCCCGTTCTTCTGGTCGAGGAGTTTTTTGATCAGTTTCAAGAGGTAGTCTGCGCGGGATTGCAGATGTTTGGCTTGAGGTTTCTTTTCCTCATTTGTGAGGATTTTGTCGCTGATTTCAAAGGACGAGTCCATCTTTATCGCCTCCCAGGAACCCATGCCGTATTGGTATATACCAGCGAGGAGCTTAGAGTCTTCCGCCACTCCCCATTCGACGTCAAAGTTGGCTGGTCTTGTCCTGTAAGAAACAGAGTTTAAAACAAAAGCTATTTTCGCCTTGATGGTGCTGCTACATTAGCGACATGCGACGATAATTCGAGCTATCGCGGCAAGTATAGCCGGTTAGCTCGTCACTCAGCAATGTATCGGGTGAATTATTGCCCACGTCAATTTCGCAGGAAGGCGACTAGTTGACCGCTGATGTAGACAAGAACAACGCCGATAACCGTTAACGATGATTTTAGCGCGACAACGCGACACGATTATCGCGCGCTAATGTAGCTGCACCATAAGAAACTTCTCAATAACTTTGCTGTCGTCATGATGAGCTGATTAAAATAGTACATACACTAGTTACTGGCGGTGTGTTTAGTTTCTGAGATAATATCCATACCTGAAGTCCAACTGCCACTTTAGCCTCTCTTCTTTAGTTTGCGGTAGAAAGACGTCCAGAGGTGCCAACTCATCAAGGCTGGCTGAAAACGTCTTCGCGTTCACAGGCACGCCACCAAGCTTGAATGTTTTCCTAGTATTTTTGCGACCGCCGTCGTTTTGTTCATCTGAAAACATTTAAAAATTATTTAACCTTCCATTCAATTTTGTTGATTAAAACTACTAATATGCGTGAATGTGATCGAAGAACATCACAGTCATCAAATATTCAATAAACCGCTGCTCCTCGCGGTTTCACCCACGGTCTGTAATTTTTTCGGCATGAAAGATACTCTATGTCTTTTTCTGTATCGCTGACAATTTTTTTGCAAAATTTCATGATGATCAGTTACAAATTTAGGCATGAAAGCGTAACAAACGAACAAACTCACTTTCGCATTTATATTACTAGTTATCATGTTTGGAATAGGTGATTACCATATCCAAACATGATAACTAGAAGAATCAAGTGTAACATACTTGCTGGTTCTGAGGTGTCCAAGAGAACAGCCCGGCATCTTTCTTCTAAGATCTCGCCGAGTTTCTTGAGTTCAGCTAGAGGCTTCTCTTGGAGTTCTGCATCACACGCTATACTATCTAAATGCTTCAACGGCGCCGAAAACTTCTTGTAACTCTTGACGAACCTTCGAATCTGTAAACAATAATTTAGATTTTTGAATTCACTGACTTATCACTCACTCCAGGGTCAAGGTCCTTTGTTTGTTATCTAAAGTACACATGTACTTAAATAAATAAGTCAGTATCTGTCAATTCTGTTGATAAGAATCTTCAATGCATTATCCATTATTACTATAACAAAATTATGTAATGTCATTCTTCAAAAATTAAAACCACATTACTCCAAGACTGAGGCCAAAGTTTGCTACAATATTATGCCTCGATGACTCAGTTGGTAGTCAACCTGTTTTCTGAGCTTGGGGGTGTGGGTTCGATTCCCACCTAGGGCAAACATTCATGTGATGAATATTTATGTTTAGTCTATGTCTGGGTGTTGATATGTATTTAGGTATGTTTTTAAAAATATATAACTATGTATGTGTGCATTATATCAGTCTCTGACAGCCATGGTACAAGCCTTGCTTAGTTTAGGGTCAGGCGGCTGTGCGAGAAAATGTCCCGAATTTATTTATTTATTACTTAAAGCTCAACTAACAAATAAGTTTTAAATTAAATATTTTATCTCTTCTAAATCAACATTTTTCTCTCTTAATTTTCTAATTTTTTCTATCTTTACGTATTATAGAAATTTAGTTAGATATTCTGATTGAACACCGACCTCAGCATCGGTGAAGCCCTTGATCTTCTCGCGGTACGAGACGGGCGGGCGGCCCCGCTTCTTGGGGCGGTCGTCGTCAGCGCTCGCGTCCCCCTCGGAGTAGTCGCTGTCCGCCTCTCCATCACCCTCCGCGCCGTCGCCGTCGCCGTCACCGCCCGACCGACCGCGCCGCTTGCGCCCGCCCTCTGTCCCGTCAACAGTCACAATTGAAAATGAGTACGGATAGACAAAAATAAAAAAGCAACCAAAAAAATAAAACAGATCTGATAAAAAAAAATCAAGAACCCGACTGCACTGCACTGCACTTCTATAAGGACACTTTATTTTTTTTAAAGATGAATATAATACTCACAGAAACTCCCAATTACATTGTCTGTGAATGATACCTCAACTGTCAAAATCCATCCAGCCGTTTGGAAGATACCAGGTAATACAGAAATTTACAAACATACATACAAGATCGAGCGAAAAACAGAACCCTCCCTGGAAGTTGGTTAAAAAATAACAACAACATAAATTGTAATACAATAAACCTTGTGCGGCATTAATGAATGCAACTGCCAAAAGACCACTGAGAAGGATGGACACAGAGTTGAAAGGGAGAGTTATGCCCGGGTAAGGTTAATCATAGTCTGTTTATGACAATGATGATAGCATGGACTTTCTTTTGCCTTTTTCAGAACTACGTGACTGGATTGTTTTATTGATCATTTTAAAATTAGAGCCAATTAGAGTGCATAATGAATTCATGAGTCACACTTTATGCGCACACTCTCCATTGCGAGCAGATCGGGCTTCGTACGAACTCCATTTATTATACGCTGTTGGCCCTGATTTTAGGGCCAACTACTGAGAACCACTGCGAAGGCACGCATTATTTTAGAAAAATGGTGTGAGCAAAATAATTGCAAGTGATCAAAGTCCCAGAGACATTTAGAAATATGCATGTCTTGTACATTTAACAAAATAAAGCCAACTCTTCCTAAAAATGTTTAGTTACAATAATGTAATTCACCTTGAATTTTTAAGTGACCATGCAGCCTGTGTACAAGGTTAATGGAAAATGATCGTCAAAGCGTTGATGGGTTCCACAAAAATTAACAAAATAATATTTACAATAAAACATAAATAATCCAGTAATTTCGAATCATCCCGACACCTTTGAAAAGTTCAATAGACTTACTAGCATCAGCATTATTTTGCTGCAAGTTTTTCCGTCGCGGTGGCAGGTACAAATCCTCCATTTCTTTATTCTTTTCCTGCTCTTCAATGTTTTTCCGAACATTTTCCGGAATAATTTGTTCCTAAAACGACAAATTAGTTTAGTAAAAGATTTAATTAGTTTTTTCATAAACTATTCGGAAAATTCGTATAAATATAAAAAGAATTAGTAATATTTTCCATCTGGGATTGTTGAGGATGTAACACACATAGATAACAAAACTAAAATTAAATATTTCATCTGGGTCTGGGCCCAGATTAGATATTTAATTTAACCATTAACCATCTGCCTGCCCGGAATCTAACCCAGGACAACCTGATACCACCTACAGACTCACGTCGAGAATTGTCGTCCAGACTGATACTTAGAAAAACTCTGTCACATTCACACTTCTTGGGTGTTACGGGGTGTCTCGCCAAGAATTTAGGCTTGAGGAAATTGCACTACCATAGAGACACACCGGCTGCCAAGTGTCATACAAGTCGTCTTAAAAGTTGGAAAAATTCCTACCCAGTCCTTGATGTCTTCATGTGAGTTTTCTTTCTTAACTTCCATGACAGCCTTTTCTTCGTCGAAGGCAAAGCTGGCCACTTTGAAGGCAGACAGGAGTTCGTCTCCTGCCATAGTAGGCCCTTCGTCCCGTGTCTCAGCTCTTTGGAGGATTTCATCAATATCACACTGAAATAATTACAACACTTTATGGCAAACATTTTATTATGCATTAAACTTGTAGAAGCTTGGAAGTTATTGTGTTGCTTGATTTTTTTGGAAATTTATTGCCTCAATCAAAAAGGCCAAACATCTGATCTGTGACTAATCCGCTTTCATTGATGATCACCTTTGCTTAGTAAAGATTTTAAGACCTTTAATGTAAATGGGTTGGGGGTTTAGGATAAGACTATAATAAAAACAAATACTTACGACAGGTTCCTCATCATTCTCATCGTCATCTTTGAACAACTCCTCGGCACCAAACTTCAAGATGGCGTTCAGATCTTCCTTGTTGAAAGGATTGTTAGCCGTGGTGCCGGAAGTGCCGTCTCGTTTGTTCAGTACGGTCCTCCCCGTGGTGTCCATGCGTTGGATCACGAGGTGGTCCAAAACCATCTTCCGTTTGGCCCTTTCCACAATATCCTCCTCAACCGACCTGGCAGTAACCAATCTATAAATGTTGACCTGTGAATTCACTGCACTGTTATTGCTCATAAATAAAGTCACATTCATTATAGTTTAGATTTCTTTAAGAGTCCCTTCAAGCTAGTTTAACCTCGCTCGATATTTGAAGTAATAAGGTGCCAGACGAATAAAGTTAGACATTGACAGGTGATCGAATGAACGAATTCAAGTAATATTTTACCTGATTTTTCTGTCCGATTCGATGTGCCCGAGCCTGCGCTTGCAGGTCGTTTTGCGGGTTCCAATCAGAGTCGAAGATTATCACAGTATCAGCGGTCGCCAGATTGATTCCCAAACCTCCTGCTCTAGTAGACAGCAAGAAGCAGAAGTCGGTAGATCCATCCGCATTGAAGTGGTCTAAGGCCTGTTTCCTTATCTCACCCTTTATGCTACCGTCCAGACGTTGAAACGGGAAGTGTCGCCTTTGTAGGTACTCGGCCAGGATATCCAACATTCTAACCATTTGAGAAAATATGAGAACTCTGTGGCCAGTCTCTTTTAGCCTGCACAATAGTTTGTCCAAAAGAAGGAGTTTGCCAGATCCTCTTAGTAATTTCTGAAACAAATAAAAGCTTTATAAACCTAGGTGTTCAAGGGGTGTAGGTTTTTTTTCACAAACAAGATTTTTTTTACTAAATCTCACAACATTCAGTTTTACACCAAAGAAACCAAGAAAATTAAAGTATTAATTAGATAGAAAATTATTTACCTCAACAGCATCTGTTGTAGCCAACGACGCTCTGGATTCAAAATCCTCTGGTTTCGTCAACAGCGCATGATTGCAGCATTTCTTCAGTTCAATGACAATATTTATAAACGTGTTAATGGATCCTTTTACGCCTTTCCGCAGAGCGCTATAGTTCTTCGTGAGGATCCACTTGTAGTATTGCTTTTGTATAGACGTCATTTCTACCCTCAAAATTTGTTCTACTTTGGCGGGTAGAGACTTTTCCACGTCTTTTTTCTGCCTCCTCAGTATAAAAGGTTCCAACTGCTTGTGTAACTTTTCGTATCCCTTTGTTGCTGCATCTTCGTGGTCTTTCTCAAATTCCTCCCACGTCTCGAATCTAAAAAAAAAAACAAGAAATTAATTGATTTTTAAAATTTGATGCAATTTTATGACCCTTTTTCGATTTCTTTGCAGGGTAATATTGCCAAGTGCAGGCAGGTTCATTTGAGACTTAGTTTCCATTTAGCATTATAAAAACATCAGTTAATTTGTGAAAAAAAAGTTTACGAAAATTTCCACATCGTTTTTGTAGTGTGTTGTGGTGTTGTACTTACTTGTAAGGCATTATGAAATGCAAGAGCGCCCATAGTTCCTTCAGTGAGTTTTGTAAAGGAGTCCCAGTGACGAGCAATCTATGATTGGTTTCAAACTCTTTTAGAGCTTTGTATAACAAAGAGTCGTCGTTTTTTAACCTGTGCGCCTCATCAACCAGCAAACACGCCCAACTAAACGACCTCAGAAATTGTCTATCCTTCAACAGAATCTCATAGGTAGTCAATATTGCATTGAATTTCAGTCTTTTTGAGCTGGCAAAACTCCATTCGAATTGCCTTAGCTGAAACAAAAGAAAATTCATGTAATCACAATAATTATATGAAATGCAGAACATTTTAGTTTTTTCAATAAAAAACTATAAAAGACATTCTAGCAAAATTTAAAGTTAATTGTATTATAATTCAGGTGTTTTCAGGTTTTTGTTTTGTTTTGGAACTGATATGTTCCTAAAGTAAAGACAGCTTTCACCAAACCCATTTAAAAAAAATACTTACAATGTCCCTACTTGATAAGTCACCTAAGTATGTGACCACATTAATATCTGGAGCCCATTGCTGGAATTCTCTTTGCCACGCAGTCATTGTACTCAAGGGCACTACACACAGGAATGGTCCATACAACTCTTGCGTCTTGAAGAGGTAGTATAAAAAACAAATAGTCTGTAAAGAAAAAAAAATGTTAAAAATAAACTAAATAAATAATCTATAAATATCGAATTTATTTCCAGTTCTAAATATTACCTGAATAGTTTTACCTAAACCCATTTCATCTGCAAGAATAACGGAATTGTCTTTACACCAGGAATGTATTAACCAATTCAACCCGTCCATTTGATAATCTCTAAGTACAAATGTCTGAAACAAAAAATTATATTTCTTTTAATATTAGCCGTAATAATAGTTAAAATTCCCTTACAAATAGTATTTGGTTTGTATCAACAAGACAACGCTGATAAATCGAATATGTTGATTTTGATATTAAAAGTTTTTATTTCCTCACAATAAAAATAGTAGTAAATGGTCGTTCCAATACAATATTATAATCAATTTGATTTCGTATTATAAAACATTTAATATACTAGGATAAAATATTGTAAGAAAGACTTCCAAGACAGAGACTCAAAGCGCCACCTACAACTGGTGCAGAATTTACTAAGTCCACAAGCAAGCAATGTCGTATATGTTGTATTTCCAGCAGAAACTCAGAGATGGCGCTGTTTTAAATAACTTTTTTCGATAATAAAAATAACTAAACAAAAATATCCTAGTCCTGCTACAAAAATGATTTTTTTGCAAATAACTTCAAGTACGTGTTTTTTTATGAAATTTTAAACATCTGCTTTTTATTTTTGGAGTAAACATGTCATGACAAGGTTAAATATAGGTTATCCTATAGAATAGTATTTTTTTTTGCAATAATATTCCTCACAAAATTATCATCATTAACTATGGCAGGTAGAGTACGAGAACATGTACCGTTTAATGACTTGAAATTCTGATTATAATTTGGACTAAATTTACTCATTTATGTTAATTGTAAATGTCGTAATCATAATTATTAGTATTGTACGACAATGATATAATAATATCTGGTAAAAAGACATTACGTGTCCAAGAAAGAAAGGACAAGAATGTTATGAGTGCTCTACAATTACTATGTATCTACTCTGGTCTGACGAATCGAAGTTGACCTTCAAGCCCGCTCGAGTAGCACACAAGATGGCGGCCATTACATGACACGCGAAAACGAAATGCGCCATTTTGTACAACCAACGCACAAACTTTAAAAAATGTTTTATGTCTATTTCCAATCATAACATGGAAAACTATTTGGAAAAAATTAAGAAAACAGCTAAATATATGTATAGAACAGTAATTCTCGATTTGAATCTGTTCACGTTCTAGCTATGAGATTAAAATTTAACTACATTGCGAATAATTACTCTTTTACCTCTACCTACCTTACCTACCACAATATTAATTTATTAAAATAGAACCAGGGTCATGCAACAATATAGAACGATCAAATACACTATCAATATTACCTTACCTATAATACAAATATCTAGGAATAGCTAACTATTGGAGATAACACAAATATTAGCTATTTGAAACCTAGAACGCCAACCTTTGTACAATATATTACGCATAGCAATAGCTAGGATGAATATTGACACCATCACTGCTAACGGAATATGTGACAACCATAGCCAACACGAGTGTTTGCAATATAACTGCTAAAATATCACGCTAGCTGCAATATAAATCACTGAATATGTGTGACAACCACAGCTAACACGAGTGTTTGCAATATAACTGCTATAATATCACTCTTTTTGCAATATAAATCACTGAATATGTATGACGACCATAGCCAACACGACTATTTGCAATATAACTGCTAAAATATCACGTTTCAGCAATATAAATCACTGAATATGTGTGATAACCATTGCTTACACGAGGGTTGGCAATGTAACTGCTATAATATCACCCTTTTGCAATGTAAATCACTGAATATGTATGACGACCATAGCTAACACGACTATTTGCAATATAATTGCTAAAATATCACGCTTTCTGCAATATAAATCACTGAATATGTGTGACAACCATAGCCAACACGACTATTTGCAATAAAACTGCTAAAATATCACGCTTTCTGCAATATAAATCACTGAATATGTGTGACAACCATTGCTAACACGAGTGTTTGCAATTTAACTGCTATAATATCACCCTTTTGCAATATAAATCACTGAATATGTATGACGACCATAGCTAACACGACTATTTGCAATATAACTGCTATAATATCACGCTATCTGCAATATAAATCACTGGATATGTTTGACAACCATAGCTAACACGAGTGTTTGCAATATACCTGCGAAAATATCACCCTATATGCAATATAAACCACTGAATATGTTTGAGGACCATAGCTAACACCATGTTTGCAATGTAACTTATAAAATATAACGCCATCTGCAATATAAATTGCTAAGCATGTGTCACAACCATAACTAACAAAAGTATTTGCAATATAACTGCTAAAGCTTTCACCCTATCTACAATATAAATCACTGAATATGTCTGACAAAAAGCTAACACATGTGTTTGCAATATAACTGCTAAAATTTTCACCCTAGCTGCAATATGAATCACTGAATTTGTGTGACAACTATAGCTTACACAAGTGTTTAACAATATAACTGCTATTTCAACCTTCCCTCATGAATCACTATTAGACTAATGAATATAGCTAAACATTTTATTCTGCACGGTTGCTAAAATATTATGTTAATCATAATATTAATTTTCGTTTATGATCATTAGTAGGACTGAAGAAAATAGTACAAGTTCATGCGCTAACTATGGCGGCTAAAATAACGACCTATCCGTATCACGAATGAGGATAGCTGATAACTGAATCTAACAAGAGTTTTTATAATATGCCAGCTTAATTTGAATATATCTGCAATATAAATTTATGGCTAAAATATTGAGGGAAGTGAAATAAGTTGATAAAAATATGAAACTACTCGCTATATAAATCATAATAATTTGTTAATTAATGGTTGTTAAAATTTGTTAATAATTAAAACCTAACTAGACCAAAAAAAAAGCAATGTTAAAAACATTTGTAAAAACAACAGAATAACCAGTGTAACTATGTTATATCAAAATATGATTAGTGTTTCAATAATAATAATAATAATTCAAATAATAGTTACCTCATCTTTACCCATATATTCCGGCTGTTCTTTGACTTGATGAAACTTTGGTCTTCTCCTTAAAACAGGACAGTGTCTAGAAGGGGTTGTTTTGGCAGCCTCTCTTTGTTTGAAATGTGTTACTTGTTCAGGCCATCTTCTTTCTATTAGAGATGAATCTTCCCAAGTGGCATCAGCATAAGGAAGGGACTCCCATTTGCATAAATACTCATGAGCAGTTCCACCACCCTCTAGTTCTCTCGTCTGTTCAGCTGGCGAAATAATAATAAATTTTTATTATTTTAAATACTTTATGAACTAGATACAATTCATTCACAAAACAGTATTATTACCTATTATCCTTTCCACATAGTTATAAGTTTTGACTAATTCTAGTTGTAGTTCAGATTGACATTCATAATAGTCTATGTCTTCTGGGCCAGCCTGTGATCTCCACCATGATAGCTCTGCTTCTTTTTTTATATAATTTTCCAACTTTTTAAGTCCCTTAACCTTTTGTTCCGTAAGTGACTTTTCAGACTCCCATGTATTATGTATGTGTGACCAGCCTTTCCATTTGATCAGGTACTGAGGTTCAGTCGTTTCTTCATCGGCAGGATTACATCCCTCATTGAGGTCTCCATTTTCCTCTATATAGTAAACTGTAGTCACATTTCCAGTGACTGCATAATGATAAGAAGACATTAGCTAAAATTTAACATTGTATTTGCACCATAATGCAAATTGAAATTAACATGTCAACACAAAAACATAAAAGTAACTTCTAAAAAGTAAACCCAGCTATGCTGGTAATTGACAAGTATTTGATATGATAAGTACCTCCTTTCTTGCCACGCCGAAAACCCAGAACCCTTTCTATGGTCTCACTGTTGTCTTCGGGTTCAGGTTCTGCTTCTGCATCTCCATCACCCTCTACTTCTAAAAGGTCAGAAGAATCAGTTTGTTCATCACTAGCCTCCTTATAACTAACTGTCGCTCCACGCCTTGTGGCTGTTCTAAAAAAAAAAGGTTCACATGTCAACCTGTTCCAGCCCAAAAATTGAAGATTTTAACAGAAAAATCTACAACAATAAATGTAAACTCACCTCCTTCCTTCATCATCAGTGCCTTCTGTACTTTCTTCTTCATCACTTGTATATTTTCTTCTTCTAGTTGGTTTCTTTTTCCTGAGAGGTACGCTTCTTTGGCCTGGTCGTTTTGAAGGTGGGGGTGGGGAACCTTTTAAGTCACTATCGCTATCTGACGAGTTTGAATTCCATGAATCACTAAAAGTGAAAATTCAGATCAGTTTTGAATGCCATAAAAAAAAAAGAAGTCATAATTTTAACGTTCAAAAATGTGTTCCTACCTTCTTTTTCTACTTTTTCTACTTTGCGATCTACCTTTTTCACTTGAGTCACTATCAGCTATTTTCAATCTATCTGGTTCTTTCCTTGATCTTGCAGAGCGTCTGATGCCATAAATATCAGGGTTATCTTCCCAGAGGTCGGGTTTAAGCTTTCGCCGATTATTCCTAGATTTAGATTTGGGTGAATCATCATCTGATGTATTTCTGTCAGTTTGATGATCAGATTTTGACGAGTTTGCATTACTGTGTTTAGGTGATTTTGTGTCATCACTGTGGTTGAAATTCCCTTCCCCAGATTTTGGTGAACCTGATCTGTCAGACCCTGTGCCTGATCCTGAACTCGAGCCGCTTTCGCTAAGAAGAAATACAGGATGCTTAATACAATACAGATTATACAGTAAAAACTATTGAAAAAGTTATTTCTTATTTGTAAAGAACATACCTTTCACTTCCTGAACCAGAGCCGCTGGAGTCGGTCTTCTCACCTTTCTCGCTGGTTGATTCACTTCCAGATTCATTCATAGATCCAGTCTGTAATGAGATTTTATAACTACAATTACATTCATTAATAGAAATAGGTAACTAAGTGCATAATTCTTAGATTTTAATTTATTTAAAATATATGTACTTGATATTTGCAGTATGTCATTAAGTACAAGTTAGTTGGTGCATGGTGTACATAAAGATATAATGGAAGATATCATATTTACATCAATATTTTTCAGATTGGTACAAAAATAAATGGGGTAAAAACGACAATATTAAATTTAATAATGCACATTTTTATTTTTGTATATATTAACAAATATACCTACCTACCTACATATTTTCTAATACAAAATTATTATTTTTTTGCAGAAAATCCAACATTAAATACCACATTGTCAAAAATACCATGTGAGTGTTGTAAATAAAGTAGCACATAATACAATATTCAATTATTACCCCCCTGTTTTTAACTAAAACCAAAGTATTAGGAAATAGAATTATCAAGAAATAAGTTTCTTTGCTATAATTTCTCCTAATAATGACACAATTTTTTAATAATGTAGGAACCAATTGGTTTATTTTACATCAATAGCATATTTTCAATGATAATATGACTAATAAAGTAATAAATGAATATCATAATTACAACAACTTCTGAAGTAGGTATTACTTATACATTTGAAACCATGTTAGCGAAGGATTTGCAGCTAATCTGGAGACAAATGCATTCATATTTGTGCAAAATACAAGTCAGTTCCTGAGATTCTCTGTTAAAATTGTGTAGCAAGGAGCTCCAATATTGATGGTGTACACACTTCTTCGAGTAATTTGTATGCAATAAACTGATAAAAATTTATAGACATAACCTTAAAATTCTATGTTGTTGAACCAAAAATCAGCAAAAATATAAAATCTATCTGTTGCAAAGAAAAACCCTAAAATCCCGAATTGCAACCTTCTTAAATAAATTTTGAGCAGTAGGTATTTTTACACTTTTATTCTAAATACATCAACATAACCTCATAAGTTTGTATTTTCACTTGATGCACTCAGGAATACTAATTTTTGAAGCTAAATTGTGGAAATAGACCCTTTTCCAAGTCCGTTTTCACTATCCGGGATGGGAAGATTACGTAACAAAGAACCGTTGGAAAACATTTCTTTGGAGGTAGAGACACATTTTAATACATAAAAACATTGAAATATATTGTAAACAATCGCAAAAACCCTAAAATCCTGAATTACGTCTCAAATTTTCACTGTATTCCAGGGCCACACCCAAGACTTCTGGAACATTCCATCGATAATAAAAGCAAATTATTTTATAATATACCATCAGAAACACCAAAACAATGCCGAAAAATGCAATATTACACTTACCAGAAGCATTTTGTTGCAAATTATAGGAATACACTTTAACTCAGGAAACTGACGACCAAATTAAATTGAAATTTGATACAACATTGAAAATGTTCTAATCAAAACACTAGTAATTAAATTAATTTGAATATTTTCATGGTATGGGAATAAAATCCAAAAAATAATTTTGCTGCAAAACCTCGTCAAGCGACGCCATTTTGTCGTCGCAGGAATTGGTGACGACGGATATGAAAAAACAATATTTTTGCCACACAAATACAGTAAAAATAATGTAAACAGAACTAAGATTCACAAAAAAAATGAAAATGAAAACTTTAGAGCCGTCAGTTATACTACTCCTGTACTGGAAATGATGCGAGCACCGCGCGCTGCCAGCGAAACTCGAAAGCTACGGCCATATTGCCTGCCCTGCCATCTGCCAGCTGCCCAGCAAAAATGTCTAGTGAGGTGGCACGCCTATAAAACAATATGTATAAATATCTATTAACCAATAAATCTAATATCATTAATAGTTAAAATACTCGTAATATTGCCAAGTATTCTAATAGTAATTTTTGGCGTTGTTTCCATTAGCCATTACAAATAATACGCCGATAGATCCAGATGAATCCAGAATTGATGTTTGTCGGAACAATCAACTACAAAAAACAAACAATAGAAACTTGGATGGGAAGGTAAAAATAAATAATTTGATGGTAGGCATCAAACTTACAAACAATTAGATTTTTATCTAATCCTGTAATAAAATATTGAAAAGTAAATTTTAGGGACACAAAATAAAAATAAAAACTGTTAATGATATTTATTTACAATTTTATAATGCCCTCAATCTGTCTGTTAGTATCTGTCCGTAATTTAGTTGAGTGAAGATTTACATATTACAGAGGTGAGGTGGTGGGTTGTGGTTTCAAAGTGATTTTGTACGGTTACGGTTTAAATTGATTAGTATCTGAATAAGATCGAATTACACTTAATTTCTTATTTCTTACATAATATGAACGTTGCATAGCTTCGGAATAAATACATGGCGTTTTGTTTTTTTTTTCGGTAAAGTAAAAACTTTAGAAGGCAGAAATGATAAAGCACTACGTCTAAAACCTCAGATCAACCTAGAGAATGAGATGGCGCACGGCGTATGATTTTGGTGAAGCCAAAAACCATCCAAAAACTACACTACTGTCGTATATGGACACAACACGCACACATTGACGCAAAAAACAACGCTACTCGCTTGGTCATTCTTACCTCGACATTATGGACATTGACATAAAGTATATTTTTGTGTGCATAAATACACATAGTGAATTATAAAAGTGTGGTCAGGACTACATTTTGAAGTTCTTTTTAAAAACTGTGCAGTTTTTTACAAGTCAATTTCGAAAAAGCCGTAACATTAAACTCTTACAAATATGTGCAGTTTTAGAATATTAAATCTACTAAGGTCATTTATTGTTGAAGCAAAGAGTTGCTACTGCACAATATGTAACCTCATGTCAGTAACACAGGCTGGTTGGTTTTTTGAATGAGGATTCAAAAAGACAACTGATTTTGGAATTGTGAAAAATTTGCGTGTTGACAATTAGCAGCATACTTGTCAAGAAGTGAAAATTTTTATTAGAATGTTTTTCTAAGAGTTTTAGTGATTATTGTGTTTGTTTGTAATGTAATATCTAATAATATTGCATTAAACTGTTTCTCATGGATATTCTGCTTTATGTGTTCATAGACATAGTGTGAACCAACATTCATAGGGTAGGGTGACCCAACAGGGGTCACGGGGCAGAGGCCTTTTTCCAACAAAGGTTATGGATCACCACGCACAAATAAACACAGGAGAGTTTAATCACTTGGGAGAAACTGTGACTAATAAAAATGACAACATGAGTTTGATGTCATTTGAAAAACTGGATGGCGTAACAAACTACAACTCATGGAAATTCTTAATGGAGTTGTATTTAACGCATGAAGATCTATGGGAGTGTACGCAGACTACGCCCGAAGATGGAACAGGCAAGAAAAGAGACCAAAAAGCGAGAGCTAACATTTGCTTGATGGTAAAACCAGAGTGCCTTATTCATGTGCGTCAAGCAAAAACAGCGCGAGAAGCTTGGCATGCTTTAGAGAAAGCCTATGAAGATAAAGGGCTAAATAATCGTTGCAAATTATTATCAAAGCTAGTAAGTCTGAAACTGGAGCAGTTCCAGACCATAAGAGAGTATATTTCGGCATTGATAACAACATCGCAAAAACTGAATGATCTTGGAAAGGAGATGGACGACGACTTATTGGCTGCCCTAATGTTACAAGGATTAACGGAAAATTTTCAAGCTATGCGATTGGCGATTGAAAATTCAAATATTGAGCTGACAACAGATTATATTAAAACAAAACTGTATCAAATGGAGGAGACACATTCAGCTAAGACTGCTAACACTCAAGCTCTTATTTCCAAGAGAAATAATTATAATAATGCACTGAAACAGAAGAAAAAGTTGGAATGCTTCATCTGCAAGGGACCTCATAAAGCAATAGACTGTCCAGAGAACAGAAGCAGACAGATCCAGACAGATGAAGCCTCGGTTGCATTGGCGTTGGCAACATCAAGCTCAGAAGCTGATTGGATAGTAGATTCAGGAGCTTCAAACCATATGACATCAAAGCGTGAATGGTTGCATGATGTGAAGAAGTTTGACAGGGAAGTGTTAGTAGCGTGTGCAAATGGTGAAAGGCTGAAAGGGGTCGGTAGTGGTACAGTGGTAAGTGGAAAACCTAATGTTACGATTAATGCTATGTATGTTCCAGGACTAGCATCAAATCTGCTAAGCGTGAGTGCTATTACAAAGAAAGATCTTAATGTTGTGTTTTTCAAAGGCGGTTTTAACGTAGTAAAGAGTGGAAATTGTAAAATACTTGCTAAACCTTTACTTACAGGTGTAGAGGAAAACGGTGTGTACAAATTGAAACAAAGTTTGGAGCACACAGCGCTGGCGACTTCTGTCAGTAGTGAGATGGAGTTATGGCATAAAAGGATGGGTCACCTAGGCGTACGTAACTTAAAATTATTACGTGATCGTATGGCGACAGGGGTAAGTTTTTCTAACAATTCTTTTACACTAGAGTGTGTAGCCTGCTTGAAGGGAAAACAAACCAGACAGCCTTTTAAGAAAGGTACTACAGCTAGCAGAGCTGACAATATACTTGAGTTGGTGCATACAGATGTTTGTGGGCCAATGAATGTAGAGTCATTCAGCGGATTGAAATACTTCGTTACGTTTATTGACGATTGTAGCCGAAAAACCTTCGTTTATTTTCTGAAATGTAAAAGTGAAGTATTTGATAAACTTGAAGAGTTCAAGAAGTTTGCAGAGTTGCAGACTGGAAAGAAGTTAAAGGCAATACGGTCCGACAACGGCACAGAATACGTAAACTCTCGGATGAAGGGTTTTATGCAGAAGTATGGAATTAAGCATCAGTTGACTGTCGAGTACACACCAGAGCAGAATGGTGTAGCAGAAAGAGCAAACAGAACAATCGTTGAAAAAGCAAGGAGCATGATCCAAGAAGCTGGATTAAGCAATAAGCTTTGGGCAGAAGCGGTGAAGACTGCTGTATATTTGAAAAACAGGTCTCCAACTTGAAAAAGCAAGGAGCATGATCCAAGAAGCTGGATTAAGCAATAAGCTTTGGGCAGAAGCGGTGAAGACTGCTGTATATTTGAAAAACAGGTCTCCAACGATAGCAGTTAGAAATAAAACTCCTGAAGAAGCATGGACTGGAAAGAAACAAAATCTGAAGAGTATCAGAGTTTTCGGGTGTCGAGCGTTTAAGCATATACCGATTCAGAAACGAACTAAATGGGATCCTAAAAGCAAAGAGTTCGTACATATAGGATACTGTGAAGAATCCAAAGCCTACCGATTGTTTGACCCAGAAACCAAGATGGTTCACAAAGGAAGAGATGTAGTTTTCTTCGAAAGCCAATTTCTCTTAGCGGACAAAGGCTCTGATTCAAGAAGAGATGAGACTCTTCTTATTTTAGAAAATGAAAGATTAACAAATAGTGACAGAGAATATACGCGAGATGTTACTGGATTCGAACAACAACGTGAGTTGGAAATTGAAGAAGAACATAACGAGACAGTAAGAGAAATAGCTGCAGAAGATTCAAACCAAAATCAAGTAGAAAGTAATGATGAATGGGAGTCTGTTGATGGAAGAGATGAAGAGGAAATAGAGGATATGCAGTCGGAATCAACCGAAGAGGTCGAACAACTGTTACCAGAACCAGAACAACAAAGAGAAAGACGATACCCATTGCGTGAAAGAAAACCTAGAGAATTTCCGGATCACGTGACATATCAAGCACTTCAAAGTGATGTGCCCTTAACTGTCAGTGAAGCTCTATCAAGTAGTGATAAGGAGAAGTGGAGAATCGCGATTGAGGAGGAGATGAATGCGCTGAGAAAGAATGATACTTGGACGCTGGTGAAGCCACCGAAATCGAGCAATATCGTTGATTCGAAATGGTTATTTCGAATCAAAGAAGAGGCGGGGGGAATAACGCGCTACAAGGCTCGACTGGTCGCAAGAGGTTTTAGCCAACGTAGAGGCATTGATTACCTCGAGACGTTTGCACCAGTGATCAGACATGGTTCTTTAAGAGCACTGATAGCTTTAGCAGCCAGAGAAGAACTAAAAATTGACCAAATGGACGTAAAAACGGCATTCTTAAATGGTGATTTACATGAAGTCGTGTACATGAAACAACCAGAGGGTTTGGAAGTAAAAGGTAAAGAAGATCACGTCTGTCTTTTACATAAAGCACTGTATGGACTTAAGCAAGCTCCGCGAGCATGGAATGCAAAGCTGCATTCTCAGCTCACAAGGCTAAAGTTTAAGAGATCAGAAAATGAACCATGTGTCTACATGCGCACACAGGATGGCAAAATAATCATCATTGCTGTGTACGTAGATGACATTTTAATCTTCTGGAATAACAAGCAAGAGATGCTTAAGGTCAAGAGCGAATTGATGTCCAGTTTCGAAATGAAAGACCTCGGGAAAGCTGAATTAATGTTAGGAATTCATATTGTGCAAGATGCTACTGGGATTAAGCTACACCAGGAGAAATATGTAGATAAGATTTTAAAGGCGTACAATATGGAAGACTGCAAACCGGTAGTCACACCTGCAGTGCCAGGTCAAAGGCTAGAGAAGCCTTCACATGACAGAAAACCAGATGAAAGGATTCCATATAGAGCATTGATGGGGTCTCTTATGTACTTAGCAGTTTGTACAAGGCCAGACATAGCTCATGTAGTTAACTACTTGAGTCAATTCAATGAGTGTTACGAGGAACAACACTGGGTCGCCGCCAAACGTGTGTTGAGATATCTCAAAGGGACAATAAGTCATGGGTTGAGATATTACACGGGAAGAAAACCGCAAGAAGTGATGGAGGCCTTCGCTGATGCTGACTATGCAGGAGATAGTGACCGTCATTCATACTCTGGCTCAGTGTTCCTTATTCAGGGAGGAGCTGTTTCGTGGCAGAGCACTAAACAACGAACTATTGCTCTTAGCACAGCAGAGGCTGAATACGTATCGGTATCAGAAGCTGTAAGAGAAGCAATATTTCTGCGAAGATTTTTAGCAGAAGTATCAGATCGACGGGTCTATAGGTTGGATGAAGCCATAACCATCTACTCTGACAGTCAGTCTGCCATCGCTATGGCAAAGAACCCAGTACACCACCAACGTACCAAACATGTAGACGTTAGATACCACTTTGTGCGTGAGGCAATTGTGAATAATTTTGTGATACTGAAGTACAAGGAGACAGCATGCATGGTTGCAGATGTTTTAACAAAACCACTTCCAAGGGGGAAGTTTGTGTGGTGTGTGAGGAGTATGGGTATGTGTGTTTGAGAAGCATGCAAGATGTTTGAATGGACATTAGGTTAAGGAGGAGTGTTGAAGCAAAGAGTTGCTACTGCACAATATGTAACCTCATGTCAGTAACACAGGCTGGTTGGTTTTTTGAATGAGGATTCAAAAAGACAACTGATTTTGGAATTGTGAAAAATTTGCGTGTTGACAATTAGCAGCATACTTGTCAAGAAGTGAAAATTTTTATTAGAATGTTTTTCTAAGAGTTTTAGTGATTATTGTGTTTGTTTGTAATGTAATATCTAATAATATTGCATTAAACTGTTTCTCATGGATATTCTGCTTTATGTGTTCATAGACATAGTGTGAACCAACATTCATAGGGTAGGGTGACCCAACAGGGGTCACGGGGCAGAGGCCTTTTTCAACATTTATTGAAACAGAAATGGCTAACGTAGAGTTTGGGAATTAATATTAGTTTTCATGCAATTGTAAATGTTTTTCGTGGCAACATTACCACGAACACAAGTTTAATAAAGAAGTGACTTCAGCGAGATATAACGCAGTGTTCCATCTTTTTCTCTGGGTGGATGTGAGATCTAAAACATGGAAACGTGTTATAAGTTTTTTTTTTTTTGTATGCAATGTTTTCGTTTTTCTCACGAAAAAGTTACACAATAAATAGAACTTAATTGACCAAGCAAAACGTGGTCCCTGAGTAATTATTAAGCATTAGTTTGTCCAGTGATAAATTGAGTACCGATTCTTCACTAAATCGATTGAGATCTTCATTAAATTTTGTAGGCAAGTTTACCTCAACATTGTTTTAAGTTCATATAATGAGCTAAATTAGATAAGGGTTCTGCGTGAGTTGTGATAGTCATGAAAGCTATTTTTACAAATATTGAAATTTGATCGAAATTTCTCTTTCAAGCAATGCGCTCGATCGATTCGGTTCGATACACCGCTTGTTTAATATTTTTAGCTAAATATAGCGATTGACTTTCTTTATCTTCTTGAAAAATATGATAATATAAAAAGGGTGATTGGAGTAGAAAGCCTAGAATATAGAAGGTATAAGAAAAGTTCAAATCATGCTCATCATAAGAAATACGCGAAATGCTAAATGAATTCGTAGTACAGCTACGAGTATTCTTTGAAGCCGGCCGATGGGTAAGTACTCGCCACACGTGCCTGCAGCCTTTTTGATTCTATTTCGCAGGAGCACGAGCCACTCTTACATCCCTGCATCCCATGCTTTCTACTAAACAAAAATAAGCTAATATTTTTGTGTATTCATGGCTATTGTTCCACTTACTCAACACACCATAGTAAATGATTCTCAAGACGGTGAAAAAACTTGACCGATTGAAACCGAAAAGATTCAAATCGACGCGAGCCTATAAATAACAAGTAACATTAATAAAAGAAAAGCAAACCCGGCTGCAAAATAATGTACCCTATGTCATTTCCACTATCAAGACAATTCAAATGACACCTCACATATCGAAACTTATCAAGCTGTTAAGGCTGTAAAGTGTGCCAAAGAAACCTCATAAATACATCTATACATACCCACATACTTATATAAATAGTTACATACATACATTCGAAAAACATGACCCTCCTTCTTGCGCAGTCGGATAAAAATTATTGAATTACAAGCAACGAGTAACGAATATTGTTATTAGATACTTTTTAGAACAACACTGCTTATCGCAAAAAATGTTGGCAGTGTAAATAATGGCAAACGTAACTTCCGTTTTGAATTTAAATGAATATTAACAGAAACACAGATTAGTACCTAGCATCAGCATCAATGGCACAAAATTGATGGGGTTGTGGCGCGAAATCAAAAAATATGGTATCGTCATTTTTAAAACCTGTGATTCTTCAATTATTGAAGTGTAATAATAGTTGATACTTAACCTTTACCAGGGGGGCTATTCCTGCGCGTAAGATGAGATGAGATTTTATCTTGGTCACTGTCACACCAATGACGTTTCAAACGAGAGCAACAAGGACGGACAAAGGTGAGATGAAAATCTCAGATCTCCGAATAGGGCCACAGAACGTTAGCGTGCATGAGTGTGGGCAATTATTACTATAACACTAGATAACGTGACATTCCGTGCTCTCTACAAAACTCGACTCTTAGATTATGGAAAGTATCCATGACTTTACGTTTACTGAAATGGGGAAAGGAAGGTGTTCACCATCATGACTCGGAAAAGAAAAAATATGAATGACGAGGTGGTATGGCCTTAAAAATATTAGCCTGCCCTATAGCTGAAACCAAACAAAACAAACCACTATGGCAGCAGAGTGTGACCAGTGGCCCTATTCGGAGATTTAAGATTTTCATCTCACTTTTTTTCGCCCTTGTTGCTCTCGTTTGAAACATCATACGTGTGAGAGTGACCAAGATAAAATCTCATCTCATCTCACGCGCAGGAATAGCCCTCCAGGAGGGCTATTCCTACAACTCGAGATACCATCTCATCTCGAAAAAAATGCCTATAATCGAGATGCCTTATTCTCTTCGCTAGAGATCGTGATTATCTCGATGGCTGGGGCCCGAGATGTCTCGAGTGGTCGGAGGCAGTCGAGACGTAAGTGAGATAGTGGGTCGCGACTCATTTGTTGCCACTTCGGTCCCGTAAATAAATTTTTTCTACAAAACTGGCAACTCAGTATTTGAATACCTACGTCATACGTTTCTTTACGTCAAGGAGGGTCTTTGGCGGGAACCGAAAAATGGTGTCGTGATTTTGTATTATTTTCTAAAACTTGTGATGCTTCGAGTGTTAAAGTGTAATAATTGTGTAACCTTTGCCGTGTTCGTTAACGTGCACGAGTGTAAGCAAATGATACAAACATTAGGAAATGCAACTTTTCGTGTTCTCTACAGAACTCGACTTAACGTTTCAGTAAAGTATCCACGACTGAAATGGGGAAAGGGGAGGGATTCATCTAATTTTTCATCACCCTCTCCGCTATCATCTTAAATTTATTATCCCATGTACAAAAATCAAACGGATGACAAGACGGTATGGCTATGTTGGCTTTAGCCTGCCCTACGGGTAAAAAAAAATTCTATACGTCAATGTTTACACTTGTTTGATATAAACTTAGAATTATTGCCTCTCACTTTTCAACCAAATAGTCCACTTCATTTCGATCTGACAAGGACTATCCTATTTTACCAAAGGATCGCATCGCATTACGCTGGTTGGCGTAAACATATTCACTGATGCGCCGAAGTTATCGACAGTCAGTGCCGTGGGAGCAGCTGTTTGCATACTATCTGTTATAATAAGTCTTAGTTATAAATGCCCATCTTACTTCTCAGTATTCACTGGAGAAGCGATTGCCCTTCTAGAAGCTATCCTCTATGTCAAGTCGCATAATCTCAACTACTCTATCATCTTTACTGAGTACACTAAGAGATCCTTTATAGGTGGCCAATTTTGCACAAGAGTGCAACCTATTTTACAACAATTTATGAGGGATTCCTTAATTTAACAAATTACAGGGAAACGAAATGAGGAGTGAAAAGGGTTTGACAAGATAGATTGTAAGCAGCTTTTGGAATCTTGAATACATCAATTATACTCGCATGGCCTTTTTCTTCCTAAATTTTTCCTCCTAAATCAATGGTCAAAATACTGGGAGGCGTCCCAAAACATCAAGGGTAGATATGCTGATATCCAACCCAATAGGTATCCCTACAATTCCCTAGTTCTTCAAATTCCGCTCAACCGAGAAACATATGAGCATGATCTTATGTTGTCTCCAATTAAGTCACCCGTGCACTCTGGTTTATTTAGCCAAACTCAGGCTCAAGGAGCACTCAATCTGTGAATGTGGGTTGGATGAAGATAACACAGATCACATCTGCTTCAGTTGTCCCAATCTAAGTTTCCTCCTTATAAGATATCCTCTCCCGGACATAGTCCATCCTACTTCCTTCAAATATCTACAATCATGTTCCTCCCACCCCAAGCTATATAATATTGTTTGTAAATTTGTCTGTAAAAATAATATTAAGCTGTAAATATTATCCCCCTTAGAAATAAACGTTGTAAGTATAGCTTTGGAATAGTTATATAGTTTTGTCTTTTTTTTAATTCTTGAACTCTATTGAAGCTAGCAATAAATGTTGTATAGCCTCAGAATAGTTACAGTCTTTTGCCATTTTCGATCGAGTTCAAAAACAACAAAGAAAGATAAAGACAAAACACTGTATAATTATCCCAAGGCTATTCACTGTTTATTGCTAAGGGGGTTAGTATATTTACCAAAGTGGAGTATACAATACAAATATTTTTCGGCATTGCATGTTGAACATAACATATCATATCATCACGCCTTTCCCCTGAATGGACTGGCAGAGGTGTACAACACCCACACTTTAGCGGACGATATTCAGTCCTAAATGTGACAGGCGGTGAGCTTGTCGCCATATACCGGGCTCCAGTTACTTAGCAGATGACATTAGATATGTACATATGCTCACACAATGAATAAGTTGGTGCATGCCTTTGGCTGGGTCCAAACCCTCTCCCTCTGGCTTGAGAGGCGTATCTTCTGCGACTAGGCTATCATCACTAGTATGTTAAATAACAAGACATAATACAATAAAAAAAACTGATTTATTTATCTTTTTCGCTGCATGCTTTTTCAAAATCTGTTTGTACTCATTAGAATGTCCTTAAAACAATAACAGATTACTTCCAAAATATTAAGTAAAGCATCTTGAATTTAAGTAGCAGTGTAGGTTTCCATCACATATCAATCTGCAAACAAAAAATCACAATGTTACTTAATGTATCAAACATTATATTTTACTTTTGCTCTGCATTACATGACTGATTTAAATTATCTTGTTTAGGACATATACAGGACATATATAGGAAATGATTATAATTTTTCCCAAAGTGAACGGTATACTACTTAGATAAAAGTCAATTTGTCCTTTGTTGGCAAGCACATCACTAGGGAATGGCTAGATTGTCTTGCCTAAAACTCTCTATGTAATATTAGTTTGTATAGTCCGTTAGCCGAACCTCATTGCAAAGCACTAAATGTAAGAAGCTGAGAGCTGAGCTTCACCGCACTGGGTATGAAGTATAGCTATAGGTACAGAGATCATCTAGTAAGTATATTACCTAATGCAGAGTGTAAGGTAGGTAGATTGGCAATATAGATATCCTTACTAATAATTTAAAAATGAATTTGTTTGTTTGTTCTGCTGTCACACCTCAACTACTCAATCTATCATCATGAAATTTTGCATACACAATGTCAGAGGTAAAGAAAAGGACGATGATAAGACAATGAAGAGGATGATAGAGATAATGGTTCTGCAGGACCGCAGGTGAAACTGCGGGGCGCAGCTACTTGATATATATGTATAAATGTGCTTATCCAGATTATTCCTATAGTATCTATCTTTATCTCTGTGCCAAATTTAATTCAGAACAACCATCATCTATCTAGTATTTACATATGTACTTCCATTCAAACTTTTGCCTTTTTAAAATTAGTGTAAAGTGTGATTTCTCAGATACTTACTTACTGGGTCTAAGAAAATTCAATTTTTTTGTTCATACAAATATGTAACTAAGTCCACAGATTTGTTGTTGATAGTGGTTGTGATTGCTGTTTAACTCATCCACAGTCAGGTTTCTAAAGCCAACTTGGAAACCATTAGTCACGTACGAGTCCTTGGGTGACTTGTTTGTTGGTAGGTGTTAGGCTCGAACGGCATAAATTACGCAGTAGGTACCTGAAACATTTTTCAATTTATAAACAAGAAAAAGTTTGTGACTTTTAGGTTAAGTTAACCTTGGTTATTTACAAATTATGTGGTCATATATAGTGATAAGAAAGTACTTAATACTTACAATTATCTCCACAAGTATCCTGGCGTCACTTTATTAACCCTGTTAGATTATTTTGAAGGTCTTATGTTATTAGTACATAGGGGCGATTGATTCGGAAAAAACTTCCAAACCGATCTTCCATTCCATTGGGTTTAACGACAAACGAAAGCCTTAGTAGTTCCTATTAAGTGTTTAATGTTGTTAATCGTGATAGTTTTTGTGGGCGTGATGACGGAAAGATTTTTAGATTTTAATAACCTCTATTTGTAAACAAAACAATGACTTATTTGGCTAAGTGCGTTTCGTTCCCCACAAATCCTTTATGGAATGAAAATGTTAAATTTTATTCTTCTCACTTTTATAACTTGTAATAATTATCATAATATTAGTTCATTTGATGAAACATATCGTTAATTGATTATTGTATGCCTTTAATGAGCAGAATGGTCCCGAAATACGTTTTATCGATTTTACCGGTTTTTAGCAAGCACAGTCGAGTAAAATGGAACGTAATTTGAGTGAGAAAAGCCCATCTCATCTCATGCTTGTTTGAGAATACCACATGGTTTGTTTTTAGGAGATTCTCCCTCGAGTTCTAGGAATCGAGATCGAGATGAAAAAGTCCTATCTCCGAATCGGGCCCCAGGGACCCTATTCGGAGATTTGAGATTCTCATCTCACCTTGTTCCGTCCTTGTTGCTCTCATTTAAAACGTCATAGGTGTGAGAGTGAACAAGATAAAATCTCATCTCATCTCACGCGCAGGAATAGCCCTCCAGGAGGGCTATTCCTACAACTTGAGATACCATCTCATCTCGAAAAAAGTGCCTAAAATCGAGATGCCTTATTCTATTCGCTAGAGATCGAGATTATCTCGATGGCTGGGGCCCGAGATGTCTCGAGTGGTCGGAGGCAGTCGAGACGTAAGTGAGATAGTGGGTCGCGACTCATTTGTTGCCACTTCGGTCCCGTAAATATATTTTTTCTACAAAACTGGCAACTCAGTATTTGAATACCTACGTCATACGTTTCTATACGTCAAGGAGGGTCTTTGGCGGGAACCGAAAAAATGGTGTCGTGATTTTGTATTATTTTCTAAAACTTGTGATGCTTCGAGTGTTAAAGTGTAATAATTGTGTAACCTTTGCCGTGTTCGTTAACGTGCACCATTGTAAGCAAATGATACAAACATTAGGAAATGCAACTTTTCGTGTTCTCTACAGAACTCGACTTAACGTTTCAGTAAAGTATCCACGACTGAAATGGGAAAAGGGGAGGGATTCATCTAATTTTTCATCACCCTCTCCGCTATCATCTTAAATTTAATAACCCATGTACAAAAATCAAACGGATGACAAGACGGTATGGCTATGTTGGCTTTAGCCTGCCCTACGGGCAAAAAAAAATTCTATACGTCAATGTGTAATTGTTTGATAGTTTAAACTTAAAATTATTGCCTCTCACTTTTCAACCCAATAGTCCACTTCATTTCGATCTGACAAGGACTATCCTGTTTTACCAAAGGATCGCATCGCATTACGCTGGTTGGCGTAAACATATTCACTGATGCGTCGAAGTTATCGACAGTCAGTGCCGTGGGAGCAGCTGTTTGCATACTATCTGCTAGAATAAGTCTTAGTTATAAATGCCCATCTTACTTCTTTTGCCCTTCTAGAAGCTATCCTATATGTCAAGTCGCATAATCTCAACTACTCTATCATCTTTACTGAGTACACTAAGAGATCCTTTATAGGTGGCCAATTTTGCACAAGAGTGCAACCTATTTTACAACAATTTATGAGGGATTCCTTAATTTAACAAATTACAGGGAAACGAAATGAGGAGTGAAAAGGGTTTGACAAGATAGATTGTAAGCAGCTTTTGGAATCTTGAATACATCAATTATACTCGCATGGCCTTTTTCTTCCTAAATTTTTCCTCCTAAATCAATGGTCAAAATACTGGGAGACGTCCCAAAACATCAAGGGTAGATATGCTGATATCCAACCCAATAGGTATCCCTACAATTCCCTAGTTCTTCAAATTCCGCTCAACCGAGAAACATATGAGCATGATCTTATGTTGTCTCCAATTAAGTCACCCGTGCACTCTGGTTTATTTAGCCAAACTCAGGCTCAGGGAGCACTCAATCTGTGAATGTGGGTTGGATGAAGATAACACAGATCACATCTGCTTCAGTTGTCCCAATCTAAGTTTCCTCCTTATAAGATATCCTCTCCCGGACATAGTCCATCCTACTTCCTTCAAATATCTACAATCATGTTCCTCCCACCCCAAGCTATATAATATTGTTTGTAAATTTGTCTGTAAAAATAATATTAAGCTGTAAATATTATCCCCCTTAGCAATAAACGTTGTATAGCTTTGGAATAGTTATATAGTTTTGTCTTTTTTTAATTCTTGAACTCTATTGAAGCTAGCAATAAATGTTGTATAGCCTCAGAATAGTTACAGTCTTTTGCCATTTTCGATCGAGTTCAAAAACAACAAAGAAAGATAAAGACAAAACACTGTATAATTATCCCAAGGCTATACACTGTTTATTGCTAAGGGGGCTAGTATATTTACCAAACTGGAGTATACAATACAAATATTTTTCGGCATTGCATGTTGAACATAACATATCATATCATCACGCCTTTCCCCTGAATGGACTGGCAGAGGTGTACAACACCCACACTTTAGCGGACGATATTCAGTCCTAAATGTGACAGGCGGTGAGCTTGTCGCCATATACCGGGCTCCAGTTACTTAGCAGATGACATTAGATATGTACATATGCTCACACAATGAATAAGTTGGTGCATGCCTTTGGCTGGGTCCAAACCCTCTCCCTCTGGCTTGAGAGGCGTATCTTCTGCGACTAGGCTATCATCACTAGTATGTTAAATAACAAGACATAATACAATAAAAAAAACTGATTTATTTATCTTTTTATCTGCATGCTTTTTCAAAATCTGTTTGTACTCATTAGAATGTCCTTAAAACAATAACAGATTACTTCCAAAATATTAAGTAAAGCATCTTGAATTTAAGTAGCAGTTTCCAAAGGTAAGCAGTAAGGTTTCCATCACAATTCAATCTGCAAACAAAAAATCACAATGTTACTTAATGTATCAAACATTATATTTTACTTTTGCTCTGCATTACATGACTGATTTAAATTATCTTGTTTAGGACATACTGGACAGATTTATGGGAAAATATAGGAAATGATTATAATTTTTCCCAAAGTGAACGGTATACTACTTAGATAAAAGTCAATTTATCCTTTGTTGGCAAGCACATCACTAGGGAATGGCTAGATTGTCTTGCCTAAAACTCTATGTAATATTAGTTTGTATAGTCCGTTAGCCGAACCTCATTGCAAAGCACTAAATGTAAGAAGCTGAGAGCTGAGCTTCACCGCACTGGGTATGAAGTATAGCTATAGGTACAGAGATCAGGTAGGTACTAGTAAGTATATTACCTAATGCAGAGTGTAAGGTAGGTAGATTGGCAATATAGATATCCTAACTAATAATTTAAAAATGAATTTGTTTGTTTGTTCTGCTGTCACACCTCAACTACTCAATCTATCATCATGAAATTTTGCATACACAATGTCAGAGGTACAGAAAAGGATGATGATAAGACAATGAAGAGGATGATAGAGATAATGGTTCTGCAGGACCGCAGGTGAAACTGCGGGGCGCAGCTACTTGATATATATGTATAAATGTGCTTATCCAGATTATTCCTATAGTATCTTTCTTTATCTCTGTGCCAAATTTAATTCAGAACAACCATCATCTATCTAATATATACATATGTACTTCCATTCAAACTTTTGCCTTTTTAAAATTAGTGTAAAGTGTGATTTCTCAGATACTTACTTACTGGGTCTAAGAAAATTCAATTTTTTTGTTCATACAAATATGTAACTAAGTCCACAGATTTGTTGTTGATAGTGGTTGTGATTGCTGTTTAGCTCATCCACAGTCAGGTTTCTAAAGCCAACTTGGAAACCATTAGTCACGTACGAGTCCTTGGGTGACTTGTTTGTTGGTAGGTGTTAGGCTCGAACGGCATAAATTACGCAGTAGGTACCTGAAACATTTTTCAATAAACAAGAAAAAGTTTGTGACTTTTAGGTTAAGTTAACCTTGGTTATTTACAAATTATGTGGTCATATATAGTGATAAGAAAGTACTTAATACTTACAATTATCTCCACAAGTATCCTGGCGTCACTTTATTAACCCTGTTAGATTATTTTGAAGGTCTTATGTTATTAGTACATAGGGGCGATTAGCTCGTTATTAGAGTTCACACACAGATTCTTCCGTGGATTTGTCGCTGGCGACAAATTGGTATGCGCGTGAATGAAGGGCTTTACATCACGAATGTGTATGGGCAAGCAAATGATTCAAACAAAAAGAAACCCGACTTTGTTTTCGTTTTCTCTAGAAAGCTCGACGTAAAGTTTCAGTATTTGGAGAAAGAGAGATTCATCTTATTTATCATCACCCTCTCCCGGGTCATCATTATCGTAAACGAGAGTTCCGTTTCGACTGAAGGATATTGTATCCATGGTCTTGAATTCACAGTCTAAAAATCCTTGAAAATGGAAAAAGTACTATTCCGAAAATATTCTTCTGAAAAAATTGTTACATGTATTGTATTCAATTGTAATTCCATGTCTATGCAAGTGAATCCGGGTGAAATGAGTGATTATTTGTGCATTAAATACTTACTGAAATAAGGTAAGTAATACGTTTTTCTAGCTGGTTCAGTAACTCACTAATATGTCGACATATTTGTAAAAACCAGATTGCCGGTTGCTTTGCTTTACCGGTGATTGGGTAGGTACCTATCGAAATATTATAGCTTTTCACACGTAAAATTAGGTTCTTGCTCACCTAGGTACTTAGAAGTTTTTATCAATGTTACAAAATTTTCAGCATTAAGAAGAGGATGGTGTGTGCTCTAATGGTGGGTTTTCAATCTCCTCGAAGTCTGTTGGAGGCATAACTACCAAAGATGTCAAAGCAAAATCGTACCAAGTAAGTAATTATAATCAGATAATCAAACCTTATTAAAAAATAGCTGTGCCTTGCAGTTGCTCCTGCTATCCTTCAGGGATAAACAGTAGCCTTTGTTCATTTAAGGTATAAGCTTCCTCCATTCCAAATTTCTCTCAAAACCTGTTGAGCCACTTGTGTATAAAGAAGTAACAAATAAATGTGACACTCATATTATCTCACAAACTTTCACATTAATAATATTAGTGTGTGTGATTGAGGTCTTAAACAGGTACCAAATGTAGCCTACCTTCTGTAAGGCATGGATTGAATTTGATGATGATAGATGCAACTGTTTTTATATGCTACAGTAAAATAGTTTAATTCGTTGTGAGTCATGTGAGCACTAAACTGTACTGGCCTTTTACCCTCTAACCCTATGCTAAGATATCCCTCACAATTTCTGTACTCTGAAGTAAGTAG
Source organism: Peribatodes rhomboidaria (assembly GCA_911728515.1). Classification (NCBI taxonomy): domain Eukaryota; kingdom Metazoa; phylum Arthropoda; class Insecta; order Lepidoptera; family Geometridae; genus Peribatodes; species Peribatodes rhomboidaria. Next base: position 8,346,395 of record OU452168.1, read on the forward strand.
TATTTGTTTGTTCTAGCATGAGTTTCATGGGACTTCCAGAAGAAATCCAGATTATAATCATACAATATTTGGATACCAAGTCGGTACACAATTTGTACCACACATGTCGATATTTGAAGAACTTGGTTTCTATGACTGGAGTAGTGAAGGAATGTTGTATGTCCATGAATACTTTGGCTACAGTTAAATCGTTTAAAACAGATTTCTTCAAGGCTATAGCTCCACATTTATTAGAACTGAACTTGTGTGCAGTTCCTGATCTCAGAAAGTCATACCTAATACCTGCTATGAAGAAATTGAAAAGCTTACAAACATTAGACATATCATTCACCAATCTTAATCTCATAGATTTCCTAGAAATTTATGAATTTTGTCCCACAATCACAAATGTGTCACTAAATTTTATGGTCAACAAATCTGGACTATCAAAAATATCAGAGGACTCAATAATGCAATGTCAGGAAGTTTTTAAAAATTTTCAACACATTCATTTTGTTGGTTCAGCAACCAATTTATTATACTCAAAATTACCATTCCTATTACTACAGGATGCTACTTTAGATTCTCTTACTTACACAATAGCAGAGAGTGACCGTTTACATACTATTTATGAACCTGAACGGGCTGAAAGAACAGAGATGGTAAAGTTCAAGCAATTCTTCTTAAGCTTCCTTGATTGGACAACAATCTACGCATTTTTCGGATCATTTTTCATGCTCCCTGTTTTATCAATGCTGGACTTGAACGCAATTGAGGCTATCATTATAATCAAGCAAGATTTCAAACAATACTGCATTTACACTACACCCACATTCCAGAATTATTTTCAAGCCACTTTTGATGTGGATTCAGATAGAATTTATGTGACAGAATACAAAGATGCCCTAATAGGTAATGCAGCTATAATGATCTGGAATAAGGAATCTTACGAGTTTGATGATAGATTCCTTACAAAGGTAACCAAATTACTGAAACCGTTTTTTCCATGTGATTGTCAAATGTATGCAGGAATGTCTGTGCCAGAAAGATATGACTGGTTCTTTATAACTCCAGAGCCGGCCGATAAGGCTGATAATAATTGTGAAAAGCCTCCCCCACCATATGAGCTCAGGCGAAGAAGAACTGCTCCACCTATGAACGTCCTAAATTACGACGAACTGTTCAGAACAAAAGATCGTGTCCAGTTGTCGCTGATTTTCGACGAATTCCTCAGGAATCCCGTTTCGCTCCCAACTTACTGCGATTATTTACAAAAACTGACGTACCTAAGTATAACTGGAGCTGTGCGTTTAAGCGCTGATTTTTTCACTGTGTTATTTAAGAACTGCGTTAATCTAGACACTGTGAATATCGAATCTCCGCCAATATTTCCTTGCGCGCTTGCCGTCAGCCGGGCGATACATTTGAGCCCCGGATTGAAAAACTTGCGCTTGACTGATAAGCTGATGGACTTTGGGTTACTTTTCTCTTCGCTAGCTAAATGCAAGACATTAGAAAACGTGCATGTACTGGAGCTCACTTTGGGAGATTCCATAGATATCGGCGATCCTTCAATAATTATAGAAGAATGCCCCAACTTGTATAACTTATACATCCAAGCACCAATGACTGAATCAATACGAATAAAAAAGACCCAGATTCTGCATAACGCCAAAATGAGTCGCAACAAACATCACCTTAATTTAGTATTGCATGTGAAGTCAGATACAAACAGAATATTTTATAGCTATGATCCATTCTTAAGTGTTTACAATTTAAATCCAATTAAGCAGTTCATGTACTAGGTACATTGGTCGTTTCGCCATTGACGGATACGTCAAGGAGGACTAGAGACATTGGTCGTTGATTTGAAATTACGAAATACACCAGGAAGTAATTAAATAGTCATTACATTAATAGAAAAATAAAAGTCAATGTGTAGAGAGTAGGGAGGTAACATCTCAATTTGCCTCTTCTGATATTATAATTCTTATTTAGAAAAAAAAACTTCAGCATTCCTGTTGAACCAAACTAGTAATAATTATGTGTCTAGTATTATAAGTGTAATAATTGGCGTTGTCAATTAGTTATATTAAATTTATAAAGTACCTACTGCATGTATGTATTTATTATGTTTGAAGAATTTTATTTCCGCTCATGACAATGATAGTTTTATACAGGGTTACTTCGACCTACAGGTAATTCGACATATTCCTGTTCTGTTAGTGGGCTTGGGGGGTCAAAACAAAATTAATTTGACCCTGAAAGCCAACCATTCATTCATCCAAAAATCAACCGTATCTAAGAAAAAACAAATTCAAGTTTTTTTTAATTTAATTTTCTCAACGCTATTTAAAAAAAAAATTGATGTTTTTGAACAATGTTTTCTTTATTTTATTTTTACAGACAAGAGACATCAGGCAATCAGCACTAGGTGCCATCTTCAGATAATACCAAGCGGAAACATCTACCTACCTAGTCCTAGTTTTTTTACTCAAAATTATTGCCTGAATTCTCTACTATTTAAAAATAAAGAAACCATTGTTTTTTCTCAGATATGGTTGATTTTTGGATGAATGAATGGTTGGCTTTCAGGGTCAAATTAATTTGTTTCTTTTTAGTTTTTTTTTTCGAGTAAATTTTCAAGTAAGTTAAAATAAATATAAATATTTTATTATTTATTTAAAATTAAATAATGTTTTTTTTTAACTATGAAAAGTTAAAATATCTTTGAATTAATTTTTCTCAGAAATGGTTGATTTTTGGATAGGGCCTTTGGGTTAAATTAATATGGTTTAGGCGCAAAATGTCAAAAGAGCTAAATGACCAAAGGTCGCCCAATGACCAAGATGCAAAATGTCCTAAATTCTAATTGTAAAAAAATGTTTTGTATATAATTCTGGAGCAGATTTGTTATCCACGGGACTGGCTTGAACTACGCGCTCGCGCTCCGTGTCTTCTATCACGACAAAACGCTCCAACCTAGTCTTGCATCGTTTTGCCAAAACATTTGATCGAAATTTTAGGTTACTGTGAAATGGTCATATAGAATATCTCAGTAATGGAACTATGTATTGAACTTTGAATCAGTTTCGTACCTTTGTAACATCGAGAAGATTATTTAAACTCACTTTTACGACAAAACGCTGTAACCCGAGTTGCAGCATTTTGTCGTAACGTAGTACAATTAGAATTTAGGACATTTTGCTCCTTGGACATTATTCTCTTTGGACAATTTGCGACCGTTTGTCATATGGCTTTTTTTACATTTTGGGTCTAAACTTTAATTTATTTTGACCCCCGTTAACCCACTAACAGGAATAGGTCGAATTACCTGTAACCCTGTACACAATTTAGTATTTTATTTGTATCGTGGATACAAATAAAATACTATTATTATATTCATTGTATTGTGTTGTAATTTGTAATATTTATTGTATTGTGTGTTGTAACTTGTGTTGTAATAGTCATTTAATCATACTAAGTAGGTCTGTGTCTATGTTATGACTTAACTTTAAATGCAATGTAATCCGATTACTAAATGTTATCTAAGAATGTCCGTATTTATCCGTAATAAAAGACAGACGAAATAGGAACTGGCTTTATTATTTCTATTATAAATGAGTTTCGCTTTTGGCTTTTGATATAATTTTCGTGATAGATAGGGACAAGATGCCCAGGAGTGCACTCCCGCCGCAGGCGTAAGTCAGGACTCCCCTGTAATACTGCGGGCAATCCAGGGCATCGCTGCATTTACTGGAAAATGGAAATTAAACTTATTAATAACTATTATAAAACTTATACTTATACTTTCTGTAAAGATGCGCTTTTACGATTAGAGACAATGAAAGAAAAAATAAGAAATACTGAAAATAAATTTTACTTAAAAATCTTCGATTAATTATAGGGGAGAAACGGTACGAGAACCTAAATTAGACCGCATAAATTAGGTGCTGCACACAATTCACCGTAGTCACAAATAATCACAACCAGTCGCAAGAGTGACCATTATTGTATCGTTCTCGCTAGTCTCTTGTCCGTCTTTCTATCTTTGTTATTAATACAAGAATCATAATACTATTATTATAATTTATTATGTCCTGTAATAACACTTTTAACGGAGCTGTGTAGTGTCAGTTTGGTTCTACTTATATTGGGTCCACGCGCTGTGTACTAGAAATAAGACTTGTGGAGCTTCTTCCTTATATTATTTCGATGTTAAAAATAAAATACGTTTAAACAAAATAAGAAATAATTCACTATTCGAAACCGACGGACGCATGCCGTGTGAAGAGCCTTGGTACGATGCGTTGCTATCCTTGGTCATCATTTAGTACCCTGTTCGTGATCTTCTCGACTGATCTTGAGAATTTATCGTTTGATACCTTTTTGTTGTCCAGCAGGCCTAGAATACGCGCCGCGACATAGTCAATTTTTGTGGTGTAAGGACAAGACATGGCTACTTTCTTTCGAGTCTTTTTATCGAAACAGACGTAATTTACAACGTCTGTTTCGATAAAAAGACTCTACAACACTTGGTCCCGGCGCGCATGCTTGGCCTGCAGATATGTAAAAAATACTTCACGAGAAATTTTTAAACAGAAAACCTACTAGTTCTCGATCGCCACCACCGCTATCCCAGTTACGAGTTTATCAGCAAAGGTGACGATGGAGTAGATGGCTGCACCTTGGTGTGAATGTGGACCGATGAGGTCGGCCGTTACGCACAGGCTTGCCACGAGGGTAATAGAACTTCCTGCACCTGGAAATTTTTAGATGATTAAAATATTGGGTTGATGCCAGTCAAACAATGAACCGTGAACGTTAGACCATGGTGTCATGGTGACCATGGTGCATTCGAACAACCGAACAAAACTCAACATACATTACATAAAATCCCCCGAAGGTGCTGCTACAGCTGTGTTACAATACCCACACTTCGCCGGACGATAATGTCACAGGAGGCGAGCCTGTCGCCGTACGCCGGGCTCCAGTTATGTACCAGAAGCCATTAAATATGCACATAATTATTTTATGTTCATACAATGAAAAAATTGGTGCGTGCTTTCGGCTCAGGTATCAGGTATCAGACTATAGGTAGGTAAAAATAGACAACATAGAAACTAGCCGAGAGACAGAGCTTAGATAGTCACTCTTCTACGACAAACAACTTATGATGCACTTAATGAGCTTGGTACCTTTTGATAAGCTATTGATCTTGATTGATGTAGTATGGTTCAGATAATAGTGTCACTTCGCTTGAAGCAGTTGATCATTTAGGATTTTAGGACCTTTGTCTTCACCAGGATTAACGATGAACAGAAGACTTCATATTTTGGTTTAAAAATTGAAGTGCCGTGATCATCCATCCATCCATCAGCCATAGGACGTCCACTGCTGGACATAGGCCTCCCCCCATAGATCTCCAATAAGACCGGTTGGTAGCGGCCTGCATCCAGCGCGATCCTGTGGTCTTGACAAGATCATCTGTCCACCTTGTGGGTGGACGTCCTACGCTGCGCTTGCCGGTAGTGTAGTGCCGTGATGGTTGATAGAAAATTTTGCTTACCTATCAATGTGGCCACCAAATAAATCTGCACTATGCTGGCATGGGGATCTATAGCTAATGCTATCCATAAACAGCTGCTCAGACTCAGGGTGCTTCCCAGGAGATAGGAAACCTGCAAATACAAAAAAAAATAAGAAGAAAATATTCGAAATAAATTACCCACACTTTGTGTTGCGCCTGAGAGTTTATTGAAAGCAATTTCTAATTATGTAATTGAAGAGTAGTAAGTAGATAATATCTGCTGCAGATATTATCTGCAGTGCAGAACTCACCTGATTCCCAATGGTATACATCTTACTCTTCAAAAGAAGAGAGAAGAAGAATGATGAGATGTATAGCACCAGAGGAACACTGGCCACCAGTTCTGACCCAGCGCTAGGGTTTACTGATAAACGCTCCTCCAAGAACAATGGAACGTAGACCAGGCTTAGTGCCCAATATAGTCTGGAGAAGACATATCTGAAAAAAGAAAAATATCAGTAAGAATTTGTTAATAAGAGTAACCTACCTACTCGTAAGTCCCGCCCGGTACCTTAACACTTAGAAAGGGTTTAGAAAGTTTTGTATAAGAGGGTTTTTAAATAACTTTTTAAAGCACAATTTGTTCAATTTTCTGTTTCCAAGATATTCGCTTGTAAAGCTAAAAAATTGACAAGTTTTTGACTCGGGATTCTCGTTACTACAAGTAGCGCCACGCCGTTTGTTATAGGCCGATATCTTCTATGCTGTTGAAAAGAAAGCCTCTGCGGGCTCCATAAAGTAGAAATTGGCATACCCCTCAACTCGAAAACAAGCATTTGCATCAATTGCATTCAATTGTGTAAGACCACGTTTGGTTATCATAGAATAGACACACTCATACACTTACAATAAGCTCGTTTGGTACAATAGCGGCATCTGCAGGAAGTGCATAATTTTAGACTTGGCTAACTTGATTGGCTCGCCCGCTTCTGCTGTGACGACAGCAGTTCCATTGGTCGAAAGACCGTTCGCTTTTTGGTCCTTCGGCTCTTTAAGATGGAAGAAAATTTGAAATAGGGCGAAGGTGATTATGCCTATGCCGGATATTATCATTGATACGTTCTGAAAAACAAAAAAATGTTTCGATAATCGCGCTGAACTTTACTTATTGAACAATTTATTAAGCGCTCCTTTCATAGTGGGTAAGTAGGTACCTACCTAAATTAATGAAACGACAAAATTGTAGTTTTCCTAGTTTGTGTTTCTAACTTTGTGTTTTCCTAGATAGCGACATTTTAAAGCATTCTAATTTCACTAACTAGGTAGATAATTACATCTGTACCTAGTTTATGCATAGCACAAAATTATGCACATATTAAGTAACTGTCGTGTGTCGCTATGTAGATAAAACATCTTGATCAAGAGTACAGTAATTATACGCTTACATTACAATAGCACTGCAGCCGTTACTCCAGTGCTCGGGTGAAAGTAAACATGTGACGGATTGACGGATATTACCTACTCAAACTAAGACATTTGTTACACATATGACTAAGATACAATTTGTTTTCACACCTTCAGCTGCTCTTATCTAGGAAAGAAAAAACGTTTTCACCATACATTACCCTGAACTTATAATCGTCAGCTGGGCCAATAAAAGTACTATAGTTCGTTGCCCTCAGCACCACCCAAGTTATGAGGTAGACGGCTAAACTCGACACCACTGAAGCCATATATCTGTAAACGGAAAAGAACACGGCTACATTTTAGCTATTCATTACCTAAGTGACTACAAGACTACCCTTAAAAGAACAAGTAATATAAATAGAATGTATATATACCTAAGAACTTGCAAAATTTGATCGAAACAATAATTACACGAAAGAAGTAAGTAAGTAGATAGAATAGAATTGATATATGTAGATGAATACCTCTTTTATTCATCTAAGAGAATTATAATTGATGCAGCTACTCTAAAGTTTCGAAAATAATTATTGGTTGATTTCCAACCCTTAACGTCCACTTTTTAAAGACGATTCGACCTACCTTATCGATGTTAGTTCCGCGCGAACTTGCAAGTTATCAGATATAGCTGGTATCATGGCGAGGTGGGATATCTGAACCACCGCCCATCCGATCTGGAAGAAGGTAATGAGGATGGCGTAGTAGACCGGCATCCACCAGGTCAGGTACTCTGTACTGCCTCCCATCCAGCAGCCCCAGCAGCGCACGAAGAGCAAAGGAAACGTGCATGTTACTAACACGCAACCTAAAATGTGAATAAAACTATTTATTTGTTCAAAAGCACGATGTCAGTTTAGAAGTCTACTAGCTGTCCCCCGCGGTTTCACCTGCGGTCCCACAGGAAACGTTAATTTTTTCGGAATAAAAAGTACTTACCCTTTGTCGTTTTCTGTGCCCCAGACAACGTGTATGCTAAATTTCATGATGATCGGTTGTAGTTAGGGCGTGAAAGCGTTACAAACAAACAAACATACAAACGAACAAACTCACTTTCGCATTTAAGATAAGATAAGATAATTTATTTCCAAAAATACGAATTATGTATTTACATTTTCACAGTTTATACATAAAATAAAAAAACCCTGAAAATAACAATTAAGTACTAATATTATAAAATATTAAAAAACAATTAATATTTTAAAATTTATAATATTAGTTAAGATTTGATCTCATGAAAGTCTGAAAGCAAAAGAAGGAACATTGAATATTCCCGAATAATTTGAAGAACACTTATGCATGAACTAATCCTGCAAGTCTAAATTATTTGTCGTGTATGATTTGATGTAGGTATAAATGTAAAATCAGGCCACAGTTTCAAAACATGCAACAAAAAATTAGGTGAACAAGGAAAACGGTTAGCAAATGTTTTTAAAGCGGTCTTTGTGACAGTCAACAAAAGAATATGTTTGAGTATTCTAATCACAACAAGTTGCCAATTCTCACATGGATGTACATCCGTGCGCGATGGTTTTGTTTTGGTTTCATTACCATGAGAGTTTGCAATCAAATAACGATAAAGTAAAATAACTTCTGAAGAAACCAAAAATGTGGAAATGGATGTCTTTTGCGAAGCGTTAAGTACGTTATATCTGTGGTCTAGATTATTTAGTTACTAGCTGCGCCCCGCGGTTTCACCCGCGTAATCAATAAAATAATTAAAAAGTATCCTATATGCTATTCTAGACTGTAATCTATCTCTGTGCCAAATTTCATCCAGATCTGTTCAGCCGTTCTTGCGTGAAAGAGTAACAAACATCCATACATCCATTCTTACAAACTTTCGCCTTTTTAATATTAGTAGGAAGGATTATTAATCTGACCATTAGGTTGATTAGGGTGATAGGGTCTGACTGTTTAGGTTGTTTAGCGTCCTTGTGGACACGATCTAACAAAATACACTTTAGTCTAAAGATAGCAGTCAGACCGATCTGTTAGATTGATCTTGTCTCATATCTGTGATAGCATTTTTAACCAACTGTTTTTGACCACTACTTTTTATGTCATAAATAATCGTTATATTGTTTCATTTTCTTATTGTATTAGTATTATTCTTATTTTATTTTATTTATGACAGTGCATGGGTTTATGACCGTACGTCACTCGCCATGGGGTAACGCTGAAAATCAGTGTCGCAGTAATCTGTGGCAATAAGCTGAGTGTTGTCCGTTTTGGCTTTACCGCACACGCAACCAAATTTAGTACCTATTAGTTAAGTATTATAATATTTTTATTTTTATAATTAAGTAGGGTCAACGAGGGCAATTGCGTCTTTCGAGAATTGCTGACAAACCCTTCATAAATTAAGCGCCACTTACACCTATTTTTTTTCTTTAGTTGCAATAATCTGTACAAGATGGCGTTAGTTGCCTAATTTGTGAAGGATTTGTCAGTAATTCTCGAAAGACGCATTTGCCCCAGTTGACCCTCGATTTTATTTTTATATTAAGTAGGTAAGTATATATTTTAATTTATATTAAAAAGTTGTGTATCTTTAATGTTCATAATTTAATGTCATATTGTATCTATTAATGTACTTACTGTGTGTGCTGTAAGTCAAATAAATATTTTGTCTTTCTTTTCTTTCTTTCATATACATTTTTTGTATCATGGGTTTTCCTCTTCGATCAATACAAATTGCATTAGCACTTACGTAAAAATGAAAACTAAATTGGTTACATTTTGGTTAGAAAATATCGGTTGATTAGGTGCAGTCCAATCTACTCTTGGACCGCTTATCAGCACTACCGGAAACCTGTATTCGTTGTTAGCACTACAAATTCATGGTATTCTTTTTTGACTTACCAGCTAAATGCCAGCCTTTCTTAGTTCCGAATCTGTCAGCTAGCAACCCCACAACTGGAGTAGCCAAAGCATCTACAACTTGACCTGAAATATTGAAATAGGTAGGTAAGTAGTTAAGTTTCTTGATTCTCCAGAGGTTTTGAGAATTTCATAAAAAATGTACTTCAGTCAGAAAGACAAAACCCATTGTTGCTTACTCTCGCGTCTCTCAAGTTTGCTTCAATATCAGTTAAGGTGTATGGTAAGGTGAGGCAGCTGTCTGAAACGCTCGCAACACTATTATAGTAGACAAGCTACGACCCGCGGTTTCACCCGCAATTATAAAGTATCCTATGTGCTATTCTAGACTATAATCTATCTCTGTGCCAAATTTCATCAAGATCTGTTCAGCCGTTCTGGCGTAAAAGAGTAACAAACATCCATCCATCCATCCATTCTTACAAACTTTCGCGTCTATAATATTAGTAGGGTAGAATATCATAGAATCATAGAATGTTTTTTTATAAATTTACCTTTGTCAATGCATTGAAAACATTATTACAACGTATTCAGAACAATTTTCATGTTGATATTTATAATGACTGCTTAAAGAAGCGTAAACACGTAATTTCTTTACGTGGTTACGCTTTTCTAATTAAAAACTATAAATAACAACATGAAAATTATTCTGAATACCTACTTTGTAATACTGTTTTCTATGCAGTGAGCAGCAGGTTCACGCCCTGTCTCCGTTTACCGCCCCTGTCACATTTAGGTATGAATATCGTCCGGCGAAGTGTAGGCGTTGTTCATCTCTGCCAGCCTCTTCGGGGGCGAAATGACGATATGTTATGTTACGATAGAGGCAAATTTAACAAAAATACATTCTTTAATTTTAAATCTACTAGAATAATGTCGCGTACTATACACCTTAATTACAGCGTGATTCATATAAGACTGGGGTGTAAATGAACCAAAAAAAATGTTTTAATCAAGTTTTATGGAACGATTTCTTAAAGCTTCTGACTCATTGGTCACTATTTCCCTGCGTCGGGGATGCAATGGAACACACACAAAGACATAGACAACTGCTAACACCCAGACCCAGAATATAATTACCTAAAAGTAACATAGTCCCAGCTACAGCAGCTCTCATGTCCAGAACAGCTTGGAAGAACAGCATCATGTAGGAGAACCACATGGCCGCGCACAGGTCGTTGTAAACATGGCCTAGCCCGTACACAGCATTCTGACTGACGCACCACCATTTTCTTCTATATTGCCCACTGAAATTAAAACGGTCTTTCACAAAAAATCGACGAACTCTGATATGAGACGTTGACATGATTGTCAAGTCGATTTGTGACTGGAGGCTCTAACATAATTATCTTAGATATACGACACTAAAGGCATGAAAGTGCGGTAACAAAGACACCTAACCGAACCTTGCATATTTTGGCTACCGAAACAAGAAAGCTAAAGTAATTTGAATAAGATGTGACAAATTGACGAAAGTCCAACGCAAGTCGCGTGATCCTTCTAACCCCCATACGCTCGCCTTCAAATGATCAACACTGTACCTACCAAGTAAGATTTTAAAGGATTGGCGCCTAATTTTTCTTGAACTATGTAGGGTCGACTGGGGCAAATGCTGACAAACCCTTCACATATTAGGCGCCACCAATAGTTGCAATAATCTGTACAAGATGGCGTTTGCCCAATTTGTGAAGGCCTTGTCAGTGATTCTCGAAAGACGCAATTGCGCCACAGACGCATTTGCCCCAGTTGGCCCTATATTTAATTTCCTATTATTTCATTTAACAAAATAATATTTATTTTGCTAATGAACGTAAACGAGCTCGTAATTATTTCCCAGTAGGTAATATTTATGGCGTTAGTAAGAATTTTTTAAATTTTCTATGATTCTTATCTTTTAGAATATATTTTGACACGTATCATCAGTAAACACAATTAGCAAGCCAACACATGAACTATATTTAGAAAGTTACGAACTCTAGTTACTATCTACTAATCTAGAGATATACCCCCTTGCTAATAAAAGTTGCTAATAACCTTTGGAATAGTTATACAGTCATTTATCTTTAATTTAATTTTAACTCGGTCAAAAAAGACAAATCACTATTTCCCTTAGAAACGTTGTATAGGGTCGTAATAGTTACACAGTCTTTTGTCTTTTTCTGTCTTTAAAATTTTTGGGCGCGATTGAAAAAGACAAAAGACTAACTATTCCCAGCGTATACAACGTTTATAGCTAAGGAGGAAAGTATAACTATTCCGACACTATACAATGTTTATTAGTAAGCGGGTTAAACTATGCGGGGATAATCTTCTTCTTTCTTTTTAATATGTATATATACGAGTATATTACGTGTCACGTTGTTTGTCCGAGACTCCTAAACTACTTAACCGATTTCAATCAAATTTGCACACCGTGTGCAGTTTGATCTAACTTAACAGATAGGATAGCTCACATAAATATATATAAATAATAAACGCGAAGTCGCGGGGTGACAGCTAGTAGATATATAATAGAAAGTTTCCAGTGGCTTTATGAAATCAATATGTTTCAGGATTTTTTAATGCAGTTTAGTGAGGAAAAGAGCATTTTGCTTACTATATAGTGACTGCCACACTTGACTACTGATGTGCAGTGTGTAGGTAATAAACAAGTTTAAGTAAGTACTGTCATTTCTTCCAGATACAAAATCACTTTCTTCTTACAACAATAATTATACATACTTAGGTAAGTATGTATAATTACCGTAGTCTTAAGTGTATCTTTAATACCCAAATTGAATAAAAACATCCAATCTACTTAGCACAAAAGACTTTTTAAAGAGACAATGTTTAGTGAATAGAATCCCTTTGAATGATATTACATCCGCTAACCACATTGTGACTACCTACCTATTATATGTCATAACCGTGTATGTTATAGCCCTTTCTCTAAAAATGTCGCTCTACCTTCATAAGCATGAAATTGTATTGTTTGTTTTTATTTGTAAAAATCATAGAAATTAATAAATGTTTTTCTACCTCACCATTTTTAGTGAAAAAAAATACTTAGATTTTAAAAGTAAAACTTATTTAAACAGTTGTCAAAAAAATGCTGCGGAACTAAGTTACCTACTTCTGATTTTGAACCGACTTCCCAAAAGGAGGAGGTTCTCTTTCGACTTTTTTTTTCTGAAATTATGTTACGTGATTACTCTGCCAATAATTGTGAATCGATTTTAATGATTGTTTTTTTATTTGGTAGAGTAGATCATACTTTAGAAGTAGTCCCATAAGTTTTATCGAAATCAGTCAAGCAGTTTTCAAAATATCAACAAAAGTCTAAAATTTTTAATACGGATGACGAATTACAGGTTGGGCAGGTCGGTTTTTTTATTTGCTTTTAAATTATGGAATAAAGAAATGCAGTGACTCTAATACCTATCACTACTAATTAGTAGTGTGCAAACGTTAGTAAGTATATTTCTTGTGAGTATATTTCATACTGATGACCAAAATTTCCAGTGAAATTACAGGATATGTGTAAAGAGATCTAAAAAACAAGTTCTATGGGTACTGTATGCGCGCAGTGCAATGCCGCGTAGAGTTTTAAACTACTAAAATTCTAACTGATGAATTTTACTGATTCTTACGCATGGAACTTATAATTAGATTTGGTCTTGGTTTAGGTAGGTTATTATACATATTTATAACATACTTAACTATTTTCTTGCGCTGAAATTTAATAGCACTTTGATAAAAGAATACGCGAGTAGGTAGCAATACCTACTTAGTTAAATGATAATTAGGTACCTGTGCCTGTGTTTAAATTTGAACATAAAAAGAACTTCCTCAGTGACCTAAAAGCCCACTACCACGCATCTAACGAAGTCATTGATGTATCCTTATTCCGAGAAGATTAACTTCAATTATTTCCCGTTTCGTGTCCAAACTCCAGCCGCAAATTGGATAATCTGCACTGGACTGACTTTGCAAAGATTAGATGTACATCACTGTATCCTCGGTACATCTAACAAGACCTAGATAGTTAACAAGGGATAAAATTACCTTATATGAATCTCCGGGTCATTCCCAACCCCATTTTCACTCAAAACTTTTTCTTTACCATCTTTAACGTCAGTGGAACCGTATTTCACACTCATTTTAAAAATTAAAATAAACTGCCAGAACTCTGCACTTGATGTAGCTCCATAAACACTTTGCTATTTTATTTAAACTTTAAATAGTTCACAATTGTTCAAACAACCGCTTTTTATAAATTAATTTCATTGTAGCACCCGTGTGGTGCGTGTGGCATGTGTTGAGACTGGCACATGTATGGCTGGCTGCCAGCCCCATCCAGGCGAGCGCCGATGGTTTACCTACCTAATACGACATCATCTAACAAAGGACTGTAGGGATTATCTTATTGATTGTTATTAGTTTCGGTGTTCTATCTATATCATAATTATTATTCTTATAACAGGACATGTCGTAATAAGTACTTATTGAGTCATTGTGATTCTTAGCTTAGAAACTCATAGCTAAGTAAGGAAATTCAATTAAAATTGGTACTTTATTCGTAGAAATATACAATTTATATGTACTGTAACGATAAACGGGTTACCAATAGCCACCTTGATTGAACTATTTGATTTTTCCCAACATTGTTTTTTTCAAATTTTAACAAAAATCCTTAGGTAGGTATATTAGGCAAACTAAATGGTACTAATCTGGAACTATATAATCGATGTAACTATATGTGTTATGTATAAATTGGTACTTTTTTAAAATTGATTAAAAACTACTTAAATATCTACATATAAATATGTAGTTACTAAACCTTGTTCAATTACCTAGTAGAAAAGGTAATGCGCATTCGCAACTAATTTGCGACGGTATTTATCGCTAATAATTCCACGATATTTACCAAAAATAAACTTTTCCAACATTTTTATTTTACAAACCATTTTTAGTCGTCTCGAATTTTTTATTCTTTCCTTCGTTGTTATGAGAATCTAACCGTATACTCCGGAAAGTTACGTTTAAATCAACAGCACTTCTATTGGCTTCCGTGAATATTGGGTTTCAACCAGACCATGCCTCGCTGCGTCTGAAATGAGTGACCGGTGACCCTAATAGGCTATCGAACTTATATACTTAGATATTCGATGATTTCATCGTTCTACATTGTTTCTTCGTTAAGAAAATTTGCACTTTAAATAGGTATTCTAAGTTTCTTCGTTAACTTTTTCTACCGTTTTTATAAAATTTTACTATAAAATTTACCGTTAAACTTTGAAAAGGTGATAAGTACATATCGTCATAACATATCGTCACGCCATTCCCCCGAGGGGGCTGGCAGAGGTGTAATGCAACACCCACACTTTGCCGGACGATTTTTAGTCCCAAATGTGACAGGGGGCGAGCCTGTCGCCATACACCGGGCTCCAGTCATGTAGCAGATGACTTACAATATGTTGACACAATGAACAAATTGGTGCGTGCAGTCGGCTGGGTTCGAACCCGCTCCCTCTGGCATAAGAGGCGGGCCTTCTCCCAACTAGGCTATCATCGTCTTATAAGTAAATAGATACTTATTACTATTTATACTCTATTAATTACGTCCTACTAGTTAGACAAAATCTGTACCCAGAGAATAGGGAGTATTCTGTAATAGTATCACGAATCGCAATGTCTATGCCTGTCTCTAACTATTATTTTTATCGAGAATTAAATAAAATGAAAAATATTATTTTTCAGTTATCGGTATGTCGATCCTTTAGCATAAATGTGTAAGTATTTGTTAAACATATACTATGTATTTACATACCTTTAGTATAAATAGGTACATACATATATACCTTTAGTATGTGAAAGTAATCTGCTCATTCATAGCTTCACGGCTATTTTAAATTCCATATACCTACCTACTTACTTACTTTAAATGTTAAATATTACGTTTCAGACGCTTCAGTAGCTTCAGGTACATAAGTAAAATACATACATGCGTATCATATTTCATGATACAGCTCAAAGCGAATAATTTTATAAGTATTTAAAGTTAGTAGGTACTTACTTACTTACCTTCTTTCATTATATTATATTTAAGCGGCCATTTACACTATCCAATTTGCAGTATGCTAACTTAGCGTGGCCGTATATCTTATATCTTTAAATGAGCAATTCTTGTATATATATATATATATAATTGGAATCTCGGAATCGGCTCCAACGATTTTCATACAATTTAGTATATAGAGGGATTCGGGGGCGATAAATCGATCTAGCTAGGAATCATTTTTAGAAAATGTCATTTTATTCGTGTTTTATCGATAATCAACTTATACATAAACTTGGAAGAAAAATAACAAACCTTAGTAGTACAACCTCAGTAGTCTCAACTGAAAAATATGACTCTTCCTGACATCTATTGGCGAATAATAATACTATTTTTTGTGAGCAACTAATTGCTTTAACGACACAACAGCAGATGGCGTTGTTAAGTAACACGAAGTCAATGAGTGTTTGCTTTGAGGTTAGACTAAAATCAATTGTTTATTTTCCAAAAAACACAATTAAAAAAAAAATACCGAGCAAAGCTCGGTCATCCGGGTACTGTTGTTTATATGTCTTAATATGCCCGTACAATAAAAAAAAAGGATTGCTAACTATCTAACAGCAATGGTTTGCCTCCACCTTTCTAATACGAACCGCTAGGGTATGGAACACCTTGCCATCGTCTGTATTCCCGACTAACTATAACCTGGGTATCTTCAAGGCTAGAGTGAATAAGTACCTTCTAGGTCGTCGTGCTCCATCTTAGACCACAATGTCGCTTAACATCAGGCGAGTTGGTGGTCAAACGTCGACCTATACTAGATAAAAAAAAACAAAATTACATTGTCCAATTTTAGGACGTTACCTCATCTAGCGTACTGCAAATTGGAAAATGTAATGACCGCTTTACTAGCTGGGCTACCGAGCCACCGAGACTGATACCTACCAGCTACTTCTATTTACTTATCTAATAATCTAAGTCGCTGGTAACAAAAAACGAACAGCTGATACAAAAAGAGGAACACGATACTTTCTTATGGGATCCATAACTATTGATGTCGATTCTGTTGTACCTAATCTCCAACTAGTAAACTGAACATACCTAGTTGATTAAAATTATCGGCTAACTTCTATTTTCTAATTACGTGAGAAAAATATACCTACCTAACAACAATCATAAATCTATGTAATTTAGTTAGGTTTAAAATGATATAAGCATTTTTTATTGGTAAACATAGCAAAGTACAGTGTTAAAAAGTTATTTAAACTTAACAATCACATAATCTAAATATTGTAGGCAATAAAAAGCACAACTTATGTTTTATTGAACTAAGTTAGTAAGTCATCATGACAGGGGAATTAAGCAACTATACTTAGCTTGTCCATCGAAGTTGGCATTTACATTTATTGTTTTAAGTAGTTACCTAAGTACCTATAAAATTTATACGGTCAAAATTCATTTGTTTCGACACATCAGTCTCGTTAAAATTAATAAGATAGGCCTAGTTTAATAAAAGGGTTAATAGTTTGTTATAAAAAGAAGGTTATCAAGTTTTGTAGAGCATCGATAAAAGGTAGTTACGTTACGTTTTGCCTTGGTAGAGGTTACAGATGGCCCCAAACTAAGCAAAGCTTGTACCTACTATGGCGGCCAGAGATTGATATACATGCATTTATAATTTTAAATACATACTTTTATAGATAATTAACACCCAGACATAGAACAAACACAAATGTTCATCACATGATTGTTTGCCCTAGGTGGGAATCGAACCCACGACTCCCCAGCTCGGAAGACAGGTTCACTACCGACTGAGCCACCGAGGCAGAGGTATGAATAGTTAGGATTCTCTAAACTAAACTTAATTTTCCCATTCAAAACCATTGGGAAAGAAAATAGAGTTGCTTGCTACAAGCAAACACATTTTTTCGAACGGCTATCATTTACGCAGGAGAATCAGAACTACTCGTAACTCGCGAAAAGGGACTCCGTTGCTTTTGTTAATTTATTATTTATTTCAGCACCTATCATAAGGATTTAAGATTGCATTTTGTATGGCGCAATATTTAACACAAAGCATGTAATTTTTTTTAAGTGCCTAGACATGTGCGAGTGTCTACATAGGCGTACGACAGTACTAGTTCGAGATGTCAAGTCTAGTATGTAACATATTATTATGTCTTTGTTCGAAACTAGATCAATTTACCATCTTCGTCCAAAATGAGCTGTGGTCAAATGCCAAGCCATTTTTATAAAAAAAATCTGCGCGTCACTGGCGGAACCAGGATTTTATTTTGATTTTTGACATTGTTAAGATGAATTAGGTACTTACATGATGATGAATAGAGAGCGAAATTAGTAGTTGGAGTATGGAATAAGATGCTTTTTGGGTTTAGGGAGGTTAAGGCCTGAGTTCCTTAGTCCACCCTCTTCCGAATCCGCTACCTACTGCTGCGTTAAATTTACCCAAAAAAGGTTTATTCCAATAAAATATCGGTAGAAAGGTAGGTACTTATTTAGGAGTTAGGGATAAGCCAAGCCAGATTCTAACTCGTAGTTAGAAATATACTTATCTATTATTCTATAATGGTAATGGTAATAAACATACCTACACGAATTAATTTAACACAATACCAACCTACTTGACATGTGAAAAATGTAATAGGTACTGGTTTACACCTGTAAAGTACATTTGCCTTCAAAGCAGTTGTCATCTGAATGCAATATTTACGCTCGAACGCGCAAATTATGTAAATACTGAAGGAGCTATGTACCTACTAACTGCAATGCCAGAATAGCCACACAAGTTCATTGTGGATTGAAGGTCTTGCCTCGACGCCCTCGACTTTCCTTGGGAGCAAAAACCTTATAACTAAGCAATGTACTATATTTATACATAAATGTTTACACTTTGACTATATGTATGTTAAAAACGTTTTCTCCTATTTCCATTATTTAAAGTCGGCACTTCTAAGCGCCAAGTCAAATGATCTTGCGTTGTCGGGTAGGGCAATTAGGGTTTCTTGAGGTCTTCTTCAACATTGGGTAAGTCTATATTTATTTCAAAAAATATCGCAGCCCTTGAGACAGTACATATAGAAATACCTACAGATAGAGTATACTGTCAAGAGTTTCTGGTTAATTTGAGCGTATGTCTGAAAAGACTAAGCAGTTGTCGTTGTTTTTTGCCATGCTCATTGCTGGCTCAAATGGAATTCGTGGAGATTCATGAGATGTGCTGAAAGGTCGTAGTACACATATCAACTCGGAAAAAGATCGCCACCGTTTCGCCTTACTTAAAATTACGTTACGATTCAGATTTGTGTGCGTTGCAATAGGGAGTTTCTTAGAAAGAATACTGCTCGAGTTGATACGGTGACGATCCCTTTTCGAGTTGATACTCGTATGTGTGCTACGATCTTTAATCTATGTAGGGTCATTACGCTGGATCGCGGCCCTGCGTTGTTTCGCGGCCTTTTAGAGGTGCAACCGTATTAATATTGCAATAATAAGAATTCTATCTCACTCTTGCCAACATGTTGTGGCACTTTAAACAGTTGGATAGTTGCAGAATGTAATGCCCATTCAAATAAGTCTGTTAGCCTAATCTATGTACCGGAAATAAATCATCCATTTTCCCGGCCGCGCTGTCAGCGCACATACGTACGCAAACCTGCACAAAAAATAGCGAACAGGTCCCGCTTCAAACGCAAGTATTTTAAGTTTACGACTACTTAGTTACTAGTGTGATTGTTTTTGAGTGATCATAGTTGTTTGTTTTATGTAATTTTGCATTTAATTCGAGAGTAAATTACTTTAATATCAGTTTAATTTGGTGGCCGCCAACCAACACAATCATTTTTAAGTAAAGTTGGTATACGGCCGGGCGGCCGCGGCACTAGCTCACTGAATGAAATAAGTTTGCTTTCTTTCCAATTATTAATGTAAATAAAGCTTCGCTTTGTGCAATTGTTTTTTATTATCGGGGTTTGTTTAAATGATATGTTTAGTTTACGGCCGCCAAAATATAATTATACCCATTTATAGCTTTAATGTGGCCGCCAACTAACACATGCTAACAAAACAAATCTGGTTCGCGGCCGTCCGAAAATCATATGAAAAATAGACGGCCGATATCTGATGATTTGAAAATAGAGGTGTCAGTTTACGGCCACTTCTTTCACATGTTTGTTTCTGTTATTTTTCCATTATTCTCTTATTTTATATTTCACTCAGATTTGAATAACGGCCCTCTATGCACGGAACAGATACACCAAATCCAGGTCGCAGATGTACCTGGAAGTTTGGAAATTGGTACCGAAGTGTATCACAGTGTACCACATAGTATCCCAAAAGAGCATTTGGGATCTTAAAATCGTGATACTGACTCAGTAATATTATCTCAAGTGTCAAATTTTAAAAGCAACTTGCCATTAAGTCCCGTTACTACCACAGAAAAATCGGACAACGAAAATGAAATTTGGTCATTTGGTGTCATTTGCCAGCAAAGGTCTCTGGATGATGTTACAATTATTCCAACTATAACAGAACATTAAGATTTTCGTGACGTTTTGTCAAAGAAATCATCATCTTCGACAATTACATCCGCATCCACCAACAACAAAATTTCAATAGATCCAAACACAGTATTTGAGCAACATCTGTATAAACCCCAACCTCTAGAAAAGTCGCAAACAAAATGTATCCAAAGCTCGTATTCCATATATTACAGGTTATAGAAATTGTTATAGAATTTTGGCAGGAAATCGAGTGAATGAGGCTTGCCTAGCTTTATGCACTGTGAGAATGTTTCTGAAAGAGCTTGCCTGGCTGTACATAGAGAGGTACATAGAGAGTGGTCCCCACTCTTATGTATGGAAGTGAATGTAGGGTCTGGCAGAAGAAGCATGAAAGTAATGAATGCTGTAGAAATGAGAAGTTTGAGAAGTATGGCTGGAGTGATCCTGATGGATAAAATGAGAAACAACGACTTTAAAAAACGTTGTGGTGTGGTAGAGGATGTAGTGGTAAAGATTAAGAAAGGGATACTGGATGATGGACACATTGAGAGAATGAATGAAAGGAGATTGACGAATCAGGTTTACATGGCAAGTGTGGATGGGCAGGGCAAGTCGGTCAGGGTCGATCTAGGCGCACGTATCTCGACCGAATTGAAGACGCTTAGAGAAAGGCCAGGTCAAGAGTACCGGTAACTGACAAGCATGTATGAAAAGACTCATGAAAGTGGAAGAAGCAAAAGATGTGTGCCAGGATCGTAGCAAGTGGAGAGAAGTGTTCTCTGCCTACCCCTATGGGAAAGAGGCGTAATTATATGTATGTATAGAAATTGTTGAAGACTAATTACCAATAGTTACTTTTAAGATGTTAATATTTAAAAATCTTGACTATTTAAAATACTAGTCTAATACAAGTTATAATAAGAACAAAATGTTAATACTAACCAAACTTAATTTGTTGCATTACAAATTGATTTTAAAATGCATTGTTTTATTTAATTATTTGTAGAGATAGCTATGTAATGTGTTTAATAACGAAAGAAGAATAAATGCAGTATTGATGAAAGAAAGTATAGTATGTTAGAAGTCTAGAAGAAGAATAAATGCATTTGTTAGAGGTTAAGAGTTTAGAGGAAGGAAAGAAAGGAAAGAAAGAACAGGGGGAAGAATTGTTGCAGAAATTAAAGATGAAGGTGAGAAGAGAGGAGAAGGAAAATGCTGTAGATTAGGATACCTGAATGTGGAAATAAGAGATGTTAGAATAGTGAAGGTAATGTTAGGTTAGACCACAAGAAAGGGACGAATATTGAAGAGAATGTACTTTTTAAGAGTAAAGGCGTTCGAGTGATAATTGCGATCATATGCCAAATGATGTGGGAATTTATGATAGGACCATTATATGGTAAAAAGTATACGAAATAGTAAAAAACTGTAAAAATTCGTAAGTCAATATTGTACGTAAGACTGGCGGCCGCGAACTAACTCTAGGGTGGCCGCGAACCGAAAAAAATGGCCTCCAACTGGCATTTTGAGTAAGTTTCAAGTAATTAATTATTTTTTAAAAATCTGTTACAATATTCCTCCAAGACTTGTTTCGAAAATTAACTTGATGATATCTGCTACGCCTACAAAAATAATCTGAACCAGAATTATGGACATTTCATACTAATTTCAAGGATCAAAGTTAGGAACTCGACTAAAAGGCCGCCAACCGGCGCAACGACCCTACTATCTATACGAAGTCGTAGGTAACAGCTAGTTTAAATGTAATAATGGTTTACTAGCTGTTACCCGCGACTTCGTTCGCGGTCATTCAGAAAATAGTATCCAACAATCTTCCTCGTGATATACCGTAACTAATTATCAAATTTTATTAAGATCCGTTCAGCCGTTTAGCTGTGAAAAGCCTACAAACAGACAGACGTTACTTTTGATTTTATAATGGAATTATGGAAGTTATGTTTTGCCGGTTCAGCTTTTTAGCTCTGAACAAATGCGGATGCATCTTTAAACAAAACTGGTGTTTTATATGGACACGCTGAACTGATGCTGAGTAAGAATTTTTAGTCTCTCAGCTCAACAATCGGGTAGGTATTTGCCCGATGTACCGCTTGCACTTATTGACTTACACCATCAAGGTGCAGATGAAACTAAGTTGAATCGTTTGCACCATAATGGTGCAGATGACACCAATTAGTAGTGTTCGCACCATATTTGTGTGATACTTGTAAGCCCGTTGTTCATTCTTAGTCTTCGTAGTACTTGAAAGCTATGAAAGTAGAGTAAGTAGTTCCAATTTCCATCGCAGCCCGAACGGTAGCACAGACTATTGCTCTCGACCTTTAATTCAAAAGCGCCATCTACACGGTCTGTGGCAAACCATGATAGAGTTGAACTCTAACATGCAGCTCTATCCCAACCACATCGCAACACAGACGCCGCGCGCCTTTGGTATAGACGGTGTGATTCAGAAAGCCAGTTCACAACAAGGAACTAGCTGTGGCAGCTAGTTCCAAAAACGATTCAAAGAGGGCAGCACGTGATTTCCTAACAAATGACAATCTAAGCTACTAAAGAAAGGTATCTAACTAACCTCTACCTAATTTTACATCTGCCTGAAAATTGATATTCTTTTTTTACCAGTAGTCTTCAATCTTCATTACTTAGTAAAAAAATGTTAGGTCTGTGAGTAAATTATCGTAGGTACCTATCTGTCTTTTTTTTTCTGGCGTATTTTTGAATTTAAGTACCTATATACATATTTCCAAAATTTTGTCCATATCAACATTTTGGAACATAAAACACTTATTAGACATAAAAAAAAATTACGTGACACTAAAATGAACTGTATGGATGGCTGGATTAGGAACGTCCCCTCCGTTTATTAAAACAGTTTGATTGCTATCGGTCGCAATCCGCTGCACAATCGAACGAGGGCGAGCTTGAAATATGGACACTGGCACAAAGTAGGGCAAACGTAGGCATATCTAGGCACCCTTGATTTATGACCTGCAGGCTGCATCAGACAGTGGTCTGCAGCGTAATTAAATTCTACATCAATTGATCTACCGGCACTAATTGCGATCAGATACTTATTTATTGCGATACCTTCTGTGTACGGTGTAAGAATGGTATTCCAATAAGTAGGTACATACGCAAATACTTTATGTAATAGGGAAAATTTCAGCCTGTTCTATCTATCCCCTAAAGAAAAAGGCTGAGGTAAAATACCGCTTGGGGTAGGTATATTTAGAGATTTTTTTGTGTGGGTATACATATATTATGTACGCCGTACGTACGTATCATTAGAAGTAGAACCTGTGTCTGTCTGTGGCTTAGCAGTTCCCGAACGGATAAACCGATTTTTTTTTATTCGAAAGGTGAATTAGTCGGGAGTGTTCTTAGCTATGTTTGATGAAAATAGGTGTTGATGAAAAAAAAAATTTTTAAATTCTTAAATATTTTATGAAAATATTTTTTTTTTAATATTGGTTGCATTGTTTGCGTGGTGCTGACCAGTAAAATCTTTCAATTTTAATTTTAATTCTCCTATTTAATTTTCAAGTTTCCTGGCGAAAAAGGCAAAACCGCAAAAGACAAAATTTAAAAAATGTAACAGGAAAACGTTCAATGGAAAAAAAAGCTCATGGCACAAGTTCTGTTCAGCTTAAAAGGTCAATACAAGAATGGCCGATAAAGTTTAAACTGGTTCTGAGAGTTCCAAGAAAGCTCCCAGCTCGGGCGCCAATAACATTGTTGTTTTGAATTTCAAGGCACAAGAGCAATTTCGCTAACCAAATAAACTGTATTGGTTTCTGGTAGTGCTGCTCCTAAAGTTTTTAGGAGTCGGGTACTTAGTTACTTATTGCAAAGTGCTTGTTGGCGATTGTACCTACCTACTTTCAAAATACATTACACTTGTTGCGCGTTGTTGAACGTTTAAGCTAAGGGACTTTAGTTTCAAAATTTGTAGGCCATGATGATTGTTTCCCTAGGATCAACATCCAGGGGCCCTATTTGGAGATTTGAGATTTTTATCTCACCTTTTTTCGTCGTTGTTCCTCTCGTTTGTAACGTCATAGGTGTGAGAGCGACCAATATAAAATCTCATCACATCTCACGCGTAGGAATAACCCTCCTGACGTGTCTACCTAACCACGATAAAGTAGTCTCTCTCATTAAAAGACTGATAGGATCCGAGGTGGTTTAATATGGTATAAATCAAGTCGTTTATTGCCTATCCCAGCCATCCATTTTCAATTAGCTACCAGCTACCAGTTTTTCAATTAGTGGTACTAGGTGCTACAAATGTTTAGTGATTTGCTACTTACTACCAACCTTTATGTACATAACAAGCTGTTGCCCGCAACTTCGTTCGCGTTTATTCAGAAAATAGTATCCACAAACCCTCCTCGTGATTAACTGTAACTCATTATCAAATTAGGTATAATAATCCGTTACCAAAGAGATCAGAGGCCAACATTAAAAAAAATACTGGCTGGTTTTTAGCGGAGTTTTACTTTCAGTTGTCAGTTGTTATTTTAGTACCAACTACGTACTATTCTGTGATGTCGTCTAACGCATTTGGTAAGCGGCGCGTTATTTTACATTAATTTACAGAATTTAATGACAAAAAGATTTTTAGATTTTTTAGCAGTAAAAAGTATCCAAAAACCTTCCTTGTGACATACTGTAACTATTTATCAAACTTCATCAAGATACGTTCAGCCGTTTAGCCGTGAAAAGACAGTTACTTTCGATATTATAATTAAGTAGTAGTAAGGATGCAATATACCTAACGTATGTTGCTTTTGTATTTAATTATTAAAGATCATTATCATTAGTAAGTTGAGCCTTACGTAGGATGAGATGACTAACAACGCAACCATGTGAGTGATTTCCGTGGTTATTTTGACCTTGACACCTAAAACAATGCCTTATGGTTTGTGGCATACCTTTAGCTAAACGAATATGGTGATGAGACTTTGTTTTGTGTATATACCTATACACAGACGTTTTATATAGGTTTACTTCACTATAATTATTTGAAAGACGTTTTCTATACTATCCTGAGTTTAAGTCTACTCATAAAAAACTGATAGAAAATAATAAGACCTTGAAAGATAATAACATAACATACATAACATATCGTCACGCCTTTCCCCCGAGAGGGCTGGCAGAGGTAAAATACAACACCCACAATTCGCCGGACGATATTCAGTCCCATATGTGACAGGGGGCGAGCCTCTCGCCATACACCGGGCTCCAGTCATGTAGCAGATGACAAACAATACGCACATATGTTCACACAATGAACAAATTGGTGCATGCCGTCGGCTGGGTTTGAACCCGCTCCCTCTGGCTTGAGAGGCGGGTCTTCTCCAACTAGGCTATTGTCGTTAAAAGATAATAAGCTGTAGAAACCCCATACATGTGGTCCCCGGGTAGTGCTAACCGGGTTGCAGACTCTGGTGGGAGGCTTGGGCCGTGGCTAGTTACCACCCACCGGACCAAGCCATGCCGTGAAATGACCTAGTCGTGTTTCGGGATGTAGTCCGGTGTAACCGTTCTGAAGACGGATCTGAGCAGTAGGGCACTTGTAGCGCCTCACTCAACTGCCGTCTTTGTACTTCTTCACTCTAGAAAACTTCAAGGCTAGAGTGAATAAGTAGTAGTAGTTAGACCACAACGTCGCTTAACATCAGGTGAGTTGGTGGCCAAACGCCGACCTTATTCTACATAAAAAAATCTTACTAATATTATAAACGCGAAAGTTTGTAAGAATGGATGGATGGATGGATGTTTGTTACTCTTTCACGCCAGAACGGCTGAACAGATCCGGATGAAATTTGGCACGGAGATAGATTATAGTCTATAATAGCACATAGGATACTTTTAAACCGCGGGTGAAACCGCGGGGCGCAGCTTGTAAATAAATAAAAAACCCTAGACTAAGATTTTCGCGATCCCTTTGAGATGCACGTGTTTCACGTGCACGTAGCTTTTTTTTAACTACCCAGACAAAATTTCAAACTCTCGGGCACGACACTTGCCCCATTCTCAACTTTCCTCAGCAGCCATTAGACTAAACACCCAATACATTAGATCAATTAACTTATTAGGAAACAAGACTTTGACCTAGTTATGTGCTTAAAATGATCAAAGCGAAATTAATAAGTAAATTGCACCCATTGCGGCTGTAACTCGTTCTGACGCGAGTGTAGGAGGATTGAGTTATGGCGTTTGTCGCTATTATGCATTTAGATCTATTCCATTGATTTATTAGGCCATATGTTAGACCTCTGTGACAGTGTAACAAGCTATTGCAATTTGCACCTGTGTGATCAAGTAATGAATGGACTATATGTAGGTATTTCTGTGGTAATATAATTACGGAAATAACTCCCTAATACCCTAATTAGGGAGTTATTTACGTAATTATCTACTGCGTGAAACAAACACAGATTTTTTTAATAGTGGTTTCAATTACGTGAGTCTGGTCTAAAGACATCGTCTGACACAAAACTCTATTGCATTTTCTTATGCATTTAGATCTATTCCATTGATTTATTAGGCCATATGTTAGACCTCTGTGACAGTGTAACAAGCTATTGCAATTTGCACCTGTGTGATCAAGTAATGAATGGACTATATGTAGGTATTTCTGTGGTAATATAATTACGTAAATAACTCCCTAATACCCTAATTAGGGAGTTATTTACGTAATTATCTACTGCGTGAAACAAACACAGATTTTTTTAATAGTGGTTTCAATTACGTGAGTCTGGTCTAAAGACATCGTCTGACACAAAACTCTATTGCATTTTCTTATGCATTTAGATCTATTCCATTGATTTATTAGGCCATATGTTAGACCTCTTTGACAGTGTAACAAGCTCTTGCAATTTGCACCTGTGTGATCAACTAATGAACGGACTATAGGTAGGTATTTCTGTGGTAATATAATTACGTACTTAACTCCTTAAATAACTCACTAATACCCTAATTAGGGAGTTTTTTACGTAATTGTTTACTGCGTGAAACAAACACTAGATTTTTTTAAATAGTGGTGTCAATAACGTAAGTTTTTTTTTTTTTTATGTAGAATAGGTCGGCATTTGACCACCAACTCACCTGATGTTAAGCAACGTTGTGGTCTAAGATGGAGCACGACGACCTATAAGGTACTTATTCACTCTAGCCTTGAAGTTTTGTAGAGTAAAGAAGTACAAAGACGGCAGTTGAGTGAGGCGCTACAAGTGCGTTACTGCTCAGACCCGTCTTCGGAACGAAATGGTCTAAAGACATCGTCTGACACAAAACTCTATTGCATTTTCTTAGACACTAATCTTAGTAAGTAGGTAAGTACTTGCACAAATATCTAATTGTATCTAAGCACTAAGGAGGGGTAGAAAAGCGCTAAATTTTAGTACATGCTAACAGTTGGGGTAGCTTCGTCGTTATGTTTATACTTAACACGGAAATAAACGAAACGTTCCCTTTATTTTGGGAGCCATGTTTATTTAATGGATTAATATCAAATTCATTTGAAACTTGGGCCGTGTTAGGCCTACAATCCGGATTATGGCAGAGCTCGCCAAAAGCACGCAAAGCCTGCGGTCTCCTCCCTTTTTAACCTAAATATAATAAGCTAACATTTTTGTGTGGCGGCTAAATTTTTTGCGTATCTAGAGCATGGACCTGCTTCTACGTCAAATTAGCAAAGTTTTGGGCAGGACCACTTATTTTGCCTTTTTTGGGTTGGAAAAATTCGCTCTGACGTTGAATAGTTAGAGATTATTATTACTGACAATTTATTTTCATCTCTATATTATTTGACTGTAATAAACCAATCAATCAATCTGCTATCATCATCATTACAGCCTTTAAGAGCCGGAGCCCGGTGACACAGCGACAGGCTTACCCTCCTTACCTTTTCCCTACCCTTACCTTAC
The DNA here is from genome assembly GCA_911728515.1 of Peribatodes rhomboidaria. Classification (NCBI taxonomy): domain Eukaryota; kingdom Metazoa; phylum Arthropoda; class Insecta; order Lepidoptera; family Geometridae; genus Peribatodes; species Peribatodes rhomboidaria. The sequence goes on from OU452168.1 coordinate 8,374,757, forward strand.
CCTTTCACATTTGGGACTGAATATAGTCCGGCGAAGAGTGGGTGTTGTATTACAGCTCTGCCAGCCCTCTTGGGGGAAAAGCGTGACGACATGTTACAGTATTTTACGTCCGGGGCTGCAGGGCCACCGACCTACCCTACGTCGAGGTTGATTAAGCCGCGCCATTATAAATTAAAAACAATTACATCCACAGACCTAAGATTTTTTTTGCTTTGCAAAAGACCAACGAAGCGTGGGACAGAGAAGTCTCCATTGAAATGTCTAAACTCCACAAGAGAGAAAAAGGTCGCCTACAAGTAAAATGTTAGTCAATTTTTCTTTTGTCATTAATGACAGCGAGCACCTTAGAACACGCGGAAATTCCTATGATTTATATTTTTACTGAAATAATTATAAATAGACTCAAAAGAGAGCAATTTTAATCAAATGCAGTTATGTCATCTTGTGAGTTTAGCGATTGTGATGTAAATCGAAGATGTAACCCACAAAATTTGTCGTTTCTTGGTTATATATGATATTTCCATTGTGATGTTTTTGTCTGAATTTTGTCTAAAACATAACATAAATTGGTTCCTAAAACCGATTTACCAGCGGTATATTGTTGTCGTTTCTTCGTATTAACTATATTTCCTAGATGAAAGTAGAATTGATGATGAAATTCAGCATACAAATGTTAGTTAGTTTACGCTCGATTTTCACTAGAGATGGATAAAATGATGACGTCATTATTATCGATAGTTTTTTAGCAAAGTTCAATAGGAGTGCAATACATACATATACAAGCCCCTTTCGGATTAACATACCCTTTCAAATTATCCCTACACAAGCTCCTTTCGGTTTAACATACCCTTTCAAATTATCCCTACACAAGCCCCTTTCGGTTTAACATACCCTTTCAAATTAACCCTACACAAGCCCCTTTCGAATTAACACACCCTTTCAAATTAGCCCTACACAAGCCCCTTTCGGCTTAACATACCCTTTCAAATTAGCCCTACACAAGCCCCTTTCGGTTCAACATACCCTTTCAAATTAGCCCTACACAAGCCCCTTTGGTTTAACATACCCTTTCAAATTATCCCTACACAAGCCCCTTTCGGTTTAACATACCCTTTCAAATTAGCCCTACACAAGCCCCTTTCGGTTTAACATACCCTTTCAAATTAGCCCTACACAAGCCCCTTTCGGATTAACATACCCTTACAAATTATCCCTACACAAGCCCCTTTCGGTTTAACATACCCTTTCAAATTATCCCTACACAAGCCCCTTTCGGTTTAACATACCCTTTCAAATTATCCCTACACAAGCCCCTTTCGGTTTTACATACCCTTTCAAATTAGCCCTACACAAGCCCCTTTCGGTTTAATATACCCTTTCAAATTAGCCCTACACAAGCCCCTTTCGGTTTAACCTACACAAGCCCCTTTCAAATTAACCCTACACCACCCGGAACCTAAAATCAAACTTGCCGTCCGAAGCATGGTAACGCCCTGAGCCCGCCACAGACATCCTGCGTCAAAGGACCCGCGACGTCGAAGTGAAAAAGTACTGCATTTCCCTGCTGGAGCGGCTCGGAAGGTTCCAGTATAGGAATATACTTATGGCACTAGATGACGATGCCAGGAAAGAAGTAAGCTATTATTTTATTCAATTTGTACTAGGAAGACCCCCCCCCCCACCCCCCTTCCCTTTATCCCTAACAAACAACAGTTTGTTTGTTAACATGACATATTATTGCCATGATGGTAAAGTTTTGTTTTCGACACCGCGCTACCATGGACCTTATTGCGCGGCAAATTACTTAAATAATGTAAATCCGTAATTGGCCTTAAGTCATATTTTTAAGAATTATTGTATTTTATTAAGGGCTGTGGATTTTGTATAACAAATAAAAAAAAAAACGATTCACGGTCGCGCAGCGTCGAAAACAAAACCTAACCATCATGGCAAGATGTCATGGTAGGCCCCCGTGAGCTGCTTACCCCGGGGCACTAATTGAAAGTCAATTGTCTACAAAAATTAACGGTATATTTCCAAAAGTTCAATAGGAGTGTACATAAACAAAACAAACATTTTTGATTGCCATCAACAGTAAATTAACATTTTTCCGAGTTTGTACTTGGAAATGAGGCGTAAAACATTTAAAAAAAAAATAAGTCCCTTCAATTTCTAGTCATAATTTTTAATTCAATTTACAAATTTTGGGTGTCTTACATCCAAGTGTTAATAATTTAAATAAATATGTATGTAAATTATAAGGCAAAAATAAATAAATGTACAAAAACAATAAAATATATACCATTACTTACCCTTTTTTTTTTTTTTTTTTTTTTTTTTTTTCGTGGGGGAATGCGCTTACACATCCCCGCTACGCCCCGGGGGAGGCGCAGCGGGGTATGTCGGACTCGATGCCAGAAGGGCACCCCTACCGACTAAACCCCCACGGTGTCCATCCTCGTCGGCAGTGGCGGGGTCACGGGGCCTCTCTCAGAATCTCCGTAACCCCACCACGCCGCTGTCCGCAGCCGGACCCACCTCAGGAGGGGGCTCGTCCCCCTCCCCAGCTCCGAAGCGATGCCCTGGACACCAAGGCATCGACTCCTCAGGAGACCCTCCTTAATTGGGAGCACCAGACACGCCCGTGTCCGGCGCCCCTGGGCCTCCTAGCGGAGACGGTGTGCGAGCCCTGCTGGCTCGCCTCCGTGTCCGCGCCCTCCGGAGCGGGAGAGAAAGAGGGTCCCTTTCTCTCTCCCGCTCCTCGGTCTCTCTCTGCGACATCACCTCCTCGCAGAAAGAGACCATAGCCCTCCATGACCCCTCGTCGGCGACCATCCTAGATAGGATGGTCGGCAGCGAGAGGTCCGCCCCTACAGCCGCGACCAACGCCAGTCGTGGCTCCGCCGCCCCCGGGCATACCTCCAGCACGTGCTGCGCCGTCTCCTCCGCGCAGCCGCACTGGTGGCACACCGGGGTCTCTTCCCTCCGTGCTACGCTGAACAGGTATCTCCCGAGGCATCCATGCCCCGAGAGTACCTGGGTCAGCCGGAAGGAGAGACCCCCATGCTCACGGTGGACCCATTTCTTAAGTACGGGCCGGACCGCCTCCAGAAATCGGACAGCCCCGGCCCCCCTCCTCCGGTCCACCGCGAGCCGCCTGCTCCAGGACTCCAGGGCAGCATCCCTGGAGTCTCGCCTCCACTGCTCCACCTCTCGTGGGGCAGGCCGTAGGTCCTGCTCGCGTGCCCGCGCCCTGCGCCAAAACACGTCTGACAGGACTCCGGCCTCCAAGTCCCACGGGAGGGAGCCAGCGATGACGCAGGCCACCTCGTGTGAGAGTGTGCGGTAGCCCCTGCACACTCTCACCGCCATGACCCTCTGGGCCCCGCAGAGCCGAGCGATCTCTCTGGAGTCCAGGGAGCCGGCCCATATTGGGGCCCCGTAGAGGGCCATGGAGCGCAAAACCGCCATGTATAGGCGGCGGCAGCTCCCACCACCCCCACCGAGGTTCGGAAGGAGGCGGCTTAGCGCAGCCGCCGTCCCCACGAGCCTCGGGGCCAGCCTCTGTATGTGGGCTCCGAACCCCCACTTGCTGTCAAGTACGACGCCGAGATACTTCAGCGTCGACCCGACAGCAATGGAGGTTCCACCCACAACAATCGATGAGTCTGCAGGTGGCGCCCTCCGAGAACCGTGAAAACATATGGCCTCGGACTTGTGGAGCGCCACCTCCAGACCCAACCGCCGAATCCTGGCTACCACAGCCGCAACTCCGGCTGTAGCCAGGACGGACGCCTCCCTATACGTCCGTCCCCGGGCGGTAACCAACGTGTCGTCGGCGTAGCAAACTACGTCGACGCCACGAAGGTTAGCGCCTCGCAGCACCCAATCGTACCCTATGTTCCACAGGGTGGGGCCCAGTACGGACCCCTGTGGAACACCGCGGGTCATGGGGCTGCAGCCCTCCCCGTCTTTCGTCGGGTAAACTACCTCTCTATGTGAGAGGTAGTCCCCAACGAGGCACCGGAGGTACTGAGGGACCCTATGGTACCCCAGTGCCCCCAATATTGCACCCCATGGCAGGGTGTTAAAGGCGTTGGCGATGTCTAACGACACCGCCAACATCACCCCACCGCCGGAGCACGCCCTCTCGGAGAGGTCGCGGACGTGGGATATGGCATCCACTGTCGAGCGACCTCTCCGGAACCCGAACTGGGTGTCGGCCAAGTCCGGGCCGACATCCTCGAGGTGCCTGACGAGGCGGGCAACCACCACGCGCTCCAGCAGCTTGCCCGCCTCGTCAAGGAGGACTATAGGGCGGTAGCCCGCCGGTTCATCAGCAGGGCGCCCCTCCTTACGCAGGAGGACGAGTCGGCCCTTCTTCCACCGCCTGGGGAATCGCCCTTGGCGCAGGCAGCGGTCGAAGACCGTCCTCATTCGCTCCTCCAGCTCCTCCTGCACGAGGGCCCACGCGCGGCCAGGGATCCCATCAGGACCCGGCGCCGTGTTCCTGGCCCTCATCCGGAGAACGGCCGCACCCAGCTCGCCCTGCGAGATCTCGGGCACCTCCTCCTCGATCTCCGAAGCAGGCACCGCCGCGGTGGGAGGGACGAACTCGGTCCCCGGGCTACCGGGGAACAGTCCCTCAACCACCCGCTGGAGGACCACCGGCTCGAGAGTCGTAGTGACCGGGGGGGCCCAGGGGCGAAGCTTCCGCCTGGCCCACTGGTACGGCCGCCCCCAGGGATCCCGCTCGATCGAGCTCAGCAGCTCCTGCCATGCCTGCGCCTTGGCCTGGCTGATGCTCACTCGCAGAGCCCTGCACGCCTCCCGATAGGTGGAGTAGCGGGCGTCCAGTTCCGCCGCATCCCGCTGCCTCCTCCTTCGGTAACGCTGGTAGCGGCGTCGCATAACCAGGCATTCGCGCCGGAGCTCGGCGATCCCCTCACTCCACCAGTAGACCTGGCGTTTGGACTGCGGAGGCCTCGCGCGTGGCATGGCGGCGTCGCACACGCGCGCCATGGCCTCACACAGCCCATTGGCCTGCACGTCCAGGTCTACTGACTCCTCGGGGGGCGCATTCCACGCCTGGACTATGGCTGCCTCCTGCAGCACCCCCACGTCCAGGCGGGTCAACGCCCACCGCGGACCAACCGCAGGTGCCAATCTCGCGCCCGGTCCCGCTGAAGACGTTGACGAGGAGACGCTAAATCGGATGTACCGATGGTCAGACAGCGTCTCCTCGTCTACCAGCACCTCCCAGTCCCAGACCCGTGCCGCGAGCTCGGGGGTGGCGAAGGTGACGTCCACCACCGACCCACCCGTATGCCGCACGCACGTGTGCGTGGACCCGCGGTTGAGGACGCTTAGTCCAACCTCCACCAGCCACTCGTCAACGGCCTCGCCTCTGGCACTTGTCCTTGGAGACCCCCACGCCGTAGATTTGGCATTGAGGTCTCCAAGGATGATGACCGGTCGGGGACGGTTCTGGCCGACAAGGGTCCCTACCTCACCGAGAAACATCTCAAACTCGGCAAGGACCCTGTTGGGGGAGAAATACACCCCCACGACTACCATCCCGCCGATACGGGCCGCGACGTATCCCCTACCCCTTACCACACCCTCAAAGGGAGGGGACCGGGCAGGCGACTGAGTTGTGATCGCCACCAAGCCGTCCAGGTCTCCAACCCAGTCAGCTCTGGGCGGGACCCGGTACGGCTCGGCGATCACGGCCACCTGGATCGACCGCTCTGCCAGGCTCTGGAGAAAAACATCCTGAGCCCTGGCAGAGTGGTTGGCGTTTGCCTGGAGGAAAGTAAGGCCTTCTGCCATTAGCTTTCCTCCATACTGGCCGCCTGCTCCGCATGGGGGCGAGTCGGCTGCGACTTGGCCTTGGCCTTAGTCGCTGCCGTTCCTCGTCGCGCATCTGCTTTTGACGGGGGCTTGGCACATGCCTTGCCCCCGGAGAGATGGTCCGCCGGTTTCCCCGCTGCTGCACACAGAGTGCAATGCGGGGCGGCGGAGCAGCCTCTGGCCTTGTGGCCTGGTTGACCGCAGCGATAGCAATCATCGCTGCGGTCAACCTCGGACCTGCACTGGGCTCTGACGTGGCCCAGGGCAAGGCAGCGGAAGCAGCGGTGGGGCCGGGCGTCCAGCACCTGGACCCGAGCCGCCACCCAGCCTACCAGCAGCCGGCCACCGCCTGCCGCGATCTTCTTGGCGGCCGTGGCAGGGCACCGAACAAACGCAGTGCCCATGCCCACCGCACCCCTCCTTATCTCTCCGACCTTCAGGTCCTGGGCGCCGCACTCTCCGGCCCTGGCGAGGCTTGCTTGCAGCTCCGCCAGGTCTACCGAGTCGTCAAGGCCGCTCACTCGCATATCAGCGGTGGTGACCGGCCTTGAAACCCGGATGTCCCCCTCGGCTCCCTGGAAGACTTCGCGGAGTTTTACAGCAAGGGAGTCAGCCTTCTCGGTCCTTTCAGTGCCAGGCACTTCGAGGACTCGACCCCCTGTAGCTGCCACTCGCATCCTCAGCGGCGGGAAGTCCGCCAGGTCAATCCGGCTCCTCGCCTCACCTAAGACCCTAGAGTAGGTCAAGCCTTTTTCCTGCGCCCCCGGCAGCAGCGTGATTACCACGGCTGCTGTGCGCTGAGGGCGAAGCTTGACCTTCCTCTCCTTCTTCTTCGGCGCTGGTGGGGCCGGATTTCTCCCCTGAGGCCGCTCTGGCTGCGCCGTTGTCGCAGGCCGCGACACTCGAGCGCGAGGCCGTTTTCCTCTCCTCACCACCTCCGTCCAGGGCTCTGTCAGGGGTGGCGGCGGTGGAGCGTCGAGGTCCATCTCCTCACGTCCGGCTTCAGGGGCTGGGGTCTTCTTCCCAGTACCCTTACCCTTAACGGGCTTGGGCTTTGGGCGAGGGACCTGCGGAGGCTCAGGGCGAGGAGCCACTTCCCGGCTGGTGCTAGCCACCGCCTTTTGTTTGCGGCTGTCATGTCGGCAGCTAGCGGTGGTCTCAGCCTCTTTTCGGGGAGCAGCCGGTCCGCCATACTCTCAAAGCGGGCGTTAATCATGGTGCCCACTTGCACCATGATCGCCCGCACGAGCTCCTCCGTAGGTGCGGCTGGAGAGGCAGTCAGAGCCGTTTGCTCACGCGTGGCCCGGAGCTCCGCCAGCTCCTTGCGCATTTCGCCTAGCTCACGCGTGAGCTTCGCGTTGGCCGCCTCCATACGGATCAGCTCCTCCGGCATCGTGCGAGCCCGCATCTCCTCCACCGAGTCCCGGACCGTCCGCGCCGCGTCCTTCAGGGCCTTCACGTACGTGCCCTTCAGGTTGCCGGAGGTCCTGGTGACCTTCTCGATGGTCTCCAGGGAATCCTGCACGAGTCTGTGCAGGTCTGGAGAGTCCTCTGGCACCTCGCTCTGTCCAGCTGCTATCGTCCTGGGCGTGTTATGGAGTACAGCAGCTGCCGTCTCCCTTTTTCTCCTCGCCTCCCAGGCCAGGTCCGCCTCAGCCTCCAGCCGGAGTGCTTCGGCCTTGGCGGCGTTGAGGTCGGCCTTTGCCTTAGCAAGGCCAACGTACTGGCCCGTCGTGGGCGGACGACCTCGTCCTCGCCGGGACGAAGCTACTTTAGGTGAGGGCAAATCCTCGTCCACGGTAGCCTCGTCTTCTCCCTCTCGTTGGCGTTTCCGCCATCTTTGTGGCAGTGACTTCTCAGTACCCTGAGACGTCACTGCCACCGAACTGGCATCGGAGTCCTCCCATAGGTCGAGTGACTTGGACCCAGAAAGGTCTTCGTCACCCGACATTCTCTCTAAAGTGACCGAGCAAGCCCGGTCACCTGAGTCGCTCCTATGCGCCTCCTCCAACTCCTCGGGGCCATGCCCCCGTCTTCCCTCACTTTCGGTGTCCGTTAACATGCTGTGGTCGTCGTTAGTTTTGGTTTGGCGATTTGTGCCCCCCCCAGAGTACGTGGGGCTGCGTGCCGAAGCACGGCGGGATTCCTCCTTTCGGAGACCGGCCTGGGTAGTCATTTCCAAATTCGCACTATTCATTTTTGTTTTTGCTTCATTAGTGGGTAAAGCTCCCCAGTGGGGGTCTCGCGGCCAACTTCCCGTTGACCATGCCCGGGGTGCGAGCCCGGAGCCGCGCCGCGTTAATACGACGCAGCTCCGGACTCGCAATCCGGACACTCTCCTCGGCAACCCCCGAACCTTGAGACTTGGTTTGCCCTGTACGGCGGCGCCCCGCAGGCCTCCAACGTCACCCTCACACCAAAAAAGTGCAAAGGCCGCCCACGGAGCACCGCCGCACAGAGCACTCCTCCTCGCTCGCCTATGCGAGCCCATCACTCAGCAGAGCTGAGCCCCTCACGACCGCCTTCTACGTTCGCTCCAGATACAAGCTCTGAAGCGCACGTAGAAGGCCCACCTCGAGCCCGTCAGCAAGAGCCTCTCTAGCGAGAGGCACAAGCGAGGGCTCCTTCAGGCTGCCTTTTGCAAGGCCAGCCCCTCGGATCGCCGCTACTCAGCATAAGGCCGAGACGCCGACCGAGTCCCGCAGCCAATCAAGGCCGCCTAGGCTCGCACCGCCGCTTCCCGGACTGTCCAGGGCGCCGGTCGAGCCTCCCATCCGTCCGAGGATGGCCCCATCGTCCAGGCCTCTCGAAAAGAGCCTCTCCGAGGAGAGGCAAATGCGAGATCCCAGACCGCCTTCTACGCGCGCTCCAGATAAAAGCTCTGGGGCGCGCGGAAAAGGCCCCTCGAGTTCCTCTTGGCAGCGGCCGCCGCAACTGTTGCGACCGCTGAGCCCCCCCGCCACGACAAGGCGGGAACTCATTCGGGGGGGACCATTACTTACCCTAATCCAAATACGAGTAAAATTGGTCAAGGGTCACAATTCGAAGCGAATTACTAGTTTTATATTGATCTTATTACTTACTTTTCTTAAGTTAATTTCGATACATAGTGACACTGATATGATATTTTTTTTCTAGCTCAGTAGCAGTGTTACTTGGAACAAAAAACAACTTAATTTGTATGTGAAAGATTACATTTATCGACAAGCACCCGGAGGACCATTTTTGGTCAATCGATAAAATAATGAGTACTTTTCACTACACTAGGCAAGCGTGTTACACCTTCGATCACGTCGACGCTTCCCATCAGGCGAGTCAGTGGTCAAACGCATGCCTAGTCTGTTGTAAAAAAAAACACTAATTTACTCACGCATGCGTTAATGATTTTTTGTATCACTATCGAATTGTCATAGTCGATCTTTTACATCCCAGATCTGTGATTACATCATTAAATTGTTTGCTTTTCGTTTGTCATACATATTTTCATCGGATCCAGAATAGACACACAGGATTTCAGAGCCGCTTACTTTAGAAAATGTTTTGTAAGCAGGAATCAGGATTGATATCATTAAATAAAACATCATTAATAAAAAAACCTACGAGTTGATAAGAGACCGACCGATGTTCAGTAGTGGACTGGACTTCTGTAAGACTCCTCCAATCCCACGACAATCCAAGTGGTTAAGAACCCTCGTAACGAGGGTATCCTCATAAAGCATGCCATAGACGCTCTAAGTCGAGATTTATTAAGGGTTGTTACAGCCAGCATCTCCTCTGTCTGTCCACTTAGCTAATCCGCTACAAAGACAGCATGTAGGCTGCAGTACAATTCAATGCCAAGTTCGTGGGTAGAGTCCTAACAGATTTATGGAACACTAGCTTCGCGCAGCGGTCCTACCTGTTATCCTACAGGAACTGGAAATTGTATGGTATAAAAATAAGCATGTGCTTAGTGCTAATCCAGAGAAACTATATCAAAGAATGAGCATCTTCATATCTAAAAAACGTTAATTAGTTCATCGAAGTTTGTCAAACTTAGTGTCATTTTTTTTTTGGATGACTATGCTGTTGGCCACTGAGGCCTTGACAGCGTACCGGGCATTAGGCAAGCGCAGATGGCGCAGGGCCTCAAAAATGCTTAAGTCTATGGGCGACGAGCGCAAGGGCACCTCTAAGGTACGGCCTCTACTTGGGCTATCGCCGAGGGAGGGGCGTCGAATTTCCCTGGCAGCCCAGAAGGGGCTTGCTCTAGGGCCCTAAATGAGACGATTGAATTTACGGTTAAAACAAAATAAATTATTATTAACAATGACTCGACCGCCTTGTTCGGAAAGGGAACCTCACCTCAGAAGAACAGGCAAGAAACTGAGAGGCAAAGTTAGTGTCAACAAACATCCTCACTTTAGTATTCATGTGTATGATGAAGAGTCGTAATGACTATTGCGTAATCTGTGTCTTGAGCTTGATAAGCCGCACTGTCTGTAACCTAATCTGTAGCAGTGGCTTGTGAGTGGACAATCCCTACTGAGCCTACCTCCTACGCGCTCTGACACATTGTATTGTGCATTCAAATATTCAGCAGTGCCTACCGCACTTTATGTTGGCAGTCGGACGCATTGAATGTAACATTTGGACAATTACAGTCTCAGTGTTGCCACTTTACTTGTACCCACTATTATTTTATTCTGAATCTGTTGCTCACAGATATTCAAAACCGTTTTTGTAGACTTGTAGAGCTTTCTACTCGCAGCGAGCTTGCCTGCTTACTTGTTATTCAAAGCACATCTATTGAAATATTTTCACTTGAAAATACTATGATGAAAGCAGTCAACTTTTTATTAAGCACGTAATTACTTTAGATCACTTACGAGCCAATACAAATAAAAGACGAGACTAGAACTAGTAGTTCGCGGAGTCACCTTCAACCTTTATGGTCTTCTCTTTTTTTTTGGCTAAATTTTTACACAAAAATTGTAAGAGAATGTAATTTCAAAACCGTTTTTCAACATTTCCATAAGATCCAATGTACTAATGTTATCCTTGAGACAAATTTTAAAACAAACGCCGATTTGATTTTAAGACCTTGCTTTGTCCAAATAATAACAGTGAAATGTAAAGTACGTAATAGGTATCAGTGATGCCAAAATCAGAATGTTTTTATGTAAAAGCTCATAGCCCGTGCGTGTCTTGGCATACGAGTACGTAGGGCTTCCCAGTGTTCAGCTAATAGTCACTACCTTCACTACAAACGGCCGAAGCGAGACTTGGGGGTCTATGATAACAATTTGATTATTCGGCACCCAGCAGCCACAATATACAATTTCTTATGGATAGAAACAGTATCTCAATCTCTATCTTTGCAGAGTAGGAAAGTATGTAGATTTTGAATTCAATAGTTTAAGAATTCTTTTATTGAAGAAATCGAGATTTTCTTTAGATTTATAGATATTTAGATTTAGATTCTTTAGATATTTAGATTTTATTTAGATAGATAGAAGAATTAAGGTCTTCTTCAATACAAACCGAAATAACTTCGTAACTAGATAACACATTGAAGTTGCGTGCTTAGTGCGCAAGATCGATGTAAATAAATACCGCCCTTCTTACCTACATACATGATGGGGTAGGCTGAAAAGGTGAAAACCAACTCTACGTAGACCTCTTCTACGCAGAACAATGTTGAGGCTACTCCAATTGCCGAAGCAATCATTATGCTTTATTTATGTATTACAGTTATCTATTGTGCTGCAAATAATTTGTCAATAAACACATATTTTTTTTAAATTTATGTGATAAACATCCTTACTGCTTTCAAAACGTACGCCTTACCATGTTGACACCGTTTTAAGGTAATCTTTGCTAATGATCACAGCCTCCCTTCTGAAACAACATCGCACCCTAACAATTTAGAGGGAAATTAGTTTTCAGATTGGTAGTTGGGGTACCTGATGTTTGATTACTGGCGGGGCTACCTGCAACACTGGGTAGTGCCGGCGTGTTTAGGAATTATAGATAGTACTTCTACAGATAGGGTGGGATATGTTTTACCGATTCGGATTTTTAATCCCCGACGCAAACTACATTAATTAAAAGAGGATATTATAAGGTTAAGAATTAAATAGAAGATAAAGATGTCTGGAGCCTTCCACTTCCGTCAAGTAGCCACTAGTATTTATAGATATTACCTAGTTGTAAGCCAAAATTTGTGAGACTGTAATTTATTTATTATTTGAAAAAATAATGCCCCTGAGTTTCTTGCTTGTTCTTCTGAGTAGAGGCTTTTTGTCCGAACAAGGCGGTCGAGTCTATTTAAATAACTTTGACGTTCATAAGTGTATCTTTGATACCTAAATTGAATAAAAACATTTTGACTTTGACTTTGAAACAAGACGAGGTGTTATAAGTTTGACGGGTCTCTCTCTGTGTGTGTGTGTGTGTCTGTCTATGGCATCGTAGCTCCCGAACGAATGAACCGATTTGATTTTTTTGTTTAAAATGTGAAACAGTCGGGACTTCGGGAGTGTTCTTAGCTCTGTTTGGTGAAAATCGGTGTCGGGGTTTTTTTATTTTATAATGTAGGTACACCTACTTGTAATTTATTATGAACATTTGTGTTTGCTTTGTGTCTGGGTGTTAATATCTATTTAAGTATGGATTTAAAAATATCTAAGTATGTTTAAAAGTCTCTGGCAGCTATAGTATAAGATTTGCTGAGTTTGGGGTCAGGGGACCCTGTGTGCAAGTGTCCCGAATTTATTAATATTTATTTATTTATTCACGTATCCAAACGTACATTACGTTGCTGAACGTATGCTGAGTTAGAAAGCAAACATAAATATAACTTCTGTTGTTTATTTAAGTATCAGTTCTAATGACAACAGAAAATGTAAAAATTGGTACTACGTACGTATTCGATAAAACAAATCTAATCAAGTACGTACAAGCCCGGTTCCGTGTGCCCCCGATTACTGTCTCATTTAAAAAAAATTAAAAGTATTAAAACCGTTTCTACTGCATATTTTTGATACGTTTTGATTAGAAGTTAGTAATGGGGCGTAAAAGTTTAACAAAACAGAGCTTTTACTGTACATCTTTATTCTGCAGAATCTGCTACTCTCTCATCATTAAACGAATGCAGGAAATCAACACAAAAACAAAAAAAAAAAGAACAATTGTTTTCATCTTCTAGTAAGAGCTGCATGAAAATTAGGCGCTGTGCATTGAGAAACCGTGCAACGTCATAAACCTACTACAAAAATTAAAAAAATAACTTTGTAAAAATCCATTTGAGTTGTTAGGTTGGCATGATCAAAAGTAAAGGGCAGATCCTTCGGCGTATTAATAAAACATTGACGCCTGTTAAATGCGATGCTAAAGCACAAAATGTAGGTCATAATCCAAGGGAGGTAATATCGTCTTCGCTATTACTACGGTGACAATAACTTTTGGACTAATGGTGAATTTACGAGACACTTTTCTGTTTGAAAATGCATATTTTAAGAGGATTCAGGTTTTTTTTCCAGAGGATAATCATCTGTCAATCAGATGTTGTCTGATTTTTGTTATTAAGGTACTTACTTATTGACTTTTAATCGAAAGTCAAATGGGGCAAATGCGTCTGTGGGGCCACTGCGTCTTTCGAGAATTACTGACAAACCCTTCACAATTTTGGGGCCACCTACGAGTACATCTTTTTTGTACAAGATAGCGTTAGTTGCCTAATTTGTGAAGGGTTCGTCAGTAATTTTTGAAAAACATAATTGCCTCACAGACGCATTTGCCCCAATTGACCCTATACCTTAGTTATTCCAATCGGTATCTTAGTTACTCACAGCAATTTTGTTTTATTTTGTAGTTAAGCCCAGTAAGTTAAGGTAAGTTCGTTTTGTAAATATTAGTAAATATTATATAGTTCTGTAAAACCAAAAACATCGTCACCCTAACCATTACCCGTCGAGAGCCATCGTGCAAAAACGCCATAGCTTAGACGAACTCGCGGATTAAAACAATTTTTATGTTTATTTTTAGTACACGTCCGACCTGGTTTGCCGTGGTAGGTCTATAAACCCGTTTAGGATAAGCTCTTATTTCATAAGTGCGGGAGATGACCAGATGTTTGGGGATTACTTAGGTTGTAAACGATATACGAGTAAGTGAGCGTCTTTATAGAACGCCTCCCACGCTATTGGCCCTTCGAGCTAATTATGTATCACCAAATTTTTGCACTTAAAGTTATTTACGTACCAAATAGAAACATTTTGGTCCTTCGAGTCACTTCCGTACCAGAAAAATATTGGTCCTTCGAGCTACGTACGTACCGGCAAAATAGACCTATTAACATGAACTTTCATCATAACAATCGTTAACCATTATCAAATTGTAGTAAAAAACGTGTCGTGTACAAACACCATAAAAAAATTCTGCTTTGAATAAATAATAATAAATAATAAATAAATATTCGGGACACTTGAACACACGGTCGTCTGACCCCAAACTAAGCAAAGCTTGTACTATGGCGGCCAGAGACTGTTAAATATACATATATACTTTTAAATACATATTAAATAGATATTAACGCCCAGACATAGAACAAACACAAATATTCATCATATAAATGTTTGCTCTAGGTGGGAATCGAACCCACGCCCCCTAGATCAGAAAGCAGGTTCACTACCGACTGAGCCACCGAGGCAGTCAATGTTGACAATTGTCAACGATTTTTAATCATCCGTGGAAACGCTCACTCAAGGCTCTTCAAGTCTTCACTGCAAATGAAAAACATAAGCGAACTTTTTACGCCGAAACGGGACCGTGACAAAGTTGTTATAGTCCATTTGGTGCAACGTTAACAACATAATTTGTTATTATTGACTTAACGGTGTTGAAAATCGCCATGCTTTACGGCTATTTACTGTCTGTTTTAATGGCTATAGCATTAATTTATCTCTTGTATAATTAGGTACTTTACTTAAATAAATTGCTAACTAGATAGGTACTAGGTTATTAAGTGTTCTGTTGATTACTAATTAAAAGGTGGTTCACCTGCCTTTTGTAAGAATGTGAAGACAAAACAAATATTGTTTTATTCATTCAATTTAATTTAGAATGCTTCTCGTGTCGATGGAGTAATAGCCAGGCCTGCGGTGCCATTCACAATTATTCGGAAACGTTTTCGATCGGATCCCAGAAATTTCAACTCAAATTGTTCGAATCTCAGTCTACTTTTATACATTTTGGAATAGGGAATCAAGCAAAAATCCGATTGGAATAATTAATCACGTTTAAAAACTTATGAATATAGACTGAGATTCGAATAATTTAGGTTTGAAATGTTTGAAATCCGAATGGAAACGTTTCCGAATGGTTGTGAATAGCCCTGCTGGTGGTCTTCTGCTAACGGTGAAGGACTGGACGTCTTAATAGAATAGAATAGAATAGAATATTTTTATTGCATAAACTGTGTAGGTACATAAAGTGTTCTTAATTTAAGGTTCAGAGTTTCAACAGTTTGCCCATCGCGGGCGTGCAATATGAGGCTATACCTAACTATGTTTACTTATTAAGACTTAAGACATTGGACCTTTAGTAAACTAGACGTTCTAGGACATTGTACGTTGTCAGCCTAGTTTTCACCTCCTTGTTCGACATGACATCTACCTACCTGCTCTTTATTTGATCTACTTATGTACGAGTATGTTCTCATTGGTCTTCCCCGTAAAATTCGATTTTTTATAGTAAACCAAAAATACATGTCAAGGTGCTACTTACCATTAGAACTTTTGGCAGTACAACAGCCCCTAAAAAATCTTCCAGACAATCTTTGGGTGGACAGGAGTGCAATAACTCCTATTCGTCATAAAGGCCAGAAATCCAAAAAAATCGATAAACGACGTTAATCGATTTTTTTGGATTTCTGACCTTTTAGTCTAATTAATTATCTCATAATAAATCTCGATTTCATAAATTTCTACCAACATATAACACAGTAGATAGGTACCTACATAAAACTCAATTTTCCATATTAAACCTGAAAAAAGTCGCAAATAGAGGCGAAACTGTGCCATCTGTTATCTCGAATTCGCAGACATCTCAGAATATTAATGTTATTTATAATGCAGAGCAGCGTTTGGCCCTTTTGAAGGCAGCAGTTATGAAGAATAAGATTATTTGTAGGTGACATCGGCGCCAGATGATAAGAAACAGAAGTGTAATTAAACACAGATGGCTAGAAAGTTTTCTATTACTTAACTACTAAAAAACTATAGTAGGTAGAGTAAGTTCGGTCAGCTATCCTATCCAATGAAAGAAAAACACAGACAATGTTTTTGTGGACAAAGAGACTCTAATCTTCTAATGCCAATTTCATATTATAAATATGAAATTGACATTAGAGGATTCAAATTATGTTAAAGCATGGGAAGGGAGGTTTGACCCTGCAGTTTTTTTGCCCGTCTATGGAATTTGGTAATAAAATTAGCTCCATATGATTACCTTATGATCCAGTAGTATTGAACCTTTTGTAGAATGTTACTTTTTCTTGTGGTTTTTTTAATTGGCTTTGCTTTTGCTATTTTGAACTAAGATTTTTTTTTGCATTTTTGTGAATACTTATATGTGTGTACCTCCCCATCAATTATTCAAGATTATGTAACTCCCTGTACAAAAAATATTTATCGTAATCACTCTCTAAGGCAGAACGCTGCTATCCTACTATACCTATCGATAAATTTGTGTTATATACCCGATATAAATGAACCTACATTCTGTGTCTGTCAGTATAGTATACAGTTTATTCTGAACCTAATTTTCACCTCAAATATCGTCTAAATGAGTTTAGTCATTCGAAGTTTTTTAGTTTATTGATGAACCTAGTAGAACCGTTTCTCGCTTACAAGGAAACCCCACAAATTTTCACATTTAATAACATTAGATTCATTCTCTGATATTAGTAAGGTAATGTAGTCAGCCGATCCTTGCTAAGTTGCTAAGAATATTGAAATTCACACAATGCATAATAAATCAAAATGCTGGGCATAGTTCTTGCAGGAAATGGCTAAATATATCGTAGAAACGCAATTCGCGTGGAACCAGTAAAAACTTACTTATTACTTACCGCATATTTCATCGACGTAGAAAGAAAAACTTTTGTAATATGAATGTCAGTTTAGGTACTTGGAAAAGTTTATTTGTTTGCCGACGCACTGCCACGAACTTTCTATACACTTTATGACCCTTTTTTGCTGTAGTCGGTAAAAATAGCACAATATCAGTCTAAGAACTCATGGTTTACTGGTCAAGTCATGCGTAGGTAACGCAGATTTATAGAGCCACAAAAATTTGTAACAACTATGTAGATAAGTATTTATAAATAATTTATGAAAGAGCGTAAAACGACTAAACTTTTTAACTTCAAAACTGTCCATGCTTGCATAACTTTTGCAACTGAGATCACAAGCTTTAAAATATCCACACATTTATAGTGTAAATATATTTATAACAGTTATTCTTGTTCTCGAAATGAATAAAATCACTGATTTATAAAAGAAAAGGTACATAGAAACTGGTATCAGATTGTTTTGTCTACGTCACTGCGAGTAGGTCAATCTATTTTCGGAAGTTCTAGAACTCATGATGGTACCTGACTATTGTGCAAGACTTGGGCAATACTAATTTGCTTTAAATAAAACCTTTTTGCATCAGGTGGATACTTGGGCAATACTAATTCACTTTAAATAAAACCTTTTTACATCAAATGGATTAACTTTATTACCGACTATACCTATCTTACTTTTTTTTTACTTGGACCAAAAATATGAGCACTTAGGACTTTTAACGAACGTTTTCGTTGAGGTCTTCTTGCGGTCAGTAAAACATTTATTTATGTCGATTCACTTTGCTGTCGTAGGTAATTTTTGTGCGTATGTTTTTAATATGAAAAGGTAAAGGTTAAAAACCATCGAATTAAGGTAAGTACCTACTTAACAATTATACCTTTGCCTTGAAGCCAGTTTGCGGTTAACCGATTCGGGAACCACAAAGTCCTGAGTGGGTGTAACTATATGTATTGTTGGTGTGGGTTTGCCATCGGCACGATTTAAACAATACCTACTCTATTTGTTCAAAATCGCAATTTGCATATTTAATTAAAGTTTACATTCTTCTGTTTTAAGCTTAACTTTACTGGTTATCATTACCATGCGTGTCGTAAAAATAATGAATGCAACAAAAAATTAAATTGTAGAAATTTGGTTGCGATTCAAAAAATTGGTTGTGTGTAAAGTCGGTTTACGGACGATAGTTTAACGTGACAACGTCATAACAAAACATTGATGAAATCTTCTCTTCGGACGCATAGGCCAATCGAGTGGAAGAGAATCAAGCCGAACGCTCAAGTCCATCGTGTTTTTTGCTCGCTCATGTAGCGTTCTCGCTCCGATTGACGGAGCGTAACGGGACAATGAGTCATCATTTTTCGTGCGTGCAGCCGACGTTCATCGATTTATTAGACGTTGCCACGTCACAACTATCTTAGCTTACTCTGAAAATTTACAAAGCTTTTAGGTATGGCAAAAGTCGTTGCTACTAAGGTAGGTACTTATCTATTTTGACAGCGCCTAGCAAAGTTTGCGGAAGCGCTACGTGCGATACATGAAAACACCCCTACCCTTTTCTTACAACAAATACCTTATCTTTCCTCTTGCTTTTCATTTTGTAGCAACTGATTTCACGTTGCAGAGCTTTTTCGTCCTTTGTACCGTGCAAAAAAAATTACGTACTGTGACACAGACGGACAGACCAACAGAAAAAAAGGCAGGCAGACGAGCATGGCAAAGCTATGAGGGTTCCTTTCTTGGTTTAAACTAGTACATGACTTGGTGCTATCGAAAAAATCTAAATGTTGCCTACATCCATAACCACAACAGTAACCTAGTTCATAAACCCGTGCTCGTAACATTGTCTATATATCGTGCTATCATTCAGGATATTCTCATTTCGAGCGATATAAACTTTTAGTATCTAGGTACCTACTTTCTTGTAAAAGAAGTTTCATAATCCGATATCAATTCAAGTCGAACGCACCAACCTATTACTTTCTTACTTCAGTACCTAGTACATATAGTTCTGCGGCAATATTATTTTATCTTTTCTGTCACGCTTGTGATACTTTATTGTATCAGGAGACCTTAGCAGGAGACGTTTCACTGTTTTATTGACACTATATTAAACAGCTTTTAGGTTCACATAGTTTGTGATAAGAAGGAGAGATTATATTTTTTGTGAAATATTGCGAACTTTTCGCGCTTCCTAAAGTCTGTTCGGAGAGAGAATTGTTGTGGGAATCATGGCATCGCTGTGCCTAATTATTTATTTTTAACCGACTTAGAAAAAGGAGGAGGTTCTCAATTCGTCTGTATGTTTTTTATTGTATGTTACGCGATTACTGTGCCAATTATAAATCGATTTTAATGTTTTTTTTGTTTGGTAGATCATACTTTAGAAGTGGTCCCATATAAATTTTATCGAAATCGGTCAAGCAGTTTTTAAAATATCAAAAACAGTCTAAAAAATGCTTACATGGATGACGGGAAGTCGGTTTTTAAGGTTTGCTTTTTGTTCTACGAATTTGTTTTGTTTTGTTTGAGACGTTAGTGCCTGTTTCTACCACTATATAGTTCTTTTTCCGCATAGCACAGACTCTATGTCAAACGGTAAGTCAAACAAAGCATCTAGAACTATCCGAAATTTCCATTAAAAAAAAAAATATGTTTATACTTTTTTTTAAATTACAACAGACTAGGCATGCCTTTGACCACTGACTCGCCTGATGGGAAGCGTCGACGTGATCGAAGGTGTAACACGCTTGCCCAGGAGATACCTATTCACTTTAATCTTAAACACCCCCGGATTGTATTTAGGTGGAAAGACAGACGCAGGCAACGAGTTTCACACCTCTGCAGTTCTTGACATGGAAAAGTTGAAGTTGATATGGCCGTATTGCGCTTTTGTTTGCTTAGAAATTCGATTTTAAAATATTATCTACAAGCTGCGCCCGCAGTTTCACCCGCGGTTAAAAAGTATCCTATGTGCTATTCTAGATTATAATCTATCTCTGTGTATCCAAATTTCATCCAGATCTGTTCAGCCGTTCTGGCGTGAAAGTGTAATAAACATCCATCCATCCATTCTTACAAACTTTCGCCCTTATAATATTAGTAGGATAGGACAGTAGGATTATCTTTATCTATCTGTGAGTTTAGTATAGAATAGAATAGAATATTTTTATTGCATAAACTGTGTACAAAAAGTGTTCTTAATTTAGCTTTGCCAAAGTGTCTAATCATACCTACGGAATAATCTATTTCGGTGGCCGAAACCAAATTATAATATTATGTAACTTTAATAAAATGATTCTATCTTATAAATAAGTTATTGCGTTGCGTTTAGTTTCAATTTAAATATTCATTTTCAAGGTACAGTTTTGTATAGATAAGTAGGTACTGCAGTAGGCAGGTGCATTGGACTGCATTCCCGAGCGCTAGAAAAACTGGATCCGAAGTCGACGCAACCGGTGCTAGTCAAGATTAAGTACATTTGATAGAACATTTATTTCATTATAGGTTTGTCATGGGAATTATTGCTGTGGGTGGGGTGATTCGAGATGCCTATACCGATCTCTACATAGTTTAAAACAAAGTCGCTTTCTGCGTCCGTCTCTCTTTCTGTCCGTATATCCGCTAGCTCCTCCTAAGCCACGCGACGGATTTTGATGCGATTTTCAACACCAGTAAGACCATTTTTCACGGATGGTTAAAAGGTACCGTTCAAAGTCAGGGTCGCTACTAGTTTACACCATGTATCTTTAAACGACAGACATATTCTAAGATATTTCTACTCATCATTATGAACAATTTTCACTATGGTGCCAGCACTGAAATCGATAAAAAAACAGGTTTTCCATACATTTTGTCGCAGATCAATGAACTTCTTGTACAGAGGTTGATCTGAGTTCTTGTATGGAACTTGTATGATTTTGGTTTTGCTGTTTCAGGATTGGCTCCATAGTAAAAGTTGGTCATAATAGTACAATGATTCCTATTCTATAATATTCCCAGGGCATATTCTAAGGCTTAAGTTTACTCTTATATAGGGTGTGTCTCTAGACGACGGGCATATTCTAGGATGAGTATCATTGTACTATTATGGCCAACATTTACTATGGAGCCTATATAAAAGTAAACTTACCTATACTCCACATAAGAGTAAACTGCTAAGCCTTAGAAGTTTACTCATTTATAGGGTGTAGGTAAGTTTATGTCTTACTATTAAGACGATCAAAATAGCTTGAGCTTTTAATGGTGAACAAAACTGCTTAGAATTTAAGCAGTTGTTCTCTCTGGCTTCGCCAAGCTTTCAGGTATTTTTTTCTGCTATAGCTTGCAATTAAATTGAAAATTTAGAAAAGCCATAGTTACAGTCATCGCTTGTTCAAGTTCGCTACATGACCAGCAGAACTTTAAACTCCAGCAAATTGAACATTTGAATTCTCCTGAAATATATTTCGCACCTCAAATTGAATGGACATTTAGCAGGCCGGTGCCAGTTAATTAGATAGTATGTACGCTGAAGCTTTCACAATTAAGCCCTCGCTGTGTCATGAATTGTAACCGCATTAAGTATGCAAATTTAGCGTGGCTAGTACTAGACAAGCTGTAACTCAATACAATTGCTATGAGCAGTTTTTTAGAATTTTCGGCCACATCTAATCGGCCAAACCTAATCCCCTTACAGAAAATACAATACCCTAACCCAGTAAGTTGTTGTTTTAACATCATTACAATTTCTACAATTATAATTTATCCAGCTTTTGATCCGTTAGCTGGTCAAATTTTCAAAGGATTCCCGGAAAAGGCTCTTTGATAGCTTTGAGTCAGAATTGAGATTGTATTTACAATAGCCAGGAAGCAGTCCCTACGCCCGGCATGCTCCGTTGTGAGTTGTGACGCATTCCGGACTGACCATAGTATACATAGGTATGAAGTTTTCAGAAATTACTTCGCTTCGAGTTGAAGCTCCAGAGCATTGATCGTGAAAACTTACTGACTTAGAAGTTCTAAGAGAGATCTAGGGAAAGGGAATTGGGACCATAATCTGAGGGAATTGGGACCGCCGTTGATTAATAGGAGGCATTATTTTCAATGAACTGGGACAAACCTTAACTACTTAGATATCTTATTGTTTTGCTGTATATGTAATTATGTACAGACAGACAGACGTGGAAAGCAACTTTGTTATAAAGAGTTAGTCGATATATCCACTAACTCCTAAACCGCGCACCAGATTTTGATGCGGCTTTCACCATCAGTTAGATAATGTATCACGGAAAATAAATTGGGACCGCGCGGAACCGGGGCCGTATAAAGTTATACCTACGTGTGTATTAAAAGTATGAAACCAATAATATTAGCAGTAGCAGGAGTCATGCTAACTGAAACAATCGCACTGCAGCAATTTCAGTGACTAAAATAAACCTAAAGTAAGTGTAGCTTTTGGGATACCCATGTCTGAGTCATTCAGTGCAGTAGCTACGAATTTCATAAAAACTAGTCGACTAATCGAATGAGTAACTTATGGCTTTGCTACTGAGTCATATTAATGTTTTGAAAAAGGGTGATGCCGATGTGAAATGGAATGACATTATTGCCAATGTATTCATGCAAGCCGCAGCAGACTTTACATAACGTATTGTCACGCCTTTTCCCCTAAGGGGCTGGCAGAGATGTAATACAACACCCACACTTCGCCGGACGATATTCAGTCCCAAATGTGACAAAGGGCGAGCCTGTCGCCATACACCGGGCTCCAATCATGGAGCACATTACATTCAATATGCTCACACAATGAACAAATTGGTGCGTGCCGTCCGGCTGGGTTCGAACCCGCTCCCTCTGGCTTGAGAGGCGGGCCTTCTCCCAACTAGGCTGCCATCGCCTTACAGCAGACTTTCTTAGCAGACTTTATTTGGCTGACTTTACGATTCGGAAAAGGCACTTACTATCGTACATTTTGGATGCGTAGAAAGAACCGTCACGTTTATCTACGAAAACAGGAAACGTAGCCCATGTACAAAAACACTACCGTCATTGGACTCGAACGAATCCACACAGAACAATGCAAAAACGACATAAACTATTTCTATTCATCCAGCCACCCCGTTTCTATGCGCTATAAAGCTTTAACATGGCTTTACTTCAATATTTTATACGTAAAACCAGCTATCTAAGTCTAGTTATGTGTTATATAGGTTATGGTTTTGTAGGTACACGCTCATAGCGTTGACACGACCGTAAAACTCGTACCTGAAAATGAAATTGTCAGTGAAAGTTGTTTTTCACACGTGCCGTGCTTCTAGCCTATAAATCATAGTGGCCGAGGACATTGTCACAGTTAGGAGTAGGTACTTCGTGGCGTGAGTCGCACTGAATCGCAGCTAACCTCATAATTCGAACATTACAGGTTGGCGGTATAAATTAGTGAGTGGCGGGCGGCGGCTTGGTCGTCACACTTTCATTACCGGAATTATTTGCTAATTTGTCCTGAACACGACCGCGGTACTTCCGCTATGGGTAGGCTTAATCGGGCTTTTAATCTCCTTCATTAAACAGTTTTAGGAACAATTAACAAGGATGCTGCAACGTTGTGACCTGCCTCATACGTCACTTTAACCTTTAGGCTTCACCCTAACTAAGAAAATGTAAGCGGCTGACTGTTTGCCATTCTATATGTTTAAGTATTTTTAACCACCGATACAAAAACGACGGGGTGTTATAAGTTTAACGTGTCTGTGTCTGTGCGTGTGTGTGAATGTGTGTGTGTGTGTATGTGGCATCGTAGCTCCCGAACGGATGAACCGATTTTATATTTTGTTTTTTTTTTTTGTTTTAAATTTGGACGTAGTCGGGAGTGTTCTTAGCCTGATGAAAATTGGTGTTGATGAAAATCGGTGTCGGGGTTTTTTTAATTTTTTAATTAATTATTTATTAATTCTACTAATATTATAAATGCGAAAGTTTGTAAGAATGGATGGATGGATGGATGTATGTTTGTTACTCTTTCACGCCAAAACGGCTGAACAGATCAGGATGAAATTTGGCGCAGAGATAGATTACAGTCTAGAATAGCACATAGGATACTTTTTAACTGCGGGTGAAACTGCGGGGCGCTGCTAGTTTACTTATACTTGTAAATAAAGTGTTCGAATAGCGCGTACTGTACGCAGTTTTCGGCGTATTGCTTGCAGACTCATTCAGTGGCTGATTAGCCTTTTGTTTGCTACAATTCGTCGTTTACTTATCATTGAATTTGGCCATTACGCGACTTAGGGCCGAATTCACCATTTATGCTACTAATCGAGATTTATTAAACTAAGTTTAGTGATATGCAAAATGACTGTTTAACCTCAGTTTTTCACGTAAACCAAGTTTAAAATGAGGTAATCGCGTTTATATTCACTGGTGAAATCGGCCCTTAGAGTAAGCCGCTCACAGTTCGTCTAGTTAGGCAGGATAAAGCCGTACGTGTAAAAACTATATATGTAAGTCTATTAGAGCCATTTTAGAGCTTTACAATATTTAGTTCAGAGCAGCACCTATTTAGTTCAGTCTATTTATAATAACTTTATTTGGATATTTTCATCGTTGCAAATTGTTATGCGAATAAAATGAACTGAATACATTTTTAATTTTCTTGTCCATTTTGTGGAGCAATTTTATTGTTCGAATTCGTGGTTTAAAATAGTTTGTTATTTCAGCGTTTGCGCTAAAAATGAATTAGATATTGAGTTGCGTTTTCTTTTTTGTCGTTTGTAATTTAATTTTCGTATGGATTATGATGAAATAAAACGTCACACATCACTCTTGACGATCGGACTACAAACAGTTTTTCACTATCGTTTGGTTCAAATGGTTTGAAAGTAAAGTGACCATTTTTGAAATGAATTTTAATATTAACATTTATCGTCACGCCTTTCCCCCGAGGAGGCTGCTAGAGGTAATACAATACCCACACTTCGCCGAACAATATTCAGTCCCAAATGTGACATGGAGAGAGTCTGTCGCCATACACGGGGCTCGAGCCATGTAGCAGATGACAAACAATACGCACACAATCAACAAATTGGTGCGTACCGTCGGCTGGGTTTGAACCTGTTCCCTCTGGCTTGAGAGGCGGGCGTTCTCAAACAATATATTCATGCAAAATAAATATGATTTTTGTGATAAATGTTTACAAACTCTGATAAGAGAGTCGAAAGGTCAATGAACTTTTGTCTCAATCCGCAATTAGGCCCTAAATTGGCCCAAAAAGGTGAAATAATCCATAACCGAACTATAGTTCTCAGTATGTTATAATTCTATCTATACTTACTTACTTACTTAGTTTCTGAGCATATTGCTAAAACCAATTTGTATCTACATAGGTACATAATTATGCATATGTTATCCAAAATACATTAATTTTTGTTCGATAATCACAAATACATGGAGTTGCACAACGTTAGGCGTCATGGAGAGAAACCTTCTTCATTCACACATTCTATTTACAAAACACGTTATTTTCCACAGCACAATGTTAATATCTGATAACATAACACCAATGACATTAGGTTCATTTTACAATTTACTCAATTTCCCATGCAAATGGGACATCACAATGTTTGCCGTTAACATTAATGGCGATTGGCTATAATTAGTACGCTTCTACAAATAACATATTTGCCAATAAGGACACTGAATATTGCTGAGTAATCAACAGAACGTGCTAAGCCATTATTGACTTGTAATTTCCAAATCTGATTAACACTTAGCATACTCGTAAGTGTTAATAAAAATGAATCTGTCTTTTTAATGACTAAGATTACATTTGGGAAGGAAATTGTTAAAATCATTAATAGGCATGGCAGAACTTAATTTCTTTACTTTTTTTTTACTAAAAATTGCAGGAAAAAAATACAAGTTAATCCTTTAAAAGCATCTAATGCCATAAAAATAAATAAATACAATTACCATAACACTTACAGACAAACAATATACATATATAACTTATTATAATTATACACATTGTCATACTTACGTACACCAAAAAAGTTTACCCTTTTCACCTGTTTGGGCAGTCAGGCAAAAAGTCATACCTACTCACTGGTCACCCTCGTAGCTTTCAAGTGTGCATGTTTTCAATAGAAACAGTAAGTATGTATTCAAACAGGCATAAGCGTCGTTAACTTTAAAAAGCATTGGTTCAAAATGTGAACCTCTAACTAAACCCCGCTTAGAGCTGCATGTTATTGATTTTTGTTATTTTACGCGTACCGATAAGTGCCCGTTACCGTAGATTTCGCGTAAAAACGTTAACTTCTGAACACACGCACGTGCTTCTTTGTCGGCTTATTGTATTGAACACTTGTACAATGTGACCGTTTGTGAACTTCGGGACAAACAATTCTGAGTCCAATTTTTCTTAAAAATTTGGTGCTATTTGTTCAAGTGTGCTATATCTTGTTAGAATACCGTGTCACGCAAGGAAAGTAATGGAATTGAGCAACCTTTGTATGTAGGGTCAGCTGGAGTAAGTGCGTCTGTAGGGCAATTGTGTCTTACGAGAATTACTGACAAACTCTTCACAAATTAGGCGCCACCTACATCTTCTTTCTATCTTTAGTTGCAATAATCTGTACAAGATGGCGTTAGTTGCCTAATTTATGAAAGGATTGACAATAATTGTCGAAAGACGCAATTGCCTCACAGACGCATTTGACCCAGTTGACCCTAATTGTGAATTTGAATACATATTTACCTATACGAGCTACTTAGGTACTGTTTAAAAAAATGCTTTCAAAAGCTTAAAAAAAGGTTGTTTTATGTCTTCTCGACGATACAACGATTCGACAGCCTAATGACAGTAATGACTTGCACCGAATATAAGAAAGTCCTCGCTTAACTAGTTTAGACTACTCCTAGTTATCTTCTACCTATATTTTCTTGTACGAGCCTTAAGCCATTCCTTATGAGACTTTTTATTTTATGTGTTCAGTGGGCGAAAATTTCACTACTTTCTGAGCTTTCTAGGCTTTTTGAGGGCGTTGGTTCGATTCCCACCAGGGGCAAAATTAACATAAAAAATATTTGTATATGTTCTGTCTGAGTGTTAATATCTATTTAAGTAGGTACCTACGCGTATGTATTTAAAATATCTGCTTAAAAAGTACTTAAATATATTACATCTAGCAGTCTCTGAAAAGTTCTTAGTACAAGCTTTGCTTAGTTTAGGGTCAGACGATCGTGTGTGCCAGAATTAAAATAACACAAAAATGAAACGCGAAACAACATAAAAAAGCTTCGATCAAATATAAAAAAGTACCTACGCTAAATGAAAAAGCCCTCACTTCAACAACAAATATTTAATGTTCCGATACCAATACAAAACAACTGTTTCCAATTCGTAATTGAATATTCACTTCGTTCGTTATTGACACATGTTAATACTCGTTTCAACTTTGATAACATAATGTCAAAGTACCTGGATGGCCGAGCTTTGCTCGGTATTTTTTTTTTTTTTTAATTGTGTTTTTTGGATAATAAACAATTGATTTTAGTCTAACCTCAAAGCAAACACTCATTGACTTCGTGTTACTTAACAACGCCATCTGCTGTTGTGTCGTTAAAGCAATTAGTTGCTCACAAAAAATAGTATTATTATTCGCCAATAGATGTCAGGAAGAGTCATATTTTTCAGTTGAGATTGATTATCGATAAAACACGAATAAAATTACATTTTCTAAAAATGATTCCTAGCTAGATCGATTTATCGCCCCCGAAACCCCCTACATACTAAATTGTATGAAAATCGTTGGAGCCGATTCCGAGATTCCAATTATATACATATATATATATATATATATATATACAAGAATTGCTCATTTAAAGATATAAGATATAAATGTACTACATTGCCATCAACGAAATTAATGTTGCTACTAGAACTGACTTCTCAAACTAAGTTATAGCATTTTAAACGTCGAATTACTATAGGACGATAGTATGATCCAAAAAAACAAGGTTTAGCATTCCGGGAGCAAACACGTAAAGACGTCACTCGTCATTGTCATCCGTCTCTTTTGCACTATTTGTAAGTGACTTATTTCGGTCTTGCTTACGCATCGATTGACGTCACCACGTGTTGCCCACGTGACCGGTATGCTATACCTGGCGGAGTATCTTATATCTTTAAATGAGCAATTCTTGTATATATATATATATATAATTGGAATCTCGGAATCGGCTCCAACGATTTTCATACAATTTAGTTTAAAGGGGGTTTCGGGGGCGATAAATCGATCTAGCTAGGAATCATTTTTAGAAAATGTCATTTTATTCGTGTTTTATCGATAATCAACTTAAACATAAACTTGGAAGAAAAATAACAAAAAGGAGGCGTTTGAGTAGTCTCAACTGAAAAATATGACTCTTCCTGACATCTATTGGCGAATAATAATACTATTTTTTGTGAGCAACTAATTGCTTTAACGATACAACAGCAGATGGCGTTGTTAAGTAACACGAAGTCAATGAGTGTTTGCTTTGAGGTTAGACTAAAATCAATTGTTTATTTTCCAAAAAAACACAATTAAAAAAAAAAAATACCGAGCAAAGCTCGGTCATCCAGGTACTATTATTAAACCATGGAAGGTAGTTTCGGTTAGTTAGAAGATGGCTAGAAGCATAGTACAATAATATAATCCGCCAGGTAAAGCATTCCGGTCACGTGGGAAACACACAGTGAAGTCAATCGATGCACAAAGCAAGATGCATAAGTCATTTACAAATACATAGTTCGAAATGGCTAGAAGTAAGTTTGCTTTGGGCAGTTACTTCTATCAAACCGAAACTAACCGAACCTAACCGAAACGACACGTGAACAATAACACACATTATACAAATAAGATGCACATAAATGAAGCTAGAAGTAAGTGCGCTTAGGACCATGATCCTAAATCTGCCTTTAAAAATGTTATACTTTGAGATGTCACTTCTAGTGGCAACATAAATTTCTTTACAATGCCATCAGCTAAAAGTTCACCAAATTACAATAATTGGCGGAGTCAGCAAGATAATTGATGTTGCTATTATAGGCTCTATAACAAGGACGTTAGGGTTCAATGTAGTTTCTTCAGGTGCTTTTGACGTTTCCATCATTTTGCATAACGCGACATTATAACATTTATAACTTGCATGGAGCCAATAGGTGCTGAAGACTTTGATTTGATCTTTGATATTCTTAAGAACTATAGTTTATGTACATCTAATGTCGTCCTATTTTTTTATTTTATGGATTATATTTATGGATTATATTCCATGTAAAGAAAATCTCAAACAATTATAAGACCTTATTAATAAGTAATAGCCAATAGCCAATTGATAGCCAATAGCCAAGTAATAGACAATTATGTATCCTCATGTATCCTCATGTACCCTCATGTTTTATGCAAATAAATAATATACAGTAGTCTAAAATGTATTTCATTTAGTGCCCTTGTGATTACCTATGTTGATAAAGGTCCAACAGCGAAGTTGAGCTTCCCCCCCCCCTGACCGAAATCTTACCCATCTTGATAAAGATGACTTCCTCCTAAGTGAAGCTCCCAAACAAAATCCAATGTAACGTAAAACCAAAATAGGGTACCTTTCATTTTTTGTTTAAGGTTATCACTCATTACAGCCACCCGGGACCCGACACGCATCGTTTCGCCTCGTGCGGTTTGGTATTCTTTATATGAACTTCTATAGATATGCGCTCACTACATCAACTTCAGATTACCTCAGAGTTAACTATCAATGCGCGGACGGCGACTGGTTTACGCGAGGACAAGTGAAATCGCTGACAGACTACTAGGAAATTCGTTGACCACGCGTTGTTCACTGGTAGATCATGCAGCGTGGACTACCCGTTGACCACCAGTTGACCACCAGTTGAAGCGATCCGAGTCGCTCTAATGAGTGATAACATCAACTGTTGCTTGAGACCTGTAATATTATATTTTCCTAGTTAATAACTGTAAGTCGCGAAGAGAAACCGCGGAATAAACAATTTGTTTTGGTCACAATTAACACTGTAACCCAGTAAAGATAATCACTTCCCACCTTTTCCTCGGATTACTTGTTTTAATTGGAAACGCTTCGTCTCGTTATTTGATGGGAATTCGAGATGCTTGCCTTTCGATAGAATTAAATTATGTAACACTGGAGTTACTTTGTTCAAATTAAACAAATTGAGTGGTTAGAACATTGTTAGGAAATTGCGTGAAGAAATATTTAATCTAAACTTTATTTTAAGTTTTCTCAAGCACTGCCATTCAGATTGGTTAATAGTAAGATGGCCCGTGCATATTTTGGTCACCAGGGTTCTGTTAGCTTCTGAAGCTTTTATGAAAACGGAGGTCGTATCGCGTAACTACCTCAATTTTAGGACTGAACAAAATAGGACTGGAGGCAGACAATGTCGGACTAGACATTTCGAGACTCTAGACGTTTTCGGAAATGAACTTTTAATACTGGACGTTTTAGGACACTGGACGTTGTTGAACTGCACGTAATACGACAAAGACGTTATAGCAAACTAAACGTTCTGGGACACTGGACGTTGTCAGCCTAAACGGTCTCCTCAACCTGGATGGCAAGCGCCCTCTACGTTTGCAAATACGCAGTCTCCTTTGTAGACCCTGTTGTCTGTTTTTATATAAAAAGGACTAAAATACTTAGATAAATACTAATAAATACTTAAATAATAATAAATACTTATTAAAATACTTACTAAGTACTATAAAAGGACTTAGGCAATTATGATATTCAGTGCATGTGGCCAGTAGATCATTAGGACAGACAGGCTCAGATCAACCTAGAAAATAAGATGGCGCACGGCGTATGATCTAAATGAAGCCAAAAACCATCCAAAAATACGCTACTGTCATTCTTACCTCGACATTATGTACATTGGTTTATGGTATAATCTCGTGTACACATAGTGCATTATGAAAGTGTGGCCAGGACTACATTACACGCAATGTTCCATCTTTTCCTCTAGATTGATCTGAGCAGACAGTTTAGATTTCCTTACAATATTTATCGAGGAACGATAATCAAACCCACTGCAGAGCATATTTAAAATCAAGAGAATATTTAAATGAAAGTATAATTTATGTGACAAATGTATGTAAATAGCATGCACTATTCAGTCAATACTCTACAGGGTTATCAAGAAAGGGTGTACTTAGCCGAAATGAGGTTATTGTGCTCATCATTTTATGAACAACTTTTACAATGGAGCCAATACCCTTATACTAGTGGGGTTGTGAGCTGGAGAAATCGCAGCCGGCGTCTGTCTTCTTATACAGGTCGCATTTCTCAATCAACCGATTCTCGTTTTGTCAAATCAGTTTTCGGATTTGTTTCAAGAAATGTGACCCTGTAGAGGAAGACAAAGATCCGGTCAGAGATCCAGACAGAATCCTGATATACGAAAGCTGAAGCATTCGTAATGCATAGACGTTTCCTAACTAACCTAATAACCCTGACTGAATAACGCTAACCCTGATATATCTGAAAAAAAAAACAGCGGTTTCATATAAAAAGTTTTTAGATCGGCGAAAAAATGTATGGAACAGCTGTTTTTTTTTTCGATTTCAGCGTTGGACTCATAATAAAAGTAGTTAACAATGATGAATATAATAACCCCCTTTGGGTTAAGCACACCCTTTCCTGATAACCCTGTATAGTGTACAGGTACGTTATGCTTTATGCATGGAGCAGTCTGCAACTTGATCACTAGTTTCGATGGGAACCTAATGCCAGTGTTCAGGGCGATGACATAAATTAGCTAATATGTAGCATCCGGCGTAGGTTTACTGAGAGACTAATTACACTTCAGGACACGTGTGACCGCCGCCTTGTGGTGTGCCGACATATCATCATTATTAAAAAGCAGTATAGGGTTACATGGAAAGGGGAGTTGCTGACGGGCCGGACTTAAAGTATTTGGATACTGACGTGGTTTTCACACATTATGATTTATGACACGAGAATTACTCACGTGCGATTTAGTCGATTTATTCCGACCATAGTTTCAACCGCATTCGGCGATCTTTATCAAGGCGAGTACGCGCGGAATAGTCGACTAAATCGTACGTGAGTAATTCCCGTGTCATAAATCATAATAATGTATTCGGACACCTGGTCCGAGTTCACACTTTTTAATTTGGTGTAACAAATCGAAAGTATTACGAATAACTTTTTTAACTCATTTACTAGGAAAAACTGTTACTTACCCTCACTTTTGAGGCCAATTTTAGTATTTAATGTGAATGATATTACAGAGACCTGTTTATTTCGTAAATACAGGCTTGAATTTCAAAAAAGGATTTAGAATTAAAAGCATTGAGTATGTTAAACACACTCAAATCAGATTTTATTTCATTTTATTTTCTTAGGAAAACTTACAGCTAGGTACAAAATTATAACTAGAAAAAGATAGACAGAAGGCCAATTACAAGTTTTCACAAGTAGTTAAGAGAGAGAGAGAGAGATGAGAAGATAAGTAACACTTAAAAACAGATTCACATGATAATCCTACTTAATATTATAGACGTGAAAGTTTGTAAGAATGGATGGATGGATGGATGGATGTTTGTTACCATTTCGCGCCAGAACAGCTGAACAGATCTGGATCAAATTTGGCACAGAGATAGATTATAGTCTAGAATAGCACATAGGATACTTTTTAACCGCGGATGAAACCACGGGGCGTAGCTAGTTACAGAATAAAGAATTAAATTTTAAATTTAAATAATATTTAAATATTAATTTAATAGATGATAAAAATATAAATGTAAATATTTATGAAAAATAGCGAATGTTTATAAGCTGCTTGAATTTAAAAGCAGTGGTATTAAAATGGTCAATGTCTAACTCTATAACGAGAGCGTTATACCTACTCTATGATCTTATCATAAAACTATTACTTCTATAATTACATCGCACGGGTGGAACGGAGAGGAGATTAGGGCTCCTCAGTAAGTCCCAGCTGCCCAAGCAACTCCGGACAGTCAATCGAACCATTTGCTATATTCAGGAGGTAAGCTATATCTGCTACTCGTCGTCTTTCATGGTATGGTAGAATATGGTACTTTTTGCACCGTGAGGGATAATCTGGTAAGAATACTAAAATGGTAAAGATTTATTTTTGGTCATTTTTCACCACCTTTTCACACTCACGATGTACTGTTCGTTTTCCAAAAACGTCAAGAAAGCCTACGGATAATGAGGGTACTTTCAAATATACCTATCCGGCTCGATATCTTATCTTAATAGCTTTATAACTACTAGCTACTGTACGATAGCTGCCGGCTACTGACCGGAAGGGGCTCCATTAAACACAGCTTCACGATCAACAAGTATAGAGGGCGATTGTTGTCTATCTACTAAGATTTAGCAGTTAAAATTGATAAATCGCTTGAAACAGTTCCAATATAATTATTCTTAATATATATAAATCTCGTGTCACAATATTTGTCCTCAATGAACTCCTAAACCACTTAACCGATTATAATAAAATTCGCACACCATGTGCAGTTCGATCCAACTTGAGAGATAGGATAGTTTAAATATATATATAAATAAAAATAATAAACGCGAACGAAGTCGCGGGGTGACAGCTAGTAATATATATAAATTACGTGTCACGTTGTTTGTCCGCTATAGACTCCTAAACTACTTAACCGATTTCAATCAAATTTGCACACCGTGTGCAGTTCGATCTAACTTAACAGATAGGATAGCTCACATATATATAAAGTACCTGGATGGCCGAGCTTTGCTCGGTATTTTTTTTTATTTTTTAATTGTGTTTTTTGGATAATAAACAATTGATTTTAGTCTAACCTCAAAGCAAACACTCATTGACTTCGTGTTACTTAACAACGCCATCTGCTGTTGTGTCGTTAAAGCAATTAGTTGCTCACAAAAAATAGTAGTATTATTATTCGCCAATAGATGTCAGGAAGAGTCATATTTTTCAGTTGAGATTGATTATCGATAAAACACGAATAAAATGATATTTTCTAAAAATGATTCCTAGCTAGATCGATTTATCGCCCCCGAAACCCCCTATATACTAATTTGTATGAAAATCGTTGGAGCCGATTCCGAGATTCCAATTATATATATATATATATACAAGAATTGCTCATTTAAAGGTATAAGATAAATAATAAACGCGAACGAAGTTGCGGGGTGACAGCTAGTATAATTATAGAATCGGCTTATTCCACTCCTAGCCAGACACAGGTTTACCCTAATGTCGCAGCCAAACATTGGTCCTATTTGCACCCATCCATGGTACAATAATTTACTCCGCCAGGAATAGCATTCCGAAACACGTAGTGACGTCAATCAATGCTTAAGCAAGACCGAAATAAGTCATTTACAACAAGTTTGAAAGAGATGGATAACGATGCCGTCATTAGTGTTTGCTGATTGCTAGACCTTGTTTATTTTGGATCATGTTTACAGTTTACGCCAATCTAGGTCTTGGGGCTAGACACCAATGTGTGTTTAATCTTTGGACACAAAGTTGATATTGAAGCCAATGTGTCAAGCAGTAATTAGGTTCAATATTGGCCATTTCGAATTGAAGCCAAGCTTGGACCTAAAGTTAATCCAATGTGAGACCACAGCACAAGAAACGCCACTGAATTTGATTTTCGGCTTTTGCCTACACATACACTCTATACTACACTCTATACTCATGTCTACACATACTCTATAGGAGCGCTGAGTCTAGTTGGAGAAGGCCCGCCTCTGAAGCCAGAGGGAGCGGGTTCAAACCCAGCCGACCGACGTCACGCACCAATTTGTTCATTGTGTGAACATATGTGCGTATTATATGTCATCTGCTACATGACTGGAGCCCGGTGTATGGCGACAGGCTCGCCCCTTGTCACCTTTGGGACTGAATATCGTCCGGCGAAGTGTTACACCTTTGCCAGCCCCTTCAGGGAAAGGCGTGACGAAATGTGGTGTGGATTTTATTCTAAAACACTTCTACTTTAAGTCCGAATACTAAAACGACGCTCAGTCATGAATCTCGATTTAAATCGGTTTTTAATTTTTTATGTATGGTAAAACCAGTTTTAATTCGAGATTCATGCATGAGCGCGTTTTAGCATACGGGCCATCATAGAGTTGTAAATTCAGTGAGAAATATGAGACCGAACGATTTTCATTTCAGCTATGCTAATAAACTTGCTTTTCTAACATAGGTAAATAAATATAGAAGCGTGCGTTGGAACTGCATGACCTAATTCCTTCTTCCCCTTTTAACAGCAGAACAAGTCGGAAAACGTATACGTACTATCCCTACTTAGTCGACATTCCACCAACTCGTACTAAACGGTTTGCCTCCACCTTTCTGATACGAACCGCTAGGAAATGGAACACCTTGCCATCGTCTGTATTACCGACTCACTACAACCTGGGTATCTTCAAGGCTAGAGTGAATAAGTACCTTCTAGGTCGTCATGCTCCATCTTAGACCACAACGTCGCTTAACATCAGGCGAGTTGGTGGTCAAACGTCGACCGATCCTACTAATATAATAAACGCGAAAGTTTGTAAAGGGATTGACGGATGGATGGATGTTTGTTACTCTTTCACACCAGAACGGCTGAACAGAGACAGATTATAGAATATATATCTATCTCGAGTATCTCGAGAAATCTATATCGAGTATATATCTAGAATAGCACTTTATATATTCCGGTAACATATATAAATATTTTTATAGAACAAACACTTTTTAACCGCGGGTGAAATCACGAGGCGCAGCTAGTTCTACATAAAAATTAAAAAAAAGCTTAAAGAAACTGAGTTTAAAAATCATCATCATCATACTATATTCCAGGGTTTGTCTCCACCGACCCCGGGATTAGTATGTACCACTACTTTAATTTTGATATGCAAGTATAAGTATAAGGAAGACTTTGTATGTATTTGGTAATACTTGTTAATATCTTGGGACAGTGGGGAAATAGTAAGAGCTTTGTATCGAGTGAATACAAATAGGGCGATGTGTCAACATTCGGTTAAATCCGAACTCAAAGTTAACCGCTGCGTTAAGGCCTGTATGTATCTGAGCGTGATGCCGCGTGCAAATATCTACCGCCTTCTGTGTTGCCAGAAAATAAATTTGGTACTTACATGATTATACAAATGTTTATTGGGAGATAATTAGAGACTGATTGATGTTTGAGTTTCAACCACATTCAGTGACACTAAGTACTCAAAGAAACTTCCTTCTTCCAAAATAGTCTCCATTTAGTTACTCTATGAGTTCATGTACTTAGAAAATTTTGCTAACAACCCATATATGTATCATTGTATCATCTTTCATTACTGCTCTATTATTACCAATAGTTCTCATACATTTTAGTCCAATAACCTTAATTAGAGCAAATTGTAAAGTCGTTTACAGAATTCTACGAAAGCTTTGTACGTGTCCCTGCTTACACGTGACTACTCATTAATAAGGAGTTTTAAAATAGATCGGCAAACACAGCAAGCCTCATCTGGCAACCCTGCCAACACAGCCCCAGCTCCGAATCGCCCAACTACAAATAATTCCCTTCGCACGCTCTATTTGCCGCACTTCCCCGACCCTCTGAGTACCATTCCGTGTACCAAAACATCAACATAAATACGTACTAACAACGTATTTGCGATAAACTTGCTGGCAATTTGTTAAGTCACGTTCGAACTAATTATCAACACAAATATATTAGCTATTGCGTGATATCTACCTTTGCTGAGCATTGATTTCCAAATTGCATGGGTTCGTATTAATTCCGAACTTCTCGAATGTAAATAGTGCTTCCACTTAAACAACCAATATGCCCGAATAGGTTCATGAAAGTTAGGTAGCTATAAACAGAAATAGAAAGTTCTTAATTATTATCATCTACTTCCTTCTTCATTCCAACTAAGATTAGATTCTGCCTAAGATCTAAACTATCTAACTAAGATTAGAATCTTCTAGCTATTAATTTCAAAAATCGATATATGGTTCAACACTAACCCTTTCAGTCTATAAGAATACA
Organism: Peribatodes rhomboidaria; assembly: GCA_911728515.1. Classification (NCBI taxonomy): domain Eukaryota; kingdom Metazoa; phylum Arthropoda; class Insecta; order Lepidoptera; family Geometridae; genus Peribatodes; species Peribatodes rhomboidaria. The sequence continues at coordinate 8,411,805 of OU452168.1, forward strand.
AAGTACGGACGGACAATTATTTATTTGAAACTAGCTGCGCCCGGGATTTCACCCGCGGTTAAAAGTATCCTATGTGCTATTCTAGACTATAATCTATCTCTGCCAAATTTCATACAGATCTGTTCTGCCGTTCTGGCGTGAAAGAGTAACAAACATCCATCCATCCGTCCATCCATCCATCCATCCATTCTTACAAACTTTCGCGTTTATAACATTAAAGTAGGATGTAACTTAAGGACTAATTAATATCCAATCATTACCATTATTTACAGCTACTAGCAACAAAGGTAGGTCTAGGGGTTCTTTTAAACACAAAGTTAAGATTTGGTTGATCGAGCAGGCATTCTATAAGTTCAGCGATATGACCAAAATCAAAATTATTTAATGTTGTGTTGTCCTAATTTATTACTTATATCTACTAATTTATTTTTAATTGAAAATCTTTATTTTGAAATTTTTATTTGTACTAATTGCAATAATTTTAATGAATGATTACGAATTGTAATTTTTTTTGACATTTTGACTTGTAACATTTTGTTATTAATAAATGACTATGACTATGACTATGACAAATTTAAAATTACAAACAAAATTAACAATTTAGGTACTTATCAGGAATGGAAATAAAGTATGTTTGAAAAAAAAGTAGAATAAATTAAAGAAAAAACAAACTAACACAATCATCACTACATAGTATAAAACAAAGTCGCTTTCTCTGTCTCTATGTCCCTTTGTATGCTTAAATCTTTAAAACTACGCAACGGATTTTGATGTCGTTTTTTTATAGATAGAGTGATTCAAGAGGAAGGTTTATAATTATGTATAATAGCATCCATTAAATAGTGGAAAAATACTGTTATTTTTGAGGTTTCTAATGTAATGTCGTTAATTATCTTTTTTTTTTCGCTTACATTGCAAACGCAGGCTGAACCCTAAGAGATTTATCAAAATAATGTACCTACTAATTATTTGTATAAAAGGTCTAGAAAAACTCCGCAATGGTATATGTCTATCTTTTATGGATATCCCACAACAAAGTTTTTTTGTCATATACTTTTTACGACAAATTATGGCTAATTTTCAAAGCGATTTTAACCAATACAGCATTAATCCTTATCCAATTAAATAGCTTAAATTAATTGTTGATTTTATATAGATCTCTATGGTCCATTACAGCACAAGATTAAAATGAATATTTTCGAAGATATTACAGAGTTTTTCTGTAGTGTATTTAGTATCAGCATTGCACCCGTGCGAAGCCGGGGCGGGTCGCTAGTACAATATAAAATATCGTTCTTTAAAAGTACATACTTACTCGCAATATGGCAATGACTTTTTTGCAAATGATTTGGCATGGCAACGCACTGCCAAATTACAAGGTTGTAATTCTTAAAGTAACTCACCAAGTGTTAATCAATGATCATGGGCTGTTTACTTAAATTAATGCGAGCACCTCCACATAGGAAGTCGATTGAAAATTGATTGGCGGAGGGAGAGAGGCTTGTAATTATAACGGCTGCTTCCTAACGCTGACTTGATTTATTGTGCCTGTGAGACAATACGTGTTTAACTGTATAGTAATTATAATGAAACGTTAAAACATTAGGTAGTAGGTACAGTCTATGAGCAAATTTTGAATAAGTCAAAAGTCGTCTCCCTAACTAAATGTATGTGTGCCTAGTTAAATACTGAATTTATCAGTAGGATAAAGTTGAATGATAGAATCAACATTGCGTTTTCCTAACAAAACGTGAAAGCCAGTCAAACGTGAGTGGCTCCGTCAAAAATAAAACAAAAATATAATAGCCAGTTTGGTTATCTCTCTCTACGCCGTAGATAATAATGTTGGCCTCATCTTCTCACTGTGTTTAAACGTGTTTGTGGTTAGACTGTTTTCTTAAATTATGTGCAAATCTAGAACTAGACGATGCAGGCGTCCGCTCTGCATGTCACTATCATTACCAGCATCCTCTTTAGGAAAATAGAAGATGCGTCAGGGTGACTACTCAGTTAGCTTATTCATTGATAAAATTGTGCATTACAAACATGTGTGCAAATACGTGTGTGTATGCAAATGACGCATTGTATGCGCGAGTTGAATCAGTTTCTAGAGTTGTGGTAAGTTTAGTATCGGTAGTAGGTATTATCGAATGGATTACTTGTATCTCGTACCTATGCAGGTATCGGGGATTTCTTGGTAGGCACAAATTTGAAACAGGAAGACAAGCAAATTACAAAGACAGGTAGCCACTTAATATTATTTCGTTTAAATAAGTTAGGTAATATGGTTTAGCTAAAATTGTATGAAAGAAACCAAACAAACTTATTTAGAATTGCGAAATGAAACCTTTAAAATAACGTGTTTCGAAGTTTCGCAGTTCCGAATTTCAGAGTTCCGTAATCCCTTTTAACTTTTCAGTTTAAGAGGTTACACAATATCGGTTTGCCTTTGTTTGCTTACTTGTACGCTTGGAAAAAGAGTGTGACTGGCATCTGCATCGATATATTGGTAGTGGGCTACATCACTATTCATCCTGGCGGGCGCAATCAGCGCATCGCCCGCCGCCGGCCGCCGCCGCAGTACTGCCGCGCCGCACCCGCCCGCTGCAGTCTCGACTATATTTTTCATCCCTTGACATCCGCTCTGTTGGCGTGAGTGCACTCGGAAATTTATGCCACCGCTGTATTGAAGTCGATGGTCGATGCCAATAGTAGCAGGAGATAAATGGTTGGGACTTGAAACAATTTATAATGGTCCGATTATTGGAACGGTTATCCTCCATCATAACGATTGACCACGTTTTATGGACTACAATAATTATGAATTAGGTTAGGTAAACTAACTCATAATTGGAGTCGAAACACAGCCATGATATTCAAGGGGGGGAAAGTAAGTAGGTACTTTTATTATTCTAAAATAGACATGACCGTATTGACCGACCGGTGTTTGATCATTATCCTCCATTACTCAGGCACATTTAAGTTGGTAGTAACGATCAAAGAATAACCAATATTGTTTTAGCTAGTAGTAGTATTACATTTTAATTGTAATTATTTTATAAATGATTTTGACGCAAAGAGTACCATTAAACCTTAAAAGCTCAAAAACTTTCACAGCTCATTATCATCACTCGTAAATTACTAGGGAGTTGGAGGAACCCTTTATTAATTTCTTTGTCAGATAAACGTTCCCAACGAGACCGCAACGGATACGGAAAATTGCGATTGCAATTGCATTGGAAGCACTATTTATACGCCATCGGCATCATAGTTAAGATAACGCGTTCGGAAAGTGGCGGTCGATGAGCACGAGCGGAAATCGGCTCTCATTGAGGGTTCCCGTAATCAGGAACGGCGCACAAATGATCGGCCGCCGCCGCGGCACGTCGGTTGCAGTGCAATGCAGATAATGAATTACCGAGCAATTGCTTGCTTGCAGAATCTTGTCAGACCCGTATCGGCAAGTAACGAGGTTAGCTTCCCCCGGATCGCGTCGTGACTCCCGATGCCGTCGGGAGCGTTCATGGGCGAATTATCTTCCAAATGGCCGATATAAATTATCTCTAATGGGTTTTATTGCTGTAAAATATTGTATTTGATTCAGAATATTTTCAAACTCATTGAAAGTTAGCTGTGAAATAACGGATGAGTTTTTTTCAACTTTCGGTAATCATATTAGGATTAGAGGCGTAAAAGGAAAACGCTGGTTTGAGTTTAAATGCGATAAAAGCACTTTTATTGAGGATTTTATGATTCTTTTCGCACTATCCCCGCTATAAATGCCGAATCAGATGGAGTGAGACCGCGGTTCGCATAGCAAAAAATAACTCTATTTACTTCGCCTGGCATAAAGTTTGCCCTCGGGTAAAAATAAAGATGTAACGATATTCTCCCAATTTGAATATCGCAGTGTAACGTGATAGGAAAACACATTTTCTAAATAAATTACGATCACACGCAGACGATCACGTTCTAAGACCATCAAAGAAAATTACAGTTCAAAGTAAACGTGGAATTAATTTGAAAAGGTCATGTATGCTAAAAGAAACAAACCTGAGGTAATGAGCAACAACGTTTGTAGAGCAAACTTGGCACAATCAGCTTTGTTAAATCCTTAACAAAAGGTCACTGCTTCGGTGCCTACTCTGATGGGATGTCTATACATAATATATTCGCAACATCCTCAAACATCCTTACCACAACAGCAGGGACCTTAAAATGTCGCAGTAAAGACCCGAAACTTCCCACAGACCCATACGAATAGCTTCCTTTCGGCCACTAAAAATGACATCGCACCTCTTTGACCGAAAGGGTCAAGTCGGCTATAAAGTGCGGAATTTACGGAGCAGCCGCAGGTTTTCAGAGAATGCTGGGGTATTCAGTAAAACATGTGCCCGACTGGGGGCGGCACTGAATTACCACCGGCCACCACAGTTCAGCACACTGATAGAGAAAGTCTGGCTCTGCGCTGGACACGCGTATTTATATGGCTTATTTATCGAAAATGCGATCAGAAATTGAATTGGAGTTTTGATTTTACAGACAAAAGAGCCTGAGTTTCGATTCGTCGAAACAAAACGCAACCTCAATCGCCACAGAACGCTTTATAATTCCACTCTAAGTATTTTTAAATCTGGGTCTTTATAGAGTTTTAGACGGAACTCTATTGAAAATATTAATACGTCTCTCAATAAAATTAAGGTGCTTATAAACTTTTAGTTGCAATTCATTACTGGAAGAAAGTAAAAATATTCTTTTAAAAAACAGTCTTGCCGAAATTCCCATTAATTGCCCTTTCTTTCTCCTCCATAGACGCTTATAGCTTATACCTTTAAGGGTCATTTTCTATAATCAAGTTTATTCCATAAGGCGGTCTATTAGGGTATATCAATTTGTAACCTAATTACTCCAGAGTAGAAGCTCATCAGTGTGACGATCGGATCGGCTCAGTAACCGACCCCTAGTTCTCGACCCACGACTATGGAAATTTAGTTAGGCTTGTTATCGGAGTTGCCAGACAAACAACGGCGGTGTCTACGTAAGTAGGTACAAAATATCGATGTTAGTAGGAATATGAAACTTTAAATACATTGATAGTTGATGAATAGGTTTTTGGTATTAATTAAAAACAACTTGGGCCTACTCGGAGTTACAATAAAGTTTATTTAAATCTCAATATGGATTTTAAGGGAAACAAATATTCTAGGAATAGGCATGTAAGTACATATTTGGGGGGCTGAGCTACCAACGTCCGTAGGAGTGTACTCTATTCTGATTCCCTACACGTGGTCCCCGGGTAGTGCTAACCGGGTAGCAAACTCTGGTGGGAGGCTTCGGCCGTGGCTAGTTACCACCCACCGGAACAAGCCATGCCGTGAAATGACCTAGTCGTGTTTCGGGATGTAGTCCGGTGTAACCGTTCCGAAGACGGGTCTGAGCAGTGGCGCACTTGTAGCGCCTCACTCAACTGCCGTCTTTGTACTTCTTCACTCTACAAAACTAGAATAGAGTGAATAAGTACCTTATAGGTCGTCGTGCTCCATCTTAGACCACAACTTCGCTTAACATCAGGCGAGTTGGTGGTCAAACGCCGACCTATTCTACATAAAAAAAAAAAAAAAAAAAAAAAAAATATTTAAGTGTGTTCTCGAAACGAAATATTTTGTGAATTGGTCTTTCAAAGAACTGAACTATAGAGTTGGGTATAAACCTGGGTTGTACTTAGCTGAAAATACGTATAAGTGCTCGTCATTCTATGGAACCAACCCTGAAATCGCAAAAAATAGAGCTGTTCCATACATATTTTTGTCATAATGGTTAGTCGTTGCCTCAATGTCTACGAACTTCGTGGAAATTGGGCTTGGACCATTTAAATACGAATGACTAAAATGTAAGGTAAAGGTCGACTATTGAAAAACGGGCGTTTTATGTGGGCGTTTGGAAAATTGTTTACTTTGTGAATGGAATAGAGGTCGCCTGATGATAGATATCTATCTTTGTTAACCAAATAACTACTTATGTAGTCATTGTAATTCTAATAGTAAAGCAATTAAGCAATTCTATAATAGACCCATCCAACTTTCTTAATTAAAATTTGTATCTATAAGTACAGCAATTGACATTCAGCAAATACTACCTTCTTCTTCTTAATCGGGCACTCTTGGCAGAGCGGTCGTGGTCACTAAGATGGTGGGTCTTCATTGTCGTCAGTCTTCCCGGCAGCGGTAGCTACTGCTCTAGCAATGCTTCTCCAATTTAGCCGGTTCGTCGCATTACGAAAGCACTCCGTCATGGAAGCGTTTGTGGCTGTCTTGACGAGATCCTACAATAAATACCTACAATAAATACTACGTAGGTGTGTTGAAATCTAAGCTCTCACAGTACAGACTGTTTATTTTGCTACTAACAAGTCTAACAACCATTCAAATAATTGAGATTCAATTTCCTTGTTTTGTGACGTAACACGATTGCATATTTGCTTACATAATTTGCTTTTAAGATGGCAAGTACATAATAGATGTTGGTTCTAGGAAGTAATGCAACAACAAATAAGCTAATAAGAAAGGAGCTTGTTACATTACAAATAAGTAGGCTTAAAAAATTTAATGGTTGGTACTTACATACTAATTACGACTTTTTAGCTATTAAGGTCATCTTAGCGGTAGGGTGGAAACAGCAATATGGGTAAAAAAATGGTTTATGATAAAACTGAGATGATGTGGCGGTGAAAATTAATTGAATTGTCATTAGTGACTATTTCTTACTTTTTAGGAAATTCGAGAAATAAAAAAATAAAATGTAAATAAGTAATAATAATTTCAATACAACCATAAAAAACGGATACTTTAAAGTACATAACATAACAACATATCGTCACGCCTTTCCCCCGAAGGGGCTGGCAGAGGTGTAATACAACACCCACATTTCGCCGGACGATATTCAGTCCAAAATGTGGCAGGGGGCGAGCCTTTCGCCATACACCGGGCTCCAGTCATGTAGCAGATGAAACATATACGAGTATGTATGTTCACACAATGAACAAATTGGTTCGTGCCGTCGGCTGGGTTCGAACCAGCTCCCTCTGGCTTGAGAGGTGGACCTTCTCCCAACTAGGCTGCCATCGCTCTTACAAAACTCTTACTTACTCTTACTCTACTTTAAAGTACAGACTCCCAAAAAGGCAGTTCTATAAAAATCAGGTGCAACCAAAGTTATTGATGGTTAAGAAACGTGTCAAACCAGTTCACGCTGATAATAATGTTTGTCTCACTTCACACTTCAAGTTTTGCTTCAAGTCTGGTTTGAAAGTAATCTATTAACTTATCTGATCACTCGAAACTCGCGGCGTGAAGCACTTGAAGCTGGAGATAAGAAAAGCGTAAAAAATAGTTGTGAATCTCTCTCAAGACGAAGTTTTGATTGCGCTCTTCACTTTAGTTGGGTTTTATTCATAGTGTAGTGCTTAAACCATGCCAATACTCACATTTAATTTAATTTGTTTTGTTTTTAAGCTTGGCTAGAAGTAAGTTTTAATATTTGGTTTGTTACGGGCATAGTTTGGTTAAGGCGCTGAATATTTATTAAAAATATTTTTAAGTACATATTTTTATAAACACTAAACTGTTACCACCTCCAATTTTGACATTATATTACATCAGTATTTTCAACATAATATTGAAATGCAAATGGATAATCACGTGCTAGAATAACAAATTCTCAAGAAGCGACAGAAGCAGATTGCTGGAGTGACGCGGCGGACGCGGCGAGGAAATGCGAAAACTTTGCGAACTTGCCCGTTATCTCGCAACTGTGCTGCCATCTGCCTTGACGACGTGCCAAATGGAAAAACTACCTACGCTTTGATACAATAATACGTACGTAGCATCAACGGTAATATAAAGCAAGGCCCACTCGCAGAAGATACCAAGTTACATTTTTAAGCCCTTAATATTAAAATCACTCTAATATTGTAATAACACTACGCTTCTAATTTTTAGTGGAGCAAGTAATTTATCAGCCTAACTTCTGATAAGCAGTTGACTCTGGGTTAAAAAGATAACCCGAGCTTCTGCAAGTGGCCCTAAGTGGCTAAATTATTTATCTGCCAGGTACTAATTTCCTTAGCTGTAAAACCTTATTATCCTTAAACTTGCTGTGTTGCCCTATGCGTGTGCTATACTATAAACAATTTCAGGCAGTTGTAAGCCGTGTCGGTAACGTTAAAACGGTACTCTAATGCGTTTATTAAATGCATGGAAGGCACGCGCCGATAGTTTAACGCTGTTACAATGATAATGATATAATTACCGCGGTCGTTACTTGTGCTAAAAGCTATTTATTTTGCATAATGGTGTTTGGGTGAACGCTGCTTGCTACAATAGCGGTCGCAGTGCGGCTGCGGACGGAGGAGATACGGCGCTGCGGCCCGCTGCCCCCGAACAGCCAGACTTGACCACGGCACTGCTTTGTCTGCTCGCTCCACTTCGGCCCTTTGTCTTACTTTACATTATTACCGTCCTAATCGTTAGCATTAGTTAAGCATGAAGACTATGTCTAAGCTACGAATAATAGCGACCGCATTGTACGGATCCGATGGATCAGATTGCACTGACTTCTCAAACAACTTATTAATCTATGGAAATTCACACAGCTCAGAATGTAGAAGTTATTCTGAAAAAAAAGTTACATAGTATGAATTCGCGCGGCGCTATCTAATCCGCAGCTCTACCGTTTTGCCTAAAAAACTGCAAAGTGAGGGATAGCAAAAAACTTGCGTAAGCAACAGCGATTGTGTTGGTTCTAATAGTTCTAACGTGCACTTGCTATACATCTTACAATCTATTCAAAATATATATAAAGCTCTAAATTTAAAGCCTTTCGTACTTTGTGTGGAGCGAGCGTAAAACTTATCTATTCAGATAAATGGATCCGCATTTATTTTCATGTAAGATATACTTTTATGTATGTCTGTGGGAGTTCAGTGCGGGGTAATTTCAGATGTCGCCGTCATCGGAAGGGACCCATAGCTGCGGGCGACCGGAACACTTTTAGGTTCTGTGACGACGTCATTTGAGACCACGCTATCTTGACCTACGAATCGGAACTCGAAGGTTCAACCGCATAAATTTAAATATATTTTATATAGCAACATTAACCTTTTCATCTTTGCCATTTGCCCTTCCATGCAGATGAAACTTTTGTATGTTCAGACTAACTGGAAATAACTCGATTAGATTAAACGAAAATTTAATGTTCTAACGGTAGAGTTGGACACTAATAACTCTAATCTACACAACCTAATAAACTTAACCTAATATTTCACGGCTGGTTGGTTACGCGGCATGACTCGCTGGTTTACTAACCTCTGAGTTAGTATTTCATTACAATTAGGGGCCAAGCGTTGTCAGAAACACGAATATTGGTTACCGTGTCAGATGCAAGATTAATACTGTTGACCTCTGAGAAGACGACCGACAGTCGATTTCTCCTGATTCGCAGGTCTCATCAATCACTTTGATGACGTCAAATGAATGAAACGTCGCTTCGTCGTAGGCTTAGCAATTACAAAAACATTTACATGTAACTGATAATAACTTCTAGTTGGAGTTCACTGTAATAAGTTACCAACAAACTTGATTACAACTTTTATATGTAAGTAATACAAGTACTAAATCGTACCTATCTTTTAAATGCAGGTAGGAGCCTACTTAAATACGGAAGTCAAACATGTATGGCAACCCATGGTAAGTAAACCTATGCTACCCTAGACTAATAACAATTATTAACCTGTATACTCAGCCTGCATAAGTGCTACTACTGTCTAAAAATCTACTGCTGCAAGAACTAGTCTTTTTTTTTCTTCCTGTCTTAGGGGAATATGGCGCCACACGTCTTGTGCATTTCCCAATGTCTTGGTGATTCAGTTTATCTCAGTAGTGTTGTCCTTTACGTCATTAATTTTTCGTTTTCCTTCTTCTGATTTCTTTTTCTTTTGTTTGAAACCTTAAGTAGAGTTTAGAACTAGTCTTGTTCCTACTCAACTCTATAAAATATCTTGTAGAGATTAAAACAGCTACAATATATGTAGTTTCTTTATTTTCAAGCTTCTCCACCCGCGCCTTCGCTCGAGTATCCATAACCTATAGCACTCAGTAACTATAAAGCTTTTTATCAGTGAAAGGATTAATAAAATCTGACTAGTAATTCCGATGATTAACCCACCAAAAGACCATGGGCAAATTAGTCCAAAAAAAAGTTTGCCCGCAGGGTTGGCACATGGCGCATTCGGTAGATTATTTTTATGCATTAAAAAAAGTAAGACACCAGTAAAATTCAACCTACAGAAAACGATTTTATTCTTTAGAAAACTCTTTTATTTTAAAAAATAGTAAAATATTAATATATTATGAGATATATTTAGTAAAATATCCATGGTGACGTCACGAATCACGATATAGTGACCTGCATAGTGGGAAACTCTTTGCCAGACAAGCACCGAGAGGAGCACGCCATCTTCTTTTGTCGTGCGGTTGAGCGTGTCAGACATTGTAGGATTTACAATAAAATACAAAATATCTCCAACACTGTAGGTTCGATTTCAACGAGATTTATTATACAAAAACCTATTAACTGTACTATAGTGTCAATTCTGCGGGCGTTTGGACCAACGTCTATTTAATTTTGCCCATTGTCCTTTAAACTTTACCTCTAAGAATACACCTCTAATAGGAGTAGAGGATGTAAGTAGGTACATAAATACGTACATATATTATATTATGCTCTACTGTCATGCAGGGCAGTGGCGGATTCAGGATTTTGGTTTGGGGGCATGACTTAGGTGAAAGTAAGCTTTATCAAGGTAGGTAGGATTTTAGTTTGAAGGGGCTTGCCTTAGCTGAGGGTAACCTTCATCAAGGTTGTTAAATACAAAAGCACAAAAAAAAATAACATATCGTCACGCCTTTCCCCCCGAGGGGCTGGCAGAGGTGTAATACGACACCCACACTTCACCGGACGATATTCAGTCCCTAATGTGTTAGGGGGCGAGCCTGTCGCCAAAAAAAATGTAAATATTGTTTATTGTAAATCAGTTACTGTTGTAGGGGGCGGGGGCAGGGCTTGAGCCCCTTACGGGGCCTTCTTGGTTCAGTAGTGATGTAGGGTGTTTCATTCTCGTGCAAGAAGCTGACATGCACAATATGGCCTTAACGAGGCAAGGCACTCGTCAAGTCGTCGCAGCACGGCTATAGTTAGGACAAGCAACGTCTAGCGTCCCGGGCTCCCGAGAGACCGTGCTAACTCAAATTTGTCGCTAGATTGACATTATCTCAATTAGTTCAGTAGAGAGTTAATTGTGTTTATTTTTATTTAGCTTGAGTTCATTTTGTTTTTAATCCCCGACGCAAAAACGACGGATTTTTATAAGTTTGACGTGTGTTTGTGTTTGTGTGTATGTGTGTCTGTCCGTAGATTTTCATTTTGTTTTTTTTTTCGTTTGAAAGACAAATTAGTCAGGAAAGTTCTTAGCTACTCGTATGTTTGATAAAACTCGGTGTTGATGAACATCAAGGGAGGGTCGTCGAGGGATTTTTAAATTTCTTATTTATACTTTTTTAGGTCTAGATCATAGGTATGTGATGTACCTTAAAACAAACCAACGCGGCTTTGTTACTCTTAGTCTTCGATAATTACGGATTTTAATGACTTTATTAAATTACTTCTTATCGTATGGCCTTCGACTTAAGGTTTCTAGTTTCTATGTTTTATATCCGGTGGCTATCTCACAAAACTTGTTAGACAGTTATGTACCTAACAAAAAAGCACTTGATGGATAGTTAGTACACATTTAAAAAAGTTGTTAAGTAAATGATATCTACGAGTAGATTCAATTCATTTATTAATTGCGTTTACGGGTAAAATACAGATGCTAAAAATAATACATTGAACGCCATAATCCGCCTTTCATAATTAAATTACACTTCTAATACTACAACTGGCTAATTGGAATTTGAACACAATTTTTAATAATCACTTACTTAGTGATTGTTAAAAAATGTAGGTAGGTATTATTAAAAAATGTAGTTAGTACCTATTGAATATTCAGTAAGTACCACCTACATTTTTTAATAACAACATTTTTTAAAACAAGAAATGAGATTATACTCTAGACACTTCCAGGACACTGTCTTGTCACTTTGCTGTGTGCCATATTATATGAAACGAGACTGTAATGTCTGATTTAGCCCGTCGTTATTTAGGACAAACAAGGCTACACAACACACCCGCGGGTTCAGCTTGCTGCTAAAATACACGAGGCATAAGGTACAAGGTGGCAAAAAAAACATACGTTCACCGCTGATAGCTGATGACCACCAATTAGGTATACCACCGGTGCTATTCACAATCAATCGGAAACCTTTCTGATCGGATCCCAGAAATTTCAAACTCAAATTGTTCGAATCTCAGTCTACTTTTAACATTTTGGAATAGGGAATCAAGTATAAATCCGATCGGAAGACTAAATCACGTTTAATAACTTATGAATATAGACTGGAGAAACGAATGATTTAGGCTTAAAACTTTTGAAATCCGAACGGAAACGTTTCCGAATGGTTGTGAATAGCCCTGCAGGACTTGTAATAACATCCTTATCCTTCCCAATCATAAAATCAAAAGTAACTCTGTCTGTTTGTAGGCTTTTCACGGCTAAACGGTTGAATGGAACTTGACGAAATTAGATAAATAGTTACAGTAAATCACAAGGAAGGTTTTTGGAAACTTTTTTCTGAATATATAAATCTTTTTGTCATGTAATTCTGTAAATTAATCAAAAATAACGCGCCGTTTACCAAATGCGCCAGACCACATCACATAATGGTACGTACTAGTACTGAAATAATAACTGACAACTAGAATTAAAACTCCGCTCAAAACCAGCCAGTATTTTTTTTATATTGGACTCTGATCTCTTTAGTCAAGGATCATTATTATTTCCCCGCGAGTAAAACCGCGAAGCTAGAACAAAAAAATATTAAAAAAAAAATATTCAGTAACAAAATTTGTGTAGTAAAAAAAAATAAGAGTTAGCATTTCAAGTAACAGTAGTCTCCTTATAAGCATAAAAAGCATGTAGTAGGAGACTCCGCTCTCCTTCTATTCTTCCTAGTTATTTACATTCAGATTTTATTTTGTGGTTAATACTTAGTTTGTGTTTGTGTGTGTGTGTGTGTGTGTGTGCTATGTAAGCTGCAGTAAAAGTGATTCTATCAAAGGTAGAGATAAAGAGGTAGAGTAGAGGTAAAGGTAGGTAGAGGTATCTAATTAGTAATTATAAAATTAACATAGTACCTACTTTTAAAAGGAATCGTAATTTCGCTCAAGTCCTTCAGAATCAGGTCTATTATTATATTATATTTTATTTATCTAACTATTTCATAACTTTTCTTCGTAACTGGTTGTGTAGAAATAAAGAATAGTTTTCTATGAAACTGGTTACGTAACTCGGGTATCGTAACTTAGTAGCCGACCGAGGACGAGAACTTATGCTAGTTATACAGGGTTATCAGGAAAGGGTGTACTAAGCCGAAAGGGGGTCATTATACTCATCATTATTTACATCATATTTATTTCAACTTTTGCTGAGGCAATCCTGAAATCGAGAATAAAGCTGTTCCGTACATTGTGTTAATTAAGCGATGATAGCCTAGTCGGAGAAAGCTCGCCTCTCAAGCCAGAGGTAGCGAGTTCGATCCCAGCCGACGGCACGCAACAATTTGTTAATTGTTGGTGTGAACATAATTATGTGCATATTTAACGTCATCGGCTACATAACTGGAGCCCGGTGTATGGCGACAGGAAAGATGAAATTAGAAGTTAGACTAACTGAGCAGATAGAGTAATTTCAGTAACGGTTAATAAAAGCTGAATATCCAGTCTCCACGGGTAAGGGTGCGTGTCCACTTGAGGCCTGCGAGGAAGATAACCGGTGAGTGAGTAAAAATTAAATAGCATCACGTTATTTACACGAATTGATTCTATTGGTGTTTTTTTTCTTCTAGCGGACCTTTCATTTTCCTGGTCTTTCTCCGGTGAATATGCTCTTGCAATTTGCATCAAATCATTTTTTATTTTTTTGTTATAACAGCGATGATAGCCTAGTTGGAGAAGGCCCGCTTCTCAAGCCAGAGGGAGCGGGTTCAAACCCAGCCGACGGCACGCACCAATTTGTTCATTGTGTGAGCATATGAGTATGTGCATATTGTTTGTCATCTGCTACGTGTCTGGAGCCCGGTGTATGGCGACAGGCTCGCTCCCTGTCACATTTGGGACTGAATATCGTCCAGCGAAGTGTGGGTGTTGTATTACAACCACAGCCGCCTCAGGGGAAAGGCGTGACGATATGTTAGCTCATTCACATACTTCTTCACGCAATTCATCCATACTATATTCGGTCGTCCACTACCACTATGGCCATTCACACTCAAATCCATCGTCCGTTTTGTAGTGGGGTCCTACTCTCTTCGAATAACATGTACGTATCATGACAGGCGATGACTTTTCAACTATTCTGTCACTGCATGGCGCTACTTTCAAACTTCTATACTAATATTATAAAGAGAAAAGATTTGTATGTAAGTATGTTTATGACGAATGAACTCAAAAACCACTGGTCCGATTTCAAAAATTCTTTCACCATTAGAAAGCTACATTATTCCTAATTGACATTAAACGTGAGCGAAGCCGCGGGCAAAACAGCTAGTCTCTTAATATACTCATTTCTCATGTAGTCTTCTTTCATCCCTTTGTCGTCATATATGGATCCATAGGTCTGTTTTTGTAGATTTGCCCTAAATAGTAAAACATAAAAATACCCTCTAAAATTATAACTAAATCAAATGTAGAATTAATATTTAATCGGATCAGCAATTTTTTATCTATTTTGGCTTGGCTTCTTAGCAAAATATAATTCATTATGATGAGTACAATGAGCCCCTCTTGGCTTAGTACACCCTATCCCGATAACCCTGTATATGTACCTACGTTAGATACCTACTTTGAACTACTTTGCATGTATGTCCTACTTCCAACCATCAAAAGCCGCGTAATCCAGACAAATTACTCACAAAAATATTTCGACCAACGAAATTAAAATTTCCGCTAGAACTGACCTCTCGAACTAGTATTTTCGAACGCGGATTTAGAACTTACGAGTACTTCCCAAAACTAAGGTAGGTAACCTACATAGGTAGGTACCTATAATACACACACACATGCATATTTAATTACAATTTTTGTGTCTTATTGTTCGCCGCGTTCTTTCAGTTAGTGTCGATTAAAGCCCTATTATATTACGTGATTACTCGGAACTTGTCCACAGGGTCAGGCTAGTGCAATATGACACAGGGCGTCAGGATTCCTATATAGCCTGTATAGGAACCCTGACTGGTTGTGATATATAATATAGGATAACCCAGTGGTTACGATTTCCCTGCTTAAAGGGTACGACAATTAGGGTCCGAGAAATCGCGTAATGTAAGGCACTCTAGTGAGCGTTTGATACTGTTACGAGCTGGGCTAGGATAAAAGGAATGAAACGTCGATGTATCCGAAGATTCACTTTATTTACCAATTACACACACACAAACACTGTTACACCACAATTGGCACTTGCACTATAATGCTTTGAACACTACTCGTACAATCACTTCGATTTTAGCACTTTGAACGCTTAATCAAAACTGACTGCCGAGACGTCGGTCGTCCGCTTATTTATACAATTTTAAGAAATCCAAAACATTCGATTAAACAATAGCGCAAAGACACAAACAGTTGTTTATCACGCGCAGCTACGCGTGATAAAATTTTAGTTCGAGATGTCAGTTCTATGGAAACTTTAATTTCCTTGAATTCGACCCATATTTTCGCGAACTTACATGTTTCCAACAAAGGATTCCGGTCCGTAGCGGATCATCCATCTTCCACTCTTTGTTGTTGATTACAGCGTCTTCATCAATAACTTTACTAGAACTTGGGTGTTTGAAATCGTGAGTTTGTGTAAAACTACGCGACTACTTTATAGTGACATTTTAACTATGAACTCTTTACTCTACATCTACAGTCTACACAGTTAAAATAGATTAAGTTCACCATAGATGAAGTTAATTAATAAAAACACGTTTTTATTAATAAAAACACGTTTTTATTAATCTAAAACGGCAAAATGTGAATTACATTAAGTTGCAATAGTTGTAAAAATAATTAATTAGGTAAGTACATGTCAATAAAATTTTATGGTAAAACAAAATTAATAAATTTAGTTTATAAATAAAATTAAAAATTAGGTTACTTTCGTATGTCATGTGACACGTGTAAGTGTATGACACGTTATTCTAAACTGCAGAATTTAGAAGTAAAATTTCATACCTAGTTATGTGACTTGTAGATTATGATAAAGTATCAACAATCATTAGTCGTATAAGAGTACAATATTTTCGTTTTGTAGAAAAAGTAGAGTTAGAAGCATAAGTAATCTAGGTAGATTTGATGGAACTTTAATTTAGGTATGATTTTTGTGTACGGCAATAGAGAACTTACATGAATATTTTTTTTTAGTTCATCATAAAGTAATAAAAATTAAATTAAACCTTCCGTGGCACGTAGGAATAACTGAACAACTCGACTTGCATGATTTTTTTTTATTGGCTTAAACGCTTCCTTCGTATGCGCTTTACTATGTATAAAAAAATCAGCCCGAAATATACAATAGTTTTAGAGCAATCGCGTTTTGTACATCTCGACACCCTTGCATTTTATGGTGTTTTACTTGATAAAACGACTTATCAAGTGTGTGTTTGCTTACTAATATTGACATCTTGAATTATCAACATCAACACATGTTCAAAATATAGAAGATCTCGACTTATACACCTAAGCCTTTTCTGCAAAAATTAATTTTAACTTGACAAATTGAGATGTCAAGCATAAGTCTGTGTATGAATAATTGTCATCTTGATTTATCAACTTACACTCACATCCAAAATACTGGATATCTCGACTTATACACATAGCCTGTTTCTGCCTCCATTGACAAATCGAGATGTCAAGTTATGGCAAGCCAAATATGTTTGATTAAAAAGTGACATTATCACATGTTCACTTTTACCTTTGCCGTGGTGATTTAGTTTTCATCTGCAATAGCAAGATATCAAGTTGTTATCTACCCGAGCTGGATATTTTTTATGTACCTACTGGAGCCTAAACGCCAACAAACATGCCATGCAACAACGTGAAGTAAATATAAAAAAGTATATTATAATGCTGTATATTATTGGTGACTATTACTATCATTGGTGTACTATGTACCTACCTACATGCATACTTACACAAAAGATTCAAATCAATACAGGGTTGATTGATAGCGGGGTGCAAAGCCGTAAAGAGACGCTAGCATAGATCATTTAGACCCTTTAGAGCCATGGTTGTCTAAGACGAAGTCTGACAATTTTTTAAATCTGTGTTTTAAGGTTTTTGGGGAAAAACACCAATGATGGCCAATCAGAATAAGAAGTTCCTTTTTTTTTCACTTTATTTAATTAAAATAATAGTCATAGCACCGCGAGAATCCAACTAGAAAAGAAAGGTAAACCATTTAGAGTAGGAAAGGGTGTCAGACATGGAGACCCTCTACCTCCAAAACTATTCTCAGCGGTTGTCGAAACAATCTTTAGGAGACTTAACTGGGAAAACCTCGGAATCACTGTCGACCGAGTCTCCCTACCACAATCGAGGTTCGCAGATGATATTTATATAATGTTATTTGCTGAAACACCTAAAAACATATAGCAAATGATACTTGAACTAGCGGATGAAAGTGAGAAGAAAGGTTTAAAGTTGAACCCAAAGAAAACAAAGGTAAGGACAAATGGGAAGAAAACCACCATACATCTAGGAAATAACCAAATTGATTACACTGATGAATATATCTACCTGAGACAGCTAATAACACAAGAGGTCCCTATACACAAAGAAATTGACAGAAGAATAACAAATGGCTGAAAGAGATACTGGAGTCTGAGAGAAGCCATGGAAGATAAAACTCTTCACATTATAGTAAAGAAAAAACTTTTCAACACCTGCGTAATACCTGTTTTAATGTAAAATCAGAAGACTCAAATGGCAATGGGCAGGGCATATGATAAGAGGCCAAGAGAAATGAAGCAAAATTGTGACACGATGGTGCCCTAGGAAAAGGAAAAGGGGCAGACCACAGAAAAGGTGGGATGATGACATTAGACAGGTAGCAGGAGTAACTTGGAATAGAGTGGCCCAAGATAGACAGGAATGAAAAAGGTTGGAGGAGATCTTTGCCGATTGGCAAACAGACCTACAAAAAATTATTAAGTATTAGAATAGATTAAGATTAGTTTAACTACCAAAATATACTTGTAAATCCACACTCATAGTTTTTAGTTCTTCATACTTTGTAAATAGATACTAAGTTGGTCTGAATAAAGGGTTTTATTATTATTTATTAGTATTATTATTGATCGAAGTAATGTGTAAGCAATCTAACAAAACATGTATTAAGCATGTGTGTCATCAGACATTTTTACAGATTTTTTACAGCCACTTAAGATTACGAAAATTTTCAAAGATTTTTTAAAAAGTTTTTTTGAAGTCGTTTAAAATAATAATTAGAAAAGCTTTTTAAATAAGACCTTTATAAGTAGGTATTTATGTCTTGTAGTGTGTTTGATTAATATTTTCTTATTTGTAGAACTCAACGATTGCCAACTGTTGATTTCTCGGGATAATAAGTCTAGCCTATGTGTTAATTTAGTGTATACTCTAAATAATTCATTTTAATTAGATACAAATGCGTTTTCATTGTGTTTTTCCCATATGTTTAAAAAATAATTTTAATAAGTTAGTGAAAATAGTTTTTAGATTATGTAAATGAGCGTATAATTCTAAAAAAAATATATTTTAAATACTAAGACTTTTTTTACATTTTGCATTATATGCTGAAAAGTAAGATATATCTTGTAAAGTAGTAATAATTACTTGACAAACTATATCTGTTTGAAGTTGTCATTGGTTTACTAATGAGAAATAATGCTTTTTCCATTGAAATAACTAAGGTAACCGATAAAAATGATCCGTACTCAGATGGTGAATAACTGGATAAATGTCCTTAGAAGCCAAAACTTGGTCTACAAGTCGAGTTATCAACTTATTCAAGGCATTTCAGCTGTTTGACAAGTCTATTATTATGTAAACTATAAGTTGTTTCGTTAAATTCTTGAAACCATACGAAAGAGGGCCTCAAGTAACCCTCAAAATAACTTTGACATCATCGTTTAACTAACTTACCGACTAAACATAAAATGTCAAACTTTAAAATGGCTGCCCTGAAAAATTGATGTTTTTGCGATGTTCAGTTATTCCTGCGTGCCACGGAAGTAATCTAGGTAGATTTGATGGAACTTTAATTTAGGTATGATTTTTGTGTACGGCAATAGAGAACTTACATGAATATTTTTTTTTAGTTCATCATAAAGTAATAAAAATTAAATTAAACCTATTAGAAAACGCTAAAATATGCGGAAACAATTTTACAGTCGTGATTTGAAATTTGATTTTCTAGAATCCACGCCAAAAAGCAGGGTCACGTGACGAGGATAATCCTACTAATATTATTAACGCGAAGGTTTGTAAGAATGGATGTATGGATGGACGGATGTTTGTTACTCTTTCACGCCAGTACGGCTGAACAGATCTGAAAGAAAATTGGCACAGAGATAGATTATAGTCTAGAATAGCACATAGGATACTTTTAAACCGCGGGTGAAACCGCGGGGCGCAGCTAGTATCTAATGTATAACGTCATCCTACTAATATTATAAACGCGAAAGTTTGTAAGAAAGGATGTATGGATGGACGAATGTTTGTTACTCTTTCACGCCAGAACGGCTGAACAGATCTGAAAGAAAATTGGCAAATAGATAGATTATAGTCTAGAATAGCGCATAGGATACTTTTTAACCGCGGGTGAAACCGCAGGGCGCAGCTAGTATCTAATGTATAATGTCAGTCCTTGCGTTGTCAACATTTAGGGCTAGTGCTCACAGCGGCGAGACACGGGACGACGCGGCTAAGTATTATATTTAGTAGACAAATATTTCTTTACTTTATTTCAATGAAGTGTGCACCGTCATTTGTTTATTTCAACACGAATAGACCGTAATATCTTACGTGATGCCGTGACACGTCGCGTTATTGTCGCGACCTTCCATGGACTTCACTTTATAGCAGCACTGTGATAAATTTAATGAGTGAGCAAAATTCGGTTGCTTTTGTGACGACGCGGGATGAAAAAAAGGATCCTTCGGCATACCAAAGCGTGCCGGGCCACACCGTCAGTGAGTGCAGGCCCTTATCGTATGGAGTGACGTCACTACGAGCTTATTGGTGGTTGAAATTACGTTTTACGTAATTTCCAATTAAAATATTTTGTAAGAAAACAATCGTTTTTCATTACAAATGTCACTGCAGTATATTTTATTAGATTCTCTATTGAATTATTAACCTAATTTGTCACTAAAATTTTGATGCAAGTTCCATAATGCGTAGCTTATTTTTATCTATCGTAGTGTTTAAAAAAATAATAAATAGGTAAGTATGTATTTATGGATATAATTTTACTTAGATATTTTATTTGAAATTCTACTATAGTACCATCAATTATTTCAGAGTACAGAAGTATGTAGATGCAATAAGTAGGGTCAACTGGGGCAAATGCGTCTGTGGGGCAATTGCGACTTTCGAGAATTACTGACAAACTCTTCACATATTAGGCGCGACCTACAGTTGCAATAATCTGAACAAGATGGCGTTATTTGCCTAATTTGTGAAGGGTTTGTCAGTAATTATCAAAAGACGCAATTGCCCCACAGATGCATTTGCCCCAGTTGACCCTACATTTCCTGCAAGAATTAGCAAGACATTTTCTGATCCTGTGACATAGCTGTATAGTTCCTGCAAGTTAACAACCAATAAAACCTACAGTCAAATGATAAACCTCCTACTCTTTTAAAGTCGGTTAAAATAGTCTCGTAGTCGTACTGGTTGTGCAATTCAATACAATACAATACAATACAATACAAAAACTCTTTATTGACACCAAATACAAAATAAATCTAAACTAAACACTCAAAAATATAGGCGCACTGGCCGGTCTTATCGCTTAAGAGCGATCTCTTCCAGACAACCTTTGGATGGAATAAAAAAACATTATGATTAAGCATGGATGGAAATGTGTGTTAAAGAAAAAAAAATGGTAGTGTAACTGCAATTACAATTTAGTATGTACTATGTATTAAAAAGTCAGCACTAGTAAGTTAGTAAGTATACGCAGGAAAACGTCGCCATACCCATAATTCGGGCCCTAATTAGGAACCTAATGACACCATTACCCACATTTACGCAACGTAACGTGCACGTATGCTCATTTAGGCGCGTATATTTGGCACTTCCTTATCCATAACGGTAGCACGAAACAAAGATCTATTGATAACCACGCGCTTCGGTGCGCGCTATCAAATATGCAGATAGGCGTATTCAGGAGGGGGGTTCGGGCTTGTTTTTTTTTTTTTTTTTTTTTAATTCTGGACTCTTCCACGCACGGTCGCCTGACCCCAAACTAAGCAAAGATTGTGATGAACACAAATGTTCATCACATGTGATGAACATTTGTGTTTGTTCATCACATGTGATGAACATGAATGTTTGCCCTAGGTGGGAATCGAACCCACGCCCCAAGCTCAGAAGGCAGGTTCACTACCAACTGAGCCACCGAGGCGTCAGTTTGGAGTACAGTGGGGCTATTCCTACGCGTGAGATGAGATGAGATTTTATCTCGGTCATTTTCACACCTATGACGTTTCAAACGAGAGCAACAAGGACGAAAAAAGGTGAGATGAAAATCTCAAATCTCCTAATAGGGTCCCAAGTATCGTGACATCTTATTGCTATGATGGTTACGTTTGTTTTCGACGCTGCACGACCATGGACCTTACTTATAGCGATACGTTTCGCTGCCAAAAACAAAACACCATGGCATACCATCATGGCAATAAAATGTCATAATAGGCCCTCAGGTCTTCTATTTTTAGAAAACAATTTTCACCTGGTTTTTTTTTTCATCTCTTAGTTATTTCTTTTACAAGTACTGAAATTATAATAAACTGGGCCCTGCCTCACTGCAGTTTCTACAATTTATTAAAAAACAATTAAAACACATTTACCCCTTTAGCAATGAACGTTGTAGAGCTTCTGTACAGTATAAGACAGTGTTTTGTTTTTTTCTTTCTTTAAAATTACTGATCTCGATTGAAAAAAACAAAACACTGTATAACTATTCCGGCTATACAACTTTTATTGCTAATACTGTGGAGATTAATACTTAGTTAAATTATAACACCTAACAGGTCCAATATAATAATATTATAAATTCAGTTTAGATAAAATGAATAAGTTTCATAATACGCAAGGTGTGGTTTGTTTTCCATAAAAATACTCGACGTCATAGTTTTGCGAAATAGATAGACAAATGTTACCATCGCCCCCGATACAGAGCCTTGATTATACCTGCGATCAGATCTCATGAATATTCAAGGATTGCCACCAACCATAGACGAGCATCGACGAACCGCGTTCGACGAATTGCATTGAATATGAATTTAAAGATTTGTAGTCATGCATTTTATAGTAGATGTCGTACAAGGAAAACGGCGCATTGTTCAACCTGGTATAGGTAGTGTAAAGATTGTCACCAATGATAGCCTGGTGGCTTTATAAATGCAAGCACATTTTCTAAACAATTCATCTTCAAATGCATATCACGCCTTCATATCGTCACCCTTTTTCCCGAATGGGCTGGCAGAGGTGTATAACAACACCCAAACTTCGCCGGAAGATATTCAGTCCCCAATGACTATATCCCTGAATGTCCCTGAATAACAGGGGGCGAGCCTGTCGTCATACACTGGGCTACAGTTAAGTAGCAAATGACAATAACAACGCACATATGTTCACACAATGAAAAAATTGGTGCGTGCCTTCGGCTAGGATCGAACCCGCTCCCTCTGCCTTAAGAAGTGAGCCTTCTCCGACTAGGCTATCATCGCTTCCTTCGATTGCAAATGTTATAAAATTAGTAAATAACTGGGAAAGACGTTCTTGTCCTTGTAATTTTTAGATATTTAGATATTTGTTACTCAAAAACGGTTAAACGGATTTGGACGAAATTTGGTAGGGGTGTAGCTTATACTCTGGATTAGCACATAGGCTCCTTTTCATCCCTAAATAGTTACAGGCCCTGTAACATTGCGGGTGAGACCGCAAGACGCCGCTAGTTTGTAGATAAAACTTTGTGGCAATTTGCTACAAAAGCATTATTTAATATACCTAGGCATTGTAATACACCACCTTACAAGTGTCAATGTGCCCACCGTAGTAGACGTACCAACTTTATGACACACGCACGTCGCATTTTTATCGACTCATTAAATCATATCACAATTATTTATGCAATAACGTCTATAGTGATGTTCTGAGTGCGTAGTGTGAGTTTTTCTTACTTTTCGATCGCGTAAAAGTAACTCCAATTTGTATGAAAATTAAAAAGCGTTACCTAGTGGGAGTAATGAGAAACCGCAATCGTGAGTGCGAGTTTTTTGTTTACTGCCAACATTGACATGAAATATTTACTTTTTCACGGTGAATTTACGCGAATCGAGTGACAAGCTCGATTGGCACTCACACTCGCTCGTTTTCGATTGTCGATCCGTGTGACGTAAACTCGTTTACGCTGTAGTAAAGTTATTCGATTTACTTTGAGCAACTCACACTAAGCACTCTGACATAGTGCCAATACTACTAATATGACGACAAGTTTTTTGTCTGCCTACTTTGCATTTGAAAAAAAATTATGTTCTTATCTTAAAGTGTCTATCTTTTTATCACCTCTGCTACTAAAAAAACTGCTCTACAGATTTTGATTAGACTTTCCTGATACGGTATAATGTAGGCTGTTTACATAATTTTTAATGGCTAAAAGAAAATGAACTTGAAATCTCAGAGCCGACTACAAAAATCTTAATTTTCTTCTATACGTGAATACTGAATCGGTTGTAAGATAAGCTTTATTAAAATACTTATAACTAGCTGCGCCCCGTGGGAACCGCCTACAGGAACCGTTTATTTTTTTACAGGATGAAGGTGGTCTATGTATTTCTATGCATTATCTTATATCTTTAAATGAGCAATTCTTGTATATATATCTAAAATTGGAATCTCGGAATCGGCTCCAACGATTTTCATACAATTTAGTATATTTTGGGTTTCGGGGGCGATAAATCGATCTAGCTAGGAATCATTTTTAGAAAATGTCATTTTATTCGTGTTTTATCGATAATCAACTTAAACATAAACTTGGAAGAAAAATAAAAAAAAGGAGGCGTTTGAGTAGTCTCAACTGAAACATATGACTCTTCCTGACATCTATTGGCGAATAATAATACTATTTTTTGTGAGCAACTAATTGCTTTAACGATACAACAGCAGATGGCGTTGTTAAGTAACACGAAGTCAATGAGTGTTTGCTTTGAGGTTAGACTAAAATCAAATGTTTATTTTCCAAAAAACACAATTTAAATTAAAAAAATATACCGAGCAAAGCTCGGTCATCCAGGTACTATGTATTATGTCCTATGTATTTGTGTATTCTGTACTTCTGACAACATGTATGCAAAATTTAATTTCAAGATGAGCAGTTAAGTAGTTAAGACGAAACAGCGTCACAAACCAATAAGCGAACCAACTCAACTTCTCACTCGCCTTTATAATTTTTTTTTTTTTTACACTTCCACACACGGTCGCCTGACCCCAAACTAAGCAAAGCTTGTATTATGGCTGCCAGGGACTGATATAGATACTTAAATATTTTTAAATACATACTTAAATACATATTAACACCCAGACATAGAACAAACACAAATGTTCATCACATTAATGTTTGCCCTAGGTGGGAATCGAACCCACGCCCCCAAGCTCAGAAGGCAGGTTCACTACCAACTGAGCCACCGAGGCAGTCAAAGTCGAGTTTAAGTTAGGATTTAATCAAAGAAAACTTATTAGCTTAGCCAACTTTTGTGGGTTCTAACAGTTTCAACCGCACCGCATGACATGTAAGAATTTCGCTAAATAGACTGGTAGAGTATGTCCAATTTCCAAATTAGATGTCTCGTCTCGACTCGAGACAAATTGGGAAGATGAAATTAGAAGTTAGACTAATTGAGCAGATAGAGTAATTTCAGTAACGGTTTATAAAAGCTGAATATCCAGTCTCTGCGGGTAAGGGTGCGTGTCCACTGGTGGTCTACGAGGAAGATGACCGGTGAGTGAGAAAAATTCAATAGCATCACGTTATTTACACGAATTGATTCTATTGGTGCTTTTTTCAAGCACACCGCTCATTTTGCTCGCACTTCTCCGTTGAATATGCTTTTGCAATTTGCTTCAAATCATTTATTTATTACAATAGCGATGAGCCTAGTTGAAGAAGACCCGCTTCCAGTGGGAAGTAGTGGGAAGACCAGTGGGAGCGGGTTGTGTTGTGTGAACATACATATGTGCGTACTTTATATCATCTGCTACGTGACTGGAGCCCGGTGTATGGCGACAGCCTCGCCCCCCTGTCACATTTGGGACTGAATATCGTCCGGCGAAATGTGGGTGTTGTATTACACCTGCCAGCCACCTCGGGGGAAAGGCGTGACGATATGTATGTATGTATTTATTAAAAGAAGAACGGTGTGCGCCAACTATCTACGAGTACATTTATTATTAAAAATTACAGAGAAAAACATATTATGTCAAAAATAAATGTCAATCTAAAATATCAAATTCAAATATGTACAATTAAAAAAAAAAGAAAAGATGAGCGGGGCGAGGTTGCGTCATTAGAAAAAATAATCAACGAATATGATCACTTATTATCTTAATTTATTTTGTTTACTTCAGTGATCGTAGAGGTGCATTTTTTCCTGACTACACATTCTCTGATGGTGTAAAATAACCCCAGGGCTTCAAACATATGTATAGGACGGACGGAATCATTCGGAAACGTTTTCGATCGGATTCCACAAATTTGAAACTCAAATTGTTCGAATCTGAAATCGAGTATAAATCCGATCGAAAGAATGAATCACGTTTACAACTTATGAATATGGACTGAGATTCGAATAATATAAGTTTAAAATTATTGAAATCCGAACGGAAACGTTTCCGAATGATTGTGAATAGCCCTGCAGGTGTAAAAACTGGAAAACGGCGCGCCCGCGCCGCGTCTCCTGTGTAAAATTCGATCCACGTTGGTTTCATACATTTTGTAAAAACAAATTTGAAGCGGCACCGCGTTTGAACCTTGTCCGCACCGCATTCTGGCCTTGCGTCCAGCCTATGTATTTCAGGCCTAAGGCTGCGTATCCGCTGGATATATGCGAGGAAAATGAACATATTAATTACATTTACATTACATACACGAATTGTTTCTGTTGGTGGATTATTTCTCGCGCACCGCTCATTTCCCTCGCACATCTCATGGATATAAACTAGCTCAGTAACAGCATAGCACGACCCATTTGCGTTGATTTGACGAAATTGGTGATACTTAAGAGTATAATTTGTTTGACCTAGAGTCTAATCTACCTACGATGATTTGAACTTCTGCTCGGCACGTGATTGGCGCTTGTAGGAGTTGTAAGTGGGATGTCGTAAATTGCTCTAAAACAGGTCGACGTAGTTTTCAATTTTCTTTAATTTCCATGTGCTAACAGCTCAAATGTTATGTTCAAAATTTTCAAAATGTAGTTGAAACTTGTATATTCAGAAATGACAACTATACGTACGTAGTACGTATTAGAAGGCTGTTCTTTGATTTATTTTACTTGTTATCTATAAATATTGATCTGCTTGTAACTCGCTCGTTACTTGTAATCTAATGAACTCTGCCATTACATGGAACTCATTAGGGATTTTTTTCAGAGACATTTTTGTGTACGCTATTTCGCCTTTCGTAGAATTGCGATCAATTTATTGAGATATTTTCAGAGCGCTGCGCTGCCAAGTAGTTAGTGAATAATTTTTGTCACCGGAAAATTCTAGGTAATTGGCAAAGAGAAGTGAGTGTGAGTCTAGCTAGGGAAACAAGTAGGTGTGTGACTTTTGTGACTGTGTGAACCTAATTACCTAACCTATCTTCGTAGATATATATATATTTCTTCATCGATCAGACTTGGACTCGGTTGATTGATCTACGCCTCATGACTTTCGCTTACATTTCCTTCAATTTTTTTTTTTATTAAATCGCAATTTAGTTAAAAAAAGAAAAAATATATATACAATATAATTCTAAAATTCGATATGAAGAATCGGTCAAAGAATTATGAAGATAATAAAGTAAATAAACAGTCTCAGTTCACTAAAATCGATAATCAAGCTTTTTCCTAATTTGCGAAAACCAGAGTTTTGTTTTTCCTTAAAAGTAATTTTTGTATACCATACCCCAGTGGGCTGCGCTGCGGTCCGAATTAAGTATCTACTTAATAAACAACACACGGGCGGACCTCTATGCTAATTAACTTCATTCCTATTTCCTGACACTGCACCCCCGGGAATATTGAAACAAGTTTACCTAGCACGGCTTAGCCACTGGCAAAGTTACACTTTCCCACTGGTTTTGACTCAGAAAAACTAATGAAATAACTCAAGCTTCGTGTTGCTACGTAAAGCAAGTGGATGCTAGCAGAAACCGATTCATTTTAAAGGTTATTTCCCTTTTTTCCCGCGACTCGAGCTGCCCTGACCTGGAAATGTGGAACAGCTTCCAATATCGTGTATATTGACGATGCAGTTTTATATTTTGTTTTATTTACAAGGGAGAGTTTGACATATTTTTCTCATGTTCGAATACGATCGCTATGATGGAGCGCTGGGAAAGTGTTGGTGGACAAACAATCTACATAATTGAAAAAATAAAAGTTGCGAGATGTTCATTTTTAATAAATAAAACTAATTTTATTAATAAAGTACCTTAAATCCATAGATGAGCCTTAAAAACAGGCATGCAGTAGTGTTAAAATGCGCCGTTCGAGCGGAATACTGCATCGTTTTCGTCTTTATATGTATTTTGCAATATAAATATCCACCATCCAGTAGTCAGCTTGAATTTTTTACTCGTAATAAACTGTCTTTTTTCGTGGAAAAGATAAATAAAATCAGCTGTGTCGAGCGCAGTGCGACATCGTGCGACTGTTGAGCCCAAAGTTATGGGTGACGCTGAAAAATGTTATAGGCTGGAAAATAGTTTAGAATGGTTTACAATAAATGCTAAAAACTATTATTCATTTTTTTATTGACGATTACTTGATTATATGATCAGATAAGACTGTAAAACCCTTTGAATTTGTAGCTAGTAGTTTATCATACTTAATAACTTTACCTATTGTACCAAACTTCACCGCCATGTATTATGTATTTAGTACGTGTATTGATGGTGTATTGTTATACGCGTTATAATGAATTTTGTAACATTACGACCTTGTCGAGGTGAATAGGGTTCAGTAGCTTAGTAATTTATTTAGGCATCAATCATACCGAGGCAGTTTATTTTATCAGGACTAACCATGGAAGGTATTAAAATAGCCAGAACACTGCTAGGAAGGCTCGTGTGAAGTCAAAATAAGGATGATTTCGACCTATCCACTGAGCGCTACCATGGCTCAGATGACACGTTAAATTGTAGGCCCCGGTTGTTTCTGCTATAACAACAATCGTCAAGCCATGTCAGTGGCCATCGGGCGGCCTAGAAACTCTGACATCAGGGCCAGCAACTCGGCCTATACGAACTTGCTTGCTTGCTTTACTTATCCATTCATTTGAAAATGATATTAGTTAAACCAATTTCAATAGTTTTGTTATGTTAGAAACGTGTCTAGAAAATTATACCGATGTAATGCTGAAATTGGAATACCAAAATTATTCAACAAATCTCAGGAAAAACTGATTCAGCAAAATAAAATAGAAAAGCTGACCCTAGAGACATTTTGAAAGGTGATAGAGGACGATAGCTACAACCTTCATATCCAGTCATTTCGCAAACTAATTTGAAGCCAAATTCAATCTAAATTTACGCATATTTATCACGCCTCAAGCATTTACAATGAGACCTATCTAATTTATGAAAGTGAGACGTTTTCATTCTCAAAGACAATAGTTGAATATACCTAGGCACGTTATTAATTTTCCAAGAAAAACATTGAGATTCTTACTTAACTAAATAGATAATAAAATTTTATTATTCATCAAACAATTCTTAGAATGTACTCATTTTATGAATCTCCAAATTGGTGTAACAAAAGAACTTTACCCAAACGGGACCTCTGAGTGCAATCTTCAAAAATATGAAAGTCCCACAATTCCACTTTAATTTGTTCTACAATCCTTAATGATGTAGTAAGCGGCTGAAAGTGTTAATTACTCAAGTTTAATTAGAAAGTATCCCTTAGGACGAGCACAAAGGAATGCTGTGAGATGCCAAGGTCCGACTTTGAGAGTTTGACCTCAGGATCGTACATATTCTATGCCTACTGCATAAATAAATGATAGGGTTACCAGTGTGGTAGCTTCGTGTGATGATGTGCCTATTCGTTACAATCTTGTCCTATATTTTTTTCATCTCCGTATTCTGTTAAAAAGACCAGCCCTGCCTACCTATTTTCCAGGAAGCTTTCCGCCAGTTTTCACAACATTGAGTCCAGTGTTTATTTTTGTGTTACTTATGAGTTAAATTACCACACCTTGTGCGATGCTGAGCGACGCGCGACAGAGTGATAAAACTTCTTTATGATTGTTTGGTCTGGTAACCCTAACAGCAGCACAATAGGGAGGATCAACTTGTTAGATTTGTTTAATTAGATACCCAGCATCTACGTGTTTTGATTAAATTAACATGGGCCCATGAACTCACCGGACGAGTCGGTAACATGTGTAACGTACGGCCGGTTCAACAGAACTGCTCTAATTAATTTCTGTACCAAATATTGTATTTGTTAGAATGTTCATTGTTTACGACTGTTTTGTTTGTACCGTCTCGCTGTTTTGGTTTCACGAGCCTAAGCGGTAATTTACAAGCTAAAATAATTATTAGTATAACTTATTTATTTACTACAATTTATGTTTAAATTTTACCACATCCACCACACACACACACGTTACACAACACATTAATACGAACGGGCATCGCCGTTGTGATCCAATTCAGCAAGGATTTCATTTTAAATTAATTATGAATTCGGGTAGTTTTTATCCTGACTGAAAAAACTGCAAGATAAGCTGAAATAAAACCGAAGACTTCGCTCGGGCCTAAGCAAGAAATCTACCTCATGTACTACCGCCCAAACTGTGACAACTAAATAAGCGTAGGCGTAAAGTAGACACTGTTTCGAACAACACAACTCTCAATGGCTACATTCAACTTCCTCCAATTGCCAGTAGAGTCGTCCGTTATTGGGACAACAAAGGTTAACTTTAATCTGATCGTCGCGACAATGCATTGGGGACAAAGACCAGCAACAATACTAACCCTTACATATTATTTAATGCAACATACCGTGAACAATGGACGCTATAACTATATATTTTGTCGAGTCTAAATCTTCTTACAACGCTACGTGCGACGACGCAGTGATATAAATTATTAGGGACAATACAAACATAGCTCATTGAAATCTCAGGTAAGATTTTTAAACATTGGGTACTCATCTAGCGAAAGAAAAATATGCACAAATATACACATACTACGTTACTACGTTACTATTTGTTCCCTGAAAGACTTTTGAAGTGAAATAAATTAAAATAAACTTTTTAATATTTAGATAACCTAAGAATGTGTCAGATCGATTCCGATGTATGTTTCTAGGTGTGTTCATCAAAGCTAACATTGGGCAGTGGCCAAGTTTAAAAAAAGTTAATATTTCATAGCACGCATTAATGTAATGTTTGCTTGTTTTTATGTGCCTCACAAACAAACAAACATTCGCCGATCCACAAACTATAAAAGCATCAGTATTCATATATGTTTCACGAGTTTGCTCACACACAAAAACTCAACTACTTGGTATATACGGTATACTTTGTACTATGTATCAAATCATGTGTAATATTTATGTTAGCATCTACAATAATGTACATGAGCTAGGAACAGACGGTATCTGGACTCAGATGAGTTATGACCTGATGCTTCGTGTCCAGAGGCGGCGTTGCGCGGCAACGTCAGTGAAATTTTGCGTGTACCCACATATTCGACGTAATTTATACTACTTGTCTGCCTGCTCGTTGTTCCATATTATTTATGAGTACCTAATAGTATATGATCTTCGTATTATTCGACGTAAAATATCTCAAGCTTAGTACCCGTTTGATATTTCACGCTCAATAGAAATGCTAGCGGCAAATAATGTTTTTCCATGACAGTTTTATTCAGCTTTTCTAAGAGATCAGTATCAATGGTCTTTGTATATATTTTTTTCTAAGAAGTCTGTATCCTTCTTAATGTTTTAGTCTTTATCCAGATCTCAGGTCCACAAAGATCTTAAGTTACTTTTATAGAAAGCTGCGTAAAAGGTTTAGAAAAAACGTTTCTATAAAATTATCTATCTGTAAAAAATATTTCACTATGCCTGTTTAGATAACTAGAGATGAAACCACTGAAATTATTATCCCACATATTATACTTATATAAGAGTTTCAAAATATGTTTTGTTGCGGTTTTGCGTTCTTTGAGCGTTTACCTTTGGGCATTTAACTTCACCTCAAAATAGCACGGATACCTTTAACATATTTTTATGAGGTAAAGGGCTCATTTCATGAGACCATTATACGTAATACCTACTATAGATACATGGTGCTTGTAGTTACGTGACAAATAACATTACTTACGCAAGCATTGAAATCAGTTTCTGAACACGACACATGCTTTAAATTTAATGATTTCACTTTGCATAATAAAAGTGAACAAGTTTTATTGCCATTAGACGCTTTTGAGTGAGGTAATTTTTATTTGGAGCGTAAGAAAAAAGTCTCGACTATATTACCAATACTAGGTTTATCCAAATTTAAACCGGTTTGGGATACAAGTTTTGTGAGATAATCACACTGGATACGTTTTTTCTGTATAGATTACAAAAAGCAATTGATTGTTAATCTTAAAAGGTCATACCAGAACACCTGTTAATGTCTCTATTAGACAGCCAAATTTGGAGACTGACGCAACAGTACAGCAGACATAAAGACATCGGATCAAACTAGTTATAATAGAATATTAGAAACGAGGACGGCTGTGTATGACCGGGGGCGGCCGATGGGCGGTTCGTAGGCGTCGAAAGATGGACAAGAATGACTATCGCTAACTTCTAAATTTAGAAGCACCTGTACAAATTAATCCCGTGGAAATGGCCATATTTTCGTTAAACGAGCTCGTTTTCATTGATTAAGATTAAGGTCTTTTTAAACGTTTAGAAGCAGCCTACTTTAAATAATTGACTTGCTCCTTGAAGGAAGTTTAGTTATTATAAAAGGTTAATTAAATCACAAAGGATAGAGATTAGTATAAGGTGATTTTTTAAACGACGGACATACTCGTATGTCGATCGTTGTACTTAATCATCATTGTGACCATCTTTTATAATAGGACCAAGGATGCAAACATGGACATTTAACATACATATCGTCACGCTTTTCCCCGAGGGGGCTGGCAGAGGTGTACAACACCCACACGTCACCGGACGATATTCAGTCACTAATGTGACAGGGGGCGAGCCTGTCGCCATACACCGGGCTCCAGTCATGTAGCAGATGACATATAATACGCACGTATAGGTATGAATAAACTGGTGCGTGCCTTCGGCTGGGTCCGAACCCGCTCCGGCTTGCGAGGCGGGCCTTTCTCCGGCTAGGCTATCATCGCTCGGACATTTAAACTGACAGAGCCAAAACAGCAGCAAAAAACCTTGGTATTTTGTTTAAGGTCAGGCAGTTTTTTACACCAGCTCAACTTCTACCAAGCGCAGGTACGGTCCTGCTTGGAATACTGCAGCCACTTGTGGGACGGCTCTGCAAAATACCAGCTGCAAGCATTAGATTCAATTGAACGACGCGCCATTAAATTAATCAATGACCAGGCGCTGGAAAAGAGGAAGATGGCGCACAGTCTCCAGCACAGGCGACGTGTAGCTAGTTTGTCAATTTTTTACCGCCTTCATTTTGGAGAATGTGCACAGGAACTATACGAGCTGATTCCGTCATCTGACTTCCGCCACAGGTCATCGAGGCAGACATTCCATCGATATGTCGTCAGCTTTAATAAAGCCCACACGAAGCGCTTTCAAAACTCCTTCCTAATCAGAACTGCCAAGGAGTGGAACACACTTCCTGCCTCGGTGTTCCCCAGCAATAGATACAACCTGGGCCTCTTCAAGACAAGAGTGAATAGGCACCTCATGGGCAAGCGTGCTCCATCTTAGACCGCATCGTCACTTTCTATCAGGTGTGTTGTGGTCAAACGAGGGCCCATTCAATCATAAAAAAAACTTAGTGCATTATAAAAGTGTGGCCAGGACTACATTTTGAGGTTCTTTTTAAAAACTGTGCAGTTTTTTTACAAGTCAATTTTGAAAAAGCCGTAACATTAAACTCTTACAAATATGTGCAGTTTTAGAATATCAAATCTACTAAAGTTGGATATTGGAACGGAAATGGCTAACGTAGAGTTTGGGAATAAATATTAGTTTTCGTGCAATTGTAAATGTTTTACATGGCAACATTACCACGCCCACACGTTTAAAAAGAAGTGGCTTCAGCGAGATATAACGCAGTGTTCCATCTTTTCCTCTAAGTTGATCTGAGGAATAAGCCTGAAAGAACGTCGGTCGCCGTACTGACTTCGGTTCGTTCGTTTAGTGCTTAGGTATCCAAATACCTAAGTACCCAGTTAACTCAGATATTCGAGGTCGAAACCACTATCAAATCAGAATGTTATCAGAATCTCTATAAACTTAACCCACATCCAATCACAATATTGTAAAGTTAGGTGTATTAGATCGGTTTTAGAATAGTCTGCTTAAATTTTCATGGCAAGTGGGATATAAAATTAAATGTAAGTCATCGAATCAATATCCAATACAATGTAATATGTTCTTACTTTGTACCTACAAAAGTGGAGCTAGAGAATCAATTTTGAATTCAAAAATAATGTTTTATTGCTGAGCGAAGCATATCTTGGACTGTGATACAATTTTGTGTAAGTCAAAGCCATAGTCATTTATTGATAGCCAAATGTTACATGCTTCGATCAAATGTAAAAGTATTGTAAAATGACTTATTTATAACTTATTTACACCTATATTATTTCGATCGTTACATATCATTAACTTACAATTCACAATTCAATTACAATTATTTATTTACAACTCCTAATTAATGGTTAAAAACTTAATATCAATAGTACAAAAATCATTACAAAAAATATATTTAATTTAATAAAATTACATTAATCACTACAACAAGTTAAAGAAGACGATTTTCGAAGTATTTTAAGCATTCAAAAATTATTTTACTTATCGAAATTTTACAGATAACCGCTAAGTACCTACTAATAATACTATATATACCTAATACATGCAAATACAATTTTAAAATTCCAACGAGATTAATGTACTTTATCAATGTAAAATTCGAATTTGAGCATGGATTTTGAAGATATCGGGGTTGAGATGGAGCAGTAGTCGCGTAGTCTACTAGTAACATTAATTTTGTGTTAATATAAAATATAGGGTCAACAGAGTCAAATGCGTCTGTGAAGCGATTGCGTCTTTCGAGAATTACTGATTTTGTTAATGGTTTCACAAATGAAGCGCCACCTACATCTTTTTTCTATCTTTAGTTGCAATATTCTGTACAAGATGGCGTTAGTTGCGTAATTTGTGAAGGGTTTGTCAGTAATTCTCGAAAGACTCAGTTGCCCCAACGACGCATTTGGCCCAGTTGACATTACCAGTTGTATTATACAATACAAAGCTTTATAAGTGACTTAGTCACATATAAAAGTCAACATTGTAGGTGTATCTTATATTTTATATGTTTTTGTGAAAAGTTATGACAGCCTAGTTGGGTAAGGGCTCATCTCTCAAGCTAAAGGGAGCGGGTTCGATCACAGGCAAAGGCACGTAACAATTTGAACATAATTATCACATACCGTCACGCCTTTCCCCTGTGGGGGCTGGTGGAGGTGTAATAGAATACCCACACTTCTCACACTCCGGACGATATTCAGTTCCAAATGTGACAGGGTGCGAGCCTGTCGCCGTACACCGGGCTTCAACAACATAATTTAATTTTTGAACGTAATTATGTGCGTATTGAATGTCATCTGCTACATAATTGGAGTGCATGGCGACAGGCTCGCCATACCTATTGGGGACTGGATATCGTCCGGCGAAGTTTGGGTGTTACACACCTCTGCCAGCCCCTTCAGGGAAAAAGAATAACGTATGTGTATGTGCTTCAAACTTTAACTCAATCTTCGCGTCAGTGGCAGTCAGTCGTCGAATGAACTTTCACAAAATGTAATTTAAAAGGCGACCGATTGCGATTATTGAGCATGCAAGTTGACGGGCGACCTTACTTTCTAAACTGAATGTATCGATCTATCTATAGTATCGATATATAGGTGGAGTTGTGTCAATATGGGGCCAACTGGGGCAAATGCGTCTGTAGAGCAATCGTGTCTTTCGAGAATTACTGACAAACTCTTCACAAATTAGGCGCCACCTACATCTTTTTTTAACTTTAGTTGCAATTGTACAAGATGGCGTTAGTTGCCTAATTTGTGTAGGATTTGTCAGTAATTGTCGTAAGACGCAATTGCCCCACAGAAGCATTTGCCCCAATTGACCCTACCGTTCAAAATGCACCGAGTTTGAGAGATATAATAGTTTGAATAGACGTGATATATATATTTTTTTTCTATATTATTGTATTCGCCTGCACTGTCCTACAGCAGGGCAAAGTTCTATATACATATAAGTATATCTTCCCTTCTTCCATTCCTCTCTATTTTGTGCAAGCCGGGTCCAATCCTTTGAATAGAAGTCGAGTTTTTCCCTCCTTCTCCTTCTGGCCACTGTGTCGTTATTTTGCCAAACATTTTATCTACAGTCTTTAAAATAAAAAAAAGACTATCATCACTTCGTATCTTCCGAATTACATTTAGAAATAAAAAGGGACGAAAATCCTTTCAAATCAAATAACATTTTTCAAATCGGTTTTTATTTGACGGAGTTAAGCGGTAACAAACATTGTAAAATACAACCGTATTTAGAACCTCCTCCTTTTTCAAGGTCGGTTAATTTAATTTTTTATATATCACCTTTTTTTTTTTCAAAGGAAACTGATTACTTGACTTTAAAAAAAATAGTAATATTACAACAAATTCGCGTTTACAATATTCTATGTGACCAACTACATAGACGTAAAGCCACTCGTAATGCCCATGTAATTTGTTTTTGGAACGTTTAAGACCTCAACTAAGTAAGTATACTTTTTTGTGATGAGACATTACCACAGAATAAAATAACAATAGTACATGTACCGGCCCGGTCAGTTTTGATCATTAGGAAGTTTACTTACAATCTTTTCAAGGGTCTCAGCAACTGCATCTCATATTGTATTTTTCAACGGA
Organism: Peribatodes rhomboidaria; assembly: GCA_911728515.1. Taxonomy (NCBI): domain Eukaryota; kingdom Metazoa; phylum Arthropoda; class Insecta; order Lepidoptera; family Geometridae; genus Peribatodes; species Peribatodes rhomboidaria. The sequence continues at coordinate 8,448,661 of OU452168.1, forward strand.
GTCTGAAATATAAAATACAATTATGTATCTTAGTTTACATATTAAATAACATGATAAAATAATAAATATTTTAAGACGATACTGTTATTTATGCTGTTAGTACCGTAATTATGAAACAGGTAAATATAAGAAAACAGTCTTACATTTTCAGTTTATTTATCAAACAGAAAATACCTAACTAAAGGAAAGTAAGCAACGTTATCATTTCAAAGCACTTTTATATTTGAATAGACTGTAGAAAGACAACAGAGCACATTGTATGGAACTTGTTTTGTTGTTGTTATCTGTGGTTAATCAACTATTATTTATTCTGTGGTCGTAGTAAGTAGCTTTCGCGAGTTTAGCCAAGTTGAAACAGCACCTTGTAGAATGAAAGGCGCTAAAATCTATTGTATTTACCTACTATTTCAGAATAGGTAGAACATAAATTTCTAAGTGTGAACCCATTCTGCTTAGCGAAAGTGTTAGTGATCACTATTCCATTATAAACAGTAGTGAAAGTCAGTAATTAATTACAAAATTACTACAAACATTGACGCTTAATTAAAGCAACAATATAATTTAAGTAATGTAAGCAAAGTATATCTACAATACCCACATGTAAAACTCTTCACCAACGAAGCGAAACTGCGGACCAACTCAGCTGTACAAATTTGTCGAATAAAAGTAAAATTTGGTTAAAAATGTAGCCCTCCTTCGTACCACTTTCCCGTGAAGGTGACGACGCGAGCGGAAGTCGGTCTCACTCAGACTGACAATAATATTGTTTTCTATAAGAAATATTTCTATTTTTTGCGCAAATGGTAAGCCATTGTATTAGAAGGAGTGGATTGATGAGTCTTGTTACTTGATTCGCGATAGAGTGCGGCTGGTAGGTGTTGTGTTACATAAACTTTTTGTCGTTTACATAGTAATTGTTCAAATCAACGAAAACAAGTATTTTGTTTGCGCCTAGTTTAATATGAATATTTGTGGTGATCAGGTGAAAAAATACAGCTGATAGAAGAAACAACCAACTAAAGTTTAACCGAAGAACAATTTTGAAAATTAATCTGATTTTGGAAAAAAATAATCACAAAAAGTATCTTTTTAAAAAAACTATCGGAACGTAGTTCTCTAAATTTTCAGAGTTTACATCACATTTTTTATAATCTCAAATTGCCAGATTAGTTCTCTAAGTTTAACCGAGCAACTTATTCTTATTTGTGTTCTTATTACGATTAAAACCAATAAAAACGGCAAAAAAATGTATTTCTAGGCGCCGATCTAATTTTACCATCAAACCTGATTACGATTTTCAACTCTAAATGAAGCGAGTTAAGTAAACGTATGTGTGGGTAGATAATCTTGGAATGACCGAGCCTTAAGCGACACGCTTTACTTTGTGGTGATAGGGAGCAGTCTGTGATTTCGTGCTATCTTGCGTCTACACGAATTATTTGAACTACCTATCATTCTATCGATTTCATCCGAACCATTAAGCCGACACGATTCGGCTAAAAACATTTCTTGTTTTGTGATTAAAAAAAAGTTAGTACGTCACTCGTGTTCCTCTATTTATGACTGTCGTTGGCCAAAACCTAAATCCAGGATGACAGGTACAGGGACCTACGTGTCTGACTAATTTCAGAAAAATTAAATATTAAACAACTTTGTCCGCCCCCGGTTGCGTTTCAAAACGTCATTTATACAGGGGATGTGCCTTCATTTGGGGCCACCCCACAAAAGGTGAAATATTCATGTCAGTTAGCATGTTGGCTAAGTTAATTTTATGAGAAGCTTTAGGTACTCGTTTTAGTGTCTATTGCATTAATTATGATTGCACTAACGTAAGTAATTCTCATACTGAAAGCTCTAGAATTACCCTAAACCTCACTAAAGAGGTGAACACAAAAAGCGCATATTGTTATGATATATATATTAGGGTGTATTTTTAAGAAGCGATGGTAGCTTAGTTGGGAGAAGGCCCGCCTCTCAAGTCAGAGGGAGCGGGTTCGAGCCCAGCCGACGGCACGCACCAATTTGTTCATTGTGTGAGCATATGTGCGTATTGTATGTCATCTGCTACATGACTGGAGCCCGGTGTATGGCGACAGGCTCGCCCGTTGTCACATTTGGGACTGAATATCGTCCGGCGAAGTGTGGGTGTTGTATTGCACCTCTGCCAGCCCTCTCGGCGGAAAGGTGTGACGATATGTTATGTATTTTTATATCACGGATATATTCAAGGATATTATTGGAAAGATCTGGAAGAGATCGCTTTTAGTGATAAGGCCGCCAGTTGTTACACTAATAAGTTTTATTACAATTTTTCTCTTGTTATTTTGTTATTTGTGGTGTGAACAATAAAGAGTTTATCTATCTATCTTATCTATCATTGTACTGATCATTATGACCAACTTTGACTATGGTGCCAACCCTGAAATTGAGGAAAAAAACAGCTCTTCCATACATTTTGTCGACGATCAGTAAACTTTTTGTATGGAACAGCTGTTTATTTTACGATTTCAGGCTTGTCCCATGGTAAAGGTTGGTCATAGTGATGAGTACAATGATTTAATATATTGTAATATATTAAAATATGTCCTTTAAAATCCTATATAATATGTCCTAGAATACGTCCATCGTTTAAGGAAACAGCCCGTATAAGATAAAAAAATAACACTTGATTATTTGAACAATAACAAAACACTTGGAAGAAATAAAACAAGGATATATAGGTAAGTGCTATTTAGATATAATTCCTCTCCACTTACCTACTTAGGGTTGTTCAAGGTACTCCATTCCATACGTATAAAAATATATCTACGAACTGATTATCAAATAATATCATAGAATGGAAGACAAAATAATAAGTAGTACAAGGTACTACCTACGAGTACCTACAAATTCCTAAAAATGAAATAATCAAAATGTTTATCTATTATCTATAAACTAATTATGTAAAAATTCAAAGGTCCAGCTTATTTAAGCAACATAATAACATTAATTAATATTAATGAAACTAACTAATTAAGTATAGATTTTCTTGGTCACAATTTAAGCTAATTTTAAAGAACTGTTAACAGCTTGATTTAGACGCCTAAATACATAAATCCATTTATTAAATCCAATGCTGTTGTTGATTAAATTAAAATAGAATATAACAGTATTCATGTGTCCGTTATGCTTAGCGCCTGTAGTTGGTAATTAAAATTAACTGGAGCTACAGATTTAATTTAAACTAAGAAATAAAAAGTTTTTTTTCAACTTACCAAGATACTAATTTCTTTTTTAAATTGTATACTTCCATAATCTCCACCTAAAGCGATGTATCAAGAAGACACCGCAAATGGCTACTATGTTCCATTGAGGTGCAGCCATCCGGCCACACTTCATTTAGCTGCTTGCTAGATCTCGAACATCCAAGTCGCTTTCGACCGTTTGATCGCAAGAAAAATATCCTTTTAAAGCTTTTAACCGCTGCGTCTTTGTACTGTGTGATTAGACGACTAGTTATTGGTTCAGCGCTGCACCGAATTCTAGTTTAAACTCTCAACAAAATGTAGTGAGACCTTATCCTACTTAATATTACGAGTATAAGCGCGAAAGTTTGTAAGAATGGATGGATGGATGTTTGTTACTCTTTCACGCCAGAACGGCTAAACAGATCTGGATGAAATTTGGCACAGAGATAGATTATAGTCTAGAATAGAACATAGGATACTTTTTAACCACGGGTGAAACCGCGGGGCGCAGCTAGTAAATAATAACTTCTCTATACGTAGTAATAGAATTCAATACTTAAAGAGAATATCTACTAGTTGAGTCTAACACAAGAGCTTAAAATTTTGATTAGATTCTCTACTCAATAAGTAGGTACTTGCCTACTACCAGTTTTGCAAAGAAATAAGTCGAAGTAACCCGAGCCACTGAAGTAAACAGAAATCTTTTACGTCATTCTCTCGAAGTGGCAAAGGGCGGGTGTAGTGTTACAAACTCGTTAGGGCACACATCTACGTAGTAGGTGCCCTCGGTAGGCCGGTGTAGGGTAGCATCGCTAGGAAACTTTACCCTTTTCCTTTTTGCTCGGCTGCCCGCTGGACTACAGTGGATTTTTTTTCCAAACCGGATTTCTCTTGGCTCGATCCCAAAGGAACTGCCAGGACAACGTGACGTATACTTACTTTCAAATTAGATACTTGCTAGCTGCACCCCGCGGTTTCACCAGCTTTCATATAGGAATATAGTTGTTTTTTTCGGAATGAAAGCTTTCTGTCTTTTTCTGTAGCTGACAACGTGTATGCAAAATTTCATTTCGTTTGTCATTTGAATCGTCTTGATAGTCGAAGTGAAATAGGGTACAACATTTTGCAGCCGGGTTTTTCTTTTTTCTTTTAATAATGTTACTTTTTTATGTCTACAATTTTTTTGTTTTTTATTTTATTTATAATGATAATTTTAAAACTTAGTCATGCACTTAATTTTATATATTTAGTGCGGTCCCAACGACGTCCATTTCAAAATTCAGTTAACTCATAATAAAATAAAGATAAACTTGGGATAATCTAGGAAAAGTAAATTAGAGTAGTAACGTGGGAAAGATTTAGCAATATTTTAGGGATAACAAGACATCTGGCAATACTGAGATTCTGAGGGTCGAACCAAACTATATAGCCCTCTCTTTATGATTCTGGCCCCGATCGCTCTCTTCGGAAACTAATTGAAGATAACAAAGTTGTTTTTTTCACCACTTGCTCATTTTGAAATCGCAGCTGATGGAGTGAGCGATATTGTTTTCTTTTGGCGTTTTTATAGAATTCCTCGGTATAAAACTTTTCCTGCGATGAAATGAATTTCGAACTGGGGTACGAATAACGTGATCGTTTTTGCGCTGCTATAGCCTGTATTACTTTTTACGTCGAAAAATAATTTTAGCTTTTTGCCGCGATATTAAAAAGGCTATGTTTAACTCCCTATTTACTCGCTACCATTTTGAGGCTCGAGTGTATGTAAATGTAAAGCCGTCAAAAAGGCTTTACCAAGTACGAATATCTAGGAACTTAAATAGACGGAATATTAACATTTTTCTTGTTGAACCGACGAAAATAGATGACCTTAGATTTAGCATGAAGTTAAAATTAAAAACACCTACCTCAGTGAGTTGTTTGCTATAGATAGCTTCTTAAAGCCTACTTAGCAGTTTTGTAAAGTTATTTTAATTCAGTGTAGTTACTTACTAAGCAAAAATAGCTTAATGGCTGCTTAGTTAAATGTTGTTCTTGCGTTCGTCTACTTAGTTTCAAAAACTGCTCTAACTATTGAAATCATAACATATCGTCACGCCTTTGCGACGACAGGGCTGGCAAAGGTGTAATACAATATCCACACTTTGTCGAACAATATTCAGTCCCAAATGTGACAGGGGCGAGCCTGTCGCCATACAATGGGCTCCAGTCATGTAGCAGATGACATACAATACGCACATATGCTCACACAATGAACAAATTGGTGCGTGCCGTCGGCTGGGTTCGAACCCGCTCCTTCTGGTTTGAGAGGCGGGCTTTCTCCCACCTAGGCTGCCACCGATTGAAATCAACTAAATAATATAAGTTAAAAGTTTATGTAGTACTTATATATGATGAGTGATGATAGCCTAGTTGGAAGAAGGCCTGCCTCTCAAGCCAGAGGGAGTGGGTTCGAACCCAGCCGACGGCACGCACCTATTTGTTTATTGTGAGTGTGAACATATGTGCGTATTTAACGTTAAACTGCTACATGACTAGAGCCCAGTGTATGGCGACAGGCTCGCCCCCTGTCACGTTTGTGATTGAATATCGTCCGGCAAAGTGTGGGTGTTGTATTACACCTCTGCCAGCCCCTTGGGGGAAAAGGCGTGAAGATATGTTTTAAGTATATGATCTAAGATTCAAACCAAAAAATATTTTTACCAGCATAAAGTTGTGAAAACTGCCGTGGCTTTTGGGATAATCTAATTGAATCGAATAGCTTTAAAACTTTGAAACGACTTTATTTTTCTAAATCAATGCGAATCCTCCCAACTGGTTAAACTTGAACGAAAAACAACAATAAAATATCTCTTGATTTGTTGATTTTACGATAAAAATTGAATTTTAAATCTCAGAAAAACTTCGCCATGTTATTATTTGAAATTTACTTCAACCGGTTTACATAATGTACCTATTGGAAGTTTTGGTTTATTTTACGAGTTTTTGCGAACTTTAAAAATCAATGGGTATTGCTTCGTTCGGCGGTCGTCGACCGTATAATTCTACCGTGAAATATCGTCACGGAACGGTGTTTGTTTTGGTCACCGACGGAGCTTTAGGTCAACCACTTCGAACTCTAAATTCGGAGGTAAATCGTGTAAACCATTTCTGAAGGGAGTATATAGATACTCGTAATGTACATGTAAACAACTATTACTTCTAATAATCCAAACCATGTACAATTTGTGGGTACTTTTAGTAAGAATCGAATGGACACCAAGATCAATACGACAGGAAGACACCAAAGAAAAACAATACGAGGTCCGTCCTCTTCCGTGCTCCAGCGAAAAGTGCCGGTTGAGCGGGGCGGGCGACTCAGGCGCTACTCTAATGACATTCCTTTGACAGTTCGTTTCGACAATTGCTTCGCAAGCAAGCAGCGAGCTTATTGTTTGCCTATGTAATGAGCACGTAATAGCAAAATTGCCAAAGTCGAAGTAATTTTAAATACATTTTCCAAATAAAAGTAAAGTACTTATAAAAGCTTTCCCTTTATGCGTAGGTACCTATAAGGTATCAGATTAAGGTATAAGTTCGAATTGACTTATCCACAACTTCAACAAGATAAATTAATAACATGTACCTACATTAATAACTGAGTAAAACATACTTACTTCTTACTTATAATGTCAAAACATCTTGTGCCATTAATAACTCACAAGTAAATGATATTAAGTACAAAAAATAATAGTAATTCTTGAATATGTCAAGAGTTGGCAGATAATGTTCCCAAAGAAAAAATAAAGACACAAAACAAAAAATTAGACATTTGAAGCAACATCTCCAAATGTCTGATCGGTATCAGAGTTAATGAGGTAAAACGAAGACATCAAAGAAAAATGTTCAGAAGACTTGTTTGTACTTATTAGGGGCAGAAAATGCTGATTTCATTCATTAAGTATATAGTTTACTTCCATAAATTTGCTTCGTACATTTTCTGTTTGTTAAAAGTAATATCAAAGAAGATCTGTGGTAAATACTAGTAGATAGATATAGGTACCTACTTCTACATTTAGCCATAAGGCAAGGAATTATACGAAATCAACGAAAACAAGTATTTTATTTGACCTTAGTTTCCTATGAAGGATTGTGACGATTAGTTTAAAAAAAATACAGCTGGTAGAAAAAACAACCAAAAACAGTTTAACTGGAGTAGAACTTAGAAAATCATACTCATTTTGAAAAAAAAAATTACAGAAAGGGCATTTTCAAAAAAAATTTTAGAGCGTAGTTCTCTAAATTTGCAGCGATTACAATACATTTTTTTCGCATATTTATCAGATTAGTTCTCTAAAGTTTAACCGAGTAACTTATTCTTATTTGTGTTCTTATTACGATTAATACCAATAAAAACGGCAACAAAATGTAATTCTAGGCGCCGATCTAATTTTACCATCAAATATGGTTTACGATTTTCAACTCTACATGAAGCGCCATAAATAAACGTGTGTGGGTAGAAGTCGTGGTATGACCGCGTCTTAAGTATCTTCTAACAGTTTGTAGCATGGATTAGATTAGGGCCTAACTATGGACTAAAGTTATACTTGGAAACTACTAAGTATAAATCTTATTAAAGTTGCCAAACTAGTTTTAACACAACACTGTTCAAAAACCATTGACGGTATTAACTCTATATATTATTAAACACATTCTGAAATATCAAATTATTCGGTTGTCAATATTATCAGTAGATCGTTCGGTTAATAAGTATCTAACACAATCAAGATTGTGGATTTTATTGTCCATTACAATGCCAGCGGTAGCGGTGTGGACCGATATGCCAGATAAGCAGGGACCGAAAACGATACTTTCAAACCGGCTCTGTAACTGGTTTTCAATTTTAATATGCCCATAATTTTAACACTGTTGATCAAGGCAGTCTGTGTATTTATTTTTCCTAACAAGTAAAATAATAAACACTCATAGACGGTTAATTAATAGAATATAAAATTTAAACAACATGAAAAGCCGATCATTATAATTATCAATATAAATTTTCATAAAGACAACGTAGGTAGAGGTACCTATCACCAACTTTTTTTGGCAAACAAGCTAACGGGCTCCTGATGATAAGCGAACACCGTCGCCTGTATTACCACGGATACGTTGCCGACCCTTAGGCACTCTATTTACAGCCCAAAACACAAACACAATAACAAGAGTTCAAAATTTAAAAAAAAAACTGTTATCATTTGGTCATTACAAACATATTTTATAAATAAAAAAACCCTCTGTTGTAATTTATGTTTAGCCATTAGGTATCTAGAGTTTAGACGTAGTATGTTTGTTTTCGGTTATTTGGTCTCTGCAAAGAAGTGAACGGACTCAATTGACCACGAGTTATGAGAGCACTATTGTTTGCAGATCTAGGTGATAATTCCAGTTTTTGAATTGAGGACTAAGTTCGAAGCTGACCAAGTAACCTCCTTTGATGCAAGTATAAGTACAAAATTAATACAATTGTACGATATTGCTCATAAATTACTCACGTTTGTGCTTGAAACGGGAACTTTGATGCTTATAATGACTACCTGTCTTTCACTTTTCTTTATTGATAGATCATAATTATCATGTGGAGCCTATAATTCGAATTCCTTCGACGAGTAATGGATGTTTTTGCTATTCTACAAGGCTTTTTGCCCTTCTCTTTAAAGATCGCGGCCTAGTTCGTCCAGATACTGTTAAATGTTATTTTTTGTTTTTGTAAACAAGTAAGTTCTTACACAGAATAAACAACTTTTCTTTAACAGCCTGCGTTTTGCACACTCTCGCCGCCAATTTGTCGAGCCCAAGGTTAATGCAGTCGAACACGCGCACTGTGCAGGCGCAGCGCACTGTGCCACAATACATTACTGATTGTGCAACCCACGATTACGTCTACTAAACAGACCGCTAGCCAAATTAATTATGAACAGACGTTTTTAGACAGAACGTTATGATGAAACAAATTATGTTTGCTAAACACCAAATTGAACTTTAACCATGATTATTGAGTAACTTGACAAAAAGTTACTAATCGTTTATGTAAGTGGGAGAGGTATTTTAATGGAGTTTTGATTACGAACGAAGATTCTCTCGGTTGCGTAAATCTTCCTCCCAAGATAATTGTAAATATCACTAGAAAACATCACAATATCGACCGTAGCTTCGTTTATTCAAATTTTAAGCGCGAAACTTGCAAAACATGAAATTGAAAGCTGTTCTTATTCAGCAGAACGTGACAATTTCAGTTCTTCTGAATGTGGGTCTTCAAATTAGATTTTCAGCGCTGTAATGGGCCGTTTATGCAGATTTAGTTCGTGAACGTTTCGCCTGGAGTTATGAATGAACGTTGCAGATTTGCGTCTGTAATCGTCTGTCGTGAAGGCTGGCGGGCGGCCGCCGCCGGGCCGGGCCGGGCCCGCGGCGGCACGGAAGCGCCTAACTGCCGCTAACGTCGCCTCCATTCCTATGTAAATCCTGCCGCATCCGACGCCATTATAATACAGACACAATTTGCATGTCCCCATGCCCTTTGTGGCAGAACACTCGACGCTATCGACCAAATGGGTATCACAGTACACCACTACACGACGGCTTATGAATTACAAACAACTGCAATAGACAATGGCTGAACTGCATGCATGCATGTGAAAAGGCACTATACGACTGTACGTCCAATGTAAAATTTGTAAGGAAGAAACTTGTGAGCGTGGTAACGGCAGAAGAGGAAACGTGACTGGAATATTACATTAATCCGCCGAGGAACTCTTGTAACCCTGTATCTTTCGTATTAATTAATTTTAATTGAAATTCAACACGTGTCCACGTGAAATTAATTTACCTAATATACGTAGGTCTGTCTTACAATTATTTGCAAACTTAAATTGGTAACTAATATAAGAATCTGCTCTTATTTCCGAGGTTCAGTTCCATCACACACTTTCATGCCAATCAATTAAACAGCTGCACACTAACAGCTAACAGATTAGGAGATGCACAGAACTACTACTTATGAGTATAGGTATTTATGTATGTGCTTACATACTGTTACTACTCCTCGTTCATGTAAATCCTAACTATCCCATTTTTACTAATATTATAAATGCGAAAGTGAGTTTGTTCGTTTGTTTGTTGCACTTTTAAGCCGATCATCGCAGTCAATCGATCTTCATGATTTTTTTTCATACACGTTGTCAAGGTTACAGAAAAGGACGTAGGGTACTTTTTATCCCGAGAAAACTAATGGTTCCTGTGAAACTACGAGTGAAACCGCGTGGCGCAGCTATTTAAACTATAAACCAAATAAGCAGGGTGAAATACATATCGTCACGCCTTTCCGCCGAGGGGGCTGGCAGAGATGTAAAACAACACCCACATTTCGCCGGCCGATATTTAGTCCCAAATGTGACAGCGGGCGAGCCTGTCGCCATACACCGGGCTCCAGTCATGTAGCAGATGACATCGCACATATGTTCACACAATGAAAAAAGTGGGTTCAAACCCGCTCCCTCTGGCTTGAGAGACGGACCTCTCCCAACTAGGCTGCCATGATATAATTAACTTACAGAACCTTCTTCAGAAAGATTGCCTCGTAAAAAAGTTGGCTACAAATTATGCGGTCGAGACAGGATGCTACGACGTAGGTACGCAGTCGCTATCATTTTCTAAGAATTAATCATGGGTCAAGTTAAACCGAACAGATTTGCAGGTAAGTCTCACACCTTTTCCTCTAATGGCTGGCCTTAGAAATACCATAGGCATAGGTACCGTAGTGGGCTAATTCTAGACCAGTTCATTCATGTATTCGCCATTCGTAGACAGCTGGTTTGGTCAACGATATACGTAGTGAACTTATTGGGCTAGACATGGGCGAGATTGACACAGGACCCAAGATTGGCACAGGACCGGAATGAGTGGCGTACTAGATAAATCTATGCTCAGCAGTGATTGATTACTTGATATTTGTGGTGTTTTTTTTATGGCCTGATCACAATACACTGTTATCACCCACGTCTTTTGCGCGTCCATCTCGATGCGATCAATTGCAGTATATTGAGACGACTAAATGCTTTTAAATCTATGTATTACCTGAGAACAGCAAGCATGACCACAGATAAGTATCGAGTCACCTACGTGACAAATATAGTATAGCAAACAAGTAAAAACCGTCTCTCTCGTGGACTGCCACAGATTAGTTTGAAGTGAGTTTGGATAGTGTCACAGCTTATTAACCAGTGACTAGTAAAACCTGAAGATACATAGAACCAATTATGAGTTTTTCCCTCCGGCGCGACGGTATCCGGTGCCTTCTGCGTGGAGATTGTTGCTTCTTGTTACTCGGTAAAACTTGCCAAAGAATAAGCAAGGCAGAGAATTAAGGCAACTTTAGGTTTAATCTTCATGAATACTTACCTACCTGTCTAGAAAAATTGATCGGAATTTAAGGTAATTACATTCTCTAATAGGTATAAAAAAATATCTACTAAATGGAACAACATTCATAACATGTTCTTGACGTTAACTTGAAGATATTCTACAAATACTAGAACGACGCTAAAATATTGATTGGTGCCACTAATCACTTGGTGTTAATTGGCACCAAAAAGAGCACCTGAAATGAAGCCCAAATTATTTTACATAATTCCTTTGTTCATGAATCTGCATCGTCCACGAAGTTCGCTCGATTTTGAAAGCTCTACTTACTCTTTTGATTACTTGTCTTTTTATATTATTATTTTCTAAACAAAAGCTATTTTAAATATAGAAATATTGTTTCTCTATACTGTCTATACAGCTTGATCTTTGTCAGTGGTTGAATTCCATGCGTACCCGCGCAACTCTTCAACATATATGTAGGAGCATAGAACCTCATTGCTTCTAACGAAACCAACATTTCTATGTATGATTTCATAGATCCTATTCCCTGTTTGGAATATAAATTATAGTGTTTGCTGTAATACTGCAAAAAAATCCGTGTGCTCGTTTATAAAGTAGCGTAACTTAAAGTATGTGCCAATAGTTACTAATGAAAGCTATGAAGTTAAGTTAGCGTTTTATTGGTTTCAGATTATATTTTTCCATGAGATTATAACTTTAGGGTCCGGCGACCACTTTAGGCTAACTTTGCATTGGCTAAAGGTTTTCTATTGCTATTTCGTCTAAAAGGTGATGACAAGCGAAGAGAGCAAGTAAAGATACTGATGAGCCTCTAAAGTTATCTACAGAGTGACAAATTGCGATTTAAATATTTTTTTATGACATTCGCACTTCTCTAATCATTCTTAAATAACTAAGAATTTTCCTTGTATTGTGGATTAATTTAAAAGCTAATGATGTAGACAACCTCCCTATGTAAAGGGGTTTTTGATTTGCTTTGTCTATCTATTAAATAAATCGTCCTAAAGTAGAAAAAAAAATTTTTTTTTCATAGCTCTATTTTATCTTGAGGACGTTTTTTAAAGTAACCAAGAACATAGGGGCGGAGATGCAGTTCATTAAATTGTATACATGCAAAATTTAATCAAAATCTGACGAATAGTTCCCAATAAACTTGACAATCGCGTTTGTATGGTAAATTCAGAGCGTCGAGGAACTCTATAACTACAAAAATCTTGCAGCTTTCTTCGCCTTTATGTAGGTAATACACTAATACCAGTAACTGATACAAACCATATTAAATTCCTTTAATACAATCTACATACAGACGTTTTATAAAGCTTTCGTAACACCCATCGTTAAATATATTATGTTAATATTACATTATTAGAATTCTGTATGGCTTACGCACCTCTATCGCTTTTACTGCCGACTCTTACCGTCCTATTATATGGAGTAATTTGTTTTCGGCTCCCGATACGGGCTACGATTATAATCACGGTAGGAATGTCGAAACGACTTATCAATTCGATACGGTTTATTTTTTCCTCCAGCATACCGACGAGACTCCTTTGTAACAGCCTTCTAATGAGCCAGAAACATATTAGACATCGCCTCCCCGAGGCTATGTAAGATGGAGTACAATATAAGTCAATAGCTAAATTAGAAATGCGCTTTTGTTCATATATGTTATTCGTGTTAATACTAACACATGTTTTCCAGACAGACCTCGTTTGTTACGTTTTAATTGAACTCGGGTTTAAGAGTACCGAGGGAAGAGTTGCGTCGAAGCGGAGCGTCTTCGCCGAAGAACAATCCGCTACCGTAAAATTGGATAACATTACGTACTTTACTGTAATCCTGAGTGAACGAGGGCCTCGCTCGTATTGTATTCTACATTATAACAATCTAACTTTGATAATTACGGAAAATCGCGTCTTGTTTATCGTAACTTGGACGGAGATTGAGACCTATCCCTTACATTGTTTGTTTTAGAGTCTGATTATAAATAAACCTCTTTTACGGCTCGGAGGAATGGAATCCCATGTTGTAACTTTACAATTCAGTAGTCAATTAATAATCGTACCCTATCATTACTCAATCAAGGTTTGGGAGTGAACAAAGGGTTGTCAGTTGTAGCCGGAGCCCACAAATCAAACTATATGAATGTTTAAAATTTGGGTCGGCCTCATTGAGCTGTCGCTGGGCAGAAGTGGAAGCCTAGTTGTAAATCAGTGAGACGTCGACTTGTGGTTATCAGTTACTAAGATATACGTGGGACAAGGCGATGCTTGTCTTCTCGTATCATGTGTCAGTCATGTCTATCATGAGAGCTAACACTTGGCTAACAACCACCGAGCTTGTCGGACAAGAAGTGAAAGCATATTCAGCATTTTGTTTTAATAACCCAAGACTCATGTTTTATTGGGTACTCGTACCTAAGTTATGTCCAAACTCTTGATAAGCTTTTCAACTTTCGAAGAAAAGTAGTCATAGCATGTTTTGTCATGCCTTTGGCAGTTTATGAACACTGGTCTAATTTGATTGCGGTTTTTAATTGACAGCGTAAATTTGATAGCCGTGGTGAATGTTGAACTTACTCGCATGATCAGGTTTGTTTTTTTGCTCTAATTACTCTACTTTCTCTACATATTTAATAGGGTATTAGACTTACTTGTTGAGTGACAACACAACAATGTTTGGAGATGTAAGATAATAAGTTAGAATATGTTTAGGCATAATTAATAATTATTGACAAGTTGTTTTTAAAACCAACTTAAGACTTTGAACTAGTGAAAATTGTATTTCGGGAGCCAAGTCAGTAAGATTGCTTTATGCATTTATTTTCTGGAAGCTAAAACACCAAGTCCGTAAACCAAGGCACCGTATTAAGGATTTATGGTTATGTAATAAAAACTTATCACAAATGAATCTCTTATAGGCGTTGAGATAGGAGGCCTGTTTCACAATATTGGCTTATATTTGTCATATAATACGCGCCGATACCATCTGCGTGTCAAAGCATCGTCGTATCTCCGCTTTACGTCTGCTTATAACGTATAGGCTCGTAAATTCTCATAATATTATTGACACAAATCCGTCTCGCGTACACATAAATCCTATATTGTTACTGCAAATAAACCAAAATAGAAAAGTGTTACGTGACGAAGTCGGCGAAGGTTCTTGTATTCGTCAAATCACGTTTGGATTAGGCATTTGCGCTGACTTTTATTTTTTTATTTCTAAGTTACTTTAGAGATTAGGGATGGGATTAAGATTAGGAAACGAAGTTGAAATTTATGAGCTTTTCTATTGTTATTCTGTGAACATAATTGCTAATCACAAAAAACCTTAATCTTAAATAATATTATAAATGCGAAGGTGAGTTTGTTTATTTGTTTGTTTGTAACGCTTTCACGTCTCAACTACTCAACCGATCGTCTTAAAATTTTGCTTAAAGGCCATAGGTTACTTTTTATCCCGAAAAAATTAACGCTTCCTGTGGGACCGCGGGTAAAACCGTGGGGCGCAGCTAGTATTACATATGCGAAAGTATGAATGTATGGATGGATGGGTGAATAGATAAATGTTTGTTAGTCAGTCACGCCAAACGGCTCAACGGATCTGAATGAAATTAAGCACAGATCTAAATTATAGTCTGGAATAGCACATAGAATATTTTAAGCCCGCGGGTAAAACCGCGGTGCGCAGTTAGTAGCCTAATAAGTAATAACGCTAATGGGTGCTAATGTCAGCGGTTCCATTATCTACCTACTGCATAAATCTGCCTAATTTCAAACGTCGAATTTTAATTTTCACCGACTATAGGCATGACGTTTAGATGAATCTAAGTTGTTGTGCAACTTTGCCCAATCACACTTGCTTTATCTAATCAGTATAGGTAAATAATGATCATTTTTAATTTTGATCGTGGTTTTAAAATTGGAATGCTTAGTTTCAAGTCGTGTCGTCCTGTCATAAAGGAGGAGGAAAGCATCAAAAAATCGCCAGACCTAGGCATTACTCTACAAGAACAACGCTCAATTAACCAATTCTATCATCCATCCCCCATTAACTTCCAGCCAAAGATTCAATTAGCAGACTCGCTTATAACTTCCTATTTATTTATCCTCCCTAAAGTTTCAATTCACGTCAGTAAGTACCTCTATCCTACTCCAAGCTTGTTGTAACAGAATAGTCTACAGATTAAGCCCTCTCTAACCCCGATCTGCATACTGTAAGCCTTGTAACAAACGTTTGTTAGAAGCAGACGTTCCGTTTGGAATGCTGTCATCAATTCTCGGATAACTGGGATGGCATTCTTGTACCTCTGCGTTTGCAACAATGATTCTACTAATAGCCTGAATCTCTAGGCACAGCAACTTGGAAAATAAATTTGTAATCTGCGAAAGTGAGTTTGTTCGTTTGTTTATTTGTTTGTTACCATTTCACGCCCAAACTACTTAGCCGTGAAATTTTGCAAACACGTTGTCTGGGTTACAGAGAATGCTTAAGGTACCTTTCATCTAAAAGAATTAACGGTTCTTATGGGACCGCGGGTGACACCGCGAGGTGCAGGTAGCTTAAAATAGATTTTAAAAGGAAATGGTCTCAGGATATTGTAAACTTTTGGGTCCCCAAAGGCTTGCTTGTTTTTTGCAAATAAGTTGCGAGTTTGACCTCCACCTCGCCTCTAGGTAGCATTGTGCTTGTAATATGATTTTAAAGCTTTATTATAGTACTCAAATGTGTAATATAGACGTACAATGTGGATACTATTCAGTAAACTTGTTTATTATGTTTTTCTATATTAAAATGTTGTGTTTGTGTCTCGTTATTAGTAAGAACTTTGATATTGGCTTTTTCGTTTTGAAACATAACAAAAACCCATTTGTAGTTAGAGCTGGGTTCTTTCTTTGAACTTCTTTCCTGTCTTGTGATCTGATTTACCAGCTCATTAGTATAACTCGAAACAAAAAAGGTCTTTGTAGCTAAAATATCGCTGGCGAATTATAGCCTAGGAGACGGTTATTTACTGACGTCGTTGGTACCGCAAATATAGATTGGGGTAAAGTACGTTGATAGTTTCCTCGCCTGACAAGCTGTGATTAATAAAAGGTTAAGCCGCGTACACTTCTGCCTCGCTTTATTGAAGTAAGCTCATAAAACACAGAAATTACTAAAGTTTGACTTCTGAAACGGTCGCATTTATTTTTCTTTTAACAAAATCGTTGTGTGACTAGGAAATCGATTAAATGTAGGTGTATTTGTTATTTGCTCCAATACTGATATTGTATTGTGGACAGATCTTCAAGACTATAGATTTCGGGTTAGCGCTGAAAAATTACCGCACTGAAGGCAGAATAACACCGTAGCCATTTTTAGTAGTCTGTGCATATAGATTACAATATCATCGCAAGAAAATTAAGAGTTATTAAGACGACATAAGAGTTAATTAGTAAATCATGTGTTTGATTTGTAACTTTTTAATTACATTCAAATAATTTATTGGTAATTTTTTGCTTAAGTCCGAAACTCATCCATAGTTTTAAATACCTTTACAGACGTCACATGCCTTTTGTTTAATATTTCCACCGTAAAAGCAATTGTATTCCCAGTAGAAATGAATGTCGTATTTATTTAGCAAACATCCGATACGATTGAAATGTAATAACGTCACTGGGCATAAAGAAAGTCAGTGTTGCCGTGAACTTTCCGCAAGGGCGGGCGGCCACGAGCCGCGATCGCCGAGTCCCGCCCGCCCAGTGTAGCGCGGGCCGCCCATCGTGACGAACGCGTGCTGCCTCTCACTAAACTGATTCGTTTCGTAAACACTGTCGACAGTTGAACTCGCACTTTACGAATATTTGCACAGTGAGTGACAAAAGTGTTGGAAGCTAATGACATTCCTTCTAGGGCGAGGAATAACTCGCCAAAATTAAAAAGATCCCAAATTAAGGAGATTGTACTAAAGTTTTGCGCTCATTACCGAGTAATTGTTAGGTGACATTATAATTAAAACTTATTGATGAGTCACTGACCCAATTAGTTACCTCATTAATTTCTGTACGGTCGCCAATTCAAGTAATTACGTAAGTCGAAAAAATAATGTAAAAGCTTTGTAAAGTAGTTGTTGTAATTTTGTAGAGTGTTGTACTCATTAAATTTGGTGCAATGTACCTACATAGACATACGGTGATGTATGTTCTAGTTTTGTTTCTTATTGTAACAGTGCTAAATCATTTTAATTTGTAAATTACAAGTATGGCTTACACACTGTAATCAGTGAGTAATATCACTTGGGGTTACCCATCCCAAAACTGACTGTAACGATCGGTGATCCATAAGTGATATCATTTACCATAATAGGCACATCTTGACGTTACTTTTAGCTTATATTGGCATCTGACTTAATATTCTAGTTTTATCACAATACAGTATTACATTTCCTAATAGTTATGGTGCGTACTGCGTAGTTGAAAAGGACTAATATGCAAAAGAACGTCATGTAACTACTTTTCCTCGGCCAGCAAGTGATTTAAGAGAATGCCTAGGTTATTCTGACGGGCAGTAAAGTATCATTTCTTCGTAAGTGAAAAAACTCTTGAACAAACTTTACGGATTTCCCAAAAAAACTTCTCAAGGGGCCGGCGGCACTTTACAAAAATACGCACTTGTATGACCTCCGGAAAAGGTAAGTCTGGAACCTTTTGAACCTTTTTAAGTTGGCATTTTGGCAATAATTTTCATAACATATAGCGGATATTTGAAAGGGTAATTGAAAACGGTGGACAATTGTTTAGCTCAAGCTTTGAAGTAGGTATGTAAGTACTGATAATTATATTTGTTAAACATAGATTTTTGTATAAGAAATCTAAATTGAATTTTGTTCGACGTCGCGTGCTGGAGGGGTCTGATTTGATTTCTGTCATGTAATTAATTGGATTGGCTCACAAGATTTTCAGCGTCATTTATTTGATATACTAGCTTACTTCAAATATAAACGTGACTTTTGGATGGTGCTTGAATTAAGAACATGAAGTATGGCCACAATTTACTTAAACATAATAGCAGGTAAATTATTTGCATGTGGATATTGAAAACAAAGATTAGTACATACACATACCTACATATCGTCACGCCTTTCCCCAGAAGGGGCTGGCAGAGGTGTAATACAACACCCACACTTCGCCGGACGATATTCAGTCCCAAACTTGACAGGGGGCGAGTCTACCGCCATACATCGGGCTCCAATCATATCAAATTGACACACAATACACAATGAACAAATTGGTGCGTACCGTCGGCTGGGTTTGAACCCGCTCCCTCTGGCTTGAGAGGCAGGCCTTTTCCAACTAATATATGTGCGTATTGTACTCGTATGTCATCCGCTACATGACTGGAGCCCGTTGTATGGCGTCAGGCTCGCCGCCTGACACATTTGGGTATGAATATCGTCCGGTGAAGTGTGGGTCTTGTATTACACTTCTGCCAGCCCCCTCGAGAGAAACGCGTAGAGATATGTTATGAAGTTGTTAAGTTTTACTTAGAGTTGCCTAAATACACGTCGTAGACTAAAAAATATGTACTTACCAACTTGTTAACTTCACACAGTTCAGTAGTCATGGCCGTCACCGACATAAACTCGTCAGGTCCGATGATCGACGATTTCGTCGCGGTCTCCACTGATTGTCGCTCAAGAGGCGTGGGAAAACAAACAACCGTTGTTCTCGTTAACGGCCTCTTGTCCTCTGAAACCGTGGAAAAGCTGCAATTGTCACTAAAATTTACATCACAATTTCAACTTTAACACACCGCAATAAAACCGCTATCGTATGCTGCGACAGCCACCAGTCCGCTCCTGTAATATTAATTCGAGACAGTAAAATCTAGCGACAGACTGTTGTGCTCGACTCCGAGAAAAACGTTGGGAAATCTGTTTATTGTATGTATTTAGGGCGCTTAACTTTGTTTACTAATGACTGAGTCTTGTTTAACGGAGTTGAGACGTTTTTGTATCGTCTATTTCAACTATTTACAGAAGCATGCCTTATCTATCTATAGAGCTGATAGATAGTTTATGGAGTGGAAAAAAAAACTATAAGTTTTATTCAGTTGAGGTTCTAAGCTCGTCTACCTGCACTTTTTATGAATCTTCATTTCAATTTATATTAAACCCCTTTACCCTATGTTGATGTTTATTAAAATGTGATTCTGTTTTAATAGCTCTACCGCCCGTGTCCATTTCCGTTCGCTAACCGTTTCCTCCCAAGCTATATGCATTTATGCAGGTTTTTAATCTGTGTATTATGGAGGCAATTCTTACGTAAGCTTATTCCGAGTGTTGCACGATTATCTATGCATGAGCTTTTATTTGTAAGGACTCCACAAACTACAATTCTAAACCGGTTCTGGGATGCGACCGGACGACAGACTCTGTCTGTACTCTTCCTTTTTGGTTCAGTGATCTAATCCAAATGCCCCTCACTCTAACGAGCGAGAGCGAAAGAGAGAGGATATTTTCTTTTTACGTTCGTTTCCCCGAGGTTACCCGATAGTTTCCGAAGCGCGTGCGCCGGCTGTCTTGTGTCTACTCCACAACACCTACGCCTAACGCGTTTTTGTTCTATGACGTAAATTCATTGATATTTTTGTAGTATTGTCGAGATTCGCATGTTATCGTCTACCTACGCAACAGTCTCGTTAAAAACTCCTAATTAGATTAAACTTTTCGTGCCTGAACTTTGATGCTGATTCGCTTGGGCATGCAACTTTCAATGCTTTTAATGACTTAAAAAGAATTTCTGTTGTCATACCAGCTATTTTAATTAAATATCAACAAGTTTCAATATTTTAGTGCAATGAACATTGTGTTAAGAAACTAGGCCCAAAGCTCTTTGTTCGGACCGGTTTATGTGATTGAAAGTGGGTGACTGCCAGTAATTCAGTGGTATAAGACCCACGAGCGCTGCCGGTGAACGTACCGACTTTAACATTGAACGTGAAGGTAAAGACCAATTAACTTAATTCCATAATAGCGCAAAGCTTGAAATGAAAGTACGTTTACTTTTATTTACTCGGTTTTCACTCCGGGCCTAATTACTGGCTGCCGCTACTTGCAGCAGAACAAAAAAAACTAGCACGCCACCCTCTAATCCAATCACCTAGTTATTAAGCCATCACTGGCATTAAGGCGTTGAATTATTGCGTGTAAACAAATATTAAATAACAAAAAGGTACTATTTCCCCATTACCAAGTTAGGGTAAACAAAGCCCGATTCTGGCTAATTTTGCAACACCCAATTAAAAATGTATCGCCGGGTCGGCCGCTACGTGATCGGGATCGGAAAGCTGATAATCTGCGAAGTTAATTTTTATTTCTGCACGTTAAGGAATTTTTAATAGCAGCGTTTTACCTGAAATAAAACGCATATTAAAATACTTACCTAACTGGAAGCTATATATATGAGAGTGCATTTCCGTTTCCGTCGAAAGTACCAGCGTTTTCGTACTTTTAATGCCTTTTAACCGGAAATACTAGGTGGCGCCACCTCTGCATTCGCGCTTTGTGAAAATATCGGGCGCCATTTGTCATCATTGGCTTAATTTTCCGAATTTCCACCAGGCAGAAATTAAAGTGATAGCTTCCAGTTAGGTAAGTATTTTAATATGCGTTTTATTTCAGGTAAAACGCTGCTATTAAATAACTTGACCGTAACTGGAAGCTATATATATGAGAGTCTGTTTGGTATTGCCTGGTGGTGCCACCTACAGTAGGACTATTAACCTTATTGTTAAAAGAAACGCCAATGTGAGCTATAAATAATATTAATAATGATTAAATATCTAATCAAAAATGTTGTTGTAAAAACAACTAGAATGTAAGGTTTTTCTTTAGGACTTTCAAGTGTAGTAAATTAAAAATTTTTACTATATTAGTGCATGACATCAAGGCTTTTCCCAAAACTCAATTACCGCCGTAAGTAAAACGGCAAAGCTAAGGGCAAAGATGGTAAAAGCAATATCAGCAATAGGTATATTTTGTTTACATATATAAAATTAAACCGGTAACAAGGCATAATGTTATTTCTGATCTATTGGTCTAAAACAATTACGTATATTAAAATAGTAAATTTTACATCTGTAAAATGTATGTCACCAGCATCTGTATAATATCGTATTGTATAGAATGCTTTGGGCATCCATTCCATTGAATTTCTGACACGTTAAGGCAATATATAAATACACATATTTATGTCATACTTTGCCTTTGCATTAAGTTTGTATACAAAAGCATACATATTATGTAAGTGGTTAAAAATGGTTATAAAAATCAACAATGGGTCGTTGATCGAATGATTTTTGTACTATCGCAGGCGACCGCCAACAAACTACTTCTTGGACATACAGCGATACCATTCTTTCTATAGATAGTGTTTAACTAGCCAACCATAACTAAGTGGGGTGACAATTTAAGTGACAGGTAAATGTCCGGATCGATAGAAATATCTTTCAACCAGACCGACTCTGGTAATCGGCATTTGTTTAAAAAGGGAAAATAAACTTTAGTGTTTACGTAAACAATTGTATTAAGCTACCGTAACTCGTGTGAGTAAGAGATAAATTCGTAAGGCTTAGAACAGTTAAGTATATTACGCATATTTAACGAAAACCAAGAATATTTATTATTCGAAAAAACTTTACTGACTTGACAAATCAGTTATACGTGGTAGACAGCTAATATATGTATGTAGAATTAAGATAATGTCCAAAGACCATTAGGGTTTTCAATATGCCTATTTTTAGACTAGAAATCGAATTCATCAAGTTTTAGACAGCTTATGCCAATACTAACGTTTATATTGAAAATTAGGCTTACTTTCACATCTCTTAACTTCAATAGGGATGTACTGAATTTTTGATAGTGAGTGTTCCAGTCAATGCATTAATCATCAGTGTTTGTGATGATTTTGTAAAATATAACATGAAAATCACGCCAGACTTTCAAAGACGACGTAATTTTACCAAAAACGTCGTCTAATAAATAATCTATTACTTTAATAACACTATTTTGTTATGAATTACCGTTAACAAATGCAATATAGGAAGGATTTCTGCTCCGATACCTATTGCCCTAAGAAAATTTGGTAGTTCAGTTAAGCAACTTACGATAAGCCAGAAATCAGAATTATTGATAACTATAATAGTTACACGTCACAGTTCGCAGTGCAAGTCTTTATACTGTAAGATAAGATAAGAAACACCATTCGAAGAAGGTAGGTAATCAAAAGGAATAGGCGATGGTACTTGCGAGGTACCATCTTTATTTACTGCAAACATTTTATAGGTAGGTAGGTTTTATGGCAATTTGAAACATACAATTTTCTAATGATCAAGTCCAAATCGTGCAAAAATAATTGATATAAGCGCCCGACCCTACTATTTATTTTTTAATTATTATTTGATTGTATAAATATTTAACTAATTTCATATTTTAAATACTTACAATTGTGTTATTCTGAAACGTTGCTTACGAGGAGGGAGCAAACGAGGTTGCTAGTGTCAGTGCGATAGCGCACTTAGTATGACAGACAATGGGCCACACATTCACATATTACGAGGCTGTTCCAAAAGAAATAATTAAAGCACAACATTCGTTCTCGTCACATTATGCGTAACAGAATGTCATTTTTAGAGTGACCTAAATTGCAAGAATCGAAAAGATAAAACATCGTTTTAAACCAAGTAGCAGGCATCTCCGTTGTGATTGGAGTCGCAGGAAATACTGCATGAACTCCTAAAGGTTATTGTGCTCGTCGAGCACTTTTGTCGTATGCCAGAATAAACAAGTAAGAGGCAAGACTCACTTCGAAATTTTGAAAGAACATGTTTCACTTTGCAGGTGATTCAATACTATGCAACCCACCTTGAGGTGGTGACTTTACTTCAAATTAAATTAACGTTACACAGGGAACATAATAAGAACATAACGAAAACTTCTCATTCAGACTGATTTCAAACTGGCCTGAAGCCGCGCTCACAATTTCATTGTTCTGATAAGACGTTCCCGCGAGGGTAGTTTTTGCATGAGGTATATTTTTATTTTACCTTGAAAAGGTAGTTTGTTACAAGCTAGTGTATCTATGTTTATAGTTTCATGAAGAGTAAAAGACAGATTAGGCATTACAACAACAATAAAATACGTTTGAAATATTTCATCCAGCTTTAAAACTAGGTTTTAAGAATATTAGCCCGCAAAAAAGATACTTATCCAGCGATGGTTGTTTGTTATGAACATACAACATTATTAAGATCAAAAAATCACCCTGTCAGGATGGTTTGTAATAAGCCTACGATACTTACTTGATACAATGAAATATTGTATTTTCAAAGAAATACTCATCGGGTGAGGATGGTTTGTTACAACCAAACAAGTTTGTGCTACGTTTATCATGCAATTGATATTTTGCAAATAGCATTTGCGCAACTATCGTTCAAGTTTTGCAAATAGGGTGGTTTATTTATTACAAACATACATTGTATGTTGTATTAATTGTTTAATACTATGAAATATGATATTTGCAAAAAAGGTACTCACTTATATATATTAAAATACATTGTGTTAAAACGCTTATAGCAATGTAATATTTGTCAAGAGATTCACCCTGCGAGGGCGTATCGTTACAAGCATACTAAATAATAGTGTATATATGGATCGCTTGATTCAATAATATGTGAAGTGACATTTGCAAATAGGTAGCCTCCCTGCGAGGGTGGCTTTTGCAAAAGATTACCTACCCTGCGAGGGTGGTTTATTACAAGCATACAATGATGTATTGATTGCTTAAAGCAATGTAATATGATATTTGCAAAGAGATTGACCCTGCGAGGGCGTATCGTTACAAGCATACTAAATAATAGTGTATGTATGGATCGCTTGATTCAATATTTTGTGAAGTGACATTTGCAAATAGGTAGCCTCCCTGCGAGGGTGGCTTTTGCAAAAGATTACCTACCCTGCGAGGGTGGTTTATTACAAGCATACAATGATGTATGATGTATTGATTGCTTAAAGCAATGTAATATGATATTTGCAAAGAGATTCACCCTGCGAGGGCGTATCGTTACAAGCATACTAAATAATAGTGTATGTATGGATCGCTTGATTCAATATTTTGTGAAGTGACATTTGCAAATAGGTAGCCTCCCTGCGAGGGTGGCTTTTGCAAAAGATTACCTACCCTGCGAGGGTGGTTTATTACAAGCATACAATGATGTATGATGTATTGATTGCTTAAAGCAATGTAATATGATATTTGCAAAGAGATTCACCCTGCGAGGGCGTATCGTTACAAGCATTTCAGAGTA
This sequence comes from Peribatodes rhomboidaria, assembly GCA_911728515.1. NCBI lineage: Eukaryota > Metazoa > Arthropoda > Insecta > Lepidoptera > Geometridae > Peribatodes > Peribatodes rhomboidaria. The sequence goes on from OU452168.1 coordinate 8,473,656, forward strand.
TGCTGTATTGATCACATATTTCAATTTAAGGAGGTACAGGTATTCCCGTATCTCCCTATTATAACCATGCGAATGCATGTTGAACTGATTGTTTGCATAACAATATAGTAAAAGGGAATAAAATCAAAATAAAATACTTGTTTCTCTAAACTCAAACGCAATGTCAAAAGATCAAGTCCACAATTTGAAAAACAATTTCAAAAGAAGGTTAAGAAAGCCTTCTTGCCTTTATATGCATTTAAATAATTAAAAGTCTTCAGCATATGGCTAGGTGACGTAAGATATTATATTTTTTCCCCCACTATTGTTTGTTCCCAGGTCTGTGACACCTGGATTATGATTTCTTACGTCCACAATAATAGGCATTACCTAGCCGCTAAAAACATGTAATCAAAAAATTTGGCATGGTGTATCAAAAATATACAGTGACTTAAAGCGAACGAACTGATAGATCGCTAGATAAGGTCGAGTTATTTTTATGACTCGTAGTTAAGCAATTGATACACTGTTGCAACATTTGAAATCCATTGTCTTTATAAAAAGAATTTTTCACTCACCAAATTTCTTCAATTATCGGCCAGCACGTCAACCAATATCGATGAACTAGTAGAATCGCAAAAGCACGCTGTTACGCACCTTTCACTGAACCACGGTCGCGGCCCGTGCTTTGCCACTTGGGCGGCAAACTTTTATACGTTTCTGGAAGCAAAACTATGTTAAAAACTGGTAATAAACTTACATATTATCTGAAAAACACTTATGAGGCGTCGTTTGACCGCCATTTTGTAAGCCACAAATGTTAAAAAACATTTAGGCACACTAAAATTTTTAAATATCAATTTAATCGAACGGTAAAACCGTTAAAATGAATTCTAATCACTCATTTCGAACAAATGAATTGAAGAAATGAAATATAATGTGGTACTTACTGCGTAAAATGTATACTTAACACCGAGTTATTTTTGGGAAATAACTACATTTCAGTATTTTACCACATAATTATTAACAAATTATCACTTTGTATTAACTAATTATGCAACACGACGCAAGCTGCTAGGGCTGCGGCGATGTTACTTCGACGAAAATTAAAACGCCAATGATGACAAATGGCGCCCGATATTTTCACAAAGCGCGAATGCAGAGGTGGCGCCACCTAGTATTTCCGGTTAAAAGGCATTAAAAGTACGAAAACGCTGGTACTTTCGACGGAAACGGAAATGCACTCTCATATATATAGCTTCCAGTTACGGTCAAGTTATTTAATAGAATGGCGAAAACAATTACAAGGATCTCACGCAGCGAAATGCAGATGAGGACGGAGCGGGCTGTGACCCGTGACTTCGTGGCCATCGCGCCGTGACTGTGAGATCCTGCTTCGTTTAAAAGTCGTACAGTATTTTCAGGACACGCAGTTATAATAGAATTACGTTAGGTTATTTTTTTAATACCAGAGTGGAGAGGGGCATAAACAGCTCGCTTGATATTCAATACCACACGTGTGCCTTTGTGCATAGACAAATAAGCCTTGATGGCTCATGCAGCTAAATTTGCTTCGATTCGCGGCTCGCGCGTGCTTGTGTTCCCTTCGTTAGGGGGCTCTATAACGTTGACGAGAGAGATGGTAGTCTGTGATTTGTCAATTGTTAATTGGCATTACTTATAGTCTATAAGTTGCACTAGTAATATAATTCTGAACTTCGAGATTCTGGCTTAGGTTCCTTAAAGTCACATCGGTTCACTCGCTGAGCTAGCTCTAACCTAGTCTTGTAACTTCTACGGAGAGTGCTCATCAACTGTAAGTTTAAAATATAGCGTGTAATTGAAATTCGTGCATGTTACTGAAAACATGATATTGTAAGTCTAATAATATAATTTCTTCATCTTTTATAAATGGGTACAGTTACGTAGGGTCAACTGGTACAATTGCATCTGTGGGGCAATTGCGTCTTTAGAGAATTACTGATAAACCCTTCACAAATTAGGCTACTAACGCTATCTAGTACAGAATATTGTGACTTAAGATAGAAAAAAAGATGTAGGTTGTGCATAATTTGTAAAGAGTTTGTCAGTAAATTTCAAAAGACGCAATTGCCCCCCCAGACGCAATTGTACCAGTTGACACTACAAGCTAGTTACTTTCTGCGAGCTAGTCTTGAGATTCAATACAGCTATCTCTTGCTTTGTGTAACGGGACGCCTGCAAAACTAACAGATGGCCCGACGTGCCACGATGCACTTGTTAGTATCGGGCATGCCTACCTTCGTAGCCCGTATCAGATTGGGAACTGTATAAATTGAGTCAGTACTTTTGATCGAGATTCAGAGATGCTTTCGGATTAATTCTAGCCACTAGTTGAGACTCTCATATCTAAGTATCTCAACAGTGAGTGATTGACGTTAGTTATAGTTTCTAGAACTTCATTTCTCATATCGTAACAGAGGTTACCTGAGGTCCAGATAAGGTCATTTATCTGGAATATGTCTGAATCTTACATGTACATTAGAGCCTCATCTTTCAATGCTCTCACTTTACCGAAGCTTTACGTTGCGAAAATAGTCTTCATGCATATTTTTCACACTCAAATACTATACAATCATAGCAATGTGTGTGGAAAATTTAGTCGTTTGTTTAAATCATGTTTACGGTTTAATACTTGGTGTTTCGTGACCCGCGCCTCACTTATCTCTCACCAATCTGACCCCGCTGCGTTCTACGTGATTATATAATAATGACATTTGCATAAACACAAAGCTCTCAAAGCTTAAACTATTTGTCTGTACAACTATCTCGGCAAGATAGAAACTTGGCTATTTATTAAGGGATAAACATTAACGTAGACTTGGTAAACTGCACTAAAATGCAAATTGGCAATTTTAAAGTCACCTTCTAGGTAATTTATTTTTATTTGTCGCTTTAACAGGCTTTTCATTAATACAGTGAATTAACATTTTGGAATGCAGTAGACTAAGACAAAACTTTAAATTACAAAGCACAATGGTCTAGCTAGACTAAAAATAATGGAGGCCCTAGAAGAAAAACAATGGCGACCAGATTTGGATCTGAATAGTGAATAGGTGCTTGTATAAGAAATCGAGATTTGCTAATTGCGTGCTTTTGCATGTAGGCTGTCGTACTGAATTCACAATTGGAGAAAAGTTGTTGAACTTGGCCCGTGTGACCTTTCCGACCGGCGAGCGCCGACTAGCCCGACTAGCACTCAATACAAATATCGGAGACATTTATTGATCTATTAATTTAAAATAACGTGAGAAGGTGTAACACTATACCTATAAGCCAGATTATTTAATTATACGTTTTATATAATATACGATCCATTTAAAAAACGTATTTTAATAAATTATGTACAAAATTATAATGTCTCAAAATCCTCTTTGGTGGTTGAATAGAACAACCGATACATCAATACTTTCATATTTTTCTTGAAATTGTATTACTGTACCGTGGAAAAAGGCTTGTAAATGAATTAATTTAGCAGACAACTTAGTAGCCAACTTGAAACTACTGGAGTTAATCTTTCACCTGCTTAACCTACTACTTTATTCCGGACGAAAATGGAGCAAACAACTGTGATACATAATACAAGAGAGCGTAGATGAACTAGTATAGTGCTGAATAATTATCATTCCATTTATTATTCTGTAGCCTAATCCAGGATTAAGACCAGCTAAGTAACTACCTATGTTAAGTTGTTCCTAAGCTAGCCCGTTATGCAAACCTTAATACTGAGGTGTGTAAGCCACAGATATCAAATCTCTGAGTTGTCCCTTTCAAACCAATGTAATGTACAAGTTAGCAAGAAGTGTATAATCTTTGGTACCCGTAGGTAACTAGCTTCCGAACTTTGTTAGCGAAACTAGGGCAGCAAATACATAACAACGAATCATTGAATTTAACAAGTTTCAATGCCGCTCCTACATTTCGGAGGCCCGACAAGTGTCGTGTCACTATACGAATACGCAATCGAGTTTATTGTTTTTTCATACAGGCTTCTCGCCCTAATATTGTATTGTATATGTTAACTCACTTGATGAGGTAAAACTTTGTTGTCACCGCTAATGCTTTGTTTGCCTCCTCTGAAAATTGGAAAAGGTACTTTTGTACTCCTACCCACGTGTTAAAAAGTTTGTTTAGGATCCCTCATTTTTCATCAAAAGAATTGCTTTTGCCAAATTACAAAAAAAATGTAAAATGCTTTTACTTACTAATAAACGGGACGTTTTATATTTCATTTTGGTTCAGGTTTTAATAAGTGTCAGTAACTAAAGTTTAAAATAACTATTCTCTAAGTTGGAAACGCGCAAAGAATCACAAAAGAGTGAATGAGAATTCCACAAATACTTCGTTCTGCAACTCTTTCTCGCCTCGCTGTAAAATGCACATTAATCGTTCAATCAATGCAGCAGCGCGCTTGAGATCAATAATATCGGTTATAGATACAACGGTACTAGAATAGGCTCTGATTGATACGATAGAGACTACTTGTAACTACATTGATGGGGATCAATTCAAGCCAATTGCAGTAAGTGGGTCACGTCGCCGCCCGCCTGCCCGATTTGCGAGCCGAAGACATCGAAACAATTATACTGATTGTTCGAACCCTGAGCTCACTTCCACCCATTCATTTTCATTTCATTCAGAGATTCGTTCACCTCGTTCGTTTCACTGCTGCACTTTTAAACGGTGTCATTTGTTCAATGAACCGTCTACACGAACCCAGTTAAAGTTTGTCAACACCAAAGCTTTTTACGCGTTTGCCCAGAAGGAGGGCATTTTTTAATGGATGTATGCCTAAGTATGTCAGTACTTCACATATCATATATTTTTATCTCTATGTAAGCTCCTATCAGGTGTGTATGTAAGGTTTAGTTAGATTCTTCTTTGTAAGTACCCGGACTGTCATGTGCTACATTTATATTTGCAGTCGAGTTTTTATTTACTTTTTTTTTTTTTTTTTTTATTTAAAAAATTACACTCCACGGACTCCGGGGACCGTGACTTTTTTTAACAAAAATCTTAAATTATTATTTAAAGGAAATACAGGTAGAGGGGGGTTAGTTATTAAGTCTTAATCTAAGGTTAGGTTAAAGGTTTTCAGATTTACTTAATGCATTGTGAGTACACCACGAGCAGACCAGCGACCCGCAAGCAGCACCCGATCACGAGTATGACGCATGTGCCAGCCATCGCTCTCCTCAACCATATTTGAGGGAAGAGAACGACCCGACACACGACGCCGCCGCAAGAAGGTGCCTTCGATAGTGAGCATGAATGCTCGAGATGGACCCACAATTTATATAAAACGATAACAAAATAAAAACTATAACGAGAACAGAAAGTATTACAATTTTTATAACAATTAATACTTTTATAACATCATGGCCTCCTCCCGACTCAGAGCCTCCATCACTACCGCGTTCCGATCTCTGATGGCCATCTGCAGGTTATATTCCTTGATGGTCTTCGGTGATGCAGCCGATGCTCGCCGTAAAAACCGGCTGATGGCATCGTCTTCGATGTCATCGGCGTAGTAGGTGAATTTTATTTACTTTCATAACAATACTTATTTCTCTTGCATTGAATTTTTATTACTGAAAAGTTGAAGGGTTCTCTACATTAAATAGAACAAAGCCCTGTTTTATGAGCCAGCTTCGGGATTAACCCTTAGCTCTGTAAAATGTAAAAATAGACCGACTAGCCAGCATTATTTTTCCTCATCGCTTGTCATTATGCCTCTCGGTAAGTAGCCACTTTAAGGCCGAAAGACGGTTCTTTGTGCCTTAATAGGCACTCGTCGACAAAAAGATTGAATTCATTGTTAAGTTCTTTTAAACTGACTTAGACACTAAACCAGTTAGCGTTAAATAAACTTTTGAGAAGAAAAAGGGACAAAAGCTGTGGGTTAACGTCATAGCAACGCGCGAAACTTTTAATAAAATACTTCGAAATCTGTTTTATGAACCATCATTCTGTTCCGGTCTCCGTTGATTGTATTATCTAAGCGATAAGAGCAATTTTCGTTTAAAATTCATGAAGCAACGTTTCTCAATTGGAACTTTGTATCTACTCGCGCACTGAAGTCTTCAGGATTGCATTTCCATGTAAATAATTGAGTTTACGACTTTCTGGGTTAAGTCATGGCACTGCTTAGGTAAGTTGAAAGAGCTCAGTGAAAGTTTAATAAGTTCACCTTGCTACTGGAAAGGTTAAACATTTTATACGTCATTCCATTCTAATCTTGTCCGCTTACTTCTCGGGCTTTCAAAATAATTAATGATAGACTTTCGAAGAAATATGACATGGAAAGAGTTCTACAAAACAAACAATAAAATTTCACATTAATCTCAGCAATGGGAAGAGATAAACCTCTATAAAAATAATGATCTGAAAGGCTATTGTCAACAAAACGAAACCGAATGGGCTTTCTCGTGCGACAGAGCAAGAAATAAATCTGTCGACTTCCTAAAACTACGGAGTTCTTTGTTTTTGGGGTTTTGTACTAGAATATGAAAAGGAACCCTTATGATGAGATTCCGACCGGTATCAGTTTGTCCTGGTATTTCACAGCCGAATATAAAACCAGAAGATCCGATTGTAAAAGCAACTGATTTAAATCTACAGAACATAACCATTTGTTTTTTCTTCAAACTTTGACGATGCACATTAACATTACACACGCACTCACGAGCATGTCTAATCTTATCTATACCTCATTTTTAACATCTTCATAATATGTTTAAAGAGGATTTAACCGTAAATCACAGTGATCGGTACCTACCAGTTTCGTAGCAATAACATTAAGGCAGGAACCACCTGCCAGACGGCTCGTGGCATTGACCCCGACGGACCTATTTTTGGACAGCAACCGACCGACTAGCTCGATGTATCTACTTATATTAAAATTCAACCCTTCCCTAAACGAACGGTCTTTGTTGTGTATGGAAATTTGACGGGGTTCCATATTTAATGAGCTTTATAGAACGTAAAAACCTTGATTTATGGACACAGTTTGAAATGGCAGAAGCGGAATAATAAGGATAGAGCCCTTTTAACAAAGACTAGCTGCGCCTCGCGGTTTCACCCTCGGTCCCACAGGAACGGTAACTTTTTCGGGATAAAAAATACCCTATGTCCTTTTCTGTACCCCAGACAACGTGTATGCAAAATTTCATGATGATCGGTTGATTAGTTAGGGCGTGAAAGCCTTACTTCGGCCACATTATAAGACGCCCGGACGAGAATTTGGAGAAGCTGATCATCTGCGCAAACGTAGAGGGCAAGAGATCACGCGGTAGATCTCCGATGAGGTGGTCAGATCAGCTCAAACAAAGTAGCTCGTCCAGGTTTGAGGAAGTGGTGCGAATGGCTACAGACCGGAATAAGTGGAGGATACTGACAAATCGCTGGGTGAAGCAAAAGGGTGGTCGCGATCTTCAGCCATGAAGGATCGACCAGAGAGAGAGAAAGCCTTACAAACAAGCAAACAAACGAACAAACTCGTTTTCGCATTTATAATCTTAGTTAGAATGGTGAGATAAATCCTAATAATATTATAAATACGAAAGTCAGTTTGTTCGTTTGTTTATGTGCTTGTTTTTGCGCTTTCACGACTTAACTGCTGAACCGATCATAATGATATTTTGCTTACAAATTGTCAGAGGTACAAACAGAAAAGGACATACTTAGAGTACTTTTTATCCCGGGACCGCGGGTGAAACCGCAGGACGCAGCTACTCACAATCCACACACAAAAAAATGCAGTTATCATAGCTTCATTTTTTAGCTTCTATGTTTTTTTTAAACATACTTACATAAAAATAAACGTATGTCTGTATTTCCTCTGTGCATTTCTAAACAATTCAACCGATTGAGTTGAATTTCCTACATTCTAAGCGAGATTGAAGGCTAAGCCTTGGTTGAGCCCCAAACCTGAAAAGCCGAAGGACAAGCATTACTGCACAGGAGAAACGTCGCGCGCGAGCATTAGCTAATAGTCTCACATCAAAATATCATAAATTATTACACAGACGTAATTCAGACGACACTTGAAGCCATAAACACTCGTATATATTAATCAAACTGGAAACCTCTAGAAACAATTTATTGAAATATATTTTACGATTTGTTTTGTACGCCGTATCGTCTGCGTCTGCTTTTAGCATTGACCTCATTATTCCTCAGCTCGCCAATTGCCGACAAAAACGTTAACAATCTAGCGTCATTTGACATCGCGTAGAACAATAGGCCACGCCGCGTGACATGACTCCGCAAGATCCGCGATTCTTCAGCAACGCGATGTTGTCGCAATACGTGAACACATTGTACATCGAACAAAAGGCACTTTTTGCCAACACTAAAGCCATTTGCGCGTACATCGTGCTGGAAACTATTCCAAACAAAATTCGGAGGTATTTTCAGTTGTAGAAATTTTCCAGACTTGTTACTTGAATATGAAAGAGTAGAGAGCTAGGTCGGCGGCGCACAACGCGATGTCGTTTAGAGGAAGTGGTCTCATCCAATTAAGAGCATACCCGCTGGATTGTTTCCAACGTTTTTGTCGTTTTAGCAATTGTCTTCTCGCTATTTTTCCTTTTACAATGTAACATCGGGACCGCCCATCTTCTGTTATTCAATTCGCTAGGAAGCGTTAAAAATTTCATTGTGTGGATTTTCATCGAAACAAAAAGTAGAGTACGAGTATTTCAACTCAGTAAATATGAATATGAGATTTTTCCGGCAGGTTCATTCGCCAGTTTGTACTTTACTGCCGCAAAGTTCTGTCTGCTGATAAATAAAATGATCTGCACACACTACACAATGTACGACTCACAACAAACAGTCGATTCCGTTACAGCCTACTTCGTTATGAAGATTTGTTTTAAAGATTTGCTCAATGGTTCATCGTAATCGCTTGCAATCCTATAAAAATATCGCGCGTCTTTTTTTGACAGCAATTTGAGTTTATTTTTAAGATAAAAACTTAAAGAGATTACTAATCTTCAAAACGTTACCAATCTTCGTACTCTGTTCAGTTTCCTCAATGTATCTCAATGTTCAGTGTGGATGTGGAGAGTATGAGAACGTTTCAAAGCGGTGCGGCATGTTAGGGCGGAATAGGGAACATCGTCAGGAGGAGCATGCAAATGAGAAATATCGGGAGTAGCAAAGACGTCGCTTGGAGCGCCATTGTCGTCGAATACCCATTGTGTGGGCCGCGGTGATACGCTAGTACTATGCCCCACAAAATGTGCTTAAGCTTTTAAGGAAGCTATGAAGACAACATTGTTCCGCTTGGAATACTTAACGAAGTGAGTTTTCAGTTCAGAGAGTTAAGTTATAAAAGGAAAGCTTGTTGTAAACAGTCTGTCGCTATCACTTGCCTTTTTACGAAACAAGGGAAATTTCAGGATAGAATAAAAATTTCCTTGCTTTGATCTTTTTGTAGAATTAATTAAATTTAGCTACCTATCTCTCGGATTTTTCTATTCCACTTATTTCTACTTTAAGCATGAAACAAGTTCATCAGTTAGTGTTTTTTGCTTTGAGGTAATAATCCACAAAATATCTACCTACTACTACAGTTATGAACTTTGCAAAAAAATATTTAAAAAAGTGGCTTCCAAATTAATAATACTCTGCTCTGCTTAGGGGCAGTTGGGTAAAAACTACAGAAGCCCTAAAGCAGGTAAAAGTAAGTAATAAATAAATAAAATAAATATTTACTATGTCGAAGACTAGTGTACCTACTAGTACTGGTAATATTTCTCCAATCGGGCCGTGTGGATAAAGATTACCAGATTGGAGAAAGATTGAAGAAACAATCGTGGTCCATATGACAAAACGGTATCTCCGGACCAAAGAATATTAACTACTACAGTGTCTGCCCGAGTCGTGATCGATTCTGACGGGTTTCTTACTGCGTTCTGGTCGTGGGCCGGCGACGTCGTGACGGCGGTCGTGACCGCTCCAAATGGACAATTTGACGAGCCAATCCAAGAACTGCACTTACGAATACAAGTCCAAACGGAATAAAAAATACTGCACTTAGATAGGCATTACGTTTGTGTTTGCTTTTTGTTTATTGAATTAAAAACAAAAACCCATGGTAACACATGCGACAATTTGAACCCGTTGATGTCTTAAATTCTGGGAAGTGAAAAATGTGACATCGTCGTTATCATAAAATCGGGTTTTAACAAAACCAATGAAAAAGTAAACGTGAACTTCACGGACTTTCAGCCGTATCATCAGAATGTAATTTAAGTAGGTATCTATTTGCCGTGCAGCAAAATGCAGCTAGGGACCTATTTTAAATGTGCCCAGTTCAACGCCAATTTTAGTAGGGTAATGTGAAACACAGAATTGTATAATTGTGTGTAATAAACGTGTTTATCTCGGCGGAGCGACAGACACCGTTAAAGCTCGTGCAGTCGTGCCAAATCTCTTCATTAAACTGGTTGTGCCGATAGCGGTACATCCCATGTTTACTCACAACTCTACCTCTGCTTGCTTTACTACACAATGCAAACACGAGCCAACGAATCAACACTTATACCAGCTTTCAATTGAAGTCTATTATCAAGACACGACTTGGATAGCTACTATGAAATGTTACTTCAATCCAAACACGAACTAAAACTCAATGACTACATAAGTACTCGCACATAAAGTTAAAACACCTATTTAGAATATTAATACCCATAATGGAACGAAAGGTGTAGCCGATTCCGTATTTTGTTTACAGACACCAACATCGCCATTCAATGCTATTGTTTGAAACGTATTACCATTGGGAACATTAAATTCTCATTCGTAGGCCGAAGCGGCTACTGATGCTCATTTGGATGCGCACGAGGATTCTCCGCCGCCGAGTCGCAGGCGCATGCGCGTCCTGAATGTCTAATATTATTAGAAACATACCTCTTTGCGATTATATTGCATCTGAATTAGCTTAAACTGTGTCAAAGCCCCGCAAATGCAAAACGCAGCTCAACGACTATGTTATCTTACGGCTAGAAGCTGTAATCAGCTCTCAAAGTGACGCAGCGGCATTCGTCTGGGTTAAATACGCTGGATATATAAATTACTCGCCGGCGACAGCGGCTGAATAGTAAATTAGGGTTCAGCTAAAACACAACCGCGGTAATCTGTGCTCATGATCTCTGGGCCAATCGGCGATCGCTGATTATGCTGCCGGGGAACCATTAGCCTCTTATCAGTACTAATTCTGATGCTTAATTTTACTATTGCTAACCCGCTCCTTGCGAACGAAGTTAGTGATAAAATTAGGTATTAGAATATAGCTAAGAACGATTTATGCTATATTTAGATATTTTTTATAATAAAAATGAATGGTAAATGCCTATACTTATGCTTCTTCAAACTTCATATCCGTTCTGACTAAACAATTTCCGGCCCATTTCATTTTTGAGATTTTTCTTTATAAGACATACTATCGGAAAATGGCAGCACACCAAAGTAAACTCCGGAAACGAGTGTATATTGAATTTTGTAGATTTATCGAGAGATTCTAGAACTGGAACAGAGAGATGTATCGATACGTTCGAACGTTGCATCGAATACTCCTTAACATTTCAGCGTCAAAATATTGTTTTGGCAATAGTACTGGCTCCAGTGCTTGCTCCAGTTAGTTGGCACTCGTCCATTAGCGACTATCGAACGAAGCAAGGAGTGAATTGCCAACTGCTTCGCTGGAATTGTATTGATTGAGATTGAAATGTCTTTTGATAAAAACTTTGACGAAGTGGAACTTCTTTTTCTTGTGCTTGCCGTTTTATTATGTTTTTCTTAAGTAGGTAGGTATATAAAAAGACATTTCAATTCAATACGCTTGGGAGAAGCTAATCTGCAGATTTTGGTTTCAACAACTTTGCCAACAACGACATCCATTTATGTATTTTTCACCCGACTTCGCAAGAAGGAAGGGGTATGTTTTTGAAGTGTATTTATGTATGTATGAGGTTTCTTTGACCTACAGCCTAAACAGCTTGATGGATTTCGACATGCAAGGTGTCATTTGAATCGTCTTGATAGCGGAAGTGACATAGAGTACAACATTCTGCAGCGGGGTTTTTGTTTTTCTTTTAATAATGTTACTTGTTTAATTTGAAATATTTTTGTGCTTATGTTATTGCATTTTTTATGTAACAATCCCAGATCCCATTGTCAGGTCAATAATAGTAGGTGAAACCTGGTGAACAGGTCATAATGTTACATCCATACATTTTCTACATAGGTAACTGCAATAGTAATCCTTACATCAACGTTAAACAAAATTTCGTGCTTACATGTATTTCAGTGAAGTCTCTTGGATGGCACGCTGTCACGGTATTACTAAACTAACCATGTCGTAGCACGAACCACACTGTACTTATCGAATCACCTACTTTAAATTAGAGCACACGGTAAATCACGTCTCAGCGATTTTATATGCCAAAGTTGCAAAAAGCTTATAAGTAACGTTTGTGGACAACTGCGTGTAGGTCAGAGTAAAGATGCTATACCATATTGCGCACTTTTTAACCGACTTCAAAAAGAAGGAGGTTCTCAATTCGACTGTATGTTTGTTTTTTTTTGTTTGCGATTACTCCGCCAATTCTGAATCTATTTTAGTGATTCTTTTTTTTTGTTTGTTCCTATCCTACTAATATTATAAACGCGAAAGTTTGTAAGAATGGATGGATGGATGGATGTTTGTTACTCTTTCACGCCAGAACGGCTGAACAGATCTGGATGAAATTTGGCACAGAGATAAATTATAGTCTAGAATAGCACATAGGATACTTTTTAACCGCGGGTGAAACCGCGGGGCGCAGCTAGTAGATCATACTTTAGAGGTTGTCCCATATTTTTTTATCGGTCAAGCAGTTTTTAAAATATCATTAAGAGTCTATAAAATTGTTTACATGAATCGACGGTCGGTTAAAGTCGGTTTTTTATCCGTTGCTTTTTATATTATTTATCCGATAATTGGCTTTAGCCTTTTTTTAAATCGGATAATACTCGGTCTCGTATATTAAACACACTCGTATAACACACTGCACTTTCTGATGAAATTTAAGTACAGAGAAAAGGATACTTTATCGTTGAATCTTCACATGTTTGCGTGCGGGAAAGCCTACGGCAGCAAGTAGCGCGCAGGGTCTGCTGATGCACGACCCTGATGCAGACAGCTGACTAGATCCTTCCTATTTTTGAAAGCTAGATAAAAGTAAAAGAATATCAGCTACTCCAATACCTACTTTGCTCTAGAAATCTTTATGTGGGCGGAAGTTTTTAATAGCACCTCTGAATTATTTTAGTAGTCTTCATATGGACAGGAGAGTAGGTTCCTATAATCGTACTTACTACGTTTCTTCTACTGGCTTTTCTGCATGATCTAAATATGAGAATGTTTCGTGAATTTGCTAATAACTATCCTCATTAAGCGGGAAGCAGGTCCCATGAGGCTCCCATGATGTCCCGTCGGACGCCATTTCTGGCAACTGGCAGGCCCGACACAAACTATCGTGTAAATACTAACAGCTCGAGGCTCAGCCGGGTTTAACGCTCCTGCGTGGAACACAGCCAAGCAATAAAACTTGATGTTTATACAACGACTCTGCAACATGCTAGTTTATGTATCGGGCTTAGCTTAACCCCGATATCTGTAGAGCTATAACCACACAGTCAACCGGCCGGCAGACCGGTCGTGACAGTGCTAAATGTTTCCCGGACCAAATAGACCAGTAATCGAAATCAGAACGTGTGGAGGCTTCCAACTGAAATATTTTTAACCTGATATAATAGAGGGTCGGACGAGTGGCCGGCGGCAGGTGAACAGTTATTGTTGCAGTTAACGAGGCCATTGTTCCGAGGGCGGGCGAGTGTCATCCGAGCTGCATTGTGTCAGCCAAGTGTTTTAATATCATCCAATCCTTTGAACTCGATGAAACGTATTCAAAACTCTATTTTACAAAACACCTTTTATACAACGACTTCAAATTAATATTCAAGCCGAGCTCCTTCAAAACAGGTTTACAGAGAACAGAGGAAACTAAGAAACATAAAACCAAATTACTTAAGTACACTAATGAAATTTCCTGTTCTGTAAAGTGTAACGAAGTGTTTAGTGCTGTTTGAGAATCTCAAACGTCTAATAAAGTATTGTAAAGTGTACCAACAGTTGGAAATAATCTCGGTAACAGGAACTCGGAACAAGGCGAGAGCTATTTTACTGACCGCTGGGGAAAGTAAAGTGGACGATTGTGCTCCACTCGGAATAAACTGCCATTGATTCTATAATGGGATAACGGAGGAAACGGTACAAAGATACACAAATAAACACAATGTAGATCACATTATCATAATGGACGCATACGGCAATGTGATTGAAACATTTCAACATGTTTGTAAAAGCACACGTCGCTAGAACGTCTTAACGATACCTCAAGCGCTTTCAATGATTAATTGTAGGTGAGAATAATAATTTAATGAATACGGTACCGATTGCAATTACGTAGGTAGATGCTAGCCAAGGTTTAAGGAGTAATAATAAAGCCTCTTATTAATTCATCTCCATTCATATCGCGTGTTTGCAATTGTATAGTTCGGTGCGTAGCGATGGCAGCAGCCAAACCACGATTAATCAACTACAACCTTGGAACTTCGTGCTCTACATGTTAAGACTTAAATTAATTTTCATACACTACGTAGGTGCTATAATCTTACTACGTAAATCCTCAGGTACAGGCACTTACTGAAGTTCTAAAATGGCGTAGATGTTCCAAAGTGAGTTAAACCGCACATTTCAAAGGAGCTTAATTTATTTTTAGAAAATTAATCAAAATGAGTAAGTACCAATCCACGTGATGATTTCAGCTTTTATGCTTTTTTAAGCAATTGAAAGTTTTTATTAACGACGCAAAAACCTTGGTCTTTTGTAAAAGCAGGCACAATACCGTCGTGGGCCGACTGTTAATCGAATCGAAAGTGATTCGATACCATTAAACAGTTTTGTATGTTTTCATGGGAAAAGTTGGAACGTGACTATTGAAAGTAATTTGAAGGAAACTTTTCCCTTTATTTTGTGCTAATTTTTTTGTATTCAAAGTGTTTGTGTGGCTTTTATAACCTGCACCTTTAGAAATAAAGAAGACTTTCTTTTACACCAAAGAATTGTTTTATTTAGTTGGTGATAATCTACGAAATAGATTCAAAACCTAGTTCAAATTTTGTTCCCTACACAGTTCAGTAGCACACAATCATATATAGGTTTAAGCAACGATCACAGAAACTAAAACCAAATCCAATTTAAAGGATCTAATTGCAAAAGTCCAATAGGCACATTCGTTACCGGAATCCGTAAATGGAAATAGAAAGGGGATCCTATAAATTGTCGGGACAGTTACAAGATAGTAATTCGAATTCTGTTCCATTTTACACAGCGCCGTAAAATGCCATATAAGCTCATTTATGTGTATTCAATGTTGTGTAAAGAAATGGTCGGTTACAAATATCGAGCGTTATTCGACAGACGGTAATGTATGGAGGTGTAAAGTAAACTGGAGCTTTAAAACGGGTGTTTGGAGAACCGATTAGCCGCTCTGCGTAGGTGGCCATTTGCTATAATTTGTTCCATTCGAACATTCGGAACCGGTGTGCGGTGGTGGTCGTATATTTAGAAATGAGATTAGATGCAGCAAATGCAGCGGCCATTTGACGTAACAAACAACAATCGAATGCATTCTCTATACGTTACCCCCGTTACTAATAAACGTTGTAGGTATTTGAAATAGTTATTCAAAGTTTTGTCTTTTTCAGCCTTTTACTTTTTTAACTCGATCTAAAAATACAAAACGCTGAGTAATTATTCCGGGGCTATACAACGTTTATAACGGTACATATTTATAAGTCTACCTACTCTAAGCTAGTTAAATGTTCCTGGATGTTAATAATAAATAGAACAGATCGCAGCTTTTGCTCCTAAACATTTTAATTGAATTACATAACCTAAGCAATATCGTTTGATTTGTTTTTTATCGATTATTCGTTTTGGACTTACAACTTGGAATGCGACAAAAAGTATTGCGCTGTCCGTAATATAAAATCGGTGCAACAAATTAATATTTGATTCGAAATTGGCAATCGATTAGTAACCGTTCGACTAGTTAGCGGTGTCAGTTTACTTTTACATCGATTCGACGCAGATTAAGCGATACAATTTCTAGTTTCTCAATCTTCAAGGAAAATCTTACACAAGAACTCTGAAAAAAGTGGTAGTCTAGTCAAACTGGCTGGTCTTGAGATCTTGAATGCATAATTATCTTTTTATTTCACGTCAAAATATCAATCAAGTTAATTGAATAGCAAATCTAATGATCAGTCTGCGTTATTTTTGTCAGGACAAAAAGGTCGTCGAGCATAAACATAACATCATCGCGGTAAAAAACGTTATTCCACTGGCGGTTACTGTGGATGGGCCCATGTACTGACATAATGTAGGTTGTGATATGAAACTTATGATTTATGCGTTATGCGTGTTTATTTCGGGGACAGCTGCGTATGTCATCGTTTCGGAGGCACGCCGCGCCGTCTGAGCTCTCAAGGCTACGTCGTGGCTTGACGAGGCGTGAGCTAAGCCCACTTATACGCACTTGAATATGAATAATTATAGGTATACTTATACGAAGTTACGAACAATGAACTTATTAGATTACTTCCTAGGACGGGGCGATTGAACATATCCGATGTTATCGCCGATTTGTGGTGTTATTAAAAATAACTACGTCGCACTTTTGTGATTGTGTTTTCGCTAGTCCTTGTATTAATAGGTACATATCTCACAACTATAGGTAGAGGTACTCATGTCACGTGCTTACGAAGTAGGTATAGATTTAAACGAGTGTCACATATTTTCAAGTTTCAAGCATATTGGGCGCCAATGTTCGAGTCACCGCCTCTACATGTTTAGCTCTATGTTACAAAGCAACCACTTCTGTTTTTCATCGAATTGAATTTCAAAATATCCTACTTCAACTAATATCGAGGTGTCTGCGATATAGTTGTACAACAATTTAATATTCTGTTAAATATTCTATTCTATGGATAAGACTAAAATAAATTACTTGTCCAATATATATTTTGAATATTTGAATCGATAATATCGTGGAATGATTATGTTTGAAATTCATAATAAACATACTTACACAACTTTAAATGTAGACCTTGAGATCAATAGCTTGATGGTTCGTTCAAGAAATTCTTCGCAAACCTTTTAGCCTTTTCTGAGTTTCTTAACTTTTCACAAGGTTATCACCTAATTCTTTAGATATTTATCTGGCAACACTTTGAAGCAAAACATAACACTAGAGCCACACTTAACTGCACTTCTATACAGCCGTATCGTAGCATACAATTAAATTGACATTTCACGATTGCCGACGCCGATTACAGGCACCGTATCGGCTAATGTGGTAACGCCCACGTCAAGCACTCTTCAGATCGCTGCGAATAAAGTTCGAATTTCACGACTTTTCTGTATGTATTTCTACAGCGCAGTCAACTAATCTCCAGAGTTGAGTAGAGGATCCACGATCACGTTTTTTTAGCAAAAGTGATAACTTTAAATTGGACAACTAATAAAGTTTGTAAGTAATTTTTAACCGACTTTAAAAGAAGAGTAGGTTCTCAATTCGACTGTATATAGGTATGTTTTTATTGAATATTTTTCACGATCATTCCGCCAATAATAAATCGATTTTCATGATTATTTATTGTTTGGTAGTCACTTCAGAGGTAATAAAATTATATTTTTTTTTATAAATTTTACCGAAAGCGGTTTTTAAAATATCAACAAAAGTCAAAAAATTGTTTGGAAAATGTAATTCGGATGATAGAAAGTCTGTTTTTGCTTTTTTGTTTTTTTGAAGTTTGCTTTTTTTTATACTTACTAATTGGGGTCAATTTAAAAACGGGCAAATTGGCCTCTCTGTGTGGAAGGTTTGCTCTTAACTACCTAAATCGTTATTACATCACCATTTCAGGATAATGCTTGTTGGTTGTAGATTGTAGTTAAAAGTGCGAACTCACACCTTTAATGTACTGTAAGCAAGTAATAAACAGAAGTTCGTTCCGCGCACGTAAATAACTTAATCTTAAAAGGAAAGGACTAGTATTTATCCACTCCGGTAGATTTTAGCACCGCCATAATTTAGGCGACTACAAGCCGAGGGGTTGGTGTTATTTAGAAGCCTGTTCCGAGAGGTTACACCTTGGGTGGTATCTAGGTACTTGTGTAATAACACCGGGCATAAACAGCCTGAGTTCTTAGTTATTACATAACCGATACCTGTACCGTGCCTGTATGTAACATTATTTATAGCTAATAAGAATGAATATATTCATAGGTATCCACTGAGTGGGGCAGTTAACACGAAGAATGCCGTACTGTGATGCAATAGGGCCCACCTGCGCTCGCGCCGCCAAGCGGTCTTCTGGAGGTATTAATCTTTACTCAGGAATGCTGACGACTCGTATGATATTAACGCAATGGTATTTGTATAATGCAGTAATCACATAAGTATAAATCTATCAGTATAGTAAAGTATCAGTCTGTCGGTATTCTACAGAATACACTACGGCGAGTGTGCACAAGAACTGCACGACCTGATCCAGCCATCGCCGTTTTTTTATAATTGTACCAGGCGCACCAGTAAAAGACACCCTCATAAGGTGGAAATTCCGCTGAAACGCAACTAAGCGTTTCAAGTCAACTTTTCTTGTAAGAACTGCAGAGGTGTGGAACTCGTTGCCTGCGTCTGTCTATCCACCTAAATACAATCCGGGGGTGTTTAAGAGTAAAGTGAATAGGTATCTCCTAGGCAAGCGTGTTACACCTTCGATCACATCGACGCTTCTCAGCAGGCGAGTCAGTGGTCAAACGCATGCCTAGTTTGTTGTAAAAAAAAATCTCAACTTGTGTGACTGGACTGATAAATGTTTCGGTTTCTACGGGAAGCTAGGTTGGCATTATGCTACAGCTGGTAAGAACCACGAAACGCATTCGCACAAGTGTAGGTAGGTATGTGGTACTCAGGCAACAAAAGTTTTCTAGCACCTGCTTGTATCATTATTTCAATTTATAACATAGGTGGATACTTGTATCTATCTTACTAGTAGTTTTTAATGACGCACAATCAACATACCTACAATGCTGCAGGTGAGCGGCAACCTTAATTAAAGGCTTTGTGTTCGTACTGCTAACACAATTAACAATGCATTGATAAGATTTTTCTCGCTGTCTGAGAAAATATCACGATATCTCTTTGGAATGTGTGATCGATGAAACCTTTACTAGAGATTACATGAGTAAATTATTGTTTGGAGAAAGACCAGGTCAAGAGTTCCCGTAACTGACGAGCGTGTATGAAGATACTTAAGAAGGGAAGTTGAAGAAGCGAAAGATGTATGCCTGGCAGAATCGTAGCAAATGGAGGAATTCGTAGAAATGGAAATCGTGGCAAACGTAGAAATGGTCTCTGCTGCCTCCGTCTAAAGGACAGAGGTGTGATTTTTTGTAAATATGTATGATACCATGCACCATAGGTTGTTTTTGTTGGATCTAGCTTGTTGAGTCTAAAAAGAGCTTTCACCGAATTTTCATAGCGAAGTTTTGGTCCTTTTGTACCTACTAGCCAGCTTTTAACAAAGGTGTCGAACCCATCGTGCCATTTGGAATCCTTAAGTAAAACGCAAGGAAACGAACCTATACTTAATAATTAAATTCTAGAAGCTTTGGAAACATAAATATGTCGTTACTTACACAAAAATCAATTTTTATTTATGTAATAAGGAAGGTTTATTTATTGCCGTCATAAATTTAGGCCTAATTTAATAATCACGAAGGTCGACGATCAATGTACATATGTACATAGCTCTACGTACGACTAGGTAGGGAGGGGAGCTCGTAAGGTGCAAATATTTACTAAAGACCAAAACTATTAAATACTGTCTTTGTAGAAGCAATGAAAAAGTACTTACCTACTTCATGTGTTGTCTTAAAAATGTGCTAAAAACATTGTTGAAGTAACAAGTACTCAACAGAATAATGTAATTTTAATACTAGCTATTACCCGCGACTACGTCCGCGTTCATTAAAAAAATAGTAACCCAAACCTTCCCCGTGATAATGTAATTAAATATCAAATTTCATCAACATTCGTTCAGCCGTTTAGCCGTAAAAATTGCCTACAAATACAGACAGAATTACTTTTGAATTGATAACATTAAGTATGGATGGATAACTTATCTTTTTGTCTTACAATTTCATTGTTTCGACAATAAATCGAAGGTGTATTAAGTGAACCTTATCAATATTTGTGTTATGTGAATGCGGCTCAAGCACAGTATTAAATCACAGGATATCGACAGCAGCCAACAGCCGATAAAGTTTAATGCCCAGACTCTAAGTAAACACTTACGTTAGTACTGAATCTATTTGCCAAAGATAAAGGAAAATGTACTAGTGTAGGCAGGTAAATAAGATAGGTAAGTAACAACCCCCGACAGGCTTAAAAGACTCTACACTAATTTACCTTGAAACAAAAAACAACAAAATAAAAATCGGTTCAACCCTTCGGGAGCTATGATGCCACAGACACACAAACACACACACAGACACGTCAAACTTAAAACAGCCGGTCGTTTTTGCGTCAGGGGTTAAAAAGTATGATATGTGCACCAAAAATGACTCATTAAACCAGACCAGACCATTAACTTTCAATTTAACTGTACCCTTTACGATAACCTCGCACTCAAGCCCCAAGAAACAGACCCTGTGCCTAGTTTGGGGCTCACCGCCTAATTATTTTAAGACGAAGTACGAATCTACTAATCACATTTGTAACTTTATGACTAGCATTTAAGCAAATCTGTTCTTATTATTTTTTTGGTAAATAAATATTTTTATTATTATTATTTCAATTAACAACTAAACCTATATTTGTCGAGTTCTACAGCAAAGAGTATGTATTACAGATATTCAACAGGGTTAACTGGTTCTAAGCTGAACACTGATGTAAGTTAACCTCTTCATTTTTTTTTTTTTGATGGGAATCTAGGGGAGCTTGGCGTCGCACATCTTGTGCATTTGCCAGTGTCAAGTAATACAGATTTTTACAGATGATGGAGTGATGATGAAACCCTCCCCTTTCCCCATATCAGTAAAGTAATGGATACTTTACTGAAACTTTAAGTGGAGTTTTGTAGAGAACATGAAGATTCACGTTTCGCAATGTTTGTATCATTTGCCCACACTCGTCCACGTTAACGAACCGATAAACGTTAATAATCCACCATTATTACACTTTAACACGTAGAATGACAAAATTTAGGGAAATAATACAAAATTACGACAAAATCTTTTCGGTTCCCGCCAAAAAAAAACATACTTACTCATAATTCTAAATAACTTTTAAAGTGGGAAGGCAACCCTAAAATATCACCAAAAAAAAATGTGTTGTCATATGTGTCAATGATGTTTTTAGCCGTTTACTATTTTGATTTATACTTATAAGTACAATTTATATTAACATTAAAACTCGAGTGTCGTGTTTTCATAATTTATCTAAAAACTTCAAGGCTTTTGTTTCAAAATCGACATAGCAGTCTCTTAAATTTTTCCTGTACCAGAGCTATCAAAATTCGTAACGGGTAATGGGGATTTGTACTCAGAATCTAGCACATGAGAAGTGTTTGAGATCAATGGCTTAAAGCGAGTGTTTAATTCCACTAAATGCAAAGCATTTGATTAAACAAAACGTTTTGCGTTGACGTTTCATTCGAGGACCGGTATATGGAGACTATTCAGACATTGGAGTACGTACAAAAACAAAATTTGCGACTACAAGGATACTTTAGGTTCGATTCCCACCTAAGGCAAACATTTATGTGGTAAACATTTGTATTTGTTCTATGTCAGGGAGTTAAAAATGTATTTATGTGTGTATTTAAAAATATATAATTATGTATGTATATCAGTCTGGCAGCCACAGTACAAGCTTTGCTTAGTTTGGGGTCAGGCGACCGTGTGTGGAAAAGTCCCGAATATCTATTAAAAATTAAAATTGCTTCATCCGTTCGGGAGCTACGATGCCACAGACAGGAACACACACACACACAGACACATCAAACTTATAACATCCCGTCTTTTTGCGTCAGAGGTTAAAAACAAAACGTTAACTAACACAAATGATTGTCCACTAACTATGTGGAACGGTCACAGGTGGATTTTGTTGATGATCTTTCAGCTTTCCCTGTTTTCTGAAAGCGATACTTACCTCACAAGCTACTATAATACTTTTTTTCAAGTTTAGATACTTACCTACTTGACGTGTCAATGAAAGCACGATTAATTTTGATTTGGATTTTGATATTAATTTTAATTTTGATTTTGATTTTAATTTTAATTTTGATTTTAATTTAATTTATTTGACATTCATTATTTATTATTATTTCGTGTAATTTGTTTTTATTTTGATTAATTGTATATATAAAATTGTATGTTTACCACGATATGGGAATTACCCGAATTAAAGACATTTTATTTTATTTATTTATTTATTAAATCTACTGTTAACAAGCAAAATTCAAATGTAAGCAAGTAATAACAGCGGTACCAAAATATTTGCGGTAGACCATCCCGCATGAGGTTCCGGTACTCTACTCAACTCAATGTAAACGCACTTGGGTCTTGAAATAACACGCACGGATTCGCAGAACAAACTATTGTCGTTAATCATGAAATCTTGAAGACGTTTTGTATGAAAATTTACTTGGAAATTACTAAACTAGAACTAGTTGCGTAACGGAGGAGTCCTAGTGGAATTGCTTCTAGATTATTATCATAATTGAATACTTAGAACACCAACTAAAACAGAGCTGTTAACGTTAGCAACTCTCTAGAATCTACCTTCATATTTGTATGAATTATTTTCCTACGCGATGCGAAAGCGATGGCAGCCTAGTTGGGAGAAGGCCCGCCTCCCAAGCCAGAGGGAGCGGGTTTGAACCCAGCCGGACGGCACGCACCAAATTGTTCATAATTATGTGTGAGCATATGTGCGTATTGTATGTCATCTGCTACTTGATTGGAGCCTGATGTATGGCGAGAGGTTCGCCCCCTGTCACATTTGGGACTGAATATTGGCGAAGTGTGGGTGTTGTATTACACCTTTGCCAGCCCCTTCGGGGGCAAGGCGTGACGATATGTTATTTTACTATGAAAACTATTTTTTTTATGTAGAATAGGTCGGCGTTTGACCACCAACTCGCCTGATGTTAAGCGACCGTTGTGGTCTAAGATGGAGCACGACGACCTATAAGGTACTTTTTTACTCTAGCCTTGAAGTTTTGTAGAGTGAAGAAGTACAAAGACGGCAGTTGGGTGAGGCGCTACAAGTGCGCTACTGCTCAGACCCGTCTTCGGAACGGTTACACCGGACTACATCCCGAAACACGACTAGGTCATTTCACGGCATGGCTTGGTCCGGTGGGTGGTAACTAGCCACGGCCGAAGCTTCCCACCAGAGTTTGCTACCCGGTTAGCACTACCCGGGGAACACGTGTAGGGAATCAGAATAGAACACACTCCTACGGACGTGGGTAGCTCAGCCCCCAAAATCTGATAAATCAAATCAAATCCAAAATCTGCTTGACTCAGATTTGCCGGTTTTAACACAGTTTACTTTAATTTCACCGGAATAACTTTTCATTATATTCAATTTTAAATTAACTTTACCAAAATTGTGGCTAAGGCTGAGTTGCACCAACGAATTTTAACTAAAGTACAACTTGACCGGCCCAAAAATCTCTGGGTTTCCAGAGTTTTGATTTTACGGCTAGTTACGCTTAGGTAGTCGATTTTTATGATAACCAAAACGGAACAGTACTTTATGGATACCACCAACAGCCCCGGGTGCGGGCACAGAGTGATTATGTGGGAATCCCGCCACTGACAGCCTACCCACTAAAAACCCAAGGGTTTCCAAAATGTCGGGGCTACGGGGACGATTTGGGATTCAGTAAAACAACAACCTTTTTCGAAACCAGTAACCTAACCTAATACAGTCAAAGTTACTCGTAGTTGGTGCAACTCAGCCTTATAGTCAGCGAAGACATTTTAACCCAGTTTTCTTTTGAAAATTCCTCAATAAGTTAAATCTTAACAATAGACGGTCAAACAAATAACCGCCATGTTTTAGTAAACCAGATCTCCAGACGACAAAGTAAGTACACCAAGTTTCAGAACCAGCATAAAATTCTCGAATGTAAACAATTTTCACCATTTATTTTTATCATTAAATCGTAAAACGAGTTTGTTTTGTGTTACAGCAACAATTTTGGAGAAGTCATTAATTCTGGAATGGTCTGAGATAAACCCAGTTATAAAATTTTAACCGAGCTATTAGGAAGTATGAAGGGTATGGTGGGGCTTTCCAGGAGTTCATTCCATTTAACTGCAGATTGTGCGGTTAGAACACCTGAGCTAACTGAGGGGAACTAGGTACGGAGTTACGAACTGGGAACAATGGAGGCAGGGCCTGCCAGCGCCTGTCAGGGCTTCGATGTCCAGGGGTGCTATGATGGTTTACGTTTTGTTTCCGCCGCTACGCGACCATGGACCTTATTGCGCGGCTATACGACTCGTGGTCGGCTGCCTGAAACAAAACGCAACAATCATGGCAATAAAATGTCACGGTAGGCCCCCAGTAATGTACTGATCAGTGTAGGATGATAATGATGATGATGTCAAAGATATCAATTAGGAACACACCCTGTCTAAAATGGCACAGAACAATAATAGTACTAATAAACAGATATTACCCTTTCTTTAATACTGTGCGATGATAGCCTAGCCGAAGAAGGCCTGCCTCTCAGAGCCAGAGGGAGCGGGTTCGAACCCAGCCGAAGGCACGCACCAATTTGTTCATTGTGTGAACATATGTGCGTATTGTTTGTCATCTGCTACATGACTGGAGCCGAGTATAGCGACAGGCTCGCCCCATTCACATTAGGGACTGAATATCGTCCGGCGAAGTGTGGGTGTTGTACACCTCTGCCAGCCCTCTCGGGGGAAAGGCGTGACGATATGCTTTCTTTAATACTTAATCGTAAACTAGAAACCAGAAACGAAACTCAAATTCAAAGTAGTGTCATAAATCCTTTTTTTTATTTAGTCGTCAAGTTCATAAGTCAGGTAAACTTTCCTACTAATCAGTAGATGCCGTCAGATTTATAGACAAAAGCCTATTAATAACTAATTGCGATGTAAGAACTAATCACCATTTCTCGAATCTTCGTTTTAAACCGTAGTAAAAACAGCTAGAAAATGGACATAAAATGATAAAATACTAATATAATACCGCTAGCAAAATGCTTTAGCATTTACGACATCTAATGGTAATTGTCATAATCTTGATAGATGGCGACCCATCGAGCGAGTCTATCTAAACTCTCGTCAAGATGTAAAACCGGCATTAACTTAATTACTATGAATAAAAGTCGGTGGGACTTTGACCAAAGATGAATTAGAATAGAGTAGGTGGGCTGGGCGCATCCAGAACAAACCTATTTGGGCCTAAATTCTTTATTACTCGTACCTCTAGGGCCTAGAGGCTGTAAGAAATCTCAACCTATTGCCTAGAGTGCAATAGGTCGACATTTTCGCACACTTTTCGTCACCTATTAAAAAGTTAACGATGACAGCCTAGTTGGAAAAGGCCTGCCTCTCAAGCCAGAGGGAGCAGGTTCAAACCCAGCCGACGGCACGCACCAATTTGTTCAGTGTGTGAACATATGTGCGTACCTATTGTAAGTCATCTGTTACATGACTGGAGCCCGGTGTGTGGCGACAAGCTCTCCCCCTGTCACATTTAGGACTGAATATCGTCCGGCATGTTGCGGAAGATAGAAAACTTTGGCGGAAGATCGTAAGAGAGAAAGTAATTGGAGGTGGTGGTCACGACCCTCAGACATGAGGAATGCGACTTGAGGAGGAGGATCGTCCGGCGAAGTGTGGGTGTCGTATTACACCTCTGCCAGCCCCCTCGGGGGAAAGGCGTGACGATATGTATTAAAAAGTTTCAGCAATAATTGTGTTTACTTAAAGGTTCACTATTACTCGTAGTAGTAAGTACCTAACTACCTAATAAGTAATACGTAGTAGGAAAAATTCTTGCGATTTTTCAATTACGACAATCTACTTCTTTCCGCAAATATCTGCCAAAGTATTTGACAATACGAATTCTTTCCCTATTTGTGACTTGACCGATCACAGCCGTTTTCAAACCCTTGGTTTATTGTTTGCCGCTGACCCTCCAAAATCAATTCCTACTCCGTTCTTGAGTAGGTTTTATTCTCTGGTAAAGTAATTACATTTCTACAGGCTTTGAATTTTAATCGTTTGCGGGCATACCGAGCACGAACCGCACACACGCTCTTCGTTGCTCTAGATCGCAGCGCATTCAATTTATACGGAACCACTGACTATATTATTAAATTCATTAAATGGCTACCCGCAATTCTATTTCTTTATCATTATACTGTTTTAATGACGCCTTTGCTGTTTCTGTACTGCTATTTGATTACATATTTTGCAGAATTAGAAATATATCTAGACATGACACTGACACTGAAGTGATATTTTACAAAAATGTAGTTCGTTTTAGGGTTTTAAACATCTATAAAGTAATTAGCTCATTAGCTCCGAGTCATTAGCTCGGTCGAGTCGTGAGAAACCACAAAATTAAAAAAAAAAGTGTCAGTAAGTATTCATAGTACCGAAATTACTTACCTCTTGCTTGGGGAGGAATCATCACCTTTTTTAAAAGTGTGTGATATTATTATAACCAATTCAAAACAACTGGTATCATTAGAGCTTCCTCTCCCAGCAGGTGCATAACGCATCGTGTCGAGGCTTCCTATTGGACGACGGGATGCGCAGGCGCTGATTTACATTGGGATACGCAGCTGCTACAATACGACCAACTTATCTTGTACAGTTGAATGTGGAAGCACTATCCTATTTTCTAAACAAAACTAACAGTCATCTATAGAACATCTTAGTTCCATCATTTGACTAACTATACGAGTAAGTTGGTCGGTCCGTACATTTAAAGCACAGGTTCTAATGCTAGGAAGTCACTGTTTAGACAGACAGAGGGAAGTTGCGAAACGAGATCCCATTCAAGCAGGTGGTAAGAAACTTCGAGTCTAATTTCATCGAGCTATTTATGGTATAGCCTGGTGTCTCCAGAGCCAGTTCTAGAAACGTCATTTCGACATTTCTTATTAATATACGTTAGGATAACCATATCTTGCTAACTGGGCAGCTTAATTGTATCGTAAAGTAGACCTATAAGGTCTAGAGAACGCATCTATCAGTTTGCAATCTATGATACGTTCAAATCGCTAAACTAAATAGATAACCAAGTGCGTAGGTATGTTAAGTGCAGTTAAAGTCTAAACCATTGAAAAAGGAATGTCTTAACTAATAAATTACCTATTTAAGTTATTTAAATTCAATTTATTATTTGTATTTGTATTTTTTTTTTGTCTTAAGCCGTCTCCATTTATAATTATTGTGTCATTTAGTTTTTTTTTTTTTTTAATTAATGTTTTATTGATTTTAATGATGTTCTAGTGTGCACAATGTTAATGGACAAATAAATAAAGTTAAGCACCTAGTTCGTACCAGTGGTAGAAAAAGAGCTGCAAAAATAGCACAAAAACAAAAGAAATTTGCATACATTGAAAACCAATTTTTAGTCGAAAAAAAATTCAATGACTGTATTAATTGTGCTTGAGCCAACAACCTGAAAAAAATTCAATGGCTTAAGCGAGTAAAATATCTATGGATATTACCAACTTCTCGCAGGCAATATATTATGATAATGCATTTCTTATGTCCCTGGTGTGGTAGGTTGGTGTCGGGTGGCGTGGCGGCGGTGGCGTGACCAGATACATGACAGCGACGGCAGGCGGGACCAGGTACCACCGCCGTTCGCCTCACGCGATCGCCACACTAAATTGGAATGAGAAAAAATGTTATTATTATAAGAAAATTATGGCCAAAACTACGAGCTTCTGTAGCCGTAAATTTTGGCATTACAAAGAATTGAGTTCCGCAATGCTTTTTTTATTGAATTTTGATTTGAAGCTAGCTTTTAGGATACTTACGAACCCTAAACTAAAATTTGATCACACTAATATTATAAAGGCGAAAGTTTTTGAGTAAGTGTGTATGTTTGTTACTTCTTCACACTAAAACAGATGGATGGATTTTGATTATATTTGGTATGGAGACACCCTAGATTGGTTTATAGGTTACTTTTTAATGCGGATAAAAACGCAGGGCGCAGCTAGTTCACAATAAATGTATCGTGATCGCTCATATTTGTGTAAGCATTACAATATTTTTACTGCGACGCTGAAGTACGTAGAACATACGCATACGTGCATAGAAGTAAGCAATGAAACAGTGCGTAGGTACTAATCCTTTTGAAAAGCTCGAACGGATGTTACGTCATGCCAGACCTTAAAGCACATTGTCCAACCTTCATTTGTGACCTTTAATTAACCCACGAAGAAAAGGTTACCGTAGCAGCCTTTGCTAAGCGTCGCTGGGTTATTTGTCAGCGTCATCTACAGAACATTTCTTTTGTCGCAAGCTCATAACGTAATCCATAACGCGAGTCCCGTCGCCGTCGCACGCACGACCAGGGATTCTCGGGCGACAGCCATCATCTGTCCCCGTCACTCTCGGTTACATGGATGAACAAACGAAAGAGAACGTAGTAGAATTGGGAAAGGAAATTCTGGTCCCGGCGCACCGAGCCGTCACCGCGAGTGATGCGCGCGATTACTCCTCGGAGCCCACATCTCTATGATTAATGTTAATTACACCTCGATCTCGCGGTTACCGATTAAGACGGCCATTATGCTATCTCCCCGGGCGGCCATTACTCGTACTTTTCAAATATCTGAACATTTTCTCGGCAGTGGTGATAACGCTCGTGAAAGATTCGGCTTCATTATGGAGCAACTCTACTTTCTATACTGTGAGGTCTCGTGAGTCGAAAAGACAAGAAACAGAATAACACAGACAAGACAGAAGACAGAAGTAAACTTCTGTTTCTTCTAAAGACAGAAGAAACAGAAGTTTACTTCTGTTTCCAACCGAGCGAGCGTTAGCGAACGAAGCGTCTCTGCTTCAGATTCGACAAAAATGTTTTCGTTTGTCTGAATTCTGTCTGGATCTGTGTTCGGATCTTTGTCTTCCTCTACTACGAGTAGGTGAGGTACAGCTGCGAAGATAATGATTTAATTCCAAAAAAAAAAACATTTTGAAAAATTTCCCTGACTCGACAAAATAAGAATCTGTATAATTATTGAACCTGCTCACATTTCACGAGAATCGGTTGAGAATTGTGACCTGTAGAGGAGGAAAAACGTAAGCCGCGAGTTTACAACTCACAGATCCACTAGTTGTTTAGCAAGAAGTTAGTATGAAGCTAATGAGAGTATTACGAGCTTTCATTGACTGCCTCGGTGGCTTAGTTGGTAGTGAACCTGCCTTCTGAGCTTGGGGGCGTGGGTTCGATTCCCACCTAGGGCAAATATTTATGTGATGAACATTTGTGTTTGTTCTATGTCTGGGTGTTAATATGTATTTAAGTATCTATGTATTCTATGTATATATCTATATATATATATCTATGTATATATCAATCTCTGGCAGCCATAGTACAAGCTTGCTTAGTTTGGGGTCAGGCGACCGTGTGTGGAAGTGTCCCGAATTTATTTATATATTTGACGGCGCGAGATATCATTGGATAAAGAAAATCAGTTTGAGAGTTGTTAATCGATAGTTTTAATCTGTGGTTTATGACGATTAATCGATTTGTTTATGGTAATTTAGAGCGGTTAACACCGAATGGAGTTGCGTTTGGGATTTCGGGCGAACGTCATGTCTGTCAGTCAGTGTTTGACAGGACTGGGCTGAAAGCGGTCGCACGCGATGGTCATTCGTAAACCCATTACTCTAAATCGCCAATTATCTTTGTGATCATTCATTAACCAAGTAGTCTGAGTGACTGTATAATTAAAATAGTGAAAAGCCTACATTGCTGTCCCCTTATTTCAACGTTCCTGAAGTTTGACGCCGACCATAAATGATAGCGAGTTCACGGATGAGAAATCAGACACAACACCTCGGCCTACTAGATTTTCCCCGTCATCAAAAGTGGAAGGTCACAGCGCAGCGGCCTTTCCTATGTTTCTCCAACATCAGCGGGATCAGTTGTGAAGGCTCGGCTTCCTATTTCTCTATGTTTCCCCGACATCAGAATTGGGATATGAATAACGTCCACAGCAACAAGATATGGCTCCGTCTTTGGCTACAATTGTGCAATGATCTGGAAGCGAAGTGGCATAGCAACAGATGGCTGATAGGGTCGCCCCTACGTGTTATTATTGTGGAGTGTGCGGACTGTTTCTTCGTGGTGCATGAAGGGCAGCAGAGCGGCAATGAGAGAGTGAGCATCGAGTAGACGTCTGCATTATCTCGACGGCGTTTGATTACACCTAGTCTATGCTATGTGACGCAACTAACAAACAACGAGAGACGAAGGATAGCAGTGTACCGAACAAAACGTCGACGCCTACGTGTTACTACTGCAACGAGGTTACATCGCCACTCATTGATCGAAAAAGGGCACCAAGATTAGCAGCGGCAACGTGCAAGATCCGGTCAATGCCTGGAGGGCTATTCTTACAACTCAAGATACCATCTTATCTCAAAAAAAAAAACCTAAATTCGAGATGCCTTATTGTGAGAAACGTTCAACATAGACGTGATTTTCGTGCCTGCCGCTAGATGGCGTACAAACCGGAGGAATTTGAAAATGGCGCACTTCATTCTTAATTCAAACTTATTTAACCGGAAGGCGCTGCTTGTCTACAAAACCAACTTTAATTCACTTCCTTGAGTAATGGTCGCCAAATCTATTCGGACGAGGGAGGAAACATCCGTTTCGGTCAACCAATCGTGGCAAGGCACCGGGGTGTGCTTGGAAAAAACGTGGTCGCGCCATGGCGCGCCACTTTTTGGGCGCGCTCCTCACTTTGCTTCGTGACATCGCATCGGCAGCATTGGGATAAAAGTATAAAGTGGAATAATAAGCCAGATAGGCATAGAAGTTATAAAGTGAATCTATCTGAACTAGTGAATCTAAAAGCTAAGTAATAATATCTAATAAGTTAAGTAATTGAGCTTAAGTTTATAAACGTGAATTGCTACGATAGTGTTAACAGTTGATTCCTTGTGAGTTTACACGATTTTGGTTACAATATGTTTAAAGTTTTGCTAGTATAAAATGCGTTATTAAATTAGTGCCCGTTGGTGATAACTTTAAGTTTGTGATAGTAGATCCTTTGAGTTTTAGTAACAGCATTCTTATAATTTCTCATTTATACCTTTTGTGTTTTATAGCACATTATACCTGGGGCCTATTAATTATTACTACTATTGACTTAGTTCACATCTTACTATACTATGATTTATGGTTGTGATTACTAGTTTTATGATTATTAATGGCTTATGATTAGTAATTGCTGATAAATAATAAGTGTTATTATGTGGCAGGAATTAATATAAAAGTAAATGATGATCATTACTACTGGGTGATTTTATTTCTAGTCCTAATGTCTTAACAATTTTCAGAAGTGGGATCACTCTCGGTCACGCAGTTGTGTGGTGAGACTCGAAGAGAGAACGAGGCAGA
Organism: Peribatodes rhomboidaria; assembly: GCA_911728515.1. Classification (NCBI taxonomy): domain Eukaryota; kingdom Metazoa; phylum Arthropoda; class Insecta; order Lepidoptera; family Geometridae; genus Peribatodes; species Peribatodes rhomboidaria. The sequence continues at coordinate 8,505,515 of OU452168.1, forward strand.
GTTAGAGGAGCTTCATGCAGTCGATCTCCTAGCGACAGTGCATCACGCCGCGAGTCGAGCAGATGGCGGCCGCGACATCCAGAAGTTCCCGAGCCGCGGGCCTCCTCGACGCCTAACTTCAGGGATTATCCGGATCAATCTGGTAGGATCCATCCATATCTGTCTAATATAGTAGTGAAAGCTGACATAGTGCCAGAATTCGATCGTGGAAAAACACTACCCGCTTTATAATGGTTAAAAAAAAAATTAACAATGGTTAACAATGGAACGTAAAAAGCTATAATATGCAAGCTTGATTATCTGGACTGGCAAAATTGTGGCATAATGCGTTAAATTCTTACGAGTTTTCTTGGCATGAATGGAAAAAAAATTTTTTTTTGAAGCCTTTCCGCAGAATACAGACTTTGCAGCGTTCAGAAAAATGTTAGGACGAAGAAAATAGCCCAATGAGACTATGACTCATTAAGTCATTACGGTTTATTCGAAAACCAAATTTTGCTTTGCTTTTGCTTATCAAATGTGAGGTAGTAGGAGAGAAGCCGTGTCCTGCATCATCGAAGTGTTACCTTTTCACCTGAAAACTTTAGCTAGAGTAGGAAATCGTCGGACTCCAGGAGAGTTGTTCTTTCAGGATCTCGGCATGAATAATGACAAGCGGTGGTTGCCAGCTTATCCGCAAAATATTTTTCATTCCTGATTCAGCCAGATATAGCAGCAGCTGCACCGTTCAAGGACCCAACCGTGCCATACACTCGTTTGAGCTCAATTGTAAATTGTAATGCTGTAGATAATGATAGAAAACCTGTCCTGCTATCTTTGCAACGAATCTGGTCACATTGTTCGATTCTGTTCAAAAATCCTCTGCTAAGCCTGCAACTAGGTGTGGTAACTGCGGGAAAGGCAATCGCAAAACTGTTTCTTTAAGAAGGTGAACGTCGTCGAAATTTCGCGGGTAAAGGAGTGCTATTTTAAAGATGTAACTCTTAATGGTTCGAAGGTCACTACTTACTCGTATATGGACACTGGGCGCAGATATGAATGTGCTGTAAGATTAGGCGTACCATTGGCCACGTGAGATTTTTTTAGTAAGAGGTTTTAACGGTCTCCCTATAAAAGGTTCGTGGACAAGCGGCGGTCTCCGTTGTAATTGATCTAAAATTCGTTGCAGACGTTGTCGTTACTGATGCGCCTCTCAATTTTGCCGACGTTTCTATTAGTCAACCAATTTTTAATAATGAGCAAAACAGGTTCAGTGGTTGGAACGCGAGTTACACTTGAAAGCGTTAAAAGCATTGATTCCGAAATTAGCATGATTGGTACTTTCACAGAACTCGATCAAGTTTAGCTCTTTTCTTTCAGGGATAACGCTATTCTGCCAAAGTCTTTAATGTACGTGGAGGTTTACAGTGACACTCAACTCGAAAGTCCAGCGGTTATATTTGTCGATTCTCGATTATGTTCTTACAAAAATACTAGATATTCCTACGTCGGTATTTTGCTCTCCAGTTAAAACTGTGCCAATCACTAACTACTGTGATAGGCCCTTTGCCGATTAAAAAGGGTTCCTTGTTAGTATTTATTTCAGCTGAAGCTGATGACCGTGACATGACAGGGACTGAGGGACTGAGGAAAAAGACTCTTGATGAGATGCAATCTGTTATCGGCATTGATATCGATAAGGTTAACTGCGGCTCTACTGATTCTAAGGTCACACAAGAATTGACCAAATATTTTCAGGAACCTTCAGATTGGTTTTTCGGCAGATACGTTGGAGCTAAGTGCCACAAACAATCTTTAGAGCTCAATTCAGACAGACCTTTTTGTTGCAGACCTTAGCGATTGTCGTTGGCAGAAAAAGCGATTGTTAGGGAAAAGATTGACATGTTAATAAATGGCATAATTAGAGAATCATCATCAAATTATGCTAGTTCTATAGTTCTAGTTAAAAAGAAATAAATTTTACCGAATTCCAGTTGCTGAAGACTCTATGTATAAAAACTGGTCTTGTCACTCCAGAGGGCCATTTTGAGTTTCGGTGAATGCCTCTTGGTTTGACTTAACTCACCGGCAGGTTTTCAGCGACTCATTGACAAAATTTTCGCTTCCCGGCGCTCAATGCTTATGGCAAGGTACTTCTAAATATTCTCATATTGACGAAGTATTATTACCTACTAAGTATTACGGCCTGGATCTTTTAAGATTAACTTTAGAGATCATTAGAGACTTCAACTTGACTGACTTGACTTGATTGACTTTAAATTTAGAAGTGTTTCTTCCTGCAGGATAAAATCGACTATTTAGGTTACGAGATCAATGCAGACTGAATTAGACCTGGAAGCAAGAAGATTGAAGCTGTAGCAAATTACAAAGAGCCAGGTAATCAACATGAGTTGAGAATGTTTCTTGGTCTGACATGCTATTTCAGGAAATTCGTTCAGAACTACGCGAACATAAGTTTTGACTTGTACAAAATTACTGAAAAAATACGGTGTGGGGGTGGGGTCTGGAACAACAGGCAGCATTTGACAAGCTGAAGGAGGTACTAACATCAAGGCCAATACTGTCTCTTTCGTAGCGAAGGTGACATCGAAGTTCATACGGACGCTAGCAGTAAAGGCTTGGCCGGCATTCTTCTGCAAAAACAATATGGTCATTTTAAACCTATAGTTTATTTCAGTCGTAAAACTAGTAAAGAGGAAGCTATGTACCATTCATATCAACTTGAAGCAGTGGCGGTCGTTGAATCAATTAGGAGATTTAGAATATATTTGTTTGGTAAGAAATTTAAAGTCGTTACAGATTGTGCAGCTGTAAGATATACCTTCTTAAAAAAGGATCTAATGCCACGTATAGCGAGATGGTGGCTATCAGTTCAGGAGTTTGACATGGAAGTCGAACATAGACCTGGTAAGTCACATAGCCACGTAGACGCTCTTAGTCGGTTTCCAGTAGATGCAGCTCCAGTGGTTGACGTAAACGTTCTAGATATCTTTGATTGGATTGTATGCCTTCAAAATCAAGATGATAAAATTCGAATAATCAAAGCTAAGCTTGAGTCCGGTAGCGATGAAGTGTTGAGTAAAAATTACCTGATAAACGATGGCAGACTTTACAAAATTATAAAAGATGGCGTGGAGCGATTGGTAGTACCTAAATATGCAAGGTGGAATGTATTGAGAAAGTATCACGATTGTATAGGGCATCCAGGACTAAAACGCTGCGAGCAGATCATCAGGGAAACATTTTGGTTCGCGGGCATGACAAGGTTCATACGTAAGTAATACGTTAATGCATGTTTAGATTACCTTTACAAAAGGAGTCAGTACGGGCGCCCCGAAGGAGAACTTCACCCAATACAGAAAGTCCCAGAGCCAATGCACACTGTGCACGTGGACCATTTAGACCCATTCTGCAAGAGTCGAACAGGTAATAGCTATTTATTGATGATGGTTGATTCATTTACGAAATTTGTATGGTCTGTCCCAGTTAAATCCACAAAAAGTCTCGAAGTAACTACATCGTTGGAAAATGTATTTTGTTCATTTGGTTACCCAAAAAAGAATATTTCAGACAGCGGGTCTTGCTTCAAAAGTAATCGTTTCACGCAATTCTGCTTGGATAACCAAATCAAGCACATCCTCAATGAAGTGGCTTGTCCACGTGCTAATGGTCAGGTTGAAAGATATAATCGGACTTTACTTGATTCGTTAAATACAAGTGTAGAAAACGAAAGGAAATGGGATATTCGAATTCCAAACATCACTTGGGGGATGAATAACTTACAACACTCATCTACGGGGTTTTCACCCTACAGGTTAATGTTTAGCGCATCCCGGAGCAGATATCAAGGTATGGGTAGTAATTATTTTGATAGCGAGAGTTCGGCTGAAAAGGTGAAAGAGGCAGCTTCTGCAAATTTGAACAAAACTTCAGAAAACATACGTAAGTATTTCAACGATGAACGCAAGCCGCCAACCAAATACAAAGGATTTACTGTCTTAGTATCGTCTGACTCAATAAAGAGATTCGAAGGCATTCGTTCAGACTCTACCACAGGTGATAGTGAAGTAGACAGTACTGAAGAGTTAATATAATAGATTTATTAGAAAGCTAAACCTGATCATAAAGATGACTACGATGAAAATAAAACCAAAATAGTTGATTTATTGAAAGACTAGTTTTATAAGATTGGACTGTGAAGTTAACATGGTGAAGTTAACATGGTGAAGTTAACATGGTGAAGTTAACATGGTGAAGTTAACATGGTGAAGTTAACATGGTGAAGTTAACATGTTGAAGTTAACATGATGAAGTTAACATGGTGAAGTTAACATGGTGAAGTTAACATGGTGAAGTTAACATGGTGAAGTTAACATGGTGAAGTTAACATGGTGAAGTTAACATGGTGAAGTTAACATGGTGAAGTTAACATGGTGAAGTTAACATGGTGAAGTTAACATGGTGAAGTTAACATGGTGAAGTTAACATGGTGAAGTTAACATGGTGAAGTTAACATGGTGAAGTTAACATGGTGAAGTTAACATGGTGAAGTTAACATGGTGAAGTTAACATGGTGAAGTTAACATGGTGAAGTTAACGTGGTCAAATTCTAGAGCTCAAAATACTGTAGTTGTTGTTAAGTTAATGGCATAAAAAAAAATTATTTGTTGCAAGTTTGATTAACAATGAGACTACGTTAAAAAAAAAGATTACTGGTATACTTATATTACTACCTTTGCATATTTACCTAATTACAGCATTTCAGTGAGCTTATTAAAATGAATAGGGTGTAGATTTTTTTTTTGTATGATATATGTACCCCATGTTTCTTTCTTTGCAGAGACGCAAAGATGTCAGGATGGACGAGTGTGAGAAACGTTCAACATAGACGTGATTTTCGTGCCTGCCGCTAGATGGCGTACAAACCGGAGGAATTTGAAAATGGCGCACTTCATTCTTAATTCAAACTTATTTAACCGGAAGGCGCTGCTTGTCTACAAAACCAACTTTAATTCACTTCCTTGAGTAATGGTCGCCAAATCTATTCGGACGAGGGAGGAAACATCCGTTTCGGTCAACCAATCGTGGCAAGGCACCGGGGTGTGCTTGGAAAAAACGTGGTCGCGCCATGGCGCGCCACTTTTTGGGCGCGCTCCTCACTTTGCTTCGTGACATCGCATCGGCAGCATTGGGATAAAAGTATAAAGTGGAATAATAAGCCAGATAGGCATAGAAGTTATAAAGTGAATCTATCTGAACTAGTGAATCTAAAAGCTAAGTAATAATATCTAATAAGTTAAGTAATTGAGCTTAAGTTTATAAACGTGAATTGCTACGATAGTGTTAACAGTTGATTCCTTGTGAGTTTACACGATTTTGGTTACAATATGTTTAAAGTTTTGCTAGTATAAAATGCGTTATTAAATTAGTGCCCGTTGGTGATAACTTTAAGTTTGTGATAGTAGATCCTTTGAGTTTTAGTAACAGCATTCTTATAATTTCTCATTTATACCTTTTGTGTTTTATAGCACATTATACCTGGGGCCTATTAATTATTACTACTATTGACTTAGTTCACATCTTACTATACTATGATTTATGGTTGTGATTACTAGTTTTATGATTATTAATGGCTTATGATTAGTAATTGCTGATAAATAATAAGTGTTATTATGTGGCAGGAATTAATATAAAAGTAAATGATGATCATTACTACTGGGTGATTTTATTTCTAGTCCTAATGTCTTAACATTATTCAAGTTGCTCGAGATCGAGATAATCTCGATGGATGGGGCGCAAGATGTCTCGAGTAGTCGGAGGCAGTCGAGACTTCCAATGAGGCTATTCCTACGCGTGAGATGAGATGAGATTTTACCTGGGTCACTTTCACACCTATGACGTTTTAAACGAGGGCAATAAAGACGAAAAAAGCTGAGATGAAAATCTCAAATCTCCGAATAGGGCCAAAGGAATCGAGATCGAGATGAGATGAAAATCTCCTATCTGCGAATTGGGCCCCTGCACTATGAAGCAGCCATTGATCACCTACGAGTAGCAATTGAATCCGGTGAGAAGTTTTCATTTTGTTTGATATTCGTACACGGTGTATGTCAGAGTGCTATTTTCTATTGGAGTTGCTTTAGAGTTTGAAAATACCCACAAACAGTTTAGTCATACTGCCGCTTGCGGCACATGTGAGTCATGCAGTTAATAGATAACTTACTAAGTGTCAATGCTTTTGGTAAAACTAAGCCTGAAGGGCAGTAGCCGGTAGGACAGTAGCCTGTGTAGTAATAGCCTGTGTGGCAATAGCCTGTGTGGCACTAGCCTGTGTGGCACTAATCTGCAAGGTACTATCCTATGTGGCTCTAGCCTGTGTGGCAAGCCGGTGTAGCAAGCCTGTGTGGCAAGCCTGTGTGGCAAGCCTGTGTGACAAGCCTGTGTGGCAATCCTGTGTGGCAAGTCTTTGTTGCAACCCTACTTTTGTTGAATTATAGTCTGAGTGACGATACCTAGCCTGTGTGGTGAGCCTATGTAGTAAATTCCTCCCGGTGTAACATCATAGTACGAGTTACGACCTAGCCTGTGTGGCAAGTCTAAGTGACAACTTTAATGGCATGTTATTCGTTTGAAATTGGACACAGCCGTTTTCATAAGTCCAAACCGCGTATGTGTATCGCCATTGGATTTTCAATGTGGCTTGATTAAATTCTTGGAACATTGGATGTATGATTAATAAGTTCGTTTTAGCCTCGATTATTCGATTGGTCCCAATACAATTTATTTCACTAAAAGTCAAGTTGCTTATTTCAATTATCATGACAAATTCTGGGGATAGGTAACGAATATGAAGTTACTGTTGGAAGAGTCGATTATACTCTGGTACGATGTTTATGGTTGGTAGAATTGGGTTTAACTGTGTTTTGTGTTATCCCATAACTGTGTTCGCTTTCTGTGAAATTGTGGAGGTAGATTTGAGACGGTCAGAATGACCGAGCGTTAAGTGGTTACTTGAGCACTTTTATGATTGTCCACAGATGATGAGATGAACTATTCACCCGAGGACGTGTGAAAATGCAGGATGGCCGTGACGGCGCGAGATATCATTGGATAAAGAAAATCAGTTTGAGAGTTGTTAATCGATAGTTTTAATCTGTGGTTTATGACGATTAATCGATTTGTTTATGGTAATTTAGAGCGGTTAACACCGAATGGAGTTGCGTTTGGGATTTCGGGCGAACGTCATGTCTGTCAGTCAGTGTTTGACAGGACTGGGCTGAAAGCGGTCGCACGCGATGGTCATTCGTAAACCCATTACTCTAAATCGCCAATTATCTTTGTGATCATTCATTAACCAAGTAGTCTGAGTGACTGTATAATTAAAATAGTGAAAAGCCTACATTGCTGTCCCCTTATTTCAACGTTCCTGAAGTTTGACGCCGACCATAAATGATAGCGAGTTCACGGATGAGAAATCAGACACAACACCTCGGCCTACTAGATTTTCCCCGTCATCAAAAGTGGAAGGTCACAGCGCAGCGGCCTTTCCTATGTTTCTCCAACATCAGTGGGATCAGTTGTGAAGGCTCGGCTTCCTATTTCTCTATGTTTCCCCGACATATTTATTATTATTATATTTAAATTAATTATAATTTATATTTCACACTCACTAAAATGTATCATACCATACAGAAAAAGGTAACGATTTTATCAAGGAATTTTAAAGGAATCCTCATATTAATTAATATCACATGGTAGGTTAAACACAGCTAACATTTATTTTCACACTCATTCCTATTTTACAGACACTAGAATGTGTAAGGTATTCTTGAAACGTATGAACATAAACCCGAAGATATAAAACTTAATTCACAGTATCCTAGTCTCCATTTTGTGGAATAGAACTTCTATTTGCTCCGTAATTGAGATGTCAGCGAACAGACATCAAATAACGTTGATGAACGCTTTCGGAATTAGATTTTGTGTTCAGCGCTAGGCAGAACTTTTATTACAATCTGCTGAAATGGAAGTTTCCCTTTTCTACGGCGATATTTTGTGTCACATGGGAATTAAAAGGCAAGACTGTCTCGTAATGTTTTCATTAAAGTTTCATAACAGACAGTTTCGTAATAAAGGCAGGAGTTATGATTCATAACAGTGACCGACCCCGCTTCGGTTCAGCAGTCCGTCACGGCAGCGCCGCCCGTGCCGGAGTTGCAACGTTTCACAGAGCCAATAACCGTTAAATTCGATTACTACGTGTATTCAGATGAAAAAACACTTACCTAACATCTACTGCAATTATTTTTTTTCTGAACCTTACTAATAATTGATTGGGAAAGTTTTAGCGAGGAAGATGACTGGTGAGCGAGGAAAAATTAAATAGCATCACGTTATTTACAAGAATTGAATCTATTGGTGTTTTTTTTCTAACATACACCGCTCATTTTGTTCGCACTTCTCCGGTGAATATACCTATATGCTTTTGCAATTTGCATCAAATCATTTATTTATTTTGTTTATTACAATAGCGATGATAGCCTAGCCGGAGAATGCCCGCCTCTCAAGCCAGATAGAGCGGGTTCGGACCCAGCCGAAGGCACGCATCAATTTGTTCATTGTGGGAACAAATGTGCGTACTATATGTCATCTGCTACATGACTAGAGCCCGGTGTATGGCCCCCTGTCACATTTGGGACTGAATATCGTCCGGCGAAGTCTGGGTGTTGTACACCTCTGCCAGTCCCCTCGGGGGAAAGGCGTGACGATATGGTAACGTTTTCGAGTACAACTTTTGTCGCCATGTATGCATCAAGTAGTCAAGTCGTCCGTTGTGAATTAACTCCGCGTTACGAGCACTCGAACTCGACACCGATTCATTTTATTTTATAGTTCATTGTGACTGCAATTAACAAGGCACGATCACGATAGAAAAACACGATGATTAAAACATCTGTTAATTACTCTTTATAGAACTAAGTAATTGTTAAATAATAGCTTTTGCATTATTTATAAGCTGAGAACTGTTGTTTATAGAGTCGCCACAATTAACGGAGAAAACGGGATTTTCAAGTTATAAAATCGATTGAGTAGGTGTTTCGGTAAAATTATATTTGATTGCTACACGAATTGGCGGGCGCTGATTTATAAACTGTCTAATGATCATTATTTTCGGTGGAATCTTCACAAGATCGGGTGAGGCGTGATTGTAGCTTAACCCATAGAGAAATCTTATACCTATTACTCAGATCAACCTAGAGGAAAAGATGGAACACTGCGTTATATCTCGCTGAAGCCACTTCATTTTAAACGTGTGCGCGTGGTAATGTTGCCATGAAAAACATTTACAATTGCACGAAAACTAATATTAATTCCCAAACTCTACGTTAGCCATTTCGGTTCCAATATTACAACCTTAGTAGATTTAATATTTTAAAACTGCACATATGTGCAAGAGTTTAATGTTACGGCTTTTTCAAAATTGACTTGTAAAAAAACTGCACAGATTTTAAAAATAACCATAAAATGTAGTCCTGGCCACACTTTTATAATGCACTATGTATATTTATGTACACGAAATAATACCATAAACCAATGCACATAATGTTGAGGTAAGAATGACCAAGCGAGTAGCGTAGTTTTTTTGCGTCAATGTGTGCGTGTTGTGTACATATACGACAGTAGCGTAGTTTTTGGATTGTTTTTGGCTTCACCTAAATCATATGCCGTGCGCCATCTTACTCTCTAGGTTGATCTGAGATCTATTAGGAAATGTTTCACAACAGTGTTAGGTCACCGATGACCCTGCGATTGGCCCTATTAGCACCCACAGATGCGGCACTATGGAAAATAGAGTTAATTGAATTACAAAAATGTGCTAATGAGTAAATTAGGCAACTTAATCCCGTGATAGATGCTTTCCTGTTTGACGATTCTTGATGATTTATAGCATGTTGTATTTCTCAAATTCGTCGAATGTTGTGACATTTGGATTAGTTTCTCATCAAAATAACGAAGCTTGAGGAAAAGCTCAAGTCGTAAAAGTGGTTCCAGAACGATGTGTGCGAACGACAAAATGCTGGCATATAGGTACTTAAAACTTATCTAACTCTTAATAAATTTCTATAACTTTTCAAATTTCAAGGTGACAACTTAGAAAAAATTAATATAAACACCAAAATAATATTTATTTATTCACTGTTTAATTGTACTCTTACGAAACACGTGTTCTAAATATTAAAATATTAGAATATACAACTTGAACATAGTTATCAATTTTCATGCCACCTAGAACTAACTTCACGATGTAGAATTTAGATGTCGGTGTAAAAATTCACTTTCATAATTTTTCTCTATCGCGCCAAAAGAAGCTAACTTCACGATGTAGAATTTAGGTGCCGGTGTGCGCGCGCATCGTAAAAATTCACTCTCATCATTTTTCTCTATAACGCCAAGAAGTATAACTTCAAAAAAAGAAATGCAAAATTTGGCACAGTATTGCACAAGCAGGTCACAATAAGGTTGTATAACTTCAGAAATCGAATCCGTAATCCGTGATGGTGGATTCACCACGGGGATCAGCCGGCAAGTTTGTCGCATGAGTTAATCAAAGTCGGCGCAAGCGCTGGATTGGAATGGATTTACTTCGCCAAAATAATAGCTGCTGTCATTCTTTGACGTTTAAAATACTTTAGGTACCAAAGTTTGCAAAATTATACTTGTGGTGGTTATACATTGTTTGATTACCTAGTAAATAAAACGGTATTATATAAGAAGTCTAACATAAGTAGATTACGGCATGAAATTTGATGTCACAACATTTAGATTTTTTAAATCAGTTTTAGCAAAAACAAATGGCAGCCTGTAGGTACCAATGTTATATTAAATTATTAAATCCTTTATACAAATAGCACTAAGAGATATAGATATTACTGAATAAATATTTTTATACACACATACCGAAAGATGACTAAATTGTTTATTTTTTATTCCAGACAAGAAAAACTGAAAACTGTTGCTCTTTTCGCTGCCACGAAGTAATGGGTGAGTTTTGTACTAAGTACATTATTTTAATCTTTATATATAAAATTCAAAGTCCTGACTGACTGACTGACTGATATATCAACGCACAGCCTAAACCGCTGGTCCTAGAAACATGAAATTTGGAGGACATGTACTTTGTACAGTGTAGGCATCCACTAAGAAAGGGTTTTTCGAAATACTACCCCTAAGGGGTGGAAATGGGGGGTTCAAATTTCTATGAAACTTTTTTTTCTCTGGGTCGATTGACTCAAAAATTGGTACAAATACTCTTCAATTAAAATTATGAGACACGTGTATCACAGTTTTTACAAAATCATCATCATCATCCACCGACAGAGTTTAATAGGGCTTCTTTTTACTCCGAAAACTTTGTTGAGAAAGTTATTAACCGACTACAAACGACGCTGTTATCATTCTTAGGGTTCTGTATTAAAATGGTGAAAGGAATCTTATCATGAAACTCCGATGTTTGTCTGTCTGTATGTCTGTGAGCTGATTATTTTGGAAACTGTAATAGCCAGCAACTTGAATTTGGCACAGATCTAGATAACGGTAGTAGCTACGTTTAGTAGGTAAAACGTCACGCCTTTACCCTAAGAGGTGTATTACAACACCCTCACTTCGCCGGACGATATTCAGTCAAAAATGTAATAAGTAGCGAGCCTATCGCAATACACCGGGCTTCAGTCATGTAGCAGATGACATTAAAAACGAAACTATCATTGCTTTTTCCATATGAATCTCCGTGTAAAATGTGTGAACTATATTGCTCACATTCTATCAGATTTCAAACCTACTTAATCAGTAAGGGAAAAATACAATAATTAAGTCCAAGCCTGTCAGAATATTACAAACGGCAGGCGAAGAGATTTTCTGCCAATAAAGATCAGGAAGATGAGCTAGGAGATGTAATTTATGTCTGTCTGTCTGATCTTAGAAGCAGTATTTAGTAAAAATAGACGAAGTCAATAGAAGAAGCTGCTTTAGTATTAGGAAGACAAAACCTACTGCGGGTTGTCTTTGCTTCGAAGGTCTTAACTAAAGGTCTGCCAGCACACTGACTGGTGTAGTTTCCGAATGAGTCTGTGTTCATGCTGAGGATTCCTCTAATATCTCTAACACCACCGAACTACCCCTTCGAGTTTAAAAGAGTGCAGTTTCCCCTCAAAGTCTGCTTTGAATAATGCCATAAATAAATCTCAAGCCAAACTCATAATTGACTAAAATGCTTTTCACACGGTTAGTTATACCTACGTGGCCTGCTACAGAGTAAGCTCATGGAGCAGCCAAATGTTTCTAAAAAAGATAAAAATTATAATTAGGTTTTCGTTGTAAACCTTATTTATTGACAACTAGCGACCCGCCCCGGCTTCGCACGGGTGCAATGCTGATACTAAATACACTACAGAAAAACTGTTAACGTTGTTTATACAAACATAGCGGTCCGCTCTGGCTTCGCACGGGTATGAACAAAAAAATGGGATGTGGGATATCCATAAGAGATAGACTTATACCATTGCGGAGTTTTCTGTAGACCTTTTCAATATGTACAAATAATTAGTACACTATTTTGATAAATCTCGTAGAGTTCAGCCTGCGTTTGCAATGTAAGCGAAAAAAAATTGTAAATAAAGACATCACATTAGAAACCTCAAAAATAACAGTATTTCTCCACTATTTAATGGATGTTATTGTACATATAAACCTTCCTCTTGAATCACTCTATCTATTAAAAAACCACAATCAAAATTCGTTGCATAGTTTTAAAGATTTAAGCATACAAAGAGACATAGGGACAGAGAAAGCGACTTTGTTTTATACTATGTAGTGATTATCTACTTTCGGTTGTCTTCTATAATTTTATGTTTTCACACACGCTTTAAGTTCTGTTGATACCATAGGTACTACTACTACTACTACTTTTCTCATTCCAGAGATAGTTTAGTTAACTAAAGAACTTCGTCCATATTGCTCTGCTTGGGAAATTGTCAGTTTGTGTATTCAATTGAGAGCGAGTGTGACCGCTTATAATATTTATTGCTGAAGATAAAACGTCATACATTTTCTGTAAGCCACGCGGGCGAAGCCGCGGGCAGAAGCTAGTCTATATATATAAAATTCAAAGTCCTGACTGACTGACTGACTGACTGACTGACTGACTTATATATCAACGCACAGCCTAAACCGCTGGTCCTAGAAACATGAAATTTGGAGGATATGTTCTTTGTACAGTGTAGGCATCCACTAAGAAAGGGTTTTTCGAAATACTACCCCTAAGGGGGGGAAATGGGGGGTTCAAATTTCTATGAAACTTTTTATTCTCTGGGTCGATTTACTCAAAAATTGGTACAAATACTCTTCCATTAAAATTATGGGACACGTGTATCACAGTTTTTCCAAAATCATCATCATCATCATCCACAGACAGAGTCTAATAGGGCTTCTTTTTACTCTGAAAACTTTGTTGAGAAAGTTATTAACCCACTACAAACGACACTGTTATCATTCTTAGGGTTCCGTACTAAAATGGTGAAAGGAACCTTATCATGAAACTCCGACTGTCTGTCTGTCTGTATGTCTGTGAGCTGATTATCTTGGAAACTGTAATAGCCAGCAACTTGGAAATTGGTACAGATCTAGATAACGTTAGTAGCTACGTATAGTAGGTAAAACGTCACGCCATTACCCTAAGAGGTGTATTACAACACTCTCACTTCGCCGGACGATATTCAGTCCAAAATGTAATAAGTAGCAAGCCTATCGCCATACGTACACCGGGCTCCAGTCATGTAGCAGATGACATTAAATACGAAGCTATCATTGAATTTTCATATGAATCTCCGTGTGAAATATGTGAACTATATTGCTGACATTCTATCAAATTTGAAACCTACTTAATCAGTAAGGGAAAAATACAAGAATTAAGTCCAAGCCTGTCAGAAGATTACAAACGGCAAATGAAGAGATTTTCTGTCAATAAAGATCAGGTAGATGAGCTAGGAGATGAAATTTATAATTATGTCTGTCTGATCTTAGAAGCAGTATTTAGCAAAAATAGACGAAGTCAATAGAAGAAGCTGCTTTAGTATTACGAAGACAAAACCTACTACGGGTTGTCTTTGCTTCGAAGGTCTTAACTAAAGGTCTGCCAGCACACTGACTGGTGTAGTTTCCGAATGAGTCTGTGTTTATGCTGAGGATTCCTCTAATATCTCTAACACCACCGAACTACCCCTTCGAGTTAAAAAGAGTGCAGTTTCCCCTCAAAGTCTGCTTTGCCATGACCATAAATAAATCTCAAGCCAAACCCATAATTGACTAAATGCTTTTCACACGGTTAGTTATACGTGGCCTGCTACAGAGTAAGCTCATGGAGCAGCCAAGTGTTTCTAAAAAAGATAAAAATTATAATTAGGTTTTCGTTGGAAACATTATTAATTGTCAATTATCTACTTTCGGTTGTCTTCTAATTTTATCATTTTTTATCATTTCACACACGCTTTAAGTTCTGTTGATCTACTACTACTACTTTTCTCATTCCAGAGATAGTTTAGTTAACTAAAGAACTTCGTCAATATTGCTCTGCTTGGGATATTGTCAGTTTGTGTATTCAATTCAGAGCGAGTGTGACCGCTTATAATATTTATTTCTGAAGATAAAAACGTCATACATTTTCTGTAAGCCACGCGGGCGAAGCCGCGGGCAGAAGCTAGTATCAGATAAAGATAGCATGAACTTTACACTTTAATATTAAGTTTTTTTTTTTCAAAAATTATACAATATAAAACTCCAATTGACCAAGCGAGCGCGAACCTCGAGTGAAAACCTTTCCGTTTCAACGTTATATCTGAATGTTCTTCTCTCCAGGTCGCATATCTCAACCGATTCTCGTGAAATTTTGTGAGTAGGTTCGATAAATTAATACCTAATAAGTATTTAGATTCATCTTTCATTTTTTCAAAGTGGCGGATATATTACTTTTTACGTTTTCGCGAGGCCTTCAGCTCACAGAGCAAACTAGTCCCATAACAACATAAATCTATTTTATTTTTATTTTTTTGACTTCCGTGCAATAACAAATAGTAAGGTAATGCGAAATTCATCTACTGGGTATCTTACTGATTAACGCGATGCTTCTAAAGATTGCAAACACGGTGAGGTTATCAGTCAGGGTGTTTGTGACAGCGCTGACCTGGTCAATAAAGCGGTGGCGATAAGCATCTACGATAAATGATAGTGTGGGTGAAAAGCACCTGTTCATTCATAAGACAACGGGAGGTAATCCCGGATATAGGGGGAGTGTCGCCCACTCGGAGCAATCTCCGCACTTTTGCTTTAAAATCGACACCAACGGGTAGGGAACCATACTTTTGTTGCGTCGCGTCGGTGACATAGATAGGTACTGAGAATAGTGATCTGAAACTTTGCTATTGTAACTTTGAGAATATTACATTGGGATACAACACAGATGGCGACTAATTATCATTTAAATAGGGGTTGCTATTTATTTTGTTCTTCAAAAAAACTATGTCAATCCTCGAAATGTTTTTAGGACTACAGATGAGTTGGTTTCATTTTAGTTGCAGCAAATTTAATGTTTCTCAATTGACAATATACCTAAACAAACTAAATTAGACTATACATATCGGTAAGTACCTAAGTCAGTTGTTTGTCACATTACTAAAAGATACCTAACTAATTTTAGAGTTCACATTTGGAAACCCCAGAATCGATCCTGATAATGATTCGGAAAACACGCTTTAGTTCCCGTCGGTCATGTTATGCTTGCTTAGGTACCTACTAGGAATTATCAGCTAGATAAGTTGGATTTTACCACAAATGAAAGTACCCATAAGTACCTACCTATAAGCTAAACGCTGCGCTATACGGTCAAATTAAAAATACAGTTATATAGTTATCTAAAAGAAGTTAGTTATGTTGAAGGGCAATAGACAGCGCAGATGTCATAAGGTCGTAAAAACAAATCCAAAAATAAGTATCGTAAATCATAACTTAAAAAACTTTAGATACATTTGACAATAGCCTGCAGCAGTGGCAATTTATTGAGAAAATAAATGTTTGTCCCAAAGACCTAAGTTTAACGATGAAAATTAAATTACGTTGTTCTAACAGAATTTTGATAACAACTTCAATAGCACGAGTCGAAACTTTTGAAACATTTTACATTGTTTGATTTAGATTTAGGTATAGTAGATTTGAGCAACTAAACTGAAATAATATACCAATTAATTTTAGATGAAAGAGCATTCATCATTTCAAGTAAGGTTCTATTGTGAATATTTACAATGATCGCCTACTGTATTCGATATACAAATTAAAAACAAGCCCTTCAATTCTAGGCGCATCTAGTTATTGTGGTGTATCTCAGTAAGTTTAACCCAGGCATTGTTTTAAGTCTTTTTTAAATTTAGTTTTAAGTCTTTAGACTTTACATATTTGTAGACAAACTTCTACGTGCTTACTTACAAAGAACCTGTAGTACCAACTTATGAAAAACTATTTAAAACCAATGTAAAGTTTAATGCATACTCGTACCTACTTACTAATTGTCTTCTTTTCTAAAAGAATTTATGTTGATTTAGCTTTAAAAATGCTAATAGTAACTAACGATAATTCATAGTACTGAAACGACTTGAAAACAGATAAATTGCATGATTTATTAATTTTTACTCCAGTCTTCAAAGATCTGTCTGCAGAGATCAACATTTTCTGGTGTACACAATTTATATATTCTTGAAAGCATGTGAAGAGAGGAGTTCTGCGAAGCGATCGTATATCATATCATGTCACTCAGTAGATATTGTTTGAGATTAAAGGCTATAGAAGACGCTCCCCTCAGGAGCCGTCGGATTAGGGAGTTCAGTGCCAAGAAACAACACGCGAGACGTAAACAATTGGTTCTAGGAACATAAGTCAATTCGAACGAGATTGCTTCACCGAAACAGTATAAATGAAAAACAGAAAATAGAATTTTTGAGGTCTTCGCGTTCATATCATGAATAGAAACCTTAAAATTCCTTCTGGCAATTCTTAATTTCATTGATTCGAGATTTTTTCTGGTTGAAAATGTCAAGAATCAAATTAAACTCTTATTTAATTCTTGGTTAGTGCACATATAAGTTGAAATTAAACAGAATCACATTAATTTCTGATAAAGTACCGGCTTTTGAAATAGCCATACAATGTGGATAGCTGCGCTTGTCATTTAGGTTACCTATTAGAACCACGAAATGAATGAAGCAATCACCGTATTGGCGGAGCAACTATTGAATTCTATTGACGTAACGTTCAATTGCAGTTAATGTACTCGAACCATAGAATTAGTTTGCGAGGCTGCTTCCACGTGCAGCGAATAAGGCGGAATGTAGACTTCTCAAGGCAAGCTGCTGACATCACCGCTTCGGAAAACTACATAATTCAACCAAAGGAAAACTTGAAAGACATACCTACAGCTCGCAGACTAGTAGACTAGGGAGGGACTCAACTCATAAATCTATTACACGGTCCATTTAGTTAAATGCCTATCCATATTTTAAGATCAAAATTATCATAAGACTCAAAACAAAGTTTATGAAATCGGTACAGTATTCAAATCTAATTCGATAATTGCAAAATCGTGTCGTGCTAGTGAAACTTTGGATCGGAGGACTAGCGAACGAGAAATGAGAAGTGGAGGTCGACCCGAAATGTCGGAATTAGCATTCGTATTGTTGCGTGCTCTTAAACCGTAGCAATGGCCTTCTTTCACTCATGGCTCAAGGGACTGTCAATGAATAAATCCAAGTGATCTAGTTTATTAACCTTTGAATAATCCATTACGGAATCCTTGAACTCTGCCACTTGTTTCCAATGACAATATCAGTCAAAATTATAGTGGAGCAGCCGAATTCAGTTTCGAAGATATGGCTTAATTTGGATAGGCTGTCAGCTGAGCTAAAATTAACTGTATAAGACACTAACCCTACACCGAATGTCAGAATAGGTTGTAATAAGCCCCGTGTAGATTTAACACCCCAATTACGGAAGAAATACCAAACGTAGCTAATCACTAAGTCAGTAACGAAAATGAATTTAGGTTCTAGCAAACTGGTAACAAGCTGCAAAGAGGTAGGTATATATTTCCTAGGAATGCGGCCGCCAGCCAATCCACGTGGTATTCAACTATAGAAAAGCACCGTTTACGGCTACTTCCACAGAAGGTTAATCGAAACTACACACGCTGACATTTATCACCCTCTAATTTAATGGAATTTATGATCATAGGTTTCCGATTCCCCGCAGTGTCTCACCGGACACCTCCAGATTATTGCTTGTATTGTTTAACGACATAAAGTATAGATTAACAATATTGACGGTCCATAAATCTGAGATCACGTAAAAGCTCCGAATTGTGTTTTCTTCGTCCGTTTCCGTGTTATTGGGAAATGCGAGGAGCGTGTGAATCGGCCTGGGAGCCGATATATGGATTTAGATGATTGATGGCCTTAGGACTCGAAGTTCTGAGTACTGTCACTACTCCCGCGTCATACACTACGAACTAATCTTAAATTGAATATGATATATTTGGCACTCAATAAATGTAGCTTAGTCGGGTACGTATGCGTACTGCGTATACGTACGTAAGTACGTAAGCATTTATACGTATACGTACGTAAGTAAGTACGTACGTACTGTAGTTGATCCTTAAATTCATTTTAAAAAGTTAGCACTTTTTCTTTTACAGCGTCTAGCGTCAAGTATCTCAAAGCAGACAATTATACTCTGCCATGCAACAAGCATGGACAATCCTTAGCTACCTATCACACAAACTTTTCATCATACCATCAGCACCTCCTTAAATTCTTGTAGATGTTACCAAATAGGAAAACTTAATAAACAAATAAATGTTTAACGAAATAACGTGTCAATTTTGGTTGTTCCTTACTCACATTCCGTTAAAACTAAGTCTTAAAAAAAAAAACACCTTGATTCTGTATTCTTAACTCATCCTACTGAATAATTTTAATTTATTTTCTTAACTCATTCCAAATGTGTTCGTTCAATAATTTTGATGGCGAAACCCTCACTCAACTTAAACGCATAAATTGATTGACGCACTCGTGTATAAAGCTTATCAAAAAAACATTTTTATCTTGTTACGGTTCACCGTTAGATCATAAATATTTCGACGTCCTATTATTATTTACCCTCATTTTCTAATTACTTTGTACTTCATCGTAATTATTCGTAATCGGCGCGTGCTAACAGCAGCTGCCAATGCACCTGCCTTGTTATATCTGGGACCGCTGAACTCTCCCGACCTTTGCACACCTACTCTACCCGTCATATCGCTACATTTACTCTACAATATACAGGGTGTCCAAATCGAGAACGGTTCGAGCAGAGATACACGTTAGAAAGGAAAAAGGTCCAAATATGTATTGGCAGGCACACCGCATATCCATCCAACTTTTTATTTATGAAAAATATTATAAAGCCTATTTTAATTATACGTAGTTTAAAAAAAAACAGCAAAAACCACTGTACCTTATTTGGATCACGCACAGAAGCCAATAGCCATAGCCATAGCATGCATGTCATTTTGAACATATTATCATCATTATCAGCCCGTAATCTCTGCTTATTATAAGCTTCTTTTATACGCCGCCGCTATTACCAACAGGTACTTTAGACACCCTGTATAGTAACTGTAGCCAGTTTTAATATTGGCGTTATAGTTACACTGTGCCACCTAATACTCTATGGCAATGAATGGCAGATGTATTGCCTATTCACACATGTCCTTCAAATGGTACGAATGGCCAGACAACCTTCTCTATTGGGTAACAAGAATTTAATATATTTAAGTTCGTTTTAATCTTTTTTAATCTGTATTTTTAGACAAGAATTTCCAGCATATAGTTACTGATCATTTTATGATTAAGGCTTATTTAGACTATTATTAGGAGGTCAATGCGGCTTTATTCTTGTTAATGAAAAAGGTCCTGTGACCTACAAGCCCTAGGGACCATTAAAATAATTCTATACCACATCAAGAGCAAACCTGGCGTTCATTTGTAACTGTCTGCTTATTAACCACCAACCAGCTTTACAAAAAGCAGGCTCGTTTCTACGCACTTAGCTCCGCTACTCCGGCTGGCACCATTACGGAGGCTCTCGGCATTTGCTGTCATTTGTCCTTTTCCGGGACCGTTCCGATGGATGGGTGCGTTTAACATAACTCTGGAGCTCATATAGAACGTTAATGCAACTAGTTACTGCCAACTGCCAAGTCGCCGTTACAGGCCTGAGTAATGGCTCAGAGATGGTGCTGGCAGGAAATGTTCATGGGAAGAACATTATCTTTTATTTTTATCTTTTGGGAGTCGGTTAAGCGATGACGTGCTGACTGTCACAATTTTATGTGCTATGCTGGAACCCGCTAGGGACAGATGTACTCATCGTGAAAATACGCGAGTACTACTTCTATTGTTAGCCCAGTTCAATGGTCTTTTTAACATCTAGCTAAAAGATTTTTTACCAGGTAGGCATGGTTTTGTTTAAAAAAAACACGTAGGTAGTAGGTACATAGATAAACATTTTACAGAGTACGGTCCGTTTTTCTGTCATACTATTATATTGACATAGATGTAGACGTATCTAATATTTATTTCATACTAAGTATTATATTTTATTCTCAATGCATATTGAGCTAACATGATTGCATCGCAGTGATTAGACTTATTAGTTTGAGCTACATTTTCCTTAGTAAACTCAATGTCTTCTTCATTGATGTTAAATACAAAGTATAAAGTACATTCTGCACGTAGCCAAACTTCGTATTGTTAAGTTTTTCAAGCTCATCGTGCTTCACAATTCTACGTGAGTAAGATGTTATTGACAAGTATCACGCGTTCACTGAAGGTCTCAGTTACCATTCAGTACAACCTTGGTGTTGTAAGTACGAACAACTACCTCTTTACATATATAGTTTTAGTTTTCATCTGCAATCATTATCATTACCGGTTTTTTTTACCCTTGAAGTTTTGAAATCAAATCTATTAGCTAAAACAAACGCTTTATTTTGTATCGCTACCTACCTATCAAACATGAATTACTTTGGATATTTTATTTTTGAATGTTTTTAAGAACTTAGTCCTATAGTATTATAGGATTTGATAAAACGATGCTATTTACGATATAGGTATACTAGGGAAATACGATTTGTTCGTGTAATTTTCAATCATGCATGTTTGTTTAGAAGAAATCAATTGAAGCCATAAAGCCGCCAATTCATTTACCTACCCTAATTATAAGTTAGGTTTCATGGCTCCAATAAGTATTTTTCACTGGTAGTAAATGAGCAAAAACAGAGACCAAAACGTTTAAGGGCAAAGCAGCTAAGCGTACGTCCGGTAGGGTGGAAAAGTGACCGTTACCAACGACGTAGGTAGCAACTTCTATTTAATCTGTGCCTCCCATTATTGGCCGGGTAGTTAGTGTGACGCAACCACACATTGTATAAAACGACCTGTGGTTATTTACACGACTCGTAAATTATTATAGTTGTTGAAATTTGTGGAAAATCTTTGTAATTTATGTAAGCTACGTCTAAAAAATAATTACTCAATAATTTCAAGTATTGTCCCGTCCCTAAGAAGAAATATACCTACATAACATAACATATCGTCACGCCTCATCATGTAGCAGATGACATACACTACGCACTTATGTTCACACAATGAACAAATTGGTGCGTGCCGTCGGCTGGATTCGAACCCGCTCCCTCTGGCTTGAGAGGCAGGCCTTCTCCAACTAGGCTATCATCGCTTAAACAAGTAATAATATATACCTATAAATCCTATAATAGATCTTTGCTTTGGTCGACTCGTATTCCTATAGATATTCTATTTAGGGATTTCAGACGTCTTCGCATGTGTTAGCGGGCTGAAATTTCAGACTTAGCGGTTATTAGCTTTCAAGGTCATAGAAAATGCGTTGTTTCCGTCACTGACGTGACTGCCACAGTCAATAAACAGAAGGGACACTGGCTACTGTGAAAAATGAGACGAACTTTTAATAAGTATTATAACTCTATAAAAGTAGCTACTGTAAGTGCACACGTAGGCACAGAGGACGGGAAAAAAAGACGAAAAAAAAAACTGTCAATTTCCGATTAGTCTACCTACTTGTTAAAAAAAGTGAGTTTATCTTTGTCAAGACGTAAAATTTAATAATTGATAATCAAGTGCTTACGTATAAAAATAACTACTGTGTTTTTTGTAAATAACTACTATTTTATATTAAAATTAAGAGATCTGCAGGCTTATTATGTAGTGAAAGCGATGAAGCGGATTGTGATGATAGCGAAGGCAAGACCTCCGTAATCACGATCGGCAATTCGGTATTAGGCAACTTTTTCTATCGCGATCGCTAACGAATGAATGACAAAAGATGAAGCAAATGGAACGGTTTCATACGTTTCGTTGTTTGAAAAGGGGGGTCGTACAATTTATTTCCTGCGCTTGCTTTTAAGCTTGCCCACAATTGAATAAATGGAACAAAATTATGCCTCTTTACAAATATAAACGTTTTGCTTCTGATATCTCTATGTATGTCGAATATTTATTAACTTATAGACGCTAATAATAAAAAAATTAAATAGTTCCAAAAAGCATTGCCAAAGGATTACCAAAACGCAAACATTTAGAAAAAAATGTAAACTTCAAAGCGTTGACAACTGACATTTGGACATCATTTCGATTTTAGCGCGTTTTCTGAACTCGAAAATTTGTAAACAAAATAATATCAGTGATCAACAATTAAAACTAATTATACAAGATAATTAGTTTAAAAACCGTACAAGTTCTCTGCGTTTGATGGCCTATTCTACGGCTACGTGACATTGGCGGAGTTAAGAAGACAGTGTCTTCATAAGAGCCCTAGACCAACAGTTGAAGTTGAAGAAAACATCAAAGTGTAATGTGTCTTGAAACCAAGATTTTGATATGATTATCACCAGCACCAACGCAGGTAGTGGACAGCCAGTGGGACTTTCAGAGGTTACAGAGGTTTTCCTTGATTACCTCGAGGAGTACAGACGGAGATTCAGAGCGACTGCCCAGCTGTGTAACAATGGCCCGTTGGCGAAATTACAGGCCCACCAGCTTTGGGATGAACTGACTTACCGCCTAAATGCGTAAAGTGCGGGTGTAGCGAAGACTCGTGGAGACGCATTAAATGGAGAGATGTAAGTTTTTTAAAAAGCATCAATAACTATAATTGTATGTAATTTCTTGGCACCAATTCTGCTTTCTTTATGAAACTACAGCTAAATATTACATGACTACCAAATTAAAAAGGCGAATATTTGTGTTTGTTTGTTACTTCTTCACACTCAAACAGGTGGATTTAAGAAATTTGAAAAGAGGTTCCTTCATGTTTTGTAATTAATTTTGATGTCTGTCCACAGCCGGTGGGCCGTAATGGGCTATGGATATTGAGAAGAGGCAACTAGTTGCATAGGAGCACAGCGGCACTAGCAGCTACCCTGCAGGCCAGAGCAGTAATGCAGATGGTGCGACTGGAAGAATTAACCCAAAGCTAGCATGCATAGTCACAATTACATTCTATTGTGAGTCTTAACCAACACT
Source organism: Peribatodes rhomboidaria (assembly GCA_911728515.1). Lineage (NCBI taxonomy): Eukaryota > Metazoa > Arthropoda > Insecta > Lepidoptera > Geometridae > Peribatodes > Peribatodes rhomboidaria. Next base: position 8,529,211 of record OU452168.1, read on the forward strand.
AATGCGAGAAACCTTCACTATCAAATCAGTTTGAGAATAAACTGCTGTTCTATTATGCTACTATTATACATAGTTGAATGTATAGAATTGTATTACTTTATTTCAAATATTATGAATGTTTTGTGTGAGTACATACAAATAAATAAGTACTTATCTTTGTTGATTTTATTATACTCTATATAGTCATTGTTTTTCTGCCCTATACCCATAATAATATAAGGAGTTTGTTGAAATACAAACAAGAATTTATGTGAATGCAATATTTTATTCTGCTGATTTAATCATTGTGACAGAGAAGAACTGGCCACAAACTCAATGGAGTCTTTATTTCTTGATTAATCCAAGCTTAAAATACAACAGTAGGTAAATAGTAATAATTAACAAATTCCTATTTGATTTTTATACCAAACTGCCTGGTAAAAATTACATTAATTCAATTTTAGGAAATAGTTTTCTTACAATTGAAATCTTTTATACAAAGTTGTAAAATGATATCTACTGATAGCTATCAAGAACAATAATACAACTAAAGATTATGAACAACAATTTACACAATACAGTACAATTTATAAAGATATCTTAACCCCTATACTAAGTAATATTATGAACTACCTGTTACTCTCGACTATGTACAGGTGGATAAAAAACACTGTCACATTTACACTGTCTTGTTAAAACATCACTTGTGGACGGGTCTATGGCAAGGGTAGTGGGTACACCGTCAGCCTCTATACACAAACTCAGCCTCCACCAGTGACTACTCCAGAAGGTGTCAGCGCGATGATCCAGGCGGCGTTTTAGTAGCCTCCAAGCTCCAAGGACTTGACTCAGCTCTGTACTGCCTACTTGCCAGACTCGCCAGAAGTCCAGGTGGTGAAGCATTACATGCCGCCAAAACCCTGATTCTGTAATAAAAATAATTTTCAGTTAAGTAAATAATTTAAGCATGATGATTCATCAATAACTGCCTTTTGGATATTAAGCCTTCATTTCAGCTCAGTCCCACACTGGGAAGTGGGTCTTTAGCTTGCAAGATTTAGTTATTGATGTGAAACTAAGAGGTGAAACTAAATAACATAACATCATCACACTGGCCGTGAAAGAGTTTTCAGATGTATTACCACAATTCGCTTGACAATATTTAGAACCAAATGTTACAGGAAGAAGCCTGTCGCCATACACAAGACTCCAGTTATGTAGCAAATGACATTAAATAATGCACAAAAGTATTAAAAGTGAAGTAAGTAAAAGCTTGTAATAATTATGTTTTGTAAACTAGGTAAGTAATATTTACCATTCAAAGATCCTTTCTACAGAATGAGTTGTGCTTCTTCTTAGCCTGTTTTGGAATGAAGATGCAGTAGTGGCAGCCATCACACACATTCAACCACTCGGGGGGACCTCACGTGAATTGTAGAAGCTAAAATATTAATATTTATATTATTAAATATTAAGTATCAGTTAATATGTAGATTACAGTTTCTTCATTAATCAAGCATAAAATTGTTCTCTGGTTTAGAAATTATATAAGGAAGAAGCAGTATGACTCTAATTTCTAGTACACAGCACATAGCATAGCACAAGCAAACAGACTAGACAACAATAATTATCACTGTTGCGTTTGTGACTGGTGAATTGTATGCGTGCACGTAATTTATGCGGTCCTTAACAAAGTTTTCGTAGGGTTTAGCATAGTATTAAACTTTCTTTAATTTAGACATGTTGCCTGCTGTAGCTTCTTTGGAGAAGGAGAACCAATAGAACATCACCTAACCCCCATAATTGCGTAGAATAGCAATCCATACAGTACTTAACACTGCCAAAGAAATAAATGATGTCCACCAACTTATTAAATTTAGGGTTAGGTTTCTGCGAAAATATTTAGAACAAAATCTCGCTGTAATTACCTTGGACGTCTAATACTCTCCTTCCGTTCTGCAGCTCGGCGGGAAAGACACAGAATACTCCTATTACATAGGCGAAAGCTTACTCTTCCAATCTCCACAAGTTTACTTAAACAGGAACACAAGCAATACCTATTTAAGTACAGTGTTGTCTTTTTTTTTCAAATTTTTAACTACTTAATCGAAAAAGACAAAAGACTGCAGCTATTCCGAGGCTATGCAACATTCATAGTTAGGGATTAGAATCTACAGCGTTTTAGACTCCAAATTCTCCGTTAGTACGACTCTTGGTTTGATAACGGAGGCGGATTAGCTTCCGTCTTCATTTGACATTTCCTAATTTGCTTGGAGCTGTCAACGGAGTTACGTAATACCAATTTTAAGTCAAAGTATGGGGATTTGTTCATTCAATTTGTTTCACAGCGCTCGCGATCGCGATCCTCCATGATGGCCGCTACGGAATACGAAACGCTCTCGCGATCCGCTTCAACCGTCAAAAATAAGCAATCTTGGTTTCATTGGTTTCATCGCTAACTTAGATAATAAGCCTGCTGGTTGTATTGGTGGAAGGCCTATGCTCTGCACCTAAGTTTTGGTAAAATAAGTTGATAAAAAAATTGTAGGTAGGTACTTACGAGTATACTTAACAAATGAGTTGAGAATAGAAATGGGTTGAGTTAAGATTTTTTTAGAGAGGTTGAGTTTACGAGGGATGTGTAAGGAACAACCCATATTTCTGTATCTACTACCTGACCTTAGATACCTAATGTACCAGTTTATTAGTAGTAGTATGTTTCCAGTCAATCAAGGACAAGGAAGATTACTATCTTCCTTTTAGTTTATGTTAATCGTTCGAACTGTATGTACTGGTTTATTCCGCTGTGTTCCCGCCGCCCTCCCACGCCCAATCTTCTATTTAGCAACGGTTAAATAAACACGCGCTATTTTCTCCATCACCATTCATCATCACGCCTATTTTGATGCCGTCAAGTATTCCCATTGCTCTTTGACATCTAATATCTTAACAGCTGAAATAACCTAGGACCGAGTTTTGCCATCAAAACGTTTTAAAATTGAAATACGACTTGTCTTTCTCCACTTAAGTACCTACGTTTTCTGTGAAAGTTAGTTAAAGTGCTCTGTAAGTGTCTCCATAAAAATTCGTGGCACGTGTATCTCTTCGTACCTACGTAATTTATAAGATCACAACACTCAAAAACTTTTTAAAGAAATACGTTTCAAACTTTGAAGAAATACGTTGTTTTAAAATAAGTGTTTATTATTATGAACCTATTTTGTTTATATATTGTTTATTATTATATCTATTGACTTGCCCCTGACATGATCCAATGAAGCAAGGACTCGCATTCCGGAGAGACACATGCTTACATCACGTTCCTCAATTTTGTTGCTTATCGTCATCTTTGTCGAACGTCTTTGAATTACGTATTCCGCTCTTGCTTGCACGTTGTGACGTAGGCTCGTGTCATCCACAATACAATTACACTTTATTGACACCACAACCACGGGACTATCGAATATCAGAATGCCGTACTATGTATTATTGTACCATGGCCGTAAGATGTGACTTTTTATGTTAGTAGCCAGAGTAAATATCCATTAGGGTAGGCGAGTAATGGCCGCTGCTACATTAGGGCTCGGGTCGTCTTACTTTATTAAAGTAACACTTTTTCTCGACGATAACAAAACGACAAAGTATAACACACGCTTTTAACTTTATGTATGTACTTGATGCTCCCCGCGGTTTTCCCCGCGTGGAAGACCCGCGGGAACTAGATTTTTTGGGGATACAACGTACCTACCCATGTCACTCTCAGGCCTTCTAAGTATAGCTACATTCTAACATACATGACATTTCATCACGCTTTTCCCCCGAGGGGGCTGGCAGAGGTGTAATACAACACCCACACTTCGTCGCACGATATTTAGTCCCAAATGTGACAGGGGGCGAGCCTGTCGCCATACACCGGGCTCCAGTCATGTAGCAGATGACATACAATACGCACATATGTTCACACAACGAACAAATTGGTGCGTACCGTCGGCTGGGTTTGAACCCGCCGTCTCTGGCTTGAGAGGCGGGCCTTTTCCAACTAGGCTATCATCGCTAGCTACATTATACGTGCAAAAAAGGTGATCCTGTTCTTCTGTTGCTAGCAGAAATACTTAGAAGCAAACCAACTAAGAAACTCTTTTGCATAAAGGACCTAATAATATTAGTAGAGAATAGAATGACCGTCATAGTAAATTATTTCACAACAAAGATGATTTCCATCTGTATAGAGACTAGACTACACGTTCTTAAGTCACTGCTTTGAAACAAAACTGCTCATGAAATTTCAATTAGACACAAAGTACGTAGGAACAATAAATGCGGGTAGAAGAAAAGAATAAATTGTTTCAAGAGTTCAGTTCTAGTCGTAGCGCTAGGTATACATTGTTAGCAAGGGTTTGTTCACACGAGCCAAGTGGTAGAATGTAAATGGAGCATCGGCATCGTCAGCGCCGCGAGCGTTTCGCGCGATAAATTATTGTCTTGCGACAGCTCCGTCTTGGAGCTCTCTTTATAAAGCTATATTTAGACAGCACGATTAATTTTTAGGTTTACTGACTCGTTGCATGTACTTTTACATGATAGCGTAACATAAATCAGTTAAAATTAGTGTTAAACACATCGAAATACTTAGCGTCACTGGGAACTGCTTAGCGTTCGCCAAACATTTGTAGACCAATTTAGCAATTAGAAAATGTAGTAATCATTAGTTCACTTTACAAATGTCTTTCAGTAGCAATAAAACAAAAACAAAAATTAAAAAAAAAAATTTTTTATTAATTGCATCAGATTTGAGTAACTTATAAAATTAATAAGTAATAGACTATCAGAGACTGTTCAGTAACTTAATTAACTTCTTGTTAACTTTGCTACGTACGATGTGGCTGCAACAGATTGGCCAGCCAAGTTCACGACGTGAATATCACGAGATCTTTGTTCAGAACTGGACTAAAACTGCTCCTTAGGCTATTTTCCTCGCTCGCCTTTGACAGGGCATTGACTCCAGTGAAAGTTACTCAGACTTCTACAACTACGAGAGCAAATAGAACTCTATAGGTTAGGTGCTTACCTTCAATTGAAACAAATAGAATCTTTAGTACCTTTTTAGATGAATGAATTTTTAAAAGATTCAAGTATTCATCACGAAGGTATTTCTTATTAAGTCCAGCTACACAATACATTCTTTAAAAGTGTTTAATAATACAATAAAGTAACAGAAAAGGCTTTAAAATACTGCTTAACTGAAAGCTTTAAATTTTTTATTTACAAAAAATAACTTAGGACCAAGACTTGAAAGCTTTATTACGAATACCCTCAAACTGTAGATCTTCCTCGATGGTGACAGCGCATGACGCCGGCGCTTTCGTCTCGCTCTATATTCGTGAGCACTTCATTACAATTGTTTTTAGTCCGTCCTAGTAAGTTTTATTGTAAAGTACCCTCATTTCGCGTTTGTTTACAACACAAGCAGCACGCGCCAGCCGCGTCTGCCCGATGCTGCTAAATTTGCTACGAGGCGCCCGTTCTAAAAACAGACCGTATACAACCGTCTGCCGCCCGTCTCATACAGTTGCAGCACAAACATGCTGACATTAAATATTCATCTTTGTTTCAGAACATCTGCGATGGAAAATTAACATAAGAAATTGAACAATTACTTGAACAAAGTCTGAATGTGAATTTCACAGTAATTATGCAAAGAAAATGTTAAGCTCATCAAAGATATTTCAGTATAAAACCTCTAAAGTTGAAGTACTAAAAGTACTTACATTGACTGAAAAGCTTTTTCATCTGAAAGCTAAAGCCATAGAATGTCGATCAAAGTCATCAACGTCAAGAATCTTTGATAGAAGCATACATAGCCTCATAGTCAGACCGCAAGACAGTCTTGTCTGAGAAAATACCACACACTTTTGAATACTTAAACAGCCTATTGTATAGGTAAACAATACAAACCTTAGCAAGATTTTAATAGAAATTCTAACCACTGAGCCGTTAGAAGGCTTATTGGTTGTACTGAAAGCAATAATAGATAAATTTAAGTACTTATCTATCTACTCAAGGTAGAACCACTAGAAGCTAAGTAGTTTCCACGGCATGGTTTCGACGTCCCTTCGGAAGAGAGAAGCTAAGCCAAACCGCAAGCCGGTCGGGCCGTATCTCGTAATATCTTGCGTGGTAACACCCGGTGCAGCCGCCTGCTTGCCAATACTGCCGAGTGCCGAGTCACTTGAGTGTAAAAACAGAGTGAATCATATTACAAAAAGAAAATGCGAAAAATCGACCAAAAACCAGTTTCAGAAGAAGTCATTAAGAACATTATTGATAGATTCGTTTAAAGAAATAAGTTTATTGACAAAGTCGCCAAGAATGTAGATACCCTACTTCACATCTTTGTATTTATAAAGCTAGCTAATGAGCCAGCTCTAGTAAACAAGAGACAACTTTGTTTATATAGATAGTTTCCTACAAATTTTTTATCACAAATTAGTTAAAATTAGCAACTGTCAACTGTTTTGGATTCTGCTATTGGTATCCCCCGTTTGCACTTGGCACTCAATTAAATGTTGTTAACAAATTTAATTTTATCACTAATTTAAATACAGTTAATTACAATAACGACAATCATTAGCATACATAAGCAACCTATCTTAATTAACAAGCGCTTGTGCCACCTAATTAAGGCCTTGAAAGATTTAAATTCCTCAAAAATCGGAGCGAAAGCGAAAGTAGAGCTATCCATCTAAAGCAGCAGACCGCTACATTGGCCATTGCGTAAACTAATTAAATATTTATCGAACGCAGCGATCGACGAAACCCTTTATATGCTAAACTGACTTCCGTCGGCAAAAATGATAGTATTGCATTGGCTTTGGAACAAGTAGAACCTACAGCGTGAAAGCAAGGGGCGAGCAAGACAGTGCGTGTCCTGAGCGGCGGCGCCGTCTAGTCGCCCAGCATGACTCACTGGGCTCTCCAGCTTGTGTGTACTCCCCTTTCATTACCCGAGCATTTTACCCCATAATTGATATGGTAGATGAATATCTACATATACATTCTATAGGGAGTATCCCGCTGTTAAATCATGGGTTTTATTAGGAGCTCTCTCTGGTGATTAAAACTATTCATTGCGGTTTTTACAATTGATAAGCATTGCTTTTAGTCAGTAATGGTCTGTAATTGAGAACATTGTATTATGTGTATAGTAATAACATGATTGTGGAAAATTTAGACATTAATCTCGTCAAAATGCTCCATTTTGACGAGATTAATGTCTAAATTTTCCTTAAGGTTTTTTCCTACCTAATTAAGATGTCTCGTTGACCTCGACTCCCGAGATCACGTATGAAAATTGGTTCCTATTTTTTTAATTAAAAATAATAGAGGTCAATTTTTATAAACCTTCAGGTAGGTAGTTACATATAAGAAAACCTAAACTCATTTTCCACGAACCATGGTTACTGAAAACACAGAATATGAATATGTAGGGCTGTCAGGGCGAGTCGCGTGACTTGCACACTTGCATAGCCCTTCCGAAACTAAATTACCCACCCGCTTATTAAAACGTCAGTGTCTGCTTCGCTGAACAAAACTTTTTTGTGCTCCATATTTTGGTGTACTTATTGCGGTAATCATTACGTTTTGGCTATGTTAAGTTATCATATTTCAATGTTGAAAAAAAAATAGGTAAGTGCGTCATAATCATAATGGGTTGAGTGGCCTTCATAGTTGGTACCTCTGGATAAAATATTGAATAAAAACTCATCTAATCAACATTCAAGAGTCTACACATCTCTGAAATAGACAACGCACGTCCAAATCCAATATTCGGATTCATAAATAAAAGTGAAGTGAGAAATCGTTCACATAATACCCCTTGTCAGTGCCGATATAAGTTCCTCGATATTTGTTCCAAGTGCCTTCCGAAGTTACCTACGAAAAAACGTTTCTCGTATCCATGATATTTCCTTAGAGATGCAAAGCAATTTTCTGCAAGAGATAACCTCTCTAAACGAGTTTCCTTACACGATATTTATTTGGGAAAACAAACCTCACGGCTACGATTTTATAGATGTTTTTCTTTTGAAAGAGCAAATGTTTCGAGCATCAAAGTTGGTGAAACGTTTTTTGCAGGACGTTAACTATTGATTGATGTAAACAAAGGACGGGGCGTTCCAAAGAAAATAAAATGGAAATCTAAAACTGGGCATCTGGAATAATAAAAGTGTAGGTATTCAAATTATAAGTTGTAAATGCAAACTTGCCTGTAATGTTCCTGTAAGCTTTTCGGTCGGTTAAATCGGGCAAACTTTTAGTAGTTTACTTTCACGGCCAGTTTCAAATTAGTTGTGGTTTTTATTCTACGCAGAAACACCTTGGACATCGTAACCAAGTGCTATGGAAATCAGGACAACCGTTCAGTTCCGCTGTCGTACTTAGAGGTTGCACTTAGTTCTTGAACCTTTTAAGGAATCGAAGTCGACATGAAAATAATGGTGCTTTTTTTTTTTTTTTTTTTTTTATCTAGAATAGGTCGACGTTTGACCACCAACTCGCCTGATGTTAAGCGACATTGTGGTCTAAGATGGAGCACGACGACCTAGAAGGTACTTATTCACTCTAGCCTTGAAGATACCCAGGTTATAGTTAGTCGGGAATACAGACGATGGCAAGGTGTTCCACACCCTAGCGGTTCGTATTAGAAAGGTGGAGGCAAACCGTTTAGTACGAGTTGGTGGAATGTCGACTAAGTAGGGATGGTACGTATGCGTTTTCCGACTTGTTCTGTTGTAAAAAGGGGAAGAAGGGATTAGGTCATGCAGTTCCAACGCACATTCACCGAAATGCAGCCTGTAAAAAATGGCCAAACACGCTACTTTACGGCGATGTTCAAGGCTCAGAAGTCTCGTAGCGACTAACTTTTCGTCGCATATGAGTCTCCTAGCCCGCCGCTCAACAGACTCTAGAGCCTCAAGCTGATAATTAGCCGAACCGTCGAAAAGGTGGCAGCAGTACTCCATACACGACCGTACCTGAGCTTGATATAGGTTAAGAAGCTGACTCGGTGTGAAGTACCGCCTGACCTTACACAGAATTCCAAGCTTTTTCGCGGCCAGCTTGGCTTTGGACTCCAGGTATGCACCAAAATTAAGCGTGGGAGAGAGGGTGAGACCTAATAGCTCCAGTTGGTTTGACAATTCGACAGGGACGCCCTTAAAGATGGGAGGGGTTTGTAGCTGAGTTTTTTTAGCAGAAAACAGGCATGCTTGCGTTTTATTGGCGTTGAATTGTACCAAATTGGCATCGCCCCATTCAGAAACCGCAATCAATGCCCGATTTACCCGTTCAACCATAGCCTCACGAAGGGACTCAATTTCCGGCCTAAGTGCTCGTGGACTGGCTATATACCTCTCCACAATAGTGCTGTCATCGGCATACCCAATAATTCCGGGTATAAGCATGTCATTCATGTGCAGCAGAAATAGAGTTGCGGAGAGTACAGACCCTTGAGGTACGCCGGCATTAATGGCCAATTGATCGGACGCGCAGCCATCAACAACAACCCGGAGCGATCGTTCCCTCAAAAAGTCTGCCATCCAAGAGCACAGAGCCGGCGGAATACCATAAGCAGGAAGTTTACTCAGAAGGCTAGCGTGCCACACCTTATCAAAAGCCTTCGATATATCTAACGATACAGCCAGTGCTTCACCGTGCTTTTCGATGGCTTCCCCAAGAGTATGAGTGACATACACAAGAAGATCCCCAGTGGACCGCTTTCGGCGGAACCCATATTGGCGGTCGCTGAGGAGAAGATTGTCTTCAAGGTATGCCAGGAGTTTTCTATTTAGCACACGTTCCATGGTCTTACAAATGATGGAAGTAATTGAAATTGGGCGATAATTGTAGGGATCCGCACGACTACCTTTCTTAGGAACTGGTTGTACGTTCGCGAGTTTCCAGCATTTAGGAACTATTTCCATGTCCAAGGAGAGGCGAAAAAGTCGAGTAAAGACCGGAGACAGTTCAGGTGCGCAGGTTTTAACCAGAACAGCAGGAATTCCGTCAGGACCACTTGCTTTGTTCACATCTAGGTCACGTAGCACTTTGAGAACTTCCCTCTGGTTGATACGAATATCCCGCATGGACTCACCACATCGAGATATAGTTGGTTGAATTCCGCCAGTGACGCTGATTCTCGAATTTTCCGCAAAGAGGAAAGCAAACAAGTCAGCCTTCTCCTTGGCGGTGTGGGCTAGTGAACCGTCGAGTTTCATTAGCGGAGGCAAAGAAGGGCGGCTAAAATTCGACTCGACCGACTTCGCCAAGGACCAAAATGACTTACTACCAGTAGGATAGGAAGCCAGCCTGGCACCGATCCGGCTAATGTGGTCAAATCGAGCCCTCTGAATCGCCTTCTTGCAGGACTTGGCGGCGATGTTAAAGGCTTTCTTCAACAAACTTATGTCGGCAGATTTGCGCTGACGAGCAGTAACCCAGGCTTGGTACGCTGCTTGTTTCAAGGCAGTTGTGCGAGCGCAATCCGCGTTAAACCAAGGCTGCGCAGAGCCTGAAGGTGGGGCGTCGAAAAATGGAATAAAAAATTCCATTGCTTGGGTCAGCACCTCCGTTATCGCAATAGCGCAGTCAGTTGGGTTACTGGAAGTGAAGCAGGTTTGCCGCCAGGGATAAGAAGCGAAAAAGTTACGCATCTGATCCCAATCTGCTAACTTGTACCGCCATACCCGCCGAGGCTTTTTAGGGCTTAGGTCTGGCGGAGAGTATGAAGATACAGACTTCACCAGACAATGATCAGATGAACCGAGTGGCGAGGTCACGGATACTGAATACCTGTCTGGTTCATTCGTTAGCAGAAGGTCCAGGCAATTGGCTGTATGGCTTTCGACGTCGGGAACCCTAGTAGCTACCGCAACCAGTTGAGTAAGATTAAGCGTTAAAGACATGTTGTAAGTTTCTTTACCCGCGTGGTCAGTCTCTCGATATGGATAAAGCCATTTCTGATGGTGTGCATTAAAATCCCCAAGGAGAACCAACTGGGCTGTAGGGTAGCGTTGTTGAGCCACGTCTGCCGTTTCACTAAGGTGCTGGCACATCCTTGTCGTCTCCGCATCCCCGGTGTGCGAACGATAAACCCCAGCGTAGAGAATCTTTTCAAGGCCAGTGTCGACCAAAATCCACAAAACAGAAAGAGTGGGATCTTCCAGGTCTCGGAGACGCTTAACACAAATGTCGTCATGAGCGTAGACACAGACACCGGCTTTTGCCCTAAATCTGTGCTCCAGGCTGTAGCCTGGGTAGGTGAGGTATGAAATGTCTGCAGGACATTTGATTTGGGTCTCCGTGAGGAACAGTAAGTGTGGCTTAGCTGTCTCTAGATGGTGGTGGACAGAATTGATATTTGAGTGCAAGCCGCGTATATTGCAAAAATGCACTTGAAGGGAGAGGGCGTGCTTTCGCTGTTTATACATCTTACTTGTTCTGAATTTAGTCATGATTTTGTAGAGTGACGAAGTACAAAGACGGCAGTTGAGTGAGGCGCTACAGAACCGGACCAGTGATAGCGTAAGATGAAATTCTACAACAGGAAGACTAAACTGGAGACTGCGGGGACGCCCGTACCCCCCTAAGAATGTCCATGGGGCCCTCTCAACCGGTCGCCAACCGGCACCATGGCGCATCTCCAGGATTTTTCGCGAGATGGCGGGGCAGCCTTTCGTGTGTGGCTGGCACACTACTTGGGCCCCCTACTATCTGCGGTCGGCCAGCGAAGAACCGTGCTACGGATCCCGCTACCCTCCAAGTTTAGTCACCAAGTAGAAAGTCAATAAAACGATAGCATATACGGCCACTCGTAAGTGCGCTACTGCTCAGACCCGTCTTCGAAACGGTTACACCGGACTACATCCCGAAACACGACTAGGTCATTTCACGGCATGGCTTGGTCCGGTGGGTGGTAACTAGCCACGGCCGAAGCCTCCCACCAGAGTTTGCTACCCGGTTAGCACTACCCGGGGACCACGTGTAGGGAATCAAAATAGAGTATACTCCTACGGACGCGGGTAGCTCAGCCCCCAAAAGAAGCTAGCGAAAGTCTCGCTCCGAACACTTTCCAATACCATTTTACGAGTACTCCGTCTATATTTGTAGATCATTGTCTATATCTTTTGTCTTTTTATTATCAAGACGACCTAGTTCCGTTTTACAAAATAGTATCTACGACGAAAAAGGCTTCAGAAGAAATCTAAGGACATGTAAATAGCTTCGTTTCGAATTCATGGTTTGTTGATACCTAATACGATTGAAAGGTATAAGTACATTCTATGCAGTAAGCAAAATATTTATTGCCTCTAAAAGGAAACGTGAAAAGTTTAGTAAGCGACTTGAGACAGTTTTTCTTGAAACTATTTTAAACTAAAGCAAGTGTCGTGATAGAGATTTGCATGTCGATGTAAAGCTGCGATAGAAAAAACGCTAGATTGCACGACTCGCTTCTGGAAATGGTCGAGCAGTACATTTTTGCACGTAGCTATCTACTTACCTAATTGTCTAAAGCAGCTCTGTATTTATTTCAAGCATTGCTATTCATAACTCGTGCGTAACTAACAAAAGCGTCGACGAAATTGTTTTATTAAACCAACTAAACAAAAAGGTGCAGAGTTTTGAAATGTATTGAAACAATCTAATAATAGGCAATGTTTGCGTAGGTAAGCGTCTACACGTACCTAGTGATAGTATGTTGAATAATTCAGATGACAAATGGGAATCGAGGGAGATGTTCGTAGGATGAGCGCATCAGAGAGTGCTTATCAGAGGCTGACGGCGCCGCAGCACACTCGGTTCAATACCAAGATTAGGCGAATTAAGGTATTACACCCGCATCGGCTCCGGCATCGACAGACGGCATTTGAAGGTATTTCCCTGAAGACGGATAAATCACGATTTTCATGGCTGCGTTCGAACGGTTTGCGGCATTTTGGTAAAATATTTGTTTTGTTCATTGCAAGAGCAGTGAGCACAGGTGATGGTTAAAGTAATACACCGAATTTAGGTACGTGTCATGATATTCTGAGAAAAGTCGCAAATGCATTCTGTTTCACGTTGTGTTTCTACTTACAAATGTAAATTCAAAACGTTCTTGCCTTTAATAACAGGCTCTCATATGCGGACATTTGTAAACATTGTTCTGTGCTTACGTGAGTTTTCTCACAAACGACCGACGGAAGAAAACCTTGACATTATTTTCTTTTATTCCTTAATTATACTGACTATCTCTCAAAATATATTCAGTTTGACTTTCTGGGAGCAATATTTGATATTAGGAATAGGTAAGGCCGTCCCGAACTACGCGCACCTGTGATCCGACCGGGCACTAGTAAAATTTTGACCCTAAGCTATAAAACACGGCAGCGTCTGCGATGAAGGACGAATTCGACCATTCGAGGGTGATTCCCAGGGGTTGGAGCGCTTCTAAAATCTTGTATTACGTGCCACTGTGCCACATCAGCGGCCACTGAATTACGAGCCGGCGGCGCCGGTGAAACGTGAATTATGGTTTCATTCACGATTATTACAGGACCTCGGCTGAAACTCAATAAACCGTGCCCTTTACAGCAAATTGGATAAAGCAAATATCACCCACCTAGTTCCTTCAACTCGCGGCCAGGAGCGCGACCAATCCCAAGGAAAAATTTGCAACCGCGCAAAATTTATGCCAGGATTTTTTATAGCTTGTAAGTTCAAACTTAAACGGAGCGCGATAAAACAATGGTCTGAGCATGGCTAATTTAGATTTAACCAGATTAGAGCAAAGTACGTTCACAAACTTTATGATTCACGATTTATGAATCACATAATCTTAATTAAATTATTCTTCAAACTTTGGGAGTGAAATATCGCGGTATCACAATCGGAATCTTGAATAAATCCACGATTTGAAACAAGTACCATTCATTAAAGCATGTAAATTAATACCGTAGTAAGGCTAAAGCCGTTTATTAAAATTAAACTCGGTCTGGCGTGGAACTAGGAAGATTAATGATGCCGTGAATACTGAGTTATGTAAAGAGCAAATGGAGTGGGGCTAGACGGGCCACGGGCGGGACACGAGTCCTGGCGTCATTCCAAAATCACTTAACTCGCTTTATATTGTTAGCAGGAACTGCGATACTGGACGTATAGATTGTTCAACTGCCGATGAGATTTATCATTTCGAATGTAACGGGTTTATCCTACCCGGAAATACGGCTGTGGTTCAGAAAGGTTTATCGCTGTTGCAGTTTGCTTCGTTTATGATTGGCATTTAGGGAATAGGGAGTATACTCTATAGCCGACGAGGAATATAACGGTAGGTTATTCTTAGGTTGTATGTACGGCTAAGTATCCACAAGATTCATTTATTTGTGAGGGCCTGGTTTAGTATACAACATACAGGGTAGTATTCAGATCTTAAAAAAGTGGTAGCACTTACTTACCTTATATTATTTCGATGGGTAGTCCAGACGTCCTGGCCTGGTGCAGCATACATATATAATTTAATAATGTCAGAGCTATCTAATTCAATAATAATTATATTAAATGACTTAAAGGTATTTTATGTTATAGAATAATACAAAAGTCAGGTTGTACCTTCATAATGCGTTAAATATCTGGTCATCTAAAAAGCCTACTAATCCTACTAATATTATAAACGCGAAAGTTTGTAAGAATGGATGGATGGATGGATGTTTGTTACTCTTTCACGCCAGAACGGCTGAACAGATCTGAATGAAATTTGGCACAGAGATAGATTCTAGTCTAACACATAGGATACTACTACCTAGGATACTTTTTAGCCGCGGGTGAAACCGCGGGGCGCAGCTAGTATTTTCATAAACATGATATCAACAAACAAATTATGGGGGTCATACAAAATACACTTTTGGCCACCAGTGCCGTTTTAGATTTACGCACACACTTTTTAGTATACTCCCACCTATTACGTATATTTACATCTGCCAGCCGTGTAAATAAGTACAGTGCAGCGGTGGAGAAGATTCCATAATACTTATCAATAACAAGGAGTACCCAATTCTCGTAAGCGACTTGAACTATTTTGATAAAATGTACGATTATGGTTGGTTATGAAGTGTTTCAAGGCCATATAAGTTTTAAACTTATGTATTTATTTTTCATGGGCCTCAGTAACTTGCATTGTATGCCAGTTATATTGCCTGAGCTAAAAGGAAATGGATTTATAAGGAAAGGAAAGAACGTATTAAGGGTTTTTTAAGGGTTTAATATTTTTACACACCTACCATAAATAAAACCACGGTTATATGGCAAAAATAGGAAAGTTTATTGACCTATTTTAACTAGGATAGCATTATTTTTATCAGCGAAGGTTACTTTATACTAATTCATTTAAGCATCAGATTCGGAATCTTCACTAACATCTGAAACATCTTCAGACTCGGACTCCGATGTATCAGTTACAATGATACTAAAGTCAAGTTTGAAGTATCTCATGTATTCTTCTTCAATTGTCTCGATGTAGCGGCAAGAGTTAGCCCACTGACTGTCCACATGATCAAATCCCTTATTCAAAGTTTCTAATATTGAAGTGCTGTTCTGCGCAGTACTGTTGGTCACAACGTAGTTTCTTAACAAGTCCCACATGTTAGTAATTGGATTCAGATCTGGATGGTTTGAAGGCAGACGTAGCACTGTGAAATTATGTGCTTTTAACATATCATCGACTTTGTAAGACCTGAAAGTCTCTTTGTTTTTCTTGATCAATTCATACAATTCGATTCTTAAAAAATCTTCTTCGTACGGAATGTTTTTAGCGGTCAACCAAGCTTGCATTTCTTTTTTGCTAGAATTCAATGTCGGGATTTTTTCTGAAATCGCGTTGTGGCAAGGAGCGTCGTCCATCACTACGACAGCTTCTTTTGGAAGGTTAGGTATCAACTTGGTTTTCAGCCATTCCAGGTATTTATCACAGGTCAATTCATCAGTTTTATCATCTTTACTATCGTACGTTAATAAAGCGTTTGGTATGAACCCTTCCGCACTTCCAGCATGAACCATCATTATGCGTGGTTCTTTAGCCGGTGATTTATGTGCTAGTTGGTCATAGTAGTAGTGCTGCTCGGGGTTGGTGTATATGAAGGACTCATCGGTGTAAACTATCGACCTCCCAGAATCGCGAAATGCTTTTATTTCTTTCAAATACTTGAATCTTTTCCATTGCAAATCATGTTTTTCTAACATTAATCTTCTGTTAGTGTCTGTCTTGCGAAATTCATATCCAAGTCGTGACAACATAGTTCTCAAACTGCCTGCACATCCATCAAAACCAACTTTGTCTTTTAAGATGTTTTTCAGATTCTTTATGGTTGGTGTTTGATTAAACTCTTTGTGGAATAGTTGTATTGTCCTTCTTATTACTCCCACATCAAATTCTTCTATGTTTATCTTCCTTGGTTTTACTTTTCTTTTTTTTGCTGTGGAAGGAAAACTGGAAGAAGTAGACGGCAAGTGCCTCTTTTCTCTTAAGACTCTTGTGACTGTTGATTCTGACACGTCTGTGGCTGTAGCTGTTCGCCACCGAGCGTCAGTTAGTTTCTCAGCATATTTCTCGTTTGCTTCTTTTTTCATAAATTGGTAAACCTTCGCGACGATTTCCTTCGCCTGTGGAAGAAAACTAGGTAAGTATAGTAAGTTATAGAAACCTATCCACCCAGCTTCACAAGGATGAAAAAAATGTTTTTAATTTTAATTTTTAGTTTAAGTACATAATTAAAACAAGTGCTGCTTCAGAGTGTGGTAATATTTATGGGTGTGCACCAGTCAAAGTGAACAAATTTTGGAACATAACTTTGCAAAATATAATTGAGTATTCATAAAAAAATCATCACATGACTAGTTATTTTGTATGGAGACTCAATTATTTTTCTTTCGACAACATTCAAAAGCAGTGACTTGTATATAAACATTCCGTGAAAAAATAACCAACTCTTGGTAAAACTGCATCAAAATCCGTTGCGTGCTTTAGGAGTTAGCGGATATTCAGACAGAGAGACAGAGAGACACGAAAAGCTAGTTTATTTTAGTAGAGAAGAGAAGAGATGAAGTTTTATATGATAGCACATCCCGGACACTCGACTAAATTTCCATCCAAAAACCGTGTTCTAATTAATTTATACTGCACAATTGCAATCTAAGATTGTCACTGTAATAATGATTGTACTTACTTACTAGGTATATAAAGCTTTTGAATCTAATGTTATTAGTCTCTCTCTATATAGATTTCGTAAATTTTCGTTTTGCATACCTACAACTCAGATCAACCTAGAGGAATTATTTAATTGAATAATTATCTAGGTTGATCCTACAACAAACATCAACGACCAGCAAGAAATGTCAACTATGAAAAATGTATTCGCGTCGACTTGTAAACCCCCTCCATTTCGTCGGATAAAAACGTCCTGCGCGTGTTGCGTCCCGTGCTCAAGTCAGCTCCTCGTCAGCTCTGAATCGGTGGCAGGGTGAGGAAGCCCCGATTGGGGGGGGGGGGGGGGTGTAACAATGCCCATTCTATACGTAGTAGTATTCTATATTCTGTGGTATTAGTTACTCGTACCAAGGTACTTTCGCAGAAATTAGTAAAACACTTTACAAGCTAAAAAACTTACTTGGCTTTTCAAAATTATGCGTTTCTTAGAGTGCGGCGGCATTTTAAGAATTGGACTCAGACTATGGAGTTGAGGTACGAAAGTTCCTGAACTCAGCGTTAAATCACTACTGACGACTGACGACTACTAAACATGTGCAGTCAACGACTGCGCAGCTGCGCACACAGTAAATCGTTCCCCGCACCCCGCACGCTACCGGAAAGCGCGAATCTCTAACGCGTGGACGAGAGACAGAACATCGGCTGAGCCATGGTATAATAATATCCCAGCTAGCTCTGTCTCTTTCCACGTGTTGATAATTCAATACATATAGACGCGCCTCACCACACGACTCACCCTTTGTCATAATCGCGCAGAGTGCCTGTGTGCTCTGCTCGTGATTAGCCAATTTATCGAAGTGTGCGTATGCTTACAAAGATAGAACTACTACACTATCGCAGCAGAATATTGCACGCACTAAAGCAAGTAAAGTAAGCGATAAGGAGAATACGAGAAGTGTATCTGTGTGTGTGTAACGAGGGCAAAGAACTATGAATGACGAGGGGAATGGCGCGCCTTCTTATTTTAAAATTAAGTTATAAGTATATTGGGCTGCACTACACCGTGTGTAAATTTAACTTGATTGTGTGTTTATTTAACTTGAAATATCTCTAATTTGACAATCCATTTAATAAATAGTCCAAATAAATAGAGAGCAAATGGTATCCCAAGGCTTAGAAAAATATAAGTTTTTTTTTTATTATTCTATTTATTATACACGTCACCTAAGTACGAGTAGGTATCCCATTTTTACACAAAAAATATTTTGTGCAACCGAATTCAGTCGCCTGGGTTTTCAACGTGTCATAAATATTGGCAAGACTCATAATAAGGCATCTCATTGCCCATGATCGTATTTTTTTAAACGTTATTTGTACCTACTTATCCAGAACTTGAGACCAAATTCAAACTCTTTTTTTTTGGCCTGTTAATAAAAAATAATCGTAAAACATTTAGAAAACATTCTTACCTAATATAACTTATGAAGATATTTTAAATAAGTAATTTTTGTCCTTTTTTCCAAAGTTGTTTATAAGCAAGACTTTAAACAGGAACAACGGACAGAAATAAGACAGAAACAAGTGTCGCAACCAGCAACAGGGCCAGCGGGCGGCACGACGTGCAATTCACAATAGCTACACTTGTTCCCAGAAACTCAGACAAGTTGGTTAGAGTTCGCGAGGTCCACTTATATTGTTCCCTTGGAGAAAATAGGAAACAAGTAATAAAAATAGTTCCGTGCATCCGGGATTCCGGGCATGGCCGGATTCCAGGGGGATTACGTGAGCAAATTAGACATTCCGGAATATTGTCGCGGTAATTGAGCCGTGCTCGTTTGACGGGAATGTCGGCATCGCCGGCCGAGTTGCGCACCCGCACGTTACCGCACTGTTTGACTTAGTTATTGCGTTTTGCATTATTACTGATTGGCACTGGTATTTACTAAAGATGAGTTAAGCATGATTGGATCAATGCACATTAAAATAATGCGAAATTGACAAATCATGCTGGATAATTGATGGAAGAATTCGATTTAAAAAAAGGATTAACAAAAAAGCGCATTATAAAGTTAACACCACCTAAAACTAGTAGAATGGGTCAATTTTATAATGCGTAAATAAAAAAATGCACGCCAGTAGTCAGTAGGTATCTACAGATCTACCTAACAATCCGCTCAATTTAAAATGCAAACAGTGACTTTTTCATAACCACACCTTGACAGTTGTACAAACACGCGGCGACGCCATCTATGGGCGACACAAAAAACCCTGAAATATTTATTAACGTTACTAATTTATCTTACTAAATTGAGTCTCTACCTCTACCTTAAAAAGTAAACTCCGAACTTATTTTAAGTAAATCAAGTCTATTCGTATACGTAGTTGGAACACTTGCATTCTTAACTTTCTTCAGTTAGCCACAACCTCAAAATGAATCGGCTCTATACCTTTTTTTTCAATAATAGAAGACAATTGCATGAAAACCTCGTTACCGGAACAGAAAAACCAATTTAATAATAATAATAATAATAATAAATTCGGGACACTTCCACACACGGTCGCCTGACCCCAAACTAAGCAAAGCTTGTACTATGGCTGCCAGGGACTGATATACATACTTAGATATTTTTAAATACATACTTAAATACATATTAACACCCAGACATAGAGCAAACACAAATGTTCATCGCATAAATGTTTGCCCTAGGTGGGAATCGAACCCACGCCCCCAAGCTCAGAAGGCAGGTTCACTACCAACTGAGCCACCGAGGCAGTCAATTAAGTAGGTACAAAACTTGATTGAGATCAACAAAATACTATTATTCTCTGACGTTAATCCGAATGTAGAAAAGGAAGTGTGGATTAACAGACTGCGAGATATTTCGGGATGGAAGTCCAATACGGCTGGATTTGCGGCAATTCATACACGTTAAGTCCGACGTCCGGAACGATATTTCACGATTTTTCCACTCCCGACGCATAGAGCCGCTCGGCACGCATGGTCGCCCGTAATGAAGACTATCCGACGGACGCGGACGACGGACGGTCCGGCCGGGACGCCGGGATGCCGGGATACCGCGTCCCGCTTCTCACATCAATAACAATCCTCGAAGATCCTCGCTCCGCAAAGCCACGACGATTTGTCCCCGACTCTACTCTGTAAATTTATTTTCCAGAATTTTCTATTTTGAAACGTTTCAGTTATAAATCGAGTTCTTTTCTTGTATGCAAATCGCAAGAACGTTCCATAAATTAGCCGGGGAATTGAGGTGCAGCGCTTTTCCGCAGAGTTAATTGTGGTTGAATAATAATTGCTCTAAAAAGTGTTGCTATTAAGTGGGTGGAGCAGGAAGTCAACCGTACTAGTTCTGGTAACATGACTTGCTTCTCCGTTATGGAAGTCATCACAATTAATATTCTTTGACATTCAAGTCACGTAAATACTAAGTAATTAATATCGACTACGAAAGAAGTTAATAAATCCAAATACAGGTGTTTACTGTACTCGCTGCTGTCATTATTTAAATTATTCTAACCATATTAGCATTCATTAACCAAAATCAATTTTTACTAATGAAGTTATAGACTAGTAGTAGTAGTCTGTTTAGCGGGCGTTTTCCGCATTTAGCCACTTCATTGGGTTATTGTGCGTGAAGTCTACTTCTCTACCCTTCCTCTTACTCCAAACAAGTAGAAAAGCCAAGAAAAGGTCAAAGATCAAATTCTGTGTCAAACCTAGATCTGGATCCCATAAGCACAAAAACAAAGTACAAAGGCATGATTAACATATTATAAGAGAAAATTGTACGCAACATTGAGATGACAAATGTTGTGAATGATGACACTACCTCATTTGATGATGTGAGAGCCAACTACCAGTTGATTACTCTGTGCGGCTTTTCGAGGGCACTAGCAAAAGGCTGGCGAGAGCACAGCCACGGCACAGTGAGTGCCTGTCGTTCGCTCCGTACCAATTTGCACGGAAGCCCGCGGGCACATCGGCCAGGTCACGACTCCACTCCAAATCTAAAATTGATTAGGAACACACGTAGGCACAAAAAAGACCGGTCCCGAAGAAAAAACAGACCCAGTTGCCATTAAACGTAATTTATTCAGCATTATTATTCCGATCGTATCTAAAAACGATTTCCGAAGGACAAGAGTAGGAACGATCTTTGCAAAAGCTTCACAACATTTTAATTGATAATTGCCGCGCCGAATGTGAATAATAAAACGTAATCTGGTTTGAGGATTGGGAACATTCTGTTAATAACATTAATAGGTATTCAACCATTGACCAACGCTGATAGCCTCAACCTTTCAAACTAATTAAAGATGTGGTGCTGAATTCACAACTTTATCAAGCTGTCATAAATGTTCTTATGTTTATAGTCGCGATTAGTTTGATGGCCAGTGAATTTTAAAATAAAAGAAGCCATAAAATGTGCGTCGTAAACTTAAATCATCATAATTTACGCAGTAGATTACTTGCAATTGAGTAATAGATACATTTATATTATTGCTATTCATTTATTTCTTAGATATCTGATATCAATTTACTTTTGCCTATAAGAATTAAAGAAACGTACAAAGAAGAAATAATAATAGCTTATTACATTTTTTTTCTGTACATCTTATACTAGTAAGTAAATTAAACTGGAAATGTAGGCTTATTACAGCGTACTTATTACTTACACAATAGATCTTGGATCTCCAAGGTAAAACCTATTTCACGTAATGCTTTGACAGAAATATAAGTACCACACAGCGTGGGCTCTAGAGAAGCCGCAATACCACTACCTCCTGCAGCCAAAGTAACGGCATCCAGCTGTCTTCCGCATTTGCGGGGAACAGAAACCAGCATTAACATTCAACCACAGCAAAAACCCTCCGCGAGAGATCGAACAATCACAAATTCCATTACAAAACAAACTCGACACCTCTAACCCGTAATTGCAACGCAACGCTACGTGATTTTATGGTAATCTCTATAAACACTTGTTCAATGACAAATCGTGCACCCAAAACAGATTAAACTCATGTTTATGGAAATTTATTAGCGACGTTTAATTCGTGTTTAGGTCGCCGATGACACAGTTCGGGTGTTCGGTCAAACTTACATCCAATATCTTCGCTGAATATAATTTAATAGGGAGGACCTAAGGCAGTAATTGTAAGATAAGTTAAGCCGCAATCATCATTATTCTCGGGACATCACGCCCCTAATAGTCGGTCGGTTTAGCCATTTCAGTGGCATCTCTCGCGAGCATCGTGAGACTAATGTAATTAGTTCATTACTTTGTCCCGGGACGCTCCTCGCCGCTTTGTATGTCTCCGCAGATTTATGTGAGCCTCCGTGTTTTGCTGTGGCTCGGAATACACAATTGCGTTATTTTTTCCTTTGTATAAATTGCCGAAATAAGGACGCGGTAATAGGCCCCAATGAATAAGGATAAAGTGAACTCAAAACAAAAAATATTATCAGAGTCCCACGCTTAATTGAATCAGCTATTCCTAATCTCAATAGAAGGAACCTTGAGAAGTCAAGCGAGGAAGATCAGAGAACTTTTTGTCATTTCATATGATTCGATACTAAACCTTGACAAGTAGAGTCACCGGACCTTGAATTATTTATTAAAGTTTATGTTACACAATCAGACAAAAACAAACGACGACAAAAAGTTCCAATCGAATGGTGAAGCTAAATATTGTTTTAAATTGATACATAGGTAGGTACCCAAGTTCAAGTTTAATAGGTAAACACGTTTTATGAAGCTTGGGAGCCGGACGATACCGTTAATGACTGTATAATGCTAATGAGCACACCTGCCTCGTTTGCAGCGGCCGAGACAACTTGCCAGGTAGTCGATGTGTGCCATCATTTCCGTCTGCTAATATTACTACTAAATACGTAAAAATTCATTAATGAATGGAGCTTTAGATTATCAAATAACAGTAACCTTAAATCAGGCATTAGAGTCTTATCTATATCTATAAGAGATTCTGCATAATTTAGCACGAACTAGCTGGCAAAATTACGAAATTAAAGTAGCCCAGAAATAACCACCCGGTTAGCGATTCTCTCTGGTTTCGACGCTACCTTATTATTATAACTGAAGCTATCCTTTTTGGGTTCATCAATAAAATATTTACGTAAGTCTCGCTAATTTACGCAAGACCAGACCTTTATGAATTTAGAAGTAGTTGATAAATTGTAATTATTATTTTCGCTTAACAAATATTATCTTACGCTACATCGGTATGAAAGATTAATAAAGCTTTTCGTTTTGTTCTTTTTGTAAAAAAAATTTGCCATAACAATCTATGTAGGTGGTATAAAATTAAATCTTCGTTTGTGGCTGTGTAGTCACGTGAGGTAGGTGCATAATACGTACATTTATCTCGATGGATGTTCGTTGTACCTGTATCTACGTCAGTCGGTGTCCTCCAGCCAATCATGAGTCATTGTTTTGTTTTGGCGTATATGTCACGAAGCCGAGGGTGGCAACGGCAGGGGTGCCGCCGTCGGCGTTAGCGAGTCAGCCGTCTATGGCACTCGGCTGTCGAGTAGACGAGCTCAGTGGAACTCCTCGCTGACAACCAATTAGCCCCATGCCCTCGTGCCCTGTACTCACGCGTACCTACTCATGCTAACGACAAATGAGTGTGTAGGCTTAAATATCATTAGAACGCTTGCCATTGATTTTGAAACGTACAGAATTACGTATTTTTACAGAGGAGTAGGCTTCTCTACGGAGTGTAGGTACAATATACCTAGTAAAGAACAAAGTACTTAACTATGAAATATGAGGGAGAGTCATAAATTTAAATGTGACTTCTTGCAGCAATGTAAAATCCATAAATAAGCTAGACAGTAAATAATAAATACATTGTTGAAGTGCATGACGATTTTTATTTAGACATCCTCAACTGCTTTTCAAATCCTTGGTGCTGTAGCTACTATACAAGTATAATATACTTAATCTACACTTTGTTCAATTGTATTTGGCATAAATATGTACATGTTTACATTTACTTATGTAGAAGTGATTCTGTTACGAATTTGTCCGATTGATCTTTTTATGATTCATGAATATAACAGCTTCACAGCTTTCAATCGATGTTTTTGTATACGTGCGCAATTCAAACATCTCTTTCCTCCAAATTTACCTTTTCCCATGCGTCTAAACGTTCAGTCGTAACCCCATTTATCTTTATTCGATAGAATCGAACGACGCACTCGATTGTCGTGAATGGCGATGCGATACCCTTCCCGATTGAGACTCCGATCGCTTAGAACTTTCTTAACTCGCCTCCGAGACTGCCTGTGACACACGTACAATGACCGGTTAGATTTACAGCCGTTTATAAAACTCTCAGAGCCAATGGTGTGTTATTAAACTTGAGAGCTATAATTTTTACTACCATATTGCGGTAATATTTTATATTCATCTCATAGTCTCGTACCTATTTGATTTTTTCTAATCGATGGTCACATCAACGTAGTACGAGTATAACTGTGAGTCTTGTTAGAATAGATATAGAGATCAAGTCTACCTGATTATTGGTTTGTATAACCTAGACACAAATTAGGAAAGCAAATTCGATCCTTCGCACTCTACTCAAGCATGGTCCAATGAGCAATCTGCGTGATTGTCAAGGTTAGTAGTTTGCTATTCTCAGAATATCTGTTAGCGGCCGTGAGTCAGTTAGCAACCCTGTCCGTGAGTCATTCCTTCTCATCACTCCTCGATTGTTTCCCGATAATTTGCTCTATTTGAGATAAGTACTGACATTTGCATCTATTCTCATCTCTGATATCATAAGACTAATATAAATTTATAAGTAAATTATAAGTAAATCTTGGAATTCTGTACAAAAATAGCGTTATCACACTGAGTCGTACCATCTGCGAATTTTTTATTCGATTATTCCGAAATAGTCCTAATATCATTTGTTAGCATTGTTAGTCCAAAAATCAAAAGGATTTGCTAAATACACACGACCAAACTCCGACAGGTAAGTATGAAAATAGCAAGTAAAAATAAAGAGATAATATGAGACGTCTATTGACATAACTACTCAAAGCTATTGACATACGCGAGACATAAAGGCTTTCTTAGAAACTATAGCACTTCACTCATTTTATTCAAGCTTATATAAACACGAAGCAACGCGCGTTTCCCCGAAGACTTTAGGGACGTAGATAAGTCGCAATGCAAATTTAAACTGGGATCGAAATTAGTTTTCGAGTTAAGCCTCAAGCGATCGCTTTCGGTATAAATCTGTAGTCCTCACTGCAAAAAAGTTTGAGTTAATCCCTGAAACTACCAGACCGTATTTCACCGTATTTATAGATCACACTGTATCGTCTCTCTCACTAAACGACTTATCAACTTTAAGCTTCTTCCACTGCACTGTATTTAAATAGGATGAGCAATGAATAACGATGTCGGATGAAAAGGGTTCGGCCTCGCGGTTGACATTCAGCTTGGATGCAATAAAGCGGTATTATGCAAAAATCTTGGTGATGCAACTATGCAAGTGGAATGGATGGAGTCTTCAGTAGGACCGCGGGCCGTGCGCTCGACATGCCATTCACGTCGGGCCATAGCCATTGGCATACGCTTGCCGAGGCTAACAGGGTTGCACAGTGTCGAACCACCCTGATTTGCATCCAGACACTTCCGCCAAATATATTTTTGGATGAAACTTTTTCTGGCTGCAAAAACCGAACATAAAAATAAAAGCTTTGGCTTTTGTTATCTCATTGAATTTTATGAATTTTAATGTGAGCTTTTACATTATCGATTTGTTGTAGTATGAAAGAAGACTGACAACCCTGAAAGAGTACACTGATACTTGAGATTAGGTAAACAAAAATAGACCAACGACGTGTTTATGTTTCATGAGCACATCGTGCTTTAGCTTTCTGAATTTCAGATGAAAATGACGTGACGTGACCTCGCTTGCCTACTCGTGTTCTCGATTGTATTGAGTTTGACTGGAGGTTGTTACTGGTCGAATTGATTTTGATATCGATTATTTGCCAGCTAGCTTAGATCAACCTAGAGAATAAGATGGCGCACGGCGTATGATTTAAGTGAAGCCAAAAAACATCCAAAAACTACACGACTGTCGTATATGTACACAACACGCACACATTGATGCAAAAAAAACTACGCTACTCGCTTGGTCATTATAACCTCTACATTATTTGCATTGGTTTATGGACTTTATGGTATAATTTCGTTTACATAAATATACATCTACAGTGCATTATAAAAGTGTGGCCGGGACTACATTTAGAGGTTCTTTTTAAAAACTGTGCAGTTTTTTTACAAGTCAATTTTGAAAAAGCCGTAACGTTAAACTATTATATATGTACTATAATTATGTGTAGTTTTGGAATATTAAATCTACTAAGGTTGTATATTGGAACGGAAATGGCTAACTTAGAGCTTGGGAAATAATATTAGTTTTCGTGCAATTGTAAATATTGTTCATGGCAACATTACCACGCACACAAGTTTAATAAAGAAGTGGCTTCAACGACATATAACGCAGTGTTTCATCTTTTCCTCTAGGTTGATCTAAGCCAGCTAGCAATGTATTGGCCACCTTTGAAATTGTTTTAGTTAGGTATATATCTACTCTATCAAATCAATTATATTATCATATAAATATGTTTTCTGATGCAATAAATAATATTTGATTTGATTTTGATTTGAAGTAAGAAGTTAAAACTATTTTAATCTCAACCTAAAAATCTTTTATCTAAGTATACAATTTTTTATGTGTCTAATATCTATGCATTTATCTAGGTATATTTTTCAGGGCATTACGTCAAACACAGCACATAAGCTCGGATGTCACCCAAGCACATACGTTATGATACCACGTATCTCCATAGCATTTTGAGCACAATAAATGGCCAAATGTTCCGTGCATTGATCGAGCAGAACGCCCGCGTGTAACAAATGGTCGCGTCCCGCGGGAACCCACGATCCCTGCGCCAGTGAATTCGGACCATCATTAATCTAATGATTTTTATCTCATTCATGTCACACGCACAACTGCTGTGGTTAGGACAAAGCTTTAGCTTAAATTGTTTTTCTATTTTCATTTGACTCAATAGAGAATATGCTCGTAGTTAGTAAGGTCGAGTTTCTAAGTTTTATGAAAGCTCTTTGATTTAGTTGCAGTTGCCAAATGCCAATAACGAGTAACTTCAAATCTAAATGCCTAAGTTACCTAGACCTACCCCAGTTTAACCGCAACAAATAGCTTTCTTAGTTTTGCGGACTAAAAACCAGTTCAATGGGCAAATACAGCTTTATCTGTTGCCATCTCAACAGTGACCGTTAGTGTCCACAGCGTGGTTTGGTATTCCGATCACACTTCTACCGTGCAATGACACAGTGCCTACTGCAGGTCGCACTGCGAACTATCACGTCCACTCTACCGGCAGTGAATGGCTTTAGTGAGGTTTGGGTTTCAGAAGCAGAGGAATTTAACGGAAGTTTGAAAAGGAGATGGTTTCCGCAAGGATACTTTCTATGTTAATCAATGGCTAGTAAACACTACAGATTTCGCTTGTTCCATAGCAATAAAACGTTATTCTTAGCATACTTATACGTTAGTAAAAATTTAATTATAATTTACTAGCTGTGCCCGCGGTTTCACCCGCGGTCCCACAGGAACCGGTTATTTTTCCGGGATAAAAAGTACCCTATGTTTTTTTCTGTACCTCAGACAACGTGTATGCCAAATTTCATGATGATCGGTCGATTATAGGGCGTTAAAGTGTTACAAACAAACGAACAAACTCACTTTCGCATTTATAATATTACTAGCTGCGCCCCGCGGTTTCACCCGCGGTTAAAAAGTATTCTATGTGCTATTCTAGACTACTATCTATCTCTCTGCCAAATTTCATCCAGATCTATTCAGCCGTTCTGGCGTGAAAGAGTAACAAACATCCATCTATCCATTCATCCATCCATCCATCCATCCATCCATCCATCCATCCATCCATCCATCCATCCATCCATCCATCCATCCATTCTTACAAACTTTCGCGTTTATAATATTAGTAAAATAAATGTATACCTTGCGGTATCCCAAAACCTACATAGACTCTTTTGCTTCTATGCATACGACACCGCTCGCATGCCTGCTGCTAATATCGCTTATAGCCTTGGCCGGTTCTCGTAACACTTGCTAATTAATGGGCATGGATGAAGTAGGTAGTTTTTACCTTCTACACTCACCAACGGCGATATGGATACTTACATACAAATGGACATTAAATGATAAGGTAGAGTGTGAAACCATATACGTGAAGTTGCTGTTGCGTTTTCGTCGTCTGATTTCATAACTTTTTAGTTATCGATCAGCGCCCAAGTACTGACGAGTTGCAGGTTGTAGCAACTGCTCGTTGGAGATGAGAAAACGTAACTTATGTAGAAGCCGTATGTCCAAACAAGCAAGACGCAATGCCAATAGCAAACAAGAATTTCAAACGGGAATCTTTACCGTAAACGTAAACGAACCTCTCCACGACCACTCGCCGCTTCCTAACCATATTATAAGATCAAGAGCTCTTTATGATCTTCAAGAAATGTTTTATTTCCCGTTTACTTTTTCTCAAAACAACTCGGTTATATTTCAATTCTGCGTGTCAACGCAGAGGAAAAAATATTTCATTTTTTATAAACTTTGCTTGCGATGTTGTCTCCCGTTGCGGATTCTTCCTTTTTGCCGGACGTGATTGATGACTTTTCTTATACCGTGACACTTCTTTGGGCCTTTTCTACTGAGCAATGAGCATGCCTTCGGAACCTATCAAGATGGAGTCAATTATATTAACAAGCACTTGGTATTTTTTGCTTTTTCTTTCTAAACAAATTCAAATACTTCTGCCAAGACGTCAAGAGTAATTTGCAGCCAATTTGTAGCATTGTACAGCACTTCGACGTTACTAACAACTCATTTCGAATTTAAATATTATATCACAACATTATGATCGATGAATTGCTTTACAATTTACGTAAATCTTCCATTATAAGGAAAGCATGTCGTGAGCAGTCTGACCTCACGCATCTTTACAAAATTCGGAGACGGTTTTGTTGCGGAGACATGCAAGAAATAACATTTCCACATGAATACAAAGTTGTGCTTTATGCTATGCGCATAGAGGTCAAATTCAAATGGTGTATTGTTCATTCGCATTAGTTGATAGACGTGCGTGAAGTTGTAGGTTCTTTATACTGTGTTAGTATAATGTATGTATTTGTTTGCCTCTATATACTTATCTCATACTATTTTCCATAACAAGTACCTAGGTATAAATTACCTAAAAAAAAAACCCGATACCGATTTTCATCAAAGATAGCTAAGAAAGTAAGAACACTCCAGACTAATTCACCTTTCAAACAAAAAAAACACAAAATCAAAATCGGTTCATCCGTTCGGGAGATACCATGCCACACTACATGCACTACATGCATTTGGGGGCTGAGCTACCCACGTCCGTAGGAGTGTACTCTATTCTGATTCCCTACACATGGTCCCCGGGTAGTGCTAACCGGGTAACAAACTCTGGTGGGAGGCTTCGGCCGTGGCTAGTTACCACCCACCGGACCAAGCCATGTCGTGAAATGACCTAGTCGTGTTTCGGGATGTAGTCCGGTGTAACCGTTCCGAAGACGGGTCTGAGCAGTAGCGCACTTGTAGCGCCTCACTCAACTGCCGTCTTTGTACTTCTTCACTCTAAACTTCAAGGCTAGAGTGAATAAGTACCTTATAGGTCGTCGTGCTCCACCTTAGACCACAACGTCGCTTAACATCAGGCGAGTTGGTGGTCAAACGCAGACCTATTCTACATTTAAAAAAAACACACACACACACGCACACACTCAACACACACACCCAACACACACACAGAGAAACACGTCAAACTTAGAACACCCCGTCGTTTTTATGTCGCGGCCCGCGGGTTAAAAAGAGCTAATTACGAAATCAGCCAGTTGCCTAGTTCTAGTAGATTCGAACTGAATTTTATGATAATCACTATAAATGCGTCTATTACAACATTTACAACAACATACATATAAGTTTCAACAAACATGATGCGCGTGTCCTTGGTCCGATTTGTAAGCGCATCGCTTTAAAGTTCAATAACGCAAATAAACTTTATGATTGACATGCGAATCTTCTTATTCAGTGGTACAATCTCTTCATGGCTGGATTTGTTTATTAACTTTTGCAGTTCAATAAACCAAAGGCAAAGTTCAGTAACAGGACTAGCGGGCAATCCTGCTCAGTGATGCGCAGCGAGGGAAGTGACAACAGACACGATCTTCACTGAAGCATGAAACGCCCGTACATGGTAATAAATTCTCCCTTAACCGGTCATTGTTCTTTAAATTAATGTTTTATTACATCAGAATCTAAGTAGCTGTAAGAATACTTCACAAATTAAATAAGACCAAGACTGAAAAACAAAATGCAACAGCATTGAAGTAATAAGTGTAAAAAATTCAATTCAAATACTTAGGGCCGAATTCACCATATATCGAGATTTATTAAACTAAGTTTAGTGAAATGCAAAATGACTGTTTAACCTCAGTTTTTCACGTAAACCAAGTTTAAAATGAGCTAATCGCGTTTATATTCACTGGTGAAATCGCCCCCTAGAACTAATAACGCTCCATTTAGCGGTGCAGTTGCTTGCGACCGTTAGCTCTGCGACCACTTGTTAAATCTAATTGGCAGATTTTTAACGAGCAAGTAAAATTGAATTATAAAATAGTCAGCGGCAATTTGGTAACAAATATGCAGTTCTAAAAGGAATGGGCGACAGTATCGGTATTCTCGTTTGTTAACGAGGCCAAAACATGAAGTCGACAGACAAGGATAAACAATTTATTATAACAAACAAAAACGCATAAATCTGCAAGGGCAGCATTCCAACACGCATTCGCGGACCGTAAGCCATCAATTAACCTTAGAAAAGCACGGTACTTACGCCACAGAAATTCTCATACCGATAATGCGGTAGGTCTGTAGGTTGTAAGTCCCGTTCCAGCAAAGGCAAAATTGTCCAAAACACTTTGCAGGGGAGTTTCGTTTGTTAGCACTTTATCTTGGATATCTTTTTTTTTTTAAATGTCTACTCCATAAAGGAGATTGTTGGAATTTTTGTGCGTTGCGTCAGCTCGACTCGTGAATTAAGCAAAAGAACATGCACATTGCAAGTTAGTAATGATAGCAATCTGCATGTACAGAGTTCACTATCTCAACTAATTTATCAATTTACTCAAGTACACAACGGTCGACCAAAAAAGTCACTTTTAACTGGAAATACTAAGTAGCTCTCATTTCTCAATTGCTAAGTTTAACTTTTTACGACTTTTAGTAATTAACTACGGTGGGTAGGTCGAAAAAAATTCTAGAAGCTGTTTTGGTCACCGCTATAAAAACACAAAAAGGTAGAGTTTGATTGATGTAGAGCCAGCACGAGTATATGGCAGCAACCGCCTATTAAATTTAAAATGTTTTTGAACTTGACTGGGGCTATTAAAGTGTTATTAAGAACGGGACGGTGCCGAGGCTGGTTGGTGTCGGCGGAGCGGGAGGGTGTCGGAACGCGTTTGATGCATAAGTGATCAAATGGACTTCACGGACCATGGGTCGATGGTCGCGATGTTCCATTGCGCAACAAACCGTTACCTATCTATTTAAATTGGGCTCAGATTGATTCGAAGCAGCAGACTCCGGCCCCTTGGGCGCTCAGGGCGAGAGACGATGCTTCGCCGCCCGCCGCTTCAAACCCGAGCACAATAACCGACCGATTACACAGCGCTACGTGACTTAAGACCGCTTCTTGCAATTATGTCACCCGTTACAAAAACTTTTGATGCTATCGTAAAGGTGTATTTGAGCCCGAGCTTTATAAAGCACAAACCATGGGAAGCACGAAGTCGTAAGTCATGTTCGCCTAAATAAGGTTCACAGTTCTGGGGTACTTGAAGAGTGTTTCTGGGAAGTTACACGAAAAAGTTTATCTGACTAATACTTAGCAATTTTTGCCACATATTATATCTGACTCTTAGTTATGCATAGTTCTCCCTGACAGCAAAACATGAAAACCTAGAGAACATTAAGTAGCCAGGAAATGGCAAAGTTTGAAGGCGGCAAACTCTCAACTCTCTTGTAAGTAGGTAGGTAAGTGAGTAGTTCACTAATAGCAAAATAACACTCAAAGCGTAATTAACTAGGTGTCCAACATCGGCAAAGTAGCATCGGCATTATATTCAATATTAATGTAGCGTGAAATAATTTAAAGCATTTTCCAGAGGCTATCAATCTGAGCTGTTAATGAGTTTCGTCCGGCCGCCGCCTGCCATCGCCGGCGCGATTGCCTCTACCAATTTGTGCCACGTTGCCACTCGCTAATGAATTACGAGTATGAAGCTGGAAGCAACAAATGCCTCATAAAATGACCTCATCAATAACCAACATTTACCTACTCACTAGATTAATAGTTCACTTCTATTACAACGAAGAACCTTCGTCATTTCCACTATGACTCGTCGTAACGCAAAAAATATACGTCCTTCCAAACCTTTTACAAAAGATTCTTGTCTTTACCGAGACAATCGTAAAACCAACGGCCGTAGTCACCATGAATTGCTGACAACGGGATATCAACTTTTATTGGTAGACAAACCTTTGTTTACTTTATGGTTAACAAATAAAACCCCTCATACATTTCAAATGTTGCAACAAGATAATAATGAATACATTTGTTCGTATTTGAGTCAAATGAAATGGTCTTATAAATTAGATATGGGAAAACCTAAAACTTGGTGTATCACATCGTTTGTATCCAATCTGATGACACAGCCCCTCGGGCCGCGACCGCGACCTCCGACCACGCTTTCACTATCTGCCCACAGGTCCCCGACGCTTTCCAACTAATTAAATTACTCTCCCTGCCAATTTTTATAGCCAGCATATTCAAATACAACCCAAACATAGACGTAGTACTTGGCAACAACAACGCAAGAGATTCATTAAAGAACAATAGTTTACGCGTCATTTGCAAACAATAGCAACCGGAAACGATGTGGACTCAACTCATAAGTAGATGTAACTTTCTCCTTAGATACGATTACATGATTGATAGCATTGTTTAGTAAAAAGTTACAT
Source organism: Peribatodes rhomboidaria (assembly GCA_911728515.1). Lineage (NCBI taxonomy): Eukaryota > Metazoa > Arthropoda > Insecta > Lepidoptera > Geometridae > Peribatodes > Peribatodes rhomboidaria. The sequence continues at coordinate 8,562,641 of OU452168.1, forward strand.
GACGTAACTAGATGAGTCCTTTTTCTTTGCGAAGATCTTGTGCTCATTCCTCTTAAAGAGATACTTAATGCAAGTAGGTGTCTTGAATTATATGCGTTAAACAATGTAGGCTAGATGAGCAGAGATTGTCCAATCCAGACATAATTTTCAATCTGTTCGTTTCCTGCGCTTCTGACGTCTCAATTGCTGCTCTTTTGTAATCAACAATTTGTGTCGGCACTCAACGAGAAGCTACCGTCACACTCATTCAATAACAAGAACAAATTCCAGGCTATTTTAGTTCCCTCGTTATGATTAGCCGTTGTGAAATGTGCTGGCTATAGCTAGTCTACGCATTATAGTTGAAAATGATATCCTATAAATCTTGCAGCCACGCAGGCGTGTCATCATGACGAACCAAGTGTTCATACCTGAAACCTCAAGCAAGGCAGGTGTTACTTTTTCATTATGCCTGCTTTAAATAGTAGTAGTAGAAAATTCTTTCATTATGCCTGCTTTATGAGTAGAACATTTATGTCAAAATTCGACAATACAACTCCTATTGAAATCGATAAAGGAAACCACTTACGAGTACTTATCGAACAATTGGATTTCAGTGCAAAGAAAATTTCATACTCAACCCACTTGTGCAAAACTCAGTACATACCAAATTGCTGAAGCCTTGAAAGCATAACGCACTTTAACTTTAAGTACACCCACTTATCGATTTATTCAACATGTCTCATTAGGACTTGTGCAACTTGAATAGGATCATTAGCCACCCCATTATCAAGGTTTAGCAATCTACTTGCCCTACATAAAAATCGGCTCTAGATGGATGATATTTGAGCTCATGTAATGGCGCAGGCAGTTCCATTGTCTCTGCAAGCAGCAATTTTATACGTCGCAATACAAGCGAAGCAACACGCGACCATTTGTGCCTATACACGGAGTTACGGCTAATCGGCTTTCCGCTTCACAACAAACATTAAAACTGCATTAAATTGTATTTAACGCTGGATAAAGCATGCCTAGTTAATGTAATTGAAAAGTGTTTTCGTGATTCATGCAAAACAAAAAGATTCGATAAATGGCAGATAGTTCGTTATTGAAAGAAATCGTTTGAGGTACGCAGTCACTTTCTTTCGCAGAATTAACAATGACACGGTAGAGGAACATTGGGGACACTGGGCAGATAGGTGAGAGAAGTAACGCAATATGTGGGGTAATAAAATAAATGGATCGCGGTCACATGTGTCATGAAAACGATTTTATATCAGAGACTGAACGAATTAAAATACCAGCTTTAATGCAGGATAAGCCTTTTTATGTTTTATCAACTTTTAGTGTTTCCAAAAGGCCCATTGCACCTTTTCCGCACCTGCTTTTTTATCATTGTTGGTAATTCCAGTCTCTTATAAAAAGCCTAATGTGTAAGAAACTGAGAATGTGAAGATCCAACTTAATTGCGAGAACATTTCCTAGGATTTAATCTTCATTGGATGGGAATAGTTTTTCCATCTATTTATATGTTAATAGCCATGGCCGCAAAGGAATAGACCGCCTGGATTTAAAGGAATGCTCGGAACCGGTCGGACTTCCGACTTAAGCCGCGTCATCGAGATGACTCTACGACTCCACTCTCGTAAATCTGCCCTGAGACGCGAATTGCGCCGACATTACTGGAATAGCGCTCATTCCACTGCTTGTTTCGAGAAATTCTTTGGATAACACAAATATAACATTTGTCGTAGAACAAGTTAAGGGACTAGTAGAAGCTTATACAAGGCCTAACCACTACAAGACAATCCACCTTTTCAAAGATTCTTGCCTACCTTTTTATTTTCAATGTACTTACCTACCGGTTAAAATGTAGCAGATTGCTCCTTCAATTGATTCAGTTCAGTAGATTGATTGAAAGCATGCTATTTTCGACCCGCGGCCCGTTGCTCCATCATCATAACATCTGATTGCTGCAATGCTCTTGACCAATAGCGGATGTGGTTGATAGTTGTGATTCAGTTTGTAAGCTGAAATAGAAATGCACCAATAAATAATATGATTTACATTTTTCAAAAACAATGAACTTCTATCTATTTGTATAAGTATCTTTATTTTGTATTGTTAATAAAAGCTACTACACTTTTTTTTTTGTTAAGATGTATTTTATTTAGTAACAAGAAATATAAGGCTTTTTTATTTTATTTATTTATTTTTAATAAAAGCTAACAATCTCGCTGAGGGCTCTATTAGGATAGAAGTATTCGATGATACATAAGTGAACTCCACCCAAAACAGCCTGGATGTTTGGCGCGTGGCGAAGAACATTTGCAATTGAAGATTATTTTTGGAGCGATTTGTTGCTTCACCGTCATAACAACTACGTACGATTCGCCTTTCAATAACGGATGCCGTCGATTGTGGATTATTTCGGTCTCGGGATGCATAAACTGGAAGGCAAGTGGCACCAACCACGCGCCCGCTCTGCCCACACTCCACTCATAAGGAAACGCCGAGCATCAGTCACATTGGCTTATTTTGGCCTTCTACGAAATAGTGTAGAGCTTGTTACGAGTAATTTTGGAACAACAAAATCATCGATTTCAAACAAATTTCGCTAAACACACTTACGGAAAACATCCGCACCAGTGGCGTAAAGTGCCTCGGCGGGGCCCCGTATAAAAATTTGTTTGGGGCCCTTTATGAAGGGTAAAATTTCTCACAAAAGAAAAAAAAATGTTTGCATAAAATTTAAAAGAAATATTGATATTGAAAAAAAAAAATTTAATACATATAAAAATAACATATTTAAATAGGTAAGTATATTTATTATTCTAGCTTACGCACGTCGGGGCCCCGTATAATTGATACAGCAGATACGGTGGTAGCTACGCCCCTGATCCGCACATGCACAGGCCGCCTTATTTATTTATTATAATAATCAACATTGTTAAGAGCGCATGCGAAAGTCACAGGTTTATTTTACAACCCGTTGTTATGTTACGTAGGTATGTTATGTTAGGTAATCCTCATTAAATAATCCCCGGGTGGTGTCGTTCGTTCGCCGAATTCGTTTTATGCAAATAAGTCATTCGGTCTGTTTGTTAAGCTCGAGGTTAGACAAACAGAACGTTTAAGAATGTTTTTCCGAGAAACAATCTACTGGAGTAATCGCGGCAATAAATCTAATGATTGTTCGAGATTATTTATTGACATTTTCGAATATTTAAGCCTTTTCTTAGCGCCATGTTATTTACGACATTGCGACTGGCTGGAATGAATAAGGCAGACGTTTTCAAGGATTTTCAACAAACAAAACCTATTTTCCTTTTTGTTTTTATTTTTATTAGATAAACAGCAAGGCACACAGAGCCTTCACACAAACAGAATATGTAGAAGAGTAGAGGACATTCGTGAGTTACGTCCGTAAATAAAACCCAGTCCCTTGAGTTACGACATCGATAGATATCTTCCTGTTTAAAGTCCATAAAGCATGGACAGTTCAATAAGCATCCTAGAGGTAATTCCGAAGACAGTTGTGCTGTGACGGGCGTTATCTCGGGGATCTCAAGGGCCCAGGACAGATCGTATGGCCAATCATACAATTTAGGTTAAACGTCTTGATCGCTCACAGCCTCTCGCTATTTCCCAATAGAAAACTAGACTTTGATCTATTGAAACAATGCATTACATTACTAGCTATCTTGCTGTATCTTAACATCTTTTGATATAGCCATGCAAGCGATGGATAGCTTCTATCGCAACTAGTTTCTATTAATTTTATCGTCGCCATCTCGTTGGTCGCCATCGTAAGGTGAGTGGTTTTAATCATTGGTTTCGAAGTTTAGAGGTCAGGCAGCTTTTCGAAAGTACGTGGAAGTGTTTCGATTGACAAGCGAACAAAAACCTTCAATAGATATAGGAAGACGTTTAGTTTTAAAAAAATGTTTTTTCCAAGCATAGACTAACCTTAATTGGTAGACCTTATAGATAATAATAACAATAATAAATTTTATTGCTTTTCTGTTAGGCTTATAGGTAAGTACAGAGATCTTATGATATTATAATACGAAAAATTTAGATTTTAAACAGAAGACATACCTATTTTATAAGGTTTTTGAGGTGCAAAAAAAAAAACATGTGTGTGTGTGTGTATTGACTGGGAGGGTGATTTTATGAAGAGGGGAGTGTATACGAGTGCATGTGTGTGTGTGTGTGTGATAGTTAAAGTGTATCTGTGTTACTGTGGTTTTTGGTGTGTTTGTTGGTTGTGTGGAGTGGCGGCATATTAGAATAATTGTTTCAGTTAATCAGGCCAAAAAAGTAATTTTAACATGTACTTACTTACAATAAAAATTAACATGTACTTACTAATCAATTAATAGTGTTAGGTATTATACGTAGAACACTTATGTGCACGAATTAAGTAAAGTCCTAAGGGGTAAGATGATCTATGTGAAGTTAGGTCCGGAACTATTCTTTAATGATATTATTTTTGAAAAGCTGACGGCCATCTGGTGAACATGCGCAGTTTCTTCGTAGATATCCCCAACTATAGCTATTTATGCTTTGAGGAGTTATATGATTTCATACTTCCTTACATATAATTTATCAAAGCCTATACATACATACAGATAGATAAATAGACATAACATTTCAAGGGAAGAAACATATTAACATATTTATTATTAACAATATTAAGTAGGTTAAGTGCAGATTCAAACACGGCGGCTATATTGAATTACATTTAAGTAACGTTATACTTACCTGGCTAAGCGTTAAACAAGCAACATGTTGAGTTCAACTCCTGTGTTGTTTGTGTGTACCTAACTACCTAATTGCATTGTTGCACATGTGTGAACACACTGAGAATACTTTCTTTCTTTGTTATTTATTGCACTATGCCTTGTCTACCTACTTTTATGAGACTTAGATAGGTAGGTCAAGGAATAATGATAGGATCTTTAAATTAATGAATATTAAAACTTATATCTACACATAGGTGTAGCTGTTTAGACTCGTAATTTGGAATACATTAAAGGCACATCAATAGAACGATCGATGATTTCATGTAGGAAGATTAAAGTATTTGTGTGTAGGTTATTTTGCTCGTAGGTTGGCACGCACATTTATTTTAATCCTACATGGATTACTACATACTTTAAATTAAACTAAAAATCTATCTCTACCTGCTTACAGAGAAAGAAAGATATTTTTTTTACAGTGTGAACCTAGCGCGAGTATGTTGGTCTAACATCGTTAGAGTTCGTACAAATTGTAGCAGAATAAGCGACTACAAACTCCATTACAAACTGACCTACAGTCGAGGATAGATCGTTGATGGTAAGCGTAACTAGGGCGAACAGAACAATGTGTTTAGTGGAATCATTTATGTAGTAACTAGCATACAGACGAGTACAACCAGAGTATCACATCTCGCAACGTTCCGGACTTCCTGTGTCCGGCGAGTGCACAAAACATCGCGAAACTCGCACAAAAAGGGCACGAGCCAAGCAGGATGTTAAACATTACCGCGGCTCATGACAAATGAGGTTTTGTCACATTTAACCGACTAGTTGCTGCTTTATTGCTGACTAGTGACTATTGACCGCGCCAAAATTAGACTCGACACGGCGAACATAAATTTTGAACTGAGCGTTGTCGTGTGCGCTTATTTGGTTCTACATTGCAGCATTTGCTGCGAGCGTTTATTTATAAGCTGAGACATTAGATACAATTGTTACTTTTGTAGGTGTTACTAATGGAGCTAATGTAGATGATGACTTAGGAGCGTGGGTGAAGCACTACAATTACCAAAACAATAATTTGGGAAACACACAAAGCTAATTCAAAACACACTGATATAAAAACTAAGACGGAAATAGCTATGTAAGAAGTACTTTAAAAAATTAGTAAGTTCTTCCACTAAAAGTATTTTGCCACCATTTACTATGCAAATGAGTAAGTAATTTACGTATTATTTGAAGTTATATTATTAACGAAAATTGGTAAAATTACCAAAATGCACCTATAATATAATAGTTATATACGAGCATTTACGAGCATTCAGGTTTCAGGAACGTATTAATCTACATCTAATCGATAGCTCATAAACACTTGATGTCTGAAATTCTGCATTGGCTTGATTTCCCCACAGACTTGTATTATTGACTTCACCAGTCTTATTGCTCACATCACAATAAAAGCAGCTCACTCAAGTAATTGCGGAATCTTTGCGTAATATGTTCCAAGGAACAAATCATAGTTACTACTGATACGGTGATGTACAAGACCGATAATGATACTCATTTTAGTATAAATTACCGATTCGACGAGTCGTTCGTAATGGCCGATGACACAATAGCCTATTTAACATAGCTGTTTAGCAATGAGCAGTCGTATGCGAATTGTAGATGGATATATTGATATAACAAGCCCTTTATGCGTATCGTGGTGTTATGATACCATTAACTCAATACTCATATAAATGGGGGAAAGCCATAACATCGAACGGCTCATTCAATTTCAATTTCAAAAGTTCTTTATTACACGATAATAAATACAGTTAAATACTTAGCTAGTATACATAAAATCCTAGCGCTACAAGACGATACATTAAATATGTTTTGCAAACGTTAGCTTATTCAAAACTGTTTACATCGAAATTACAAAAGAAAAAGGAAATTTAAGTAAGTATAACGATACATAGAAAAATATTATAAATAATTATGCATGCTTTAGTGATAGCTTTGCATTTACGAAATATTAAAACGAACGGCTCATTGTTTTATATTGAACTTACCTTATTACTTGTGAGTAGGCATACATATTGAATATAACCTATGTATTATACTCGTTCATCCTCTAGCCTAACTTTAGGTTTACTACTTGTACCGGGCGGTAGTCGTTTGCTGATCACATTCACACACATCACAAGTAGTGAACCTAAAGTTAGTCTATTCGGATGAACTTCGTTTAATTAAGATAGAACTTCATTTAAGGTATGTTCGTTTAATCACAAAAAAACGCCATTGATATAAAACCGTGACTTGTTTTGGAAGGAACTATAAACATGCGTATACCTGTTTGTTGTAAATGTACGTACTTACAAAATTAAATAAATGTTAGGTACCTACCAAACGTATGTGAAACATTTACCCACGCTGTACAAACACTACACATACTTTTTCTCGTGACGAATATACTTTGTGACAAATGTACAGCACAACCCTTGTAACTATACTCTTGGTTATGAGTAGCTACTGTATGCACATAGGCCTATTGTAGAGGTTGGGAACTCAAAGGCAAAATTACCCATTGTCCTTATCATACTCTCGTCCTCACTGATTTGTTAGTTACTGTGTTTTTGCAGAGACACAATGCAATTCCCAACAAAATATGTTTGCCATTTGTGGGAAATTGTGTTAAGGAGAGGTGTTCACGTTTCTACAAGGTTTTTAGCGCAGCGCATAATCAGCAAAGCAAAATTACAGTCAATATTATTTGTAGGCTGTGGCAAAACTATAGTGGACACTGACACCACTTGGCTACGCAAAGTCGCGCGAGAAAAACTTAGATTTTTTAAGTGTTCTCTTAATTATTGAAAAGTATACCATTTGTATTATCTGAATTTAAATAGTTATATTTCCGATATTCTTAATATTTAATACTAACTTACTTACATTTTTTACTGGTTGGGACTTTTTGAAGTCGACGCTACAATTTAAAAATGCGCAGTATGTTTTCGTTATTTTTTTCTTTTTAGTCAAGTTTTAATAATTAATCTTGTTCCGGTTTTGTAAAACATGGTTATTTCTTTGATTTGTTCAATTTTGATATGGTACCAATTTTACAATTTCGTCCTCTTACAAACACTAGCTTTGCCCCGCGTTGTTACCTGCGGTTAAAAACTAGCCTTTGTGCTATTTCAAACTTAAATCTATCTCTGTGGCAAATTTCATCTAGATCCATTCAGTCGTAATTGAATAACAAACGTCCATCTATCCATGCATACTTTCGCATTTATAATATTAGTGTGATTAGATAGAACACTTATCAGTTGTCAGCTATGTAACAAAAATTGATAAAAGTCGGAACGTAGAGCCTTAAGAAACGCCGCACGCTACTTTTGTTTTTCCCTCGGTCTCACGACACTCTATTTTACTTCGTTTTCTCACACTCGATACTTAGTTGAGATTAATTATTACGCGTTATGCCTTCCCCAGCAGCTGAGTACGAGAGATAACATTGTGATCCTGTACATAAGGAAATGGAACCTTAATTACATACGAAACGCTTCCGTTCGGTTAATGTTATCTAAATTGTGTGATTAGAGCCCGTACCCACCCTTGAAACAATTGTTGCACAGCGCAGACTAAAGGCCCTAGGCTATTTACAATGCCGACAACAATGAACGGCAACAAATAGGAACATAAGTACTACCTCGCACGATATCTGACAGATGATAGATAGGTATGGCTAACCTATGTGAACATAACGTAACTTCTTTAAAATTAGTGCCTAATAATTTTTATATGCTGAAAAATGTGTCATGAAAAGAATCTAGCTAAAACGAGCGACGACGGGACAGTTGCAGCGGGTCAGTCCGATTTAATTGACGTGATAAGGAGGTATTCGTGTGGGAGCCAAGCAACCGACGACGTCGCGTGACGTCACACTGAGTAATTACTCGCGTGCATCCGGGCAGACACCACGTCTATCGACACCCATGTGCTTGCACTAAAACCACTAAGACTCGTGGTAAAATTGTCGGTTATTTAAATAAGAAACAACGAAGGGTACATAATTAATCCCTGTGGAAGTCCTATTGTGATGAGGCAACTGATACTTGCACAGCAGCACAATGGATCAGTATCAACTCTCAGCGGTGTGGACGCGGTGGACACGGGTCACCGCTACACAATGAGTGACTTCCTGCGGACAGCGGGCGACCAAGGACAAGCTGCCTGACACGCGAGTCCGCTCACTTATCTTTCAATCGCTGTACCCCAATTTAAACCCTATTGCGACAAATCGGAAATCAGAGTTACTTTGAACGTTTGAACTATATCACAAACCTTAGAGATAGATACGCGATCGGCAGAACTTGGCGGTTAGCTTACTTAGTGAATGTCATCAAACTGTGTATGGTTACTAACTAACCTATCGTTCTAATCATTAAGTTGTTCAGAGATGTAGAGACGATTTAATAGACTGTCTAGAAAATAATGAAAAAGAACACAGATCGAGTACCGGTGGATATTCTCGTTTCTGCTTCACCGGTTCTAGCGTGCAGACATTCTAAGCTAGCTATCGTGATCTGGTAAACGAGCGTAACTGTTATGAAATTGAAGTCTCGATTGGATTTAATTACGTGTATAATTAAATCTTACGGCTGAGAAGCGTCTTCGTGTCGGCGCGGCGGGCAGGTATCGCGGGATGGGAGAACAGATCCTACCTGGTGGAGTTAGAGCTGCGGAGCTGGCAGGCAGCTGACCGCAACTGACCTCGTGCCAATTACCCGGCCATTAGCGGACAGAGCACAATACGCGGCTATTAAGCGGATGTCCAGCACCAGCACGGTCTACCCGCGCCCGCTCGATTTGCATTTGTTTAGAAATAGATGGCCATTGCGCGCACACGAGCTTTGTATCACCTGTGTTATACAGTGTGCTAAGCCTCCAAACGTGTTGAAACCACATTTTTACGTAAGATTTACAAAATTTATGTGGCTAAACCTTAATCGCATCATTGTCCACAAAATACAAAACATGAAATGTTGCCCATTTGCAGATGGGACGGTACGGGGCAAGTCTGACAACGCCAACGCACCCGGGAAACCACAGATTTTTTAGCAATAAAACATTGTGAAGTGGACAGACTCTATAAAAACTCAATTGTTAGAACATCGTACGAGATTGCTTTTAATTATCTAGGTATATCAAACGGCCGCGTTACTAATGAAATGACACAATAGGCTTTGTTCGTCAAGGTGATCCTGTGTTTATCTGCTACACCCATAAGTCTGAATCCAACTATTCAAATTGCATCTTACAAAGTCAATCATGCTTACTTAACTTAATCGACCGAGCGGGCGTTTGCCAACAACGCGTCTATGGTATGCTTCAACTTCGACAAAAATGCATTCGTATGTGTGAATTCCGGATCTCTGTTTTCTTCTACAGATTGCATTTCTGAACCGATTCTCTTGAAACTTTGTAAGCAGGTATTACAATTTATACAGATTTTTTTTTGTCATATTATCGCCATTTTAAAAATTTTGTTATATTTGACTTGGCAAAAGTAATTGTGTACTTAATTATCGAACCTGCTTCTAAAATTTCACGAGAATCGGTTAAGGAATGCGACCTGTAGAGGAGACAGACGTCGGCCGCGAGGTCTACAGCTCACAGAGTCACTTGTACATCCTACTAATATTATAAACGCGAAAGTTTGTAAGAATGGATGGATGGATGGATGTTTGTTACTCTTTCGCTCCAGAACGGCTAAACAGATCTGGATGAAATTTGGCACAGAGATAGATTATAGTCTAGAATAGTTAGAGTATATAGTTAGAGATATAGTTTATATATAGTTTATGTATAGAGATATAGTTTAGATACTTTTCAACCGCGGGTGAAACCGCGGGGCGCAGCTAGTAAATAATAAGCGTTATGTTCTATTGTCCGACTGTGAACCAAATACAGGTCAGTTATTTATTGAGAGCGTTTTTTTTTCCAGAATTTACGTAACATCATTACCATACCAAAAGCATAGCATTCCGATTCCGAAGTCACGCAACACGTATTATGGGCATTATAATAGAAGAGAGGAACACACGCGTTCCTTCACTCTAATTTTATCGTCGGCGTAGACGAGACGAATTTAGAAAACTCGAGTGGATTAGACTGCGAGACGTCACGCATTTGGGTTAGGTGTTACAGATGGAAGCTCGGTGGTTTACCAACCTATTTATCGAATTCTTACCGCCGCTTCGTTACCCCAGAAACAGAATAAAGAAACCTTTAAGTCGTACTTTCTGCCGAACTAATCTTGGTTTAAATTCACCAATGGTGCGCATGTGCTCTTTATACAATGACGTTAGTAGTAATGTGGATATTTTCTCTGGCTCCTTGAGACATTTCAAGAAGGAAGTTGCCGAAGTGCTAGTTCCGTAGGATAAGTACTGAATTTTTAATTTCCCTTACTCTCTTTATTTTTATAGTGTATTTGTCGTTAATTAGTGTTTTAATTTAGTCTTATACTCAAGCAAATCGTAGAAAAAGTTGTGTATGCCTATAATTGGCGCATATGTATCAGATAGAAACCATGATAACATTTATTGTATATTTAACATGTGCGCTGTTGGCTTACCTTAATAAATAAATAAATTCTTCAAAAACTTTAGAGTAAGTAATATGATAGTTAAAGTTAAGTACATAGTTTAAATTGATAAATAACAGAATTTTACAAAAGTTAATAAAACCCGCTCTGTCTTACCCAAATCTATTAATACCTGACTTTTTAAAAGTCGGACTAAAAGTAGATCATTTTGAATTATGGTAGATACGAGTAGGTACGACGTAAAAAAGGCGAAGGTATTAAAAAGAGGCAAACGAATAGACGAGAAATGGTAATGACAAATGGCGCGCTGTGTGCCTTATCAGGGCGGTCTGAGGTGAAAAGATGTAGCCGTTTTCTACGCGAAGTAAAAAGCCGCGCCGGCGACGTCATAAGCAGAGCCTAGAGCCATCCAACTGATATCTGCGCCACCCTCTCGCCTCCTGGCACACCGGAGATAACTATTTTCGCTTTATCGATGATATTGCAAACTGCACAACTTTTGAAATGGTTATTTTGCAGTCCGACTAGTCGACGCGGCTTATCTGGGGCGAAGTAATAAAAGCTAGGACTCGATTTTGATTCTTTGAATAGGTACATTTTTTAAAGACGAGAATAAGAACCGGCACCGACTGCTCATATATAAAAGTTGTTGTTTACGCTCGTATGCTAAGGTTGTGTAGTACCTAGGCTTTTGTTTGGATGTGCCATGCATGGCACGACGCCAGTCGCAAAAGCACCTTTCTTGGTGTTTCGTACAATAGGCAGAGATAGCAACGTCGTCTTTTGCTGAAATATATTGTCTCGAGTCGCGGCGCACTCCGCGCCCACACCCGGCACTGATATGCAAATAGGCTCCAGAAAGATCGTAAACCGTTTCACTGATAACGTAATTCGGAGCAAAGTATAGCTAGGCTAAAATAATACCCACACAATAAGTTAGCCGGTTAATCCGACTATATTCTGGTCCGGGTGCGTTATTTCTAAGTTGTTCTAGATAATTTGGTGAGCCAAGTAGTTACCCAACTGATACAAACTTGGATAGTTAGCTCGCGTATTCTAGTTCGGGGGCATTTTATCATAGCTGAATAGCCTGGCTCGTGACAAATGTTCGCGATAACCCACCGCGTGGAACCCACCCGAGGCTCTACTACCTGCGTCGCCTATCGGAACACAGAGATCTCGGACCTCTTCTTACTTATCTTTCGTAATATGTTATTCAAGAGAAAGTCCGAACGTTTGTAGCCACAGGGCATCGGCTGTTGATTGTTACTTTAGTTCGTTTCATGAATACAAATCTAGGACTGAAATCATCCGGATGAGAAACTTGTGTCTGAGAAAAAAGGGGGTTTGTTTGTACAGGGGGGGGGGGGGGGGGGGGAGACTTAAAACAGTAAGTAGGTAAAGTTTCAAAGGGTGCTGCATCGCGCATCACGACTTTTCTATTTCGAGAAAACATTTTACAAATCTCTAGAGCTGTGGATTATTGACTCGAATGCAGGAAAACGAAGTTGAAAATCAAATCGTTTTACGAAGCGCATCAACACTTGGTAACGAATATTTGGAATTCTCGACTACGAACGCAGATTTGACAGAAATCTGTGGCTGCATAATGGTATTACCGCAGGTACTCTGCCAGGTAGCACCTGACACGTACAATATTCCCACAACAAATGTACCACATTCTGTGGCCTTTTCTCATGCATTCGATTGTTGGAACAGATTAATGTCCGACTAATTTTGTTGTAAGTACATACTTATTTTTACTTCCAGTTAAAATATGTCCTGGTTGACTGATTCATGTTTTTATCTTGAGTATAGCATTCATAGTATCGTGCCAGTTCTCGTCAAAGCTACGCCAGAGACAGGCAATTTCTCAGACGATCATCCTGCCCACACACAAGCACAACCCACAATTAATGGACAAGTGAAAGTAAAATCAACTAAATCAATCACAAATTCAATTATGTGTTGGTAAATTGGTATTTAACTATTTGGCATCTCGTTAATGTTACATAAATCAACCTTGAGGCTCCGGAATAATTTTCCTAATTATAAGAACTTGTTACTTACATTACGCTACTTACTTAAATTGAGGTAGGTAAGTACAAAATCAACAGAACAAATAGAAACCATCGGCAGATGTTTGAAAATAAAACACCGACCGCAGTAGTCTATCATTCTTAACATTAATTTCCGATTATATTTTATAGTCTATGTTGTTTTGCTAAAAGCAGAGATCCCTAATTTTTATCATAGTTGGAGACACACCGGCCCCTACCTGGCACAGCGAGGGGTGCTTTAGAAGTAATAATGAAAATAAACTGTGATCGCCACATGTGGCTGTTGCCATTTGCTTTTAGGACAACTTTGCTTTGGTGCCTATTTTAAACAAAATAATACTATTTTAAAGCTTTTAAGTGTAGCAAATGACGACATGTTTCAAGTAACTCAACTATTTGAAGTGGTAAGTAGGTATTTCAACAAAATGTTCAGCTTAGTTCGACACTCATACTGTATAGCTCCATATCAGTAAGTACCTGATGCTATTTAGAAACCCTTCAGTTTTTTATTTGTCGAACTGCGTCTGTATTTTATGGCCCTATATTTGAAAGCGTCAACACAAAACAAAAAAACATTGTAGAACTGGCAACGCTTGTATCGAGCGAGTGGTAAACGTGGCATCGGCGCGCACGCATGGTAGAGACGCGAACGAAGCCTGTTGGGCGGGTTCGGGTTCCGAGTGGGGCAGCGGGGGGCGCTCCGATCGCGCCAGTGCCCCTGCCGAGTGCGCCACGAGAGCACGCGACAGCGCTACTCGCCTCGCTCCAAGAACCGACGCGTCCACTGTAAACACTACCGAGTTGTTACACTCTCCCACTTTACAACCGGTTTGTGCTGTCCGCTGTGATACTGTGTCTCCGACCGATTTTGTGATTTTATCGTGAACGCTGTGCACTATCCGACTGTCAGTCAGGAAAGCGTTGTTAATTTGTGTGTGTTTGTGTAACCAAAATTGGATTTTACTGCCCTCATGACCCGGGAGTTGGAACAAGACCGTAATTGGATTACAGAGCGGGGAATATTTTCAAGTGGTAAGTGTACAATGGTCAATGTGTGCCCAGCTAACTGTTGCTTGTTAAATTGACGGTTACCGCGGGCTCGATGCAACGCGTTGTGGAGGCGGTACAAACAAAACCGTATAGGGGAGAGAAGGAGAGAGCGCGCATTGTTGACACTGGGCAAGTAACTATGTAGTAGCGGGCGTCGACGCTCCACCAACTAGCTCCGAAATCCAAGACTCAAAACGGTGTAAATTGATCAGTCAAAAGCCTCTGTTCTGTTATGCCCTGTTTTTGTTCCACTATCGTTTACAATAGCAGTTTTGAAATAGCGGTCTCTGTTAATTGAAAACGGTTCAGATACATATTTCATTTCTCTCCATTTCTGAGTCAGTTATAAAGCACTTTATGAAGAGTTTAAGTATAGGTAGCTACTCTACTATCTTAACGACTGATTTCCCGATAATTTATGAGTAATCATATAAAAGTCTCATTTGTGTCATTTGACCACACGCGGTTGAATCGTTAGTAGAAAGTCTGCAGAGATAAAGAACATAATAATTCATTCATAAAAATGAGAGTAAGGATACCTTGGGTTAATTTTTGCCTACAAATCATGTCAGTTACTTATAATAATCACTTTATTATTACGGATACAGATTCAACTTAGCTAGATTACTTTACTAACAAAACTAGAAGAGTATGAGTGTAAAAGAATAATTGAAACCCGGAGCTGACTGGGAAAAAACAATTTACACTTATACATATACTAGCTGTCACCCCGCGACTTCGTTCGCGTTTATTATTTATATTTATATATATATGTGAGCTATCCTATCTCTCAAGTTGGATCGAACTGCATATGGTGTGCGAATTTTATTATAATCGGTTAAGTGGTTTAGGAATTCATTGAGGACAAACATTGTGACACGAGATTTATATAATATTAAGATATTTAGAGAAGATTATAAGAGCATTTGGTTAGCAGCTCATACTTGTTTATCTACATTAGCCTCTTATCCAAACATATTCTCAAAAAAATTGCGTAGGTAGATAGAAAAACAAAATCGCGTTAGTAGAAAAACAACGCCTTCTGAGTGTAGCATCGAAGTGGACAAGGAAACAACGTGCATGACTAAAAATAATCCGTTGTACCTACTTACTATGAAAATGATAATTTATCTAATCAGTCGACGACAGGTTTAATCACTTGCTCAAACAAAGGTAAAAAAATTATCTGCAGTGCATTTCATTTCGAAATATGCCTTATACAGAGCCTCATGCTCACCAGTCGCCTTCCATTACATATTTATGAGTTCCTGATTCATTTCAGATTTCTTGTGTTATCTATCGATTATAAATAGAAGAAGCACTATTATAGTAAGAATAATGTTAACAATAGCAGTGAATGAAAGACATTATCAACATCCTGGCGTAATGTTATGCGTCATGTGTCTTGATAATGAATGTGGAGTGGACGTAGGGTTGACACCGTAATTGCGTTTTTGACACTTGACGAGTAATTACTTTTTAGGGAGAGTTTCTGTACTGACGTTGCTAATTTTAATTCTTTGAGAGTATAAAATCTTGCTCTCTCTAGACTCAATGGAAGGTTATCAATGGTATCTCAAAATGAGGTCAATTTCCATTAAAAGTAGACAACTTTAAGCAACCCTGAGCGGGCCGAAAATACCAGATGCGCTTGCGCAGAATAAGCGTTAACTAATAATTGTAGCAGAGGCCAATGGGTCAGAGGAGCTAGTTAAGCTTGCCGTGCTGACTGATGGTCAGTTTGACTTGTCGTGGGTTACAATCTCACACTCGTAATGACTCCCACGCACTCTTAAGTAAGAGTTTCATTCACATACACACGATTCAACTGGGTATGTACATGTATAGGTCGTGGGTATGTCTTTAGTTCACGCATAATTATGACTGATCCGAGAAACTAAAACTATTTTATGATTGAAATTGTAAAATGTTCACAAGGAAACAGTACTTTCGGAGACAGGTAAAAAATACACATAAAATATGTTTAAGTAGAAAAGTACAATGATACGTAATCATTCAAAAAAATCATGAAAATTAATGCCTCTCAGTTTCTTGCCTGTTCTTCTGAGTAGTGGCTCTTTTTCCGAACAAGGCGGTCGAGCTTATTTTTAAACTTTGACGTTCATAGCTCAGATCTAAAGAAAAAGATGGAACACTAGAGGAAAAGATGGAACGCTGCGTTATATCTCGCTGAAGCCACTTCTTTTTAAACGTATGCGCTTGGTAATGTTGCCATGAAAAACATTTACAATTGCACGAAAACTATTATTAATTCCCAAACTCTACGTTAGCCATTTCCGTTCTAAAATACAACCTTAGTAGATTTAATATTCTAAAATTGCCCATATTTGTAAGAGTTTCATGTTACGGCTTTTTCAAAATTGACTTGTAAAAAAACGGCACAGTTTTTAAAAAGAATCTCAGAATGTAGTCCTGGCCACACTTTTATAATGCAATAAGTCGGTATATTTATGTACACGAAATTACATACTACCATAAAGCAATCCACATAATATCGAGGTAAGAATGACCAAGCTAGTAGCGTAGGTTTTATGCGTCAATGAGTGCGTGTTGTGTACATATACGACAGTAGCGTAGTTTTTGGATGGTTTTTGGCTTCACCTAAATCATACGCCGTGCGCCATCTTGTTCTCTAGCTTGATCTGAGGTTCATAGGTGTATCTTTGATACCCAATTGAATAAAATCATTTTAGTTTGACTTGACTTATGCCTCAAAATTACTATATTACAAAGGTAGTTACAGTAGTTTTGTGTCACTATCTGCAAAACCAATGAGTCAGCATTGCATTGGCATCAAATTACCTATACTTACTCTATGCATGACTAAAGGAAAAACTCACGTACGCCCAGCGTACTATTACTACTTTATACACGAACTACGAACATGACTATTTTACTGTTACTGTACGACATAATATTGTCTATAGCTTCTATCAGAATAGTAACCAAAAACACTAGAATACCTACCATGATTATTTGTCACAATATTTTTTACAGTAAGTATGATGTTTTTTTTGAATGATTTGCATTCCAATGGTTGGTAATTACCATTATTTCTCATTACAGTAATAACAGAATGTGCATTATGCAATTTCCTGTTTCTAATGTGCTTTAATTTAGTAAACCACATTAGAAACAGGCAACTTTAAGCTTTTAAACCTAGTAAATAGTCTAAAATGGTTCAATTGATATTTGTAACGTTTTTTTTTTTTTTATTTTACACAAAGATAGATTATAGTCTAGAATAGCACTTTTTAACCGCGGATGAAACAGCGGGGCGCAGCTAGTAATTAAATAAAATAAACCAAAAAAATGACCGACATAAAACCCATATGAAAATATTCATGAAGGATATCATTCACGACCCATATAAAAAAGATACCCATACGTAAGTCAGAGATTATGTAAGTAATAATCTTCAAATTATGCAACCCAAATAATAAAATCCAATATAAAACGATCGTCTCATAATTTACAACGCATAAGTCTGATCGTCATTTCGACCAGAGTCCCAAAGAACCGTCACGTTTTCGTCCTTCTATCTCTATCACATTTCATTTGAGAAGCTACATATTTCAGGCGTGACATCGCCGGAAGCGGCTATAAATCGTGCGTTGATATGGAAAAATGTCGCGAAAACTGTCTTTTATCGTCTTAGGGTAAACCCATGTAACCGCCCTGCCCGCGAACCCCGTGTGTTAACGCGCCGTTTGCGGCTTCAGATTTATTCATCGCTATCGCTAGTAAGAACCGCAGCTTCCCGAACTGCGTGGGATCGTGTAGGTCTTCGTCACGTCACGACAGCGACATAAGGGCTCAAATGTCAACCGCGACTGCATAATTACTGCCTTATCTTGTTTATACCACATAATACAGCCCCGTGCTGTGTAATCCAATCCGCAGAAAGCTTTAAGCCAATCACACTAATGTGCAAATACAATATTGAAGTGCTTTATTTATCTCGTATAAATATTTAACCAGACCAAGACGGCTGACAGGCTAGGATGTTAGTTCTCGGAGTGGTATCTAAACCGAAGGACACAAACCTTGTTTCCAAGATATTACTTCGAATCTTCCTGCACAGTTTTACGCGAAAGTGTATCTTATTTGGAGATATCGATACCATCATAATTTATTATTCCGCTTTTTCGATCCCCGCCATTATTTGCGTACCTGTTTCGAGGGATTGTTAGGGTTGAATTTTTATACATATTTAATGGAGGTTCAATTCGGCGTCACAAGGGCGTTCGTAATGTCTACGTTATGGATGGAAACATAACGGGGGAGTTCCCGTGTTACGCCCTATGTCAAGTGACCGCTCGTTTGTTCTGTCCAGCAATTGTACCGCTAGTTAGAGCTGCGATAAATTGCAGGTTCGAAGCGTAATATATCGCCGCGGCAAAACCCAACCAGCTAAAATATTGTAACGGTAACAATGCAGCGTACATCATGCAGCCTACTCCCAAAACAGCAGCGCAATCCCGAAACAGATGGATAGAACGGAAAGTAATGTTGGCGCACCGCCCCTCACTATCCTTTTGTGCAACATCTGCGTAATTGTGCAGCACGCCTTCTGTTACATGAAACTCTCTACCCTTTGAGTAATAACGCTGCTCAACGTCACATGCAAATGTTGTACGTACTACTACCTAGTTACCCAATGACACACATCTGCTTTATCCTACAGTACCTGGATAGCCGAGCTTTGCTCGGTTTTTTTTTTTTTTTAATTGTGTTTTTTTGGAAAATAAACAATTGATTTTAGTCTAACCTAAAAGCAAACACTCATTGACTTCGTGTTACTTAACAACGCCATCTGCTGTTGTGTAGTTAAAGCAATTAGTTGCACACAAAAATAGTATTATTATTGGCCAATAGATGTAAGCAAGAGTCATATTTTTCAGTTGAGACTACTCAAACGCCTCCTTTTTGTTATTTTTCTTCCAAGTTTATGTTTAAGTTGATTATCGATAAAACACGAATAAAATGACATTTTCTAAAAATTATTCCTAGCTAGATCGATTTATCGCCCCCGAAACCCCCTATATACTAAATTGTATGAAAATCGTTGGAGCCGATTCCGAGATTCCAATTATATATATGTATATACAAGAATTGCTCATTTAAAGATATAAGATATAAAACGAAAAGGACTTGATAGTTGCACACAATTTAACACAAAGCCAATAATATGTTTTCTGCAACTTCGTATAACACTAACGCAAGAACTGTCTAGAGTTAATAATTTAACCGAAACCAACTCGCAAATATTAAGTTAAAAGTCTAGAAATTATTAAGAAAATGTTAACCGACCCGATAAGCCGGTAACGTTTGCAGTAACTGAGTTTTGCAGGTAAGTTTTGCAAGCACTAACTCCTTCAATAACATGTTACAGTACGCAGTAAAAGACCTAGTCCGTCCAGACCTCGTCATTTTACCTGATATTATAACAACTTATGTCTGTTATAAACCCTCATGCGATCCTAATAAATATTTATGACCCGTTCTGTAATACTATACACACGTTTTACGATGCCTATGCGAAGTTAAATTAATAGATAAAAACGCGGACGCCTCACAATAAACTATTTTGATCGAGATGTAAAATATTAAAATGAGATATCGAAACAGCAGACATCAAATGGCCAAGGCTAGATGATCGAGTTTTGCTTCTCACGATTACGAAGCGAGATACTTACTTAAAAATAGAAAAATAAAAAGGTAAATAATGTGATGTCCTGTCCTGCCAGTATTGTAAGAGGATACAGTGTGTGCGTCTGTTGGCGTCCCGTGTGAACGAAAACTCACCATGCGAGTATTTGCGTGGAGTAAACGACATCCACTGTCATTTATAATATCGGTTTATTTGTTTTACATGGTTTTATTAGATTACCTGTTTCGCCTGAATGTCAAAGGCTTACTCAAAACGTTGAGCTGATGTTAGCTATAATTAAGCAAACGATAAAAAACTCGAGCACTGTCCCCATCGTAATAGGTACCGTAACTGAATTCTATTTCCATATTTATGAAACCTCCGTTTATGAACAATGCGATTTAATCGTCGAACCTACTAGACCAATTAATAGATAGCAAAAATGTTATTTACAACGCATGTTTTCTTATCTTTTTCGATAACTTTGTTTACACGAGCAAGTTATTTATACAGACATTTTAATGTTATTCTAAAACTGTTTAATTAATGGATTCTGCTAAGGCCATGTGAGGTCAAGCATGTTATTTTTTATTATTTTGATATAACTGACTACAATATATTATGTTGAATCTTATGTCTGAGTTTATAACTTTATGTTTATTGTTGCAGGGCGAAGGGAAAGGCGCGGGAAGATGGCGTACGTGGAAAGGAGAGAATAGAACAAAATGGCCGTCGCCCGCGCGGTCCTCGTGTTGCTTGCATCCACGGCCCATGCCTGGATGCCCGACGCTAACGCTAGGATATACGTCAAATTAGGTAAAACTATCCTTCATCCTTAATAATCATTTCATCCTTAATAATCACCACTCCATCGTATCATCGTCGTCGTCTTAGGGTGCCTAATGGTACGTTTACCGATTTATGGTCACTACTGTATAACACGTCAATGCCAACGATTTATCGGTTCAGCAACAGATAATGACCGGCCCACTGCCACTTCAGCTTGGTAATTGCCACAGCCTAAAATTTGGCTTTTATGTTGATCCAATACGCTGGCCTACGTCAGTGACTATAGATATCTGCCCTCTGGTAAATTAAATAAAAAAACGTCGTAAATGCTTAGAATCATTAAACACTAAAAAAAAAAATGCAGGCCTTAAATAGCCAGGCTAGAATCTAAGTAATGTAGTCTTGCTAACTTTTAACATAAAATGAATATGTAAGTATTAGAAGAAAAAAGAAAAGCTGCTCTACCTTCTGCTTGCGCATGCGCAAGCACAGGTTGCGTGGTTCTCTCTAAATTGCTGCTAGGTACAACTATAAAAGGTTCATACAATTTACCTTTTCTAAGGAAACGGTAATTTAAACATAGAAGTAAAATGATTCCCATCCCATGCAACCGACACTGCAGGTGCAAGAAACGCTAAGAATTGTACGTATGCGATTTCGGCGGATTGCCACGTGAGAATCTCCCCACCAATTGTTATGAAATCGCGAACGTTCATTGTTGTTTAATCGTTCCACAATAGGCGCATTGTTCGTTTGATCTGGCAAAAAGAGATTTCTATAGACGTTAGACTTTACCAGGCTCACTGAAGACTACCAACAACGTTAATCTTCAGATTGTGTTAATCTTTGAAATTCCAGGAATACGAAACCATATTTATAGACTTTGAACGCGCATTTGCCTAAACGTTTCATAGAAATGTAAAGGAATTATTCTACTTCTAAATCTTCTTATGAGAACAAAATCTAACAGTTTTAAGGAAAATTTTGAACAAAAATAACAGAATTGACCTTACGTAACATTGTTTTTTTTTTTTCTATTAAAAAAGATGACGATATCTATTGGATAATTACGAGTTCATGTCCATAAAGCTAAGGTTATCGAGTCGGTCGTGCGAAAGTTTTAATTAATTGGTTTGTTACAGGCGATGAAACTTCGGAACAGTTTGTGGGCAACGCGACGGCGCCAGACCACTTCCGTATCTTAGACAAAGATGACTTTTCTATTATAGTAGGCGGCAGGTAAGAAACTTCACTCTGACTCACATGCTTAGTTTTTTTGCATGGAAGTAACTTTTAGTTCGACTTACACAGAATATTATTCTGGCCAATTGGCTACTAGTGGCGGACAAAGAAACATTAAGTTCAAGGGAGAGCAAAAACTGACTCCAGTTGCTAGCCACTTGCTTATGTAATACTTTAGTAAAATGATATTGTATAAAAAAGTGAATTAGAGAGCGATAAAGCATTTTTCTTACATTGAACATGCGTATTGTCGTATTGGCCTATAACGAACTGTCCTTTTTCACAGGAACACAGTGTACAACCTCAGTTTGTACGACTTGTCAGAAAACATCGATCAGGTGAGTTTCATTATTTGACTTTTCATATTAGAAGAAATAAAATGGCTTCTTAGCACGTATTGCACTTCGAGTCGGTTAGTTATATTACTCAGTGACATGCACATTTCGCACTTCATATCTACAACAAACTGGGTTGAGCAAATATGCAAGCAAAGGCTGATTTAACACCAGAAGTTGGCAGTCCACGAAATATACAAAAAAAAAACTTATCGTAAAAAATATAGCGCGTCCAAGTCACACATACACATAAATATGTGATGAAGGAATAGTAAGTTTGTAAGTAGGTACTCTAAATTGATAAAAAGACGATTTAACGACGATTGATTATTTTTTTATTAAATCCGGTCAGCGATAAGATACAGCTACCGTCTAGCATCGTCGGCCCAGTCTCGCACCTATGTAACCCCTCTATAATAGGTCTCGCACTCGACTACAGGTTTATGTATCTAATCTTGCGCAAACAACAACGGAACCCCGTTCCTTATGCTGCACTTACTGTGTTTATTCTTAGTTACGACCCATTTCGCCCGGCGAACTGTTTATTTTCTATATCGTGTTGGTTTTATTTACAATAATATCTGCACTGCTACTTTTAAACGAGAGTGCTTTTACATCGGGCACGGCTGTGAATCACGGGGTTACGCAAGTCATCGAAGTGCATTGTTGGCAAAAGGTCTACCGTCACATGCATTACCGCACCCATACGCATGTGCCAACACAAATTGGTTGCAAAATAAAGTATTTATCACAAACAAATGTGAATAAAGAAAATCCTATAAAATACCTAGTTGAAAGGAATAAAACAAAATATGAATAAAAATAATATATGCGGTAATAAAATATTTTCGTCTACTAGCGGCGCCGAACTTCAATCTGACTCTCGTGAGAGCAAAAATATATAATTCATTCGAAGCTACGATTAATGGCAACACAATCTGCGCATGAAATAAAAATACGATACGTACAGACATAGGGCCGGACCAGCTTTTGGCTCCCTGCCAGAAATCACTAACGTTTCACTCATCAAAAAATGTTCAGTTATTTTTACACTGCGGGCGTGGTAAGGCATTTTATGGAATTACGTTCAACGTCCTCCATAACTAAAAATTAATTAGAAATAGCTGCAAATAACATTCAGAGCAATTACAGTTTTACTGCTTAAACAAATCCAACCTACAAAAAGGTCATGAGAAAACTGAACCGCAGTTTCGGTGTGAATTATTTGATAACAAACCTTAATTCTTACATTAAACAAGCGCACCGTTTTAACAGCGTTTTAAGTTTGTTATTTACCCTGGTTTAAATTAATCTTGTAAACAGTTGCTGGACCATTAACCCGAGGTTAATGCAAGCTCATAATATCAGCGCTATATAGCCACGGAAGCAGTTCGATGAACGCATTTGAAACACAAAAAGAAAAAATAAATAGGTTTTCGTGTAAAACTGATGTTTCAAATTACTCGTCACCATATTAGAGCTGGCCGGTGCTGGTGGACCGTTGAATTATTCAAGCGCAGCGGCGCTGGGCGTCCAGTCGCCGTCGTCCGAATACTAATCGACCTTACATGGTTACTTTTCTTCGACTCCTCTACCACGTACGGCTTTTTGTTACTGACACCATTTTGAATTAAATGGTAAAATTAGTTTGCGCCGAACGTTCATACATACATAATGTAGGAAACCATGTTTTCTGTAAATACATAGCCACTACGCACGTACGAGTCGCACGTGCGTCGTCTATCATTCACGAGTAGCCGCGTTTGAGGATCGCTATCTCGTCTTAAACAATAGCTTCGAATAAGATTAACTTTATACTAGGTAATAACAAATCCAGGGTTCTATTTAGATTGGATACCATACAGCTAAATTTTCCGTAACCAGCTCTAACTAATTTCAATATTGTCCACAGCGAATAGAATGGCAATCAACAGACGCCCACAGAGAGCTATGTCAGCTCAAGGGCAAATCTGCAGATGAGTGCCAGAACTACCCTCGCGTGGCTGCGCGGTCTCACGGGCGCTTGCTGGTCTGCGGGACCAACGCCTTTAAGCCTCTGTGCCGGCGGTATGCTAGGCATCCCGCCAACCACCATCTCGAAGAGATCGATGGTTCCGGCCGCTGTCCGTACGACCCGCAACACAACTCTACCTCCATTTTCACTGGTACGTATTTTTTTCATTTCTAATATCAATCATCACATTTTGCATTGTTGTCGTGAGTGTACCTATTAAACGGTCACGTGCAACCTGAAACGAAGTTCCCACGAACCTGCAATATCTAGTTTATTTCGTACTAGTTCTTCCACTCAAATGTCACCGATGTTTCATTTAACCTTTTACTACTTCCTGGTACCGTCGTGAACACACATTGTGAAGATGATCTAAAAACTAGGCACGAAGCTGCGCTTGCTTCGCTCGTGGAGGGGTTGCGCAAAGCACGACCTAGCCAAGACCCCGATACCGATCGATTTATTGCCATTACCGTTAAATACAAGTGCAACAGCAGAGTGTCTAAACCAAAAAGTGTTACTTAAGGCACCCACTGTTCAGTGCTTTCTTTCCACTTGACGAGAAAATATGGCATAGAAAACTTCTAACATTACTAACTTTTCTGTTTAACACTGTGTTAAGGACATAGGTACAATTCTTGCTGAGCTTTCTTCTCATCCTATTGAACAGAATTCTTAAAACTTTGCTCTTATTTTACAAAATCAATGAGTACCTACGTGCCTCTAACTTGAACTATAAAACTCCAGTTAGACAGTCATAAACTGTCTAGCAGCCAGAGCAGCCACGACAGGCATTAGAAATCAGATTATGATTAGCTTCACGATTCCATAAATCGCATGCAGTCTCGATTTTTGTATGCTAATGGACATCATCAGTCCGACTGGTTTTCTACACTCAAACGACAAGTATTATCATTTTTCAAGATTGATGTTATGTTTTCTACATGAGTTGTAATTTCGTCGTTATTTCTTTTACAGACGGGCAACTATTCACAGCAACAGCGGCGGACTTCTCTGGAACAGACCCGCTGATTTACCGAGAACCGGTGCGCACTGAGCGATCAGACTCGCTCCTGCTAAACGATCCTTCTTTTGTCAGTGCAGTGGCTTCCACGAGCCATGTCTACTTCTTCTTTCGAGAAACAGCTGTCGAGTACATGAACTGCGGAAAGGTAATATAAACGTACCTTACTATTTTAGTTTTGTACTCAAGGTTATCTTAGCTTAGCCTTAGCTCTGAATATTTGTGAACAGTTTTAACATGAGATCATTTATATATTTCCAGGCTGTTTACTCAAGGGTGGCAAGAGTATGCACAAACGATAAAGGCGGTCCGCACACTTTCAGCGATCGTTGGACTTCATTTTTGAAAGCTCGGCTAAACTGCTCCATACCCGGAGAATATCCATTCTACTTTGACGAAATACGTAAGTTGAGAATGACGAATCTAATTTCCTTACAAAATGACTCACTGAATGTTAAAAGCAATATCATAGCAAGCTTATTTTTTCAGAGGCCACAACAGAATTAATCAACGGGATTTATGGGAGTGGTGGCAGCAGAAATGATATCGTTTATGCAGTCTTTACGACACCACAAAATGCGATTGGCGGATCAGCTGTATGCGCTTTTGCGATGAGAGACATTTTAGATGCTTTTGAAGGCTCATTTAAAGGACAAGAAGGCATGAATTCGAACTGGCTGCCTGTAAGAGAAAAAGTACCTGAAAAAAGGCCAGGCTCGTGCGTGGAAGACAGTCGAACACTCTCCGATTCTTCAGTTAACTTCATAAAGACGCATTCTCTAATGGATAAAGCAGTTTCATCATTTTTAGCGCGACCAGTTCTCATTCGGGTCAGCTTACAGTATCGGTTTTCAGCAATCGCTGTCCATCCTCAAGTGCAAGCTATGAACGGGAACAAGTACGATGTTATGTATGTCGGTACTGACGACGGTAGAGTCATTAAGGCTGTGAATGTTGCCTCGAATGAGGGCGTATTCGATGCCAGCTCTGATGAGTATAGCAGGAACCCAGTTAGAACTACTGTTATTTCCGAGATGCAAGTCCTACCTCAAGGAATACCAATCAAACAGATGCAAGTAGCTCTCACTACAGAAAAGCTAATAGTGTCATCAGGTGATATTATAAAAGCTGTAACGCTATCTCATTGCGGAAACGTGCAATCTTGCAGGTGGGTAGCACGCATGTGTGTTATTATCGTAGCATCAAAACAGTGGCGATGTACGAACAGTGGCGATGTAGACATTATGATAATGAACTTCAAATAATAATATATGTATTTTCTATTGCAGAGAATGTGTTTCGCTTCAAGACCCGCACTGCGCTTGGGATTCTAAACAACAACAATGTTCTTGGGTTGGAAACCGGCAATTTCCAAATCCCGAGAGATTTCTACAAAACGTAGAGTATGGAAAGACTGAAATATGTAATAAGCTGCCAGCCCTTCTGCCGGGAGACCGACACAGTAACAGAAATCCCGGCACAAAAAAACCTACGCAATCCGAATCCGAAATGCGTCAGAAAACAGACGATATCCAAAATGAAATTTTAATAGAAGTCGTCGAAACGAATGTATTGACTGAAGAAAAAAACACGAACAGCAACAAACACGAAACAGGTGAATAGACAAAAGTTTCACCATTAAATATTCATGGTCAATCAATATTTTTCCCCCGAATATTGCCAACACGTATCTAGTGTACCTAAGTAACAATGAATGTTTATGTAGGGAGGTATAAAAATTCTCAACCTATTTCATTAATTTCCAGATTTGTTAACAGTGGAAGCGGCGGAAGGCAACATCTACAGCGCGCAAGCCCTCCTCACGGCAGTCGTGGCGTCTTGCCTTGTAACTCTTATGGTGGGCTTCGTCATCGGATATCTATTCTCGCGACGATTTCGGCACCCTTTTCTCCAGGATACTTCACCCTTCAACGAACAACACAACCGATTGAACAGGTATTGTTGAAATCATAAACTGTACAAAAGTAGATTTCCTTCATTTCAAAGTAAGACTGATGCTGCAGTTTTCCTTTGCAGGCGAGTTTTTATAATATCCGGAAGTGAGTCCAATATACACGCCGAGTTTATCACTTAAATCTTTTTTGCACCCAAATTAGAGCGGCGTTTATTATTCAACCTACCATTTCGCTTCATTTCAATTTTTCGTTAAAGCACCTGAATGTTTTATTCAAAGTACTTGGAACCTTTGAAAATGTACAGCAAAGTATTCGATGTTCCGCTCAGAGTGAAAACTTGACCTGACTTTTAATTTTCTTTTCAGATGTGCCTTAGAAACGCCGTTGAATGCGAACACTACGTACATGCCCCCGCGGTCAAAGAATGTAAACATGGTTGCTAACGTGTGCCCCAAACCCGACAACCTCCACCTCGAGCTAGGCAAGGAGCGCACGCTCGACTTGCGGAATTCCACGGAATCGCTCGACAAAGATCTCAAGTGTGGCACATTGCAAAAAGTGAAAAAGACATATATTTGAAAATTACCCAAACAGACTATGTACGGGTCCATTTCGAAGTGATTGGAACGATGTTAACGCGTCGCGTGTGCCAAGTCTTCCGAGCGAATCGGCTAGGCAATGTTAGTTGAATTGTGTAGTGTGAGTAAGGCAAAGTGCTGGTTAAAGTTATGTAAATATCGCTGAATGCGTGTACAGTATAGATATGCCTTAGACTTTTAATGTAAACGAGAGTTGAACATGCATTTAAAAGTAGGATATCGAAACCACTCCCTCTGTAATTGAAATTGCTAAAATATTGTATTGAGATAGAGACTAAAGCAGATATTTTGTATGGTTATTTAGACAATTTCCGATGAATAAGATCTCTAAGTTTTTAACGTAAATTCGACGCAAGAATGTGATGTGATATTATTTATGATTTGTAATGATATTACTAACTTCTGCTTTAGTCTTAGATCTGCAATTATAATTTGTAACATTCCATAATAAATATTGTAGAGTAATATTGCGGTGCAGCTAATTATGTAAATATAGAAAAAATGTATATAATGCTAGTGTAAAGTAAAAGCCAAAGGGCTGGAGAACTTTGTTTGACATAGTCGAACGTAACACAAAATGGTCAGTTATCTCAAAACGGAATGTAATGTCGGCTTTCCTTTATTTTCAAAGTATAATTACATCGTCGCCATAATGCGTATATGCAGAAATCATTTTAATCCAAGCCCTGTTTTTTCATTATTTATTTATCTACTGCTCTTTTAAGGCGATTGCCATCATCAGTGAGGGAGAAGATAGTGTTTTTATTTTAATTTTTCCATTCGGAAATTGAATGTCTTCTTGTACGACAACTTGAACGACTTTAAGAAAGACCTTACTTCCTTAACTATGTACATTCTATCTCTGGCAAAGCAAAATTTCGTAATATGTTTTTTGTTTGTAACATTGATCTTTTTGTATGAGGAAAGAAAAAGGTTTTTCCTAAAAAGTTTATTAATGAATATAAACTTGTTTGTACTCCACACAGAAATGAAAGGCTATGAATATAACATACCTACTAATTTTAGGATACATATCCGATGTTGTTTTGTTTTGTTTAGCTCTCAACAGATAGTCACAAGCTATATTATATGCAAAGGCTGGCATTACTGTTTTAAGAAGTTTATCATAGCATGTAAAATACAAGTTATTAGATTTTGTTGAATTATAAAAAATATTATAGTTATGTATAGCATAAATTGCTGTGCTAAGTGCATAGTGCCTTGTAGGTTGCCAATTTAGTGCCTAATATTAGGACAAAGAGTAAAATATTTATAACCTACAGAGTGAAAATTCTGGTACATTAGAAAAGCTTAGAAAATTACGTTATCTTAACGTCTGTGTTGCACAAATACTTTCTAAATTGAAGTCTCCACCGAAAGGAAGTTATGAATGGTGATTTTGTTAAGAATGTTTGAAAGATTCTATTTTTATTCTTAAAATATTGGGTTGCAGTAACCACCAGAGATCTAAAAATATAAGTGTTCCCACCGTGTAAAAATCAAAGTCTTTATGGACATTTTTCAGTTTCTGTATATATTATTTTTTAAAGTATAATATATAGGCATTAGCAAATAAATTAAGTTATCTACATCATGGTTTCTTGTAATAAAATGTTTCTAGACATTCTATACAGTAGTACTATCATGATTTATCTAGTAAAATCCATTTGTAAATATCATTTCCATTTCTGATAAATCAATATTGACAAATTCAATTTTATTTATATTTTTATATTATGATAAATCCATTGAACTAGGATCTTTATTAATTTCCCATATTAGTGGAGAAAATATAAGTATTATAATATTAACATGGTATTTTATTTTCCTATCTAAACTATTGTTTTTATGGCATAGGTGGCTAACAAGCAAATGCTACACCTGATGGTAAGCGATCACCTTCACATATGGATACCTGGATACCTGTAATATCAGGGGCATCATGTATATGTTGCCAACCCTTATATTTATGTAGTTATAGTAAAATAATAAATAC
Source organism: Peribatodes rhomboidaria (assembly GCA_911728515.1). Lineage (NCBI taxonomy): Eukaryota > Metazoa > Arthropoda > Insecta > Lepidoptera > Geometridae > Peribatodes > Peribatodes rhomboidaria. The sequence goes on from OU452168.1 coordinate 8,592,659, forward strand.
ACTTACCAACAATTCCTCTCCAGACTGTATCTGTATGTTGTCTTATTATTAGCATGAGTTCTTTAAAGTTACTTACATTCATCTTGATACAGTATCACTATCAGAATCAATATAATTAATATAGCTACAAAGGAATTGTCTCTTTTCAACTGGAGTCAGTACAATATTCATAGTAACACCATCATCACAGGTTATTGCTTCCTCCTTAACTTCAGGATTCCCTTCATGCATTAAAATAAAATTGTGTAAAACACATGCAGAATAAATTAATGTCTTGACAGATTCAGGGTTAAAAATTTCTAGCCGATTCAGTTTGCACATTTTGCTTTTGAGTTGCTCAAAAGCAGTCTGTATGTATGACTGTGCTTTCCAATGGACTTCATTAAACTTCATTTCTTCACTGGTTAGCAATTCTTCAGTAGTAAATGGTGTTATTAAATTCATTTGCAATTTGTATTCAGAATTGCCCAATATATGGTTGTCGTATCCAACAAGGTTTTGAAGTTCTTGTGCCAGTGGGCTCTCTTTAAATACTTTGCTCTTTTTTGTTTTCCCTATCTGTCCTATGTGTACATCTATGAACATTAGTGATTCATCGCAAACTGCTTGCAGAAGAATAGTCTCATGCTTTCTCCTTTTAAATCCAACTTTGAGTCTACAGACGTCAATGAAGCCTACGCAGTTTGGAATTTTAAATCTGCTATTTACCTTGATCCTGGTCACATGTTGTTCTTCTACCGACGGCCAGCTAATATAAGTAAGTCGGTGTTCAGCAAGATATGATGCAATTTCATGGAATATGTGACATACCGAAGATTTGTGGAGACCAAAGAATTTCCCAACGTCATTGTAGGACAAATCACTCATTAGGAACATTATGAATACATGAACCTTTTTGTCTATTGGGATAGCCCCTGGCTTCTCAAGGTCTAATAAAAAATTTATGAGTGCCTGAAACAGAAAAGCTATTTTTGTATTACTAGAGCAATCATAATTATTTTATTATTTGTTTATTCAGAAAAAAGTATCCGAAAACCTTCCCTGTGAAATTCTGTAGCTAATTATCAAATTTCATCAAGATCCGTTCAGCTGTAAATAGCCTTCAAACATACATAGAGACGGACAGAGTGACTTTCGATTTTACAATAAGTTTGTAATGATAAGTAATTTTTACCTGAACTGTACTCTTCTTCATTCCAAATGTAGCCTCATAATTTTCATCGCTAAAATGCTGAACTACCTTCTCATAATAATCAGAATACTGTACAGGGATAGGGGCGTTCACATCCGTGGACTCTATTTCTGGATCATCTCCAAATTCTTCTCTTACAGCCTCATGGTAACTACATAAATTGTCGTTATTTTCATTCATTACATCCGCAACAGCAACTGCTATCCTATTGATAGTGGAAATACTATCATTCTCCATAAAGAATTCCATTACAAATTCCTTTTGTAAATTATTCATAATGAATTAATGGATGTCTTCTCTACTATTCTTAGAGTAGAGGTACCACATCAACATGACAAACCAGGCTCAAGTAGTTAAGGCAGGTACTTGACCTCTAGAGGTGTCTTCTGGAGTTTTCGGATATCAGAAACAACCGTTGTGGTCTCCTGTGCATACGGTAGAAATTAAGTAAAGTATTTATCACTCAAAGCGTTGGTTTCACTGACTTTAATATTACCGTACGAATAGAAACCAGTGCTTAACTTAGAGAAGCAAATTGCAAGCAACACATCGACGAAACAAAACCAGTTAGTATCATGTGCAAAACAGCAAAACACAAACAAAACAATGAAGAGAGAGATGAAGTCTTTGTTTTTTTTTTCTTTCTCCCCCATGCAGGGGAATTTGGCGTCGCACGTCATGTGCATTTGCCAGTGTCAAGTCGTAATCAATCGTTTTCACAGATAATGGGATGATGATGATGAGGTGATGATGAAGATGATGATCCCTCCCCTTTCCCCATTCTAGTAAAGTTATGGATACTTTACTGAAACATTAAGTAAAGTTTTGCAGAGAACACAAAAAGTCGCGTTTCGCAATGTTTGTATCATTTGCCCACACTCGTGCACGTTAACGAACCGTTAAACGTTAATAATCCATCAATATTACATTCTAACACTTGAAGAATCACAAGTTTTAGAAAATAATACAAAATCACGACACCATCTTTTTGCTTCCCGCCAAAACTCCAGTTGTCTCAATGAAGGACGTTGACTGACTGACATTGACAAGACAAGACATTGACTGACTTTCGGAAGACAATAAATCAGATATTCAGATAATGTCAATGTCAATAATACATGGCACTACAGAATTCAGAATGATTTGGCCATAATAGTGTTTGTCTTTTTTTTAATTGAGCTGGCAACTCGTGCGACGGAAGAGGCGAGCAGCGTTGTCAGACGTACGATTTAAATCGTATTTGTACATACAATATTCAGTTTGATTTTTGTAAACCGAGGATGAAAATTCAACTGGGGCCCTATTCGGAGATTTAAGATTTTCATATCACTTTTTTTCGTCTTTGTTGCTCTCGTTTGAAACTTCTTAAGTGTGAGAGTGACTAAAATAAAATCTCATCTCATCTCACGCGCAGGAATAGCCCCCCTGGTTCAACATTATCCAGCCAATTTCAAAACACAGTGCTAGTTTAAAACAGATTAAACGGTATCTTAGATTTTTTTATTCAAATATTTTTTATTCCATTCTACAGGAATAAAAAATAGTAAAACAACAGTATTTCTAAATACTGTTTTTTTTTTCCTGTCTAACGTACGGTCGCTCTCAAAAACCTCTAGCAGCACTGGGGCCGATGGAGTTTTTGGGAGTTTTTGGCGGGAACCGAAAATATGGTGGCGATTTTTCGTGTTCTCTACAAAACTTCACTTAAAGTTTCAGTAAAGTATCCATAACTTTACTGGAATGGGAAAAGGGGAGGGATTCATCGTCTTCATCATCACCTCATCATCATCATCTGTTACTGAAGGAAAAATTATTACTAAGAATCCGACTGAAGGACGAGTATCCATGGTCATGAATAAATTAATTTTAAAAAAAATGGAGTTTTTGGGAGGGTTTTTGGCGGGAACCGAAAAGATGGTGTCGTGATTTTGTATTATTTTCTAAAACTTGTGATTCTTCGAGTGTTATAGTGTAATAATTGTGGATTATTAACCTTTGCTGATTCTTTAACGTGCACGAGTGTGGGCAAATGATACAAACATTAGGAAATGCTACTTTTCGTGTTCTCTACAAAACTCGACTTAAAATTTCAGTAAAGTATCTACGGCTTTACTGAAATTGGAAAAGGGGAGGGATTCATCTCAACTTTCACCACCCTCTCCTTTATCATCTCATCATCATCATTATCAGACATGACAATTACTAAGTTAGGCGTTAAGGACTTTGTATCCAGTTGCCAATAAAATAAAATAAAATAAAAAATGGAGTTTTTGGCGGGAACCGGAAAGGTGCCGTTGTGATTTTGAATTATTTTTTAAAAATTGTGATTCTTTGAGGCTTAAAGTATGATAATGGTGGATTTTACAAACCTTTACCTATGCTTTAACCTACATGAGTGTGGACAAATGATGCAAATATTAGTACAAGAAACGTGACTTTTCGTGTTCTCTACTAAACTCGACTTAGAGTTTCAGTAAAGGATCAAAAGCTTTACTGAAATGAGGAAAGAGCAGAGATTTATCTCATTTTACATCACCCACTCCCTCACCCTCATTATTAAAAATAAGAGATTCTTAATTTTATTGTATCCGACTGAAGGACATAGTTTGCAGTCCAGTATCCGAGGTCATGAAATCATTATTTTTTAAAAGTAAGGAACGGGGCGAGCCGAGCTCTCAATATTTTTATGAAGCTATATTAATAAAATAAAACCAAAAACCTGTGTTAATGGTTAAATAAATTCAGGGATTAGGTATCTTCTCAGTAACCTAACATATGTTGTTTTAAAAAATACGTTCATTGAGCGGTGATCTAACCTGTGTGACTGCAAACGTAATAGGCAAGAAGCAAGATTCATTTCGTCAAAGCTCTACCGTTCCGAATTCTAAGACTCTCTATGTCGAAATCACACGATATCGCGGTCGACTTTCATTCAAATGAAAGGTAAGCTGAAAGAATTACGATCTGCATCTCACTGCCTCCAATAAAACAAAATAATAGTGTTTTAAAGTACAAGCACAGGACAGGACCCAGTGGCGTACAAGAAAAGAGGCTTAGGCTCAGCGTGGGCGATTATCGCCTGATGATGATAAAAACTGCATTCATCAACAACTGCACGCCGTTTGATAACCTATTTTATTGGTCACTAATGTTTTATCTTGTTTTAGTATTACAAACGAAAAGCTGATCTACCCAGCTGCTACAAGAAACCAAGAACCAATATTGCAAGTCCTGAAAAGACTTATATTCTGTGATGAGGATAGCGAAGATGAGAAACCTATTTTTGTGGAGATTTCTTCGGGTTCAGGACAACATCTAGCACATTTTGCACCACATTTTCCTAATGTTACCTTTCAACCGACTGAATATGATAAGACTTTACTTGGTAGTATAACTTATTATGCTAATAACTGCTCCACAAAAAACATCAAGCTACCTATGCTGCTAGACATTAGAAACAAGATGTCAGAATATGGGTTTAAAGAAAACAGCATAGATTACTTCTATAATGCTAACATGATTCATATTAGTCCCTTTGAATGTACAATTGGATTATTTGAAAATGCTAGGGACCATTTGAAACCTGATGCTCTCTTGATTACCTATGGACCTTATAGTAAAGATGGTGTTATAACACCAGAAAGCAATGTACAATTTAATGCTTCTCTAAAAGCAAGAAATCCATCTTGGGGTCTTCGTGACATCACTGAGCTGGAAAAATTAGCAGAACAAAACAATTTATCTCTTATAGATACAGTAGAAATGCCTGCCAACAATCATATTCTGATATTTAAGAAGAACTAAATAAAGTTATGGATATGTATGTTAATAAACACAAATGTGTCCATCAGTCACTAATTATAGGTTTAAAACCTGTTCAAACCTAAATGCATTTATGAATGCATGAACTACTCAATACTATACTTACCTTTTTTGAACCAGTTTGTAACCAATATTCTAATTTTGTTCTCAGTTTATTGAAACTGTTAATCATAGGTACATATAATTTATAATTATGGTGGATCTTATTGTCAAATTTATTGCTGTTCTCATATTTTCAAAGCTAAAGCAGCCTTGTTGATAGTCACTGCCAATATTCTTAGCCTATTTGCAGCTTGATAATGGTAGTACCAATGATGGGTATCATATGTACTGAACTAAAGTAGAATGATGTAGCACTTCACACATCATAGTATAGCAGTTAGTAAGGCTAGTATATTTGTACTACTGTGATAACAATATTTTTGCTTTTGAAAATTAATTTGGCAATATCAACCAATAACTGTGATTTAAACATGAATGTAGTTATCTCGACCATGGGCAAGTTTTGGCAGGCCCAGTTGCGCCCCAAATTCAATCATCGTGACATTCTTAAACTGGCAGAATCTTATTGATATTGCTTAGGTAGAAGATGACAAAAATAAATAAGCTTATAACCAAAACAAAATTGTGCATTAGTGTTAGGACCTTTTTATAGTTGAATGATATTGTAATAAATTATGTACCTATTTTTTTTTTTTTATGTAGAATAGGTTTTTTTTTTTATGTGGAATAGGTCGGCGTTTGACCTCCAACTCACCTGATATTAAGTGACGTTGTGGTCTAAGATGGAGCACGACGACCTTTACGGTACTTATTCACTCTAGCCTTGAAGTTTTGTAGAGTGAAGAAGTACAAAGACGGCAGTTGAGTGAGGCGCTACAAGTGCGCTACTGCTCAGACCCGTCTTCGGAACGGTTACACCGGACTACATCCCGAAATACGACTAGGCCATTTCACGGCATAGCTTGGTCCGGTGGGTGGTAACTAGCCACGGCCGAAGCCTCCCACCAGAGTTTGCTACCCGGGGACCACGTGTAGGGAATCAGAATAGAGTACACTCCTACGGACGTGGGTAGCTCAGCCCCCAATACTATACCTATAATACCTAAAAAAAAATAACGATTGTACTACAAATGAGCAACAAATGCTTCTAAAATCCATGCTGCACACAAGTATACTGCACATTGTGAACTAAGTTTTGGTTGATGATTAAATTTGCTAAGCTGACAGACAGCTAATCTGCATCAGGCGTGAACAAATTGTCTTTTCACAGTTTTTGTCCCTAAAGAAGAGACAAAATTTCCGTATTCTGGTTTTGTCATATCCAAGCGCGGACAAAAACGGTGGAGATTAATGTACTACATACTAGAGGAACTGATCCAAACAACAAAATGTTATGCCACATAATAAAGTGGGGGGCCCTGTGGGCTGACCGCCGGTTTGCTGCAGTGTTGGACACTGAATTGTTAGTTTACGTCAGTCCAGTGGCCCTATTCGGAGATTTGAGATTTTCATCTCATCTGTGGCCCTATTCGGAGATTTGAAATTCTCATCTCATCTTTTTTCATCCTTGTTGCTCTCGTTTGAAACGTCATAGGTGTGAGAGTGACCAAGGTGAAATCTCATCTCATCTCACGCGCAGGAATAGCCCCCCTGTTTGCGTCCTTGTTGCTCTCGTTTGAAACGTCATAGGTGTGAGAGTGATCAAGATAAAATCTCGTCTCATCTCACGCGCAGGAATAGCCTTCCAGGTTCACAGTTTGATTTCAGTAAATTAGCGCCGCTCTGTACACAACCACACTGCAGGCGCGTTGGGACCATCCATACTAATGCAAGGTGCAAGGATTTCAGTGCACTGGACGAAAGTTTGTGTCACGATGATAAAATCTAGCGCATATAATTATTTCGATGGTAGGTACACAGTACATTTCTAATGATGGTGTCTCTGGCCTGTGCAAGTCCTGGAGGGCTATTCCTACGCGTGAGATGAGATGAGATTTAATCTTGGTTACTCTCACACCTATGACGTTTCAAACGAGAGCAATAAGGACGACAACTGGTGAGATGAAAATCTCAAATCTCCGAATAGGCTCACTGCTGGATGTACAATGGCCCAATCAAGTGGCCAAGTGCTGAAAACGCCCCGCTAAACAAACGAAGCCCTGCTGTAGTCGTAATTTAATAAAGCTTATTTTACCAAGAAGATACATCTAGTAGTGAGGTGGATGATGATGTTAATACAAGTGTTGCCAATATGCCAATTGATAGTACCAATTTTGGAATCTTATTCACCTGCATCATCATTTGTAGGCAGTATGGCTTCAAGACTAGCCTGCCCAAAGGGCAAAAAAATCAATATGTGCTTTATTTTATTGGCATCAGAGTAGGCCGTACATTATTAGTCAAAATAAAAGTGTTGTACATTATTTCTTCCCTCTGGCGGCGCAGCACAGCGGTTTTGCAAAACGCAAAGGCAAACTGTTTTTAAATCTAATTAGAAGCCTTGATAGAAAATACCTTTTCATCTCGCATTGTGTATACTTATTATTGTTTTCTTGCATCGAAAGTAATAAGCTAGACTCCGATCAATGGCTAAGCGTTCAGCCTCTGTTGCATTCGATGTTGATGAAGGTGTTCAGAAAGCAAAGAAAGAAGGGAAGAAGCACACTTTAGATTCTGACGAAGAGGACAGTGGAGCTGAGGACGAAAAGAACAATGTTCTTAACGCAGACGACATTGAAGGAGAGGAGGATGGCGTTGGTGGAATGGAAGGTGAAGTAAGTGACGATTGGTATGAAATCACGTATTACTCCTAAAATGTTTATAAAAACACCACAGTACACATCGAACACCACTGATAATTAATAAGATACCGAATTGCCAATTCCAGTATGCATTAAGTGTTGTAACCAATAAGCATTACCTTCTATTAAATCCCAACCTTGTGATTCTGACTTTTACCACTTGACACCCCACTATCATAAATATTTTTATAAGGACAAAAAAGTTTACTAAGACCGCCATCATCATGCACACTATGTCCTTCCAAATTAGTTTAATTTTATCAGCACTATACTGATTAGAACTTATTATATTTGACAGATTACAATCACTCCTTTCAATATGAAAGAGGAGCTAGAAGAAGGGCACTTTGATGGCCAAGGCCATTATCACTGGAAGAAAGAAAAAGAGATCCGAGATGGATGGCTTGACAATATTGATTGGGTGAAAGTCAAAGGTAGACCCGAAGACAAGTACAAAGTACATAAAGATGATGAAAATAAAGGGCTAGGAGATGAATCTAGCAGTGAAGATGATGAGCCAGAAGAAAAATTTGATCTAATTGACAATTACAAAGAAATTGTGCAGCACATGAAACCAAGGGAGACCATTGCTAAATCTTTGCAGAGACTTGGTAAGAGTTTGTACAATACTTTTTACATGTTAAAATATTTTATAGATTTAAAATGCTCCCACTTCGACTCAGTGGTGCGGCCCTGATGAAATTAGTGTCTATCCTACTTGAAGTTAGGGTTTAAACACAAAGTAATTGTGAAAATTGAGGCCAATGACATACAATGGGGGGGTGAGAAATGGGGAACAACTTAAAATATTTGGCAATGTCATACGCAGTAAGACATCATGTACCATTATTATTATTATTTTTTATTTTCAGGTGCAAGCACTAAAATTTCAAGTGCAGAACGCTGGAAACGAAAGAAAGCTGGTATTGTCGATGAGAGTGGCAAAATTGTTACAAGGGTAACAGAACTTGCAAATCAAATACTAACCAAGACTGGGAACATGGACATCTATCAAGAAACCTATGAAAAGATTTCAAATATCCTAGACAAGAATAAAAAGAAACATGATGATGCCGATTTGGACATGTATGCTGATGATTTTGATCAGAAAGAGAAAGTGACTTTGGGTCAACCAACTACATCAGATGAGAAAACAGAGCCTGAAGTTGAGAACACAAATATAGTGAAATGGGAGTTTAAATGGAGTCAAGATGATAATGCAGAGATATCTGGACCACATTCTACTGAACAGATGCACAAGTGGTCAGAAGAAGGCCATTTCAAGACTGGGGTGTGGGTTAGGAAACATGGTGAAGATTGCCAGTTTTACAGCTCAAACAGAATGGACTTTGAGTTATACATGTAATATGTTAGGAAGTTTATATAAATATTCTGTAAATCAATTATCAAATTACTCTATGTAAAAGTTGTGAAATAAAAAACATGTTATGTATAGTTTCATTTAGATTTATTTTTTGTATCTTTGGAATGTAGATTAAGTTCAGAATAGTAAGATTAGGTTAGCCAGAGACTAAAATGCATAGATATGAAGAAGTGTCTGCAACATTCTGATAAAGAATTGTTGTGGAAGATGTGCTGCTGAGGCTTTATTTTGTATTACAAGAAATTAGTAAGGTCTCATGTTCGCCACAATAGTTTTCTTTCCTAACAGAATAATAAATATAATGTAACAAAATTACAATATCTTGGTAAGATTTCAAAAATGTAAGCATCTAGATGAGATAAAGTATCTCATGGTGAAATGTTAATTTATGACTTCTTATGTAGCTCATGTTAAGCCATTAATTGGGTTCTTCATAAAAATTTAGGTACAAGCACAAATAACAAATTTTCTCACTAAGATGTTTATTAAAGTTATTTTACAAGTTTTGAAAATGCACATTAAACTAACTTATTAACAGGTATCAAGTCTTAGGAGTAGGTAATACAGTAAAAAACCAGTCTCATATCAAACAAAACAGTGTGTTATAAGTATCATCTAACAATAATCTCAACAATTTCTAGACATATTTCTTTCTATTCTTATAAACCCTGCCAACTATGCTGACATCGGTATATAGTTTAGCTATCATATTGATTATAACTATAAATACTGTAATGAGTTGGACAATAACGAATTGTGATATCGATGTGCCTATTTCCAGCCAACTGCCGGTGTTCCGCACATTGTACAGTAGCTGTATGCCCATGAGGTTGGAGTAGACTAGGACTATGATATTCAAACAGCCAATCGGGGCCTGGAAATAGAAGAAAATAAACTGTGTTATGGTTTACTGAATAATTTATATTTAACAAGAAGTTCGCCTCAAACGGAGACCTGCATATCTCCACAAGCCCTCGGTTGATTTAGATCTCACCAATTAAAAAAATCTATGTTGGTAAAAAGGCCTACTACCACTTGCCCAAAAAAAATGAAGATCAGCAGGGCTATTCACAACCATTCGGAAACATTTACGTTCGGACTCAAAAATTTTTAAACTTAAATTATATATTAACCAGTCTACATACGAGTATATTCATAAGTTTTTAAACGTGATTAATTCTTCCGATCGGATTTCTACTTGATTCCCTATTCCAAAATGTATAAAAGTAGACTGAGATTCGAACAATTTGAGTTTGAAATTTCTGGGATCCGATCGTAAACGTTTCCGAATGGTTGTGAATAGCACCGCAGATCGTTGATCTCAAGTTGAAGTCGAACACAAGCTATTGTCGTACAAACCAATGCCGAGTTCTCCCAATAGATAGACCTGGCTACGGTCGGTCATATTTTATGTCAATATCTAGCTGATGATGTAACTACAGCCTAGCAATGTAGCTCTGACTAGTAATTTGGCTAAAACCTACAATCCACAGTTCAAAACTTGGCGCCGTCTCGCAGGAACCTTAGTTTTTCGGGATATAAAGTAGCGTATGTGTTAATCCAAGATAGAAAGATGCTTTCGTAAAAAATATATTCTAATCAGTTCAGGACTTTTGAAGTTGAATGGGAACAAACACACACACCCCTGCAAACATACGTATTTGTAATATTCATCATCATTTGTAATATTCATTCATCATCAGTGTTATACGTTCCCACTGCAGTGACAACAAATTATCCTCAATAGAGGTAGTTTGAGCCGTTATCCACCACTCTGGCTCAGAGCGGGTAGGTAGATCTATCTTTCTATATATATCTATCTACTTCCTACTTAATATTATAAACGTGAAAGTTTGTAAGAATGGATGGATGGATGGATGTTTGTTACATCTGTTTTTACATTGTACTCTTTCACGCCAGAACGGCTGAACAGATCTGGATGAAATTTGGCACAGAGATAGATTATAGTCTAGAATAGCACATAGCACTTTTTAACCGCGGGTGAAACCGCAGGGCGCAGCTAGTAAGTATATAAATAAAAGCGAATGGTCGCCCCTTCATACACTCACTGACTAAACACGAAATTTCGAAATCAATCACACCTACGAAGTTAAAATTTGATAGTTAGGTAGTTTATAGGTAGAAAACGTTAGCTAAAAACGGATTTTGCTGCGTCAGGCCCGAGTTATGGTATTATAATAACTCCGCCAGGTATAGCATTCAGAAACACGTAGTGGACGTCAATTGATGCAAGCAGGACCGAAATAAGTTTTTTACAACAAGTTCGAAAGAGACGGATAACGATGACGCCATTATGTGTTTGTTAAATGGATCATGGCCCGAGTTAAGGGGATCCCCGAATGAAACCGTCGGGCGCAACTAGTCAAACTAGTTTTTAATGTAGTCTGATGTTATATTAATACATACCTCAGTTAAAGTTTGCACAGCTACAAATCCACACCCGGCCACCATGAAGGGGGCGAAGGTCTTGAGCAATATGAGGGTAGTTATGAGAAAAGGCTGAAATGACGTCACGAAGCAAGTCACCCATCGGACCTCGAACGAGTTCAACGACGCTATATTGCCTGTACCGAAGAAAGCTAGAATTATGTAGAATACCTGAATATGTTTTAAGGAAAACAATCATTAAAGTGTGTGTAAGGGCGCTTATAGACGAGCCATAATTTTACTGCCATAGGACCTGTCAATATTGCGACAATATTTTGAGTGTGGCCCAGCCATACATTTCTGTTTTTTTTTTATTTATTGGCAACTGGATACAAAGTCCTTAATGCCTAACTTAGTAATATTTTTTCCTTCAGTAACAGATGATGAGGTGATGATGAAGACGATGAATCCCTCCCCTTTCCCCATTCCAGTAAAGTTATGGATACTTTACTGAAACTTTAAGTGAAGTTTTGTAGAGAACACGAAAAATCGCGTTTCGCGATGTTTGTATCATTTGCCCACACTCGTGCACGTTGACGAACCGGTAAACGTTAATAATCCACCATTATTACACTTTAACACTCGAAGAATCACAAGTTTTAGAAAATAATACAAAAACACGACACCATCTTTTCGGTTCCCGCCAAAACTTCCCCTAGCATGGCTGATGGTCGGCAAAATTGCCAGTATAGCAGTAAAAATATGGCGCATCTAGGAGAACCCTAACTAAAACATAAGAAGATTCAAATGTAGTTATTAAAACAGGGGTCGAGTTAAACACTGCCTCGGTGGCTCAGTTGGTAGTGAACCTGCCTTCTGAGCTTGGGGGCGTGGGTTCGATTCCCACCTAGGGCAAACATTTATGTGATGAACATTTGTGTTTGTTCTATGTCTGGGTGTTAATCTTATATCTTTAAATGAGCAATTCTTGTATATATATATATATATATAATTGGAATCTCGGAATCGGCTCCAACGATTTTCATACAATTTAGTATATAGGGGGTTTCGGGGGCGATAAATCGATCTAGCTAGGAATCATTTTTAGAAAATGTCATTTTATTCGTGTTTTATCGATAATCAACTTAAACATAAACTTGGAAGAAAAATAACAAAAAGGAGGCGTGTGAGTAGTGTCAACTGAAAAGTATGACTCTTCCTGACATCTATTGGCGAATAATAATACTATTTTTTGTGAGCAACTAATTGCTTTAACGACACAACAGCAGATGGCGTTGTTAAGTAACACGAAGTCAATGAGTGTTTGCTTTGAGGTTAGACTAAAATCAATTGTTTATTTTCCAAAAAACACAATTAAAAAAAAAAATACCGAGCAAAGCTCGGCCATTCAGGTACTATCTATTTAAGTATGTATTTAAAAATATCTAAGTATGTATATCAGTCTCTGGCAGCCATAGTACAAGCTTTGCTTAGTTTGGGGTCAGGCGACCGTGTGTGGAAGTGTCCTGATATAAAAAAAAAAAAAAAAAAAACACTCTACAGGTACCCTTATTAAGAATTTTGATAGTTAACGTAAACTTTTTACGTTTTTCTCCATACATCCTACTAATATTATAAACGTGAAAGTTTGTAAGAATAGATGGATGTTTGTTACTCTTTCACGCCAGAACGGCTAAACAGATCTGGATGAAATTTGGCGTAGAGATAGATTTTAGTCTAGAACAGCACATAGGATACTTTTTAACCGCGTGTGAAACCGCGGGGTGCAGCTAGTTTACATAGTTCAATCGCGTTTCCGCCAGAGAACTTTAATGAAATGTATGGAGCCAAATAAAAACGAAAAAAGTTTACGTAACCATCATAACTGATGTCCTGTAATATATCTGATCAACAAAATAATTTTTATTTTAGAGTGTTCCTCTTGATTGCAGATCTTTCTGTTAATACATAATATTATCCTAACTAATATTATAAATGCGAAAGTGAGTTTGTTTATTTGTAATGCTTTCACGTCTCAACTACTCAACCGATCGTCTCGAAATTTCGAGTATACACGTTGTCTGGGGTACAGAAAATGACATTGCTACTATATACGACTAGCTGCGCCCCGCGGTTAAAAGTATCCTATGTGCTATTCAAAATTATAAGCTATCTCTGTGCCAAATTTCATCCAGATCTGTTCAGCCGTTCTGGCGTGAAAGAGTAACAAACATCCATCCATCCATCCATTCTTACAAACTTTCGCGTTTATAATATTATAAATAGTTGGATATACTTTTTATGCCGAAAAGATTTACCGTTCCTGTGGGACCGCGGGTGAAACCGCGGGGCACACACAGCTAGTTATGTCCATACATATTGTTATCAAGATCAGTTCATTAGTCAAAATTTACCTTATAATTAAAGTAGGTGAATATAAAAGGATACAAAAAAGAAGGCTCTTCTAAAATCTTGTTTAGTCAAACTTCTTTCGATGTAAATCTCATTTATGTTCTTATACTTCCCTGAATCGAATGTGCAATCAAGTATCTGAAAATTAAATAATGAAAGTATCGTGACAAGCTAACATTTTAAATTAAAAAAAAAACCGACACCGATCAAACCTAACTAAGAACAATCCTGACTAAATCACCTCTAAAACAAAAAAAAAACAAAATCGTGAGTGAGATACAATGCCACAGAGATATAGACACACACAGACACGCCAAACTTATATCACCCGTAGTTTTTGCGTCGGGGTTAAAAAATACAATAATGCTCAATGATAACGTTGCTTGTGACATTTCTGATTGCTGACGGGTAAGGCGTCCCCCAGAAAGACGCGGCCTGCCTGCATGGGCGTACCCAGGGGGGGGCAGGGGAGGGCAGCTGCCCCCCTTGAAAATCTCGCAAAACATGTATGAACTCCCCTAATCTTATACCTTTAAATGAGCAATTCTTGTATATATATATATATATAATTGGAATCTCGGAATCGGCTCCAACGATTTTCATACAAATTAGTATATAGGGGGTTTCGGGGGCGATAAATCGATCTAGCTAGGAATCATTTTTAGAAAATATCATTTTATTCGTGTTTTATCGATAATCAATCTCAACTGAAAAATATGACTCTTCCTGACATCTATTGGCGAATAATAATACTACTATATTTTGTGAGCAACTAATTGCTTTAACGACACAACAGCAGATGGCGTTGTTAAGTAACACGAAGTCAATGAGTGTTTGCTTTGAGGTTAGACTAAAATCAATTGTTTATTATCCAAAAAACACAACCGAGCAAAGCTCGGCCATCCAGGTACTTACTAATTAAAGTGTAAACGAGTTATGCTCTAACTTTTAAATAAACCGCGCAGTAGACACTGACAAAATGCACGATGCAATAGGGAACTTGCATCAAAATTTTAATGACAAATTAGGTTAATGATTCACTTAAGAATATAGTAAAATGTACTACTGTGACAGGATTGTATAATTTTATTTATTTAACTACCTATAAAACAGGATCATTTGCGGGTGTTCGCCCTACACACTACACTACATACATCTAATGACTCATGTAGATTGTAGGTGTGTTGTGTAGTGTGTATGACAAAACAGCCGCGGACGATCAGACCTAAAAAAATCTGACTTGCCCCCTCCTACGCCAGAAGCTGGGTAAGCCCATGGGTGGCAGCCAATGCAAAAGTCCATTATCCGCCACCGCAGGCCGCGTTTGTCTAGGACGCATCTTATTCTAAATTTATGCTAAGTGGAAAAGCGTCATAATTTTATAAGTAATCAATTATCAACATAACAAAGAAACTTTCATACAAAATGGAATTTTACATTATAGAAATTCGAAGTAGGTAACAAATGAATTATGGCAACTTCGGACTGGAGGGGAAAGAATAACCCTTTTAAGAGACATGATCAGTAAAATCATTTCTCACCAATAACAATTTCAAACATTAAAAAGTCAAAGTCAAAGTAAACAAAGACAAAGTTAATTTTGTAACTGGTAGAGAACGGATAAAGTTCACTTTTTCCTGGCTATAGGTAAGAAAGTACGAAAGCGGCTTCTAATAATTATGTTTTTATTTTAATTTTTTTATCATCATTTTTCATCATTTTGTTATGTCGGTAAATCCGATTTGACAAGGTAGCCTAGTAAAATTCTAAACTAAAAAATAAATCCATAAATCCCGGAAACGTGGAAGTTTTCGATAAAAGAAGTGCTCTCCATACTACCAAACCCATAAAATAAATTAATCAGTAGGTAAATAATTATCTATCCGGATATCCGATCTCTGTATTAAGCCCATACACCCCTATTGCCGCGAACGCCCGTGAAAGAGAGCCGTTCCTATTGGTCATAAGACCATTAAGAGCCTTTAAGGTTAAACGATTCCCATACAAATGTATTTTACCATTCATGAGCGAAGAGAGTTTTATTTGACTTTGTAATGACTTAAGTTGGCTTGGGTCTGGGTCTTTATTTGCGGTACATTATATATCGTTGAAAAAAACAACATATTAGTAGCAAAAATTAGCAAAATGTAGCACGGGGTCTTAGGTATTGGTTGCTATAGCAACGGTGCGCTCCGCGCTCGGCGCTAGTTGCGTACCTCAGTCCCCACTCCCCTCACCGCGAGGGGAACGCGTGATCTCTGCGGTGGCGGTGGTCGGCGCGGGCGGCGCCATCTTGTTCCGGGCTCTCGTGCGCGAAAGGCGTGCGCACTGAGATGACAAAATCTTCCGCGGTTCGAAGCAAATTTTCTGTGTAAAATTATGTAGAACCAAGTTCCGTTTATAAAGACCTTTTGTGTTAATCAAATTGCGTTTTACTCGGTCCTGGACTGCTATATTGGCGCTCAACTTGTGGCCGAACCTGCGGCAAAAAGTGCAACGTAATAATGATGACGAGGCGAGGAGCACTTCGTCAACAGCATAGTGACGCCGATGGCGAACAAGATGCTGAGGCCGACATCACGCTCGTGGAACGAGCCGACGAGGATACCGGCACCGGCGAGGAACGCCGTGCCGAGAACCCCGAAGCCGCCAGCGCCAGGCCGGCGCAGGCGCCACCGTTCCAGGCCCCGGAACAATTTCTATCCACGCTTGCGCAACTTATCACATCGATGTCCGCCGGCGACTTCAGAGCGTCCACGCCTGTGACGCCCGCGCCCGGAGCGGCATCCAACAATGTGAGCACCGGCACCAGTGGCGCCAACGCCAACTTTACGCGCTGCACGGCACGCTTCGACGGGTCATCGCGCGACGCAGAGGTGCTGGAGGCGTTCTTAGACAGCGTGGAAATCTACAAAGAGTGCGCCGTCGTGAGCGACGAGCACGCACTCCGAGGGTTGGCGCTCCTTCTACAAGGAGAAGCAGCGGTCTGGTGGAGAGGCGTCAAGGAGTCGGTGTCGACGTGGTCCGACGCTCTCGCCAGGCTCCGCAGCGTGTACGGTACCAGACAACCAGCATACGAGGTATTTCGTGAAATTTTTTCCGCCGAGCAGCGCGACGACGAACGCGCCGAGCGGTTAATTTGTAAAGTTAGAGCGCTCGTCGCTAAGTTACCATACAAACTAAGTGAAACAGTGCAAATCGATATGTGTTACGGTCTTTTACACCGTCGTGTACGCAAACGTGTGCCGCGCGAAAGTGTTACTAGTTTAGACGAACTCCTTTGTAAAGCCCGAATCGCCGAAGATTTTCATAAAGAATCTGCGCAGAAAAAGGCGAACGTCCCGTCAAGCGAAGCGAAGTCCCCGCCGATCACAGACCCCAATTCCGCAACGACCGCGTCCGCGCCGCGTAAAAATAGAGATAGGCCCCGTTGTTCATATTGCAAAATTTTCGGTCACTCGAACAACGAGTGCCGAAAACTCCGCGATAGCGTACCTATACCTGACTCCAAAAGCGGTAATGTCGGGGGCGGTAATCAGAAATCTATTCGATGTTACGGGTGCGGCAAGCCGGGTGTTGTGAGGTCGAAATGTGACGTATGTAACCCCAAAACGACCGCTTCCAAAAAAGGGGAGGCTGGGGTAGTTTGTAACAGCTTCGAGGAGACCGGGGTCGCTTGGTTCAGTGTGACTGTAGGTGATCAGAATAGGGAACCAAACCGCCCAATCGATATTCAGGGGGGCAATTCTGGTATTAGTTTCAACGATCAGGGCCCCAATTCAGATGATATTACTGATGTCCTGCAGGTTGTTTCCGGTACGAAGGCGACTTCATCGGGTTGCGAAAACTTAGTAAGTATGCAAAGTAGGTACTCGCCCGACGCAGTCGCACAAGTAAACACTGTTCATTCGACATTTCATTCGACATTTCATTCGACATCTCATTCGACATCGAGTGCTACGCAACCTATGGTGAAGGTTAGTATTTTAGGTAAGTACGGAGTAGCCATGGTAGACACGGGTGCCACGCATTCTATTGCGAGCCCGATGCTTCACCGAGTCTTGCAAGACTCTGGAGTTGACTTTAAGGAGTCGCAACGTGTTATTCGTTTAGCAGATGGATCTCGGACGCAGAAAACACTGCTAAACGCTATTGTACCGGTCATGATCGAGGGCCGTGAGGTAAGTTGTGAGTTTTTAGTGTTGCCTGGGGACGATACCAGGACTTTATTGGGAATGGAGTTCTTGTCCCAGGCGGGCATAGTGGTAGACACAGCTCGAGGTAAGTGGGCGTTCGCGGACGAACCCCACCACCATTACGACTTTGTCCGATCATTTACCGTCAAGTCTGCAGATACTGACTTGATGCGCGCCGACACTTCGGAACTCGCGTTACGCCCGGACGAAGGCACTATGCTGACCCCGGAGCAGAAACTCACTTTAAATGAGTTTATCAGCGAGAGAGCGACGCAATTCTCCCACGATGGACCGGCTACGGAGTTTGCCACCCATCGCATAAAGGTGAGTCCAGACCAGGAACCGATTGCGTCCCCTCCTTATAGGCTGTCTCAACAAAAGAAAGACGCCTTGCAGAAGGAGCTGGATAAACTTCTGCAAAGTGACGTTATTGAAGAATGTGAGTCACCTTGGGCTGCCAACGTGGTTTTGGTGCCCAAGAGAGACGGAAGTTATCGCTTGTGCATCGATTATCGAAAATTGAACCAGGTGACGGAGCCGGACCGATACCCACTGCCACGGATGGAAGACGTGCTGCATGCGGCCAAGGCCAGTGAGTACATGACTACTCTAGACCTCCGATCTGGCTACCATCAGGTTAACGTTGCCTGTGAGGACCAGGACAAAACAGCATTCACCACACCGGTAGGAACTTTTAGGTTCAAACGGATGCCGATGGGGTTACGAAACTCTGGAGCTACTTTTCAGCGGCTGATGGACAGGTTTCGATCAAATCTCAAGGGAGTAGAGCTTTTGACGTATTTAGATGATGTAATATTGCTGTCTCCAGGACCCTTTGAGAACCACCTGGCTGATCTGAAGACAGTATTTGACCGGTTGGCTCTGTACAATCTACGAGTGAACAGAGAGAAGAGCCATTTCGCTCGGGAGTCGGTCAAATTTCTAGGTCACGTTATCACGCCAGGAGGGATACAGGTAGACCCGGACAAGACAGCAGCTGTGGACAACATGGCGGTTCCACAAAACGTCAAACATCTGAAATGTTTCTTGCAGACGTCGAGCTGGTTCAGAAGGTTCATTAAAAATTACGCCGATGTCGCGAGGCCTCTTACGGATCTCCTGAAAAAGGCAAGTGTATGGCAATGGGGCGCTAAACAGCAGACAGCGTTCGAGCGCATCAAGTCTCTTCTTGTGTCTGCTCCCATATTGCGCCAAGCAGATGAGTCAAAACCGTTCATCCTGTGCACTGACAGCAGCGGATATTGCCTTGGAGCGGTTCTAATGCAGGGGGAGGGCGCCGACGAGAGACCTATCGAGTACGCGAGCCGCCTTCTCACCAGCGCCGAAAGGAACTACTCCACGACGGAGAGGGAGGCACTCGCCGTCATCTGGGCGCTAGGTAAGTTCCGAGGTTATGTGGAGAATGCCAAGATTATTGTTAGGACAGACCATCAGCCCTTGCGATGGCTGATGAGCCAGAGGTCACCGAGTGGGCGACTAGCCAGGTGGGCTCTGATTTTACAGGATTTTGACATCGATATCACATATACTCCTGGAAGGTCGAACGCGGTTGCTGATACGCTGTCACGCCCAGTCTGTGCTCAAGATCCAGACTGCGACGTATGCTTCACCACGGTTGATATGCCAAAAAGGAGTAGCAGTGACGTTCGTGAGAACCAAGTGAAGGATCCAGAGGTACGTAAAATCATCGAAGATTTAGAATCCGACGAACCCTTTAGGGGGAGGTCGTGGTCCGACCGCGGATATACGATATCCGACGGGATACTCTATAGGTACAGCCTTGAGTCTGATGAAGAAGAAGACGCTTGTTTAGTGGTACCTGACCATGAACGCAGGCAGGTCATGGCGGACTTGCACGATGCACCCACTGCCGGCCACTTCGGTGTAGAACGCACATTGGGCCGCGTGAGGTCGCGCTTCTATTGGCCAGGTATGCGATCATTTGTGACCAATTACATCAAAGAATGCGTGCCCTGCCAGCGCTACAAGGCCGATAACCGCAAGCCAGCAGGACTTTTGCAGACTCCAGCTGTAAACCGTAGATTCGAGGTGGTCTCAGTGGATCTTTTTGGTCCCCTCGTTGAGACACCCAGGAAGAACAGGTGGGTTCTTATCGTCGAGGACGTATGTTCCCGCTGGGTGGAATTGTTTCCTCTGGAGAATGCCACCAGCGTCGAATGTGCTCAAACCTTGGCCAATGAGGTCTTCCTCAGATACGGAGTGCCACGCCGCCTTATCAGCGACAACGGCGTGCAGTTCGTGAGTGAGGTAATGCAGCAGGTGTGCCACGTTTTGGGAATCAACCAGACGCTCACGCCCTTTTATCATCCCCAAGCCAACCCAATCGAGAGAAAGAATCGAGACCTCAAGCCACAGCTGGCGATACTCGTAGGACAAGACCACGAGACATGGGACCTGCACCTCGCGGCGATAAGGTTTGCTATGAATTCGGCAGTTACTGCCAGCACTGGATTTTCCCCAGCCTATCTCACCTTTGGGCGAGAGCTACGCGCTCCTACGGACTCCATCTCGGATATGAGAGGGATCTTAGCTGAAGATAACTTCGTACCCAGCATTACCCCATATCTGAGACGAATGGGAGCCGCCCTGGACGAAGCAAGAGACGTCCACGAGAGAGCGCAGATTATTAGAAAGGAGACTGCGGATAAGTCGCGACGGGATCCACCAAAGTACCAGGTAGGTGACCTAGTCCTGCTTAAGACCCAAGGATCGAACGACACCGGCCGCGGTCAGACGCCAAAGTTCATCCCGCGGCGTGACGGACCATACAGGGTTAGGGAGATTGGTGGCCCGGCGACCTGTCTCCTCGAAAATGTACAGACCGGAATGAATATGGGGAAATATCACATTTCGCATCTCACACCCTTCTCGGGTGAAGTAGAGCCGCCCGTTCGGGAGAAAAGGAAACGGGGTAGGCCGCGTCGTTACCTTAACTAGCCCTACAGTCGAGGCGCCTAGTTGGGCTAGAGGGGGAGGCTGTAGCACGGGGTCTTAGGTATTGGTTGCTATAGCAACGGTGCGCTCCGCGCTCGGCGCTAGTTGCGTACCTCAGTCCCCACTCCCCTCACCGCGAGGGGAACGCGTGATCTCTGCGGTGGCGGTGGTCGGCGCGGGCGGCGCCATCTTGTTCCGGGCTCTCGCGCGCGAAAGGCGTGCGCACTGATATAACAAAATCTTCCGCGGTTCGAAGCAAATTTTCTGTGTAAAATTATGTAGCACCAAGTTCCGTTTATAAAGACCTTTTGTGTTAATCAAATTGCGTTTTACTCGGTCCTGGACTGCTATACATTGTAATTTTAGTTAATTTTTGTCAATGTGCGCGTGAACACAGATAGTTTCGTACGCTTACATTTAGTTATGTTGGTAGCGGCACAGAATACGTAATAGTAATATTAACGGTGACGACGCGCGACGTTGCCAGCTTGTGGCATACGCAGGTCAAGCGCTGTTGCCGCTCTTCTCTCTGTTATCATTTCGCTCGCATCGTTCAGGTCAAAAATCAAATATTGAAGAATTAGACAAACGTATTGCCAGTATTTGAATTAAGGTAACTAAGAGTGAAAATTATACCTAAATTAAAAACAGTAGATAATTATAATCCCATCATGTAAATATTATGAAAATATAGCTCCAAATATCCACGTAGTCACTATTTTCTAAATATAATCGTTTTAACTAAATCAAAAATGTTCGTTGGTAAGCGCATCATATGGGAACGGCTGTACCGATTTGGATTTTTTGGTAAGGCTAGGTTTTATGAATAAAAGATTGGAAAAATTGCCCAGCAAAATCGGAATGTAAAGTGACTTGCTAGTACGTAATAAATACGTGAGAAGAGTGGAAGTATTTCCATGAAAGTTTTGCTTATTAAAATAAACCATAATCAATTACAAAAAATACATAATTATACATTTACTCATATAGCTTTACATATATTATATGTATAATTATAAGTAAATGAGTAGTAGGAGAAGGAAAATATTATTTTAAAGTACGATAATTTTCATGGAAAACATAATTTCAACTCTTGGAGTTGGTAACACTAATAGCGATTTCTTTGCTTGCGCGCGCCGGCCGCAAATCTCAATTTACCCACATTGACATTTCAGTGGGCGACATTGACATTCCATTCGGTCGATGATTTTTCTCGACGTCTTGTGGTTTTCTTGTTTATAACAAAGAGTGTCCTTCTTAGTTTCTATTATACGGTGTTCATTTATAAGGTATTTATCCAAAATAAACCATGGAACCACGTACTTCTCAAAAAGATTATAGAAACCACCACTACTCTGGTCCCAAGAAAAATCTGAAACGAGTTCGTGCAAAAATCTGAAAAGAGACGATTCCAGTGTTGCTTTAAATTCTGCGTGAGTAAAACTTCAACCTATAAATATAAATGTTAAAATTATTTCTATGGGTCTTGATCACATTAATTTTG
This sequence comes from Peribatodes rhomboidaria, assembly GCA_911728515.1. Taxonomy (NCBI): domain Eukaryota; kingdom Metazoa; phylum Arthropoda; class Insecta; order Lepidoptera; family Geometridae; genus Peribatodes; species Peribatodes rhomboidaria. The sequence goes on from OU452168.1 coordinate 8,615,337, forward strand.
GGTTCACATCTTTTCAGTATTTTCAAAGTCCCTTTGAAAAAACCCAGATGTGCAAGACCCAGGGTTGGTACTGAACTTGTTTTGTCCTTCCTGCTTGGAAAACAAGCATTCACCCAACTATCATATCACTTTCTGATTTAGCTAAAATGTGTATTGTCTATAAATTTACACCTATATTTTCTTCAGACCCTGTGAAAACATACTGTGAAAACAAAAAGAAGAATCACATAGAAGCCGGAAAAGTCTAAGGCAAAGCCCACAACATCAGAACCTCTGGATATAAATTAGCCACTAATCAATCCTACTGTCAACAATCATGAGTCAGAAATGTTATTTTGTGGGCTTTATTTCTCCAACTCAGGACATCACCGTATTTGAAATAGAGCGCGACGAAGTTTTCATATCCAATATGCTACCGAAGCTGGTGAAATGTGCATTGTGATGTGCAAATGGTAGCGTTCGCAGCTAGAAAGTAAAAAAAAATCTTCGAATAGGTTGGCTGAATTTCATCCAGATCCGTCCATCTATCTAAACGTAATCAATCCTAATAATTAAATCAACTTCAGCAGTTTTTGATTGTTTTTTATTTTTACCTGAAATAAGGACATACGAACACATTTCCACTTTTTAGTCATATTATGCCCTCCGGCCACTTAGATCCACCGCCAGGTTCCACCGGTGTAGACAAAGGGCAGGGCATAATTCGAATCATGAAAACATTTAGGAATATAATCGATCAGACCGTTCTCAAATGATGCGCTCACTAATGAATAGCATTTGATTTTTACTTACGAACAAAAAACAAATGCAAAAAGAAACATGATATGCAAGAATCGAACAGGGTTACGTAGTATACCTAGTGCCGGAACTTCTAGCCACTGGGCCAAGCTGTAAGACATCAGATACGCCGAAATTATCCCATAGTTGCAACCACGTTCGAATTCAACCAAAGCCTTGTTTGTATGCGTGAGTAGTCTACCGCCGCCCGCGATATTGCCTAGCACATATGCAAGTACTTTACAACTAAAATACACCTGAGATAAACCTAAGAAAATAGCAAATAATTCATTATTAGCGGTAAATATATTATCATGAAATAATATGCGCATTTTCATTTATAAAAAAATAAAATACGTTAAATTGCAGCATCAACGCCATCTATTGGCGCAGGTGTTCCTAGCTAGCCGCATCGTTTCTCCTTAAAGGACGTTATAGCTTTCTCGCTCCCACAATTTAGCTTTTTTAAATAATAATCATAAAAAAATTTAGGGGTGCAATTTGAAAAATGTACTCTGATAACTTTTTGGCTCAAAATGTCACGGTAATTTCAAACCCATTTTAGTTTTCATACCTTTCTCATATACGTAACATATAAAATTACTTAGAAGTTAGAACATCGCACAAGAGAAAAAAAAATAACCGTTACATAATCGGCTAAAAAGTTATCAGAGTATATTTTTCAATTGCACCCTAACGAAAAAGGATGACTGATTGTTCCGTTACGCTCGGTCGATCGGAGCGAGCGAAAGGCACGATCGGCTTGAGCTGCATATATCTCTCTTCCACTCGATTGGCCTTGCGTCCGAGGAGTTTCATCGATGTTTTGTTATGACGTTCTCACGTTATTATTATTAAAATCGCTGAATTGTGTGAGCGAGAAAGCAATAACGCACGACTCTTAACAACGATTAGTAACACTTTCGCGGCAAAAGTCTGATACGGACTTTATAACGTCTCGTCACTCGCCTTTTTTTGTTTGAAATCATCATTGTCACCGTTACGTTTAATTTTCTTACCTCCGCCTTTTCCAATTTGAGCAAACTGAACTCTATGGCAATCCAGCACATCACATGCACTGTCAACGACACCATGAAGAGTCCTTCGTGCGCCACTGACATCATCAAATAAAACGTTATCAGCGAAGTGTTGATTGCAGTTAGGCGGTTCACCATCCTTTTGGAATATAGCATCGGGAGTATAGGACATATCGCTGAAAGAAAAGAGACAGTCAATACACACTGAGAAACATTTACTCTCATTCTTCGATCATGTATAAGAAAGATCCGGTACGAGAAACTAAAAATCGACTGCATAAATTAGGTGCACAGTGCACACAATTCACCGTATAGTTGCAAACAAACGCAACCAGTCGCAACAGTGATAATTATTGTTCTGTCGTTCTCGCTACAGTCTCTTGTACGTCTCTCTTTGTTATTGATACACGTAACATAACACTGTCAACGGAGCTGTGTAGTGTCCATTTGCTTGTAGTTATATTGGGTCCACGCGATGTGTACTAGAAATTCGACTCGTGCCGCGTCTTTCTTATATTATTTCAATGCTCTCATTGGTTCATTACTTGGTGCCACTGGGTATGTAAGTCTTTGGGATAGCCAATAGGAACGCTTTGTTGTTTTTCTTGCTTTCCCGCAACTTTCATACGTTTTTGACGGAATTCATTAAAATATCTCGTATTGCGTTTTAAGAGGGTCATCTGTTACAACCATACTTCAATGCTTATGCCGCGGCCACACATCACTTTGTGTCACAAAGACTGATAGATACATTGGTGCCTTGGCCCTAAGACCTAGATTGGCACAAATAAATCCAATGTGTGGCCGCCACATTAGCGTTGTATAGCATTTTTATGATATGGCGCGTCTGATCAAAATTAAAAAGAGAAGTGAACTTTTTCATCACACAATCTATTTAAAGGAAATGAATCACCGAAATGTATGTACGCGCATAACTTGCGAACGACTGCACTAAATTGGATAATTCTTTTTATCTTGCGGTTGTTATTGTCAAGCCAAATTTATATAGAAGGAAATTTAAACATTTGAAAAAAAATATTGCGGTACAAAGTTCGCCGGATCAGTTAGTCGAATATAAAAATCAACTCACCTGCAATAGCCCAGGCTGTTGACTGATCAACGTAACTGACAGGAGTTCCGCTGTCAAATCTCTCGGCCTGTACAAAGATATTGTACAGCGCCAACAGCAGCACTCCTACTTGCACCATAAACACTCTGCGCTCCCGTGTGTTCTCCTCTTCTCCTTTATCCTTCAAGGGGAGAAGCACATAATACATGTAAACGCAAAGGAAGCCTATCCATGCAAATCCTGCTAGCAATCTGGAAATTAAAAAAATAATGATATCTCTACTGCACGCCTAAAGCCCGTACCACATTATAGCCGCGAACGCCCGCGAATGTGCCGATACGCCGTTCTTATTGGTCAAAAAGCCATTAACAACATTTTCCCGGGCGTTCGCGACAATAGCCTTGTAAAGGCTTAAAAGTTGTTGTATCAAAATCGTGACGAGCATTGAGGAATACAATTCAACTGCAAACAAACGGCGTTTTTAGACCAACCAACTATGAATTACCTCGTATATTTGCATATTTACATACTTAGTTAGACTTCCAATAAAATAAATGTAACTTGAATAAAAAGTATACTTACACCAGTGCAATAAAGGTGTCTTTTCCCACAACTGGCATAAAGGCGAAAGCGCTCAAAAACAAAGATCCGATCGACCACAAGCTGATCATGGTTTTGGAGAGATGACGCCGCGTCGATGAGAAAAACGGCCACAAGCCCATTCCCACCAACGGAATGCTTAACGTCCATCTGTATGTGAATGACATACCCTGAAACGGAACGAGCAGACGTTATTAATCATTAAGCCTGGTTTACACTTTGATTAGTGCGAGTTCAGGAGTGTAGTGCGAGTAGTGTCCAATTCACTGTTTCTGTCCAAGACATGTTTAGTGGCAGGCACGCTGCGAGTAAGGGGGAAGGGAGGGCGCGCGGGACGTGGCTAATCGCAGTCCACTCGCAAAAAAATAGAACACGCTTCTATTCACGTTACTACACAGCCAACTTATCACTTGCACTAATCAGTCGCTGTCCACACCTAGTCCCTAAGCACCTGGCACTAATCAAAGTGTGAACCAGGCTCTAGGGTGTAATCACTAAGCAGTTGCTAAGAGTATTTACGATCCTTGACCACACTGTGCCTTTATATTTGAACAGATCACCAGGGCCCATGACATCTTATTTCCATGATGGTTACGTTTTGTTTCCGACGTCAGGGTCGGACTGGCCATACGTCAGAGTGGCATTTACCACCATCATGGCAAGACGGTAAAGAAGGTAAAGAAGGTAAGACGGTCACCATCAGGCTTACCCTGCAGGCCTGGCATACGCAACGGGACAAAGGTACGACTCTTTTTATCGAGACAGACGTACGCTTACACATAGCCTTGTCTCGTTCTCGCACGACAAAAAGTGACGAGAAGAATTTCCTCGCGCGCGCATACTAGGGGGTCAGATCTGTACAAACAAACTTATAAAGGCTGGACAATAGATTTTTCTAGCAGCAAGTGTGCGAGCACGGACATTGAAACTGACGTTTCAAATCGACAAATTTGTATGGAAATTATCGATTTTGACGATTTGAAACGTCGGTTTAAAAGTTTGCACCCCAAACAGATCTCAAACAGATCCCATTGCTCTTCAGAAACTGGGTTCTTGAGGTCTACATTTTATTTCACAAGTATCCACGGTTCATGTGGGATTATATGTAAGGCATTAATAGGAGCTACAAGCCTATAAATGTGCCTACATTCAGAATAACATCACTTACCAATGCCAAAGAACCCGCTACGTAGCACAGCACTTCAATACATAATGTACTAAGTTGTCTGCTGCTTTTTAACTGTTTGAATGTGTACATCCACACATCCCTGGGAAAAAACGCTTTAGACCACAGCAGTAATGGCATGTGGACGTACATGTGATACTGAAATGGTAAATTTTGCACTGGAATTTAAAAAAAAATGTGTTACTTGAAGGAAATATTTTCTCTACATAATATAAAAAAATAAAAGAAATCACTTTCTGTGTCTAGTCTGTCTCTCTATCTGTATTTCCACTAACTCCTAAACCACAAAATGGATTTGACGCGGTTTTCACCATCAGTTAGATAATTTGACGCGGAAGTTTTAAATGGGTACCGTGCGAAGCTAGGGTGAGTTGCTAGTTAATAACAATGTAAACTGACTAGCCAGCTAGGGCTTACGAGCAAAATTTCCCAAATATTTAGATACACACAAATGATCGTATCAGCGATACTACTTTTCTGCCAAATTTCATGAAAATCGATTTAGCCATATTTTTTTAAGTCAACAGTTTTAGGCCGTTAAAAACCCCCAACTATAAACTAATTCTTATAAACAGAGAGATAAGTAACTTTCGCTATTATTTAAGTATGATTAGATCTTTAGTAAATGAAGCTATTACATTCAACATTAAAATAATTACCATGTAAAAGGTAGGATCCTACAAAAACCAAAGTAAGTAATACTGCGTATCTTCCAAGAGTCGCGAAACTCGTTCTATACGCTTTTGTTTTAAATTCAGAGGCACCTTCCGTTTGTGAGCTGAACCTCTGTTCTGCCAACACTCTCAACAACCACAGGGCCCATCCCAAAAAAGACAACGTGACTAGAATAAGCAACGGCCTCTGATAATAGTCTTGATAATATCTTAGACCAGACAGACTTAAGCTAACAATCTCTTCGCTGAAATCAATCAGTTTCTCATAATCCTTGTCTCGCAACAACTGTTCTGTGAAAGCGACTATTTCATTGTATTTTTTCTTGGTAAACGGTTCATATGGTTGGTACAACATTGCTAAGGCGTTGGTCTCGACGTCCTCTCTTTTCTTGTCATACTGAGAAGCTAGCTGTCGACTTATGCTGTATATAGCTGTAGCTCTGTCTGGTAGTGTCATGTTTAGTAGACCGTTTATTGGTTTTCCCTGTAATATGGATAGGTGAATTATAAATCTTGTGGTATATTTTTAACCCATTTTCACCCAAATTCTGTATGCTACCGAGATGAGAGAGAACATTCACACAAAAGCAAGCAAGTTCGTATAGGCCGAGTGGCTAGCCCTGATGTCAGAGTTTCTAGGCCCGCTGATGGCTTCCACCTGGCTTGTTGGCATAGAACAAACGACCGGGGCCTGCAATTTATTTACTTCATCGTGTCATCTGAGACACGGTCACACGCAGTTGTAAATGGTTAACCATGAATGATTATGTCGTCAGCTTAGCATTGGTGATCGGCTACGAACATCTAGTAAAGCTATAGTGTGAGTGCTACCAACTGTCACATATTTGAAAGATGGATAGCTGCCTGCCTGTTTCTTTGTATAAAGTAACATCCATACTCATACCTATGTAATAGGCGTATTACTTACTTAAATGACTTATAATTGTACTAATGACATATAACAAAAATCTTCCAAGTAGTAACAATCATAAATGATACTTACAATGGAATTAACAGGCACTGGTATAGATAAAATAGTTGACATGAGTGGAGTCAAATCCACTTGGTTGATGTCCAGCCTATGGTCCAAAGACATCTCAAGGGTCTCTGGGTCTGTTTGAGTTTTCTGGGCTTGCTGAATACCTGAACCCCAGATTACGTAAGGTGTCTCAGTTTCGTGATTATCACCTGATCCATGAGAACCTGAATGTAAAATGTAGTTTGTTAACTTACTTGATAACACTTGATAATAATCATGATGTTTTTTTTTTAGGAATAAAGATGTTCTTCCTATGTGCTCTTCTGTATCTCTAACAATGTGTATGCAAAATTTTATGATGATCAGTTGAGTAGTTTGAGCATGAAAGTGTAAACAAACCAACAAACACACTTTCGCTTTTATAATATTAGTTATGATTAGGATTTTAAGACAACAAAGCCTGTGAAAGGGATAGGAAGTAAGTACTTAATTATCAGAATTGTATGGATAGATAATGTATGGATTTAGAATTTACCTTATTGTTATTCCAGACAATGTGAGAAAATTGAGATTTCACTGGTAAAAAAGTCAAACTATAGACAAAAAGCCAATAACAACGCTAAGCCTTCTCCAATTGCCAAAACAATAATTGTACTTTCTAACTGAAATAAACTCAAAAAGGTCATTGTAGTTGTTCAATTTTAAATAGCTGTCTTACCCCAGTCAGTCATTCCATGGTCAGATGTCGCGAGGAATGTGGTCTTCCCATCATCACCATAATAATTCCTTATAACTTGTTCAATGTCTTGTATACCCTCATCTACATGCTTTAATGTTGCCAGGAAACTCCTGTAAAATATGACCATCAAATAGTAGTTAGACAAATGGATCTAGACAAAATTACATTGAAACCCTATCCATTTCATTGAAATAGATGGAGACTTGGGACACAAAGTTATTCCAACTTTTTAACACACTTCCAAAAAGAGGAGGTTCTATCTTCGTCTGTATCTTTGCCAAAATTTCAAAGGGAGACAGTCATGTTGGCATTTGATATATTGGTCATCAATGTTGGTTTCATGCCCAAAAATTCAACTTACGTAGTCTTTGGTTTGTGTGTGTGTCCCGAAGTGTCCGTTCCAAGCAAATGAAGAAAGAACACAATTTTATCTTTTTGCAGTTTTGCTTGAACTTTGGTATTACTTTTAGCATCATCAAAGAAATCCTTGACTTTATTGAAAACCCAAGCGTCCAATTGTGATGTGTTTTTGTCGGTGCTAAAACTTTGCTCATAAGGATCGAAATCTTCGACAGCTATGTGGTTGTCTGCAATTCCTTTAGTGAAAATGTTGACTATATCATAAGTTCCCCAACTCCAGGTGTATGTAGTTTGGTTAAAAACAGAGTCAAAATCTACTGGATTCTCTTTCCATCCTTTAAATACTGCAGATGGGTCTTCATAGAAGCCTGCTATGAGCGCCACATGTCCAGGCCTGGATTCAGTTGGCACTTGAGTGTTTGATATACCCCATCTGCCATATGAGTTCGCTACTGACCTGCAAGTTAGATATGAAAAGAAACTAAAAATGATATTAAACAGTTTTACGGTAAAACATTTATTACTAACTTTGATTTCGAAATCTACTCCATACCTTTAGGACGAGCTGTTTCTGACATTGTTAGGAGGATAAGCCGCTGGTAGAAAGATACTCTACTCGTTTATCGTTTGGCTTTATTTTTTTGTTATAGAGCTGCGGGCAAAAACTTGAGTAATGTTGTGCTCGTTATAGAAACACAAATTATAACGTACCTCAGATATTTCATAGTTGTATAATTGACAAATGACTCTGCCCGTAAACCATCCACCACAAAAAGAACAAGCCGGTCGGCCGCTGCATGATGTTGTGGCTGATAGGGAGTCACATTCTTAACAATCGGTGACTTGAAGTAAATATCGAAAATTGAGTAAAGAAACGTAAGATGTATAATAATACCCAGCACAAACATTGTGACTCAACTTTATCCATTCATTTCATTGAATTACATTTTTTTCAAGTAAAATCGTAAATTAACCACCAACATACTCTTTGTTAACCACTACTTAAATTTGCGGCAAGCGCTATTCCCAGAACATAACAGACTACAAAAAAAACACAGATATAAAAACTGTTCGTTCGCCACAGGTTAAAAAGTAACGGTAATTGAACGGTTTTGCCATTAAAATAACGATAATTTTGACGATGCCGAAGTTCTTTTTGACTTCAGCCATGTCCATGAATAGGATTCTTTACTGCCTCAGTGGCTCAGTTGGTAGTGAACCTGCCTTCTGAGCGTGGGGGCGTGGGTTCCATTCCCACCTAGAGCAAACATTCATGTGATGAACATTAGCGTTTGTTCTATGTCTGGGTGTTAATATCTATTTAAGTATGTATTTAAAAAATTAAGTTTGTAAATAAGTCTCTAGTAGCCATAGTACAAGCTTTGCTTAGTTCAGTATCAGGCGACCGTGTGTGGAAGTGTCTCGAATGTATTTATTACTAGCTGCACTACGCGGTTTCACCCGCGGTTAAAAAGTATCCTATGTGCTATTCTGGACTATAATCTATCTCTGTGCCAAATTTCATCCAGGAGGGCTATTCCGGCGCGTGAGATGAGATGAGATTTTATCTTGGTCACTCTCACATCTATGACGTTTCAAACGAGAGCAACAAGGACGAAAAAAGATGAGATGAAAATCTCAAATCTCCGAATAGGGCTACAGATCTATTCAGCCGTTCTGGCGTGAAAGAGTAACAACCGTCCATCCACCCTTCCATCCATCCATTCTTACAAACTTTCGCGTTTATAAAATTAGTAGGATTTATTTATTTTCAATTTCTAAAATGGAATTAAGGCCAATTTCAATGTCAGAAGAAACCAATAGTCAAAGTTTTGAAGCTATCCAACCCATATAGAGAGTTCAGTGACGGAGCTATCTCCGAATTTATAAACAAAACGGGCAAACAAATCATTAAAATTATTTTATATCTCTGATTGGCCAGCCCTGTAGATTCATTATGGATTTTACGAGTCAAATTTATATTGTTTGGAGCCGCCAAGAATCCATATCCAATCCCATGTTATGGATACGTTGTATTGACAATTCACAGACAGCGGTACTGAAAATAACAAATTACTGCGGGCGCCTTTGGATAAGTATTTGGCTAATAATATAACGGTTATAAAAAACTCATTAAAGTTTTATACCTATAGATACTAGACGGAGAAATTCAAACTTCAAAAATTTAAAATTAAAGGCACACCCATAATTTGTTATTATGAGTAAGAAAGCAATAACGCACTCATATGGCTTTTCCGTAGTATTGCCGATATTTAGGGTAGGTAGTAAACAGCAAGAAACATTAAACATATTACTAAGTAATAAAAACATTTTTATTTTTAACCAATTCTATAAATATCTAAATTTATATCTAAATTTTTAGGCCCTATACTAAACTATATTATATATTACCGTAACTAGGAACGTAGTCGTGTTATACACAGAGTCGTGCACATATACAACACAGAGAAATATTTTGCCAAAACCACGCGCTTATGCACACGTAGCATGGCATAATGAGTCTTATTCTTATAGTTTTAAGAATGCATGTACAGCACGTCATAAGTTGGTATGTTCTGGGAATAGCCAAAACAAACCGCATTGCGTGAGACTCAATAGCACACATACATAAAAACCACAACACATTCAAACATTTACACTCCCACATAGACATTTTTCAAAAGCCCAGTGATCCACAAGTTGCCAGAAAAATTCATTGTCAAAAAGTTGTTTTTAGTTACTTTTTTAAATCCTCATTTAGCCAAGTAAAAATCAGATTTTTTGATGGAAACCATTATTAATAGAACCATTCAAGGTATGATTTCAGTGTACGAAAACAATAAGCTAGATGGCTTCTAGACTTTCCTTAGAATGGTAGAGAAATAAAACTTGTGAAAGGAACATTAATGCCGATTATTCACGTCGTTATAGACTTTTTTTTACTGATTGTGTCCACAGATGGCAAATTTTCCTCATATCTGTCACTGTCATTTTGACAGTGACATTTGTTTGACACTGCACTGTCTGGAAATAGCCCGTGCGTAAATTTGCGGATTTTTGTTTTGATTTGCTGGGTTGCGTTCAGATGATATAACAAAGTGAACCCAGAATGCAACTTCGCCATACAACACTGACAATACTGTTGTTTTGAACGGCGAAATTCTTTGCATTCTGGGTACGTTCCGATCAAATTGTCTGAACGCATCTTAGATAAATGTCACGTTTTTTTTAAAAATTATTTCACGATCATGGAAACAAAGTCCTTCAGTCGTAATTTTAAAATGATGTACAGTACATATTTTATAATTATGATGATGATGAGGTGGTGGTGATGACGAATCCCTGCTTTTCCCCATTTCAGTAAAGTGGTAGGTAGATACTTATTGAAACTTCATGTAGAGTTTTGTGGAGAACGCGGACAGTGACGATAGTTTCCCCTCATCACCAGTTTCGTAGATAATCTCGGAAAAACTTTCCCTATTGCTAACTTTACCTACAAACTTATAATTAAAAATCGAAACATATTTGTTTTAGTTATTTTTATTCCAATAAGTAATGGAGTCTTCACTCGACACGCTCTTCGCACGTATGACGGTACCAGCCGAGAGTAACTCTAAAAGCTCAGTTTTTTGAGCATCTTCCAGGCTGTTCAATACGACTTCTGTTGGCACCCTGTCCTCGATGTGTTCCTTAGGTGTCAGTCCTAGAGTTACATATGCCCGACGTATTTGCCCAGCACTCATCCATCCACGCTCACCAGGATCAAAGCTTTTCACCACCGCTTTTAAATGCCTGGTAAAGGTAAAGTAAAGGGTTACGTCATTTCGTAAATCGAAATGCTCAGGGGTCATAACCGTCTTAAATATATATAACCCGTCATATTATTTCATTTATAAGTACTATGAAAGGAGAGAGGTATGTTTATTTTTATTTTTTATGTATCTTTAGAATTATTGATCAATTAAAATCCAAGTAGAGGTCTCAGTTTAAAGTGAACTACGAACGACTCACTGGCTATGAGAAACGCCCAAAATCTTACCTTTTCTCATACAATACCGGAGCTTTTCCATGCCCTGCGCGAAATAGCATACAATCATTTAGAAGTTTTTCAAGATAAGCGATTGGCTTTTCGCAACTTTGCGAAATAACCTTAGTCAGAAGAAATCTTAACAGTTCAGGAATACGGCGCTCTCTCAAATAACTTTCGGTTCTTACAACAGTGGAAAGTATTTGCTGTTTACGCTCAGATATCTCTACTTTCTCCGAAGACTCATCATCTCGCATGCATTTACAAACCGGAATCAGTTCTTTTTCTAATACTGGAGTTTCATAAACTTCTTCTTCCATTTTTTCAAACTAAAATAATAGAAGTAATACTCGTAAATATACACAGAACTGCAACGTACGAAATAGCATTGAACTATGAATACTCTTCCCCTTTTATTTCTATATTAAAAGAAAAATCAATATTAAGTGGAAAGACACAAAACGAAACGTCATTACTAAAACAAAACATCAAAAAAACAATGGAAGTAAAATGTTGCGAATGAAGCATTTTTTCTATGTTACGGCTGCTTTAGCGTGCGTTAATTTTATTGCGTTAATTACTCTCAGGCCTTACTTTTTTTTTTTATGGGTAGAAAGGGGGTAGAATCTAGGGGCTGGAAATATAAGTCAGGGGGGCTATTCCTGCGCGTGAGAGGAGATGAGATCTTATCTTGGTCACTGTCATACCTATGACGTTCCAAACAAGAGCAACAAGGATGAAAAAAGGTGAGATGAAAATCTCAAATCTCTGAATAGGGTCCCAGGTTTTTGTCATCTGCGCAAGATAAGCCTCGGAAACATAGAAAACAGACACCGTGACCAGACTCTCTTGTCTATGCCTCGCTTATTCTTCTGTCATTGGTGGAATTCTAAGGAAAAAAAAAACAAATGTCAAAACATTCAAATTTTCAAACAAAACTTTTTGAAAAATAACCGGCTGCTTGTGGAGTGTTATTACGTACTCTATGAAAACCTTGAGAAATTACTTTATTGTTTGGGTTTTGTAGTGAATTAAACTAAATGGTAAAGTATACAGTGATAAATCTTTATTTAAATCCAACATGGGGAAAGACGACGCTGATGAAATACGAATCGGAAAGATCGATGATTGTAAGTTACTCTTCATAAACATCTGTTATTATCTCATTTAAATAGAAATGTGTTAAGTGGTTGCATAGTCTATTTTAGACTAAGATTCGTATCAAAGTATATCATAATAACCCGTTATGTTTCTACACCAAAGGTGATACAGACATTCGTAAAACCGGTCAAGAAATGGACGTTATTCGACAAAGAACCATCGCATACGAATATCTTTGTCGTTTAGAAGAAGCAAAGACATGGATGGAAGCCTGTTTAAAAGAGAAACTCCCTCAAGTCACTGAATTCGAGGAGAATCTGCGGAATGGCGTGTATTTGGCGAAGCTAGGGAATTTCATAGCACCGGATATGCTTCCTCTGAATAAAATCTATGACATTGATCAAAAACGTTACAAGGTAAGCTTGTAAATGAAAGTAGGTAAATGTACCTTCAAAACAAAGTTACATTTACCTACTACTAACCACTAACTTTTCTATTTGTACAATATAGGAATGTAGTTAATTTACTTCTGAAGTATTAGGAACTGAGTGTTTTAGACAGGTGGGACCCCAACTCAAGCTAACAAATACAGTAATTATTTCATAATCTTTTGCATAAGGTATTGACTAGTGTGTGTGTGTGTATATACAGAATTTTACCAACACCAATACCAATATTTAAGGCATAATAGCTGCAATCAAGTTACCCAGTCTTAGTTTAGCTGCCACAAGAACTTCATTCAAGAGAGCTTGGGGGTGTGGGTTCGATTCCCACTTAGGGCAAACATTTATGTGATGAACATTTGTGTTTGTTCTATGTCTGGGTGTTAATATCTATTTAAGTATGTATTTAAAAATATCTAAGTATGTTATATCAGTCCCTGGCAGCCATAGTACAAGCTTTGCTTAGTTTGGGGTCAGGCGACTGTGTGTGGATGTGTCCAGAATTTATTACTATTAATATGATCCGTTTACTATGTGCTAGCTGGAGTGATGTCACCTCTGCTTGCTCATCCAGTACAGGGAAACCAGTGAGATTAGGGTTTTAGATAATAGCTAGAAAATTAAAGTATTATATCTGCACAAGGCAGGAAAAATCGAAACAATACTTCTTAAAAAAATTTAACTACTTAATAATTAAGATTTCTGTTAATTATTGACTTACTCTTTATTAATTCCAGCTAATGGGTCTGCAGTTTAAACACACGGACAACATAAATAAGTTTTTGCAAGTACTGAAAAAAACTGAACTCCCTATAGTAAGTACAAAGATAAGAAAACATTTTAAAACAACATAGGTAATGTTTGAATGAGTTATAATAATTAAAGTAGTTATAAATCTTTTTAGGGTTTTATTGCCCTGTTTATGAACAACAATGATACCCATAAATTACCCCCTATAGATAATACATTGCTAAACTAGGGTCTAAGGTCTGCATTCTAAAATAACCCTCAGTTATGAATCTTGATTTACAACTAGTTGTAAATAATCGCCCGTCACCCTAAGTGTGCTATCTCACTTTAAATTATCACTATGAACTACATTTCCATAGCACATCTTTACTTAGTGACAGTTTAATACCTAATCTATTAACTATTAGTCTCTTTTAACTATTTATTAACTATCTAGTAAATATATTTTGTCAACACACATGGTATTGTGTTTTGCAGACTTTCCAGCCTGAAACTACAGATATTTATGACAAGAAAAATATACCTAGACTGATATACTGCATACATGCTCTTAGTTCACATTTATTCAAACTGGGAAAAGCTCCACTAATACATGATGTCTTTGGAAAAGTGGTTTTCACAGGTAACAAACAACTATTAAATACTATTTAAACATTATAATGAACCCATGCTGAGAGTCCTTATAACCTTAAGTCATGTACAAAGTTAGTGTTAAGCAACCATTACACTATTCAATTTGCAGTCTGCTAACTTAGCGTAGCTATGCCCGTGCAATAGAAATATATTAAATTGCCAACTGTCTAACTGCCATTACACCATCCAAATTTAGCACGCTAGCTCACCTATAGCCACCGTTCACACGAGTACCTATCTGCCAGATTTGTCGCTGGCGACTAATCTTGTGTTGGCTTGCGACACGCAGCGAGTTGGCGCCAGTCGGCTTTTGGTTCCGCGTCAAAGCGGATGTAAACGCTCAATTTGACCACGCGTTCATAATCCCGCAAATTGCAATGCATAAGGTGCCTTGTACGGTTGTACGCGTATCCACCTTTACGTGTACTCTACACAATATCTTGATTACGCGTATATTGGAACGCAAGTCCATACAAGGCTTAAGTATTGTTGTGATGATGATTAAAGCTAAAAAGGTCGAATGTCTGATATGTTTTTTTCCCATTTTTTGACCTGCAATCTGACTATAATCAGGTGAGCTGCAAGAGGTTAGCGTTTGGTGAGGAAGAGCCACTGCTCTAACTCCCTTAGTGGGACAGCACCTCTGGTTTCTTAAGTCTTCTAAATGGATTTGATATGTAATATCTATTTCTGTTTCAGATGAAGAACTAGATTTAGTCTCAAAAGACTTACAAAACTGTACACATCCACTGCCAATGTTCCAAAAAATTGGGGGAATTCTCTCCAAAAATAGCTCAGATAATGACGCTCAACTCCACAAAGCAGTCATTGAGCTTAATGATCTGTTAGACACAAAAAAACCAATTACATTAGCTTTACTCCAACCCCATTTGAAACTGAGACACGTACAGAATGTTCTAATAGATGCTTACAAAAAAGTATTGCAGGCTGCAAAGTATGACAAAGTGCAAGCGGCTCAGAACCGTTCACTGAATGATAGTTATGTCCCCGACGAATATGACGAATTATTGACTGTAGTAGAAATACAAGGACATATCACAGCTGTAAACTACAAATACCTGTGGAAGAATTTATGTAAAGCATCTCAAGACAATGACATCAATAGCCTGCATAAAATATTTAATGAAGACTGGGTGAAAGTAAAGAAATACGACAGCAGAAATATTGACTTCTACTGTGATGTAGTGAAAGAAATAATTGAATGCAACAAAGACATTGATGTGGAAAGTGTCACCAACTGGCATAAGATTTTTCAGAACATCATCAATGAAGGAAACAGAAAATCTCTGGAACATACTGAGCATAAAGTTGCTATATCCAATGTCAATACAGCATTAGAAGATGGAACTTCTGAAGACCTTTACAATGCTTTGATAAATCCTCACTTAGAGCTCAACTTTAAAATAGATAAATATGCTGTTCCTTTACTATTTGAAGAAATGAAATTGGAGCGGTATGAATGTGGGAAAAACCTCAATGAGAGTGAAATAGCTGCATCCTTGTCTTACTTGACTGCTGTAGCTAGTATTTCACAGGCAGTAGAGAGAGGTGACGATGCTCTTGTGTGGAATTCTCTTAATTCTAATAATGTACATCTGGATGGCCTCAGACCGCATTGCCGGCGGCGGTACTTGACTGCCCTCACAACTGCTTTACAAGTTAAGCAAAGAGAAGAATTTGCGTGTCCCTTGCTAACGCTGGATGATATTCGCGATGCCATCGAAATGGTCAACATGAAGGATGATGTTAATGAAGAACGTAAGTATGGTATTGATCAAATAGGATAA
This sequence comes from Peribatodes rhomboidaria, assembly GCA_911728515.1. Classification (NCBI taxonomy): domain Eukaryota; kingdom Metazoa; phylum Arthropoda; class Insecta; order Lepidoptera; family Geometridae; genus Peribatodes; species Peribatodes rhomboidaria. The sequence continues at coordinate 8,631,520 of OU452168.1, forward strand.
CAAACTTGTAATTTTGCTCATTGAATTAAAATAATGGTTAGTTTTTTATAGAACATTGTTGCTTGATTTAGTATGCTAGATCTGGATTTCCGTATTAATTATAACCTTTGTGTTCAACCACTTGTGAAACTGGCATCTTATTATTTCGTTTCAGTGGTCATGGTAATTGATGGAATCAACAAAGCAGTTGTTGAAGAAAACCTTGATTCTCTCATGAACCTTCTGAAGAGTTCTTGCTTAAAACTATCTACACCTTTACACAAAGAAGAGAGCCAGCTTTACATGCGAATGTTAAAGAAGGCTCTAGTGGTAAAAGAATCTCAGAATCTATGGTATGATGATATTATTGAGACAGTTAACATAGTTAATGACGAATCACTAAAAGTAAAAGAACTAACGGATGCTCTAGTCCAGTTAAATCTCTCGTTATTAAACAAGAGCATAGAAGAGTTCTGGAAAGCTCTCTCAAGTCCAATTCTTTCAACAACTGGGGTTATAGAAGGTTCTTGCAAAGATGTATACTTTCAAATGTTTTCAAAATCTTTGAAGAAGAGAGGGCATTACAGTTGCCCCTGGATCGTGTGCCATACAGATGCAGGCAACACGGTTTACATAGATGTCGAAACGTACACGTATAGCTGGATGACTCCTAAAGATTTCGTTCCTCACGCTCGCTATTTGACTAGAAAAGATGTCCATGCTATAATAGAAAAGGCAAACAAACATCACATCAACAAATACAAACAGATGATCTTGGAAAAATCCATTGTTAAAATACAAGCTTGCTGCAGAGGATACCTTTTAAGAAAACGCCTCATAACCAGGCTTAAATATTTTAAACAGAACGAGAGATACATCGTTAAAATCCAAGCCTGGTGGAGGAGGGTAGTTGCGGAAAAAAAGTATGGGACTCTGATAAAAATGAAAGCTATTGAGGCGAGGCTAAAAAGGGAGAGGAGACAGAACCCAATGGCTTGGTATAAAATTCAGGTCTATACCATTTAAACCTTCCCCTAATCAAAGTGATGTAATTTTTTTGGTTATTCTAAGAGTGTTTTTATCTTTGCAGGAACACAAAATAGTCAAAATACAGGCGCTATGGCGTGGGCGTCGTGCTCGGGAGGCGTTTACGTCTCTATTCCATTCACCTAATCCTCCTTTAGGAGTAGTCAAGAAATTCATACCAATGCTTGATTTCTCTACTGAAGATTACGACCGCGAGATCGAGTTACAGTCTTCGAAGTCTGAAGTAGTTCAGTCGATCAGAAAGAATCAAGAGCTATCAAAACAAATCGATGACATGGATCTGAAAATCGGACTTCTTGTTCAAAATCGTATCGCATTGCAAGAAGTAGCAGCACATGGTCTCAAGCTCAACAATCTGGTGAAACACAATTCAATGACTAAACTAGTGTTTCAGAATGGTGTTGAGAGCAAAGGCCTTATGACTGTCACGACAGCAGTCAAAGGCCTGAAGTCTCTAACGAAAGAGAGCAAACGCCTCTTAGATGGATACCAGCACTTATTTTACGAGCTCCAGACGAATCCAACATATTTGTCGAAGCTCTTATTCTGCATTCCACAGAATAAAACGAACTTCTTTTTGCAAAATGTTGTGTTGAGTTTGTACAACTTCGGTGCTTACGCGAGAGACGAGTATTTGCTGTTGAAATTGTTTAGGTTTACTTTGGAGGAAGAGATAAGCTGTAAGGTGGTCAAGCCTTTCGATATAATCGCGTCGACTCCTTTAGTGTTGAAAATGGCTGTGAGCCTTTCGAGGCAGCTTTCTGGCTTGAACAGCTTGCAATCGATAATTGGGCCTCTCGTTGAGAAGATGCTGAAGGATAGAGACCTGAATATTGAGACAGGACCTGTGGAGATTTATAAAGCTTGGAGAAATGACACTGAAATGAAAAGCGGACAGATTTCGTAAGTTACAGAAAATATGTAAGCCCATTTTATCATACATAAAAAAGATACTTATGTACTTTATTTTAAAAAAATGCAAAAATCAGAAGACATCGATGTTGACAAGAAGCCTGTTTAAATTTACCAATTTGATTACTATGTTTTTCTTTGTCACACTTGAAATATTGTATTTAAATATATTATTCTGAAACATTGTTTTATAGGAAACTGCCCTACAATGTGACTCAAGAAGAAGCCTTGACATATCCGGAAGTCAAGTCGCGGCTCGAGATAGCCCTGAGCCAGCTGAAGACCATAGTTACCATGTTTCTGGATAAGATCACCAATTCTACTGAGATTCTTCCATTCTGCATCACGTACATGGCTCGTGTGCTGCACAGGGCTCTTACTTCCAAGTTCCCTCATACTCCAGAAAAAGATGTTCTGAAGGTAGGTCAATATTCACAAATAAAGAGACATAGAAACAAGTACAAGTAGAAATGAGTAAACATGGGAATGCAGTATTACTGGTTCAGTGTACTAGCTGATTACCTGAGAACCTTTCTAGTTTTACTGCCTTTCTTGATTATAAGACAATTGCAAATGATTACCCATACCTTATCGATACTATATTAAGAGATCTTCTGTAACAACCAAAATTACTCAAATTTGAGGAGTTGCGGTACGACTATTGGGCCAATGAAATGAACCAATAAAAATATTTTTTTGTTTGTTTTTCAGGTAATTGGAAACTTAGTATACTACCAGTTTCTGAACGCAGCGATCGTAGCGCCGGACGCGTTTCACATTGTAAACCTACCGAACGGGGCCTCTCTGACGACGGACCAACGGAAAAACCTCGCCTCTGTGGCGAAGATTTTGCACTTTTCAGCTGCCAAAAAGGGGGTAAGTTTGCACATACATTTTACTGTAAACCTCCAATAAAAACGTTAACTACAACTCTTGAATATTTCATTATAAGACGTAGACGGACAACGAAAGTGAACGAAAGTGAGTCGAGAAACTGTAAGTTGCGTTAGTTGTTGCTCAGCATGATACACTTTATTTTTGAAAAAAAAAATACCTCATATAATTTTATTTTTTACTAGCTGTGCCCCGCGGTGTTATCCGCAGTTATAAGTAGCAAATATGCTATTCCAGAATATAATCTTTGTGCCAAATTTTAGTCAGATCCGTTCAGTTAGTAACAGTACATATACATCTATCCAAACTTCTGCATTCATATTATTATTGTGATATACTACACAGTTCGGTGAAGAGTCGAGCCATCTCCGCTGTCTGAACCCGTTCATAATTGATTGCCATGAGCGAATGAAAGAGCTGTTCCGCAAATGCTGCCGCGGACCAACTCTAGAGGAGTATTTCGCGGTCGACGAGTACACAGAGGCGACTTTGCTGAACCATCCGCATATTTACATTACTGTTCAGGTAAGATGAGCGTTGGAATTTAAAAATGTATAAGTTTGAGACGCAACTAACTTACTTTACTTATTTAACCTTGTTAATTTGTTGAAATCATATTATTGTTAATTTGTTGAAATAATTTTATTTTTATTTTATTTCATTTGAATTAGTTCGGTAACAGACTGTAGGCTATGACACATGTAGGTAACAACTTAAATTATATGCATACTATTTGAACCTATATTCCAATTATGACCTTATAGAATGTACATTGATACTAAAAACTATATTTAACTATTTACTAAATTCTAAATCATGCTAGGTTAATACATAACTTAATTAGGTTATTTAAAAATATTTGAAAGTTACTACACTACATATCATGAATTTGTTTGCTTTTCATTAAAACAATGGTTTGGTTTCATCTGGCCCGGTGGCCAGGAGGGCTATTCCTAGGCGTGAGATGAGATGAGATTTTATCTTGGTCACTCTCACACCTATGACGTTTCAAACGAGAGCAACAAGGACGAAAAAAAGTGAGATGAAAATCTTCAATCTCCGAATAGGGCCACTGGTGCCTTTACCAGGCAAAGGGCTTGATGAAGGGACTGGGCCACTGGGCCAGATGAAACTGAGCCTAAACAATATTCTCGAATGGTTTCTTAAAAGTGATTTCTGTTTCTAACTTTGTTGTTGTCTGTAAATTTAATTTCCATATTATATTTAAGAAATTTAATCAAAATTGGTCTTAAAGCTGTTTAATAATAATAATAAAAGACAAACAACATAGCTTACCCTATAAACATAATACCGATCGGAATCTTCCGGATCAGTCAGATCGGTCCTGGGAAAAAGGTCGGAATCTTCCGGATCGGCCCAAGCTTACAGAGTAGGTCATAGATGCAGCTGGTAACAAAGAATTTGTTTTCGAATCGGCAGGAAATCGTAGACACGCACGCACTTCTAGTGGAATACCAGGATATAATAGCATCGGACCCTCGCGACCGCCTCAACGAGTTATTGGACGATTTGGGAGACGTGCCGTCGGTCGCGGCGCTCGCTTCGCGCGACGTTGACAATGTGAGTTTATCATCGTACGATTTTTAAAGATCTAAATTTAACACTATAAGCTGCGTCGGTAAAGAAACGAATCGAAACGAAACAGCGCTAATCGTGCCATCTCACTCGTATTGTTGTGTGATTATGCGAGCGAGATGACATTAATAGCTCTGCTTCCTTAGATTTGTTTCTTTAATTGAACAAGTAGTAGATACTAAAGTTGTGGACCAATTTTATACCTTTATCCCCTCAACAATAAACGTTGTATAGCTTTGGAATAGTTTTGGAGTGTTTTGTCTTTTTCGATCGAGTTAAAAAATTTGAAAGAATGAAAAAGACAAAACATTGTTTAATTATTTCGAGGCTACAACTTTGTTAGGGGGTTAGTAAATAGCTTCTGAAACAAGTCACCTACATATTAATTGTACTACATATGTTATTTTTCAATTGTTTTATAGCAAATGGGCGATTGCACCGAAGAGAACGCTCGACTGGAGGTATGCTTAGCGCTTGTGAACAAATTCCAAGCTCCAGGCGATGACATGACGGATCTGAACAAACTCTTCATCAAAACCAAGGAGCTGTGCGTTGCTATCATACCGTTTTTGAATGGTCAGTGCTCTTCTGCTTTTAGATCTGTAATAAGTTACCTACATATACGAAATTTCATCAAAATACGTCCATCCGTCTCAGCATGACAAAGTAACAAACAAACACGTACAAACTTTCGCATTTTTAACTTGTGTTGGAAGTAGGATAAAATCTTTGACCCCTTTTTTTCAACATTGTAAATGTAATTAATGAGTTTTTTGCTATGCATGGCAGTTCTCAACTCGTATTCAGTGATAATGGCACCAACTTTATTGAAACTCATTCTTCTTAATTTTAGGTGAACACCTACTAGAGGCCCTCTGCATCGGCACGACAAAAGAGCAACAGGAACAATACGCAAAGAAGATCCAAAGGCGCATCTATTCGGGACAAGCGCGACAAGACGAGGCTATGACGCTGCGAGAACACATCGCCAAGCTACGAAAAAATCTACAACTTTTGGAAGACGAAGGTTACGTGACTCGCGAGGACGGCTACCAAGCTTTAATAACGTCCATAGCACTAGATCTGTGTAATAAAGGAAAGTACAGACAAGCTCAAAGAAGAGCCTTGTCGACCCTCACGAGGACGAAGCAAAGTTTGCTAGAGAAAACGAAGTACTATGAAGAGAAGTGCAAATCCTACGATCAGTACATCAAGTCTTGCTTGGAGAATCTTCATGCAGGGAAAAGGTGAGTCATATAACCATTAGCTCACTCGTATCTACCTACAGTTACAAAGAAAGGTTTAATTGAATTAAAATATAATTGTTTTTTTTATTACATTTGAGGGATATCTCAACAGACCGCAATCTGTTCCGCCGAACTGATCTGGCAATGCATTCTCTGTATTACTGGAAAGTGTTGCTATCTACCGCACGCACTGGGGAGGCAGACAGGGGCGACCTTTGGTTACTGAGAGATCGCTGTGTTGAGAGCGCATCGTCAGATCGGATCGCGTTCGTTGGGCAAAGCCTTGGCAGAATAATTTAAAAGTAGGGCTGTTGTCATGATTTTTATACTCCATGTATGTATGGCATGGGCATGCCCATGTATGGTATGGCAGGGTACTGTAAACCGTCTAGCACGCAATGTATTAGATAGCCTTGCAGCAGGTACCCTGGTTTTGATATGCGAATACATAGCTAAATTAGCGCCTTTTTACCCGACTGCGCAAGAAGGAGGGTTATGTTTTTCGAGTAAATGTACTTATAAGTATGTATAAGGTTTCTTCGGCACGACATACAGCCTAAACAGCTTGATGGATTTCTACATGTGAGATGTCATTTGAATCGTCTTAATAGTGGAAGTGACATAGGGTACAAATGTCTGCAGCCACGTTTTTATCGTTTTTCTCTCAATAATGTTTACTGTTTAGGAGCGTCCACGCCTGCCTCCGACGATCAGGCAAAGACATGCAGAAGCTGAAATCCAAGCTGACCGTCAAATACTCCGGCGCCAAGTTAATGGAACGCGGCGTTCTACTAGAAATAGACGGTTTATCAACGTCGCAGTTCAAGAACGTGCAGTTTGAAATCACACCGACGGACCATAACGGGGTCTTCACTATAAAAGGAAAGTTTATGGGAGTCGAGATGGAGTCTGTTGATGTAGACATACAGGATCTACTCCAGAAACAGTATGAGGGGTGCGCTATTATGGACATGTTCGGTAAAGCTAAGATCAATGTGAACCTTTTAATATTTTTACTCAATAGTAAGTTTTATGGTAAGTGTAAGACATAGTGTTGCGTCGCTACCTGGTAAAGGAGCACCTTGAATTACAAAATTTTATTTCTTTGTAATGAATTAATGATATGGATCCGTCTATTTAATTCCAAAAATCATCAGATAAGTACTTTTCTGTGAGTATTATTAACATACCAAATATTTTAAGTTCATCTTTTTGATGGAAATTCAATGTATTTTTTACAGTAAACGTGGTTGTTTGGTTAAATTAATTTCTAGGTATATGTAATTTATACTAAGTCATGAACTCTTTAAATAAGTACAATTTACATTTTTTTTGTAATAATTATGAATTACTTATTAGAATAAAGTATTTGTAACTAAACTTACGTTATTATGTCCATTATTGGAAAATGCGAATAACTAACAATGACTGCTTTTAAAGTACGAGTAAATAGTACTAAATAAATGAGGCTAACATTTTGAAACAGAATTTATTTTTGTTAGCTGCTAAACATAAGTTTTAAGTAGTAGGAAGGTAAAAAGTTTTACCCAATTACATATGTGTCTGTTACTATTTTACAACAACTATTTTACAACATTTAGTAAACAGGCTGACTGATGGTTAGGCCATTCATACAATAGGGTGATTATTAGCCAAAGTAACAATTTTTGACCAAAGAAATGCTAATAACCTATTTAGGTTATATATTTAGGTTATATATTTAACCTATTTAGGTTATATATTTATCTATTTAGGTTATAAGCATTTCTTTGGTCAAAAAAGAACTAAGAAGAACTGGAGAGTATTTACTCTCCTATCCGACTCCTTTATCAGGGCAAATCCGACTTGGATTGGTTAGGTTAGAAGACTAAAGCGGGAGTGAATCGAAACGGAGCGTCCTTCGTCTTCCAGCGAGCTTCGTGGTTGCTTTTTTCATAACAACCCGTAACCTCCCCTACATAGATGACTTGGCTAGCAAGTAGTCAATGTTGTCGATCCAAGCCATTTTGCCTAACCGTTTGATTGAATGGCTGAATATCATTAGGAAGCTAGTTGAACGGCACCGTTTAGTAAAAAGGCTAGGCTGTTAATTGAACGGCAGATTAAGCTAGTTGGTGGCGACATGACATAACATATCGTCACGCCTTTCCGCCAAGGGGGCTGGCAGAGGTGTAATACAACACCCACACTTCGCCGGACGATATTCAGTCCCAAATGTGACAAGGGGTGGGCCGGTGGCCATACGCCGGGCTCCAGTCATGTAGCAGATGACATACAACAAAGCCATATGGCGACATAGCCATAACAAAAAATCATTAAGTCTAAAAATTAGGTTATATTTTTTGTTAATTGCAGCACTAAATATATTACTGTCAAGTCTGTCAATGACATTTATTGACAACGTCACGGCCGGCGGCAGCCAGGCCAGTCCGATTTGAGTCAGATCACAGAGTTGTGAAAGTTTGGTATGAAGTTTAAACTTTATTATTTATAATCATGATAATGAATTAAGTAATGATAACAAGCTAGTAGAGCACCAGAGATAAGGCTAATCTTGCTCTCGATATCGTTGAGTTTACAGAAATTGTAGGTTCGAACATGGTTTTGATTCACAATGCGGCGCGTGACGAAAAAATTGTTGGTTTTTCTTTTTGGTGTGTTAGTCACAGCCTTCCTCTGCGAGTTCTTGATTTACTATGTAGTGATATCGCAGGTAAATATTTATTTTATACTTTCGTCAATAAAATTTATGAATTGCGCCCGCTCTGTCGATCTGATCGCTACCAAACTCAGAGGATCACCCGCTGGGCTAATCTGAAGATTGCCTAAAAATTTCATCAAATCGCTCCCGGACAAACAGAACCAACCTCTAAATTAAATATCAAATTTCAATTTTATTTATTTATTTACACATTAAAATATACCTACAGAATTAGCATCTAAAGTGTTATATTTACAAGTTATTCTCACTTAACTAAAATATAATTATGTATATGTAGATATTTATAGATGATTCTTGGGTGTCATACCCACTTGGTTAAAAAGAAACGGGTTCATAACATACTCCGTTCTGGATTCATATTTGCTGGCTTACCCTAAAAATGACGAGTCCATTATAGGAGCATCCTTAATTAATTTTAGTTAAAATCTTTAAGGAACTGTGACTTAATGATAATAAAAATTATTCTATTCTATTCTAAAAATATAATTTTCATAATAAAACATATTATAATATAGGTAACATAACATATATACATAATAACATATAATATAGATAATATAAGTATCATAACTAACATAATATATTTCGGTTTCTTGTAATGAATACAACCTACTATTTCATTGCAGTGCACTTGGCCAGACTTAGAAACGGCTCAAGCCAACAGTCAGCACAATACTGCAAACGGCCACAGTATATTAAAGGCTTTCATATTGGCTGACCCTCATCTCCTAGGTCCCATAAAAGGGCATTGGCTGGACAAATGGAGACGAGAATACCAGATGCATCGATCTTTTCAAGCTATCATGACAGTACATAAGCCGGAAGCTGTGTTTATTTTAGGTCTGTATTTTTACCTCCTGAAAACTTTCATGAAAATCATGTGGTATTTTATACATTACTATTTTTAATGCACTTACAATATTTTATAGGCTGATTCCCAATATCATAAAAACAACTTTTACTATACCATAATTTAATAGACCGGTGACAAATGTACAGCTGATTTTTGTTTTGCTATTTCAGATTTGGTATCATAAGAAGAGTTGTTTGTTAAGATGTAGAGAATCAGCCTTTAATATTTTGCTAGTCCCTATATTCAAAATAATAGTGTAAAAGACATTATAAAAGTACTAGAGTTTGCCCGCGGCTCTGCCCGCGTGGAATCTATTGCATAGCAATTAATTACCTATTATGTAAATCCATTCAGTAGTTTTAGTGGTTAAGTAACAGTTACCTACTAAATTATAAGTACAGTGATGTAAATAATAAAATGTTCAGCAAAAACATAAGTATTCTTGTTTATTGTTTTTAAAATGATACAAATACATCTAAGAAACGAATACGTCAGAATATATAGGTAAATTTTAAAATATAATTAAGAAATTAAAATATATTGATAGCCTAGTTGGAGAAGGACCGCCTCTCAAGCAAGAGGGAGCGGGTTCAAACCCAGCCGATGACACGCACCAATGTGTTCATTGTGTGAACGTATGTGTGTATTGTAACTATGTCATCTGCTACATAAATTGAGCCCGGTGTATGGCGACAGGCTCGCCCCCTTATACATTTGAGACTGAATGTCGTCCGGCGAAGTGTGGATGTTGTATTACAACTCTTCTAGCCCCTTCGAGGGAAAGGCGTGACGCTATGCTATGTCATGTTTATTTCACAATTATCGGTAGCTTACAATAACTACATCGAGAAGGTAGGTTTCCAAATGACACCTCAATATGCAAGCCACAAATTCGCTTAGTGTGCTGTGTTTATTTGCCTTATCACGCACACAGACGCAGACATAATGTGGTTAGGTGGTTAAAATATAATCTTCCTGTAAGATGATTAATTGGTTGATTTCTTCCATTTCAATTGCGAAAAGCCTGGTACCGTTACTTAGTCCTCCTTTTATTACCAAAATTTTTCAGTAACATAATAGTTGCACCAACTTTCAAATAAAGGCATACCAGATGTATTAAAATTCAAAACAAACATCGAAATTGTTTTTTGTTTCTCTAAGCAGTGTTGCCACATCATATTTTCGAAAACGCAGTGCTGTCTTCATTAATATACAGTTTAGCGAGAAAAGTACACTGTTTGATGAAACAAACACCTGTACAAAAAAGAAGTTATTGTTTTCCTAAATAATTTAATATTCTCAAACTAACATTTCAGCATCTTAAACCGATTATTCTATTTAAAATCTTACCTCTTTGCAAGACCATGACTTCGACTTGACTCTGAATACAATACTTACTTAACTTTGATTGTGACTATCAAAATACTTGACATGCCACTGGCTTAAATAAATCCACTAAGATGCGACTTTTTTTTGTAAATTTGCATAACATTTGCCCATTTTGAGGCAGATAGAGCAATAACGTGCAACACTGACATAGACGTTCTAGACGGGTGCGTTCTATGCAAAGGATAGAAACCTGTTTCTCCGTTGTTTTCTAACAGCTCCGTTTTTTCACTCGCCTTACGAAACGACTAAGTTGTTCTATAACTTTGCTAGAAAATATGTTTTTTTTCAGTTGTAATACAGTTTAAATTTATTCAATGTAATTTAATAATTTTTACACTTATGTTTTGAACGGCAGAGTTGCACACGGGGTGCGCTGAGAGCCTATCCTCTGAACCCGACCCCGACCCCGACCTCGGGCCCTATTCGGAGATTTGAGTTTTTCATCTCACTTTTTTTCGTCCTTGTTGCTCTCGTTTGAAACGTCATAGGTGTGAGAGTAACCAAGATAAAATCTCATCTCATCTCACGCGCAGGAATAGCCCCCCTCGAGCAAGCCGGCGATTCTCTCTAATATAATCTCTATTGGCTCGAAATTTGAACTTGCGATTTTATTCTGCTTACAAAAAATTATACACTCAAAACCATAATTATTAAGTTTTACGCGATTCCAGAAGGTCAAGGAATCGAATTACATGCAAATTCCCGAAAAACAGGTAGTTGTTTGGGAGAAACATGTCAAGGAAGTTTTGTAGAGCGCCATCTCACTCCATCTTGCGTTTTTATCTCGTTCTGGTTTTTCACTTTTATTAGATAGATTTATGAAGTCATATGTTTTCAATTGAAGTCTAAATTACCAGATGTTATGTAGATAAGTCATGCAAAACATGATTCAATTGATAGAAGAGGCCGGGATCTAGGATTTTTTTAACCAGGGCATACACTTAAAAGTGCCCACCCCTCTCTGTCATCGAGCATTACAAAAAGAGTGACTACTTATACGAGTAAACTGACAAATAATTATAGATTTAGATTACGTAGTTTGTATAGATGTTGAATTATGATTTTGATCCCCCTGAATATGCCGCCCAGGGCTAGCACTCCAGTTAGCCCCCCCTAGATCCAGGCCTGTGTGTGTAGAGTAGTTTTGGCAAAACCTAAGAAAACCTAAATCTTTTATCTTCCTCATTATTCTATATCTATATAATAAAAGTGAAAAACCAGAACGAGATAAAAACGCAAGACGGAGCGAGATGGCGCTCTACAAAACTTCCATAGCACGTTTCTCCTAAACGGCTACCTGTTTCTCGGTAATTCGCATGTAATTCGATTCCTTGACCTCGGGAATAGCGACAAACTTAATATTTATGGTTTTGGATGTGTAATTTTTGTATAATAAGCAAGATAAAATCGCAAGTTCAAATTTCGAGCCAATAGAGATTTTATTAGAGAGCCAATAGAATCGCCGGCTTGCTCGAGGTCGGGGTCTGGGTCGCGTTCAGAGGATAGCCTCTCAGCGCACCCCGTGTGCAACTCTGCCGTTCAAAACATAAGTGTAAAAATTATTAAATTACATTGAATAAATTTAAACTGTATTACAACTGAAAAAAAACATATTTTCAAGCAAAGTTATAGAACAACTTAGTCGTTTCGTAAGGCGAGTGAAACAACGGAGCCGTTAGAAAACAACGGAGAAACAGGTTTCTATCCTTTGCATAGAACACACCCGTCTAGAACGTCTATGTCAGTGTTGCACGTTAATGCTCTATCTGGCTCAAAATGGGCAAATGTTATACAAATTTACAAAAAAAAGTCGCATCTTGCCAGTGGCATGTCAAGTATTTTGATAGTCACAATCAAAGTTAAGTAAGTATTGTATTCAGAGTCAAGTCGAAGTCAAAGCTGTTTGCGATCAATAATGGATCCTCAATTTCAACTACTTTGGAATAAAATGAAGGAGGAAATGAACCAACAAACAGCTGCTATAACTCAAAATATGGCTACAACTATGGATGAAAAACTAAAACCTCTTATAGAAGACATAGCTGGCCTAAAACTAGAGGTTGAAACTTTGAAAAACAAAACTCAACACTTGGAAAGACAATCAAGGAAAAACAATCTAATAATTCATGGGGTCCAAGAAACCGAAACAAATTTCTCTGATTTACTGAATAGTGTCATCACAGCCCTGAACACGGTTAGTCAGAAAGCAGACATAGACCCTTGGGACAGATGGGAGATGAGCAACATTCAAAGAATAGGAAAGAAAAACAATGGTAAAACGAGACCCATATGTGTGACGCTAACCTTGTATTGGCGGAAAATTGAACTCTTAAGAAATAAAAAATATCTACCAGAAAAAATCTACATAACCGAAGACTATCCCAAAGATGTTTTAATAAAAAGAAAAGAATTAAAAAACAAATTACAAGAAGAGATAGAAAAAGGAAAGGAAGGATTCATCTCGTACGATCGATTAATAATTAGAGAAAAAATAGACAAGAGGAAGCGGTCGCCCACACCAAACGCCGAGACTAAGAAGGTTATCAACAAGCCTAAAATGAGTAGAGTCAACCAATTCGACAAAACGAGATCGTTCTCGTTTAGCGGCACAAGCAGTAAGAATTAGCAATTACAACACACCAGCTGCAAACGAAAAACTAAAACGTCACAAACAAAAACTAACAAACCAACAAAGAAAGGTCCCACCCAGGCTGGTCACCTTGGGACGTCAGACCATCACCCTCTAGAAGACGAACAGCAAGCATTTACACCTGAATACTCATCAAATACATCAAAAAGAAACAAAAATAAACTAACAATAGCAACCCTTAATGCAAGAACACTCCGAACAGACGACAGACTAGCGGAACTGGAACATGCACTAGAAGTTATAAACTGGGATATTATAGGGCTAAGCGAAACTAGGCGACTAGGTGAAGAAGTGAGAGAGTATAACGACTATATCTTCTACTATAAAGGAGAAACTAAGGGACTACATGGTGTAGGATTCATTGTCAAAAAACATCTAAAGAAGTCCATCATACAATTTACAAGCAAATCAGAAAGAATTGCCATCCTAGACTTGACTCTTCAAAACAGTAAAGAACCCTGGTCTATAATACAAATATATGCGCCCACAGAGCAAGCAAGTGAAGAGGAGAAGAACATTTTTTACACATCATTGCAAGAAACTATTGAAGAAGCAAACAAAAACAAGATTGTGATGGGAGACTTCAATAGTCAAATAGGTAACCAACAGGATGGAGAAATCAACACCATTGGTCTTTTTAGCCAAGGCAAGCGAAATAAAAATGGACAAAAACTCGTCGACCTTGCTTTAGAATGCAACTTAAGAATAATGAACACATACTACAAGAAAGATTTAAAAAGAAGATGGACATGGATCTCACCAGATGGGAGATATAGAAATGAAATAGACTTCATCCTAACCAACACCCCCGGTCTCTTTAATGATGTTGGTATAGTCAATCGACTGAACTTTAGTACAAATCACAGGATGGTCAGAGCTACTCTAGAAATTTCCAAAAAAAGGAAAACAAGGAAACACATAAGGAACACAACAGATCAACTAGCTATCCCGATTCCAGACAGCATCTGTAATGCAGTTAAAGGAAAAATAGAGAAAACTGAAATAAGCGATTCGGTTCAAGAAAAATACAACAAACTAGAAACAATTTTAACAAACATAGGAAAAGAACTGACTAGCATAACAAATAACACCAAAAAAGATAAAATAGGGAATGAAGCGAGAACTATGATACAAGACAGGAAAGAACTGTTTACCGATAGGAAAAACAACATTAAAAAGATAGAAACCTTAAGTAAAAGAATTACAGCAAGTATACGAAAGCACAGGAAAGAAACTCGTCTTAATAAAATCCAGTCAGAAATTGAAAAAACAGGAGGACTAAAAAGAGCACTGAAAAAACTTAGGGATCACTCTTCGTGGGTACCGAAAATGAAGGGAAAAAATAAAGATAAAAAAGAATATGTAACAACAAAAAGAACATTGATTAGCAAAATTGCTACAGACTTCTACAAAAATCTGTATAGCTCACCGGAAGTATCAGAAATAGTGAAAAACTCAAGCGAAGAAGAAGAAATCCCACACATACTAGAAAGTGAAACCAGAAAAGCCCTGCTATCACAAAAAAATTATAAAGCCCCCGGTGAAGATAGAATATCCAATGAATTACTAAAAGGAACACTAGATGTAATACTTAAACCACTAACTAGCCTATTTAATGAGATCCTTGACAGTGAAATTATTCCAGAACAGTGGACGAAGTCGACCATAATTTTGATACACAAAAAGGGAGATAAAGATAAAATAGATAATTATAGACCAATAAGTATAATGACAAATTTATACAAAATATTTTCAAAAATCATCTTAGGCAGGCTCACTAAACAACTAGACGAAGAACAACCACGGGAACAGGCGGGTTTCAGAGCTGACTACTCAACAGTTGACCACATACTTGTGGTAAAACAAATTGTAGAAAAATATAACGAATACAAAAAACCATACTATATTTCCTTTGTCGACTACAACAAAGCGTTCGATTCCTTGTCTCATAGCTACATATATAAAGCCTTATCAAATCAAGGAATAGAAAATAAATACATCAGAATTATAAAAGAAATATATAGTAACAGCACTGCAAAAGTACAATTGGAAAGAATTGGAGAAGAATTTAAAATCCAAAAGGGGGTCAGGCAAGGGGACCCTCTGTCCCCCAAACTTTTTTCAGCTGTGCTAGAGGAAATTTTCAGAAATCTAGATTGGGAGAGGTTAGGAATAAATATAAATGGATGTAAACTAACCCACCTAAGATTTGCGGACGACCTGGTGCTGTTTGCCGAAGATCCTGACACTCTACAAGGAATGCTTAAAGAACTAGCAACAGAGAGCAGAAAAGCAGGTCTCACAATGAATACCTCCAAGACAAAGGTTATGACAAATAGGCAGAAACAAAACATTGAAGTAAGCAACCAAGTGATAGAATATGTGGACGAATATGTGTATTTGGGACAAATAATCGCACCAAACTCACAGATGGATAAAGAACTGCAAAGACGAGTAAACAACACCTGGGCCAGATACTGGTCACTAAAAGAGATCCTGAAAAATAAAGAAATCCCAATGCCAGCCAAGCGAAAAGTGTTCAACATGTGTATTCTACCAATACTTACTTACGGATGCCAAACCTGGAGCCTAACAAAAGCTCACAGCCAGAAACTTAAGGTATGCCAACAAGGGATGGAGAGAAGCATGTTACACATTAAGCTGAAGGATAAGTGGAGACTGACCAAAATTAGAAAGGCGACAGGAGTAACAGATGTCTCAAGGAAGATCAAAAGACTAAAATGGCGGTGGACGGGACATGTGATCAGATCCTCTAAGGAAAAATGGACCAAAGAGGTCATGTCCTGGTACCCCAGAAATGGGAAAAGATCAAGGGGACGACCACAGAGAAGGTGGGAGGACGATCTGCCAAAAGGATGGCGCAGAATAGCCAGAGATAGAGAGGAGTGGCGACATCTAGAGGAGGCCTATGTCCAGAAAGGACAACCTGATTCTGAAGCTGGTGTTATTTGAAATTATAGATTAAGTATTTTTTTATTTTATTTTATTTTTGTAACAACAGAAATTTGTAAAAAAAAAAAACAAAAAATCAGTGAATAAAGGCTATTTTTATTTATTTATTTATTATGTTTTCAATTGAAGTCTAAATTACCAGATGTTATGTAGATAAGTCATGCAAAACATGATTCAATTGATAGAAGAGGCCGGGATCTAGGATTTTTTTAACCAGGGCATACACTTAAAAGTGCCCACCCCTCTCTGTCATCGAGCATTACAAAAAGAGTGACTACTTATACGAGTAAACTGACAAATAATTATAGATTTAGATTACGTAGTTTGTATAGATGTTGAATTATGATTTTGATCCCCCTGAATATGCCGCCCAGGGCTAGCACTCCAGTTAGCCCCCCCTAGATCCAGGCCTGTGTGTGTAGAGTAGTTTTGGCAAAACCTAAGAAAACCTAAATCTTTTATCTTCCTCATTATTCTATATCTATATAATAAAAGTGAAAAACCAGAACGAGATAAAAACGCAAGACGGAGCGAGATGGCGCTCTACAAAACTTCCATAGCACGTTTCTCCTAAACGGCTACCTGTTTCTCGGTAATTCGCATGTAATTCGATTCCTTGACCTCGGGAATAGCGACAAACTTAATATTTATGGTTTTGGATGTGTAATTTTTGTATAATAAGCAAGATAAAATCGCAAGTTCAAATTTCGAGCCAATAGAGATTTTATTAGAGAGCCAATAGAATCGCCGGCTTGCTCGAGGTCGGGGTCTGGGTCGCGTTCAGAGGATAGCCTCTCAGCGCACCCCGTGTGCAACTCTGCCGTTCAAAACATAAGTGTAAAAATTATTAAATTACATTGAATAAATTTAAACTGTATTACAACTGAAAAAAAACATATTTTCAAGCAAAGTTATAGAACAACTTAGTCGTTTCGTAAGGCGAGTGAAACAACGGAGCCGTTAGAAAACAACGGAGAAACAGGTTTCTATCCTTTGCATAGAACACACCCGTCTAGAACGTCTATGTCAGTGTTGCACGTTAATGCTCTATCTGGCTCAAAATGGGCAAATGTTATACAAATTTACAAAAAAAAGTCGCATCTTGCCAGTGGCATGTCAAGTATTTTGATAGTCACAATCAAAGTTAAGTAAGTATTGTATTCAGAGTCAAGTCGAAGTCATGGTCTTGCTATGAGATAAGATTTTAAGTAGAATAATCGGTTTGAGATGCTGAAATATTAGTTTGAGAATATTAAATTACTTATGAAAACAATAACTTCTTTTTTGTACAGGTGTTTGTTTCATCAAACAGTGTACTTTTCTCGCTAAACTGTATACTAATGAAGACAGCACTGCGTTTTCGAAAATATGATGTGGCAACACTGCTTAGAGAAACAAAAAACAATTTCGATGTTTGTTTTGAATTTTAATTCATCTGGTATGCCTTTATTTGAAAGTTGGTGCAATTATTATGTTACTGAAAAATTTTGGTATTAAAAGAAGGACTAAGTAACGGTACCAGGCTTTTCGCAATTGAAATGGAAGAAATCAACCAATTATTCATCTTACAGGAAGATTATAATTATAACCACCTAACCACATTATGTCTGCGTCTGTGTGCGTGATAAGGCAAATAAATACAGCACACTTAGCGAATTTGTGACTTGCCTAATGAGGTGTCATTTGGAAACCTACCTTTTCGATGTAGTTATTGTAAGCTACCGATAATTGTGAAATAAACATGACATAACATAGCGTCACGCCTTTCCCTCGAAGGGGCTAGAAGAGGTGTAATACAACATCCACACTTCGCCGGACGACATTCAGTCTCAAATGTATAAGGGGGCGAGCCTGTCGCCATACACCGGACTCAATTTATGTAGCAGATGACATAGTTACAATACACACATACGTTCACACAATGAACACATTGGTGCGTGTCATCGGCTGGGTTTGAACCCGCTCCCTCTGGCTTGAGAGGCGGTCCTTCTCCAACTAGGCTATCAATATATTTTAATTTCTTAATCATATTTTAAAATTTACCTAATTAAATATTGTGTACGTATTCGTTTCTTAGATGTATTTGTATCATTTTAAAAACAATAAACAAGAATACTTATGTTTTTGCTGAACATTTTATTATTTACATCACTGTACATACAATTTAGTAGGTAACTGTTACTTAACGACTAAAACTTAAAACTACTGAATGGATTTACATAATAGGTAACTAATTGCTATGCAATAGATTCCACGCGGGCAGAGCCGCGGGCAAACGCTAGTTATTTTTATTTTTGATTACAAAGGTGAATACTTACCTTTTAACTGGCGGTCTTGCTGGTGATAAAAATATTCAGTAAATAGTTAGACATTACCAGTATTAGTAGGTATATATATAAAGCAATTAATCTCAAACTGACCTAATTTTCAAATATAAAAAACCCTCTCAATATGAGATTAATAAATAAATATTGTAAAATTTCAGGTGATCTTTTCGACGAAGGAGAATGGAGTGACGACGAACAGTTCAAAAAATACGTAGACCGTTTCTACAGGCTGTTTGCAGTTCCCAAAGACGTGTCGATGCATATCGCCGTGGGGAATCATGACGTTGGATTCCATCATTTGTAAGTGTACCAAAAACTGGAAAGTAATAAAAAGAGATTTTTGCGTCTTATTCAGCCTTGCGGCAGGAGCAGAATCCTTGACATTATTGGCGTTGCGCTACTGTTCGCTTCGAGAGTGCGCGGCTCGGTCGCGCAGCAAAGTCAATCTGTTTCCTGTAATTTGTAAATAGCAGGGACAGTGAAAGTTTTCTATGACAATGGTCAACCATCTTTTGTCACCCCTTTTGAATCTCTGGCCTCAGCTTGATATTTGGGTATAACGTAGTCAAATTGGAAGGGACGCAGCCTCGGCTGTTTGATTTTAGGGGGGAATTTGGCCCCTCTGCCCCTGTTAAATGGTGTGGATAATGGCTGCAGCACAACTGCCAGCTGTCATGTTTTCTAATGGTTATAAGTTGCTGTCGCGCGGTGCGTTTTAGATAAATGCGTATTCTCTCGTATTCGTGGTATTTCGTACGATTAAATTTTACGGTGCGATTCTTTTTCAGTATGCGACGAGGTTCTTTGGAGAGATTTTCAAAAGCTACCAACTCTTCCTCGGTACAATTCGTAACATTGAAAGACAATCATTTCGTCCTAGTTAATTCTATGGCCATGCAAGGAGACAATTGCAAAATGTGTGTTGGAGCTAAAAGAAGGATTGATAGCATTTCAGGTAAAATCTTAGAGACTAATGCAAATCCAGGCTAAGTTACGTTTCGGCTTTGGCTTATAGGCTTACCACACGCACACACCAGCTTCACGATACTTTTAACTGCGCAGGCCAGGCTTGAATACGAAACACCGCGCGCTAACCCCACGGCATGGCGGCCGCGACTTTTGATTTGCCTACGCAAGTCGAGAAGATCGTGTTGTGACCACATAGCTCAGCTAAGCACGCACAGGCCTAAGTTAAGTACGCAAAGTTAAAGGTGTGTTGAAACTTGTGCGTGTGGTAAGCCTATTAGCTTCGACGAAACTATGGAGGCAGATTAAACTGACAAGAGTAATGACTTGTGGTCAAACGCCTCTTCAGTTTGCCAACCTGAAAAAAATCTGTGCTACATTTTTCGGAACCATTTTCTTCATAAAAAAAAGCTTGCTTTTGGCCACATTCTATGTTCTTTAAGCAACAATGTAGTCTATAAAGCCATAATGGAATGTGCTTAGTTGAAAATAATCTGTTTTATCAATATTTCAAAATACCCATGCTAATTTTTTTATTGGTTTTTGTTTGAAAATGTTTTGTTTTTTTTTTTCAGAGAAAATGAAATGCTCACAGTTTCCAGAACAATGTCCAAACAACAGATATAAAATGGTCAACTATAGTAAACCAATACTCATGCAGGTACAGTATACTGTTCAGAACTTTTGTTACACTTATAGGACCTATAAACCATCCAGGAGAAATAATCTAAATGATAGTACAAACCGCACCAAAATCCGTTCCGCAGTTTAAATGATCTTAGCGTATAATGGAAAAGTAGGACAGACAGTGGAACGTTACTTTCTTTTATAATTTACTAGCTACGCCCCGCAGTTTCACCCGCGGTCCCACAGGAACCGTAAAATATTTTTCTAACTTCTAGTACCTCCCAGAATATGTGTACAAAGTTTCATGATGATTCGTCAAGTAGTTTTTGCGTGAAAGCGTAACAAGCATCCACGCTTTCACATTTATAATATTATAGTAAGGATAATTTATACTATGCAAGGAAAACCATGTACTTATTTAAAAGGTAATCGACAGAGCGAGCTTTAGGGAGCGAAGTGCCTATGCTTCAGCTTCGACAACAATTCTTTAGTATGTCCGAGTTCTGTCTGGATATCTGTCTTCCTCTGCAGATCGCATTTCTCAACCGAAGAATTTTTGTGTCATTATCGTACCAGCTCACAAAATTATACAAGAATCTTTTTTTTTTTATGTAGAATAGGTCGGCATTTGACCACCAACTCGCCTGATGTTAAGCGACGTTGTGGTCTAAGTTGGAGCACGACGACCTATAAGGTACTTATTCACTCTAGCCTTGAAGTTTTGTAGAGTGAACAAGTACAAAGACGGCAGTTGAGTGAGGCGCTACAAGTGCGCTACTGCTCAGACCCGTCTTCGGAACTATTACACCGGACTACATTCCGAAACACGACTATAGGTCATTTCACGGCATGGCTTGGTCCGGTGGGTGGTAACTAGCCACGGCCGAAGCCTCCCACCAGAGTTTGCTACCCGGTTAGCACTACCCGGGGACCACGTGTAGGGTATCAGAATAGAGTAAACTCCTACGGAGATGAGTAGCCCAGTAAAGTAAAGTAAATCTGTAAAGGACTTCGCCCGCAAAGTCTATAGAGCCACTGGTTTATATGTTTGTATAGATGAATTTATATTTTCAGCATTTTCCGTTGTACAGAATATCTGATGCTGTATGCACTGAGCCCGACGCGCCACCGCTTCCAGAACGCAATAAGCAGTTTAGACTGAAAATAGACGCCTTATCAAAAGAAGCGACTGAGTATTTAATAGCTAAAATTAAGCCTAGAGCCGTGTTTGGAGGGCACACACACCACGGGTGCTTGATACATCATGTTAAAGAGGATCGAGATTTCTACGAATATTCGGTGCCTTCGTTTTCGTGGCGAAATAGACCCGATCCGAAATACATGTTGGTGAGTAAACCTTTTATAAATTATCTTACATTTTTGCTAAATTATACACACGGACTTTCATTAACGTACAATTATGCACGTAGCGACGTCCTGAACGAACTCACGTACTCATGCACGCAACAACGTTCTCTTGCACGCACTAACGTACTCATGCACGTACTAACGTACTCATGCACGCATTAACGTTTAATGTACCTACCTATTAACGTGGCTCCAGCACGCTGGGTCGACGATATTGTAAATGTCGCGGGTCGAACCTGAGGGGCTATTCCTGCGCGTGAGATGAGATGAGATTTTATCTTGGTCACTCTCACACCTATGACGTTTCAAACGAGAGCAACAAAGACAAAGAAAAATGAGATGAAAATCTCAAATCTCCGAATAGGGCCACTGGACAAGTTTGGCACAGGACCGGGATAAGTGGCGTACGAGAAGAGAGGCCTATGCTCAGCAGTGGGCGATTAATGGCTTATGATGATGATTAACGTAGGTAGGTACATACAACTATTACATTACTCATGCAACTATCACATTCTTCTTATTTCATACATAATCCATTTACACAAAGGTTATTGTTGCTGTAATTAGCTAAGCTCCTTAAATTTTTTCGACTAGAGCTACTCGTAACTCAAAATCGACTAAGGACTACTATCTACTCTTCTAGGTATCAATAACACCCGATGCTTACGCCGTCCACAAATGCGGCTTACCTCTGGAGACCACAATAGCCCTAACTGCTGTGATATTACTGCTCATATCGGCTTGGCAAGCCACCACGACCAAACTCATCGGAAGGTGACATTAAAAGACTTAAAAATAATCTCATGATTATATTCGACAATAAATATATTTGACAAGATCGAGCACTTTGTACAAATTTTATACACATCCTAAGCCGAAACGACGTCTAATGGGGATTTTAGATCTCATATAAAATATGAGATGTCGTTTAAGTACTAAGTTATTTTATTCTATATTTAAAACAATAGCGAATAATTGAGATTATAACTTTTTGTAACTACCCCCAGATCGGTCGTTTCGGTTCACATTTACAAAATTAATTCCATCGTTTAACAAATTATCACAAAACATTACCTTACAAATACCTGCTTAAAGTACTCATTACATAAGAATTCCAATGTCAAAATAAGTTATCAATACACTATGAAAGCAAAATAAGAGGTAGATATTACTTTTTTAGAGATTCATTCATTAAACTTATAAGGTAGGGAATACTGATATTGGTAATGTTATTGTATTGAGAAGGGATTTTAAATAATTAAACGAAAAACAGAAATCTCAAAAGAGGCGGAACCAACTTATCAGTAGAGTGTGTACTGTTTGTCCATATGGGAAAACAATTTTTAAAGGTTAGCTTTTGCAATAGTTTTATTCACAGAATTTTATGTTGGCTCCCGTCCCAACTCTAAAGAATAGATTTTATATGATTTGTAGGATGTAGCAGTTTTATTTCTTCTAATTTAGACACATAACTACACAATCGTTGACGTCACTTTAGTAAGTTTTCATCATCATTTGTTAGTTTTCTTGGAAAAATTTAAATTGTACACTGAAGAGAGTTGTCGTTAATAGCCAACAATAAATTTCAGGATCAAGAGATATGACCGATAGCCCATACCTGAGAGCCTACTAAGACATCTTAAAACCATGGCTACGTTTTGTTTTTGACACTGCACGACAATGGACCTTGTTGCGTGGCGATACGATACGCGGTCGCGCAGCGTCGAAATCAAAACGTAAACAGTATTGCTTTAACATGTCATGATAGGCGCTCTGATATATATGAGAAAATACACTTAGGTACAAATATATTTTTTAATGTTGGCTGCTAGTTTTGCTAGGAAAATTTGATGTTGGTTCCCCTACTCATCTCTATAGATTTCATATTTGTGATTTGTAGGCTGTTTCGTTTACTTTAGATACAAAACTAATAGTTGACTTCACTTTAGTAAGTTTTCATCATCGTATAAGTTTTATTGGAAAATATAGATTGTACACTGTAAATAGTTCTTGTTGATAGCCAACAATAAAATTCAGTCGCCTATTAAATGTCGTAGTTGAATTCAAAGTAAGAATAACAAAATTAAACTATCGTCTTCAAGTACCTACAATAACACTTAAATCTAAATCAGTCTGTTAACTCGAAAATGAGTATACATTACCCTACTGAGCATTAGAACTATTATTAGCTGTATAAATAAATGACAGATTTTTTGAATAGAAGCACTGAAACGTCTGTTTGACCATCATCTATTAAGTCTGGCAATATTATGACCAACGCTGGACTGGAATAATGTAAACCTTATTTCAGTCCAGCGCTGGAATACCACTGGAATGCACTGGATCCAGTGTATTCTAGTGCCGGTTTTCTTTATTCCAGTAGCATTCCAGCGCTGGATTCAATCACTGGACTGGAATAATATAAACCGAATATATTACCACCAGACAAATACAGTAGGTACCAAACGAAATGAGACGCAATGTTGTCACCATCTCTAGGTAGGTCAACAGTCTTGAAAACAGTCAATTATTGTTAACGACTAAATAGAAATGCTAAGAAATATTAAACTGATCAACATTATACAAAAAGGCTTAGAAATTTAGTAAAGGCACTTTGCACAAACATCTATCTATAGGTATAAATGGTACATACAGACAGAATTTACATGTAATATCAAATTCAAATACAACACCGTTTTTCTTACATAAATTAGGCGCATACCTCACTTAAATATTTGAGCAGCAACTATAATTTATTGTATAAGTAATTACTCTACATCTATGTATTAGTATTCTTCTGTCCTAAACGGTTACAGCTGCATTGTCACATACAGTCTACTTACATGTCATGGAATTTTCTGCATAGAATAATGTAATCCTATACTACACTGCAGCGGAAATAAATACTGATTACTGACTAAGGTTACATTTAACGCGACGCGTTCACTTCGTAGGTTTAAATCTTAACTATTGTCTCAGTACAGCACTTGGTAACTCACAGTCGACAGACACTCGTCGCGCGCGCACTCGTCGTAGAGAAGGACACAGCCATTGCCGGCGATGTCCTTCCCCGAGTTCTATAAGAATATGATTTGGAGCACTCTCGGTTGTTGCGGGGTGAGGGGGGCGGGCGCGTCGTGCGAGCGAGAGCGCGCGTGGTGCGCGCGCGGCGCGGCGCGAGCCTCGCGCGGCCGCGGCGGCTGCACCTGCTTCTGATGGTAGCCGGTGTTGGCGTGCCGCGCCGACGAGCAGATCACCGCGTGCAGGTACCGGTCGTACCTACACAGGTGCGAGTCTCCGCCACTCGCCAAATCCAGGTACCCGTTGCCGGCGTTCTCAGTTTTCAATTTTTGGAATGCATTCACCGGCTTCTCGCTGATGGTGTGCGATCTGTTCCGGACTTTTTGGTACTTGTGAACTGTCTCTCTTTCTTCTTCATAGACAACAGGATCGCAGGGCTTTCTGTAATGGAAAACATTAAGATTATTGGGGTTGGCACCTCTAAGTTTACTGTTGCTGAGTTTGATTATGATTGGGTGACTGACTGGCAAATGCTCTTTCAGCTTAAAATAAGATTTACACCCCCCAAACAGGATATATCAACCAGAACAGAACAACTCTCTCTCAATAAAGTACGCACCTTGAAGCTTGAAAGCTCAGATGGTTCTTCTCCATGTTGGCTTGAATGATTTCGAGTAGTTCTCGTCTCTGGAGGCTTCCAGAGCGTTTTTTACTGTGTTTGCGCTCACGTTGGTCCCGGCGCGGATGGCGGTGCGGGCGGGGGTGGTGGAAGGCAGCGGGGCGCGGCGGGCGCCGGTCGCCCGAGCACGAAGACTTAGAAGAAGCGTCGTCATCGGGGGACAGGCGCTCCCGCTCCTCGTCCGAGGGGTCACCACACTCCGCTGCCAAAGGCGTCGCCTCCGCAAACTCCCGCCGCCGCCTTCGCCTCGTCTCGCGCCGCTCCCGCCGGCTCCGCGATTTCCCGTCTTCCGGCACAACCGTTAATCGCACTTGTATTGTTTTTGACCCGTAGTGCGGAACAGTGACTGACTTCCCTATCGACTCGTATATCGTGGAGACGATACCCGCTATATCCTGCAATATAAAAGATTATTTTTAATATCGTTCCTTATTTTTAAAATATGCAGCTTAAGATCGTTTGGTTTACGCGGCCTATACTTACATCCTTAGTCATGCGACCGTGTCCGTCCAAATCGTAAAGCGTGAAGGAGAACTGCAATGGCTGCTGCTTTGACGGTTCTGGATGCTGAAGCTCGACGTCGCAGGTCAGCTCCTATAAAGTTATAAGATTGAATTGTAACCATTTAAGAGTCTAAAAATACTCTTGCCCGCCTGCCTCGCCATGTTTTAACGACATCACAACCAAGTATCTATAAATCAACCCAAACATTCGCAGTTAATGTCGCAATAGGAAGGGAACGACTCCGTCGCGCACTGGACCATAAAACAATGACCCCCTTCCGTCTGTTTGTTTGTGAGATACTGAGCAATAACAGTGACAGTCTATTACCGATCGATTGTGATAAAGGATGCATAAATATGAATGGGGCTTTATCTTTAAATTACTTGGATAGTGCCCATTATTACAATTTTATTTCTAAAGTTCCAGCGTATCAAAAGATCTTGCCATCTAATTATACGGATACAGATCACGTACCCGCAATACTGGTACAAGAGCAATCACAATCCATGTTATGGAAACCGAATGACTAATACAGATCTTAACGACTTTGGCTTTCCTCCAACGAGGTGATTCTCGGGGCAGTTAAGAGTTCTTTATAGCATATTGTTATGGGGTTACGGTCGAGAATAGTGGGTATGCAAGTTATGTAGGTAAGAGATATCCGAGGCGCCGGACAAGGCGGCGGCGTCCTCCTTATCGCAAGCTTTAAAAGGAAACTAGCAACGCCTTTACGATCACCAAGATATGAGGCAAAGTAGTGCCGCTCGCATTGCGGCGGTGTATGTGCGATACAAATAGATGAGCGTACATTATCTTACTGGGAAAATACGCGACAATCATGTTTGTCTTCGCAATCGTAAAAAATATGTTGATGAAAAAGAAATCTACAAATTTTCGCTTCCGTTTTATAAACGAATTCAATTATGGAAATTCAGAGATGGATGGCTTTAAAAAGTACTGTGCTATATTGCTTAGAGCGCATAGATTGGAAGACGGGGACGTGAGGGAGAGTGATGAGGCGTAAAACATGATCAATCATCGTTTAAATGTGACAAACCAGAGGTGCTGCTAAACTTCGAAACGTACATGTTTAGTTTTTTTTTTACATAAAGATGTGTGTGTGAATCTAAGCGGCAGGTTGCTTTGAGACCCACTAAGTCGAAATATTTTTTAGTTTAATAAATAAGTATTTATTTACAACGTAACCGTAAACAATCCCTGGGTATATAAAAGAACCGAATTCGCTCTACGGTAACTGAATACGTGGCAATAGGCTGCAGTACATAGATGAGAGGAAGGAGATGAAATCTGCGGCATTTACTAGGTACGGGTAGGATGTTGATAAAATCTGGTGTCACGACTTGGAACTTTCTAACCAAGGTACCGAGTCCGGCGCCGTGTCTTCGTTACATTTTTTAAGACTTCATATTAATTTTGGCATTTCACGTACCTACATCGAGTTACATTTTTATAAAAAGTCTCCTTGTGTCGGAAGTATGTATCATAAACATCGAGACAGCCAAGTGGATAAAGAAAATAATGTTAGTTCTTGATCAAGATGTGAAAGCAAAGAGTCCGCCACATTGTTGCACAGTACGATTGAGATAGTAGGTACACAGGTTATGGACCTCACCGGGCAGTGGGAGCAGCGCATTCATTTGTGAATCGCCATTGGCCTGCTATCAGTGTCGTGGTCGAGAATGGGCCATATAAATGCATGTGTATTCTTGCAGCTCCTCTGCAGGTGTTCCATTTTTATCCGCTTTAAAGACTTGGTCGCGCTAAGACGTGAGAAAGCTAGAATACCGATATGTTTGTTTCTTTCGCAGGATAAAAACTGTGGAAAAACAATTTGCCCACGGCTCATGTTAGGCATGCAGAGGAGCTGCAAGAGGGTACGCAATACGCATGCATTTATAAAGCCCCATTCTCGACCACGACACTGGTAGCAAGGCCAACGGCGTTTCACATGAAACGGCTTGCTCCGAGATTCTAGTCCTATGGAGTGGCCTACCTCAAACCGCAGTCTCGGCTTGTCGTCGTCCCGCGCAGGGGCGGGCGATGGTGGGGACTTGTCTGCGGGCTCGGCGTGGCGCGGGCGGGGCGGCGCCGGCGGCGGCGTCTGCAGCAGCGCACGCGCCTCGCTCGGCAGCAGGTCAGGCGGCGCGGAGCACTGCGACGCTGCGCGCCCAACCAACTCCTCGGTGTCCGTGCGCTCGCTCTCCGTGCCGACTGGAAATTTTAAATTAGATTTGGAATACATGAACGAATAACGATAACGATCTTTTATGGTCTTTAAATTTATTGGAAAAAGGTAAGTACATGGAAAATCATAAGCCGCTTTCAGCTCGCCGTGCCGACTGGAATTTTGAATTTGAATTAAAAATATAAATAAAACGAAAAACCATCTTATACGGTCTATAAAATTACTTTGATGGAAATACACGAAGATCATCAATGAAAGACGATTTCAGAGAGAGAAGATTATTGTTGGAAATCAAGGAACAACAGAACAGGAAGAACCTTTTCTTTGACGGTAAGTGACTTTTTTACATGCCCCTATTTGATAGGGGCGATTAGCATATACCTGCAGATGTTTGGGATTCAGCAAACTTTATGTGAAGAAACTTGAGTCACTGGGTATGACTTACTATGTTTTTCTCTAGTGCGAGTTTTGAAATAATGTTGTTCCGAATATCTCGGGCCCTGACGGCGCCCAATGAATCTTATAATGAGCATGTAATGTAAACATAACATATATCTTGGTAAATTATAATATAATTTCTTATACTAGGTACCTTACACAACCAAGCAAGCCAGATTTCTTCATTTGATTTGTTTCAGATTCTAGCTTGGCATTATTATATGGCCATTAAACCTGACCACAGCAAGCCTCTCTAAGCTAGCTAGACTGGTCTCAAGAAAATTCTAAAAAGTCGCTACCGCGTTTACCACCTACTCAGAAAGATAGACATCGCTGAAACTCGTTTGACAAAAAGATTAAATATTATGTAAGTACCTATCTTGTACTTCTTGTTTCCACAATCTAACCACGTTTTGTAAATGTAGGTATTTTCGCTCCAAAAATCCTACCTTTTCCTTCTCTAATTTCAGTAATAAATTAAATTGGATTTGAAATTAGCTTTTTTTGTTTTAGCGCCCTTCTTCTGTTGCGGGCAGCTTGTAAACGAAAAGGTTCAAGAAACTCAAACCACGTACAGAAAAATACCTCGCAGCCAACAGGTAAATAAATTACTATTGAAATCTCGTACCATTATCTGCGTATTTCACGCTATTTCGGTTATTGTAATCACTGCGATGGAGATAATAACAAGCGTTCACAATGGCGGGAGAAATACGGTGAACGTCGAAGCCGAAACTATTTTGTCGGCGAAGCTCAAAAAGTTTTTCTGAATCGCAGCGGCCGACGGGCGAGATGTAAGCGACACGAGGCCTGCCAGAGACGTTTCCTGGAAGGCCTGAGGGGCCGGCCTCTGCGTTCGGGTGCCGTGCAACATCTGCCCTTATAAAATTACTACACTGACCTCGTCCTATTACATCTGCCGATTTCTGGTTCGCCATCTCGTATTTCGATACAAAAATCTAATGCTGATTGGGGTTTTTATACAAATTAACTCCCGTAAAAAGAAATGTTGGAAAAATATGCTAGGTAATAACACTTTGTGTAGGGTGTCCATGAAGTCGTAATTTTTTTAGGAATGTTTGGGTAAACGCAACCTGCTATTCGCTACGGTAATATTCAAAGTGGTTTTTTTACGGCTTGAAAATATGATTGGGTCTCTGACCTGGTTCCTTGAATACTGATGTTGAATGCCTCTTTCAAATGTCTATTCATTGTATGTTGTAATTTTTTTTACCTCTAGGAAAACACGTTTTCTAAATTCTTAGTCTACTTCTTTTGGTCTTAATTTCGAATTTAATTTATTAATAAAATACATATGTATTTTTGATAGAGATAAGTACCTACATTATTTCATCTTTGAAACATGATTAAGGTGGCACAAGATTGAATGAATTGCTTGCTAGGCAAATGCACCTTAACTTGAATTATAACCGCAAAACTCGTATATCATAGATTTAAGCGCACACAATATACTCGTACTATGTGCGTGTACATAACGTACTGGCTATAATGTTACATTCATGACCGCGTGAGGAGTCGGAATACAACTACATTCCAGCGTTTTAATTTACTATACTATCGCGAGCAGTATTATATTACTTGCATAACATTGGATTTGAGTGAGTAAAGGCTTTCAGTCTGACTAAGATTGGTTCAATGTGGTAATCGAAGCCTTGAATCAGAATCTATTTTCAGAAACATTATTTAAATGAACTCTACATCCCCTATATATTCACTACTCTACATATGTATATACATACATACTCTATATTGTCTATATACTACTCTGACTCTACGTATCCAATTCACATTGTTTTGATTGTTATTAATCTTGCGTTCTTATTCTTATTTAAGTTTGACTTTTTAGAAATGTACTTAGTAATTAATTGCTTTCATCACTGGTAAAACCATCCTACTAATATTATAAACGCGAAAGTTTGTATGTATGGATGGATGGATGTATGTTTGTTACTCTTTCACGCCAGAACGGCTGAACAGATCTGGATGAAATTTGGCACAGAGATAGATTGTAGTCTAGAATAGCACATAGGATACTTTTTAACCGCGGGTGAAACCGCGGGGCGCAGCTAGTACAAAATAAAAATCGTGTATCAATAATTAAAAAAAAACTGTTTGATTGACTTTCTTCACACATGTTGTCATACGTATGAGAGTTGTTTCATCAATTTTATTGTTAATTTCATATTCGGTATCTACTTTCTAAATCTCTTTTATGTAAGTTGTTTGTTGTTGGATTTAGACCTACATTGTTTCTATGATCTTGTTTTATTATCGTGAATATTCGAGTAAGTAGCGCAGTCAAATCTTCAAAGAGAACCAAAGAGAAGCATAAATCCAAGGGCGGGGTTTTTCTTTGATATTAAATTAAAGGTATCATTGTCTCCGCTTCGGCGGCAACTCGACGTGCTTCAAAAGCTCCCTTTGAAGTAGATCAAATGAGCGGCGTAGTTCCATTTGCATCAAAAACTTGATTAACAAACTTCGCTTCACAGATTTTAAATGCGTGCCGTGCTCGTATGAGAGTTGAAAAATGAAGCCGCCTTGTAAATTGAAGTGTTCAACATTCGTTATTTCATCATTAAATAGAACGAGATCAAAGTGATATTCGTTTGCTTTGAAGTTATAGAATCAGACTGTTAATACTCTCATATTGGAATCAACAGCTCTGCTTGTTTCAAGTAATGACGTAAAATCCATGTGAATGTGAAATTTCGAATTGGTTTCGTAGCCAACATGTGTGTTGATGCGTTTGTCATTGTAACATCGGGTCTATTTTCTTCGGCGTTGGTTTTTTTTTCTAGATTATTTTTATTTTATTCCCATGTCTAATCTTTCGATCATTGAAACGTGCAAAGCTCTGCCTGTTAACTGTTTAATAGTCAGCTTGGCGTTAAGTTTTCTTTTATCTTACATTTCTAATCTACGAGTATAGTTTTTTTTAAATATTTGACTACTTTAACTAGATATATGTATTAAGCTACAACTAATTTGAGCTTCATTAACGCCGAGATTACATTTCTCTTTGAAGTTTTTATTTTTCATGTAAGTACATCAACAGTAATTTCAGCACAGCATTAAAAATTGCCGTTGATGATTTCTCGTAATAAAACATTTCTGCGACTCATCCAAGCTAAACTGAGAAGCTGATGGGCATTCAGCTCGTTTTTTATTATAATAGCTTTTTTGTTTTTGTCGTAACCGCGGTCGAGGTCGTGCCGGTGAGCCCAGCCGGCGCGGCGGGGCGGGCCGCCCGTTTGATCTCGCCGACTTTTGATAACGACGCGACCGACTGAGATCATAAAATCTCATAAGCTCAATGTATGTACCTATCCATTTAGGTAACTCGGAACAGGTATTTGAAATGGGCTGTGGTGGACTCAGCGGGCATATCAAACGATTTTAATTGTGGAATAAAGCTATCGGAATGTATTCTAATATCTTTGATAATTTATTGAAAAATAGTTCTCTGTCGGTATCTTTGATGTTTGCTCAATTAAGTAACAATTTTGTTTTGCAATCATCATCATCAATTGTTTTATTTATCAGCAAATTCACGTCTAGGTATAATGCCAAGGTTTGCTTGTGATTTGCAATCTGTTAAGATTTGATGTTAGATCTTTTGTATTTTGAATGATGCTGCTTTAACTGGCACAATGACAAATGTCTTTTTTACATTGTTTTGTAACATCACAACATGAAATAAAAATAATAATAGGTGTTGAGAAATAACAGTATTGTGGCAAAAGTTTACCAAACAACCGCGCCTCGAAGTTGACGTCTTTTGCCGCGTATTATTTTTCATTGGCTTTTACAATTTACAATATCCAGAAGTAGATATCATTTCGAATTGAACTAAACTTATTCATTTCGTTCATAAAATATTCAAAAAGTTTAAGAAATAAAGCGTGTTAATAACAACATTCCACAGCATGTGCGTTTGTTTTGTTTTTGCTGCCAACAATTTGTAAGTTGTCAACTGACAATCTGAGGGTATTTTGGAGGCTGTCTAGTTTATTTTTAAGCATAGCAGACGTTGTTTCGTTATAACTTACTGCTGAATTTCTTGTATCCATTTCTAAACTTGTTGCGCCACCACTTGACGAAGTGGTGCGCCATGGGGGCGTCCGCGGCCGGTGCCGGAGCTCTCAATGTTTCGTAGCACGTCATGCGCTGCGCTCACGCACGCATCCCGTACACTTCAAAAGAGCCGCAAGTTTGTAAGGTCACGTATAACAAAAAAGCCACAGCACTGCAATTGATCACAACACAAAACTCATCGGCTCCGGCTCACTTTGTTTGTGCGTAAACTGTGTGACCCAGTTGGCCGCGTGAACCGCAGTCGTTGGGAGGGAAGGAACGAGCGTCCTACTCGCGTAACGTCGAGTGACTGACTGATGGATGAAGAAGGGAAGGGTGAAGCGAAGGGAGGGGCGAGGGTCGGTGCGGAGTGGCGCCCGTCTCTCGGTCGGTCTCGTAGCGTGGCGTGCCGTACGGTCGGCAGCATTGATGTTTGGGTACTTTTCATTCAAAATACGAGACGAGACGCACTCGCTCTATCTACTTACTACCCCGTGATTTTGTAGCGCGTATCGTATGTCAACAAATACACGAATATATCGCATGCTATTATGAATAGTTGTAACTGTTATTGTTTATCACATTATTTTCATTTTACGTGGAGGACAGATTTACCTATTATCTTTCTTGTAGTCTAGCCTAGCCTAGGCGTAGTTTTATCTTGCTTACAAATAATGAGCAGTACTAATATACTGTCGTGCAAAGTGCTCTCAGTCTCTAAATCCTTTATTTTAATACCTATTGATATCAAATCCAACAACTGTACTAACCCATCTACCTACTTCCTTGCTAAAAATAATAAATGCTTCTTGTAATAGGTAGGTACAAGTTAGGTTTTCGGTAGCACCCTTTACAATTAAATAAGCAAAAAATAAGTAATTTACTTACCTATCAACATTTTTTTAAAAAACATAATACTTACCTACTACTGATGTGTATCATGATTATTTGATCAATAATTTTACTAAGCACCAATTTACCTTACTTAGCTGGTAAAAATATCCTATACTTACTCGTACCTAGCTTTTTATACCAAATTTTCTGGCCATGTCCTACGTTTTTCAATAGCGTGGTTTCGGTACTTCCAAAAATTACAACTCGTCTTCTTTTTGCTAAAATTGTACCTGCATGTTAATTATGTTCTTTTTAAGCTAGGTAGGTACCTACTTCATAGTTTTAAAATTGATAAATCCCTATTTTTGCGGAGAGAAATATGAATTTGAAAACCTCAGTTTTTAGAGATGGGTTATAATTTGTGTAACAAATGACTCTGCTCGTTTGCAACTAAATTGTCTAATGAAGCATAATCCTAACGAGGTTTATGTATGTCAGGCACGGGACGGCGGCAGACTGTTAATGATGATGACGGCAAACACTCATTACGCATTAATGCATTTGAACCTTCAAATGCCGACGTGAAATTAGCATATTGACTGAATTACCCATTGTTTATGGCTACCTCGCAGGCACACATAGCGCCGGTATAAAATGTGATTACTGGTCACGCCATCAGCCATCTAACTTTTACTTCGCTAAGAAAGTTTAGTAGTAAATACCTACAGGGCAAGGCAGTAATAGAGAGAAAGGTGCCGCGCATCCGCTACGTTGGCAATGCCAGCCTCCATGCGGTCGACGACCCTGACTCAGCGATTACAAAAAAAGATTATGGAAGGCAGATAGAGTACCTACCTGGTAGTGACGATGGGAACTCGACACTATTCTGAACCCAATTTTAATTCTCATAATCGCCCTCATTTGCCGCGATTACTGTCTTAAATTTTAATCTTAGAACAAAGCTCAGATCAGAATACGCACCCCCTGGCGGCTTACATCGTTACTGCCCTTTTGCGTAAAGTTAAAAAAGCTGGAGATCTCTTTAGAAATCGGTCTGTAAATGGATTGTACCGTGCCTGCCTGTATTAATGCATTGTTGGGTATTCTAAGAAGGCTATGCTTTTGGCCACGGCCCAGTGGACACTCGGCATCTTTTCAAATGCCAAGGGTGCGAGCTTGGAGGCCTGCCGCGGCCGGTCGCAGGGTGCCGGCCGGCCGGACCGCCGCCGCCGCACCCGGCGACTACCAGGCGCTTCGAATTAGAATTTTACGGCCTCTTCGTGTTAGGTTTATTGTCGGCGAGTAATCGTCGACCGAGATGAGGTCGTATTCCAAAACTGACTTACAACAAACACTGTTTTATGCAAGTTTTATGTGAGTAATAAAGAAATCTCCTCGACAACGAAAAATAGCACACGTATCGTAACAATGTGTCTGGAGGTAATTTTGTTTACTCGATTCGTTTAATTCAAACAAATACATTTTCTATGTTAAGGTCGGTGTAATTTTGTTAGAAAAGCTGATCGCATGGAATGTGTAGAATTAAGGATGTTTCCATCCAAATAGTTAATCCCTGATGATGTCATATGAGAATGGGAACGCATAGCGGACTAGGAGGTTCCAGAGGTGCGGCGGCGGCCGGGCGCACCGGCGCAGGTCGACGTGGGTGGCGCGTGTTCCACGAAATAGTGTTGATGGCCAGTCTTCAATATCACCCATCGATAAACTCTGGCACTCGATATTCAATAAAACGCACCGACACATAATATCTCTTTTATGGTAAAAGCCTTAAAGGAAATTATAAAACAGTAAAATCACGCCCGGCCACGGTCAAATTGATTGACCACCCTCATCGATGTGGGTACGATAAGCTATGTTGGTTGGCAAAGTAAAGGTAAAGCCGACTTCCCGAACTATAAGTTCGATTTGTCTCGCATTTCATGGCATATAAAATGATGGATGCTAGAGCTAGGTTTCGCAGGTTCAGAATGCTCTTACATAACAGCTACGGGGAAAATGTAAGTACCTACTCATCTCATTGAAATGAAATCATGATTATTTCAGTTATGTAATAGTTAAAGTTTCATCTTCGTTACCTACTTGCAGTACCTACTTAAATTAACTTGAATGTGGCTTTAGCGGTAGAGGATGACCGAAGAAAGTAATAGATGTAGATGAATTGCGTGAAAGAGGACATGAACGAGACGGGAGTGAATTCTGAGATGACGAGTGGTAGAGACGAATGAAGGAAACGTACGTACCTACTATACCGACCCCACTTGAATGGGATAAGTGTAGGAACAATAAGAGTTACATTTCTGCGAATTAATGTGAGGTCTAAGGTCTTCTCCAAACCAGGAATAGATCACCTTTAGTATGGACAATGGATCTATAGATAGATAGATAAACACTTTATTGTTCACACCAGAAATAACAAAACCAAAGAACAGAAAAATCTTAAACTGTAGTGTAACAACTGGCGCCCTTATCACTAAGAGCGATCTCTTCCAGGCAACCTTAGGGTGAAGAGGATACTTATTAAAGGGTATGGGACATGGATGTGCAAAAATTTACAAAAATAAGAGTGTTTATACACCTACTTAAACATGCATACATGTCAAACTAATATTATACATTCTAACACTTAAAATACCTATAGATAATAAAATATACTAATGTAACTAATTCAAATATTTTCTTGTCAATTGTTACAATAACGTAAGATTATTTTTTCCTAGTTCCATTTTTCCGTAGTAACAATAGCTTTTATATTGATCAAAAAACCGGAACTTGAAATCTGACGCTCTTTCTGGAGAGAATTTCCAAACAAACGTGGCAAACCTGGCGAGCCGCGTCTTAACTGCTCTTTCGCTGGCGTTATGTTTATTTATACAACCCATAAGGGAATCAAATCTTTGTGTACGATCTTGTAATAAAAAGATAATCTTACGAAGTGACCTGGAATGTTGATAGTGGCGTTATTTCTGCTATTTAGCCGGCTGGCACGAGGCCAGCGGTCTCGACTCGGCCACTACCGGCCGTGGAACTATAGCGTGGGCAATGCCCACTCACGTATTTTCACCGCACTGCTCTAATCTTGAGCTTTCCTCTAAATAATAAATAAATAATCGTGTGTTTTGTTTAGTGCAAACAAATACCTACATACGTCTGCCTACGTCTACGTCTAGACATCAACACAGTGCATTTTATTGTTCAGAAATTCAAAAACAAATTACTCACCCATCTGCCTTTAGAAATTTAATAGGTATATACAAACAATAAAATAAAAGTAAAACTCTACTACTCTCTACTGAACTAATTCTGAAGTTGCTAATTAAACTAGCCTTAAAATTTAACCAGGAGAGGATTCAGGACAACAAGTAAGGGTCAAAATTGTATCTTTTAAAACAACTAGGATTCAGATTGGTCCGGTCCTTTAAAGTTGGATACTGTTCTAGTAGGTATTTAAAAAAATGTGTCACATCATACTTAAACGTTATTAAAAGGTAAATATCTCACGCCTCGAGGCAGGGCAGGAGCCACTAATTTAGAATTCGTGCCAGCATCTCATTTTCTGTACAAAACAGCCTTCAAAGAAACTTTAGTTCATTCACTTGATCATCTCCACATACATTGTACGCCCTGCATACAGTTTGCTGTAAACGCGATCATTATCGTACGGCGGCGCTTCAAAGCTGTAATAACCGGCGATTATTGTATCCCTTATCTGAACATGAGGCGTTTCTTTTACTTCACAAACTGCTCTTCGGTGCTGCCAAGTGTGGCTTTTCCGGAGATTGCAGAAATTTGTTGGGAGTTCATTAATTATAGTAAACATAGCTTGATTCGCAAGACAGCCATCAAGATGACATATTTGTCATATAAAAAATGACAAAATGACATTGTATGTAGAACAAATATGTCATCTTTGACAAATATGTTTAACGAACTATAGATAAAAAAAACCTAATATCATCTTAGTGCTGCACGTGTTTGTAATACATATTTCCTTTATTGATTAGGTACTTTTCATTCATTATTCTATTATCATCGAAGTTTGTTTCATCGTTTTAAATATTGAAAGCATAGAAATTAGTCGAAATATTTATGGATATAATAATGCAGTGAATCCAAATTAATGCCATACTTAACATAATACTTTGTTGTGGGCTGCTGAGATCATTTAAGAGTTATTCTTGGGTTATTTCGATGTCTAAGCCTGGCAGCACTGTTGCACATTCACCTACATCGAAACCAGTTCTCTCCCGTATCGAAGTAAAAACTGAACCCGGCTTAATAGCTCCGAGGTGTGATTACCGCTCTATGCACCCTCTAATAAACTTTAATAATGGCTGATCAAGCTCTTCCTTCTTTAATATAATTGCAGCAACATTATATGTGTGTTAATTCATGCTTTGCTCCACAAAAAATACATCAAAGTAGTGAGCTTACACGTGCATTACAATATTTTTGATAAATAGATGAAAGCTTTCATAAAACTTTTTTTGTTCTCATTTTATAAAGGGATGAACGCATCGGTGACAATCAAAGGGATTTAAACGATATCAATACCTTTGTGCTACCGCTGAGCCCTTTGTCGGCACATTTTAGTCGGCGACATCAGAGGCGACAACTGCCGCTGCCGCCGGCCAATCCATTACTTTACAAAGAGAACATCAAAGGAGCCGCCGGCTATTGCGTCACGTGCCATCATTTGGCAATCTTTAGATAATGTTGCAAAAAGGGATTTTGCATTACTTCCTGCACTTATCTCAAGTATGGTCGTGAACTTTTATTCATAAAATTACCCTTGGTCTGACTTGAGAGTTTTCTCTAGCATGGTCTTTATGATTTACGAAGTAGAATAAAGTTTTCTACTTTCGATCCTGGATAAATTTTAATGATAACTTGATGATTCGATAAATCTAGACTCCGATTTTTAAAACAGCAGTTTTAAGTAGGCTTAAAGAAGATTTTTAAGGGAGAGGTAAAACGATCGTCCGCTCATTTTGAACCTAATGCCTTTCTATACCTCGAATCAAAGTCGAGAGTTGATGACTATATCAGTTGTATCACCGTTCTAAGATTCAAAGACATTCCTTGTTTCATCAAAGCTAAGATTCTAAGATACTGGCTCGCCATTTGTAAATGAGGAAACGTAGGTACGGTTGTTAGCTGTTAAAAAGTGAACAAAAAATGTGGCTGCCCTCGGGCTGCGCCTGCGGCGGGCTAGCTGATACTCATCTCGGCTCCTTTGATGTGCCGCCGGCCCTCGCTCGCTACACGCGCGTTAATTACATTCAATAATAACATTTGAATTCGGATATTTATGTAAGCGTGATGAGTTGCTCGCAGCTGAAGAGCACGGACAGCTGAAAGTTAGAAAGTTTCACTGAAGCCGTCAAGTTCATTCGAGTTCAGCGGACCATTGATACTTATCATCCATGACCTAGGTTAGATACATTGACCTAAAAGCATAGCAGTATAGCTATATCTCTTCGTACTTTTGAAATCTTTAGATAGATATCGTCTATTCATTGATAAATATTTTGCGATACTTAAATTAAAGGATGGTTATCAATTTCATTAAGTAAAATATTATCGTTCTTGATATTTATTGAGTTTTGTTGTATCTTTTAAGTGGTAACAAAGGTTAAAGGAAACGGATGATTATTTTATTAATTGATATGTTTTTATTTTTCACACTTATTTTAGAAATGTGAATGTTTTTGACGGTGAAAGATGCAGGATTTTAGTTTGGGAGGGGCTTGAGAAAGCCAAGCAAGGTGATTAGGCGTTTTTAAAGTTAAACAGTATTTTGAACCATTTTAGAAACATATGTTTTTACAGGATCGAGCCTTTAGAAAAACATAATCGAACGTAATGTTCAAATCATCAGCTCTACATATTTACCTTTATGATGTTATGTTATTTTTATCTGTTGTTGTGACTTATCACCTTGTTTTTTTTTTTAGTAAGAAAATTTAAAAATAGTTTCGCAAGATTTGCGTAATTCATGAATTACTACTTATTATTGTGTACTTAGTGTATTAAAATATGAGATATCGTAGAGTTAAATAAATATTCCTGGTAAAAAAGAAAAACATGTTTTGCAAACAAACTATTCTACGAGAAAGGAATAGATTGTAAAGGAAAACGAATAGATATATTTCTAGTTAGCAATGTCATTAAGAAACAAAATGTGAACAGGAGGCCCTTGAGTTGTTGGTATCTCGCCAAAACTCCCTATTTCCCATAAAAATATTGTGGTGTTGCCAAGTAGGGTCATGCTTTTTTCCCCCTCATTTAGGGTAATTCCGCTTGCAGACATGAGTAGTTTTGAGTAGCTAAATACCTAGTAGGACTTTTTTTTAGTTTTTGTTTTTTTGCGCGGAGATACCCAATGCGCGAGACTGGTAGCATTTGCTGTCTCCTGAGTCCTGCTACGTGGCTAATTTGGCGTTGCAGATACGTATTAAGAAAGTGACAGGGGTAGATAAGTTCTTACAATATTTTTTTATTAATTTCAGCTGTCAAAAGATACATTTTAGAATGAAAAGAACATTATGCAAATATGATTTTAAATTAATTTTTAGTGTATTATTCAGTGTTCAATAACTCAAAGTAAATTACGATAATTGAGACAGCAACGGCTTTCGTTTAAATTCTCTTTGGTGAATATTTTATTTATTTTTACTGTTTCAGGTCGCACTACTCTATTCCCGTCATTATAACTTAAAAACCGGCGACAAATTGACTATTTCGAGGCGTGGCCAGCGGAGGCGGCGGCAGTCAAAGGCCCGGCGTGATCAAAGGCGCCGCCAGCGGACGGCCTCGGCTTTGATCTCGCCGCGCGAAGTGCAAATTATGTTATAAAAGACAGTGAGTGGCGCGCCCGCCGCCTGGTGCACTACTAATTAATTCAACTCGTTGCGTTACACGTACGGCGCCCACGACTGTACTACGTTTGATTTGGTTACATCACTTCGTTCGCATTTGCCGTCAATCTTGTCTGGCTATTCAGGATAATAACGGGTCTATACTGCCAAGCCCCATGCAAGTCTCTCTTTCGCTTCTTACTGTTTTTGTTAGTGAGATGTTGACAGCATTTTATGGCATAGATTATGAAAAGTTGCGATTGAGGAAGTATATTGTGGCAATCAACAAAAGAAAAATGGTTACTATATTATCTTGGTAACCGTAATAAAGAAGGCATCGAATACAGCCAGAAAAAATAATCTGTGTATCCAATTTCAAAGCTACCTACAGGCATTGAATAAAACACGGAAAGATCACGTTTCGTATTTCGCAGAAGAGTATAAAACGACTGATATTCGCCGGCGCAATTTATGGACATTAAACAGTGTTCGTCTGTAAACAACAACCGGTTCTAAGATGGTAGGTTTTGTTTGGGCGTTATTTTGCGGCGTGAGTGCGGATAGGGCGACGTCGCGGCATCGGAAGTCGAACAAACGAATCGAGGCCTAACGATAAGAAGATCAACCTGTAGACATGACAATGGACCATTTTCAAAAATATTATCTTGATCCTAAAAAGTTAATATTTTCAATAGAAACTACACTATAGTTATAATAAGAACGTCTTAATAAGTATTACTTCTTAAACAAAGCTTCGTCGCGTATTAATCTAATCTAAAAAAAATATTTTAGGCTTAGGTATCAGCAGAATATTGAAAGTACTTACATATTAAAAAAAAAAACAGAAAGACTATACAATTCTAAATGCTCGAAAAAAAACCTGATGTTTGTAAGCTCTTTTCAATTTTATGTGTGCATGACTGCATGTGCATCAACGATCTAGTCCATCTTATTTAATTTATTTTGTTTGCGCTTTTAACATTTTTTTAATTTTCAGATGCCGCATCTAAGAGTTGAATGTCTATAGGCGAGGTTGGTTGTTGTTGTGTAGAGGGGGCTGCGGGCGCGGGACGGGACGGGACGATCGAGAGCCGCGTGCGTCGACCCGCGGTGAGCTTTGATCAAGCCGCACACTGCCCGGCCGGCCGACTCCGGCGCGAGACCCCCAATCCCTACTATTCCACCTCACTGCCAAAGTCCCTCACAATGCGATGCCACTCAACGAGATGCACTCGGAACTTGGCATAATGGTATGAATCAAAATACATTTCCAATTTGAATTCGAACTCATATTTCTCTCAACATGTAACGACGTAGCGTGCTCTTACGCCATTCGTTGTCTTTAAATCCCAAATTGAATTTAATAACTCTACCATAAAATTAAATCGAAAGGTCTCAACCGAACCATAAGTTAATCCAATGAGAGTAAAACGAAAATGTAGTGAACTGAATCGAATCCTTTCCCAAATCTAATTGAATGGAGAAAGCCCCTAAGGCATCATTTTCAATTACTTACTATAGGACTACCAAGGAGCATAGGCATAGTTATGCAGAAACGATTAGAGTAATCCGTGAGAAAACTAAAAGGTTGAAGCTAAAATAACAATACAAACTTTGATAAAACAACAAACACTGATTAAATTATTGTGATTGGAAAAACAGAGGGTTCTGTTGAGTACTGTTACGAGCGGGGTTGGAGGAAGCGAGGAATGAAACGTCGATGTATCCGAAGATTCACTTTATTCACCAGTTACACAAACACAAACACTGTTACACTACACTAGACACTTGCACTATAACACTCTGAACACTTCTCGCACAATTACTTCGATGTTAGCACTTTGAACGCGTAATCAAAACTGACTGCCGAGTCGTCGGTCGTCCGCGTATTTATACAATTTTAAGATATCCAGAGCATTCGATTTAACAATAGCGCAAACACACAAAAAGTTGTTTATCACGCGGAGCCACGCGTTCAATCTAGAACATTCGGATTCAAATAAACACCCATTATTAAATAGATAAAAACATCATAAAAACGGTGCACAATAATTGCTTTCCAGAAAGATTTCTTTTGTTCCGGATTTAACAATGGAACGCGCGGCTCGAGCGGCTACTATTGTCTAATCTGCGTTACCTATCGGTAGTTGTAAACAACATCGCCACAGATTAGCGTATAGTTTCTGCGACTGGCGTAACACTACCCCCTCCTAAGACATGCTCGTCCCGAGCATCGTTAGTCCCGTGATATCGCGCCAGTCGATCAACGTGGACAATCATAGGTGCGCCTCGCTGACCCTTCTGTATGCGATATGTGACGTCGTTGATTTTGGTCACCACACGGTATGGTCCATCCCATTTGGGTTGCAGCTTTGGAGATTTCCCTTTCTTGCGTACAGGATTATGAAGCCATACTAGCGATCCTTCATCAAACCCAGGGTCATTGAACTTCCTGTCATATCGAGTCTTCATCTTTTCCGATGCTTGTTGGCCAGAATTTCTAACAAGTTCGTAGATGTCGTTCATCTTATTCCGTAGATCCCTGGCGTACTCGTTTATTGGTTGTGGCGAGTCTGGTGGAATACCGGTTATTAAATCTGCAGGCAACCGCAACTCTCTTCCAAAGTTTGCGAAGGCAGGAGTGACGTTTGTGCTCTCGTGAACAGCACTACGGTACGACAGTAGAAATGGCTGGATGTGCTTGTCCCAATCTCGCTGATTGTTTTCGACCACTTTTGCTAGATGGGTCACAAGAGTGCGGTTGTACCGTTCCACCATTCCGTCGGACTGTGGGTGGTATGACGTAGTCCTTGTTTTGTGAGTACCCATCACTTGACACACCTCCTTAAACAGTTGAGATTCAAAATTTCTTCCCTGATCGCTGTGAATTTCCAGTGGTACTCCAAAACGGCAGAACACTTCATGCACCAATTTGTCGGCTATTGTAGGAGCTTCTTGATTCGGAATTGCAAAGACTTCTGGCCACTTGGTAAAATAGTCCATAACAACCACGAAGTACTTGTTGCCATTATCAGTGACAGGAAATGGGCCCGCCACGTCTAACGCTATTCGTTCCCATGGTGCTCCGACATTATACAGCTTCAATGCACCTCTGCTACGGGTGTGTGGGCCTTTCACTGCAGCACAGCTTGTACATTTTCGCACCCAGTCTTCTACGTCGTCTCTGCAATTGATCCAGTAAAATCGTTCTCGTATCTTTAGCAGCGTCCGTTTTACTCCCAGATGTCCTCCTGAATATCCATGGTACAGATGCAATACGTCAGGTACCTTAGCTTTAGGCACAATCATTTGTAGATGACAGCGATTGCCTCGTGTATTTTCCCATTTGCGGCACAATACTCCTTCATGGATAAGAAGACTGTCCCATTGCGCCCAATAACTCTTCGTCGTTATACTCATGCCAGCCACATCACTCCAATTTGGTTTACAGGCACCAGACTCCATCCACTCGAAAATTGGCTTTATGTCTGGGTCATCTTGTTGTGCTATCTGGAGGGTTTGCTTCCATTCATCACTAAGATCTGTTTTGAGCATCCTGACGGGTACAGTTTCCTTAGACTCTTGCTTTAGACAATGCTTACAGTCTTCCGGGCAAGGCCTTCTAGACAATGCGTCCGCGTTACCATGTGCCCTGCCACTGCGATGCTCCGCTTTGAAATCAAACTCCTGCAGCTGCTCAATCCATCTTGCTACTTGTCCTTCAGGGTCCTTGAATTGAAGCAACCAAGTTAATGCAGCGTGATCGGTCCTCAGACGGAATTTTCTTCCCAGCAGGTATTTGCTAAAATGCCGTAAAGTCTTCACTACTGCTAGCAGTTCTCTCCTTGTCACGCAGTAATTCCTTTCTGGTTTGGATAAGGATTTGCTGTAGTAAGCTATCACAACCTCTTGATCTCCTTTTCGTTGTGATAGTACGCCGCCT
This sequence comes from Peribatodes rhomboidaria, assembly GCA_911728515.1. NCBI lineage: Eukaryota > Metazoa > Arthropoda > Insecta > Lepidoptera > Geometridae > Peribatodes > Peribatodes rhomboidaria. Next base: position 8,675,671 of record OU452168.1, read on the forward strand.
ATACCAATATTACTGGCATCGGTGTCAACGATGAATTCATTCTCGGTGTCTGGGAATCCAAGGATGGGTGTTTCACACAGATGCTTCTTCAGTTCTCGGAAAGCGGTGTCGCAGTCTTCATCCCAGTGGAAGATTCGTTTTTCTTCAGTTAGTCTATGCAACGGTTTTGCTATATCAGAGAAGCCTTTCACAAATCGTCGGTAGTAGGAGCATAGACCCAAAAATGATCTGATTTCCTTCTTGTCTTTTGGAACCGGCCAATCCTTAACCGCGCTGATTTTCTCTGGATCTGTCCGCACACCATCTTCAGAAACTACATGGCCTAAAAAGTTCACTTGTCGTTTGAAGAATGAGCATTTCTTCGAGCTCAACTTGAGGTTGGCTGCACGGATTTTCGTCAACACTAGATCCAGGTTTCTGAGGTGGTCTTCAAAGGTTTTTCCCACAATTATGATGTCATCCAAATAGACCAGGCAAGCGTCTCCAATCAACCCTGCAAGCACTAGCTCCATTAATCTTTCAAAAGTTGCAGGGGCATTGCACAATCCGAATGGCATCACGTTAAATTGCCAAAGCCCTTTTCCTGTAGAAAATGCGGTTTTCTCTTTGTCTTTAGGGTCAATTTCCACTTGCCAGTAACCACTTTTCAAGTCCAAAGTTGTGAACCACTTCATTCCCGTTAGCGTATCCAATGTGTCATCAATTCTGGGCAAAGGGTAACTGTCTTTCTTAGTTACATCGTTCAGTCGTCGGTAGTCCACACAAAACCGCATACTGCCATCTTTCTTCTTTACTAGCACCACAGGAGAGCACCATGGACTGGATGAGGGCTCGATGATCTCGTTTTTCGCCATATCCTCAATCATGGTCTCCACTTCCTTTTCCTTAGCACCTGGTATTCTTCGTGGCCGCTGGCGTATCGGTTGCTGGTCCCCTGTATTTATCGTGTGCTTTACTAGGCCAGTTTTTCCATTGTCCGCATCGGTCGAAGCAAAAATATCGGCGTAATGCAGTAACATCTTCTTTGCCATTAAACGCTCCTTTCCAGTAGGATCCTTACAATCTTCTAAAAGCGTGGACACGTCGTAATTCTCACGAGGTACACTTTTGCTCGGTAGTTCTTGACATCCGCGCATCCAATCTACTTCCTCGCAAGTGCCCATTAGGGTTCCACCATTTATGAGATGCTCCTCATTACTGGGATTCACTACACGCACTACGCCAGTATTAGTTGTCTTCACTAGAGTCCGTGCCACTATCCATGGATGATTATTTTCCAATTGTTCAATTAGCACACATCGTCGTTGGTGTCTTAGCTTTGGTGGTAATCTTACTACCACAATGGTTTCCGACTTGGGTGGAAGGATAGTCCTCTTCAGACAGTACACTTTTCCTGCTGTAGCACCTTCCATAAAGATCTCTTCTGATCTACACTTTAAGATTCCTTGATTGACATCGATCTCACAATGATGTTCTCGCATAAAGTCAAGTCCCAGAATGCAATCATCGACTATATCAGCCACAATAACTTTGTGTTGGAAATTTTCCTCACCTATCTTCAATGCCACTGATTCTTCGCCTCGGACGGGTATGTGCTGACCGGTTGCTGTCAGGAGTTGAACTTTGTTGCAGCCCCGAAAATCCTGAAGGTAACGTTTGGCAAATCGGGAACTGATCACTGTTCGAGATGCTCCAGTATCCAAAGTCAGCTTGCATGGTGTTCCATTAATTTCGCCTTTGATGATCAGGCTATTTCCATCTTGAACTTGTGAGATCGAAATCTTCGGGGCTTTTAAATCACCGGCCAGCACCCGCCCCTTGGTCCTGGCGTTTATTCGTTTCCCTGCTGCTGGGCGGCGTTATTATCCACTTTTTCCTCAATTTGACGATGGTCCCTCCTTTGCCGTGGCTTCGAACAGTTGCGCGATAGATGGCCTCTTTCGTCGCAGTTGTAGCATCTAGGGCTAAACCGGAAACGATTTTGGGATGTTTCGCTCACTTCCCTGATGCGTTGAGTTTCTCCCGTTGGATTTCGTACAGCTTCTACTTCTAAAGCGTGAGCTAAAGCGTCCTTCAGAGATTTGTGATGTCGAAGCTGTACTGCTACCCTCACTTCACTGTCACGTATTCCATCGGCGAATGCTTCAACCAGCTGCTCGTCGTTGGGTGTAGGTGAAGACTGGTGAGCCTTCCTAAATAGTTTTTCTATCTCGAGAGCCCACTCTTGCAGATTTTCTCGGCGGCCTTGAACTCTGTTTTTCATTTGTGCTCGAAAGACATGCTCTAGGTGTTCGTCTCCGTAACGACTTTCCAAAGTTTCTAGAAGCTTCTCATAAGTGACGTCCTTGCCTAGTGCTTCAAGTACAGTCAAGGCCTGGTCGCGGAGGCTTACTGTGAGAGCAGTCATGGCTTGATTCTTATTCCATCCATTGGCCTTGACTATGGCATCAAATTGGATTTTATAAGCTGACCACGAGGAACTTCCGTCGAAAGGTGTAACCTTGAATCCATGTGTTACAGGTGCAGAAAACACAGGAGCTGCTATTCCATCTGCAGACTTGAGAACATTTAAAGATTTTCTCACGTCGGCGATCTGTGTCTCAGCCTCAAAGATGCGAGTTGAGTGGTCCTTGATAGCGATGTCATGTTCCTTCACAGTAGTTTCATGCTGGTCAACTTTATTTTTTAACTCTTGAAATTCCATTCCAAAAGCCGTTCGCAGACTAGTCATCTCTTCTTTCAGTTGAAGGGCGTTTTCTTCCTTTCCTTCCTTCAGCTGGCGAGTAATTTCTTGTAGTTGACGAGCGGTCTCTTCCTTGTCCTTCCGAAGCATTGCCACCAAGGCAGCCATATCGAATGAGGTCGGCGCCGCAGCTGCTACCGAAGGTGCTCCCAAATTCTCTGATGGATCGTTGGTCGTTGGCTCACACACATCAACCAATAACGAGTTGTTTCCAAACCGTCTCTGGTCAACGTCTTCCTGTCGCCGTGTCTGATCCTCTAGCCGGCGTGCCTCCTCTTGTCGGCGTTGGCTCCTGGTGCGAAGCGAATCGTCGTCGTGCGGAGTTATCGGCATTTTCCTTTTATCCCACTTCTGACACCAAATGTTACGAGCGGGGTTGGATAAAAGGAATGAAACGTCGATGTATCCGAAGATTCACTTTATTCACCAGTTACACAAACACAAACACTGTTACACTACACTAGACACTTGCACTATAACACTCTGAACACTTCTCGCACAATTACTTCGATGTTAGCACTTTGAACGCATAATCAAAACTGACTGCCGAGTCGTCGGTCGTCCGCGTATTTATACAATTTTAAGATATCCAGAGCATTCGATTTAACAATAGCGCAAACACACAAAAAGTTGTTTATCACGCGGAGCCACGCGTTCAATCTAGAACATTCGGATTCAAATAAACACCCATTATTAAATAGATAAAAACATCATAAAAACGGTGCACAATAATTGCTTTCCAGAAAGATTTCTTTTGTTCCGGATTTAACAATGGAACGCGCGGCTCGAGCGGCTACTATTGTCTAATCTGCGTTACCTATCGGTAGTTGTAAACAACATCGCCACAGATTAGCGTATAGTTTCTGCGACTGGCGTAACAGTACTAAAACATATTGAGCGGAAGATAACTCACATATTTGAAGACGGTATTATAAATCTTTCAATACTTGATGATGTTAGTCCCATGTTATTCAAACAAACTGTCTGAACTGAACCACGTTAATTTTCACAGAAAAATAAATGCGACTACATGAAAATTAGAATAGAACCCGATTAGATTGTAAAGGCTCGCCCACTGTCATATTTGGGACTGAATATCGTTCAGCGATGTTTGGGTGTTGTAATACACTTCTGCCAAACCCGTCGGGGGAAAAGAGGTGCCGATATGTTATGTTATGAAAAAAAATTCTTAAAATAAACGTAATTAAGCATAAATAAATTTCAAGAAAGCCCGTATTTAACGCGCGCGGTTGATGTTCTTCACAGATAAACGTTTATTTAACTTCACCGACCAAGATTATTATCTGGAAGGAAGTGCGTGGTAATTATATTGTATGGTCTTGCTCCGTCTCCTGACACAACAAAAGGGTTGACGATTAAAGTCTGTTATTCTAGTCGTGGCGGTTGCCATCAGATTACAGCAGACGTATAAATAAATGCCAGATGAGGGTTGTCAAGCGAATCTAACTAATTTTTAATTAAATTAACGCTGACTATAATTTTTGACTTGCCAAAGTAAATAATTGAATCGCCATTCTTCTTTTCCTTCTAGTATGGAAGATTGTCAGCTTCATCTCTATTGTTATTTTATTTAGTGAGAAACATTACGGTCTACCATTTTTAATGTACTCTCATAGCTTACTTTTATTTTGGCTATGAATTTTATTCTTCTTAGTCTTTTCCGCAAAATTACCATATCATTCGTAAAATGATAATTTGTACCTCTGTACTTTCTCATTTACTGTTTTTTGCCATTCTCAATTTTATTTTACCATCGTCTAATCGTTTTAGTTTAATCTCGTTACATTTATAACATTTAACATTGTTATGTCGTATATTTGTTGTAAATATGAAATTTTGGGTTCTTATTACTAAAATTCCTTTAAATCAATATTTAAAGCAGAGCCCTACGTCGAGAGATCCGATACAAGTGTTACTCGGAAGCGCTATTTCCGACATTCTAAGAACATGTCCTCTTAGCAATAAGAATAGACAAACAACGATTCGGTGACAGACGCTCTCAGGGTACGTTATTATTTATTGTTTGTCATAAACATTCACATGTCTCGTTCGCGTCCTTGATATTTATTCACTTTTACCTATACCTACTTACTTTATTATATGTAACGTAGCTAAAGTTTTACGTTATCATTTGGTATAATAGACTTAAGTTTTCGCAGCCAATTAATTTAAAATCTTCCCGTTTTAGTTTAGTTGTGTTTGCTTCTAATATTTCATTTTATATCTGTATATCTGATCGTACTTTTTTCATTGATAGATAATTTATCAATTCGTTGCCCACTAAGTACAAAACAAATGCTTTACCAAGTCAAAGAATAGTAACAATGGTCAAGAGTTTCAAGGAACCGTGACCCCTACCGATCCTTAGTGCGGCCCTGGCATTTTTGGGCTTTTGGCACATACGTTGCATGCAGTGCATTATTATCGTGATCGCTGCTCATTGCTGGTTTTAATTTTATTGTTATAGCTCACTTATTATGATGCGATTGTGAAAGGTTTTGGAGAGGCTAGTTTCCACTCGGGTGATTTAAAGGCCTGTCGAACAGCCGGAATGGCCGCCTCGTCGGCTTCCATATTCAAATTACAGGTTTGATTTTGTATCCAGACGGCTTTCTTGCTGCCGTATTCGATGTAACTAACTTTCTATGAATTTCCTAATGAGTTACCTCATACTAATGTAAGTTAGATTTGTATGTGCTCGTAGATGCTTTTAATCCCCTATTTAGGAACCTACCTACTAAACTGTCTGCTGCAATAAATTAAGTACGTACGCATAAATTCGATTCAAATTTGGTATGTTTACCTCCTTATACTTTACCATTACCAATGAGTGGCTACGGTTTTGTCAAATTCAATCAAATTTGTAATGCTGGCAAATTTTTAGGCACTAATACATCCAAGTAAGTACATCCAAGTAATACAACATACAAGTAAGTTGGTAGAAAAGGTTACCCTGAGGTAACCTTTTCTACCAACTTCCTTAGGTAGTCTAACGTCTAACTGGGGTATATTAGATTTTTTATATTGGACCTATTTTCTCTATCGCATCAGTACTTTATAGGTAGATATTATAGGAAACTTTTCTCTCTAGAAACTCTATTCGATCAGAACCTTGGCGGAAGTTGATTTTAAAAAGCACATGTAGGAGGTTTTGGCGGGAAGCGAAAAGATGACGTGATTTTGTATTATTTTCTTAAACTTGTGATTATTCGAGTGTTAAAGTGTAATAATGGTGTATTATTAACGTTTACCGGTTCGTCAACGTGCACGAGTGTGGGCAAGTGATACAAACATTGCGAAACGCGACTTTTTGTATTCTCTGCAAAACTTCACTTAAAGTTTCAGTAAAGTATCCATAACTTTACTGGAATGGGGAAAGGGGAGGGATTCATCATTTTCATCATCACCTCATCATCATCATCCCATCATCTGTGAAAACGAATGATTAGTACTTGACACTGGCAAATGCACATGACGTGCGACGCCAAATTCCCCTGAATGGGGGATAAAGAAAAACAAAAAAAAAAGCACACATAATTTAGGCTATTCAAAAAACAATATTGTTATATAGACCATTGTGGCTAAAATGCAACGAATGTTTCTGCTCTAGAATGCGACATCAGAAGCTTTTCATTTAACTGAAAAAAAAAACCATCCAACGTAGTTTACTAACTTCGTTTCGTGTCTTGTTTTCCCTATCTTCGTGCTACGGACTTTGTTGTTTGTTTAAACATTGTTGTTTTAGTTAGAATATTTTAGTAAGTATATCTCGTTGTTTCCCTTATCACCGTAACCCCCGGTGTTACACGGTACAGCCGACTCAAGAACGGGATTTCTTTATTTGTTTACTTTCCATTCTAATGACAAGAGCGCGCCGCTTCGCTATCGCTCTTTATCTATCACCTCGTGTAAATAAGCCGGAACCATTGCCTCAAAATAAATAAAGAGAGAATTATTATCAGTCTAGTGTAAACTCCGCCGGAATTATAGCGAGTAAATAAAAAAATAATCGCGGTGAAATATAAGAGGGCATGTTTTCTTACACGGTGTTTACTGTACAGGGCAATGAAATTTTTATAAGATTGAAGAGGCTATCCAGAGTGGATAGATAAATTAATCGAACGCTCCCATGGCTCTTATTTAGGAGCTAAAATAAACAGTTCTCGGGACGTAAACAGGATGCTTGGGTAAAGACTTTATATCCTGTGTGGTTTGTGTAAGTTGATTGAGTTCTCACCGGAACCACCGCAACTGCGCTCCGCTGAAATCCGCCCCCGCGCCCCGAACGGGGAGGCAAAGCAAACCCTCAAGAAGCCTTCAAGTATAATTTAATTTACCTACAGCTTGATAGGAAATTGCTATCGTATTTGAGTTTTCTTCCACGGATGTCCAACGAAAGAGACTTATTCTAGAAGTGTAAAATACTTAGTTGCATGAAGTCATGGCAAATCTATACTCGTGGTATAGCGATGGTAGAGAAAATGGTAGTAGACACGTGAGGCTAGCTATAAAAGGTCGCGTTTCTTATAAACACAATCGAATCGTGATGAATAGCGAAAGGATCGGATTTAGCGAAGGAAGTGCTCTGCCAATTCAATACGAACTGTCGGATCGACATTCAGCCCCGGGCTCGATATCCGATCCAATTCATTGCATTGTTGTGACAAGAGAACGCTGAGAACGCGCCAGTTAACATGATTCCGTCGAAAATCGCATCCTGTTCTTACATTTATTAGCGCCAGTGAACGCATTTGCGTCCGGTCGTGCGCTCTCCCTAATCATTTCTGTCCAAATATTGATCTTTTTTCGCTTCCGCTGTATTCGATCAGCCGGAAAAGGGTGGATTTTAGTCGACAAGCTCGTAATCAATACTCTTTAGACACCCCTTTATTATACTTTATAGTGGGGAACACGATAAGATTTCTATGTTGGTTGGACACGCAATGAAAAGCGAACCGTTCTAGCTTTCTATAGATCCCGTGCCTGGTGCCGAGTAATGGTAAACAATCTACTAGTTATGTAATACCTAGTTATTAGAAAAGCTTTCTGCCGAGCACCAATGAGTGCGATATCAGAAGACCGAGTTATTGTCGAACTTGACTATAGTTGTTTTATAGTTTATATTTAAGGTCTGCCATAAAACATTTCTTTATGGCGCATATAAATCACGGAATTCTATAGAAGTCTTTGTTATATCTGTGACCATAAAACAGAAAGCATTAAAATGGCGATTAGGGGTCGCTGTGTCTCATCGTTGCCTTACTCATGAAATGACATAATAAAAGTGATGATATCAGATCATAGGTACAACAAACTTATATTGTAGTTTATGAGGAAAGTGTAATAGGTACCTTACCTACCTACTATTTATCAGAACCAGTAAAAATTACTTGCTTACAGTAATGGTTCTCCCTAAGCTCCTACTTAACTGGGAATTGGGATAAATCTAATCGGATCAGAAGTTAATGAGTTTAAAATTAGTTGCAATTAGTTGGAAAAATACACTTATTTTATGAGTTTTAACTTCATAAAAAAATACATGAAAACGAAAACCTCATTATTCAAAGCAAGCTCTTCGAATTCTATTAAATTCAGAGCAAATCGGGTTTTCTAAATTCCCGAAAACGCCGTGTCCAATACAATGCGAGGGTTGTTAGCGGCGACGTCAATGTCAAATGAAGCGACCGAGGCTGCGAGGCAAAGCAATGATAATGGAATTTCTGGGAACATCCCAGAACAACCCTTGTGGGGTGTGTCGCGGGGCGGGGAGCGGCGGCCGGCGGCCATCCATCACGCCGCGGGGGTGCAATTAGGCCGGAGTGGATGTGCTGACACGAACAGGCCGCTGCGACGCGCTGCCTGCACCGATGCACTGCAGTCGGCCCCGCTTGATGTGCTCTTGCCCATGCATAATGCATCTAATGCAGTTTTAATTACACGCCGCATTGCTTTCGTTCTCTCCCAACGACCAATGTTCGCACAAGTAAAAAGTTGGAACTCCTTAAAGTAAGAAATCCATCATGAGACAATCTCGTTCTACCTAATGATGAGCTCGATCCGAATAAAGAAATGCCATTATACCATAAGCCATTACTAACCTAATAATAGCTAATGCTGCCGCAGACATTTGTGGGATGTGGAATGGGATAACGGCAGACGCATACCAACCCACATAGTCATGGCTTTCCTATTAAGAAGACAGGCACACGAATTTATCTAATGGCTACTCACTATTATCTATTGCTCTAAAATCCTTTAATAGTTTCCATTTAGCGGGTATCTGGAGAAGCCGAGCATCTCTACCTTAATCATATCGGTTCGTTAAGTTTAATTCACATAAAAATCCGACAAAAAGTTAATGTCCATCCGGAGAGCGGCTCGATTGGAGAACGGGAGGGGGGATGACGTGTGGTATAGGGGGGAGGGAGGGGGGAAAGGGAAGGAATGATGGTAGCGCGGTAGCAGCCGCCGATTATCCGCCGATAAGACACAAAAACAACTTTTTGATTTATGAAGAAAGCCGGTGAAGCGGCTACCGGGCGCCGCGCATCGGCTAGTGAAGTCACTTTGCAGTATTTGCTCTTTGTAGGTATCATATAGATAAAATAACTCAATCCAATCTTGTCAAGATGTGTCTCTACTTCTTCGGGAAACGAACGACGTATTTCATTTAAGTTTTCTTAAAGTTATTTTCAAATCTTTGTGGGTAGTTCAGCAATTCTAATATAAACGATCAAACTAAATCCAATCGAAAACCCGAGTAGGTACGTTTGTAGAGGCTAGGCACTGCACGTACACGTCCACAAATGTACCTTGTTCAAATATTGTTGTATGTATGTATGTATATACCTAGTAGGTAGCGTAAGAAAACGTTCAGGGTAGAACGCAAGTTGTTCGTTACTATTTCTGCTCCAAAGAGCAGAAAGTCTGTACGGAGTATCTGTTAACTTTTGATCAAATTTCTGAGAAGTTTGTCTTCATTCTTAATTATGTTTTACCCGCACCTCTTAGAACGCTATGTGCTAACTGAATGTTGGGAGCGAGTTTGGGTCCTCACCGGCAAAAAATCATACATAGACGACTGGCTAATGGAATCTAGAGTGATGATGAGATAAGAACCTATCAAGATTGTATACTTAGATCGAAAATAAAGACTTGGAAACAGACTGGAAAAAAATTACTCCTGGCCTTGACGCGTGAGAGTAGATGAGAACTGGTCACATTCACTCCTATGACTTTTCCAACGAGAGAGACAAAGACCAGAAAATATCTCTCTTAGGAATAGCGCCCCAGGAAAATGCTCCATCCTGCCACCTCTACTAAACATAAGTTAGTTGTGGTGTATCTTTTATTCTGGTGTTGTTTGTCGACAGGTGTGCGTGCAGGTCAGGACATCACTAGCGCAGCGGAGAGTCGACAACTCGTCCCGCGCTCAGATTTTGAAACATATGTAAATGAGCAGCGGGGGCCGAAGCTCAAAGGTGCCGCGCGCCCAAGCCTTTTATTAGCTACGCTTTAATTCTAAAAACATTTATGCATGAAAATAAAAAAACTAAATGAAATATTGCAGATTAAGATAAACCTATTGAATATTTTATTCGTTCGGCGTCTTTTGGCGACATGTGACATGTGATTCTCCGATTTATGTTTATCGTAATGGTAATGGGCTGTTATCTAAATTAATCTGGAGTGGTATGAATAATGTATGCAAGTAAATGGCCTCTAATCTAACAAGGAATTTAATAGTTCAACGTGTGTCTATTAATAGACCAATTTGTTTTTTTAATTTCTTATTAAAATTATTTGGAGGTTCCAACGTTCTAACATAGATTCTACTGTTTGGATAGATTCGAGCTAGAGCTTTTGTTCTTTGGTGATTAACTAAGATCTAATGGAACTAATGGAACGTTTTTCGGTGAAATTTAAATGTAGAAAAAAATCGAATTGATTGGATAGGTAGGTAAGTGAGTAAGTATTTATTATGTAACCATCTATAGGTGCCTTTCCCTCAAACTTCAGATGGTAATCTTTGCTTTGTCTATACGTTCAAGGGAGAACTTCTATGCAATTCAGCTGAGTTGTAGGCGCCACTTTGGCGGGCCAATGTTTGCGCTTTCAATTCTCCTTCCCCTTTAGTGTTTGAACAAGATCTATCAACAAAAGTTTACATCCTACTCAGTGGATCAACAATGGTCGAGAACACTGTTACATTTAACTTTCAGGGGGTAAATCTGCTTTATTAAACGACTTCTAAAAAGGATGATGTTCTCAATTGGACTGTACTTATGTTTTTTAAGAGGGCCGCGACGCTCTGAAATTTCCATACAAACGCGCTACTCAAATTTCTTGAAAACCATTTGTCAGATTATGATGAAATTTAGCATATGCAATTAAATTAACAATATCTCCGCCCCTATGTTCTTGTTTTTTTAAAACGTTCTCAAGCTAAAATAGAGGTATGAAAAATATCCGCAGTTTTGGCTGATTAATTCAATAGATAGACGAAGCAAATCATAAATTCCATTACATAGGGAGGTTGTCTACATCATTAGCTGTTAAATGAATCCATAATACAAAGGAAATTCTTAGTTACTTACTTAAGAATAATTACAGAAGTAAAAAAGTCATAAAAAAAATTGAAATTGCACTTTGTCACTCTGTAGGTAACTTTAGAGGCTCGTCAGTATCATTACTCGCTCTCTTCGCTCGTCTTCTTCTTCTAGACGAAATGGCTATAGAATACCTTAAGCCAATGCGAAGTTAGTATAGATCGCCTAGGTCGAAGTTAGTTAGGTCGCCGGACTCTTAAGACACTATTTTGTTAATTGTAGCCGTAGCTTACCTTGTATATAAGTTAGTAACTTAGGCTTCGTCCTAACTAAGCATACGGTGAGCGGCTGACTGTCCGCCGACTGACTCCGAGTTGCGAATCGGGCATACCCAATGTTGAGGACGTGGTGAACTGTAGCAAACAAAATGAAAATCGGCCCCTGCATGAGTCAGCAAGCGACACGCCGCAAACTGCGTACAGCACGCGCTGTTCGGACATATCCATTTACAATAATAATATATAGAGTAGTTAACCGGTAGCCAGTGAAACAGTCAGCTGCTAACTGTTCGCATAGTCAGGACGAAGCCTTAGAATAAATTTCGTTTTAGTATTTACATTATGATGACGATGACGATGACGCATTCCATGCAGGCTGTGCTCAGCTCGGCCACGGCGCGGATTTTTTGAATTATTAGGTTACTTAATGCATCTTTTTTACCTAGGTACTAGCCTACTACGTAGATAAGTACCTACATAATATTGGCAAATAACCTTTTACAAGGGGACATATTTGGCAGAAACTCGTTTCATCTTTTTAATTCGGAGTTAACGCATCAACTGATAAATCGGGTTGTTCCTCACTCATCCCATGTAAACTCATCCTCTTTTGAAAAAAATCTCAACTCATGCTGGATCAGTATTCTTAACTCATCCCACTAAATAATTTTAATTTATTTTCTTAACTCATCCCAAATGTATTCTTGACTCGTCCCGAAGAAAAAATATTAGGAAAAGTACGTACAAACAGCAATAAACTTAACGTAATTTTTTGATATCATAGACCGAGTGCGCGTTAGCGAGCGAAGTGTCTCTGCTTCAGCTTCGGCAAAAATGTGTTCGTATGTCGGGATTTTTATCCGGCTGTTTTCGTCTACAGGTCTGACTCGACAAAACAATCCTGCATAATTATCGAACCAGCTCACAAAATTGTAGGAGAATCGGTTAATGAATGCGACTTGAAGAGAAGGAAAGACGTCGGCCGCGAGGTCTACCACTCACAGAGCCACTAGTAAGTATATTGGGCTTAGTTTAAACTTTTTTTTTTGCAAGCAGTACACCCTGTGCTTTCCATACAAATATTGAAGTAGGATGAGTTAGGAATACAAAAATGACTTAAGAATAAAACATATGTAGGATGAGTTGAGAATATAAATGGGTTGAGTTAGAAGAAAATAAGACGTGGAATGAGATGACATAGGATGAGTAAGGAACAACCCGATAAATCGTCTTAGTAGTTAGTTAGAAGCTAACCTTGAGCTAACACAATAAAAGACTGATATTTATACCATTTTCACTTTGAGTTAATTCTCCGTATCTTCTGCCAGTGAGCCTAGTAAAATTAAAATTTGACGAAGTCAATATACATGTATATTGTATATAGACTTCGTCAAATTTTAATTTTAATCACCCATACCTATATACCTCGGACCGGGGTGGCCATATTGTCGGTATGTCGGTAAAGGGCTCTAAAAAATATAGTAATCTCGAAGTTATTCGAGGAATGTTAATGAGCCTAAGCAAGAGTAGTGCCGGATTAGCCACGTAGCAGAGAGCAGCAAAGGCTACAGGCCACGCGCATTGAGGGGCCCCGCGCGAAAAAAACCCCAAAAAAAAAGGCTCTACTGGCTGTTTTTAAAGTAGACACGCGGCGCCAAACTCCTCCAAATATCCCCAAAATAAAAGGGGGATAAAGCGCTTAGCATTCTTGGCAAAACTAAAACACTTTCAGGGAAATACGAGAGTTACGGCGGGGATCCAACAACCAAAGGAGCCCCTGTTCACATTTGTTACGGGCCCCGCGCTTACCTAATCAGGTACTGGCAAGACTGTTTAAGTGAATGAGTCATAGCGTGGCGCCTATAGCTACTTGTAAAGATGTAGAGTCCACCCACTCCAACCCAATGAGCTGTCGCGTCGCCGCCACCCCCTGCCGATCTAATCAATCAACGGAAACTAATCACGAAGGTAGGTAATTTGATTTGTGCACTTTTGGTTAGTGTTTATCTTTAAAAAATCTGTTTTGAAAAGACAAATGTCTCTGTTGAAACAAGAAAAACCAGAAAATTTAAAAACAGTATTTCTAAGTAATAGATACTTAGTCAACAAACATGAATATGAAATACCTAATCACTATAATGTATGCCAAAGTTGCTACTGAGGTTGCTACATAACTTATTTACTTACTAATATTTTTAATAATATTTATCTATTTAGCCACTAGTTGTCTCTCGGCCGTGATCTTTAAAATTTCATTCTTTTTTTTAATTTGTTACACGAGGATTACTCAACTCGTTTAAGACTAGGTTTCACGTTTGTAGTCCTGTTCAATTATTTTAATTCAAAATTGCAGGCTCTCCTAATTGCTCTTGTGGTTTGGATATTGGTTCGGTAAATCATATATGTTTAGCTGCCCTCTTCGTACTAAATCACCCTTTTATTCTACCATCAGTAACTGTAAAGTTCCGGTTCACACATATTTATTCTCTGCTCTCATTCCCAAACAATAGTAATTTTTACATTAGCTAATTTTATTCAGTCATGATTCAGTCCAATTACCTACATCTAATCCGTCGTTAGTTTTTCTTTCTAATACCCTAAGCTATTTACTCATATAATGTCATCCACTCTACCAGGATTCTTTTTCATGTCTACAACTATCTCCTCCCTCACTGTTGATGGCAAAATTGTCCCAAAACCCGAAGAGGCAGAAGCAAAAAAAAAATGTACATGAGGAAAGAGACTAGAAGATAGGTCATGCGGCTATTACACTATCCAATTTGCAGTATGTTAAATGAGCAGAGAGGCTGAGCCACTGCAATTATGCAATGGAAAAAAAATGGATTGTTAACTGTCTAACTACCATTACACTATCAAATTTTAGCACGCTAGCTCAGTTAGCGTACTTACTGCAAAATGGATTATGTAATGGTGTGCGTCAAGTTAGCATATAATTTCCCAGCATATCATAAATAAAAGTAAGTTCTGTTCGCATGCAGTTGAGTTCTATAATTTCTAATACTTTTTAGCAATAGTTCTGGCGATTTTACCAAAAAAATATTAAATTAAAATTAAGATATACCAACTTCCCGTGACATTGCATTTTATGAAGAAAAAAAATACAAAAAAAGAATGTTTCCTATGCATTCGGTTGGCTTATATAATTACTAGCTGTCACCCCGCGACTTCGTTCGCGTTTTGAGCTATCCTATCTCTCAAGTTGGATCGAACTGCACATGGTGTGCGAATTTTATTATAATCGGTTAAGTGGTTTAGGAGTTCATTGAGGACAAACATTGTGACACGAGATTTATATATATTAAGATGTAGTTCTTCATACAGGTTAGCAATAGTTCTATCGACCTAAAGTGCTAAAGAAATAAAAACATGTCGTCGAAATTATGATTGAGTTATTAATTTTCTGAAAGCTATAGTTAATAGCTACCTATAAACATATATCTCAATCGAATGCTGAAACATTTTTTTTCTGTGTTTTCAGAAAATTATATGAAACTTACTGGAAGTTGGCCTATCATATTTTTCAGTTTAAGTAATTTTTTTCATCGCCAGAACTATTGCTAAAAAGTATCAGAAACTACAGAACGGAGCTTACTTTTATTTGTGATATGCTGGGACATGATATGCTAACTTTACGCACACCTAGCACTGCTGCTACTGCTGGTGGGGTGGGGCATTTAGTTTTTCCCGCGCTGTTAGACGAAAACGGAAACTAATTTTATAGCCGCTGATTGGTTTAACCAAGTAAATACATTTGTTTTTTAAGCATTGGCTCTGTGTGATCAGCGCATTTGCATTTGTTATCTTAGAACACGGTGGTTTTTGGTAATAGTGTTTCTAGTAATACTTCGTTTTATTAGTATTGGTATGACTACTGGTGTAGGTTATGACTTGGACGTAATCGTGACTGTATCTTGTACTTTATTTGGAGTGTTATTTATTAACAATACGCTAAGCGTGTAGAGCCAAAATTAACAAAAAAAATGCTAAGACTGTCAATGTCACGCTTGCACTGTATGTCAAATTGACAATGACGATTTATTCTAGTGAGGAGCGATGAAACTCGAATAGTTGTCGTTGTCGAGCATCGCAAATCGAAATAATCGAATATTTTAATAGTCATCTTGCATTAAAGTCCCATCACGTCAAAGTTTTGTGACAGCAATAAAATATTATAAATTGATGGAACATTGGCATTCGTCCATTAAACTGCACTGCAATCCGTGTACCCTATACCAGTGTGGCTTCGAAACTAACGCCATTTGGTTGTGTACGAAGCGAAAAAACTGTGCTCTAGCGCTGCATGTTTAACAAATGTTGTAGCGCAACAGACCTGTAGTCAATCCACGTGGGCAGGCCCCGCTGTCATCAAGTTGCGCAACGTATTTTGTTTTGGAACAGCTTCGTATATTATAACTTATATTTTAATCACTACATACTAAAACAAAGTCGCTGTCTGTCCGTCCCTATGTATGCTGAAATCTTTAAAACCACGCAACGGATTGATTGATTGAAGCGTTTTTTTTAATAAAAAGAGTAATTCAAGAGGAAGGTTTTTAGGTATAATTCATGCATTGTAGACAAACACTGATAATTTTAGAGGTTTCCAATGTAATGTCGAAAATAAACACTTTTTTGCGCTTACATTGCAAACGCGGGCTGAACTCTACGAGATAGATCTAAATAATGTTCCACAGTACTGTACATCAAAGGTCTACAAAATAATCCGGTATGGTGTATGTCTGAGATAGTATGTTAGGGATAGCCCACAATAGCCATTTTTTATCCTTTAAAAGCATTCTGTAGTTTAAGTAGGATCAGCATTGCACCCGTGCAAAGCCGGGGCGGGTCGCTATTGCTTAATAAAAATCGATATAAAGACATCATTTACCAAAAATCTATCACAAATAAAATATTTTCTAATCGAAGTAAGGTAGACCAAAATGCTTAATACTCACTCTGACTCTCACTACATCAATACATGGGTTTTCAACATATTGATAAAAAAATATAAATTAATTATTATAGCTTTCTCTCGTCTTATTTAGGCCTTTTTTCGTTTCGAAACCATAAATAGTATTGTCAATAATAAATACCATCGATAGTTCATCGATGTTTTAGAAAGTGGTAACTGGGACAATCAATTGGCCACACTAGTTAGGTTTTGCAATTTTGCATTGCTTGCATTGCTGTTGTGATTTTGAGGTTAGTCAAAGATATCTATTCTTCTTTAGAGAGAAAGAAAAATATAATAACCATAATAATGGGGAAAGTGCGGAAATCTAAAGCGAATAAAGCCAAGAGACACGTTCCAGTGGATACAAATGACCAAGAAGAGGAAATCCCTATTGACAGTAAAGAAAATGCTATTCAGACAATATTGGATCAATTGCAGGTTAGGTGACTCTCCTTTGATTCTGAATTATTGATTTAAATCGACCAACAAAATAGCTTAGCATTTTCAACTAAACACTTGTAATCACATTTTTAACTATTATTGGTTGTCAATTGTTTTGTTACAGTACTGTGTTGTTATTTTGACTTCTTAAAGTCGGATGAACCGCGTAGTACTGTAGTAGATTAGAGGTGGTCGTTGCAAACCGTAAATAGTTTCAATAACTAGTTATCGGTACAATACCGAATAACGGTTTTCAATGTTCCAATAACTATGTATTGCCGGTATTGGCGAAAACGCGAACCGTCTCCGAATCAAAACGATGTTGGTATTGCCGGTATTGGTAATAACGCGAAACGATACCACACCATAACGAGCGGAACCAATAGCAGCGCGAGAACCAAAACACTTTATCGGTCTATCGGTATTTCGTTACAACTCGTTATTAGGTACTCGTAGGGCTCGCTCGTTATTGCCCGGCTGAATAATTAAAAAGAAATGGCCATGCAAAAAATAAAGTACATTTAATTAATTATATAGGTACTAATTAATGAAAAAAAAAATGTTCTTAATGATAACAAATAAATGTAAACAGTAATTTACGAAAAGCATTTATATTTTGCCATGAAAGTTATATCTATCGGTATCTGTACTTGTGCAATGAACACGCAGTAACTATTTTTTAAAGCTTTATTGAAATAACGATACTCAGAATACCGGCACAGAACATCGAAACCTAAAACGATTAAAAAACGACGAAAAACGAATCGATAAAAAATACATAGTTATTAAAATAAACAGTTTCAGAAAACGTTATTGCCATGAATACCAATAAATAGTTACGGTATTGCAATGTGTCATACAGACCCACCTCTATAGTAGATGGCTTTAATCTACCCTAACATGCTTTAATGATAAATTAAATATCAAACTGCATGTTAGTAGTTGTAGAAAAAACACTTATTTTGCATGGTTTTTAGGCCCCAGATGTCGAAGAGAAGTATTGTGGGCTTCAAACTATGGCCCTTCTGATTGAAACCCCTGAAAATGTAGACCAAGTCATTGAGCGAGGGTTAGTAAAGGTTGCCGCACCATTGATCTTGGATGCAGCAAGTTCGGTGAGGAATTCAGCTGCAGGTATGCTCAGGAACCTCTCAACAGTGAAGATGGAAGTGTGCGATGCTATGATGGAACAGGATGTGATGACTCCACTCACTTGCTATTTTCTTGAGGTAAATCAATCTCTTGGCTTTAGTAGGTCCAGGCAATATAAAAGTACAGTATTTATCTACTGAACACAATTTATAATTAACAACAACAACAATAAATGATTAAATAAACCTACTGATTGGGAACACACTGGCTGCTGCCACTCAGCTCACTCTATGGCAGCAGAGTTTTAATTTTGTATACATGAAACTAAATGTAAAATGTTGTATCTGTATTTTATTTTCCAAATGTTAATTCAAAGTTAGAAATTTATTCTTGCTTGTGAATTTTAATTAACATAATTTTAACATTGTCATGCCATTATGATATGCTTTCTGTTACAGCATGCAGAAACATGGACTCCAGACCCAAGTTCAAAATCAAACCAAGAAGATATTGACACACTAGTTCAATGTATCCATTTGCTGTTGAATCTCTGTGAAAGTTCAGGTAATTTCATCCTAATTCTATGCTAATAGTCATATTATAATATAAATATGATAATCATATTACATGTATAATAATATTAACATGTAACTTTAGTTACTTTCACACATTAAAAAAACATAAAAATTGTAATGTGTTGTCAGAGGTAAAAAAAGGACATAGGATTCCTTTCTTAACAGTGTCTATGGTTTTTAGGGCTGGTATTATAATTTTTACCATCTACAAAAAAAAAACCTTAAATACCAAAAACCAAAGTTTATAGTATTACACATAAGTACTTACATTTGTTATTTATAATTTTATTATAGTAATATTGTGTGATCAAAGTATTATATTTGTTTTGTTAAGCTATGTGATTTACCTGCAAATTTACTGCATTTTCCTATGATCTTAGTTCCTGTCTCTAAATTTCACAATTGTCTTTCATGTAGTTTAGCTGTAAGTTCAACTATCTAGTAATAATTTTTATACTACTATAAAATACAATGGTACATAATTATCGAGGATTAAAAACAGTACTTGTCAATTCCAGAATTGGCAGTGAAATACCTTGGTCAAACAAGGATCCTAGACATACTACCAAGATTCCTAGCCTACGATGACTCATCATCTAGCAACGAAATTGTAATAGCAGTACTACAGTGCCTCTTTGTGGTAGTCGAAGACAATCCTGTTGCTATGCAGAAAATAAAATCTAACTCAGAAACACAATTGGAAAGACTGCTAACTTTAGAAGGAACTGACCCTGCTATATTGCTAGTAAGAACTGTGGCTGCTGGAGTTATTATAAACACTTGTGGAGGCAACATTGCTACTTTACCTGTGAACGTGATAAACCAGATTATTGCAATACTAGCATCAACGTTAGCGGTTGATCATCGTTTAGCCTGCAGTCAGTTATCCAGTAACATTCCTTTGGTTAATGCAGCGGGGAAAGTGCCAGAGGTAAAGGGAAAAGAGGCACAGGTCTTGGAAAAGCAGATCAAGTCTGTGACGCAAATGTTGGACGCCCAGCAGAGTGCAATTGAGATTATTGCTAATATCTGTTCTTGTGGAGGTAAGCTGTAATGTTTCTTTTGATATTTTTTGACCTACAAATTGCTTAGACAAGTATTGAATAAGATAATACTTAGACTAGTCAAAGTCTTGCTTAAATTACTTGCTGCCAACAACCACCACCAAAACAGCCACCAGTGGTGACTGTTAGGACAAAGTTTTAATTATTGTCCCAACTGCCGCCAGTGTGTCATTTGGTCATAAAAATAATTCTCATTTTATGGTTTTGTCATTATAATAATGTAATTATTTAGTTAAGCTGTCTTATAGTGTAAAAAATTATCAAAAATTGGTTTTCCATGTTAGATGTTTAGAGTTCGGTTTGACTGTAGTTTACACTACGGTATGGTAGTTTGATGGTGGTTGTAACCAGGGGTGTGAACTACGGTGTGGCAGTTTGATGGTGGTTGTTAGCACAAAAAATAATTTTATGTCCCAAAGAGCCCCACTGGCGACAGTGTAACTAAAATTAAAATATTTTTCTAATGACCACCACTGGTGGCCGTATTAGTGGTGGTTGTTGGGAGTGAGCCCCCATAAATGAGTATTTTCTTCGCGCGTGGTACGGGGGCGTGGAGGTAAAGCGTCAGAGGTAGAGTAGAAGCGAGGTAAGAGCAGGCTGCGGCAAGACCGGTCTCGTGCTCTCCCTTCGCTCGCCTTTGAATAATAGTAGTTGAAACCGCAGTCAAGCGGGGTCTCTACTAACCGAGCATGCATCGCGAAGCACACTCCCATCTTGACTTCACTCTACTTGACTGCCTCGGTGGCTGAGTTGGTAGTGGACCTGCCTTCTGAGAGCTTGGGGGGTGGGTTCGATTCCCATCTAGGGCAAACATTTATGCGATGAACATTTGTGTTTGTTCTATGTCTGGGTGTTAATATCTATTTAAGTATGTATTTAAAAGTATCTAAGCTTTGCTAAATAACTAAGCTTTGCTTAGTTTAGGGTCAGGCGACCGTGTGTGGAAGTGTCCCGAATTTATTATTATTATTATCTAGCTCTGTCTGCCAACCTTACCACGGTTCAGATTAAGATAGAAGCTCGCCTCGCGCAATGTCGATATCTGGCTTAGATATACGCCGAAATAGAACATAGAAAGGAAATGTACAACCATACGTAATATACCAAAATGTATGATAGATCTCTGATTTACACTTCTTTTGTTTCAAGATGGGGACAACGATGACAGTCCAGCAAATGACTCTGAAAGTGACGAGATGGACGACGAGACCAACAATATAGAAGGTGACCAGTCAGTTCTAGCAGAGGACAGGCTCCCTACACATGTTATGGAGGCTCTGATATCTCTCGAGCTCTTTGATAAAGTCTGGGCTCGGACACAAGTGCCTGCTCAGAACGTGCTCTTGATATTGAAGGAGTATGAAGGATCACAACTTATATCCAAAAGGTAAATTGTAACGGTATTGTGCTGTATTTCCGCTAACGGACCCTAAATCGCCGTTACGCCGTTCGTATTGGTCAGAGTTTTAAACAACCAATAGGAACATTTTAACGGGCGTTCGCGGCAATAGCTTGGGTATTCCAAAACGAATTCAGGAAAAGATATCAGCATGCAAGATAGCAAACCTAGCAAACGCTATTACGTAACTGTAATGCGAAAATTAGTTAGTTTGCAGATGGAGTTGTAATGGGAACAAATATGCCTCATACAACTTCATACGAAAAATATAGAAACCCTTTACTACTAATAATACTAATAATAATACCCTAATAAACTTGTATGACCACAGAAAAAGACAAAACATTTGTCTTTTTCTTTTCTTTAATTTTTTAGAGCCCGGTGCATGGCGACAGGCTCGCCCCCTGTCACATTTGAGACTGAATATCGTCCGGCGAAGTGTGGGTGTTGCATTACACCTCAGCCAGTCCCCTCGGGGGAAAGGCGTGACGATATGTAATTTTTTATCGCGATATTAGAAAAAGACAAAACTATAACTATTTCGAGGCTAGAGAATGGGGCGAGAGAATGTACAAGTATCTTTTTTTCCTCACATTAAAAATGTCTATTTTGATTTCAGACTCCACAGTGTACAAACAAAGGCGCTACTGTGCATAAACAACATGCTATCCACCCTGCCCATAGAGAACCTTGGCGGCGTAAATGGAGTCTACAAAATCTGGGTAGAGGCGGGCAAACTAGTCTTCAAACAGAGCTCAGAAAACGTCAACCTTCTGGAATCTGCTACGGCGGTCATGAGAGCCGCGTTAGATAAGATAAAGTTCAGAGAGAATGGCAACACCAGCGATTGTAATCTGTTCAGTGATCTCGCTCTGTCTGACATAGAGGTAAATTGAACTTGCATGATGCAATATGTCTTTTATTACCAAGATGCGTAAGGTTTAAAGTGCATATTTCATTACGAGATTTCTTTGGCCCTGTCTATCGTGTTGTAGCCTGAAACACTCGGTTGTCGGATTTAGGGACCCTGACTCCCAGTATCTTATTACACTACCCTGGTCTGCGAGCAGGGTCCAAGAAATCGCGTAATGCAATAGGCCTTTAAAGCATACGACGCTTCCTCTCCCGTTCCTCCCTTCACAGAAGTATTCATTTGTCCTCCTCACTCTCCCAGAGTGTTTAAAAGCCCACTGACTAAAAAGTCTGTTGAATGGTTGAGCAGTTAAGCCCATAAGAACACAAATGTTACTGATTTACTCTGGATCTGGAACAGTATTGATCAAAGTAGTTTTAGAGGTCCTGCCTACGTAAGGATAACATTATTAAATGTCAAGCCTCGTTTAGATACTTGGCGAACAGCTCGTCGAATAACTTGCCGAACAATTCGAATATGTAATTTGTAAACGACGCGCACGAGTACAGGCAAATAATCCTTTGATTCGGGTCAAAATCTGACACCGCGCCTAGAACAGGCAAATATTAATGGCAAGCAAGCAAGTTCGTATGGGCCGAGAGGCTAGGCCTGATGTCAGAGTTTGTAGGCCGCCCGATGGCTTTTGATAGGCTTGACGATTGTTGTGATAGAACAAACAACCGGGGCCTACAATTTAACGTGTCATCCGAGCCACGGTAGCGCTCAGTTGTAAATACCACCCGCGGTCACCCATCCTAGGACTGACCTTGTCATCCATTGCTTAGCATCGGTGATCTGCTACGTACACCTAGTCAAGCTACGTTGTGAGCGCAATATTAGTGGCGAGTATCGAATACACCCGAATAGGCCATTTACATACTCGTGTTGGCGTCTATTCGCCTGTACTTGCCCAATATCTAAACAAGGCATCACGCAAAATTACAATCATTACAATCATTTAAAAAAGAATTACAAATAAAAAGGAAATTTTAATTAGGGTCACTAGCCACCGCGGTAGGATACCCTGAGTGGCGGTAGCTAGTAAACTTCCTAAAAAATGATCCTAGTACTTACACACCTTATCACTAACTAAAGCAAACAATTGCGTCATTGCAGATAATGCTTGCAGGCATCAGAGAATGTCTAGTACCCGAGATCCGATCCAACCTCATCCGTATGACTGGGCTACTAGCCTTGCTACTAGTCAACAGTCTCAACGACGCGACCGCGACCGTCATTTGCGCCATCACTGAGTTTATTTTGGAGCAAGCTCATAAGGAAAATGATGTTTGGGTGCTGGCAGAGGCAATAGATACGCTTGTGGATATCTACTCGGAGGATGAAACTGATGCCCTGGCGGTTAAAGTTAAGCTGGTTGAGAAGCTGCAGATTTTGTTGCCTATTTTGAAGAATAAGGTATGATATGAAACACCTGTATATTTTTTGATTAGACTCTGTAGCAACTGAGTTTATAGTTTACCTGCTTTGTTTGGGAACTGCATCAAACTTTTAAAAAAACTTTGTTTTGCCTCTTGGATGCACACTATTTATTTGGACTATTTTACATACATTTCTTTGATACCCAATTGAATAAAAACATTTTGACTTTGACTTTGACGTAGGGGCCTACCATGACATCTTATTGCCATCATAGTTACGTTTTGTTCTCGACGCTGCGCGACCGCGAATCGTATCGCCGCGCAATAAGGTTCATGGTCGTGCAGCGTCAGAAACAAAACGATATATTTCACCCTATCTATCTCCCTTTCTAGATATCTCCCTGTATATTTCAGGCTTTATACTTATTGATTTGTTTTTATTGTTTCCAGGCAAGACAACAAAAGAAACTCCCAAAAGAGTACAAAGTGCTCGTAAGCACAGCCGTGACCAACTTACCGAGATTCATCCAGTACAAGAAAAATAGAATAAATAAATAAGGTATAAGTGCTAATAATCTACTATGTTAGATATATATATTTGTTATTTACAAAATATACCGATACTATTTTCATAACATTGTTTCATTTTATTTGGGGTAATGAAAACGCGTTCTAGTAAAATAATAATTTAATGAATAACAATGACTGAGCTAACGCTAATCCCAAAGTGACAAGCTATTTAGGAATCCTTTCGTGTAGTCTATAATACGTATTTGTTATAGTTCGTTCGCTATTAGGACTTTGACAGCTGCAGCACTGTTTAGCAAAAAGTTACATGAAACCATGTATGTACCTACATTTTTTTTGAAGTACAGAGTGGTACCCTCTGTCACATTTGGGACTGAATATCGTCCGGCGAAGTGTGGGTGTTGCACACCTCTGCCAGCCCCTTCGGGAAAAGGCGTAACGTTATGTTGTTATTTTACACTAGAACAAAATGACAAGGCAAATGAACAATAATTTTAATTTACTTTCACGATAACTGATAAATTAACTACAGCTGTTAGTCATCCCTTAACGAACAGACTATACTATAATTTAAAAAACATAGAATTTGTCCATGTCCAAACATAATCGTATTTTCAATTCTAAAACGTGCAAATAAATAAATAGTAATCTGATTGCACGATTCAAAATGATAGTAAACAATTTTCAAATATTTTAAATTGCGTTACTACAGTGCATTTTATCTGTAGAGGTGACCAGTGAGAGAACTAACATTCCACGAGACATCCAGTTTTCTTCAGAAAATGCAACTGTGGCTCCCTCTCTGTCGACTCTACGAGCCCTGACGCGTAAGATGTTTCTTGGTCACCCACTCCTATGACCTTTAAAACGAGAGAGACAATGACAAAAAACATCTCTACTTAAAAGAATAGCGCTTCAAATGTCGCACTGTAGCTGTATTAAAAGTAGCAGCTAAATAACTACGACTAAATAACTTTTCTAGACCTACATTTTAACTCCCATAAAATAAATATGCTACAAAAGCTAAGACCTATCCAAAGCGAACATTGAATTATGCGTTACAAATGTATGTATTTATCACAATTAAAAACCTTATATTAATCTGCTATGCTTCATGATATAAACGATTCAGTCTACAAACTATTGTTATTTAAAAATTCTCTCGTCTTGTTCAAGGCACTCAAAAGGCATGTTGATAGTTAAATAGCACAATTATGATATTGCATTCTTCCCTATGTTAATTTACGAGATCCAATTACCTAAATACTCTTTTCATGAAATATATTATTAATTTTAATCACCAAATATACCTAAATGATTTGTACCGTCACAAAAATTTCATTGTATACAACAGCAGCGTTATTATAATAAGTATTGACTTAGGGTGAATTAGAACTGTCGTAATGACTCCGCCTAGGCTTTGGTATAGGATTTGGTGAAGACGGACCAGTTTTGTCGAATCTCTTCTTGATTTCAGATACAGACAATCGATCGTCTGCACTCGGGATGTCATCTTCGTTCAAAGCGGAATTCAACTTGCTTATCTCTCTTTCGAGTTCTCTAGTCGCTCTATCGATCTCCATGAACTCTTTTTCTGTACTAGAAATAGTTATAGTATCAATGCTCTGCTTTCTGGCCGTCTCGTCGTATTTGCAAATCACTTTTTGTGGTTCGTTGTCGTTTGCGTCTTTGTTCGCAAGGCTCTCATTTAGGTTGATGTCGTACGTCATGTAGGTCGTGTCTAGGTTGTTGTTAAGGCTCTTGCTTCTCTTGTTGTTTAAAGCGTGGAAGTCTTCGAGGTTACCGCGCCGTAATCGTATATCGTCCTCGTTTACGCTTGAGTTTCTCCTGTACTTATGGATGTCTACTTTGTGGAACGGAACAGAGGATAGGATATCTTCCTCTGACCCGCTCTCTTCCTTATTATTATTATCTTTAATTGATGTAGTTGTTTCGGGCCTTTTGCCTTCGTCTTTTAGTTCGTCGGCTCCGTTATTATGTACTTGGGTTGCTACAACTATTGTTTCCACGTGACTTTCATTTGTATCGTTTGCTCTATTCGTTGCTTCCACACTGTTCTTGTTTACGTCTTCCTCTTCAACGATTTTTAGTTCAATATTAGGTATGGTAACATCTAAGTCTTTATCACCATCAGCTTTGGTCGTGTTTTTGTCTTCGACTTCGCTTATGTGCAATTCCGAAGTTTCGCTGCTAACCTGTAAAGATGTACAAAGCTTAGAATGAGTAATAAGTTTCTATAAATATATGTAAGCTTTAAGCTTTATGACCACATCGGCATTTAAATCTTCGAAGTCTCCATGGTATATTCCACTATAGCTAAGCAGTTGTTGTTTGCCATGAATTTGTTTCATTCGATCTCTTATCGCGACCAACAGTCTATCTTACCGAGACATCAGCAGCGGTGGAGGTAGAGGGGCTGCCGAGGGGCGGCGGCGGCGGCGCACGTTTCTTCTTGCGTCGCGCGGCGCGCACGGGCGGCACCGGCCCGTCTTCTTCGAAAGGGTTCGTGCTCTCCACGCTGAGTCGGGAGCCTGAGACCTCGCTGCGGGCCATGCGGGGCGTCATACTGCAACAGGGGTAGGGTTAACTGGTGATCGTTACCACATACTTAATTTTTGTTTTGCTTCCTAGATCTGATTGTTACTACCACAGATCTTTTTTTTTTTATTACTTAATAGGCTTGCGTTTGGCCGCCAACATGCCTGATCATCAGCAGTGATGCGGCCTACGATGGAGCACGCTTGCCTAGAAGAAACCGATTCACTCGAGACTTGAAGACACCCAGATTATAAGTGTCAGGGAACACACACTCTGACAGAGTATTCCACACTCAGCGGTCCTTATGAGAAATGAGGAACCAAAGCGTTTCGTGCGTGTTGTAGGTATGTCGACCATAAAACGATGCCGCTTTTTTGGTACTCTTGGTTCTTTTATAGAAGAACGGGCTAGGGAGAATAAGGTCATGCAAACCAGATGCAGACTCCCCGAAATGTATCTGATAAAACACCGATAGACTAGCAACCTTGCGCCGATGATCCAAACTTTGAAGTTTGGTCTGGACAAGGGAGTCGTTGCCAATGAGCTCCTTCGCACGTTTCTCGATGGACTCCAACGCCTCGAGCTAGTACTTGGTACTTGCTATTGATCTGTGATTGTTACTGTACATACAAGTTTGTATAAGCCGAGTAGTTGGCGCTGCTATCAGACTTTTCAGGCTGCCCAAAAGCCTCTGTCATGGTTTGGTGAACGTAACTTTAACCAAATATAAAAAGGTAGAACCAATTTTTAATAACTGCCCCTATACAAGACGTCGCCACTGCAAGTCTGCGTTCGATCTTAAATTTCTGTAAGATATCTTCATATGGTACCTTTTATGAAGTTGAAAATACCCTTGACGTTACCTTTATGAAAAAATCTCATAATAGTTATCGTCATATAGATAATAATTATTATTAGATCACGCGTTAGCAATCACGATCAAAGTGTCGTACGTAAAGGTTGTTAAAATAATCTGACCATTATCGTTTGCGGCATTGATAAACAAACCACACCTTGTTGGTAGTTAGTATATTAGGTATAGCGTCACCAGTAGCGCTGTGTAGGTCCTCATAAGTACTTACACATACTATGTAGCTATGCTTATGCTACTCATTGGTAGGCAGTAGTCATATTGCATTCTTCCTGATCATGATGATACGATACAAACTACGAACGAGCCGTCAACAGCTATAGAGGTATTTATTACCTTCTTGATTGGGTGTATCCAGCTATCCAATTACCTAATTGCCATACTCTAACCTCTACGAGTACGCGCCACATCCTTCTATTAATGCTTGGCTTATAGTTTTTATACTATAAGATCTAATGGCAAAGGACACAAGTAGAATATTCTAGGTCTAGGCTAAATCTATCTTAACAACAGACATTACATAACGCTGGTTTGGGTCTGTGTAGGCAGATAATCGGGGCACGGGCTGAGCAATAAGGAAATGTCTTCGAATATTAGAATTAATGTTGTCACGGATTTACAGACCTTTGATGATTGTACCTGTAATCTTGACCGCTTATAATACAAGAGATGGTTCATACTATTGCGTAATAATGAGGTTTGCAAGCAATTTCGTGTTATATAAATTAAATACCTAGTTTAGAACGTACCTACCTACATATTCGTAATAGTCTCTAAACCCTCTGGATCTCGCAAAAACTGTTTCTAGGTGCTAGGTACATTTACTACGAGGAACAAAATGTGCTTACAAACAGGCGAATCGGTGGTCAAAAGCAGAAAGAGCAAGTGAATTTATTAACACACAAATGTGTGTGACCGTATGTGTGTCTATCTGTGGCATCGTAGCTCCCGAACGGATGAACCGATTTTGATTTTGTTTTTGTTGAAAAGGTGAATTGGTCGGAAGTGTTCTTAGCTAGGTACTATGTTTAATGAAAATCGGTGTCGTATTTTGTCGGCGTATTTTTGTTCTGAACGCGGTGTCGCGTTTTGAACAATTCTGCCTGTGTTGTATCTGTGTTATCTATCGGTTCTGAATTGACTAATCTAAGCTAATGCCTAAACGATCTATCGGTTAGTGGACTTACTCGAGCGAATTAGCGTCGTACGTGCTGGTACTACGCAGCCGCTCCTGGAAGCGCGAGCGCGGGAGCGGCGTGATGGAGCCTCCGTATACGTATCGCTCCGGGGAGGCCAGCGTGCTCCGCGCTCCGGACGAGTCTGGAAATACACATACTCGTAACATAAATATAAACATATCATCAAGCCTTTCCCCCGAGGGGGCTGGTAGATATTCAGTCCCAAGTGTGACAGGGGGCGAGTCTGTCGCCATACACCGGGCTCCAGTCATGTAGCATGACATACAGTACGCACATATGCTCACACAATGAACAAAGTGGTGCGTGCCGTCGGCTGGGTTCTAACCCGCTCCGTCTGGATGGAGAGGCGAGCATTCTCCAACTAGGCTATCATCGCTTTTAAATCATCGTAATTTAAATCGCATCGTCTAGAAATAGGGCAAAATAAAGGTAATGACTGGCCAACATTGACTTCGTCTAATAGAGCCTATCCATTATGGCCCGGCAACATTAACGAGAACGCCGATAATTATGGCGACATTGAACATTAGTGTTGCCGCGACGCGCTAATTTTACAACGGCATTAACATTGCCGTTTGACATTAATGGGCATTGGCGTAAACCGTTCAAGTGTGGCCATCCAATTGATGGCATTAATTTT
The DNA here is from genome assembly GCA_911728515.1 of Peribatodes rhomboidaria. Classification (NCBI taxonomy): domain Eukaryota; kingdom Metazoa; phylum Arthropoda; class Insecta; order Lepidoptera; family Geometridae; genus Peribatodes; species Peribatodes rhomboidaria. The sequence goes on from OU452168.1 coordinate 8,704,897, forward strand.
ATCGCGTTAATTATCGGACGTTTCCCGTTAGTGTGACCGGAACGTTATTGGAGCTTCTTAAATCTTTTCATACTTCACTTGGACTGGCGCAAAACAGGGATGATAGAGAAAATGTTTCTCTATCATCCCTGCAAGCCTGCAAGTATTTCTACGCTCTGGGATGAATGAGCTCATTACATAACGACATAGGTAACTGGAGTCACCTATCCACCGATACGAAGTAATAATCGGGACACTTGCACACACGTTTGTCTGACCCCAAACTAAGCAAAGCTTGTACTATGGCGGTCAGAGACTGATATACATACACATATAATTTTAAATATATAGGTACTTTTATAGATAATTAACATAATAATAAAAATTAATAGATTTATGTCTTAGTAAGATTTCACAGCATTTTGCACTTCCTGTTTCCATATATTATCTATCTATCTTACATCTGAAAATAATTAATCACACCATGACAACTTGGAGTGCCAATATTGAAATTCCAAACCTGGCAAATTGACGTAATCCGTATGCAAATCAAACGAAAGAAGTAACTTTAAATTCATAGGAAGTATATGGACAATGGACATGAATCTACTGGCTCAGTAAGAATACAGATGATTGAATAGGTATTTTGTATCAAATGTTATAGTTGCACATGTTGAAATAACGAAAGTAGTCCAATTTCAATGACTAGAAGTTAATAATGCGTGCACAATACAATAATAAAAGTTAATGCTCAGCGTGGCAGCTGCACATGCAACGCTATGTGCAATTTTAAAGTCTAGATACAATCTAATGTTATGACTGAGAAAAAGCCTAATGATTAAATTAAAAAAAAACTAGATCAAACTGATCTACTGAAGCTTTCTATATAAATAAATAATTAATGTTTCGCACATAGGTATGACTTCTTATTAAGTTTGCCTAAGACACCTAAGAACTCACAAAGACAGACAATTTAAATAGAAATTAACATATTTATGAAAAACTAGCTGCTCCCCGCGGTTTCACCCGCGGTTAAAAAGTATCCTATGTACTATTCTAGACTATAATCTATCTCTGTGCCAAATTTCATCCAGATCTGTTCAGCCGTTCTGGCGTGAAAGAGTAACAAACATCCATCCATCCATCCATCCATACATGCAAACTTTCGCGTTTATAATATTAGTAGGATGTCATAAATCTGACACCTGCCCGACTGGAAACCGAACCCGAGATTTCCCCATCCTCCACTTTAGATGGTTGTACCCTCGTTTGAGGTTCGTCCAGAACAGATTAGAGGTGGACTTCGCTAAATGCCAATCGACGATTGTGGTCAAGTCAAGCTAGCTGACTCAGATTGCCAGTGTAGCCGGATGTTCCAAAGTTCCATAAATGTACCGCATCTTTGCTTACGATAACAATGTTCGCGATTATCGATGAAAAAATCTTACATTGGACTGCTCGCCGGTAAACGATAGGGCTGGTGTCTCCATTGACTTGGCTGCTAGACTTGTCTTGTGAACTCTTCTTCCCTTTCCTCATAAACGACCGGAATGCCCTGAAAAAAAAAGATGAAACCTTTACTAAAGCATATTCATCTAACTGCATATGATAATGTTTTCAGTGTTCTTGTGAGTTTTTGGCTATAGTTGCAGCTAAGGTGAGTAGGTTCGAGTACAATACTTTTCTTAGTAATTTCAAAGATATTAACATGCAATCTTTCCCTCCTTTCGTGTAGGTACTAAAAACTGGGCAAAACACTTACAAAAGTAATTTAGGTATAGTGCTCTTGACTTGACCACTTGAGCGGTCATTATTGTGCCCTGTTGGCCGGCATCGTATCCCTCGCCCACTGACCATTGTGCTACGTATATCGAACTTTCAATAGCCAAGATGATTGTAAGTAGGTACCGTATTGAACGGCAATTAGGAAAGCCTCTATAAAACGATCAGTTCGGTCTAATCGGCCTGTATTCACTAAATGAAGATAAACGATCTCCATAGCCTGGTACCACTGGATTTGTCATGTTTTCGTTATTCAAAAAATTGGACAAGTTTTTATTGCAATGCAATCTAATGGATAGTAATGACATAGAATTCATAAATTCAAGTTGTGATGTGACTTGTACGGTTTTATAGAACGTAATAGATGTTCTTATAAAGAATGCACCGGATTTTCACAATCACTGTTCACAATCGGTGGTCTACCTTGCCAGTGTGGAGGGTCAACACGGATGGTAAAGTCCATTTCTAACAATTTACCGTAATCTCGACTTTCGCTCTTCCCACAAAAAATTCAAAATGAAATGTGCCGTGCTGGCATAATCCCGTTACGTCTACCTACTCGTAACATTCAAAGTAAATGCAGAAGGTCACTATTTCTATATCTCTTCTCTACATAGTATAAAACAAAGTCGCTTTCTGCGTTTGTCTGTCTCTCTGTCTGTATATCCGCTAGCTCCTAAACCACACAACGGATTTTGATACGGTTTTCACCACCAGTCAGACAAATTTTCACGTAAGGCTGCGAAGCCTAGGTTGGTCGCTAGTAAATAAATAATTTTCAATTGTTTAGTCATTCAAGTAGCTCTACTACTCAGATCTAGGTCACACAAGTGACCTCCTTTCAGATTAAACGACGCACTAAAGATTCCCCATTTCAACTAACGTCCCTAACATAACAAAGAGTCATGTGTTACGCGTTCCGATCGTTAGGTTTCACAAACATGCCTGCATGACATTAAAATTTCCTAGGTCGTTGAGATAAAACAGAGATTTGCTTGACCCGTTCTTGAACCCACTGTTCCTTGTAACTATGACGTCTGGTAATAAATACAAGTTAGTAATTGCATTCTTATCGTCGTTAATGATTAACTGCATTTATTTTACCTCTGCGAATACATGGAACCGGTTTGTCAATGATATTTTTGTGTTAGTTACCTGCTATGACTGTTTTTGATTTTATTTTTATCTTGCATGCATGTGGTTTACAAACTAATGAACTGAACATGGTAAAGGTATAGGTAGGGTACCTAACTTAATCTAACCACCTTGCGTCATCAAAATTAACATGGGTTTGAGGAAAAGTTAGCAGCATTGGTTTATAAAATAGTAGATTGTGTAGCAAGGGGCTAAAATAATAATATTATTACGGCGAGAGCGCTATTTTGAATCCAGACTGAAGAAAATTACTGTTTTAAAGTAGAATCCTGAAAGCAGCGAAATATTACAATACAATACTTACAACAAATCTTTATTTGACACTAAATTCACATGCCGAATAACTGCAAAATAGGAGAACTATATGTACTTAAACCCTATTTTTAATCAAAAAAATACATTTCATTTTACCAAAAATTCAATTAGTGTAAAGTACAGAAAATAATAATAAGGGAAAAACAATTATTAGGCAGTGTAAAGCGCTTTCTAATCGTCTAAAGCGCTTCCTTCCAGATGACATTTGCATGGACAGGAGAAAGAAAAATGAATAGGGCCGGAGGTGTACGTGTGTGTAGGTATATAAATAATTTCGCCCGTGAAAAAAAAAAAATATTGGCGCCCGAAAATCTGTCTAGATTTTTTTAGTTTTTTAAAACAGCTAACTCTAATAAACTATTAGCTTGTGAAAATCGATCCAATTCTTACAGTAACTTCAGTAAGGCCAAGGTCAGATGACCAATGACCTTTAAAGAATCATTAAATACTCACGTGTAATTTGTCGATTTAAAATTGCGATTTTGTGAAAATATAAATCAGTGTTTCCAATAATTTTGTGTCTTGTCTGTTTTTAACCGCCTACGCAAAAACGACGGGGTATTATAAGTTTGACGTGTCAATGTGTGTGTGTGTCTGTGGCGTCGTAGCTCCCGAAAGGATGATTATCATTTTGTTTTTTTGTTAAGTTGTAAAGGTGAATTAGTCGGGAGTGTTCTTAGTTATGTGTAATCTCAGATGAATCTAATGTAGAGAATAAGATGGCGCCATCTTTTTTTTTTCTTCACTTAGATCATACGATCTAAGTGAAGCCAAAAACCATCCAAAAACTACGCTACTGTCGTATAGGTACACAATACTCACACATTGACGCAAAAAAACTACGATACTTGCTTGGTCATTCTTACCTCGACATTAAGTACATTGGTTTATGGTATAATTTCGTGTAGGTACTTAAATATACATCGTGCATTATAAAAGCCTGGATTACATTTTCAGGTTCTTTTTTAAACTGTGCAGTTTTTTTACAAGTCAATTTTGAAAAAGCCGTAACATTAAACTCTTACTAATATGTGCAGTTTTAAAATATTAAATCTCCTAAGGTTGTATATATTGGAATGGAAATGGCTAACGTAGAGTTTGGGAATTAATATTAGTTTTCGTGCAATTGCAAATTTTTCATGGCAATATTACCACGCACACACAAAGTGGCTTCAGCCAGATATAACGCAGTGTTCCATCTTTTTCTCTAGGTTGATCTGAGTGTGTAATAAAAATCGGTGTCAGTGTTTTTTAAATTAATACTTATCTAGAGTCTAGTCTGCACTTGTGTTGCTGAAATTATCTCCCCTTGACTTGATAAATTCTTGCAACTTTTAGCACATTTGTTGTATTAATGATTCACGTCAGTGTTCTACCTAGTGCTTATCTTCGGTATCCTACTCTGAGATACCATACTTACCATTTACCTACAGTCAGTAGGTTCGTTGTTGTGTTGAGCTGATAATGGTGTTAGAATGTCTGTTATTATTAAATTAACGCTGTTTATTTACTTATCCTTTGCTCGTTATGTATTGTTTATTTATCTGGAATTGCATGCATGACTTTACGGCGTTTTATGATAAACAAAAGTACAAATAAACTAAAATTTGCGACAATCTTCTTTAGGGCAAATATTGCTATTTCGAGCATGAACTTTAAAAATTTGTTAACCTAAAAATAACTAAGTAAGTATAATAAATAATAAACTATAATAAAATATACTTAATAAATAATAATTTGTTAACCTAAAAATAATGCCATGAAAATACTACTGAGTAATAAGTACTTATCCACTTAATAGGTTTATTGTATGACTCTTCTTCTTCGTTTTGAGGATCTTCTAGTGGAGGTCGGATATCATAAGAGCTATTTTTCAGGTTGAACCATGTGCGGTTTTATGATTGATTGAAGGTACTTAAACATTACGTTCTTAAAATCTGAAAATTTTGACTTAACAAAGAAATAGAAACATTTTCTTGTAAAATATTTAACTACACACGAAACACTTTCAATGACAAAACTGAGTAACGATCACATGTTTGCAGTAGAAAATGCTATTACATACAGTGTCACTGATAAGAGATAACAGAAAGTACCCAAACTTAATCCATTCTCATATAGAGGACGTGCTATTTCAACATCCAATATGCCCTTGGACATAACTGACCAGAAATAGGTGACCAACTAATTTGCATAACCGTTCAGATTAGTAGATAGAATTATAATTGTAATGTAAGTAAGTAGGTACCTACCTTAACTTTTGATGCAGTTCGTTTTTGATAAGTTATCCATATTACACAGTGTATTGCATGTACCTACTGTAACGTCCACTAATTTTATTAGTCAATTTCATCCGGTATTGAAAAAATAAAATAATATGAAGCATTAAAAATTGTCCAAAAGTTCTTATTTTTTTATGTAGGTAGGTACTTATGTTTATCATCATAAAAAATATTTTTCTTTAAAATTGATAAGTATTATGTTTATTTAAGTTTATTTAGTGATTGTTTTTTTATTTTGTTTATAAAATGTAAATCCGTAATTAGCTGTAAGTTTATCTGTAAGTTTATTTCATGTCATTATTGCTGTGGATTTGAGTAAGAACATTGTTCGGCCCAGAGATTATTAGTATTATTGCCAAACTCTACGTTAGCCATTACCGTTCCAATATACCTACCTTAGTAGATTTAGGTAATATTCTAAAATTGCACATATTTGTAAGAGTTTAATGTTATAGCTTTTTCAAATTTGACGACGCAGTTTAAAAAAAAAACTTTTAAATGTCGTCCTGGCTACACTTTTATAATGCACTATGTAGGTATATTTATGTACTTACACGAAATTATACCATAAACCAATGCACATAATGTCGAGGTAAGAGTGACCGAGCGAGTAGCGTAGTTTTTTTGCGTCAATGTGTGCGTGTTGTGTACATAAACGACAGTAGCGTAGTTCTTGGATGATTTTTGGCTTTGCCTAAATCATCGCCGTGCGCCATCTTATTCTCTAGGTTGATTTGAGCCATGAAGTTAGATATTTTTCAGGAATTTTTTATAGGTACCGTGTGAAGGCGGGGCGAGTCGCTAGTTTTATGTAGGTAACTGAGTTTGCCTCAATTATTTCACTAGCCTAATAAGCTCTCCCACAGCGCATTAAACAATACTAAGTAGTTAGGTAAATACAAAAACACCAACTGATCTTACTTATGTAGCTAAAATGCAAGAAAGATGCAATTAACTTATGGCTCACGTATGGATTGTGTTTCAATGCATAAAAACAATAAAACAAATTGTAGAGCAAGCCACGAGCTAATTATGAAGGTTAGTAGGTCGACACGACTCATAATTTTTATTGTATGATAAAATGATAAAGTGTCTGATGAACATATTTGTATAAAGAAAACTTTAAGTAGTAAGTATTTAGAGTATTTACTTACTGGAAGGTATTTAGAATAGACGGGGATATCCTTCAGATACATTACGTTTACACGAGTTATTTGATCATCTGATTCTGATTTGTTATTTGTTTTGTTGTCAAACGATGTTGATTCTAGACGGGCCATTTTTACAGCAATACTGTGCCCGGTATTGCAGGTAGCGGTGGCAGCCTAGTTGGGAGAAGGCCAACCTCTCAAGCCAGAGGGAGCGGGTTCGAACCCAGCCGACGGCACGCACCAATTTGTTCATTGTGTGAGCATATGTGCGTATTGTATGTCATCTGCTACATGACTGGAGCCCGGTGGGCGACAGGCTCGCCCCCGTCACATTTGGGACTTAATATCGTCCGGCAAAGTGTGGGTGTATTACACCTCTGCCAGCCCCCTCGGGGGAAAGGCGTGACGATATGTTTATGTACTGGCCCGTCAATACTGACAAATTTGCCGTCTGCAGCCCGGCCATCATCAGCCATGATAGAAATGTAGCTATGAAAAAATGGCTGGGCCACACTCAAAATGTTCTCGCAATTTTGCCGGGCCAGAATTGCAGAAACAATATTGCCCGTCTAGAAGCGCCCTTGCGTACGTATATAAATCAGTCGATATAGTAAGTAAATAAATCCAATTTATGAGATAAGCATATTATCATTTCTAATCTTTAAACAAATTAGGTAACGTTTAATGTACAAAAATCAATAAACAAAACGTGAAGGAGTGTTAGAAGTCGTTTGGATCCAAGCCAAGCGAATGCGTCTCTTTCTGTTTCGCTTTGTTTTACGTGCTAAGCAAACTTTAGTCTAGACGCAGACGCTATAATAACAGATTAGAATGTAATATTATGGTTATGATACTGATTAATAGAACAACTGCAAAATGAACCTCTATCTGATACCTAGTCTGTGAGTTTCATTCCTCACTAGCCTCACCGCCTTGTGGTTCAAAAATGTGAAAATCCAGGGGCATTTGATATCTCCGTCCCACATTAAAATTCGTCCATCTGTTTAAGCGTGAAGAAGTAACAAAGCAACACATATCCAAACTCAAAAACTTTCGCATTTATAGTATCGACGTGAAACGAATCAAAAAACTCAAAAATTGGTCAGGCACCTCTGAAATATCGAAATACCACTAGGAAATGTAGACTTTCAAAGAAGACACACCATTGTTACAAAAATATTACAAATCTATATTTACGAAATTCTACCTACTTACCTAGTAGGATGTTTACAAAACTGATAACCAATAATAGGTAACTGTGTATAGTCATTTTGTCACTTAAACGCTAGATTGATTTATTTGTTGTTATGCAAAGCCTTGCGTAAGGTTCCAATGAAATATTTAGATACAGTGTGTAAGTTAATTTCAATCACATGTTTAAAAAAATCATAGAAAGTTGTATTTTGTACAATCACTGTCACAACAATAATCGGCCTACCTTTTTCTAGCTATGCTCATCTATATGGACTCTGTGGCCCTATTCGGAGATTTGAAATTCTCATCTCACCTTTTTTCATCCTCGTTGCTCTCGTTTGAAACGTCATAGGTGTGAGAGTGACCAAGATAAAATCTCATCTCATCTCACGTGTAGGAATAGCCCCCTTGGTCTATTTCTTTCCTCTTAAAACACCTAAAGCAAACCTACAGCTTTCCTTAAAATCAGCTATGGAAAAACTTAAAGAAGTAAGGGATTGTCAATTAATTACGTGAGACTCAAAAGAGGAGGGAACGTTTCGTTGAACGTCGAATTTTATGTATTTCCAAAAAATACCAGGCGGAAGGGCGCTTCTAAAAAGTTACTTAAAGCATCACGTGATTGATGGACGACCCATAAGGTACCTAAACCATTTCACAGTCATAACTTACATATTGTAATAAGGTACGTGGTAGAAACATTCGAACGGTAAGACCATTTAAGTTTCCATCTAAGTATAATGTGTGCCTAGATTTTAGGTTTATGATCACCGCCACATCTTGATCTTGATCATTGAGCCCTTTCATTTTGATTATTCTCTTTATTTCGTCATCGACCTATATCTTACTTTTCAGCCAAATAATTACACGAGCTTAATACCATCATCTACCCGAGTCGAATGCCCATACAAGAATTTTCTCACAGTCATTCACCGGGATATTCACGTGGACATTGAACAAAACGGACCACAAATTAAATTGACTGCTGTTAACTACGCTTGAATGAAGTGGGTACATAGTACATACAGTATTACCTATACTTATATGTTAATTAATTAATAAAATAAGGAATAATACTGGAATCGCGTGGTGTCTCTCAAGTCACTGCGATATAATTATGCAAATGCCACAGCACACAAGTGACAATAGTGAGTTCAACGCTATAAATACGCGGTGACGATACTTGTAGCTTGTAGGCATGTTGTAGGCACATTACTCAGAACAAGCTATCGATAAATGAACAGCTTCTAAGACATCACTATCCGACACTCATCCGCTCCCACAATGGAATAGAAACTGTTCTGTGGAAGTAGATATCAATGAGCTGCTGCTGATGAGCAGCTGATGGCAAAGTCGTTGAACAATAACGCGTGAACAATAATAATAGGAAACTCACGGAAGTTATTGTTTAATATGTTACTGAACTGTATATGTATTTCAATCGCCTGTAAAGAGTGTGAAATTTTTAGGGCTGAGTAACTCCTGAACTGAACCAATTTGGATGTGAGTGGTAAGTATTGTGAGAATTCGTACTTGCGTTGTAGCAAGTTTAAATAAGTCATAATCATACAGTGAGATTTACTGTTATTCTTTTAGTAATTTTCTTTAAAAAAAAGGTCTGCTTATGGCGAGACTAACTATAACTTTCTCTTGCTAGTTTTTTCTAGAAGGTCATCGATTTAAAATGCATAACGTTGCATATGTTTTCTAGAGTTCAAGAATCAGCATTGCTTAGATTAGACCTCGTTGGAGTAATTGTACACAATGTTTGACTCAGAAAATAGAACGGGTACCTAGTGTCGCACCGCGCACGGTAAACATTTTTGTTAAATTTCTAAAGGAATCTTAAATCACGCGGGCCATAACCACGCGAAGCAAACGTCACTGTTGCGTAAACATTATTAACCTAAAACTGCTCTTTGTGTTCAATGTGAATCACTTTAACTTCATTATAAATCATAAATTAGTAGGTACCTACTCAAAAGAACAATGATCCTGACTTCATGCGTCCAACTCTCGTTCAGACATAACTTTTCTGTATTGTTTTCGGTTCAAGTGTTTTTTTTTTCTAATTTCACATCCTTTCTTAAGAAAAACGTTCTGGGGCAATCAAATAAAATAAAATCTGAAGAGCGTGTTGAGACACGCAGTTCTTTAGACATTAAAATAGAGCTGAAAGTGATCTTCTTTGTCTATAATATTAATTACTATGTACAAGGCTAAGATATGATGCAGTAACAGACTGGGACGGTCAAAGCAAAGGCATTCTTTATGGTTTCCTTGTACAGCTAATTCCTAAAAAAGTCAATAGAGATCACGTAACCCTCACATTACAAACATTTTAAACGTTGATTGTGATAAATTGTACCTTTATGAACATCGTAATCTAATCTTCTACATAAGTGTAGAGCATCATTCGCTCTTATAGAATCACCAATGAGCATTCTAAGAAAAATACTCATTATATTCATGCACGCAAACTATTCGTAAAATCATTAAGTTATAGGAAAATGTAAGTGGGTATGTAGTTGGAGTAAATATTGCAGCACTATATAGGTAACAGTAACACATGTCGATATTAAAGGAAACATCTTTAATTAAAATCCAAGCCAAACCTAGTTAGAAGCTAGGTAGGTAGGTATTATTTACACTAACCTTCCGTATAAAACCGCTAACATAGCACTAGATATCTAATTACTGCTTCAGGGTGAAATTACTCAGTGAAATCATTGACCGAAATCTGCTCTACAAAGATCCAATGAATCACGATGTTGTACCAATATGCCAATAACCTAATTACTTTCTTAATTTCTAGCTATATCTGACCAAAAAAAGAGAATGAATACTCACCATGAGTTTTTAAGGTCCTTAATTCCAGAGAAAGTGATGCTGTTAGACCTGGTAAGCTTCCCCAAGGTCCAGAAGCGTATCTTGTTGTGGTTGTCGTCTTCGTGGAACGGGTTCAGGTGCTCCGGATAGTCGTGAATGGAGAAACTCTTGCGGGGAGTCGCCATCGCAGCCATAATTGATCCTCAGGGAAACTCACTTTGACATAATACACAGGCGAATCGGCTTTATCTTTTATCACTGTGGTGTTATCACGGGCCGATAGTGTAGTTTTATCGCGGGAGATAATTACGATGTTTGTTTTTGCGGGGACGAGTGGCGCGGTAGCGGCAGAACGAGGCGTTCTCCGTCGCGTCGTGGGGCACACTAGCTGGTGGGTGGCGGCCCGTAGCCCGCCTGCGGTCGTTATCACCTCGCGCCGCATTGCCACTGCAGCTCGGTCGCAACTCGCACCGCGCTGCACGATCGTCTGGCCACCGAGCTCTGCGCACACGACTCATTGTGATCACTCGTCTGGAAGGAAACTGCTACTAACTTTCTCTGCTTTCAATTAACTAGGATTGCTAGAGTTAATGTAATAGGTAACTTACTTCACTCAAAGTGCTTTTAGGTTCATTCATTGCATGATGCTAGTATAATCAGTAGCCACTGTCAGGTATCTAAAGTAATAATCGACCGAGCGAGCGTTAACAAACGAAACGTCTATGCTTCGACAAAAATGCTTTCGTATGTCTGCATCTCTGTCCGGATCTTTGTCTTCATCTACATCTTCGCATTCTTCTTTACCGATTCTATTGAAGCTTTGTAAGTAATTTTGATAATTTTATAAAAAATTGTCGAGGCAGTTTTTGGTAAGTAATTTCGAAATATGATTTAAGAAAAAAAAACTGGCTTGGCAATAAATATCTGTACAATTATCGAACCTGCTCACAAAATTTCATGAGAATCGGTGAAGGAATGCGACTTGTAGAGAAAAAGAAACGTAGACCGCGAGGTCTACAGCTCACAAAGTCACTGGGAATTAAATAAACTTACAATAATACTACTGTTTCGTAACTCTACAATTAAGTACTTAACATGCAGCCTGGAAATGCACTTCAACGTTATTTGACACTCGAGATATTTATTGCAACAGGAAATCGAAATTCATAAGCACCTATATACCTACTAGTGAGACCGCTGAGTACCAGCGCTGTGTATTTTACTGTAAAAAGTAAATTTTATTTACACAGGATGACGGCATATGTACACTTGTATGATGAGGCCGCGTCACCCGCATCTTGGGCGAAGGTCGTGATGTGAAACTTCGGAAAATAATTACGCCTTGAAAATTCATAAAATATTCTCTATGTTGACGACATAGGTACATATTTGTCGCTGTTCAGTGAGCTATGGCGTACGTCTCATCTCTATCGATTTTTTTAGTTTTTCATTTTGTAAGAATGTCTGAAGCTTTTTGTGGCTGGAACTTTTATTTGTGCCGATGAGAATAGTATAATTCTACATTGTTTTACATAGGCATGCTATGACATCTTATTATGTTGACATAATTAACAAATTGCGTGTCTCCGGCTGGAATCGAACCCGCTCCCTCTGGTTTGAGAAGCGAACCTTCTTCAAATAGGTACATAAGCTACGAGTATCATCGTTTTCATTTGCTTACTAGCAATGATAGAATGAAAATCAAATTAAGAGTGACCGATGCAAGATGCAAACAATTTGTCTATAGTCTGGAAAATTACAACAAGTACTTACAGAATGCTGGCACTAGTGGGCTCTTTGCCAGATTTTATTCGGATATGCGTCCCGTATAAAATTCATGCAGTTTTCTTTGTAAAAGCGATGAGGACATTTTCTGCGAAGATGAATGTTATTTTTATTGTTAAGTAGGTACTTAGGTACTTCCCCTTTGTTCAATGTAGGTGTAATTTCTCTATGTAAAATATCAATAGCGATAGCGATGATAGCCTAGTTGGAGAAGGCCCTCTTTGCAAGCCATGGGAAGCGGGTTCAAACCCAGCCGGCGGCGGCATGAACCAATTAGTTCATTGTGTGAACGTATGTGCGTATTGTATGCCATCTGCTGCAAGACCGGAGCCCGGTGTAGTGCGACAGGCTCGCCCCTTGTCACATTTGGGACTGAATATCGTCCGGCGAAGTGTGGGTGTTGTATTACACCTCTGCCAGGCCCTCGGGGGAAAGGCGTGACGATATGTATGTGTATAATATCAAACAAGACATGCCATTGACGATCGATTAAAGTTGACACTCACCTTTCGTATACTTAATTTAGTAGGTAAGTAGATGTAGTGTAGGTATGTGTGTATTAGTATGCAATACCTAAGATAAGAGTGTAGGTACATGTTATACAGTTAGATAGTGACTTACTGCTTAATTGCATTTACAACAATGTATATCGTCCAGATACAAAGAAAATAATTCGAAACAGTGGGTACCTAGTACTTAGGTACTCATTTATTTGTTCAACTTAACAATTATTACGACTTTTACAGAAAGATCGTGTCCCTTTCAAGGTATCTTCAAAGTCGGTAGGTGTAGTTAGTTGGCCTGCCTATACAGTTTACAACGTGTTGTTATGCATTCACGCGGAATTTGTAGATGTAGGTATACCCCACTAGCAGAGCACGAATAAACTAGGGGATAATCTTAAAATCGAGAAAAAAAGCAGCTGTTCCAAACATTTTGTTGACGATTTACGAACTTTTTGTATGGAGCAGCTGTACTTTTTTCTCGATTTCAAAGTTGCCCCATAGCTTATCCGTGTTCTGCTAGCGGAGTATACCTACCTCTATAGGTATACAAATTCATAAACAAATCAAATGCATAACAAAGCGTTGTATAGGTAGGCCAACTAAGTACACCTACCGACTTTAAAGATACCTTGAAAGGGACACGAACTTGCTGTAAAATACGTAATAATTGTTAAGGCGAGCCTGGCCAGAAAACGTCTAGCAAGAATCAACTTTCCTCTAAGATAAACCATGGTTTTTACTGTGTAAAAAAAAATATGTTATTCTTAAGCATGTTTTTAAGTGGAATCATAAATCTGATACATGTAATGAATAACTTCACTCGATAGAAAAAAAATCCAAAGTCAGCTCTATTTGGTATTTTAAACACGATTTGCGACTTAATTTTTACAAATCATATTGCTTTTTTATTTTTTTTACGAATTACAATGCAATAAAAAAATGGAATCATAAATAAAAATGTTAAAAAGTTAACATGGTAATTTTATATGATTTTTTTATCACGAATTCATGGTAAAAAGGCACGTTTGCGTGACCGCCAGTCCGCCCGCAGACCCCGTCGACGCCGGACGTGTGCCAAATTTTTGTGATCTCCGCAGTGCTGCACACACCAACACCAACCAAGCATTTATTTTTGCCATAATGGGTAACAAACATAATAACGAAAAAAATGCTCAAGTCTGGCTTTTAGAAAATCGTACGAGTCAAGGAGCAAACGTCGGTAAGTAGATAAACTTCTACTAGATTAAATTGGTAATCATTGTTTTTATTTACTAGAATCGACATTTCTTGCATTGCTTTTTGTAGTCAGATGATGTATCAACAAATCTATTAGTACCTACTTATATTCGTTTTAGTGTTTTCAAATATCATACTCATCATCATAGATACTTTTTTGTCTCGTTACGTGTATTCACGATGTAAATACCCGGCCTAGTGGTATACCTACTAGTGATATTTATGTAGTTATACCTACCTACCTACAGTTACAGTTTTTTTTTGCAGAAGACTACTACGTAACAAACTCCAATGACTTTGGAATTGACGAAACGTAAGTACCTACCTACCTACCTTTTGTACCACGCAGGGAGGCGGGTGTTCTGCGAAGTTTTGACTATGTCGGTCACCATTTATTATTTCACCCAGACAACTTGTGAGATACGGATACGGAGCGACGTTCATACTTTCATTTTTCCTGAGCATCCTAAACTGCACAACGAGTAAATACTCGCCCTAGTGGCATACCAGTGATATTTATATTTATATAGTTATACCTACTTACACGAATTACCTATCTTACAGTTTTGTTTTTTTTTTTCAGAAGAGTACTACAACCAAATTTAATAAACTCCGTTGACATTGGAATTGACGAAACGTAAGTACCTAGTTACCTACCTTTTGTAACATGCAGGGCTGCGGATCTTCGCTAAGTTTTGACTATATAGGTATGTAGGATGTTAGGTGAGATACGGGACGACGTTCATACTTTCATTTTTACTGAGCAATCTGAACTGCACAACGAGTAAATACCCGACCTAGTGGCATACCAGTGATATTTATATTTATATAGTTATACCTACTTACACGAATACCTATCTTACAGTTTTGTTTTTTTTTTCAGAAGAGTACTACAACTAAATGTAATAAACTCCGATGAGATTGGAATTGACGAAACGTAAGTACCTACCTTTTGTAACATGCAGGGCGGCGGATCTTCGCTAAGTTTTAACTATACAGGATGTTAGGTAAGATACGGGACGACGTTCATACTTTCATTTTTACTGAGCAATCTGAACTGCACAACGAGTAAATACCCGGCCTAGTGGTATATCTAGTAGTCATATTTACGTAGTTATACTTACCTACATGAATACTTATCTTCGTTTTTTTTTTTGCAGAAGAGTACTTCAAGAGAATGTAATAAACTCTGATGACATTGCAATTGACGAAACGTAAGTACCTACCTTCTTTTTGTAACATGCAAGGTGGCGGATCTTCGCTAAGTTTTGACTGTACTGTATGTATGTAAATTATATAGGGTGTTAGGTGAGATAGGGGACGTCGTTCATACTTTCATTTTTGACTGAACAATCTGTACTACACGAGTGTTTGGTAGCGTTTGAGTTATAGCCGTATGATTTGAACACATCTAGGCCTGATTAGTACTGCAACGTGAGTTTGGCTGTTTTGAAGAAAACTCGTAAAGTTGTATATTCGTTTTTAACGATTAGCGAAAATCGAGCATTTCGGTAAATCTTGTAAGTACGGCTTTTATAAACCTACGACTGGTATGGATGTGTTCGTCGTTGCCTTTGAAATTCGAAACTGCCGGTTGTAAGAAGCGATAGCGGGGACAGGCGAAGCTATGTATATACGTCACAAAGATGGCCGCCGACCGTTGTAGATTATTGCTTATATCTCGAGTTCTATCTCATCAAATCAGTTGTTTGAGGTGTCATTTGAAAGCTCATTTATTTATAATGTAGTTGTTATATAATTATGTACATACATATCAACAAGCTTGAACGACAGCTTCCGTGCGCGAGTCCGACTCGAACTTGGTCGGTTTTTTAGAATTTTTATATTTTGAACTTTTGGACATCATACTTATAAATATTTATTTTTATTTTGTTTTAGGCACGTGGATGACATTGACCCTGTTTCACTCAGCGTGGTCATCATCCTGCGTCAGTCATGGTTTGGTGGGGGGTATCCTATCACGGCGTCACAAAGCTTAGTTTTTGTGAAAAGGGGGTTAAAACTTCTGCCAAAGTGTATCAAGAGACCGTCTTATATGGTGTTGTACAACCCCTTAGCAATACACTTTTTAAAAATCTACCGTGGAGTTTCCAACTAGACTCTGCACATGGTCACAAGGCGCGAACTACCCAAGCCTGGCTGGAAGCCAATGTTCCGGACTTTATAAGGGCTGAAGACTGGCCCTCCTCTAGCCCAGATCAAAACCCCCTGGACTACAAATTATGGTCAGGTTTAGAGGGCATGGCCTGCTCTAAACGACACGCCGACATAGAGTCACTTAAGAAATCTTTGAAGCAAGCAGTGGCTAAATTTCCCATGGAAACAGTCCGTAAATCCATAGATTCTTGGCCAGACCGACTAAAGGCCTCTATCAAGGCCAAATGTGGTAATTTTGAATAAAATAATAGTTATATTTTTGTTAAGACTTCAATACATATGTAAATATAACTTTTATTAACATTACATTACTGTATAAAAAAATAAATGCATTTTCATTTGTAACAGAACTTATGGCTAGACATGCATACATATCGCCACGCTTTTCCCCGAGGGGGCTGGCAGAGGTGTAATACAACACCCACATTTCACCGGACGATATTTAGTCCCAAATGTGACAGGGGGCGAGCCTGTCGCCATACACCGGGCTCCAGTTTTGTAGCAGATGACACACAATACGCACATATGTTCACACAATGAACAAATTGGTGCGTGCCGTCGGCTGGGTTCGAACCCAGCAGAGCAAAATTGCCACTCCCAACTAGGCTGCCATCGATTCTACAACTATATCACAGAACAAATAATAATACTACGTAACTATAGCTCAATTGTATATATAAATGTAAATATTGTGAATGTATATTTTTGTATTGGATGTTTTGTTAGTACTAGCAGAATGTCCGCCACTTCGTACCCAGGGTATGTATACCTCTATATATCCGGTATAAGTATACTCGATTCTTTCATAATTATTGTTCAAAATTATATCTGAATCGTGTAGTTTTTTAACTTTGTAACATTTAACAAACCATACAATATTATTAGTACGCACCTAATGGTAAAGTAAGGTAATTAAAATTGTTATTACCATTGTTATACAATATACCCAAAAATAATGAAATTTACTATGTTGTATTATTTAATGAATACCGGTAGTTACACAATCATTCCAACACCCTGTATAAATATTTGTCCTAATAAGGATAACAAGTTGCCTATGTGTCAATCCAGGGCATAAGCTAACTCCGTTCCAAATATGATCCTCATCTGTCTAGCCGTTTAGGTGTGAATAAGTGAAATACGAGTAAGTATCTAACTTCCACACACAATCGCAATCTTTTGTATTTATGAGTGTGAAGTGTGATAAAATGGAAATATGACACTACCGGTAAAATGAAACTAATGCCACGACTGCTCACACATCAAAAATACAACAACTCGTGGACATGAGATTGGTTGTACCTATATTGGCTTGAACGGCATTTTATAGATTTTTTTTTGTTTGGCATCAAATAAAAAATGTTCATAAAATGGATGAGTACAATGTCGGACGGATTATTTTATCGATTTCCTAAAAATGGGTGTTTAGGTACTCGATACCATAACGTGACTGACGGGTGAAAGACGTGCGCGCGGCGCATCGCACACAACTTTTGTGTCGCGTGAATGAATACGTCGCGCTCCCAAAAAGTGCGGCCTGAGGTAGAGTAAAATACCTAAAGTTCTGGGAAAGCCTCGCCTTAAGTTGAACCTACCTTTACAAACTCCGCGGGAATGCAAAACAACACGTTATATAGAGGCTTTAATTTTTATCAAATAAGACGTTCATTATATAACTGCAAAAATAAATGGAAAATAATTAAAATAGATTAAAAATAAATATTAAAATAAAAATAAAATACTTACCCACATAATCATGACATGACTATGACTAATAAAGAATAACGAATGTAGAGACCTATAAGCCATTCTGTTTTATTTTAGTTCGTGAATCAACCTCACCGCAAGAGGATAAAGCGGACTAAAATACCACCTCTAATGGACTGACCTGAGGCCTGATTCTACCTCGTGCATGTCCGATCTCGGACACTCACTCATAAAACTTTAGAGATTAGAGACCGAGATAATGGTACCACGCGACAGAATAGGGCCCTGACCTCGCCTTGCTTAATATCGATCCATCAAACAAAATATCAAACTGCCCCGTCAGTTGCCTTTTAAGGTATAAAATAAATATGGGTGGCGATTGATTTAGCTGCCTATAGACGCTTGAGGTAAGAATAGAGTCCATAAATAAATAAATAGAGGGATGGAACGTCACGAATCAGTAGGAAAAACTATGCTCGATGAACTAATTATTAAGTACTAGCTGCGCTATAAAGTATTATAATTATCGCGGTTATAAAGTATCCTATATGCTATTCTAGACTATAATATACCTCTGTGCCAAATTTCATCCAGATTTGTTCAGCCGTTCTGGCGTGAAAGAGTAACAAACATCCATCCATTCTTACAAACTTTCGCGTTTTTACATATTAGTTGGAAGTAGGTTATAAGCCTGCACTATCCCACTGCAGTGCAAATGCCTCTTTTCCCTCCTCTCTGAGAGCTTTTTTCATCTCTAATTTTTTAATCAACTTCCAAAAAGGAGGAAATGGATTCACAAAAAAAAGTTCGTCTGCATGTATTTTTTTTTTGTTTATGTTATTAATGTTTTCGCCAATTGTGAACCGATTTAAAAAAAAATCTTTTTTAGTGTAAATGGGTATACTTACTCCCAAGGAGGTCCCATATAAATTGTATCGAAATCGTTTAAGCAGTTTTGGATTAAAATACCAACACAAGTCTAACAACTGTTTATATAGATGACGGGAAGTCGGTTTTTTAAGTTTAGCCTTTTATGTACAACCTGGGTTCAATCCTTCAAATAGGAGTCGAGTTCGTCTCTCCATTTTTTGGGGGGCTACTCCTGCGCGTGAGATGAGGTGAGACTTTACCTTGGACTCATGGGCGTACCCCGGGGGGGGGGGGGGGGCAGGGGAGGACAGCTGCCCCCCCTTGAAAATCTCGCAGAACATGTATGAACTCGCCTAATTACTAATTAAAGTGTAAACGGGTTATGCTATAACTTTTAAATAAACCGCGCAGTAGACATTGACAAAATGCACGATGCAATAGGGACCTTGCATCCAAATTGTAATGACATGCACAGAGGATGGCCACCGAGGGAGTTTTAGTGGGTCAATCCCCACATAACCCGGATGCACCCCAATAACATCCGGGCATCTTTTTGAAGAATTCCCCCCCTCAACAAAAACAAAAAAAGGTGTGTTTATGTAGTGTGTATGACAAAACAGCCGCGGACGACCCGACCTAAAAAATCTGACTTGCCCCCTCCTACGCCAGAAGCTGGGTACGCCCATGACCTTGGTCACTGTCACACCTATGACGTTTCAAACGAGAGCAACAAGGACGAAAAAAAGGTGAGATGAAAATCTCAAATCTCCGAATAGGGTCCCTGGAGGGACCGGGGGAGTCGTTTGCAATCTCGTGGGTGCTACTGTGTCGTTATGTGATATTGGCCCAGAATTTTTAAAACATAACAGCACAATTAAATTACCTAGCTTCTAACTAGAATATCAAGATAGGTAATTTCTAAAAGGTAGAGATGAAAATACTTTAACTAAGTACCTTTACTGTTTATGTACCGTATTCAAGGTTCGAGCACGGACATATTTAAACTGACCTTTTTAAAATCAACTAAATCGACAAATTTGTATGGATACGAGTATTACCGATTTTGTCGATTTGAAACGTCAGTTTAAATGTCCCGTGCTCGCACCACAAGGGTTCTAAAATTTGGTTTTATTTGTTAGGTACCTACTAATTTAGGCGCAGAATGTCAGCGCAAAATTTCGAAAGGTTAACTTTCTAGCTCTACACAATAACAAGGTTGCGGTTTTGAATTCAAACAGAAACTAACGTGAAATTGGTTCAACCAAAGTTGCATTTTCATCGCTTGGCTATATGCCTGCAGCGCTAATAAAAACAAAATTTCTGAGTCATCGCGTGCTTTTGTTTTTTTAATACTGTTTAAATAGAGTGCTTACTTCTATTGGATACGATAGATGTCTGTGAGGCAGGGATTGTTAATACAGGGTGCTGGTTTTGGGTGTAGTAATGCTTAAGGGTGTTCAACCCATCAATGTGAACAACTTTCAGAATACAAGTTTTTAAAATTCGAAAGAAATATAATCTAGTCTCTATCTCAGATCAACCTAGAGGAACTAGAGAAATTAGAGAACTCTAGGTTGATCTGAGGTCTCCATACAAAATAACTAATTTTGCATACTTGTGTTCTGAAAATTGTTCACTCTGACGGGTAGAACAACAACTTTATGTATTACTAGCTGCGCCCTGCCGTTTTACCCGCGTTTAAAAAATACCCTATGTGTTAATCCAGGGTATAAGCTACCTCCACGCCAAATTTCATCAAAATCTGTCCATCCGATTGAGCGTGAAGAAGTAAAAAAGATACACACTAACACTTACAAACTTTCGCCTTTAATTAGGGTGACTACACCCAAAAACAGCACGTTGTATAGGTATAAACAAGAGTTCAATGGAATCTTGATTTGGATCAGACACGATACGGGCGATCGAAATTGTAAGAGTTGGAAATTTCGAGTGAACGAATCACAAGACTTGTAAACTAGTATTCATAAACTAGCTACTAATGATAAAGAATTTGATGAAACAATTTACTAAGAATGGTTTTGTTTCTCTTACTTTTGAGTACAAAAATAATGAGAATGTGTGAACGAGTAAACATTTTACTGAGGCAGTGTTTGCATAAGATTTTCTCTTTATGTTTAGTGTATTGTTGAATGAGATCATCACTATTGAAACAAATAATGCATTTTAGTCAAAAGAAGACCGCCACAAGTATGTGAGCACTTGCTCTCAATTAGAAGATTATTTTCTGTGTATTACGCCATCCTGCCATTGTGTTCACTATCGCCATCCATTGACGGACTCTCTTGTTAGTGTTATCTTCTTTCTCGTTTTAGTCAACATGTCCATTGTATGTATATCTATGAGAATAAGTATAATTTTAATAACTAATTTTTTTGTCGCTGTGATCCAAACCTTTCCATGTTTTGAGCAATTATACTATTATTTTCGTTTAGAGGGATAATTTGACTACGTGTAATTCAATTACGTACTTACCTATAGTTATCCTTTTTTTTTAACTTCGAAATGAAAATGAAATGGTAATTATTATTATTATCATCGTTTATGTATACATATTGAAAATTACATACATTACATTATATATATACATATACATTATATATATATGTATACATATTGAAAATTACATAGATCTACATACATTCATAATTAATTATAGTCACGCCCATTTTTCCGCAGGGGTAGACAGAAAACACTTCTCTTCACTTGCTACGATCTTGGCACACATATTTCGCTTCTTCTATTTACATGACTTCCATGAGTCCTTTCATTCATGCTCTTCGGTTACGGGTACTACTGACCTGGCATTTTCAAAACGTCTTGGATTTGATCCTGATACATTATCTTAGGTCGCCCCTTAACGACTTTCCGATCCCCATGTGATTAGTAATTCTACTGTCACAACTTGACTCTCTACGTACCTATGTAAAGTCGCAGTCATCAGCGAGTTTTACGTAAACAACCAATTTGAATAAGATGGAAACATAAAAAGAAAGTTCTAGTCTAACTCTACCTACAGACAGACAGGTAGGCAAATAAAAAGTAAGGCGCGAAATCAGACCGAGAAATTAGCAACGTGCCAGGCGGATAGGAAATCTAGGATTCATTGTACATACAAGAATGACTGCAAAATGTAGCTTTGTCAGGGTCTTGTTACGCTTCTCTTTTCGTTGTAAGGGCACAGAAAGGGACAGGTTAGTACGACAAAACGAAGGGCGCAACTAGTTGCGGATATAAAGAACAACTTAGCAAATACAAAACCTCGCGATCCCAGAATACACCTAAGACATCACCTAAAATCACACAAAGATTTATCCTTAGATACTCCCGAAGGACGTTGCTTCTGTTTTGGGAAGTCTTATCAAAACTAAACGGGGCGGCGCGGCGTGTATATCTGAACGTTAATTTTGAACGCATGAAGAACAGTTAATTTAAATAAATATTTACTTAGGTAAGTATACACAAATAACAAAGTTGAGTAAGTAGGTACATAAGTACCTAATATTTATTCACATTCGTCGCAATCGCGGGAAGTAGAGGTCAGGTAGAGCAGAGCTAGAGAAACATTTAAATTAAAATAATGTTATGTAGGTACTTTTACTTAGTATGGTTTTCAGCAGGGCTATTCACAACCATTAGGAAACGTTTCCGTTTGGATTTCAAAAATTTTAAACCTAAATTATTCTAATCTCGGTCTATATTCATAAGTTTTTAAACGTGATTAATTCTTCCGACCGGATTTATACTTGATTCCCTATTCCAAAATGTATAAAAGTTGACTGAGCTTCGAACAATTTGAGTCTGAAATTTTTGGGTATTTAAATGTTTTTAAAAGTGATTAATTCTTCCGACTGGATTTATACTTGATTCCCTATTCCAAAATGTATAAAAGTAGACTGAGATTCCAACAATTGAGTTTGAAATTTCTGGGATCCGATCAGAAATGTTTCCGAATGATTGTTACTGAATAGCACCGCTGGTCTTCTTTACCTACCAATATTTTAATTGGCACCCATGAATACAGCAAAGCTAACTAGATTAGTCGAGAATGAACTTGGCTGATTACCACCCAGCTGTCGGCACGGATACCAGAATCTAGGGCGTAGATCACTCATCAACAACAACAAGCAACAAGGAATCCTGCGTTTCGCACACCGAGTGATATGAGTTACAGACGTGTGTCGGACGGTGCCGGAAGCGGAGACTTATCTCGGACATTGCAGAGAGGATGCCCACTACAGACGGCATTGAGCAGCAATCAAGTAGCGTGGCTAAATGGTATAACTCTTAGGCATTTCGCGACGTTTTCTCGGGTCTTGAGTATCTTATTTATCTAATATTATAAATGCGAAAGTGAGCTTGTTTGTTCGCTCATCGGCTTATTTGTTTGTTATGCTTTCGCGCCTCAACTGCTTAATCAGTCAGGGGTACAGAAAAGAACATGGGGGGTGGGTAACCCATAGATGTCCTTTTCTTCGGTTTCTTTTATTTCTTTAAATTGGTTCGATGTTTTTCGGTTTACTTGCTCTGTAGGACCGCAGGTGTAACCGAGAGGGGCAGCTAGTAAGTAAATAATTTAGCTGTTGATTTTGCATCTGTGTGAAACGTAGAGTCGTCTTTTTAACCGACTTCAAAAAAGGAGGTTCTCAATTCGACTGTGTGTTTTTTTTATGTTTGTTATCTCAATATCTCATACCTTTTGACTGGGTGAATCGCTTTTGATGATTCTTTTTTTGTTTGAGAGATCATACTTTACAGGTGGTCCCATATGAATTGTATCGAAATCGGTCAAGCAGTTTTTAATATATCAACAAAAGTCTAAAACTTGTTTACATGGATGACGAATTGGAGGATGGGAAGTCGATTTTTAAGCATTGATTTTTAGATTATCTGATGCTATGTGTTGTTATTGCTGTTAATGAGGCAGTTGGTGACCCCATGCAGTAAATTATAATATTAGGTAGCGTGCAGCCTACTTTTCTACCCCAACATACCTACTTACCTTATTTCGAAATAGGTCAGCGTATCCATAGCAATATTGACAAAGTTGCGTCGCTCAGTTATAAGAATGTCAGTTTGAAAGACGGTGTTTGATGGAGAAGTTTGTAAAAACATCTATGTTTATGATTTAATACTCGTTATTTTAAGATTTGATTTTACGGTATAAACAATCATGGCTGTGACTTCACCTCCAAATATACAGGCGCGGATATTTTACGGCCTCCGAACCGAAATACAGTGAGTACCGAAAATAGATTTGGAAATATCTATTGCTTCCAACAATGTTGGTTACAACGAACTATTTTGAGATTAAAATAGTAAATTAGTTTGTTAATTACTAATCATTTTCCAATTAAGCAATGTATAACCGTCGTTAGCTTCAAGGTTGAAGAACAATAGTTATTCAATGAAAAAATGGTCTAGTGCTAGGCAGTTCATGCAACCAATAGCATAGGTTTGATTGCTTTTTCCTTTCAATCTTGATCTAGAGTTACTTGTATGTTTAGATACAATGCACACTATCTCTCGGATTCCGAAATTATCTACCCCGCCGGAGGAGTAATAGTTGTACACAATCACCTGCAGAAAAAGCAGAAGTTTATCCGGCTCCAGGATAAGCATAAACCGATCAAGTCTTTGGTGCTGGCCCCAAATAGGTAAGACAAAGATAGATATAGGGTCAACTGGGGCACATGCGTCTGTAGGGCAATTGCGTCTTTCGAGAATTACTGACAAAACCTTCAGAAATTAGGCGCTACCTACATCTTTTTTTCTATCTTTAGTTGCAATAATCTGTACAAGATGGCGTTAATTGCCTAATTTGTGAAGAGTTTGTCAGTAATTCTCGAAAGACGCAATTGCCCAAGTCGACGCTACCTAAGTAATTGTTTCTATTACTTTACGCAAATGGAACTGAAATAATATTGGGTAACCTTGACATCTTTCCAGACGATGGTTAGCACTGAACGAGATCGCCGAAGAGGGCCAAAAACCCATCATAACAATTTACGATCTAACCACTTTTAAGAGGCGGAAAATTCTGACGGTTCCTTTCGAAAACTCAACTGCACGAGAGTTTGCTTGTTTGCAGTTTACATTTGACTCTAAATATCTTATAGCTGTAACTGGAGAACCGGACTGGTATTTGTATTTTTATAATTGGGACAAAGGAAAGGTTGAAAGTCATGCTAAAGCTCAGAACCCTAGCGGGCAAGGAACCGTGGAGTCCGTGAGTTATCTCCAATTAAGTAACTTCGATTTCCCGCCTTTCATGAATCATGATAACACAGCTCAACAAAAAACATTTTTTTTGTTGCCTATATGCCAATTTTCGAAAATATTCATGAAAATTTGGCTCAATAAAATTATACTACTGCTCTCTCTCCTCATTATTTTAGAATAATAGTGCAATGTTCCAAAGCATTTGCATTATAAAATTAATTAAAAAAAAAAAAAAACTAGAACTAATATTCCAATACCACTCATATTTTCTTAAATTGTTGATATCGAAGTGTTCAAAACCACTCTCACATCAAAAGCAACAAAATCACTGTCGACCAGTGTAATAATTTATCCATAACTTTGTAGGTGCAATGCAATCCAACAGACGCTACGCTGATTGTGATTTCGGGACCTTCCACTTTCCGCATTATGAATGTAGCTGAGACTGTTTGGCGACAATGGGGGTGGTGCAAGGCGGACAATGTAAGTTTAAAACTCAAATATTTCATGTTTGAGTGGTTGTAAAACTCAGATGCAATTAATCTAAGACCTAATGTTGCAACAATCTCTAGAACTGAATTAACATGCTACAAAAAGCGAATGGCAGATAGTGAGAAAAAATGGTACTAAGTCTAGTTTATACATATACATAATATGATCTTCTCACAGACGGTCACAAACGCTATTATTATCTACCTACTACAATCTACGATTAACATCATCCTGGATTGCGAATTCTTCAATTGGCGTGCTACGCATCGTTTACCTACGTTTTGTTGACTGGTTTGGTTTGGTTCAGATCAACATCACGACTTGCATGTGGCTGACTCCGGACCGCATTATGTTCGGGACTGACAATGGAATGATTATGATGGTGGAGAACGGCGAACTTAGACAGAACTGCGTATTCAAAGCGACTGAAGTCACTGAGATGGCGCTAAAGAAGGCTGATGCTGAGTAAGTTAATTTGAGTTACAATATTTACCTCTTTGGGTTTTAGGATACCAAAATTATCTTATCTAGTTCACCTAGTATTTATGTTACTGTATTAAACAAAACAGAACCGAGGCTGCCGAGGCAGCGGAAAAGGGGAGCGCCACCAGCAAACAAGACGTTTCAAATGAAACCGTTCGGTTGGAAGAAACATTTCCTGTGACTAACTTCATAAACTTTCCTAAAGGTAATCTAATATTATTTTATATTATAAAGTATAATATTATTTTTATTATTATTATAATATTATTTTATAGCTGCGCCCCGCGGTTTCACCCGCGGTTAAAAAGTATCCTATGTGCTATTCTAGACTAAAATCTATTCTCTGTGCCATATTTCATTCAGATCTGTTCAGCCGTTCTGGCGTGAAAGAGTAACAAACATCCATTCATCCATACATCCATCCATCCATCCATCCATTCTTACAAACTTTCGCGTTTATAATATTAGTAGGAAGGATAATAGTAGGATTCACTAATCCTTTTCTATTCACTGTTCAGTGTTCACCTTTATATTTTTAAGAGGTACATTACTAAAATTTTTAAACAATTATTAATACTATTTGGTAACAGAAATATTGAACGACCGAGTGAGCGTTAGCGTGCGAAGCGTCTCTGCTTCAGCTTTGACAAAAAACTTTCCTGTCCGATTTATGTCCGGTTTTTTGTCTTCTTCTGCAGGTCGTATTTCTCAACCGATTCTCGTGAAAACCAACGCTTTTTAAACAAAAAAAAAGAGTGTGTGTACTTATGTACACGCGTTAGAAGTTATACTTCTTTGGCGTATGGAAAAAAAAAAACTAATAATATTTATTTATTCACTGTTTAATTGTACTCTTACGAAACACGTGTTCTAAATATAAAAATACTAGAATATACAACTTGAACATAGTTATCAATTTTCATGCCACCTAGAACTAACTTCACGATGTAGAATTTAGGTGTCGGTGTGCGCGCGCATCGTAAAAATTCACTCTCATATTTTTCTCTATCGCGCCAAATGAAGTATAACTTCAAAAAAATGGGTTAAAAAAAACAAATCATATCTACGCCATTATAAAAAAAAAATAAAAAACTGCCTCGATCAAAAAAACTGTATAATGATCGAACTTGCTCACAAAATTTCACGAGAATCGTTTGAGGAATGCCACCTGTAGAGAAGGACAAACGTCGGCCACGAGGTCTACAGCTCACAGCCACACAAGCCACACAAGTATAATAAAATTACTTACAGGATTTGCATTTGGATGTGGCCCTGGCTACGTCCACATGTTTGAAAAAGAAACTCAACATCATTGGAGAAAAAGAAACGTCTTTAGAATATCAAAGAAATCATATAAGTAAGAACTTATTATCAATTTTACAATGACCTATCCAATATGCAAGTAAGTACATACTGACAAGATGTTTTAATTTAATACTTTGTAAAGGCACACTCGAGAGAACCCGACGTGGTCGGAGTTGGATGCCATTCAGCATATTATAATAGACCCAAATCAAGAGACGCTCCTAATCACTACTTTGCGAAAACAACTTTACTATGTGAAGCTATTTGGCGTCCATATGCTACAGGTAAAACTGATTTGTTCTAAAACTAATATTTCGCCTCGAACGGAGACGCGTATCTCCACAACCCCTCGTCCGATACAGCTCGTATACGAGCATAGATAAAAATTCTATTGAGATAAACTTCCATGCCTGCTATATTTAAAGAAGATGTGGTGGCCTACCATGACATCTAATTGTCATGTTTTTTTTTAATCGGGACACTTCCATACACGGTCGCCTGACCCTAAACTAAGCAAAGCTTATACTATGGCCACCAGAGACTGATATACATACTTAGATAGATTTTAACACCCAGACATAGAACAAACACTAATATTCATCACATGAATGTTTGCCCTAAGTGGGAATCGAACCCACGCCCCCAAGCTCAGAAGGCAGGTTCACTACCGACTGAGCCACAGAGGCAGTCATTATTACGTTTTGTTGTCGATGCTGCGCGACCCCTAATCGTATTGCCGCGCATTAAGGTCCATGGTCGCGCAGCGTCCAAAACAAAACGAACCTTCATGGCAATAGGATGCCATGGTAGGCCATTGACACTGAAGTTATCGTAGGACAAACAAATGCTGAGTTACCCCAGTACTCTGAGACCTCGCTACGCTCGCTCTACCTTTGAATACACTTCTAGAACCCAGAAATCAGTTTCACGGAGCTCGGACCAGCAATGCATTACGGGAAAATAAACTCTATCTCTATGTGTGCCTGGAAGCCAATATTCATTACTGCGGGAGAGAAGGACAAAAGCCTCAGGGTCTGGAACTACATGACAGATGATATTGAGATGATAAAGTTGTACCAGGAAGAAATACATTGCGTGTCTTTGCATCCATCAGGTTTGTTAGTCTTATTAGAGATCAGGCCCTAGCTAAATACTTATACTTCGCTGCTCACTTATTTTTGGTAAAGGATGATCAAATAAAATTCAAATTTTCCAGGTCTCTTCGCGATTGTGGGATTCTCCGACAAGTTACGTTTCATGGTAGTACTAATTGACGACTTCGAAGTGATGCGAGAGTTCCCTATCAGGAATTGCAAAGTTGCGAAGTTTAGCACTAATGGGCACTTGTTTGGTGCTGTCAATAGCCAAGTTATACAAGTTTTCTCTTCAATCTCCTTTCAAAACGTGTTTAACTTGAAGGGACATAATGGGCGGGTAAGTAACCATTTCAAGAAAGAAGGTTCGGTTGAGTAGGTATGTTTACTGATATCTTTGTTCTAGATAACATGTTTGGCGTGGGCAGCGAATGATTTGACTCTGGTATCTTGTGGAACCGAAGGTGCTGTATACGAGTGGAGTATGTCATCTGGACAAAGGGTCGGGGAAATAATCTTGAAAACCAACCAGTTCAGAGCCTGTGCAGTCAACAGGTTATTTTGTCTACATTGTATTTAAATTGATAAGAATGACCGGACGGTAAGCAAGTCTAAAATAAATATAATTGCAGTATTGGAAAAACAACGTTCTGCGTCGGATCAGACGGGGAGATAAAGGAAATTGGTTCAAATACTATCAGAAGGAATTTGCCATTGATTGGCGTTCCTTTAGACACCATCTTGCTTTCAAGATCTGATATGATGCTGTTCATAACTGGCGGGAAAGGCGGCGTGACAGCTGTTCAGTTGCCTCTGCTGGATAAGGCCATTTACAACGAGTTTCACATGCACAACGAGAAGGTGACCTGCATTGCACTGGCGTATGATGATCAGACCTTAATCTCGGTAGCAGAAGATGCCTCGATTTGCTTGTGGAGACTGACAAATGCTGACGGTAGAGCCATAGCCCTAGATAAAGATTTCGCGCACTCAAAGGAAATTTTGATCAGCAAAAAAGACTTGCAGGAAAAAATTAACAACATCAATGTAAGTATGCATACGGTGTTGGATGAGCTTATTTTTAGATGGTTGTGTTTGTTTATTGATACAGATGGGAATATGAATAAACGATCAATTAATGGCGAGAGTGATAGTGAATAAGTAATTTTTTACCGACTTCAAAAAGGAGGATGCTTTCGATTCGACTGTTTTTTTGTATTGATGCTACGCGATTACTCCGCTAATTGTGAATCGATTATTCTTTTTTTGTTTGGTAGATCATATTTTAGAGGTGCTCCCATTTTAATTTTATCGAAATCGATCTAGCAGTTTTTAAAATATCAACAAAAGTAAAAAAAAAATACATGGATGACGAGAAGTCGGTGTTTTAAACTTGGCTTTTTATATTATCTAGTGTATACTCGTATCTGCATAAAGTCTTTAATAATAAAGTCATTTTGTTTGGTAAACCTGCCAATGTTTTTTGATCTTATACAGTTACTCAGTACAAGGATGAATGAACTGGAAACAGAGCACACGTATCAACTGCGTCAATCAGAAGCTACTCAGGCCGAGAAATTAAAAGAAGTGCATGAGGGGTATTGCGCCGCGATCGAAGAGCTCAAAGACAAGAATGAGGTAAAAAAACGACTTCTTAGATTTTAAATTGATAGCAATTGAAGTTTCTAACACTATTATCTATTATTGGCAGAGTATGGAAAACGAACATACACACGAAATCGGCATGATTCAACAAGACATTGCCAAACTCAGATCGGGCCACGAGAGAACGCTTCAAGCGCTAGAAGCCGATTTCAATATCAAACTTATTAGCGAGTACCGCAGATATCAGGTACGGAAATGTTATTTTAAAACGTTTTATTTGGTTGGATCTAAATAATATTTCGTCATTTATCATCGAATGTTTGTAGAGCCTTGAAGATAAAACGGCAAGAATGAGAAAAGATTACGATATGAAGCTTGAAGAATTGGCTGACAGTAAACGTAAAGCTTTGCGAGATCTGAACGATATGTTTGAGGCAAAAATAGAAGAAAAGGATATTATTTTGACGGAGGTAAGCAAATAGTGCAAACATATATAATCTAACTATGAAACGCAATAAATGTGTGTATGTCTGTAAGTTGAAATGCATGACTATTTTTATACCGTCCATGCTTGATCATAATGTTTTTATTCATTGCAAAGAGTGTCTAGACGAGGTCGCTTTTAAGTAATAAGACTGCTATAATTTATTTATTTGATGTCAATAAAGAGTTTTGTATTGTATTGTATTTTCAGCTACAAGAACAAGCAGATCTGGAAAAAAGAGAACATGATACAATTAAGGGCGCCATTGAAGACGATGCCGATCGTGAAATAATAGAAATAAAGACATCATACGAAGCTCAATTGAAAGAAGAAAAGGATGCTAACGTCAGGCTCAAGGGAGAGACTGGACTTATGAAAAAGAAACTCATCAGTGCTCACAAGGAAATTGATGAATTCAAACATCAAATTACACAGCTCAAAGGTAACGATTGCTAACAAAATCAATTTAACATTTCGCAATTAAGTGTCTTAATGAACATTTATTTTGCAGCCGAACACAAACAGTTTCAAAAGGTGATTTCAACATTGGAACGAGATGTGGCAGACTTGAAAAAGGAAATAGCTGAAAGGGATATGACTATTGAGGACAAAGAGAAACGCATATATGAATTAAAAAGGAAGAAGCAAGAATTGGAGAAATACAAGTTTGTGCTAAACTTTAAAATAACAGAACTCAAGAATCAGGTGAGTTGGTTTTCGAGATTAGATTATATATTATTATGATGTAACATTAAAAGTAATGCAATATAAATGATAAGTGCAATCGTATTGCCGATAAGACATTAACGAAATTTCGCGTAGATTGAGCCCAAAGAACGAATGATACGAGAATTGAAGGTACAAATAGACGACATGGAAAATGAAGAAATGAAGCTGCTTACTGTTAAATTTGAACTTGGTATGATTCTATTAGGAAGAATTTACCATTAGCCTTGAAAGCACACTTGTATGTAGAAAAAGGAATTACAGCTGTTTACTTACCGATTTTAATTTAGTTTATGAAATTCAACAGATAGACCCGTTAACGCGCGATATCAAAGCCAAAAAAGTCCGTATACTCGAATTGGAAGTGTCATTGGAGAATCTTCTGAAAAAAAGAGCCTTCCGCGGTAAACGATCAGTTGTAATTTTTTCTTAACCATCCAGTAGTTGTCAGTATAGTTTTGGCATCACAATTATTATTTAGCGGTAACAATTTAATTTTCACACCTTTGTAAGCATGACGTGTAGCTTGGTAATGAGTATTGTAAATACGTAGCTATGTAGATATATATTTCGCATTGTCATGGCAGTTTCATGAATTGTTAAGTTTTAAAGAAACTGCAATTTTTAACGCTGGAACTTCTGTCGTTTCAGAGCTCACGATCGCTCAGCTAGACGAAAAACTACAGTCGGCTAAGAAGGACTTTTCGAATGAGGCTGAGAGAACGTTGACCTTAAAAAACACGCTGAAGAAAATCAAAATAGATTTGCACAACATGACGGCAAATTTTCAAGATCCGATGAAATTGAAACTGAACGTAAAAGTGAGTTATTGCAATTAATCACGATATTTTGGCATGACTATTTCGAACTGTGTTGTTGCAAGGAATTGGAAGAAATGATTGGACAGGCGAGGTCAGTCGTAAAGACGGAAAAGGCAAATACATGAATACATTTTTTTGGAAATTTACTCGCGACAAATTTTGTTGTTGTATGGGTTTGTTACGAATATAGTTGAAAAATAAGACTAGGGAAGAATACGACAGGCGCAATAAAAGGCGAGTAGAATGTGATTTGGATTACTTTCTGAGAGATAGGTAGTTGAAATTGAATGTATTGCTGCGTTTGGTATTAGCACAATTCTAACTAAAATTATAAATGCGAAAGTGAGTTTGTTCGTTTGTTAATTTGTTTGTTTGTTGGTAACGCTTTCTCCTCCTAACTAATCAATCGATCATCATGAAATTTTGCATACACGTTATCTAAGATACAGAAAAGGACATAGGGTACTTTAAAAAGTACCCTATGTCCTTCATATGTATGTTTATAAGTTTTTTCGGGATAAATCCCGAAAAAATAAACGGTTCCTGTGGGACCGCGGCTGAAACCGCGGGGCGCAGCTAGTATAGTATAAAACCATTTTTTTATAAAAGGCAACAATATAATTAGATTAAGGATTAGTTAGATGAATGCCATACATAAACACACCCGTTCTTATTATTAACATAATCTAACTTGTCTAACTACATTAAGAATGTTGCACTGCGAGTAGTGTGACAAGTATAATTAAAAAAATAAAAAACCCCGACACCGATTTTCATCAACACCAGTTTTCGTTAAACATAGCTAAGAACACCCCCGACTAATTCACCTTTCAAACAAAAACAAACGCAGACACGTACAGTTTATAACACCATGTCATTTTTGCGTCGGGAGTTCAAAAATAGAGTTAAATTAGAAAATATAGTTTGTCCTCTCGTTTAGGAAATAAAGACACTTTGCCTTGTCCGCTAAAATGTCTCATTTAAACAGGAATTGTTCCACAAATATGTTGAAGACATAGACTTTGTGCGGAGTCGTGTGGCCGAGGACGAAGCAATACGCGAGTTCAACAGGCAGAGAGACCATCTCGAGAAGCAGCTTGCTGGCTTCAAGAAACAGCTGGGTAAGGCGCTCGGAGGATCCAAGGCCGATATCAACAAGATTATGGACGTAAGTACTTAAAGTCCCAAAAAATAAGTACTTGCTATAAAGAAAAAAAAAAGATGTGATTACATACAATGTGCTGATTTTGAGTGTACATACATATGGATGTTGTTTCACCCGTCAAAGTGAACAACTTTAAGAACATATCTTCACGCCTTTCCCCCGAAGGGGCTGGCAGAGGTATACAACACCCACACTTCGCCGGACGATATTCAGTCCCAAATTTGACAGGGGGCGAGCCTGTCGCCATACACCGGGCTCCAGTCATGTAGCAGATGACATACAATACGCACATATGATCTCACTATGAACAAATTGGTGCGTGCCGTCGGCTGGGTTCGTACCCGCTCCCTCTGGCTTGAGAGGCGGACCTTTTTTTTTTTTTTTTTTCTACCTTGGGAAAATCCTTTATGGATACCACCACAGCCCCGGGTGCGGGCACAGAGTGGTTATGTGGGAATCCCGCCACTGACGGCCTACCCACTAAAAACCCAACGGTGTTCCACCTCGGCGCAAAATGTCGGGGCAACGGGTACGCTTCCGGACTCCTCCGCAGCCCCGACAGTGCCAGCCCCTTCGGGCACCACCTCGAGCTTGCGCTCTCTCCCTCTCGATGACGATGTGTCGAACACCAGACACATCGTCATCATCCACCTCCTCGGGGACCAATTTTGTCCGTGGGCACCAACCAGCACCCGTGCCTAGGCGCCCATGGTCCCCATGCAACGGGTCAGATGAGTGGCCCCGCCGCCTGCCACTTCGGCCGCAGAGGATAGGGAGAGCGGCAACGACACACCGACACGCCTCTTCCTCTGCGGCCCCACCGCGTCCGCCATCAAAACGGAGGCAACACCGTTTGGGCCGCGGAAGGTAGGGAAAGTGGCAACGACACACCAACAGTCCTCTCCCGCCGCGGCCCCCAGCCTTCGGTTGCAGTGTCGCACACGCGACACTGCACCCCGCCTCAGTTGTGGGTCTGCCCATACAGACCCACACCCTACTTAGGCCGCTTCCATATGGGCTTTGGGCTAAAAGCCCCAGGAAGCGGCCCCACTTCGGATTCCTCTTGGCTTCACCGTGGTTGCCGAAGCCACGGCTACTGAGCCCCCCCGCTACGACAAGGCGGGAACCCGCGGGGGAGTTGAGAGGCGGACCTTCTCCCAACTAGGCTGTCATCGCTTTTTTTTTTTCTTTCAGAAATATAATAGAGTGTAATAATAATAATAGTTTCTCAATCACGCGAACGGCGCAACGGATCTGGATGTTTGGCACAGAGATAGATTATAGTCCGGAATAGCACATTGCCTACTCTTTAACCGCGGGGCGCACCTAGTATATTGTACATACGAAACCGTTTCACGACCGCTTGAATAAATTTTGACCATCCATACCCACTAATATTATCGAAAGTAACTCTATCTGTCTGTTTGTAGGCTTTTCACGGCTAAACGGCTAAAAGGTTTTTCATGTTTGATAATTATTATTTTGACTGCCTCGGTGGCTCAGTTGGTTGTGAACCTGCCTGAGCTTGAGGGCGTGGGTTCGATTCCCACCTAGGGCAAATATTTATGTGATGAACATTTGTGTTTGTTCTATGTCTGGGTGTTAATATGTATTTAAGTACGTATTTAAAAATATTTATGTAGGTATGTATATCAGTCCCTGGCAGCCATAGTACAAGCTTTGCTTAGTTTGGGGTCAGGCGACGTGCGTGTGCAAGTGTCCCGAATTTATTTATTTATTATTCTTCGTGATTTTACTGCAACTAATAATTATATTTCACCAAGATCCACTGAGCCGTTTATCCGGCCGTAAAAAGCCGGCAATCAGACAGACCAGACAGATAGAGTTAATTTCGACTTCATAATATTAAGTGTACTCGTAGATTATAACGGGACGGAGAATATAAAACAATCGTGTAGGTACATGACACCACGACATAGCTGGTATAACATAGTTAATGAATTTTGGCAGCGAAATAAAAAATACCTATTATTTTTTTTTTTGCCGAAACAGCATGTAGGTATTAAAAGAAAACAGGAAATGAATCATATCTTAGATACCTATTGCTTATATCTAAAATCTGGGAACTGTGAGAAATGTTAGCCAAAAACATCTTTTAAGACAAAAGCAATTAAAATTGCAGTTCATCGAACTGCTATGACGAAACCGAGACGGATTTTATTGGTATTACACAAATCCGTGAAGTCTGTGCTAGATAGGTCTTAGGTAATAAATAATCAAGACAATGGAATGACAATTTTGATTTTGTAAACGATTTAACCGTTTCAATTCGCGATTTAGATTATCTACGGACTCTGCGCTACGATATTGGAAAACGTTCGCGCACATCGGATTAAATCATACAATGACTCTTTTGTTGATATCAAATTTTTTTCCGACACTGCAGATAAATTTAAAGCGGCAGTGTATGTAATATATTTTACCCCATTGAACTCAACTGTTTATAAATAAATTTATTCATTGAACATTGAACATTCATTTATGTTTTCTCTTTAGATTTGTCTCAAAATTGTTGTTTTTTTTTTCATATAAACTCAATTCAAGTTAACAACTTCTGGCGAAATTATTTTAGGTAATTTATAATAGGTAAGTAATTTATTTAGTAATCTGTAAATAGCGTTGTGGGCTGTGTTTTTAATAAGTCTATTTATGTATCCACCCAAATTTTTTATTAATACGACTGTCTGTTGTCCCTTTGTAAATAAACAAAAATCGCATCGCGCAAAATGCTTTGAAAAATCCCGGCTTTTTAGTGCATTTTAAAATGATCACTAAGATTCCAAATCAGCGAGTTAAGCGAGACAAACAGGAGAGGTTGATCAAATTGGGTTAGCGGAATCCAGGCGGGTAAAAATACGGTGGTCAAACGACAGAAGGCAGCAGAATTGCGGATGGATGCATGGATAGTTTGATTAATAAGGGTTTAGTTACTGCGAAAATCATTGTGAATCGCAGATACGGGTACAATCAGAATATAATGTTACTGCGAACGAGGAAAATCATGGTGAATGGTAGATACGAATTCAATCAGAATTAAACCTTAGGACGATTTGTGTACAAAAGAGGTCCGAGCGCAGCGTCTATCAAATCAAATCAATCTATGCTTCACCTTCGCCAAAAATGCTTTCGTATATATGTCCGACTGCCTTCACGCAGGTCTCATGCGAAATGCGACCTGTAGAGCAGGACAGCCAGACAGACTAGTGCCTAATATTATTGGAGCCACTAGTAATTTTGTTCTATAAACACAGGAGAACTGCACCCTACTGACTGAGATCAACAACCTGCGCACGGAGTTGAAAACCACCCGTACCAGATGCCACCAAATGGAGTCGATCTTAGGACTGTCGTCGCGGTACATGCCGCCCGACATGGCTCGCGCCTTGCTCAAGCGTGTCACGGAAGACAGGGATAAGCTGGACGAGAAATTCAAAGCGAAGCTTGAAGTAAGTATGCAATTTATTTGAAGTTATAAATAACTCCTTAATATCTTTGAAATCTTGCCTCTCAGTTTCTTGCCTGTTCTTCTGGGTAGTGGCTCTTTTTCCTAACAAGGCGGTCGAGTCTATTATTAAACTTTGACGTTCATAAAATCTCATTAAAAAAATCATCTTATTTAAAAATTACGCTCCACGGACTCCGGGGATCGTGACCCTAAAGCGTAATCGTATCTTTGATACCCAATTGTATAAAACGTTTTGACTTTGACTTTTAACTTTTTAATAACTAATATAAGATACGCAATTAAACTCTTAAACAACAAGGTAATTAACACAGTTAAAGGAGTTAAAATGTTTTAAACTGATATTGCGTTAACTGCAGGTTAGCTTCTTACTTTTGGTGGCGCAAGACGATAATTATCAGTTAACCTTAGCAGTTAAGTTCGAGTTTAAAAAGATAACCCGAGCTTTTGCAAGTGGCCTCGGATTTAAATTAAATGGGTGCTCTACGTGGAATCAACAGAATCTCTAATCTTATATCTTTAAATGAGCAATTCTTGTATATATATATAAATATAATTGGAATCTCGGAATCGGCTCCAACGATTTTCATAAAATTTAGTATATAGGGGGTTACGGGGGCGATAAATCGATCTAGCTAGGAATCATTTTTAGAAAATGTCATTTTATTCGTGTTTTATCGATAATCATCAACTTAAACATAAACTTGGAAGAAAAATAACAAAAAGGGGGCGTTTGAGTAGTCTCAACTGAAAAATATGACTCTTCCTGACATCTATTGGCGAATAATAATACTATTTTTTGTGAGCAACTAATTGCTTTAACGACACAACAGCAGATGGCGTTGTTAAGTAACACGAAGTCAATGAGTGTTTGCTTTGAGGTTAGACTAAAATCAAAGGTACTACATACGAGTATAATATGAAAAAGTGAGTCTTTGTTCATTTTCTTTGTTTCTTTGTAACGCTTTCACGTCTGAACTACTCAACCGATCGTCTTAACATTTTGCATACATGTTGTTTAGGGTACAGAAAAGGACTTTTTATCCCGGAAAAATCAACGGTTCCTGTGGGACCGTGGGTGAAACCACGGGTCGCAGCTAGTAACTATTAATTGTGAAAACAAGTACAAAAACTAAAAATTGCCTAAAAAATTGCATTATTTTGATCTTTTGTTCACAGGAAAGGCAAGAGATAATATGCGCACTGAAGGAAGAAAACGAGCGCTTACAGTGCAAGATGCGCTGTATCGTTGATGTGGAGAAAGAGTCGTCGCCGGAGCCGCCAGTGTCTCCAAGCAATGTCGAACAGGAATAATTTATCATGCGTCTAATAATTACACTAGTGGCGTCGGTTATCGTTTATTATCCTAGTGGCGTCTAATAGTTACACTAGTGGCATCAGTTATCCTTTACTATCCAACTGATGGCAAATAGTTACACTAGTGACTTTACTTTTATCGTTTATAAACTTAGTGGCGTCTAATAGTTTCATTAGTGGCAACAGTAATCGGTTATTATCAAACTGATGGCAAATAGTTACACTAGTGGCCATACTTATCGTTTATTATTCTAGTGGCATCAGTTATCGTTTTTAAACTTAGTGGCGTCTAATTGTTACACTAGTGGCGTTACTTATCGTTTATTATTCTAGTGGCGTCTAATAGTTGTACTAAGTGACGTCAGTTATCGTTTATAACTTAGTGGCGTCTAATTGTTACACTAGTGGTATCAGTTATCGTTTATTAGCTAACTGATGGCAAATAGTTACACTAGTGCCGTTAATTATCGTGTACTATTCTAGTGGCGTCTAATAGTTTGCTAGTAGCGTCAGATAGTTATTGATTTTTATCTTAGAGGCGTCGAATTGTTATCGCTTATCCTTAGTGGCTTTCAGATAGTAATTTATTATCCTAGTGACGTAACGTCAAACAGTTATCTTTATTAAACTTATTTTGTTACGACGTTGTGTTTTATTTGTGTGCTAGAACAAAACCTGTAGAACAAAGCTGGTTGGAAAAGAAAACTGCGAAAGATTTATACTTTGAGCTGTCAAAGAGGCTGAGCAATGCGTACTAGCCGTCGCTTACACTGTCACCAAGTACAAAGTATACACAAAGCCAACGAATGCGCTCCGTCCCGTTTCGTTTCAATAAAATAAAACGAGACGCAGCATACCTTTGGCCTTCGTTTGCTTTGGTCTGTACGCAGCATGAGACATAGGGTTGAAATTCTCACATTTGGGCCCGTATCATGACATCTTATTGTCATCCATAATGGTATTGATGGTTGTTTTGCCGCTGACGCTGCGCGACCATGAACCTTATTGCGCGGCGATACGATTCGCGGTCGCGCAGCAACGGCAGTAAAACGTAGCCATCATGGCAATTACGATGTTCCCTGAAATCAGTTAAATTAGCTGATTTTGAAAAAGTTTTTCGACACCACGTTCTGAAATTTTTGTCCTAACTTAAATGAAATATTCGTTTTATATTAAAACTTTTATTAAAAACATAAATGCCTCCTATAGTACATGGAAACATAGTCTTCAATTATATTGCCACAGCGACGAAGAACTTATTGTGATAACATTCGTAAGATACTTAAGTATTAAAAAAATTACAAATATTATTATACAGTGTTATTTTAAATTAAAGAAACCTCTTGCATGAGCTTCTCTTAATCGTATTTAACAACATTATGTTCTACGACTTCTAGTTATTTTGACCTCTAATAATTAAGGAAGACAAATTATAATAATCTGTCTTTCTTTGTCTTGTTTACAAAAAAATACATTGTATTAAAAAAATATAATTTTAGCAGTGGAGCTTAAATAGAAATAGCTTAACGCGGTTTGAAATGAGAACGAACGCGACGAGAATTACCAAATTAAACATTTTTAAACAATATTTTTCGACCGAGCAAGCGTTAGCAAGCGAAGCGTCTATGCTTCAGCTTCGACAAAAATGCTTTCGTATGTGGTCTGTCTGGATCTTTATCTTCGTCTACAGGTTGCATTTCTAAACCAATTCTCGTGATATTTTGTGAGCAGGTTCGATAATTATACAGATTTTTTTCCCATTGCTTGACCTGCGATCAGTCATCCAGACTATAATCAGAGTGCTTAGTGTGAG
Source organism: Peribatodes rhomboidaria (assembly GCA_911728515.1). Classification (NCBI taxonomy): domain Eukaryota; kingdom Metazoa; phylum Arthropoda; class Insecta; order Lepidoptera; family Geometridae; genus Peribatodes; species Peribatodes rhomboidaria. Next base: position 8,744,895 of record OU452168.1, read on the forward strand.
TTGCTCAAAGTAAATCGAATAACTTTACTACAGCGTAAACGAGTTTACGTCACACGGATCGACAATCGAAAACGAGCGAGTGTGAGTGCCAATCGAGCTTGTCACTCGATTCGCGTAAATTCACAGTGAAAAAGTAAATTTTTCATAACAAAAAACTCGCACTCACGATTGCGGTTTCTCATTACTCCCACTAGGTGGCGCTTTTTAATTTTCATACAAATTGGAGTTACTTTTACGCGATCGAAAAGTAAGAAAAACTCACACTAAGCACTCAGGTGGGATGCAAGAGGTTAGCGTTTAGCGAGGAAGAGCTATTGCTCTAACTCCCCTCAGTGGGATAGCACGTCCGGTCTCTTAAGTCTTCTAATTGGATTTGGCTGCAGGAGCATACTGGATAATGGGTTTGGGTGAGTTGTCAAGCGGTCCTTGTAGTTGGCTGAGTATCGCATAATTTCGTCCGAGATAATAGGGATTTCCAGGTACTCATGGATTTCCGAGTTGCGAGCGTTGCGAGTTTTCGGAATATGATAAAAAAATGCCATTTAAAAAAAAAATGCAAAAAAATACTATTTATAATTATCCAACCGATCGAGTCGACGACAAACGTCGGCCGAGAGGTCTACATCTCACAGAGCGACTAATGGTTAATTTTGTAACTATCCAGTTTTTAAGTCATAAATCAGAAGTCGGTAAAGTATGACATAAGAAAGCTGCTAGCGCAAGAAATGGCGTTAATTAAAAGTAACCCTGTATAATACTTTCGTATTAATATAAGCTATATCCCTCATACATTCATGCCCACAATAAATAAAAACCATTACCTGTAAACTATCCTATAACCGTTAGATTAAGTAGAAATATTGTTTTTATTCGTGAGGTATACAAAATAGCATTTGCTAAAAAAATAAAAAGTCTATTTTTGGTGTAATTTAACTGAATATTGACGCCCTTACTAATAAAGCTACTAATTTAGCCTCCGAATAGTTATGCAGTGTTCTTTTGATTGAATTAAACATTTAAAAGGAAGAAAGAAGACAAAACACTGTATAACTTTTCGAGGCTATACGAAGTTAATTAGTAAGGGGTGTTGTTTAGATAAAAATAACATTAAAACGTTTATGAGTATTTTCTGAGACTATATATGAAGCTAGTTGTCTATTTGTTAACTCTACTACTCAGCTCTATGTCTGGTATTTTTAACTTAACATGTTACCGATAGATATCTGTAAAAAACCTCAATATTCACTAGCACTCTACTTTCAATTTTTATGTAATCATCTATATAAATGTAAGTATTGAAAATGTGCGAATATCGGAGGGTCGATTTTTTTTCTTGTCTAAATGCCCAAATAAAAAATAATGTGGTTGTAGTGTACAAAGCTTTCACATAGTACAAAGTCTCTTTGCACACCGTGTTATTATGTTTTTACTTGGTAGTAAAAACTTGTAATTTAAGATTTGCAAGAAAGCATTTAGAAAGCCACCCAGCGCTTAACACCTTAACAAAACTTTGCTTCGCAAGAACATGGTTTATTTTTAAATTCAGTGTTAATTCTACATAACCAGAGACTTGCCAATACTAAAGACGGATTAAAATATTCGCAGAAATGTATTTTGCGATAAATGTCAAAATTAGGTGCTTGAGATGTCAATATTTAAAGTACGAAAGGTATAATAGCTTTACGGCCCTTGGGGTAGTCGGGGAACTCCTTCTTGTAGTTGCGATGCTTGCCGATCGCCCACACTGCCATCTGGTAGAAGCCTGCCGCGGCGAACAGACCCGCTGGAATCAAACGTAACATACAATTAGGTTTGGGCTTAAAGACTTTTATTATCAACAAAGACAATTGTCGTTTGGGTGATAAAAAAAATTAATTAAAATTGCGTTTGCAGTCGCATCCACTAAAAAATATAAGTACAATACAATACAATATATCTTTATTGCACACTAAAAACTACATGAAACTCTTAAAAAACAGACATACAGGCAACAGACAGACTGATTCAAACCTAATGTCGGCTGTGAAGTGCGCCGCAAGCGAGACTTTGCGGCATCTTGCTTTTCTGACGCCCGCGCATACTTCGCTACTGCACAGCGTTTCGCGCCTAACTTCACAGCTGCCATTAAGTTTGAATCAGCCTGACCTACCTACTTTTAAAAATTAAAAATTTCCTAAGCTTTCGTGACTCATTGCACGCATTTCCTTTTTCAAAATAGGGATCTATCGTCAATAAAATGTAGTATTATTATGTTCTGTGAAATATGTCGAGCTAATGCGTGAAATGAGTTTGCATTATTTATATGAGAGGGTATTTTGTTGAAAAGCCGCGTTCCTTCATTAGTAAGCATTGTTTTGCCATAATTTGCTCGATGCTTGGGTACGACGAGTACAGTGGTGAACAACATGTTTTCGCTTGGTGAGCATTAAGTTTGAATGAATAGTTTTATTTAGAGTTTAGGTCCGGTACAATTAGGTCATTGATACTACCTGGATCTATCTATGTTCTAGGTCTATCTGTAAAAGGACAAGTCTAGACTGGTAGAAGATCTTAACATACAGCGTAACCCTGCGTTTCCACCAGAGATGTACGAGGATGCGTAGCTAGGGATGTGTTGGTTAAGAACCAATAGAATCGCTTCATTTAAGACAAGCTAGGTAAATAAATAAATAAATATCAGGACACTTACACACACGGTCGTCTGACCCCAAACTAAGCAAAGCTTGTATTATGGCTGCCAGAGACTGATATAAATACATATATATTTTTAAATACATACTTAAATAGATATTTACACCCAGACATAGAACAAACACTAATGTTCATCACATAAATGTTTGCCCTAGGTGGGAATGAAGCGATACTATTGGTATTTATGGTGTAAACGCTGCCTAAAGCTCTTCTTCCATATAACAAGCTCAACACTCGATCGCCTCGCAATATTATAAATGAAAAGTGACATATAGTTCTTTTTAGATCGACTCGCTGAGCTACCGGCGGGCCCTGACCATAGGTAGCCCTCGCACAGTTCTCTCGAATCTAGCTAGAAGGAACTCTGAACTCTCTAAGTTATTTTTTTCATTTATACTATTGCAAGGCAGTCGAGCGCTGAGCTTGTTTTGGAGTCTGATAGAGAGCTTTAAGCGACTCTCATAAGATACATGTGATCTGCATCAGTATATCGCGGTATCTGAATTGCTAGACTTGCACGGTACAATGCGTTGACAAAGCCTTTACGCGAAAGATTTGGCCTGTAGTTACGCGCACCGTAGCGCGGTGAGGATCGCCTTAACCACAGCCGAATATTTTTTTTGGCATTAACCACTAAAGAGTTAATCAATAACTAAAGATCTAGCAGTGCGAATAACAAGTCATGATTTCCCGAATAGGTAAGGTAGTTACGTCGCTCCTCACACGTCATCGTCTATCGGAATACCCAGTATGGTTTTCGATTTAATCATAGTTTTTGGTAAGTCCAGTTTGACCACTCATGTCGGAATACGCTGCGGCTGCATTAATATGAATAAATGATTATTAATTAATCGATTTATGCTAATAGCTAGATCGGAGTTCATGACGTATAGAATTATACCGAATTATTTAAGTCGTTTCATGTTTGGGTTAGCTGGAACTCATTTAAATTCAACTTAAAAACATTTTGAATAAAAGGAATGATTCACAGATATCCTGTTCAAAATTAAGGTTAGGTAAAAAATATGTCTTTCATAGGTTTTTTAGGGTTTAGAAACATACAAACTAACAAAAATGCATTAGGGGCACTAACCGAGCACGGCTCGCGAGGCAAGTTTCTATCTCATAGTGACATCATCGTTTCGTCAATGGTGATTGGGCGTACGCTGAACGCCACCGCGCGATTGATAGTCAGGATTATATCAATTACTTTCATTCTCAAGATATTTCTAAAGGGCGATAAAACTAAAGAACAGATGGACTAAGAAAATCACTTAAAATGGCCTGAGGTGTAAAAAAGTCAAAGCCGCATTGTCACTTTCCATCAGTTAAGTTGCGGTCAAACATCCTTTTTATATTTTAAAGGCGAAAGCATATATGTGGGTGTTTGTTTGCTAATTCTTCACGTTGAAACGGATGGACGGATTTGGTTGAAAATCTAGCTTGTCCCTGGATTAACATATAGTCACCACTTTTTAGCCACCAGTAACACAGCTAGGTATAAACATAAAAAAGAAAAAAGAGAGTATGAATATACTTTACCTGGTGCGCATTTAGTCATAATGGTGAAGAAGAGCCAGGAGCCAACCTCATAGGTGTAGTTAGGACAAGAGACGAAGTTGAACAGCTGAGAGAGAGGGTTGCCGTCCGGGACCGGAATGCGCCTCACTTTGGTGCCAGGAGGACGCAGGTTCTTCAGCGTAATGTGGATGCTCAAGTTACCGAGCTCACTGATCTGAAAAAAAAAAAAAATATTTAATAAACCCAACGATCCTGGAAACGCAGGATTTTACAATAAAGAAGTGCTCTCCATACTAGCCAAGCCATGAAGTTTAGGCAAAAGTGTATCTGAATATCCAATAGGCATTTTTCCACTTGCCGGCAAGGCTTGGCCCGGCACGGCAGCCGGCGACGCATAAATGTATGGGACGCTTTTCCACTTATCGACGACGACGACGGTACACCGCCCTCGATCCCACCGGCGGTGACGCTGTGGCGTGCCGGGCCGGGACTGGCCGGACAGCACCGTCAAGTGGAAACATGCTAAATCTGTGCTTATTGGTAAGCAGAGTAAGCTCATATGAGTTAAGGGATAAAATGAAAAGATAATCTCGAGTGCATTAGAATACCTCCCTTGATCATACAGCAAAGTGACTGATAGATAAATAGTTTGTTTTTTATTTACTATTGCAAAAATTTAAAGCAACATTAATATGTTACAAATGATAATTTTTTAAAAAATGTCTAAGCAAGCTTCTTATTCACAAAAAACAAACACATTATTACAAATGAATGTGGACTTCGACCTACAAGGCTAAGTAACTTAACCAATCAGTGGCATTACTATTGTAGGCATACCAAATCAATTATTGAATGCCAATAGGTATGTTATATTAGACTAAGTAAATAAATACTTATTATCGTTGTTAATAAAGAAATTAATGACAATGAGTAAATAGTGATGAACAAAGGTCATTCCAACATAAGGTAGGTTTGCAACTATGATGGAATTAATTTAGAGTGTCTGCGGTTAGTAGCCTTAAATTTCTCTGGGTGTTAGACACATGGATGCAGACATAGTTTTTTAAATACACTAGTTAAGAGAGTTACTTACAGTGAATCCCGCCAGTCCAATGTAGAAGCAGACATTGCAAGGTGCAGTGTAAAGAGGGTGGTTAATGTGGTAAGCCACATACAGAGTGAACAGCCAGTAATACGCGCAGTTTCTGTACAGGTTCTTCATTGGCATGGTTCCATGAGAGAACCGATGGATAAACAGGGTCTCGTACAAGCGCTTGGCATAATGTGCCGACCAGCAAACGGCTGCAACACTGTAACATAGACAAAGTAAGTGTTGCAATGAAAATTGTTTGTTGAAATGGAAAATGTAGCAATAATCAATCTAGCAGTAATATTCATATTATTAAATTGAGTTACTTATTAAGTATGATTACAGTAATTTGCAATGATTGATTATTATGTGGCTATTGATTTAATAATTTTAGAAAAACTAAGTAGGTATGGTAAAATACACAATACAATCAAAAGCTCTCTATTTATCCCTTTTTAGGCAAAAATGGCTGAATGAATTTGAATGATGTTTGGCAAAGGTACAATTACACTTCAAACTTTCTTCTTCTTACTACACTTCATACAACAATACACTTCATATGAAGGACAAATGTAGAATCCATACTATCCATTCTAACTAATATTCTAAAATCAAAGTAACTCTATTTGTCTGATGGTTTGAAGGCTTTTCACAGCTAAATAACTTATGGATCTTGATGAAATTTGATAATTAGTTACACAAAAAGATTTTTGGATTTTCTGAATAAACGCGAACAAAGTCGCGGATAACAACTAGTACTATATAATATGCAAAATGCAGAAAAAATATAAAGTTGGAGCTAAAAACTTCTAGGCATAGTTTAGTATGTCATTTATTATTGATATCTACATACGTAGCAACACTTCCAGGTGCTGAGGTTTGAGCTCCATACAAAATCCATGGCCTTTGGTATACCCATAGATACACAAATAATGGCCCTGCATACTCAGCTAGGAATACATTTCTCCATGATATTTGCGGCCCCAAATCTTTCACAAAGAGCTTAGACCCATTCTCGAGATTAAGACTTTTTACAGTATCGTCATCCTTTAGAGATTTTCCTTTTGCTTCTAATTTAATGGCTTGTCTGTCAGGGTACAATGATTTCTTCACATTCTGGTGGATTTTATCTTTGACATCTTTTATCGTGGAGTCCGCGTTTACTTGGACCTTGCCCAGTGGTTTGGAGCCGGCGGCGTTGAGAATTTCGATCTGAAATAAGTTTTTCAATCACAAACCGGTCTTCAGGTTCGTTTTAATAATCTTATTAATAAACTTCTTACCTCCATCGTTTCTAACAGCTTTATGTGTAATTATTCAGAATGCGTGATCGTTGAGCTAGCCAGACCGCAAAGTTGTGTCATGCAATGCGATCACGAACGAATAGATTGAATTGAATGCTCAAAGAAGTTGATTTGATAGTTTCTGATTATTTCCTTCCATTACGAAAATCATGTCGGAAAATGACAGTGAAGTCTTATACGACTTTGACATATAAAATGTTTTCTGTTGTCATTGTCAATTTATTCCTAAGGCCGTTGGAAAAAAGCTGTCCATTTTTATGAACGCAGTTTTTCATTTTTAATTGTTGGCAGGACGGTGAAATGTTTGCATGTGTATGTACATGTATCTTGACGTTTGTGGACTGTCAAAGCAAATGTCAATGTTCATGTAGTGGTGAAAACGACTGCGAATGTGTGCGTTTGAAATTAAAATGGCGTATTGAAATAATAATTCTTGACTGAGTGTTATTTTATTGCATTGATACACGCAATTTAGAATTGATAAATTGTTAAATTACTGTTTTTAATACAAAATAAAACTTTGAAATGCGGTCAGTTGTGGAAATCGGGGCAAGTGTCCCTGCTTTTCTGGGAAAATTGTGGAAATTGGTAAACGATTCAGAGACCAATCACTTGATATCATGGAGTCCTGTAAGTGTTTTTGTTTGTCTAATCAAGACTTTAGTGGTATTAAACAAAATATCTTGCAAATACGTCGACTTTTTGGTTAGCTGATGTCGAAGTTTTAAACTTCAGGAGTAACAAAAGTAGATTACCAAAACAATATAGGTACATGGCGCAAGTTTTCAATCTAGTGAAACTCGATAAATAAATAGATACAAGTCACGTTTTCTACCATGCTCTCGGATTCAACTTGAATATCATGGCTGCAGAACGATTATGACACTACATTTTGATGCTTTTTCGGTCACTATGATTATCAATGAGGGAATTGAGAACAGCTGTTATGATGTCACATATTGTTTGGCTATGGAAAATTTTGTGCGCCGCATTTTGATTGCAGTAATGGTCAACCCTACTCTCTTGCCTTGAAATTTTAACTAGGCTAGTGAAACTACTATACCTAAATTGATCTATAGCTTTATGACCTGGAGATAATTATATTGGTTCCTTTTTAGTCCTTAGACAATTAAATACTTACCTATTAATAATAACAAAGAATAATTTCTTGGAAAGCACGACCTACTGATCATGCAATTACACTTTTATTTTAGGGTGGGAAAACATTTGTTATAAAAAACCAGGCAGACTTTGCAAGGGACCTCTTACCCTTGTATTACAAACACAACAATATGGCAAGTTTCATCAGGCAGCTAAACATGTATGGCTTTCATAAAATCACCTCTGTTGAAAATGGTGGTCTGAGGTATGAGAAGGATGAGATTGAATTTTCACATCCATGCTTCATGAAAGGCCATGCATACCTTTTAGAGCATATCAAAAGAAAAATAGCCAATCCAAAGTCCATAGTCACAAGTGATGAAAGCGGTGAAAAAATACTATTAAAACCAGAATTAATGAACAAAGTTCTGTCTGATGTAAAATCAATGAAGGGCAAACAAGAAAGTCTTGATGCAAAGTTTAGTGCTATGAAGCAAGAAAATGAAGCTCTGTGGCGGGAGGTAGCCATTCTACGCCAGAAGCATATCAAGCAACAGCAGATTGTCAATAATGTTAGTATTTTTTTTGTATTGCTTAACAATTATGCCAATAAGCTTTATTATATCCACAGGTTTACACTAAATTTATTTTATTTATATAAACAAAATCCACAGCTCACAATAATGAGATGAAATAAACTTACAGATAAACTTACAGCTAATTATGGATTTACATTATTTATAAATGTTATTGAATAACCTTTATGGAGCTCATTTCACTCAAAATGTGCAACTTTTACTATGGGAATAAAAATTCACTCTTTGCTGGGACTTGGAAAGAGCCTTTTGAGGGTTAAAGTTTTATTAATATAATAAGTTCAAATTTTAAGTTTTGTCATAGAATATGTTACATAATTAACAACTCTGTTGATGCTATATTACTGTGTAGGGATGATATTTTACAAACAAAATGTTTATAATATGTCTGGTTTTTAGCTAATTCAATTCTTGATGTCTTTGGTACAACCGGCCAGAGCAGGCAACCCTAATGGCAACAATGTAGGGGTTAAGAGGCCACACCAATTGATGATCAATAGTGCGGCACACAACTCTGGTGATGGCACATATCCGGGACGATTCAAAAATCTGAAACTTGACAAGGATACTTTACTGGAAGACATGAATGAGGATAACTTGGTAAGAAACAATTTAAACCAAAAAGAAGAGTAAACCAAGGCTGGTCTGGTGTGTTTTTATTTAGTTTTAACTTTTTTCTTGTACAATTTAATCATTAAAATACTTAATTCTATGAGAAAGCCCAAATATTGTGAGTAAAAAAATATTGAAACATAAATTTTATATAGGAGGATGGACCAACCATTCACGAGCTGGCCCATGATGATATTCTCCACAGCGAAGTGTCTCAAGACTCAATGTTGCCCAATGAATATATCACTATAAACATACCCCCGGCAACTAACAATGTGCCTGACCACAGTCCCAATGAGCGCTCACCCCTCGAGTACCATGTGACCATGGAAGATGGAGATGACACAGAGCCAGGTAACCTTTTACTAATGAACTTTACTAAAAGAGGTTCTCATTTTTGTTATAATTTTTTTAAATGTGAATGAATGCCTGAGTCTGACATGTTTGTTACATCATGAATGTGTAAACCAATTTAGAACAATCTTTTTTTATTATCACAAAGGACTTTCAGATTTGTCCCATTTTATTTCAATATCAAAGTCTGATGATAGGAAGTAAATTTTTTGTATTAAAATATTGTAGAATCTATGCTCTCACAGCTTATTTACGTTCTAAGGAACTGACACAGTGAAGTACCCATAACAGGTTTTTTTTCTGCATTTATGATTTTAATTGTAATTGTAACACAATTCATTGTGAATCTTAAATTGTAAAGGAGTCAATCCTACTAATACTAGAAACGCGAAAGTTTGTAAGAATGGATGGATGGATGTTTGTTACTCTTTCACGCCAGAACGGCTGAACAGATTAGGATGAAATTTGTCACAGGGATAGATTATAGTCTAGTATTGCACATAGGATACTTTTTAACCGCGGGTGAAACCGCGGGGCGCAGCTAGTATTAAATAAAACAATTATTTTTAATTTACAGGTACTACCAGAGTAATTTACCCAGTCTCTCGTATCAACATGAGAAAAGGGGACAGTGAAGGGCTAGTTATGAACTTATCTCCTTCACCACCAGCACAAGTAACTGTGACTTCACCCTTGAATAATCCTGCAGTAAACCCTCTGATTGGAAATGTCGTTCAGCCCTCCACATCAAAGCCAAAAACAAGAAATGCTAAATCTCAGTCTACCACAAAGCCTTTGCTGACATCAAGCAACTACCACTCTTTGAACCCATCAGCAGACTTGAGGCTTCCTGCTGAAATTTTTGCAAGCGATGACTCTGTCAGCGATGCTGGGATCACAAACCAAGAAGAGCTTCATAATGTTCTAAATGAGTTAACGGCTGACCAAATCACATCTACAAAGGACAGACTGCTTGGTGGTATCAACATAAAAATTGAAAAACCCGAGCCGAAACCCTGTAACAAAAAGTCTAAGAAGAACAAGGATGCAATTAACCCTACTCCCAATTTGAACTTGGCTGATATCAAGACTGAGCTACAAGATGATTTGGATTGGAACAACATGACTCTGGCTACTTTTAACACTAACAATAATGTTGGAAGGTTTCAGTCCAGGTACAGTATTTATTGCGTAACATTATTATTTTATTTTTGTATTTCTTTTCATATAAGAATCATAAAAGGAGGTATGACCACAGTTTCAACAACTGCAGCAAATTGGCAGAAATTCTTTTTACTTTTTAGCTGCACCCCAAGATTGCCCTTTCTATAAAACAGGATACTACACACTAGAGGGCATAAGCTACCTGCATTACAAATTTCACTCAAGACCATTGAGTCATTTCAGCATAAATGTTACAAAAATACACAAACTTTCGCATTTATAACATAAACATTTTTTGGTGTTTACAATAATAATGGGTATGTTTGAATATTCAGGAATAGAAGAGATAACATGGGCAAAAACCTAGAGGACTTATCAGCCTACTTTGGAACAAATCAAAACAAGTATGTGTAAATCTATTCAGAATAAAGGATCATGCTAAAGCTGCCTAGTATAAATATTTATTGGAAATGAAGTCTTGTACATATTCTCAATTTGTAAACCAAGTTGCGCCCGCGGCTGAACTCGACAGTTTTCTACGTTTTTTCTAAAATTTGTTTTTTTTTTTACTCAGGCGTGGCTGTGTTACAAATATTTTTGCATTGTTATAGTCTTTGATTTCGATAAATATCTAAACCCAAGCTTCATTTATTCACTATGGCTTTCACATGGTTTGGGTAAGATGCTGGCAAGGTGATGATAATAAAACTGCAGAATGGCCCTATTAGTATTTATTTTAAAGTTGCTTACAATAGTCATTAATATTTCGTCGTTGCGCGTGCAAAAGTAGCTATGTATTTTTGACATACTTTACAGGAGACGCAAAAAACTGATTTTCTCGAAAAATGCCTAGAGTATTAAAATAATTTATTCATACTTTGATACATTTAACAAATCTACGTAGTTTTAAATTACTGTTAGATATATAACATTATGAATAATGACAAAAATTAAACATAATTGTCAAATTTGACACATAGAGTTATTTATTTGAGTCGTAAATACAAGCTATGTGAATTTAGAGCACATAACTACTTTATAATTCTATGGAATCTAAAAAAATTGGCTGAACAATGACACATGGCTATTTTTTAGAAAGAAAGTGTTAAAAAAAACAATACATTTCATAATCAAATTATCACTTTATTGAATTAAACAAAATCAATTACAGTGAGATCAAAATGTGGTTAGTTCCACATGTATGACTTAACTTTAAACTTTTATGCTTACTCTAAGAATAAGAAAATATTGGAATTGTATTTTGTAAGTTTCACATAAAATAATTTAAATAAATTTAAATAAATGTTCTATACCCTAAAAATTAATAAAACTAGCATATACTTTTAACACTTTAACACACTATATTAAGAGGTCTTCATCATATTTTCAGAGATACTTCTTCATTTTAAACTATGAAATCTTGAAAAATACGGTGACACTGTCACTGTGTTTTGTGATGATAGTCTTATCTAAGAATATCATATACATTTGTAGGACTGTGGATAATTTTCTATTACAGAGTGATATTATTTGAAGAAGACTACCATTATTTTATGTGACCAATCTTTAAGATGATGAGCATTATGATATTTCATTATTTACATAGATAACTCGATTCCATCATACACATTTCAATGAAGGCGTATTAATAACCTATTATTCCCTTGTTCTATGTTACCGCACGTATTTTAGACTTACGAGTACGTCACGATATTTTATGATAACGCCAAAATGTAATTTTTCTCAGTGTATCAACTTTGTTGACCTTATGTCCTGTATAATATTTTCCCAAAAGCCTCATTTTCTGATTTTTCTTCCTCTTTCTTGTCTCGCTAGTAGCTTCTTCTTCGGGTATATTACTAGAAATATTCTCTTTTTCGATAACTTTAGGCTCTATGCAGCCAGTTTGATCATTTAACAGATAAGATACTTCATTTGAATCACCTGAACTTAGGATTCCATTGCTGGGTATTTCAGAATCGTTTTGGCAGGTGTCAATAATGTTACCATTATCAACTGATGCTGTTGATGATATAGTTTGATTAGTGCCTGTGTTAACTGCAGTAATTTCCACTCCAGCCATTGAAATATAATCAAGATGTTCAGTATGTACACTAGTAATGTCCATTGTACTCGTATCTTGGCCCTCGCTATTGGATGGCAATATTACAGATGATTGAAACAGTAAATCTGATTGTCTTTGGATGCTATTGCTGGGTATTTCAGAATCGTTTCGGGCTATCAGGCATGGGTCAATAATCTCACCAATACCAACTGCTGTTGTAGTTAATATAGTTTGGGTAGTACCTGTGTTCACAGCAGTAGTTTCCACTCCAGCCATTGAAATATTATCTGGTTGGACACAGGTAATGTCCATTGTACTTGGTTCTCTCTGTTGGATGACAACATTTCAGCAGGCTGAAACAGTAAAGCTGATTCTCTTTCGAGCTTTCTGGCCAACCGATTTATAATAAGTTCCTTTCGTTCATCTTCTCTGCATAAAGATACTAGTTTTTTGCTTCTATAAAATCTTGGGGAAGACAAAAATCCGGACAGACATCCGGACAGAATCGAACATCCGAAAGCGTTTTTGTCAAAGCGTTTATACGCTTTGCTCGCTTTCGCTCGCTCGGTCGATTAACATTGTCAAATAGGTACATATTATTTGTTACAAACAATATAATTGGTATAATTATTAATTATCATTAGCGTATATCGAACAAAACAAAAATGTTAAATTTTAAAATAAAAAAAAAGCAATTGAAACATTAGTTTAGCTGTATGATTTCTTTTTAGTAAAATTGTATGTGAAATTGTAATTGTAAATGACTTACATTATTTCGGTTCAAAACTATAATACACAAGCACCTTTAAGTGTATTCTCTTTCGCTGCTAGAATTGTAATGAGCAATCACATCGACAAAACTATCTATGTGAGACTCGACCTGTGCGTTTCGTGATCGAGCGAGTCAGAACTTGACCAAAAATCTCGCTATGTGCAGTGAAGCACATATCGGGCGCAATTTTTTCTTCCGCTTTAGTAAACTTATTTTAGCTATGTGAATTATAACACTTGGAGTGTTTAAATAGAACTTTCGATGTATGAATATCACATAGCTACATTCTGTAACTCTTTAAATATTACGTCTATCACATAACTGTTTTTACAGTACGTGCGTATTGTAATAAGGATTTAAACTGCATAAAAAACCGAAAATGACTAAATAACACATAGCGACTTTTGCACGCGCAACGACGATTTTTAGTAACTGTAGCCTAAACGATGAATTGCACATCTTTATTATTTCTATTTATTATTTTTCATTACCGCATCATAACAATAGGTGTATTAAATAAAAATTCATAAAATTAATCACTTAGTTTTGTCATTTTTCTATTATTCTTCATAAAATTACAGAATTATTCTTTATAAAGAGTAGACTGTTTTTACCGCTTTTTTGTTTTTATAGTTGACTATATAATTCATGTTTCTTTGTGAACATTTCAGGGGCGACATTGACGATCACTTGGACGCGATGCAAACTGACTTGGAGTCGCTGAGGGAGTTGCTGCGAAGCGATTCGTATGCCCTAGACACGAACACGTTAATGGGGGTATGTACCATTTTTCACAATACTATTTAACTGTGCTAACGCCGCAGCATTTTAATTTTCTGTTAAGTGTTTCATGAGCATGATAATATCGATCAACTTCGCTGTTAGCAACACACCGCTTAAAATATGAACGCATTCGTCAATCTCACGCACACACCTACAAAAGTTCGACGTATACCATACACAGATGCAAACTTGTAAACATTGATAAAACAGCGATGTCGGTAAGGTTGGCAGCCCTGCGCGGTCACGTTGCAGGCAACGTGGGTATCGAGGGGCGCTCGCGTGCGAGGCCGTGTGCTCACCTCGCGCACACACGCAAAGTTTCCAACGTAAACAGACCGGTTTTATTGCACACATGCAAACCGGTTTGTTGTTTATTGATAAAATGGTATTTGTTAGCCTGCGTCGGTCGGCCGGTGATTACTGATATGAGGATAGGTACGAGGTACGAGATGCAATAGACGCTGCCGGCCGTCTATTCAATCATAACGTAATCATAACCTACTCCAATTTTTGCAGTTGTGCTTAGGTGATTGGGAAGGTCGATGCGATAGTTGTTACGTTAGTTGCGCCCAGAGTTTTGTCGCTCGTGCATTTTCACGATATTTATTGAAGATGTAAAATCACTGAGTGCTAATTTACAAGAACATAGATAAAAATAGATAGAAGATATCTATCTATTATCTATGTTTAGAAATATTCTATTATCTATTATTATCTATGTTTACAATAAAGAAGCTTTCGCTTTTTTATGTTTTAGTTTTACCAAATAAATCGGAAAACTGACATTTCCGATATGCTTAGAAAATTATTTCCATAAAAATATGGAAAGACAAAAACAATATAAATACACATATTTTTTACCAACAACATAATTAAACATATTTTTTACTGTAAGAATTGCCAATAGGTTTTGCAAAGGGTTGTCTTTTGACAATTCGTACTGAACAAAATATTGAAAATGTGCGACCGAGTAACATAGACACTACTTTATGGCTACATTTCAACCAAGGCGGAGCTGAGGTCAGCGGTGCATAAATTGACCTATCACTATGCTAAAATTCTCCGCTCCACTTCAGTGAAAGCGATGATTGGTCAATTCGTGCAAGTTGAGCTCCACTCCGCCCGTCTCCGCTTCAGTGAAAACAGACCCTAAGATCCTTAAACTCTCATCACGCTGACATTGCCGCTTTGCTCTTCGAGTACTTAATAACATTAGGCTGATTGGCTTGTATTTTAAATTGGAATAAATCAGTGTAACTTCTGTATTGTCCATAGAACGGCGACCCAAGACTAGGACCTACGCTGTCTCTCGCTTTACCGCCACAGACAGCCGGCGATTTTGTAATAATTTTTTTTTTCAACAGCTCTTCACGGATAGACAAGTTATTTTGAATGTACCTCCTGTCGTTTAAGACTGCTGTTATTATTATACACCTAAGCATTTATACAGGGTTATAAGTAACTCACCATAAACTTCGTAAGGGTTCATTGTACTCATCGATATTAACAACTTTTACTATGGGGCGAACTCTGAAATCGCGAAAAAAAAACAGCTATTCCATACATTTTGTCTCAGGCCAATAAACTGTTTGTATGGAACAGTTGTTTTTTTTTTCGCGATTTCAGGATTGGTTTCATAGTAAAATTTGTTCATGTTGATGAGTACAATGTACCCTTAAGAGGTTTTTGGTGAGTTACCTATAACCCTGTATATCCTCTACCTAAATGCTCATCTGTTTATTTTGACTTCTATCTTGTTGAGTATAGATTTTTAAATAAAAGCTGATAATTTTATTTGGTCTAATAAACAGCTCGGTGCTTAATTTTCGCACAACTTCGATGGGCTTGGACTTAATTTGTTTTTAATGTTGTTATGCTTCTAATTTGGCATAACCAAGGATATGCCGATGTCATAGACATGGCAAGGTTTCATCCTTGTTTGGGAGACATGTCCTTCATCTAAAGTTAGTAGGAAAGATAACAAAATAAATAAAATAATATAATTATACTTTCCTAGACTAAGAAGATCAAATAAGTGAGATCGAGGTTATATGCAAATTAAATACTGAGTTTGGGCGAGGAAACTATTTACTGATTCAATTTGGGTTCATGTTTTGTTGATTATCAATTTTAATCCTGGACTAAGCTTATCAATTGACAATTCGCTCCCAGATGTGGTAAAATCTATGTTGGTGGCAGCTTAACCAATGGGCATTTTAAAAGTTTAACATGACAGAACTCAACTAGCTATAAATAAATTCGGGACATTATCACACGGTCGCCTGATCCCAAACTAAGCAAAGCTTGTACTATGGCTGCCGGAAACTAATATACAAACATATATAATTTTAAATATGTACTTAAATAGATAAAAACACCCAGACATAGAACAAACACGAATGTTCACCACATAAATGTTTGCCCTAGGTGGGAATCGAACCCACGCCCCCAAGCTCAGAAGGCAAGTTCACTACCAACTGAGCCACCGATGCAGTCAAAGTGTTTTTGTCGTAGATTACAATGAATAAGGCAACTATACTTTTAGATAGTTTGGTTCTGTCAATAAAAGTTTTCTTTAAACTTTCAAAACTGTCATGAATTTTATGCTCATTACAAATTAATTTTGGCTGCCTGTTTAATCCAAGACTTTTCTAAATGGTCGACAGCATTACAGCTTTTATCTGTTGTGAATTGTGAAGGTGTTACGTGTCTTGTGGAATAAATATTTATGATGATAATAATTGCTATTTCAGCTATTCGGGGCCGACGATCCGTTCTATGGTTTATCGTTCAACAATGGCGCGGACGAACGGTCAAAACCCACAAGCAGTGGTAAGTTCGCTAACGTTATTTAGTAGTTGCATGTATTTTGAGTGACAATAGAGTTGTATAATAAACTATATTTATAAACTATCCCATATAATGTCTCCGGTAAAATAAAAGTTTCTAACACCACACAAAAGTGCTGATTTTTGTTTTAACTATGCTTTATAGTTAGATTTATTTCCGAAGTTGCAAAAAGTTAAAGGTTTAATCGCAAATTTATATAGTTAGTAGTTAAAGTAAAAAGTATACAAGATGTGTAATGTATGCTATCTAGATCGTATGATTAAATACTCTTTTTTGGTTAATAAGCCAAGTAAGAAATGTCTTCAAAATTTACAAAATAAACTTCACCATAATCATAGAGTTTTGCGATTGTCAGAGCGAAATAAGAAATAATGTAATTTTATGAAACAATGCTGTTTCTTAAGTATGCATGAGATGCATGATTTGTATTTGTTGTTTACATTATTCTGACAAACCATACATTTTTCAACCAAATAACATATTTAAACTTATAACTCGAGGGATTTTTTTCGGAAATACACATCACCGTTTTGCATAGTTAAATTCGGCACTACTCAAGTCTTTAAACAATTACCAGTCATTCATACACTTATGGGTGGAGTTTGCGAAAATGTCATTTGACAGATGTTTACCTCAATATCTAAACACCGTTACACACTTCGTAAATATTTTTATTTTACCACGGTTCGAATTATAAGCAGCAAATGGGGTTGTTACCAATTGTTTATTCGCTATAAAATATTGTAATAGAACTAGTTAGATATCTTACTTTGTGGCATTTAGTTAGCACGATGGAAAAGAAGCGTCTGAATTCATTAGCATTAACAAAACGCTCTCAATTTGTAAAAAACGCACCATGAAAGACTCGCTGATGCTGTCGTCTAACAATGACACTAAGCATAATTTAATCAATCGTTTAGTTGATAAACACCTGTTTCAAAAGTCAGTGAACTCCATCCTAACTCGAGCTGTATAAAGAATCCGCCCGTCAAAATAGTCACGTCAGGCAAAATTATCATTTTCATATCCATCATCCAGTTATATTTCACATTTATGTTAATTGTAGATACAACCAAACAGTATCCGATGATTGATTTTGATTGGCTGATTGGTAACAGCGAAGCGCCGCCACCAAAGTAGCCTGTGGCTGCATTCCACAATCGTCAGGAGTATATGCATCATGTCCACAACTTTGGATAGTTTTGGTAAAGGATTAGTTATATGCGGCGTTGGTGACAGATAGAATACATAATTATATCTATAGGCTACATCGTCTAGTTATATTGTGTTCCGGAAATTGTGGTTAAGCGTCGGACAACATTTTACACGTCATGCGGTCGACCAAGATATATTTTCAAACAATTGTCGATTGCATTAAACGTGCAAAGCTTGTTGTAGTTATCATACTTTTGTCGGTTTTGTAAGTTTTAGTTGATTGAACGAAAATACCTAAAAGCTACCTCTCTCGAGTAATATAGCTGCAATAAAAGATATAGTTGCATCAACTGTGACTCTCAAAAGACTAATATTTTTGGAAAATTATGAATTGATCCTTTGGTGTTATGAAGTCAATGAAAGTTATTAATGTGATAGCTTATCAATGATCGATTGACTTGGACGACCGTATGACCAATATATTTGAATACTGTGACAGTGGCATGATTTCAGGTTGATTTCTCACGATCAACAAATTTGTTGATAATGAGTGGGGATTGTTCCTTTTATGGACCAGCTGACTTGTTCTTCTTAAGTCAGATTAGGTGGGTGGTTTCACCGTAAGTTAACATATTTTTAACAGGAACATAAGTCTAAAAGGCTAAAAGCCTTTCTCTCAGATGTTTAAAGGCCTGCTGTAAAATGTGTTGATCTTGCTTTTGTTTGTCATTTCTCGTCAGCGAGAAGTGGAAAAAGCACTGTATGGCATAGTGGGTGCGTTTCCACTAAAGCGGAGCGGAGTTCAGTGGTGAATGAATCAACGCGGAGCGAAGATTTCGAGTATTCTGAAGCGTTGTGATTGGTCAATTCATGTACCGCTGAGTTCCGATCCGCTCGTCTCCGCTTCAGTGATAACGCATCCTAATGTTTATAAGGGGTAAGTATCTATTCGTTTATGTTCCACTCGATCTGACTTAGGATTTATGAATAGTTATATAGGTATAGGTATGTCGTACTAGGTGTTCTTAAAGTTGTAAGTATGGTGTTATTCGTGTTGTATGGATAAAACAAAAGTGTTTTAGTTTTCTATTTGTTTTGTTATTACTAAGCATATTTTTATGTGGCAAATATGTTGCACAACATTTATAAACCCAAGGGGCGACTAAAATTAGCTTATTTAGGGTATGGATGGTTAATAATTAGGCATAGGTTACAGAAATATCATTTAGATATTAAGTAAATCACATTTCCGAAATACTTAGATATAAAATATTATATTCATGTATATGGTATAATTACATTATGATTTTATAATCGACATTACTGTGATGAAAATATGTAACTTCGTTATCTTGCTGTCCATGAAATTACCATGTGGACTGTATAAAGATTTTCGTTTTATGCAACTAGCATGTAAAACAATGCATTTTTACCAAAATAACTAGTTTTCGTAAGTCTACAAATCCTTCTAATAGCAGCGTTTTACCTGAAATAAAACGCATATTAAAATACTTACCTAACTGGAAGCTATATATATGAGAGTGCATTTCCGTTTCCGTCGAAAGTACCAGCGTTTTCGTACTTTTAATGCCTTCTAACCGGAAGTCCTAGGTGGCGCCACCTCTGCATTCGCGCTTTGTGAAAATATCGCGCGCCATTTTTTATCATTGGCTTAATTTTCCGAATTTCCACCAGGCAGAAATTAAAGTGATAGCTTCCAGTTAGGTAAGTATTTTAATATGCGTTTTATTTCAGGTAAAACGCTGCTATTAAATAACTTGACCGTAACTGGAAGCTATATATATGAGAGCCTGTTTGGTATTGCCTGGTGGTGCCACCTTATAGTAGGGCTATTAAAACTTATTGTTAAAAGAAACGCCAATGTGAGCTGTAAATAATATTAAAAATTATTTCAAATCTTCAAAAATGTTGTTGGAAAAACAACTTAAATAAAAGGGTTTACATAATAATAATGAAACCGGAAACAAGGCATTATGTTTTCTCTCTATTGGTCTGAAACAATTACGTATATTACCATTAAATAGTACATTTTCCATCTGTAAAATGTATGTCACCAGCATCTGTATAATGCCGTATTGTATAGAATACTTTGGGAATACGTTCCATAGAATGTCTGACACGTTCAGGCAATGTATAAATAATTATTTATGTCATACTTTCCCTTTGCATTAAGTTTGTATACAGAACCATACATAATATGTTGGTGGTTAAAATTGTTTTAAAAATCAACAACAGGTCGTTGATCCAAAAGATTTTGTAGTCTACTATCGCAGGTGACCAACAAACAACTTCTTGGACAAGCAGTGATACCATTTTTTCTGTAGATAGTGTTTAAATAGTCAACCATAACTAAGTGGTGTGACAATTTAAGTGACAGGTTAATGTCCAGATCCATAGAAATATTTTTCAACCAGACCGACTCTGGTAATCGGCAATTGTTTTAAAATGGCAACAACAACAATCGTAAATCATGCGAGTAAAAGATGAATCCGTAAAGCCAGTTCAATATATGTATTTCAACAGTTCAGTAAATTTAACGAAAACCAAGAATATTTATAATTCTAAAAACTTTACTGACTTGACAAATCAGTTACACGTGGGAGACAGCTAATATTAAATAATATACTAAAAATCAATTACATCAAGTTTTAGGCAGCTTATGCCAATATTAATGTTTATAGCGAAAATTAGGTTTACTTTCACATCTCTTAACTTCAATAGGCATGTACTGAATTTTTGATAGTGAGTTTCCAAGTCAATGCATTAATCATCAGTGTTTGTGATGATTTTGTAAAATATATGTAAAACATGAAAATCACGCTAGACTTTCAAAGATAACGTAATTTTATCATGAGCGTAGTCTCATAAATAATCTATCACTTTAATAACACTATTTCCTTTATTATATAATTACCGTTATCAAATGCAATATAGGAAGGATTTCGGCTCCGATACCTATTGCCCTAAGAAAATTGTTGGTAGTTTAGTTAAGCAACTTACGATAAGCCAGTAATCAGGATTTATTTATAACTAACAGTTACACGTCACAGTTCGCAGTGCAAGTCTTTACATTGTAAGATAAGATAAGAAACACCTTTGGAAGAAGGTAGGTAATTAAAAGGAATGGGCGATGGTAGTTGCGAGCTACTATCTTAACTTACTGCAAACACATTATATCTTATAGCGGTAGGTAGCTTTTATGGCAATTTGAAACATACAATTTTCTAATGATTAAGTCACAGTCGTGCGAAAAATAATTGATATAAGCACCCACGCCCTACTATTTTTTCTCTCAGAGTCGTAAAAATATTTAACTAATTTCATATTTTAAATTATAATTGTGTAATTCAAATCGTTCATTGTGAACGAGAGGTTGCTAGTGTCAATGCGATAGCGCACTGAGTATGACAGACAATAGGCCACACATTCAGGTATTACGAGGCTGTTCCAAACAAAATTATTAAAGTAATTAAAAAATAAATAAATATATAAGTATATAATTATGTACTTATATTCATATGAAAAAGGGGGCACGCGTGTGACCTTACTTTGCCTCGAGTTAAATGAGAAAATGAGATTTTTAACATAATTAGTACAACATTCGTTCTCGTCACATTATCCGTAACATAATGTCGTTTTAAAAACGACCTAAATTGCAAGAATCGACAAGATAAGACATCGTTTTAAACCAAACAGCAGGTATCTCCGTTGTGATTGGAGTCGCAGGAAATACTGCACGAACTCTTAAGGTTATTGTGCTCATCGAGCACTTTTGTTCAATAAATAATCAAGTAAGGGGTAAGACTCACTTCGAAATTTTGAAAAAACATGTTTCACTTTGCAGTTGATTCAATACTATGCAACCCACCTCGAGGTGGTGACTTACTTCTAATTAAATTAACGTTACACAGGGAACATAATAAGTTCATATCGAAAACTTCTTGATCAGACTGCAACAAACTGGCCTGAAGCCTCGCTTTGAGCGTTTAATTTATCAGTTTCTAAAAACTTAAAAGATTGAATCTGGATTCAGCAGTAATAGTAAAAAACTACGTTTAAGACTGTCTAGCTGTAACATAGAATATTTTCACGGTCTGTTAATTTATTGATTTGGAACCTGTTTCATTACAATTTTATTCTTATATAAGACATTCCCGCGAGGGTAGTTATTGCAAAGGCATATTTTTATTTTACCTTGAAAAGGTAGTTTATTACAAGCAAGCTAGAGTATCTATGTTAATAGTTTCATGAAGAATAAAAGACAGATTAGGCATTACAACAACAATAAAATACGTTTGAAATATTTGATCCAGCATAAAACTAGGTTTTGTTATGAACATACAACATTATTAAGATCAAAAAATCACCCTGTTAGGATGGTTTGTAATAAGCCTACGATACTTACTTGATACAATGAAATATTATATTTTTCAAAGAGATGCTCATCGGGTGAAGATGGTTTGTTACAACCAAACAAGTTTGTACTATGTTTATCATGAAATTGATATTTTGCAAATACATTTGCACAACTATAGAGTTTTGCTTTATTTATTACAAGCATACATTGTCTGTTGTATTAACTGCTTAATACTATGAAATATGATATTTGCAAAAAAGGTACTCACCTGCAATGGTGGTTTATTATAACCATAAAAAATATTAAAATACGTTCTGTTAAACGCTTATGGCAATGTAATATCTGTCAAGAGATTCACCCTGCGAGGGCGTATCGTTACAAGCGTACTAAAGAATAGTGTATGTATGGATCGCTTGATTCAATTGCAAATAGGTAGCCTCCCTGCGAGGGTGGCTTTTGCAAAGATTACCTACCCTGCGAGGGTGGTTTATTACAAGCATACAATGATGTATGATGTATTGATTGCTTAAAGCAATGATTCAATTGCAAATAGGTAGCCTCCCTGCGAGGGTGGCTTTTGCAAAAGATTACCTACCCTGCGAGGGTGGTTTATTACAAGCATACAATGATGTATGATGTATTGATTGCTTAAGGCAATGTAATATGATATTTGTAAAGAGATTCACCCTGCGAGGGCGTATCGTTTCAAGCATTTCAAGTATTTTGTATTGCTTGCATAATTCAATGTAAGGAGGTACAAAAACGGTACTCCTGTATCTCCCTATTATAACCATGCGAATGCACGTTGAACTGATTGTTTGCATAACAATATAGTAAAAAGGAATAAATTCAAAATGAAATACTTGTTCCTCTAAACTTAAACGCAATGTCAAAAGATCAAGTGACATTTTGAGTAATATATCCACAAAAGAAAATTAATTTAGAAATAATTTCAAAAAAAAAAGGTTAAGAAAGCCTTTATATGCATTTATTTAATGAAAAGTTTTCAGCATACGGCTAGGTGACGTAAGATATTTTCTCCCCCACTATTGTTTGTTCCTAGGTCTGTGATACCTAGATTATGATTATTTCTTACGTCCAAAATAATAGGCATTACCTAGCCTCTAAAATACATGTGTTCAAATAATTTGCCATGATGTATCAAAAATTAACTAAAGCTATAAAGTGAACGAACTGATAGATCGCTAGATATGGTCGAGTCGTTTGTATGACTCGTAGTTAAGCAATTGATACACTGTTGCAACATTTGAAAACCGTTATTTTTATAAAAAGGATTTTTTTTTTTTTTTTTTTTTTCACTCACCAACTTTCTTCAATTATCGGCCAGCACGTCAACCAATACCGATGAATTAGTAGAATCGTAAAAGCACGCTGTTACGCACCTTTCACTGAACCACCGCCACGGCCCGTGCTCTGTAGCTTGGGCGTTTGGGCGGCAAACATTTATACGTTTCTGGAAGCAAAACTATGTTAAAAACTGGTGATAATCTTAAAGGCGATGACAGCCTAGTTGGAGAAGGCCCGCCTCTCAAGCCAGAGGGAGCGGGGTCGAACCCAGCCGACGGCACGCACCAATTTGTTCGTTGTGTGAACATATGTGCGCACTGTATTGCATATGCTACATGACTGGAGCCCGGTGTATGGTGACAGGCTCATTTGGGACCGAATATCGTCCGGCGATGTGGGTGTTGTATAACACGTCTGCCAGCCCCCTCGGGGGGAAAGCGTGACGATATGATGAATAATCTTAAATATTACCTAAAAACATTTAGGCACACAAAACATTTTAAATATCAAATTAATCGAACGGTAAAACCGTTAAAACAAATTCTACTCACTCATTTTGAACAAATGAAATGAAGAAATGAAATATAATGTGGGTAGGTACTTACTGCGTAAAATGTATACTTAACACCGAGTTATTTTAGGAAAATAACTACATTTCAGTATTTTACCACATAATTATTAACAAATTATCACTTTGTATTAACTAATTATGCAACACGACGCAAGCTGCTAGGGCTGCGGCGATGTTACTTCGACGAAACTTAAAACGCCAATGATAAAAAATGGCGCGCGATATTTTCACAAAGCGCGAATGCAGAGGTGGCGCCACCTAGGACTTCCGGTTAGAAGGCATTAAAAGTACGAAAACGCTGGTACTTTCGACGGAAACGGAAATGCACTCTCATATATATAGCTTCCAGTTACGGTCAAGTTATTTAATAAATATTAAGGTTAAGTATTAAAGTTGGATCTTTCCTTACTAAAAGGCAAGAAGCAGAGGGTCGGGTGCAGCGATGAGAAGCAACAGCAGCTGTTTAGTGAGGACGATGGTATTCACTAACAATTGTATGCAGTTAGACATCGGTACCCATTAAAATGAACAAAACCAAAATATCCAAAACTCGAACTGAGCAACTCCAGAATGACCAAAAACAAAATGTAAAATGTTTCAAAATTTCTAAAGTCATAATGAACAAATTAATTTGTTCAATAAATTCAATGTCTCTTATGTTTAAAACACCCATATGTTGAAAACGCCAATGTCATAAAATGAAACATAATTTAAAATTTAGGTATCTACCAAATTTTTAATTTTAATTAATAATTGTGTGTTTAGGCCTCATTCTTATCTATATCTGGCAACCTTCTTCAAGGAGTTATTTCAAAAATGCGTCATGGTTGTAATTTATCATTCAACACCATTATTACCAGAAGTAATAATTCCACCTGCGCATCCATATTTTGTACATTTTGAACTAAGACATTTTAACCGTAAGTCATTTAGGCCGTTATAAATTTTAAAGTATTGGCGTTACAACCATTAGACATTCAGATTTTGGTTATTTTGAATTTGTCGTTTCGATTTTACTCATACTGAATTTGTTCATTTTAATGTACCCGTTAGACAAATTTTGATTGCTTCGTTGGTAGATAGATACCTAGCATCGTCTTGCCTGTATAGTTTGAATTGTATTTTATTAGATTTTGTAGACTACACTAGCGGAAGTAGGTATATCAAGGTTTTTATTTGGTTGATTTTAGCAAAAATTGATTTTGGCTTTTATTTTATGAAAATATTTCTGAACTATTCGCCATGAATCTTGATCTTCATCTACAAAGCGACTTGGTCGCGTCACTTTATAATTACCTATAGCTTTCTTTTGTCATGTATAAGGTTATGGGTAGACTGGGATCCTATGTGAATACAAAGTGTGTTTAAACGTGGGAACGTTTGTTCTATTAAGTATATAAAGTTAATATATACTAAAGATTGCAATTATGATAGTATTATTTTGAATATTACAATCTATTTTTATCTGTCGCAGATATAGAATAACCAAGTATTTTGTATATATATTAAGTGTATTTTAAATGTATATTTACTATGTAAAAAATAACATTTAAAGAACACGTCTTTGTATCGTTGTGGGGTCCATTAATATGATATTAGTACGTATTCATATTATATTTTGTTTTGCTCTCAGTTAGATTGTATAAAGTTTTATATTATAAATATAGTTTTATAAGTTGCATGTTTAGCCATTAGTATATAGTATAGTTATAAGCGTTGGCGCCATGTCGTTCTCAGTTATTTCTGGAAATTTACATTTTTAAACATATTCAAGTTTTTTGTCCAAATTGCGAATTGGCGCTGATATTACTATTATAACGTAATATTTTAACTATTTTTAAAAAAATATGATAACAGTCACATATCTTTGCGATTAAAGCTTTTTTAAATCAGTAATCTGCTTTTGAAAATCAGTTGTATTAACGATTTTTGGGCAAATTTCAGTGGAGGGGAATCAGCTAATCTCGTATACAGGGACTATTCCAGACTTTGAGGATATAAGTATGCCGGATCTGGAGTGCGACAACTCCCAGGACGGGCTCGCGCCGTCTCCGAGTAACGTTTCCTCGCTAAACACGCCTCAGGTTCAGATCAACTCACCCGCGTACCCCCTCAAACCTTGAGGAAAGCCTAAAAAACGTCACCGCAGGAAGAAACGCTCCTAAAAGTGAACATTTCTGTGACGAGTATGAACTCCTTTAGTGTTTATCGTACGCTAAACTAATATAGTGCTAGCTATGGACTTTGCTTATGAACGCTGCTAAATATATTTTTTATAAATTAATTATTAACAAAATTACCTAAGTACACATTTCCTAAAGTCTTCTTGTTGCCTTAGAACCTAGTTTCTGTTTGTCCAGGGTTCTCGACAATGAGTTGAATGAATTGTTGAAGAGTTTGTTAAATTAATACTTCTGTGCTGCATTACAAATTACTGTGAATACATAGACAAGTAACATTAAGTAGCAGTTAGCACTGTGCCCTTTGTTTTCGTATTGCGCAAAACTAAAATGTCGTTTGTAAACTAAGCAACGTTTATGAGTAAAGTTGGGTGTATTTAGTGTAAATTGTACATTGCTTTTTAGTTTACTTACATATGTGAAAACTGTTAATGTTGTGTATAGATTTGAAATTCTATTGTTTGTAATGAGGGATTGTTTAATTCAACACGTTTGTCTGATTTGAAAATTGTCTGTAAATAGAGAAAGTACATTTTTAAATGCCATGGGAAAAAATCCTGTTTAGTGGGTAGATTTGTTTAGGAAAACGGAAGAATGTGCACTAAAAACTGTATGAAACTCGTTAGGTGCCTTAGATAGATACCAATATACCTATAGATAGATATTTCAAAGTATAGACTGCTTCATAAACAAAGTGTTTGTAAGTTTGTAAGACCAGTTTTTTTTACAAATTTCGTATACATTTTATAAACATGGACTTATAAGTAACACTAACAACGAGCGCTAGAACGCGCAGGCGCTGCCACGCGGCGCTGTGGCACTCGCGCTTATTTGCGTTTTGGTTGATTGCATCAGTAAACGCGCGGGCCCGCGTTTCTTTTGTATGATTTTTTTATTAAAACTAACTAGAATTTGAAAAACCCGTAACACCTATATCTATCGCTTCATCAAAAAAAAAAAAAAAACGTCAAATTTGGTACTGAATCGTAAAATTAATTGATTCTTTTCTTGCAAAAAAATTAAAAGAAAGATTCTTGGATTTAATTGAAGCAGTTAAATATTACTTTTTACTAACAATAGGTACAAAATATGTTCTAGCATCAATCATTGGTCTAGGGTACAACCTTAGAACTTGGGTATTAACTTGCATTTCATCAGGTATATAAGCATATACATTGCATACATACTAAAACATATATTTTAATACGTGCATGTTCTGAAAGATGTATGTCGACAACTATTAAGAGTAAGAATAATTCAAGAACTGTAAGATGTAATTTATTAGTTATTCTTGACAAGAGTAGCATAAGTACATGATTGAATATTGATCTTTATTGAAAAGCTGTTTTAATTCACGACATCTTTTTGGATGTTGACTCTCTAATGTAAAATTAATATTTTCGCAAATTTACTGGGAGCTTTAGTAGCTGGGTGCCTAATATTTTCAAACAGAAAATTGTCCAACAAATCCTTTTGTCCTAAACACCACAGCAGTACTGTTTTGTAACTTGTTTTTCTTATACATGTATCTAAAAGATAATGTACCTACACAATTAGTTGTAAATTTATAAAATGTAAGTACCATTATTTTACCTACCATTATTCATTATCGTAAGACCATTGTAACATAAATAACATTTATCATTTATGAACAAAGATTGGTAAGATTTATGTAAGGAGAACTATATTACATGTATAAGTTATGTTTAAATTCGATTTAATAAATATGTGTAAAATTAAATTTGGTTATTTTTTTAAGCCTTTCATAAAGCCATGATAAGTGAGTTTATGAAGGCCACAGAAACAGGTTAGTTCTGGAGTTATTATACAATCTTTTTAAATGTAGATAAGTGCTTAGCAAGGTATAAAACTCACTAGTAATATTATAAATGCGAAAGTTTGCAGGGATGGATAGATGTTTGTTTGTTATTATCACGCCAGAGCGGCTGAATAAATCTGGATGAAATTTGGCACAGAAACAGATTATAGTCTATAGCACAAAAGCCACCTTTTAACCGGTGGGTGCAGCTAGCCATTTATACAGCTGTTACAAAAACCCTGTTGTATAATTTAAGGGCATGTACACACTTATAAGTATTCATGCAAACATACTTTAAAAAATGCACGTTAAAAATTGCAAGAGTTATGACAGGATTAACGCAAGAAAAAAAGGAATTTTTGCAAAAACTTTAATATAACATCTGTATACCTAGTTTAGTTAAATTCTAAGACTAAAATCCACGCGATTAGTGGCTGCGTTTGCGCTTTTAGGAGGGCGGAGCGTGATGTGTGTTTAACATTTTTGTTTAATTTATACTAGCATAATTGCATCCTCCAGTCGATACTGGATGGGCATAACAGAGTTTTTGTAACAACCTGTATACAAATTCTACAGACAGTGCAAATATAAATTCTTCAAGGGCGCCACTTTCGGCGTAATATTTTGGAGAAATGGATTTAAAGGATTAGACTTGCGCGCTTACATTTGCAGCTCGCCATGAACTTGGTCACTATCAATAACTGAAATAGATAACCAGGGAAAATGTGTTGGGTAGGAAAGAATGGCGCTAAGGAAACCATTAATCAGTAGATGAAATAATATAAAAAACAAAGCTTAAAAAAATGGCTTTTCGTCATTCAGGTCAATAATTTATAGATGGTAGTAGTTGTAAGGCTACGAAGTTTTTTTTTTTTTTTTTTAGATTAGTTTGCATTAGGAATTGTAGCGTGTAGCGATAAGGGTATTGATACAAACTAAAGTTTTTCAATACTTTGTTTTAAAATGTAAGTATATATGAATTTTACGAAATAAATTAAAAAAAAAATGTAAACAATTATTAGACTTTATTGATATTTTAAAACTGCATGACCGATTTCGATAAAATCTGTAGGGAACTTCTAAAGTATGATGTAAAACAAAAAAAAGAATTATTAAAATCGATTAACAATTGGCGGAGTAATCCCGTAACATACATGTAAGTATACAAAAAGCAGTCGATTTGAGAACCTTCTTTTTAGAAACCGGTTAAAAAGGATAATGCTGCAATGGGTCGGGAGAGGGCCCAAAAGCGACATGTGACTTGTTGAAATAAATACCACGGTAGATCATTTGATTCGATGAATTTATTACAGGTTATTTATCATTCGACATGATTTATAAATATATTATGTTATCACAGATACACTACTTTCCGCAAAAGGAATGACGAGATCTTAAAATAGTTAAAACGAATACATTTGTAGATTTATCACCTATTAGATAAAATAATTATATGTTATTAACAGTATTTAATAATTATACTAGGTACATATATTC
Source organism: Peribatodes rhomboidaria (assembly GCA_911728515.1). Taxonomy (NCBI): domain Eukaryota; kingdom Metazoa; phylum Arthropoda; class Insecta; order Lepidoptera; family Geometridae; genus Peribatodes; species Peribatodes rhomboidaria. Next base: position 8,774,706 of record OU452168.1, read on the forward strand.
AATGTAGAAAGGTGTGGGTGACAGCCATATTTATTTAGTTTATTCATTGCTTAAATTACTAAAGTTATTGACGATTCCGATAGTAGTGATATTTAGGGTGCTGTTGAAAGTTTAATGCTTATTAGTTTAGCAATGATTTGTAAATCCCAGCAACTTTTAAGGCTTAAAAAAACAATTTGTCTAATTAACGTCACCCGCACGATCCTACAATGAAAATAGGACTTTCAGCTGCTTTCTCAGGTACATCCTGTTCCTCAAAAATACTTAGTTATTTTATTATTAAAACACGGCAGACATATTTGAGTGCACTTAATAGGTCCTATATTAGGTATAATAAATATTGTAGATCAATAACAGTTATCAACATTCTATACTGTCCGACTTTTCTAACTAAATCAATCATGATAGAGCTTAATCCCATCGAAGCAAGAACTCTTATCAAGCAGCAGTTATTCCCAGAAAGTTCCACTCCCAAACGTGTCATCCAAAGACCGTCCTATTTTATTCCTCGTGGCGGCAACCTGGCAACTCAGTGCGAATCGGCGGGCCCTAGTTTGAAGAACCCCGGGCCGGACTATCTCACATACAGTCCACTCATCGAACCCTGAAATTCACCACGCACCGGCCTGGGTGGTGAGCGACTACTGCGACTCCACATAGCGTCGTAGGTCCGCTTTACTGCACATTTGGAATGAAGCGTCATCTTTTTAAATAAAATAAAAAAACGAGAAAATGTAATCGCGAAGCGCGTCTAGTTGATCAATAACTGTATTGCGAAATAGTGAAGTCAGTACTGGTACAACTCACTACTAAAGGTTTATTTTTAATTCCATCTAATGTGCTCTACGGAAAAAATATCCCTATAGTTCCTATCAATGGGTCATTCATGGCAGTTGATCCATAATGGAATGCCCCAAAATTACCTGCTCGGGCCAATGTTTTTGCCTGCGATAGCAAAATGTTAAAGCTGTCAATATCAGTTTCGAATGGTACTACAGAATCAATGTCACTAATCAGTATCATGGCTAAACTTCCTTTTCAGTACGTAGAGACTAGGAAGTATCTTTTGTGGGTTTTAAGTAGTACTAGGTAGGCACTTATACACAGTCCTTAGAGACTTGTAAATACATACTTTCAACTGGCGTCATTGTATAATAAAAAGATTAACCTTCTCTTGGCCTTGTCTGACAAGTCTTGTTTTTTTATGCAGAGAAAAGAATCACAGCCTTCCGTACGAAAGGTAAACAAATTACGTAGGTATGTGGTTATTCTCTCCATTTTGGTACGAGTTTTTTTATAAGAGTATATAATAACCTGCATGTTTAAGTTTTCGTGCGATGGTCGTGGATTTCAAAAGTGGACATTCATAATTTGAAGACTACTTTTTATATCCTTACCTACTGTCAAAAACATGATCTTATAATAACAAAGATGAATTACATTATTATGACCCGAAAATAACAGGAATGCAAGATTACTTGTTTAGCTCATGAAAACATTGACACTTAAAATCACGAATATTCTTTAAAAAAAAGTTTTGGCGGAGCGTGGATTGTAGAAGACCCTTTCGAAAATGATAGCTAAGTGCATCTGTCGAAGTGGCGCTAATCGAACCATCTCAGTAGTACAATTGCACAGTATGACCAGCGCGAGTTAGAAGTAATTATTGTTTAGTTTCAAAACTCCTTCCCTTTTGTTATAAATTTTTAACCCACATTAGACTAAGTATAACAATTTTTGGGCAATTTCGGAGACCGAAACGGCTATTCTATGCTTATTTCAAGGTTACGCACGCCTCTGACAATTAACTAATGAATCTGAGTTGTTATTGTTGATGGTTCCAATGCTAGGTGCGCTTCGATCGTCTTAGAGTTAGGGGTAACTTATGGTTTAAAGTCTGTTTAGTGCAATCGCAGTTTCCTCATAAGTGCAGGAAGGAACGATGCGGCCGGTTTCCTGTCTTTGACTCCTTCGGTGATGTAAGGCCCTGGCTTCGTCATCAGAACCGTGTGTAGCGTCGGCAGGCCGATGGTGCAGGCCAGCTCTGGGGTGATGCTGCGGCAACCTTGCACGTCCAAGAACTTCAATTTCTCACAATGCGACGTCACAGCCTCGACGGTCTTGTCCGTTAATTGGTTGCAGCCCTGAAACACAAAGTTCGGTACATTTTTTAATAAATTCATAGTTAATCTTGCAGATGTTGAGTCTTCTTGGGAGACAATTAGCCAATTTCAATAGTGTATTAGAGACTATGCTGCTCGCCTATCATCAAATTGCTTGACTGATACAATACGCGGGCAAGTACCTGTCAACCGTTTGACTTGACTACTTTAGCTTCAGTATCAAACATACAAATAAAGGTCGCTACATACGTGACGGGATATCTCGGACGGGCCGGGTCGGAACGTGACAGTGTGAATGTTAGGACGGGATGGTAACGTATACGCACCGTGAGAATTCCGCAGAGCCAACGTAAACACGGAGCTCACTTCACTACACCACTCTCCGGAGCGAACGGGGCCCGCGCCGGCCGGGACGTGGTAAACATCGTCCACGACGATGTTTTTTCACGCTCCGTCCGGCGCGGGCCTCGTCTCGTCCGAGATCCCGTCGCGTATATTTTACTACCTAGCTGATCCCCGCGGTTAAAAAGTATCCTATGTGCTATTCTTGACTATAATCTATCTGTGTGCCAAATTTCATCCAGATCTGTTCAGCCGTTCTGGCGTGAAAGAGTAACAAACATCCATCCATCCATCCATACATACAAACTTTTGCGTTTATAATATTAGTAGGATGTACTTTTGTATGTAACGATGTATAAAAATTGCCCCGTTCCGTCCGGGACGTGTAAATCCCGTCGCGTTTACAGCGACCTTTAGCGTCATTTAACAGGTACTGAGCAGCAAAACAAGTTCATTATGATTGATAAATGGTATGTTTCCTGAGTCATTGTCAATTTGCAGTTTTTAGGGTATTCATCAAGTCTTATTTGCAGCACCGTGAATGACCTTGCGAATTTTCCTTACCATCTTTGGAGTAACTAGCTAATTTTTATCGTTTGTTTGAAAAGATTTTTCAGTGTTGGAAATATATATATGTTTGACCACCAACTAATAGTAACAAGTCTCTTGATTTAGAAGAAATCTATTCATGCTACTCATGCCTTGAAAATGCCTTGACTGCAGGTGGTTCAAGTTGAAGACATAAATTATTTGCATGCAGCCTCACCTTTAATTGAAGATGTTTTAATCTCCGTAGTCCCTGAACAACTTTTTCAACTGCATCATCTTTTAAATTGAAACAGTCAGTCAAATTCAAATTTTCAATACTAGGGCAGTTTTTAACTAAGTATTCCATTCCTTCATGAGTTATTTGTTGACAGCGGCTCAGATTGAGTTCAATAAGTTCTTTGAAGTTAAATGCGTAGGTTAGGCTGACATCTGTTATTCTATTACAGTCGCTTATGTCCAGTTCTCGGAGGCATCTAAGCCGGGCCAAGGAATAGCCAGTGGAAGTTTCTGTGGATACTTTTTCACACATTAGCATTACATCGCGTTTTCTGCGAGCGTCGCGAACAATTTCTTCTTCAGCCCTCGAGCCAAGATGTATTTTAATTGAGGGTGATTCATCTAAAGTTGAAGTTGTGGCAACTTCAGGATTAATTTCAACCTCAGTTTCTTGGGCCTTCCCCATGCCGGTCAAACCAGCATCTGATACTTTGTCACAGTGACTCATTTTTAATACTTTTAGTAATACTTGATTCTTAAATATAACTTGAATAGAGGTATCAGTTACTGCATTGAAGCAGTAGCTTAAATTAAGCGATCGCAAGTTAGGTAATCTTTCTGAAAGCATTATTAGTGCACTTTCATCCAAATTTAATGAATGTACATCTAATTCTTCTAAGGTACTGTTTTCTTCTGCACATATTCCCTTTTCCAAACCTTCCTTGGTAATGTTTTCACATTGAGAGATGTTTAATGATTTAAGTTTCTTCAACTTTTGTAATTCAATAATTCCTAGATTGGTGACTGCTCGGCAACGTTGAATATTTAGCTCTTCTAAATTGACTAGGTCTCGGGAAATAAATAGGAGTGATTGATCAGTTACTCTATTGCACAAGCCCAAGTTAAGAGTTTTGAGAGAAGTCTGGTGTGATGTCAGAACTTTAATGCCTACATTTGTGAGTTGATCACAGCAGTGCAGGGATAAAGACTCTAATTTTAGATTCTCTGTTTCTGATAATATTTTTAGACTTGATCCATCAATAAGTGTGTGGGAAAGTGTGAGGTGCTTGATGCTATCTGCTCTGGATGCAATGACTTTTAGTATGAAGCTGAATGTTAACACACTTTCAGATGGGTTTTGGAACATGTCTACACCACTTGGGTAGAATTTCTTAATCAAGCCAATGTGGAACTGCAAGGAGCAAGCAGATAAGTTCAGCTCTTCCAACGCTGGTGAAGCAACCACAAATCTACTGAAGAGTGCATCTGTCAAGTATTGGTTGTCCGCCAAACTCAGGGCTTTTAAATTTTCCAGGTTGTATTTAAACAGGCCTTCAGTCTTGCCTTCTAGTAATCTTCCGGACATGAAAAGATCTTTGCAACTCAATATATTTAATGTTTCTAAATTAGTGCACTTTTCCAAAATGTAAGTGAATACTTTCTCACAAACATCACAGCTTTTGAGAGTCAAACTTTGAATGTGTTCTCCAATTTTGTCCCAGAAGTAGTTTACCTTACTTGATATTTCGACTTCATTAAAAAAATAATTGTAGTGTATTACTGATGAATTTTCAAAAATGTTCAAGGGAGATACATTTTCTTCATTTAAAGGAGCCCTGTAGAATACTGCAACTTTATTTTTGAGAAATGAATGATCATTTGCTGCTATGTACCAGGACTGACAAGTTTCACTGGCTGCTTTTCTATCTCCCTCTGGTAAATATTTGAAAATAATAACGAGAACCTGGAATTAGTAAAAGTTTTTCAAATTTATGTGTGTAACTATTAATAAAACTAGTTGCCATTGAGTAGATAAGTACATCTTTTCAGATTAATGCTACAAATAAGTTTTAAACACAAAAACTATTCGATTTCGTGAGTGTTCTTTTATCATGGGATAAAAATAACTTTCAATGATAGATCAATCACGTGAAAAAAATTAAAATCAAACAAAGGATACCTTCCAGCAAGAACACTGAAAAATTAAATACACGACAGGTTTTTCTGACATCACTATCATAAAGTGTAATTAATTATGTATTACCTCATTTGGAATTTCCATTTTCACTTTTACATCAAATTGACGAGTTTTATGAAGTAAATTAAAATTAATTTAGATTTCCCAAAAAGTACCTCCGCACTTTGCTTTCTTTCATTACCAGTGTTTCCTTGCCAGAGTATGGGCGCCCAAAGTTACGCTCAAAGTTGCGCCTAAAAAAATTTTTTAAAAAATTTCAAGAATACTCAACGGTAACTACTTCACGATCTAAGAGGCATACAATTATAACTTCACGGATTATTTCACTTTGACATTACATACAGCAATTCATCAGCCTATAAAAGTTATGGAAACGATATAACTACATAACTAAAATATGATAAATTGTTATCTGGGGGGCTATTCCTGCGCGTGAGATGAGATGAGATTTTATCTTGGTCACTCTCACACCTATGACGTTTTATATGAGAGCAATAAGGACGAAAGAAGGTGAGATGAGAATTTCAAATCTCCGAATAGGGTCCCTGGACAATAACCGGACATAACATGGACACCGCGAACATTGAAAGTTACATCTAAGGGGCTGATGTTCTTAGACATAAATTGTAAGCAAATTTTAAGTGTAACGTGACCACCAAAGACCTCCCTGTATCTTATATCTTTAAATGAGCAATTCTTGTATATATATATATATATATATATAATTGGAATCTCGGAATCGGCTCCAACGATTTTCATACAATTTAGTATATAGGGGGTTTCGGGGGCGATAAATCGATCTAGCTAGGAATCATTTTTAGAAAATGTCATTTTATTCGTGTTTTATCCACAGATCTAGGATGTAAAAGATCGACAGTGACAATTCGATAGTGATACAAAAAAACATTTGCGCATGCGTGAGTAAATTAGTGTTGTGAAAAGTACTTATCAATTTATCGATTGACCAAAAATGGTCCTCCGGGTGCTTGTCGATAAATATAATCTTTCGCATGCCAATTGAGTTGTTTTTTGTTCCAAGTATAACACCGCTGCTGAGCTAAAATGAATATTAATCACTAAACGGGTGTTAAGCTAGGCGGAAGAGTTAGACATCAGTGTCACCATGTATCTAAATTAACATAAGAAAAGTAAATAATAAGATCAACATAATACTATCCTAGTAATTCGCTTCGAATTGTGACCCTTGACCAAATTTACTCGTATACGGATTAGGATAAGTAATGATACTTATCTCATTGGTTTTGTACATTTATTTATAATTTACTTATATAATATTTATCTTAATGAAATATAATTAAATTAGACTTGGACGTAAAACACCCAAAATGTGTAAATTGAATTAAAAATGATGATTAGAAATTGAAGGTACATACTTATATTTAATACAAAAATGTTTTACGCCTCATCATTCAGTACAAACTCGGAAGAATGTCAATTTACTTTTGATGGCATTGATTCAAAAATGTATGCTTTGTTTATGTATTGCACCCATCGCCTACCTAATGAACTTTGATAAAAACTATCGATAATAATGACGTCATCTTTTTATCCATCTCTAGTGAAAATCGAGCGTAAACTAACTAATATTTTAATGCTGAATTTCATCACCAATTCTGCTTTCATCTAGGAAATATAGATGTTACGAAGAAACGACAACAACATACCGCTGATAAATCGGTTTTTGGAACCAATTTATGTTATGTTTTAGACAAAATTTAGACAAAAACATCACAATGGAATTTTCATATTTACCCATGAAACGACAAATTTTGTGGGTTACATCTTGGATTCACATCACAATTGCTAAACTCACAAGATGACATAACTGCATTTAGTTACAATTGCTCTCTTTTGAGTCTATTTATAATTATTTTAGTAAATATATAAATCATAGGAATTTTCGCGTGTTCCCAGGTGGCGCGCTGTCATTAATGACAAAAGAATTATTGACTAACATTTTATTTGTAGGCGACCTCTTTCTCTCTTGTGGAGTTTACATTTCGATGGAGACTTCTCTGCCCCACGCTTCGTTGGTCTTTTGCGAAGCAAAAAAAATCTTAGGTCTGTGGTTTTATCGATAATCAACTTAAACATAAACTTGGAAGAAAAATACCAAAAAGGAGGCGTTTGAGTAGTCTCAACTGAAAAATATGACTCTTCCTGACATCTATTGGCGAATAATAATACTATTTTTTGTGAGCAACTAATTGCTTTAACGACACAACAGCAGATGGCGTTGTTAAGTAACACGAAGTCAATGAGTGTTTGCTTTGAGGTTAGACTAAAATCAATTGTTTATTTTCCAAAAAACACAATTAAAAAAAAAAATACCGAGCAAAGCTCGGTCATCCAGGTACTTGTAGTCTAATGTGGTCAAGTTTCGTATGGTTTATTCATATTACGGAGTAATTTAGGCAGAATATAAGTGTGCCTGATAATTTGAAGTTTAATCATGCTTTATATAAATGGGCCAACTTTAATGAAATGTTAACAAACATAGAGTACTTAGTTAAAGAAAAATAACCGAAACTATATTGATTTATTTTATCATCGACACTTGGTGACATGGATATCGTAACACAAATTTTCATCATTATCGCTAAAATTTAAATGCACAATACTACTTCCCTAATTATTGTAATACTGAAAAGTGCCACCCGCACAATCCTAACGAAGTTAATTAGTGAAATATCCAAAATATAAGTCACGATTTTAGTTACAATAGGTACATTTTGGCAACACTGATTATTTCACAATTGACACTTGACATTCTTTCAATAATTTTGGCAACTGACAAGTTAACGCTTTTTTTTCCTCATTCAAGGGACTTTGGCGCCGCGCGTCCTGTGCATTTATCAGGTATATTATGACTGTATTTCATAATTTTAACGTTAAATCAAGTGATAGCGACGTAAATCACTCGTCATCCCCAAAAACCTATGTGAAGTTTTGTAGGAAACACGAAAAGTCACGGTTCGCAACGCTTGTCCCATTTGCCCACACTCGTGTACGTTAACGAACCGATAAAAGTTTAATTATCCACTATTAATACACTTTAACACTCGAAGAATCACAAGTTTTGGAAAATATTACAAGGTTGCGACGACGACGCTACATTTCCGGTTTCCCGCCAAAATTCCAAGTTGTTATGGTCAAGAGTTAAATTTTTTACACCTTATATTTTTTGGCTCCAGACGTGCAATACTATGTCATTGAATGAGCTTCTAATTTCATTGATTAAGTATTAATTTACTCAATTTCTGCTTCCGCCGTCTCATTTCGCCGAGTTTTCAGACAAAAAAAAAACAAACCACGACTTTTCTCTCCCAGCAGCAATATTAAATTTGCAGTACATATCGCAGTCTCCATGTGAAATGAATATCTCGACTAATCTCGAGCATGATCAAACAAAACAAGGTCTAGTATTCATCAAACACGTAATGAGGTCATCATCATCCGTCTCTTTCGAACTTGTTGTAAATCGCGACTTGACTTGACTTATCTCGGTCTTGCTTAAGCATCAATTGACATCACTACGTGTTCCTAAATGCCATACTTGGCGGAGTACATTATAATGATGGGGTATCTAAGAGGAAATAACAAAAAGACAGTAAAATCATTATCTTTAACATTTTTATTTATTTACAGCACACGCATTAATAATCTGACTATAATTCTGCCGTGCAGTCCTTAAAACGCAGTATCTGACTTTTTTACGTTTTTTAGTTAAATATTGAGCCGTGATGGGCACGTCATAAGGAATCGAATGATATAATCGGTTTTTGATTTTCACAACTACAAGATAGAAAAAAACAAATACCTCAACGCAGTAACTAGGCGTACTTTACGCAAACTGTAACATAAAACTATCTAAAATACAGTAATAGCAATTACGTCTAACATGACCCCTTGCTCTCCCAGGTAAAATGCAGTAAATGTCATCACCGCTACATAAAATCCGGTTAACTACACCTTAAAAATGTAGTGAACACATAAACTAAAATGCAGTAAATAGGCAATGTACTGAAAATATGAATACTGCAAAGTTAATTTTTGTTACTTTTGAAAATGCATTACAGACTAGTATGCAGTAAAGTACTAGGAAATGGTGTTTTAGAAAGCATTACCTATTTTTCCAATATGGTTAAAACAATTTAAAATGCAGTTAAATTGATAATAACTGTATTTTATCTAAATAATAAGGTACTTTTTGTTGTCAATGTTACTAATTAAATTGCAGTATTTGAGTTATTTACTGCGGTATAATCGGTAATATATAACACTTAAATAATAATATTTTACTGCCTAAATTGCAGTAAAAGTCTCAGTTACTGCATTATAATTGGTAATTTGAATCCAAATATTATATTCCATTGTTTTTGTGGTGTAGTTTACTGCATTAGTATGCAATTTTTTTTTCTAACCACCTTGGATTATGATAAGAAAAGTGATCGGCATGGTTTGTCAGCGATAGCAAAGGAAGTATCAGACCAAAAAAGATAAAGAAGATGGTAGAAACTCAAAGATAGCTGCAGTTTATGAAGAATTATTAACAAAACATGTAATGTCAATCAACCCGTGCTTACACCATTATCGAAGAGCACATGCACCTAATATAAAATATCTGTCAAGTGATTAAACTATATCTTCACAATCCTAACCAAGTAAAAATTAAGACGTGATCCTGATTGTGACACTTGCAATTTTGAGAAGTAAAAAGAAAAATACACGAAAGGTCAGAAACAACACGATTCAGATGCCAAGAAGGTCCATAAAGAAGAAGACGTTTACGTTTTTGCAGATCTTCAGAAGCTTATATTGCTTCCAAGATTGTATTCGTTTATAAGTGCGATAATTTGCCTTAGATTAATGGCTAATAACGAAACTTTTGTTCCTCTGAAGTATACGAGCACCAATCCAGTATATGCTTGGCATAAAACAATTTCTGGAAGGAAGCTCGAAGACCTGGTGACTGCTTTTCATGTGTTTTTTTTTTCAGTCCAAGAGATGCAGTAACAATCACAATATGGCTCGATAATTGTTCATCCCAGAACAAAAACTGGTGTATTTATGATTTTCTTGTTAGGCAAAATTAATAGCTGCGACATTGCAGCTACAAATATAGTATCGAAGAATGTCGAACTCGGGTGAGACTTTGGTCAAACAGAATGATGGCAGTATCCGATTTCTTTTATATTAAGTCTCAGTCTCACATCAAAAACTCTAAGATCATTTAGGACACAGAATATATTTAAAAGATATATTTGAAGTCATGGTAAACAGAGAAAAATACTATCTTTATTAAAAAACAAATTTAGATGCTGAAGAAAATAGCCAATTGAACTGTTTAAAATCAGAGAAAGCTTCCAAACCAAAGGTGGGCCTCCTGCCAGAAGACAAGACATAATTTAAAAATTAAGGCTAGTAGTGTCTGATGACAGTATTATTTTCTGGAGATTTATTCCAGTATCCACTGCAGAAATCGATGATGGTGAGGAAAACTTTGCCTTTGATAATGATGACGAGTATGTGTGAGAGTGAGTGTTACTAACCCAATTTGTTAGGATATTATAAAAGTCCGAATTATTATATTCTAAATAAGAATAAAAATTGATATTTTGGGAAGGCTGATTAAAGTGTTGATTTCTTACTTACTACATCTTACATAAAAACTGATTCTGATAGATATTGTCACTTTTTCACTCCACAAAATAAGTAGCTTATGTAATTTAGCTAATAATCATGAACATACTGCACCTACATTTTATTAAAGACACACATTAAAATGCAGTAAAATAAATCTGATACTGCATTTTAAACAGCAAAGTTGTCGATGTCACGCATAATTTTGCAGTACTAACTCTAAATTACTGCATTTTAATCTGATTATGAGTACTTTATCACTAAATTTGAAGTGTCGTAACAGCTCATTTTTTAGATTATTTTTTTCAAAATGGTTTTTATTAGTCATTTACTAATCTAAGAACATATTTCCTTTTGTAAAGTCATTCTTCGAAAACAGATGCACCCAATGGTCATCAAAACATCCGTCATTAAACCTTGTAACATGGAAAAAAAACAAATCAAATAGTTTATAGCGGGTTTTCTCGAAACCGCGTTTTTGCTCATACTGCGTTTTAGGGCCTGCACGGCAGAATTTGGCACTGTCTTTGAGAGATCAACTAATCAATTTTTTTAAATAAAGAAGCTTGTGAATAACCATCTTGCCCCTTACCACGGGGTATGATGGGGTAAGTTTACCGTTGTCACAATAAACACACATATGGATTTCTTTTGCATTTTCATCATCACACATCATCTGCACCGGTACAAGCATTTTGAGCCATCAGTCCGAAAAGACGTTCTTCCAAATGTTTCAAATGTGTCTACTTCTTTTGTTGTAAATTTAGTTTTTTATGGCCCAAAGGCAAACCAATTTTATCGTCATAGCCTTCTAATGTTATCAGAGGCACTGCGTATGCAGAAGCAGTTTTTTTTCAGCCCATGTAGAGCGTCGGACTACAAAAAGTTCCCGCCTACCACTGTACTTCACCTGTAGCTGTTTTTCAACTACTCTTTCGGTTCGTTTCTTATATTTACGTACCATGGTTTTACATCAAAAGTAATAAAACACTTTACGTATTTACAAAGTTACATGAACCCAGACCAACTTTCCCATCTTGCCCCACACCATTACACCATCTTGCATTAAAAGCAGACTTGTAAAAAAATGTTCTTATAAATACATCGATTAACTGAACTTCTATTTGATTACTTAGACCATATTAAATATCAAAGTAATTAACACTAGCAACGAAATACTAGAAAAGACATTAGATAAAAGGTCATAATTACCTTACAATAAAGACGTTTTAACTACACTAAATTAGGTCATCAAGACGGTCAACTAGTTTTCCGCTTGTAAACAAACAACGCCTGCGCTAAACTCACTATTCTTCTCGCACTGACCGTTGATCGAGGGTGGCTTCCAATTGGCTTATTGCTTTCTGTTCGCAAACGTCTTGTTTCTTGTAGGTATATCTATGTGCTTGCCTCATCTTACCTAGTGGCCCCATCATACCCCTCCCCTCTTTTTCATATTCATATTAATTTATTTCGTAAGTATTATTTACATGTCAAGGTATTATAAGTAATATTAGTACTATTGGGTTTACGTTAAATAGTACGGTACCTAATAATAATAATATACCTAGTGAGTCATTATACATTTGTACACTATCCCTGTTATTTTATGGTTAGAACCTATTTAGGTAGGTAAGTATTTAATTAATTATTTTCCTAATCCAATCCTAATCATAGCTAATGTTTTTAATTTGAAAGTGACTTTATTCGTTTGTTTGTTACGATTTCACGCCTCAACTACTCAATCGATCATCATGAAATGCAAACACGTTGTTGGGGGTACGGTAAAGGACATAGGGTAATTAAATCCCGGAAGAATGAACGGTTGCTGTGAAACTGCGAAGTGCTGCTAGTATTTAGATAATTAGTATAACATTACTTTCCAACACGCTTATTACTAACATCAGAGTTCACGAGTTAGCAACTTTATAACAATACGACAGGCATTACCTTTCACTAGATACTACGTATTGCATTTCACTATCACTGGTATCGTAATCCTAGAGCTGGGAACATCAAGTTACTGCACTTATGAGTTTGCGCGTAAGGTTGTTATCGCCACTTGTTGGGCGCCAGAAAGCTCAGTGAGCGCGGGGTGGCCCGCGCGTTCGGCCACGTGCTTGCTCCGAGTGTCGCGTTACCCTACTTTTACGAAAAACTTTCGTACTACTTCGGACTAGGAACATGGTTGCTTTGTTGTGATATTTTAATTGCATCGGACCGTGGAAGTGGGTTGAGGATGTCGAGAAGGAAGCAAGCGAAGCCAAGGTCCCTCAAACGTAAGTTTTAGACTAAATTAGTTTGTTAAGTTTACCCAAATAGTTTGAACAGATAATAAATCTAACGTAAGTACGTACTGAAGTAGGTAAATCATACTACATCAAATAACATGTTAGGTACTGTAGGAAATCTACAATAACATGTTATTTCAGGACTTCTGCAAAGATAATAATATTATAGGCAGGTAAGTAACTAGGTAGGTACGTACTGTACTATAGGAAAAATTAAAAGTAGATTAGCAGCCCGATATTTTGTGTAAGTAGATTTCTCCCTTCTCAACACAAAAGGTCCATTACAGGTCATGTGATGGCAAACAATAATTTTTAACCGACGAAACGGAGGAGGATATAACTAGTCGACGCATATTTTTTTTCTAGGTGTGATGGTAAGCGCAAATAATTGAGCTTAAATTGTGACATAGACATGGCTGTCTATGTCACAATATATATAATATAAATGTAGCTATTTTTCCTTCTTGGCAGAAGGAAAAATAGCTACATTACAGCATGATAACAAAAAACAAGGTCTAGCGTTCTGGGAACAAACACATAATGACGTCACTCGTCATCGTCATCCGTCTCTTTCGAACTACATATTTGTAAATAAATTACATAATTCGGTCTTGCTTAAGCATCGCTTGACGTCACTATGTGTTGCCCACGTGACCGGAACGCTTTACCTGGCGGAGTATATTAATATACCATGCATTGTAACAAACACCAACATCGCTTGCATGATTAATTTAGTGCAGTCACTGTAGTAATGCTCGCGCACAGTAAAACAAAGTAGTACTACACAATAATGTTGCATTTATTGATGCTTGAATGGATACGGTTTATAGAACCCCCAATTCGTCCGTCTATCGAGACGTCTAGATTGCAAGAGAGCGTTCAAGTCAACCCAATGAATGAAGGTTGCTTGACAGCTTGATCGGTTGAACAGCAACTTGACAGGTAACTGATGCTGATAGCTTAATATTGATGTGAGATTCGAACAGTCACTGTTGTCCAAAAGACAGCTGATGGACGTGCTGCGTTGCGGAGTGCGGCCGCGTAATATCGCCGCTTTATCAGTGACGGCCGCCGCCGCAGCCACCGCGGTTTGGCTCGCTTGCCTGGATTACAGGTAGGCTTGCCAGATGGTATCCAAAAGGAGGACATGTCCTCCTTTTTCATGTTTTGTCCTCCCGTCCTCCCACACCTACTGTAAGTCCTCCTTTTTGCAGCATGTCATTGAAAATTTCGTGACATGCGGCTTGCATGCTGAAGCGTGGTCAAAAGTCAAACGAGCGTGCGTGCCAGCCGGTAGATGCCGCTGCAACTACTCTACTCACCAAGAACTTCTTGTAAAAATTGACAGCTCAGCTAAATATAATTAAAATAAAATAAAATAATACAAAAAAAATCGTTTAATTGTGAAAGTCCTCCTTTTTTATAGAAAATCCTCCTTTTTAGACCCATCTGCCCTCCTTTATCAAATTATGATCTGGCAACCCTAATTACAGGACAAGCCACTATTCTAGATTACGTTTTGCTGATGCAATAGTAACTATCCTTCATTCTTCGTCTGCTTATTTACATTCTGATGAGAACGTGGAGCAACCGAGAGAGTTGTAACCCACCAGAGTGCGTAGTGTGAGTTTTTCTTACTTTTCGATCGCGTAAAAGTAACTCCAATTTGTATGAAAATTAAAAAGCGCCACCTAGTGGGAGTAATGAGAAACCGCAATCGTGAGTGCGAGTTTTTTGTTTACTGCCAACATTGACATGAAAAATTTACTTTTTCACGGTGAATATACGCGAATCGAGTGACAAGCTCGATTGGCACTCACACTAAATCGTTTTCGATTGTCGATCCGTGTGACGTAAACTCGTTTACGCTAAGTAAGCTCGTTTAAGTAAAGTTATTCGATTTACTTTGAGCAACTCACACTAAGCACTCTGACTGCACATCCATCATCACACCTCTTTAATTTTTTTGAAATTGAACTCTCATTTTCATTTCAATTTTTATCATAATTCCGAAGCCCCACCCCTTCTCAAAATAAGCTACCTTAACTATAGTAACCAAAGATCGGACTATAGCGAAAACAATGTTCCGTGGTCACGAAAAAATCTATTCTCCTTCCAAAAAGAAAAAGAAAAATAGTAACCATCCTCAAAATTGTGTGAGAAGTTTCCAAAAATAAACCTCTTCATAATGGTTTGCCTATTAACCTTTTCCCACTCAAGTGGAGTTGGCAAAGTGGCATAGCATCTCAGAATTCACTCTCTCCTGATTTCAAAAAATTTTACCATCGCGCTAAAATACCTACGAGCCCCGATGCAAAATAGTTCGTCTAGTGTGAAATTTTCTCTGTGAGATTTTTCTAACTTCATTATTTTTGTATACTTATCTATGTAAAATATTTGGCTGTTCTACTATCACATGTCGCGTTACTAATGCCATTTTTTAATTATGAACCAATAAACTATTTTAGCTTTTTAAATTTACTCGTATACGAGTACAAGTAGCATATAGGTAGGAGTTTTACTTAAAAAGTACTTTATTAATTATCTATTATTTTTTTTATAAAAATGAATTGCCGGAATGTATGTACCTACCTACGCGCGTAACTTGCGTACGACTACACTAAATTGGATAATTCTTTTTTTCTTGCAACGTCAAAGTCAAAATGTTTTTATTCCATTGGGTAAGTATCAAAGATACACTCAGGAACGTCTTACAAATATTAATAATAAAAATATAAAAAATATGTCTTATTATCTTGCGTTCGTTATTGTAGGGACAGGGTTTCCATAAAAGAAAGTAATTATGAAAATTAAAATAATAATAGTATGGAGGTACATATTATTTTACCATGGGTGGTACGAAGTTCGCCGGGTCAGCTGGTAATTCATAGATTTCCTTATTCCTAGCCCTATCTCTTGTTTCTAAGTAGGTATTATAAGTTGAGATATAGTAAATAGGTACATAGACTTTAGTTATAAGATACTGTTGCTCTCCAAATAAAGAGAGTTGTAATCTGGAATTCGAGCGTTTCACTTGTCACCTTTGCATGGCGACCCTGCCATGTTTGGGGTACGCGACGCGACTCGTGTATAATAATATGCGGCTCCAAACAAATGAACTATAAAAAAGTAAATTAATTGAAAATATTTGGTTGCGATAAAAAAGTAAAAAATGGAAAAGACTATATTAATTAATAAATAAGAGAATAACAAAATGTGTCGATCAGTTGTAGAGAAAGAGACAGTGCTATTAAGCCAAAATGCAGTTGATTCCAATAGTGCCCATGTGGAACAAATTAAAGACCATATTTCTACGATGACTATTTTAATGATCATTGTGTGTGTCGTACTGTTGTTGGCGTTACTTTATTTTCTTTACAAACAATATCGGAAGTGTCATCAGAGATGGGTACGTGAAGAATTTGAAAATTCCGTTTTGAGAGGATCGTTTTTGCAGCGCCGTCGTCGACCGCCGCAACAGTTGTATCCCGATTTAAAAATCGATGAATCAAGAATTTAAAAATAAAAATAAAATAACTACGACGACATTTAAAAAAAAACATTGTGATGAGAAATATGCAGGCAGCCGGGAGTAGCTGGTGTCAGATGATTGGCATATAATGTATGCAGGCAGCCGGGAGACGTTGGTGTCGGAAGATTGTTATACAACGTATGCAGGCAGCCGGGAGATGTTGGTGTCAAAAGATAAGTCCAGGGAAAAGAAATAAATCAGTGTTACGAAGTGCGAAGTGAAGGAAAAGTGAAAAAAAAGAGGTATTCAGAACTTTTATTGACTAGAGTGTAGAACTAACTGAGAACTATTATAGTGTCATAATTAATGGCCGATTATTTAAAGGAAATACAGAATAAGCTCCTAGAAATTAGGAAATATTTAATTAAAATAGGACCTTCTCGAAGACAAGGAAGTATATCAGAGAAGAAATCCAGAGAGTGTAATATTATCATAACGCAATATAATAATTATTTAAAAAATATAAGTAGCATACAAACGAGTGAGGAAGAAGAAGATTGTATTCGAGACTATTGTCAGAAAATTAGTAATGTAAAGATATAAGTTTGCTTACTCAACAAGAAGAAAAAACTTTTTCAAAAATGGAATTTGATCTAAAAGTTGCTCTAAGCTTATTACCCGTCATGACGGATGAGATTTCTAATACGCGACAATTAATTGACGGCATCGACTATTACAGTTCGGTCATCGACACTGAAGCACACAGTAAGCTGATTACGTTTGTTTTAAAAAGTAGATTGTCACAAGGTGCTAAATTAAGATTATCGCCAAATTATGACAGTATCGAAAAGCTTGTTATTGACATGAAACGAATTCTACTACCTCAAAAGTCTGCAAGCGCTTTGCAAAAACAATTGTTAAATTGTAGACAAAATGATTTGACTATCAATGACTTCGGAAAACACCTGTCGGAAACGTTTGTAGAACTTACGATTTCACAATCTCACGGTGATGCAACAAAATATAATGTTTTAAAAACCGTAAACGAAACACAAGCTATTCACCAGTTTAGTGAAGGATTGCGAAATCGCAGGATCAGCACAATTATTTCAGCCCAAAAATTTGATTGTTTAAAAGACGCAATTCAAGCTGCAATCGATGAAGATACTCCAACAACAAGCTCATCAGCTGAAATGTTTTCCATGAGGCAAAACAATTTCAGGCAATCGGGAAATTACAACAGCAGAGGTAACAATAGAGGTACGTATAGGAATACTCGCGGATTTTCTCAGGGTTATCAGACTCGTGGTAGAGGTTGGCAGCCTGGTGCAGGCATGGCATCAAGTTTCCAGCAGTCCCGAGGTAGCCCAACTTCGACTTATAATCAGGGTGAGTTCTATAACAATAACTATTCGAATAGAAGAAATGCCAACAATCGTGGAAATTATTTCAACAACCGATACCCGCACAGAGGAAATAACGCATATACAGGAAACGTACGTATGATGAATGAACAAGAAGAACAGCAGCTTCCCTCCACTAATTGTGAAAATGAGTTTTCTGATGAGCAACAGCTTCCTTTCCAAAACTGCCAAAATGAGTTTTTGATTGTCACAAGGTGCTAAATTAAGATTATCGCCAAATTATGACAGTATCGAAAAGCTTGTTATTGACATGAAACGAATTCTACTACCTCAAAAGTCTGCAAGCGCTTTGCAAAAACAATTGTTAAATTGTAGACAAAATGATTTGACTATCAATGACTTCGGAAAACACCTGTCGGAAACGTTTGTAGAACTTACGATTTCACAATCTCACGGTGATGCAACAAAATATAATGTTTTAAAAACCGTAAACGAAACACAAGCTATTCACCAGTTTAGTGAAGGATTGCGAAATCGCAGGATCAGCACAATTATTTCAGCCCAAAAATTTGATTGTTTAAAAGACGCAATTCAAGCTGCAATCGATGAAGATACTCCAACAACAAGCTCATCAGCTGAAATGTTTTCCATGAGGCAAAACAATTTCAGGCAATCGGGAAATTACAACAGCAGAGGTAACAATAGAGGTACGTATAGGAATACTCGCGGATTTTCTCAGGGTTATCAGACTCGTGGTAGAGGTTGGCAGCCTGGTGCAGGCATGGCATCAAGTTTCCAGCAGTCCCGAGGTAGCCCAACTTCGACTTATAATCAGGGTGAGTTCTATAACAATAACTATTCGAATAGAAGAAATGCCAACAATCGTGGAAATTATTTCAACAACCGATACCCGCACAGAGGAAATAACGCATATACAGGAAACGTACGTATGATGAATGAACAAGAAGAACAGCAGCTTCCCTCCACTAATTGTGAAAATGAGTTTTCTGATGAGCAACAGCTTCCTTTCCAAAACTGCCAAAATGAGTTTTTTCGAGCCTAAAGAGTATAAAATCTTGGCTAGTGACAGTAATTGTTACGTAGAATTATGTGTGAATCTTTGTGAATCATTCCATTGGCTCGTTGACACAGGAGCTTCAATTTCAGCAGTAAAGTATAAACATGTTTTAGATTACAATATTCCAATTAGGAAGGAGAACATAATCATAAATGGAATCGGAGGTAAAGTAGAAGCGATTGGATATGTTGACTTGCAATTATTGATTGATAATCAAGCAATTACTCATAGGTTTTATGTTTTTGATTCCTTGCCGTGTAAGGCACATGGAATTCTAGGACAAGACTTTTTAAGCAAGTACAGGTCGATCATTGACTTTAACGATAATATTATAACATTATGTTGCAATGAAAAAGAAATAATTTTGAAGTTACTCAATCCGGTAGAATATTTAATGACATTACCAGCACGATCCGAATCTATACAGTACGTTAATGTCAATTTGACGGAAGAATGCGTAGTATGCACGAAAGAAATATGTGAGGGAATTTTTGTCGCAAGTACACTAGTTACACCCGTAAATGGCAGAATACCGATACGTATTTTGAACACAAACACAAATGACGTGACTTTAAAAGAGATTAAGTTACAAATTCATGACATAAAACATTACAACATCTGTGCATTTGATAAAAATCCAAATAATTCACAACGAGTAAAACAATTATTTTCTAATTTGAACTTAAGTCATTTAAACAAAGAAGAAAAAATTAATATTGAAAACTTATGTGCGAAATATTCCGATATTTTTTATTTAGATGGTGATAAGCTATCAACAACCGATATTTACCAACACTCAATTCAAGTAAAGGAAGGAAGTCAGCCAATTTACTCTAAGCCCTACAGATTACCTCATTCTTTAAAAAATGAAATTAAGTACCAAATCAACGACATGTTGAGAGACGGAATTATAGAACCATGTCAAAGCGAATGGTCTAGCCCTATTTTACTCGTACCGAAAAAATCGGACAACAATGGAAACAAGAAATGGCGCTTAGTCATTGACTATAGGAAACTTAACAATGTGATACTAAATGATATATTTCCACTTCCAAATATTACAGAAATATTAGATTCGCTATCTGGATGTTTGTATTTTTCACATTTAGATTTACATCAAGGCTATTACAATGTCAGTCTAGCTCCAGAACGTCGTAAATACACTGCATTTGATTCAGGACGTTTCCAAATGACCAGACTTCCCCAGGGACTCAAAACTAGTCCAAGCTCTTTTTCGAGAATGATGACAATGGCAATGACAGGTCTAAACTATGAAAAATGTCTCGTTTACCAAGATGATTTAGTTTGTTATAGTAGAGATTTATCGTCTCATATCAAAAATCTGCAAGAAATTTTCAAAAGACTTCGAAAAGTTAATTTAAAACTAAATCCTCAAAAATGTGATTTTTTACGAAAAGAGTTACTATTCCTAGGACATGTTGTCACATCTAACGGTGTCAAACCTGACCCTAACAAAATAAAAGTAGTGGAAAATTACCCTCGTCCAACAAACACAGATGAAACTAGGCGATTTGTTGCATTTGTAAATTTTTATAGGAAATTTATTTCAAACTTTGCAAAAAAAGCATATCCATTGAACAATTTATGTAGAAAAAATGTGGCGTTTGATTGGAACGATGAATGTCAAAAATCATTTAATTTACTCAAACAGAGTGTAATTTCACACCCAGTATTGCAATATCCTGATTTTTCAGAAGATAACGTATTTATTTTGCAAACCGATGCTTCTGGATATTCTATTGGTTCAGTGCTGTCAAATGGCAATGGGAGGCCAGTGGCATACGCTAGCAGGACTCTGAATAAAGCAGAAAAAAGATATCCAACTATCGAGAAAGAGTTATTAGCTATCGTTTGGTCAGTCAAACATTTTAGACCTTATCTATATGGTCGTAAATTCAAAGTTCAAACAGACCATAAACCACTTATAGCTTTATTTAGTATGCGGGATCCATCCAGTAGATTAATTAAATTCAGACTAGTTTTAGAGGAATACGATTTTGTTGTAGAATATTTGAAAGGCAAAAATAATTCAGCTGCGGACGCAATGTCACGGTTGCATATTACGATAGATGAATTAAAGGAGATGAATGAATGTATAATAAATGTGATGACACGCGCTCAAACAGCTAAGTTGCAAAAACAACAAGCGCAGCAACATGATGCTGCTACTACTATTTCTCACGATAATCAGCGTCAGCATCCGAAAGTTGTAGAAATGTTAAGCAAACCTAAACACTTCATTGAACTACGGTTCATTAATGAAAAAGAATTAAAACGATATCGTAACCTAAACGAAATAAAATATGAAAATAATGATCTTTGTTACGTATCATCAAAAAATACAATTTTTATTAATCCAGCGTCTCGATCGCGAATATCGCCAGGCGAATTTGTGAGAGAGCTGGAATGTCTTTGTAAAAAATGCGAAATAGAAGAAATATATTTTATTAAAAATAAAAATAATAATATTTTTATAGAAAAAGTCGCAAGTGAAATACGGAAAATAAAAAAATGGTCCGGGCCACAATTATGTATTTTAAAAGATGTACAAAGAATAGAAGACAACGACGATAAACGTGTAATCATAAATGACTTTCACCTTTTACCGACTAGTGGCCACGCAGGTGTCAAAAGAATGATAAATAATATAAAAAGATACTATTTCTGGACAGGATTAGAAACAGACGTAAAACAATTTGTAGAGAAATGCGATAAATGTCAAAGACAAAAACATTCGTCACATCATATTAAAGAACCTATGACTATTACTACAACTGCAACATCAGCAATGAATAAAGTATTTTTAGATTTAGTCGGACCTCTTGATAGAGATTATAATAACTACACTTATATATTAACTATACAGTGTGAACTGAGTAAGTATATCGAAGCATATCCATTATTTTCTAAAAATTCAACTGAAGTAGCAAAAAATTTTGTAAACAACTTTATTCTCAGATATGGAATCCCACAGACTATCGCCACTGACAGAGGAACAGAATTTATATCAGCTACAATGAAAGAGGTATGTAAACTTTTGCATATAAACCAATTACAGTCTACATCATACCATCACCAGAGTATTGGAGCGTTGGAGAACTCACACAAAAATTTAGGTAACTATCTTAGAATACAAACTGAAAATCAATCAAACGCATGGAGTACATGGCTCCCATTTTGGTGTTTTTCATACAACACATCAGTGCACACAGAGACGAAATACACGCCTTTTGAGTTAGTTTTTGGCAAAAAGTGCATTTTATCATCGAATCTAGATACAGGAAAAGTAGATCCTTTGTATAATTTTGATAGTTATCCGCTAGAATTACGTTACAGAATACAAACCTCGCAAAAAGAAGCACGTAATAATTTAATAACTAGTAAAATTAATCGGAAATTGCGATACGATCAAAATATAAATTCTATATTATATAAACCAAATGATTTAATTATGTTAAAAAATGAAATTGGAAATAAGTTCCAACCAATATACTCAGGGCCCTATACTGTTGTAAAAGAATGTTCACCAAACGTTGAAATAATTAAAAATAATAAATTGTATACTGTTCATAAAAATAGAACTAAACGTTATGTTCCACCAGTATCATAAAATATAAATATAATATCGTATTGTATAAGAATAATAATTAGTTTAGCCTAAGAAATCCATATACATACTTTAATTAAGATTAAAATGTAACCAAATATATTACTAGCGTAGCCAATAATTTAATATTATAATCAACTCTAAACTATGTATTAACCACGTACATTTAGGAGCTCCATACTAACCCTTAGAATTGTAACAATAAAGGTATCTATAACTAGCATATCCCTATTGTAAAATAAAATAAACTAACATTTATTTTATTTTTCTAATAGCGGTTAAAATGAGATATAGTAAATAGGTACATAGACTTTAGTTATAAGATACTGTTGCTCTCCAAATAAAGAGAGTTGTAATCTGGAATTCGAGCGTTTCACTTGTCACCTTTGCAAAGTCATCAGTATACTATACATTTAATGTCAAGCATACTTAGGGCCGGGTCGGACTTTCGAGACTCATTTTATTACAATGACGCTTTACAGATATAAAAAAACTGTACACACGGGAAATCATTAGAGATACTTACGAGTAGCTACAAAATACAGTCTTATCACATAAATCGAGTTCTTCAAGGCCACTTTAAAATTATTAGCGTACGAATGAGCTATACGAAACTTTGTCGCGTTGGGTGCACAGAGGGAGAAACCTATGGTCGGCTCCAGACCAGAAGGAATACAGTCATGTCCGCATGACTGTGAAAATGGGTGCAGGTTTCGTTTTGTCCTACATGGTAATATGCACATGATAGCTGGATGGTCAACTAATAGTAGATTATGTATCGAGGGGATAGAGTGAAGTAAGGGGTTCAAGCCGCCCAAGACGAATATACTCTTTATCATAGAGGTGAATACTTTACTTTTACACCTTCTGCGAGGCGAACTGTGATAATATGTTACACCCCCTAAATTATTAGGCCATGTTACACAAGATCTAGAATTCCGAGAGCAAACACGTAATGACGTCGCTCGTCACCGTCATCCGTCTCTTTCAAAGTACATATTTGTAAGTATTTGAAAGACTTAATTTAGTCTTGCTTAAGCGTCGATTGACGTCACTACGTATTGCCTACGTGACCGGGATGGTCCTGTGCTTTACCTGGCGGAGTATATTATTATACCATGGTTACACCCGTAACACCATGACTACACCATAACGTTACACTAAACAGCGTCTTTTGTTTAAAATTTTAGTGCAGCTGCATCCTTTTTTTTTGTGGTGGCAGTTAAATTTTCGAATAACTCGTCCCTTTGCTGAGCTTTTACTAAATTTTAACCTCTTTGCTCGAAAACTCCCTTGGGAGTTTCATACAACGTTATCTCCCTTGGGAGGCAATACCTTGCTAGTAATTGGTCATTGTCGAGCAGGTGGTGTGAAAACTCTTTATCCAATACCCGTATACTCAGTTTTTAAACTCAATTTTTATATTCGGAAATTCCCTTGGGGTTTTCATACAACTTTCTCTCCCTAAGGAGGCAATGCATTAATGCTTTACGTTTAGACGTGATTTGTAATTGGCCATTGTCGAGCAGCGATGGTGTGATAATATAAAAAGCAAAACTTAAAAAAACCGATCAATTTTTAGGCTTTTGTTGATATTTTAAAAACTGCTTGACTGATTTTGATAAAATTTATATGGAACCACCTGTAAAGTATGATATACCAAACAAACAAAAAATTAAAATCGATTCATAATTGGCGTAGTAATCGCTTAACATACAAAAAAAAGAACATAGTCGAATTGAGAACCTATTCCTTTTTGGAAGTCGGTTAAAAATACTAAATTTAATCTAGATGGTTTACAATTCTATCCGTCAAAGTGAACAAGTATTATAACAAAAATGCAAAATTCATAAAAAAATTAAGTCTCCATACAAAATAAACTAGTCACGTGATCAATTTAAGTCAAGACTTAAGCATAGACATAGAGGAAAGACCCCTAATCGGTCAAAAATAATGATTCCAAAAAAAGTAAACCAAACCATTGAAAGTCAACCAATTCACTAGTCAGTCTTCGATATCATCCAGTAGCGGTTACGTCTCCCCACTAACCGATAAATATGGTGAACTGTGTAGTCCACTCATGCCAAAATTTCAGAATATCCAAAACAGTAAAAAAAGGCAATGTCACATATCATCCGTAAGACTTAAATATATTTTTATGTGCTTTAAAAAGCTAATAATTGTAATTAATTCTTAATGTCAACAGAGCGAAAAGTTGCTGAAAAAAGTGTTGCCACAAGGTATTTTTATATTTTCCCAATAAATTATCTTTAGGTTTCTTAAGGATCCAGTTTAGCCGATCAGTGGACAAAAATAATTCGCCAAAGTAAAAATGAAAATTAGTGGAAACTTCGTCGCCTTTCAACAATTTGCTCTGTGCACCTTCGCAAGAAAGAAAGATACGTAACAGTGAAATATCGTGACAAGCAGGCGTCAGTTTTATTTTTATGTAAATGTACTTAATGTTATTTTATTGCCGAAAAAATAACTTAAATGTATGATGTAAATAATGATAATGTGAAAATTTGTGTGTAAATAAGATTAAAGGGATTACTATTGATTTTAATTCAAATTCGTACTTTTGATTTTTACTTAAATTCTTACCTTTTACCTACTATGATTTTAGTTAAGGTTTACATACAATCTATAATATTAGTTTGTAGTATAGTGTCATGAATGGATCTGGGTAATACTTTGTGTGTAGTTTAGCTCTGGCCTAAGCTGGCCTGAATATACTTTGTTTCCGGTCTTGTGAAATCTTTAAACTCTGATCGTTATATAATTTACCCAACTAAATCGGGTAATCTCTTTTAATGGCAAGTTCATCACGTATAGAAAAAAAGGTTTTACTACGGTCAAAAAATAAATTTGACATGTTTCGAAATCGTGTTTTGTATGAAGACTATCCTTCTGGACCTATGTAATAGGGCATATTCTGTGGACTTAAATTTCTTTTTCTCGAATTTTGCAAACTGATGTTCTAAAAGTCGTATTAGTGAAGTATTACACCCAAACCAACCCAGCACCTTGTATATAGGTTGAGTACAGTTGATACACAATGATAATGGAACGTAGCACCACAAAGTTGCACAACACGACTGTGTTGTAATGTTGTAACTTTAGGTATCGATCTGGTGTCTAGTACTTTCGTAATGCGTCCCGCGGGCCGCGCGAGGATGCTGCGACTCCCCCGGCTCCTGGGTACCTAATGCAATAGCGCTCTGCTTCTTACAACGTATATTTCAATTCTATTCTTTCTTGTACTTGTCTTATTTGCTTTGTTTGGTAAAAAAACGTCTGGGGATACCTAATTAGGTAGAACGTCTTGAGAAAGCAGCTGACAATTTTGACATTTTGTAGCGCTAGGTCGTAGTTTTGATCGAAAAAAGGTGTTATGTGATATTGAAACTTCAGTGAAAAGTACACACTAATTGTCAACATTCTAGGAAATCACACATTTTGGGATTTCAACATTATGAGAATTCAATTTTCTGGTCCGGAAGGCAATTTCAATACAGGTCTGAACTTAAGGATCTTGATAGCAAATTCTTGTAGTTATAAATATCGGCGAATTGTCGCAAACAAGTATCTACACAAGTTAGTAAATTTCTGCACCAATAACTCCAAAACGTTTTTGGCTTGAGTTTGAGTTGTGAGTTATGAAATAATAATCTCGCACTCGACTCTCCTTTGATTCCATCCCGTATATAACGCGAGTGAGGCCGTTCTCGCTAGGGCCCAATAACACGTCAATTTCAGCTCGCCAGCCCTCACGCAGGAATTAAAATTTTACATTCAGTGAAAATGTTAATCCTTCCCGGTCCCAAGTAGGCTATAAAAACGAATTGCCGTATCTTGAATTGTTTACCCTGACACCGCTACCTGGAGCACGCTGGAGCGAGCCTGAGGTCCCGTTCTCGATGCTTTGCTTGTTATAAAGTATTGATATTTTCTTTCAGCGGTAAAATTTTTCTACACAAATATAAAACACAACTCTATAAATATAAAACACATCTTCTACACCAATACTCAGGAGTACTAGATTCCCGCATTTACAAGTTCGAAAAACTTATAAAACGTCTAAAATTGCTAACTGCAGGCGCTTACAATATTATAGGTACTCGTATCCAACACATGTCATGTTCAATTTCCGATTAATTAGATACGTTTTATTTGAGTTGATACATCCCCCACAATAAGGCACGTGTACTGTAAAAAGTACGCTGTAGCACAGGGTGGGAGGTGTGAAGATCACAATAAAACGTATGAATGTTTTATACGAGGTAAAAGCTTTGGACGGACGCATTTGTAAGCCGTTTGAAGAGGGTTAAGTCAATTTGGCTTTGGACGTCAACTTTTTTGTTGGACTCGTGTGCTTGGTGATTACAGTGGTCAAACTGTAGATCCTTGCTTAAATTTTATAGCAGATAATAAAATGTAATCACATAAACTTTGCTAAGATTATAAATGCAAAATTAACTGTCTTTTGGTCGGTCTCTTCAGCTTCAGCAAGCCAAACGAAAACGAAAAAAGTTTTCGTTAACTATCACTCGCGGTAATCCCCCAGTCAGTTGAAAAGATCATCATTATCATATCAGCTCGAAAGACTTCCAGACATTGAACATTAATAAATGTAATAGGCTGCCTTTCCACTTAAATACAATCCAGGGGTGTTTAAAAGTAAAGTAAATAGGTATCTCCTAGGCAAGCGTGTTACACCTTCGATCACGTCGACGCTTCTCATCAGGCGAGTCAGTGGTCAAACGCATGCTTAATCTGTTGTAAAAAAAAAACAAAAAAAAAAAAAATATTCGGGACATTTCTGCACACACGGGGCCAATATCACCTATCTTTTCAATTAACTGAAGCTGAACTGATTTTTAAAGGGCAAGAAGTTGGTAATGCGTGTGTTGTAGAGATGGATGTCCAATAGGTACTTTATTCTCAAAGAATGCGCTGAGTTAGATATTTAAGGAAAACCTTCTAAGGTTTTCCACAACAGCTAAACTGCAGCCAAACTTGTAATATTGCAAGGCAGTTTTTTTTTGTAACAAATCAATGATAGGAATGATATCATACCTAATTATTCAGAAACTTTGGAATAAAAATTAAACCTAATAATGTTCTGATTCAATTAATTGAAATATTAAATAAATTTACTTATGTAGATAAGACTTGTGTGTTTTTTTAAATACACTGTTCGTTTAAAAAATCTGCTAAATTAATCTGTGAACTGTATGCGGCACTTATTACAGGAGCCCCGTTATGTATAACGATAAGAAGTTGATGGCCCTAGAGGGTGAAAGCGGGGTGCGGGTACTTACTACTAACAGGGTTGCCACATTTCATTGTTCAATTGTCTTTTAAAGTCTTTCTTGACAAACTACTTACAATCTTCAGTCAGCTCACAATCAATTATGTTACATGTGATTGGAAGGCCGTAGTCACATGAACGATTTCATCATCGACAAGATTGGCTTGTCTTTTTGTCTTACTTATAATACATAATGTAGTGCTCTCTACCTAAATACAACTCTACCTTAATAACTACGCTGACTAGAATTCCATTCTTACGATCACCATACACATACAAAAAATTTATTTGGGTATAAAAAACATGTGACAATTTCAAATTTGATTCCAGAGGCTAGATTTCATTAGTTGAATCAAGAAGATTCATAATATATGTAGTAATCTAGCTCTTTACTCTAAAAAGTTGTACATCACCCCTACTTGTCTGATAAATAAACAAGATAAACCAATCTCTCTAGAGCACTGAAAATTTAAGTTCTATAATCTAGATTCAGTACAAAAGCACTCACCCGCTGTAGCCCTGGGTGTTGCGCGTCCATAAAACTTGTAGAGGCTCCGCCGAGAGTCGACGGCAAATTTCCCCTGGGTGGCACCCCTACCCCCCACCCCCTGCACCCCGCGCGCCTCTGGGAAATACGCTAAAGGCATATCATAACAGTTTTATGTTGATGTTGACCTCTCTCAGATACGGCGGTGCTTAATCGATGCAATTTGTTTAACGGTGCATGGTATTTGAGGGTTTTTGAGGGTAGTTTAAAGTTTAAAGGGTAATAAAATTCATTTAGATTATGTTCGAGTAGTACGATTCTCATCAGAAAGTTGAAGGTAACTAACGAAGTAGGGTCGCTGACATTTGTAGAAATTGATTGGTTTTTCCCAAATGTTCTAATACGTTACTAGCACTTGTAGCGCCTCACTCAACTGCCGTCTTTGTACTTCTTCACTCTACAAAACTTCAAGGCTAGAGTGAATAAGTACAAAGTACCTTATTGGTCGTCGTGCTCCATCTTAGACCACAACGTCGCTTAACATCAGGCGAGTTGGTGGTCAAACGCCGACATATTTATTACCTACCTACATAAAAAAAAAAATATTGTACAGGGTCTGTACTCTACGACATGACTTATACATTAGTGTAAAATGTTAATCCTCTGTATTTTAAATTGTAACGTGACGCCGACGCACCTATTATTTTACACGAAACCTTTATAAAATACAGCGTGGTTTGGTGAGTGATGATAAATTTTCTCTATTCCCAATCGGCTGCTATAAATCACTCATGAGTTTTTCAGGCGAAACATCTATAATAAGGCGGCGGCAAACGTGATTCTTGGTACTGAGGGCGGGTTCCGTAACTTATTTATAATTTTTAATTCTTAGAAATGTAATAAAGCGTAACCCAGTTTTTTTTATTTTCTTCTTTGTGGCCAGTGTTATCAAATATCATGAAGTTCTGTAGAGTACATCCATATTTCAATACCAATATTATAAAATTTAAAAGTAACTTTTTCTGTCTCTCTGTTTGTAGGTTTTTCACGGCTAAACGGCTGAATGGATCTTGATGAAATTTGTCACAGAGATAGATTATAGTCTGGAATAGCACATAGGCTTTTCATCGCGGGTAACAACACTGCAGGGTGCAGCTAGTTGTACTCATAAAGTAGTGTACAAATCATACATCTCTCTATCAGATACAATAGTTAGATTAGTTAGACTTACAGCTTTCATAGTTAGAAGAAATTTTACGCTAGCAACAGTGCTTAAAAATATCACGGCGGCAGCAGCGGCGGCGGCGGTGGCGTCCTTGCTCCGAGAAGGGTAGAGGAGGCAGGTTCCCTCAGGAGCTCCTACCCGCCGCCCACGCGGCTCCCGCGGGACCTGGCCCGGCAGCCGCGTGCCGCCTGCTCCCTGGAGACCAGCACG
Organism: Peribatodes rhomboidaria; assembly: GCA_911728515.1. Taxonomy (NCBI): domain Eukaryota; kingdom Metazoa; phylum Arthropoda; class Insecta; order Lepidoptera; family Geometridae; genus Peribatodes; species Peribatodes rhomboidaria. Next base: position 8,804,647 of record OU452168.1, read on the forward strand.
CCCCGCGCCCCTCTCACCCGTCTCCGAGGAAAATAGCTGAGAGTACTGAGCTGAGAGCGTTGAGACGTTCGACTTTTAATTGATAGGTACGTGGGGAGACAGAAAATAGCAGTGTTTTGGGGGTAAGGCTCACGTTTCGTTTGGCTTGACTTGACGTGAAAGGGGATCAATTTACGTTTGGATTAGGTTAGTTTGGTTTTCTTTTTTGTGGTATCCTGCTTCTATTTTATCTTTAAACATTTATTTAAATAATTGAGTGAAGAGACGAGCGTCCCTCCCTCGCCTTATGTTAAGACCCACACTTGCTCATAAAAGCAGTAGGTAGGTAAGTTTAAGTACTTACCACCTAGAAATGTGAACTCCATCAGTTCAGAGCTCATCGGCACTGAGATGAGTTACATAGTATATATAGAAACAGGGTCTGATGGCGTAGGATAACGTTTTGTCGCCATCCATATTGTATTAGTACAAGTACATTAGTTAACGATGTGCCGTCCTGAAGGCCCGGCTCGGACCCGCGCGCCTCTGAGACCGCCTCCTCTATTCCCTGCCGACTGCCGGCACTGTGCCACAGTACTCTCATTCTTGACGGTACATGAGGTTCCTTATATTTATCTATGCGCATTGCGCATGTTATAATATGCCTTAACAGTCTTATTATTGTAACTAGCTGCGACCCGTGGTTTCACCCACGGTCCCACAGGAACCGTTGATTTTTCCGGGATAAAAAGTACCCTATGTCCTTTTCTGTATCCTAAACAACATGTATGCAAAATTTTAAGACGATCGGTTGAGTAGTTCAGACGTGAAAGCGTTACAAAGAAACAAAGAAAATGAACAAAGACTCACTTTTCATATTATATGTAGTACTTTTGATTTTAGTCTAACCTCAAAGCAAACACTCATTGACTTCGTGTTACTTAACAACGCCATCTGCTGTTGTGTCGTTAAAGTAATTAGTTGCTTGCAAAAAATAGTATTATTATTCGCCAATAGATGTCAGGAAGAGTCAACGCCTCCTTTTTGTTATTTTTCTTCCAAGTTTATGTTTAAGTTGATTATCGATAAAACACGAATAAAATGACATTTCCTAAAAATGATTCCTAGCTAGATCGATTTATCGCCCCCGAAACCCGCTATATACTAAATTGTATGAAAATCGTTGGAGCTGATTCCGAGATTCCAATTATATATATATAAATACAAGAATTGCTCATTTAAAGATATAAGATTTTAGGCCAATTTTCATCCCTACCGTTAAATTCAATTAATCCATACATTGTTGAACTATTTGTTCGTTATACTCACAGGTTTTTGCAGTTCACATGGTGAAATTCAATAGTTCGTACCTCGATGCGACGGGTAGTCAACATACTCCTGAAAGTTGACTCACATTGAACGAATCCAACATCATTGTAGGATAGGTAGACCTACGTGGGAAAGTTTTCATTTTGACACTGCACAAGAACTGCATACAAGAAAGAATGTAAAGACTTGCCAAAAGTAATCGTCTTTTGAAGTTATGATTATAAGCACCACATCAAGCATGAAAGGCTATAATCCGTCGTTTTCTTTACCTGACTCTTAAAGCGTCAAACAGACAGAGGCGGCCTGACAAGGCGGCCTACTGTCACTGACTGTCAGCCGCAGCTCCAGCCGCGGCGACAACACACTGCCGCGGCCATTGACAGAGGCGGCCGGAAGCGTCAGCAGTGTTGCCACATTGGGTTTTGAAAAGGCCTAGTTGGACAAGGTAGAACGGGCTAGATATACCAAATTTTAGCATCAAAAGTGGTGCTAGAAAAAAGAGACTAAAAAATAAACACTTTTAACGGGGGAAAATCTGCATTTTGTGTTCGCATTTACATAGGTATATTTCGGGCAATTACAAATACAATATTACTTACAAATTGATTTTCGAAGAATGATCACGATCCATACAAAATTAACCCAGCCCCGACGCAAATTAATCATATCGAATAAATAGTTGTTTTGTTATTTTATGTAGGTAAGTACTTACATACATTTTCAGTAAAAAAAATTATACAATATTTCTGTGGCTAAGTTACTAAAGTTGCCAAAGTTAAGATGTATTGTCGTTGACAACAAATGACGAAATCAAGAAGACAAACCACAAACCGATACGTAACTACCATCCCCCAATCGAACACGTTATATTACGGTCGGACGAGGTTGGGCATGGTGTTCGTCTTGCCGGATTACAGAAATCTCAGTATGTCTGGTGAGTCGGTTTTTTTTTACTAGGTATATAATAAAAAGCCTTTTAATCCATGCAAAAACTAAGATGCACACAAAGCTTAAAGAAAGAGAAAAAAAAGATAAGAAAAAAAAATGTTATTTACACGTATTTCACTTATTTTTGAAAAAAAAAACAATTAATTCTAGATAATAATATTGAAGTTTGTTTGCCTGAACCCCTCCTCCAGTGAAGGTGAAGGCCTCCTCTAAAGAATACCATGTGTCTCTGTCTTGAGCTATTTGCGGCCAGCAGGTACCAGCTATTATTATCAGTCTAGTCTCGTACTCCTCTGCCCATCTCATGTGGGTCTGCCTTTGAGACGTTTGCCGATTGGACCCTTCCACGTTGTTAGCCTGTTGGTCCATCTCTCGTCCTTTAGCCTCGCTACGTGCCCAGCCCGCTTCCATTTTAGTTCGTCACTTTGGTGGTTTCTCTAATTTTTGTGTGAAGAATTTTTTGCATCTTTTTAATATTGAGCATACGCTATCTATTCCGCGTTGGCAGGTTAAGTTGGACGTAAATTTCCAAGTTTGACATGCATAGGTTAAACAAGGTAGGAGGCATGATATCATGACTTCAGTTTTGATGTTTGTTAGCATGTTTTGAATATTTATTTTAAGGACCAGTACTTTTTCCAAGTATTTATTCATTTATTAAAATAAGTAGTTTCAGAAAATGTAACAAACTAATGCTAGTGGCTCTGTAAGCTGTAGAGCTCGAGGCTAAGTCTGTCTCGGCTGCAAGTTGCATTTTTCAACCGATTCTCATAAAATTTTGTGAGCAGGTTTGATAATTATGCCGATTTTATTTGCGTCGAGACAGTTCTTGGAATTTTCAAAATAGCGAAGATATGATTCGAAAAAATCATCGAACCTACTCACAAAGTTTCAAAAGAATCGGTTAAGAAATGCGACCTGTAGACAAAGACTAAGGTTTTTATTTAGTAACACGGAATTTGGACATACGAAAGTACTTTTGTCGAAGCATAGACGCTTCGCTTACTAACGCTCGCTCGGTCGAAAAACTAAGTTATTATTAAATTGTTAAAAGTCGGAATCTTCATCAAAACTTCTTAAAATAATATCTACTGGCTGAAGTAGAGCAAGTTGATGGCTGATTGACATCTGCTTTTTTTGACAACTTATAAATTATTACAAAAACACAACATTAAAAATGCTAGATCTAGCCCGAAAAGTGCTAAAGTGGCAACATTAAACGTCATTCACCATTTGTCAACGCGGTACTAGAGATGAGCAATGAATAATTTTATTCAGTTAAATTAACGCGTTGAAAAAATTTAACATTAACATCGTTAAAAAATATTCTTCAAAACGTTAATCGATAAATCCAATTTCCGGTGAATCTATGAGAATATTGGTACATCATTCATTGATTGGGCCACAAAAGTCTTCGAATTGTTGTTATAATTATTATTATTATTTGTTTTATTTTATTATTAACATAAATTTAACTACAATTCAAACTAAATATGCCCTTAAAACCAATGCGGTTTGTCTAGGACAAACAGTTCTCACCCCTAATTAACTTAAGTATGCCATATTATGCCTAAATATAAATATTTAAAGAAACGTTGATTTATCGACCAAGCAATTTTAAACAACATGATAATTATTTTAAACATTTTATTCAAAATGTTTTTTAACAGTTATCAGTTTATTTTTTTTAACGTTTAATCCCATTTCTACGCGGTATCCGCGGCTGACGTAGCTTGTTGTAATAAGTGGTCAAGTGCAAGCCGGGCTCGCGCACTAAGGGTTCCGTTCCAGCATACCAAATAAAATACAAAAGTACAAGGTTGGTATCGAAAATTAGACAATACTAGAGTCTTGCGCAATTAGTAATTACCTAAACTTTTACAGTTATCTTTTCACAAACGTAACTTCATATATATTATAGTACTTTTAAAAGAAAAATATTATGTACGTATTTCAGTCTCTGGCAGCCAAATTACGAGCTTTGCTTAGTTTGGGGTCAGATGACTGTGTGTGCAAAAATGTCTCGTTTTTTTTTATTTCAAACAAAGATAACTGACCATCACCTCATGTCTCTCACTCATCCGTCTGTCTTTGAAGGACAGGCAATCAGACGAAGGGACGGACAGAGGGCGTAAGCTTAATAATATGGTTCCGTTTACAACGTTAGGGTACGGAACCCCAAAAATGTTTCCGACGCGCGGCCAGCCGCCTGCAAGCCGCGTGGTGGCCGCGCCTGTGTGAAGACTCCCATACATTGCAATGAAATACAACTGGCCGCTCTGTCAGCCGCCGCGCCAGGCCGCCTCTGTGTGTTTGACGCTTAATTTTAATAAACACATCAAGCACGAAAGGCTGATCCGCCGTTTTCTTTACCTGACATTTTTCGCTTGATCGCTATAACTGTTTTATAATTGTAATAGCCCTCCTTTTTTGCTTCGCCGTAGTCGGGTAAAAAAGGACGCTACACGTATAATCGGTACGGCACATTCGGTTCGGTAGTAAGTATCTATTTGTTGAACGATCCTCGATCCAACGGTTCAGTGTCGATTGGGTAGTTGTCTCCATCACACATTGATCGCTAAACCCCGCCATGCATAAGCCGGACATTCTGTTTCCCTAACATTCATCTACTCCTGCAATTCTATGCACAATCATTCGGTAACGTTTCCGATCGGATCCCACAAATTTCAAACTCAAATCGAATCACAATCTGCTTTTATAAATTTTGGAATAGGGAATCTAGTCTAAATCCGATCGGAAGAATTAATCACATTTAAAAACTTATAAATATAGACTGAGATTCGAATACTTTAGGTTTAAAATTTTTGAAATCCGAACGGAAACGTTTCCGAATGGTTGTGAATAGCTCTGCTGGTGTAGATGAATAAGGTATAGATTCTACACCATATTCGCTTTTGCCGCCCGGCCGTCCGATTACTGCCGGTCCTATTGGCGAGAAGCTAAAGCACTGGTTTCCACAGCGGCCAGTTCTAACGCCTCCGAACACATTAAAATTACAGTTTCCAAGGATATCCAGAACTACAATGACTTGCCCGAGATGGGGTTAGCGTTATTATTCCTCTGCGCGGCCGCCCGCGTGGTCCTTAATCAAAGTTATTACCTACAGCGTTTAGAGCTGCCTCAGGAATACAGCTCGTTTCCAACGCGATATTGGTAACGATGAAACACCCACCAAGGTGAAATTCTACGCTAGATTGGATAACATAAAGTGGATTTACGGAGCCTTTCCCTAATGCGTTCAATAAATAATTTTATTATTGTAAGTTCCCTTGGCTGCCCAGGATCGTGTCAAGTGAATTCCGCTCTATGGTACGCAAAACATTGCTTTATGGTTTTGGTATCGAAATAATAATTAGGTTAGTACGTACCTACCTAAGTCCTACCCTGGCAGAGGCCTTTGCCAAAGATAAATCTAATTTAAAAAAAACAAATGATGTCGGAACGTAAAATAAGTATTTTAAAATGAAATAAAATATAGTAGGTAAGTAATAATTTAGTAGTATACCTACCTACCTACTTACTTACCTTTCAGAAATAAAGGCTGGATTTGAAGTAGGTACCTAAGTAAAGTAAATTACCTAAGTGTGAATGTTCGAAAAGATTTTCAGATTAGATTTTAGATTGAGTTAATTTTCTAGAATATCTTACCTACGAAGTTTTACCAACGTAGATACTTATGTTAAAATTATTAAAAAATTTAGTAATAAAAGTAATACTTATCTGTAAAAGTGAAAAAAAAAAAACGCAGCGTAAAAGTAACACTGTATGCTTAGTAGGTAGGTACTTGAATACATAGTACAGGGACCCTATTCGGAGATTTGAGATTCTCATCTCACCATTTTGCGTCCTTGTTGCTCTAGTTTGAAACGTCATAGGTGTGCGAGTGACCAAGATAAAATCTCATCTCATCTCACGCGCAGGAATAGCCCCCCAGTATAGAAAGTTTGATTTTGATGGCTCTACATTTTCTATCGCATAGTGACATAGGTTAATTCATCGTTTTGATGAATGCAAAAAAAACCCTAGCTGCAACTACTAAAGAAAAATTTATAAATTTGGCATTAACGGAACCTATTTGCAGTTTAAGATATTTTACGATAGCGAAATGGTCAGTGCAAAAATTGAATTGCGCGCTGGCTATTGGCGCGGCGCGCTGTGGTGCTGAATGCGTCCCGCGCCGCTCGTACTGCCGAGTTATGATGGGAGGATGGCTCTCATCGGAGTCACCTCAAGAATGTGCTGCCACTTCAAATGGGAATTGGTGCCTGCCTTAACACTGCAGTGGGTTATGTTGTACTTCATAAGTAAACGGATATAGGTACAACATAATCTCCCTTAGGAATAAATGTATTATAGCCTCGGAATAGTTTTAAAGTGTTTTTTTTTAAATTTTGAACTGGATCGAAAAAACAAAACACTGACTAATTCGAGGCTATACAACGTTTATTGCTAAGAGGATGAATAAATTTAGTATCAACAGGTTTAGTTTAAAAAGTATGGGGTGAACTCGACAGGGATCAGTGTATATCGTCATTATGAGTAGCTTCTACTAGCAGATCAGATTTAGAAACAAAAAAAAAATGCCATTTCATAAGTTTTATCATGTTTTCTTTTTTTATCATTTACCAATTTCTTATCATATCATGTTGTTTTTAGTTTTTATTAATTTTTATCAAAGATCTAAATGCTATTTTATTTATTAACAAACGTTTCTCTTTAATAATTATGTATTTATTATCAGTGAATGACTACCACCGTCGACAAATGCTAATAATTGCTGCCCTAGATGTAGGTACCTACAATAGGTATACATGTATTCATTACTTTTCCTCTGGGATAGTAGATTCCATCACAATGCTGGGATTTAGCCTCCGGCCTGCTTTTGATGAATCGATGGATGGAATCTCCTGAGCATAGGCCGGACTGACTCCCATAGGAAAGTTAGACCTAAATGGTATTGGCCAATCTAAATATGTAATTACAGAACAGAGCAGAGAATTGTATGGACTTATTTTGTTACCAATATGAATATGATATTTGAAATAAATGAATTTGAGAGCATTTAAATACGAGTATACGTAGGGATAGTACCGAAATATTTGTTAAACTCTATTTCACGCTTTGGAAGATTAGGACCGTGTGATGACAAAGTGAGCATGGAAAATGTCCGTGTGTGATTTTTATTGCGTCCCTGGTTCTGACTAAAGCCATTGATGGAAATTATCTAACATAAATAATTTCCTCGATTTTGATTTATTTAATACCATACATACACTTAAAACTACATCCTCAAAGAACTGGTTTGATGCATCTTAAACTGTTTTATAGGCTATGTCTTCCTTTCTCTCTCTTGTTGCCATCTCTTTTAAATATGATTATATTATTAGACAAGGTGTAAAATAGTTATATATGCAGAAATGTGTAATTGGTGCATAGTTATACTACTGTTAAATTTATATAGTTTGTTCGCACTGTTACGTTTCCCGAACAACAAAAAAAAGGAGAATTGTTGATGATTGCCGATGAATACTCCAGCAAACTGTATACATTTTTCACTGTGAAAGTATACTTATATATGTAGCCAGGCAAGTTGTTAGACTTGATGGTTTTTAAGTATCTATCGTCATCTCAGCACCTATAATTCGTGACTCTACATAGATCGAGATTTTGTAGTTGGTTTGCAAAAAATACACTTATATAAAAGAAAAGAAAAATAGAAGATTATGCACCGAGGGGGTTAACCAGTGTCGTACATCATGGGCAGCTTATTGAACCCTGAGCGTAACGAGGGAGCCTAGTGTTAACCCCCGGGTGCAGCGAGGGAGTTATGTAGGTTCCTGAGTGAAGCGAGGGCTTCAAGCCGTCCAAGACGAAGACATTGCTTTATCTCAGAGGGGAATTCTCTACTTTTCATTCCTTGTGCAAAAAGTAGAGAATTGAGAAAATATCCATCAACACCGTTTTTTAGAGTTTTGGCTGGAAACCGAAAAGGAGGCGTCGTGACTTTGTAGGTACCTATTATTTTCTAAAACTTGTGATTCTTCGAGTGTTAAAGTGCAATAATGTTGGATTATTACCTTTTATAGATTCGGTAGCGTACACGAGTGTGGGCAAATAATTGCGAAACGCGACTTTTCGTTTACCCTATAAAACTCCATTTGATAGGAAAGTGATTTATCGGTGATGTATAGTCGCAATCACTTGGTTATCATTACAACTAAGAAATACGTAATTTATTAGACACTGACAATGCACACGACGTGCGGCGCCAAAAATGAGGAAAAATAGACAGCGTTTTTTGTTTTAAATTTCATGCAGCTGCGTTCTCATTTTGTGGTGGCCAGTTTGATTATCGAATAACTCTTTTTACAATATCCCATTGCTGAGTTTTTATTAAATTTTAACCTCTTTGCTCGGAAACTCCCTTGGGAGTTTGATACAACTTGATCTCCCTTGGGAGGCAATGTCTTGCTTTACGATGAGACTACGTGCTAAGTAATTGGTAATTATCGAGCAGGTGGTGTGAAAAGAAATATATTGGCACAATGGTATGGGTGCGTCGGTAAGCATATCCGTAAAGTGGGCACGTCCAGGTATCGTCATCGCTAAAAAGACTTTAAACTAAGCTAAACTCCACTGTGACGTTCAGTGGAGTGTTTGTCGAGGTTTGTGTACAGCTAGTGGAATGTACAGCACGCAGGGCGCGGCTGACACGGACGGGGCGCAATCACGCCACCCGCACCCTCGCCGGCTAATTAACGGTGTCACACGAATTACTGCCACTCTAGGACGAGGCTGTAATAGTTGCTGTGCAGTAATCTGTTCTACTTGCATGTGTGGATATAATACAAACTGCATGTATTTAGCGCCTACGTGTACTAGTGACCGTATGAGTAATGTTTTGGTCTTTGGTCTTCGTGATATTATGTAGGATTTGTAGAAAAACGTTTTTTTAAATGCCATGTAACGGTAGTTATATGTAGATGATATTTGTATATTATACATATAATCCTACTAATATTATAAACGCGAAAGTTTGTAAAAATGTATGTATGGATGTGTGTTTGTTACTCTTTCACGCAAAAACTACTGAATGGATTTTGATGAAACTGCACAATAATATAGCTTGTTATGAATAATTGCGGGTCAAACAGTCGGAACACTGCAGCATTAGCTCTGGACCGGAAACCGGAATGAGTGGCTTATAAAAAGCGAGGGATGTGTTTTTCACATTCAGGGTGAATAATGTTGAGACTGTGTCCTTCCAGGGCATATTTATACAGGTAGACCTGTAAACGACCTCAGGGGGGTTATTCCTGGGCGTGAGATGAGATGAGATTTTACCTTGGTCACTCTCACACCTATGACGTTTCAAACGAGAGCAACAAGGACGAAAAAAAGTGAGATGAATATCTCAAATCTCCGAATAGGGCCACTGGGCTTAAACGATAGATCTACAGGGTTATCTTAAATATATAAGTACGTTAGTTCAGCGAAAATTAATGGTTTTCGAGTTATGAACCATCATATGAAAATCTGGAAAAATCCCTGTTTAGTCTAGAAATAGGAGAAATAAATAACTGATGTTTGACTCTTATTAAATAAAAGACACTTCAATTACTCTAATAACGTGTACCTAAGTTCAATCCTAATAAACAAAAAATATTTAGTGACTTAAATTGTGTTTAATTTTTTCCTTTATAAGAGCCTGGCCAAAAAGTCGATTAATCTCAAAAAGTAGGCTGATTTTTTTCCTGCAAATTATTTTATAAATTATCCATTTTAATAAATTTTTAATGTGGGTATATCTACTTACTATCCATAAAAAATCTTAATGGGTTATAAAGATACACACGATCTAATATGTCTATCCCGCCATCAGTACACATAATCATCCATGTAAATTATAGCTAAATAACATTAAGCCTTATAGTACTAGTAATTATGTGGTTCAGGAATTGTAGGCTGAAAACCATTTAGTAATGATGATGAAGAACGACGTAGAATAATAACAAACCGAGGATTTTCAGCCCCGTTTGGCGTGCGACGTGCACCTACACCGGTATACGACTCACAGTCATGTCCACGCTACGCTTACATTATCCTAATTAGATTTCACTTGCGATCATTAAAGTCACGTGCCTTGCTTTTATGCTCATTGGGTATATTTTATGGGGTATTATTAGGGAATCTTTCAGATTCTGTACGTATACTGAGTATGATAATGTTCCTTGATAGGCAACTCAGCTCAGTAGTTGAGTTTTCTATCAAGAAACATTATAGATAACCTAACCTAACCCATGTATTAATTTAACAGCAAGAGGATCTCAAAATCCATGACAAACAAGTGGGTCTTCAAAACAATTACAAAACAAAATTTAAAATTTATTAAAAAATAATAATAATAATAACTCCCTGACATTTTCATGATATTATAACTGAAAATTTGTTTATTTGAATTAATGTGCTTATTTTTATAGATTGTTCTATTTGCTTATTATAATTGTATGGATATGGATCTAAACCTATCTGTAATAAATGAATTTTAATTTAATTTTAGTTAATGATTCCGTATTTTAGTGTTGTGACATTGTGTGCTGCTGAAGTTTTAAGTCACGATTTGAAAATCACGGCAACTTTCACGGGTGAAAAGGAACGATTTGTCTAATGTCACCCGCACAGCCTTCACCGTCCTACAATGAAAAACATAACCCTCCTTCTTGCGCAGTCGGGTTAAAATTGGATTGAAACCACTATTGAAACAGTTAAATATTGCAAACACGCTAGACCGTGGTTTTTTGATTGCCTCAGTGGCTCAGTTGGTAGTAAACCTGCCTTCTGAGCGTGGGGGCGTGGGTTCGATTCCCACCTAGGGCAAAAATTTGTGTTTGTTCTGTGTCTCGGTGTTAATATCTATTTATGTATGCATTTAAAAACATATATAAATATATCAGTCTCTGGCAGCCATAGTAAAAGCTTTGCTTAGTTTGGGGTCAGGCGACCGTGTGTGAAAATGTCCTGAATTTATTTATTATTTTGAGAAACTTAGTTTGGATTATGTAAGCTCCACATATTAATATAGTATGTTATACGCAGAAATCCACATAACGTCTCATGCGATACTTTAATGCAAGTCTTTTCCACCAATCAGGCTAGCGGAAACCGTCTACATTAGACGGAACTAGAGTTATCCGACATGTGCTAGAATTAATAATTCGAAAGACTTGTGACATCCACCAACTCACACTGAGCCAGCGTGGTGGATAACGGTTTAATCATCTTCGATATAGGGTAAGTCGATGTCCAAGCAGTGGGGTGTAAAAGGCTGTTATGATGCATTTTTAAATATATTTTTTCCACACGCTAGGCATGCGTTTGACCACTGACTCGCCTGATGGTAAGCGTCGACGTGATCTAAGATGTAACACGCTTGCCTAGGAGATACCTATTCATTTTACTCTTAACCCCCGGATTGTATTTAGGTGGAAAGACAGAATCACTGGTAATATGGCTGCCTTGTGTGATCGTTTAATCAAATAATCATTTTTGAACTGATCCAATGTTTTGTCGTTATTACTTGTTACGAGTAAATCACCAAGCAATTAAATAGTTTATGAGTACATACATTTACTCATTTAATTTGCTTCGAACACAGACATGACAATTATTTTTAAAAAACACACACAAATCAAAGTGCACTGAAATAAGACACGCATCAGTTTTAAGCTGCCAGTGTCAACAATTAATAATAAGTACCTGGATGTCCGAGCTTTGCTCGGTATTTTTTTTTTATTGTGTTTTTTGGAAAATAAACAATTGATTTTAGTCTAACCTCAAAGCAAACACTCATTGACTTCGTGTTACTTAACAACGCCATCTGCTGTTGTGTCGTTAAAGCAATTAGTTGCTTTGCTCACAAAAAATAGTATTATTATTCGCCAATAGATGTCAGGAAGAGTCATATTCAAACACTCATTGACTTCGTGTTACTTAACAACGCCATCTGCTGTTGTGTCGTTAAAGCAATTAGTTGCTTTGCTCACAAAAACTTGTATTATTATTCGCCAATAGATGTCAGGAAGAGTCATATTCAAACACTCATTGACTTCGTGTTACTTAACAACGCCATCTGCTGTTGTGTCGTTAAAGCAATTAGTTGCTTTGCTCACAAAAAATAGTATTATTATTCGCCAATAGATGTCAGGAAGAGTTATATTTTTCAGTTGAGACTACTCAAACGCCTCCTTTTTGTTATTTTTCTTCCAAGTTGATTATCGATAAAACACGAATAAAATTACATTTTCTAAAAATGATTCCTAGCTAGATCGATTTATCGCCCCCGAAACCCCCTATATACTAAATTGTATGAAAATCGTTGGAGCCGATTCCGAGATTCCAATTATATAAATATATATATATAAAAGAATTGCTCATTTAAAGATATAAGATATGTCCAAGAACCCGTTTCCTTAACCCCCCTCAAAAGAACATTAAGAAATCGCTCCTCAAAGCCTTTCGATTTCAGAGATTTTATTTATTTTAACCATAGTCATTATTTCCATCCCCGCGCTATTTTCGAAATAGAGGTTGGTGCACAATAAGATTATCATAATCGGGTAGTAGAGAGGGGAATCGCGTCTAACTGTACACCTTTTATTTTGTTAAACAGATGTACCTATAACTAGCGGAAAATCCCTTTCTATTTGGGTTTAATATTTTCGATGGTTTTATTTGACCCTCAGTTTTGGTTTTTATAAGGTGGAGAGTTATTTTTGGAAGACCTACTGACTCTAGATCGACTGAGTATAGAATATTGTTCTCGTCGGATTGACTTGTAAAGGTATGTACCTACCTTTACAAGTCAATTCGATACCTATTATTTATTTATTTAATTATAGGCAAGCAGCCTAGGGCTGATGTGCCTACATCACACTGTGTTGAATTAAAATGGTCCCAATTCACCAAAAGTTTCGCACAAAAATGGTTTTTACTCACATTTAATGTTTGTCAGAGACATTTGCTTACGGCGCAACCAGCCATCAAGCCGGTTCTTAAATGCGTTAATGGAATTAGCAGTGATCACATCCTCAGGCAACCTATTCCATGTATGAACAACTCTGTTGCTGAGAATGTGGCGAGCAGTATTTGTGTTGGCTGATACACGCTTGATCTTCAAGCTATGGCCTCTGATATTCATTGTGTTTGTGTAGGACTTTTTTACATAGCAATCATGCAGATCTGGCAGATTATAAAAAAGGTTTCAATTAAGTCACCCCTCAGCCTTCTTTCCTCAAGAGTAGTGAAAAATACCTAAATAACTTAAATTATTAAAAACTTACTTTAATTCAAATCAAATCAAATTTATTTATGAAAAAAGAAAAGTACATACAGGCAGGTTGACCTTAAATAGGAATAACTAAATAAACTAGTACTGAACTAAATGTTGACAGTGAGTCCCAAACTAAGCTCTAGGCCTGTATCTTGGGGCTCGGTGCGAAGTTACCAGGAGACACTTTTAGGTAGACAGAATGTACCGTTAAACATAAGACACATTTAAAATAACAACAAATTAAAACAGAAACGATAAGAATAAATATAATGTATGAGTGGACAACATGAATGTCAGCGTGTGTGTGTGTGTGTGTGTGTGTGTGTGTGTGTGTGTGTGTGTGTGTGTGTGTGTGTGGGTGTTTGTGTGTTACAATAACTAGTGGCTCTGCGAGCTGTAGACCTCGCGGTCGACGTTTGTCCTCCTGTACAGGACCATTCCTTAACCGATTCTCGTGAAATCTTGTGGGCAGGTTCGATAATTATATTTTTTTGCCGAGTTACATTTTGAAATTTTTTTAAAAACTAACTTGACAAAAAAAAAGCTATTTAATTATCAAACCTTCTCACAAAATTTCAAGAGAATCGGATAAGATGTACGACCTGTAGAGGGAGACAAAGATTCAGACAGAATTCGGAAATATGAAAACATTTTTGTCGAAGCTGAAGAAGAGACACTTCGCTGACTGACGCTCGCTCGGTCGATTATGAAAGATACTATTATAATATATTAAAAAGAGACGGCACTAGCTGTGCCCACGAGTTTAGCTGCAATCCTAAGAAGTCATTTTAATTATCCTAGTTCATTTGAATTGTTTTTTCTTTGCAGCTGGGGAAGAAGAGTGGTCTGAAGACATCGATTCTGCCGGCCATACAAACAGTGATGGACACGACGGTCCAGAAGACGACGCAGAGGGAGGCGATGATGATGCACACGATGACGAGCAATCCAATGAAAATGAACCAAAAGAAGAAGAAAATATTAACGGTAAGCGATCAAATTAATATAAATTAGGTAGAGTTATTAGTAATAGTGCTTCTGACTCGCGGGAAGGTATGCCAAAAGCCTTGATTCAGAACTGGGGGACAACACTACACCCGCCTAAACTTTTATTAAAATCCATCCAGCTGCTACGATAAGTAGGAATTATCACACTCACTTACGCATTAACTTCCTCTAAACTTTGGAGTTTCTTCTGGGTAATATGATTGTAATATTACGTGTGAGATATATCTTAAAATAAAATAAATAATTATTGATAAAACTTTACAACACAATATCAATTAATTATATTATTTAAAACTTTTTATTATGGAAACTGACGTGGTTTTCACACATTCACGTACGACTTAATCGATTATTTAAAACTATTGTAACGGACAAGATGAAAAGTCTATGTAATTACTTAAACAAACAAATGTTTTTAAAAGTAAAATCAATTAGGTAGGTACAATCTCATTGTAATTTACCTGCACAGAATATTCCCTATTACATAGATTACCAGCTAGAAACATAAAAATAATACTCAAAAAATGTACTGCCAATCTTCATAACGATAAGAATTTGTAAAGCCATTGAAGATTCAGCATAAAAGGAAAAAGCTTTTCGCACTTCGCTGCAAAATAGCGCAATAATCCGCCAATAAAGACCAGTAGTCGACATTTCCGCTAGTGAAACTGTCCATTCCGTCCATATGGTCGGACTCTAGTGCTCTATAAGAACGTCAACGGGGTGCATGGGCTCAACTGGCTAGTCTGGCAACTGGCGACTGGCTGACACTGACACACGGCAGCTGATAACGCATGACGTACGGTGTCGGGTAGTGGATTGGGTGCACTGCACTGCGACAGACGGCCCGGCTGTCTGTTACGACGCTCGCTTTACGACTCAATGTCTGTGAGTGATTGCGCAAATACTAATTGGCTGACAGAAGCCCTTTTCAAATGTAGCACATCATTTTTTTTTTATTTGCAATTGGAAGAGAAAGGAGTGGTTTCGTAATGAAATAGAGTAATGTTCGACAGCCACTCGACTAATACGAACTTACTTACTTTTTTAAGCTCTAGACGTCTAGAGGTAGACTTTAAAGCATAACTAAAGTATAGCATAGTTTAAAACATTACGAAGGGTTTTTTCTCTGCAACAGTCATGATAACCAAAGCTTTGCAAAGACAAAGTACTAACATTATATCATTAAAATTATTTGAAGAAGTTAATCACATATTATCAATGAAGCGTGGATGTAAATGGCCATCATAAGGGATCATTTATCTCCTGAAATTGGAATAAACAGGGAGAGCTAGGCTTCAGCCGATAAAGCATCTATGGAACTGTCATTGAAAAATATACGACGTCAATCAACGTCAACGCGCAACCGATGAAAATTGATTTAATCGCAGTTGTGGCATAGTTGTAAATAATTTATGGATGCGGTTGCGTCGGCACCCAGCACTTAGTCAAGTGTCAGTTGCAGTGGACACTGCTATTCAGTGCCGCGCTCGTCCGCACACACCCATTCATTGCCAGATTAGTCTCTCGCGTGGTAAATAGCCTGGACCCAATGCGCCAGTTAGAATATAAATACCGCACCACGCTTGATTAAACACACGGGGGATTTAGACGCAAAGCGATCGGTGATCAGCTGTGCTGCTGCCAGCTGCAGTTAATTAACTTTATTAAAGTTACAATTTATTTGAAAAAGTAATGGCCTCCAAGTACCTTTTCGTTAGAGGACTACTAATACCTATTTGTGAGCTTCTTATATCTCTTAGGAGATTGATACTTTGTTAAACAGGTAGGTCCTATAAAGTTTTCTCTCATTACGACTCCTGTCTCTTTCTCCGGAATTTAAACAAAACCTTGTTACAGACGGTGAAGATGAAGATGCCAATAAAGAAAAAACAGAGCCATACGAAGATGATGAAATGGAGGGTAAGTAGTTTTTCTCTAAATTTTGGCTTATCGGTCTGTTATCTATGTATATGAGTAAGTGCTTGCATCTCTACTGACTGAGATATACATGTATATCTGAAGACTGACTTACCCACATTTTCATCTCACGAACGACAGTAGATATTCATGCTGAAAATGTAAGGGTTTTCGTCATGGCAATAAATTATCTTTGTCAAGTAGTAACATCAAAAACAGAATTGTAGATTAAAATTCACGCTCAACTTTTTAACGTCTCGAGAAGGTTTAGGTAATCTCACTACTTAACACTGCTGAGAGAGTCGGTCTCGTTACGTCTTCATTGAAATTCATAAGGAGGCGAGTATAATAACGAGCTGGAGTAGGTAGGAGCTCGCCCACGCGCGGCCGATGCGTTTTTACAGCGGTTTAACGCTCTTTTTACAACTTGGTCGTCGGCGTCGTGTGCTGGTGCCGTGCCCGCAGCCCGCAGCGCCGCCCCTTGCTTTACGACCCTGTCCTCGCTTATCTCGCGCCGTTCGCGATAAATCTCCACCGGCTCCTTGGACTTCAAATATTTACATGCTAATTCGTAGCCAATTCTGCACCCGAGATTATAAATAAATTGTTCGCTCTGGCCCATCATCGACCGCCGCCACCGCTTTATCTTTCATGACTTTAGAACTTTTTAAAACAGTGGCCCATCTCGCAGACTTGACGTTTTAATTTTATGCCACCCAGATAATTTGGATTTTATGTTACCTAGTCGTAACGAAATCTTTACGAGAATAACTGAGGGCTGTAAAATTTTGTGATTTAGTTGACGCTCGACTACGTGCCGTACCTTGGAGTTTGTTTCTTTATCTTTTCAAATTACACTGTTATTGAGGAAGGAGACCATTGTCAGGAGATAAAACAGAAAGTATGTTGGCGAAACAATCGGGAAATAAAGGTGGACAGTTTACAAAGACGTTCACCCGGGGAGAACACCCAGTAGCTGAGTAAAGTACACATTGTCTCTGAGGAACTGGCAGCCGCTTTGAACTCTTTATAGACACTATACAACAAGGATTCATTGTTTCACGCAAAGTATATTACTAGCAGAGCGAACTGGCATAGGAAAATTAGTAATTTTTCCCATTCAGTGGGTCCCGTTCGTTGTCGCAGAGCTGTGTCGGCCAACGCGAGTGTTGCGCAAATGTATTCTCTGCGAGGGCGGGCGGCGCGCGGGGGGCGGGCGGCGCCGCTGAGCCCGAAGTTGGGCGCGCGGGCGGCGTCCCGCGGGACTCGCAAACAGGGGCCGCACTCGAAACACTCGCAACATTTTTAACTATAACTCGATTTCTTAAATGAAGCTTCGCGAATAAGGAATGAGCACTCGAAAGATTTGCATTCCGGTCCAAAACCGTAGCCGACAAGGCTGGTTTTCTTAGGATCATGTTCACCAAAATACTAACTGAATAAAGTATCTCAAGAATACTTTCAACATGCCGACTTAAAAGTCGCAAAGGTAATCCACTTCTGGGAAAACAATTTGCAACTCTGTGTGAACTGTCGCCAATATTCGAGTACTAAACATCCATAATCAACAAACAAATACTTTTGCGAAGCATCCGATTAATTAAAGCTGGAGTTAAACCACTGACAAAATAACTCAGTAGGGTAACGTAGAACATTTGTAAATTATTCTGTCAACTTAGACGGTGAGGAATGCGAGCGATGTCGCGTCGGTCGGGCACAGGCTGGCACGTGGGTAATTAAATGCCGGAGCCGGAACCGGGCAGCCGGAGCCGGCGGCTGGGGGTGCCGGAATGCCGGCCAGTGCGGCGCCGCTCTGCGTGCCGCCGTCGTCAACAATGCCGAATTGTTGTCGAACTCGGACCCAACAATCGGGTTACTATGCTGCTTTGTGTATGCTGGCGGTTTTGGTAACACGTTGTTCGAATATTTAGTACTGTTGATGGTTGGCTATAATAATGTTAGTTGTTAGGTAATACTTACGTAGATAGTTTTCGGTCTCAACTCGAACATCGCTTTAGGTTATGTAGGTTTGGGTTAATCGTAAACTTTTGCATGAGCTTACTCGTTGCCTATACTACACATGATGTTAATATAAAGGCTTTTATTATTCACAAACCTTGATTTTGATTTCTACCGAGAAAGCTAAAACAAGAAAAAGCTCATTCTAACTAAAATTGGCTCTTAGAACGTTTTAATAATGACTCATTTTCATTGGTCGTGAAATTCAAATTCAAAATTAATTTGCACTTGAGTTTCCGGGCCCTACCGACTGATGAAAACGGTTCTAGTGTGTGGGCTTTATGGCATGCGAAGATCCGCACACCGAACTGTGGGCACTGCCCGCCGACTGACAAGATACCTAAATTAAAAATATTAAAAAAAAAAACCGACAAACTAAGCACTCTTCACTAATTCGTCTTACAAACAAAAAAAAAACAAAATCAAAATCCGTTCGAGAGCTACGATGCCATAGAGACACACACACACACAGACACGTTAACTTAAAGCACCCCATCGTTTTTGTGTCGGGGGTTTAAATTAGCCATAAGAGTGTCACACTTTTTCTACTTCGTACTAAAATAATAAGAAAGCAAGCCATAGTTCGTCCCTGTGTGATCCCAGGTGGCGCGGCCGCAGCGTTTGGAATTATCACATAGTGGAGAAGCGGGCACCACCGGGCGGGAGTCGGGGGCGCCGCCGGGCGCCGCGGCGGCCCGAGGCCCGATACATTCGTCACGGGCCCAGCAGCCATTAGGCATTTAGATATTATCAGCGGCCGCGTGGGACCCGGCGACCCGTTGTTTCAATGCAACTTAATTACTAAAAGTGTTCGCTCCTCACTCCGGGGATTGGATTTTAATCCAGCCAGATATCGTAAAGCCCGCTCGTGTCCATCAAACGCGTCCATCGCGTACGTTTGTTACTTGTCTAACTGCCTTCCGTTGCCCAGTGGCCAATGATGCCAACTATTTCTTACTACATAATACGCGCCGCTGCGACAGATCGACTTTGGTAGAGCTGGTCAAATGAAAGTAGGAACCAACAATTTTCAACGAGAACCTGACGGTTTAAACAAAGCACGAGCATGGCACACTGAGTTAAGTTAATTCGTCTATACCTTACTTACGTACCTATATACAAGAAATGGGAATATGTACGCTAACAGATTTTAGCTACCGAGACACAAGCGGAAGCTTCTAAGTAGATAATTTTTTCTTTTGTATCTCTATGGTAAGCAGATGTGTGATTTATTCAACATTTTGTATTATAAAATAAACACTCCGAGGGCGTACCGAAGACTGTTATAAGTATAACACTGTAGTCGCTTCCAACCCTGTTCAGGGTTTCCTCCGGTCCCAGGTGGCGTCGCTCCAGAACTTCTTCTGTTTCCCACGGGGATGCCCACGCACACAGTCTCAGAACATCTTGTATTTATACTTGTAGCTATACATTGGCTATATAGGAGTTTAGGTACGAAGCTTAGATAAAAAATAAGAAGGTACAATTTTGTTTCAGCCAGTTTCCATGAAACATGGATGTCACCAACAACGAAACAATTTTTTTGTGATTTTTCAAAAATACTTTCATGTTATTTTCATTATAAAGCGAACCAATTTTTGTGAGAAACCAACTTGATAACAGTTCTCCTTTTCTGTTCCAATTTTGAGATCGTAAAATCAAATAATGATTTATACTCGTACTAGCTGCGCCCCACGGTTTCATCCGCGGTTAAAAAGTATTCTATGTGCTATTCTAAACTATAATCTATCTATGTGCCAAATTTCATCCAGATCTGTTCAGCCGTTCTGGCGTGAAAGAGTAACAAACATCCATCCATCCATCCATCCATCTATTCTTACAAACTTTCGCGTTTATAATATTAGTAGGATAAATGAGTACCTAGACCAAAAAAAGCCCGTTAAGTATCTTCTAAAATATCTCATGTATTAATGATACCACTACTGATCTATAGAAAGTAATGATTCGCTGTTCAGATAAAAGCTGCCAAAATCGTTCTATTACACGTTCACTGGCAACACCGGGCGAGTCGGCCCGAGTCCCAGGTGGCACTCCGGCCACACTTCCTTCGGTCCCCTGGGAACACCCCACGCACACACTCACAAGGCATCTTATACTTATTATAGACCTACCTACTTTTACAGCTGTATTTATTGTAACTGGATAGACTGTTTTATATTGATTGTTGTCTAAGTTTCACGTTTTCTTTTCCCTAAAGATCAGGAAGTAGGTCGCGTATTTGTAAGGTAATTGTTTCTAATAGGTTAATTTTATGGTAAATGGATTAGACAAAATATTCTTAAAATTGATATTACATTTGAGATAGGATTTCTCGAAAAGCCCTTTTCCAACAATTTGAAATACGAAATCCTTTTTCGACAAACTCTCTCATTTATTTTAAGTTGGTAAAGCGGTTAGTACCCTGTTATTTTGGTTTTAAAGAATGCCATATAACACTGATTTTAACAAAGTAGGTACCTTTTATTTGATTCCAACTTTCGACCCACTCCGGACGTGATGCCAACCAAAAAAAGGTCGTCACCTGAAAACACTGTTACTGTAAAATCGTGGCACTTGATAGAGTAGTCTAAATTTGGCAACGTGCCAACTGTACCATGCGTGCGTTTATTTGCTACACGTCGTTTCTTTACTTTTTGTAGTTTATCAGCCAATTCGGCGTTTGGGTTTTAAACCAAACTTTAATAATTAAGTCTGATTTTACTAAACGTTGGTATTAGGGTTAACTGGGGCATAATTATGCGTCTTTTGAGAATTACTGACAAACCTTTCACAAATTACTAACGCCATCTTGTACAGATTATTGCAACTAAAGATAGAAAAAAGATGTAGGTGGCGCCTAATTTGTGAAGGGCTTGTCAGTAATTCTCGAATGATGCAGTTGCCTCACAGACGCATTTGACCAGGAGGGCTATTCCTGCGCGTGAGATGAGATGAGTTTTTATCTTGGTCACTCTCACACCTATGACGTTTTAAACGAGAGCAACAAAGACGAAGAAAAGTGAGATGAAAATCTCAAATCTCCGAATAGGGCCACAGTTGACCCTATAAGATTGTTTAGTTTCATTTTTCGTTGCTTTCAAAATTGGTTTTGATCGTTAATAAAAAATTCAGGGTCTAATATTTGTCAAATGTAGTGAACAAATGCTCCCGTAGCTGGCTACCTATTAGCAGTGGAGCCATAAAGAGTATGACAGCAATCAGTGAAACCCCTTGAGGAAGTACCATCCCAGAGGGTTTCACTGATCACAAGCATCACGTCAGAAACATTACTTATTTTTGAGCAATCAGGCAGGTAAACAGAAAAACATGTCTCATAATACCATCTAGGTACTTGTCCACATAACTACATCGAAACATTGCCCGTGAACTCAACTTTTGTGATATGCAGGAAACAAATTAGTTTTCCTGGCCACTACCGGCAGTTTTACACGTGTTTGTTTAACAATGCAAAAAGTTTTATCGTTATATTAGTTGACTGTAGTATGGTTGCGTTTCATTATCTGTTTCGATTTTGATTTACAATTCAAGCAATTTAAAACATTGCTCATACATTAAAGCTTATCTAGTCATTTGCAAAGAAGAAACAAAAGAAACAAAGCCCACGGAAACATCAAATAATCAAGTTAAAAAAGTTTACATTTGCAAATTTAAAGCAGCTAATTCCCAGTCGCGCTGGGTAGCTGTTAGTTACAGTACGTGTTGTTATTTTATCCGGTGAAAAAAATCTCTCCAGAGAGGCATATCGGCATCAGTCCGCTGCTGGAATAACACCTTCGGTCTGAAAGGTAGCGCGTCCCGGGAGGGCACTATGCTCAAGGCGGCAGAAAATTAACGTGCCCTCTGGGGAAATCTACGGCAGCCTTAGCGCCTCAGCCGCGCGCCTCCGCGCCGCTCTGTAGGGATGTATTTAATATCTGTGAGCTGGTGACGACACACCTGGACGAGGGAAATATATACCATAAATAGGTAGCATCTAACTACTATGTGAATACATCGTCTAAGTTTTGTTGTAGGTCTTCATGGTCATGTTGTCTCACTCGGTTACAGTAAGTATGTGATAATTGATTCAATAGTTATTCAGTTATGAGCATAAAATGTTGTTGCTCTCTTTTTTTAACGCTATGAGCGCTATTGATAGTCCAACTAAACGGAAAGGTCTAACTTTTACAGAGTGTTTCAGCACCTTCGGCTGACCCGCGATGATGTTATTTGGCACTGATAATTAATTAATTTTATAACATATTTTGTGTTAAATTAAACAAAATAATACTCCCGTTGTAAACATAGAATAGGGTGAATAAATAGACAAACTATACATAATCTATCTTACAAATAAAAATGAATTTTGAACCTTATTCTCAAAAAACGATACAGCTCCATCTACATGTAGAGTAATTAAAGCCTGCGGTAGCAAAATATGGATGGCTACAAAGCGTACGCATACGTAGAGCGTCGGATAACGAAGTCCCGGGGGAACGGCCGCTCTAGGGATGCGGGCAGCCACTGCACCGCAAACTGTTCGACAGCCGGCAGAACATGACGTCTGGATCTGTAATTTTGACTCAACATTGTAATCTTATAAAATGAGTTAAAACTAATCTATCGGAACATAGGGTGTGATAGCTCTAGCGCTATTTATTTAGTTGGGTGCGCTGAGAATTGCGGGTACTTACAAAAAACCTACAGATGGGCAGACCAAAGTATCACTGTGTGAGTGATCCTAAAAGCCACTGTAGTCTTATAACACTCGGACAAGCGAGATGACTTCATACGTACTTACTAGCAAGTACGCACTTACTCGAAATGTTAAAATGTAGATCTAGCAATATAACGTGGATACAACAGTGTGGATAAATGGATATGGCTAAAATTGCATAGATCGGCGCGCGTCATTCAGATAACGAAGTCCCAAGGGATCCGGTCACTGCAGGGCTGTGGTGGAGGCTGTTTGCGTAGCTGCTATATTACTTAACATTGTTTTGATACATTTCGGTTATCCAGTGTTAGTTATGCTATGCTCAAATTATACCCATGCTCATATTGACGATTCTTTCGTTTACATACGATAGATGAATAAGTATTCAGTAATTTATGAAAACTCAAGTGGCAAGTGTTGCAGCAATGTGTACCGGAAATAATATACATAAATTAGGAAGCTTTTAGATGCGACTGTAAAATGGAATCTATCTTAGGTAAGTTTCCATTAACCCTGCTAAATTGTGTAGATTACACGCTACACAGAAAATGTTTTACCCCGCCTAAATATTTGAAAGGAGTTCGGAACTACTAAATTAGACTAAAAGTTTAAACTGGATCACCTATTCGAATTTAAAACGGGTGGAAAAGTGTGGGGGTGCCGCGCGGCGCTGCCGCCGGGCTCGCAAGCTTTGCAAGTGGATTAGAGCGTCTGACCGCAGCCGGCCTCGCCTCGGGCCGTAGGGCTCCGCTGGTGGACGACCGCGGTCCGTCTGCAAGAAAAGGGATCAGAAACTTTACGATACTTTTTGATGTTGTTCTAGATATATTTAAATAAAGGGGACGTTTTTGATTTTATAGTATTTGTTGACGTTGATATTATATGCCAATTACCTATATATTATGATTATTGTAATTCTTATTGTAGCTACTTAGTGATAACTTTTATTAAGATAAGTATGCTAATTAGGTGTGTGATTTTGTTTCAGATCTTGCAGATGTCAAATCAGAGAGCATGGACAGCTTCGACTCGGGTAAGTTAATGTATTAGTAAATGTACGCCATTTTATTTTATTTCGAAAATTTCAAACTTGGCCTTTCATAAATATAGTGAAAGTTAAATGAAAACGACGTAAAAGAACACTCGTATTAATATTTGAATAGTGGAAAGTATAAAAAAGTGTTGTAAGTCGGAGGTGGTAGGGCCAGCCGCGGCGTTAACGGAGCCCTGGAGGGTCCTTGGCCAAGTCCCGCTTCGCAATACAGCCGGAAAGATAAAATGAACATAAAGTTGAGGAGCAGATATTCAGCTCGGAGGAATCGTAGTTTCCCTCCTGGCGACACTAAACCGGCGACGGCACGGCACGCAGTTTGCGGAACCGAACTCCGCGTACTCCGCGCTCGGGGACACACTACCGGATACTGACATCATGTCTGCCCTTACTACCAAATTGAAATTATTTTACTTTGTTTAAAAACTCTGCATGAACAAAAGAATTCACAAACAACTCAACAATGTTGTGATTCTTGTGATTAATCCAATTACTAAAAGCCAGTTATCGTTTCCATATTTAGCTCGGTCTGATAATTACTAAAGCTTGACGTATCCATGGACTTTTTGAAATGAAAATACAAAAATTGCATTGCGAGCGGACGTTTCAAACTTACAATTAAAACGGACGACTGGAATTGTTAACACCGTTCGTCACTTATGCACTGCACACGGTGCACACTGGCGGGGCGAGCTTTATACTTCACGAGCTGCTCTTTGCGGTTTTATCCTTAATTTTGTAGTATTTGCGAAATCCAAAAATAGATCTCTACCAATCATCTTTTCATTTATTTTAGCAGGTCTAGCACGGTCTGGAGACAAATTGTCTTCCACAGTTTAATCCCGCGAGAAACATAAATAAATAAATAAATAATTAAATTCGGGACACATCCACACACGGTCGCCTGACCCCAAACTAAGCAAAGCTTGTAGGTACTATGGCTGCCAGGGTTGATAAACATACTTAGATATTTTTAAACCCATACACATTAACACCCAGACATAGAACAAACACATATGTTCATCACATAAATATTTGCCCTAGGTGGGAATCGAACCCACACCCCCAAGCTCAGAAGGCAGGTTCACTACCAACTGAGCCACCGAGGCAGTCAACATATCCGTATACTAGCTTTGTCATATCTAATCGTGGTTAAAAACGGTGGAAACACAATTTGTTTCCAGCCCGTGCTGGCCCTGCAGTATGTATTTGTGGTGTGCTGGGTATAGGCATTACTTTCTTTCTTCCATTTCTTGCCAAGTATTTTTCCTACTATGGTGGTCCAGTCATTTGTATGGCTAGTTTATCTCGCAATCTTCGCCTAGGTTTGTCAGCTGGTCGCGGTGTCAATTAAGTTTAATGGTATGGTATGTACATCCCCAATCTTTCTACCCGCAACCCTCATCCTTATTCCAACATTATTAAATAAAGTTATCAATATTCCAACAGATAATTATTCACCCGAATGACACTTGCCTACGGACGCAGAGGAGCTTCCTGACAGCTATCGAAGCCAATGCCGTTAAAATGAACCGACAGCGGCACTTTTAGCCGCGGATTGAGACACGACTCTGCAATCAGGGTCGAGTTTAAAATGTGCATTTGCGATGTGGCGTAGTGCAATTGTCGCAGGGTGCGGACAGGAATGCATTTTCAATAATTGAGGGTCAGACAGGGTGGAGGGGGCATTAAAATCCTCGCAGCCAAACTTTCCGATCGTCACAGGATCGCAACACGAGCCCACTCGGGCTAAATCGGGAAACTAATGGACGATGAAACATGAAATGAAAATGGACCGCTTTTTATACCTGCGGAGAATTTTCGTACTTACCTGTCCCTGCTATACTGTTGCTAGATTTTGTCGAAAGAAATTATTTTATGACGAAATTATGCTTAGTTATGACGATTCTAGAAATAAGAAAGGTACGAGTATAACGTATAATTACAACAAAGGGGATATTTATATTGACTATCTAAGCGTATTATATAAGAGTTAGATCTATACAAAACACTTTCACACAAAGATATCCACCTCCAAACTCTAAGGTCTGTTAATTAATGTCACGTCAGGTAGGATGTTCGTAAGTACTAATGCTTCGCTAAATTTTCGTTCGCTAGAGAACTTGGCTGCGTGACATCTAACAGAACGCACAAACGAGAAAATTTAGTAATTAAGCGAAGGCTTTCGAGTACCCTGGATGAGTACGAAAGGATTGTACCTACTCGTATTAACATACAAGTCGCGGTCTTGCAGCTTTCGGTTTAATTAACTACTTATCACAATTGCTTAATTAGTACCGCCGCAATACTTATGCGATATTGCATTTAACGTAAACCGTTCTGTTCCGTCTGAATTAAGAAAATCCTTTATTTATTTGATACCATTGCTAGGAAAGGCTATTTTGTACAATGTGTACTGATCGTACCTGTTTTCCACTCTGTAAAAAATAAAACAAACAAAAAGAAGTTGCCCTCAGTTATTTACTCGGGGAGATCACGTAGGCGCGCACCTCATCTGCGGCGCTCCCCGTGCGGCGATAAAATTTAAAATTCAAGGCCGCGTTAACGAACCGGCCTCGCGAAGAAATAGATATTCAAATGTGAGAAGATCCCATATTAACATTTATGGCAAGTTTGCGGGGACGAGACAATGCCGGCCCCCGCGGAGCGACCGCGAGACGGCGTCGGCCCCGCGCTACAATATGTGGCCTTACAATATGCAGTGCTACTGAAACGGTTTCATGATTCAACATTCTTTACCTGTATACGTTTCTAGGCTACAGTTTTCTACAGGTTCTTTCAGGTTTCTACAGCTGCCGTCTAAGTTTCGAATGCTAGTCAGAGCAACTTTTTTTCTAGCCTTGTTTTCGTATTGTTTTGTGAAGATGCCTTGGGTGATTAATTTTTCCACTTCAATAAATAGAAAAGCTCTACCAAGTTCGCTATAGAGCTTTTGTTCGAGCGCCATTTTGCTATAAATAAAGATTGGCGAAAGTTTTCAAGAAAACAAATCAAAATCCCAATTCTGTAGGCTGCATTATTTATGCGTTATTGCTTGGTGACTGTCGACGTTCCCCTTTTCTTTACTATGAACTTGCGGTCTTGGTGTAATCCACGCTTTCATCCAACTTTTGGTTTCAATAAGAAAAATGACGGAAGGGGTTTGATTTATTCTCTGTGCTTGCATATTTTATAACAGGTAGATGAAAATACTTCGTCATAATATAATGTAAAAAGTGTAGAAATACATTATCTCGGGCGACGCTAGAAGTTGTTTTCGCAGAGGGAAGTTTTGCAATAAGGTGATAATTAGGTAGGTATGCCAATGTCTGTTTTCGTTGAAAATGAAAACTGGATAGGCATTTCCATTGGGCGCGGCTGTTAGCAGCAGCACACACGTTTCTTATTAATATCAGGCGCGGTCGGAATGGCCGAAGACGTCCCCAGCGCCCGCTCTCTCCCAAATAAAATTGCCGCTATCTAAACAAAGAGCCCTAATTATTCGGCCGTGGCGGGCGGGGTCGCTCTCTTATGGGTGTTCTGGGGCCCATTTCGCTTCTCGTATAGGGCCCCGGGGAGCAGCGGGCGCCGCCTAGCCAATCGCCGGATGGAGGAGCGAGCGATCCGCAACCTTTTTATATGCGATATCGGCGTCGGCGCCGGACCCTACCCCCGCGCACCCCCCCGCGCCACCCCCGCATGGCTACTCGGGGAATTAAAAGTTGGAAGGCTCACATCTGATTACCCAAACACACACATTACACAGGATCGCCAATCTCGATAAGCCCACCACAATTTATTAGCGGTCGCTGACGAGTTGTTTTCGGCTCTTATCTCATTAAGTGTAGGTAGCTACGCATCGAACCAACTAACAAATTCTTACGATGGAGAAACAGAAAAGCAACTAATCCTAGCTTCGCATTTATTAACTCCTGATTCGCTAGCGTCTGTTTTTCCCAACATGTCTGTTTAAAGTTTTAGGATTGTTCTGAATACCCTCTATTTACTTGGATAATTCCACTAAGTAATACATCTAGATTTGAATACGGGAACGGTTGGAAGCTCGAACAGCGGTTTGGCTGTGGTGGTGAGTCTCAAATGGTCTCAATACATCTTTTAATTTGCACCCGATTTTATTTTGAGACAATAAATCGAATATAAAGGGTTTCCGAGCGGTTTTACCTCCGGGCGCATTGTCTTCACCCTACGCCTTTGCAGCCATGCCATTGTGTTGGAATTATGAAATAAAAAGGCGATATCGTATGTCGGTGCGAGAGGTGGTGAGCGGCGCGGTGCGGTGGTGCGGCGGAGGCGGTCGGCGGCGGCGCGGCGTGGGCGACGGCCGACACACGACACCTACCCGGCCGGTACCCGCCGCGGCTATTGTCTCGACACCATTCACCCCGCCACATATTCGATTGCAATGTTTTAAGCATTCGATTGCCCTCGCCAGTATTAAAGGGTTCCCAAGAAGTACGTACAATATAAAGTTGTTTTTTTCGCGCTTTTGAGTCTTTCACCCGGCAGCGGCAAAGGGTACCCTCATTGTTTCTGTGGTGAATTGCGTGTATGAATGGGTCCCGAGCATTCATGCTCTCAACACTTGGAGATCGTCGGAAGATAATAGAGAATAGGCGGGTTCGGGCGGTCCAGGGACGTCTGAGTTAGCAACAACAAACCACCTACTCAACACTGTTAATTGAATCTTTCTCAATTTGGTGAAAATGGTCTAATGAGTTTACAAAACAAAAGAAGTATTTTCATTAACCCTGTTGAAGAAAAATTACTATAAATCTAGTGGCTCCAAATTGCTTCCAGGTGCAGCAGACCGTGCTGTCTTGTATGTGCGAGTGTCTTGACGCATGGTATGGCGTCCCCGTTCAATGAAACTTCGACTTGACGTACAGAATAATAAACAGTTAATTTTTGTTACTGTTTTCATAGAAGTCTTTTTGCTGTAAACTTCCCTAGAATGGTATTGGTATAAGGCGGGCATCAATAAATAAATGCGAAGTAGTAGCCAGTTGGTACGATACGCTACTTTGTCGTAGCTAAGGCAATTTCATTTTGCCGAAAAACGGTAATCAAATCAAATCAAATGTCATTATTCGTCGATACACTTATGAACGTCAAAGATATAAAAATGACTACCGCCTTGTTCGAAAAAAGAGCCACTTTCCAGAAGAAGAGGCATGAAATTGAGGGGCACATTTTTTTTTTGTCTTAGAACTAGGAACATCACATATTTCTAAAACATCTTATGTACTTAGTGGCTACTTGTAGTCGTCGTTGTGTTGGTAGGGCAACCACCCGACCATTTCGGGTGTAGTTTAAATAACCAGGATAAGCATCCGGGTGATGAAAGTTGGATACATTTATTAAACAAATTCCTGAAGCCAAATTCTTTAGATGAAGCCCGTCAGGGCCGGGATCGCGGTAATATCTCAAGACGCTCGAGGGACTCCTGGGAGTCAATCCTTGCGCGACGCAGCAGCCTTTTTATCTATGCATGAATAGCTCGTGGTTTTGTCGAGCTTCTCTCTACATGAAACTTCTTTGTTTGCTATAAGATTAGAGACTCATCATTTGCCGGCTAGTGAATTTTGAAAAGGGAGTTACTATTACTACACAAATACTTATATAGCTTTCCACTGTTGAAGGAACAACATTTTTAATTTAAGAGTTGGCATGGTAGAATGTGCCTAAATAAAAGGATCTATATTTTTTTTACTTTTTTGTTTGTTTTTCCTGTCGTAAAAACAAACAAAAAAACTTTGAAATCATGAAAACTATGAAGCATTTATGAAAGGATTGTCCTTTCATAAATGCTTACAGCAAATTGGTTCAGTAAAAAATATAAGTTTCCCCGCAGGGTAGGCACATGGTGCATTCGGTAAATTATTTTTATGCATAAAAAAAATACGACACCGGTAAAATGCAACCTATAGGAATTGAGATATTTTTTTTTTAGGAATAGTAAAATATGAATATATCCGAAATGTTAAGCAAAACCTCCATG
This sequence comes from Peribatodes rhomboidaria, assembly GCA_911728515.1. Lineage (NCBI taxonomy): Eukaryota > Metazoa > Arthropoda > Insecta > Lepidoptera > Geometridae > Peribatodes > Peribatodes rhomboidaria. The sequence continues at coordinate 8,834,987 of OU452168.1, forward strand.
GTGACGTCGTGAATCACGATGACCATTAACTAACGTGATGAACGTGATGACGTGATGTGTGTGCAGTGAGTGGGGGGTGTATATTATGTAAATAGCTTCAATTTTTCTCTTGATTTTCGTATAACTTTAAACATATAATATATATTAGGTTACATACTAAAGCACTCCGTTCACAAGGTTTATTAAATCACAACTACAATACAAAGTATCTCCAAAACTGTGAGTTCGAATTCAGCGAAATTGATAGTGCGAATACTTATAAACCTTACCTACAAATTGGCCATAGTATCAATCCTGCGGGCATTTGGACCAACGTCCATTTATTTTTCCCATTGTCCTTTGAATAGTTTTAGTTGTGTTTTGTCTTTTTCTTTCTACTACATTTTTTTAAACTCGATCGAAAAAGATAAAAGACTGTGAAACTATTCCAAGGCTATACAACGTTTATGGCTAAGAGGGTTAACATACACAATTCCTCTCTATCCTTCACCGTTTTTGAGATACTTGAGGCTCATTTTGTCATCATCCGGTGGGGAATTTCACGTTTGATTTAAAATGGTGTTCCCAACATTCGTACCAATTTTCAGCTCTACGCGAATTATTGTCACCTTGCCCCTTTTTTTGGCCTAACTTGACTGGTCTACAGATGTATTTTTGTTATCTTAGTACTCCGTTTTGTATGTTTTTGTGTATATATTTTTATGAATCGTTTTTTTTTTAATGGACACTTTTGGATACTTTCAGATTACGCCCGTTTTTATCAAAATCCAGTTCTGACTATGGAAAGTCTGTGTTTTTTAAATATCATATTTCAATAGTAATTAGGTGCACAGCTCAAATATATTTATTATGTGGTAGTATAGAACATGCGATGCTAGTTTTACTACCCTACTGCGTTTGTTTAACGGGTTATGTTTTTTTGTATGTATGTTTGTTTGTACCTACATTTCTTTATTACCTCGTATCTTCCAAACGGTTGGATGGGTGTCCTTAGATTAGGTAGGTGTGGAATGGGGTTTTTGTTTTTTGTCGCAGACCCACTTGCCTACTAATAAGCCAGTCTTTGTCACGAGTTTTCTAAGAACGGCCATCTCCGCTCGTAATTAGCTGCAGGCTGGTTTAAATACCTGGTATACTAGGTGCCTAGGTGCTTGTTCTGTAGCGTCCAGTCAAGAAGCTAATCCTACGCTAGGCCCCGGGGAGGCTCCGCCGATATTGCGTCGACACTTGACACAGATGCACTTAACTATGCATGGACAGAGATCCGGTCTCCAAATACAAGCAGCGTGCCAAAGTTTCAGATAGACAATTTTAAGTTAACGCAGAGCAGAACATGAAGTTTAGTGGGAATTGGGTCGACTTCTTTATAATTAATTTGGACGCAATCTGAAGTTCATTAAATATCTTTTGTTCAATAAAATTATATTGTTATTAATTATTATTTTTTAATATGACTTGTTTCAAATGAGAAAGTTTATTTGTTTGTTACTTCTTCATTTCATTTCAAATGCGTTATTTTAAAGGCGAACCTACAGTTAGTCTGTTTCGGTATTAGGAGTTACATTTATGTATCACTAGCTGCGCCCTGCGGTTTCACCCGCGTTTAAAAAGTATCCTATGTGCTATTCTAGACTATAATCTATCTCTGTGCCAAATTTCATCCAGATCTGTTAAGCCGTTCTGGTGTGAAAGAGTAACAAACATCCATCCATCCATCCATCCATCCATCCATCCATCCATCCATCTATTCTTACAAACTTTCGCGTTTATAATATTAGTAGGATATTTGCCGTTCTTGTAATTTTAAAATGATGCAGCCCAAACCTTATCATAGTAGTCTTTGGCTTTTCTTGAACCGTAGTAGATACCATTAGTTAAAACTTATTGAACAAAGTGAATGGACGGTGGTGCATCGAAAAAAATATTGTTTTGAAGTTATAAAATTGATGTCAGGAATAATAAATCAATAATCATGACCAAACAGTAGATTCATAGTCTGACATGGCATCAGCAGCGTGAAATCATGACAGCCGTCGATTTTCACCTTGACTGGAGATTCGTTTGCGTGCGGTGCATTATTTGATTGCCACCGGAACACTGTTCAAGTTTTCGAATGGAATTTTGCTTCACTGGTCACAGCAGTCGGTATAGTTTTAGAGCTCAATACCTTCGCTATGGGATTGCCGAAGCAACCATCTGACTAATCTCTGAGAAACAGACAGGTGTACCGTGGGAAATTGTTTTTACACGGTTTCCCGAAAAGAGTACCTATCATGTTAAGGTTCAAATTTGCACATTTGCGGATGTAAGCGAGTTTCTTTATTTCGTCATAATATAACTTTTAATTGCCTGAACCAATTTAGACGTGGATTTTATCGTTTGCATTCGATTATGATGGCATTTGTGAGTAACAAATGCCATTAGCAATAGTTTTTTTTAATAAGTACTTAATTGTAGATTGTCTAAATAATATTGGAAGATTCACAGCACAGTGATAGTAAAGTAAGGCGGCAAGTCTGTTTTCTACAAATGAAAAGTAATCTAGAGATAGCGGCTAAACTAGGCATTCGCAGATGAAATGAATGATGAGCATAGCATGTTTTATCAGCGATTTGATGTAAGGCGCGTGGCGGCGGCGGCAACGACTGGCAAAGAGTCGCGATGGTATCTGTCCCTTCATGTTGCCGCGCAGCCTACCGCAACCACCGGCAAATCTCGCCCCTACTCTAGCTGAAGCCACTAGATCCTAATCGCTTTATTTAAATTGTATTGCTTTATCTTTATTGTCCCAACACATTGCTGAACGGAATTTATAATTCATATCCTCTCATACATACTAGGCCTAACAAATCACTTCTGAATGTGATATACACATAGCGCGCTCTATCGACATGACAAGACAACAGAATAAGGGAGGGTTCTTGTTTCAGTGAAAGTTTTGGAAACTTGAACGCGTACTGACATCTAGCGGAAAATTATAGCATTATCTCGCTGATACGCAACGTAGCGTAGGTGGTGCGTGTATATTGAGTTGAGCTATGGGGTTTATTTTCCTGACTTTTCTCTACGTAGCAGAGATACGTAGATCTAATGATGCCCCAACGCGCGACGGTAAAATGACTGGAGATCGTCTGACTGAAGATGCCTGAAGTCGTTGGTAAACTTACTTTGGTCATCAAAGTTTTTCATCCAAATCTTATGATGTCGTTATAAGGTCTAGAATCAGAACAGTTTATTTTGTCAGAAGCTAAAGCTAACGGTTGAGCAAAATCATATCAAGCATTCTTCAAAATGACTTCACTATGATAAAATACGCGGGTTAGCTCTATCTACAGTACTGATTAAAAAATAATAATGAAAAAGACATCAACGCGTTCAATTTTCTTTTTTGCCATATTTAGATACTAGGTACAAATTAAATATTCAAATAGATATAAAACAATGCTTAAAATGTTTTAATTTTATTGAAAATATTATTATCATGCCACACAGTTCTGCTATAAGAGTGTTTTGTTGAATCCTCATTTATAACGAAAACATAAAATCGTTTACATAAATTACCTGCAGTATTAAAAAATCAGTGTTTGTTCAACATCGAACAGACTAAGCCTAGATCTTCAGGTTTATTTTGGGCACATAAAATCAATAGTAGATTCCAAAGTACTTGTAAAGGCAAAGGTTACAGAGAGGCGTGTTGAAGGGCGGCGCGGTGGGCGGGCTGGCCCCGCCTTCAGCACCCACGTGGGCACCCAGCACCCAAGTCGGACCACCCATATGGTGCATCCTTACAGACATGTAAGCCTTAAGAGCCTGCTGTTATAGAGTATCCCGTACGCGGATTTTCTCAGTTGGTGAAAAAGTATAGATTTTTTTATAAAAAGTAATTGACAGTCAAATTTATAAGAATAATATTGTTGATATTCTAATTCTAGGGTGAGATATATAAGATTTTATTATTTTTGAGCTTAAAAAAATTAAGCTCACTACAAATCTTGAATTCTGACGTTGTGCTTAGCTATTGTGAAAACTATTTTTATCAAGCAAGTATCAAATTGTTCAAATTTATTTAAGTCTACAAAAAAATTGCTATACAAAAACACCATAAGTAATCATTAATTGGCTTCTCTCTGTAATTAACCGGTATTAACCGTGATTACGGTATTGTGACCGTGTTTATTTAGTTTACCACCGTCAGACTGCGTCAGCTACTGGTGGTCTAATGAAACTAAAACGCGTGAAATGAACGCGACCACCCTGAGCGAGGATGTTCAATGATCATCTTGATCGTAATGACGTAGTGATATGATGCTACGTGACTTTAAATAGAAACCTTTTCACAACTCTTTATTGTTCACATCAGAAATTAAAAACAAACCTATAATAACATTAAAGAGTAAAGTACATTAAAAAGTGGCTACTGGTGGCTTTATGACAATTAAACATTTTGCTAATCCGTGGTTATATCACATTGTCCTAATATACTCAATTTTGTTAGTGAGTAGTGAGTGCGTACGTGAAATATGTTTGTTACTTATTGACATTTGATTTGGATATTTTTAAAGGACCTACTTTACAAACAATTGCTAAACAGTGAGGATAAAATTGCGTCCCTCGACAAAAAAATCTGACAAGCTTTACAATCTTACTTATTTATCTAAGTTGCCCTGAGCTCGTTTGCATACGTGTTAAAGTAATTCATAACATTGTATCCACACTAAACGCTATTCTAATTTGCCTACATCTACATGGCGTTGTTAATGTAGTGAAGCAACGCCATAATTGAGGCGGTAATCTGACGATTTTATGGGAACACATTATGGTATTTCGTTATATTGCGGCGACACCAAACACTCGAGTCACGTTTACCTCGCTCGGTGGAAAATCAGCGCATTCACGTTATGATTGCTCATCAACCATCCTCATTGTGGTGAAGATTACCTCCAACATTACGACTTAAATTTTCTCACTCGGATTGAGTCATTACATCGATTCTGTACCGCGTTACTCAGACATCAAGTCGCCCAAATATTAATATGTTACGGTTCATAGCTCGTAACGAAGTTAAATTCTCGGAATAAGCAACTGGTTTGGAATGATAGCATCTCTGATCACACGAGACTTAAATTTAAGAGTGTGACTCAGTACTATGGGAACTTTTTAAACTTACATAAGATGACATTTGGTCCATGCGTTGACTACGTTTATTTTAGCAAATGAGACTCAATACTACCTGAGGGCACAAAAATAAAAATAAAAAACAAAATGAAATGAGTAAAAGTTAAAAAAAAACTGAGATAAGATAAGCAAGATACTCGCCTGATCTTCTCCATACCAGTTGCAGTACTATCCTGCTATCAAAACATTTTAGACACTATAAGACATTGTACAGTACATCACTGCATTGTGTTCGTAGCGCTGAGATAATATATATCTGTTAACTTTTATCAAAAGATGTAAAATCCTACTATGAATAATAACATAAAAGTATCGGAAAAACGAAACAGTAATCAAAACAAATTCGATTGAAACCACAAATTTTGCGCCAGGTGTATTGCCAGGCAGGTGATAGAAATCGATGAGTGGTGACGTCTCCATCGACTCGTGCGCAACCAATGTCCTTTCACCCCCACATTAAAACGTCTCAAGAACAATTTGAGGTAACTATCTCATCGACTCACGGCTATTATACACTCTGTGTGGCAATCAAACCAACTTCCGCACTTTTTTTGAACGATCAACTAAATGGATGGTGTTAAATTAAGTATTTTGAGTCGGTGTTTTTTGACCGTTTGTAATCGTTCCAATTTCACGAAGCAAGGCTGTTACAAATACCTCATTAGTTAGAAGGTTGTTTGTGTAAGAACATACGCTACTTGTCGAGTAGGTATCGTCTACGCCGAGATGTCTGTTTACTAAACTAATTCGTACGCAAGTCCTTTGTTGAATTATGCCATTGTGCGTGATAGTTTGGAGGCGCGTTTCGTCTTTGGTTTTCTCGGCATTTCCTGCCGATTCAACCCCGCCGTCCATTGTTATTGTTTGTTAGTCTGTGTTTGCTTGCTCTACTCCGGATTAGTTTGAAACTGACGTCATGATAACAGAATTTAATTCTCATCACAGATTTCTATGTGTACCTATCTATTAGAATCAATCAGATTTGCGAGTATATTGAGTTTGCTGAAAAGAGTTTCTGATTTGAGACAATCTGCCTTATACAACAAGGTTATGTTAGGTTAACCTTGTCATCGCCATTAGCCAAACAAGCTTAGTTTCAGCCGTATAGACATTATCGTTGCCATTACTAAGAGGCCTAACCCCATTATACTATTTCAAGTACCCATTCTAACAAAGTCTACAAACTGCGCAAACAATTGTCAGCAGTGTTATAAATCAGGGGCTCTATGGCCATGAGTCCATGTAGGTAATGGGTAATGGTAGGTAGTGATAAATAAATGATAGTGTAGCGACTGTTTTGGGGTGGCTTAAGAACAGTTAAAAGGCGGAAGTCCATCTCGTGAGAAGGCTAGGCGGAGTGCCGACGGTAGCGGCGGCCCCGGACCGGACGCACGGACCACTGCCGGGCAGTTTAGAGGGCCGGCTTCCGGACCTCCTCAACTAGGGTCTGTAATTTAAAGTTTCCCTCATACACAAATAACGAATGTCTTAGAATCTCGTCTTTTGTTTAAGAAATCCTTTATTGTTCTGCATAACGTTTTGTTATGTAAATCTGTTATGAAGTTAATAGTGTTTTGAAAAGCTATCGTCGTGTTTTTTTAGACAAGTAATAATAAACAATTTCAAAACACCAATGTAAACTAGACAGGTGCGTGCACAATTATATGAATATATGTATATTCATTTAAGTCATATCAGTCTCTGGCAGCCATAGTACAAGCTTTGCTTAGTTTGAGGTCAAGCGACCGTGTGTGGAAGTGTCCCGAATTTATTTTTTATTATTATTATAATATTTTGTATCACCATTAGTAAAGTTATAATTCATGGTCACTTTCAGCGGTGATTATATTTTCATCAGTTACCGCACGATCGCAGGCAATACCGTACAGACACCTGTTGGATAATCTAACACCAATTTTCATTCTGGTAATCGATTTCTAATCGATAGGTGTTGGTTATGATCGGTGCCCGTGAAGCGTATAGCGCAGGTGGCGTCACGCCGCGCCGCGCCGCGCGCGACCGCAGCATCACCTGCGTCGGCGCACCGGAACTTTCGACCAACTTATCTTTAAAGTTGAATGGGAGACTCACCATCGTATTTTCTGACTAAAACCAATATCTAACTATTCAAAATGCATAGCTTCCCCCATTTGGCCAACTTCACAGGTAAGTCGGTTGAGCTCTACGTGCCGATTGTCATTCGATTTGCTGCTGTCTGCAAACCCCTTGCCAGGAACCACTGCCCGGCTAAATTGACGCTAATCTTTTTGTGATATTTCCCCTTGGAAACTCAAGGGCTGGTAAAAATGGCGGTTACTGATCTATGTACTTTTATAATGATTATTTCACTTCATTTTGCTTTACCTACGAGTACACAAAACCCCGAAAATATCTGGAAAAGAAACGTACCTACGTATTAGGCAAACTATCTAACTTTTTCACATTTAATTGTTGACTGATTCCAACCAAAGTGTTGTCAAGTGTTACAACGCAAGCAAAAGCAATAATGGTGCTATCATGGACCGGTTACAATGGCCAAGACACCAAGCGTGTTCTCCAGTCCAGGGTCACCGGGACTAATGTAGCATAACTCACCAAGAGCTGGTAAAAAGCTGCGTGACGCGGACACCAATCGCGGATCACGACCACGCCACGGCCGACCAGGCCAATTGTATTATTTGTCGCAGATATTATAGTGACAACGCAGTACGCCTTTTGAAACTTACAAAGAGATGTTTTCCATTGAATTTCGGGTTAGATAACTAGCTTTCTTTTCAGCCATGATTTTCCTATCTACTCTAAATAGTGATTCTTGAACGTTGTAATGTTTATAAATAGCACTGATGCTAAAGTTAATTATAGAAACAATTATGAAGTGTAAGTATCTTGTATAATATGTTCCTATGTACAATTATTGTGCACGTACTTTGCAGAAATAGTTAATGACCGAGTAAGCTAGAGCGAGTGAAGCGTCTTCAGCTTGGCAAAAATGGTTTCGTATCTCCATCTCTCCGGCGTCTGTCCGCTGTCCGGCTGTCTTCTTCCGGTCGCATTTCTCAACTGATTCTCGTAAATTTTTGTAAGCAGGTTTGATAATTATTTAGATTATTTTTGCCGAGTCAGTTTATGTAAATTTTCAATATGACAGAGATAAAAAAAAATCAGTTCACAAAGTCATTGGCGTGTATTTAAATGACTTTGTCAAGTCGTTTGTGGTACTCGTAACTGAGTGCAAGAAATGTCATCAAAGACTGAGACATCGACAGAAAATTATTTTCTTATGACTGTGCTGCCTGTCTAAGTAGGTATATGATGGTGAATGATGGTCACTATAACAGTCTCGGTCAGGTGACCTCGGTGTGGTAGGCGCTCCGTGGTGTCGCGGAAGTGTCACCAAGCCGGGCATGGCTCTCACTTCGTTCCGCTGAGAGCACGCTTTGCTCGCTCCACTCTTGATGCACTAATTCCCACGGAGCAATCGTTACAAAAACTCTTTGAAGACACGCCTGCTCACTGATCAATATTGGCCAACCCAGGGTGACAGTTGAATAGATGCAATAAATAAATAAGAATAGCTCCCCTCTGCGAATCTTAATCTATTGTTTCCTGAAAATGGAAGTAATTTAAAGATCACGCCCCGTTTTATTCATTCAACGGTTTAACATTGGGTAGTGCTTTTCTAATGGATTGGTAAATCTATCGATTTACGAGAAGTCTCTGGTGATCCTTTAAAACCAGGGCTTATGTCGGCAGACAGGACGGCAGCCACGATGTAAGAACAAGATAGTTTTTGTCGTGACGCTCGCAGGCATTAGAGATAGTAACGCACCGAGAGGCGTGAAACGTAGCACCGCGTCGTATCTGTCTCGCATCAGGCGTTACGGTCACGTATGGCTCCACTCCCACGTCTTAATTGACCCATTTCGTGTGAGACGTCGCGCTAGCAGCGAGCCGCGTCAGGGATACCATCGCCGCGATACGTGATGTCGCGTATCGTACCCCCAACGCGCTTGATTCGACACTCGCGGCCTGTCTAGTTGTCTAGTCTCACCGCACGTCGCTCCACCAAACATTGCCTCTATTTACTGCTAACTAGATTGTTTCCGACTCTATTTCCCACGGAACTATTTGCTGTAATAACATTTTCCCGTTTCGACTAAAACGATTATACTCGCCGAGGGTGAAACGACGCGGAGTCCCATAACCGTTTAACTAAATATGAGTTTACACGGGTAGGTTGATGGTATCTTAAAAGCGGCCACATTTCGTGTAGTAGTGTTTATTACGTAGATTTACGTGGCCGTGCAGGAATCTCGTCCGTTTGTGGTCATGTTATGTGCCAACATTAGCCGTGGACCGTGTAATGAAGTTATGAGTTTTTAAAAACTTGGAATCTTGTTGCTGTTTTACGGAGTAACACATGTTATCTTGAGACATTTTTTTTTCAATTTGCACTTTCCTCGCAACTTTTTAAAAGTTCGCTTAAAAAATCAAAATTCATCCATGTTTATTGGCTTTTGTATGTAGGTTGTAATCCTGAGAGCAGCGTGACCAAAGGGTGTGGGTGTTGTGGGTGAAGCGACAGACCACCCTGCTCCGCTATCTCACGGTGCGATCGTACAAAAACGTCACCCCATTGATTTGTTTGTCTTGTGTGGCCTTCATTTTACGCTCTTGGGCTGTGAAATGTAGAGAAAGGTCAGACTTGTTTGTGTTTATATCAAGATGAGGTTTTGGGAAATTATCTGATTAGAGCAATCACAATATAAGTTATGCTGCAAGGAGGAATAGTCATTATTACCTTATTTTCTTTGCAGAACTATAGTGCAAAAGTGGTTTTAACAAATCTTTAGCTTGGCTATAATTTACACTGTAGCAAAAAAAAAAAAATAAGAATGTAGAGCCTTTAGTTCCCATTCCAACTTCAAAATGAGAGAAAATCATAAGTATTATTATATTCATAGAAACGTAGTAATCCGTCTGAATAAGCCATAACGTCTGTCTGGTTGATTTATTAGGACGTGAACAGACGTGTGCCGTGTCCCGTCCCCTCGGGAACCGCAGGTAGGGACGCAAAAAATGTTTGGGTGTTTGTTGACAACGCAACCTCATCATAGACGGAAATAAATGTTGGTTTTTAGGTGTAAAAACATTTTTTACAACGTTAAGGAGATTAGATTGTGATTTTCGAAAGTGCAGTGCAGATAACGTTTAAAAGAAACTTTGGTATGAATTTACGAATCGTTTTTTGTGGCCTTTGATAAGAGTTCATATTACAATACCATTAATTTAGTGAAAGCCTATATCTGTCTATTTCTATAACTCATACGCAGACCTGGCATACCTCTGGCATTTTTTTGTACACAAAGATATTTAGTGGCAAATAAATAAAATGAAGACATCAAGATAAAAATCGTCCATAACAACTATCAATGTAAGGCATTGATTATCTCTGCCAATATTCACATTTTGTTATCTAATATTCCTAGATAACAACATAAGAATACTCCTGTATCAGAAAATGTTACGTGCTCAAATTCACAGCCACCACAATCGACTCAGTGTAAGTTCTACCAGACAGCTACATTCTATTTCTACATCACTGAATAAACTATCACGAAAGGCTTCGTACATCACGAGCTCTGCGGGAAGGGTTAACATTAGCGTCTTTGTTCCGGAAGTCAGGTCGCCTCATCAAACATTCAGGGGATCGGAGCGATCTGATCGCAAATTGGGGATGCGGGACTCAATGTAACACTATTGTTAGTAATGTTACATATCGTGTTTGGATTGGCTTTCAATGAACGTAGGATTAACGACAGCATTGATTTGTAGACAAATTTTACGAAGAAAATGACTTAAATATCTTAATCCTGACTAATATTTTAAATGCGAAAGTGAATTTGTTCGTTCGTTTGTTTGTTATGCTTTCATGCCTCAACTGGGCACTCATCCGACCATCATGAAATTTTGCATATGTTGTCGGGGGTGCGGAAAAGAACTTTTTATCCCGAAAAAATTAACGGTTCCTGTGAGACCGTGGTTGAAACTGCAGGGTGCAGCTAGTTACTAGTATAAAGTAAACGTAATCATGTATGCGTAAGAAAACTATATGTGTCATGCTTGTTTTTTTATGGGTTACAAGTTGACAAATGCTTGACTACAGCTTATCTGATGCTATTGACGGCGTGGTCAAAGATGATAATCTGAAACTATATTTTTTTGTGAACGAATTAAGGGATCATCGCTTCAAAGTAGAAGAAATACTACTTAGGTAGGTATACTTATTTGTAGGATTCCAGGTATGTGCTGTTGGCGTTACTAATACAATTACTAACTTAATATTAATAAAAAAAACTCTAGTTAAAACAAAGTGTTGTGTTATCTGTTTGATTATTGAATTTTTGATTCGATTGTACCTCAGATCATGCAAACAATATTATGATCTGAGAGCTTTACGTACCTCCTGTACCTGCGGAGTTAAAAAATATGAACTGACAAAATCCAGGCTTTTGACGTTTTCCATAAATATTTCAGTTCCATAACCCAAATCATGACACGACGATGACACTTCCAGAGACAGTTTCTGCTTTGTTTTATATAGGGAACCACTCTGACCCTCATCACGCGGACATTGCTGTGTCGGAGATAAGAAGCACTTTTTCGTAATACTTTATTCAGGGCTTTACCGGGCCCAGTGACAGACTAATCGGGCCCGTCACTGAGGTGCCTCCCTATTAAGTATTAACGTTAACCCTTTTGTATCGAAATGCCGAGGCACCCGACAACTCGGTGTCAATCCCGCGTGAGCGCCGCTGAATCTTTAATGTTCATTAATTTGTCAAATTGGTGCGATGCCGGCTCGAACGTCTACGCGATTTGCTCCTACGAACTGCAAGTGTATGTGTACCTGTGTAAGTAATTATATGTCTTGGCAATTGACTACAGCTTTTTATGGAATTTCATGGACAACATTGACATAAAAATCGAAACTTCAAAATAGATTATTTTCCCGTATTTGCGTTTGGCGAGATGCAAACCCCAAGGGAATGCTTACATGCAGATATTTTGGAGTTTATCCTCTGAATTACAGCCAGTGTCGTTGGTATAATCCGCTAATATATTCACAACTAAAAGGAACACCGCCGAGCTCGCGGCTCTATGGGCCCCCGGGGTGCGATCGTCGGACATCGGGTGACCGCACTTATACGATTAAATCATTCTATAATCCGTCTAACTCATACGAAAGCGATTACAAAGATAAGTACCAATTCTTAATATATTTAAAAAAAGATAAAGCCACCAATTGCTGAATGAAGCAAAACAAAAAGGAGATAACGATACTGTACCAAACCAGCGGACCGTACAGAATTATGACAACGTTAACCAGACGCTATTTGTAAAATAGAAAAAGAGCACTCGGATCAAAGGTGTCGAGTGCTGCATTGTATTTAGAGGAGCTCAGTAGAGCGCAGCGCGGAGCGGCGCGCGGGGCGGCGGCGCCCATTGGCCGCGCCCACGCCCCTGGGTGGAACGAGGAAAACACAGTTTCACAGGCATTTCCACGGCACGACGGCTTTGACAAGCTTTTAGCGTCATCCGTCTGTCATTCGATTCATTTACCCCGTTAATATTAGCGTATATTACCGAGGCTGACATACGAATGAGGCGCATCGTGTCTGACGACTGATTACGCGAGGGATTTCACAGTCCCTCGCAAAATGGGTACTTCCACGTATTTGCTCCATTAGACGTGTCATTGTGCGGTATAACGGCGTGGGATTACAGAAAAGTGATTGATTTTGTAAAAGCCTTTGACATTCATTGAAAATACAGAAGTGATTGGAATTCCATTTTCATGAATATATTTTTATCTATTTATTTTCAGATGTCTTGCTGAAATACTGATTACTACTTTCAAACAGGCATAAGCTTTTAATCATGTCTAATTGAATCTACAGTCCACGTGATCAAGTGTTAAGGTAAGAAATATGTTTCATAGACGGAATCATAAGGTCACCAGAATGGCACACAGAATTGCAGCCAGTGGCAGCTGGCTCCAGCAGTTAGCATTGCTTGGTTGAACAGGCTACCCTCAAAACTGTAATTCAATAAGGGTAGACTGGAAACTAGTTGGTATAGTGAGGTGGGAGTGGGTGCAGATGGGAGGAGGCAGTGGGCGGGGCAGGCGCGGGCCGGGCGGGGCGCAGGGTGCCGCGAGGTGCTGCGGGCGCTCCGGCTCGCCCACCGGAGGCTCCCAGTCGCGTCCAACTCGCCGCTCTCGGCGCACCGCTGCACCGCCACCGACAGCCTCACGCACCGCGCACCGGTCACCCGAAATTATACATCCACCTGTAACCGGGAAATAAAGGTGCACACAAACGACGTTAATTAACCAGATCGACAGGCACCCAAATAATTGCCGTGAAGCGAGCGCACGAAGCGCAGCCGCGACGGGCGCCCCCTTCAATTAGTGGCACCTGTCGGACACGCGTCGCGCATTAATTCGCACTCGCAATAAATGAACCCGCAAAAAATTCCGAAATAAACTGGAACCGTTGCACCTGCGCGGAGCGCCCGCCGACGTGGTGTCAAAGTGCGGAGGAGCTCAGAGGCACGCGCGTCGCGGGACCCGCTAGAGAAAGGTCCGAAACGCGGGGACATGATCATGCTATTCAAGGGCAACAGCAGCAGGCTGGAGCATCTCATTGAGAAAATACAAGCCAACAAAGAGAACCACGACGTATCTACAGAAGAAATAAAAGGTTAGAAGATTTCTTTTACAATTCCTATTTTAGCCTTTACAGCGCTGACATTTTTATTTCTACTTGTGAAACTCTTTTCAATTTCAATTTACGATTTATCCACTTTATCAAGTAGTGAATTATTAAATATATAAATTAGTGTCTCCAAGTCTCAGCAAGTTAACTGCTTACTGAAGATAGATATACTTACACCGTAATCATATTTATGTACCTATATTTAACTCCTAAATTACCGTAAAGGTTAACGTGACCGTGTGGTATTTTATCAATAAAGTATTTTTTTAATTAATAAAATTTATATTTATACTCAATCAAAATGAATGAAACCAATTTCGTCTTGTAGTCTCGTGCTCTATGTCTTTTTTGGGACTATACTTTGTTATTGAAGTAGGTAGATATTAGAAAAAGTAAAAAGGATAGTAAAGAAATAACAGAAACACTGAAATGAATAATTTCAAAAAAATACTCAAAAACTTTGAGATACGTAACAGCTTTTATTTATTTTATTTTCCTATTTGTCAAGAGTGTCTACTGCAAAATAAATAGTTCAACGTTTTTCACTCATAAATTTGACTGTCGGAAGCCTGCCTCTTTGCAAACGAGAGGTATCCATTTATGAATACGTAAATGTGTTCGATAATAAATATTATCCTGCAAGGAAACAATTTTTTTATCAATGCTGTCCAGCGTCATATGTTTTCTGTAAATCTAAACTTTAAATCCAACTAGATAAAATACTACGTATTTCAGCATCTATGGGTGGGTTGAAATTTGTTAATTCTAAGCATTTTGGTTTTGATTTTATATCTATGTATAATTCTAAAGGTATGGTATGGTGGCCCATACATAAATGTAAAATGTGGAAAACTTAAAGTTGTGTAATTCTCTTAAAAAAATCTCTTATCTATTTAAATGATCAGTACTTATCTATTTATTATTTAATTAGGTTTCCGAACCTCAAAAGGAAAAAATACGGAACCCTTATAGGATTACTATGTTGTCCGTCTGTCTATCAAAACCATTTTTCTCAGGAACGCGCGCGCTGTGAGCTGAAATTCATATCAAATACGTACTTAGGTCCACTTTCCCTTAGAGCTGAGAAAAAAAATCAAACTTCTAAGCAACGCAATCAAAAGATACAGCCGTTTATGCTGCAAATTTTTGACACTCGCATGGGATTCAAAACCTACAGGGTACTTCTCGTGAACTCAGAATCTTAAATTTAGTACGAAGCTACGTCTTATAGCACGGACAAAGGAAAAATTGCGAAAAGCATAAATTTTTAATTACATCTAAATATATATATTTTTTTTTAATTTTAAATTTATTACCCCTTTCCTCATACATATTTGTACGGAACCCTCGGTGCGTGAGTCCGATTCGCATTTTTTTTTTTAATTTTACACTACATCGCTTATTAGTATGGGATTGCAATTCTATCATAGTGTTTTTATCGTATTTTTTATATTTTCCATCTGTATAAGGTTGCGGGTCATATTTTCATTGCAATACTTACTGGCACGCCAATGTCGCAATATTGCCAAGTTAGTACTTGGCAATATTGCGACAATATTTTTTACGTGGCCCCGCCATATAGCGTAGATACATTTCTAGCATGGCTGATGATGGCCGGGCTACAGTCGGCAATATTGCCACTTGCCAGTATTGTTAATATGACCCGTCTAGGAGCACCCTAAAAACACACTAATATTATTAATGCAACAGATAGTTTTCTTACTCATGAGTGAGTTAGTGGGTGTGTATATGAAAGTGTGTATGTTTGTCACGTTTCACGCTAAAAAGTACTACACATAATGGAACGTAATGTTCAGATCACCATCTCTGGAATACTTGAATGGCCTGTCGACTATTACATTTTAAGAAGGTCGGCTGCTTTGGTTGTTCAGGGGTGTATTGGTTTATGTAATATTTCAAAAGTATATTGAAAGTCCTTGTAAACCTAGGCGTAGATAACAAAGGTCTACAATGAATTACCCAGGTGCTTCCTCAGAACAGGAAGTGCTAGTCCTGTTCTGGCAGCATCTCCGAAATTGGTTTCACCCTCCCAAAATTGTGGACCTCTCCGAGTTTATTTTATAACATAACCGCGCTCGAACAACGATCACGAGTCCGAAATCTGATTATTCAGAAGCCTAAAGGCAGGTCTCAGTTTTTGTAAGTTTCAGTGAGACTGAAACTGAGACTGAAACTGGTGTTTTGAAAAACATCTACCGAGGTTTTGGATCTATGTCGGCAACATAAATTGGTTCTTCACAATAACTTTGATTTTTGCACTTTTCACTCAAAAAATATTAGGAGGAAGCAATATTATCGTTCGTACTTAATATGCAAAATGACCTGACTATTTTTCATGCCGATTACATCGTATCGCCACCATCGGAAGATTTGTAGCGCAAGAGAGCGGAAACACGTGATAATGAGGCAATCACTTTGCACTGATGAATTATCAGCAGCTATAAGGACCTAGTAAATGTGCAAACTGTGTATTAAGATCGTTATAAAGTGGATTGTCGGTTTTCCATGTAGATAGCGATTGGCGTTGATTGCTGAGGCGCCGGTTGAGGTGTCTCGGCGACGCACAATTAGGAAGTGGGCTTCCGCCGCCCACTGCCCGCCGCCGGCGCCACCGTCCTCACCCGAGGAATTGCCTGCAATCGCTGCTAATTACGGCTATCCTACCACAGCGACGCGACGGTGCATCTACTGGACCCAAAGCGTCGACTTACGGGATAAGCACTTTATTAACCACTTATACTCGTAGCGCTTGCAGTGCAGCGACGAGTGAACCCAGTTTGAAGACACCAGATATGACTGCCCACACAACTTACTGTATTTTAGCATGGTATACTCAAGTAAAATTAGTGTACCTGTATCTACTATCTACGAAAAGAATAAAAGATTGTTATCCTCAATGACTTTATAATCAAACCAGAAAATTTTGGACGTTACAGGTACTTACTCACTTGCATACCTTCTACGCTATGCAAGTGATTATGTAGCAAAATTTTCAATTCTCATAACCTTTTGTTGTATAAACAAATCACTGCAAAATTATTGTCTAGAGTACAAAAAGGGTTTCAAAATTTAATAGTTTAGCAAAGTGACTAGGTAGGTATGCCATGCATTTGAATATTTCACTCTAAACTATCGGTATCGGTATAAAAAAAAAAGCATCCCGTGGTGACCATCATGGTGGTGGTATCATATCTGCTTGCTATTCATCGTCTCTATTTATCGAGCAGCGACATCCTATGTTTACTAATCCAACCATAATAAAACTGTATCCAAGCTAAATCGTTAATACTGATAATATTGTTGGGACTCGGATCAGTTTAAACATTAGTAGCTACGTTTGGTCTATTTTAAGACTGTTAAGTACTTTTAACATGTTAGCAGCGCCCCGTGGTTTCACCTGTGGTTAAAAAGTATCCTATACTTATGGTATACCAAACATATTCCATGCTCTTCCATGCTATTATTGCATGCTACGCTATTCCATCTATCCTTGTGTCAAATTTTATCCAGATCCGTTTCGGCGGAATCCATCCATTTATGCATCCAACCAAATTTTTGCATTTACAATATTAGTGTGATTTTCTCAAAACTATGGAATTCTAACCCAAAACGGGATTGAGAAAATATCCATTTGTAATTATTATTATCATATTATTATTATTATCTACCCAATTATAACAAGATTTGAAAAAATCTCCTCAGTAATATTTTTAACCCAAAATACATTACTGTAACAAGAAAGTAAGTTGTGTTGCATTGTAAGACTTGAATTACAGAGTGCTTAATTTGTGGCTTTAAAATACTTATTAAACCATGTCAACGTTTCCTAATGTTACAAAAAATCAACGCAGATGCTATGAACCAAGTTAATTTATTTCCACAAGATTGTGCATTCAATTTCCAAGTAAATTCGCTACTGTCATTACTTTGGCCATTACTTAGGGTCGTTACACACGTCCGGGGCGTGGAGGAAACAGATTGAAATAAATAGTTCTTATTAAATTCACAACGAGGGAATAAAATCTACACAGACTTAGAGAGTGAAGAATTATAAAGATGCGAACACAATGCGCTAGAAATTATTAACTTTGGTGGCTGATATATTCTTGATACGATTGTCTCAATTAGTTATAATTGATGTAGGTACTATTTATACATATATGTTATTTATACTATTTATACATGTATGTCATTACGTCATTCGACGCCATTCGAAGCAGTCACTGTGTTACTCGTCTCTAACTTAAAAATCATAAAACCCTTTAAAAAGTGCTTAGGGAAGTCTTAAAGTTGTATCGATATACGCATAAACTCCTCAGCCGTCGAGTGAATATATTAAATAGTGGACAAATGTGAAATGTGGACTGAAATCAACATTTAATTGTGATATTTGCTGCTGTTATTGTTCTTCTTGTTAATTTGCGTATCGTAATCATACTACCCTCAATATAAAATTAACTATCTACGATACATTCTCTTAGAACTTGATTTGTATTTTCGACACTTTTTAATAAGCATCGGTGGCCGATCCTGCATGCGGATAGATTCAAGACCAAGGCTACCGGGTTCAAACCTGTGGGCAAACTTACATTTTTGCACTCAGAATTATTGTTTTGATCAACGACAAAGTGTTGTATGATGAATTGTTCAGCGTGTAATAAAATAATCAACTCAATTCATCAGCTGCAATGTGTTCAATGTCGCTCCAAGTACCACGCTAAATGCTTGAACTTAAAAAATGAACAGTTTTATGCTCTTTCTTCGGAGTTCTGTTCAAATTGGCTTTGCCCCACATGCGACAACGTTACGAAGCGCAATGTCAGGAAAAATGACAACACACCAGTGCGACGCTCGCAAGCACACATCATCGACGACTCCATGGATATCGCTGATGAATCTGCAGACCAGTCTTTGCTGCAGTCTTCCGTACTGTCGTGCGCACTTACTCCTACTCCCATGGATAATACTGTGACCATGGATAAAATCGGTGCCCTATTAGACAAGAAGTTACACAGCACGCTTTCGGTATTTATGAAGGATTTTCGCCAGGCGCTCCAGGAGGATGTTAAAGTTTTAGTGCGTAATGAAATTGGCGCTACTGTGCAACATCTTAAGGATGATTTTACCAACACAACTAACTTCATTTGCGACGAACAATCCTCCATGAAACGTGAAATTGAAGAAAAGTCTCGCATAATAAAGAATCTAGAAAGCGATATACAAACTCTTCGCAAGGATCAAGGGGTATTAAATGGCCGCTTATCTTCTATGGAAAGGATGACTCGCAGCTTAAATATAGAAATACAAGCCGTACCTGAAGGCAGAAATGAAAATCCCATGGGACTCTTCAATAACCTCTGCAAGACTCTAAATGTACAAATTCACCAGGACCACATACAATTCTGTCGCAGAGTAGCCAAGATGAATACCTCCTCTGACAGACCTAGAAACTTGTTGGTTACACTGGCTAGCCCCAGTCTGAGAGACCAAGTATTATCTGCCTATTTTCGCTATAACAAGACTCACAAGGATCACTTACTAAACACTTCGCATATTGGCCTTACCTGTGATAAACAAAGGATATACGTAACTGAACACCTATCACCCGAATGCAAGGCGCTCCATGCCGCCGCAAGGAAGGCTGCTAAGGACAAATCATACAAATACGTCTGGGTAAAATACGGTAATGTTTACCTGCGTAAGGATGACGGAGCTAACTGTATCTTAGTAAAAAATCTAGAATCGCTAAATAAATTAGTCTAGCTCAATCTTTTTGTTTTCAGAATAACTTTTCAGCTACTGTAAAAATTAACAATGTTAATATTCTATCAAAATGTCAACCGTATAAGAACAAAAACTAATGATATTTTTCTTAATGTAATAAATAGCGACTATGATATAATATGTCTCACTGAAACAAACCTTAACGCCAGTGTTTTTGACGCGGAGGTGTTTGACACCTCGCGTTACAATGTTGTAAGACGAGACAGATATATGACAAATGAGCGCAAACAAGACGGTGGAGGTGTACTTATTGCAATAAAGAAAGATATCACTTTTATTCGTCATACCTCCTGGGAATCACAATTCGAAGACATTTGGATAAGCATTATACCCTTGTGTAAAAACAATAAAACTATTAATATATGTTTGTGTTACCTACCACCACATCTATCTAATGACTGTATGCGTGAATTCTATAGTAACTGTCAAAAGAATGTCCTGAAAGCTCGGGACCACGAAGAATATCTTTTTATTGGCGACTTCAACACTCCGCATATTTCATGGTCCAAGTCGGTTGACTCTCAAAAAATGCTTCCTAGCAATCCCCGTGGTGAGAGAGCTGAGCTTCTTATTGATAGCATGGCCGTCTGTGATCTCTACCAATTCAACAATATACCTAATAGGTATGGTCGATTTCTGGATCTGATTCTATCCACTTCAAGTTCCTTACAAGTCTACGACTCCGAACCCCTCAGCAAACTGGATAGATACCACCCTTCACTTGTTCTCGACATCAGCTCTATGCCAGTCATTACTAAACCAACTGCACTGCTTAAACCCAATAAAATTAAGCGTTTAAACTATACCAAAAGTAACTATCCAAGTATCAAGTGTGACTTGGAGTCTGTTGACTGGCAAGAATTTCTTTGTAATAATAGCATTGATGATATGACTTGTATTTTCTATAAAAAATTCAATGAAATTCTTGCCAAATATACACCAGCTACTAAGCCTTTATCTGATAACTCTCCTGTTTGGTTCTCGCCTGCCCTAAGACGTTGTCTTAAAGAAAAGTTGAGATATCACCAACGCTATCGTAAATTTAAAAATCCTCGTGACTACGATACGTTCTCACTATTACGTCAAAGATGCAAAAAGCTAATCGATCATGACTACAAGAAATATCTTAGTTCTGTAGAGTCATCTGTAGAGAACAATAATACCAATCATTTTTGGAAATACGTCAAGAGCAAGAAGGGAACTGATTCTATACCTCTAACAATGAGGTATGGCGGCCAGACATCCTCAGAGCAGCGAGAAATTTGTGAGCTCTTTTCCAATTATTTTAGTTCTGTTTTCGCGCCAGCAGTTTCTTCTGATACCAATAACATTTCACAAACAGAGACTACTAATATTCTAAGTAACGTAGTTATCACCAGTGCCGATATTGTCCGAAAAATTGCTAAGCTTGATGGCAACAAAGGAGCCGGACCCGACGGCATACCTCCACGAGTCGTTAAAAAGTGCGGAAAAGAACTAAGCGCACCTCTTTTAATAATATTTAATGCGTCTCTGCAAGCGGGAGTTTTTCCAACCCCATGGAAAACTGCTCACATTGTTCCCATATTCAAATCCGGAGACAGATCATGCTGTGAAAACTACCGTCCAATCAGCATTCTCTCTTGTCTTGCAAAGCTTTTTGAATCGGTAGTTTATGATGCGCTTTACCACCACATTCGTCCACTTTTATCCCCTAAACAACATGGTTTTATCCGTAACCGATCCACCACTTCAAACCTGTTGGAATATAAAAACTATATTTGCAACGCGTTTTCGAAACGTATTCAAGTTGATTGTGTCTACACGGATTTCTCTAAAGCCTTTGATAAAGTTACTCACAAAATACTTTCTACTAAGCTGGCAACACAATATGGAATTCATGGCAATTTATTGCGTTGGATTGAATCCTACTTGACCAGGCGCAGTCAACTTGTTGCTATTAAAGGTTTTCTTTCTTCACCAGCTCAAATAACTTCCGGGGTACCCCAAGGTTCTCATCTAGGGCCACTGCTTTTCATTGCTTTTATAAACGATCTAACAAACAATCTTCATAGCCAATGTTTGTTATACGCAGATGATCTCAAAATTTACACCGAAATTAAAAGCAAAAATAACTCGGAAATTCTTCAATCTGACTTGATTGCTGTTGATAACTGGTGTCAGGATAACCTTATGTTTTTGAACGTCAAAAAATGCCATGTCATCTCGTTTACTACTAAATTTAATAAAATCACATTCGATTACAAACTTCAAAATCAACTTCTTGAGAGAAAAGCAGTGATCAGGGACCTCGGAGTGTTATTTGATGTGAAATTAACATTTCGAGATCACTACGAACATATTATCAGTAGAGGTAATCAGCTTATGGGTTTTATTTCTCGTGTAACAAAAGACTTCAAGAACCCGCATTGTCTGTTAAATCTTTATATTACACTTATCCGCAGCATTATTGAATACAATTCCGTCATATGGTCGCCGCATTACAACATTCACAGTAAAAGAATTGAACGGGTTCAATCAAAGTGCCTTAACATACTGAGCTACAGGCTTGGTCTCGGCCGCCAGCTCCGGTCCTACGCCAAAAGATTAACTAAGTTTAAAATATCATCTCTCGAGACACGCCGCAAATATTTAGACTTTATTTGCTTATTCAAAATTATTCACTCTCAAATTGATTCTCCTTCTCTTCTTTCCAACATAAACATTAATATTAAGCCAAGATCTCGCAACCCCCACACAGGAATTTTCTCAATTAAGGTGTACACAAACAACACCTCTTTCTATAACCCGTTGGTCAGGATGTGTCGCCAGTATAATGATATTTTAGTGGACCATCATAGCTCAATTGATATATTTAATTTTAAGTTAGCCAAATTTAAGCATGAAATTTGGACTATTTTAGGTTAAAAATTAGCGTTAATTACTTCTTCTTCTTTTTATCAGTAAGACCTATTGTAACAGTTTAACAATTTCCTTTCCACCTAAATCATGATATGTACACTAAGCTGATTCGAAAATTTGTTCATGCTATGTGCACATGTTTAGGAATATGGTCTAGAACCAAACCATTTTGTTCTATATATTTTTCTAATTATGATTGTATTCTGTTTTGTGTGCTTAAATAAATAAATAAAAAATAAAAAAAAAATATTTAAGGACAATATTTTTAAGTACATTATGAGACCCATGGTGGTTTCATAATGTTGATGGTAAATTATTAATTAACTAGCTGCGCTCCGCAGTTTCACCCGAGGTCCCACAGAAACCCTTATTTTTTTCGGGATTAAAAGTACCCTATGTCCTTTTCTAAATACCCTTGACAACGTGTATGCAAAATTTCATGATGATCAGTGAACCGTGAAAGCGTAACAAATAACTGCTTCGGTGGCTCAGTTGGTAGTGAACCTGCCTTCTGAGCTTGGAGGCGTAGGTTCGATTCCCACCTAGGGCAAACATTTATGTGATGAACATTTGTGTTTGCTCTATGTCTGGGTGTTAATATGTATTTAAGTATGTTTTTAAAAATATCTAAGGATGTATATCGAGGGGTGAGTGATAGAACCCGATAAATCGAAAAAAAACTAATTTTAGTTTAAAAGTCTGCTGTACCCAAAATCCTACGCTCTTTTTAGCTATAAAATCCAATAGGTCATTTTAAGGCTCAATACAAAAATATTCATTCCAAATAATCCAATAAGTGCTATTTTTTTATTTTATTTTAGGTTACAATACTGTAAAACAAGTTATACGAAGAAAAAAAAGTTTTGTTTTGTGAAACAACCACAAAACCCTACTTATAATCACCATATATGAAGGTAACGCTTATGGTCAAACTGGCTAATTTTGTTTATCGGAGTTTAACACTGAGGTAAATTTCCAAAAAATCGAAATTAAGCTAAAGTTAAAACCCATCAAATATAATTTTCGGGATATAGCTCTATGTGATTTTTTTTAAATGCAACGCGTTTAAAAAATCTAAATCCAATAAGTATATTTAATGTGTTAAATAACTGAAAAATATCGTAAACAATCATATTATATTTACTTAGTGGGTATTCGCACTATCCGGAATCAAGCGCTTTACTCAAACTCTTGCGATACAAAACCCAGTAAGGTGTCTTTGAGCTTTGCGCCCGTGACGTCATGCGAAGTGGAGTGTCTCCCGCCAATCGCAGCCGAGCGTCGCGCGCGATAATGCGCTAGATTTCGCGTGCGGGGCGGTCGGCTGCCGCAGTTGCATGATAACACGCGCCATGATTACGCGCCCCGTGGTTTTCTCTGCTAGTATTTTAAGCAAGGAGTTGATTTTTTTTATTTAAAATTTACCTCCACGGACTCCGGGGACCGGGACTTTTGTTAACATAAATCTTTAATTATTATTTAAGGGGAATACAGGTAGAGGGA
Source organism: Peribatodes rhomboidaria (assembly GCA_911728515.1). Lineage (NCBI taxonomy): Eukaryota > Metazoa > Arthropoda > Insecta > Lepidoptera > Geometridae > Peribatodes > Peribatodes rhomboidaria. The sequence goes on from OU452168.1 coordinate 8,859,151, forward strand.
GGTTAGTTATTAAGTCTTAATATAAGGTTAGGTTAAACGTTATCAGAGTTACTTATTGCATTGTGATTACACCACGAGCAGACCAGCGACCCGCAAGCAGCACCCGATCACGAGTATGACGCATGTGCCAGTCAGAGTTGAAATTTAAAAGAAAGTACATAGAAATAAATCGAAGTAAATAGCGTTCGTTTATTCGACGTGAACGAATTTAAATACAGTGAGATAATGGACCTGAAGAAGTTAAGTGCTCTCCTGATTAAGAATTAAAACAAGAACAATAAAAACGAAACCGTAAACTGGCTTAAAATCAAAAGAATTCGTTATGTAAAAGGAGATTTAAAGATTCACTACAACTATGACATGACAGACGTATTACGATATATCGACGTTTGTAATATGCCAAAAAGCATTAAAACAAGAGCAAAAAGACATTCAATTCACCATCCGGTGACACAGTGTTGCCAGAAGAGCTAGAGCCGCTGCACCAGACCCAGGTACCAATCAGCGTAGCTAAAAAAAAGACTTGATGACACTGTGCAACAAAGAGATCATACCGGAAGAATTTCACGGGTGGATTCGTGGAATGAAAACTTTTAGTGATGATGTTGAAACTGAAAGCGACGAAGAATAGTTTAAAGTATTATTTTTAGGGTTCCGTACCTCAAAAGGAAAAAAACGAAACCCTTATAGGATCACTCAGTTGTCCGTCTGTCTGTCTGTCCGCCTATCACGACCCTTTTTCTTGAGAACGCTTGGAGGTGTCAAGTTGAAATTGATATCAAATACTCAAGTTCACGGTGAAGCTTTGAAGTGAAGCTGTGAAAAATCAAACTTCTAAGTCTACGCAATAGAATGAAAAAGCCGTTTATGTCGCAAATTTCAGCATTTTCAAAGGAAAACTCGCAACTCAAAACACAAGGGGTACTTCCCGTTGACCTAGTATCATGAAATTTGGCATGATGCAAGGTGTTATTACTCAATCATATAGACAAGGCGACGGTGTTCCTGGGTATAAGCATTGATTCCAAACTGCAATGGGGTCCACATATTAATGCTCTGTCTGGGAGACTTAGTTCTGCTGCTTATGCGGTTCGTAAGATTAGGCAACTGACGGATATAGCTACAGCTCGGATGGTTTACTTTGCTTACTTCCACAGCATTATGTCCTATGGCATTTTGCTATGGGGATCAGCTGTTGAAGTAGAAGCCATTTTTATTTTGCAAAAGCGAGCAACTGACGGATATAGCTACAGCTCGGATGGTTTACTTTGCTTACTTCCACAGCATAATGTCATATGGCATTTTGCTGTGGGGATCAGCTGCTGAAGTAGAGGCCATTTTTATTTTGCAAAAGCGAGCGGTCCGCGCTATCTACGCAATGGGTCCCCGAAATGAACTGTGACTATCACAATAATAACACTAGAAATAAGGATAGGATAGCTGTACCGAGATTTAGATTTAGACTGCGTTCGTTTTTACAATAAAACCCCGAAAAATATAACAGGGCTCACTGAGGGAAAATTCAAATCACATGTAAAAACTGCATTAATGAAAAGAGGGTATTATAAGGTTAAGAAATATTTAGAAGATAAAGATGTCTGGAGCCTTCCACTTCCGCCAAGTAGCCACTAGTATTTATAGATATTACCTAGTTGTAAGCCAAAATTTGTGAGACTGTAATTTATTTATTATTTGAAAAAATAATGCCCCTCAGTTTCTTGCCTGTTCTTCTGAGTACAGGCTCTTTATCCGAACAAGGCGGTCGAGTCTATTTAAATAACTTTGACGTTCATAAGTGTATCTTTGATTCCTAAATTGAATAAAAACACTTTGACTTTGACTTTGACTTTGAATCAAAAGGAAAATTCCGAAAATTGAGAATTTCTAAATATTTGACGAAAAAAACGAATACAAAGATGCAGTTGGAATCTATAGACGGCCACTACTTTTCGGCTGAAAAATTGAAATTGTTTTCCAAACTAACTAACTTTTACCAATTTTAATCATTCATATTCACCTAAATATTCTTAGTACGTACGGAACCCTCAGTGCACGAGTCTGACTTGCACTTGGTCGGTTATTTTTAAGCAATAAAGTAGATTTTAAGTTTGATTTTCATACTAATAAACCGTGTAATTGTAAAATTGTCTATTTTATTTTGTGATGTAATCCAATAAGCTCATCCTTTAATTTACTTAAATCTGTTTTTTTATAAAAGCTACATTACTACTTTGGGTAATCATGAATAATAATAAAATACAATATGTAATCTTCATAAATAGTTAAGAATTTACACATGGTTTTCACAGGAAATCATTTTTTTATTGGCAAGAAACTTTAACATGGAATATCTCGCAACTCACTTTTATGAATTTATCGGGTTTTATCACTCACCCCTCGATATCAGTCTCTGGCAGCCATAGTACAAGCTTTGCTTAGTTTGGGGTCAGGCGACCGAGTGTGGAAGTGTCCCGAATTTATTTATTTATTATTTTATAAACGAACTAACTCACTTTTGCGTTTATAATATTAGTTAGGATTATATGGAAACAAAATAAAAATAAATAAATACATTTTCAAACAGAAATTCCAGACTAGGCACATAGCACGTATACTCGTAGCATAAAGTTTCAATTTTTTTTTTTGTATTTCAATTATCACATGGCGTGATTAGGCTAAACGATACCGAACTGCGTAATTAGAAGTTATTGGCGAACATTTTGAAGTCGCAACGCAATAAAATAATTCTTCCATCCTCGTCCTCCAGGAGTCGGCGAAGCTAGTGACATTAGTCATCATTTGCGTTGATGCGCTCGTCATGCGGCCCATTCAATTTGTTTATATTTCACGCCACTCGGAGGTGCTACAAGAAAAATACGACCTCTAACGCCGAAATATGGGGCCTTACCGATATTTATGATGGCTTTATTCCGTCCCAGCCACGTCTAACTTCTATAATATACTTCAGAATACGTGTAAAGCCTCTCAATTGTCATTTATTGCGTCAATTTTGCGACAGTACAATTTTATGGTAAGGTATACCTTATTTTATGGCATGTGCCTAACAAGTTTTTAATAGCTAAGTATGAGCGGATGTCTATCACCATTCAAGTAGCAATAATTTAATACTAATACCATGTACTTAGTAGTAGTAATACTCGAACGGAGATCCTCACACATTTCCATGACAGGTCGTCCGATTTTGCTCATATTCAAACTTAAAAATTGTATTTGCATGAACTACTTGCCCGCAAAATTTTATGCAGATCACATCAACAATGGTCAAGTTATCGTCCAACAAATAAATGCTGAGTTCTCCCAGTAGTCTTTGAGGCCTGCATGGTAAAACGACGCTTCATGAATCTCGATTTAAAACTGGTTTTACCATACACAAATACAGCTTTAAATCGAGGTTTATGACTGAGGTCGTTTTAGCATGCGGGCCTTGGATGCGGGGACTTCGCTTTCGCTCGTTCAATATGGATATACATATATATATGGAGATACATATATGAAATGGAAGATGATACGGCCGTTGGGATTTTTTTTCGCAAAACAATACAATTTCGATATTTTAGGAAAGGTAATTCGAAGTAACAGCCTTAATTTCAATCGTGAGTGGTGCTTGTTACTTTTATCTTGTTCCAGTGTGTAGTAAAAAATGTGGACTCGATAAATATAAACAGATAATAAAATGATTTAATTTTCGAATCAAATGAAATATCGGTATCAACATGGTATCGAAGATACAATTTAAACGTCAAAGTTTATACATTTTGTGAATTTTATTCACTCCTAAGAGTAAATTTTATGTTACACAATATAAAACATATATCCGTATATGGTTTAAAAGAATACACCGTTCATACCTTGTTTGGTGTAATCTTTTAAATTTTTAAAACGACTTTTAAAAATTTCAAAATTGACTTGCCGTCATCCGGATTTTGTAAATATTTTTTTTATTTTTGATGATTTTTAAAAACCGCTCGACCGATTTTGTTAAAATTAAAAGAGGACCACCTTTCTAAATTGGTTCAGGCCATAATTCGAGTATACATAAAAAAAAAGATTCTGACGAATTGAGAAACATCTCCTTTTTTAAATTCGGTTTAAAAGAACCACCACCCAGAAAAACAAGCATGAAACTGAGAAGCATATTTATTTTAAAAAAAATGTTTAAGAATCTTTGGCTTAGAACAAGTGACAACGTATGTACGAGTAAAACCCCTAAAGTTACTTGGCAGAAGTGGAAAGTTCCAAGCATCTTAGTCTTCTAACTAATTTATAACTTACTACCGACCCGCCCCGGCATCGTACGGTACCTTCCGTGAAAAATTATCTAACTGATGATGAAAACCGCATCAAAATCCGTTGCGTGGTTTAGGAGTCAACGGAGATACAGACAGAAATACAAACAGCGGAATCGAAATCGGAAAGCGATTTTGTTTTATACTACGAACAGACAAGAATAAACAAAAGGGACAGAGATAACTTAAATACATTTTACGGTTCCATACTAACATGGAAAAGGTAACCCTTGGGGTGAGACTCCGATATCTGTCTGTTTCTATGTCACATATCGTCACGCCTTTCCCCAAAGGGGATGGCAGGGGTGTTATACAACACCCATACTTCGCCGGACAATATTCGGCCTATGTCACAGTTCATTATTAATACTTACTTGGTCTTACTCAAACGTGATGTGTGTTGTTGTGCAGAGGCGCTGGGCAGCGTGGGCAGCGCGGCGGGCAGCTCCTGGCCGTCGTCGACGCCGGAGCCCTCGCCGTCGCCAGGCTCAACGCGCTCGGCCGACGCCGCCGACGGCGACGCCGAGCCGCCCTTCACGCTCGGCGCTACCGAGCACACGCCCTACCAGTGCCAGTTCTGTGACAAGGCCTTTCCTAGGCTATCATACCTCAAGAAACATGAACAGGTACGTTTTTTTATGACTTTCCGAATTGCATTTCATTAGAAACTCTTCATGACTCAGCAGTTAAAAAGTATACTATGTACTAATCCAGACAAATTTCACCCAGATCCGTTCAACCGTTCTGGGGTGATTGAGTAACAAACATCCATTCATCCATTCATCCAAACTTTCACATTTAAAATTTTTGTGAGATTTAAGTAAATGAGAGTAATAATAATAACATATCGTCACGCCTTTCCCCCGAGGAGGCTGGCAGAGCTGTAATACAACACCCACACTTCGCCAGACGATATTCAGTCCCAAATTTGATAGGGGCGAGCCTTACACCGGGCTCCAGTCATGTAGCAGATGACATACAATATACGCACATATCACTCACACAATTAACAAATTGATGCGTGCCGTCGGCTGGGTTCGAACCCGCTCCCTCTGGCTTGAGAAGCAGTCTTTCTCCAACTAGGCTATCATCGCTTTATGATACGAAAAATAAACAGTTTTAAATATAGGCCAAAGGCGACATGCCAAGAGAGCAAGACAAGATACTGATGAGCCTCTACAGTTATCTAAAGAGTAGTCCGGCTTTTTAGCTCTGAAAATTGAGTTTTTGGTCGTTCGCTTGCAAAAGGGCTGAAACTTAGCATGCATGTAGCTTTCATACATGATCTTCACTTCCAAGGTAGAAACACCTCGAGAAGTAATGGTTTTCCCCTCCTCTGTGTCCCAAAATACAGTTTTTTTAGATTTTCATGAAAACAGTACTATCTATGACAAAAGTGTTGGAGGCTGAAATATTTATCGTAAAATTATGTACAAATCTTTCTTTGGATGCATCTTGATATGACTTATAGTTTTCAAGATATGCTAACACCAATTGCAGGGAACAAAAATGTTAGTTTTCCGTTTAGTGTTCCTGTTCAGCTGTACATCATGATTGAAGTTTTAAAAAGAGCTTTTTAGGAGCTTTCAACATCGCCGAATCCGATAAGCTCTTTATACACTTAGAAATATGAATACTTATGGGTCAAATCGAAGAAATGATGACGATGACATGTGTGATAACTTCGGAAGTGAAGAACATATATGAAAGCTACATGCTTAAGATTCAGCCTTTCTGCTTTATTGACCAAAATCTCAATTTTCAAAGCTAAAAAGCCGAGCTAGTGACAAATTGCAAATTCAACCATTTTTATGACTTTTGCACTTGTCCAATTATCCTTAAAATAACTAGGCATTTTGCCTTGTATTGCAGATTAATTTAAGGGCTAATGATGTGCTGAAGCAAATTCTCTACCGGAAGGGAATTTTGATTTACTTTGTCTATATTTAAAATAAATCAGTCCAAATCCAAAGTGACCTCTTGTATGAAAAATATCCGCATATATTTCTTATTAGCTCCATTCTTTTGAGAGCGTTGATAAAAGTTAGACATTGCGGAATGCTACAGTAAGCTATAGTTCATCTATTTGCACGCATGCCAAATTTCATCACAATCAGATAAATAGTTTCCAAGAAATTCAAAAAGCGCGTTTCTATGTAAATTTCAGAATTCCGCGGAAGACCCTTAAATTAGTATTAATTTTTTTTTAAATTTAATTTGAATAATTAAATAATATGAGCATTTAATTTTATGTCATAATTGTCATACCCTCTGGTTTCTGGAACTAGCCTTTCCCGCCGCAATATAGACATTTTATACTTTTTAAAACCTAGATAAATGTATGGTTCCTGTTGAATAGTGGGAGACACTTTAGGTCGCCACTTGAAAACCATTACCGTTGATACACGTTAATACACAACGTTGTATTAATATCCTTATCCTAATTAATATTATAAGTGCCAAAGTGAGTTTGGTGGTTACGCTTTCACGCCTTAACTACTCAACCGATCATCGTGAAATTTTGAAAACAGTTCGTCAGGAGTACTCACAGAAAAGGACGAAAAAAATAACGGTTATGTGAGACCGCTGGCTAAACCGCGGGCCGTAGCTGGTAGTAGTATAATCCCCAGCACAGTTATGTTACCAGCACTTTTCACTTGTACTTCATCTGTTCAAAATAAGCATTTTATGATAAGCCTTGTAGCTGTTGTTCCTCTCCTTAGTTCCGTCCAATAAGTGTCTGTTGAGAGACGAAATTTACCATATCTCTCCAAATAAAGGAACATGGGCATTTACTGTATGTTTTATCAGGTATCATATCTACATCCGTCTTCTTAGCGATTTGATCGACGAAGCTTATCTCTGTTAGTGAGGGTCTAGTACTACATATGGGATTTAGCACTACTATTAAGATTGACTATCAGCATGCAGTTGCATTGGTTCTTTATAGTACGTTACATTACATTTACTTAAGTAAGTAAACTGTGTTGCCATAATTTCTGCAATTCTCTGCAACCCACAACAAACAATAAGATAAGAATCATCCCATCGCATCAAGAACCTTACATAAGTAAAACCAGCAGTTGTCCAGAATAATAGGTCCGCTGTCTACTCATTTCCATAAAGCAACTTGGTTAACTGCATAAACAATACGAGAGACGGTTATGGTCGTCATATCTATGAATTCACGGTCCAGTTTCGCAATGCAGTCCGGACGCTTCATTAGCAAGTAGATACCCAAAACGGCCCATTTACAGAGCCGGTGCGTAGATATGCATCGGGCTCGCCTTGCACCGTGAGGGCTGTGACGTGCTGGGCCATTACGCCAGCCGTACATCTCGCCTCCTTTGTATCGCGCCGCGTTACGATTACGACACACGCCGCGACAGATCTAGCCGAGATAGGACAAATAGAAACGTCACTTTGCATGCAGCTGCCGCTCAGGCGGCACACCAAAACTGGGATATGGATCGTCACGTACTCTGAGAGTGACAAAATCGTCACCTTGTTTCAGGCTTCAAATTAAGACAGATCTCTGATTACAGAGAAATCTCGAGAGATCGCTATATAGTATACTTAATACTTCAGGAGATCATCGATAGTCACTTTCGCAATAGCAGGCCCCGTTGAGTGTGCTGATACAGATCGATGCACGCGCATCGCGCAGGCTGCTGCGGATTGCGGGTGTGCGCCGACAAATGTATCTGGCGGTGATCGCGTCGAGCCCGTCTCACTCGCGGCTGCGACGACGCGGTGACGGCCGGAAATAGGCTCGCGATAACAACTCCCTGGCCTAGCTGCCTAGCCCGACGCTCCTTTATCATTCCGCCGCCGCGCTGTCCGCTTGAGAAATCCGATCATTATAGAAATAAATCAATTACAGACTCCTCGCAATTTCACATATTATTACCGCTATTCTCCCTGGACCAGCTGTCGCTACCTTGTTAGTCTATAAATACTTTCTTGAGATATATCTTTAAGGGTGAATTTGTTAAGCAATATAAATCCAGCTTGAAGCTCGAAGTTTAGTTGATATAGAGTTAATTAAGCCTTTCGACAGGTATCGTACTACGGTCGGAGCTAAGGTAGGAGTAGCAATCGTATACTCGTAAAACTGTCCGAGCGTTTCTCAAGTCTTGGGACATATCCCTCACGTGCTTGTCTTGGTTCTGATAAGTAACTTCCAGCGAATGATCTATCAATTAGTTTCGAGTATTTTGCTTTTTTTACGCAAAATTGAATTACAGATAAGTACAAGTGGTACAACAAGCAATGCCATAATAAACTTCTAAATTGTGTCGTTTAGATGTTTACATTCTCCCATCTTTCAAAATAATAGTTTAGGGTCATTTTAAACAGTAAGATCTCCATCTTTATTACCGAACTGTACGAAGCACCAACAACTTGAGCTACTGTTTCGGGGAACTCGTCTCCACAGGAATATTAAGATTATTCATCATGTTATCAAGGAGACAACCTTTTTGCATAACGACCCTCCGCACCAAGTCGGAATGTCCGCAAGCCTAATAATACGCGCTTTTATTGCCGCTACCTAAGAGCATATCTCGACACGGACACACGGTATGAATTCGTAATAATCGGTGCAATAACACATGAGTCAGTAGGAAAGCGAGCGGGCGTAGCGGACGGGACGGCGGCGGCGCAGTGGTTGACCCCGAGGCCTTCCGCCGCCACCTGGCTGTGTGAGCGGCGGCTGCAGCTGGGAAAGTCGCTCGGTAGTCGCCCGCTGCCCATTTTGGAGCTTTTATTGGCTATCACGTTCACCTTAAACTAGTTTTAGAATGTTTCATGGTAAGGTCTACCTGGAAACGTTCGACCATTAGAACCATTATATCCGCCGCTCTCACGGTGTTTGTTGTCGTTTCTAATAAGATAAAGGTGGTTGGGATTCGCGTGCTCGTTCCCCATAAGCAGTATGCGGTGTCGTGGCGGGAGCAGCACGGGGCGGCCGGCGGCCAGCAGGGCTCCGGCACCCAGGGGCAGAGCCCCTGTGGCGCCGGCCGCGCCTCGCTTATTGAATTCTCGCACGAAGCACTGCGATGACAAGAATCAATATTTTGCAAAATACACACACCCGCATACGGGAAGCTCGTTAATCAGAATTATCTATTTGCATTCTCAGTGGGATTTGAGTGTGTAATGTAAAGGTTGCCGTCCATAAAATACAATAAGTTCGTGTTGGGAGAGCAAAATGTTACTAAAAAGAAGCCTACATTTCTTTTATGCAACGTTGGTGTAATATCCGTTAACTTGGCCTTATCGGTGGACTTGGGCGCTATTCGAGTCGGATTGGAGACAGAATTTATTGCTTGCGGAGAATCAAATTTATTAATTCTGTCTCGAGGCGATTGCTCCAATTAAGCGAGCGGAGTAAACATGCCGAGCGAGTGTTTATGTGTACGCTCGTAGCGTGGCAGCCGCGAGCCTTCGGGTAACTCTACGTTACTGTTGATCACGTTTGATTGTTACTTTAGATTTAGCGGACCTGTCGATAAATACGAGATTTGATTTAATTTAAAATACAATTTTAAATGTTGATGATTCTATTGTGTTTTTGTGCGACTACGCAAGAAGGAGAGTTATGTTTTTCGAGTGTATGAGGTTTCTTTGGGACACCCTACAGCCTAATTACTTGTGTTGGCAATTATTTTATATTTTTAAATAGGAGAGTAGTCGGTACAATCTATTTATCATTTCAATTTTTTTTAATAAGTTACTGTCTTTGAGACACGCAGATTCTTTAAGGATTCTGCAGACTTGTTTCCGGAATGTTTTAACGAAGTTTATTGGATTTAGCTAAATTAGTAGAAGAAATAAGTCGCGCTGAGTTTCAGATATAATTATCTAGGCTTGAAAGTCATAACACAAAACTGAAAACTATAAAGGATAAATCTACTTACGATTGGCTAACATTTTGCCTAAATCGAGCCCTGTAGTCAAATTTTGACAGAAACTAGATAAATTAAACATAATAAATTATGTATATGATTGTAACAAGCTGCGCCCCGCGGTTTCACCCGCGGTTAAAAAGTATCCTATGTGCTATTCTAGACTATAATCTATCTCTGTGCCAAATTTCATCCAGATCTGTTCAGCCGTTCTGGCGTGAGAGAGTAATAAACATCCATCCATCCATCCATCCATCCATTCTTACAAACTTTCGCGTTTATAATATTAGTAGGATTAATTAATATCATTTGAATAAGTATAAATATTAAGTACTTAGTCGACAAGTCCGATAGGTAAGTAACTAAACTGAATCCCGCTACATTGCCCATCTAATACATTACTGATAATAATTGGTTTAATATACCTATGTACACAGTATACATGCCCCTATCACTCTTGCTACCAAACGGATAGCTCTTGCTATCAAACGGATAGCTCTCGTTATTGCCCGCAATTCAAACCCTACGATGGTAATTGGAAACCAAGGAGACCGCGAAACACTCACAGAACTCACAAATCCTCCTAATAAATAAATCAATAGCTTACTCTTAAATACTTACCGACCACGTTTAAAAATCTTTTGTTGTGAAAAACGATTAACATATTTCCTAAAGAGTTTAGAAGCGAAGTCAATCATTCGTAACGTTTGTTTAGTCGCGTAATGAATGAATGTCATCGAGGTGGTCAATTAGTAAAAGCGTGAAGCTGCTGTCATTTTGGGAGTCTTTTATGCAGGGAGCAGCGTCAGTCAGCCGCTGGGGCGAAGGCCGACGCGGACGGCGCTCATTATCCTCCACAGACTATTCATAACCGCCAACATTAACATCCTCATTATGCTCATGCTCATGAATAATTCTCTCAACTTACTGAATACTTAGATCTTTTTCTCAACGGACATAATACGTTGGTAACAATACTTTTCGAAGACTAATTGTGAAGAAGTGATAATAATAATTGTTTGCGTCCAAATTATTTCACGTGGAAACTGAAATGGGTCTAATTAAGTTTCATGGTTGTTAGGCATAACGTTTGAATACTGAACGCTGGTTGCGTTTATGATTAAAATTTGTTTGTGACTAACATCGCTGTTAGTGCGGATTTTTTAGCGATTCACCTAGGTTTAGCCAACTAAACTGCATCTTAGGGTTTCGCCTTTTGCCGTCCGTAAGATTACGAGCAGAAACATTATCCAGTTTCAGTAGGTGCGACCGTTATGAAGAACCATTGTCCAAAACTAGTTATTCTCGTAAGTCCAGTGAACATTACCGATCAGATGGGGAGCATCTACGCTCGCGATAAGCTAGGAGCTCCCGCGTAGGAATGTTATCGTCCATCGATTCGTTACTCCAGTGCTTAACAATACCAAGCTATCGATTGAAGATCAGCTCTCAATCTGATTCGAATTGAATCATTAGGTACTCGTTCCATAATTGCATTATGAAGATTGTTAACTTTGAAATTACTGTCGTGGTATTTTGTAGATGATTTATAGATTGGTCAGCACAATTAATTTATCGAAACCAATCGATCGGTATTGGGAGCCGTGTCACGGTTGATGCGAGTATTAGTTGATATCTCACTGGAGAGTCACGACGGACTCCCTTGAGTTTTTATATCTTGTAGACAAATAGCGCGGTTGTGAGGTGCTCACGCGCAGCGGTAGCCTGTTCCATTGTTCAGAGGTGGTTCTCACGACTTTTTTATGAGCAATGCACCCGGAGTTATTTCGTTTCAATCGTTCTACAACTTGGATATTTTAATTGTCATGCAATAGATTGAATTTTTACGTGGGTACGAGGCACGAGGTAAAGTAAGAGACAGTTATTTTTTTTAATTCAATCTTCTGCAGCTATTGCTGCGCTTTTTATACATTTTAAAAGTAACTGAATTCAGGAAGAGTTAAAGGTAGAATATGAAAATTTAGTACGAGTTATTACAAATATTAATATAAATGTAGGGCTGTTGAATGTTTAGTCAAATTTTAAGTTCTTATGCTAATAAAAGAATAAGAGTAATTACTTACAAGCTTTTGTTTAACTGGCCTTGTGTTAGTTAGTTTGTATGTAGGAATATAGGTCAAATCTGGGAAACTAAATTAGATCCACTTCCTGACGTTCGATTGCACTAAAATTTAGTATACCTTCTTGCTTATCTTCGGTGATAATATAATAATATGATACCATTGAGCTGGTCTGATGTTAGTTACGGAAGGTGGCCATAAGAACTCTCGGTAGATAATATTAGACCGGCCGTGTTTGGGCTCTTTTCGATCACCGCGCAGTTCTATTACTGCTAATAATGACAGATGTTCGCATTTTACAAGCTTGTTTAAAATTCATTTTTCAACAAAAAAACTTATTTTATACTGAACTGCTTTAAGCACATTCTTTACACATCGCATTTGATTAATGAACTACCCCTAACTTATCCCTTGATAACTACATATGTATCGGCTAGATGTGGTTCTATTCATGTTCGTGAAAGCAACCACGATTGCTCTGAGTATGGAAGACCTAAGTTGCTCATCTGTTGTCTCCAGACACACTCAGACCAGATGCCGTTCCGGTGCGAGTTTTGCTCGCGGCTGTTTAAACACAAGCGGTCGCGGGACCGCCACGTCAAGCTGCACACCGGCGACCGCAAGTACCGCTGCGCGCACTGCGAGTCTGCCTTCTCCAGGAGGTAAGATCCTAATTACACCACTGTATGATATCGCCTTTGTCATTTCTAAAGAACTGTAATACCAGCTAAAGCTTACTAATGTTATTGTTCCCGACTAAGACGTTATAAGTCCAATCTACTTACGGTACCGAAGCTGTAACATAATGGGTATGCTAATGTGCCTAATCCGAAGCCATTAAAGACGTGCTTGAGTGTGTACTTTATGGATGCTGAAGAGGTGCACGCAGGACAATGGCCTCGCGGTAAGATTGATCACCGCGAGCCATTGGACAAAAGCTCGCCTCTGCCGAGGCGTACCGTCACCTTTTTCGTCACCTCAACGCGTCCACTTGACTAATACCACGCAATTTGTCGGTCGAACGAAACGCTCGACGAGTGAAAAGAGATGATGCGCTGACAAATGGCGTCGAGGGTCTCACAAAAATAAAATAATGGCCCGTACCTAAAGCGGCGCGGCGAGTGTGGCCATTAGCGGAGGTGTTTGGGCGAACACCTCTATTCTGTAGTTCGCTTTAAAAGACTCTTTGTAAGTTCTGTTTGGTCGGGCCTTTATGTGGATACTTACGTCCCATATGACAAATCGTCGACTCTGACCACGGAGACTATTTATCTCAATTTGAATTCTTAGTGGTTTCTTGTAAGAATATTTCTTTGGTTAGCGTACCTACTCAGATTGTGATGTAAATTCCGCTTGGGTAACAGCATGAAGGTAATGTGAGTTGTACTTTTGAAAAAGCTTATTCTGTATGTTATATCTCCTTCTATCTAAGAACTAAATTTGATCTATTTTAATTTCGATCATCAAGGTTTCCGGCACATCTTAATTTGAGTATTTCTTATTTTCTTTTATCAGTGATCACTTAAAGATCCACATGAAGACACACGACAACCAGAAACCGTTCCAGTGTACTGTATGCAACCGCGGGTACAACACGGCAGCTGCCCTCACGTCCCACATGCAGGGCCACAAGCGGGAGCGGGAGGGCCGCGAGCCCGACAGGAGGAGGGCCCTTCGCTGTTTGAGATGCGGAGAAGCTTTTAGAAGGCCTGATCTTTTGCAGGTTTGTAAAAACTTGTAGCACTCATACATAAAAATAGATTTCATAGATACAGTATCAATTAAAAAAAACTTCAATAAGTAACGTCAGTATAACAAATCCAGGCTCACATGGCGACGGCTCATGGTGTGGACGCAGCAGCGCTGACTCCGCCGCGGCGCGTGGCGTCTCAACCGCCAGCGACACTGCTCGCCTGCATGTACTGCACCCGCGACACCTTCACGAGCATGGAGCAGCTACAGCTGCATGTGCGTGCGGCGCATTCAGCGCTACTTAACGGCGAGGGCGCGTTACCGTTGAGCGTGGACCAACCCGCGCCCACCGATCTCAGTCGGCGAGCGTCCGACGACATACCGCCCCCGAGCAAGCGGCCGCGGTCTGGCTCCGGGACGCCGCAGATCACCTTGTCCCCGAACACTTTGCTCTGCAATCAGTGCGACGCCGCTTTGCCGGACTTCGAAGCGTTCCGCGCTCATTTGAAAGGACACCTGGAAGAAGGCGGGGAGCTGACGCGCACGAGCCCGGCGCCGTGCGTGCACTGCGGCGCCACGTTCGCGGACGCGGCGGCGGCCGAGCGCCACCTCACGGCGCACTACCTCGCCGTCTCCTGCGAGTACTCGTGCCACAGCTGCGCGCGCAGCTTCCCCGCTCCCGACGACCTGCAGAAGCATCTGCTGGAGCTGCACGCTCATCATCTTTACCGCTGCTCGCTGTGCAAGGAGATCTTCGATTCGAAAGTTGCCATCCAGGTGAATATTACAAAATCACACTGGACGATGGTGCAACATAGCACGAATTTGCTTCGGCATCCGGGGCTCACGTCCAAATAAATCGGCTTCCAGGTTCATTTCGCGGTGGCGCACAGCGGCGAGAACAAGGTGTGGGTGTGTCGCGGGTGCGGCAGCGGCGCGGGTGCGCTGCGCTCCGAGGCGGAGGGCGCGGCGCACGTGCGCGCGGCGCACGGCGGCGCGCGCTGCGCGTGCGGCGCGCTGCTCGCCGGCCCGCGCCTGCGCCCGCGCGCCTACCGCTGCCCCGTGCCCGCCTGCACGGACGCCTTCGCCGTGCAGTACCTGCTCGAGCGGCACATGCAGCTCCACCACGCCGCGCCGCATCAGGTAAACAGAAACACTTGAACAGGTGTCGTCGAAGTACTCGAAGAATTAGGGGCTTTCATTGCTTTTTTATTGTATATTTTTTTTTGATTAAAAATTAGTTCTGTTATATATATTCTATTATATATTTATTTATTTATTTATTTATTTATTTATTGTTAGGAAAACAAACAGCTGTTAACAATAAACAAAGTACACAAAGAAATAAAACAAATAAGCCTAGATAGTTTTCACTAATAAGTAAGATAAATAAATTTAAAGAAAGTGTTACATAAATATCGAAATAACAAGAATGGAAATAGACTAGATACAAACATAAATAGTAGAAAAACCTACATAAAACCCTAAGTAAAGGTCTGTAACAAAGACTTGGACCATATCAATTTATAAAAAAAAATAATAATAATAATAATAATAATAATAGAAACAATTATAAAAAGTATAGAACAAATATTTATGGCACAAAATATTTGGAAACTATATAATTTTTAAAGTAATTTTGTCTCGTATTAAATAAGTCAGTGTTCTCGGAATAGTTAACATTAAAATTGTAACATATACGGATAAAATATGAATTATGTCTATAGTTGGTCACGCACTGTTCTGCACGGAGCATAAGGTACCTTCTCCTGGTAAGAGCACGATATTCTGTTATATATATATTAAATTAGCTTCAATATCAAATTTTATAAAGTTTTCTATTAGATATCATTAAATTAATTCCAAGATATAGTAAAAAAATCATATTCCTTGACGTATTAAATGTGACGTTAGAGCGAAAATACACTATAGAGATTGGTTCAAGAAACAGTTTTGAATATGAACTTCCGCAAAGTAACGTCTAATTCAATCAACTATCAAGAAAAACTTATGATAATCATTAGAGTACGTCAGTAGATTAGAGTACGGTCGGAGCTCGGGTTGCAGCCGTTTGTAACTAACGTTCTCCGTATCAGGTGTTGAACGGCGAGCTGCCGCGGTCCAAGCGCGTGGAGAACAACAACGGTACGGAAGCGGAGGGCGCATGCTCCCCGTGCGGCGGCAGCGGAGAGCCGGTGCCGGCCGCGGCGGAGGAGCGGCGGCGGAAGAACGGCTCGGTGGCGCTGCAGTGCGCGTACTGCGGCGAGCGCGCGCGCTCCCGCGCTGAGCTGGAGGCGCACACGCGCGCGCACTCGGGCGCCGCCACGGCGCGGCACAAGTGCCTCATCTGCGACGAGGTGCTGCCCTCCGCCGCCGTGCTCGCCGAGCACAAGCTTACGCACTGCAAGGTTAGCAGGAACACTCCCTACCTTAATCGTACCTAACACAATTTAAAACCGAAATCATTATGAGTACTAGAAGATTTATTTACAAATCTATACACTTACCAACTAACCCGACAAAGGTTGTTTTGCCATATAAACTATTTCTAGGGATTTTCTAGTGTAGAAAAAAAATTGTAAGTGTGTAAGGATGTAGTAGCTAACACAAACAAATTGGATGGTGCCCACTCGATGCCACGTTCATGTGAAAAACATGGTGTTCTCAAACTAAGCCACAAACAGACATTTGGCAACAGACGTTTGGCCTTGGGACTCATTTTGATAATACATTTTAATTTAAAAAAAAATTCCCAAAATATTGTCCAAAAAATAAAATAAAAATATTAGGAGTGGACAACCCTTATCACTTAAGGGTATGGAAAAAAGATAGAACTACTGAATTTGCATTTAAATTTCATAAAAATCTATCAAGCCGTTTGGGAGGAGTATGGTAACTAACATTGCGACACGAGAATTTTATAAATATAGAGAAGAGAAGATACTGCTATACCAGAAATGGTTTTAGTACAGTTTGCCTAACAATCAGCGCTGGGCAACTTCGCATCGAGTTCACATGGTGGAGGGTCGTGAGTTTGTTAGGCGTTTAGTGATAACGTGGGTGATTCGTGCAGGTGGTGTGCGGCGACACGTGCGCGCGGTGCCGCGCGCGGCTGGTGTCGGAGGAGCAGTTCCTGGCGCACATGGCGCGGCACCACCCCGCGCTGCCCGCGCCGTGCGTGGTGTGTCGCCAGACGCTCGCCTCCGAGCCCGAGGCGCGCCTGCACGCGCGCTTCCACCTCCGCCCCGCCGACGACGACCAGAGGTACTTTGAACTAGCTTTAAATTATGATATCACATGATAGCCTAGTTGGAGACGGCCCGCCTTTCAAGCCAGGCAGCCAGCAGGTTCAAACCCAGCCGACGGCACGCACCGATTTGTTTATTATGTGAACATATGAGCGTATTGTATGTCATCTGCTACATGACTGGAGCCCGGTGTATGGTGACAGGCTCGCCCCCTTTCACATTTGGGACTGAATATCGTCCGGCGAAGTGTGGGTGTTGTATTACATTTCTGCCAGCCCCCCGGGGGAAAAGGCGTGACGATATTTATTTATTTATTTATTTATAGGAATTATAGGATTTTTTTTTTTATATTTGTGTAAACAAGCGTAAACGTTGATTTGACTGCCTCGGTGGCTCAGTTAGTAGTGACCAGTAAATGTTTGCCCTAGGTGGGAATCAACCCACGTCCCCAAGCTCAGAAGGCAAGTTTACTACCAACTGAGCAACAGAAGCAGGCAACTAGATGGCGTTACTTGTCTAATTTGTGAAGGGTGTGTCAGTAATTCTCGAAAGACGCAATTGCTCCACAGACCCAGTTCATCCTTCTTATTTGATTGTCGATTAGCTGTTTGTGTGCCTACAAATGAGAAAACGTGTTGTCAGGTGCGCGCTGTGCCTGCGCGCACTAACCGAGGGCGAGGGCGGCGCGGGCGCGCGCGCGTGCGCGTCGTGCTACGCGCGCCACGCCGCGCCGCGCGCGCCGCCCGACCACGACTGCCGGCTGTGTCGCCGCGCGCTCGGCTCGCCCACGCGGCTGCAGGTGCGTCCAACACTAGGCGAGGGCGAGGGCGGCGACACGATGTCCGACACGCTCAACGACACGACAAAAGCAAATGGCGAGCTCCTCTGTGTGATGACCATGCAGGTCACATCATCGTGATTCGTAACGTCACCATGGAGGTTTTGCTTAGCATTCCTGATAATAAACGTGTGACTAACCAGCTTCTACCAGTGTTCTACCTTTCCAAACTGGCTCACTAGAAGTAGACTCTATTGTAGACGTTAATGTTTGGATGTTTCACACTTGAATTCGATGTATGCCTGATCGAAGTATCGAGCTTTGAATGAAACAGTCTCTGTACCGCAACGTACGTTCCAGGCGCACCTGATCGAGCACACGTTCGCGGGCATCGGCGCGTTCACGTGCTACCTGTGCTCGGCCGTGTTTACGTCGGCGGCCGGACTGCAGCGCCACCTGCCCGAGCACGCCGCCGCGCCGCGCCCCTACGACTGCGGCCGCTGCTCGCTCAAGTTCTTCTTCCGAGCCGAGCTCGACAACCACGCCTTCGTGCACCTGGAGGAGGCTGAGATTGCGCAGCGCGCGTTCTATGAAGCCTACGCTCGGGGCGCCGCCACCGCCTGGGCCGCGCTCGCGCCTCCAGACCCCACCCCCGACACACAAACAGAGGTAAAATTAAATTAAATCCTACTATCCTACTAATATTATAAACGCGAAAGTTTGTAAGAATGGATGGTTGTTGTGGTTATAAATTTTTTGTATTGTTTTTGTTTTGTGTTGCATAAAACTGCACTAAAAAGGTTTCGTCCAGACAAAGAGCTGTAAAGTTTAAGTAGTAGGTTATATGGGCTGGCAAGCCTATAAAAGGGCTGTAACTGTAGCTAGCTAAATCTCAGTTCAGGACTAGGCTTGTTCTGTAGACCCAGTTGGTCCAGTCCAAAGTACATGATACAGATTAACCCTCTCTACTCTTTATATATGTAGAGCTTATATTTAGAACTACGAGCCAGTTTCAGGAATAATCTTGACGGAATACGTATCCTACTAATATGTATTATCAACGCGAAAGTTTGTAAGAATGGATGGATGGATGGTTGTTTGTTACTCTTTCACGCCAGAACGGCTGAACAGATCTGCATAAAATTTAGCACAGAGATAAATTATAATCCAGATTAGCACAAAAGATACGTTTTAACCGCGGGCGAAACCGCGGAGCGCAGCTAGTTTAACATAATGCTCATTCCCTTTTCGTATTTCTTTAAGTTCCTGTCCATCCAAAGGTTGCCTGGAAGAAATCGCTTTAGGCGATCAGGTCGCCCTCGTACTGCCGAAAAATGTATTTTAGTTTTTAAGATTTTCATGTAGTTTTTTGGTGTGCAATAAAGTTGTATTGTATTGTAATGCTGCGTTCAGTCGGCACGGCGCGCGCGCCAAGCTGCCTGTCGCTGAAAAAGCGACTGTGTCGAAAAACCGACTGTGTCGAAAAACCGACTGTGTCGAAAAACCGACTGTGTCGAAAAACTGACTGTGTCGTAAAACTGACTGTGTCGAGAAACTGACTGTGTCGAAAAACCGACTGTGTCGAAAAACCGACTGTGTCGAAAAACTGACTGTGTCGTAAAACTGACTGTGTCGAAAAACTGACTGTGTCGAAAAGCCGACTGTGTCGAAAAACCGACTGTGTCGAAAACCCGATAGTCAGCTCGATCGGCTACATTCACGAGCACGAGCGCGGGCGCGAGCACAAGCAGCCTGTTCTCATGCTTGCACCCGCGCCGCGCCTTTGAATGTCGCTTTGAACGCGAGCATTTGAACGCAGCATAACATACCGTCACGCCTTTCCCCCGAGGGGGCTGACAGAGGTGTAACACGCACACTTCGCCACGATATTCAGTCCCAAATGAGACAAGGGGCGAGCCTGTCGCCATACACCGGGCTCCAGTCATGTAGCAAATGACTTATAACACGCATACATGTTCACACAGTGACCAAATTGGTGCGTGCCGTCGGCTGGGTTTGAACCCGCTCCCTCTGGCTTGAGAGGCGGGCCTTCTCCAACTAGGCCATGAAATGCAATGAAATTTATTCACTAAAAATAGGGTATTACAATGCTCTTAGTTACTTACATTATGTTCTTCTATTTTACCGTTATTCGACATGTGAATTTAGTCACATCTAAGAATTAATTTATACGTTTAGAACAAAAGAAAGAAAAGTAATGAAAATAAAATATGTACAATTAAAAAACAATCCATCCATCCATCCATCAGCCGTAGGACGTCCACTGCTGGACATAGGCCTCCTCCATAGATCTCCAATAAGACCGGTTGGTAGCGGCCTGCATCCAGCGCGATCCTGCGGTCTTGACAAGGTCATCCATTCACCTTGTGGTCCTACGCTGCGCTTGCCGGAACGTGGTCTCCAGTCGAGGACCTTTCGACCCCATCGGTCATTAGTCCTTTGTGCTATGTGCCCTGCCTACTGCCATTTCAACTTGCCAATCCGCTGGGCTATGTCGGTAACTTTGGTTCGTCTACGGATCTCCTCATGCCTGATTCGATCTCGCAGAGAGACTCCGAGAAAAGCCCTCCAAACCTCGTTGGGCTACTTGAAGCTTATTAATAAGGCCCATAGTAAGAGACCACGTTTCAGTGTCATAAGTCATCACTGGAATGTGAAATGAAAAACAATGTGTTGTCAAAATTAATACTAATATCAATTCGTAGGTAAAGCAAGAAATCAAGGAGGAGCGCAACGACGAGTACATAGAGGTGTCGTCTCCTCCGCCCGCGGTCAAAGATCCGCCTGAGGTTCCAGTTGTCAAGCAGGAGAAGCCTGATGAAGATTGAAATGAGTATCGAGACGGGGGACTGGAGACGAATTGACGTAGCTAAAAAAGGTTCAGACTCCATGTAAAGTGTCACTCTCAGAAACGCTTGATACGAGTAAACTTATTAGAGTTACTACACTATTCATTGAGATAGTAAATGAAGATTCAGTAGGGCTATTCACAACCATTCGGATTTCAAAAAATTTAAACCTAAACCATTCGAATCTCAGACTATATTCATATGTTTTTAAACGTGATTAATTCTTCTGATCGGATTTATACTTGATTCCCTATTCCAAAATGTATAAAAGTTGGCTGAGCTTCGAACAATTTGAGTCTGAAGTTTCTGGGTATTGTCCGATGATTGATGGATATTGATGGGTACTGATCCGAATGATTGTGAATAGCACTGCTGGACTCTATAAAACTTGATACCGATAAAATACCCGATAAACTCACTTGTTGCCTCAGATCAACCTAGAGGAAAAGATGGAACATTGCGTTATATCTCGCTGAAGCCACTTCTTTATTAAACTTGTGTGCGTAGTAATGTTGCCATGGAAAACATTTACAATTGGACGAAAACTAATATTAATTCCCATACACCATCCTTAGTAGATTTAATATCTACTAAGGATTCTGTTATTTATTCTTATTATTTATTTATTTATTATTTATTGATTTCTGTTATTGTAAGGTCGTTGGTTGACCTGAAATGTAAAAATAAAATAAATAAATAATATTCCGAAACTGCACATATTTGTAAGAGTTTAATGTTACGGGTTTTTAAAAAATTACTTTAAAAAAAACTGCACAGTTAAAAAAAAACATCAAAATGTAGTCCTGGCCACACTTTTATAATACACTACTATGTATATTTATGTATACGAAATTATACCATAAATCAATGAACATAACATCGAGGTAAGAATTACCAAGCGAGTAGCGTAGTTTTTGGATGGTTTTTGGCTTCATATAAATCATACGACGTGCGCCATCTTATTCTTTAGGTTGATCTGAGCTTGTTGCATCACTCGCTGAAATAAAAATGTTTCTATATACATTTGTTTGATATCCAAGAGTCCCCTGTTGCATAGTTGCCTTGCGAACGGTATCGTCCGACGCGGGTCCCGCCCGCTGCAATATTAGATTACGTCCGAAATACTATGTAATTTTATCTATAGGTAGGTAGTTAAGTGGAGCCCGTGACCAGGGTGTAGGTTTGGAAGTTGTGCCTAATATGTTCTTAGGGATTCAACTCTTTTTGTAATGTTAGTTGAAAAAAGTAAACTCTGTTCTCAGAATTTGTTAAGTTGTAATTAAAATAAATATAACCTTTTTTTTGTGAGCAATTAGTGATTTTTAAAGTTGAGTTTACTTTATGAAGTTAGCTTTTCCCTGGTCACGGGTTAATGTTATGTTAAAGTTAATCGTTGATGTTTGCGTTTAGAACGCCACTCTCCTGTAATTAGTCCATAACTGTCGTTTATGTTGTTAGTATCCATCGTAGTTTTATAATGTTTACATGGCTATTTGTATAAACTGTTAAATTAATAAATTATTGTGTTAAGCTTCAAGTAGAGTTGTTTTTATAACATGTCGTCACGCTTTTCCCCCGAGGGGGCTGGCAGAGTTGTAATACAACACCCACGCTTCGCCGGATGATATTCAGTCCCAAATGTGACAGGGGGTGAGTCTGTCGCCATACACCGGGCTCCAGTCATGTAGCGGATGATATACAAAACGCACAAATGTTCACACAATGAACAAATTGCTGCGTGCCGTTGGCTGGGTTCGAACCCACTCCCTCTGGCTTGAGAGGCGGGCGTTCTCCAGGTAGACCATCATCGCTTCCGTTTTTATACCTACTACTTCACTCTACTACATGAGTTGATTGTTGGTAATCACTCCGTTTGTAACGACCTACGTAGTTACTAGTGATGACTATCGGGCGGATGGCCTGCTCGCGTGAAGTACCTAGTTATTTCAATGTATTAGTAGTTATTGCAACATATTACAGTCCTTCCGAGTTAGTACAGTTTTGTGAAAGCTTAAGAGAAGTAGGAGGAAATTTGAGCAATTGCTGCTGTCAATTAAAGTCGAATTTTCAATCGTATCTTTATCGTAAGGATAGTATTCTTATGTGATGTACCTACATAGGTACTTACTCGTACTTTAGGTAGAATAGGCTTCCTACATTTTATATAGGTTTGTCAGTTTGACAGTTTGGCGCAAAATTCCGTACGAAAAACACAATCTGTACAAAATTTCGTACAGGTATTTTTATGTACTTATATTTTTTTTCGTATTTTCGTACGATTTTTTTTGCCACACTGTCAAACTAAAACTACAATTTACTACATTCAAAAGATAATGCAGGTACGAAAGTTTATTAAAAGGAAACCAAATCAACCATTCTGAGGTAGTTCAGTTATTTATCCGGGTCCGCACTATTGCCACTGAAAATGTCTTGACATCGGTTACGCCCAACAACGTCGTCCTAAGCCGTAGCGACCTGCGTCTGTATCCAGGGCAGTAACGCGGCGATGTTGACGTACGCCGCGGGCACGTTAGCGCTGGCACAGCCCAGCCCCCACGCCACCAGACCAACCACCACCCAGGAACCGTTTACTAGGCACACCAACCCTGAACCGCCGTCTCCCTGGAATTATAAAACATCGTAAATTTGGTAATTAAGCTAACATTTCGTCACGCCTTTCACCCGAAGGGGCTGGAAGAGGTGTAATACCACACCTACACTTTGCCGGACGCTATTCAGTCCCAAATGTAACAGAGGGTGAGCCTGTCGCCCAATGATTAATCTGTGCTGTCGCCATACATCGGGCTCCAGTCATGTAGCAGATGACATACAATACGCACATATGTTCACACAATGAAAAATTGGTGCTTGCCGTCGGCTGGGTTTGAACCCGCTCTCTCTAGCTTGAGAGGTGGGCCTTCTCCAACTAGGCTATCATTGCTTTTAATAAATGGTAATTAAGCTAACGAAGTACAAAACTAAGAAAAAAATATTGTGCAACAGTCTGAATCAAAGAATATTGAGTGACTGAACAGCTTTTAATGCAATGCTATGGGTAAGAATACTCTGCCACGTAGTAAGCTATCATTTAAATAGAAAATAAATCGGAGACGTTTCGAGATTGCTAAGCACTGGCTCGGCACTTAAAATATGTTCCATCTCAGCTATAAAGTATCGAGAAGAAACTGTTTTATTAACAAATTTCTAGTGTTTTTTTCTCTCTAACGTAGTATCTTGGTGTACTAAATGGGACGTTAGAGCGGAAATACACTAAATATTTGTTAAAGAAACAGTTTTGAAGATGAACTTCCAAGAAGTAGCACCTGATTCAATCAACTGTATCTAATGGATCTTACCGTGCAAGAATCAGCATTGGCCACTCCACCAGCGCAGACGAAGGACGTGGTATCGAGCACATAGCTCGCCCCGAGACGCGCGACCTGCATCTGAGTCTGACACGTCGCCGGCGCTACGATGGGCACCTCCACCCGCTTTAGGATCGCCTGGTACTGGCCGGTCACGCCAAACATGTCCTTACCCCAGCCCGCTACCATGCATCTGAGAGTGTAGGAACACGTTACATAATAAGGTGTTTTTATCGACCGATCAAGCGTTGGAGAACTAAACGTCCATGCGTCAGCTTTGGCAAAAGTGCTTTCGTATGTCCGACCTTTGAGTGCTTTTTTTACGTTTACAACAACGACACAAAAAAAATTGGAAAACTAACGAACCTGTATAAAAAAAATATAGGAGAATCGGTTGAGAATTATGATAAATAGAAATAAATATATCGGGAGGACAGCCGGACAGACGTCGGCCGCGAAGTCTTCAGCTAACAGAGCCACAGTTTATTAAACGATGGTCCCAGAAACCTTGATTAAATTCTTGACGTACATCAATAAGCGTTTTATAATCAGCACCACCGTTCTTCGCTTAGCTCTCAAAACAACACATGCCTATACCGGATCTCAGACCATTTGTTATGTTTGATAATTTTTTGATTTGATCTCTTTGTTTTTTGTGATCTAGTAAAATTGCTAATAATATGGAGAAGTCCTTGTACGCCACATTTTATCTACTTTGTACAACTTTGATCTCTATATCAGCATGCCGAATTTCTACCAAAATCTGCTATCGGTACCTACTAACAAAAAAAACAAGGTCATACTTCTGTCCATTGTAAACAGTTGTCGATGTGGGCGGAAGACATGCCCGGTTGATCGTAGGAGCCGCTCCCGCCGTAGGAGTGAAGGGCACCGCAGTCGCCAACCTCAGCACTGTGATGTCATACTGCAGTGTGTTGGGGTTGTATGAGGGATGTGTGAACACCTTCAGGACGTTGTACTCTTGGAAAGCCACAGGCTCGTAAGTGCCCGCGGCGTCCCACTCACCCAATCGCACTTTCACATTAGGGGCTGTTCCTGACACCCTGCAAGAAATTCAATGCTCTTTAAAGACAAGCGCGCGTGCTCGCTCCACTTAGTGTAGGTTTTAACTTAGCTTCTTGTGATTGATTTCATTCATCAATCTTCACAGCAGGTGGTCACGGGTTCGAATCCCAACCCGGTAGATTTTTGAATAATAAATATTTTACATATATCTGTCAGCTGTGTTTTCTTTCTGTGACATAGCATTTCTGATATCCAAACCTAGTGGAGAACCTCGAGTGTAATATAATATAATATTTAAACTTGATTATTAAAATTTGATTAGTACTCACACGTAAGATACAAGCCGATGTGTGACGGTCAAAACATTTAATGAATCGATCAAAACTCCTCCTGCTAAGTAATCATTCTGCTTTGTTAGTATAATAGCCTGAAATAAACAAAAACATAACATAACATATCGTCACGCCTTTCCGCCAAAGGGGCTGGCAGAGGAGTAGTATAGGTATTTCAACACGCACACTTCGCTGACTGTGACGGGGGCGAGCCTGTCGCTATAAACTGGGCTACAGAATAAATAATAAACATCAAACAAATTAGGGAAAACAACGTTTAAGCTAGCTAACTATTATCGAAGATCCCTAATTTCTTGAAACACAGGAAGTGCGTGAAGTCGTATGTACTCAATATTCAATCATTTATTGCTTCCATTATGGTATATGCAGTTCGTTAAATCACATAAAATTGTATCACATAATGACCATGATAGCGTATGGCAACATTGTTCGGACTACATTTATTCTATTATATTTGTCGGGTAAGACTTCGTCTAGAGTATAAAATTTTTTTTTGATCAATATAGATGCTAAAGCATTTTAATAAATTTGACCTCATGTTCTATGTTTTTCAACTGTTTATGTAATTTGTTATAAATTTTAATAGCCATTGGGTTTGGGCCGGAACCATGTAGTTTTAATCTGGAGGTTGGTAAAATTAGTTTATGTTTGCAGTTAGATCTTAATTGATAGTGTCGCTGATCAGCAAGCTTTGGAAAAAATAGGGGATATTTACGTACAGACTTAAAGTTTTCTAAAAGAAATATTGATGTTGTCGTTATTATTTTAAGTTTTATATAATAGGGTCTGTGAAAGTTTGGTGTATCGGCGTTTGGAATTTTAATATTTGCAAATTTAATTGATTGATTTAATTGAATTTTAATACCTACTGATTATTTTTTTCTGGGCAACAAAAAGATCTTCGGCCGTCTACGCTTTTTTCCCAGAGTAATATTCCGTAGCTAAGCCAAGATAATGTATTTGCATAATAGGCTGATATGGCTGTGTCAAGGTCAGTAGCTCGCCGAAGTTCTCTAAGTGCGTATGTAAAACTAGATAATTTACCCTTTATATGCGTGCGTGTCAATGTCAATAATTTTAATTTTATATATTTTCATTTTCTATATTTTTATCAGTTTATATTTTTATTTAATTTTATTAATTTTTCACATTGTTTTAGTATTTATTTTCAGAACTTTTCATTTCTCGTATTAATTTGTTTCTTTTTGATTTATTTATCGTTTTTTTTAATCACTTTACTTTAAGAGTTTTGGATGCTTACGTTATGTTGCAAGGGGTATTAATAAAAGCTTATTCCTACAAGAAGTTTTTATGCCGAGGAAAATTTAACACAATTTAAGTGTAAGCGTCCACGAACGCTAAGTAATTCCAAATTAAACATCTCACATACATAAGCGACAAATAGTCTTTGTTGATTATAAAATTCTTTAAACTTAAATAATCAAATTAATCAAAATGAACTCCTAGATGGCATTATAAGAACTTTATTTGCTTTTTACACGACTGCGCAAGAAAGAGGGTTGTGTTTTTCGAGTGTATGCATGTATGAGGTTTCTTTGGCACTCCCTACAGCTTTATTAGCTTGATGGATTTCGATATGTGAGGTGTCATTTGAATCGTCTTGATAAAGGAAGTGACTTAAAGTACAACATTCTATTAACTAGGTAATCCGCTTGATTGATTTGTAAGCAAATCCAGAGTGCAGTCGTGTTTTTTGTTTTTCTTTTAATAATGTTACTTGTTCCTTAATTTTTACCTGCCAAGGAAACTCTCCAAAGTTAGCCTGTCCACCTTTGGGAGTAACTCCAGTAGTAGGCGTAGTCTGAAGTTTTCCGCAAGCAATCTGTGCTGCAGGGGTAGTGGTAGTAGTATCGCAACAATATTCTTGTCCAGATGGGCATTGGTTTGTCTGAAAATGTGAAAATTTTTACTTTCTCACTCCTAAATGGAACTAACAAATAATAGAAGAATCTTACCGGTGTCACTATCCTGACGTCTATCATACCCGCTCCAGAGTTTCCTGTATTAGTATTTGTTGTGCAAGTTCCCGTAGGAACACAGGTACAGGTAGCCCTTTTACGGATTCGGTGTTCAGACTCCACTTTTTGAATTATCAAGTCCTTTAAACTTAACGGTTCAGATCCAACGTTTCGCTTCTGCCTCGGAAACCTCACAGCAGAGTCATAAGTCGGGACTTGTGCACTGTAGCCCGTTATTGGAAGTTGGTAAGCAGCCGACGAAGACGGGGTGGTGCCAAGACGGGGATCGATCGGGAGGGAGCCTGTTCGGAGGGTTTCATCAGGATTAAATACACAAACTACATCAGGATCGTCACAAAGTAACAAGGATAACAACTCTCCACCTGTAGTCGCTGGTGTAGCCGCTGTCGGCGCTGCAGTTGGTGCTGCAGTCGGTGCCACGGTTGGTGCTGCAGTTGGAGCTGCAGTCGGTGCCACGGTTGGTGCTGCGGTCGGTGCTACGGTCGGTGCTGCGGTTGGCGCTGGGGTAGGCGCCACAGTTGGTGCTGCGGTTGGCGCTGGGGTAGGTGCCACAGTTGGTGCCGCAGTTGGCGCAGCAGTTGGTGCCGCAGTCGGTGCCACAGTTGGCGCCGCAGTTGGCGCCGCAGTTGGTGCCGTAGTCGGTGCAGCAGTTGGTATTAAAATCGGCGACGGCACGGCCGGTACATAGATCACCGGCACCTGGCTCGTGGGCATAAGCCCGAAGCAAGCGGTCAACAGCCACAGACACATTGCAATTTGACGTTGTCAATCAGACGAATGCTGACACAACACTAACTAAATCGCGAACATTTATGGATTTAGATCGAGCTGATGACCAACGTAATAAATGCGTCCTTTGCACCTGGTATTCCCCTAACGACTGCAGCCTTCATGGTGTAATGCGCATGATTATCTGGTAGTGACAAATTGTTGCAATCATCGAAATGTTTAATCCGTTGTTGGATGGTAAATGTAGTAATTTCTGCCGTCATTTGAATGAGTAACACAATTTTTTCTCGCCCTGACCCATTATTGCCAACTGTCTGCCCGGAAGCAAACCAATTGGTAAGTGCGTGAACATTTTATTTACATTACATTATGTGTTTATCATGTAATAGTTGTGTAGGCCTGCTATTTCTTGGAAAGGCAAAAACAGATGTCAAATGATTTTTACCCCAAAAGATTTGTATTTTACCCTTTTGTATTTTTCTGTGAAAGCTTCAAAATGTTAGCATCTTGCCGCTGAATGCGAGAGAGTTTTATAATACTTTATTGTTTACTAGCTGCGTCCCGCGGTTTCACCCGAGTTTTCAAGGAACTGATAATTTTTTCGGGATAAAAGGTACTGTATGTCCTTTTCTGGACCCCTGACAACGTGTATGCAAAATTGTATAATGACCGGTTGAGTAGTTGAGGCGTGAAAGCGTCACAAACAAACAAACAAACGAACAAACTAACTTTCACATTTTTAATATTAGTTCGGGTTAGGATAGGACTAATTGGCTCATCGAGAATATCTGCATAACTGCATACGAAGGACAAACTAGAGAAAAGTTCGCTGAGCTTACAGTTAATTTCCAGTTTTAAAAGCCATCATATTCTAAAAAAAATGATTCAAAGTATCAGTAACTCAATATTTACTGAGTGAGTTTTCATTCATGAATCTAGTTATTTCACAGTCTATGAATTTTATGTTTAGATGGATTGAGCAATAATACAGGAAGTAATAAGTAAATGCCCATCACCGTGGCACCACGATAATAAGCCTTTTGACGAAGCCTTTGTATTTGATAACATGCCATCTAACGGCAAACTTGAGAAGTATTTGAGGTGCTGCCCTGCCTTGGTAACTTGAAACCACCTCAACACCGGTGGTACCTCGACGTCTAGCTCGAGTCAAAGTAGTTGCGTTGTCCGCTGTAGATGGCGCTGTAATTCGTGATTTCAGTACTGAGTCGTGACGCGGCAGCACTGTCGCGCTGAATCGTTTTGCGCAAGCGAACATACGTCAATACAAACAAGAAGTACGACCGTTCTCGTCGTATATGTATAGCAGATGATAGCGCCGGCCAGTATAGTGCTCCGCTCGGTTTGCGCACACTGCTTGTGTGATTCGATTCGAGGCCGACTGTGAATGCAGTTCGTAATAAATCTGGAGAGCCGTTACCGCGGATTCGATCATGATATATTTGTGTAACTTCAGCTATTTAGAGTGTTTCTTGCGCGGTACAGTGAGTTAACGTTTTGAACGGATGTGCTTAACGAAATCATTGATTAGATATAAAAAGTTCAAACAGATGCCTTTCAGCCGTTGATAGTGTATCACCACGTTATGATAAAATGTGCAGTTTGTTAACATTTCATTTGGTTTTAGAGAAAGCCATGATCGGAGATTATTCGAGTCTGTCGATAACATATATCGTACGAGCGGCGATATCGCAAATGTTATCCTAAACTGCATACCTATAGATGAATTTCTTCAGCTGCAAAGTTTTCAGGATGCCATCTTGTAGCCAAGATATAAACGTAGACCTTAACTCTAACGAGAGCAATGCTTCAAATTTGGATCGGCACACGAACAACGAGAAAGATACTAGCAGAGTGAACGAGGCTCCTCCTCAGGGTTTGAACAATGACCAAAGACTAGCATACGCAGTGAGAGATTTTTTAATAACGCCCGCTGAAAACCGTGATCCTTCACCTCTAGAAGTGTCGCTGCCCTTCATCGACGAGCACGTGGACACGGAGGACATCGTGACTCAGTCCGATGAGGAACCGGTGCGGCGCGATACAGACGAGGTGCTGAATAACGCTGCCTGCCGGCTGCGGCGGTGGCGTGCCGCCTCACGCAAGCTGCGCCGGCCGCGGATAATCAACAACCTGAGCACCAGCGACGAGAAGGACGGGAACTTCAGCCGCGCCCGGAACGGCGGGCACACGGACCTAGCAGACCGGCTGCGCAGCCTGGCGGCGGCCGGCAGCATGTCGGCGTCCACGGGCGAGCTGCTGTCGCTGGCGCCGCCGCCGCCTGCAGCCACCGCGCCACCTTCGCCCGGCTGTCTTCTCTCGCCCTCGCTCGCAGACCAGAGCTCGGCTGAATATTTCGTATGTATTCCTCAGATTATACAATCTTTATCAATTAACGTTTTAGTGGCATTTGGCCACTAATCACCTGATATTGAGTAATGTAAGATGTAATCCAATACACATTAGTATGAAGGTGACGCTTCCTTGTAATAACAATCCTTATCAAATGCGGTTTCGGGTATGTTAGAGTAAAACAAAAATACCTACTCTGATACACCAGAAACCTCAATTTGATTATTTACTTACTCAAAACTATGTTATTTGCTTTTCTAAGACGCAGGTATTGTGTTCAAATAAGCATAACCTTACCATAATGAGACGAAGCAAGGCGCAAAGTTGAAACTACCCACTCGTCAAAAACATAACAAACAACGCTATTATTGCATTACAATACTCATGACGTATGTATTTAGGCAGGTACCGCCCACTACTACGATTTGATAAGCTTATTTTTCAAATGGCTGTTTTTTATGGAGACATAAAACGCGCGTGTAAGGAACACATAGTTAAATATCTCTATAGCCTTGCATTTTGCTAGTAGACAAAATCAGAAGGTCATTTACTAGATTTGTTGCTGTATATCTAATCAGCAAGTAAATATAGATTTATTTACGTTAAACAAACATTCGTTTTTGTAAAGAAACACACCGTTGCCGAGTCGGATAGATGATCTGAAGATACAGTTCAATTACGCGGTTTCCCTGACCACATTCATAAAGTTACAGACCACAGTCAAAGAGGTTTTATTGTGTGGTATTTCCACACCCGCTCATACTAAGGACACCTATTTCATTATTGTCAGAGAATAGAAAATTGAATCTTGCGCGGTAAATGTACCCGCCTGAAATGAAATTATCCCCCGCAGCTGAAAGCCACTTAATAAGTGCTATGGGAAGAATAATATTACTTGTGACTTCATATATTTTATATGGTTGATAAGCTAGGTGTTTTATTAAAAAACACCTGAAGTAAATCGTCGGAAGTAGAAAACGTGCGTGGCCTGAAATAGGACCCGTCTCTCAAGTTAGGCTGCCAATACACATGTCGCCGCAGAATCTATTGTATTTGAACATAATTTGAACAAATCAAGTTTGCTAACGTCATAGATGCGTCGGTGGCCGCCAGATCTGGATACCAAATACCTACGTAGATTTGTCTGTTCATCGGAGCGAACGTTTTAAAATGTTAAACGTGGAAAATACAAATAGAAATATGTACATAATTTTCAATGGTGGTGGAATTGAGATATTCTCTCTTATTATAAATAAATAAATAAAATGTAGTAGAACGTTTCACAGTCATAGCTCCCCACTAGGATTCTGTGTCGGGATGCACACAAACGCATGAATAACTAACACCTAGATGCAGAACAGATTGTAATTCATAATTTAAACGTCTCCGCGATGATAGCCTAGTTGGAGAACGCTCGCCTCTTAAGCTAGAGGGAGTGGGTTCGATCCGAGCCGAAGGCACGCACCAATTTATTGATTGTTTGAGCATATGTGCGTGTTCAATGTCATCTGCTACATAACTACAGCCTGGTATATAATGACAGGCTCGCCCCTTGTCACATTTGGGACTGAATATCGTCCGGCAAAGTGTGGGTGTTGTAATACATCTCTGCCAGCCTCTTAAACATAATTATATCCGGCCAGGAATCAATCTCAGAACAGGTCCTCGAACTCCGAGGGTGCTCCTGGGTGGTACTTTGTGTCAAAACGTCAAGGACCACGCTACATTTTATTTAGTAGAAAATAGGTAGATTAAATTAATTAAGTACTACGTAACATGTCCATAATGTCTGATTACCCTACCCGAGCTGTAGCTCATTCATTCGGCCTCTCGCTAAACAACGGCTGCTCCCAATTAAATGAATACAGCATTCATGCCTAGATTTGTCTGTTTATTATCCGACTAACCACAAGGAGTGTAATGTTTTAAATTTATGTAAATTTGATAGAATGTCCCTTTGTGATCACGATTACGGTTACGATTTTGGATTGTGTGAATGTCGTCATGACAAAATTGAAAATGAACAATTTTAGCCACCTGAATTCTGCATTCTGAAAGTGTGTGTATTCTAGCATTGTCTAGATTCTACGTTTAACCCTAGACAGCGACGATAATCTCGAGCGCACCAAAATACAGGCCCTGCAGTAGACAGTGAGATCGTAGGCACAACCTTCACATGCCCTGGGGTGAGACCCTGGCACCAGCTCTGACGCGCGAGCAGATAACATCTGCGCTGGTGGACTGGCGCGGGCGTCAGGAGCATGCGGTCGCAGCGTGCTCTGCACTGCATATATTTGCCCGCGTGCTACATTCATTGGTTCCACTTGCAAATCAACTCCAATCTTGACCATTCATTTCATTTGGGGGCTGAGCTACCCACGTCCGTAGGAGTGTACTCTATTCTGATTCCCTACACGTGGTCCCCGGGTAGTGCTAACCGGGTAGCAAACTCTGGTGGAAGGCTTCGGCCGTGGCTAGTTACCACCCACCGGACCAAGCCATGCCGTGAAATGACCTAGTCGTGTTTCGGGATGTAGTCCGGTGTAACCGTTCCGAAGACGGGTCTGAGCAGTGGCGCACTTGTAGCGCCTCACTCAACTGCCGTCTTTGTACTTCTTCACTCTAGTAAACTTTAAGGCTAGAGTGAATAAGTACCTTCTAGGTCGTCGTGCTCCATCTTAGACCACAACGTCGCTTAACATCAGGCGAGTTGGTGGTCAAACGCCAACCTATTATACATAAAAAAAAAAAAAAAAAAAAAAATTCGTTCCGCTTCTGTTGGACTGTTCAATATTGGATTTGTGCGTTAGGCACCATAAACCGCGATAATGGTATGTAAATAAAATTGATTGAATACTTCTGTCACGGGTTGTCTACACACGCTTTGGAGACGATTGTCGCGTTAAATGCTGAATAAGTAAAAAGATGCTCTATTGGTTGGTTTTTTGCGAGGATTGATACAGATTTTTTGACGTGACAACGTCTTATAAATTGGTTTGCCGGGTGACACTTCAAGAAACTGCGTTACGCTCCGCTCACGTTATGCGCTCACAATGAGAGCGAGTGAGAGGCACGCGTCCCTTCCACTCGGGCATGGTTAGCCCGCCTAAGAGCGAGAGAGACAGACATAAAAAGTCGTTGTCACGTAAAACTTTCGCCCGTATACCGACTTTACAGGCAACCAATTTTTTTTACGTTTTGTATCTACACTGGTTAAAATCGCGTTAGATTTCATAGTTTAATATTTTATTTTCAATAATTAGTGCGTCCGCGGCTTTGGCTGATGCTATTATCATTTTTACCATCTTTTCCACGTGAATAAATATCGTGATTTAATCGGATTTGACCGATCTTCTGTTGTCATTAATTTAAAAAATTTAGTTCAGTAAGACAGTCACCATTAAAAAAAAGCCTACTTAGGAGCATGCGTGCGTCTTTGTCAGTCGCATGGCAAGATGTAGTCACAATGAGACGCAAAGCAATTCGTCAAAAGCTACGCGTAATGATGACCCCAATATCAGATGAAAGCTACTGTTCTCCCGATGATTACGGAGTTTAGCTTTTTAAGAGATCTCTTGCGTATGCGCATCGGTTGTGCAATTTTTTCGAAAGACGTCAAGATTTCGCGATTACTCACAATGTGAATGAACGCGTTTCACTCTACTTGCAAAATCACAACTTTCTAACTTTTATTTTGTAACAACCTTTTCACATGAAGTTGCATTAGTCGATTTCCGTTGATTGATTTGGAACTTAGTTATCTAATAGCGGAACTGAGATGACGATGAAATAATCACCCCTATTTATTATGTGTTTGTACGTAGATATGGATCCAATTGGCTTGTGTTTATTATCTACAGATTAATTCATGCATGACTGAAAATAATACTTACGTGATTGATAAATATAAAATGAACTGGGATCGGGGGCAAAAATCTCGGGCTCAAACAAGATTGGGGGCATGATGAACTAACCCTGTAACTGTAATGTAAGCAATACCATTGATACCTCCCAAATTCCAGGTATATTAAACTGTGAGTTGCTACGTCTAGTGTATGGATGTATTTTTCGATTAAATAGTTTTTTTTTAAATTTGTAGCTTTACTGATATTTCTCTTATTACCTACTTCATCAAATATCACAACACAACCAAGCATAACATGATTTTAATAAGCGTTGAATAGAGCTGTAAAAAACTCAATAGTTGAATTCGAAGAAAGGCTCGCGCAGAAGGGGAGTGTAACAACCGTACTCCTTGAGAAGATGACGTAGATTCCGATCCGTGACCCAAATGTTGGCGATGACGTCACGGAACACCGCCCTCGATGTAGGTCAGGTCACCCCAGCAGACGAAACCGGCTGCCCCACATCTCCACTGCACCAGATAAGATAACAATCAAACCAGAATAACGGACGTCCGATTACTAGGCCGCCGTCTCGCAGGGACGTTACAGCGCATTACGTGTCTAGAATATACCTTGCTTTTGCGAGAATCAATTATAAAAATAAAATATTTATATACGCGTCGAATTGAAAACCTCCTCCGTTTCGTCGGTTAAAAATGAATCAACTCCCAATATTCTAAGCTAAATCAAGTGGGTGGAATATTGTTGATGATGATAATGATAATTATAGCAGAAACACTCTGATTAAGTCAACTTTCAGACAAAAAAAAACTAAATCAGAATCGATTTTTCCGGTTCGGAGTTATGATGCCACGTTACAGATAGAAACACAGACAAATGCACACATTAAACTTCTAACACCCCTCTGCTAAACGTTGGGGTTTCATAAATAAGCATAGATAAGGTAGGTAATTTATTACCTAACACACACCAACACACACTCACTAACTTTCGCCATTATAATATTATTGTGAAGGTAGGTAATTTTATTACCTACTATAAAAACTATTTATTAATGAAAATAGAAAAATACCTACCTACCTACAGGTAGGTATTCGACATGTTCTAAAAACCTGTATATATATAGGCACAATGGACTGAAAAACCATAATAAGTATTTCCTCCCTACCTAAATCTATTAATAGGTATTTAAGTATGGTTTCACATATGATAGGTAGGTACAGTATAGATATAAATATCATATTGTCATACCATAGTCATGAAATAACCCATTCAATAATTTATTTGGTAGTGATCATGGAAAAGTAATAAGGTAGGTACAAATCTAAAATAACGTTGCACATGTCAAACGATACATAGGTGGCTTTTTTCGTTATGGTGGTTTTTCGTTTCTTTGATGTATTTATTATTTTATTCCTACTACGAGTATATGCTCATGACAACCGAAATTAAAGGATCCAAGTGGATACACACATTTGCATTACTTATTTATAAATAACAAAAAGTACTTATTGCGGTTACAATATAATGACGTCAGTATGCGGTTCCAAACCGCAGAAATTTATTCTAAACCAAAAAAGAAGCCTGAGATTTATATTTCTTTGACGATATTATGTTTTTTTTAATTATTTGAACAACTTAAAAAAATAAGAATAACGAAAACTTAATTATTAGATATTTATATTTATACGCCATTTGTATCATTTTAAATCTCTCTTTTTTTTCCCCGCGATTTTGTAGATAGATATTCCAACATGGTGGTAGTCAGGTTTACTTACTTTCCTCCTGTAGAGAGATAGGGCCGCTATCTCTCTACAGAGACCTGGCTAAACGGTTGGTGGAACGTCAGGTGTTCAGAATGCTGGCATTTATTTTGGCCAGAAATTGAGCATTGCCATCCAGCGTGGCAATGCTGCTAGCATTCTGGGCACCTTTCCCTCTGCCAACGGACTTTTAGATTGGAATTTAGTTAAAGGTTTATACATGTAAAAATGTTTTTAAGATTTTATACATGTATTAAATGCTTTCCTTCAGTTTGCTCTTTCCTCGACATCTTTCTTGGAAACTTGACATTTCCTCATGTCCTTTATAACACTACATCTTTCCAACTTCTTTTGGGATATGAGGCTGGATCTGTGGGCTGGATAGATTTTTGACCAGCGATGTATTTAGGATTGTATTGCTATTTTGAGTTTTTTTTTTTTTTGTTTTTGTTTTAACAGAGTTCTAAATTGGAAAAGGTTATAAGTGACTTAAATAGGTATTTTTAAAAATGTATGTTTAATATTGAAATTAATAATTTAATATTGTCAATTGTAGATCGATTTTATAAGACATACTACCTATTTGTTCTTTAGTGCCTGCTGTACTATTTTAAGTAAAACCTATTAATGTTTTAGCACGCCACAGCTGGCCTTAACATTGTTGGTTGACGTCCGCGGGGTTTTCGATTAATTTTCCTGATTCTGGATTTCCCAAGTGGAATGGACACTAAATATGAATTATCTCAGTTTAAATTAATAAATTGGCACTGCAATTAAATCTTGCTGTGCGGTAAAATGGGAAGTTTACCTATTTTTAGGGTTCCGTACCCAAAGGATAAAACGGGACCCTATAACTAAGACTCAGCTGTCCGTCCGTATGTCTATCTGTCCGTCTGTCACCAGGCTTGAATCTCATGAACCGTGACCGTTGGACATTTGAAATGTTTGCAGATGATGTATTTCTATTGCCGCTATAACAACAATTACAAAAATAAAAGAATGAAATAGATATTTAAGGGGGCTCTTAAACAACAAACGTATTTTTTTTTGCCATTGTGTAGTTAATGGAAGGGACCCTTGGTGCGCGAGTCCGACTCGCAGTTGGCCGGTTTTTTATTCGTCATTATGTACATTAAATAGGTAGATACATAATGATTAGTTTTTATACCTAAGCAGTTTACCTGTCTTCATCATGTCATAAATCAAAACTCATCCGATGATTTTAACATTTTTTTCACTTTATTTCTTCGAAAATGTCGTTCGATATGAAACTCTACGCCGTTTATCAAAGATCTATTATACAAAGACCACAAAAAAACGACAAACACACAATAAAATGACAAAAAACGTTATGAGGAGGCATCGTCATAAATGGAATCACTAATGACGTGTGTTTTGTTATTGAACCCTACGGATTTTACAGTTCACAATTTTATAGAGGTTACAGCTTAAGTAAATATAAACCAAGTCTATGGAATTTACTTACGTATAAATCTGTGAATAACGAGACAAAAACCCATTTGAGCCAGCGGAAGTTGGTTTAAATCTGTACAATCCGTTATCCTTATCATTCAGATGTAGGCTCAGAAATATATCTAGGCCCATCATCGATACCTGAAACTCCATCTATCAATAAAGTACCTGTCGTTACCTAGTTATGTTTCGGATCTAGAGCCTCTTTTATAAAAAATAGTCTTTCTTTTAAGTTAGGAGCGTTTAACCGGCGTTATTGCTATCTCGCTCGCACAATTAATTGTTTTTGAAAATTAATAATGGCTGAGTTGGCAATTGAAAAATGTTGCCTGATAACTATTTAGTTTATAATATAACGGTTATTTTAAACTAGTTTTAGCTTTCATACCTTTTTCTTAGACGGAGAAAAAGATCATCAATTTCTTTGTTTTTAATTTTCGATCTCTCCGTCCAATTCATAGGTATAGAAACTAAAATTAGTTTAAAATAACCGTTAGATTATAAACTAAATAGTTATCAGGCAACATTTTTCAATTGCCAACTCAGCCATTATTTATTTTCAAAAACGTTGAATTGTGCGAGCGAGATAGCAATAACACCGGTTAAACGCTCTTAAGACAATCGTTGGAACACACTCTATCATCAGTTGTAATTTGTCATCAAATACATGAGTCACTGTTCCCATTGCTAACTAATCGTACATCATTAATGTTTGTACGAACCAATGACCGACTTTTAGACTTTGATGTAGCTGAAGACTGAATTAACGTCGTATATGATTTTCGTAAAATTAGAGCCATAGTCCAAACATTGAATTCAAACATCGAATCATTCGATTTCAACAGACGAATATTTCATACATTTTGAATAAATAGTACATTTAATGTAGCCGACATAAAAAAAAATGACCTTAAATGTAGCCACATTATGTACATTTAAGGTCAAATACATTATTTATATAAGTACAGTCTCTTTTTCAATTTAATTCAATTATTTTTTTGCTTTGGGAACACAAGGGTTCATTTAGCCAATGAGAGCTCCCTATTAATGAAATAGTGATAATTATTGGTTGCTTTTTTAATTTACATGATTGGACAATGGCCATATGTAAAGACATCGACTGTACGTGCGCTCATTCACGGAACAATTATAACTAGACACCTACAATTTCATTTTAATTAAAAGCCGCGTAATTATAATTATTTTAAAGCAATGCATTTTTAATTTTATATAATTAAAGCGAGTAACCGTTATCTAATGAAGCTATTTACATTCTGTATGTAAAACTAGTGTCGAGTCGTGCTCGCTGTATGAACCACAAGGACGGCAATGACGTCAATAAGATATTTTGTAAATTATACCTGTACAGGCCACAATCCTTAAATAGCAGCATTTGATTTCATTTGGGCTTAGGATTTGGATAAAAAACACGCGAGGTCGTCAACGAGGTTTCGTTTAAAGAAAATGTCTTTAATCGTATCGTTTAACTAACATAGTTACATTTAAAAACTTCACAAGTGCACATGCGCATGCGCAGGTTTAAAGATGCGTAACCATTGTATTTCAGAGTGCTGAGGGATCTTAATATTCTCAGATGTACGAAAATAAATCTTGCCCGCTACGATCGAATTAAATATGAAATCATGTGCACTTCTTTCATTTAAATAAATTCATCACAATTCACAACAGACTGTGAAAGCTATAGGAAATGCCATTTATGGTTTTCAACTGAAGTCCTTGCTATTTTGCATACTTACCTATTTAATATCAGTCACGAAAACGTGTTATAACTATGAAAGGTTATATCACCCATCGAAAGAGAGAGTCACCTGTGTTTAAAACGTAGTTATTATCTCGTCAGTGGTTTTTGAACTGTTGTAGTCAAACTTAACCTTTGAATCGTTCGATCGACTCTCTATTGGTACGTAGTAACGCGGCAAGTGTTATGTTTGCTTAATACAGTCTAGATTAGATTAAACGAAACGTACCTATGTAGGTACCTATTGCGTTTCCGCAGCAAATCTCTCGTGACTGGTCCAATATCTTCTAATACACTTTTTATGCCATAGCTGGCAAAAAAGGCTAACGGGCCGCCTGATGGTAAGCGATCACCGATGCCTATGGATACTTGTAATGCCAGGGGCATCACAGATACGTTGCCGACCTTTTAAGACTCTATTGACAGCTCTAAAGTCAAAGTAAAAATGTTTTTATTCAATTTAGAAATCAAAGATACACTTATCAACGTCGTCTCTTTAAAGAACCCCATGTTTTATTTATTCGGAAATACTGCAGGAAGGAGCTCATTTCACACATTGCAGGCGTGCGGCAAAAAATATCGTCTAAAACGCGCAGCGTGCGATTTCCACCGATCGATAATATAAACTTAATTTTAATCGTTCAGTTTTAAACTGAGGGAACTGGGGGGAGCCTCGGCTCAGAAGGTGATCGCCTCAGAAGATGAGGTTTCCGTTCCGAACAAGGCAGTCGAATCATTGTTAAAATCTAACTTTAACTTTAACATCAAACATCCCAATTAGGGCCCTAGAGCCCCTTCTGGGCTGCTAGGGCAATTGGAATCCCCTCCCTCGGCGACAGCCCAAGCCGAGGTCGTACCGTAGAGGTGCCCCTGCGCTAGTTCCCCATACTTATAAGCATTATTTAAGGCCCTGCGCCATCTGCGCTTGCCTTATGCCCGGTACGCTGTCGAGGTCTCAGTGGCCAACAGCATAGTCATTAAAAAAATATTCAGTCATCATTTAGGTGTTTTCAAATGTTAATTTTGACTAAATCAATCGGTCCGGCCGTTTTGGGGCTTTATCGGGACTTGGTCAGGCGATCGGTGGATCGTCAGGTGTCCAGAATGCTGGCTTTTACTTTGCACAGAAGCTGAGCATTGCCATTGAACGTGGTAATGCCGCCAGCATTCTGGGGTCCTTCCCCTGCACTAATGGTCCTTTAGTTTTTAGGTTTTATTTAGTTCTTTTAAGTTTTAGTTCATCTTTTGAGTTTTCTTTATATGTTTTTACTAAATCAACGAAGCTATTCTCTTAACTATACTAAATGTATAAATGTTTGTTCATAGGGCTCAAGTCCAGAATGCTGCACGGACAGTGCCGGCGTGGAGTCTTCTAGTTCAGCGGGAGGGCCGATGCCTCCGCCGGGCCCACGGTACAAGCTCGCCACAGAAGGCGCCCTGAGGGTCTGCTGCTTCCAGCACACGAGAACTGTCGTCGACAAAATCCTGGCTGCCAAGTTTTTGAGACGATGGGAGACCCACGTACTGTGTCTTCAGGAATATCACATCGTGTCCAAAACGGTAAGTACTTGTAAAATGTTTAATTTATTTTTGGTATTTTAGTAAATATGGTTAAATATAATCGTTCATCTGTCACTTTATCGGATATTGCTATTGTAAATGTCCCAACACCCACCACATTTAGCAAACTGCACGTTAGTAATTTGATTCTGTAGCGACAACCGTTGACCTTTGACTAAATAAGGTTAATTGCCAATTCCTGTAGTCAGTCTAGAAATAGTTCCGAGCACTCTCGTTGGATACGAGATACGACCTTGTTATAGAAATATCAACGTAAATCTTTTACATAGATTTGATCAAGTTATTATTTTCTACATCTGTGCGTCTGAAATACCATTGTAAACAGAGTTATCTATCTGCAACAGTGATCGTGCGGGTGCAACTGCATGCACTGGGAAACCATGCCAATGTCTTTGGAATGTAATTAGAACAATAGCTGTTAAATTAAGATTCTAACGTTTAAAAACTCCAAAGTGAATTGATATCCACCAAAGGACATTTTTTTTCTTTAAACCTTTGCCTATACTTTTTATTATTTACAGTATGCTTATAACTATCTATTTATAATTTATAGTAGACTAGCTGCGCCCCGCGGTTTCACCCGCGGTTAAAAAGTATCCTATGTGCTATTCTAGATGATAATTAATCTATATCTGTGCTAAATTTCATCCAGATCTGTTCAGTCGTTCTGGCGTGAAAGAGTAACAAAC
Organism: Peribatodes rhomboidaria; assembly: GCA_911728515.1. Lineage (NCBI taxonomy): Eukaryota > Metazoa > Arthropoda > Insecta > Lepidoptera > Geometridae > Peribatodes > Peribatodes rhomboidaria. The sequence goes on from OU452168.1 coordinate 8,901,010, forward strand.
ATCCATCCATCCATTTTTACAAACTTTTGCGTTTATAATATTAGTAGGATACCTCCAATAGCAATGAGAGCTAAAAATGCTTCAATTAAAATTACCTCAAGGTTCTGCAAGCGTTATAGATTCATTTCTCATATTGTGGTTAGCTTGCGAGACCATATGGACGTTTGACCGCAACTGTGTCAGCTTGTTTACGCTGTAACAGCTGTCCTTTCCTACTAGGTACGAGTATATGTTTTTCATCAATTTTACCAATTAACGTAAGTGTTGAGTGCTCACTCTATACAGAGAGTACTAGGCTGTTGTTGTTTCTTCTGTGCCCATCCTAATACCTAATTCAATAGAGTAAATTGATAGCTGTCCGCTTTTTCTATTGAGTGAAATGTCATTTATTGAGAGCGGGGCAAGGTAACTCTTCCTCGTTTCCCAATTGCGAGAATGTTGACGTGAATGAGGTGTGATTCACGTGGTTTACTAAGTAATCATGATTAAGCTAATGACTCGTCGTTTGTTTACGATTTGCAGTGGGGGCACGTCCCGTGTTATGATCGTGATGTAATCTGCGCCGATATCGCGATTGTGATAATATTGCTAACACGGACAGCGAGATCATTGTCGGGCTGTTGACGTTATTTCTGTCACCTGCTACTGTCATGCGTTGAAGATGACAGGAGCGAATGGGACGAAACGATATCGATTGTTTTAGCATCAGGAGTCTGGCTCTTGACCTGATCTGAACTCATCTCGTCTTGTGATCGTTTTCATACCTTCACGAAAAGTAATGACGAATATATTACAGTCTTATATTTAGACTTTATGATTAAAGAGCTAGATAGGTAGACATAGATTTTATATTATTATTAAGGTAATCTATAGTCGAAGGAATTTAATTAATACATTAAGTTGTTCGTGCTTGTATGCACGTGTGTATACCTATTAGGTGCTTACCTCATAAACTATGTACTATATCGGTAGACAGTCGATAGGTTCTTATGCCCTAAAATCTTATTTCATCATGTTTACTCGAAATATCGTGTCTAAATCTGCGGTTTATTTTATATCGGTCTGTTGCTAAATGTTATCTAGATTTGATATTATGGTTCATGACGATTTGCAATTCATCATCCTATGACGTATTGGAACTCGAATCAAAAATTTTGTAGACAAAAATAATGCGCGGATGAGTTTATCGGAAAGTCATATTCATGACGTGTTTATCGTATGCGTGAATTAACGACTTCCTACTTAACATCCGCTTGCGATATTTTTTAAATTGCATTAAATCACCACTGGTAACGACTGTACTTCGTTCACTTATTTTTCATCGATTTTTGTGAAATACGTTTTCGTTTTGTCGTTCTTTGTAATTTTTGTATGAATTTTATTATACTGAGTAAAAATGAAACAACTGCCTGTACTAACATTACAATTAACAATCCATAGAGATTCTGCAAAACAAAATTAAAGCTACTAAGTACTTACAGCTTTTTTTATCGATTCTTGATGTTCTTGGTATTTTCTTAATGTGTTTTATAGAACTTTTGTGTAGTAGCTACGAGTATGTCTTTCTTTTGCATACACACTACATTGCTACGTACATTTTATTTTATTTCATTGTTTTAGTTTTGTACTCTTTTATTTCTGTTAAAAGCTGAATGGCATAATTCAGCACCTATGCTTAGCAGGCGTAGCATGCAATTTTGTCGACTTTTTTTTATCGAGACGGACGTACTCGTATTTTACACCTAGCTTTTGTAGGTTTTCACTTTGTATGGTTCTCACACGACAAAAGTTCATTACAGACAATGTTGTCGTGGCGCGCATGCTAGGCCGACAGGAGTGGGTAATAATGGCTGATGATGATAATGTTAAAAGCCACATAAACTAGCGTAACTGTGTACTGTGACTAGGTAAGTAGCTGAAAGCTGAAAAACTACTTCGCTGTACTTAGCGACACAGCGTTAAGATTTTTTCTTCACAGTATGGCGTCATCTGTTTATTGCGTTACGGCACTCGTGTTTATGTCCAGCAGCTGTTCAGGGACGACCAGAGGGCTTTGACCTCAGGCAAAAGGACGAAGGGATTTTGCTTCTTTTATTTTTCAGTGTGATGCGCTGAACCGTGCGAATGGATTACAGTTCATATAAAGCTTACAGTTCCGATGTTATTTTGATAATAGTTATTAATACAACCAAGGATCCTAAAGTAACATTGCAATGATTGTTGACTTGAGTCCAGTTGAGTATTAGAAATGTGTTTTTTTTATAAGTCTTTGCATTTCATTTTTTTTCTTTATTCTTGTCATTATTCTTGCCTCTCATCGCTAAACATCTTACTAAAGATATTTCTTACAAACTTTTCCAACTTAAAAAATATGATAAAGTTACTTATCTACTTACAGACTGAAGGTCACGAGTATTCAGAGGTATTTTATTCGTAAATACTTAAAAACAGACTTTTTTGGAAACATTTATTTTTTACTAAAATAAACAATTTATTGGGAATGTTTTGTGAAAAATAGTGGAATAAAAGTTGTTAAATATGTTAAAGGGAAGCTGCTGATTTCTTTTTGTAAATTAAAAAGAACCCTGTACAGTCGTGATTCGGTACTAATATAATACATGGTTATTTAGGGGCGTGTCTCCAACAAACTGCGTCATATACAGTGTTATACACATTTCGTGAATTCTCAATGAGAGGCCGGTGCGCGGTGATGCGATTGCTTTTGGCTTACCACGTCTCTTTGATTTTATCCCTTGGCTATTCTCCAGAACAAGACATAACAACTGAGTGATAAATATTTTTGCTTCAACATAATCGAATACCAATAGTAATGTTACACGGTACAATAAAATACGTACATAAAATAAGCCTGCAATCTTCGTGACATCTGAATAAATAAAATAATACGTCAAAACTATGTATTACTCATCCAGGTATGAGTAATGAAGAAGAAATTTTAATTCAAGTTTAACGTAAGACGGTTTCGATGACATCAACGTATTTCATGAAAATATTTTTGTTGATAAACTTTCAGGAATACCTTTGAGAACGAAGCGTTAGTTGTGTCGATAAAATACTCGAAAAACAATATTCGTCATCGGTAATTGATTTTTTCGACACTTCAGTTTGTGTAGGCAGGCTGTTCAAGAAATGTATGCCTTTCTGCTATCGATCTTATCTTCGAACTTTTGAGTTAAGTATCTTCTTGCAACATAATTAATTACGTATAACACTTATGTTTTCATATTACCTTAATATTTAAATTAGTTGTTTGATGACGAATCGTGGGTATTGTAATATACCTCTACCAGCCCTTTCAGGGGAAGGGCGTGAAGGTAAGTACATGTATGGTACTTTGTACTTATACCGAATTGATCACCAAAAACCGTCTACGTTTTGTATCGACACGCTAAAAGACAAAGCGACGACCATATGACACAAATTGCACATAAAATACCAGAACATAAGAATGGTAGAGGCCGCCCGCCACTGACCTAGTAGTATAATAATCGAAGGAGACATCAAGGAAGTCCGCCCAACCGAAGATCGTATGATTGGCACAGAATAGTGAGGAGACCCGACCCCAAATAATGGGAACAGCAGAAGACGAAGATTGTGGAAGCGGTTGGAAAACATTAGATGACACTGGCACAAGACCAGAAAGGATGGCTCGCTGAAGAGGAGATTTATGACTTATGGACAGTCAGCAGTGCGCTTAAAAATGATTGACGAGGATGATGCTGATAAATGTTCAGTCATTTTCGTAATTTCCTAGTCAAAAACTGACTAATTTTTCACGACATTCTTAGATCGATCGATCTGGTATCTACGACCGGTCTATTTTCGGTAAGATCGTGATGAGTCATCATCACAAATCTTAATCGTCAGTACAGTCATTCAGGACGACATTTGCCGCGTAACAAACAAAACGTATTAGCAGTGATAATAAAAACTAGAAACTTCAACCAAAAGACCCGAATTCTCAAATACTACTTTTGGTACCATCTAGCCCCAAAGAATGAATGATTTTCCACCTGAATAGTGATTCTGAACGAAATGAATTCCTGAATTCTAAACGAAAAATAATCACAGAAGCAGGGTGGACAGAAGCAGATGCTTCGCGTTAGCAAGCGAAGCATCTGCTTGTGCCTCTGCTTCTGCTTCAGAATACGAAAAATACGTTCGTATTTCTTCATTATTTGTAAATGAATAAAAAGTTCAAAATAGACTTTGCTTCATGGTACGGATACCTAGCAGATACAAGGAATATGGACTTCCTGCAACAGTAGGTAATTAATATTATAATTATTTGTAATAATAATATAATATTTACTGTTTTGCTCATCATTAACCGCATTAAAGGTACTAAAGGAACTGTTATTCTCTGTGCTAATTGAATAAATTTTATGAATTGTTTTAACTAATACGTTATTTATCAGACATTCAGACACTTACGCATATTCTAGGTTAATCAATCAAGGCAATTCATATGTACCAAGTAAGTCCATACAAATGAATAAATTTATTATTTGCAAATAATTTTAACTTCTGTCACTAATGTCCTAACACAACTGACATTAGGTAACACAACTGACAGTATCACATATTTATCCATGATTCATTTTCTTTATTACATTACATCATATATATAACAAAATTGCTTTTCGCTGTCTGTCCAATCTTTTAGACTATACGCAACGCATTTTAATGCAGTATTCACTTCCATTCGGATAATTTCCTTCAGATGGTTTATATAGTTACCGTGCGTAGCCAGGCGGGTCATTAGTACTAGTTAAATTATTTCATTAAATACATAATTATAGTATCCTATGTGCTATTCTAGACTACAATCTATCTCTGTGCCAAATTTCACCCAGATCTGTTCAGCCGTTCTGACGTGAAAGTGTAACCAACATCCATTCCTCCATCCGTCCATTAATCCATTCTTACAAACTTTTGCGTTTATAACATCATTAGTAGGACTTACTAATGATGTTATCTATTTATGTGTTTATGGTGGAATACTCGTAGTTTAGTATCCTGTAAGTCCAGGTACACATTTTCAACGAGTACTTCAAACCTGTAGATACAAAAGGCATGCACAATCCGAAATGGATGAAAGTGGTTCGCGTAAATAAATAACAGCGGTTATAAAAATAGCTCGCACATACAGACGCACACATTGAAAACAGCCGTAAAGTTTTTGCGTTGCCTATCTACTATACATTATTTTCATGGCACTTCGGTTGTTTTCACGATTCCATTTCGCGTGAGGCTGTACAATTAAGACAGTTAAGATTTGATAAGATAAGCATATAAGTGTTTTGTTTAAAATGAGCGCTTCACGTGTTTGAGTACGATATCTATTTGTAACACGTCTCGCCGCCCGTTCGAAGCTACTTAATACAGATCTCGGTATTCATGTTGGCATTGTTCGTCCACGATCGATTCTACTTTATGGCATTCGGTGACAACTACAACGTATTTAAAGTCGACGCTGATGCGCCATTGTTTTATGTACTAAGTGCTATTTAAAGACTGAATTATTGAATTATCTTAACTCTTCTTTAAGGCCGAAGATGAAAAGTATTTTAAGAGTAAGGTTATCAATTTATCATCGCAGTTTACTAAATTTAAATACAACAGATAGATAACATCTTTTAATTTATAAGTAGCGCAGAAAATAAACTTCGATTGCTACTATTTTGGTAGTAACTGATAATGTATAAAATATAGTGATAAAAATACGTTAGAATAGATACGGGTTAGACGCCGACCTCACAGCGAGGGGTCTAAAATTCCGAGTTCAGAGTCTTCGTGTTTCATTGAAAACTGCCGCGATCTGTCTGCTAGTCTGTGTGTAAATCTAAATCATCGGATACATTAGAGTGCGTGGCTTCACGTTGAACTCTGAACTCAGAAATCTATTTGACCGCTCAATGTCCGCGCCGCCGGCCTCACATCGAGCTGTCTAATCGCGTAACATCTATCTGCCATGAAAAAGCTTTAGAATAGACAGTACTTAGGTAGGACAGTACTCACAAATAGAACGATGAATACAATCATGAGATTGTCTAATACGTCATTCGTACCTATATACAGGGTGATTGGAATTCAAGTCAAAGTCAAAATGTTTTTATTCAATTTAGGTATCAAAGATACACTTATGAACGTCAAAGTTATTTAAATAGACTCGACCGCCTTGTTCGGACAAAAAGCCTCTACTCAGAAGAACAGGCAAGAAACTGAGGGGCATTATTTTTTCAAATAATAAATAAATTAGTCTCACAAATTTTGGCTTACACCTAGGTAATATCTATAAATACTAGTGGCTACTTGACGGAAGTGGAAGGCTCCAGACATCTTTTTATCTTCTATATAATTCTTAACCTTATAATATCCTCTTTTCATTAATGTAGTTTTTACATGTGATTTGAATTTTCCCTCGGTGAGCCCTGTTATACTTTTCGGGATTTTATTGTAAAAACGAATGCAGTTGCCTAAAATCCAGACCAATTTCTTTCAAGGGTGTTTCTACTTATTGGTGTTTATGTTCTAAGCGTTCCATTAGTTCAGCAAAAAATTGTAGTTATCAAGTAATTTCATATTTTGATATTTTTCATTAAATTTTTCACATAATTGAAATTATTCAAAAACTCGAACTTTTTACTGAAGTATAATGGTACTCTTTAAAGGTAGCCCCAGTATGAGTAGAAACACACCTCTTAAAAAGATTCGGTCTGGATTCCAATCACCCTGTAGAGTGCAAGAGGTCTATCTGATTTATGACGCGCGTCATCAAATAATTAGGTAAAATTAAAGTTGCATAACAGCAATTCGTTTGATTTTCCTAACTCAATAGCTAAACCGACATTGTCTGAGAAAAAGAAAACATAAATGTTTACATTGACCGGAGCTTGCTGTGCAAAACAGTTCGCCGTTGACGTCACGAGATTGGAAAACATTCGCTTTTGGCAGCCGAACAGCAGTACCTAATAGTAAGCCTTATAGGTATTAAGGTATAAGTGTTTCATTTGCGGCTAAATTAGTAAGAAATCGTACTAAATTACCTTCAGTTTCCATAACCACAAACCGGATACGTGCAAAGGTACATTAAGCTACTTAAGGAGTAATGCTAGTATTTTGAAATGCAACATGGATTATAAATGTTGGTAGTAATCAAATACTTCAAATAATATTTTAAAAAAAATGAATGCCGCCAGCATTCTGGGGACCTTTCCTTCCACTAATGGCCTTCTATTTTAAATTTTTCGGTTCTTTTTAGTTATTTTAAGTTCTAGTTTATAGTTAATAGTTTAAGATTTCTTTAATTTTCTGTTTTTATTTTAAGTTGTGTACAAATAAATATGTCGGTGTTGATTACGTGATCCTATTGTTAAAAACTAAGTTTCTAGTGATTGAGACTGATTGATTTATTAAGTGAATAAATATACTATAGTATTAGATAAAAAAAATTGACATAGTAAAATACCTATGCTATGCTCAGTATACGTAATGGAAGTGGTGGTATGAATCTAAGTTTGACGTCAAAACGAAAACATCAACATTCATATTTCGTTTCAAAGATATTTAACTAACATACATACATAGTGAGCTGAAAACTGCTGACTAGTTTCGTTTACCGATAATTTTTCGTTCTGCGTTTTAGACATGTAATACAGGAACATCTATCATCCTAATAGGATTTCTAGGCTATATCGCGAAAAAAATATAAATCCATTTCAGTGTCAAAACTCCGATGTAAATACAAGTTTATAAAAATATCGTTTGCCAGGCTGGCACATTTAGTAAGCGCAGATTTTGCTTTCAGTTTCCTTTTGCTTTTTCAGTTGTTGGATTGAATATACCTATCGCCCCGCGGTTTCACCCGCGGTTAAAAAGTATCCTATGTGCTATTCTAGGCTATAATCTATCTCTGTGCCAAATTTCATCCAGATCTGTTCAGCCGTTCAGGCGTGAAAGAATAACAAACATCCATCCATCCATTCTTAGAAACTTTCGCGTTTATAATATTAGTAGGATTAGAAGGGTGACAAGTCGATCTTTTGTGTATAAGTACATTATATAGGTACCTAGAAACTTAATCCAAATATTTTATGCAGAAAACCAGTGGATGGGACTGGCACAGTACAAAAAAAAACTATACGTTAAGGAGATCTACACGAGGCAGTGGTTGAAAATTTGTTGATGATGGTTTTAAATCAGTTCGTTGCAACCAGGGGTCAGGAAAGTAACATCTTTTAAAAGTAGTGCCTCTGTGAGCTCTTGACTTCGCGGCCGACGTCTGTCTCCTCTACAGGTCGCATTCCTCAACCGATTCACGTGAAATTTTATGAGCAGTTTCGATAATTATTTAGATTTTTTTTGTAGAGGCAAGTTTTGGAGTTTCTTCAAAATGGCGGACATGTGATTTTTGTTTTAAAAAAGCTTTCGAAAGCATTTTTGTCGAAGCTAAAGTACAGACGTTTCACTCGCTTAGGCTCGCTCGATCGAATAAATGAGACACATCCTTAAAATTCTTAATGGGTAAGGTAATATAGATAGATAACTCTTAATTATGTAAATAATTTGAGGGCTGAGCTACCCACGTCCGTAGGAGTATACTCCATTAGATTCCCTACACGTGGTCCCCGGGTAGCAAACTCTGGGAGGCTTCGGCCGTGGCTAGTTACCACCCACCGGACCAAGCCATGCCGTGAAATGACCTAGTCGTGTTTCGGGATGTAGTCCAGTGTAACCGTTCCGAAGACGGGTCTGAGCAGTGGCACACTTGTAGTGCCTAACTCAACTGCCGTCTTTGTACTTGTTCACTCTACAAAACTTCAAGGCTAGAGTGAATAAGTACCTTATAGGTCGTCGTGCTCCATCTTAGACCACAACGTCGCTTAACATCAGGCGAGTTGGTGGTCAAACGCCGACCTATTCTACAATAAAAAAAAAGTAAGGAGAGGGGGGTCGTTATCTATGATTGGATTTTATCTGCAGTACCTACAGGGGCAGACGCCACTGCGCTTTCGCTAATGTCAGAGGTCAGAGGTCGTCTACAGAAGTCTAAACATTCTAGACTCTTTGACGCGATGCACCAGTGATATTGACGTGCTGTATATTTATTTATTGTAGTAGTCTGACTTATTTATCAGTTCGTGCTCGCGTAGATAAAAATAACCCTAACCTATTTTCTTACGTAAGTACACGAACAATTTTGTAATTTATTGATATTATCTAAATAGACTTATTGATACATCTTTCGTCGACACATTTTAGTACCTACAAAACATACAAGTCCAGCCTATTTTTTTCTGAAATTAAGTGCATTAGCTGATGAAAGAAAAACTTGAAGTAGTATGATTGTAATTGTAACAAAAAAAATTAATTTTTTTGCAACTCATTTCTAAATGAGTAGCAAAAAATGATAAATGATTAATAATTAATTTATTTATAATTTCACTATAAATGATGTTTTTTTAATACAGGGTTATTTTTAAGTTTGATTTATGATTTATGAAAACTACCCTGTATGGTTGTTGTCTGAGAATAATGGTATTTATTTACGAGTATTTTAAATAATATGAGTAACCGTTTGAGATGTCAAAACGTCTTTAACGTATCAATATTTGTGACATGGAAATCCCACATTCTTGATGTTTTAGGTAATGAGGAACATGCCGACGTGCGCGTGTTCAAACATACTTGGCCATTCGTTTAATATTTTTTTAATTACTTAATGCTAGATATGTATACCTACTTCTACGTGGTATACGTGGATATACGTAAAGACCTATTTATAGATTGGGCTGAGTAGGATGCTTCGCGAAAGGTCTATATTCGGCTGAATTAAGAAGGGCTAATTGTGACGATGTACTTGTTTCCTTTGAAAAAGTTGTATGTAGGCACTCATTAACCTAGGTAACGTGCCTACCTATCTAGATAGAGCGTGGCAAATGTAAACATGCTTACGAAAAAAGCACGATCCTAAGTCAACGACTACTGAAGGAGAGTTGTCTACTAACAAGGTTGATTTTTCAAACATAACAACTAAATACGTGAGTGCAAAAATCACTGAAGTACATTTTTTCACAATAAGTCAAAGAACTTAAATGCAACAGTTTGAAGGTAGTTTGTAGTCTGTTTCTTTGAAAAGGAAAATCCAAGAATAAGGTTTGAATTGGTATAGAACCTTTAATTTCGGGATAAAAAGTACCCTGTGTCCTTTTCCGTACCCCCGCCAACATGCATGCAAAATTTTATGATGATCGGTTGTATAGTTAAGGCGTAAAAGAGTTACAAACAAACAAACGAACTCACTTTCCCATTTATAATATTAGTTAGGATTAGAATTCTACTTCCAGATAAGGCTAGTAGGTACTGACTTAGTTTGTTATTAACAGTATAAAAAGAACCCACTTGCAAAGGAGAATGACGTCAAAAAATTAAAAAATGTTTCCCACAGCATTAATGCTGTAGCAAAATTTTAGTTCTAAGCCGTAGTTAAAGTTACTAGCAAAATATTTTTTGCTAACAGCATAGCGTAGCGCAAAGTGATATTATTGTTATAGTGTAACTAAGAGTAAGTCTTATCAATAATCGTTTGGTTTATAACTTTTTGGTACAAACCAATTAAAGCTTGAGTTGGTTTCGTACGTTATTCTTTTATGCTAAATTTTTACAGTGTTACAGGGTGAAATGTCAAAAATTTGGTAACAGACTTTCCAATGGTTTCTCATAATTTTGCCTTAAAACCAAATCTGTCAAAATTCGTAATATGATCGATGTTACCAATAAGTGAACTGGGGGCAATTCCGCTAACCATATCTGAAACTTAACTGAGCCGTTGAAAACGGACGGGAAACGGCTCATTTTACTCATGTTCCACAAACATGTCATCGGTGGTCCAGCTTGCACGATTGTGAGACTTTAATGATACTAAGCCGTTCACTGTCTGTTTTTTTATGACTAACACAACTTCAAAGGCTTAGTGAAGTATCGGCTATATGGTTAGCTGAATTGGCCTTCTGGTGTTCTAGCATTGCGACTATATTGACTTATTTCTGGGGTTTCGTGAATTTGTATAATTTTTTAAAACTTGTGATTCTTCGAGTGATAAAGTATTACAATAGTGGATTATTAACCTTTACCGATTCGTTAACGTGCACGAGTGTGGGCAAATGATAAACATTAGGAAATGCTACTCCTCGTGTTCTCTACAAAACTCGACTTGAAGTTTCAGTAAAGTATCCACGGTTTATTGATATGGGAAACGGGGAGGGATTCATCTTGTCCATCATCAACCTCTCCTCCATCATCTTCATCATAGATTTAACGACTTATGTACGGATAACATACGGAAGACTTTAAAGACGGTATATGGCTATGTTGGCTCTAGCCTGCCCTATGGGGCAAAAAAAAAGTTAAAAATTGACTTTTAACTATAATCTAAGGTATTTCCATAACCTTAAATTTTTATGGTATGTTTACATACAATGTGTAAGAATCGAGCTTTATTGACAAGTCGCACGTGTGTCGAATCACTCGGCAATTAGTGTCATTGTCAACTACAAAACTATGTATCAAACAGTTTAATAACGATTTAATATTTGACGTCACATATTAGTATGCAGTATCTGACTTTAGCGCCTAATAAATATTGACCACGAAAGGATTATAATATTTTATGAGGTAATGACGTCCAAGGATACAATTAAATCTATTGTGCAAACGTGCAGCTCATTTTCATAAGTATTTCGTTGTAAGATATAAGGTAGGTTATGTAGACAATGAATTTAAAATTTGAATTGGGACTAGAATGAGTTATTGGATTAAAACCATTAACCATTCATTCTAGAAATTGCTTAGGACCTAATGCAATCGGGTCTATATTACACACAGCGGGGCCTAAAGGTACAGCTTAAGAATTTTATTGGTTACAAGCAGCTGAAGAACCTTTAAGCCCTGTTACACTCTATTTACGCTTTTCCCCCAATGTTATAAAAAACTAGGCCAGATACATAAGTATACTTAAGCAAGTTATGTATTTCAATGAAGACATACTTTTTAACTTCTACTTTGCAAACTCAAGATCAAAATCAATGGTAGGTATCTGTATTGCCTAAACAGTGTAGTGCTAAAGGTCGGTCATTTAGCTAGCTACCTCTAGTTGTGCCTATCAATAAAATTCACACAAAAAAACTGCCAAGCGCCTCCTTGTGAGGCCTGATTTTTAATATAAACCAGTAATTATTCACTGCAACCATTTAACAAAGACTGATTAGCATGTTTATGGATTTTTATTTAAGGTGGAGTATGTATGGTCGTCACGTATTTCTTTTGGTTACGCACATTGTAGGTGTTTCATTATGTGAACATTTATTAATTAAATGGTTAAACTATAAAACAAATACCATTAAAAATTATTTAAGAAGTTTTTGATTTGAAACGTTTTATTCTTTAAGAAAGAATAACATTTTGCAATATTTTTCTTGTTTTTTAACTTTTGATTTTTAAGATGACATCTAACTATGGTTTTACATTTACAAAACATTTAAAACGCGCGAAAGACGACAGTCACACCAGTTTTAACTCCCCCTTAAAAACATCGATACAAAGAAAGAAAACCTGCTTCCTCGTATCACCATTACCACGATCATAAAAAGGTTGTCATTGACGTAAACCACATACCTACTTAACATTTACGTTGTACGAGTCAATACGACGTACTCGACTACTCACGGCTCACCTATAGTTATTTGGAAAGTCGTTAAGTTTCAAGTACACGTAAATACCAAAAAAATAAAATCTCATCTCTTTGTATGATTTCCTGTGGAGATAAATTTCTGTTCTACTTCGGAAACAAAAATACAATACAATACAATGCAAATCTGTTTACTGACACAAAATAAAATATAAAAAAAAAACAAAACATTCAAGCAATGGGCGGTCTTATAGCTTAAGCGATCTATTCCACTACTCTACTTATTCTACTACTATTTCCTCAAATTACAATTTAAGTAGTCCACTTTCTTAGTTTTCTCTAGTTTATTATGAGTTATAATTTTTTTAAGAATAAAACGTCACAGAAAACAACAATGGTTGTGAATTAAACGCAGTGCAATTGTTTTCACGAGTTGTCAACGAGTCGTTATTTTCGTACTTACTGTACGATTTCTGAAAGAGTCTTCAAAGTTCATAGGCTTCTAGTACGAAAATAGAAGAAAGAACAATCATGTATAGGTGAGTAAAGTAATTAGCTAGTTATCGCTGGATATAGTATGGTAGACCTACTGCTATTTTTTATTCAACTTAATGCTTCATGCTCTTGTTGATAACAAAAAACAGTCAGCCATTTCGTAATTAATTACATTACGTAAATAGTTAATGATAAATAACTAATAAAAGTTTGACGTCAATGCAACTCGTTTAAATGTTATTTTAAGTAGTGCCGGCTATCGTTTGTTGTTGAAACCTATTTTAGTATATTTTTATTGTGTTAATTAATATAATGATACTGGTAGAGTACTACCTATTTTTAAGGTTTTCCTATGTACGTACAACTTCAGTGTTAATTATAACAACGAGTATAATGACACAGATTAACGTCATATTACTGAGTTAGATTTTAACTGGTGTTGATACCTAACTGTACATGCCTGTATTTATAGACCTCATCACATCGCAGTAACATTACAAATTAATACGAAACTATACAAGTTAGTATGTTTTCATACTAAAACGGCTCAATGAAAATGAAAGAAATTTGAAATGGATTTTAGCTTATACTTTCCGATGACACATACGCTCTGTTTTATCCTAGTAAAATTAATATCTCTTGTAGGATAGTGGTAACGTATCTAGTTATATTTTTACATCTATCTATCTGCATATTTATACATGTATCTATCTGCCTATAATCGACTTGCACCCTTGAACCCGTTGTCGACTGGATGACTCACTATACGAATCATTTAAAGTTTAAAGGGTACATCTTACATAATTCTAATTACAGTCTTAATATTTGCTGAGTGCTAGTGCTATAGTTGTAATATTATATATTCTGGTTGAGATACCGGTACATCAAATAAAAGAACAAGAAACCGGCAAGGTTGCAAAACTCAATCAATACGATGAGCCAATACAAGACAAGGGTATGCAATCCGGAAGAGAAAGCCAGGTTAAGCGGCGCGGGCAGTGGCGCGGGTCGGGCAGGATGAGTGTTGACGTCAGACGCTCGCAGCCACCGGCACCGGGTCGCGCTGCCTTGGGCCGCAGGGGCAATGCACCGCGCCAACTACGTCATACACCGACCCCAGAGAACCTCCCTGAAACACCCACCCCCTTATACGACTCCGTCTATCGGTGACCCAATTTCCACTATTGAATTGTGTCTGGTACAATAAATGCAGCTATTCCAATTCCGTAAATCTATTTTTGTACCTGGAGTTTTAATTTTGACGTCAGCTTAACTTTCACGTATGTTCATTATTGTATTGTTATCGCGGTTTTAGCTAGTTAATTATAGAGTAGCGTTTGAATCGACATGGCTTTCACTGTGTAAGTCCATCTGCTGCACGTCACGTAGTCTCATCAAACAGTATGTACTCAACCTAACCCATACTTTGGAGAGTTTAATCTACAGACATGTTGGATGTGTAGATGTATCGCCGTCTGTTTACGTCGGTTAGTATTTATTGTGCTAACGACGCTAAAATGATGAAGCCACGCCCATATCTATCAATTCTGAGTGCCTCCATTTGGGTTAGGCAATCGATATTGGGTTATTGTTCCCGCCGACTCACAGTGTTCTCTGTAGAACAAGCCAGGTGGACAAAAATATATTTTCATTGTTTCGGAACCATGAAAATATATTATAATAATATAAAATAAAATAAATAAAAAATACATAGTTTTATGTATAAGAAAAAAATATTTTATATTTACACTATTATAAAACAGAAAAAAATACTGAAATAATAATACAATTACCTTAATCTCTACAAATATTACCGCTAATTATATGTACAACCTTAGACTATTACATTATTTACAAAAATTACAAATACTAACACTAAAAGGTAATATAATACACTACAGGTACATTAAAACTAATTGTCAATATCGGAATCATCGGATTCTGTATCGGATGATTCCGATACAAGATAGTCTTCCTGACTTTGTGGAGGTCTTAGTTGCTGTGGAAGTCGAGGCTCTATAGTAGGAGCTATAATGAGCTTTAGGACCTCCGCACACAATTTATTCGACTTTTTTTGGAACTTCCCGCAGGCTGTTGATCAGAGGATCAGATGTTATAATCAACATATTGAGCAAATCTCTTTCGTGGCTTGACGCGAGCACTTTCTCGTGTTGTGCTCTCTGAATCTTTATTTATTTGGTCGATAACATCGTCGATGATGGACGAGGATTTTGCGAGATGATATTGTTAGCTTCGTCGATTAACCTAAGAGGAACAAACGAATAAACAAAAAGGAACTCATCAGTGTCTTCGCTGTTCTCAAATCTCTGTGTGTAAGCACTATGACCGGAACTCCCGTCACAACCCCATTTACTTAAAAGAGTAAATGATGAATTGGGGAACACACTTGTGACAACTTCTTTCTGAGCTTCTATTAACCGTTCCGCTGTTTTGTTGAGTAAAACTTGTAACTCAATTTCTGCTCGAGATGGTGTCACAACAATGTGCTCCTTTTGTGCTTTTTATGATTTAACAATGCAATTATATGATGGAAACACATGGTGCCCGACCTTCATAGTCCATTTCCTAGTCTGTTTATAGGAGTGAGTGGTCGACTTCGAGTCGAGTCTATATAGTAGGCTAATGCCTCGTCACTACTTAGTGGTCTATTATTCTGCACAGCACTGGGTTGTTGAAGGCTAATGCATACACTCGCAGAACTCGGATTTTTGCCAATGTCCTTTATAGCCCTGGCAACGTCCTTTTTGGACACGTTTTTGTGTCCAGTAGATCGTGCAGCTACTTCTGCAGCAGTCATCAATTCGCCAACACTCCGCGAGTAAACTAATTCTTCAAGTCTACGTTTTTTAGTTTTGAAAGACGAATCTTCGAAGTCTTTTTTGGGTCTTCCGGGTCGAGAGTGGTCAGTGGATGAGGTAGAAGGTTGCGGTTGAATTGACCGCACGCAGAACTCTAACTCTTCGCCTTCTAGCCACAACTTATTCTTGATAAGAAAACGCTCCCTTGACTTTCCTGAAGAAACCTATTTGGAAGCGATTTTTGAAGAAATACTGGCTAACTTCATCTTAATGTCTCTTTGACTATCTTCAGAAATTTCAGAAAACTCAAACTTAGACGAAATAAATTCAAATAGACGATCATTTCTTTCGTATTTTTCGTGTCTAAGCCATTCTTCGAAAAACTCTATTTTATTAATAGAGTGAAGCTTTTCTGCAAAAAAGAGAAAAAAAAATAGTTGTACTCATTTGTGCTACGTAAAATATATGTCACAATAATCTATAGTCATGCAGCTAAAACATATAAAAAAATTAGCCTGGATACAAGAGGATACATGCTTTTCCCATACTCGATAAGTTTGAAATCAAAGAAAAAATATGTTTTTTTTTGTGTTTTCGTTGATAATCTACTCTAATGATTTTTAAGGCTCATTAAAAGATTCTAATAATAAAATATTAATATACATACCTTCAGAATTGAAATCCATCACTAAACTTTCCACAAAATTAAAAACTGCCACAATGAGGTGTTAGTGAAAGTGTCGCTAAAATGCAACTGACCTATATTTAAAATTGCATTAACCTCATTAGCTCACTTTGATAAACAATGACTCATTAGTATGGAATGTTAGACATAAATAGTTCTTGGAATTGGGGGTTTGGGGGTTTTGTTTACAGGTACATAGTACTCATTTCCGGGAATTTGATAACGACTTTTGTCCACCTGGCTTGTTCTACAGCGCACACTGTGCGACTGGTGCCTACGCGCGACGTCGATATCAACTGATAATAATGCATTATACGTTGATGCGTAGATTTTACCGCTCTACATTGGTTAATAACATACAATGAACCTTTTTTGATTACTTATCTTTCGTTTCACTGAAATATTATCGACCTAAAATTATTGCAGACAATATATTAAAGAGATAGTCTATTTTGATACTATTAATAGGTATTATAGGTCAGACTGACTCATGATTAGCTTCATAATTATATACACATCACTCAATATTTTTTTTATAAACCTACCTGAGTTTTTTTATTGAGTTAATTTGCCTGAAAAGGTCGCTCTTATCTTAAGCTATCAGTCATTAGCTTTTGTTTATTATTTCTGATTATTGAGCTTTGTAAAGTTTATCTTTCTATTCTAGTTTTGATTTTTCAAGAATAGGCATTCTTAGCAATAGGACATTTTCAATCCGGGGGTGTTTAAGAGTAATGTGAATAGGTTTCGACGCTTCCCATCAGACGAGTCAGTGGTCAAACGCATGCCTAGTCTGTTGTAATAAAAAAAAATAGGCAATTCGACTTGCTTTTGTTTATTTAAATAAAAGCAAGTACAAGTTGAGTTTCTTTCGTTACAGCCATCCGGGCTGCTGGAGCATCCTCTGTCCTACAGCTGCATGCAGGAAGTGTACTGCATATCGCGGTGGGATCCAGCCAGGAAGTACTGCCTCCGAATTGTGATGCCCCATGGATCTCTGCTTCTTCAGGTAATGTACCTGGATGATAAAGGTGCAACCACATCGAAGTTACTTTTATAGAGCAACAATCATAAATGTTAGCGGCTAACAATGGAAGTTCTTATTTTATAGAATGTTACTTAAGGCGCCGTCATAGCAGGATTTTTCACCCACACACACGTTTACTTGGAGTTGAAAATCGTTTATCATGTTTAATGGTAAAATGAGATTGGCGCGCAAAATTATATTTTGCCGTTTTTAGTGGAATTAGTAGTATTAAGAACACAAATAAGAAAAAAAGTTGCTCGGCTAAACTTCAATCTGGCTATTTATTAGTCGAAAACTACGTTCCGATAGTTTTTTTTAAGAAGATACTTTTTGTAACTTTTTTTCCAAAATGAGGATATTTTTCAAAATTGTTCTTTGGTTAAACTTGAGTTGGTTGTTTCTTCTACCAGCTGTATTTTTTTGCACTGATCATCATAATTCTTCCTTATACTAGGTGCAAACAAAAACAAAAAAAAATAGGTACTTGTTTTGGGTGATTTCGTGTAAGACGATTACCTTACGAGACCTTCCTCTTCCTGTTTTTCTTTTTCTTTTTTTTCCTTTTTTCTTGCAAAATGTTTCTCAAAAATGTTTTAAAAACAAATTCAAAACTTATAGATTTGTTCAATATCCTATTTTATCCTCTTGATCCAAAATTCTGACGTAATAAGCTAAGATTATCGTATCAAGTTCTATTGACGAGTGTTAGGGAATAACATAAAATAATAAATATGTCGCGTAATTTCTGCAGAAATATGACGTGTATAATATTTATCGATAATTTGATGAACTAATGTTATTGTTATTATTTACAGGCAAATGATGCTTACACAAGAGACCAATGGTATCATTCAATTGTATGGAAAGTGAGTATCATAATCCTTCGAAATATAACTTCAACAACAAATTATGTGTATAGTAGTAGTCACTTTGTAACAACAACGCTTGAATTTTTCAGAGAAACATCATTAGATACCGTAATTTTATGACGAAAACAGTGAGGAAGGAAGTCGTTCTGAAGGAACTTAAGGTAAAATATTGCAATAATAATATTTATTACTATGTTAATAATGTCCGAGTCTCAGGGAAATTCAGGGGGGGAGCCGAGTATAATAATTGAGTATATGTTATACTTTTTATTAATAAGTTAACTGAATCGATTTTTCTCTTGCATTTGCAGAACATGGTGGATTTCGTTATGACTACACCCTTGCAAGATGAGAGCGTTACTCGGACGCCGCTGCAGATCCTTACAGACTTGCTGACTGAGGTAGGTACTGACTGACAGCTACCGAATAAAATATCTTTAATAAGCATTGAGAAAAAAAAATGTGTTGCTATCGCGAGCACATTTTGTCGATCGGCTATCATTCACGCAGCAGAAGTAAGAGACAGTTAATATTTTTGCGTGTTTTTCTCCAAAATCGGAACTTATTGTGGTAAATGACACCGTCTTTTATTTATTTTTCCTTTTTTTTGCATGACCCAGTGACACATAGCGCGATGTTGTCTTTTTTAAAGTGCCTAACTACGTGTGAGTGAGTGTGCCGACTGGCATCCTCGCGGTGTACTACTATGCCAGTTCGAGATGTCAAGTCTAGTATGAAATATGTATAAATTATGACTATGATAATGAGTTTGCATTATCAGCATAAAGTCGATTAATTATTATTATGTAGGACTAGCTGTACCCCGCGGTTTCACCCGCGGTTAAAAAGTATCCTATGTGCTATTCTTGACTATAATCTATCTCAGTACCGAATTTCATCCAGATCTGTTCAGCCGTTCTGGCGTGAAAGAGTAACAAACATCCATCCATCCATCCATTCTTACAAACTTTCGCGTTTATAATATTGGTAGGATTAGGATAACCTAATCCTGCAATGTTGCATAAGGGTAAAAACGGACATTTACTTTTCATACCGAAAAAAATAACCGCTCCTGTGTAACCGCGGGTGAAACCGGGGCGCAGCTAATACATACATATCTTTAGTTAAGACACATTAGTCTCGTAAACAAATAAATTGATAACTTTTAAGTGCAGTTAGATCATTTTATTGTGAGCAATAAATACTTTTGCGGTTTAGTTTTTAGAACCAACTGTAAACATTCCCATTATTTGGCGGATTTTACAAGTTTTTGTTAAATTATTTGGTTGCTTGCAGTGATTATTCACTCGTGCTTTGTACCTATGTCTACAAAATCGCTTCAAATCAAATGTTGTATATCTTTCTTGGAGCCCACATTTTATCGATTTAAAATATTCAAATCTTAATGAGGCAAATTTTGTGAGTTAATAGATAAAAAGGTCAAGTCCATCACTCCAGCAGTATGTTTATGCTAAGTCTAATGACAAAAATTTTCCACTTTCAAAAGAGGACATAATATAAACTATCATAATCAGTTCGTGATGTTCTCATTTAGTATTTACTGACGTCGGTGCTTTGGTCCGTGTTCACATACGCAGCAAGCGGTCCACTTGACAAAATAGGTTTACTGCTTATACTTACCTATCTATGAAACAATGTGTTGGGTATACCTAGGTATGTAGTTATAATATTTGCTTACGTACTACGCGCTTTCCTGTTTTTTACGACGGGAATATCTTAGTTGTATCCTGTTGTCTATGGGGTTTTCCAGCATTATTTTATTCACGTTGAATAGCCGTAAATGCCTGGTGTTCGATCGAAAATAGGTTTTACCTCGGTACTTTACAGTTCCCGTGTTAAAGTAAACTATTCATAGAAATATTAGTTCTTATCACGGCATGCGTTGCACACGTACTTGTTCGTTTGTGTTTGAATAACATTTTGATAAAGTAGAGTAGCAAGTAAATTAATTTGCGGAATCAGACGTACTGACGTCAATTTAGTTAGATTATTCCGCCCTTTGTATTTCAGTCTTTACATTGTTTCGATTTCTTGAATAGTCACGAGAATTGACTTCTCAGCATTTTTGTATTACTAGCTTCACCTTGTGGTGTTATCCACGGTTAAAAAGTAGTATGTGTGTATTCAGGGTAAATGCTCTCTTTAGCAAATTTCATCAAAATCTGTTCATGCATTTGAGCGGAAAGAAGTAACAAACAAACACACATACAGATGTTCGCATTTATATTATAAGAAACAGGATAAAAATACCTCCCTTGAGTTTTAGCCCCCTGTCACATTTGGGACTGAATATTGTCCGGCGAATTGTGGGTGTTATTTTACACCTCTGCGAGCCCCCTCAAGGGAAAGGCGTGACGATGTTTTTTTTATTTTTATAATAGAATTTAATATTAATAATAGAATCATTATATTATTAAGTATTATATTTTAACAACTGTCAATTTACGATAGCTAGGTGGAAGGTTTCTCTTACCTACGTAAGAAAAACTTCATATTCTGTTCCAATCATTCCATGAATACAAATATGTTATTGTTTTAATTTTAGGAAAAAGACAGTCCTGAGTGGGAGGAATGGGCGGAGAACGCCACCAGCGTGTCAGCGCCGATGCTGGCGGAGCGTTGCGCGACAGACGAGCTGTGCGCGCTGCTGGCGCGCATGTGCCGGCGCCGGCCGCGCGCCGCGCCGCTGCCGGCGCTCGCGCCGCCCGTGCGCCGCGTCCTCACACGGAATGTGGACTTCGCGAGGGCACCCAACGGAAGACGACTAGTCAGAGATTATATTAGGTACGAATACCTTCGATAACCCACAATTACTAGCATCGTTTAGATCTTTGTGACCGTCTTACTTGTTAAGATGGAAGCAGCATAGGTTTAGGTTAGGTACTTCCCTTAATCTAAGATTTTAAAAATCTATAAAAAATTAAAGGCGAAATCAAATTAGTACCACTTTGATCATCCAGATTTGCGAACATCGTTAAGATCGCTTATAAATTAATGACTACGTTTTTCTTTAACTTAATTAAAGATGTCACAATGAAATAAAAGAAGCTTTAGAAATTTATTTGAATGACGTACAATAATCTAACACTTACAGTTCAAGGCCTCCTCATTATAAAACGAGGAAAGCAGTAAGCAATCTAAAAATAGGTTTAATTTGTATACAAATCATGTAGAAACTACAGGTATTTTAATCTCGAAAGGGTCTTGACCTGTATCTATAATTACTATGCTAATGTAGAACCATTAAAATTGATTTCATCATTTCAACACGGTCACAAGATGAATCTATGTGAAGGACGTTCGGCTAATTTCCGGCCATGTAACTAAATTATGCCAATTGAACGATAGGCTATTAAGGGCACAGTAAAAATGGGCACAGTGTTGTGAAATAGCAGACTCATTATGTATAAATGCAGCGACGGTTGTCGATTACAGTTTGTGTGAACATAATATCGGTCCTCTCGTTTTGATTGTAACCTGATCGAGGACAATAATGATCACCAAGTACATCTATTAAGGTGTACTTGCTGACTTGGTGATCCTTTCTACCATTAATACTTGGCAATAAGCTGATTACAGCTTATTGGCGTAGAAAAGGATACATAATTATAAATGTTATTAATTGTGCTATTAGTAACTGATAATAATGCGTCTTTATTGGATTGTGTTTAAACAGGAAAACAAACATAAATAGAAAAGACAATATATAGGGATACATAACATAAATATCTACGTTACACCACCTACAAACTATGTTGTATCTAGGTACATTGATTAAATAAATTATCAATCTACGATTAAATCTGCGCATCTACAACGCGAAATTAACTGGAGATCGTATACTGTGCTGCGTCTAGCGCCAATTTCATCTTACCATCTTAAACTTTAAGACGATTTACTTACAATTTGAAACAACGAAAATTGGTCTACAAAATTATGTTTAGGGTGGCATTATTTTAAATGAAAATACCTTCAGTTTAATTACTGCGTGTTCATTGAACCTCAGTCAGCACGGTTCAATTGCATTGACGTCATTGTATTCGAAGTCAACACACCTCTGTCTAAATAATGTTCAAAGTGCACAATAGGCACAATAGCTGTAAACAATGTCATAAATAACTACAAAATAATTCTGAAAACATGTGCTCGAATTATGAGGTCCTACTTATTTTGGCGTGATATCATCACACACTGAGATCATACCAGTATGTACCGATATAAAGCGGTCTACTAGACTACACCTAAGAAGCAGCTATGTAGTTTGCCTAGAAGGAACCTGTACGCTATAAAGTTGACGACAGCCATTATTACTTATGTTACATTATTGAACTTTTCGCGAAACAACAAAAAAAAAATCGATAGACGAAACAAGAAAAAAAAAAAAAAGGAATATGGAAGGGTGTAGAAAGTTCTACACTATCGTTACTCGCTGCGCGTAAAAAACATCATTCATACACACTATACCTGATGTGTCCCATAACACGATGTGTGTTGTTGATTGTTGCAGCGCGTTGAGCGCGCACAACTCTGGCGCAGCGCTGGTGCGTCGGTTCGTGGAGGTAACGCACGGGAATCGTGGCAAGTGCCCACACCCGCGCGCCGCGCCAAACCTGGCGGCCGTCGCGCTTGGGGCTCTCGACGACCACTACCGGAACTCCGCCACCCCGCACGTCTGCACCGACAGCGAAGACGAAGTGCTTTGCTTCGCTGACATCTTGGATCACATGTAAGTTTACGACGGAATAGAGTCAAAGCATGATAGTTGAATGTTCGACTTAATGGAGTTTTTTTTTTGCTCTGAAGAATGTTGAGGACATGGTTTTTTATCATATTAGTGACGTTCAAGTGTTCTCGACACTATTAGAAGTAACGAAAGATTTTAAAAAAATTGAACAAGTATTGATTGTTTTTCAGTTTAATATAAAGAATTGTATCCCATTCTACATTTTTCTTATCATGCTAAGTTTTCTTGTTATTATTGGAATGTTACATTTAGTACCCGAAACAAACGACTCACCCGTTTAGCGAACATTAAAAAAAATCTTTTTGTTAAAAAAAAAACAAAAATTTGAACTTGGACCCACGTGCGTTGAACTCTTTTGCCCGTCTCAGAACTATGGTACAAAAAACATCAACGATCACCTTCAATTTTGTCTTTTTGGAACTTACTTGGACTTACTCTTTGTGAAGTGAGTAAACTTTCTTAAACTTTACTTTCTAACAAGTACCTACCTAGTTAAATGCTGTAAATTTTAGAATATGGTGAACGAAACCAAGACATTTTACTTAACAGGGTAAGTATACATATATGATATGTTTTGTTCCCAGGTGCGAATACGAAGACTGGGTAATAACAGTAGGCGCGGTGCTGCAGCCGGTGCCGTTGTGCGCGGGCGCGCTGGGCTGCCCGCGCGTGGCGGCGCGCCTGTCGCGCGTGTTGCGCGCGCTGGCGCGGGACGAGCGCTGCGCGGCGCACTCGTGCCTGGCGCCCGCGCGCGCCGCGCGCCTCTACCCGCCCTCCTGGCTGCGCGCCGCGGCGCCCGCGCAACCTGTCATGGCACTCCCGCAACAACAACTCGCCGAGCTTTGGGGCGCTATGGTAAACACACCTACTAAATATTTTAACACGCTGTGAAAATTAAAGCATATCAGCAAAGTAGGTACGATAACCTTGACTCTACTCCATCAGCTGCTTCAAATTAAAATTTGGTCAAATTAATGAGTACGAGAAATCATTAGGTCAAGCAAAACACGGGAAATTCAATTCTACGAATATGTAGGTAGATACCTAAATGGTTTGATAACGGGACTTTCCAACAGACGCATGACGTCAATACGGTGTCACAGTGTTCCAATCTCTAGTGTCATCAAAACAATAATAGATTGTACGAGTAGATTACACCTACAACTAAGCGTTGCTTGCCTGTTTACGCAGATTTTATATTTTTTTAGCTTCAGAAGCAAATAGTATTCTATTAAAGAATGTTATTTTTTTACAGCTCGAGAGCTTACTGAAGTGTTGCTGTAAAAGGAAAAGCTTTCTACAAAGTATTAGTTCACAACTGCCGGACTTCATTCTAGTCGCTTTAACTGAAAACGTAAGTATCAACATTGTTATTTTTCTGTCTAACCGATTTTCATGAAATTCGACAAGATGACTCATTATACGTCATGAGGGCGATACTTCTTTGTCTTAGAATGTGCGAATAAGGTGGGAAAACCACGGAGCAAAGTTAAGAAGAAACCTTCAATTCAGATCACTTTTGCTAATTTCCGTGTAACTGCTAGCTGACGTACTAGGTACAGGTCACGTAATAAGAAAAAATCTTCATTCAGCTTTCTACAATGCTGTTGCAGTTATGACTGTGTTTTATTAGTTTGCATAAAGGTAAACGTACTTAATAGGTTTTACCTATGTACTTATTTATGTTTTGGTTTACTGACGTGACGACGTCTAATGAATCGATGAACGTCGGCTGCACGCACGAAAAAGGATGACTCATTGTCCCGTTACGCTCGGTCGATCGGAGCGAGAGCGCTACACGAGCGCGCGAAAGACACGATCGGCTTGAGCGTTCGGCTTGCGCCGCATCCATCTCTCTTCCATACGATTGGTCTATGCGTCCGAGGAGAAGATTTAATTAATGTTTTGTTATGACGTTGTCACATGAAACTATCGCCCAAAAACCGACTTTACAGACATTTTTTTTTTCAGCCGGCAGCAATAGAAGCCTTGTGTTTGATGCTGGAGTGGGAAATAGCGGACGGGGAGCAAACACAACTTGAGATAATTTTCGCCTTAGAGAGCACGGAGCTCGGGCAGAAGGGTTACAGGGATCTGTGCGAACGACAGAAGACATTGGAAAGACTGGTAAGTGCTTAAGGACGTAAATTCACTGAGGCAGTGACCCTATACGGAGATTTGAGATTTTCATCTCATCTTTTTCCGTCCTTGTTACTCTCGCTTGAAATGTCATAGGTGTGAGAGTGACCAAGATAAAATCTCATCTAATCTCACGCGCAGGAATAGCCCTCCTGGTAGGGTCTTATTGTTGGCGAGAATGATAAAGAGCAAAATGTAGTAGTTAAGCTTCAAGTATCAAAATTAAGCTGTCCCGACTACCAATCATTTGACATTAGACGATAAGGCCTCTGTTTCAAGTAGGTTGGATGAAAATGGGTTGTTCCCGATGGTCCCTTCTAAACGTTGTCACTACGGTGACGAACAAGATTTTTTCTCCGTTGGGCTATATCTTTTTAATTATATTTATATTATACGGGGTGTTATACTCGTAAGTTTGACGTGTCTGTGTTTGTGTCTGTTTGCAGTATCGTAGCTCTCAAATGAATGATAGGTGAATAATAAATTGGTAGCTGTGCTTTGTTTGTTTTGTTGTGTGTGTGTGGTTTCACCCGCGGTCCCACAGAAACCGTTATTTTTTTCGGGATAAAAACTACCCTACGTCCTTTTCGACTGCCTCGGTGGCTCAGTTGGTAGTGAACCTGCTTTCTGAGCTTGGGGGCGTGGGTTCGATTCCCACCTGGGACAAACATTTATGTGGTGAACATTTGTGTTTGTTCTATGTCTGGGTGTTATTATCTATTTAAGTATGACGTATTTAAAAATATCTAAGTATGTATATCAGTCCCTGGCAGCCATAGTACAAGCTTTGCTTAGTTTGGGGTCAGAAGACCGTGTGTGGGAAAAAAAAAATTGGCTGTCTGTAAAGTCGGTTTACGGACGATAGTTGAACGTGACAACGTGCTCACTCAAGTAGGAGAGAGACGGATGTCGAACGCTGCCGAACGCAAAGGCCGATTGTGCTTCTTTGTCGCTCGTTCCGCGCTCTCGCTTGCACTTCAAGCCTTACATGGAACGCCTCAGAGCGAGGTAACGCCGCATTTTTTCGTGCGTACAGCCGGCTCTATCGAATTATAAGACGTTGTCACGTCAAAAAAAAAATGTTAGATGAAAACCGGTGTTGATAAAAGTGTCGGGGGTTTTGTGAATGTTGAATGGATGTATGTTTTGTTGTCGCAGCAAGCCGAGGGCGGCCCCCGGCGGCTGTCGCTGCCGGTGCGCGCCACGGACGCGGACGTGGCGGCGCTGCTGGCGGCCGGCGCTCTCGGCAACCTCGAGTGCCTCTCGCTCGCCTTCACCGACGTCACCGGCGAGTGCGCGCACGACCTCATCAAGGTAACTAGTTATGTGACTATCTTAGGGCTCACTGAGGGAAAATTCAAATCACATGTAAAAACTACATTAATGAAAAGAGGGTGTAACGAGATCTCGCCTGAGGTCGCGGCAGATTCTTTTTAGTTTAAATAAAACTATCTTGCCACAGTCACGTTATTTATTTTAAGCTCACTACAATTATTAACAATTCCTGTCGAACGACATATTTTACAGACTACCAACATTAGAGACAAAAAAAGTGTTGCCAGCTTAAATGGGAAGATTTCCCAACAGAGGCTATTATAAGGTTAAGAATTATTTAGAAGACAAAGATGTCTGGAGCCTTCCACTTCCGCCAAGTAGCCACTAGATTTATAGATATTACCTAGTTGTAAGCCAAATTTTGTGAGACTGTAATTTATTTATTATTTGAAAAAATAATGCCCCTCAGTTTCTTGCCTGTTCTTCTGAGTAGAGGCTCTTTATCCGAACAAGGCGGTCGATCTATTTATATAACTTTGACGTTCATAAGTGTATCAAAATACCTAAATTGAATAAAAACATTTTGACTTTATCCCCCTTAGCAATGAACGCTGTAAATCCTACTAATATTATAAAAACGCGAAAGTTTGTAAGAATGGATGGATGGATGGAAGTTTGTTACTCTTTCACGCTAGAACGGCTGAACAGATCTGGATGAAATTTGGCACAGAGATAGATTGTAGTCTAGAATCGCACATAGGATACTTTGTAACCGCGAGTGAAACCGCAGGGCGCAGCTAGTAAGTATAATATATAGCTCTGGAATAGCTATACAGTGCTTTGTCTGTGGTTTTTGAACTCGATCGGAAAAGGCAAAAAACTCTATAACTGATACTGATACGGCTACTCAGGGAGTATAGGGTGTGAAGGGTTTGTCAGTAATTCTCGAAAAACGCAATTGGCCCACAGATGCATTTGCCCTAGTTGGTCCTAGATGATATGAATTGTTTGTGATCCCAACTAATATTCTAAATGCGAAAGTGAGTTTGTTCGTTTGTTTGTTACGTTTTCACGCCTTAACCACTCAACCAATTGTCATGAAATTGCATACAAGTACATGCAGAGTCTAAAAAAGGACATAGGACATATAAGGACATAGGATAGATTTTTTAAGGCTTAGGAACCGCCGGGTATAACTAGAACAAAATAAAACAAAATAATTTGTCAATGTCTTGATTAAAATTCACAAGAATTAAATTTAAAAAAAGCTATGAGAAAGCTTCCCGTTCTTTAATATATATTTTTTTACAATTTACGGTACATGCATGTAATATGTGTGTTTATGTAAATAAAACTACTTTTTTTTAAATGTACCTATCTTTTAAATTTTAAGAAGATCAAAGTTGGGTGACAAATGACAAGACAGTGCGACATGCCCCTAATCGTAGTTCGTGAAACGACAATCCCACTCACATAATCCAGCCTACTGCACCTGCACCCTACATCTTGCGAAGATTTCCCTCTTAAAAACTTTTTAGCAAAAACTTAAACCGCCGAAAAACAAAAAAGCAAAAAGTAATTAATAACGAAGTTCTTAAACTCATGTAGGTATACCTAAGTAATTTTGAGTCGGCGCCTAAAAATCAAACCAGGTAGTTAACTACGTGAAGCGTGATGCGCTGCATATGCGCGCTAGCACTATTGTTGTTTTTGTAAGTGACCTAAATTTGGCTTATGTGTCAGTATCTTTGTATGTTTTTACGTTTAACTAGACTGTTTGGTCATCCAAATAAAAAAAAAAAACAATGTTCGGCCCCTAAAGCAGCACTATTGTTCCAGCTGCCGTCCCTCCGTAAAATAAACAATGTTCGGCCCCTAAAGCAGCACTATCGTTCCAGCTGCCGTCCCTCCGTAAAATAAACAATGTTCGGCCCCTAAAGCAGCACTATTGTTCCAGCTGCCGTCCCTCCGTAAAATAAACAATGTTCGGCCCCTAAAGCAGCACTATCGTTCCAGCTGCCGTCCCTCCGTAAAATAAACAATGTTCGGCCCCTAAAGCAGCACTATTGTTCCAGCTGCCGTCCCTCCGTAAAATAAACAATGTTCGGCCCCTAAAGCAGCACTATTGTTCCAGCTGCCGTCCCTCCGTAAAATAAAACAATGTTCGGCCCCTAAAGCAGCACTATCGTTCCAGCTGCCGTCCCTCCGTAAAATAAACAATGTTCGGCCCCTAAAGCAGCACTATCGTTCCAGCTGCCGTCCCTCCGTAAAATAAACAATGTTCGGCCCCTAAAGCAGCACTATTGTTCCAGCTGCCGTCCCTCCGTAAAATAAACAATGTTCGGCCCCTAATGCAGCGCTATCGTTCCAGCTGCCGTCCCTCAGTATAATAAACAATGTTCGGCCCCTAATGCAGCGCTATCGTTCCAGCTGCCGTCCCTCCGTAAAGTAAACAATGTTCGGCCCCTAAAGCAGCGCTATCGTTCCAGCTGCCGTCCCTCCGTAAAATAAACAATGTTCGGCCCCTAAAGCATCACTATCGTTCCAGCTGCCGTCCCTCCGTAAAATAAACAATGTTCGGCCCCTAAAGCAGCACTATCGTTCCAGCTGCCGTCCCTCCGTAAAATAAACAATGTTCGGCCCCTAAAGCAGCACTATCGTTCCAGCTGCCGTCCCTCAGTATAATAAACAATGTTCGGCCCCTAATGCAGCGCTATCGTTCCAGCTGCCGTCCCTCCGTAAAGTAAACAATGTTCGGCCCCTAAAGCAGCACTATCGTTCCAGCTGCCGTCCCTCCGTTAAAAAAAAAACAATGTTCGGCCCCTAAAGCAGCGCTATCGTTCCAGCTGCCGTCCCTCCGTAAAATAAACAATGTTCGGCCCCTAAAGCAGCACTATCGTTCCAGCTGCCGTCCCTCCGTAAAATAAACAATGTTCGGCCCCTAAAGCAGCACTATCGTTCCAGCTGCCGTCCCTCCGTAAAATAAACAATGTTCGGCCCCTAAAGCAGCACTATCGTTCCAGCTGCCGTCCCTCCGTAAAATAAACAATGTTCGGCCCCTAAAGCAGCACTATTGTTCCAGCTGCCGTCCCTCCGTAAAATAAACAATGTTCGGCCCCTAAAGCAGCGCTATCGTTCCAGCTGCCGTCCCTCCGTAAAATAAACAATGTTCGGCCCCTAAAGCAGCACTATTGTTCCAGCTGCCGTCCCTCCGTAAAATAAACAATGTTCGGCCCCTAAAGCAGCGCTATCGTTCCAGCTGCCGTCCCTCCGCTACCTGAACCTGTGGGCCACCAAGTTCGACGACAGCGGCGTGCAGCTGATCGCCGACCACCTGCCGCGCCTGCAGGTGCTCAACCTCTGCGAGACACCTGTCTCCGACAAGGGCATTGAGGCGCTCTCAGGTAAATCACAGTTCAGCAAAAAAACTTTTTTTTTGTTGCCAGAACATTTCTGCGGATTTCTAGGTTTTCCAGTGGCCAATTTTCGTTTCATGAAAGTTTTCGTTTCAATTTTTATTTATAAAAGTACTAGTTTGGCTCAATACAATTTATACTACTGCTCTCTCTCTCTCTCTCTCCCTCTCTCTCTGCTTTGGAACATTGTACTATTATTATAGTGCAATGTGAGAATGAAGATTTAAAAAATTAGTGCTAATATTCCAAAACCACCCATATTTTCTTTTATTGTTGACGTAGAAGTATTCGAAACCACTCTTACATCAAGAGCAACAAAATCACTGTTGGCCAGTGAATGGATGGTAAACCTACCATCGGTTTTTATGACTATGAGGGATGGTACCCGGTTGTAGGTTACTGGGGAGCAAATACAGAATTGTAGAACTGCCTGTGGCCCTATTCGGAGATATAAGATTTTCATCTCACTTTTCTTTGTCCTTGTTGCTCTCGTTTGAAACGTCATAGGTGTGAGAGTGACCAAGATAAAATCTCATCTCATCTCACGGGCAGGAATAGCCCCCCTGGGGCCCTGTTCGGAGATTTGAGATTTTCATCTCACCTTTTTTCGTCCTTGTTGCTCTCGTTTAAAACGTCGTATGTGTGAGAGTGACCAAGATAAAATCTCATCTCATCTCACGCGTAGGAATAGCTCCACTGATGGCTGGCTTCAATACTAGATGGAGGGCTAATAAGAATTCCAGGTCTTCTAGCATTTTCATTTCTTGCTGTCCCAAAAGAACCATACAAGACAATGTGTGCCCTACGCAGCGCGTTGGTGATCGACGTTTGGGCTAGTTACAATTTATCAACTACAGTTATATGGGTACTATTATCCTACTAATATTATAAACGTAAAAGTTTGTAAGAATGGATGTATGGATGTTTGTTACTCTTAGTAGTATATTATTGAGAGTTCTAACCCAGCGTTATTTGCGGTTGTGAAAATGTTTTTACTATGGTGTGAAGTATGGCGAGTGTGTTTTACCAACCGCAAAATGTCGTGTTAAGTTTGTAAAAAATGTTTTTTTTTTAAATTTGTATGTGATTGAGGCCATGGCTCCAGTGGCTTCAGTCGGGCGGGCTAGAGTTCCATTCCGTGGGCTGGCTGGGGTGAGATGGGTGTAGGGCTCCGGGTGGGGTAAGATGGGCTACGGTGTAGGGCTCCGGTTGGGGTAAGATGGGCCACGTAGGGCTCCAGTGTGCGGCGGCGGCGGCGGCGGCGTATGATTTCTAACTCACGTTTATTGCAGTTGTGAAAATGGTTTTACTATGGTGATAAGTATGGAGTGTGTGTTTAACCAACTGCAAAAGCTGTCCTCTTTGTGTTTTTTTTTTTCGGATGGGGTAAGACGGGCTATGGCGGGGGCGGGGGCGGGGGCGGGGGCTATGGCGGGGACGGGGGGCTATGGCGGGGACGGGGGCGGGGGGCGGGGGCGGGGGCGGGGGGCGGGGACGGGGACGGCGGTGGGAGCGGTATCTTGCGGTGAGTGTATTGAGGACAGTTTCGATAGTTACATTGTAACAATCAAGTAACGGAAATAGCTGTGGTAGTATTTATAACTATACAGTTAATAGATAATGGTATGAAACAAAGGATTGGTAGGTAAAGTAATATATCTATAAATATATATTATAAGACAAATTGTGTTAAATAGAGCAATAATGAATGAAACAAAGGATTTTACAGGAAATAACAAATAGATTATTATAGTAGTTGGAGTGATAAAAGCGCAATGTTGCAGAATGCAGATGTTATTTTAAACGTAATTTTCAAAACGAGTAGGACGACTAAAGCGACGGTTCAGTGGTTGTGTGTGTGTTTAAAACAAACAAAGCAAAATGTTATTTACAAGTATTTTACCTTGGGCGATTGTATTATACATGGGGAAAGAAAAT
The DNA here is from genome assembly GCA_911728515.1 of Peribatodes rhomboidaria. NCBI lineage: Eukaryota > Metazoa > Arthropoda > Insecta > Lepidoptera > Geometridae > Peribatodes > Peribatodes rhomboidaria. The sequence goes on from OU452168.1 coordinate 8,933,147, forward strand.
GGAGAAGATGTTTTGGAGAAAAATATTTCAAAATCTCTAAACGAAGATTTGCGTGATTTATGTTCTAGTGATTATCATTACCTGAAGAAGGTAAAGTTATTAGATGTAGACGGTAAGCATTTTTTGAAGAACTGGAAGATTAAATTTTACCTCTATGCGGATACGGATAAAAACGACAACAGTTTGTTTGTTCATAAAAAACGTATCGTGCTTTTAAAAGGTGCTAATGATGTAAGGGATAGCAAGAAATTGCTTAATCTACGTTTATGTATTGATAATCGATTATTACTATATAAATTGGAAGTCGCACATTCATTCAAAACTCGTGCAAAGCGAAGCAGTAGCGTTACAAATACTTTACAACAAGTTTGGTCGTCTGATACATTTGAACAGAAGTATACAGATGAGAAAGGATTAGAGATTACTGTAAAACTTCCGAGAGGTGTAAAAAAAAAAAAACATCATCATCTTGATGCAGAGTCTAAGGAAGAGAGTGCAACAATATCAGAATCTAATGATGATGATCAAACAAAAACCACTCCTGCTAGCACTACTTCTACAACATCAACACCTATTACAACAACAACAACGACAACTACAGCGTCTTATCCGTTAAGTGAAACATGTCAACGCTATAAGATGACAATTGAAAGTGTGATATCTTGGGGTTACAGTCAGTTGAATAAATTGAGTAAGGGTGAGATTGAAAATTCGGCATGTACAGCTAAAGTACCGATAGAATAATTCTGTTATCATCGTACGAATAGTGGTTCGTCAATATGCATACTGTTATCATGTAGAATTTTGTGGTAAGAGTTGGTGATAAGTTCTTTAGCTTATTTATTATCAGTGTGTGAAACAAACCCTATTTCACACGCCTATGAAATTGTAAATGTGGTTTAGGATGACGTTAACGATAAAAAAAAATATTATACAGAATTTTGTGGTAAGAATTGACGATAAATTCTTTGGTTTTGCTATCAACGTGTGAAACAAACTGTTTTCCACACGATCACATGAAATTGTAAATGTGGTCTATGATGTGCGCAACGTTTACGATAACAAAAAACATATAAATACCAAGCTACGTAATTCTTTATTCAGTTCATCTACAATAATCGACTCTTATATATAATAATTTCATTCAGTTTATATAAACATCTGCAGAAGTGATTGAGGTGTAGTAGAAGCAGAAGAAAAAGTTACCCTTCGACCCCGCAAAAAACTGTAAGAAAAAAATATTCAAATTTTTTTAAACATGTCTTCTAATCGAAAAGTGCTGTTCGAACTGAATAACAACTGTAAAATGAATACTTGGATTAAGGTTTCCGACTTGGAAATTGGCAAGTCCTACAAGATTGTGAATGTTAAAAGAGTTGCTTCCAAGTTTAACACTGACAGAATGCAGACAGTTGTTCAGCTCGAGGACGAATCCAATGTCTCGCTACCTTCAAGATATGACAATTTAGACTCTAAAATTTACGATTACTTGAGTACTGGGGTAGTGTCCATGACGAATGAAGGTCCATGGGGTAAATCATGGAAGATTATTTTTTCGGAAGAGTCAGAAGCTTAAATATTTATTTTATTGCAGTTGATAAACAAGATAATGAATAACTCAAACGGCCTACTTAACCTGCTCGATATAATGCAGAATGAGACCAAAAATGAATGGATTGAATTTATTACAGCCAATAAACTGCTGAAAATTTGGAGACGTCCAGTGCCGTTAATGAAACTTCTTGAAGACGTGAACAGGTTGCTTCTTACCATATACGAAGAAAGTAATTTCAATGATATCGAGATATATACGCTGATCCGAATTTGGAGCGATTTAACATCCCATCTAGAAGAAACGGGACCAAACAATAGTGTGGAAGTGACAGAGTGGCTCGATCTACTCAATAATACCCCATCTGAGTGTTTTGGACACACACTCTTCACTCAAAAACTAGGTGGTTTATTAATTAATATTTTGTTGGTGTGTTTATTTGAAGGTATAGAAGTGTAGTGTCTCCACTCAACCATCAAAAAAAAAAAATCACACACACACGTTTGTGAGAAAAAAGTGAAAGTAACAATTAGTGGCAATTATTGTTTGTGTGTTTTTCAATTTGCTTAAAAAAAAATGGATCTGTCAAATGTGAGATTCATAATAGACATTGAGGGATTCCCAGTAAAAGATAAGGTGTATTATAAAGAAGTGGCAATTTACGACTTGCTTAACAAATGTTCAAATATGTTTCATGTCCGTCTTCCCGAATGGTTATTGCTACGTAGGAAAACACAATGCATATGGTTCTGTGAAAAAAATATTCATGGTCTAGCGTTTGGAAACTGGTTTAGTGATTCTTTTTATTGTAATGTCATTAATGCTATTAGAAATATGGATAGAGAATGTCAATATACTTGGGCATTTAAGGGTGGAGTAATTGAAAAAAGGCTTTTAGATTCTTTAGGCTTTGCTTATATCAATTTGGAAGATTTAGGTTGTCCAAAATTTGAGGAATTGATAGAAACACTAAATTTACATCAATTAAAAAAAAAGAGAATGCAATGCTCAAGACATACGCGATTCAAAAATAAAAATCGTGTATGTCACTGTAGTTTGGAAGAAGTTAATGCTTTTGCCGCATGGTTTGAGCAGTATAAACAAAATGTGTAGTTATTTTATTATCTGTGTCTCCTGTATTAATCTAAGCACTATGTAATCACTATGTAATCACAATGTAACCGTTACGAGTATGTATTATCAATAGTTTTTTTTACTCTATAATATTTAGGGTATAATTAGTTAATAAAACACATTATTTACTCAACATTATTTTCTTTATTGATCCAGCTCGTTTCATTCATACCTAACCACTTAACTAGAACCCTATCTCCCTTTTTCTTCAGCACCTTCTCCACTAGATAAATGTCGGGGTATTTAACTTTTTGTAGTTCTTGCTCATAGAACCCCCCCAACACTGATTCATTTTTCTCATCATGTAATTGATATGTAATCGGATTGGTGGTGTTCACTTTAGCTATTTTGAATATTTCTGTACTCCAATTTCCAGTGTATGCCTTAGAAAAAGCAGATTTATATTTGCTTATTCGCACACAGTCACCAATGACATATTTTGCCCTGGGTCGTACTTTGATAAAATTGTAAACATTAGATAAGAGGGCGTTCGCATTTGTATGGTTCACGGTCACTGGGGCAGCCTTGATTGTACGATGTACTTTGTTGTTATATCTGTTTATTACGTCAGAAAGGGTTGCCCCGATCCATTTATAGGAACCATTGTAGGTAAATTGTTGCCAGAGCCAAGTTTTGAGAGTTCTTATCAATCTTTCAACGATAGACGCTTTCTTTACACTGTACGTAGAGTAATGGTTAATATTGTACTTTTTCATCAATACTTGGAACTTTTCATTGAAAAACTCTCGTCCATCATCTGATTGAATGTTCTTAGGTTTTCTCCCTAATAGATTATTATTATTATTATTATTCAGAATGGTTGACATAGCACGAGTCACGTCATCAGCCGATTTACTTTTAATCGCTTGAACCCAGGCATATTTCGAAAAAGTGTCAATACAAGTTAATATGTACTTCATCCCCCTGTTATACTTGGAGTATTTTTGCATATCGATTAAATCTATTTGCCAGGTGTCATCAAATCCCTTTTGTATGAAACGTCTTCGTGGAAAATTTTTACGAGCATTTTTATGAAGCTCCTGAACCACTTGCCACTTACTCATCTTTTTCAGGTTTTTTTTTTATTACTCGTTTTTTTGGTTTTACTGATGCAGCGGTTGTAATTGGAATAGTAGCCGCAACAGCAGTAGCAGCAAGACCACCACCACCAGCAGCAGCAGCAGCAGCAGTTGGACCACCAACAGTCAAAACAGCAGGCTTTGATTTAACATCCTTGCTAGCGATTATTTTGTAAAGTTCATTCAAACGATGAGAGTTGTTTTTAATCTTCAGTAAACAAAAGTTCATGGACTCTTCCAATTGTTTTTTGATAACGACGTCATTTTTTAAGATACCTTCTCGAGCATTTCTTAAAAGCTTGCTTTCCAAATCTACAACATTCTTGTAAACTTTAAGTGAATTATTTTGTTTTGGTTTATTTACACTGCTACTGCTACTGTCAGTTAGATAACGTCCAAACTTATTAATCGTCATTCTTACACTAAATGTGTTACTTGATGAGATGTCTTAATAGACCAGATGACGGAGGATTAATAATATCTGCTTCTATCAATTCTTCAATTATTGCCATAATTTCATTTCCATGTCCGTTATTACCAACATTTTGTGATGCAATTAAAAGTCGTAGACGGTCAATTAACTCATTAGGATCATCCCAATACTTAAAGTCTGTGTTAGGATGGTATTTTTTCATGATTAGTTGAGTGTTTTTTGTACAATTGCTCTTACGTACGTCAGAATTATTAACGCCATCATTATCACCGTCATCCTTAAGCGGTAGACCTGATCCGCTAAAATCTTTTGTTGTAGTTGCTATCGTCTGTTTTATGTATGTATTATACTTATGACTTCTATCTCCTTGTATTTGTCCATGGGGTAAAAAGTTACGCTTGTGTGCGTTTGTCGTTAAAATGATTTGATTATAGTTCAATATATCTTGAGGCTGTACAAGAGAAGAGTTTGGATCTTTTTTTAATAAAAGTTCCAGTAAACCAGGTGTATAGTTATACTCCTTGCCCTTCACTTTAATACTCTTTTTTTCAAAGGTAACTGCACTATTACCCATATGATATCCATCAGGTGTAATGCTAATACCAAAGGGAACTTTCATAATTTTATTCAAAATTAAATTATCGAAATAGATTTGTACAAATCCAGGAACATTTTGTAATTGCATTTTGTAATTGTATTTGAGTTTCTTCTTGGAAGATGATGTAGTAGCATCTTGAAAATCATCTTCAGATAATGAGGTGTTTCTACCTGATGTAGCTGAATAAAGCGTTTTGTCACTAGTGAGGTTATTTTCATCATCATCATCATCATCATCATCATCATCATCATCAGTAGTGCTGCTTTTCTTAAGGTTAAGTTTGTGTTTTAACTTTTTACCGATAAAGCTCGATTTCCTCTCTTTTTTTAGGTTTTTTATTTTTGTTGGAGTATCATCACTAGAAGTATTTATTTTGATTGCTTCGTTCAGTATACTGTTCAAAGGTTGCGTGATTGGTTCAAAGGTTTCCTTTAGGGTAGATGACATTTCAGCTTTATCAACATTTAAGGATTTTACCTTATTTTTCACAGAATTCACCGATTTAATCAGTTTACGTTTTAGATTTTTATCACCAAAGATCTGTGATGCTTGAGAGTCCATGGTGAAATGTTAGCAAATCCAAGATTGAATATGTATTTAAGTTTTTTATTATTATAAACATATAAAATCATCAAACCCCCGTCGATAGCGGCCCTTATGAAATTCCAGATTTTTATCAATTACTAAGAAATTGTATTGGTTCTTCCAACAGGTTCGACATATTGAGAGAAATTCATCCCAAGACATGTCAGTGTTTACATGATCATCATATACATGTTTTAAATTTAAATCATCTTGTTTGAAGAGTATAATAAAGTTTGCGTTGTCACGCACCAACTGTTTAGGAATTTTACTATATGTCTGACATAGATAAAAACAATCTAATCCTTTGTGTCTACCCATAGAGAAATATTGACGTATAGACTCTTGGTCTTCCATTGACACATCATCAAATATCACAATACTATCGTTAAATGTATCTTCTATTGAGGTCACTTCACTCTTATCGGAAAATGTGTAATAATTCACAGAGGGCACTCGAGTAAATACTTCACCTAAAAATAAATACTTTGATTGATTCAAAGATTTTGAATACAAGTAGACATTTTGAAATTTAAGTCCATTCACGTCGAGTAATAGGGTGAGCAGTATATTTGTTTTACCACAGCCTGACGGTCCACAGATTAAACATCTTATACTATTAGGTAGCAACGGACCATGTTTATTCTGACCGCCATCTCCGTTAATATTATCTGAAATATTCCAATCTTTGACTGATAAAAGCGTGTTTTGCTTTCGAAACTTCATTATGATTAGTTGTTATTATTGTATACACGTGTTTTAAATACCTTTTTTAAAATGATTATACAACATAAAAGTAGTCCCATTCTTAAACCTACTGTCAAGCAAGGAGGTGGTTTTGTTAACAAAATTATTAACAATTTACCGTTTGAACTACACCTACCCGGCTATAATTATTGTGGACCGGGAACAAAATTACAAAAACGTTTAGCTCGAGGTGATGCAGGTATCAATCCTTTAGACGAAGCTTGCAAATCGCATGATATTGCATACGCTCAGAATTCTAATCTAGACCAGCGGCATATAGCAGATTTGGAATTAGCATCAGCCGCTGCGAAGCGTTGGAGAGAGTCACCACATTTGTCTGAGAGATTAATGGCTCTAGGCGTTAATAAAATTATGAAGTTTAAGGTGAAACGAGGTATGGGTATACCTCTCTCCAGAGTGATAACTGAAACCCGTAAAGCTCTTAAAAAAACATACTCAAAGGGTAAACATAAAATGACACCTCATGATACATTGTTAAATACTGCCGTTAAAGCTGCAAAAAAATCTATTAGCAATAAACTCGTCAAGAAACCTAGAGTTATTCGTTTACCTAAGAGAGGTGGTTTTCTACCACTGATTCCAATATTGGGAGCGTTGGCGGCTGCCGGCACCTTGGCTGGAGGAGTTTCAACAGCTGCCAAAAATATTTACGAAATGGTTAAAAAGAAAGATCCAATTCGATCAACGGTACCGGTGGCTGTAGGAAAAGGAATGTACATGGCACCATATAAAAAAGGTTTTGGTCTCTACCTAACACCCTATCAAAAAAACTAAATCTCACCCTACCGAAACATGCCCTTTCCGACTATGAAATTTTGAACTTTATCAAGCAAATTAACATACCTCATTTTCGAGGAGTTGTAATGAGAGATGATTTGATAAAGAGAAATTCACAGCCATGGTATTGTGAAACTGGCATTTTGAATTTAGACAATTCGAGTGGGGTGGGTACGCATTGGGTAGCATACGCAAAGAAAAATCTACACTGTGAATATTTTGACAGCTATGGAGACTTGAGACCACCTCAAGAGTTTATCAATTACATGTTGAAATCTAATCGTAACATAGCAATTAATTATAACTATAACAATGTACAAAAATCTAATAAATACAATTGTGGTCATCTGTGTTTACGTTTCCTATTAAATGTTTGTAATAATTTGTTTGATAATAAATAAATATAAATGGCAAAAATTATTATTGGAAATTTCATTTTACACCCGAAAGTCGACTTGATATAATGTCTTTCACGTTAACGTTAAACAGTGACGAATCCACGTTTAATGTGAATTTTCTACCACCCATTGAACTTGATAACGGTGACCAGTATGAATGTGCGGTGATATACTTTAAAACATTCAATTCAATACCGAACGTTGACAGTAGTAATAATCTTTTCCACTATGGAGATAATAATGTGATTACTATTCCGGAAGGTTCCTATGAGCTAGATAATATTTTCCAATTACTAGAGCGAGAGCTCGAACGTAGATCGGGTGGAGATGGTAAAGAATTAATTGATATGGAAGCCAATACGAACACTATGAAATGTTTATTTTTTTCACCGGAATTTGACATACACTTTGAGAAAGAAAACAGTATCGGAAGTATTTTTGGGTTTTCTCGCAAATTACTCCCGAAAAATGTTGTTCATTTATCAGATCAACCAATTAACATTCTGATAACAAACACTATAAGAATAGAGTGTAATGTTACTGAGGGATCATTCATCAATAATAAACAGTCGCATGTGTTACATGAATTCTCTCCAATAGTTCCACCAGGATATCAAATCATAGAGTGTCCTTCACACCCAATTTATTTACCTGTAAAGGTGAAAACCATTCAAAATCTACACGTGCGTATAGTGAATGAACAAGGAAACCTTGTCAATTTTAGAAAAGAAAACATATCACTGCGTTTACATTTAAGAAAGGCAGTATGATTATCTATAAAAACAATGGTAGCAGTGTATTGAATCATAGTATTTCGAATACCAGCACGGTGTTAACAACCCCACAAATTGGCGTGAAACTAAACAAAATAAGAAAAGAAAACTTGGTATACCTTCAATCCTTGGGCCTAGAAGTGAAATGGCCGACACATCAAGCATTTTAAATATTGGCGAGAAAGTTATCTTCGATGATAGTATTGAAAGTATTGAATACCACTTATACACACCTTACAATGAATCTTACAAGAACAATGATGAGATTCGCATTTGTATTAATAGTCAAGATTTAATAGTATTACCTTGCGAGAGTCAGTTAATTATTGAGGGTAATATTACAAAAGATTGTACTCTTGTTAACAATGCATTAGCCTTTCTTTTTCAAGATATACGCTACGAATTAAATGGAGTAGAAATTGATAGAACCAAAAACTGTGGTATTACCAGCACCATGAAAGGAATTATTTCTTATGGGAAGGATGAGAGCAGTGCCTTGGAAAATAGTGGATGGAATTTAGGTGGTTTTAAAGAATTTGAGGGAGATTTTTCTTTCACTGTTCCGCTGCGACACCTGCTGGGTTTTGCTGAAGATTATAAAAAAGTAATTGTGAACGCAAAGCATGAACTAGTATTGAACAGGAGCTCTTCTAATTTAAACTGCGCTATCTTGAAGGATCCCACAAAAAAGATTCATATAGACTTAACCCGCATTTCATGGCGTATGCCTACAATTAAGGTATCCGACAAGGAAAAACTCAACTTGTTAAAGTACGTAGAAAACAATATTCCAATTACTATTGCATTCCGCTCATGGGATCTGTATGAGTATCCAGTGCTACCGACATCTCAAAGACATGTATGGACTGTGAAGACTACCACTCAGTTGGAAAAACCTCGTTTTGTTATTCTAGGTTTTCAACATGCACGTAACAATGAATCAGATAAAGATATGAGTCTATTTGACCATAGCAATTTTCTAAACGCTCGATTGTACCTAAACTCTCAATATTATCCGTATGATTCATTCGCATGTGACTTTGAGAAGGGAATGTTTACCCTTTTATACGAAGCTTTTATTAACTTTAGAAAGTCATACTATTGTTCAAATAATTTTAACGCTCAAATTAATCCTTCAAATTTCAAAACAAAAACACCTCTGATTGTTATCGATTGCTCTAGGCAGAATGATTCATCTCGTTTTATTGGTGGTGCTATTGATATCAAACTAGAATTGGAATTTAAAAAAAATCTACCGACTAATACAACAGCTCACTGTCTTATCATCAACGACTCACTCTTTGAGTACGATATCTTATCTAAAACAGTTCGAAAACTAACCAGTTAAAAAAATCCTTATGTTCTATTCAAACCTGTTAATACCTGTTTAATCCTATCTGTTAATACCTATTCAGATCTGTTCTGTTTAATCCTGTTCAGATCTGTTAAGACCTGTTAATACCTGTTTAATCCTATTCAGATCTGTTAATACCTATTCAGATCTGTTCTGTTTAATCCTGTTCATATCTGTTAAGACCTGTTCAAACCTGTTAATACCTGTTTAATCCTATTCAGATCTGTTAATACCTATTCAGATCTGTTCTGTTTAATCCTGTTCAGATCTGTTAAGACCTGTTCAAACCTTTTAATACCTGTTTAATCCTATTCAGATCTGTTAATACCTATTCAGATCTGTTCTGTTTAATCCTGTTCAGATCTGTTAAGACCTGTTCAAACCTGTTAATACCTGTTTAATCCTATTCAGATCTGTTAATACCTATTCAGATCTGTTCTGTTTAATCCTGTTCAGATCTGTTAAGACCTGTTCAAACCTGTTCAGTTCTGTTCTGTTCAACTCGGTAAGCAGTCCTGTTTCTCACTTCAATAGGGTGTTAATTATTAATTAACAAAAAAACAGTATAATAAAATGTTTAATGTACAACATTATTCATACGCACCATCAATTCCACCATTTAACTTTGAATTGTCTAAGAATGTATATAACATCTCCAACTCGATACCGTACATAGCTACATACTTGAGAGCATTGAGTCCTATCAATCCAGGTCTGGAAGTATGTATCGATATCAATAATCGAATTATATTAACCAAGCAAGAGTGGGAGACAATACTTATGGACAATGCAGCGGATATTTCAGAGTTTTTCAACAACGGCACTATTCCACCACCAAATCCTGACTCAACTCCAGAGAAATCAAGAAGTATATCATTTATGGACATGCAAGAAGAAGGAAGAGACAATTTTATCATGATGTACACAGAAGTTCAATCTATAAGATTATGTCGTGAAGAATGGTGGCACCTCTGTGAGATACTGAATTGTCTCAACCTACGTATTCGACAACTGCATAAAATTAAATACTACTATGAAAACCGTATGAGTTACTTTAGAAAAAGATTCAAGCTTAGTCAAGTGAAGACGTTGTATGAAGCCTCTTCTCTAATGAATACTATCTGCGATGAGTCATCTCTTGTGGATGTAGAAATTAAGTATTTTACGTTACAGTATTTATTGTATTCATCTTTAATATAGAGACAAATAAACTATATTATAACCTCACATACATTGTTTCTTATCTCTCTCTCTCACAAACCTCAAACCACATCTTTTTTTTTTATAAAGCAAGTTATTGTTCAATGTATTATTAGTTGTTACTTGTCCATCTCTCATTGTGAAGGTGTTCAGTTTTTTTGTTAGTTATTAGTTTTTTCAACTATAATGTTGGAGTGTCATTTTTGCAATGTGCAAGTGAAGAGTAATGAGTTGATTGCTCACTCAAAAACTAAACGACACAAACTACTATGTGAACAAGATGATGGAGATTATTTTGTATATATTGTGAACAATGCTTTCAAGTGTAGAATCATAAGCTACCGAATAAACGGATCTTCAGATTTAGATCCCAAAGTTTATTTGGCAAACGTGCAGTCGAAAGTCATAGAGCTAATTGGATTGGAATTAGAAATTAATAAGCAAATTAAAGTGAATCTAGAACTATTCGGGACCTACTTAACTACAAAAGATGACGTCATTACAAGAGATTTAAAGTCTTTCAACACGAAAAATGTGGAAATACGAGAAATGTCAGATATGATCAGTTTTGTCGAGAGTTTTTCATCTCAGATAATCAACAAGTGTGAAGCATTTCAAGAACGCAACAGTGGATGGGCGTTGGAGAAGATTGAGTTTTTAGAAGTTAACATCAATAAACACAATCCTATGAAAGGTAGTTCATACATCCCACTACCAAAGTGGATACAACTCAAACGAGCGTGTGTAAATATACAGAATACTGATAACGCTTGTTTTTTCTGGAGTGTCGTCAGTGCTCTTTTTCCAATTGAAAAACATGCAGATCGTGTATCATCTTACCCTCCATATGAAACAGTTTTGAAAACTGATAGAATAGACTGTGCATTAAAGATTACTATTAAGGATATCAAACACTTTGAGACTTTAAACAATATCAAAGTAAACGTGTATGGTTTAGAAGCTAAGGAAAAATATATTTCACCTTTGTACATTTCATCAAAGACTTGTGACCGTCATGTTAATTTGCTGTATTTTGAAGATCAAAAGAAAGCGCATTATTGCTGGATAAAAAATCTATCTCGTTTGGTGGGTATTCAATTATCGAAGCATAACGGTCAAAAGTTTTTCTGTGACTCTTGTCTACAATATTTTGCGAGCAAAGAAAAACTACAAATTCATAAAAGATTGGGGTGTGAGAAAGTGGTGATACAGCTTCCATCTTCAAAAGAAAAGTATCTAAAATTTAAAAATTTTGAACACAAACTTTCAATACCATTTGTTATCTATGCAGACTTTGAATCTATTTTGGTTCCATTACACAACAATTTGGAGAAAAATTCACATTACACTCAAGAGCATATAGCGTGTAGCTTTGCATATTACATTCATTGTAATTACGATGAGTCATTGTCAAAATTTGTCACATATCGAAGTGGCGATTGTGTCAAACAGTTTGTTGACAGTATTTACTCTGACGTTTGTGAAATTGGGAAGATTATCTCCAAAAAGATGCCAATCAGCGATAATATCGACAACGATGACTTTCCACAAAACAATTCATGTCATATATGTGAGAAGACTTTTCTACCTACTGATAGAAAGGTTCTAGACCATTGTCATCTAACAGGTAAAATAAGAGGGTATGCACATTACACATGTAACTTAAATTATTCAATACCTGATTATGTTCCTATATTTTTTCATAACTTGTCTGGTTATGATAGCCATATCTTTATCAAAGAATTGGCAGCCAGAGAGGATGGAAAAAAAATATCTTGTATCGCGCAGAATAAAGAAAAATATGTATCGTTTAGTCAGACAATCTCTTTTGATTGTGAAGGGGGAAAAACGAAAGATATCACAATCAGATTTGTAGACTCGTTTAAATTTATGTCATCTAGTCTAGAAAAACTAGCTAAAAATCTTTCTACAGATCAATTCATGGTGCTACCACATTATTTCCCCGACAATGAGCAAATGTCTCTCTTGACACGTAAAGGTGTCTTCCCCTACGAATACATTGACTGTTGGGAAAAACTTGAAGAAAAAACGTTACCCGATAAAAAAAAATTTTATAGCTCTTTGACACAGACACACATTTCTATTGAAGACTACAATCATGCTCAAAAGGTGTGGAACACATTCAATATAAACAATCTAGGTGAATATTCTGACTTATATCTAAAAACAGATGTTCTATTATTGGTTGAGGTATTTGAAAACTTTCGAAAAGTTTGTCTTGCTACATACAAATTAGATCCATGTAGGTACTTAACCGCACCGGGTCTTTCATGGGATGCAATGTTAAGGGAAACAGGTGTAAATATTGAACTTCTCACCGATTATGAAATGATTCAGTTTTTAAATGCAGGTATTAGAGGTGGGATAAGTCAAGTCTCAAAAAGACACGTGGAAGCCAACAACAAATTTATGGACAATCAATACAATCCGGAAAAAGAAAGTAAATTTATTGTTTACCTAGATGTTAATAATTTGTATGGTGAGGCTATGAGTAAATATTTACCTCTAGGAAACTTTAAATGGTTATCGGAAAATGACATTAATACATTCGACATCAAACAACAAAAAGCTGATTCGGAGGTTGGATATATCTTAGAAGTTGATATTGATTATCCAAATTTTTTACATGATTTACACAATGATTATCCTTTTTGTCCTGAAACAAAAAAACCACCTCACGGTCAAACAAAAAAACTTTTACTCACTCTAGAATCTAAGAAGCATTACATCATTCACTATATGAATCTGAAACAATGTGTAGAGCATGGTCTAATTTGTCAAAAAATTCATAGAATCTTGTCATTTAATCAATCACCTTGGCTCAAATCGTATATTGATTTCAACACCAACAAGAGAATTATGGCAACAAACTCGTTTGAAAAAGATTTTTATAAGCTCATGAATAATTCAATTTTCGGGAAAACAATAGAAAATGTAGCGAAAAGGGTCGATGTGCATTTATGCACATCATGGTCTGATATATCGACAAAAACCAAGTCCAAATATGGTATTGAACGGTATATAGCACGTCCCAATTTCCATAGTAGAAGAATTTTCTCTGAGAACTTTGTAGCAGTTCAGATGAACAAAACTAAGATTTTGTACAACAAACCAATTTATGTCGGTTTCACTGTATTGGAACTTTCCAAACATCTTATGTACAACTTTCACTACTCTTACATGTTACCTAAATATCAAAACAATGTACAATTAGCTTACACTGATACGGATTCTTTTATTTATGAAATCAAAACTGAGAATTTTTACGAAGATATCAGAAATGACTTGCAGGGTAAATTTGACACGTCGGATTTTCCAAAAGACAATATCTATAACTTACCATTGGTGAATAAAAAAGTTCTCGGTTTGATGAAAGATGAAAGCAACGGACGTATAATAAAAGAATTCGTAGGCTTACGCTCTAAAATGTATGCTTATAAATTTAAAAGTGACGATGATGATGATGATGATGTTGTGAAGAAAAACAAGGGCACTTCTGCTGCAGTTGTAAGAGCTCTACACTTTACAAACTACAGAAATGCCCTTAGTCGGGACTACCAACAATATGCAACCATGTACATAATCTGTAGTGATAAACATAATGTATACACACTAAACAAAAGAAAGAAAGTGCTCTCTAGTAATGATGATAAGAGATATATTTGCGATGATAATGTAAATACGTTAGCCTGGGGTCATTGGAATATTAAATAAAAAACATATGTAAAAGTAAAAAAAACACTCTTTTATTTCTCAAACCTCGTCGAACAACTCTCAACTCGACTCAAATTTATTTTATTTAGTTTTAAGTGAATGTACACGAATGGACATCGACTAAAGTACTGTAAATGTGCTCGCCAGGGATCGTCATCCTCTCGCCAATCGCACAGACCTCCACCACAATAATAGCACATGGTTTTATCCTCACAGCCGATGTAGAAGAATCCCGCGTCTGCCAACCTCTCCGGATCTTGATGTGCATGGGGGGGCCAATTTACAAAACTCTTCACACGCGTCATTCTCAAACTAAAGTATGGAAACTGAGGGGTAAAGCAGCTGTTTTCCAACATTTTTGTATACTGATACACGCACAGCGACCGCTCTCTCTATCTCTCTCTCAATCACTGTTTCATTCATAATTCCTCTATTTAATTTGTCTTATAATATATATACCTAGATATAAATACTACCACAGCTATTTCCGTTACTTGATTGTTACAATGTAACTATCGAAACTGTCCTCAATACACTCACCGCAAGATACCGCTCCCACCGCCGTCCCCGTCCCCGCCCCCCGCCCCCGCCCCCGCCCCCGCCCCCGTCCCCGCCATAGCCCCCGCCCCCGCCCCCGCCCCCGCCATAGCCCGTCTTACCCCATCCGAAAAAAAAAAACACAAAGAGGACAGCTTTTGCAGTTGGTTAAACACACACTCCATACTTATCACCATAGTAAAACCATTTTCACAACTGCAATAAACGTGAGTTAGAAATCATACGCCGCCGCACACTGGAGCCCTACGTGGCCCATCTTACCCCAACCGGAGCCCTACACCGTAGCCCATCTTACCCCACCCGGAGCCCTACACCCATCTCACCCCAGCCAGCCCACGGAATGGAACTCTAGCCCGCCCGACTGAAGCCACTGGAGCCATGGCCTCAATCACATACAAATTTAAAAAAAAAACATTTTTTACAAACTTAACACGACATTTTGCGGTTGGTAAAACACACTCGCCATACTTCACACCATAGTAAAAACATTTTCACAACCGCAAATAACGCTGGGTTAGAACTCTCAATAATATACTACTACTCTTTCATGCCAGAACGGCTGAACAGATCTGAATGAAATTTGGCACAGGGATACATTATAGTCTAGAATAGCACATAGGATACTTTTTAACCGCGGGTGAAACCGCATGGCGCAGCTAGTAATTCATAAGAATACAAAAATATAGAATAATATAGAATATAGTGTTTACAAAAATACATACATTTTTAGTTATGAGATAATTAACATCATTAGTTCACCATAATTTCAACACGCTGTTCATCTCATTTCAGGCCTATCAAACTTAAGGCGTTTGAACCTCAACAGCACGAAGCTTTCCGCGGAGACCTTCAGAGTGCTGCGTCAGAGGCTGCCCCTCCTTAAAGAGTACGACATAAGGTACACGGACGCGTGGTGACGGCAGTCAGCGGCACCCACCACCCCTTGCTGCACGTACCTGTAAATTTATAAATTTACTTCCCAAAATTTCCACGAGATAAGACCAGCTGAATCTCCTCCGTCGGACCACGCAGGGGCCGCCGAAGTGGGAACAGAGAGGGCCGAACGCTCTCCCCCGAACGAACTCAAACAAGGGGGGCGCGGTCCCTCCAATTGGACTACCTGGTAACTACTAAGCCAGAGCCGAAAATTAAAGGAAGGGAACCAAAGAAGTTTGCCTCTCCCCATCTAGAAGCACTTCCGCGGTGCCTGGAACGTTCATAAAACAGTGACTTGATTAACAGTTCTTGGAAAAAGCGATCTCAAGTCGCTCAGTATTAGCTATACACCATGGAGGACCTGCCATATATACGCACAAGCTTTTTTAAGTCATGTTACGGTTCTAACTTAGAACCGTAACGTTTCGCGTGTCTGGTTATCAAATTAGATCTATTTAAAATGAATAACACTAAAATCAACATAAGTAAAGTACTACGTCAGAAGATTTTGAATTATTACTAGGTATGTCTACCAGTGAAAAGTTTGATTGGAACTTTTCATTGGTAGACCTGTCATTAAAATAAGAGAATGCATTTCGAACCCTAGTCGTTTTGATTGTACTCAGCATTAAAGACATCACACTCCTAGCATTAGGTTCTACCACACGTCGTGCAACTTTCACTGTCCACTGTTAGTGCGAGTTCGTCGTGAGTCATTGCGCACGAAACATCAATCCTGTATTTAATAGATCTAAGAATAAACTTAAGTAGGTGTGCGTGCTACCTACGTTATTAAACAGGGTTACGAAAACGATGGTACTAAGCCGAAAGGAGGTCACTGTGCTCATAGTGAACAACTTCTATTGTTGTTCCAACACCGATAACGCGAAAAAACAGCTGTTCACTACATTTTGTTGAGTGCAAATGTCACTTTTCTATAGAATAGCTTTTTTTCGATTTCAGTATTAGCGTCATTGTAAAAGTTGAAGCACACTAAATGCAAGTGCAGTCCGTGTGTATTCTGTTCCGGTTTGCAAGGACTAGTAAAGTATGAAACTCTATGAAAGATGTCACACCGAAACTGAGTGTCGGACAGCTAGTTGACGACCAACTGACAGCATGCACGCAGGCGCGGGACTGCAGCGAAGTGCAGTTACTACGTAGTATTCAACGGACTTTTTTACCGGATGTCACACCAAATCCGTTTAAGTGCAGTCCATGCGCGTACAGTAAGGCGTGACGACTCACAAACTACACCAGTACTGCACTGCAAACGTACTGCAATGCCGGATTTGGTGTGTTTCAGTCTTAAAAGTTGTTTATGAATAAAATAACGATGACCTCTTTTCGACTTAGTAACACTGTTCCATATAACCTATAGATATATTTACTTACTTTAAATTTTTAGATATTTCGACTTACTTACCTTAATCGAATTTAATGGAGCATTTTACTGTCAATGCTTTCCAATATTATCACATAAGTCACAGTCAAGTTTAAGTGAAGTGTTTGAACTCAATTTCTCATAAAATACATATTTACACCACATTGGCATATGTACCATACACGAGAAGTTTTACCTTCAGTTTCGCCTGACTGGACATAAATCAATGCCGTGAATGGATGAAACGGCCATCGAGCTTATGGTAGGCTTTCTACACCAATCTGCTTCAGCCCGAACTGATGCAGGTTTGCCTGTTCAGTTTTGCCTCATCGTGTATGGTAAGCTTTATAATTTAAGAGTTACTTGCAATGAAGGTCAAAGAATTAAATTAATTAGATTTCCATTTACATATTATTCTGTCTCCTTTCGGGGCCGAAAATTCTTAGATCTGCTATTCAGAGCTTAAGACAGCCAATTTATGTTAGTTTTAAAACTATTTATTTTTAATTTATGTACCGCATAATTAGTTAAAATGTACATATACCTTATTACTCGTATTATTTAAGGGGTTATAGCTCGCAGACTTCATTCTGTTGTATAATTTTATGAAAAGAACCGGTTAATGGAATTAGCACATTGCACTGACCTCTCGTGCCTTATTATAGAGGTCCGCTGGGTTAAATTTATGCCTTGACACATTAAATTATCGTAAAACGAAAAACAATAACTTAAACGCAGTATGGACGCACAAATACATCAATATATTTTTAGCTAAAACACATCACCGAAGCTTTGCCTTACTCAGCAAAAGGCTCAATCTGTAAGAAAGGAGCTTTACACTTTCTCCCAGTCGCTTATAAACCGTCGAAGCCTAGCAAAAAATAATATTTTTAAGCCCTCGTTGCCTTTCCGATAAAATAACGGTGTTTAAACTCGCTTTATTGTTCGTTTTTCTGTTCCACGAAGGAACATTTCCGAAAGTTTCCAAGTACAAACTAAATAAGTAAACATCAAAATGTTTTTATTGAAGTAAACTGACATAATTATTGTTGAAAACGTAGTTCAATTGAACTAAACACTTTTATTGCTGTAGGTACAACACGACTTGTTAACACGATCTTCAGTGATTCTGAACCTATTTTGTCGATAAACGCTATTTTTTTTCATTTGGAAAACGATTTAACATGTTTACCATAATTGTTTTTTAATTTAACAAGTGTTATGAATTTAAACTCTAAACTGTAAGCCATTGGGAGAAGGTGAGCAAGGGATACGTCACGGTGGATTGAACCATCTATGCCTCTAGCATTATTCCTTTTGACAAATACGTATAACTACCATAGACTAATAATAATAATACCATAGTTCGTTAGATATAGCTTGATTCGCGGGATGTCATTTTTACAACTATGAAAATGTCAAAATGACATTTGATGTATGACGAATATGTCATCTTGATGACTCTCCCGCGAATCAAGCTATGTTTAACGAACTGTAAGACAAAGTATTTGCATACACGTTATGCGAGGGGTTATTGTCCGCCGTTAAGAGCTGAGCACAAATGGATGTAAATCACTTATTTCTGTATTTCACAATTAATGTACCTAATAATTACATAATATCGATATGAATACTTAGTGATATTTCTTCTGTAAATATTCCTGTATCTCTCTCGATAATAATAAAAATTCGTAGTGTGATAATGATAACGTTTAGAACGATTTATGTATTCAAGTAAGTCAGTCAGCTTTATCATTTCATAAAAAAATACTAATAAACGTTGTATAGCCTCGGAATAGATAAAACAATGTTGTGTCTTTTTCTTTCTTTTATATTTTTTACTTGTTCGAAAAAGACAAAACACTGAGTACCTACCTAACTATTTCGGTGTATTACAACGTTTATTATTAAGGAAATATGTATAAATCATTCCAGTTAATATTACTGCGATATTCCCAATTACCACTTACATAAGTAAAATAAGACTATTTGAATAACAAACTAGAACAGAAAAGAGAAAGGTATTTTAATAAAGTTCATATCAAAATTAGAAGGATAGCTAACGTTTGGTTTGCAAATTTAGTCCCCTTTCGAATTATGTAAATAATTACCCGACTGTGCAAGAAGGAGGGTATGTTTTCACATTGCAATTTGTTAATTTTTTTACTTACCTATAGAAAATTTACTTCGTTTATTTTTAATTATCAAAAAAATAATTTACGTTGCCATATTTAACCTTTTGAGCGCTACATAAAAAAAACGCGTTACCGTGCCCTGTATGCTAAGTTGTAGCAAAATCAATATTTTGTTGTAATTCTAATGATATGTAACTATTTTATAGTTCGCTAAACATTCGCGACAGCGACAGATTCGCGGGACAGACATCAAGATGACATATTTGTGATACCTAGGTACATCAAATGTCATTTTGACATTTCTATAGTTACCTATAAAAATGTCATCTTGTTGGCTGTCCCGCGAATCAAGCTATGTTTAACGACCTATTCAAGCTATGTTTAACGGCATATTCACCGAAGATGTGCGAGGAGGTGTACAAGGAAAAAAATCATGAATAGCATCACTTTATGTACACAGCGAAGTGAGCCTTTTGGTGGATTTGATCCTCGCACATATCCTGTGGCGCACTTTCTTGTCAACGTAGACGTATTTTGCGTACAGGGTCCGCTAGCGCTTTTCAAGTATTAGAGACATTACCGGTCAAAAGGTTAACTACCAGAGCACTCAGCTCACAAGTCTGTCAGTTAAGACTGGCTCATTTTAGTGAATTTCAAATATCTCACACTTCGAATATTTAAATTATTAAAATAATGGATCACCAATCGGGGCGTATCTTTGCGCGTCAGATATTATCTTAGTCACCGTCTTTCTTGTTGGTAAACCCATGAGTAAGAGTGAGAGAGATAAAATCTTACGCGCCATGTAGGTCCCAATAAGTAAATATGTATAACGTAAATAATGTAAGGTAAGGCACGGTTATGAATGCATTTACTCAGGAGTACACCGTCTTATTGTCAGTAGATGTGATATGTAATGTAATTGTAATGCAAGTTATGTGAACTGAATTGTTATAATGGTAGAGAAGAGATATAAGACTTACCTATCCACTGTGTGAAATGTGAGAATTTTTTAATAAAATGAAATAATAATTGAATTCATTGTTTGATTTGTCTTTCGTGTTATCATACACATTTTTAAGTAAAACTATGTCCTCGTCAAATCTAATCTAACAAAAAGCGATGGCAGCCTAGTTGGGAGAAGGTCCGCCTCTCAAGCCAGAGGGAGCGGGTTCGAACCCAGCCGACGGCACGCTTTGTTCATTTTGTGAACATAATATGTGCGTATTGTATGTCATCTGCTACATGACTGGAGCCCGGTGTATGGTGACAGGCTCGCCCCCTGTCACATTTGGGACTGAATATCGTCCGGCGAAATGTAGGTGTTGTATTACACCTCTGCCAGTCCCCTCGGGGGAAATGCCGATATGTTTTACGGGCGAAGCGGGAATTTTGAAACTTTGAATTTATAAGCCTAATTAAAAAATTGTAGATTGTGCACCGAGGGGGTTAAGCAGTGTCACGGGCCGCTTATTGAACCCTGAGCGTAACGAGGGACTCTAGAGTTAACTGCCGAGTGCAGCGAGGGAGTTATAATATAATGCCCGAGGTAAGCGAGGGCGTTATGTAGAGCCCTGAGTGAAGCGAGGGATTCAATCCGCCCAAGACGAAGACACTGCTTTACCCAGAGGTGAATACTCTACTTTTCTCACCTTCTGCGAGGCAATATAAGGGAACTGAGAAAATATGTTACACATCAAACACCGTTTTTTAGAGTTTTGTCTGGAAACCGAAAAGGAGGCGTCGTGACTTTGTAGGTTTGTAACCTACCTATTATTTCCTAAAACTTGTGATTCTTGGAGTGTTAAAGTGCAATAATGTTGGATTATTATTTTTTGTCGCTTCGTTAACGTACAAGAGTGGGGGCAAATGGTACAACCATTGCGAAATGCGACTTTTTGTGGTCCCTACAAAATTCCATTTGATAGGAGAGTGATTTATCATCGCAATCACTTGGTTATCATTACATAACTAAGAAGTTACGTCATTTATTAGACACTGGCAAATGCACGACATGCGGCGCCGAAAATGAGAAAAAAACAACAGTGTTTTTTGTTTTAAATTTCATGCAGCTGCGTTTTTTTTTTGTGGTGGCTAGTTCGATTTTCGAATAATTCTTTTTACAATGTCCCATTGCTGAGTTTTTATTCAATTCTAACCTCTTTGCTCGGAAACTCCCTTGGGAGGCAATGCCTTGCTTTACGTTGAGACTATGTGCTATGGAATTGGTCATTGTCAAGCAGGTGGTGTCAAAACATTAATAATCAGACTTCCTCTCGGACCTCGACATTGAGTGGACGTGTGCAAGAAAATTATCGACGAGCGAGCGAAGCGTCTCTGCTTCAGATTCGACAAAAATACTTTCGTATGTCCGGATGGCCATCTTCCTCCACAGGTCAAAATTGCGGAGATTACTGATTTTAACCCTAGGGTTTACATTTGTTTCTGCCATAGAATAATAACTAAAGCAATAGAAGGAGGGTTTTAAAACAACTAAACTCAATATATTTGGTCTGTTTTGTCTCATGGAACCGCTATGGTGTTGGAAAAGGACACATATACAAAAGACGTTTCGAAATTTCGTAGGTGGTCACTAATTTTATTTTGACTAGTGATGTGACCCGCTACATTACAACGTCGATAAATTTACAATGACATGCATTGTCATATCTTGTACTGCTTAACTAATATCCATAAATCGGTGTACATGTGCGCGTGCGCGTGCTCGGAGACGGCCGCGACGCACGGTGCCCTGCCGATTGAATATAACTTTTGTGATTCGCGCGGCTTTAGCCGCTGCCCTGGTTCGATCGCTATGGATTCCCAGCGAGTCATAGTCAACGAGCTGCTGGCGTAAATACAATCGCCATCAACACCATGGATCAAGTCGGCATTCTGCAGATCTGCAAGTAGAACTTTATCCAGAAGAATGTTGTCAGTGGCAAGAAAATACTCTACGAGTCGCTTGATCAACTCGACGCAATGCCTGCCCGCCGACGAGACGGTACTGAAAAAAGCATACATCATCGTTCGCGTTCGTGGTGAAGCAACTGCTCCCGGAAATGTTTCCGAATGAATTAGAATGCCGGTGCTGGCCTCGAGAAGTTTCGGACGTTCAAGGGAAAAATGCTTGGTTCACTGAACGACGTCGAGTGCAATTAATGGTTATACGTAATAATGCATTTTTTTATCATTATATAATTTGGTTACCTAAAGATATTTATTTGTATGTTATATGGGCATTGTTACCTTAAGTTGTTTGAAATAAATGATTATTATTATAAAGTAGCTGACCCTGCAAACTTCGTACCGCCTAACAGTCGTTTCTTTAATTATTTTTTTAAGGCAATTTTGTAAATTTTTCTCTGCGTAAGAACCATCCGCGTACTTCAAGGAATGTTCTAAAAAAAAAAAATTAGCAAAATCGATTCAACTGTTTTCGAAATTTGCGCTTATCAACACATTCAGCGATACATTTTTATATTAGGTATAGAAGATTACTAAGCTTAGTCACCTAAGAGAGAATGAATACATAATGATCGATCGATCGATCCGGAAAATCGATAATCTTTAAAGAAAGACAGATAAATAGATAGACACTTTATTGTTTGCACACCATAAAATTAAATAACACTAATGCTACTTGACTATGTTTTTCTTCGACTAACGATACTTCCTGTAATGTAATAAATCAAGTTTTAATTTGAACGGGATACCATTTATTGAAAATGAAATACCTATTCCAACCATTTCATCTGTTCCATTCATAATAAAATATGTAGGAACAGCATCTTCTCTATGTCTTCTCCATTTCATAGCTTCATTACATACAAATGAATTCAAAGTAAAATGCTTGGAGCATATGTGACTGCATTTTCGGAGTCAAATTTCGTCACCAATTCAATTTATCCATTCTTTTTTTTCACATCGTCTTCAAGAAATCTGTAAAATCAAAGTTTGGACCATGTATCGACAATATTATACACGTCACTATGTATGATCAAGGTAACCTAAAACAGTTTCGGAATATTCGCTAAAAACTTCTATGGGAATAGATATAACGTCTGGTTTCTGCTACAAAGTGATTCAGCAACATTTGTTACGTATTTATGTTTGTATACCGGCTCACATTCAACAATAAATTGTGCAAAAACTTATCGATATAGGGTCAATATTTCTTGACTATTTTCATAGCGTGATAAATGGGACGTGCAGCCCCCAACCACACAAGACATTGCTCCACTGCGTCTTCACACTCACTATTTGTAATTTAACAAATGTCTCATGCAATCTAAAAGTAAAAATAATATTAAATCATTGCAAAACCATAGAAGATTACGACAAACGCGTAAACAATGAGCACGCGAATAAGTTAGGTAGTCTAATGAATAAACTGTCAGACATTAGAGCATAGTACTATCAAATTTGGGCGGGTTGAATTAGAACCAATATAACCAAATGACAGTTCATCTTGTGAAATTCCAAAAAAGTAAAACAAAGAGTAAATCATTTATCTCTTTCCCTCAACCGTTTTCGTGCCATAAGATAGAATAGGAACAAAGGTAGTTACCGAGCTCTTTTTTTAACCCTCCTTCTATTGCTTTAGTTATTATTCTAAGGTTTCTGCCACCGGAGCGCGCTAATTTCAGGTCTAAATAACTGTCAAGTGTCAAAGTGTCAATATGTACTCCTTTTAATATTCATTACAGTTAGATTTTTCTTATTTTTACATAAATTTTGACAGTTACCTGGTCCTGATGACTCAGTGCTGCTACCTAGTGGTTTTTTATGCCATAGATAGGTGGCAAACAAGCTAACGGGCCGCCTAATGGTAAGCGATCACCGTCGCCTATGTATACCAGTTCTTATAATGCTTTGGCTGTTGAGGTGTTTTTCAGAAAATGCTAAAACAATACTAATTACACGCCTCGCGTGCATCGGCGCACTGGCGTTCGGCCGAGTAACGCGAGTGCGGCGATACACGCACGGCGTGTAAACACGCCTGGCGCGTAAACACATCATATGTGTTTTCAGCAGTCAAAGGGTTAAGGACTCCATTGACAGCCCTTTTGAAGAACCCCATGTTGTAGTTACTCGGAAATACTGCAGGAGAGAGCTAACAACAACAAGAGATCACAGGTATTAACAGGTGACTACAGGTCTAACAGATGGCAGGTGTGCGGCAAAAAAGATCTCTTATAATGCAGTGTGCGATTTCCACCGATCGATACTATGTGGATGACCTTTCAAGCCATGGTGGCTAGTGTGATGATAAAACCGCGATGCAGGCATCAGTTCGAACAATTCTTCAGAATAATCCCCGTTGTAAACGAGATGGAAAATACAAAGAGTGTGAAGCGTTTCGGAAAACTCTCAACTAAAACCCTCAGCTGTCGCAGTGTTGATAGTATGTACATGTACAGATTCAAAGAATCTAGCCCCTACAATACAACGTGCTGGTTTCGGCTGTGGTAATACTTCATTGGGTATTGTTGTGCCCGTGAAAGTGAACAACTTTTAGAACATCAGTTTTTAAAATTCGAAAGAAAAATAATCGAGTCTCCATACAAAATATCTGGTCACGTAATCAATTTTGTATGAAGTTTTTTTTTTCCCGCGAATATTGCAAATTGATGTTCTAAAAGTTGTTCACTTTGACGGGTATTAACCCTTAAGTATTACTTCACCCAAAATCAGCACCCTGTAAATTACTTAAGTAAACGCTAAGTAGGTACGACCTTTCTCATTACATTGCACCTTTCTCATATTCTAGTGTAATGTAATATACATTACACTAGATTACGGTCAAACTGGAAAATTGTTGCCAGTTGTATCGTAATTTTCCCTTTGCTATATTTCTTTCTCTCATTACACGAATAAGATGTATAATAATATTCTGCTGTTGCTTTTTCTTTTATTCTTTTTGTTTCTGATACATAATGTTTATTTATTCTATACTTACTTAAATTTTAATTTTACGTCATAACTTTTATAAAGTGCATGATTGCCGTTTAGCACTCTATGATATACTCGTATATAAGTATTATTATTTTTGTAACGAACTAAGATTTATGTAAACGAACAACTGCCCTCTGAGATACAGTTTTTACTAGTTCCGAGGGCAGGGTTAATAATATTAGTGTACTTACTTGTATTAATATTAAGTTCTAAGTTGTAAACCAAATAAATGTAAGTAAGTACTTTTAATATTGTAATTTTTAGATCAAATTTTCTGAACAATAAAGATATTTGTATTTGTATTGTATTGACATCGCAGCTGCCACACATTTTCTGTACCCTGAGCGTTCAACTGCTCATAGTAATGTATGTGAATATCGGGGTATGTATACCTACTTACCTACATGTTATAAATCACAAATTATTTTGTTAGAGGCGGCGCTGTTGTAAATCAAAATATAAAACATTAGTACTTCGTATCTAGTGAATATATTTGAATAACTTCATTAATAATAAAATTATAAAGTGTATGATACATGGAATTATCCTGCTTTTATACAATTTTGTCGATTTTGAACATTTTCTATTACAGAGTTCAGAATTGAATCCAGATATTTACAAACCAAAATTGATTACTTATGTACAAAATAAATCCAAACGTTATTTTATCTCTACCAGTTTACATTATCCGTTATATTATCTAATATATGAAACTCAAGACATTTGATTATAATTATTTTTAAACTATAAGTACCTACGTAATTTATCATTAATAGTACAATTAAAATTATCTAATAACTTTAGATTGTATAAAAATAAATAAATACTATGCAGATACATAAATAGATCTACGTATTTAAAACTGTGTAATACGTAGGTATGAAAAGTTGCAGTATGCGGAATATGCTATATATAATCCCCCTTACTAATAAACGTTATAATTATATACTCGGAATAGTTATACCCCCTTTGCAATAAACGTTGAATAGCCTCTGAATAGTTAGACAGTCTTTTGTCTTTTTCGTTAGAGTTCAAAAAAAGTTCAAAAAAAGAGTTTGAAAAAATTGGTGCGTGCCGTCGGCTAAGTTCGAACCCGCGCCCTCTGGCTTGAAAGAAAAGATACAAGACTGTATATCTATTACGAGGCTATACAACGTTTATTGCTAAGGGGGACAGTGTTTGTCATTTTCGATAGAGTAAAAAATGTAAAAGTAAGAAAAAGACCCTAACTATTTCGACGCTACACAACTTTATTAGTAAGTGGAATGTGTTTTGTGATAAAATGAATAAAACCCAGACTAAAAACACACTGCACCGGACACCGCTCCAGTGTGCAGTGATGCAGAATTTAACTTTGCCTGTAAAACCTCGAATCGTTTAAAAAAATCGCATGATATAACACACTGGCACGTCTCCGTGCGGAGAAGCTCATTTGAATTTCCGTCGCTCCGTACACCGCAGCGGGAGGCGGCGGCATCTTCATTATCAATGCGGTTTCCTAAATTTACATTAATTTGATAAGCCAAAAATAGATGGTGGCGCCATCTATTTTTGACTAATCAATGTTTCCCGGCGCATTGTCACGCTTTACTGTGAATGTAAAATATAGTTTTGGCATCCCTCCCCTGTCCTAGTTTGTGATGAAAACAGACATTGACTTGTATAAGCTTAGGTAATAAAAATGTTTTCTAAATTTACATTCAAGTGACGCCATCTATTTTTGGCTTATCAACATATCCCAGCGCATTGTCACGCTTTACTGTGAATGTAAATTATATTGTTTTGGCATCCCTCCCCTGTCCTAATTTGTGATAAAAACACACATTGACTTGTTTATGTATAAAAATGGAATAAGTATGAATAATTATAATAAGTACAGTACAATTTAGTGGTGCTAATAAAAGTATGGCTGTTACGATCAGGTGTTTCCTCTCATCACGTCAGACTGAAGAGAAATAACGCTTTGATTCTTATGCGTAAAGGATAAGGTTGGCTGTTCTATAAAATATTTCACTCGTTTATAGCACGAATTGAACCCTTATGCATGACAGGATAAAAGAAAATATGTGTGGAGGTGTGCTCTCCTCTCTCTTTTAAAAATTTCTTTTGCCGATTCAACAGGTTAACAAAAGTTTATTATTTATTAATAAATTCCGCACCTATTACGGAAAAGTATAGTTTCGTGTAAATAAGATAAGAATCTAATCACAGGTACTGATATCATTTAATGCAATATAGGTACCGATAAAAATATTATATAGAGTAGTGGCGATGATTCATCATTGAATCATTCTATAATTTTATCATAAAAATAGAATGTTCAGCACATACTTGACCCAAATAGCGTAGTGAGTCACTTGGAACTGTCAAAATTTACTTCTCATACTATCGCCCAAGGAAACTTACCCCGTCAGGTGTATAAGAGTTAAAAGTGTAACAGGTACAAGTGTCTCCTATTTTATAATTGGTCAGTACATACTATGCATAAGAACTCAAAAAGAATCAGTTCTATAATGTATTGTCTCGCTTACACGTATGAATTTCTCGTCAGCGAGAAGTAGACAGATGATTTTATAGAAGAGATACGATAACCAAGCGCTTATGCATTAGTGTTAATTTTACTATAATAATAATAATAATAATAATAAATTTTATTGCTTTTCTGTTAGGCTTATAGGTACAGAGATCTTATGATATTATAATACGAAAAATTTAGATTTTAAACAGAAGACATATTTGAGGTGCAAAAAAAAAAAAAAACAATGATGTACCTTAGTGGAACCCTGTCCCCCACACTAGGTTAACCTGTGTCGTGAGGTCACAGTTTTCAACTCTGGGCATGATCGTTTTCCCCGCAGAGGTGAACTTATGCTTGGAACTTATGATATGCTTAATAATAACAATTACTTAAAGGTACTTACAAAAATTTAAACAAACAAAAGTGCTCCATGGATAATCACTAAGATCTTCATCAATCGTGTGTGTGTGTGTGTTTGTGTGTGTGCGTGTGGGTGTGTATTGACTGAGAGGGTGATTTTATGAAGAGGGGAGTATGTACGAGTGCATGTGTAAGTGTGTGTGTGTATGATAGTTAAAGTGTATATTCTGTGTTACTGTGGTTTTTGGTGTGTTTGTTGGTTGTGTGGAGTGGCGGCATGTTAGAATAATTCTTCAGTTAATCAGGCAAAAAAAGAAGAAAAAACTATCGAGAGTTACTATCAGCCATTTGCAATTTGAATATCTAAGGTTAATAGATTAATCGTGATTTCCTTATTGTATGATAGTAGGTAATACTCCAGTTCCAGTTAGGTGACATTAACTAAGTATACTTAATAAATTATTGTGTTTGTGTTGATCATTTGAGAATTTTGAGCAAACTCTCTGTTGATTTGTAGTCAAGTTGTATTAGGTAGTCTGTTAAGGTTTTATTGCAAGCGTTACGATTTAATCTTAGGATAGGTTTAAGTTTACTTATGCGGTTGTATATAGCAGGACCTAGTCCAATAAATGATTTCCGTACGTAACTTGTACGAGCTTTTATGTTTTTAAAAATAATGTCTGATCTTCTTTTTGACTTTGACTTTTCTAATATTTCTTTGTTAACCTTTGAATGTTGTCGCAGTAAGATAAGTTTTATAAATAGCTGTCTTACAGTTAGTAACTTGGTCTCCTGGTACAGAGCTTCAGTGGAAAAGCGCCGGGGTTTAAAAAACATAACTTTGAGCAGTGCTCTTTGTGCTATTTCTAAATGAATCAGGTGAGTGGCGGCAGCTGCTCCCCATATTGTAATACAATAGGTGATTATTGACTGTGCCAGAGCATAATACACTGTCTGGAGGATGTCTGGAGATAGAATATGTCTTAGCTTTTTAAAAACGTAAATTAGTTTTCTGGCTTTTCCTGCTAGTGTTCTGACGTGCTCGTCCCATCGTAGGTGTTTATCAAGATGTATTCCCAAATATTTGATAGACTCGGTAAATTCAAGAGGAGAACAGAGGCATTGGTGATTGCTGCAATTTGGATCGTGGATTTTCAATGTGAGAAGAGATTTTGGTTGAGTTGTGGAGTTTATAGTGTAAGTCATGTACTTCGTTTTTGAGATATTTATTGTTAGTAAGTTACTTCTGAGCCAGTTTGCAACCTTGTGAAGTCCTTTATTGGCCAGGGCTTGGGCTTCATTCCAGGAATTGCCCTCGAATACTAGCACAGTGTCATCCGCGTAGGTATAAACTTAAACTATAAATAGGATACATACATAGTTATACAGACAATTTACAAAGCAAGATATTCTAGACTTCTAGAGCTACCAATACTACTAGATGTAAGCTTGTACAACGCGGATGTTAAGGGAACGATTACACTTAATAATAATGATGACTACCCGTCACTATTTCGATTTGCCTGCTCTTTGAAATTAAAATACAATCTAAATTCAATAGTTCTAAAATTGTTGCCATCCTTTTCACGGATATTAAATTGAAAAGAGATGCAGATAATATTAGAGCTCTCAGATTAGTTTAGCTTAGAATGGTATAGCAGAGTTCCATAGCAACCTGTTACTGTTCTGGATTCACGATAATGTTTACCAATAGCGTTACGGCAAAACCATTAAAACGAAGCGTATCGTTTTCCAAGAACAGTAAAACTTCGTAATCGTTTCTGAATGTTTTTCATCAGTACCACATAAATTAACATTTATTTATGTGAATTAGGACCTGTTAGATAGTTGAACTATTTACTCGATTTCTGCGAGCGGAAGCCCCGATAAAAGTGTTATCGGACATAGGTACTTTTAGAACTATGGATCAGGAAATAATATGTAAACGAGTTTGCTTGAGATTAGATTTGAAAAACTAATATATTATTGATTGCTCGTGGTTTTACCACTGACTGCTTGATCAGCGGGGGTTATGTTTTTATGACATTCAAGTCCTCTATTTATATGAATGTTCCTGTCCATACAGGTTGCCTGGAAGAGATCGCTTTGAGCGATAAGGCCGCCCATTAAAAACTTATTCTTACTTAAGCCTTATTTAAGTACTATTGTAATTATTTTATGTTTTTAATAAAGAGTTGTTGTTGTTATCAAGTTTGGTAATTCTGTGGATGTTATACTGTGGATTCAGTTAGTTAAGACTAATAGATTTAAGGCACCGGCAGCAGGGACCAAGGCGGTACATTTGCCTGTTGGATCAAAAACACCATAGAAAACATTTTTTTTTTAATTATGTTTTTTTTACATGAAAAAACCGCTTAGTTTTTATTCAATATGTACATATTTAATGTCATCATCTGATATATGACTGAAGCCCGGTACATCTCGTCTGACTCACTGAATATCATCCGGCGAAGGTGGATGTTGTATTCCGCCTCTGCCAACCCCGGGGAACCGGGGAAAAAGGCGTGACGATATGTTAAGTTGAATGAAAACTATCTAGGTTGCTGTCTGAATGTTAATTAATTATCTTTAAATTATACTTTTTTTAGTTGATAGTATAGTGTTTAGTTCGAGTAAACCTGCAAGTTATCCTGGTGGCGCCAGGATGCTATCAGTAGAATATTGTGGTAAATTCACAAGTAACCTTTTGGTTATTGTCAATATCGGTTTTTATGTATTTTCCATAACTTATTATCATCCAGGTCAGTAAGGAATTCTATGTACAAGTGTAGACTACAATAAAACCGCATTTTACAAGTATAACTCCACATAATTTATTCGTTTAATTAAATATAATCTATGCACCATTTGACAGACTAAAATATTCCTCCAACATGGCTGTTGTACAAGCTTACAAATACAAAATAAAAGTAATTTTACCTTAGACACGTCAAAGGAAGCTTTGTGCCACAATTGTAATAAAATTATTTGTCTATTTCTATAATCTAGGTAATTAATATTAAAACAAACGATACTTAAATGATTTACCACGAATGCATTTAATTTTATAACACACATAACTTGCAATAAAATGTTGTTTTCAATCCCTGAAATAGTACCTAAATGTGAAATACGTCGAACCGAAACAAATCTGAATGATAATACTGAACATGTCAACATGGTACGGGAATGATATTGTTTAACATGATTTTTGTACAAATTAGTGCATAATTACCACGATACATAATTACATCGAATTAACACGTTTCATCTCGTCGCCGCGTTTTCACTCGCTATCTATATTAAGATTTAGGGCTCAAGAACTATTCTGGCGCGTGCTATATTGTCTCGGTCACTGTCTCTCTCATTAGAGAAGCCTTAAGAGTGACAGAGATAGTATAATATGCGCTAAAATACAACCTCTGGTCTTCCAATCGCCAGATAAATTTCAACGATAGAATAAATTCCATTAAAAAGCTTACTTTCAAGTCTTCGTTGAAACCTTTAATAACTCGATATTTTCGTAAAGCAGTAAAAACTTCAATCGCCCATCGCTCTCGCCGCAGCTAAGACGCCAAAAGCTGACGAGGTACTACATCTCCCAGCCGTTAGAAAAATCGAGTTACCCGACGATCGACAGAGCAGCCCTCCCTAAACTATCATAGTTAATTTCATCGGATGAGAGTTTGTGAACTGAAGGAGCCGGTATTCACGTGGAGTCGTTTACCGTTTGCGTGTCCACAGCACGGCGAGCGGGCGGTGCTATTTGGTGAAGGCTGCGAAGACCGCCCACATGAGGTCGCAGGCGTCGGGCCGCATGGCCTCCGCCTCGAAGTCCAGGTCCAGCAGCGACCGCACGCGCCGCGTCGCCAGCTCGTAGTCCTCGTCGGACAGCGGCGCGAAGGCGTTCTCCAGCACGTCGGCCGAGTGCGCCAGCATCAGCAGGGCCAGCGAGCGGGCGTCGGCGTGCGCCACGTCCGTCATTGAACGCCGCAGCGCCGCCTCTTGCACCTGCGGTGGAGATTGCACGCTTACAAACAAAAATCAAATCAAAATCAGTGTGTCTTCGACACACTGATGAACTTCACACACTTATGAACTTTGAAGTGACACACTTATGAACTTCATAAACATATCGACACGCCTTTCCCCCGAGGGCAGGTGGCAGAGAAACTCACACTTAGCCGGAAGATATTCATTCCCAAATGTGACAGGGGGCGAGCCTGTCGCCATACACCGGGCTCCAGTCATGTAGCAGATGACATACCATACGCACATATGTTCACACAATGAACAAATTGGTGCGTGCCGTCGGCTGGGTTCGAACCTCTGGCTTGAGAGGCAGGCCTTCTCCAACTAGGCTATCATCGCTTCTTTATTATGATCTTCAAAATTATAAAAATTGTTCGAATGTAACTGGTTCGAAAAAGAAATAGGGGAAAAAGAGTATTTGTTTCTGCAGCGAAATTTATAAAATACGGTGGAATCGGAAGACCCTGAGGCGAGCAAGCAACCATCAAATGTCTCTATGAATAATTTAAAACCTGTTTTTGTGCAGAGCAGCTAGCAATTTCGTTTGGGACATTTAGTATGAGATCATCGGGTCATCGGCTATCGATTGAATAACTTCCTTATAAAAATACGTCGGTTATGCAGTTTCGATCAAAACTAAACACACAAATATTATAAAAGCGAAAGTTCGGATGTGAGTCAGCATCAATGTGTGTGTAAGAATGTTTGTTATCACTTGACTGTACAATGGCTGAAGTAATTTCGGGTTTCGATGCGGTGATACAGTCACAGTGGCTGTTACGTTCACAGTTGATACATTTATATTTTTCAGTTAAATGTATGCTTTCTGCACCTGATAAAAACCTCGCAGGGTTTACCCCGGAGTGTACTCCGCTATTATCACCTATGTGATAACTCTTTTTAGCTGCTCTACGCAGGTTTATCTAACTAAAGGACCCACAGGAACCATTCTTTGTTCAGTTTTTTTTTTAACATAAATTAAGTACTTTTTGACCAGGCTTTGATACATGCATCTATGATAAAGGGTTTCTATGTGTTGCTATTTTTGTCAGAGAAATGACGGCTGCTTGTAAATTGTTGATCATGCATGCCCTGCTAAACAGATTGCAATCAATTCGATACGGAAATTAAAATGCAATTTTCAACACACCTATTTTGCTTTGAAATTAATAAAGCAAATATGCAGAGTAATGGTCAGCAATAGATGAAGAGTGACTGCCTGACAGAATATCAATATTATGTTAGTCAAAGGACATAGTGTGCTCCCCGTTTCTTAGTTTCATTGTAGCAGGAATGTAGAAGATTGGATATGGCACAGATTGCATGAAACGCGCTAAAGGAGGATGATGCCCTTCAGGCCAAGCATACCAGGTGGCCATGAGTGAAAAAGACAAAGCTACGATTATGATTACACCTGTCCTATATTCGCAAGAGTTCACAAAATTTTATCGCGGTGCAGGTGTTAAACTTGCAGTAGGTTATAGATAATGGTTGACAACTTGTTGATGTAAAAAATTTACTCGTATTAACCAGACTACAGCTTTTCACCACTTGTATAAACAACAAACTTGTAAGTAGCTATGTGACGTGTTATAAAGATGCAAATGATAAAACAAGAAACATTTTTTTTAAAACATATCTGTATATTTTAAAATACGTAACGATTCAAATAACACCTCACATGTTGAAATACATTAAGTTATTTTGGCTTTAGGATGTGCCAAAGAACCCCCCATACATACATATTACATACATATATCCACATACTTACATACATTACACTCGAAAAACATATCTCTCCTTCTTGCTCAGTAGGGTAATGGCATGTTGTTGTAAGAAGAGTTTGTACATAAATATTGTAGATTGGCACATTCCTATTCTAAGAAATGTCACTCGGTTTTGTGTTTACGTTTTTGTTTATAAGTGCAAAAGGATATTGTTTGGTGGTAATTTAAGGCATTCATTAACATTCTGAAGGTATCAAAATTTCACCAGCGGAATTCTCTTCAAAATTACCGTGTCACAGATAATAGTGTCATTTGCGAAACTATAGCCACTCCGAAGACTTTATTATAATAATTACAATGTTACAAAACAGTACAACCTCCAGCTGTGCAAAGTCAAATTCACATTGAATTTAAATCAACAATAGCATTGATTTTGTTGTAGGTACCGTTGTACAAACGAAATTTTCCAATACTGAAGTTTATTCCAACATCTTTTTCTCACATATTAAAATGGAAAGAGACACATAAAATTTAACAGTGGTACTAGAATCAATTTCCAGCTTGAAATCAATCATCATGCCATTGGAGCAAAATCTTGTTGAATATTTGGACCTCCACAAATTGCATTTCGAAACTAAACAAAAACTAGCTAGAATTTATATAAATATGTTTTTCCAGTGCTTATTCTTATTTGAGATGGGCATAAGTCCTGCTCTGACAACCCGCTGCAATCTGCTAAATGATTAAGTCTTACCTTTTTAACTAATCTGCATTTGACAACATTGTCTGTTAACGGGTGTGTAGTCATATCAAACAAAAGGAAGTTTTGCTTTTCTGTAGTGAGCACCCCTTTCTCTACAAGATTCTTGGCCAACCTTTCACGGACATTTTTCAGTTGATATTTAAGCTTCATAGGGTTCCAGGTTTCACCTGCAAATGTTACATCCAGATATTACAAACAAATCAAACCTTTATTATTCACACAGGAATAAAACATAAGATATTCATGAATTTGTTTTCACTCAACTTCGTATAGCTGTATTTGAATGAAAGTTGGCATGGAGTAGTTTACAACTATCTAAGTATATTATACTGAAAAAACTTAATGTAATAACAGTAGTTTACTACTATTTTTACATTAGGTTCTTTATTCGCTGACAAGACCAAAAATGTTGTGGGTTTACAAATAATTATACCTTCAAGCAGAGAAAATTTTACATGTAACATGTTCTTAGTTACATACTTTTCCTTTCACACAACACAATATACAAAGACAGTTTGCTGTCTGAAAAGTATATTTACATACCACTTAAGTATTCTATCCAACTCTGAACAGTCTCTGGAGGGTCTGTATCTTTCATGTGTTTCAATGCCTCATCTAGTAGCACATCTCCTGTCGGTGTATCTGTAGAACACACACTATTATTAAACTGTTTTGTACAGATCTAATAATAACAGATAACAATTCTCACTGTGTGGATTCTTTTATTTAGGAGAGAAACTTGCACAATTTATGGCTATTTTTCCTACATATTTGCCTTATCAATTTACTGAACTTATCAAAGATACTTACTAATTGATTCTAGTTATCAGGTAAAGATTATCTACTGCATGTACATTTACTTGTGTAGCTTGCTTACCTGATTTTAGTATAACCTTTCTGGAAAGTAGTCCCTTCCTTCGCATGCCAGCTCTTTCCAGCTCTACGCGGCCTCTCAATCCCAACTCGATTAGAATGCAACCTCGTAGGCCGCTGGATATACAATCATTCCAAAACGACGTGTAACCCTGAAACAACAAGACGAGATGATCCAAACCAGTCACGACTGTTCAAGCACAATTTTGCAACAAATCGCGGATGCAACCACATTATACCTCTTTGTCTTTAAGTCCCAGAAGTAACACTTCTTCCATTAGGGTAAGTCTAGTTTCCTTGGAGTCGCCGTCATCATAGGTTTTATCATTTTTCTTATCGTCGTTTTCATGATTTTCCCTCAATCCGTCTGTTGTACTATCTTTTATTACGTTTCTCCGTTGCACCAAACCCTCACTGCGATTCATTTTAACATTTAATAGGAAAACAAGCTATTGATATTGAATTGGTGTGTAATTTTATTAAATATTTTAGAAAAAAAACGTAATTAATTTTGACTGACGTTTACTTCTCGACGTGACGTGATGTTGTTGTGGAAAACATGGCCGCAGTGCTGCCATGATATGTTTGCTAAAAGTAACGCATTTTTGAAATATTACTTTTAAAATGAAATGAGACATAACAGCTTCAGCGTACCTTCAGTGCAAACGTTTAGGCTTGTACCTTTAAGATGAGTGAAAACACTTCAGTAGAAAGCTTTAGCGTCAGTGAAAACAAAATAAACAAGAAAAATCTCTTGACATTCGACTTAAATAATGCAAGATTGCCAATGTACAAAAATGAAAATTCTGTTTGCCACGTTTTAGTTATGATGTGGTAACATAAGGTATTAGGCATATTTTCATTGGTCGTAAGGGCCTAGATTCGGGGTACGGGGCTTCGGACTCTCGCATGCCTTAAGCCTGAATTAAACAGACCGGTAGTAAGGCGAAAATATGACGCGAACAAGGTTCAGACGCGATGCCGCTCCAAAACTTGATCTTATAAAATGTGGGAAAGCGACGTGTTTTGATACACAAGTAAGCGATGCGGTTCATGCGGTGCAGCCACACTGCTCCGAAGTTTCCACGCCTGTATTGTGTCCTTGCCACATGCCTTGCATGCCTTAACTCCGGCCTGTATACTTCAAGCCATATGAGCCTGGCATGAGCATGAGGGCATGAGCCCTCATGCGATAGAGCCGTTTTCATAAGTCGGTGGAGGCATTAGCGTTACTGCGTTAGTCCGTAACTTGAAGCTCAAAATTTAAGTTTTTCGAGTAAAAAAAATTGGTAAGGTAGTTTATAATTAGGTAAGTAAAAAATTGGGTACGCCATTGCGATGAGGCCTGCGAGAGATTTTCTGTATTGCACAAACATTGTGAAACGTAACTTTTCGTGTTCTCTACAAAACTCCACTTGAAGTTTTAGTAAAGCATGAGGAAAGAAAGGGATTCATCTCATTCATCATCATAATAATATACTTGGTTAGAAGGTTTATCAAGGTTTAAGTCATTTACCTTGAGATTTATAATTTTAATGTTCTCGGCTGAAGGATGAATATCCATGGTTATGAAATTTAAAAAAAAACACCTTTGTCCCCGGTCCGTTCATCATAATTTTCAACACTTCGCTCCGTAGACGGAGAAACCAATGGACTCAAGTACTGTGTAACCGGACATGAGATAGCGATATTTTCTAACAGTGTTGCCACTTAAGGATGGTTCCATAGAAGTTAGGGAAGTTAGGGTAGATTTTTAACAGTAAATAAAATAGTAAAGACTTCAGATTATTTTTCTATATTTTATTCATTTTTAAACAAAATCAGCTTACTGTATACATTTCTTACTCTTTCGTTTGGTTTAGATGCACGCTTAGCTAAGTAATGTAGTCTCACCTTTAAATACTCCCATATAATGGCTTTTGTGAGCAGAAGTTCGTGGTTATCTAAAGGTGAACAATCGAATATATCGCCATGGCATTGAAAGAAATGTTTATGGCTACATATTTTAAAACTTTCGTGTAAAAAATATTGTCTCGCATTCTTTCGTGTAATTAAGTTGGTTACGTTTCTCTTAAGAATTTTGCGTTGGTCTCCAATCAAATCTACCACATGCTTGAATCCAAATCTCTACAAGTTCAGCACTCGATGGAAATCTGTAAGGAAATATTAAGATATGTAGGGTAAATTCTGTATTCTGTATTAGTAACAACCAAAAAATTATAATATTGAACCATTTTCCATTTAAAAAAAAACGCTATTGTACAAAACCGATAATACGTGGCGTCCAATCTGGGCGGATAAAATAAATTTGTCAAATCCAATACGTCACCCAAAAACATTTAGGCCCGTCTGCCTACGTCCTTGCTTAACTAGCTTCATTAAACTACTCCTAGCAAAAAAAAAAATCTTGAATGAATCTTGAGCCATTTCTTAGGACTTTTAACTTTATGTGCCCGATAAGGGAATATTTCGCTAGGAGTAGATTAAACTAGTTAAACAAGGACTGTTTCAATTCTTATGTTCAGTGCAAACGGGTGTTAGAAAACTAGGGTAAAATTGAAAGCTAGATTATGGCAACCCTAATTCAATATCTTGGAGATTAGGTTTTTCTTTGCTTTTGCATGATTTGGCATTTTGCAGTAAACCTTTACATCCAAATAAGTGGTTCCTGCATCGATCCACTTTAAATAATATTTGTATTGATTTTAGAAGACATATTGTTCAGAGCAATGGCCAGTACCAACCTGTGAAATGTAACATCACTTAAACCTTGTTTTGTTCTATTCTGACAACCCAAAATACAGCACTGCACCATCCTGACGATGTCCAAAACACTTCACCATGCGATGATAACAATTAGATTTGATTTTAGATGATTATATATTTTCGAAAAAACACAACAATCTCTCGGTCACGGTAATGTTTGACACCAAGCTGTCAAATATTGCTTGGAGTCAACCGGTTACAGCGACAGAGAGAAAAAAAGTATTAATCTTTCTCTTTCAAGCATGCTATTTTTTCATATGACTGTTTCGCTGCGGAGTAAAAGAGACAGAAATGTGACTACGTCCATTGGTTTCTCCGTCTACGCTTCGCTCACTATAATTCTACTCTATTGATAGAATTGATGGAATCACTTCTTACATATTATATCTTTAGTCACAATCTTTAATAAATACCGTATAAATTAATAATTTAACAAATAACTATAATAAATTTTAATTTATATTATTAGCGCTTAAAAGCGCTAATGATTTAAATTACTAGCGCTTTTAAGCTAATCGCGAAGCGCCGAGCGGTCTCATGCGAACCATAGCCGTTTCATCCTTTCATCCCGCCACGCCGCTCCACGATTCGCACAGTGTCCAGGGGGGCTATTCCTGCGCGTGAGATGAGATGAGATTTTATCTTGGTCACTCTCTTACCTATGACGTTTCAAACGAGAGCAAAAAGGACGCAAAATGGTGAGATGAAAATCTCAAATCTCCGAATAGGGTCCCTGTTTGTAGCAGTTTGAGTTCAATCATCAAGAACGTAGGGATTAGTTTACAACAAAACGTGCAATTCGGTCAACTTTTAAAATTTAAAGGTAGTAGTGCTATTGTACCATGCAGTGTAAGTACCTAATGTGCTGATCACGGTAAGGTACTTTTACTGCATAGAGAGTCGAATGTTGGAGCCACTATCGTATTTTAAACAAAATTGAATTTCTAGTAACTCTAAGTATTCGTCTTTGAAAAATAATACTAGTAAATATTCTATGGTATTCGTAAATAGAAAAATGTAATACTCACGTAGATGCATTAAAGTTACGAAAACAGTCAGGCGCTGCTGAAGTGAAGTGTACCTACCCATGTAAATTTTGGTAAGTAAATATACCTATGTCTATGATTCATATATATAGAGTATGTTAATAAAAGTAGCAATAATTTATTTATTCCTTGAAGTAAGTAGGTACAATGTGTATGAACTTATGTTTGCAACCGACTTTAATTTCGCGATCGCACTATCGCTAAAAGCGCTATCTTTCAGGAAGTGATAGAAAACGAAGTGTGCAAAAATGCAATAAACGTAAGTATATATATTTAAATCTACATAGACTTAAATATACTTACATACTTGTATATGGTTATGACATGGACTTGAATTCTAATAAAATATAAAATACCTACACACAATACAATGCTTAAATTACATATACTTACTTAAAGTAATCACGATAACATTAGGTATTATTACGTTGGAAATTTAATAAAGTATTTTTTTTTTCTATGTGATCCTGGAAGCTTTAGTGTTGGTACTTATTTAGCTAGCAAGTCATCACAAAATACTCCTCTGCCGTGTCTACTACGTCGATCGGGCCCATAATTCTACTAAACAATTTGATTGCTTCAAATTTACACTTCTAAGCATAGCAGAGTTCAAAAAGGAGGAAGTTCTTATTTCGGTTGTATTTTTTGCGATGGATGAAATTTGACGTGTGTGTCTGTCTGTGTCTGCCTGTAGCATCGTAACTCCCGAACGGAGTTGAACCCGAATCAGTTTGAGGCCAGGGGCAATCGTTGCTCTACCCTTAGGGTCTACCAAACACTTGCGAAGGCAGAAATCAATACCTATTTGTTTTATTCATAGCAAACCTACTTTAATTTTAGCATTTTAAGCTACTTATTTCTTATCTCGGAAAATAATTGTTTGGTTAATTGATTTTTCTTTAAATTCTTATCTACATTAAATATTACTCAATAGGATTAGGTACGTTTCCATAGTGTATTGTTAAATGCAAGTACATGTAAAACTCCTTGCTACTGCAAAAGTATTTACGAGGTACCAATTAGAACCTACCTACCTAGATACCTTGGGTTTCTTGACTACGAGGCGCCTGCCTACTAAATAGGTTAGTAGTTGGTGAGCAAATGTAGGTCAATTTATTTTCAGCACACGCAACATACTTATTTGAGGGTAGGTAGTATGTAAATAGATTTAGATATATAAATGGAATAAATAAATATGTAATTAGTTAATAACAATAAAGTAATTGATTCATATCAAATAAGCGACGACGGTAGCTGTTTTTAAACGACAACAAACTCTAGATTGAAAATACATAAATATCAAGTACGAGTACATGTCTCATATTTCTACTCAGAACGTAGATAAAACGGATCTCAAAACGTGCGCTCATAGGTAGGTAACTTTCCGGTGATAAGATACGGCTTTGCGTATTTATTATAAGAAATATCATTAAAAGAAGTAATGAGCCAATCGCCTCCGATTAGAGAAGTCGTGAAGTCCCCGTGCCGGTGTTTATCTGAGCGTGCTGAAATACAGAGAGAGCGGGTAAACGAGCGTTCAGTCGGGCGCGCGTCATCGGCCACTCCACGAGGCTCTGCGTGCACTGTGACACTATACCTTACGGCCGAGCCATGGAACAGCCGCTAGCCACGGTACGTGACACTACTTTCTACAACCTTAATACGACTGCTGCACCGTCTGCCGCGTTCACCGTTACTTTTGGCCGACGCTGACGCGGCCTCGCGTCTAAATCTGCGCTATATTTTTGTGTTTACTAATTTTTGCGATTAGAAAATTGAACTTTACTCTTGCGGCGTAGGAATATCACGCCACAGGGCAAGACGCCAGTTGGCTTCGTAGCTCGCGCCGTCGCGGTCGGATCGTGTATTTTCCTCTATAAAATGACCTTACTCGGGTCGAACTTTGCATAAATAGGTAAATTATTTGAACGCTAATATTCTCTTTACTGAAAGTAGAGTACTTCTCTTCTCCGCATAGCGGGTTCGTTACCTGTAAAGGAAGTTCAAAATAATAAACTTTTTCCATTCAAATAACTGTGTTTGTGCCTATTTTAGTGAAATGGTAAGTCTACATTTTATTATCAGAGGAACATAAGGAAATAGATTCTATAGAATTGCCCAAAACTAAAAAAATTACTTATTATAAGGTTTGAAATACATAATATTATTGCTATTGCTATTTATTTAACTTTCCGTTTTCTTTAACGAACGATAGAGGAAGATAATTCGTGAGTTTTACTAACTTAGTGCATTTTTGACGAAAGCAGTCAGGGCGTATTTACAAACATAATAATATTATGTTACGACCTTATGAATTTCAAATTTTCTATTCGGAAGCACTATTAAAGTACTTAGGTCTATTATAATAATATAATTGAACGCATAATGAAATGGAAAT
This sequence comes from Peribatodes rhomboidaria, assembly GCA_911728515.1. Classification (NCBI taxonomy): domain Eukaryota; kingdom Metazoa; phylum Arthropoda; class Insecta; order Lepidoptera; family Geometridae; genus Peribatodes; species Peribatodes rhomboidaria. The sequence goes on from OU452168.1 coordinate 8,974,984, forward strand.
CTACTCTCAAGATTATCAGAGACTCGTGGTATGTATATGTATAATAATGTAGTCATTAAAAGTTATTATGATGGACAATAGAGGTAGGTTAGGTACACTAAACTTGTCTTATAAGCAGACGACACGCAACTCTAGCATATTTACGAGAGCTCGTGAAAGCTGTTATTTATTTAATTGTCTTGTGCCCATAATGCTAGTGACATGCATACCTAATAACGACATTTGGCAGGTCTAGAAATAGTAGCTGCCCTTTTAGATCTTTTAGTGCATTCAGATTTATAGTATATTTAAATTTATAGAGCACATACAATCGATTCTGACTTGGCGCCAAAAATCTAAAGCTGAGTTGTACCAACTAACTTTAACTGAGCAGGTAGCTAGGTAGGTACTTAAGTTATAACCAAAGGCATGGTTATGCTTTGATAGTGTTTTTTACGATAACCAAAGTTTAAAAGTAACATAATCTAGTCTAGTCATATCTAGTATTTAAATCTCTGGTACACCTGAAATTGTACAGCTGATGGTTACGCTTTGGTTACAGTGAAAGCCTCAGCTTAAATATGTAGTACTTAATGGAACTATTTGCCATTTTTTTGCTGTCCATCCAAACGAACTGAAGATTGAATTTGTCTGACTTTCAATGACGTCAATTCCTAATGAGTCAAATAGCGCCTGTGCATTTTCACATTGTTATCAGTATGGCGTGATGTGTGGCGTATAGGTACCTAGGTTTGTATTGATAAAGATAGCCAAGTTATCGTTTTTCCATGTCACTAAAATTACGATTTCGCCAGTTTTTCCGTATTTTTATGACGTGTATCTAGTCATTATTTTCTCGTAAAGGTGATACACCTGATAAACTGTGCATTCTTATAAACACGATATTAAGATATTTAACAATGTTTTTTACTTCTTGGCGACCGGCAAGTCGATAATCTTAGTGGACTTGGCTGACCCCTAATAAGTACCTAGGTACCGATTTCCTTTGCATACTCAAGAACCAACCATATAGCGAAGGAGATACGACTCATTCTTCAAATTTTTTGCCTTATTTGGCACATCGATGTTGAACCGACGAAAAATAAACAAAATAAGAGATTGTCGATCGATGACCTACCTACTTTTTTATATATATCGGTGCAAGAAGGTCCGCTATCTGCGATTTAATAAAATATTTGCCATTCGTCATCAACATAAGTATTAAACGCTACTTTAAAAAAAGTCTAAAACTTAACGATAAGTACTTATGTAGGTTTAAATACTTACGTAATTACCTTTTTAATTAATGTTGTCTTAAAATAAGAACACGTTACCATTTCCACTGATTGACACTAGTTATCATAAAAACCATAGACCTATGTAATAGGGCATATTCTGTGTAAAAAACTTGATTAATTATTTGAAACTGCTAGGTTTTAACTACAGTTTTAATATCACTGCCATTGATGGGTTGGCCTTCTTTTATTTATCATGCTTATTTTTTTTATTATCTAGAATGCAAAATTTGCTGACGTGTGTTATATTAACAAAATAAATTTGTGTTACACCTACTTACCTACCTACCCAATTACTAAACTAAAATACTTACTTTTCAAGGTATCCTTAAACAATGTACTTATGTACCTACTAAATTCTTAACACGGAAAGGTATATACCTACTTATTCGTTCCAATTTTATCAATGTGTATACAGCTGTGAATCACCTATCAAAACATCCAATAACTACCGCAAGTTAAGTTTTTTTTTAATTTGTATTTTCGATGAAAAAAATAGATATTAAAATAAACAGATACATCTTATGTACTTAAAGTTACTTTTACTGAAAAAAATGCCTTATTAATTTCAAATCCGGTATGCATTGTTTATCACAATTACATAATCATATCTACATTGAAGTAAACTTAAATACTTACTCAAACTAAATGGGTTAGACGTCTTGGAACGATAAGACTTCATTGATATCGTGAACTCTGTGATCTTATAATCTTAACACTCTTTCGTTCAATAACTACCTATGTATTGTGTTTCAGTTAATTAGATGCTTAGTATCATCACTGGCTATTTAATAAGTGTCTGCCAAGATCCTTATTAGAGTATTGGTTAGAGCATAGCAATTAAAACATATTTGTCTAGAACAATACCGCAACTAGTATTTTACCTACCTTATGTACCATATATAATACCAATAGGTACATAATACACATCATAAATGTAATAAAATTGGGTGTTGTGTTGTTATACATCTCTGCTAACCCCTTCGGCAAAAAGGTGTGGCGGTTTTGTATAAAATAAAATAATGTAATTTTTTGTTTGCTCCCCCGGGAAATTCGGCGTCGCACGTCTTTTGCAATAACAAACTTAAACAAACCAATAAAGGTTAATCATCCAACGTTATTACACTATAATACTCGAATAATCGCAAGATTTAGAAAATAACACAAAATTACAAAATTACGACAGCACATTTTCGCTTCCCGCCAAAAACCCCCAAAAGAATGACATTAATGCCATAATGTGCGCAATTGACTGCCTCGGTGGCTCAGTTGGTAGTGAACCTGCCTTCTGAGCTTGGGGGCGTGGGTTCGATTCCCACCTAGGGCAAACATTTATGTGGTGAACATTTGTGTTTGTTCTATGTCTGGGTGTTAATATATATTTAAGTATATATTTAAAAATATCTAAGTATGTATATCAGTCCCTGGCAGCCAAGAGCAGCCGTTTAGATAATTTGTCAAAAATATTTGGTTTCCATTTTATTTGTGGAGATCAATGGAGGTGTTCAAGTTAATGATAAAAAACCAATAATTAATACTTTAATGTACAGTATTATTTTTGTGTGATTTTTGCTGTTGTATAAGTACTTACTTACTAGATATTTTAATTTTAAAGTCATGTACCTTTTCACCTACATTTATCAAGCATTGTTGTCACCGAAACATTATTGATTTACAACTTCATTTACACAATAAAGTTTAAATAACTTATCTGCCTTCAGCTTGATAATAATAATCCTAATTGCAGAGCTATATTGATACCGTGCTCTACGCCTAATCCTCAATATTTATGATGCACATAATTATAGGTACTTATTATCACTATCGCTATGGACATAACAAATAATAAAACGTATATTTCCAACGTGTTATATTATCATGTGATATAAGCATATAAGTCACAGGGAATGACACCTTGATCCACTGGTGATGAGTTCAAGTTCAAAACACCTGATTTGATAGCTTTAGATTCACAAGTACTTATTTATTAATACAACAGTCTATGGGTAGATAATTAATCGGACTTAGTTCATGCCTGTGACTTCTTACAAAGTGCCATTAAGCCTTGCATAATCCCTGATTTAACTACCTTATTATGAATAAGGTATGAAATTTCAAAAGTCCTTTCTTAGTGATCTAAGTTTTATAAAAAAACTTATTAGCGTATTTTATGATTCTGATTCATGGGTTTAGGCTAGCTTTTTCTATCAGCCAGTCGTAGTCTTGTTTCCTACATCTCTCTATATATTTTGTATTACGAATAAGTTCAGTAAATCAGTAAATATAATAAACTGTCTCTATACCTCCCACATATATGTATGTAACAATATTGCTTACCTATTTTCATACGTATATTTAAACATAATCCTTGTGCTAAAAATTCATTTCCAAACAAATCCTTAGTCTTAAAAGTAATACTCAACAATAAAAACGTAATATAGGTAGGTCCATATACGTAGGTAACCAGGTATACAATCAGCTCCTAGGTGCTATCTTATATATAATATAATCTGATATAAAATATGATTACATAATTAAAGAAATAGGTACTTATGGATAGGTACATCTGCTGACTGCTATAACATTTTCATAACCTCTAGATAAAAAGGATTTAAGGGATAAAAAACACTAGGTGGTATAATTTATCAGAGATTTGTTAAGTACCAAAGCTTCAAAAGGATTAGGTATGCAGCTTTCTTTCCAACTTGTAGTAATTTTAAATACAATTTTTATTTTAGTTAGCTCGAAGTTTGACCACATATTTTTCAGGGAGAGTATAAAATTAATTTGATATGTTATTTTCTTGTTCTGACATGAAATAGGTAATGGTACAGATTAAATTTATTTTGATTACTATTTATATCATATAGGTATAACGCATAAATTTGACGCATATGTTCTTTTTTTATTGGTAGCTAGAGCAGAGTTTAATAGGTCCATTCAAGAAAAACCTGTAAAGCCTCTCACCTACCAAACCTAATAAAAAGCTCAATTTCACAACAAATAAAATATGGGTTCACCCTTTTTTACTTACCTTCAACGCAAAAACGACGGGGTGTTAAAAGTTTGACGTGTCTATGTGCATTGTAGCTCCCGATTTTTTTTAAAGGTTAATTAGTCAGAAGTGTGAAGCTATACCTAAGTTTAATAAAAATCGGTGCCGGGGGTTCTTAATTCTTATAATTTACCAGCTGCGCGCCGCGGTTTCTGGCGTGAAAGAGTAACAAACATCCATCCATCCATTCTTACAAACTTTCGCGTTTATAATATTAAGTAGGATATTTGTTGCTTGTTAGAAAGTCAGTTAGAGTACCCTATACACGAGTATTCACGGCCTTCCTCGGTGCATCGATCTACAGCTCTACACCTGCCTTTTCTCGTCACCAACCACCTGTTAATTTCCATGACAATAGTATGATTTACATAGATTATTTAACAGCTCAGGCGGAATATATCTATCTTATTTTTAATATTTTTCCAGAGCCGAAAATAAAACGATTCATTTTAAGGCACAGTAATTTACAATTACAATGCAGATTTGGAAATTCCTTTCTTAAGACATAAAAAGTGTGACTTTTACTAATTCTGCTCGGTTTTATTGTAATAATTGAACTAACTGTAAAAATCACTTTAGACACATTCCAAATTGCAAGAAATAACAACACACTAACACGTACACACTCATACAGTAACAATAAAAATCTTACTTTTAGTATTATATAGTGGCGTTGTGAGCTGAAGACTTCGAAAGCTTATCTCATTTTTCCGCCATTTTGTCAAATTTCCAAAAACTGAATCGACAAAAAAACCCTTTAATTATCGAACTTGAGAAACAGCCGGAAATACGAAAGTATTTTTGCCCAAGCGGAAACGGAGACGCATCGCTCGCGCTGTGCTTTCCTCGGTCAGTAAGGCCTGAAGTAAAATTTTCATTTATTAAGTTATTACAATAACATGGCTCGGGGAACACCAGGATCTCGGAGATTACATAGTCATTAAAAATAAAACACCCAAAAGCATTAAAAGATTAACTGCATTAAGTATAGATAAAGCGGACATGATTATCTGTAAGTAGTATAATAGAAATTAAAAATAGACCAAAAAGTACATTTATAGTTATCTTTCTTTAATCTATTAAAGTACAATATTCTACTCCTCCTTAATTACAAAAAGTTTACTTCCTATTGGATATTAGTTACCTATCATATGAAAATAAAAATACCTACTGTTAAAAAAATAGATTAGGGAGTAAAACAAGTTAGTCTTAGAATTAATTGCTGAACGCCCACTTCTGTATATAACATAACAGTTATCGTCTTACTCGTACCTTTCCAGTGGTTGGCAGTTGGCAATACACCCGTATTACAACACCCACAGAAGTTTTGGCGGGAACCGAAAAGATGGTGTCGTGTTTTTGTATTATTTTCTAAAACTTGTGATTCTTCGAGCGTTAAAGTGTAATAATGGTGGATTATTAACGTTTACCGGTTCGTCAATGTAAACGAGTGTGGGCAAATGATACAAACATCGCGATACAAACGCGATTTTTCGTGTTCTCTACAAAACTTCACTTAAAGTTTCAGTAAAGTATCCATAACTTTACTGGAATGGGGAAAGGGGAGGGATTCATCGTCTTCATCATCACCTCATCATTATCATCCCATCATCTGTTACTGAAGGAAAAATTATTACTAAGTTAGGCATGAAGGACTTCGTATCCAGTTGCCAATAAAAAAAAAAAAAAAAAAAAAAAAAAACAACACCCACACTGCTCCGGACGATATTTGGTCCCATAACTGTCTTATTTCTCTACTAAGTAATGAGTTCCTTTAGTTTAGCACAAACGAAAGTCTGAAAAAATCAAGAATTTTGGAAGATAGAGCAATAAGTCCGTCTTTCGTGTCCTTTGGATTGGATCTTTAATTATTACTTGCTTGTATTTATGTTTTCTTTTTATGCTGTCAATTAACCTCGATAACGTTACCTATGTATATTGTATTGTATTTTTGTAACATCTGCAACAAAAAAATTAAAAAAAAAATTATATTATTTATTGTTTCTTTTCCAGGACACGTTGATCGTGGAGAACGGAGAAGAAATCGTCAAAGTAAACAAAATGCATGTGGGCAATGGCCAACAAAACGGCCAAGTTAATGGCCAACTAAACGGCCAACTAAATGGTCAACCTAACGGCGTTCATCACAATGCTAAAAATATGAATGGTGAGTAGAAATAAAAATATCGATCCAGCGTTTATTAAAAACGGCTTTCAGTCACAATAACAGAACTAACCGTAAAGATATGATTCTGAACTCTGCTGCACGCAGCAGTGCTGCTGCAGCACTACTGGTCCCCATATAGTCCTAGAAGTTTATAAGAGATTATTACATTCCGAGCTACGCAGCAATGTCGCGGCAGCGATGCAGCGGCAGCACTGCTGCGCGAAAGTGTCGCCCCACCGCACCGCCGCGACAGACTACTAGTGTCGCGTCTGCCGCCGCGACAGACTAGTAGTGTCGCGTCTGCCGCCGCAATGATCATACCTAGTGACAAAGATGAATTTCTCCTAAAACAATACAAATAAAAGTTAGTCATCAATCGACATTTTGTCAACTCAAAGCAAATGAATGGATACATTACAGCGCAACACTGCCGTCCTACTCGAAATTAGCACGGCAGGCAGCGCTGCTGCGCAGCACCACAGTGACATCACTACTGCGTGCAGCTGAGTTCGGAATCGTATACCTTGAGGGTTTAAAGAAGGGTTAATATTTTTGAGGCTAAGGTGCTATGTCGAATCCAGAGCTGAGCGAAAGATTCTAGAGTAGAATAAAGTGAAAGACTCTAGAGATTGTTCTTCATGATTTTATGGTACTTTTTGATTAATTTAAAAAAATAACTTCACATATAGTAGCAAACTTAATAATGTGAGGAAGGATCGATAAAAACTTATTATCATCACGACTTATCAATTCTGTTTATCTCTGTTGGCGCAGTGATGCAGTTAGGGGATTCTCACACTGCTTCGCGCCCGCTACGCAAACTGACTTTCGTACAACGTTTTAGGTTGTTTGGAAAATATTCGCGAAACAAGAGCCTGAACAAGTAACATTATTAAAAGAAAAACAAAAAACCCGGCTGCAAAATGTTGTACCCTATGTCACTTCCACTATCAAAACGATTCAAATAACACCTCACATGTCGAAATCCATCAAGCTGTTTAGACTGTAGGCCTTGTGAAAGAAACCTCATACATCCATACATACACTCAAAAAACATAACTCCCCTTCTTGCGCAGTCTGGTAAAAAGCCTCTACGCGGGAGATTTGGATAGATACATTGCCAAAACCTTACTGCGCAGAAGATTAAAGTTATGCTTGTCGCACATCGCGTCGTCCTAATGTGGGTTGATTACGCAAAAAAATGGTGACAAGAGTTAGTAACACTACGTGGTCGATCGCAAAATGTTAAAATTCGTATTACGGAATAGGTACAATCGCCCGCCTATTGCCCGCCTATCGCTTCATACACTTTGGCCATCAACAATAGTGCCACTAGCAATAATAACAAGAACAGCAACAGTTGGAAAAAAAAGTTCATAGACTGTCCAACAGAGGGTGAACAGAACTAGCGCTCAATTGCTTAGCCGCTGATACAAAATACGAAAATTGACGTTTGACAGTAATGGTCGCGCAGTTTACGCCTATCACACGCCTGTTGTGAGATTCGTAATAAGCCTGCCGTGCGCTGTCGTGTGGCACGAAGCAGTGTGCGAATCGCCTTAGTGGCGTTTATATATTATAAATAGCCTGACATCGTGCTGTATACTAACATGTACAGAAAATTAATAATTTTTATCGAAGTAAAATGTGGGAAAACCACATCTGACTCCTCAGGGCGTTTCTTTTAACATTTTCCAATTATATTGGCTTGAACAGTTGGATAGGTTATCTATTGATTCAGATATTACTCACGTGCAAAATATAGATACCACAGGCGGATATATATGACTGAGCAATTCATAAAGTTGATTACCTGCGTTGCGATTTAGAGAAAAGTGATAAGATTGCTAGTACTATAGTCCATTCGTTATCGGTTCGTCGCTGACAGTTGAACTATAGCGAAAAGATGAATGAAATGTTAGGTACTGTCTTTTTCTTTTGAAATGTATGTACCTAGTATCTAATTGTTACTTTCCCTGAGAAAATCTAACAAAACTAATGTTAATCTAACGTTTTTTTGTTCATAATTAACTTTAAGATAACGGTGATCATCTGATAGCAAACGGACTAAAATAATAAGGAAGAAGTGACTTTGGGTGATTAAGATAAGACGCAGTGTGGAATGATTGCATTTTATCACGATTTTGAGAATGTTGCATGTATTCAGGTACTTACATAATCAATAGGTATAAATAAATGAGTAGAAGCAGGATTAACAGAAATTACGAACATAGTTAGATAGGTACAATAAAAATTAATCTCTACGTACCTACGTTAGAATACAAAAGTTATATTTTTATTGCTGGAGTAAAAACATACAAAAATTTAATTTTTAACTGATGTAGGTACAATGTGCATAGGTATATGTGGCCCTATTCGGAGATTTGAGATTTTCATCTCACTTTTTTTCGTCTTTGTTGCTCTCGTTTGAAATGTCGCAGGTGTGAGAGTGACCAAGATAAAATCTCATCTCATCTCACGCGCAGGAATAGCCCCCCTGGTGTCTACGTAAATTGTTTAAAATGATTTTTCACACCAGCAGCTCGAAGATGACCAATAACCTACCAAGTAGTCAACAAAAAGCATGGCATTGCTTCCCTGGGGAGATAAAGTAGTATGAAGGGAATTTCCGAGCAAAGAGGTTGAAATTAAATAATTGAAAACTCAGCATATGGCCACTGTAAGAAGAGTTTATTCGAAAATTTAAATGGCCACCACAAAAAAAAAAGAACGCAGCTGCACCGTGATGATGATGCACGAAATTTAAAACAAAAGACTAAGAAAGGTGTTCGGTATTTTGAGTTTATTTTTATTGCCTCGCAGAAGGTGTGAAAAGTAGAGTATTCGCCTCTAGGATATAGCAGCGTCTTTGTCTTGGGCGGCTTGAACTCCTAGCGTCACTCCGAACTCTACATTACTAGGGAGTAATGTAGAGTTCGGAGTGACGCTAGGAGTGCAGCGAGGGCGCTGCACTTAGGAGTTAACTCTAGAGCCCCTCACTACGCTTAAGGTTTAATAAGCGGCATGCGACGTATCTAAGACACTGCTTTGTCCCCTCGGTGCATTTTTTTAAACAAAACTTTTATTTTCAAACAAAACAATACAATATTTTTAAGATTTTCGGGTATTACGTAGGTATGTAGTTGTAGGTACATAAATACCTAAGTTAATTAGAAAACCAGCCAGCGCAGCGCCTAGATTAAAATTATTATCTATGACGATAGCAGAATTACTTAATCAAGATAATAAGTTACGTGCAAATTTAGTTGGCAGGTACTATTTTTCTTTTAATTTTTAAATTCGAATAAGTATGTGCAAATTCTATCAAGCGGATTTAATACCAAAGTTTTCAAAGTTGTTAGACCGTCTAGCGTACCTTTATGAAAAAATATGTGTAATCAATTAGTTATTCAAAATATTTTTCACATAAGCATAAGCATACCTATAGAAATATATATATATAATTTTATTAATAATATTTAGGAAACTTGCACACACGGACCTTAAACTAAGGAAAGGTTGTGCTATGGCGGCCAGAGACTGATACATATATATATTTTTAAATACATACATATATTAAATAGATAATTAACACCCAGACATAGAACAAACACAAATGTTCATTACATAATTGTTTACCCTAGGTGGGAATCGAACCCACGCCCTCTAGCTCAGAAGGCAGGTTCACTACCGACTGAGCCACCGAGGCAGTATAGGTACATATATGATATAAATACTGATATAATACGATTTCGTTATTTTATTAAAAAGGTAGGTACATCCTATTTTTTAAATGAATAGGTAAGTATTGGAGAATAAACCATGAAGCATGGAATAGATTCTCAAACATCCGTTGCCTTGAATGGTATTCTAGACAGGATATCCTGTAATTGTTAAACTAAATAAGTAGATAACAGTTTAGAAACAACTGGCAAAATAGCCAATAGATATTATAAATCTAACTATAACTTGGAACTCTACTTAATAAACCAAAACCTAAGCTAAGTACAAAAGAAGAAATTAATTCTGTTTACCAAAGACTTAGATGTAGATTGTAGAGCGACCTTCTGTTAAAATGTTGATCAAATTATAGGCCTCATTTTTACGGATGGTTGTACAGAACATGACGAAGTAACGAAGACATTTAAGGCTGTATTTATATAAATTAGACGTATCATACCGTGTGTTTAGCTAAGTACCTACTTACGTTTAAACCGACATTACACTATTTTAGTTTGCGGAACTTACTCAGCAATTTTAGACGTCATTAAGCTATTGTTTCCATACTTACAAGTTCAAGGACAGTCACCTTCGTCATGGTAAACTTTTAAACAATAAATTACTATAGACACTATTTTTCGTTTGTTGGTTAAAGTCCACATACTTGTATATTTAGATTTTTGTAAGAAACACGTCTCTGGTTACGATTATAACCATTTGTTTTTCCGCTTCCTACTGAAGAAAAAAACAATTATTTTGTTCTCAGGGAAACTTAATAAGATGAGTTTCTGACCCACCTAAGTAGTTACTTAAGTACTTACTAGATGAAGAGGTATTCTTAAGTACATTCTACAGTAGAGCATCCTGCGTTGCAATTATTCTGAAACGTATCCGATCGGATCAAGTTTCAAACTCGAATTGTTCGAATTTAAGTCCACTTTTTTAATTTTGGAGAAGGAAATCGCCTATTAATCCGATCGGAAGAATGAATCATGTTTTAAAACTTATGAATACGGACTAAGACACGAAAAATTAGAGTTTAAAATTTTGTATTAATTTTTGGATTTAATTAAAATATTGGAATCCGAACAGAAACGTTTCCGACCTTCTATGTAGAGTATCTGGGTTTATATGTAGATAATAATAATGCTGTGCAAAGGAATATCGTAATACATATTTATAACTATTCTACCCATCTATCGATTTGTTTAGTAGCTTGCGGCATCCTCTATCTTCTTTGTTAAGAAAATATCACCTGTTGACATTGTAGCAATGTTTTATTGTAGCTATTGGCATTTGGCAGCATTCCGAGAGTGTCAGTGCCAATGGCAGGTCATTGAGACGTTGTTTCGGTCATCACGTTCAGGGTGACGAACGATAGACTAATTAGACCATATTGGTTTCCTTAGACAAGATCAACTGACTATTAACTGCTACTTGAGGCTCTATATTTCTGCTTTTTTAGGGTTTCGTAGCAAACTAGAAACTCGTAATTCATCATAGCAACGGTTTAATAAAAAATAATAAATAAAGTTATTATAAAGTACATATAATAGTAAAGACATTAACAACTAGCTGTGCCCTGCGGTTTCACCCGCGGTTAATCCTATCCTATGTGCTATTCTAGGCTATAATCTATCCCTGTGCCAAATTTCATCCAGATCTGTTCAGCCGTTCTGGCGTGAAAGAGTAACAAACATCCATCCATCCATCCATCCATACATACAAACTTTTCGTTTATAATATTAGTAGGATAGGATAACCGATCCGTAACAAGGTGTAAAATCTCTGGTTTACCAAAGATTTTACGATTACGCTTTGGTGCGGTTTTTTACGATAAAAAACCGTACCTTTATAAAAGTACCAGAACTAGCCGCAAAATCTCTAGTAAACCAGAGTTTTTACGGCTGGTTACGCTTTGGTTATAGTTAAAGTTAGTTAGTGCAACTCAGCATAATAATTGCAAGTTAATTTCGCACATTTCTAAAAATATTATGTAAAGTGATGTCCAGGAAAAACTTTGTTACAGGTCCAGACCAAGTCATTCCAGCCGACAGCTACACCTCCACCACTCCTGGGGGGCACGTCAAGCTCCGTATAGGCGCTAGGGGGATAGAGTCAGAACCTCCAATCTCTGTACCTGGCCTTCTAAATAGGACTGTGGCTCGATACCCTGACGCACCTGCCTTAGCGACCAAGAAAGCAGACGGAAAATGGCACAAAATTACTTACAGGTATTACTTACTTTAATCTCACATATGTTTTTTTTTTGCAAAATATTTGCATCTGTCTCGTACTGTAAGTATTTTTAGATAGAAATTCATTTTTACTATATCACAACATGAATAAGACATTTCGACCTTGCCAAAGTTGTTATTAGGTACAAATAAGCAAGTAATCGTTTTCTTGAAAAAAATATATTTGAAGTTTATTTTAATATTACTGAATAAAATTATAGCGATGGTAGCCTAGTTGGGAGAAGGCTCGCCTCTCAAGCCAGAGGAAGCGGGTTCGAACCCAACCGACGCCGACGGCACGCACCAATTTGTTCATTATGTGAGCATATTGCGTATGTCATCTGCTACATGACTGGAGCCCGGTGTATGGCTACAGGCTCGCCCCTGTCACATTTGGGACTTAATATCGTCCGGTGAAGTGTGGGTGTTGTAATACACCTCTGCCAGCCCCCTCTTGAGAAAGGCATGACGATATGTTTATGTACGTATTTGCGTAATAAAATGAATTGTATTTTTCAGACAGTATCAAGATCGAGTGCGGACGATAGCAAAGGGGTTTCTCAAGATTGGGCTAGAGCGGTACCACTCAGTGTGCATCCTCGGCTTCAACTCCGAACAGTGGTTCGTTGCAGACCTTGCTGCTATACATGCGGGGTGAGACTTGTCATTAGTCACTTTGTCACTCAGATTAACCTAGAGAATAAGATGGCGCACGACGTATGATATAAGTGAAAAAACCCAAACCCAAAAACCATTGAAAAACTACGCTAGGTACTGTCGTATAGGTACACAACACGTACACATTGACGCAAAAAACTACGCTACTCGCTTGGTCATTCTTACCTCGACATGTGCATTGGTTTATGGTATAATTTCGTATACATAGATAAACATAGTGCATTATAAAAGTGTGGCCAGGACTACATTTTGAGGTTCTTTTTAAAAACTGTGCTGTTTATTTACAAGTCAATTTTGAAAAAGCCTTAACATTAAACTCTTAGAAATATGTGCAGTTTTAAAATATTTAAATCTCCTAAGGTTGTATATTGGAACGGAAATGGTTAACGTGGGAATTAATATAAGTTTTCGTGCAATTGTAAATGTTTTTCATGGCAACATTACCACGCACACACATTGAAAAAGAAGTGGCTTCAGCGAGATATAACGCAGTGTTCCATCTTTTTCTCTAGATTGATCTCAGCTTTGTCACATTTATGCTTCCGTGTTGGGCCATAGTTAGCTATGAAGAGTACGAGTATGCTCTACGCAGCAACTATTTAACTACAATGTTGTTCCTCATTGTTCTTTTGCGTATTAAGCTATGTGTTACTGCGAAATACCTTACATATCTTTACTACCTGAGTACCTAGGTACGTACCTATAATACGTTTTGAGGTAGGGGGTAATCCCTTAAACAACTGGTCCGAGTACACTGAAACGCGAGTGAAGTCACGTAAACTAAAGTAGTGAATAAAAGTCGAAAAAAAAACTTCCACGTGCATTAGAAGGGCACGGTTCGTGTTACGGCCATGACCACAGAATAAATGACAGTTCGTGACGCAGAAGTGTGACGCAATGTTCTAACATTTGGACATTGAACCCGATAAGCAGAAACGTGGTACAAACAAACTGATACACACGTACTATATCTTGTTTTCCACCTAACGGCCGTGGGTTATTTTAACCGGTTTATTTTGAGAGTTCTTTTGTAAAATAAAGAACGCTAACAGTTTCACCATGTGCGGCTGTTACAGTCCGCATGTTTCAGTCATTTTATTTAGATATAATTACAGCGCAGAAAACTAGTTTAGATAAATTTTTACTCTGAAAAATATTGTGATTTTAGTATGTATTTATGAGATACTAGTTGCGCCCCACGGTTTTACCTGCAGTTAAAAAGTATCCTATGTGCTATTCTAGACTATAATCTATCTCTGTGCCAAATTTCGTCCAGATCTGTTCAGCTGTTCTGGCGTGAAAGAGTAACAAACATCTATCCATTCATCCATCTATTCTTACAAACTTTCGCGTTTATAATATTAGTAGGATAAAATACGTACCTACCTAAGTAATAGAAAAGATTATGACTATAAAGTTTGTGACGACAAACAAATTGTGATACAGAACCCTGAACTAAGCATGGCCAGCCATGTTCTTGACGACCTATCTATATAATAAAAGTGAAAAACCAGAACGAGATAAAAACGCAAGATGGAGTGAGATGGCGCTCTACAAAACTTCCTTTACATGTTTCTCCCAAACAACTACCTGTTTTTCGGGAATTTGCATGTAATTCGATTCCTTGACCTCGGGAGTAGCGACAAACTTAATATTTATGGTTTTGGATGTGTAATTTTTGTATAATAAGCAAGATAAAATCGCAAGTTCAAATTGAAGAGAATACTACCTCATTGGATAGTTTCGTAGAAACTATCTTATTGAGGAAGTTCTTTTTTAAACAGTGTCAATCCAGCAGTGTCAGTGTGAAAATTCTATTAATGGCTAATGTCTGTAATTCTGTATAATATTAAATAAAGCCTGTTAAATAACGTGTCGTGCTTATAAAGCAGATATTATTGGAAACCTTGCTCCAACATAAGGTTATGGGCCATTTTAAAGGATAAAGGTGAGAAAATAATATCTCAAAAGTAAAATGTACACAAACGTCATTATTTTGCCAATACTAAAAGGCGAAAATTATTCTAACTGGAAGTTTAGAGTAAAATCCTTACTAGAAGAAAAACAGGTTTTACAGATATTAGAATACGAAAATAAAGATATCCAGCATGAACAAAAACAAAAATTAGATGACTCAAAAGCAAAGGCTATAATAATTCAATGTATAACCGACAAACATTTATCGATCATACAAGATAGCCAAAACGCAAAACAAATGTTTGAACAGCTAGATTCTGTTTTTCAACGGAAAAGTGTCTTTACAAAACTAACATTAAAAAGGAAAATAAAACAATAAACAAGATCTATATAATAAAAGTGAAAAACCAGAACGAGATAAAAACGCAAGATGGAGTGAGATGGCGCTCTACAAAACTTCCTTTACATGTTTCTCCCAAACAACTACCTGTTTTTCGGGAATTTGCATGTAATTCGATTCCTTGACCTCGGGAGTAGCGACAAACTTAATATTTATGGTTTTGGATGTGTAATTTTTGTATAATAAGCAAGATAAAATCGCAAGTTCAAATTGAAGAGAATACTACCTCATTGGATAGTTTCGTAGAAACTATCTTATTGAGGAAGTTCTTTTTTAAACAGTGTCAATCCAGCAGTGTCAGTGTGAAAATTCTATTAATGGCTAATGTCTGTAATTCTGTATAATATTAAATAAAGCCTGTTAAATAACGTGTCGTGCTTATAAAGCAGATATTATTGGAAACCTTGCTCCAACATAAGGTTATGGGCCATTTTAAAGGATAAAGGTGAGAAAATAATATCTCAAAAGTAAAATGTACACAAACGTCATTATTTTGCCAATACTAAAAGGCGAAAATTATTCTAACTGGAAGTTTAGAGTAAAATCCTTACTAGAAGAAAAACAGGTTTTACAGATATTAGAATACGAAAATAAAGATATCCAGCATGAACAAAAACAAAAATTAGATGACTCAAAAGCAAAGGCTATAATAATTCAATGTATAACCGACAAACATTTATCGATCATACAAGATAGCCAAAACGCAAAACAAATGTTTGAACAGCTAGATTCTGTTTTTCAACGGAAAAGTGTCTTTACAAAACTAACATTAAAAAGTAAAATAAAACAATAAACAAGAATACTTATGTTTTTGCTCAACATTTTATTATTTACATCACTGTACTATTAATTTAGTAGGTAACTGTTACTTAACCACTAAAACTACTGAATGGATTTACATAATAGGTAATTAATTGCTATGCAATAGATTCCACGCGGGCAGAGCCGCGGGCAAACTCTAGTTAATACATAAAATAATAAACATGAAGAACTAATTACCAAACCGACAAGTCAAACCTACCTCGGTAGGTATGTATCTACGAGTATGTAGGTAACATTAAACTGATCGTACACAAACTGTTTTCCTTACTCGGTTATTCGCAACTATTAATTGATTTTAGTAAATTTAAAACGCATTAATTAAATTATTTTTAGATTTAGGTTTGCGTTTGTTGACGTACCTAATAGATTCCACTGTTTGTAATGTCGCGGTCACACCGATAATTATGGCTATGATAAAAGATAAAGATAATTTTATAAACGAAAGAAACTTACACAGGTGCTTATATACTATTTATGGGATAATTAAGAGTAATGTGTAAGACACGGAGTTGCTGTGACGGTGAGCCCTAATCTGAGCTCGCGGCTTGGAACTTGGGCCTCGGATGCGAGACAAAATGGGTTTCTGTGCGTGTTCCGTCGTTAGCATTACCTATTTTATTCATTAAACAAACTCAAAAGCTTTATAATTAATGTTACAGCTGTATAACAAATGTTAAAATAACCTCAATGTCCAAGCTTCTTGTAGTTCTGTAATATTTGTGAAGAATTTATTAACTATCTTACTAACCTATTGATAAGTACCTAAATATCTACAAATAACGGTCAGTTGTTGATGATGGACGTTGAATGTTAGTGTGGCCATGACTTGTCGCGGTAATATTATAACGGCATTAACATTGCGGTTAGACAATAGGCCGTTCAAGTGTAGCCACCCAATTTATCGTGTTAAAATAACGCGTTAATTATCGAAACAATTCACGCAATGACGTTTTCCATTAGTGTGGCTGTAAGATTGTAGGATATCCTTTATTTTCACTCATATCAATACATCTTTCTTATTTCATAACGCCAATAAAATATAATTTGCAAAAAAAATTGTAAGCATATCTAATTTGTTTATCAATTTATATAACCGCCGTAAATAGCACCAATAATTCGCTTTAAAAATATCAACATTGAGAATTTAACTGCGTCATTGGTATCAGAGGTTTTCTTATCATAATTCGTAGTGAGATTACAATCATAAACATAATGATATATGTAATGACACGTAAGTTCGATAAATGTCTGTCAGAGCGGAGTTGTGTAGCTATGTACTGTAATAATCAGGACAGTTGAGTCCCGTGGTTTTAGTCGGGTATTTCAAGAGAAAATCGTAGGTAAGAAAAACCGCGCGTGTAAAGAAAATACTATAATACGAGAAAAAAAAATAGCTTCAAAATTTATAGCAAGACGTAATACTTACATACTTATGTATAGTCACGACTCCTTACATGGATAGGCAGACCAATTCTCTCTACTTGCTACGATCCTATAGCACTTCTTCTTCATCTTTGACGTAAGAAAGTTAAATAATTATTTCTTACCATTTTTATAGATCTTTCTATCTCGGTTTATGTATTATATTATTAAAGTTTACCGCAGCCATTCATCAGTGATACGGTCTGAGGAATAGGTAGGTCTTGCGACATAATATACTGCCACTTATCATGCAATAGGGCAATTTTATCTTACACTATAATTATACTGGTTACTTGTAGCATAAAGTTTTGCAACTGCGAGTAGAGTAAATAAGGAAAAAAAATATCCGTCACTTTGCACGATGGCAACCCATCAATCCTTGAGATATCGTAAAATAAAATAAATAAGTAATATGAAGAAATATCGTCACTTCATTTACGTACATATTTTTATATCAATTTTAAGTAAGTAAGTTTTTTCGGACAAAAAGGGTGTTTTTTTTTGTTTGTATGTTACGCAATTACTCCGCCAATAATGAATCGATTGTAATGATTCTTTTGTTGTTTCGTAGATCATACGATACATTAAGAGGTGGTCCTATATAAATTTTATCGAAATCAGACAAGCAGTTTTAAAAATATCAACAAAAGTCTAAAAATTGTTTACATGGATGACGGGAAGTCGGTTTTTATGCTTTGCTTTTTAAATTATACTAGCTGCGCCCTGCAGTTTCACCCGCGGTTAAAAAGTAAAGTCCTATGTGCTATTCTAGACTATAATCTATCTCTGTGCCAAATTTCATCCAGATCTGTTCAGCCGTTCTGGCGTGAAAGAGTAACAAACACCCATCCATCCATCAATTCTTACAAACTTTCGCGTTTATAATATTAGTAGGATATATTAAACCTATTAAGACTTAAAAGGTACTAGTAACCACATAACTCACTCAGTAACCAATATTTTTTTATGCAGAGGTTACGCAGCCGGTATTTACACTACAAACTCTGCGGATGCGTGCTACCACTGCCTTGTTTCTTCCCGGGCCAACATCTGCGCGGTTCAGGACAAGAAGCAACTCGACAAGATACTGTCTATCCGGGACAAGCTGCCACTTCTGAAGGCGATTGTACAATGGGACGGGCCAGTGGACACGTCTATACCTGGGGTTTACAGTGTAAGTATAAACATATCATATAAGTAAATCAACTAAGTAAGACATCTTAATTGTTTATACCTATATAAATGTATATACCGTCACGCCTTTCCCCCGAAGGGGCTGGCAGAGGTGTAATACAAATCACCCACACTTCGCCGGACGATATTCAGTCTCAAATGTGACAGGGGGCGAGCCTGCCGCTATACACCGAGCTCCAATCATGTAGCAAATGACATACAATACGCACATATGCTCACACAATGAACAAATTGGTGCGTGCCGTCCGGCTGGGTTCGAACCCGCTCCCTCTGGCTTGCGGACTTTCTCCCAACTAGGCTGCCATCGCTTTGCCATTGTTTATACCAATGCCCGAGTTATACGACTATAAAAATGGGTAACTTTTAGCCGTCAAACTAGACCTGCGACAACAACAGGCAAAATTGAAAACTGAACTTTTTATGCCCTATGTAATTTAGGGAATCTATGATTTTAAGTTTACACCACAAAGACTAAATATATTGAAGTTTAGAGAGCAAATTACTAAATATGGACCAAAAATAAGTTTAAAACTATTTTGTGTGCATAAAGTGCACTGGTACTCACCAAAAAATTAGCCTAGTTGCGTTCATTAGCGCAACTATTGGGTATTTACTACTAAACGCTGTATGGCTTCGGAATAATTATTCAGTGTTAAGTTTTTTTTTTCTTTTACATTTTGGACTCTGTCGAAGAAGGCGAAACACTTAACTATTCCGAGACTATAGAGCGTTTATTTATAACTAACTGACCCCGCGAACTTCGTACCGCCTAACAGTCGATTCTTCAAATTATTTTACAGCACTTTTGTTTTTAATCTCTAAAAAAAATTTACGAATGCGGTTCAGCTGTTCTCGAGATTTGGGCTTAGCAACACATTTAGCGATTATTTTGTGTGTTAGAGAAGTGGCAATTATTATTGAGCTTTACATATTATAGAATAGAAAATAGAAGATATAATAGACGGGGGTAGTGTTTGTTTATTAGTGGGTAAAATGTAGCTATAAGTCAGTAGTACAATAACTACTTCAATTACATGCACCTAATACCTACACCTACACATCTATAAGGAAAACTTAACATATATGCACTACGAGTATTTTGAAACTGCTATCAGTTGGTAACAGAAAAACACCTACTTAAATAATTTTAGGAAAAAGTTGTCATTAAGATAATAATACATTGTTGAATTGTTCAATGCACAGTCATGCATTCGCATCATTTAACCACAACTTTATCAACAACTTCGATGAACAACCAGGAACTTGAGAGTTTAGTTTGGTTCGATTTTTCAAGCACTTTTTTATGAGTGTTCATAAAATTATCGTACTTCTTCTTCATGTCGATGATTTTTACTGTAAATAGGGTGTTTCTGTATACGACAGACATATTCTAGGACATCATTGTACTCATTGTTATGGTTATGACAAGCTTTTATTAAAAAACCAACACTGAAATCGTGAAAACCAAATCAGCTGTTCAGAAAATTAAATTGTATGATTAATTTGATAATTTTTTTCTATGGAGCAACTGCTATTTTTTCGCGACGTCAGTGTTGGTTCTTCTATAAAAGTTAGTCATAAATGTTATTAGGTATGTTATGTACAATAATATCCTAGAACATGTCTGTCGTTTAAAAAAACATCGAGTAATATTTTTTTTTGTTTTTTACTTATTTTTTAATTTGTTTATTGTGTGAACATATGTGCGTGTTGTATGTCATCTGCTACATGACTGGAGCCCGGAGTATAGCGGCAGGCTCGCCCCCTGTCACATTTGGGACTGAATATCGGCCGGCGAAGTGCGGGTGTTGTATTACACCTCTGACAGCCCCCTCGAGGGAAAGGCGTGACGAAATGTTATGTTATGTATGATAGTAGTATTTTAATTAGTATTTATAGAGTAATTCTCATTGTATCTCTCCACCATATGGGATACATAGTCGGAAAGACATGGGTCGATAAAAAGGTATCACATGTCTAAGGGCTATAATTCGCCGCTAGGTATGATTTGTAGTATGTTTCATCCAATTTTTCTTTTTTGACAGTGGGAGCAGCTAATGGAAATAGGAGCAAAGGAATCAGACACACAATTGAACAACGTACTGAAAAGCATAGCAGTCAACGAATGCTGTACCTTAGTTTATACAGTGAGTAACCTTTCCAAAAATTTGCAAGTAAAAGAATATTTGGAGTCAAACACTGTAACTCCTTTCACTTTAAACTAAATGTGTGTCGTTACAGATTGTAGTAAATCTAATTAAAATGAAACAAACAATTTTTTTGTATAGGTATTTAAATCTTTTCATAAAAAAGGATTTCGCACGGTTTCATCTCACTTTAGATTGTTCCTAGACGGGCCATATTCTCACTGCAATACTGCCCCGGCAATATTGCGACAATATTTTGAGTGTGGCCCGACCATATAGTAATATATTTCTAGCATGGCGGATCATAGCCGGGCTACAAGTCGGCAATATTGCCAGCATTGCCGGCCCAGTAGGTATTGTAGTATGGCCCGTCTAGGACAACCCTTACTAAAAAAGAAAGAAAGAAAGAAAGAAACCATTTATTTCACCCAACAAAACACTACAACAACAACAACAAACAAAATACACATTAAAACATTAAATGTACTAACTTGTAGAACTAGCTCAGTTCTGCAATTAACCGCTTCGATCGATTAGCCACGTGTTAAAAATCGTTTCTTCCCTCAGAGCGGAACAGTGGGCCCGCCTAAAGCCGTGATGCTGTCGCACGACAGCCTGACGTGGGACGCGTTCAGTATCGGCGAGCGCGTGGCCGACCTGGCGCCCGGCCAGGACCGCCTCGTGTCCTTCCTGCCGCTCAGCCACGTCGCCGCTCAGGTACCAACAGTTACTTAAACTTCACTTATTCTTCACTCTGTTCTTCTGCTGTCGCAGCCTGATTCGGCCGACTGTGGCGTACGCTCTACGTACGAGACTCAGGAGCTGCCCTACGACAGTGGTCGTTTGTGCCCCAGAAGGGGGAGAGTGCTAAAGAGGTAGAAAGGGTCACAATTTGTAGAGTAGTCTGTCGAAAGCCAGCAGGCTCACAGTTTAACAGAGAGGTTGAAAGGAAGGACTATGGGAGGTGGTGGGAGTGTTCTTCTCCTGTTGCGTTATTATTGGCCTACTTTATACGCCACAATTTTTAATATACTATTTTATAGCAAATTTAAAGACTGAGTCTTTAGAGCATTACAAACAACTTTTAGTATGGAACCAACCCTGAAGTTGCAAAACAAAAGTCAGCTGTTCCATACAAAAAGGTATGACCGGCGATAAAATTTATAACAAAATACATAAGTATAGAAGAACGTAGAATATACTCCTTTTTTGAAGTCTGTTAATAATTAGGTATACAAGTAGTTCTCAGCAAGTGCTTTCTAAACTTTAAGCTATCACAAACCAGTCTGTGCAAATTGTGGAATACTTAGTTATTACGGAATTAAGGTATCACACACCCATCTCGAGTTATCTATCACACGCCAGCGTGAAATGATTATACAACCGTCTAGAGTTATCACAGCCAAGTCTAATAAATTGCCACAACCGTCTAAAAGTATCACACGCTAGTCTTATTATCGTACAACCGTCTGGACTTATCACACTCCAGTCTGCCTTATCACACGACAGCAATATCTTCACACGACCAACAACACGGCAGAAACGATCACAACCTGAAGTTCTTCTAAGGCAGTCTGAAGACATTATCGCTAACTCTAATAATTATCACACAAATAGTCAGAATAGTAATAATTATCACACAAATAATCTACAGTTATACCACATTTTCTAGTTACGTCACTCAGATTAGATGAAACTTAGAAAGAGATTAGGTATAACGACTTTAATCCTCTTTACTTAAATGTATAATCATAAAAAACAAATAAACAGGATTTCGAAAATAGATTACCACGTGGTCACATTATCAGAAACGTTCGTGTCCGGTTGCAGCGATAAGATCTTTGAGGTGTACCATATTTTTGGGCACGCGCACCTGCCTGGCTAGACATTCTGCGATAATACCCCTAGATACGTGCGTAGGTAGGTAATTTTGATATATAAGTACTTATTAAGAAAGCTGACAATAATTATCTTTGACGATTACGTAGAGATAGTTAATTAATATTTTTCCCTTTACATCCACTATCTTCTCTATCACATCTATTAAAACAGATAGTGAGTGGCAATTACTTCTGACAATGTTTCGGATGGCATGTTAAAGTGTAAGGGTCCTGATTGTCATTTATTTGCTCTAAATAAACTTCAATAAATTAAGAAATGTTTGTGTAATGTATAATCCTACTCCTTCTAATATTATAAACGCGAAAGTTTGTTAGAATGGATGTATGGATGGATGACATTTGGCACAGAGATAGATTATAGTCTAGAATAGCACATTGGATACTTTTTAACCGCGGGTGAAACCGCGGGGCGCAGCTAGTGTTTGTATAAAATAAAGTCAATGCAAACCAAGTAGCTTTTTTTCTTTAGAAAACAATAGACAAAAACAGTTTATGTATCGTTTTTCTAAGACCCTACTTCCATAAGATATACCTAATTCTATCCTATTCTACAGGTAGTGGATATTTACGCAACTCTCTCGAATGGGGTGGTAGTTTTCTTCGCGCAGCCCGACGCTCTCAAGGGCAGCCTTGTGGAAACTCTCAAGGAGGTTCGACCTACGAGGTAAACAACTTAACTATGCCATTGTTAAGTATATTTATAACTACTAAAATTGCGATTCTCACGAGTAAATTATGTATTCAAGTATGTATATATTTAAAATATAGGTATATATTATATATTTACATCAGTCTCTGGTCGCCATAGCACAAGCTTTGCTTAGTTTGAGGTCAGACGACCGTGTGTGCAAGTGTCCCACATCTAAATTACCATACCCTGGAATATGTTATATTCCATTCTTCCATTCCGTAGTTTACCCAAGCTGTAAAAATTCTTAGTGTACCCTGAGTTACGTCTTAACTATACCTTATTTTATTATAGGTTCCTAGGTGTTCCTCGAGTATGGGAGAAAATGTACGAAAAGATCGTAGCCGTGGGCTCAAAGAACGGCGCTGTGAAGAAGGCCATGGCCAAGTGGGCGCGAGAGCAGGGTCTGAACCATCATCTGGCTAGAATTAAGGGGTACGTATCTTGAGAACTCGTATTTTCAGGGTTTCATGTCACAA
The DNA here is from genome assembly GCA_911728515.1 of Peribatodes rhomboidaria. Classification (NCBI taxonomy): domain Eukaryota; kingdom Metazoa; phylum Arthropoda; class Insecta; order Lepidoptera; family Geometridae; genus Peribatodes; species Peribatodes rhomboidaria. The sequence goes on from OU452168.1 coordinate 8,999,085, forward strand.
GGAACCTTTATAATTAAATAACCTTTGTTATTCTGTTTATCATTACTATAAATACTTTAATGCTGACGTATGGCGACAGGCTCACCCCTGTGACATTTGGGACTGAATATCATCCGGCGAAGTGTGGGTGTTGTATTACAAGCCCCTTCGGGGGAAAGGCGTGACGATATGTTTATGTTTTATGTTTACACTTACTTTCTCTGACAAATGCCAGAGATATTCACATGTTCAATTTTAATCGACTTTAAGAAATATTGATAAACTCGTAAGTAGTATAATGTATTATAGGCTTCGCTTATTAGTTATTATTACTGTTCCTTATTACTGTTAGGAAAACCTTAATATGGGAAGTTGCAAATTAAATATAGGCAGGTCTATACCTATTTAAAAGACTGAACAAGGACTACTAACATACGCTAAGAAAAATCATAAACTAGAACGATTGAATCAGTAGCGTATTTTATAAGGTTTCATTGAAGAACGTAAACAAAATAGAAACCACGTTTAAATAGAATCAGTGTTAATGAAAATTCTTCACAACCAAATGATATTCGTTCTGAGTCACTCATTTGAAGGCATGCCTTTCTTTCTTACAAGAATGGGGTCAAACAAAGCAACGCCAAGTATGCTAATGATTAGTGCGAGACTTTTACTAACATCGAGCATAGATTATATACCAGTTACAGAGAAGTTTGGTGCAGTGGCCGATTTTTACAAACGGCTTAGTTTCACTTAAATGCATTTCGATGTCTTTAAAAAAAACAAGTCGGTAGACAATAATTAACTATCAACTAAATTATATAGACACTACTTTCAAGATTTTAGTAGGGGAGAGCGGGGTTGGACGTTCCGATTTTTCGAAAATTGCTAATATCTTCATGAAAAATAAGTCTTGTTAGATAGCTTATTAACAAATCAATAGAATGTTTATCGGCGTATCAGGATGTATTCAGTTTTTGTGCCTAAGTATAATAGTCTTTTTTCTAGAAATATTTTTTTCTAAAATTCTGGAGCGGAACAATCATCCCCGTTGTTGGGGCTGGTTGTTCCGTCCCTGAGGTAAGTTGTTCCGCTTACATTTTTGACCACTATTAGTCAAAATAATTTGTCATAATAGATAAAACAAAGTCATATCCATTTTTTTATTTAATAATATATTATATTATTAAATAAGTTTTATGCAAAGAAACAAGAAATGATAACTTTAGTTTTTTTTTCATAATAATTACTAGTAACAATCATAATATCACTATTTTGTACTTAAAAATGTAATTGAGATCAATAATTAACAATTATATGTTATTAATTAATTAAAATCAAAAATCAACTTCAGTCAAATTTGAGTTCAGTCTTCAATTGATTCCTCATCAGACTCACAATTTGGACAAACGTAAGATGTTATAGTATCTTTATCTAAGCATTGTAGATGTGCCCAGTTTTTGCAAATTGCACACTCTATCCATTCCTCCCTAGGCCGTGAATTAGAATAGGAATCGCAGCAAATTAGGCAATACCATTCTAGATCATTCTCAGCATCACTTTCGCTACTATTTCTTTCCTGTAATACTCGTCTTTTCCCTTTTTCCTTCCCTTTCCCTGTGCCTTTCCCTGTCCCTTTTCCTTTCTTGTATGTCTTACTGTTCTGATCTTCATTTTTCTTTTGTTTTTTTGACTGTTCTTCAGCCAACGCATTTTTTTCTGGCGTGTCTGTTAACACTGCTGTCTTTCTAATGCGTCGCTTCGTCACTTTCTGCGATCTGGGAGGCGCTCCGGGGAATGGCTTAACAATTTCAGGGGAAAACGTTTGCAAATCCGGTATTATCCAGCATATATCTAGCTCTCTCGCAACGGTCTTAATTTTTCTGCCTTCTTTAAGACAGCGTCTGCTGTCCGACGTAACAATTCTTCGGAGGTAGTTCCTCGATCAGTCTATAGGTTGGCATCCTACAACAACGTAAAATGTTTAGTTTGTTTACAGGACTAAATCTCAGATGGGGTAAGTTGTTCCGAGGAACAATCAGCCCCACAATTTCGGAACATCCAACCCCTTATTCCCTTTTGCCACATGGACACATCATCGGTCAAAAATATTAAAACAAAGTAAAAAATACCACAACCATACGATTCCTGACTAAATTTACTACAACCAATAAAATAGATGTATGAATAGCTAAAATATTTTACAAAAATAGACCAAAAAGTACGAACACGAAAATATTTACTTACGTGACAGGTTAGGAGCTCTACACACACACCCACTCATCCGTCGCCGCCGGAGCTACTAAAATGTCGGCCGTGACGGCGCAACGTCGTGGCCTTTCGTAACGAACTTCACGCGTATTAATATCTCTTTTCCTCTCGTGTCTATTCGTATCGGAACAACTTACCCCGGTAACTTCCAACCCCGCTCTCCCCTATTTTTTTAAAGCAGCGGTATCTTAGAAACTAGCTGTCCAAACAAATAATTCAAATCAGCTTAATTTTCTTTTTCTTAATTAACAATTATTATTTTATCCTAAACCCAGTTCTCTATCATCGGGAATGTATGGACTCCCCATAGACTTCAGTTTAGTCGAACTGGTCGAGTTTTGGTATGTAATATTCGGGAATGAATTAGTATCATAGCACCGAGCATGTGTGGAACTACGTAGATTATACATAAAATACCTATCCATAGAGTAATCGACTCGTAGTAATTTGGATCATGTATTTCGTATCGAAAAACTGAAAGTTACTTAGCACGGAACAACTATCCAGTTCCCGCAATTCACGACATTGTCATAAACATTTCATAATTCGTTAAATGTGATTTGAAACGTGGATGGTTGGTCGTTTAACAGAGAAATGGAACGATGACTGTTTAAATTTAAGTACAAATTCAACCTCGGTTTTTGAGCAAAATTAATGCAAATGGTATAATAGCAGAGAGGCCTATACCAAGCAATGAAATAAGAAAGATTATTATTATTTTATAACAGACTAGGCATGCGTTTGACCATGCACTGACTCGCCTGATGGGAAGCGTCGACGTGATCGAAGGTGTAACACGCTTGCCTAGGACATACCTATTCACTTTACTCTTTAACACCCCCAGATTGTATTTATGAATAAAAATAAGGACTTCAATGAGTTCTTCGCGCTTAAACAACTACCTCCTTAGCAATAAACATTGTTTAGCCTGGGAATAGTTATAAAGTGTTTTGTCTTTTTCTTTCTTTAAATTTTTAACTTGATTGAAAAAGACAAAACACTGTACAACTATTTCAATTCTATACACCGTTTATTGCTAAGGAAGCTAGTATATTTCTTTTCGGAATGTGTAGAACTATTTGAAATACTGTTATTCGACTTTTAAACAAGGTTTAAATTGCTACTGAGTTACGATTACTCATAAATTAGGTACTTAGTATCAGCAATTCAGCACGCATGGATTTCTTGAAAATTAGCATGTGGTCTAGATCGATTTACTTCAAGGTTAGGAGTAGCTAGAAATAGAATGCACGTCAAATCAAATAGCACATGCATGGTGTTTACATTGTAGAACTGCTCATACGTAAAAATTGGCTACATAGCTTACCTAGTTGATTACGGACTGCAGAGTAGGTAACATAATCAAAATATTGCGAATTGAAAGCAGCAAACGCTTCGGAAATATAATTGCAAAACACATGTTAACTTATTTTCAACGATGCGTTGCGTCGCTGCCAAATGGAATGCAAGTATGAGATATATTTGCATGAAGGCAGAACAAATATAGCGTAGCAGTTTCAAAAGTGAACGACCGATCGACCGACGTACAATGCAAGGTTATGATAATTTGTTTTTTAAGTGCATGCTACATTACTTACATAAGCGACACGTGCTGAGTGCGAATATTGACGTTGGCTTGGCACCTACTTAACATACCTACTATTACCTACTATTCGAAATGTTTTCCTGTTTATAATGTATACTAGCTACAGTCTGCAGTTGCATCTGCTATCCTACAGGCTACCGCTATTTCTTTGTCACTGTCACTCCTATTACTTTTTAAGGATAGAGGGAGAGAGAGAGAGGGAGGGAGAGAGAGAGGGAGAGAGAGAGATGGAGAGAGAGAGAGAGGGAGAGAGAGAGGGAGAGAGAGAGAGTGGGAGAGGGAGAGAGAGAGCGAGAGAGAGTGACCAAAAAGTATCTCGACTGGTTGGAATGCTGCAAGAACTGTTAACTCTACCGGTATTTTGTATTGCTCTAGCAAACCAAAAAAATACAATACACAGATCTATCTGTTGTACTGTATTATATACTTGTTGGTATGATCATAATTATTTACCTACGTTATTTTAGGTAGGTATTAAAATATCGCATGCCCGATAAAAAATAAGAATAGATTGACGCATGCTCTCATGTCATCTGTCCCTAATTTTACTCCATAGATGAGTTTCTATTGCGACCTCAGATACATCACATTCATGCAACTTTCAACCATATGGCGCCTAAACAGGGACTTAGATCACCAACAGATGCTTAAATTTCCTTTAATGTTCCAGGCAAAGTGGCAGCTCATTAGGTTACAAGATGGCAAAGAGCATAATCTTCAGCAAAGTGCACGAGTCTCTCGGCCTGGACAAGTGCTCGACGTTCGTGACGGCGGCCGCGCCTCTATCCGCTGACGTCAAGAAATTCTTCCTCTCACTAGATATACCCATCGTAGACGCTTTTGGAATGAGCGAGGCGTCTGGAGCGCATACTCTCAGTATATACCCCAAGTAAGTAAACACTGATTCTCCGTACTCGGTACATCCTCTGCATTAAGAAGACCCATTCATATCTCAAATGTTTTACATTTCCGATTGCTATTTAGGAAATGTATAAATTTCCTAGGAAATGTGTCTAATATAATTTGTTTAACACATTTCCGGGCGATCTTAGGAATTACATACATTTCCTAGGAATTATATACAATGACGGATTACATACATTTCCGGTAACATTTACATACTTATATAGATAGACCCAAACATAGAACAAACACAAAATGTTCATCACATAAATGTTTGCCCTAGGTGGGAATCGAACCCACGCCCCCACGCTCAGAAGGCATGTTCACTACCAACTGAGCCACCGAGGCCCATAGAATATATGCTTATATTCTATGGGCCTCTGTAACTTGCATTGTATGCAAGTTATATTGCCTGAAATAAATGGATTATTATCATTAAAACTCCTAGACATATCCCAAAAAAATCACATTTCCAATTCAATTTTTGTAACATAAGTGTGACATTCCTTCAGATTCTCCCTAGACTCGTCAGGAGAGCTCCTAGGAGGCACAGAGACCAAGTTCGGCGGCTCCGTCAGCCCCAACGGGCCCGGCGAGATCATGATGAGAGGTCGACACGTGTTCATGGGATACTTGAACGACGACGCCAAAACTAATGAGGCGGTCGACGACGAGGGCTGGCTACATTCCGGAGACATCGGCCGGGTGGACAGTAATAACTTGCTGCACATCACTGGTAGAATTAAGGTGCGTCGAATAAATTTGAAATTAAAATTACTATTTTACCTGCTAGCTCCGTTATGTTGTCTCTTTAACGTAAAAAATATTTTATTTGTCTATATGACGTGTGCACACATTACATGTACGTTTCCGCTTAAATTTAACAAGACCTTTCCAATGCTGGGTACACACCAAGCCAACGAATGCCAAAGAATGCGCCGCGTCCCGTTTAGTTTCAATAAAATAAAACGAGATACAGCATCGTTGGCTTTGGTCTGTACGAAGCATAAAGATTCTACTGATTGAGTATTTAAGAGGTGTGACTGTGCGTTTTTGATAAGGTATTTCTTCACTCTTAAACAGGTCAACGGATAATATGGCATGGAGATAGCTTAAACTTTTATTTATCACAGAGGCTACTTTTTTAAAATAAAATGTTAATTTTGTTTGTCAGAATTACGGAACGTGATTTTTAAAATTGAAATGTTGGTAGAGTTGGTTGATATTATCCTCAAAAGCTTTTGCAATTTAGACACACATTACACACTGCACGAGCCACAATTGCTCTGTATTGCATTGCTAAAATATCGGAGCTCATTGTTAACCGTCATCCCCCAGGAGCTGCTGATCACGGCGGGCGGAGAGAACATCGCGCCGGTGCTGATCGAGCAGACCGTGCAGGCCGAGCTGCTGCACGTGGGGTACGCCGTGCTCATCGGGGACCAGCGCAAGTTCCTCTCCCTCCTGCTTACTCTCAAGGTATACCACCACACGAGGGTCTTATTACCTCTTGCTCACTGTTGAGGTATGCTAGCACTACACAAGCGTATTATTCCCTCCTGCTCACTCTCAAGGTATGTTACCACCATACGATCGACTTATTACTTCTTGCTCACTCTAAAGGTGTATACCACTACACAAGCGCATTAATACCTCCTGCTCACTCTCAAGGTTAGACTACATGCTATACATATCTTTCTTCTCTTGCTGTCTTTATTTTAATTTCATCTTACTCTTTACCTACATTCTTTCATAAAGCTTGCGTCTGTTTTATCAAATGAAACGGAGAGGGGATGATACAGAAGTATTATTTAGTATTGTTATCCTTTGACATCCTTTTGTCGTATGAGTGGTTTGAGCTTAGTTTTTGGATGGTACGAGTATGGAGGACGTGGTTTACATAAGTTTGCAAACATAAATTTAACGCTACTTACCAAAAATATAGGCACGACACGATCTCTAACTAAGAACTTCCTTTATTGAAGAAACCCAACTGTTCAACAGCTCACAGTTTAAGGGTGGGGTCTACGACACATCATTCAAGTTATGGAGTTGTGTATAGTATAAAATAAAAATAAATAGCATCTGCTCTAAAGTATGTTTTAGTTAGGTATGTTTTATTTACTTAAAATTTTGTTCCCAATTTCAGTCGAAAGTAAACTCGGAGACAGGCGAGCCTCTGGACGAGCTGGATTACGAGACGCGCAACTGGGTGGCCAGTCTCGGCAGTACCGCTACTAAAGTCAGCGAAATCGTCAACACTAAGGACCCGGCGGTAAGTCTCACTCTTACACAAAGTTACCCTTTACATGATGTGCAGGATCACAGCACCGGTAAATTAGGGGGAATTATAAGCGCGATTGCGCCAATGTGTTATTTGAAAAGTTTTTAAATGAGGTGGGTGTATCGTGTCTATGGAAATATTGTATTGGATTGGAATAAATAAAGTGTAAAAATGTCTAAAGTATATGAGACACGTGAAAATATTTTTTTGCTGTTACGAAAAAGACAATTCAATAGTGCAGTAACTATTAAGTTTCTCTAATTGATTTTTTTTTACATTATATTCCAGGTTCACAAAGCAATCGAGGCCGGTATCATGAGAGCGAATAAGCAGGCTATCTCAAACGCACAAAAAGTACAAAAGTTCACTATCCTGCCAGCAGACTTTTCTGTACCCACAGGAGAATTAGGTACGAAGTTTTTACTACCCGCAATTTTTTGTAACTTTTTTTTTCACCCGTACGAGACTTTTGCCATGAACGCCTGCGAAAGTGTTTATATTGGTTGTTAATGGCTTTTTAACCAATAGGATTATGCTTGCTTTTACCCAACGTTCGAAGGTGGGTAATGTTTTTCGAGCGTTTGTAGGTATTGTATGTCTAATTCTTTAGCACGACAGCTTTAGGCGTGCTAAAGAATTAGACTTAGGGCCGATTTTTCAATCCTTACTTTATTCGCCTAATAACTACCGAGCCAATAACTTTATTAATCTGTTTATTCGACTCATAAACGGTGTTCGGTTTTTCAATACAATTTTAAATTGGGAATAACTATCTGACCATTTATTCAGTGTGTACAAAAGCTAACTTCAGACAGTTGAAACAAAACTATAGAATATCCACGCGTTAGAAAAGGACTTCGAATTTTAACTTTTCGCTTATGTCACTGTCTTGTCAGTTTTAGTCTAAACGTCACTGTACTACTAATCTGTGCAAAAGTCGTCGGCTGGTTTGGCTATGGTAAATAGCTCATGTAGTTTGTTCATGGTAGTTTTTTTTTTTTATTAAAATTAATTTAGTTTCTGCGTGTCGGAAATATCAATCTTTTTTTTACAGTGACAACCCATAAGACCATCATTTAGACAGTCTCAACAATTTATTCCTTAGAATAAACTGCTATCTGGCCGTTCCACCGACAAATAAAGTTATACCTCAGATAGATGAGTTATTCGTCTAGTAAATGATACCTGACCATTGAAAAACAGAATAATTAGCTATCAGTTCAATAAACACTATTTGTTTGTTTATCTGACCATTGAAAAATCGGCCCTTAACCAATTTCGGATTGCGAGCTTTTGTTAGAATCGTCTTTTGATCTGTAGAGTTTTTGTTAATAGTGATATTTGTATATTGAATATTTTATTGTCTTTTTTCAGGACCCACGTTGAAAATCAAGAGAAGCGTAGTTTACGAGAAGTATAAAGACATCATAGAAGACTTTTACAAAGAATGATCTAGAATAAGCGTAGCTATAGGGCAAGGGATAACATACAAAACTAAATTATTTTCTAACTATATTGTAATATTAAATATTGCTCAACTAGGGACTAGTGCAAGGAATCATTGTGATTTATAGTACTTTACGCAAAAGCATAATTATAAAATAGGTGATATTTTTGTTATAAAAATATATTGTTTTTATAGAATGAACGTGTTTTAATTAAAAAAAACTGCGATTAACTTTAGTTAAAATTTATTTAAGGTATACTTAACTCAAATACATTGGAATGATATAATTTTAAGTACATTTAACGAGATACTAATAAATTCATTTCTTAGGCTAAATCTAGTCTAGTAAAATTACAGGTAAATTGATTAAAATTAAATGTCAAGTTTCAAAATACATTTTCTAAATCGTCTATAAATAAATAAGTAAGTAAATAAGTACTGATTTACGAATACTCGAGTCAAATATTTGCAATAGCATTAAAATACTAATGGAAAATGAATGTTCCTGGAGAAGTCACAAATGACATAAGTCTAATATAATAAATTGAGAAAAATAAATTTATCAATGATAATCTTCAAAATGCTATTATTGTTACAGTCACTTATATTTTGATCGACCAGGTACTTATCGAATCGACGATCATTTGACAAGACTTAATAATCTTCTTTTCTTAATTTTTTTTTTTAAATAATGCTGCCTTACAGCGTACAAAAGATTAAGGTTTCAATAAAGGTTTCAATGAGAAACTAGACGTTGTTCAATAAAATATGGCTTCAATAATAATAATCATGCATCATTATTTTATTAAGTACATTTTCGAGATTTAGATAAATCAGGTGAAATCGAGAAAAAAAACAGCTGTTCCGTACAAAAATTCGTTGATCGTCGACAAAATGTATGGAACACCTGTTTTGTTTTTCTCGATTTCAAGTAGTTATTAGTTTATTCGTGCTCCGCTAGTGCTACATTCTGCGGGAATACAAAACAACACGATGTATAAATAGCATTGATCTACACTATGCTATGCCAATTTGTAAATAGCAGAATGCAGAAAACAGAGCTTCAAACAGAATCTAAAACAAATAACAGGAATGACAGCTAATTAATGTCAGTAAACATTTTTTTCCCTATTTTTGGCTTTATACAGTGTGACGAAGCAGCATGTAAATTTACTGCATGATTTGCCTAAATCTCTTCAAATATTTTTAGTTTGCATCATTATTGTTGCCATTACCCAAATTGACGTACAAGGATCTTCCCCTGTCATAATTAATACTTCAAATACTTTAAACAACAACAATAATATGACCATCATATGGCTTGTTTATAATTAAATCTTTAGAAACAGTCGATAGTATAATTTTGAGAGCGTGAGAGAATTGAAACTGAAATCCAATAAGCGTAGATTTTCTTTTTCACATTTCGAATTTATGTATTTTAATAATTGATCCGAATAACATTTTGTGTGGCTCTGACCGTAACGTGCTATATAATGGGCGTTTTTTTAACTCGCCGGCACGCCAATGGGACCAGTAAGTGAAAAAACGCCTAATGACGTGTGAAAGCTTAAGTCTTTTTCGAACTAAATTGTATGGACACATTACTAATGCTGTATCGCGAAACGAAAATAATTTCGTACGCTGACTTGTTACTACCTATCTCTGTCGCTCCTGCGTAAATATATTTCCGTCACGCTCCCACATGCAATGACAGCCGGCTGTGCGAGCGTGACGCAAATTTATTTACGCAGGAGCGACAGAGATAGGTAGGAACAGATCAATGTATGAATTTAGGCGTTTTTCCACTTGTCGGCACGGCCTTGTTCCCACTGGCGCCAAGCCATGTCGGAAAATGGATAAACGCCAGTTCTTCCTACAGGCCTAGCATGCGCAACGCGACAACGGTATGTCGATTCTCCTTATCGATACAGACGTATGTTTACATGCAGTCTTGTCACGTTCTCACACGATATCGAGTATAAATTAAAATTTAAAATAAACACCCGACAACGATTTTAGCTTAGAACACTTCCGACTAATTCACCTTTTCAATCGGATCATCCGTTCGTGAGCAATGATGCCACACACACATCACCCCATCTTTTTGGCGTCGGGGGTTAAAAAGTGGCGAGAACAATGTTGTCGCGAGGGTTAAAAAAGTGACGAGAACAATTTAGTCGCGCGAGCATGCTAGACCCGCTGGTCCGCGAGCGCAATTTACCAGCAAATGCGTCTGTAGACCAATTGCGTTTTCCGAGAATTACTGACAAACCCTTCGCAAATTAGGCGTCACCCACATCTTTTTTCTATCTTCATCTGTTGAAGACGGCGTAAGCTACCTAATTTGCGAAGGGTTTGTCAGTAATTCTCGGAAGACACAATTGGCCGACAGACGCGTTACCCCCAGTCGATCCTACTTGGTTGTGTTCTCTCAAGGCGTGGTGGCGCTGTGGTTGAGTCGCGCGGGCGCGGGCGGCGCGGAGGCTGGTAGCGGCGGCGGCGCGTCGGCCAGCGGCAGGGGCTTCGCGACGCCGATGCGGACCACGCCACGAGCCGCGCCCTTCAACGCCGCCACTGCTTGCTCGAGACTCGCGTTCTCTAAGTTCTGTTCGTAACAGACACGAGCTATCAAGATCCCGCTAACGTTCAACAGAGACAGATACTGGCCGATTCAAACTTTGCTTTGAAGTTAGGCGGCTCTGGAGTTAGGCGCCAAGCAGATATGAGCTATCAAGATCACGTTAATGTTCAACAGAGACAGGTACTGGCCGATTCAAACTTTGCTTTGAAGTTAGGCGGCTTGAAGTTGCGGCTGGGACGTTAGGCGCCAAACAGACACGAGCTATCAGGATCAAATTCGTGTTCGACAGAGACAGATACTGACCTACTCAAACTTTGCTTTGAAGTTAGGCGGGTTGGAGTTGCGGCTGAGAAGTTAGGCGCCAAGCAGACATGGGCTATCAAGATCACGTTAATGTTCAACAGAGACAGACACTGGCCGATTCAAACTTAATGGCGACTTTGAAGTTAGGTTAAGTTAGAACCTTTAGATAGAATGAAAACCTTTGGATAGAATAAAAGGATTATACATAATTTACATAAATTAAAATTATACATAAATTAAAATTAATAATATTGTGAAAAGAATCAAGTCTACTTATAATGAGTTACCTAGTATGGAAAAGTAGAACACTTTGATCAAATCTAATTTTAACCCGTTGGGGGCCTCGATAGGCGTCGATAGCTATCGAGAAATCGACCTTCGCTTACACATGCAGCGTTGCTTATCGCATGTCCTAAAAATCCTTGCATTTCAAAGATCGACCTTATGTATACAGCTTACAAATCCGTCCAGCGGTTGTTAAGTAATGGGAGTCATGCTCGCGAGGTGCGACCTCTCCGCGTATTCTTCAAGTTCTAGACCTGTTCGACGAAGAGCAGCCGGTCGCCGGGTAGGAGCTGCTCGTGCTAGTATAGTGACCTGTTCGTTGACGAAGTGCAGCCGGTCGCCGGGTATGAGCGGCTCGTGCTGGTATAGTGACCTGTTCGTTGACGAAGAGCAGCCGGTCGCCGGGTATAAGCGGCTCGTGCTAGTATACTGACCTGTTCGTTGACGAAGTGCAGCCGGTCGCCGGGTATGAGCGGCTCGTGCTGGTATAGTGACCTGTTCGTTGACGAAGAGCAGCCGGTCGCCGGGTATAAGCGGCTCGTGCTAGTATACTGACCTGTTCGTTGACGGAGAGCAGCCGGTCGCCGGGTATGAGCGGCTCGTACTAGTATAGTGACCTGCTCGTTAACGAAGAGCAGCCGGTCGCCGGGTATGACCGGCTCGTGCTAGTATAGTGACCTGTTCGTTGACGAAGAGCAGCCGGTCACCGGGTATAAGCGGCTCGTGCTAGTATACTGACCTGTTCGTTGACGAAGAGCAGCCGGTCGCCGGGTATGAGCGGCTCGTGCTAGTATAGTGACCTGTTCGTTGACGAAGAGCAGCCGGTCGCCGGGTATGAGCGGCTCGTGCTAGTATAGTGACCTGTTCGTTGACGAAGAGCAGCCGGTCGCCGGGTATAAGCGGCTCGTGCTAGTATACTGACCTGTTCGTTGACGAAGAGTAGCCGGTCGCCGGGTATGAGCGGCTCGTGCTAGTATAGTGACCTGTTCGTTGACGAAGAGCAGCCGGTCGCCGGGTATGAGCGGCTCGTGCTAGTATAGTGACCTGTTCGTTGCCGAAGAGCAGCCGGTCGCCGGGTATGTGCGGCTCGTGCTAGTATAGTGACCTGTTCGTTGACGAAGAGCAGCCAGTCGCCGGGTATGAGCGGCTCGTGCTAGTATAGTGACCTGTTCGTTGCCGAAGAGCAGCCGGTCGCCGGGTATGAGCGGCTCGTGCTAGTATAGTGACCTGTTCGTTGACGAAGAGCAGCCGGTCGCCGGGTATGAGCGGCTCGTGCTAGTATAGTGACCTGTTCGTTGACGAAGAGCAGCCGGTCGCCGGGTATGAGCGGCTCGTGCTAGTATAGTGACCTGTTCGTTGACGAAGAGCAGCCGGTCGCCGGGTATGAGCGGCTCGTGCTAGTATAGTGACCTGTTCGTTGACGAAGAGCAGCCGGTCGCCGGGTATGAGCGGCTCGTGCTAGTATAGTGACCTGTTCGTTGACGAAGAGCAGCCGGTCGCCGGGTATGAGCGGCTCGTGCTAGTATAGTGACCTGTTCGTTGACGAAGAGCAGCCGGTCGCCGGGTATGAGCGGCTCGTGCTAGTATAGTGACCTGTTCGTTGACGAAGAGCAGCCGGTCGCCGGGTATGAGCGGCTCGTGCTAGTATAGTGACCTGTTCGTTGACGAAGAGCAGCCGGTCGCCGGGTATGAGCGGCTCGTGCTAGTATAGTGACCTGTTCGTTGACGAAGAGCAGCCGGTCGCCGGGTATGAGCGGCTCGTGCTAGTATAGTGACCTGTTCGTTGACGAAGAGCAGCCGGTCGCCGGGTATGAGCGGCTCGTGCTAGTATAGTGACCTGTTCGTTGACGGAGAGCAGCCGGTCGCCGGGTATGAGCGGCTCGTGCTAGTATAGTGACCTGTTCGTTGACGAAGAGCAGCCGGTCGCCGGGTATGAGCCGGCCGTCCTGCTGCGCCACGCCGCCCGGCACCAGCGAGCGGATCACGACCAGCGTGTGCGCGGGCCGCAGCGGGTCCTGGTAGTCCAAGATTGAGAACCCGAGCCCGCGCTCACCCTTCACCAGCTCTAGAATACATAACAATACGACGACTTGTTTAGTACAGGTTGCGTCATGTAAAAATAACGCTGGGAGGCAAGCTGCGCATTAGTCTAATTATCGGTCTGTTTGGTGGTATGAGGTACCTACAAATCATTTTTATACGGAGCCGCGCGCGAAAGGCTAAAATATAAACTAAAATATAAAATAAAACAATTGGGCTATTACTTTCGAGGTTTTATTGTGTAATGGCAATGGTCATCGCTTTTCTCCTTGCTCGCGCCAACTTATTAGCACCATACGACCGCGATTACGTTCACTACTATTTATTACACAATAAGGCCGCTGATTTTGTTTAGTTGATTCCCATTACAGAGCCATCTTCATCCTTATAAGAATAAGGAACATAGTTGTGCCATAGCTTTGTTGAGTTGCCGTGCACCACCAACGGCGAAGGGTCAAAAGGGGCAGGCAGGGGTCGATTTACTGTAATTTTGACCCATCGTTTTCCTTTACTATAATTTGTGTAACTTGCCTATGATTTGCGGCTCCGAGGACCACATGGCGAGCCCCGTGAGTGGCTCGAGGCTGCGCGAGCGCACCTTGCCGCCGGCTGACAGAGAGCCGCCTTCTTCTGCGCCCGCGCCGGCTAGGCTGCCGTCTGATTTCGCCTGTTATACAAAAAAGTTTATGGACCCATTGAGAAAATGGGATACGGCGGGATTAACGGTCATTCTGTTCACTTATTCGTAGTTTAAAGAAAATGCAACGAAAAATAGATTAAGAAAAAGACGGAGATATTACAATTTTAGACGAAATAAGGGAAAAGGCTGTAAATGTATACTTATGTTTACGAAGGCTGCTGGCTATTAAAGAAACATAAAATAAAAATGGTTGCAGTGTAGGCTAAAGAAGTAGTATACTGGATAAGGTAATTTAAAGATACCCCGCTATATTGGGGTACAACTCAGTCATGTAGGATTGCACTGTAACAGATAGTAGGCACCGGGACTCTGTCTGATAAAAGATACCCAGCTACGAGTATATTGGGGTACAATTGAGTCATTTAGGATTGCACTGTGTCAGATAGAAGGCACCGGGTCTCTATCTGACATAAGATACCCAGCTATATTGGGGTACAACTGAGTCATGCAGGATTGCACTGTGTCAGATAGAAGGCACCGGGTCTCTGTCTGACATAAGATACCCAGCTATATTCGGGTACAACTGAGCCATGTAGGATTGCACTGTGTCAGATAGAAGGCACCGGGTCTCTGTCTGACATAAGATACCCAGCTATATTGGGGTACAACTGAGTCATGTAGGATTGCACTGTGTCAGATAGAAGGCACTGGGTCTCTGTCTGACATAAGATACCCAGCTATATTGGGGTACAACTGAGTCATGTAGGATTGCACTGTGTCAGATAGAAGGCACCGGGTCTCTGTCTGACATAAGATACCCAGCTATATTCGGGTACAACTGAGCCATGTAGGATTGCACTGTGTCAGATAGAAGGCACCGGGTCTCTGTCTGACATAAGATACCCAGCTATATTGGGGTACAACTGAGTCATGTAGGATTGCACTGTGTCAGATAGAAGGCACTGGGTCTCTGTCTGACATAAGATACCCAGCTATATTGGGGTACAACTGAGTCATGTAGGATTGCACTGTGCCAGATAGAAGGCACCGGGTCTCTGTCTGACATAAGATACCCAGCTATATTGGGGTACAACTGAGTCATGTAGGATTGCACTGTGTCAGATAGAAGGCGCCGGGACTCTGTCTGACATAAGATACCTAGCTATATTGGGGTACAACTGAGTAATTTAGGATTGCACTGTGTCAGATAGAAGGCACCGGGACTCTGTCTGACATAAGATACCCAGCTATATTCGGGTACAACTAAGTCATGTAGGATTGCACTGTGTCAGATAGAAGGCACCGGGACTTTATCCGATTCAGTTGTACCCCAATATAGCTGCATGGGTATCTTTAAATTCTCTTATCCATGTTTGACAAATTTTGGTATCATTAACTTTCTTAATATTGTGTAACGGGTAAAATTATTTAAAACATTTAACCATCTTTGTTTTAACTTTATGAAAGATCGTAATCGATCCTTACAACAGACTCATAAATAGGGAACGGCATCGTTGCTCACCGATTTTTTCGAAGAAACAGTATCTTTTTATCAAATTGTCATAAATTTTTCGCGATAAAAACATTGCGTAATGGTACAAAAATAGCAATAGCGGAAACGAATTGTACTTAGATTAGCAGAATATTAACTTAGATTAAAGTTTTTATCTATCAGCTGACAAAAGGCTCAAGTGTAATGATTTATCACCTTGTCATGTTAACAAAAGCAAATGATTAATTATATCAAGTATTTTTAATTATCTAGAAGCGGGATCTTACATACAGGATAACGTAGCCCCTATAAATTCGATTTATCTTCCTCAGTAATTGATAAATATTCTGATAAGATCAAAAATGTATTACGCGGCTTTCGCTATTTCCGTTATCTGCTTTGTGACATGTTCTGAAAACGCGTGATGTTTATTTGCTTACGTTTTGTTCTTAGGATTATGATAATTGAGACAGGTTATCCCAAAAAGAATTTTCTTGATGGATAGGTTTAATTAAGTTTTAGATAATATAATAAAAATAATCAAAATAAGAAACTTAATTAAAAATAAGGAATGTTGGCGATAATGCAACATGAAGGATTTAGATAAATAAAGAAAGGGGATTTATAATATTTTGTGGCTTTGATTAGGTTCGCCTAAAACAGGTTCAATTATGTAACCTATTAGTCACCGAATCGAGCCCAGTTTCGGACACTAACCTTCGATACAAAACAAACTGTTGTTGTAGCATGTTGAGCTCTCTCTACAGCTCTATAGCTCATTGATCTAAGGACATTTGACTTTAGATTTTTCAACATTTTTCATAGGACGGCGTCATTTCATAGGACGGCCTCATGATCGTTTCTGCAGTTTTGGTAGCAGAAAAGAGATTGCACTTTCTGTAAAATCAGAAATCAGATCAGAATCAGATTGCACGTCGTTGCAAAATCTTTTTTTTTTACACGTCAGAAGCTTGTCTTGATATCCAAACTCCAATTCGAGTGATATTAAACGCCTTAATAAAAATGAGTTGATGTTCAGAGAAACGAGCACTGTATAAGGTATACGTTACCATTTACTTTATGTGTGCATGTGTCGTTACGTTACTTTATGGCGACGGTTTTTTGAGGATCTACGCCACCTCCAGGTGTTTTTTTTTTTTTTTGAAGAGAAAAGTGGCAAACAAGGAAGACGTCACGCCTGGTGGTAAACGGTAACCGCCGCGTATGGACACTTGCAACACTAGCAATGGTGTTGATGGGTTGCCAGCTCGGTAATAAATTTGTGGACATCCTTTTTAAAACGCTCCATGTTGTATGTCCTTCGGCGGAAAGACCTTCGGGGAAAGGTCATTCCACATTCTGTAAGTTCTGTAGGTTCAGGTTAGTGTGTATATGTTAGTGTAACCTTGACTAGCGTGGGCGGCGGCGGCGTGAAGACGATCGCGGGCGCGCGCACACCATTCATACCTCGTTCGACAGCCCCTTGAGGATCGACACCACCTCCAGGTGGTTCATGTTAGTGTGTATATGTTAGTGTCACCTTGACGAGCGTGGGCGGCGGCGGCGCGAGGTCGAGCGCGGGCGCGGGGCGCGGGCGCGCGCACACCATGCACACCTCGCTCGACAGCTCCTTGAGGATCGACACCACCTCCAGGTGGTTCATGTTAGTGTGTATATGTTAGTGTCACCTTGACGAGCGTGGGCGGCGGCGGCGCGAGGTCGAGCGCGGGCGCGGGGCGCGGGCGCGCGCACACCATGCACACCTCGCTCGACAGCTCCTTGAGGATCGACACCACCTCCAGGTGGTTCATGCCCAGCAGACGGTGACCGTTCACTTCTGGAATGGGCCAGACAGGCACACGTCATCATACGACGCAATAACAAAATATAGACTACTCGAATAGGGCAAGCCTTTCATAGACATTCTACTAGATGGGATGCTACTAGATAGATACTAGATAGAAACGCTACTAGATGGGGTGCACTAATCAGGCTCACATTCTACCAAAACGAATCAGAGACGAGTTTTATCGATATTCAAAGAAAAAACAAACATTATTTGGACCTTAACGACGATATTTGAACCGAGCTGCATGCTAGTGGATATTTCGAGTGGCTGCAAGGTACAGTCGTCCAACAGTAGTGTACAGTTACCGAGCAGCTCGTCCCCAGGTCGGTGCACGTTGGCGCGCCCCACCGGCCCCTCCGGCAGCACGGAGCGCACGTAGTGGTGCGGGCGCACCTCCCGCCCGCCCTCCACGTCCACCGTGCCTTCGAGCGAGATGCCGAGCCCGCCGCCGCCGCGCACCACCACCCCTACTACGATCTCTACGTCGTCGCCTGAAACAATTTACCAATATACAAAGTGCTGGTTTTGAATGTGGTAATGCTTAAGAGTGTTGGTCTACCCGTCGTGGATGTTTGTTACTCTTTCACGCCAGAACGGCTGAACAGATCTGGATGAAATTTGGCACAGAGATAGATAGTCTAGAATAGCACATAGGATACCTTTTAACCGCGGGTGAAACCGCGCGGTGCAGCTGTATAATAAAAACTTTTATGCAGAAACAAACAAGTAAAGGACCTAATAGTTTTATTTTCTAAACGCGAACAGTTATCTAACTTGTTTTGTTGTTCACGAAGGATTATAGTTGTCAATCATCCCGAGTAATTCCTCTCATATCAGAGTCTTGTACGAATCAGTGCCAAAGAGGTCACCAAAGACAAAAATGTTGCAGACCGACAGATCTGCAAATAAGGGTCCTATTTAATTTTGAACTATAATTTTAAACTATTAACAACAACTAACCCAATATCGCCTGCCACTTCTTCTTGATAGCCTCTTTCTGTTCGTGCGTCCGAGGCATTTCGAAGGCAGGCTGAGGGCGAGAGAACAGAGCCGGCGGCGACCGCGGCGGAGACACCGACACCGGCTCTTCTGTCACCGCGCTGTCGAGTCTGGAATAGTTCATGGGGAACTTATTGCATCACATGAATAAAAATTATAATATAAAGATAAGCGACCCTTAGCAGAGCGAATGGTTATCCTTAGTTGGAGAAGGCCCGTCTCTCAAGCGGGTCTAAACCCAGCAGACGGCACGCCTTTCCCGCGAGGGGGCTGGCAAAGGTGTAATGCAACACCCACACTTCGCTGGATGATATTCAGTCCCAAATGTGACAGGGGGCCAGCCTGTCGCCATACACCAGGCTCCAGCCATGTAGCAGATGGACATACAATACGCACATATGTTCACACAATGAACAAATTAGTGCGTGCCGTCGCTTGAGTTTGTACCCACTCCCTCTGGCTTGAGAAGCGGGCCTTCTCCAACTAGGCCATCATCGCTTGTCATCTAATCTTTTGAACGTATGTAAACGCAGAACTCTATTTTTTGTAATGTTTTGCTACAATCGCTTGTGAGAACTCGTTCGCAACTCGCTACAGAGTGTAGTGTGGTGTACTCACGAGTTGTGTATGGTGGTCATCTGTATGTCGGGCTGGGCGGGCGCGGCGGGGTCGGGGCGGTGCATGTGCAGGAAGGGGTTGGGCGCGGGCGCAGCCGCCGCCGCGGACTCGCCCGCCGCTATCGCCTGTTGCAGCTGCTCGTACTTCGGCCCTCGCAGGTATCTGTACAAACAAATGTTACTCAACTAGAGCACCCCGCAGTCACTGTTTCAGCTGTTATACCTTTTGACGTGACAACGTCTAATAAATCGATGAACGCAGGCACGCACGAAAAAGGCAGACTCATTGTCCCGTTACGTTTGCTAGAGCGAGAGCGCTACACGAGCGAGCGAAAGAGATATTCCGCTTGCGCCGCATCTATCTCTCTTCCACTCGATTGGCCTATGCGTCCGAGGAGAGGATTTCATCAATGTTTTGTTATGACGTTGTCACGTTAAACTATCGTCCGTAAACCGACTTTACAGACAAACAATTTATTTTTTTAAGACTCTATGCTGTTGGCCACTGTGGTCTAGACAGCGTACCGGGCATAAGGTATAAGGCAGGGCCTTAAATAATGCTAATAACTATGAGCGACTATCTCAAGGGCACCTCTACGGTACGGCTTCGGCTTGGGTTGTCGCCGAGGGAGGGGAGCCCAATTGCCCCGGCAGTCCAGAAGGGGTTTCCTCTAGGGCCCTAATTGGGATGGTTGAAGTTAAAGTTAAAGTTAGATTGGAACATTGACTAAACAGCCTTGTTCGGAAAGAAAGCATCACTTCAGACGAACAGGCAAGATACTGAGGAGATTGTCCTACTTACAGCATAGTACAATAATATACTACGCCAGGTACAGCGTTCCGGGGGCTTACTACGAGTTTTGTTAACGAAAACCTTTTTTTGTTTGCGTTTGGCTCCATATATTTGGCCTAGTTCCTTAACGTTTCCGCCAGGTGCGCTTTATTGAAATGTATGGAGCCAAACGGGAACGAAAAAAGTTTCGTAACGATCAAAACTCGTGGTAAGCTCACCGACACAAAAAAAAAGGTAACGGTCAAGGTCAAGTCATGGTGACTGCCACGCACAGACGTCAATCGGTGCATAATTAAGACCAAAATTAGTAAACAACAAATTCGAGAGAATTCTCTGTTTGATCCAAGCAGCTAAGGTTACCTTTCCAGCTCTAGAATGTCAATATTCTTGCTATGTTTGAGCGCATCAACTAAGGTTACCTTTCCAGCTCTAGAGTGACAATATTCCCGCTCTGTTTGAGCGCGTCGACCGCTCGCTGGTTAGACTTCCCGGCCAGAGAGACGCCGTCGACAGCCACGATGCGATCGTTGACGCGCACGCAGCCGCTCACCGCCGCCGCGCTGCCCGGCGTTACAGACTTTACAAATATACCGGAAAGTTCTTCTTTCTCGCACACGTAGCCTGTAACATGAAATAGATAGATAGATAAACTCTTTATTGTTCACACCACAAATAACGAAACAACAAGAGAAAAAATATAATAAAACATATTTTGTAGTATAACAACTGGCGGCTTTATCACTAAAAGCGATCTCTTCCAAGCAACCTTAGGATGGAGAGGATACAACAAATGAGTATGGGACAGGGGGACATAAATATAAATGTGATATTTAAAAAAAAACAAGTGTTATTTACATATTTGGGTAACCAACTACTTATACTTAAACGAATATACTCAAAATAGACACATGAAGCCAATTATAGGTTACCGCTTATAGAAAACTAATATGCATTTACAAACAAAGTGAACAGCTACTTACTTATTATAGAATTTATAATTAATAAAAAAAATTAAGTTAATACTCGTGAAAATTATTGACGTCCCTTTCCAAGATTGAAGATACAAAGTTATTAACTTAAACTTATGATAGTTAACTTATAGAAATGTACAAATTTTAACACAAATACGAAGTGTGTGAGGTATATATACCTGCTATGGTGATACCGAGGCCATTTTCATCCTTCTTTAGCTGCACTGTGAATCTGTCTACTTCGGGCGATTCGGCGTCTGCAAAAATTATGCTGCACATCAAAAATTACAATGAAAAACCTTAAAAACTTATTTACAATTTTTTCGGCAGAATAAGGGCGAACTTATCGCCTAAAGCGATTTCTCTCAGGTAACTTATGGATTGACAGAAACTAAAATGTGCCCGATAAGCGAATATATCGCTAGGAGTAGATTATACAAGCAAGTTAAGCAAGGAGTTAGGCAATTCTTATATTCAGTGCCAGTGGCCATAAGTTTAAAGTATGATGGGCGGGAAACCGACAGGGTGACCTGATGATTTTGTATTATAATCTAAAAAATACGTTTCTTCAATTAAAACGTATTAAAGTGTTATAATGGTGGATTATTCATCTTTATCAGTTCGTTAACATGCACGAGCGTGGGCAAATGATACAAACTATGTGAAACACATTTCGAGTTATCTACAAAACTCCACTTAAAGTTTCAGCAAAGTATTCACCACTTTACTGAGATGGGCAAAGGGGAGGGATTTATCATCGTCATCATCACCCCATAATCTGTGAAAACTATTAATAACTTGACAGCCACGGAATTTGCCAGCGCACGTTTCGTGCATTTGCCAGTAAATGCACAAAACGTGCGCCGCCAAATTCCCCTGACTGGGAGATGAAAGGAAAAAAGTGTGACAGTAACCAGTGTCAGGCGGCGGAGTGAGCGAGCGGTCGAAAAGGAATCTGGAGGGCGCGGGCGGCGCGGGCTGCGTGTGGAACACCTGCTCGCAGCCCGCCTCCAGCAGGTAGCGGTCCAGCGCCGCCGCCTCCGACAGCAGCCTGGAACAGTCGCCGGACCTCACTTTCTAACTCAATGTATCGATAGATACGGGTGGAGTTGTGTCAATGTAAGGGTCAACTGGGGCAAATGTGTCTGTGAGAATTTTAATAAAACTAGCTGTGCCCCGCGGTTTCACCCGCTATCCCACAGACACCGTTGTTTTTTCGGGATAAATAATACTCTCTGTACTTTTCCGTACCCCCGACAACGAGTATGCAACATTGCAAGATTGGTTGAGCAATTAAGACGTGAAAGCGTTACAAAACAACAAACAAAAAAAAACTTATACATAAAGCATTTATAATATCAGTTGGGATAATAATATAATTTTCGGGACACTAGCACACACGATCGCGTAGTGTACCTGGCGGGCACGAGAGACGCGGGCGGCGCCCCGGCGGCGGCGGGGTCGGCGGCGCGCGCCACTACGAGCCGCTCGCGCGACCCCGACGCGCACCGGCGGGTAGTGTGTGTAGTGTACCTGGCGGGCACGAGAGGCACGGGCGGCGCCCCGGCGGCGGCGGGGTCCGCGGCGCGCCACCACGAGCCGCACGCGCGCCGGCGGGTAGTGTGTGTAGTGTAGTGTACCTGGCGGGCACGAGAGGCACGGGCGGCGCCCCGGCGGCGGCGGGGTCCGCGGCGCGCGCCACCACGAGCCGCACGCGCGCCGGCGGGTAGTGTGTGTAGTGTAGTGTACCTGGCGGGCACGAGAGGCGCAGGCGGCGCCCCGGCGGCGGCGGGGTCCGCGGCGCGCCACCACGAGCCGCACGCGCTCCGGCGGGTAGTGCGTGTAGTGTAGTGTACCTGGCGGGCACGAGAGGCGCGGGCGGCGCCCCGGCGGCGGCGGGGTCCGCGGCGCGCCACCACGAGCCGCACGCGCGCCGGCGGGTAGTGTGTGTAGTTTTTTTTTTTTTTTTTTTTTTTTTTTTTTTTATTTAGTTCACTAACAGAATTATACTATAATCTAGACTATGGACTAATAACTATAAACTAATAACAGTTTGTACAATTCCTAAGGCAGTGAACCTAAAAATTAAAATACAAAACTACTATAATATCTACTACTACATTTTAAAAATAAACACTATTAATACTATTTATACAACAAAAACAAGCTAAAAATATTTGAAATTAATTTAAACATACATAGTAACATAAATAAATAAATAATAAATATTTGTACCAAAAAAGCTAGAAATTACTTGACACAAATAAAAATAAAAATACCATAAGGTCTAATACTTGAATGATTTTAGAAGTTGTGATTTCACAGCGGGAAGCGAACTATAGCTAAATATGTCGAAAGATAGTCGAACATTATTTTTGTCATAGCTCTTGCACATGCGACAAATTGGTGAAAATTTCAGCATGTTTGTCCGGCACCTGGACGGCGCAAATGAATTCTTCCATACCAATCTCGCATGTGGAAGAGGGACTCTGAAATTGACTTTTTCAAGGACCTCTGGACAGTCAACCAGGCCATTTATGAGTTTGTACAACATCAATATGTCTGCCATTTCGCGACGTTTATGCAACGTCATAACCTTATAATAGTCCAGTCTAGACTCATAAGAAATTAGGATCTTACATTTGTTCTGTATATATGCCAGATGATACAAAAAACACTTCTGAATTTTCTCTAAATCATCCGAGTGATTTCTATACCCAGGGTTCCATACTACAGAACAATACTCAAGAACACTCCTAACCAGGCCATTGAATAACTGGATTGACAGATCTTCATTTAGAAATGACCTGGCTTGTCTGGAGATAAAACCACACATTTTCCTAGCTTTTCGAGTTATGGTGTCGACATGTTCTATAAAATCCAACCGTGAATCAAATACCACTCCAAGATCGCGAATGGATCGTACTTGTTCTAGATTAAACCCATTTATTGTATAATTTGCCGGAAAAGATACATGCTTTCGCGTAAACTTGATGAAAAAGCATTTAGTGACATTTAAACACATCTTGTTACGAATGCACCATTGGCTTACACGGTCTAAGTCACCCTGAAGGTCCTCAACGTCTTTCTGTTCTGTTATGCGTCTGTATAGTTTTAGGTCATCGGCAAAAAGCTTAACTCGAGATTTCACTGTCTGAGGCAAATCATTTATGAAGACCAGAAAGAGTAGAGGACCTAAATGGGATCCCTGAGGAACACCAGACGGCACTGTTGTTATGCGTGATCTAAAACCCTTTGCAACTACTAACTGAGATCTGTTTCGTAGATAAGAATCAAACCAACGTAATAAAGTTCCATGTATTCCGAGCCTATCCAGTTTTGCCAATAACAAGTCATGGTCCACCAAATCAAACGCCTTACTAAAATCTGTATAAATGGCATGAACTTCCCCTCCGCTGTCTAATATTTCAAGCACGTCGTTTGTATAGCTCATCAGATTTGTGCAGGTAGATTTTTTAGGCCTAAATCCGTGTTGGTTTGAATTTAGGTGCTGTGAAATATGCCAGTATACTTTTTTAACCATTAGTGATTCTAGCAGCTTACCTAGCCCCGACAGGATTGAAATTGGTCGATAGTTTTCGATATGCGTCAAATCCCCTTTTTTGTGTATCGGGGTTATGTTGGCCACTTTCCATCTAGATGGGAAAAATCCAGTGTTAGTAGACTTATTAAAAATAATAGACAGTGGTTTTGTCAAGTGATACGCACATTTTTTCAAAACTATAGACGGCAGTAAGTCAGGTCCAGCTCCTTTGTTACTATCAAGTGTGACAAGCGCTTTTAGTATTTCGTTTTCCTCAAAGGTAACTGAGCATAAAATGGACGGATTTATAAATTGAGATATGGTTTCAGCGGACAAGAGAGTATTAGTAGAATTGGATGTGTGATAAATTGAATTAAAGTGTTCAGAGAACAAGTCACATATTCCCTGACCTCCAATGACAGATTTATTGGATAAGTTCATCTGGTTAGGCAACGATGTGCTACTTCCCCGTAAATTTTTAACATAGCGCCAAATATACTTAGGATTTTTTTTTAGATAAACTGAAGCATTGTTTTTAAAAACTGCGAAACATTCTTTTAGCAGGATTTTACACCTCTTACGGGCGTCTGAAAACGCAAGTTTATCCTGAAGGTTTCCATATTTCTTGTACTTGGAATGGTATTTAGCCTTTTCCTTCATACATTTTATAAGGGGAAGCGAGAACCAAACAGGATACCGGTCACCCTTGGTTCGTTGTAGAGGGGTGTATTCATTGATTAATGGTATAAAAATGTCATAAAAAGCATCAACCATTTCGTCTACAGAATCGTGTTGTAATTTATCTTTCCAATCAATATTGGAGAGATGGTCGTTGATTTTTGCGTAATTGGACTTATAATACTTGAAGACCAAAGAGGATTTTTTTTTCAGTGCCTTAAACATTCCAACATTAAATGTTATGTATAGGGCCGGATGGTGTTCTTTATCTAACTTGGATAGAGGAGTTAGGTTTTCTGTGACAGTCACATCATTTTTACTATTCGTACTAAAAACCAGATCCAATAAACGATTATTACTATTGAGAATTGCATTATATTGATATAGATCATTAAAAATAATTGTATCCAGAAAAAGAGAATCTTGCGCACTGGGTCCTGGTTTTGGTTTAAAATATGCCAAATTTTTGTCAGATATCCAATTGAAAAATGGTCTATTAAAATCTCCAAGCAACAAAGTTTGAGAATTTAAAGCTACTTCATTACTGAGCACATGTGTTATACAATCTAATATTATTTCTAATGAGGTGATTTGTATCTGTGGTGGTATATACACAACCCCAATATTTAACTCATGTATGATCGAACCCTTCCTTAACTTAATGGTTACCCATAGGTCTTCACAGATCGACTTTGATTCCCATTCGCGTTTACATAATACTTCATAGTCATCCAGTATACCAATTAATACCCCACCCCCACTTTCTTTCGCTGACTCAGAAGTCTGCCTATCCCGTCTGAAAATATTATAGCGGCAATCGAAAATTTCATTGTCATAGAAGGTATAATTTAAGTTCGTTTCTGTCAAAACAATGATGTCATAATCCTGGTTAAGAGTGTTCCTATATAAATCAGGCAATTTGGTTCGCAACCCTCTCACATTTTGATAATAAATCTTTAGGGTGTTCATTGTGACCTATTCATAAAGATTTCACAAATTCTATGTCTTTAACTAAAATGGGCTTGGACTTGATGTCTTTCCTAACGAAAACACGCCCGTTGCGGATCCAAACAAACTGGTATTTCTTCTCAGCGGCGGTGATTCTCGTCGCAGCATGCAGTTGCTTATTGGCTGGGGTGAGATGCTCTGACACATAAACTGGGCGTTTATCTCCCTTTACGCCAAGGTGTGTAGAGTTGAGTTTGTCATTTTCGTGTGCCCTATTGTGCTTGCGAACAGTAGCTAAGAAATTGTCTCTGACAAGCGGAGTTGCCAACTTCACCACAATAGCACGGGGACGAGACGAATCGTTGTTCTGTTTGGCCACACGATGAGCGGTCAGCAGTTCATTATCGGCAAGGTCGAATGCCACAGCTTGACTGAGTTTCTTCACAATGCTCAATACGTTCTCGTTTTGAGATTCCGGAACGCACTGCACCTCTAAATTGCACTCCCTAGATTGCTGCTCCATAATAGCAAGACGAGAATTGACTTCCTTAATTTCCATCTTAATAGCAACGTTTTCTTTCTTTAACTCGGAATTGACTTCCTTTAGCATAGAGATTTCTTTTGACTGAGTTTCATAGAGTGCTCTTAGGTCATCGAGTTGATTTGACATATAATTTACACCCTCCGAGATTCCATGTATAATGGATTTAGTTTCTTTACTCTCACTTGCTATTTTCTTTTCAATATCCTTGGTGATAAATAAAGAGACTTCCTGGAATTTCACGTCGAAGTACGCCTTCAAGTCGTCCATATTCTGCGCCTGTCGCTCATCCTGTGTCGGGGATCCCATCTGAGTGGACCGAATAGGGGTATTGGAGTTGTCGCCTTTTCTATCTTTGGTCTTGCATTGCGGACATTTCCAATTCAATTTATGCTGTTTCGATTCCTGTAGTGTAGTGTAGTGTACCTGGCGGGCACGAGAGGCGCGGGCGGCGCCCCGGCGGCGGCGGGGTCCGCGGCGCGCCACCACGAGCCGCACGCGCGCCGGCGGGTAGTGCGTGTAGTGTAGTGTACCTGGCGGGCACGAGAGGCGCGGGCGGCGCCCCGGCGGCGGCGGGGTCCGCGGCGCGCCACCACGAGCCGCACGCGCGCCGGCGGGTAGTGTGTGTAGTGTAGTGTACCTGGCGGGCACGAGAGGCGCGGGCGGCGCCTCGGCGGCGGCGGGGTCCGCGGCGCGCGCCACCACGAGCCGCACGCGCGACCCCGACGCACGTAGCACGCCTGCCACTTGCTCCGAACCCATCTCCATCAGGCTCACCTACAACCGATACAATATACAATAAAGTACATCTAATTGACATGACGAAAGAGCCATTACAAATAGGACAACAGAATTACTTTACAATTAAGAATTATGTGGGTGGTGTTACAATAAAAGAAAGGGGGGCATTTGACAGATATTTTATACTTAGACAAGTGTGAAGATTGCTCTCAGATCAGCTATTAGATCAGCAGGAATTATTGACTTTCGACAGGACGTATTCGACCCACCTCTGTGTATACTTGACAATAGAAATCAAATTCAACTTACGTCTCCAATTTGCAGGATATGGTCCCCAGACTTCAGTCGCCCGTCGCGGTCAGCGACACCGCCGGCTAAAATAGTTTTCACAATAACTCCACTCGTCCTTGCACCAATGATGCCTAACACAAAAACAAATAATTAGAATCACAATTAAAACTGTTGAAAATAATTACTTGTTGCTGGGGTCCTAACATGTCATTTTAGACGTATGCCATGATGGTTCCGTTTCGTTTTAGACGCTGCACGATCATGAAGCTTATTGCGCAGCGACACGATTAACGGTCGCACAGCGTCGACAACAAAACGTTAACAATTATGGCAATAAGAAATCATGGTGGGCCAACAGTTGTTATTTCTTACTGATTCATTAATCTTGATCAGAACAGTTATCTTCTAATCTATTTTTAGCACCTGACGCAAAAACGATAGAGTGTTGGGGAGATAAGTTTGACGTGTTTGTGTGTGTGTGTCTCTCTGTGTCATCCTCATCTTAGCTTCTGAACGGATGAACCGATTTTTTTTTTTTTTTTTTTGTTTGAAATTGGTGGGGAGTTTTCTTAGCTGGTCGAGGGTTTTTAAATTCTTAATTTATTTTGTCATAAAAGAAAGATCAGTAACATTAAGTCTCTAAAGGCGAATTTTGGCAGGTAGGTAGTTTATTGATAAAAGGCGTCAGCTAAAACAGTTTTATGGGCCGAATCGAAGGGGTCCGCGAGAGAAACTGTAAGGCGCAGCTACTAAAGTACAGGTAATTCGTATTCTTACCAAACCCTAATCCAGTGCCGTCATTAACCAGGTTAATGATCTCGACCTGAGCCCAGTCGCTGGCTACTATGTTTTGAGACGTACCCGCCAGTGAATCGTCGCGTCTCAACTCCAGTAGACCTCGGCTCTGGAATCAAGATAGAATAATGAATGACCACTGCACCACTGACCCAAAATCCCTATTTTCAAATATATTTAGATGTAGCAGCACTTTAAACAAACATTTAAATGTCCAAACCAAAGGGTATACTTCCTTTTATCTTTTGGTTTAGACAATTTTTAGTTTTGAAACTTTTTAGTATTCTGTACCTTGTTTACAATATTTATAAGCCAAATTACACATTATTCTCACTTGAATTTAGTACTCCATGTATTTGGTTCACAAACCAATAAAAAAATACAATGAATGTGAAGTGATGTAATACAACTCACTCCTTTTGGTGACATATCTGAGTCCAGCCCGCTGTCCAGGGTCAGCCCAGGGAGATGTTCATTGTCAGAGCCAGAGCCAAACTCGAGGCTGGCTGGGGGGGACACTTGAGGTACTCTCTGCTCCTCCTCACCTTCATTGCTATCATATAGGTTTCTCGCTTGTAGTGATAACTCTCCTAAAATGTACACCAGACTTTAACACAAGTTTTGACATAGTTTTTGCAAAGAATGCAAGCCACCACGTCTTTTGTGTATAAGCTTTGTAATAGTAAATGTAGTAACAGTAGGTATCATTGTGTATGAGCTGCTTGCCTCTTCTGTTAAAACCTAAGTTATTTTGAACTAAATCAAACACACTAAACACTTGTTTCTAAACGAAATTGAATTATTTTAAATGACTATCATTCAGTGTAAAACTATCAATAATTATGATAAAATAAATAGGGTCTAACAAACACATTGTGTTGATACACCTAGCACATAAGCATTTTTTTTTAAACATTACACAAAAACATCGAAAAAAAAGTGTTTAAACATGAAGATGTGAAAAAAAAACACTTTTTGTGAAGAAAAAAAAAAACGCTTTTTCACTTACACATTTGTGTGTGCAAACACAATGTTTTTGTTACCCTACCTGCATGGGAAAAATGGAAATGGATTAAGAGAAGGGTGTGTTTCATTTTTGACTGACATCTACACAAAATATGTCATTAACCAGATTAGCCAACATTTTGTTGCTTAAGGAATGACATCTGAGAAGCAACACACACACACATTTTTTCACATTTGAAGCTGCACATACATATATTTTGTTTTTTGTTCTGTTTTTATCTGTGATCAGTTTATATTTTAACCATAAGCAGGAGTAGGACATGTTGTGTGAGGTGTGCCCTCCAGTAAAGACATCTCCCTCTCGGTTTTCTTTATGGTCAGTCCCTGGGTATGACAAGCTTTTTTTCAGCCTGGGCTTGTTTCTCTGCTCCAACAGTTCAGCAGCTAGGCTATTGTCAGAGCAGGCAATGTATGTAGGTTTTGGTGGTTTCTGCGATTTCTTCCTTAACTGTGCTCATCTTAGATTTTTATGTATTTTGGCATTGGTTATGTACCAGGACACTTCACTTATGGTTCTCAAAATAGTGTTTTGCATCCTTTGGATAACTGAGATGTTTGAATTACAAGCGGTTCCCCACAATTGAATACCATACATCCATATTGGCTTGAGAACCCTCTTATAGATCAATAATCTGTTGACTGACAATTTGCTCTTTCGTCCCAACAGTCAAGAATAGACATTATATCTTGAGTTCCTCTCTCTTGGCTGTTATATGATCTTTCCAAGTTAAATGACTGTGTAGGTAGAGTCCCAGGTATTTAACTTTGTTTTTTTTTGAGTCAGTGGACTGGTGGACAGTTTCCCTGTTTGAGGCTGAAGGATACTTGAACCGATTTCGATGCACTCGCCTTGATTCTCCATTTTTGCAACTAAGCTGTAATCTCATCCAGGCCCTTTTGCAGAGTTGTAGATGCTTCTATGTCAGACTTGGGCAATGTCTCAGAAAAATATACAAAAACTAAGAACATGCCAACGAAGTATGGAGAGAAGCATACTAAGCCTAAAACTCTTAGACAGGATCCGAGCCACTGACATAAGAAAAAGGACTAAGATAAAGGATGTAATAGTAAGGACAAAGCTATTGAAATGGAAATGGACTGGACACATGCTAAGGGAAAAAACTGCAAAGTGGACTAGGGCAGTGACCAAATGGACACCCAGATTAAACACAAAGAGGAAAAGAGGTGCACAAGCTCGAAGATGGACAGATGAAATAAGAGCACTAGCAGGGCCATTATGGACAAGAATCGCTAGAGACAGAAACAAATGGAGAAGACTGGAGGAGGCCTTTGCGTCTCGCGACGCCCTGAGCAAAGACGACATCATAGATATATTATAAAATCTCAGACTCTCAGATTAGACTCAGACAATAAAGGCTTAATAATAATAATAAAATAGATGCTTCTATATAAACATATAATGTCAATGTTTTTCAATTTGTGAAATTCAAGGTAATTTTTAGGACATGGTGATAAACAATGCTGTTTTATGTAAGCAAAGGTTGATTTTTGGAAATGCAATATTTGCTGACCGCTGGCTATGCAGTTGCTCAACAATTTAATCTGAAATATACATATATATGCAGGAGACAGGTTGTTTATCAAAACAAATGTTACACATGACCATTTGTTTTCACAGATGGTTTTTTTGTGTATTGTTTCGAAAAAACATGCATAGAAGATCCAGCTTTTGATTGATACTTCTGGGACCCTATTCTGATATGTGAGATTTATATTGGGCACTCTCACTCCTATAACTTTACAAACAATATAATATGTATCTCATGCGTAAGAACATGGGGCCTAAAAATAATCATTTAAATTTACCAGCAGGTGTGATATCAAAGTCTCCAGGAAGTATGGATGGGTGATGTGCCACTTGAGTAGCAAGCATGCCCACCGAATCTTGGAGTGTAGCTATGCTCTTTAGTATGGGACTTTCCAGCAAGTTAATTAGCATTGTTAAGTCATCATTGGTTGCTGCCTGAAAAGATAATAAGCATTAGCATAAGGTTGTATTTAGAACAATTCCCCAGTCACAGTGTAGTAGCAGTACATAAAATGATTTCAGAAAATACTAGTACTTTACGTAAATAAGCTTACATAGTCCTAAATAAGCTGTTGCGTATGGAATAGAAGTTTCGTTTGCTTGTTGGTATATAAATATAAATTATAACGTAGTAATAAAGAGCACCTGCTCAGAAGGTACTCAGCTAACTTTTCATGTAACTGAGATATGCTTACCTTCAGTTTAGGATCATCACTTTGATCAACTGCTGCCTTAACACTCTCTAGTTGTTGCAATGCGTTTGATATATTCACGCCTAAATGCATTGTTTACAGTATTTACTTGCAGCTGTAAGATAAGTACCAATTTTTTAAACTTGTTGGGGCAGGAACTCAGGAACAGATTTTACGATGAAAAAAATAACATTTACAAGACAACTAATCTGTTGACTACCTATGAGCCAGAGTCTCCAACTGAGTCAAAATTACGGTATTGCCTGTCTAAAAATACGGTAGAACGTACAAAGTTACGATAGAACACAAAATAATACAGTAACAAATATGGTAAATTTCTACCATAGTAAAATTGCTCGCGCAAAGTTGTTTTTATATCTTATAACTGTGGTGGTGGCACAGATCATTATAACCCGGATCATTTTAACAGGTTTCATAGTCATTGTGTACAGGATATTCTTTGTGTTCCATCGAATTTTTTGCAATCAGACTGGAACCAAGATTGGGAAGTGTTTATATATAAATATTCATCTATTCAACTACTTGTTGTCTCTCGGCCGTGGTTTAATACCGTTATTTTCCTAAACTTGTTTCATCAGTCTCATCATTCGTTTAGGACTAGGTCACGTTTGTAGTCCTGTACAATTATTTAAATTCAATAATTGCAGACTCTCCTAATTGCTCTTGTGGTTTGGATGTTGTACCGGTAAACCATATATTTTTAGCTGCTCTCTTCGTAGTAAATCATCCCTTTATTCTACAATTCCTAAGAGTAAAGCTCCGCTTCCATTACACATTTCTTCTCTACTCTCATTTCCAAACAAAAAAATCATTTTTTATTTAGCTAATTTCATCAGTCCAATAAAATCCGTCTTTAGTTTTCTTTCTATTTCCTCTCATTACTCTTAAAGTGTCATCTACCCTACCAGGATCATTTTCTCCCCATGCTTTTCATATCAATGACTATCACCTCCCTCACTGTTGATGGCAAAATTGCCCCAAAACCATAACGGGCAGAAGCCACTAAATAAAAAAAAACCTTAAGTTTCTTAAACATCAACACCTCGGAACAATAATAGGCATTATTGTTCCGATTATTGTTCCGAGATCAACACGCACGCAATATGTACACCTATTGAGTCTCTGTGTAAAGTGGTTGTATTGTAGTTCTAAATTAGTTCAACAGGGAGCGCCACCGATAAACTTAACACGCGGTGTTGTTAGGTTCGCGAAATTCACTGAGCCTTTTGCCGTAATAAATAATAATTTTAAAAAAACGGGACATTTCCAATCAGCCGTCTGACCCCAAACTAAGCAAAGCTTGTACTATGGCTGTCAGAGACAGATATACATCCATAATATATTTTTAAATACATACTTACATAGATACAAACACCCAGAAATAGAGCAAACACACATGTTCATCACATAAATGTTTGCCCTATGTGAGAATCGAACCCACGCCCCCAAGTTCAGAAGGCATGTCTACTACCAACTGAACCACCGAGGCTGTCGATAAGCTTGTCGCTGAACACAGTTGTTTGATTTCGCCTTACCCGCACCTTATACAAATTGTAATTTTTTCCAGTCTCTGTCCTAGGAAAAACTTTGGAATCACCATTCACGCACTATGTATTAAGTGTCTGTGACTCTGTTTTGGGAATTAACGCTGAAAATATTACAAAAAAAGTATTTGGCTTAGGAGAAATCTCAACCCACTAGAAGCAAAACAAATAAACAGTGGTTTTCATCTCACCATTTTTCGTCCTTGTTGCTCTCGTTTGAACGTCGTAAGTGTGAGAGTGACCAAGATAAAATCTCATCTCATCTCACACGCAGGAATAGCCCCACTGTTCTTTGTCCTTATTTTGTATTGTAATTTTGTGTTTTGATTACTTTTGTTGTACATTTTAACTCACATAGTTTTGCAGTCCGTGGATATCTGCAAGATCCATTAATGTTACTATTCTCGTGAAAATGTTACCTTCTTGAGTTGTCTCATCGTTGTATTTGATTATCAGACACTGGCAATACTGTACTGGTTATGTCAAATTGTTTTTTGTGCTAAAAGCTTTTTGAGTCTGAAATAAAAAGAAGTTTACTAATTTCCTTTCTTCAAATTTTCAGTTTTCTGTTGACCTAGCCAGAATAATTGCTAATACAATCTCAAGAAAAAAAAATCATCAATATGACCGATCCAAACCGGTCTGTTATTGATTTGACCCAACAAATTATTACTGGAAACTCCTGGTGTAAGTTTTGAAAATATTACTACTTGTACATTCTAAACTGAAAATTTTAGCTGAGCTAGTTTAGTTCTTGGTCGATAGCATCGACCAAGAACTAAACTAAGCCAGCTACAGTTATAACTAAGTCCCACATATTACCGCTTACTACTCACCCACCTAAATTATTTAGTTACCTACCTACCTACTTACCGACTGAATTGCGCTAAGCTTTTATTTTATTTAGGAAAACCGTAAAATATAAACATTTTCGACAGTAGACATGATCATCTCATGCAATCTTCAGTGGGTAAAATTTTGTATTATTGAAATACAATCCAAAATAGTGAAGGATGTCCATATTACCTACCTACTGAGGCGATTTTGGCAATTGTCGATTTTTTGCCCTTGCTGAGATTCTAGGCGACCCTCTCCCGCCGCCCACCCCCAAAAACTCACATGAGACTTTTAAAAATGTGTAACTAATTGTTTTCCCCCGTTTCTGCCTCCTTTGTGTCTCAAAATTTAGTTTTTTTATATTTTCATGAAAACAGTACTAGCTATAAGAAGAGTGCTAAGGGCTGTTCATAAAATTATCTACAAATCTTTCTTAGAATGTACTGCGGTGTAACTTATGGATTTCAAGGCTAATAGCAATTAGGTATATCCAAAAAACTATTTACCTAGAATCACTTTAAAATTTCATGGATGCAATTTCCATCTTAAATCTGGGATCTTGGATTTTTGTTATTTTTAATAGATAGTCCCTAAAGGTAGGTATTCCGAAAATATTTGTTTTAATGCACCTTACTTTCCTAAACAGTTCCAAAGGTAAAAAGCATTTATCAAATTTGAATGGTGCTCAATTTTTTTTTTATGGTATGCATTTTTTCAGAGAGGTCTATAGATTTTCTACATTTTAAAAGTATACAATGCCCATCTATTTCTTACTGTTTCCGTAATACTTGAGGCTCATTTTGTCATATTCTGTCATCATTATTTCTTTGATTTAACCCTTAAGGAGTCATATTTTAATGTTAATGTTATTTCGAAATGTTTATAATAATGTTTTATGTAATAATGTTATATTTATTTATTTATTAATACACAAAACAAGATACAGTCAATTTGGTGGCAGAAATACAATCAATGAATTTTGTACTAAACTACATCCCTAAGTATGTGTAAACAACATGATTATTAATTAGTAAAGCAGTTACTACAGACTTAAACTAATAAAAAACTAAAACTAGGTACTTACATAATACAGATAATGAATTAATGGAAATAATAATAAAAATAATTTGTAAATTTAACAGTAGGTATCTGCCTGGCATTAGTGTAATTTAAGCAAGTTAAATACATTCAAAATCGATGCTAGGAAAACCGTCCACTGCATATGATTGGTGTACCTAAGTACATCAGTCAAATGTGGTAAACAATCCTTGCCACATCAGTTTTAAATGCATTCAATTTCAAGTTGAAAATGTCTATGGAATGTTTATGATCTTTAGTCATTTCATTATATAGGCGAAACATTCTTACAACAGGATTAAAATATGAAGTATTATTCTGATAAACCTTCAATACAAAAGTTTTGGAATGTCAAGTTCCATGTTTAATATTAATATGAATGACCGAGAGAAGTGAATAAGAATCAATGATGGAGTGAACAATTTTGAAAAGAATGATATCTGTATTAAATATGCCGTGATTTTAATGATTATTATTTAAATTTTGCTAACTTATCTTCATATGATTGTAATTGACGCTTTAATCCTATCCTGCTACATAATATGCTTAAACACTTACCACCTTAGAAATAAACGTTAAATCGCGTCAGAATAGTTGGACAGCATATATCTTTTTCTTTCTTTTAATTTTTTAACTCGATTGAAAAAGACAAACAACTGTGTAGCTATTTCGAGGCTTTACAATGTTTATTGCTAAGGCGGTTACTTTGTATGTGTTCAATCCTCATAACATGAACTTTGTAGAAAGATCACCATATGACAGGATTCTATTCAAAAACACTACGGATCAAAGAGAAATAAAGGTTTAGGAAACTAAATGGATTTTTAAAATCTTTTGTTGGTGCGAGCAATAAAACCTAAAAGTTGGTTGCATTTATTTATTATGTGCTCATAGTGGTCATGGAAATTTCTATACGTCAATTAGTTCCCCAGTTATGGAATTGTAAACATAAGCGCATTTTGTGGTTCCAAAAGATGTTCAAATGCGAAAGAAATGGATATCAGCTATGAAGACTTTGAATCCATTTGGAGCTAACAGCATTTAGTACATTGTTTTTGCTGGCAGCACAATTGTCGCAGGTTAAATTTAAAATTTCTTCCTCATTTTCATCTCATTCCAAACTGCAATGATATGGTTTTGTAAATACACGGTGTTCTGGTGTGATTCTACTATACTAAAAAAATACCAGCTGCTCTTTTAATTTGCACATAACCAAAAGTTTCATCACCATAGTTGTCTCTTGCTGATCTGAAATAGGCAACAAACATAAAATATACTTACCTACCTATCCTATCTCTCAAGTTGGATTGAACTGCACATGGTGTGGGAATTTTATTATAATCGATTAAGTGGTTTAGGAGTTCATTGAGGACAAACATTGTGACACGAGATTTTTATATATTAAGATTAAGATTATACCATATTTATTACAAAAAAAGGTTTAAGAACATCTGTCCAAGCTCGAACTCACAGTACTTACCTATTTGCAATAACTAAATGTAATAATATTTTATTAAGAATAGTAAATTAAATAGGTAATACCTAATTAAACATCAATTAAATTTTTAGCTATCAAAATTTAAATAACATAAAATTAGATATCTGTGATTAAACAGAACATGAAATATTTGGTAGGTAGGCAGGTAGGTTAGGTAAACCAAATAATGATTTTTTCCATTAGATATCGGCAAAAATAAAGCTTGCTTACTTTTTAATTTTAACTTCTCACCAAAATCACTATTTTTTTGCAGTGTAAAAATGATGATGACCAAACTTGTGGAAAAATAAATTTCCAACAACTTTGGATGCTACAGTTTTTGCTCTAAATTGCAAATTAACGAGTTATTTCAGAAAAACGAAAAAAAAATTACTTCAAATCAAGATGGCGGCGAACCCAATGGCGGGCTTTCCCCGACAATCGAAATGCAGACTTCCAACCACGGCCCCCGAAGTTTAAAAAAAAAAACGCGTCCCTAAATGTTATGTTTTTTGTTAAGGCCCATGTTTCGCTCCCACATGCTAACACAGGCAGTATCCATGTGTTAAATAATTTGCTTTTCGTTGAGATGTGTAGGTTTTTGTCTTTCATCACTTCTTTTAGGCCCCAATATTTTTTCCAGCTATTCGCAACTCTTCTTTCGACTTCTTTGTTTTCGTTGTCCTCTGGAGACATTAGTTGGCCAAGGTATAATTATGTACTCTTCGACATAGGAGATTTAATTGTGATCCACTATTACAGGGTCTTAGTTGCCATTGATCATGATTTTTGTTTTTTCAGTGTTTAGCTTCAGTCCGGCCTTTGCACTTTCTGATGTTAGATCATTTATCATCTTGCTTAAATCAGCTGGTGTTTTTGCAAATAAGACAATATCATCAGCGAATCGTAGGTGCGTTAGCGTGCGGTCATCAATAGTTATGCTCATGTATCTCCATTCCAGATTCGTGAAGGTCATTTCTAGTACAGACAGATAGAGTGTTGGTGAAAGGGGTTCACCCTGTCTCACGCCCTTTTGTATTTGAAACCTATTTCATTCTTTTTCTAGTCTGATACAAGCCGAACTGTGTTTGTAAATATTTTTTTAAATTCTTATATATTTATACTCTATACCCAGTTCCTTTGACTGTTTGAGTACTTTGAGTTCTGAACGGCAGAGTTGAACTCGGGGTGCGCTGAGAGCCTATCCTCTGAACACGACCCCGACCAAGCCGGCGATGCTATTGGCTCTCTCTCGAAATTTGAACTTGCGATTTTATTTTGCTTACTATACAAATTCCCGAAAAACAGGTAGGTAATCGTTTAGGAGAAACGTGTTAAGGAAGTTTTGTAGAGCGCCACCTCAGTCCGTCTTGCGTTTTTATCTCGTTCTGGTTTTTTATTTTTATCATATAGATGCTATTATATTATAGCGTAGTCTAAAAGCCGCTTAACACTTTTCTCATAGCTATACTTTTCTAAATCTATATTTCTAATAAAACTGTATTTTGGGATACAAAAGAGGGGGAAACAATTAGTTATCGAGGTATTTCTACTCCGGAAGTGAAGAACATAATTATGTAAATGTATAAGACAGCTGCACGCTACGTTTCAGCCTTTCTGCCAGCATTCGACCAAAATCTCGAATTTCGCCATTCGAAAGCCGGACTGTAATGAATCTGTGCATGTTGAAGTTTATTAAAAATATCGAAACTTTTTTCATGCAAGTCTAGTGCATACATTTTTAACACATAACTTAACCCAGTTTTCTCGCAATTTTACGCTGTTTTTGTGAGAAAAAAAAATTACTTACGAGACCCCTCTCCCTCAAGTGAGATAGGGTGGAATTTTGATCGACTTCTTCCCCCTTAAACGCCTTTACGTAATTAATGAAAGTCATCTAATAGGGGACTGTGACTGGCACATAAATTAGGCTTGAGTCCTCAATTACTTGAAAGTGCACAGTATAATCTATAAAATGGTTTGGAATTTTTGCAGTTGTCCAGCCTATGAGATCTCCAACCCGTGAAAGCCTCCTTCCCCAGGCGAAGCCCCATACGTCTTTACGTATATTTAATGAAATACCAATAGAAGTTCCAGACTCCCCAGACGTAAGCATTGAAGAACAAACTAATGAACCACCTGTTCCTCGGAAAGATACACGGACCACAAACAAAAAGGTACCTATTCAATTTCCTTCTCCGATGCAATTTACTAGGCATCCTAACTATAATATTATAAATGCGAAAGTGAATTTGCTTATTTGTAACGCTTTCACGCCCTATCTAGTCAACCGATCACCATGAAATTCAGCATACACGTTGTCTGGGGTAGGTACAGAAAAGGACATAGGGCACTTTTTATCCAGAAAAAATGAACGGTTCCGGTGAAACCGCGGGGCGCAGCTAGTTCTATAATCAAACACCACCACAGGCCGGAGACAAATTATCTTTCCATTTTATCTGTACTTAGATGTGTGTGACATAGATAGAATATGGATATGTTTGTCTCTTTCTCGCGGGATATTAACTGTGGAAAGACGAGACTCTCCGGCCTGTGTTAGCCCTCCTGAAGTGGATGCTGAAATATATCAAACCCCCCTATATTTACGCGTGAGATTATCTTGGTCATTGTATCTCTTGTTTGAAAAGTCATAGGAGTGAGAGTGACCAAGATAAATCTCACGTGTACAGGTTGCGTCATGTAAAAAGATCGCTGGCAATCAAATTGCGCATTCAAAGTCAAAGTCAAAATGTTTTTATTCATTTTGGATATCAAAGATACACTTATGAACGTCAAAGTTTTTTTTAAATGGACTCGACCGCCTTGTTCGGATAAAGAGCCTCTACTCAGAAGAACAGGCAAGAAACTGAGGGGCATTATTTTTTCAAAGAATAAATAAATTACTGTCTCACAAACTTTGGCTTACAACTAGTGGTTACTTGTCTTCTAAATAATTCTTAACCTTATAATACCCTCTTTTCATTAATGTAGTTTTTACATGTGATTTGAATTTTCCTTTAGTGAGCCCTGTTATATTTTTCGGGACTTTATTGTAAAAACGAACGCAGTTGCCTAAAAATGACTTATTTGACTTAGGCAGTCTAAATCTCGGTACAGCAATCCTATACTTATTTCTAGTGTTATTATTATGATAGTCACAGTTCAATTTAAATTTATGTAGATTTTTGCGAACGTACATAATATTTTCAAAGATATATAGGTACAAAGAAGGTAAAGTTAATATATTTATTTCTTTAAATAAATCTCTTAATGATTCGCGGGGGAACCCATCCCGTAGATAGCGCGGACCGCTCGCTTTTGCAAAATAAAAATGACCGCTACTTCAGCAGCTGATCCCCACACCAACATGCCATATGACATTATGCTGTGGAAGTAAGCAGAGTAAACCATCCGAGCTGTAGCTATATCCGTCAGTTGCCTAATCTTACAAACCGCATAAGCAGCAGAACTAAGTCTCCCAGACAGAGCACTAATATGTGGACCCCATTGCAGTTTGGAATCAATGCTTATATCCAGGAACACCGTCGCCTTGTCATTAGACGACTTATCGGTCTATTTGGTAGTATGAGGTACCTACCTATGATCAATTACGAATCCCGCGAGCGAAAGACTTTTTAAACAATATGCCTAGAAAGTACTAGGAATTTATTATTATTATTACTTTTGCGCATGGGTACAATGCGCAAACACACCCCATTCCCTTTCTTCCAGCGTTCTTTTTACATGTCGCGTCATGTAATAATAGAGAAAAACTACAGTTACATAGTTTGTTATTTTTTCATGTTACAGAATCAAGTTAATGAACGTAGAGTTGATAGCGAAGATCCAGTGAGGGAGCGCAGCCCTCTGGGCGATGGTTTTGGTGTTTGTCCCATCTGCCTGGAAACACTTCGTAGCCAACCCTTGGTATCGACCAAGTGTGGTCATGTTTACTGTCAGAAGTGTTTAACACTTGTCCTTCGTACAGAAAAAAAATGCCCCACTTGCAGGAAACCCTTGAAAGGAAAAACTGCTTACCATCCACTATTTTTACATAGAGGATAAAGTGTTTGTAATATGATTAGATTTGACTCTAGAAAGATGACAATTTATTTACACAATAGTCAGTAAAGAGAAAACCACCCGAAATACAATTGTCTTTCTAGAGGTAAATTCATGTTATGAATGTAACATGTAATTCTGTGATAATCTTTGTTCAAAAATACTTACGGTCGAATCTGTTTTTTGTGTGATGATAACGTACTATTTAGTCCGGCACTGAAAAAGTATATGAAAACCTACATTTAATGTAGGTTTTGAGATTCACTCATTGAGCATTTTATGTAAAAGCACAGATATGCTCAGTGTAAAGCAGATTGAACTCTGTTCTTAACCTGTGTTTCTACTGAGATGGAATTCAATTTTATGCATTGCTCCGCTCAGAGTAAGCATTGCCTTACACTGAAGTGGAGAGCAGATTTCGAGCCTTGTAATTTTGCACCACGCTTCTCAGCTTCATTGCAGTGGAAATACAGACTTAAGTAAGCCTCAGACTCAGATCGACTAAGTATTGGATTTCTTTGTTAATAAGCTCATACTGATTTCAGTGCAGCATTTTTTTTTGAATGTTTTAATATGTTTTTGTCTAATGTTTTCATCGCAGAAATACCTGATTTTTATAATTTCTAAATTTAAATAATATAA
Source organism: Peribatodes rhomboidaria (assembly GCA_911728515.1). Classification (NCBI taxonomy): domain Eukaryota; kingdom Metazoa; phylum Arthropoda; class Insecta; order Lepidoptera; family Geometridae; genus Peribatodes; species Peribatodes rhomboidaria. The sequence goes on from OU452168.1 coordinate 9,040,610, forward strand.
TTTAAAATGTAAATTCATTTAATCATAATCATCATCTAATCTTGATTCCACTGTCGTGCCGCGTATATGCTTCGTTTTTTTATAATTAATCGTAAAAACCCGGCTCTGACAACTATTTAATATTTCAACTGCAATCCTGGCCCGGTAATATTGGCAATATTGCCGACTGCTAGAAATGAATGACTTAAAACGCTAGTCCACACTCAAAATATTGTCTTAATGTGGCCGGACCAGAATTACAGTAAAATATGGCCTGTATAGAAGGTTATTATATTTTTTCTACCTGTATCTTTTCTTTCATAAAAATATCACTGTAAAATATATCCATCTAAACTTCATGTGTATGTATGTATGTATGTATTAGGTATATTGTTTTATATTTGTTTAGAGTGCGTAACCTTCTTTGCGTAATGGTAAAAAAAAAACTGGATTTGTGATCTTTTTCAAGATAAATGTTAGCGACCACAGCTTAACATCAGTCACAGATTTCTCTTCAATTCAGTTTCTATCCAAACCTTGACATGAGCATGACAGAGATGTCATAGTAATAAATTGTTTGTGTCATATAAACGGAATAGCTTCTTATTTGATCATATCAGTGTCTAAAATAATGTATGTATTTGTAATAATTATTAAAGTAAAAATCGTTAGATAATTAATAAGTAGGTATGACATTTGTCTAAATTAAAAATAGGTAGCACCTCGATTTTAAGATTTTGAAGTAAGCTGAGAAACCCTAAAGCCTGCTCAAAACTATTGCCGCGAACGCCCGCGAAAGTGTTTATATTGGTTGTAAACTTTGACCGTCGAATCGGCGCTTAGTGCGCGTTCGTGGCAAGTTTGGAGCCGGCTTTATAGTTTTGCCATGTCTCTTAAGTGTGTTATTTATAATGATTAGACATAAGATTTGGATAAGACCCAATCCTTCAAAATTGCATTCTTTGAATTTTGATGTGGTTTTGATATAATATTCCCAGTGTCGATTGATTGTAATGTAAAATACTATATTTTATTTAATTTGGTAGCACTTATTGTAATTTTATTGTCAATGGCTGTCAATCACAACATTAAAGTTCGTCATTCCAGTCCAGTCCAGCAATGGATGCCTTCCGGCTGAGATGATGATAATTACGAAACGACATCATTACATACGTGCGACTAACACGAAGTAATGAAAAATGCATTGACAATCTTGATGTTGTAGCATGGAAAATTGAAATAGTAGATTATGCACCAACACTGCCTTATCCAAGAGGTGAATACTCTTTTTTTCACACCTCCAGCGAGGCAACAACAAGGAACTGTGAAAATATGTTACAACAAACAGTCTTTTTCCGTCAAACACCAGCTTCGTTTTTTTTAAATGATGGCCAGTTCTTTTTCGAGTAAACTCTTCTAACAGTGGCCATATGCTGAGTTTTCATTTAATTGTAATCTCTTTGCTTTGAAACTCCCTTGGGATTTTCAAACATCTTTATATCCCTAGGGAGGCAATGCCTTGCTTTACGTTGAGACTACGTGATCTGTAATTGGTCATTGTCGAACAGGTGGTTTGAAAACAATTTTATTACCATAGTAGATATATTGACGATCACTTTGTATATCATAATTAATTGTTAATGGGCTTCAATCTTACGTGATTGAAACTCACCAAGAACAAAGTTGTAACGCCAGATCCACATTATTACCATAAATGGCAATTACCTACTGCAATACTGTGAAGTCGGTGCGATGTAACCAAAGTGTAAAGCAACCAGACTATTTGCTTTTGCGATTGCTTTGACGAACTGACTGACTGCCATTACACCATCTAAATTTAGCGCGCTAGCTCACCTAGCGTACTGCATAATGTAATGACCGCCTAAGACGACTTTAATGTTAGAATACAGGTTGTCACTTCATTAGAGCCACTCGTTGTCGACGGGTGGTCGACGAGTTAACTTCGCGTGGTCTACGAATTTTCAAGTAGTCTCAGCGATTGTCACTTGTCCTCGCGTGAATCACTCGCGGGTGGCGCGTGGTCTCTAAGCGGGCCACTCGCCTTCCGCGCGTTGACAGCCGAGGCGATCCGGACTTGATGTACCTAGTGAGCGCATATCCATAGACGTTCATAGAATACCAACAGCACGAGGCAAGGCGGTGCGGGTCGGGTACCGGGTGGCTCCAATGAGTGATGGGTACTTGTACGTATCCAAACCATTGTTTTTAGTAGTAGATACATAGTTTATTATTTTATGAAGCAATGAAGTTCTATTCAAGATCATTGATTCCTAATCTGTTCTGAAATTGCTTTTGTATGAGATTAATAAATTAAATTAAATAGTTTTCGAGATTTACTTAACTTAAGTATGGATAACTATTAACCTTTTAATCTAAAATAGCTATTAATTTAATATTAAACATTCCGTATAACACAGAACGGAAAGTCAAAACGGGATAAATGAAAATAGCTAAATACAAACTAACTAAAATGTTGATGTCCTTATCCAATACGCAGCAATAACAAACAAACACAGGTATATTTTTAGCTAGTTTTGATTTAGAAATCTTGTGTTCGGAGTCTCAGATAAACCTAGAGGAAAAGATGGAACACTGCGTTATATCTCGCTGAAGCCACTTTTTTTTCAATGTGTGTGCGTGGTCATGTTGCCATGAAAAACATTTACACTTGTATGAAAACTAATATTAATTCCTAAACTCTACGTTTAGCCATTTCCGTTCGAATATACAACCTTAGTAGATTTAATATTCTAAAACTGCACATATTTTTAAGAGTATAATGTTACGGCTTTTTCAAAATTGTCTTGTAAAAAAACTGCACGGTTTTTAAAAAGAACCTCAAAATGTAGTCCTGGCCACACTTTTATAAAGCACTATGCATATTTATGTACTTACACGAAATTATACCATAAGTAGCGTAGTTTTTTGCATCAATGTGTGCGTGTTGCGTACATATACGACAGTAGCGTAGTTTTTCAATGGTTTTTGCTTCACTTAGATCATACGTTGTGCGCCATCTTATTCTCTAGGTTGATCTGAGTAGGGCCTAACTTGTGTCTACAGCTTCCTCATAGGTGATAGAATAGTTCTACCTATCCACGGTCGGGGTGACCATATAGTCAGGGTGGCATTTGCCAGCCGGGCCCCAGCCGGCGCGGGCCCCGGGGGCCTGTGGGGGGTTTGTGGGGAACAACCCGGGCCCTGCCAGCTCAGTCCGACCCTGTACCTATATATGCCAATGTATAAGGCATAAATATCAAAGTTCTTAATCTCAGTTTAGGTGCCACAAGAACTTCGTTAAACTTGACAGTGTTATTCTCTTCATTATTATTATGTAATAATGATGACTTTTAAGGGATGATAGTTTAGTCGCAGAAGACTCGCCACTCAAGCCAAAAGGGAGCAGGTTCGGACCTAGCCGAAGGCACGCACCAATTTGTTCATTGTGTGAACATATGTGCGTATTTAATCTCATCTGCTACGTAACTGGAGCCCAGTGTAGGCTTGGCTTGCCCCCTGTCACATTTGGTACCGAATATCGTCCGGCGATGTGTGGGTGTTGTACACCTCTGCCAGCCCCTTCGGGGGAAAGGCGTTATTACATACCTGCAAACTGTAACCTGTCTATAATTCTATTAAAAAAATATTTCACAAACCTACTTAGTACATAAGTACTTAACAAACAACGAATTAAGGTAAGTAAGTCCAAAAAGAAAATAAGTAAAAATGTGTCTAAAATGAAAAACTTTAAGTACCTAATTAAAATTATAATGTTTCGATCTCAGAATAGAATAGCCTATTTTAATGTGGGGTATTGCCGACATATTCTTCCCTTATAACAAACCATGTTTTCTGGAATGACCTTTAAATTGTCTCATCAATATTGATCTATCAGTATACAAGGTGTAGGGTCCGAGGAACGTGTCCGTAACTTCAGCTTCCTCATAGGTGATAGAATAATTTTACCTATGCCAATATTTAAAGCATAATAGCTGCAATCAAATATCCCAGTCTTAGTTTAGCTGCCACAAGAACTTCGTTAATATGAGCCATTTACTATGTGTTAGCTGGAGTGACACAACCTCAGCTCGCACATCCAGTACAGGCAAACCAGTGAGGTTAGGGTTTTGGACAATAGCTAGAAAATTAAAACATAATAGCTGCACAAGGTAGGAAAAATCTGAACGATGCTACTCAAAACATGTAGAAGCTATGATCAAAAAACTGTGTGTAAGCTGGTGTTGTGTCACTTCAGCTACTCATCTCATATCTTCCAAACGAAAGAAGGTATGATTATGCATTTTAGCTCAAATTTTAAAGCATAATTGCTGCCATTGGCAGCAAAATTTTCAAGTCTCTGGGTTATATACTTTCCGAGTTATAAGCTAATACCTATGTGTAAGCTGAAGTTGCGTCACTTCAGCTGACACATGTTGAATCGACGAAACTATCAAACGTAGAGTTTTCATTTAAGGGATTAAGATGCGCCAATGACATTTGGCATTCGGCGCTCAGCTGGTTTTAGCGCCTCTAGTGATCAACGCTCGAAGCTTTTGAACATTGAGCTAGCATTTCTCAAAGACAAACAAATTCAGACGAAACACCGTGAAAAAAATATTTTTGCCTAAAAATGAAAGCCCTCTGTGATGTTATGCTTTATTGTAATGTTTTTTTACTAAATTATTTGAAGCCAACGGCGTTTTAAAGTTGAGCCTTATAAGCAGCATGAGCGCGGTAGTTTGTTTATAAGTATAGGTAGATTAAGTATGTACTCACAAATATCCCGCATCTAAAGGTTTTGATTCCCTTTGGTCGTGCGTGTAAAATCTAAAAAAAACAATCGTAGACCACGGACTCTCTGAAGTGTGAGATATTATCTTGGTCCCTCTCACTTTTATGATTTGTCAAACGAGAGAGACATTGACCAAAAAATATCTCGTGCGTAGGAATAGGGGAAATAATATAATATCGTAAGAATGGCCCTGGAGGGCTATTCTTGACGCGTGAGATGTTTCTTGGTCACTCTCACTATGATTTTTAAAACGAGAGAGACATTGATCAGAAAATATCTTTCGTAAGAATAGGGCTCCTGATGGGCATCCTAAGAACTCCGGTACCAGGGATAAATTACTCAACCTATCCTAAACCAATGCTTACAACATTTCAAAAATCTCATAACAAAAAACATATTTACTAGGACTAGCAGAGCTGTTCAATCGACGGCCCGCTTAAAAAATGTATTCTACGAGTTGGTAGTACTAATCTGTTTTACATAATCAGCAGGTAGTATAAAAATGACTAAAATGATTGAAAACATAGTGGACCTAGAACTTACAACCTCATTATTATCTCGATAGTTTCTTGCCTGATTTTGCTGATAATTATGTTCCTACTCGAAGTTAAAAACGCGTTTGTGTTTAATATCTTTTTCATCACTTTCACTCGTAAAAAGGACTTTATTACATCAGTTTTAGCTCATAATCCGAGCTATTAAGCACGTGTGCTGTTACTTTACCATTATCGCACTAGTAACTAAACTAGACTTTTTTTAAAATAAATCAACAAGAGTTTTTTTTTACTTTTCTTAAATTCTTGATTTAAAGTATCATAACTACGTAATAACAGTAAATAAACATTATTTTTTTTATCAAAATATTGACAATTAATTAGGTATGATAATTTAAACAAAGTACTCGCTTTATTATTATGCCTAGTAAAATTTTGATAAGTGGAAAAGCAGCAAAATGCGCATACATTTTCAGAAAAATGTATTGACTAATGCAAGTCTGTGTTTTTTCCCCTCGCATGTGTGATGAAAAACGTCACATGAAACGCGTGTGCGTTAATAATTTACACTATTGGCTCCATTAGTGTGCTCGCATACGGCTCGCGCTATAATACCGCCTCGAGTGTAATGATCTTAGCACAAAAGTGTCATAATTTACGATATAAAAAACTACACTTTGACTTAATTTTGTTTACTTAATTTTTTTAGTAAACTGATTTTCAATAAAAGTCAAGTTAGAAGATGTTTTAAGTGATCATTGTAACAAAATTAAAGCGACTTCCAAACCACAAATAAGCACTAATATTAATTAATATAATTATTATAAGCGCTACCCATCTATTTGAAGTCGGTGCCAGCCAAGTCCTATAGGTAGAAGAAGATGGATACTACTTACAATGGATCTACATAATTACTACATATAAATAGTATCTATATACTACCTACTTGGCTTGGCTGGTTCCGAGTAGTAGGTAATTCCTACTAAACATTCAGACTGAAATATTTGGCATAGTACGAGTAACTCCTAGTACTTCTACCTATTACCAACAAGTATATAACCTACTTACTACACAAATTGTAACTATCTACTCCATATTAGACTTGGCTACCTATTAGATTTAGCTTGGAGGCCGAGTCACCTGTCTGAGCGTGACGTTTTAATCGGACAGTGCCAGCCAAACCCAGTATAAAGACAATTGCCAATGCCAACTAGATAACTGTTGCCCGTACCATGGTCTGGCAATATGATGATGGTAGAGAGAAGGGGGCAGGTTCGAAGTGGGACCTGTGAATGACAAATACAAGAAACTAACGGAACGAGCTTTTTTTTATCTACGCGTACGAAATCGTGAGCAACAGCTAGTAGTTAATATAGTAAAAAAATCCTCTCTAGCTGGACTAAAGGGGTCTTAGATTGGATATTGAAAAACCTTTTGTAGCTGAAATACATGTATAGTGCTTAGATTTTAGCAAACACCAAAAAAATAATCAAAATAAACCGAGAATCAAAAAATATCAATAAATCAAATGCTTTGAAGGCAGTAATCGCTCAGATTAACACATCCTTAATCTAACACATGAAAATCAAATGTTGGTTTTATAGATGAAACATAAATTCGAGCGAAGCTTGCAGTTGGGAGTTTCCAAGCAAAGAGATTAACATTGAATGAAAACTCAAAATAAGCACTGTAAGAAGAGTTTATTTGAAAATTGAACTAGCTACCAAGAAAAAAATACGAGCACGTGCTCCACGAGCTGCACGAAATTTAAAATAAAAGACTGTACCTTACTAGTACCTTTTTATTATTTATTAGAGAGTATAATATTAGACAGTATTTTTAGAAGAGGATTCGCTTCTAGGATAAAGCAGTGTTTTTGTCTTGGGCGGCTTGAACCCCTCGCTGCCCTCAGGACTCATCTTCCCTTGCTGCGCTCGGGAGTTAACTCTAGATTCCCTCGTTACGCTCAAGGTACAATAAGCCGCCCGCGACGTAAGGCACTGCTTTGTGCCCTCGGTACATAATTTACTATTGTTACTCTTTATTCACAAAAAGGTGAATTTAGAAGCAAGACCTGTTTGCTTTTCTCCAATCAAGTCTATCGATTGTTTGGCGCAACCAAAAACATTGTGTCTTGATATTTCCTTAAATTTTACGAAGAAGAAGCTAATGTTATAATACGCCAATAACTTTTGTCTTTCTGTTCTTGTTCTGCTTCTTCTTCGACGATGAGATTCGGCAATGAAGACTGATATTGTTGTTCCTAAAAACAATATTAAATAATAATTAATTTGCAACCATACTAAGTCCCAACGCTCGTATCAATAATATATTTATGTACATTGTGTACACAAAAAAAAATGATTACCAGTTTATTCGAAGGTGAAAAAGTCCCTGTTCCTCGGATGCTCTGATAACCTTCGGATGATTTTGGACTAGGCATCTGTAGATAAAAATATAGGATAAGTTTTTAGTACTGAAACGGAAGTTCTGCACTCGCGCTTCGCGCTCGCTAAGTGAATGTCACGCATGCCCATAGCAGTTCAGCGCCACTCTGATTATAAGTAGTGGCTCTATGAGCAACGTCTCACAAATTACATATCTCCGCTATTTTAAATAAAACCTAAATTTACAAAATTTCACAAATATCGGTTGAGAAATGCGATCTGTAGAGGAAAACAATCGGACATCCGTGCAATCAGACGCTGGACGCCGGACATACGATAACTTCAACAATAGCATTTCCATTTGGCATAGCTCTGACTATGCACTATGCTTGTCACCCTAATAATATAAGATGTTAAATGTCTTTTAGCTCACCTTAGTTCAGTACTCGCATTTGTTGTTGGCTGAACGCTTGTGTTTAAACTTTGATAATTTCGTTGATCTCTGTTTCTGAAAAAATGAAATAGAGCAATTTAAAGATATTAATTACACAATATTCGTATTACTCAAAGCGTCTCGTTTGTCTCTTTCCATGATACCATAAAATATAAAACAATTACCAATCTATAATCCCAGTTTAAAATATATTATTATTCTAGTCATGCAATAGAGACTAGATTAAAATAACTATTAAGACTAGATGCAGGTTGGTATCAGTTACCAAAGAAATTGTTGTATTTAATAAATATAAATAAATAACAATACATACAATAGTGACTCTGTGAGCTGGAGATCTCGTGACCGATGTCTGTCCGATTTGAAATTGTCACATGTATTTTATACCCAAATAAATTATTTGTATTTGTATTTGTCCTCCTCTACAGGTCACACTCCTCAACCGATTCTCGTGAAATTTTGTGAGCAGGTTTGACAATTATATAAATTTTTGTTTTGACTCGGATCAAAAAGTTTTTTGGAAATTTTCCAATTATGCAGATATATCCTTTTTTAAATCACATCTCTGCCATATTGAAAAATTTCCAATAACCGCCTAGACAAGAAAATTCTTTTTAAATATCGGACTTACTCACAAAGTTTCAAGAGAATAGGTTAAGAAATGCGACCTGTAGATTAAGACAGGTCTGGGCAAAGATCCGGACAGAAATCCAGACGGAATTCGGAAATACGAAAGCATTTTCGTCGAATCTGAAGCATAGACGCTTCGCTCGCTAACGATCTCTCGCTCGGTTATTGTTGTAAGAAAATGTAATAACTTTTCTTTCGAATTCAATGGCCATAACTCGGAACACTACTTTCTGAATGCAAATGCTTGAATTTTTGTATTAAATACTATTTTTTACAAAAAAATACTTTATTTTGATCAAAGTGACTGATCAGAGTGTTAGTAAGCATATTCTTTCAAATAAAAAATAAATGACGAAGTTATGCTGCAACAAACATTTCGTAAAATTTATACAATGTAATTGAGTGCGTCCTAATTTTTGAAGTCGGTTAACAAACCAGGATAAGTTAGAAAAATATGCTCACTACACTGCTAAAAATAATAATGTATTGCGGACCGTGGTTGGTCAGCTATAACATAAAAATGTGATTGTTTCTAGTTTAGGTAGGTTAGTTTAGGAAATGTGCTATACCAAAAACCAAAAATTAGTATTAGTCATTTACACCGTTCGCAGTTCGCACGCAACGACCGCTTTCCGATATTGACATCGTAAGTACACATAATAATTATCATTATTTTATTTTTACCCGATTGTTCAAGAAGGATTATTTATTATTATTAACTATAGAATACTCCCCATTTCTATGTTATTAACTAGGTGTTGGGGCATCAGCAAGTATGCCATAGCTTCAATTTGAAATGGCTTAGGTATATTGACCTTAGTATAATTTTTGTGAATAATTGAATCAAATGAAATCACGAGAAAAAAAACAGCTGTTTCATACAAAAAGCTCATCGATCGTCGACAAAATGTAAGCAGATGCTTTTTTCCCCGATTTATATTACAAATAAAAAAGTTTAAAAAGTAATCGTTGTTTATAATGAAGAGTACAATGACCCCCGTTTGGCTTAGTACACCCTATACCGATAACCCTGTGCAATGTACTAATATGACACATATAGGTACATTTGTACATAACAAGAAAAAAAACACAGTTCTGACAAGTCTTGCACTTGGATAATTATCATGAGCAACATGTACAATGGGGCCCGTGCCGTGGCGTGATGATTGTAGTACAGCACGACGCTGCGCGACCGCGGCTCGTATCACAGCAAAATAAGCTTAGGTTCATGGTCGCACAGCGTCGGCGGGTAAATCCAACAATCATCGCAATAAGGTGTAATGGACGGTGAAGCCCTGAGAGTTAACATAGGTCGGAGGACACGTCTGTAGTTTTCTATTAAGTATTTTTATCAGGAAAACAAACGTCAGACCGAATCATATGCCACTAAAAACTCAGACACTAGGGTTAGTCACTTCAGTCTACACAATAAGAACAAACGGGTAAAAATATTTATGTGGTAATTAAATATTAATAGGTAGGTAGGTACTTACCACTTAGCTACCTAGTTGGAGTCCAATTTTTTTGTTACGCCTAGCTGCCTTGGTGACATCTCCCATTTTCATCGGATCAACCTTCTGTACCCTCTACTCACAACGCGATCAATTATTGTCCAAATATTTTCACTAGTAGTAAAGTCACTAAAAACTTATCAAATGTCTTGAAAAACTACTTTTTTTGATTGGCTCTGGATAATTAAGCACTGTTTAATTGATGATTTACGTACAAATAGAAAAAAAATGCGAAAATATTTTTCGGCAAGGCGAGTACGTCCTTCCTTCGTGAGGCGCTGGCGCCGACTGGCCCGTCCCCCGCAAAGGAGCTCGCGGGTGTCAGTGGTCACGTGATCTGACGAAATACTTCAAAATAACACAAAATATTACTAAACTAACTCAATTTTAGCTCTAAAAATATGGTAAAAGAACGATCAATCATATTTTTAATTTCCTATCCGAAGGTGTAAAAATATATAGTAACGTAATCTCCGTAAGCACGGTATTGCACGCCATGAGAACGAAAACAACGTTCATTTAATATTTTTTTACTCGCAATCTAGTAAGTAATATAATATTTTAATTAGACTAATTAATAGGTAACAGAATGATCTTATTGGTGATATTTTTTTCATATCGGTAGGGTCCGTAGCTTCTTCACTATTACGAGTTGAATAGACGCATTTGGCGAATATTCAAGGCTTAAAGGGCAAAAATTAAAGCATAATTGCTGCCATAGGCAGCAAAATTTTCAGATTCCTAGACCTCGTAGTTTCCACGTAATAATCAAAAAACAGTTTTCGCGCCAAAAAATTCAAATTTTTGCTTAAAAGCGGCGTTGCCGTTTCGTGCGGTACATTATTGCAATTCAATTTGATCTTAGCGCGCATATTGTTAAAAGTCATTTTAACTTGTGTTCAAAATTCTTTTAGTTTTGTTTAGACTGAGAGCCCCTGAACCATATGGAACTAAGAATGCACCTGTAAAATTTGAAGGCAGATTCTTATGAACTTAAACAACGACGAAGGTTATTGGTTTTGGCGTGGCTTGTTCTCTGTAATTTGGCTAACAAAAGACGTCGCGCGACAGATAATGGCTGCTTGACGTCACAGGCGCGAGGTAGACAGTGGCATGGCGAACCAGTTTTTTTGCCCCACCACCCCGCTACACCCTTCGCGTGCCATCTAGTACATTTACTAATTTAAAAATTAAAAAATTAAAATAAAGAAGAAAGACAAACCACTGTATAGTAAAGAAGATAAATTTGTTACTTGGACAATATCTAGTGTAAGTAAGTAGTGTAGGTGTTTAACAAGTTTGAAGATGAACTTCCGCAAAGTAACGCCTGATTCAATCAAGAAGATAAATGTTTAATGTGTGGGTAAGAGATAGTAAAATGTATTTTTCTAGTCTGTAAGTACTTTGATTTTATGATACGGGAATTACTCGTATTCCGACTATTGTTTCAACCGCATAAGTAAGTGATTCCCGTTACATAAAATCATAATGTGTGAAAACCACGTCAGTTTCCATAGCCTGTAAGTAGGTAAGTATCTGTATTCGATAACTACTTCAGTGTTATTTCAGTTGTTCCATGAAGAATCAGAAGACCAGGGAGCTCCTAGTCTAGTTATCTCGTCTTCTAAGTTCATAAGAATCTATCTTTAAAATAACATACATACCTAGTTTCATATAGTTCAGCGGCTCTCAGTCGTTTTTTGTTAGCCAAATTACAGAGAACAAGCCACGCCAAAACCAATAACCTTCGTCGTTGTTTAAGGTCATAAGAATCTGCCTTCAAATTTTACAGGTGCATTCTTAGTTCCATATGGTTCAGGGGCTCTCAGTCTAAACAAAACTAAAAGAATTTTGAACACAAGTTAAAATGACTTTTAAAATGATTAAAAACACTATGCGCGCTAAGATCAAATTGAATTGCAATAATGTACCGCACGGAACGGCAACGCCGCTTTTAAGCAAAAATTTGAATTTTTTGGCGCGAAAACTGTTTTTTGATTATTACGTGGAAACTACGAGGTCTAGGAATCTGAAAATTTTGCTGCCTATGGCAGCAATTATGCTTTAATTTTTGCCCTTTAAATGAAAACTCTACGTTTGATAGTTTCGTCGATTCAACATGTGTCAGCTGAAGTGACGCAACTTCAGCTTACACATAGGTATTAGCTTATAACTCGGAAAGTATATAACCCAGAGACTTGAAAATTTTGCTGCCAATGGCAGCAATTATGCTTTAAAATTTGAGCTAAAATGCATAGTCATACCTTCTTTCGTTTGGAAGATATGAGATGAGTAGCTGAAGTGACACAACACCAGCTTACACACAGTTTTTTGATCATAGCTTCTACATGTTTTGAGTAGCATCGTTCAGATTTTTCCTACCTTGTGCAGCTATTATGCTTTAATTTTCTAGCTATTGTCCAAAACCCTAACCTCACTGGTTTGCCTGTACTGGATGTGCGAGCTGAGGTTGTGTCACTCCAGCTGACACATAGTAAATGGCTCATATTAACGAAGTTCTTGTGGCAGCTAAACTAAGACTAGGATATTTGATTGCAGCTATTATGCTTTAAATATTGGCATAGGTAAAACTATTCTATCACCTATGAGGAAGCTGAAGTTACGCACACCCGAGGAACAGAATGGTTTGGTGACCCGAAACGTGTTGTCCTAAAATAAAGAGTCTGTGTAGCATTTCTCTTTTACCGTCATAACATTCACTTTCCATCATCCAAAATAGATGGCGTAGCGATCAGTAACTAATACCTATCTGTACGCAGCATAAGTTTAACAAGTGTAAAAAATAAATCTGTTGACCACCGGCTCATGCTTATTCCGAATTTATTGTGACCATTTCGCACAAAATTGCACACATGGTATGCACCCATACATAAATACATTTTGAATATTGGGACTGCGGAAGTACATACTTCACGTAAACTTTTTTGGTGACACGCAGTGACGTAAATAGGTGCATAAGCAAGACCGGAATAAGTAATGTACAACAAGTTCGAGTGAGACAATGGCGATGAGTGACGTAGTCGGGTGTCAACTCCCGGAAAGCCAGACCTTGTTTTTAAAGATTACCTATTCTAATAACAAAAAAAGTGATCGCAAATCGTTACAATTGTCATTCGTTCGCTTCACTCACAGATCTAGGATGTTAAAGATCGACTATGAGAAATTGAAAACGATACAAAAAACATTTGCGCATGCTTGAGTAGGTATATTAGTGTTTGTGAAAAATACTAATCCTATCAAAAACATTAACTAACATGTAAAAAGCGCAAGTCTTGCAGCGCAAACTATCGTAAAAAGCTGTGAGATCTTTTTTTTTATGATTGAATGGGCCTACGTTTGACCTCAACACACCTGATGGACAGTGACGATGCGGTCAAGATGGAGCACCCTTGCCCATGAGATGCCTATTCACTCTTGTCTTGAGGAGACCCAGGTTGTACCTACATCTATTCCTGGGGAACACCGAGGCAGGAAGTGCGTTCCACTCTTTGGCAGTTCTTATTAGGAAGGAGTTCTGAAAGCGCTGCGTGCGGGCTTTATTAAAGGTAACGACATATGGATGGAATGTCCGACTCGATGACCTGTGGCAGAAGTCAGATGATGGAATCAGCTCGTGTAGTTCTTGTGCACATTCTCCAAAATGAACAAACTGCCTACACACCGCCTGTGTTGGAGATCGACTGTGCCATCATCCTCCTTACCAGTGCCTCGTCATTGATTAATCTAATGGCGCGTCGCTCAATTTAGTCCAGTGCTTGAAGCAAGTTGCACACAAGTAGTTGCAGTATTCCAAGCAGCAGCGCACCTGCGCTTGGTAGAGGTTAAGCAGTTGAGCGGGTTTCAAAAACTGCTTTGCTGCAGTTTTGGCTTTGGACTCAACAAAGCGAAAATCTAATGTAAATATTTGCGTTGTTGACAAATTACGTACACGAACATAACGGAGTAGTAAATCAAAACAAACTTTAAGAAGTGTAAATCTGACTAATAGGTAATGATGAAGTTAGTAGGAGAACCGTAAGCCGATCCTATTAAACAACGAGGAGTTCCTATGGCCAGCTTCCGATTCCATCATCAGACCATCTCCATGGTACCATATTATTGCATTGTCACGCATATTAAATTTGAGCCTAATATAACGTCAGGTTAAGGTTCTAATTCAGCTTCCAAGATTTGACCGATACAAACATACATAGGTTCATGGATACATACTAACTGAAACGACAATTTAGACAACCGTCCGTCCGTCCGTAAATTAGATTTTTTTTTTTTTTTTTAATGTAAAATAGGTCGGCGTTTGACCACCAACTCGCCTGATGTTAAGCGACGTTGTGGTCTAAGATGGAGCACGACGACCTATAGGGTACTTATTCACTCTAGCATTGAAGTTTTGTAGTGTGAAGAAGTACAAAGACGGCAGTTGAGTGAGGAGCTACAAGCGCGCTACTGCTCAGACCCGTCTTCAGAACGGTTACACCGGACTACATCCCGAAACACGACTAGGTCATTTCACGGCATGGCTTGGTCCGGTGGGTGGTAACTAGCCACGGCCGAAGCCTCCCACCAGAGTTTGCTACCCGGTTAGCACTACCCGGGGACCACGTGTAGGGAATCAGAATGGAGTACACTCCTACGGACGTGGGTAGCTCAGCCCCCAAAAAGATTAATGTAATATCAGTAAGTAGTTTGCTTTTAAACGCGGACTTGCGATCCCTGACCAATTTCACTCGTAGTCGAACTTAAAAGTTTTATTTGCATGGTCTACTTGCCTGCGAAATACGAATGACAGTTAGCCCTGGGCAATAATAACTTGAAAATATATGTTTAAGTATTGCACCCATTGTCTAATGAAATTTGCTAGAAACGATCGACAAATTATAGATAATAATGATGCCATATTTTTTGTATATCGCTAGTGAAAAGTAGGCGTAAGTGAAGAATTTATTTTTTGCTGCATTTCAACATCAATTTTACCTTTACCTAGGAAATTTAGATATTGCGAAGAAAAGATAACGATATGGCTGTGGCTTAACTCCTGAATTACGATAACCGAATATATTTAAAAACTTGTCGATGCTTCAGAATTCTATTACAATCTGCTCCGTGGCAATTGGCAATTTCGGGTAGAATATTTGGCTTACAGGATAGCAACGTAACATCTTTAATGAATACAAAAATATGTATAGCATCCATTTGTATTTCTTTTAACATTCACAAATATTTATACATAAGTTATAATTATTCTTAGTAGGTATTTACAGCTTATATTTCTAAGGTCATTTCACAGATATTAGAAAATTATGGATGTTCTATTGCAAAGAAAGTGTGTAGGTACGTGTGGTACGTGCATACTAGCCCTAGAATTTTGCTTGTCATATTATGCGAGATAACTACGTTATTACGCCAGTCGTATTTGACCATGGGATAAAAAATAGTACTACTGTTCACTCTAGTACAAAGTCCAGTAAATCACCTACTCTTTTGACTGTAACGCGAAATTGAAACTTGTGACACGTGCGCTCATAATCCGTTTGGCACCGCTGACTAAAAACCGACTCGACTGCAAGATCACAGTGGCCCTATTCGGAGATTTGAGATTTTCATCTCACCTTTTGTCGTCCTTATTGCTCTAGTTTGAAACTTCATAGATGTGAGAGTGACCAAGATAAAATCTCATCTCATCTCACGCGCAGGAATAGCCCCCCAGGGCTCCGACTTGCCGATATTATAGGTAAATATGAAAATATAAATCGATAAGTATAGAAAAGTGTATTAATTCAATGTGCTGTTATTAAATAAGTAAGTGTAGTAAGTAAAAGCACTTAAACACACATGATAACCTACTTCTCTACATTTTACCGATTTTTGTATTGGTAAAACGTGTCTATCTGTTCCTAATATTGTTTCTGGCTAACAAATCAAATAATTTTATAACTGGGTAACTCCAAACGTACGCATGTAACAGTTAGCGGCTCGCGGCTAGCGCGTGAGTCGAGCGCTGAGCGACAATCTCCTGTGGCCCTATTCGGAGATTTGAGATTTTATCTCACCATTTTTCGTCCTTGTTGCTCTCGTTTGAAACGACGTAGGTGTGAGAGTGACCAAGATTAAATCTCATCTCATCTCACGCGCAGGAATAGCCCCCCTGCTATGCTCCGACCCCGGAGGTGCGCCGGCCAGACGTATCTAATCTGCGTAGTGACACCCCCTGCTATAAAACTAATTTGGGGAGTTGTTTACGAATATCGTATAATGGTCACAGATTTTTCTATTGTTAAAATCCGAAACAAAAATTATAATCTTTCTGGATATTTTTTTTGTGGATTGTTTTTATGAGGTTTTGATCGATGGAGCAATATGGTTTTATTTCAATCTTTTGTATTGTCCGAATATTCTAGAATTCTAGATTAAAGGCGGAGACAAATAACTTTTTAGGGTTCCGTACCCAAAGGGTAAAACGAGACCCAATCATTAAGATTCCGCTGTCCGTCCGTCTGTCACCAGGATGTATCTCATGAATGACCCGCGATAGTTACGACAGTTAAAATTTTATTCAGATGATGTATTTCTGTTGCCGCTGTAACAACAAATACTTAAAAAACAGAACAATACTAAACTCCCGGTTTTGTGTTGTGTTAGCGCTATTGTTTATTTGAATGTTCTAGAGCTCTAAAACCCGCTGGGTCGTACGACTAACGACCCAGCAGTCAGTATTGATTACGCAATCTTAGTGTTAACATCGAAGTGATTGTACCTAATAGTAGTGTTCAGACTTTCCGAGCTATATAGTGCAAGTTACTGAAGTGTACCTACGTGTGTGTGACCTTTGGTGTAATAAAGTACGACAAGCGAAATTGTAGGATATTTTTAGGTATAAGTACGTCTTTTAACATCCGTGGGTTCATTATATTACGACTTAAACTTAAATAAAATATGTGATAGAACTTGATAAAACTTTAAGATTCTTGTATTTATTCTAATCAAGTAATTTGTAGGTGTATTAATTATGTAAGTATTTCATTGTCTTTATCACAAACGTTAATAGGAGACATGTGTTCTTTGTTATTTGACGTATTCTTTAACAAAAACGCCATACCATGTACTCTGAAATGCTTTTCTAGGTCTTCAGAATTAGTAAACTGATCCATGCAAATAGTGCACTGGTTTTCTTTTGGCGGCGTCATTGGTATGTCGCTTTTCTGATGTTTGTTAAGAGCATTTTCATTGTAACATTCTTTACTGCTAATATATTCTTCAGCGTTGTCAATACCGTGTGCCAACATTAAATGTTTTGAAAACGAAGGTTTCACGACGAAACTCAGCCCGCATTCTAGACATTGGTAAGCCATACATGGATCTTTGTGGCTTTTCAAATGCGTCTCTAACATTTGCTTGTTTTCACAGATGTTGCCACACATACCGCACTGACTGGCTGACGTTGAAACCGGTAATATCATCGCAGTCGATTCGTTCGAACCTGGTTCCCTTCCTTGGAGTCTCTTTTTCTTGATGCATTGGGTGATTTTACTTTCACCACGTGTCGTGTCCTCATCCAGTCTTTTAATGACTAACCTCGGCTCTAGACAGCGGTGAGCTTGGTGAGCCAAAGCGTAATGTTTTTTAATATCTTTCCAGTCATAAGGAATTTTAGCGTTACAAATATGACATGTAATTTGGCTCCCTGTGCTTTCAGAGACCACGCTTTCTTTCAATTTGGTTGAACATTTGTAGGGGCATTCATTTGGCAAAATTGAAATTTCGTTATATTTGCATTTATATGTAAAATTTCTTCTACATTGATCACACCTTTTAACAACCCGGTAAATACGCTTCGGTTTCCCATATTGGTTTTCAGATTCATGTATTGTCGAAATAAACATTGCCTTGACAGAGTCAGACAGTTGTTGGTGGTGTATTTTGAGATGATGATCTATAAGAGCAAAAACTTCCTTGAAAACCATCCCACAGGACCAACATGGGTAGACGCTGTTGTTCACGTGCGTACGCAGATGGTTGTCTATGTGATTTTGAAGCACTAATCTGCCCGGGCAAAGCTCGCACTGGTAAAATATTAATGCTTTAGGTTGCAAGTTCATAGTACCATCAATAGTATGAGTATCCAAATGAGTTTGCATAGTTGGTTCACTAAAACAAGCCACGACACAAACAGAACATTTGAATACTTTTTTAATATGTGCTCCTTTCATGTGATCGTTGAACTCGTTCGGGTGGAGTAGCTGACATTGATCAATGGGACACTTCAGTCTAGCCGTCGCTCTCATCATTTTAAACCCTTCGCAATCGTGACTGAACGGGTAATTAACGCTCTTGTTCGTGATGTTAATTCCACACTCCGGGCAGTAATAAGGAGAATATTTTAAATGAAAACGCATGTGCGTTCGAATCGCACACATAGTAGGCAACGTAAACAAGCACACGGGGCACGAATATGTCTCATTTGTATATTGCATGAAATGTGCTGCACGTTCTTTGTAAGCGACGCCGATGCTGGGTAATAACTTCTTACATTCAATGCAGACAGTTTGTGATTTTTTTGATTGTTCTGTCGTGGTCGGCTGAGGTGGCTTGGCATTACGGGCTGGCGGTTTTTTATAAAGGCCGATCGGTACCGGTTCAACTTTTAAATCTTGAACGTTTATTGTTGCAGTTTTGAACGAATGAGATCGAATGTGGCTGAGCAATCTACATCTATTGTAGAATAATTTTGATTGATTACAATGGCGGCACACGTATGTGATTACCATGGATTTGCGATTGATGTGGTCCTCGTAACTGGTATCAAACAAGAATCTGGAATGAAGAAAATTATTTGATGAGAACCAAAGTATTACAATTATTTTGAACTATTATGTACCTATAGGTGGTGTTTATTGGTGTGCAGCAGCGTTGTCGGCTATTACAAACGAGGCCTATTAAATTTATCCAACTTCACTATTATTCGAATACCCAATATCTAAGGTTATTTTGACCTAAAAGAACATAAAAGACCTAAAACCCTATTTTATTGCTTAGGGGGGTTAATTTCCGTGGTCTCTTTACACATATTTTAAATTCATTGGCATGCTTCCAGATTCTAATTGTACTCATGATTATAGGCAACTCTGTTAACACGAAAAAAAAACTGCTGTTCCATACATTTTATCACGGGTGAATGACATTTTCCATGGAGTACAATGAAAATCTGGAAGCATGCCAATGAATTCAAAATCACCCTGTATGCTTGGAGGACTAGGCCCCTTAGGCGCCCTCCCCCCAGGATTCGCTAGTGTATATCTACTAAATAAAAAATAAGATAGAAATGGTCATCAACATTTTTCATGTAATCAGCACTTGTGGTCAGGGAATAAAAATTGAATTGCTAATTTAACAATAATAATATTTTATTTTGCAGCTCCTAAGTTACCTAGTTATACCCAAATTAAGTAAAATTCATCAGCTGTGGGTAAGTGAAGAATTTGTTAAGATAAGAAATAAAGAATAAGTAAACCAATAAATAAAACAATTTATATTGATTTGTTGTACGGGTTGTCATAAAAAAAAACTTAATCTTCTCCTATCACACTCAGTTCTACTGCTGCAGCTCTTTAATAAATAACTGTTGTTAAATAAATGTTAAAAACATTTAAATTTTTGTCCATTTCTCTCTTTTTAAATTTGTAAAGAAAGACAAAACTTAGAATCACTAAAAAAAAATTTTGCAAATTTTTAAGGTGGACCGGTTAAAATTAATAGGTAAATTATTCACATACTTGTCTCCACAGTCTGTGCATGGATATATCTTTCGACCGTCAACTTGCAATGTTGGTGATATTTCATGGTTTGGTATGGCTTTGGTGAAAAGAAGGTTCTTAATGCTAAATTTATCTGCGGAGTTGTCCATACTTGCAGCTCAGCGATTAACCATCCTGAAATAAGTAAAAAACATGGTTTTATACTACAAGCTAAAAGTTTAATATGTAGAATATATAAGAATATGTACATAATTAAGAAGAAGAAATCAATCTAAATACATAGGTAATCACCAGATTTCATTTGGTCCAGACCAACACATGTACCTAAATGTTAAGTCTTTAAAATGCCTCTCTGTAAAATTTCTATTCAACTTCATATTCTTTTTATGTTCTGATCTTATTCTTTGTCTAGAGATGAAAAAAATATCACAACACCAACCCAACTGTTGGTCCTAGTACTTTTCAACAATTTTATTTTGTGATGTAGGTGCTTAAAAACATTTAGAGAGCTTAAAACCATCAATTAATTTTAACTTTAAAATCTATGTTTAATAATCCATGGTTTTTTTATTTTATTAATTTCTACCTAGGAACTAATCATGCATGGTTTTAATTTTGTTGTTACTTGTCACTATCAGGGTGTGTAATTGTAAGTATGATTTGTACCTACCATTACTATTGAAGAAATTATAAACTTATTCTAAGAAATAAAAATTATAAAGAGACTCAGCATCCTAACTATAACCGCGGGGCGAAGCTAGTATGGCAATCATAAATATCTTTAAAAAAATTTCAAGTCAGAAACACAAAGGTCACGTGGGCATAGTTAATTACTATAATTACGTGGGTTCACTAACCTACGTCATCTAAGCAAGAGCGCAATACGTAATCAAACATGTTAGACAAAGATAGACGATACACGCCAAAATGGCGTAACCAATAAGAGACAGCTGGAAAGTGACGTAAATTTTTTTAGGAGAATTTGGCGTCGCACGTCTTGTGCATTTACCAATGTCAAGTAAATATAGTTTTTACCAAGGTTTTTTGTAATAATGGGGGGATGATGACGATGATTAATTCCCTTCTTTTCCCCATTTCAGTTAAGTGATGGATACTATACTGAAACGTAAGTAAAGTTTTGTAAAGAGAACAAAAAGTCACGTTTTGCAATGTTTGTAAATGATTCAAACATTGCGAAAACAAAATTCTGACGCTAAGTTTTCGGTTCCCGCCAAATCATTCATATGACGTGGGATGAGTGAGGTGACAAATACGCTTTAGAACTATGCAAGAGCGAAATACGTAATCAATAATGTTAGACAAAGATAGGCGATACACGACAAAATGGCGGAACCAGAGACAGCTGGAAAGTGACGTTTTATTCTTGGAGTTTTAAATGCGAAAGTCTGTCTGTTATTCTCCAATAACTTGTCACTAGCAAATGCACAAGACGTGAGAAGCCAAACTCCCCTGGATGAGAAAATAAAAAAAAAAAACAATAAAAAAGTCTGTCAGTGCGTCTTCTTCTTCACAAACGAATTGACTGATTTGGATGAAATTCGGAGAGGAGATAGCTTAAGCTCAGAACTAACACTACTTTTAACCACGGGCGCTAGTAATTAGTAATACTTAATAGATTTTTCTATTTTGGATATTTATAATTTTATTCTATTAATTAATTTGTTTAAGGATGGTCTGCTACTGCTCTTTGAGGTTTCATTTTGAATATTTTACTATCTTATATGTAGCTACGATTTTAAACACTACTTCGAAACGAATCCGCAGGCAAAAGCTAGTATGTCCCTACTTCCAACTAAGTTAATGCTTCTTAGAAAAAATGACGCTAGCTATATGTACCTACGTAGATATCGTACAGTGACTACTTCTACAATATTAGGAATAACGTGAATGCCTACTGAAATAAAAGGCAAAGTAAATGCTGCAGAAAATTTGTTGATAACAGAAACGGACTCACCTTTATCATCACTCTAATAAGAAATGACTCGTAAAATGAAGGAAATTATCGCCACTTTTGACAGAACTGCAACCCAAAGATAAAAAAATGAAACAGAAGAACGAGCGGAACGCCCTTTTCTGTTGTTCGTTCGATAGTATCGCCATTACAAAAATATTTTCTTGTTACCAGTTAAAAAAAACATTGTACGAAACAGAGAAACAGTTTAGCAATTTTGAGGTGCTACGGATGTTTTCAGGAATGAAGTTTAATGGTGTAACTTTTTTAAATTTGAAAATATAGTATATTTATTTTCAGCGAGCACGGAATTAAAAACAAAAATAAACATTTCCAGGATACTTTACTAGAAAATACGATTGTAGCTCCACAAATAAAAATAAAGGACACATTTTGTAATTTCATTCTGAATGAATGAAGAAGAATGTTGTCGTTGCTGGGTGCATAGACAACGGGTTTTTCCATAGAGTAATACTCTAAACGGAAAGGTTTTTCTATAAATTAAATCTGCTTGAATGGTTTCTGATTTCTAACATGATATTATTAATTTGTTCTAAATCTTTTTTTTGGTATTTATCTTGGTTGCTGGTGGCAATCCACGACTTTACTGCGGTTGTCACTTGTATATCTTTACAACCCTTTACACTTGTTCAATGAAACCACATTTTATCAGCAGTTGATTGGGGGAGCCACTGTCGTGTTTTCTGAATAAATGTAATAGTCTCTGAGGAAAATTTTTGTTCTTACATTTGAACACTCCCTCAATCCCTCAAATAGCTCTTAGGGTCATACTGATTTATACAGCTGCTAATAATTAGACTAAACTTATAAATGGGTCTACCTACCTAATTTTACTAAAACTTTAGGTGATCTTTAGTATTTTTTTTCCATGAAAAGGCAATACAGGCAACTATTTTGACTTTTTATTGGTTTGTTAACCTTAACCTGATAAACAAATAGAATGCTGCATGACAATTCTATTTCCTGTTGATAGGTACAATACATCCTATTGTACTTTAAGCTTCACAATGTTTTTAATTTTTCCTTTGCATAATGCTAACATTTATATGGCATAATTATCTACATTTTTATCTGGCACTGGACCAAAAAAGTAGTACAAAGTTAATAATTTATCACCATTATATGACACACATAGATAAAACAATAATGCAATAGTTTTTAATTAAACTTTTATTAAAAACATACAAAAATATAAATCTTTGGTATTAAATATTACTGGTGTTACGAATATGGCACTTGTTTAGTCTAAATTTTAAAAATGACAAAAAACAATACCTATAATTATTATTCCTACACAATGGCACCAAATATTTATATACTTATTCAGGTCACAGTTTATGGCAGAATCCACCATATTACATAAGTGCTTGCCATTTTAAAAAATGGAGCCATTTTTTATTTTGACAGATCTACAGTACAACATTAAAAATAAATGCAATATATTTCAACCTACATTTGTTTAGTTAGCATTACCCTTAGGTAATTTAAATATTCAATACCCAATCTACACAGTCTAACTGGTATACAATTAATTATACTTATGTGTTAAGGTATAAAATAACCATTTACAGAAAAATAAACCATTTTTTAGACAGTATTATCAACCACGTCATTATTATTTCCTGAATGAAATGACTGTATGAGCTTCTTTTCATATTTGTCTCTTTTAAAATAGTATGCTACATCAGATCTTTCCGTGAATGCTTTTGGATCTGCTATTGAGCTGTAGATGTTTTTATTTATCAGCATGTCTTCATCATCTGGCAACATCATCAGATAAGTAGCAGCAGCCTTGGCCGCATCATTAACTCGGTCAAGGCGGTAGTAGCATATCTGTATGTAGTTTAATACTTCAGCAACAAATTCTACTCCAGTATTATAATCTAAAATTTTCAATTTGTCTTGACATTGTTGCTGACAATGCAATAGAGCTGCTATGTTATTTGAAATGGTTATAGATATTTCCGGAGACCATTCTTGTTCTGGTTGATGTTCACATTCCATGCGACAACTGTTCTCTGAAGAAAAATAGTCAGTCAATACTTCTTCCATGTTCGCTACAGCATCTATCCAATTACTCTTGTAGTATGCATTGAGTCCTAGTTTATAGAGAACTTGATAATCATCACTAAGAAAATCTGTAACTTCTTTTGCATCAACTTCGGGCTGCTGTGTATAGTATTGCAGATTTTTCTTCATGTTTTCATCATCAGGGTTAGCTACCAAATAAGTGAAAACAGCTGACGCTGCTTTGGGCATCATATTCATTTGGAAATAACAAATATGCAGGTATTCGTAAGGTTTTCTAGCTTGCATACCATATAAAACTGCATCATCTATATCACCCGAGAGGTCTAAATTTTCAAATTCTTGATCTTTACACTTCAACAGGCATTGTTTTCTATTGAAAAATATCTCATATGCTTTTAAATCCCCTATGTCTTCTTTTATTTCGGGTTCAAACTTTTCGGAGTTGCATTTCATTCTACAGTTCACAATAGTCGATTTATAAAGCTTATACAAATGCAAGGACTCTTCAAATTGAGCAATGCATTCTGACCATCTCTCGTCTTTGTATGCTTTCATTCCTTTGAGGTATGGTTTATCTACAGAAGACAACTTACGGCACTGGCATATTGTTAATATCACGATTATGATTAGTGTTTCCTTTACAATCATTGTGGCGTGTAACCTGAAAATGTTAGGTTAAGAAGTAATCTGTACACTTGGTCAGTCCGGTGTGGTAAGCGGCAAACTAAAACTAATTTGAAAACATAATTATCTATTTTGAAATGTAAACAAAATTATTACTTCTGCAAAACATTAAGCCTACCATTCATGCGCATACTAATCCAGTGGATTAGTACGTGAAAGAATCTGCGCGTGAATGCTATCGGCGACCAATCCGCCACACACCGTTGGAGACGCGAGCGTTGCGCCGAACCCCGCGTGCCGCCTAGCGGAGCTTGAAGCGCTCGTGTAGTGTGTGGGAGATGACGGATTCGTCTGCCGACTACGGCCAGCGTACGGCTTTTAGCTCGTCAATGAATGGCGGGCTTTACATTCTAAAAAGTAATCGATTTCTTGAATGACAACGACATTATGATAACCTTAACACTGACAACTGATAGTGCTATGACACTTGCTCTATTTTTTTTTGCCTTTGTTTGGGTTCGCGTCTTCACACTTGATTCTCGCACAAATCATAGACTTTTTCTAAGCAGCGGTTCGGTAGCAGTTCAAATTCACATCTAAAATCAAGTTATGTTCAAATTCAAGTAATCTGTAGAAAGCTGCCCTATTCACCAGAAAATGCTATTCTTTGAACACAAAATAGCTTGATGACGTTTTCCGGCGTGATTTAGCGGTATAATAAATAAATAATGAATGCTCACTAGTTGACCCGGCAAACGTGGTTATTTATTTATTATTTACTAGCTGCGTCCCGCGGTTTCACCCGCGGTTAAAAAGTATCCTATGTGCTATTCTAGACTATAATCTACATACATACTTTCGCGTTAACAATATTGGTAGGATTCTCATACTTACCAATTTTACATAAAGAGTTTCATAAAAGTCGCCGAGCCGATTCGGAGGAACTTGACCACAGCCGCGAAGAGAGATTTACGTACATAATTACATACATACATAGAAGATGGCAAACTGTGGTCAAAGAGTTTTAGTCGCTCACAGTTTGCTTAGTTACGACGTCGCATAAGGAATATTTTGAACATTTTTGAACACAGTATTTTTTGATTCCCCGTATCACAGATAAATACGGCCCGTATTTAAATTCTCTTTGATTTTGATTGGCAATGACAGTTTAATTTTTATATTTCTCAATTAAATATTTACTGATAAGGGAGTTGTTATGGTCGAGTTGAAGTCGTATTGGTCGTATCATCAACTATTTTATCTATAGACTTTATTTTAGTTTGTACTCATACAAGGTTATCAATAGAATGGGGTTTTATAGTAATTCAGTGTTGGTTGGTAATTGGAGTGAAGAGAGATTAAAAATAGAAGTAAGTTTCAAACCTTCTAGGTAAATATGTTTCTACGGCGTAGACTCTACGTCGTAGATAGCCGCCGATGTCGTCTTAGACTATGGTTGACTTCGTAGTAACTACCTAGCTACAGCGTAGACGTAATGGAATATTCTTATCTATAGCCTTCGTCCTCAAGTTCTATAACGTACACTAGGGTCTAGGCCTAGACTATTTGGGGGCTGAGCTACCCACGTCCTTATGGTACTCTATTCTGATTCCCTACACGTGGTCCCCGGGTAGTGCTAACCGGGTAGCAAACTCTGGTGGGAGGCTTCGGCCGTGGCTAGTTACCACCCACCGGACCAAGCCATGCCGTGAAATGACCTAGTCGTGTTTCGGGATGTAGTCCGGTGTAACCGTTCCGAAGACGGGTCTGAGCAGTAGCGCACTTGGAGCGCCTCACTCAACTGCCGTCTTTGTACTTCTTCACTCTACAAAACTTCAAGGCTAGAGTGAATAATTACCTTATAGGTCGTCGTGCTCCATCTTAGACCACAACGTCGCTTAACATCAGGCGAGTTGTTGGCCAAACGCCGACCTATTCTACATAAAAAAAAAAAAAAAGACCTGGATACCTAGAGCCTAAACTATGGATAGCCAATTATAGGTTCTCACGAATAGATACACTTTAGATAAGAAGAACACGCAAACACCAAGAAGAATAATAAATAAGTAGAATAGTGAATTAAATATTTAAAAAAATATATAATGAAAAGGCGCTTCACGTTCTGTGGCAGCTGGTCGTTAGGTATATTTTATTTCTTTTTTAGGTTTCCTGTTCGTATTGCTAATAGCTGTATTTGGTTACTATCTATGTTATATTATCTAGTAGCTGTAGTTGGTTACTACTCAGCCTCACCCACATCAGATATCCTAATCCTAACTAATATTATAAATGCGAAAGTGAGTTTGTTTGTAACGTTTTCACGCGCTAACTTCTCAACCCATAGTCATGAAATTTTGCATTTGCGTTATCTGGGTTACAGAAAAGGACATAGGGTATTTTTTATCGCGCAAAAAATAACGGTTTCTGTGGGACCGCGGGTGAAACCGCGGAGCGCAGCTAGTTTTGCTAATAAAATCCAACTAGAGCAGCGGTTGGCAACCTCTTGGCAGGCTAGGGCCGCACAGTGGCAAAATAAGGAAGAGGCGGGCCGTCAAAAAAATTACTATAACAACAACAGCATATCTTTATTCAAATCATAAAATAATTACAATAGTACTTAAATAAGGCTTAACTAAGTTTTTAAGGGGCGGCCTTATCGCTCAAAGCGATCTCTTCCAGGCAACCTGAATGGACAGGAACATTTATTTAATAGAGATCTTGAAAATTATAAAACATAATTTTACAAGACGTAAAAAATAATAAGATAAAGTAAATAGGTTTCTATCTGTACATATTTTACCATAGGTATCTATTTATTTATGTAGGTATTATCTGGTCTCTAAAAATCAATGTTTATCTGTCTGAAAGCTATAGCCTTGCTTAGTTTAGGGCCAGACGACGTGTAAGCAAAATGTCCCGATTTTTTAATTTATTTACAAAGCTCTCGCGGGCCGCAAGGAAGGGGGCTGAGGGCCGCATGTGGCCCGCGGGCCGCGGGTTGCCGACCACTGAACTAGAGTAACTACACTAAATACCCTACTCTTCTGTTACTGTGTTATCTATGTTTTGCAGTACGACTTCAAAGTATTCTTACGAAGACGTGATCGTAAGGAGTTGTTGCTACAGAGATCGAGAACCTTATTCAGTAACTTATTAAAAGAGGTAAGAAATTATATTTCACTCTATCATACTAATTTAGATACTTACTTAATGTAAAAAAAATACGAGTGGAGATGCCTTTCGAGCTTTCGAACTTTTGTACGGAAATAGATTAGCTTATACCCAGAATCAACTTATTAGCTACTTTTTGTCCCAGAAAAAAATCAGTGTTAAATTTGCGAAAGTAAGTAAAGTATAAGTGTCCAACTAATAATATCACAAACAAAACGCCTACTAAATACATTGAAAGTAGGGTCAACCGGGGTAATTGCGTTATATTTTTTTTACACTCAGTTTTGTCGGTGAGCTATTGCGTATTGACAATGTAATATCTTTACATGATCATGTGTCAATCATAGTAAAAAATCATCGATTTTATTATTTTTGGTCTTTATTCAACAGTAGACAACATGATATAATTTTTTTTTCGAGAGGTGTATTTTTCGACATTTACCACATAGGGTTACCACATACGTTCGTATATTTTAATAAATATTTGAAGTCATAAAATGATGATCAGCCTAATAATCTAAAGTCTATTTCTTTCTTTTGAGCCGCGTTTGCCCCATTAATATTATCAGGGGTGCAAACTTTTTTAAATTAAGATAATTTAGTATTAAACATAACTCAACTTTCAAATGAGTGTAAATATTAGGTCCTTACGTATGAAATTGGCGTTTTGTACGGGAGGAATAAAAAGTCGATTTTTTTTTGTAAAATATATTTAATTAATCAAAGTATGCACCGTTGTTATCTATGCACTTTTGCCATCTTATGGGTAGTTCATTGATCCCTTTACTATAAAAACCATGGGGGCGAGAATCAATAAACTCTTTGAAGGCGGTTTGGACTGCTGCATCGGAGTGGATTTTTTTTCCTTGTAAGAAGTTGTCCAAATTCCGGAAGAAATGGTAATCTGTTGGAGCAAGGTCCGGGGAGTACGGTGGATGTCGCAGACATTCCAATTGTAGCTCAGCTAACTTATGTTAGCAACACATACAAAAGAATGCAGTCTATGGTCTGCTGTGTGACGTTTTGCGAGCGAACTGTCAAAGCAATGTATTGAATGAATGGATGAATGAATGTAGCGTAAGGAATGAAGGAGTAGCGCCTGAGTCGCCCGCCCCGTCCAACCGGCACTTTTGGCTGGACCACGGAAGAGGACGGATCTCGTTGTGTTTTTCATTGGTGTCCATTAGATTCATAGTGGAATTACCTACAGATTGTACATTTTTTTTTTTTTTTTTTTTATAACATTGTACATGGTTTGGACTATTAGAAGTATTAGTTGTTTACATTTACGTTAAGGTGGTTTTGAATACCGTCTCTTCAGAAATAGTTTATATCAGAAGTGAGATGTAGTTTTCTCGCGCCAAAAAGGAAATAGAAATACCTCAACTGAGGGATAAAGGTATCAAGGCAAAAGATACCGGAATTAGTTTTAGCAAATCGTGTAATGTTATTATGTCTGGCAACTAACTTCATTAGATTAGCAGTACTAGATGAAACGACGAGCGTGTATAAAAAGACTCGTGGAAGTAGAAGAAGCGAAAGATGTATGCCAGGATCGTAGCAAGTGGAGAGAAGTGGTCTCTGCCAATGGGAAACAGGCGTGACTACATGTATGTAGATGCCCTGAATGACGGCTATAGACACTCGCCAGAATACAAGTAGTGAGTTGAAGCAGTGACTTCCTAAGACTAAAGGAATGATCTGGACCAAGCACTACTTTGAATTAAGGGAGTGAGCTAAAATAGCTGAACAGTAAGTAAATTAGTAGCTGATAGATGACCTGAAAGGTTGCTATAGGCACTCGCCAGAATAGTGGTAGTGAGCTGAAGCAGTGACTTCCTAAGACTAAAGGAATGATCTGGACCAGGCACTACTTCGGATTAAGGGAGTGAGCTAAAATAGCAGTCGTACAGGGAATTTCTAAGCCTAAATATGTATCAGCTTTGGTTTAGATGGTCAGTACTATTATAAAAAAAAGATACATTGCAGAACTATTGAGAAACCTAAAGACCTTTTTTTCGGTGTTATGATTGATCATGAAGTTAATGAATGAGATAACTAGTTACAGAGTGGTAGAAATTCCCAAGTCTAAAGAAATCAAATGATGAAAAGGTTGCAACTGAAGTTCTATCTATTTAGGACATCATGAGTCATGATAGGCCGAGCTTAAAGATTTTAACAGCCTTTAAAATCATGTGTGTGTTGACAGATACGTAATTCATGTGCAGAGTTGGAACCAATATAAGAAGCGTGCCTGAGGGCATGCACGGCGCAGGAGGGCCGTGTTAGCAACACATACAAAAGAATGCAGTCTATGGTCTGCTGTGTGACGTTTTGCGAGCGAACTGTCAAGCAATGTATTGAATGAATGGATGAATGAATGTAGCGTAAGGAATGAAGGAGTAGCGCCTGAGTCGCCCGCCCCGTCCAACCGGCACTTTTGGCTGGACCACGGAAGAGGACGGATCTCGTTGTGTTTTTCATTGGTGTCCATTAGATTCATAGTGGAATTACCTACAGATTGTACATGGTTTGGACTATTAGAAGTATTAGTTGTTTACATTTACGTTAAGGTGGTTTTGAATACCGTCTCTTCAGAAATAGTTTATACTTAGTGGTTGTTTGTTGTGCAGTGTGTGGTCTTGCGTTGTCGTGAAGCAGCAGTGGCCTAGAGCGATTGACCAATCTTGGTTGTTTAACAGCTAGTTCTTCCTGCATGGTTTGCAGTTTCTGACAATAGATATCTGCCGTAATCGTTTGGCCAGATTTAGGAAAGCTGTAGTGAACGACACCGGCGCTAGTCCACCAAACACTTACAAGTAACTTTCTCTGAGTCAATTTTCGTTTAGGGCAGGATTTGGCTGGGTCTCCAGGGTTCAGCCATTGCGATGAGCGCTTTCGATTATCGTACAATATCCACTTTTCATCACAAGTAATGATGCGATTTAAAATCCCTTCATTATTGTGTCGGTTGAGCAAAGTAACACAGCAGGCGACCCGTGTTTGCAAGTTCGATTCACTCAATTCATGAGGTACCCATCGTTCGAGTTTTTTTACTTTCCCGATTTGCTTCAAGTGGATTAATACAGTTTTGTCACTTACCCCGAAGCCTGCTGCTATCTCTGAAGTGCTTTGTGATGGATCCGCTTCCACAATAGCCTTTAATTCTTCGTTTTTCACTTTGATCTCCGGCCGTCCACGGGGTTGGTTCTTAAGGTCGAAATTTCCAGAACGAAAACGTTGAAACCAAAAACGTACCATGCTGTCTTTAGCGACACCAGCGCCGTACACATCATTAATTCTTCGAGCTGTTTCTGCAGCACTGGTGCCACGGTAGAACTCGTACTCGTAAATATACCGATATTTCATGTTTTCCATTGCGCGGTAATAAGCGACGCCAAAGAAAAAATAATGAGGAAAATAACAAATGAATGACTGTATTCCAAAGAAAAAAAAACCAGCTATATGAATTTATTAATTTGAATTTCGAATTCTTAACCAAAGAGGAGATATTTCAGATCAAATTGATCAGTACGACAAAACGCTAACTTCATACGTAAGGACCTAATATATTGTCTGTTGTACTAACATTATGAATTGCTAAATTAGAGAGGCAGTTACCAGAGTCTCCCCTATCTAACATATTTGTATTTAACCAGTATTAAGTAAGTAGATAAATATTTTACGAAAATTTAAAAATTCGGCTACTAATTGACAAACATTTTGCAAAAACAATAGTATTACATAGGTACACCTACGGATTGACTTAATAACCTTCCTTTTTTAAAGTATAAGTTAAAAATAAATTGTTTATGTTATCTGAAGCAGGGGTAAATGCGTCACATAGACGCAATTGCCCCTGGTAGCAGGCGCAATTGCCCTAACAGAAAAGACCGATCCTCAAAATTTTAAACTCAGTTTTTGTTAAAAAAACTTGAATCCCAGAGCAAATATTTAAGTATGTCTACGTGTTTTTTTACAAAATTTGTGTACTCATCCATAGGAAAAGCTTAGAACTCTAAGAACACTTAAAATTTAACCAGATGTTTAGGGCATATGCGCTCGGATACGGTACTTTACACCACAAAGTTTATTTTTAATGGCGAATTGCCTCGCCCCTTTTGCATTGTGTGGCGCCACCTACATCTTTTTTCTATCTCTATCACTAAATTGCCTAATTTGTAAAGGGTCTGTCATTAATTCTCGAAAGACGCAATTGCCCCACAGGCGCATTTGTACCAGTTGACCCTAAGGTATAACCTAATCTTTAGCGTATTTACGGTCCAGTGAGGAGCCACTATTGTGTTTTCCCTAAAATAATCGGATAACTTACTGAACATTTTTAGTTCCACCATTTGGCCACTTCTTTAGATAAGTTGGTCGCACAGCTTACGAATTTTGTAAAACAATAATGGCAAAAATTCTGTTAGAGGTAAGTATTTCATTAGCTAGTTGACAATCAATTCATTACTCAATTACTTTATTATGTAATTTAATTATTTTGGTTAGTAATTATTAATTAGAATTATATTAGGTATTTGACTTTCTTTTTTTTGTAACATCAAATTGTATTTACATATTATACAGTTTTGTTGTAAACTTTATTGAATTAATTCCAAATTTTTGCAAGTAAGAAGGTACAATAAATATTTAACTCAAGTTAATGTAATAGTACAATTAATGTAAATGAAACTCATATTCATTGGTGTACTTATTGCGATGTTGAAGCGGAAATACGCTAGAGATTTAGTATTTAAACCAATCTAGTTGCACTTAAATTATACGCATCTCTTTTTATTTGAACTATGTGAGAAAAAGATAACGGTATAATTCAATGACAGATTTGTAAAATATTGTTTTAGAAAATAATACAAAAATGAAATACTAAAATTAACGCTTTTCGTTTTACAGAGACCTCTAGCTATTAGTGGAACATTCATTTTATTTGGTTATAATGTACAAGTGGTTGCTTCAAATATGCCAGGTATTTACACCTTTTCAAAGAAACTCTTTGGACTTTTAGAACCCGTAGAACCTTGTTTGATGTGACATTCTAAAAACTGCCTTGTTCCGCTGCCGTGAGATGTCGCTAGGTGCATCATTACGCATGAACTGGAAACTAGAAAACTTTTGTAGGAAATAAGTGAGGGGTCTTTCTTCTTCCTGCTGGGACATCATTTTACTGATTGTGTCGGCAGCTTATGTATTGCCTGGACAATAACATGATAAACAGAGGATATTATTATATGTTGATGATCATACGTTTCCTTTAGGAAAGCGGATGGACTACGGGGCTCTGCACTAGTCCTTTTACACAAATATGTTTGTATGTTTAGATGTTTGTTAATCAATCGCTTAACAACGGCTGAACAGATTTGTATGAAATTTTGTATGAAAGTAGGTTATACCTACCCTAGATTAACACAGGCTATTAGCTGTTTATCCTGAAAAAAAAAAAGATTTCTCTAGAATGGCAATATGATAGGAAAGCGAAACCGCGGGGCGCAGCTAGTAATTTTATAATTTTAACTCCCTTATCAATAAACGTTGTATAGCCTCGGAATAATTTTACAGTGTTTTGACTCTTTCTTATAAAAATTTAAATCAATCGAAAAAAGACAAAACACTGTCCGTATTAGGACGCTTTCAACAAAAACGATACCAATATTAATACACACTTGTTTTAGACAATGCTCTACAGATGTTAATCTTTATTGTAGTAAGACGGTGTACACCTAACTATTCCGAGGTTAACAAAACAGTATTCACTAGGAAGATGTCTAGAATCTAGGTGTTTTCCTGTTAATTATATGTTTTCCGAAAGCCGGTGATTTGGGTCCGAACCGCAAGCGCGGGCTGGCCCTCTCCAGCCTGGTGATGGACCGGCAGGTGGACTACATGCAGAACATCAACGACGGCTGCCTCATGACTCTGTCGCCCATCACCACGCCCTGCTGCCGGAATACCTTCGTTATTCTCAGGTGACGTGAAGTCAAGATTTATAAATAAAAAATAATAATAAAATTTTCTGGTGGGCTTCGGCCGCGGCTAGTTACCACCCACCGGACCAAGCCATGTCGTGAAATGACCTAGTCGTGGTTCGGGATGTAGTCCGGTGTAACCGATCCGAAGACGGGCCCGAGCAGTAGCGTACTTGTAGTGCCTCACTCAACTGCCGTCTTTGTACTTCTTCACTCTACAAAACTTCAAGGCTAGAGTGAAGAAGTACCTTATAGGTCGCCGTGCTCCATCTTAGACCACAACGTCGCTTAACATCAGGCGAGTTGGTGGTCAAACGCCAACCTATTTTTCTTCATAAAATAAGAATAAAACACATAAAATAATAATCAGAGTGGCAAACAAGCAGGCGGGCAGCCTGATGGTTAACGGTAACCGCCGTCTATGGACACCTGCAACACAAGCGGTGCTGTTGATGCGTTGCGAAACCGGAAATAAATTTGTAGACAGCCCTTTTAAAGCGCTCCATGTCGTACTTCGGCGGAAAGACCTTTGGGGGAAGTTCATTCCACATTCTGCAAGTACACGGCGAGAAAGAATGGCGAAACTTGACAGTATGGGATGTCGGATTGTGCTCTGAGACGATGACAGGAAATGCGGTGATGGAATTTTGCGGCAGAAATTGGGTCAAAGAGCTCATCAAAATATTCCCCTAAAAACAATCGGTAGAAGATGCAAAAAGACCTTACACCTCAATGGAGGCTAAAAGGTTTCAATTTGTTGGAGAGTTTGGGATCGTCAAAGATCCTGATGGCACGTTTCTGTAGGGACGTCCAGAGGCTGAAGCTGGTGTATAGGTGCTTCATTTCAGAGGCGAGAGCAGTACTCTACCAAAATTGCAAGGATTATTTTTATGGAAAAAAAATCACATCTCCTCCATTTAGAAAATTTCCAAAAACTGACTCGAATAAAAATTCTATAATTATTGAAACACAAAAAAAAAAAATTAAGAGAATAGGTTATGAAATGCAACCTGTAGAGGCTGTCTTCCTCTACAGGATCCGGACAGAATTCGGACATACGAAAGCGTTTTTGTCGAAGCTGAAGCATAGATGCGTGCTATAATAGCGAAAATAAATTTGTTTGTTTGCTGCTCTTTTACGCTTAAAAACTCAACCAATCATCATTCAATTTTGCATAAACCTTGTCAGGGGTACAGAAAAAGACAGGGTACATTTCATCCCGAAAAATAACGGTTTCTGTGGAATCGCGGGTAAAACCGCGGGATACAGCTAGTGGTACATACATTGCTTGTGTGAGAGACTTTCAAAACTTAAGATTAGGGTCAACTGGGGCAAATGCGTCTGTGGGTAGTCTTTCCAGAATTACTGACAAAATATGACGTATAATATGTATTATGTAAGATTTATGAAAAATTGATGAAAAAAAATTTAATTGCAGCACCAGAGATGAAAGTCTGCGTGGAGTAAAAATGAACTATGGTGACGAGTTTTTTTTGAGGGCTGAAAATTATGGTGATCCAACTGTAAGTAACACTTACAGATATTTTTAACGATTCGCATAATACTATTAGCCATAATTGTTTAAGTCATAAAGTTGTACGTCTTATTAATGCCTTATAAATTGGGTGATCTTTTTATCCCGAAAAAATTAACGGTTCCTGTGACACCGCGGGTGAAACAACCGATTATAGAAAAAAGGGCTATTGGATGTTATTTAAACTTATTTTAAAACTTTATCTGTTTTTAACGTCTGAGCCTGCTTATTTTTTATTAAACTTACATTAAAATTGCATGCAAAAAAATAACGTTAATTATGTTAGCAACCCATACAAAAAAATGCAGTCTATACTCTGCTGTGTAGCGTTTTCCAAGCAAACTGTCAAAGGAAGTCAGTGGGGTAGCGCCTGAGTCGCCCGCCCCGCTAACCGGCATTTTGCGCTGGAGCACGGAAGAGGACCGATCTCGTATTGTTTTTCTTTGCCGTCTTTCTGTAGTATTGATCTGGGTGTCCATTTGATTCATACTGAAATTACCCACATATTGTACATGGTTTGGATTATTAGAAGTATGAGTGGTTTACATTTACATTAAGATTTGTTTGAATACCGTCCCTTCAGAAATAGTTTACACTTATTATGTAGATTTGATATTTGTTTTAGTCAAAATAATAATAATAATAATAATAATTATTTGGATAATATAATATAATATAATATAATATAATATAATATAATATAATATAATATAATATAATATAATATAATATAATATAATATAATATAATATAATATAATATAATATAATATAATATAATATAATATAATATAATATAATATAATATAATATAATATAATATAATATAATATATATAATATAATAACATTTGGACGAATTTATTTATCAAAAAGTACAATAAGCAACAAGGAGAAAAATCAATAGCAACAAGGAGAAAAATCAAGTTCAGTTTTTGACATATTTTTTTTTTGACAGTACATCACCCTAACAAATTTACAAAATTTACAATGAAATGTTAACAAGGCTGAAGAAAAAACAATTAGCAGCTGAAGCAAGCACACGCCCACCACCTCCGCCCGCCTCGTCGTCTGGGAGTCCGCCATCAGAAGAGGATGAGTATGCCACCCCTCTGGACACGACGGACTCAAGCGACGGGGAGGCTGCTCCGACGCCAGCGCCGCCGCCACCACCTGCGCGACGAGGACGTCCTCCGCTGCCGGCACGCTTGGGGCCTGCGGGGCGATCTGCCCCGCCTACGGCTCCCGCTACCGGTGGTGTAGTGTGCCGCATGCGATGGACTCAAGTTATGAATGAGAACTGCATGCGCGCCTACTATGGGGCTACAGAGGGGGGAACTAACCTGACTGCGTATCGTGTTAGGATGCTATCTTTGTTTCAGGTCCTTGAACCGACTGTGACCGTCTCCACCCAGCGGCTATCGGATCAAGTGCGGGCTATTCACCGGTGTAAGCTGCTGGATCAGTCCGTGCTTGATCGGCTTTGCCTAGAAGCGATTCGCGGTCGTCCGATTCCTGCTTCAACGAGGGACCGGCCTGTTGCGTCGTCAGCCCCGACATTGGCTTCAGTGCCGGCGTCGGCGGTGACACTAGCGACAATGGCTAATACCGACGTTGACGGGGATCGTACGAGCGTGAACGTTTCTAGTCAGGTAAGTGAGCAATTGAGGAGGACTTTGGAAGACGCGATCTCCCAGTATAGGTACGCACCCGACTCTAGGCCGCGATTACCACGTTTGCCTACGCATAGACGTAACATGGCTTTAATGGGAGCCCTGAATGTTTTGCTAGCCCCGTACTTGCGGGCTACCGAAAATTTAACTGATACACACTCGATCCTGTACTGCGGTGCCATCGCGGCATGTCGCGTTGCACGTGTTAAGTTTCCGGACACTAGCCGTGCACCGCGACCTGCCGGGGGTGTTCCTGCATGGCAAGTGCGGATCGAGCGGCGTATCAGCACATTCAGGACTCTCATTGCAAAGCTACTCTGCTTCAGCCGGGGGAATACTCGCCCCCGAGTCATGCGTTTCGTAACGCAGGCGTTCGCTGGGACCGATATAAGGCCCCAGTATTACTTGGCCAACGTTACGGAACGCATTGACTATCTGAAGCAGAAAGTCTATGCATGGGCAAACCGTATTCGTCGCTACAGGGAGCGTGTGGACAGATACTGGCAAAATCGCCTCTTCCAAAGTGACCAAAGGAAGGTATACCGAGGCTGGGAGGGAACCGAACAGTGTGTTATCGACGGACACCGACCGGATGCTAGCGCCATGATTGATTTCTGGCGTGGTATCTGGTCGGTGCCCGTCGAGCACACTGAAAGTGAGTGGATGCGTATTGTCGAACGGGAGTGCGAGTCTATCGAATCCATGGAGTCTATCTTAATAGACTCCGTAGACGTTAGTTGTGCAATCCGCACGGCTCAGAACTGGAAAAGTCCTGGACCGGACGGATTGCACAACTTCTGGATAAAATGGATTCGATGCTCGCATGACCGTTTGGCAATACAATTCCAGGAAGCCCTCGAGCTCTGTTCCCTGCCCAGTTTTATGACCACCGGTGTCACCTTCCTGCTCCATAAGTCCGGTAGTACCACGGATCCAAAGAACTATAGACCCATCACGTGCTTGCCTACTATCTACAAGCTCCTTACATCCATTCTGAGAAACAAAATTAATACGCACATTGTTGCAAACAATGTTTTGGCCCCCGCTCAGAATGGATGTAGGGTTGGGTCCCGTGGTACTAAGGAGCTCCTCCTCATCGACATGGCCATTAGCCAGCAAGTCCGACGGAACAAGGGAGCCCTATCTGTCGCCTGGATTGACTATAAGAAGGCCTATGATTCAGTGCCTCATTCATGGCTGGAGAGGATTTTAGAGTTATATAAAATCGATATAACTCTAAAATCATTCTTAAGCGCATGCATGAGGCAATGGACCACAGTCCTTCGTCAACCAGGTGGTGGAGAGGTCTCCGCTGATCCACAGGACTTGATAAGGATTGAGCGAGGCATCTTCCAGGGCGATAGTCTGAGTCCATTGTGGTTTTGCCTAGCCCTAAATCCTCTCAGCACCTTGCTGAAGGATTTAGGACTAGGCCATCGACTCCGTAGGGGGGGTGAGGTCATTTCTCACCTGTTTTACATGGATGACCTCAAGCTGTTTGCACCGAAACGCCAAGACTTAATGGAGCTACTAAAAACTACAGAGGTTTTTAGTAGCGCCATTAAGATGGAGTTCGGTGTAGACAAGTGTGCGGTCATGCATGTACAGCGGGGGAAAGTTGTAAATTCACCGAATTTGCAACTTTCTGAGACAATGACTCTCAGATCCCTCTCCGAAGTCGAGACCTACAAGTACCTCGGTATGTCGGAGTCGTTGGGTATATCAGTAGTGGACATTAAGAAATTGATAAAGGAGCGCTTCTTTTGTTGCTTGACAAAAGTACTTAATAGTCTTTTGTCGGGCGGCAATAAGATGCGTGCCTTTAACGGTTGGGTGATGCCACTACTGATATACTCCTTTGGCATACTTAGGTGGACTCAGACTGAGCTGGACGCCCTGGATAGAAGGGTCCGTCAACTGCTCACAACACACCGCATGCTACACCCACGGTCGTCTGTTATGAGACTGTACATTCCGCGGAAGTGGGGAGGTCGTGGCATGTTAAATGCCAAGAACCTCCACAACCGCGAAGTGTACAGGCTCCGGAGTTTTTTCCGCAACAACGACTGTGGGATGCATTGCGATGTTGTAGCAGTTGACAAGGGCCTGACGCCGCTCTCCTTGGCAAACGAGAACTGGCGCCAACCATCGGTGCTGAGCACCGAGGACCGCAAGAACGTATGGAAGGGCAAGGAGCTGCATGGGAGGTTCTATCGGGCCTTAACAGGGCCCGATGTAGACCTCCTAGCGTCGGTGAACTGGCTACGCTTCGGTGACCTATTTGGGGAAACCGAGGGTTTTGCCTGTGCAATTGCTGATGAAGTTATCAAGACGAACAACTATCGGAAATATATCCTGAAGGACGGTACGGTCGACATTTGTCGGGCATGCCACCGTCCCGGAGAGTCACTCAGGCATATCATTTCCGGTTGTTCGCATCTTGCTAACGGCGAGTACTTGCACAGGCACAACCAAGTAGCCAGGATCATCCACCAGCAACTTGCCCTTCAATACGGTCTTGTCGAGTCCGAGGTGCCGTACTATAAGTACGCACCAGCGTCAGTTCTCGAGAATGGCCGTGCTTTGCTCTACTGGGACCGCTCTATCATCACGGACAGGACTATTGTTGCCAATAAGCCTGATATCGTGCTGGTCGACCGGTCCCAGCGCCGGGCAGTGCTCGTCGATATCACCATCCCACATGACGAGAACCTCGTGAAGGCCGAGAAGGACAAACTCAGCAAGTACCTTGACTTGGCTCACGAGGTAACCGCCATGTGGGATGTTGACTCGACGATCATTGTCCCGATAGTCGTCACGGTGAACGGTCTCATAGCGAAGAGCCTCGACCAACATCTCAAGAGGCTCTCGTTAGACGGTTGGATCAAGGGCCAGATACAAAGGGCAGTGATCCTAGACACGTGCCGTATTGTCAGGAG
Organism: Peribatodes rhomboidaria; assembly: GCA_911728515.1. Lineage (NCBI taxonomy): Eukaryota > Metazoa > Arthropoda > Insecta > Lepidoptera > Geometridae > Peribatodes > Peribatodes rhomboidaria. The sequence continues at coordinate 9,080,592 of OU452168.1, forward strand.
GTTCCTCACTCTGCAGCCCTAACCACCGGTAGCTTGGGCCTCGCCCCGCTGCTGGCGGCACCCTAGTTTTTAAGTTTTTTATAGTATTTGTTTTTTATATTCATCTATTGTAAAAAACTTAGAAATTAAGAAGACAAATAAATATCTTGATAATAATAATAATAATAAATTCGGGACACTTCCACACACGGTCGCCTGACCCCAAACTAAGCAAAGCTTGTACTATGGCTGCCAGAGACTGATATACATACTTAGATATTTTTTTTAAATACATACTTAAATACATATTAACACCCAGACATAGAACAAACACAAATGTTCATCGCATAAATGTTTGCCCTAGGTGGGAATCGAACCCACGCCCCTAAGCTCAGAAGGCAGGTTCACTACCAACTGAGCCACCGAGGCAGTCAATAAAAAATAAATTCTAACATTACAGTATTGTTTTAATTCAATTAGTTACGAACAAGACTGGACAATTTGGAATAATAATAAATAGGTCATACAAATATATTACATACTAGCTGTCACCCCGCGACTTCGTTCGCGTTTATTATTTATATTTATTAAGATATGTGAGCTACCCTATCTGTTAAGTTAGATCTAACTGCACACGGTGTGCAAATTTGATTGTTAGGAGTCTATAGCGGACAAACAACGTGACAGTGATGTGTAAGTACAATTGAACTATTTTGCTCATTCATTTTCTAACAAGTTAATATTAAAACACTAAATAATTACGAATAAAACAAAATATGCGCGTCCAATAATATGACAAATAATTGTGACCAATATTTGTAAATAAACTTTATGACAAATGAAATCATGCGAATGAATAAGTGACCATATAAAACACTAACATTTCTTAGAGTCGCAGTGTTAAGTAAGTCGCCCAGTTTTAGTATCTAAGTGTAAGAAACCTATCTTATATCTTTAAATGAGCAATTCTTGTATATATAATAAATAATTATTAATTAATTATTTAAATTAATTAATTATAAGTAATTGGAATCTCGGAATCGGCTCCAACGATTTTCATACAATTTAGTATATATATAGGGGGTTTCGGGGGCGATAAATCGATCTAGCTAGGAATCATTTTTAGAAAATGTCATTTTATTCGTATTTTATCGATAATCAACTTAAACATAAACTTGAAAGAAAAATAACAAAAAGGAGGCGTTTGAGTAGTCTCAACTGAAAAATATGACTCTTCCTGACATCTATTGGCGAATAATAATACTATTTTTTGTGAGCAACTAATTGCTTTAACGCCACAACAGCAGATGGCGTTGTTAAGTAACACGAAGTCAATGAGTGTTTGCTTTGAGGTTAGACTAAAATCAATTGTTTATTTTCAAAAAACACAATTAAAAAAAAAATACCGAGCAAATCTCGGTCATCCAGGTACTGTAGATAAAATAATCACTTAGGTCTAGGTACAAAATATTTGCCCGAGTACAAAATATATTAGCGTCTCCAGATTTCATTTGTCACTGTAACTGTATGAACCTTTCTTGAAATAATAAGAAGTATGTCTTGGCGACGATCCAATCTGGTTTAAGACGCCATAGTTACTATGATTTCTTACACAGACGATACGAATAATAAATAACACTAGCATATTTTTGTATTGGATGGATACCTAACTGAAAGAGGGGAAGCAAGTTTATGTACTTTGCACGCAAACTGTGCTGAAAATGTTGTCACTTTTTGTCTGGCGAAAAAGAGACAGAAATATACACTTTTTTATGACGATTACGCGAGGATTGAGTAGGTAGTCAACATTTTATAGCGATGGTAGTGCCAGGTGGTTGTGAGAGGCGAGGTGGCGATGCAGACGATTGGATACACCTAATAATTGTCACAGAATATAAATTAGATCACTAATTGCCATTTCCGCTTTTGCTACCACGAAAACAGCTGCTACAGATACCTCCTACATAACATACATAAACATATCGCCACGCCTTTCCCCCGGGGCTGGCAGAGGTTACAACACCCACAATTCGCCGGACAATATTCAGTCCCAAATGTGACAGAGGGCGAACCTGTCGCCATACACCGGGCTCCAGTCATGTAGCAGATGACATTTATTACGCACATATGTATGTTCACACAATGAATAAATTGGTGCGTGCGGGTGTGGGTTCGATTCGATCCCTCTGGTTTGAGAGGCGGTCCTTCTCCAACTAGGCTATCATCGCTCCTTTACCTATTACAGAACAGCTAATAGCAGGTTACACGAGACGCTATGTTTGTGGTTGTTTTTTGTCGTACAGGCAGCACCTCTCTACGTGCGCTACACGCCTGAGAGTGTCCCGGGTCCGGCGGATCGGATGCCGATCCGTCTCAGCGCCATCAAGGACAGCAACTGCCGGTGGACCACCACGCCCCTGCTGCCGCGTGACCGCCTTGAAAGACAGGGCAGCCCTGTGCCGGTAAAATTATTTTTCTCACCTGTCTACTGACGACCTCCTCATAACTTTGTAATCTCTTATTAATGAGACTTTAGTAAAATACTTTTTCTAGACTATTTGCACCTTTCATACCTGCTATTCCTTTAAAATTTACTTTGAATTAAATAACTGATTGTATGATTTCCTAAATTGAATAGTAGGAAACACTGCTCCTAGATTATCGTCTATCGTCTCACACATTCGTCTATCGTGCTGGTAAGTAAATGGTAATGTGAGCACTCGAAATGCGTTATGAACTGCCGATTTTTATGACGAATGTTCGGGACGATTGCAAGACTTGCGGTTTTTAACACATTATAGGATTTTTGCGAACGACCAAGCTGAGTTGGAGATTTTCAATCGCAGGCACAGTCGTATTCATTATAGCTTTACAGACGCATTTTATCGCTATATGTACCCAAATGTGTATAACTTATTGAATATTCTAGATAGCCAATACGTCACGAACGTAAGTGTAAGGACGTATTTTGCTGTTTCCAGACAGGTGCCAGATTGGTATTGAAGAATTGCGTAGCAGACCAGAGCTTGTGTGTCATGAATCAATGCTGGATGATGACGTTTTTTGGACAGGTCAGAGCTTTATAAAGAAATATTAATTTTTCGAAGACAGCTTGATTTTGATCTACACAACTACATTATGTTAAAACAATACCTTATTGTTACCTTACCTTATTGTTTTAACATAACACATCGTCACGCCGAACGAATATACATCCATCCATCCATCCATTCTTACAAACTTTCGCGTTTATAATATTAGTAGGAGTATTAGTAGGATTAAAACCAAATAATCACACCAATATAACTATTGGTTCTGTGAGCTGTAGAGCCCGCGGCCGACGTCTGTTCTCCTACAGGTCGCATTTATAATATACTTTTTTTAGTCATTTTTTTTTAAATGGCGGTGATATGATTATTTTTGAAGACAGAGATCGGGACATAAATCCGGACAGAATTTGGACACAAAAGCATTTTTGCCAAAGCTGAAACTTAGACGCTTCGCTCGCTGACGCTTGCTTGTGGTCGATAAAGGCGAAAGTTTGTGAGTGTTTATGTTTGTTTGTTACTTCTTTACGCTCAGAGGGAAGAACTTTTGATGAAATTTAGTAAAGAGGTAGCTCATAGCCTGGATTAACACATACATAGACTGCCTCGGTGGCTCAGTTGGTAGTGAACCTGCCTTCTGAGCTTGGGTACGTGGGTTCGATTCCCACCTAGGGCAAACATTTATGTTAGAAACATTTGTGTTTGCTCTATGTCTGGGTGTTAATATGTATTTAAGTATGTATTTTAGGTATGTATATCAGTCTCTGGCAGCCATGGTACAAGCTTTGCTTAGTTTGGGGTCAGGCGACCACAGTCGGGGTTTTTGTAACATGCTGTATACTAATAATATACTATCTTTTGCAGGAATGCGGTGTGACCTGTCGTAACTTAGTAGACATTCACAAGAGGCATACGGCTGAGAATATTTTTATGTTAGTCAGTGACATCGAAACCAAGACCAAGAGCTAATTTGATTTTATTTGTAGGATTTCATACATGTTTATTTTACATCAGATGCTATAATTCCTATTTTACCTACCTAAATATTGTGTTGATATTGATTTGCTTTAAAAAATGTTTTTTAGTTGTTTATAAAAATTAAACTTTTTTGACACTAAGTGAGCGTATTTTATTTTATAATTAATCTAGGTAAGCTTAACTCCTAAAAATCCTGTTCTTACATGGAAAATATATATAACCTACCCGAAATAACCAGCTTACACTAAAGAAATATCAGCTTCACGGTGCGCGTTAGAATAAAGAGTATAGAATGTGTGGTTCATATTACATATATATATAGTCACCAATATTAGGGACCTGGGTCTCACACTGGATACGCGACTCACATTTAACACTCATATCACTGAACTGTGCAAGAGAGCTTATAAATCGTTAGGTTTCGTGATGAGGCAAGCAGTTGGGTTTAGTGATATGAGTGCTATACTGGCTCTGTATAACGCCTTAGCTCGTAGCAAGCTAGAATTTAACGCGCTGGTCTGGGACCCTCACGAGAAAAAATATACTTTGACGCTTGAAAGAATCCAAAGAAAGTTTGCAAGATTCTTATATAGGAAAATCTATGAGTACTACCCTACTTGGTCTTATCCTTCTCTGTTCGTTAGTGGTATGGTGGGAATGAACACGCTTGAACTGAGACGTAAGTGTGCTCTCGTTGTTCATTACCACCTACTACTAAATAACGGTATAGATAACCCTACCGCATTATCTAGGTGTGGGTTGTATATTTCTATGGTGGAGGAGCGTGAGCGCGCGGCGGCGAGGAGGAACGTGCCACTGCTCGCGCCGCTCGTCGCCCGCGCACGGACACCGCGCGACACGCGCCTACTCACCACGCACTCACACTACTCAATGACCTGCTTGCCCGCCAGCCTGATCTCGATTTGTTTTTCTCGGGAAACCGTATTATGTTGCTAAATCGCGTTAGACACTTACCAGATGTGTGTTTTTATTCATAAGTTTGACACAAAAACGATTTAACTGTTAGTTTTTGTAAGTTAATGTAATAATAAATAAATAAATACATTGGCGTTACAGGTTAATCGCTGTAGAAACGAGAGTACCTGGGAATTGTTAAAACCAGATATGAAGGTCGCAAAGCCAATTTAATAATACAAAAAATACATAGGTACTAGTATTTAATGTAACGTTATTATACTAAACAAACAAAATCTCCAAAGCATTCACTCGTAGCACTATGTCGTAGCATGTCTACGCCAAAGGTCTACGCCAAAGAATTCAAAACCACTACGCTCCGCTGAACTGCACCCAGTAGTTTGCCTGTGTGAACAATCCCTGCATCAAGCATCATATATTTTACCGATATACAAAAAATATTGTCACCATCCGGCGCTCAAACTATCTCCATGCAAAAATCACATCGTTCGTTCCATTGATGCGTGTAAGAGAAACAAAAAAAAACGGCCTACGACAAAAGCTGTTAACCACTGAATAGAGAATAGAAGGGTAGACAAATATTAACAAGGGACATATTAACAAGTAAATAAAATAGAATCTTAATAATACAACATCTAAGACTGTATTCTATGTTTAGATTTATATACATTGTAGAGAACATTCTTCGGCTTTGTGTCCCGAATTCCGGTGCTCTTGCCTTGAGCGAAATGGTTTTACAAGGCTCGTTTGCGTTGTAATACCTATCATTACGGGCTCGCGGAAGGAAAACAGCTTGCTTCATAAGTGCCTGAGCATTTTGTATTTAAACTTGTGAGTATAATAGGAGGATTCTTCCCTTTAAATTCTAATTTGATTCAAGGCCAATGCTGAAAAATTTCCGAAACAAAGGTCGACCTTAGCTATGTATTTAGTCGACTAAATACATAGCTAAGCATTTTAATAATCTGTGAATTTTTAGAACCAGTTTTAAAAATATATATTTTATGCAAAACTAGGTGGTGTTCTAAACTTCGTACCGAGGCGCTGCTGCTTGGCTCAGCTTTCACTCTCTCTTACATGCATTATGCCTGTTCATTCAACAGTTGCCTGGAAGAAATCGCTTTAGGCAATAAAGCCGCCCTTGCACTGCTGAATTACTTTTCATTTCCTGTTTTTTTTATTTTATACAAGCTGCTGCCCGCGACTTCGTTTGCATTTATCCAGAAAATAGTATCAATGAACCTTCCTTGTAAACTACTGTAGGTACCTTATTATCAAATTTTATTAAGATCCGTTCAGCCGTTTAGCCGTGTAAAGCTTACAAGCAGACAGACAGGCTTGCTCCCAACGACTACCACTCAAACTACGCTACTGTCATATATGTACACAACACGCACACATTGACATAAAAAAACTACGCTACTCGCTTGGTCATTCTTACCTCGACATTACCATATAAATATATTTAATTATACCATAAACCAATGCACATAGCATTGGTTTTTGGTATAATTTCGTATACATAAATATACATATTGCATTATAAAAGTGTGGCCAGGACTACATCTTGAGGTTCTTTTTAAAAACTGTGCAGTTTTTTTAAAAATCAATTTTGAAAAACACGTAACAATAAACTCTTACAAATATGTGTAGGTAGTTTCGGAATATTAAATCTATTAAGGTTTTATATTGGAACGAAAATGGCTATCGTAGAGTTGGGGAATTAATATTAGTTTTAGTGCAATTGTAAATGTTTTTCATGGCAACATTACCACGTACCACACAAGTTTATTAAAGTTGCTTCAGCGAGATATCAGTAGAGTAGTAGTAGCGAGTAGAGAGTTGCTTCAGTGTTCCATCTTTTCCTCTACGTTGATCTGAGGTATTAATAAAATTAATAGGAAGTATTTGAAGTAAATATGACAGTCAGGTAACACTTATGACATATTCAGACATTTTAATAATAGTTTGAATCTATCAATCTGAGCGTGTAAATTATTTTATTTTTGTTAAATACTATACAAAGTAACAACTCGAAGATGCAAGCAGAGTCGAATTTGGAGCATGACAACGAGGTTGTTTACAGCAAACGTGTGCTAGTGGGTAATTGGTATGAGGCTACCAAATTAGAGGAGGTTAGTGCTCGTGTAACTCACAAAGTTTCTACGATCTCCGTTTACGACGCATTTACATGTGTACTGTATTATTTACGTAATACCTATTCCATTTAACAGTATAGACTAAACCTATTCTTGCAACAAATGAAGAGAGGTGACTTGATGTTGGCAAGGTTTCGTAAAATGACGAAGAACCTGAACTCACCCACTATGTTGACTCAGGCTACTGGCTCCATTGCTTTTGGTGATAGAATATCTTTACTAGCACCTCATGTCCCAGGTACAAATAGCTTTATTAATGGCTTATAGAGAATTAGAATTAATAATCCGAAAGACTTGTAGCATCGACCAACCCGCACTGAGCCCGCGTGTTGGATAACGGTTCAAACACCCTCGAAGTAGGGTAGGTCGGTGTCCCTGCATTGTGATGTTAAAGACTGTAAGGATGATGATGATGATGAGAGCGATGGAACAGTTTTAGTTGAGGCAATTTTTGATTGTCGTTCTTTAAAGTTAGTTGCTTATTTAAATTAAACTTTTTATTATTAGCGGCCGATCCACCGATAGAGGGTCAGAATGGTCTACTATTGGGAGGACGTGTATCTTCAGACGATATCGCCTATTCTCAAGATCTCGAGGACGGATCAGCAGTGGTGACGATGCCGAGTCTCACACCATGCGAGAGGAATACCTTTGTCATCACCAGCGCCGACTACTGCGACCGTAAAGGAGAATCATTGAAGTTCAACCAGGAGTTTCTTTTAACATTGTCGTCTTCGTTACGGAGAAATGTCGTACGTGGTGTTTATCCTACAAATATTTATAAAGGCGAAAGTTGGTATTTGTGGTTGCTTGTTACTTCTTCACGCTTGAGCGTCAAGAACGTTTTCTTTTCATTTTTATGTCGACAGAGGATCAATAAGTATACTTATTACTTTTTGATAACACACACACACACATCGACACAGGCTTTGCCTAGTGAGGAAACTGATGTTACTTGTAAGTGTTGAGTTACTTCTTTTGTAAAAACTCCTCTGTATTTATATTACTACCAAGTTTTAAAATTTACGTGTATTTTCTTATTTGTGTAGTATGTATATTGCAGCTAATAAACATTTTCATTTTCAAGAAGTAACAAACGAATGGATAGATTTTGGTGAAATTTGGTATGGAGGTATAGCTAGGTATATACTCTAGACAAGGTGGGGCCCAGTTAGTACTTTAATAAAGTGCTTACGCAGCAAAAACAAATGTCCGATATGTCTTGCTGTCACATCTCTTATACCTTTTCGGATCTGCAGATTCAATACATTATGAAAACAAAATTGCTAGGGACGGATAAAATCTAATCTCGGTAAAAGAACTATACATTTTGTCGGGGACGAAAATCCCATTCATGTCAATAGGGTTTCTCCAACTTACGAGCTTGATATGTTAGTGTGTACTTTGGTCAAACTCTATCTAAATATAGTTAGGATGTGACTGTAAACAATTTCGCTACAATCACATTTTTTTCTGCATACGCGATTTACTGGTTTTATTATCTTTCGCTGTGTTTTATCTGAATCTATCTATTGGTGCTTTTAGTCTGGACGTGAGTGAGTATGTATTTGCGGTGTTTGTGACTGATGTATTGCGTTTCAGCCTCTGTACATAAGATATGATCCAAACGCGCTTCCTGGGCTTTGCGGCATATTTCCATTGTATCTGAGCAAACACAACGTGTCGAACACTCGGTGGCGAGTGCTGCCCATTCGCGCTCCACCAGACCAGCTCACTCGATTTGAACTAGAAGACAAACCTATTTCTGTTAGCATTGAACATTTTATCCAAACGATTCTGAGTACACTTTAAGGTAGAATTTTACCTACATTACAATCTATTTACTCTCAATTTTATATTTAATTTTAGGTTAACACTGACATCATAATAAATCACTGCGCTACAAACACGAATTTGGGAGTCAACGTGGGTACCTGGGTCATGGGATTTCACGGGAAAGTCAGTATTTTTTGTAAATTGAAATAGAAAATTTATATTATTAAAAACACAAAATAAAGAATATGTTTTTACAGCTCTGCCCACCCCTTATGAAAACTTGTTTGGATGTATACGGGAGAGAAACTTCGAATAACATTTGGCAAATATATACTCCAATACAGCAAGACGATGAGATCGTAAAAGAAGGTTAGCACCTAACACCTAGTGACTACGAGTACTATACAAGCATGTTAGTATTTACAGAATAATTATTACCGATTTTTTTTAGGCCCCTTTAAATTTGGCTTGACATAATTGTCATTTGATAAAAATTGTACGTGTTTCGCATAAATATTTTCTAGAAAAAAAGCTGTTTCATTAATCAGTAATATCAATCACCCGGTCGACAACCTGTTCTTTCATTAGGCACTGAATCTGTCTACTCCTCCGGTCAACTTGTGTCACTTACCTACCTACCTGAACTAGATATCTAGACAGACCTACATAGACATGTTCTTACTTAGAAATTATAGATTAGCCCAAAAAAGTTTAAAAATATCTCTCCTCGTTAGAAATACGTTTGTACCGTGCTACATACATTAATTGCTATGAAGAAACGTCTGCGCCGATGGAAACACTCCACCTTCGTTATTGTCTCGTTTATTATACGGCTCTGGAGTCTTCGAACTTATTGCGTCTACCTTCAGAACATGAATAAGTCATACAGTTCGTTACAAGAATTGCTCTAAACGCCTCTACAGTCATGAATACCGGACGATGTTTACTGTCGTCACATAAACGGTGTTGAATACTTTTCGATTTTATCATTTGTCCCATTTACTGCATGAATCACTCGAGATCTAAAATGGGGAGTCCTTTAAATTCTGGAATGTTCTGACCAGATTAAAACCAGGAGATCAAACGCCTGCAATATTGTCCAGCAAACACGCATACACGCCCATCAACATTCTGGTCGATGACATGCAAAGACACTTTGTGTTCTTATTCCGGATCGTGAGATAATATTTCGGTCACAGTATCTCTCGTTAGAAAAGTCATAGTGTGAGAGTGACAGAGATAATATCGAAAGCGCCAGAATTATGTCACTGGCCTGTGGCCCTATTCGGAGATTTGAGATTTTCATCTCACCTTTCTTCGTCCTTGTTGGTCTCGTTTGAAACGTCATAGGTGTGAGAGTGACCAAGATAAAATCTCATCTCATCTCACGCGCAGGAATAGCCCCCCTGGATTAGATGGCTGAAGCTGGCAAGGCCGATCGCCTTTTGTGGAAGACATTGATAGAGGCCACTGTTTGTAAATTGTCGAAAATAGGCTAAAAAAAGTGGTAGTGACATTGATCTGAGGTCCTATTCGCAATCATTCGAAAACGTTTCCGATCGGATCCTAGAAATTTCAAACTCAAATTGTTCGAATCTCAGTCTCCCTTTATAGATTTTGGAATAGGGAATCAAGTACAAATCTGTGGCCCTATTCGGAGATTTGAGATTCTCATCTCACCTTTTTTCATCCTTGTTGCTCTCGTGAGATGAGATTTTATCTTGGTCTCTCTCACACCTATCACGTTTCAAACGAGAGGAACAAAGACAAAAAAAGGTGAGATGAAAGTCTCATATCTCCGAATAGCCCCCCTGATCAGAAGAATAAATCACGTTTAAAAACTTATGAAAATTGACTGAGATTCGAATAATTTTTTGTTAAACATTTTGGAATCCGAACGGAAACGTTTTCAAATGATTGTGAATAGCCCTGCTGTTATCTTTTCGAAACATTTCCGTTGTACTTGCTGGCAATATATTTCTAGCAACTTTACATAGTGAGAGATTAACCCCAGTAGGTGGGTACGAGTACGGATAAATTTTATTTAAAACTAGCTGCACCCCGCGGTTTCACCAGCGGTTAAAAATCTATCCTATGTTCCTTCTAGTACCAGAAGAATATGTGTACAAAGTTTCATGATGATTCGTCAAGTAGTTTTTGCGTGAAAGCGTACTCGTAACAAACATCCACGCTTTCACATTTATAATATTAGTAAGGATGTTGATGCTTAGTTTTTAATTATTCTTTGGTATTAAGTTATAAGGTATAAGTATCAGTTTTGCACATTATTAATAAATGTCATTAAAATATGAACAGTTTTGCTCTCCAGAAACACTAGGTTGAAATTTTTATTTAAGCGAGAATTGTGGTTGATTTTTTCCTATAAAAAAAAAAACTTATTTCAAATAACAGGTAAGTAATTCATTCACAAACTATTCTAGATTCCTAGTCGAAGCAATAAAACGTCCGTTTCCTTTTAGAACGAGACAAATTGCGAAGGAAACGTAAACCTCCATTCAAATATTTGTCCCTGTCTCAAGTTTCAGTTACAAGATTGAATTTATCAAGTGCACTTTTCCAATAATGAGCGCATTGCTTTGAATTCCAAGTTCTATTGAACGCCGGGACATGGTTCAAGTTTTGATAAAAAAAACTTGTTCGAACAGTCTTCGCTGTATTCCTTTTCATTATCTAGCTGTGAGGTTTTTCCATTTCAGAATTGAGATCGTTCTTGATCCACCATTATTTTATTCGAAAGTAGTATTGGCAAGGCGTTTCAGTTTTATTTACACACTACATATCTTATGTAGGGTATGTAGGGTTTGTATGTAGGGGTCACGGCTAAACCGCTGAACAGATCATGACACAAATTCATAATTAGTTACACTATATCACAAGAAAGGTTTTTGGAAACTATTTTCTAAATAAACGCAAATAAAAAATAGAAAATTGTATCCAAAAACCTTCCTCGTGAAATACTGTATCTAATTATCAAATTTCATCAAGATTCGTTTAGCCGTGGAAAGCCTAAAAACACACAGACAGACAGAGTTTCTTTCGATTTTATAATATTAGTATAGATATAGATATGAGTGTACTTATTACAAAAGTTTATTTTAATTTATCAAAATACTTCATAACCCGTATATTTATAGGTATTCGTAGATCCAGACATTTTACTCGTATTTTATTTCACTAATCATGAACTCCCGACACAAAAAATGAAATTGCTAAATCACCATATTTAAACCAAGAAAAATGCTTATTGAATAGAAATAAAATAATGCTGCCTGTCAGGACGTCTCGCTCAAGTTTATTCCGCTCAGTTTAGGGAAAAGCGCGAGGTATTGTGAAAATTTAATTAGTCTACCTCCACGCTGACTAGAGTGAGATTATGCATATGGAATATACGATGTATTAAATGCAGTTACGATGCGACTGTTCGCCTTCACATTGTGTGTTTGATTCGGCACTAGTCGTGAAGAGTTGGGTAACATTGATTGCTCATTCCTGTCCGGCCACAAAGTTCCTTCGGCAGCGATACTTATCGGTGGCTGTGAAAAGGCAAAGAGAGTGGAAACTAATCTCCTTTAGAGCGGTCGGCGACGACGTTCCGGGCGGGTCACTCAGGTGCGGATGCGAGGCACGTCGCCGACCCACGCGGCTTCCAACTACCCGGCCAAAGTACTGCGACTTCCTCCTACTAAGGGGTTCCTTTTAGCTCTCTAGTCATTTTATTATTATTATAAAAGGAAAATATTATTAGACAATTTGTCTAGGGCTGTCTACTTGGAAATCAGAGCATTACATACTTCTATCAGATATATTTTGTGTAGATTGTATTGTGTGTAGAAGAGCGATGGCAGCCTAGTTGGGAGAAGGTCCGCCTCTCAAGCCAGAGTTCGGTTTGATTTGGTTCGAACCCAGCCGACGGCACGCACCAATTTGTTCATTGTGTGAACATATGTGCGTATTGTATGTCATCTGCTACATGACTGGAGCCCGGTGTATGGTGACAGGCTCGCACCCTGTCACATTTGGGACTGAATATCGTCCGGCGAAATGTAGGTGTTGTATTACACCTCTGTCAGCCCCCTCAGGGGAACGCGTGACGATATGTATGTATATCCGATCGAATACTACATGTTATAAAACAGTTTGGTATAATTAAAGTAGCTCACTTTGATACCTCCCCTTAATTTTGATTGGATCTACTTAATAGTTAGTATTAGAATTTGCATCTATGTACTATCATATATGTAGTGTTTAAATAAGGTATTACGAGGTATAAATAAGGTATTATAAGGTATTATTATATGTATAAATATGGTATTACCATGAAAATGTATACTTAAAAAAGGAAAAATAGATTTCAATGATACTAGGCGTAAAAATATTTATGGAGTTCATTGCATGAGGGTACATAATGTAATTTGAACAAATCATATATGTAGTGTATGGATAAGGTATTACGAGTAAGTTAATGATTACCATGAAAATGTTTACTTAAAAAAGGAAAAGTAGATTTCAATGGTACTAAGCGTAAATATATTTATGAAGTTCATTGCACGAGGGTACATAATGTAATTTGAACAAATCATATATGTAGTGTATGGATAAGGTATTACGAGTAAGTAATGATTACCATGAAAATGTATGCTTAAAAAAGGAGAAGTAGATTTCAATGGTACTAGGCTTAAATATACATATTTATGAAGTTCATTGCATGAGGGTACATAATGTAATTTGAACAAATCATAAATGTAGTGTATGGATAAGGTATTACGAGTAAGTTAATGATTACCATGAAAATGTATGCTTAAAAAAGGAAAAGTAGATTTCAATGGTACTAGGCGTAAATATATTTATGAAGTTCATTGCATGAGGGTGCATAATGTAATTTGAACAAATCATTTATGTAGTGTATGGATAAGGTATTACGAGTAAGTTAATGATTACCATGAAAATGTATGCTTAAAAAAGGAAAAGTAGATTTCAATGGTACTAGGCGTAAATATATTTATGAAGTTCATTGCATGAGGGTACATAATATAATTTGAACAATGGTAGGGGTGTCCAGTGCCCGTATTTTGCTCTACCTTGTTTGTTTGTGTGTACAATGCATGTCCTTTGCGAAATGATTCCTCCTGTTCTCACGGGATTTGCAATTGAGTCGTTTGACGACGATATTAGATGTTTCCCATATTGGGTTTGCTTAGTCTCGGAGGGTTATCGAACCAATTTAGATTTGTTGATAGAATTGAGATAATGTTGTCTTGTTGGTAGAAGGGTCTGAAATGTTAATAATTTTAGGTAAACTTTCATTTGGGTACGAGACGGGTGTTTACTTAACAATAGATAATATTAGCTGCGCCCCGTGGTTGCACTTGCGGTCTGACAGGGACCGTTAATTTTTCCGGGATAAAAAGTCCTACTAATATTATAAACGCGAAAGTTTGTAAGAATGGATGGGTGGATGGATGGATGGATGTTTGTTACGCTTTTACGCCAGAACGGCTGAACAGATCTAGATGAAATTTGGCACAGAGATAGACTATAGTCTAGAATAGCACATATGACACTTTTTAACCGCGGGTGAAACCGCGGGACACAGCTAGCACTCCTGACAATGCGCATGCAAAATTATATGATGATTAGTTGAGTAGTTAAGGCGTGAAAGGGTAACAAACAAACAAACGAAGAATCTCACTTCCGCATTTATCATTTTAGGAAGGACTAACTCTTTTTTAAGGAATTTGAAGGATTAAGTACTTTGTACTATAATTTCCAACATGAAATTGTCAGACAAGTCGATCCGATAATTTCGGTTTAATTTTTACCCGACTGCGCATGAAGGAGTGTTGTGTTTTTCGGGCGTATGTATGTTTGTATGAGGTTTCTTTGGCACGCCCTACCACCTAAACAGCTTGATGGATTTCGACATGTGAGGTGTCATTTGAATCGTCTTGATAGTGGCACTTCCACTATCAAGATAGAGATATATGTAGAGTACAACATTTTGCAGCCAAGTTTTATGTTTTTCTTTTAATAACGTTACTTGTTATTATTCGACTGCGTTAAAGGAAGGTTGTGTTTTACTTCTCGTCTCTAGTTTGATTAAAATGACAACTGAAACACGTAGAAAGTAATTGCTTTTTCTTACTCAAGCTAATATTTCAGGTAGGTAAACTATAATATCTATGTCAGGTAGGTAAGTATAATATCTAAGCCGGTGGCGGTAATAGGTGTCTTGTAGCCGATATCAGTAATATTAATTGATGCTGTAATAGTTAGCATAAACTATACGTATCACTACTACTATATACGTACTTGTAGCGACCTACCGCTAGTTGGTAGGTATTAATAGTTATTTTGTTTGTGTTTAAGAAAATGTAAAGTTAACCTCCTAATCTTAACGAATATTTTGATTGTGAAAGTGAGTTAGATCGTTTGTATATTTGTTTTTTACGCTCAATCGCCATGAAATTTTGTAAACACATTTTCATGGGTACAAGAAAAGGACAGGGTACTTTTTTGCCGCAAAAAATAAACGGTGTCTTTCAGGCCGCGGGTGAAGTCGCGGGACGCTGCTAGTTTATTTCCTGAAATTGGATCCTAAGTTAAGCCTGTTAAGACTCAATTTGAATTAAAAAGCTCTTTTAACTCCAAACCCGTGCTCACAGTGCTTTTTGTAGAAACAATTTATAGAAAAGCAGGATCATTCTCAGGCACGAGAGAACAAAGCGAACGCAAACAACTTTTGAATTTATCACAGGTATTTCATTAAAAGTGAAGTGGAACAGTATCAGACCCTTGTGTATTTGCCGGTGGAAGTTATCTACCCTCCAGTGAGATATGGTTACAATGGGCAACCCTTGCGCCATCCGCCAGCTGAGTTTTCACTTTATACCGGTACTGGGATCTCCAATTACTCGCTACTGCTTTATATTGAGCTAGTTGCGGAACGATAGACTATTATCTAGTCTGTGGTTGCGGTAACTTGTTTATCAAGGAGCCTGGAACGTATTTTAACGTTGAGGGGGGTGGCGTCTGATTGGTTTAAGTTATTTCACCGCCCGTTGTAAAATGCCTGGCTGAATGAATGGGTAGGCGCACTAGCATTAGGCTTGCTCATGCATTATAAAGTTGCTTGGCTTATCGCGTGAGTTCTGTTGATGTCTATAATTGTTAATAAGTTTTTAATCATTAAACATTAATAAAAAATGAGGAAAAAAAGGAGGAAGTTATCAATTCTACTGTATGTTTTTTCATTAGCTGTTTAGTTTGTCGTACACTTTTTATCTTGATCATAATATTTAATTTTAACTTTATTTTTTAGCTGTTCGTTTATTTCGATGAGATGTATACTTAGGTACTTACTTACCTACTTGTGACTTCTTTAGTTTAGTTTTATTCATATAAAATCTTGACAATTAAGATGAACGAATTGTTTCATCCCTACACATTAAATTTGTAAAGCGCGAGGTAAATTGAGTACGATTTCTTCTAATCTGCACCGATTTCCATACAATCGTCCGATTCTCGCCCCTATTTATCTCCGTTGAAGCGGCGCTGCGTTACCCGTGAAACGTTCATTAAGGCCCACAATAGGCCCGATAACAATTCTAAAAACACGTCAGAAGGAACAATGACTCGGGAACTGAGGTATGTTTGTATTAATAGACTGTTTCCTTTCAATTTGATCATGGTTTTACTGTCATAATAATAAAATTGTACTGCGGTATTTCAAAACAAATTAAGCTAAGATTACTTAGAGAAACAAATTACCCTTGTTTTTAGAAGCCGAGTAAAAAGCTCTAGATCTTTATGGTGATCATTATCTTATCGTGCCATCTTCATACTGATTTTTTTGGGCTAATTACATATTACCTTTATTATCTTTCACCGTAGTCGGGTAATAATGAATATAAATAATAGATTTATAATAAACTAGATGCGCCCAGCAGTGTCCCGGTTTTTTTTTATGACTCTATGCTGTTGGCCTCTGATTGAGGCCTCGACAGCGTACCGGGCATTAGGCGAGCGCAGATGGTGTAGAGCCTGTGTGTCCCGCGGTTAAAAGTAACCTGTTTTAATCCAGGGTATAAGCTACCACCATACCAAGTTACATCAAAATACGTCAATCAATTAGAGCGTGAAGAAGTAACAAATAAACACAAACACACAATCTTTCTTCTTAATAATTTGAAAAAAATAAGATAATAGGAAGTAGGATTATCATGATAATGATAAGGATCAGCATAGATTTTATAGGAATAAACTAAGCAAGATCTTAGTCAAACGCGTAAGTAGCTTGATAGTCTATTCTAATAGCAGCTGAGAATCAAATGGACACTGTGCGACAGTGCCGATTAGTTAGTACTCATAGTTATGTCTTGTAGTTATATTTTACGTTTTTCATACCATCTTCTCGAAAATGACCAATTACATGTCACGTAGTCTCAACGTAAAGCAAGGCATTGCCTCCAGGGAGATCAAGTTGAATGATAATCCCAAGGGAGTTTCCAAGCAAAGAGGTTTGAATTGAATGAAAACTTAGCATCAGACCTGTAAGAAGAGTTTATTGAAAATTGGACTGGCCATGAAGAAAAAAAAGAACGCAGCAGCTGCACAAAATTAAAAGACGATGTTTGGTCTAACATATTTTCACAGTACCTTTTTATTGTCTCGCTGAAGGTGTGAAAAGTAGAGTATTCACTTCTAGGCTTCAGTCAATCAGTCTCTTTGTCCTGGGTAGCTGGAACCCTTCGCGTCATTCAGGACTTTATATCTCTAGAGTCTCTCGTTGCGCTCAAGGTTCAATAAGCCACCCGGGACGTAATACACCGCTTTGTCCCCTCGGTGCATAATCTACTATTCATAAGTACGATTAAAATCAACCAAATTTAAAATTAATTTTTAGATAAAAAATATTAAACACGGGCACGTGTCCAAATAAAAGTATTTCTGGACCTAGAAAGTACATTAAAAAAATATTAAGTCATCATGTTTCTCTTTAAATAAAAGTTGGTTGATTCGATTAAAACACCAAAGTTTTTATGAACAAGTGGATTGTTCCAGTTGTTGAGGGCCGGTAACCTTTCCCACGTGAATTATTCATCAAGTTGAATAACAATAACATTCGTTCCTGTTCCATATAACAACAAATTCATTACATTATTGATGTATTTATTAATAGAGCAGAATATTTGTATTTAAAGATATTTATTTGTAATATTTGTTCGCTGTTAACTCTTTTGTTGATCACAGCTGATAAAACAAAAATCGGGTAAGTACTAAGGGTCAATTGGACCCGATCGATGGTAGATCTGGTAGATTTAGGTGGCGTCTAATTTGTGCCCTACAGACGCATTTACCCCAGTTGACCCTACACAATAGTTTACTTTTAAATCTTGTGTTTTTAACATTTAAGTTAAATAAAGTAAAGTAAATAAAGTTCTGTTTTTTTATTAAACAAAAAATGTTGGTAATGCATTATGTATCAAAGCATGCAAATTTAAAAACTCAGAGAGATTCAAATGAAGTTTGTTCCGAGCGCACCTATAAGTATTTAAATTAGTTCAGCTTTAGGTACCTAGCTTTATAAATATACGTAAGTCGAAATATTCTTAAAACATCCTTCTATCGTTTTTTAAAAAAGACAGAGCGTTAAAAACAAAATTAATTTATCCTCAAGAGAGAAATATTTTAACTTCGCCAGCCTTGAGAAAGAAATTCGTAGCTTCTTTGAATCGAGTTCAGAAAAATATTTTAAAAGATCCTCCATAAACTTTCAATTAGGTAGGTTCTTCAGAAAAGCCGTAGTTTCCATGCAGGTGATGATGCTTAGACTAAGTTGAGAGATCATTAAAACTTGTAACGCGAAAGTATCTAACTGCGTGACGGAGCCAAGCCGAGGCTTTTACAGAGTTAGGGATTTATAAAGTGACAAAGTTTGCTTCATCTGCTAGTGGTATATTGACTGCGAGTTGGTTGTGGTTGATTTAATCCTAAAAAAAATATGTTTTCTTTTCAGTGTCCGTAATTTCTTAGAACAAGACAGCTCGAGGCACTTTTATAAGATGACTTATTATCATAACGAAGATAGATTCATTTCTCTACCTACATTTTTCTCTGAATACGTTGGAAGTAATCTCAAAGGTATCATTTCGTCACGGTACAATCTTTTCAGCAGTTAATAAAAGGAGAACGTTACTCAGACAAGCAATTTTCGTTCCTGACTCAGCGAATTCTTAAAAAAGCTATGTGGCGACATAAATAAAGCGGTGAAACTGGCACGCGTCTGCACGAGGGTCTCTTAAATCCCGCGCATTTATCGAACCTGAAAAATGTCCGCGATTAGAACACAATACCCATACAACAATGCCGTTTAATAGAATGTAAATTGCGCTCTTAGCAAATGTTATTCATAGAGCAAGCGAAAGTTCATTTATATTCAGCAGAATTACCTACTCCGGGGCGTAACGCAAAACAAAGTGAGGGTAGAGAGAAATTAGACGAGGTCTCGAATACTAACGTAACCGCCCTCATAGTCGTGATGTGGTCCCGCGCTGTCGTGTAGCTTGAGGAATGCATCTATATAAGCAGGCCTTCACAAAGGAAGCCGGAACTTGATCAGCTTGGAATGTGTACTAATCAAAAACAACTCAAATCATATCGCCACGCCTTTACCCCGAAGGGGCTGGCAGAGGTGTAATACAACACCCACACTTCACCGGATGATATTTAGCCCCAAATGTGACAGGGGGCGAGCCTGTCTCCATACACCGGGCTCCAGTCATGTAGCAGATGACATACAATACGCACATAATTATGTTCACACAATGAACAAATTGGTGCGTGCCGTCGGCTGAGTTTGAACCCGCTCCCTCTAGCTTCAGAGGCGGGCCTTCTCCAACTAGGTCATCAAAGACAATACAACTCAAATCAACTAAATTTTTTTTTTTTAAAACCTTGTCAAAGTTATGATTAACTTTTCGGCAATTGGCAATGCTGTTGACAAACTTTTCCCAGAGATGTATAGTGTAATATTCATACTATTTGCGGCGGTACCAGTGTAGAGCTATATGCAAACAATGGATGGAAGCATCAGATTCTATTAACATCGAGGTTGCTAAAGCTTATCATGCAACAAGTCGGTCGGTCGGTGTTTTAGCTTTTAATTACACTATTAATTATTTTAAATGAGAATAAAATTCTCTCTGTCTGAAAGTTACTCTTAACGACCAAACGGCCAACAAGCTCAGATGGAATCGAAAACAAAGCCTACTTATTTCTGAAAACGAAAAGAAATTTTTCGATATTATTTTATTCGATTCTACGTAATTTATATGCAGAGATAATGAAATACATATTTTCGGCTATAAGCATTAATTATTTCATTTGCGTAATAAAATACGCCTCTAGCCCGCGGTAATATTTTAATATCAAATAACATGACGGAATTACTAAAGATTAGCTTTGAAAAAACAACATTACGAATATTTAAATCTTGTTGTCTTGTCGTCTTGTTTCTCTCTTTTCTTTTCTAAAATATCAAACATTACTTTACTAATGATATAAACGCCGAAGTTGTGCCAGTTGTGGTGTGTGTGTGTGTGTGTGTCCTTACTTTTCCACGCTGAAACGGTTGTGTATATTTGAAAATCTCACTTCATAAGGAAATTACTACCAACTTAGTCATTTCTGTAGATGTGAGATTTTCATGTAGATTTTATTTTATTTTATTTATTTGACACTTCCACACACGGTCGCCTGACCCCAAACTAAGCAAAGCTGGTACTATGGCTGGTACTATGGCTGCCAGAGACTGATATACATACTTAGTTATTTTTAAATGCATACTTAAGTACATATTAACACCCAGACATAGAACAAACACAAATGTTCATCACATAAATGTTTGATAATGCGTTTACTTACTTTTTTCACGCCGAAACGCCTGTGCAGAAATAAAAGTCTCACATCTACGGAAATGACTACTTTGTCATGTGAGATGATAGCGTGAACAAATAAGAACACACACTTATTCACAACTTTCGCGTTTATAGCATTAGTATTGTTTTAATATTTTAGTGAAGAAAAGAGAAAAATAAGATTTAAATGTTCGCAATGTAATTGGTTCAAACCTAAACTTTACCATCAATGCATTGTTCAATATAACCCAACTAGAATCGCACCAAAATAAGCCACTTCAGTCTTAACTTGGAACAAATTCAATAATACGCAGTCTCCGGGTCCTTTTACCTACAAAGTAAACAGATGAAAATATTGTAGTTGAGGTAAACTGTAATAAATATTTTCCATTCGACAAACAAGCTCGGGGGTACGCTACATTAAATAACATCGACAGATCCAAGCCAATTTCGTACTTTCCGCTAAGCTTCCCACACGCAAACATTTTTCCATGCGAGAATATATTCGATTTGCATTTCAGGGTCTATAAAGACGAGCAATAACATTTCATATTTGCCTCTGTACGTACGTTACCTAAGAAAATGATTCAAAAGCGGCTTTGTGCTTAAATGAATCGTTTAGACGCAGTCCGTCCAACACGCAATCCGTCCAATTTTTAATTACCGATTTGTGGCATGTTGACGGATACGCGACAGTGTTAGATGTTGCTACGAGCTCCCTGCTTGTACTGCGTTACTGCATTTATTTATTTAAGCACCTACAAAAAACCTGTAAAAGAATACTTTCTAAAAAACTTTGTGCAAAATAAAAAATTGCTAAATATGTAAATTTACATATAAATAATGAACAATAAACACATAAGAACTCACAAGCAGCACACCCTCACATAATACTCTCTGAGCTCTGCTGAGCTCTGTGAGCTGGAGATCTCTCGGCCGATGTCTGTACTATTCTACAGGTCGCATATCTTAACTGATTCTTGTGACATTTTTTGGGCAAAAAATCTATATAATTATCGAACCTACAAAAAAAAACCAAGAGATTCGGTTAAGATATACGACATGTAGAGGAAAACAGATATCCGGACAGAATCTAGACATACGAAAACATTTTTGTCGAAACTGAAGCATAGACACTTCGTTCGTTAATGCTCGCTCTGTCTAATATACACTCGACGGGATAGAGATTAATGAGCACAGGTAAGACAGGACATGATCCGTCTAAAAGTCCAAATGAGCGATTTAGCTATATTTACACATTACCTATTCTTAACCCAAACATGGTTTTCAATTAACAGAACCATCGGCGTTGGATGTTATACGAAGTACCTAAACAAACCAGCTTCGATATTGAGCGTCCCAGCGTCATTAATGCTGCGAATGAAAGGTGACAACGGAAACCAGGTATACGGAATGAAAAAAGGGATTCATTATGATGGCCAACCCCTTGAGGATAGGAAGGTAATTCTCGACTGTATAATAAACGTACAATACGTGTGTCGTCGTTACGTGAAGCTAAGCTCGCCCTGCGGCAATTAAATTAATCAAGCGAGCTTTGTAGCGTGCAGCAGATTGTCGAGACACTAACATACACGAAATTAAGTTTCTGTGTAAGCTGTGTCACCTGAGTGGTTCTACAAACTGCGGCACGTGAAGTTTTCACTCCATTACGTAATTTCGTATGTGAATGTGTTAACGCCGGCTTTTATGATATTAAATTTTAGTAAAACCAACTCTTTGATTAATGGTTATTGCGGTTTCAGAAGACAAACAAAAGATTCAGCGTTGTTTGTGGCGTGGTAATTCTTGGAATCACGCGGGTGTAAGCAATTTAAAATCATTTGTGGTTGCGACATGAAAACATTTGAAATATTAAATCTGCGAATGTTTTAATAAACCCGTACTCAATTGGTGTTATAAGCTTCATACCCTTGCAAAAAGGTCATAGTGGGATATGTAATTGGCGCGAAGGGGAGAGTGAACACGTACGAACAATATTTTATTAGTCACGAATTTATGCATTATCGGTGTCGTTCCGAGTCCGTGCCTGATAGGATTGGGTAGAGCCATGTAAATGTACACTTAAATATACTATCGTAGTATAGTGTTTAGAAGCGTCCTGACCTTTTAGGGTAACCTGCAGGCATATTAACTGAAACATATGGCATCGCAAGAGAGAGGCCATACCTATAGCAGGGAGTTCGAGATGGCTGTGGACGATAACGTTATTTAGGATCACGGGTTAGATATTTTAGACATAATATACAGAACTGAATAGCTTTTCGTTTTACCAAAACATAATTCGACTCCAGAACACTACAAGTGGACAAAGCTAAAAACAACTCCAAACTTTTCTTGCATGTTTTCGTCTTTTCCTCATCCAACAGCAGAAGGAAGAGGTTTATAGGTTTCCACTTTGTCACAAAGTACACGAATTGCAGCAAAAACTCGACACGTCCATTTGAATGAAAGCTACAGTACGTGGCCTGAATGAGCCTTCGGAGGTGGAGGCGACTGATTTCAAAGTTTGTAGGTGTGTACTGGACACAGATTACCCATTTTAAACCACGCATTTAGAATAATGGAAGCACACCGCGTTTCGGTCAAAGTACAGTTTCCTAAACGCCAGTTTTGCCCATACCCCGGGCAAAACTGGCGTCATTTTCAAGTTTCGCAGCCACTTGTAAAACCGCTATTATTTTAAAGATTATATAGAGATATACAGTTTATTTTTCTCATAGACATCAACTGTCCAAACCAGATCGGAGCCGAGATATATGAATATGAAAATCTTGGACAATTAAACTTACTAAAAACTTTTTTAGGAATGCGTATTGAACCAGTCATCTTAATTCTTTATTTGTGAACTATCCAAAATACAGACAAAAATTTACAGTTATTGATAGCAATGAACCACCAATAACTGCAAATTTTGGTTAGACATCATTTGGTCCGATCATGATGGTTCTATGAAACAAAAGGATGATGGGAACGTTTTACTCTCTTTCAGATCTTAAAATAACTAATTGTTACGCTTTATCTTAGCCGCCGCTACCTGCTGCGCCGTTTTTAGCTTTGATGCGTATTCTCGGAAAAAAGATTTTGTAATGAGTTATCTTAAGGAGGAAATCTGTGGCACTAGGCGACAGGCGCTACCTGCCCTGTGCTTGGCGGGAGTACGGGGAAATTCAGATTTGTAATGGTCCTTTACGGAAGTATGTTCGCACGTAGGTCCTTACAGTCTTACATAGTTTATGGAACTTAAATATTTGTAGCTGAATAAAGTTAAACGTTTATGTTCTTCTATTAAACTTAGGAAATTATATTGCTCTCCATAAACTAAAGCTAAGCTAAGCTTTGCCTTGATGGCGTTTAAAAATGTAGGTATTTTAAGTTTAAGTTCGCATAAACTGTTCTGAAGATCGAAAATTCTTTGAAAGCCACCATAAAGAGCCGTCAATTTTAAGCTTTGTAGGTGCTTGCATTTCCTTTGAGACTCTTTCGCGCCTCACTCTGTTTGAATTATTCATACTGCCTGCAAATATCTATCAGGTAGAATATTAGATACGTCTAAAATGATCTACCATGCCATGCAACTTGATTTTATTGAACAAGAGTTTGCCAGGTTATTCCCTCTCTCTCTCATCTACCTCTAACTAACAACTTTCAATTTGATATGTAAATATATAGATTGTTATTTTATGCAGATTGTATTATGGAAATTGAAAAATCATAGTTCACGTAGTAACAGTACCTACCGTAGAACTAATGGAAGTTATATTAAGTTTTATAAATACATGTATAAAGTACACGTATGCACAAAGAAACTTCAAGTTTATTTCCAAATTTAGTTTTTTAATTCTTATATTTTTTACTTGTATACTATGTATAAGTCGTGTACAGGAAAACGTAATTTACAGTGGCTCAAAGTTCATTTTAGAGAAAAACAGAATGAGTTTCCGAGAGCGCATCTGAATTAATTTGGGAACGAATTAAAGTTAATTAAGCTGGCATTGCGCTTTCCTGCCAAAAGAAGGTTCCTAACGAGGATTGTAAAACTCACAACAATAATGAAAACAATGGACGAGTGCGGAAGAATGAAGCCGGAGCAGGCTGAGAGAAGTACCTAGTAAAGTAGCGAAACCATCAATCTTGAGGGACGGCACGGGGGTCCACTCCGAAACTCTTTCCACTAAACTTTTGGCACAACAACGTGATAAATAGTCGGAAAGGTTAGGTGGAAGTAAATAAATACCTAATTGAGTAACCAGACCGGCAAACTACCCGCCGCATTACGAGATTAGGTAATTAGTTACTTAACCAATTACGGAGGTAACAGTTTTTGTAGCTCTGTCTTTAATCGATAGTGGTCTTCTGGACTTTAATCTGCACTACGGTTTCGAGATTAGCTCGCTAACTGCCCATATCGTGTAAAAAATCTAAAGGCTTCTCTGTGACCTGCGTTACGGTGTCCAGATTGAGCTGAATTCAGGAACTGATATTGCAAGATCGATTAATCAAATATTGATTTCTTAATTCTAAAGTTTGATTGCAATATTCGTCCGGCGGATTTCAACTGAAACCCCCGATCGAGTTATTAACAATCGATGCTCGTATAACACATTTATTAACTGCTACCGGAGGTGGTTACTGGGATTATTATTTCTCGGTATCCCTTAATAAATTCAATGGCTTAATTTCCTTTGCGGTTGATTGGACGCCGCGGGGCGCCGCCCGCCCAGCGCCGGCCGCCCTAAGAAAATTGAGCCCGTGTGTTAAAATTATGATCTAACTTTAATTGCCTTTTATCACATAATTTTGCGACTGACCTTTTAGGCCTAGGTAATGAATTTGCTTTAGGCAGTGTTCTTTGCCTTGGTTGTAAAAAGATATTAGATTTTATAAATTTGTGGATGGACAGTTAAATGGGTATAGGCCGTAGGTGGTATCAAGATATAGGTAGACATTTCATAAATAACTAATTCATGAACCTTAATTCCTTTACTTTTCACACTTTTTGACCCAAAAATTAAAAAAATATATATTTAAGTACCTACTACCTACCTACGTATTTAGACCTACCTATTACCTATTAGTATACCTATTTAGAGAAATTCTACGAATACGGTAAGTACCTACCTACAATGTTATTTTTTCTCTTAGTGCTGTTTTCTTTACTAAGTATGTAAACTAATTAGAATCTTTGTAATGCTGCCCGCGGCTTTCACCATGCATATAAATTACACATTAGACGAGTAAGATTGCTGCGGAAGAGAATACTTGCATTGCTGAGTAGATATTGAACCAGGAGACTTGAGAATAAATTAAAGAAGGAACTCTTCAATTGTTTCTTTTCTAAATTTAACCAGCCGAAGGGCACCATAGGGCGCGGTCCGCAAAAATCTAATTTCCAAAAATTGACCTTCATTTGCGCAATGCAGCGTTGCTTATCGCATGTCCAGAAAATGATCTTGAATTCCCAAAATGAAAATAGATCAACCTTATGAATGCAGCAGAGTTAATTTTCTCATTTCTCTCCTTAAGCACACATGCTGTGCCAAAGACACCAGGCGGGAATAAAAACGAAACTGAGTTTAGTCTAGAAACAAAACGTTGAAAACTTAATTGATTAAAAATTAAATAATTAGTTATAAAACGTGTGTAATATGTCCATCATCATATTGAATAGGATTGCTGATTATTTTGAAATACACATTAGTACAAAAATCTAGTGAAACGTAACCGTTTAAACTAAACGACGCTGTTTTATATTCCCACAATGACATCTCTTTCACAAATAAAATAGTCGTCAAGTTTACATCCCACAATAAATAGGAGTCTATCTCAAAGGGGCCAGATGACGGCTTAAATCGGAGGCTTTCAGTCACATCCAGTAGCAGATCCAGAGAAAGGGCTAAGGGGTTCAAGCCCGTTAAAAGCAAGCGAATCAACTTTCAAAATGTTTTGTTTTTTTTTGATACCTCTATATGCTGTTGGCTACTGATGCCTCGACAGCGTACCTTGCAAGCAGGCAACGAGCGCAAGGGCACCTCTAAGGTACGGCCTCGGGTTGGGCTGTTACCGAGGGAGGGGCGTCGAATTGCCCTGGCAGCCCAGAAGGGGCTTGCTCTAGGGCCCTAATTGGGACGGTTGCGTTGGTTGGTTACGGTTGAAGTTAACTTCAACCGTAAAAATTAAATAAAATTATTTTTAACAATGACTCGACCACCTTTTTCGAAAAGGGGTATGTTTTTTTTACCATTGTTCACCATATAAAGCTCAAACCAGGCTATCGAGCCCCCCCTCCATCCCAAACCAAAACCTTGGATCCGGGCCTGGCCACATCCGCCGGGACCTCTTTATGCTAGTTGGCCGTAAGCGTCCAGTTTGCTGAGCTCCGATAAATGTCCATCATTGAATTCAATAGATCATAGTTATGCCGTAGAATACGGAATACATTTTATCCTTTATTCATGAGCGCGGTGGAGAAATTGTGTCATTTTTGTACAGGTAAAAGCTGTTTAGTAGCGATAGCAAAGTTTGGATAGAGAGTTTTTGCAGGGTTTTGATTGTTACCAGAACTAAGTGAAATAAAACGTTTTTTCTTTTTCTCTCATAAATAAAAATTTTTCACTGGTTTCAGCTTGCGATGATTGCATAATTGCAAGGATAACTAAGTCTACTTAGGTACTTATTTTTTACACTTATTTATTACTTAAGACGTTTTTTTTTGGCGACAGGCTCGCCCCCTGTCACATTTGGGACTGAATATCGTCCAGCGAAGTGTGGGTGTTGTATTACACCTCTGCCAGCCCCCTCGGGGGAAAGGCGTGATGTATATGTACGTTTTTTATTGTGTTAGAAAATTATAAACCTAAAAGATAAAATGTGCCAGAGTGCCTCATTTACCTTGCATGGCAATAAATAAAAACTCTGTCTATATTATGAATACTAATTAAATAATAATTTTGATACAACGTAGTTCCTGAGGGCTGAGCTACCCACGTCCGTAGGAGTGTACTCTATTCCGATTCCCTACACGTGGTCCCCGGGTAGTGCTAACCGGGTAGCAAACTCTGGTGGGAGGCTTCGGCCGTGGCTAGTTACCACCCACCGGACCAAGCCATGTCGTGAAATAACCTAGTCGTGTTTCGGGATGTAGTCCGGTGTAACCGCTCCGAAGACGGTTCTGAGCAGTAGCGCGCTTGTAGCGCCTCACTCAACTGCCGTCTTTGTACTCCTTTACTGTACAAAACTTCAAGGCTAGAATAAGTACCTTATAGGACGTCGTGCTTCATCTTAGACCACAACGTCGCTTAACATCAGGCTAGTTGGTGGTCAAACGCCGACCTATTCAACATAAAAAAAAGTTAAAAACCCTGGACACCTTTTCAAATTAAAAAAAGAAAATCAAAATCGGTTCATCCGTTCGGGAGCTATAATGCCACCGAGAGACACACACACAGACACGTCAAACTTATAATACCCCGCCGTTTTTACGTCGGGGGTTCGAAAACATTTAAAAGGGCACATTACACAAGAACAAAACTTATATCTGACTTACTTTTCTTTCATTATTCACCGTTATTGCACATGCCTGAAGGAATAACGAAAATTGTCGCTTTGAAGTAATTATTCAGGGATGAAACATTATAAGAAACGTAGAAGCAATTTAAACTTTACAATTGTGTAAACTGAGATGCAACTCACGGCGACCTGCGTAAGTTGACGGCAAAATAATAAGTTTGCAGAGTTGCAACCCCGCTGGCGGTTTTGAAGCACGACTTTCCAATTCCATATTTATTAAAAGTTTCTTTATTGTAATTTATGAAGATCGTTTGTTTGGCGTGTGTGCGTTCTTTTCTAAGTACCTGACAGTTATAGAGATTTTACTTTACTTTATGCTTTAGTGTATTTGATAAGTATATACGAGTATGTTTGGTTTAAATGTTTTCCTTCACCGAGAGCTAAGGCTCATGAGAATCAAGCTCATACATATTTTCTATTACTCAGAAACAAGCAGCTCAACACAAAGGACGCCTCTAGACTACTATCATGTGAGTTGACGAGCCAACTCCAGACAGTTCAACTGCTTGGAATTAGGGACTTTGTCTACGGATTAGGTACGAGGTTTCTTTGATAACTGAGCAAATGGATACCAGCATTCTTGCGACTGGGTTTAATATCGCAGCTAAAGAACTTGTTCAGTTTGATTTTACAAAATAAACAAGAACAACAGCCTGTTAGTATCGAGATTGCGCGTTTCGTTGCAAGTACACGTATTATTTGCCGTAGCATCGTTAGGGTGCTCCCTACCGGGGTGGGGAGAGCTGATCGGAGCTAGCGTGGCCGCGGGTGAAGCGCCGCCGCGGATTGTCAGTTCAGCCATAATTAGCACGCGCTAATGGCCAACAGTCAGCTTTTACAATGTTCACGGGAAAGTTCGCGCTCTAAATCCACTCGACGAAGCGGAAAGAGCGAAACTATTTGCAAATATTCGGTTTCGGTATGTTCGTTATATTCGGACAATGAACGAGCAAAAGTTAACTGTCAAAGCAAAAGCTTTGCCAACCTGTTTCCAAAACTTTTGTTGACATACGTTGCATATCACAACACAACCTGGTAAACGTTACATCATGAAAAAATAGAGACCTACTATTTTTTTTGTTCAGAAGTTGTGCTCTATACAAGGATCTTTCAAAGGTCGCACAAAGCGACAAATTTGAAAAAGTTTCACATTTCTGTAGAGTAAAAATTTTACACCATTTTGTTCATAAACGGAACAATCGCTCTCAATGAACGCTAATGCGATTTAAGCGCATAGAATGAGCGCTCCGTTCGTATCACATTTACATACAGTGTGTGCGTACATAAAGCATATAATTTCACCGCACACTCACATTTAGAAAGAGAATGTGATAATGGGGTGTGCAATCTGCATACCTATTTAACGCTAAAACTACAAATAAGCATTAGTTAAAAGTACAAATTTAGAATCTTGAACATTCAACTAAAACTTAAAATTACATAAAACCTGTTTTTAAAATTACAAATAAATAACAAAATATTTGGCAGTATTGAAGTATATTTTGCTCTGAGATCTTTTTAATGACTTAAACATAAGTAGGTAGGTAATTCAAAGTTGAATGCAAAGAATAGGTACCTAGGAATAGGACTTTAATTTTGCCAAATCAAAGTCTTTTGAAACCGCAAAACGCGTACCTAATTGTTGCGTGTACGTAAATTGTTGCGTGTGATTAGTTGCTTTCATTTAAATTCTTTGGCGAACAAATAATAAGTAAACGTTATATTGTCGGACACGACTATCTATGTCAAAGCGCTGTATAGGCAAGTCGTAAATAACGTGAAGCCTCTTATAGGCAGGCGGTGACCGCAGACGGCTTTCAAATAACTTCCAATAAGCGGCGCGTTGAA
Source organism: Peribatodes rhomboidaria (assembly GCA_911728515.1). Taxonomy (NCBI): domain Eukaryota; kingdom Metazoa; phylum Arthropoda; class Insecta; order Lepidoptera; family Geometridae; genus Peribatodes; species Peribatodes rhomboidaria. Next base: position 9,110,838 of record OU452168.1, read on the forward strand.
ACCCGGCCCGCTTACGACACTCTTTCCACGAGTGTTTGGAACGCGGTGATCAGTTTGAGGTAAAGCGCTAATAGTTACATACATTCTGATGATACCGTCTCGAATTCTATTTGATTTTGGAATTACAATTCTGAATGGAACGAAGTTTTCAAAACAACTTGAGAAATAATTTGAGAGCAGTTGCAGAGGTCTTAAATAAGCTCTTTATTCCTTGTACCAAAATGGCGTAAACTAATATATTTAAAACTATTAAGCTTGCATGCACAAACGATAATAAAATCAAAACGATGAGTACAAATTAATTGTTATGCATACAGCTCATGCATAACAATTAATTTGTACTCATCGTTTATGAGTACTAAAAAGTACTACTTAAGTTTTATGGCGTTAATAATTTTTATTAACGTCAATTCATATAGATACACGTAGTTTCTTTACATTTTGAGAACACGCAGTTTCTGCAAAAACATATGAAACATACCAATTTCAAGACATTTAAATCTCTTTAAATATTTTGAAATCAATATTGTAAGCACGTAGTGTGTAGTTTTAATTTTTGTGATACTACAAAAATAAAAATTTGTCACAGAGATGTCGACATTTAGAAACGTCTAGAAACGTTAGTGTAAACGTGCACGAACAGCGACCCCTCTGGCCTCATATTATTGAATTTTCTTAGCTTCAGCTTCGATTTTCCAATAAGTGAAGTGTTTTGTAGCTTGGAAACCGCACTTGTGAGTAAACGTATAAGTAAAGTACATCCTTCTTAATTGATCATTAAATGCGCAAAAGGAAAATACACTTAAGAGAAGTTTGCAAAAGTTTTGTTGATAAAAAATGTTTTAAGAATTTGACGTCTTAACAAAGTTTTATACTAACTTCTTTAGCTAAAGCTAACAATAATTAATCTTAAGACAAGAACTAAAACTTAAAGGAAAATTTATAGGAAAAATAGTAGAACGGAATATTAATTGAATCGAAAACTAACTCTCGTTATTGAAATGGACAGAGCGATCGATAGTGCGATACTGGAGCTCCGAATTTCAAAGCTTATGACAAAGGGCGGCCTACAATTGTCATGACGGCGGAAGCACCGGCCATGCCTCAAACACAGATCGTTGGCTGATTCTCTCCTGGTCACGCACACGGCGTTTACCTACTATACATCATACACGCTCACATTGATATCCCCACACTACACGCCGTAGCTAGGTGTATATTGCAGACAATTGGAAATGAATCCGTCGTGTCTTCCCCCACACCTGTCGTTACAAACTTTATTGCGTGCCGTCTTCATTAAATCCGAGCTCCTTTGAAGTTTGAACGAGCTTTCAAAATGTAGTGGGTGTTCACCTAAATGATATTTTCACTTGCTTGTTATTTTCTATTTTAACTGCCGGCTAAGAGTTCCTTATTTTACTGTATATAGCTAATGAATATTAGGTAAGTAAGTATCTGTTATTATAAACTAGCTCCGCTCCGGGGTTTTACTTGCTGTCCCACAGAACAATTTACCAAGGGTAACCTATGTCCTTTTCTGTACCCTTGACAAAGTGTATGCATAATTGTATGATGATTTGTTGACGAGTTAAGGCGTGAAAGCACAAAAAACAAACAAATAAACGAATAAACTCACTTTTGCATTTATAATATTAAATAAATTTATAATAATACGAGTACAAGCTGCGCCCCGCGGTTCCACCCACGATCCCACAGGAACGGTTAATTTTTTCGAGATAAAAAGTACCCTATGTCCTTTTCTGTACTTCAGACAGCGTGTATGCAAAATTTCAAGACGATCGGTTGAGTAGTTGAGACGTGAAAACGTTACAAACAAACAAACAAATACACTTTCGCTTTTATAATATTAGTTAGAATTAGGATTCACAAGTATTTTTGAAATATTCCCTGTATGATGACTATCGGTTACGAATATCAGAATAAGTAGGAAAAATCTATACCTACTTAATTAAATTGGCATTTTTTGTAACAAACAACGTGAACAAACGTGAACGTCCCTAGTACTTAGGTTCTGACGGGACATTTACGTGTGCCCATAAAATCTTTCAATGTTTTCCTTATGATTGAGAAACCTACGTCAGAACATGGTAGTAAAGAATAAGTAGGGAATACGTACCCGCATGAAGCACCTACAGCGGTCTGCGAAGCCCAGGGGAAATCAAGAAATCCTGATTCTCACAATCTTGTATCAGGCCGAATTTTGTTTTATTTACATCACTCACTTTGGACTAAGCAGCTGATATTGGTTTCCTAAAAAACATGGATACATCTAGAGTATTTTATTCGCTAAAAGTTTCAACCTTTAGTAGTATAAAGTAAAGATTTGATGAGGAATGAGTAAATAAATATTTTTCCGTTCTATTTTAAATAAGTAATTTAAATTAATGTTCTACATTTATAAAACTTTTTAATACTTGTGAGATCAGGTTGATAAGTTGTACCCGTTTTTTTTCATGCTAAGTATATCAAAATTACCTGTTTCACTGAATTCCAAAACATTGTAAGTACGAGTATGTCACAAAAATAATTTCTCTCTCCTCTCAACACAAATAAATAAATATTCTCATGCAAAAATGTATATTTTAAGAGCGTCCATTAACTTTGCAAGAGAATTTTAACGTCTTATCTTGAGCATAAACCAATTCTCTGATCCTCTTACCGTCCCCTCCGTGAGCTTAGCTAATGGACTAGATATTCCAAACAACGTTTTGATGATAAAAAAATACGTACATGTTACAAAAATATGTACCTAAATAAATTAAAAAGAAATCGTTCATGGTCATATTATGTTTCATCACGTTAAAATATATCTATAAATCTTATATATCTCATTTGCTTCATGTGTTTAAACCCTTTACGTACATAAGAGCCGTAAATGTCACACATTTAAAGTACATAGCAGCAAAATAGAGCTCGTACAAAATTAACTCTGTTTGCTTCGATACCTAGATATTTCAAAATATTTAACGTAGAATTTTATAGGTACCGCTTATAAAAACATCTGCTATAAATTACATGAAAATCCTTTTTCATACGACAATGGTAATTGTGAAGAATAGTCAGTGATGACGCTCCGCAACTGATGCGAGCCATTTTAATTAAGGTAAAATTTCAATCGCGGCATGCGGCCGCCATGAAACTTGTTAAAATATGCATCAAAGGAAGCAAGCAAATTGAACGCATGACGAGCAAGCTCGATTGCCAATGGACCGTGAATTCATCGGGGCTCCGTGTATCTAGATATCAAAAGCAGAACGAGAGAAGAAAAGAGAAGTCAAAATTTGAACATCGATGTGAGTTTTTTGGTGAAACTTTTTTTTTGGCTTTGGTTATTTCTGCACCTAAAAGTTTCAGAGATTGAATAGAACTGTGAATGGTTTTATTTTGTGTTTTGCCCTGCCTTTAGAAAAATCGAGCCAGCAAAAACCTTTGTAAGTATATCAAAATCTCCTGTCACGCTCCAAATACTATGCGATCTTCGTCTTCGATCAAATCTCCGTCTTTGTATGTACTTCTTCACTCTACAAAACTTCAAGGCTAGAGTGATTAAGTACCTTATAGGTCGTCGTGCTCCATCTTAGACCACAACATCGCTTAACATCAGGCGAGTTGGTAGTCAAACGACGACCTATTCTACATAAAAAAAAAAAAAAACTAAATATGTATAAGTACTTCTGGCGTAGGAATATACGAAATACTCGATGTCACAAATATCGCAACGTGATTTATTTAAATAACGCTTATTTATCTTCTTATAAAAAATAACGCTAAATCCATATCACACCTTCGTTTTGTTAAAAAGGCTGTACGGCTTTCGATTCTAGTCGGAGATGGCGTACTTCCGTTTCCGGCAAAGGAGAGTCTATTTTACGCTCACTACGGTGAAGCAATCGACCCTCTCATTTTATCTTTGCCGTCTCGTTATTTTTATACTGAAATAATTTGAAAAATGTTTGAAAAAATATTGCGATTGCAAACACAATTTGTGTATTAGACCATGGATTTTTTGGGGCGCACTACGACGGGACGCGCGGACAACGAACCATAAAATGTAAGTATAACATAACAAATTTTCACGCCTTTTCCTGAAGGGCTGGCATAGGTTACAACACCCATGCTTCGCCGGACGATATTCAGTCCCAAATGTGACAGGGGCTCCAGTCATGTAGCAGATAACATACAATACGCATATATGTTCGCAACAATGAACAAATTGGTGCGTGCCGTCGACTGGGTCCGAATCCACTCCTTATGGCTTCTCCAACTAGGCTTTCATCGCTTCTTATAGAAAAGGTTACTTTTTATTCTGTAGTCCATTGCATAATCTTGCAATATTCCTTAAAGGTACAATGCCAGTAAGTTTATAATATTTAGCATTTTAGATATACTCGAGAAGGAAACTCCGACTACAGCACAATAAAGTTATAATGTGATCACTATGGAAATACACCGAGAGGGCGTCCGGAGCGCGGGACAAAAGACTCTGAAGGGACGTGTATAATAACGCAGAAATTGAACCCAATTATTATCAGATTATGCACCAAACGAAGGGATTTGTTCATCTGAACACGCAATCATCAGGTGCGATATGAAATAATATTTAGTATTTCCAATTCAGGTCCGTAACTGTTTTTATGCTTTCACAGTCGTGATGTGAGAGACGATATCTCGCACAATGGCTATCGATAGGCGTTGACTGTTTACCTGATTCACAGTCAATTCATATTTCATGAGGAGCAGTAAATGAAATGCGGGATCACGTTCGTATCGTCCGGTCTCATCCATCGGCCGATATCGGTGCTATTCTGGCAAATAGGCTGGAATGAGCACGCATTCTCGTTTGGCGAGCGCCTGCCTGGCGGCGAACTTCCCTCTATTACGTATTACCCAAATAGGATAGCTTTCGATATGACTGCTATTGCTGAGATTTAGAAAAGTTCTTTACCGTTCTTTTAGTGGATTTCGTTCGTTATCGCGAAATATGTGTCTGTAATATGTTTGAGAGATCGCGACGAGTGTGCTAAATTGGTAGCACGTGGTCGGTCGCGTTGCGAGCTCGTTTCTCATAGGATTTTATATCGTTTTCGCTCAGCTCGAGACTTGTCTCGCCGATATGAGCGTCACGTCGCCGCTCTGCATGCTAAGAATTTTGCAATTCAAACAAGTTACACGGAGCTTAACTTTCTAACTTACGGAGCGAAGTTTTAATTAGAAGTTCTTTATTATTACATTTAGTAGTCTATCCAACGTCGAGCTCTGTTTGTTATTGTAACTTTGGCAAACTTTTATACAACCGTTAATAATAAAGATTTTCTCTGATTAAAGATTAGAAGAGTTATACAAGATGTACATAATAGCAAAAATTACAATGTCAATATAGCAAGTGAATAAAAAACTGCTTACTTGGCTGTATTTTATAATATGACAGCTCAGCTATATCTAGGCCAAATAGAAACAAACAAATGATTCAGTAAAAAGTGCGAGTGTGCAAAGGGGGTAGCTATGAGAATGGAATGGACACATTTTCCTTCGCAACGAAGTCCTCTCCCTTCGGCGCATTTACACAAATCGACTCTTACTTACCTACTAATTTCCTTTCACATTTCTTTCAAATTTGTTCAAATATTTTCATGTTGATTCCCAAATGTTTATTCCAACATTATTATCCAAATAATACATATATTTGAAACAAAGTAATATTAAACTACTCTCTGATAAATAAATAGGTAAATATTAGGAAATATTTCAGTCTAAACATCGAATCGTGGTATTTAAATGGTTCCACAATAGTCACTGATACGTAATCTGTGTCTGGTGTGATCTTCCTGCGGCATGATACCGCGGATTGAATGCTGCCCCGTCCCGGGCTTATCCCGTGCTTCAGATACTTTGTTATTCTTTATTCGCGTCCCTTTCAGCTCCGGGCGCCCTGATAAAGATATTTCCCTAAATACTATCGTTTGCCGTGCGAAGATCAATACTTATTTTTTTTATTTCTAACAGAATTTAGAACCTTTTAAATGAAAAAAAAAGACGAGCGTAGCAAAAGTATTGGCAAGGAACATGTAGGTAAAGTTAGTAACTCTACATTAATCTAGTGCATTTAAGCTACTTCCATACAAAATTTTGTACAGTATGGAAGTAGCTTAAATGCATTAGATTAACACATAGGCTAGTTGTTATCCCGAAAAAATTAGCGGTTTCTGTGTATATGTATGGATATCGGGTGAAATCACAGTCGCAATTTTTTTTGGAAATTAATAAATAACTAGAACAATTAAAATTCACTAATTCTTTGGTGCTTCAAGTTCCAACGTCATTTGAACTGAGCATCAAAGAGAATTAGTGACGCACAGTTAATTGCTGACTTTATTCGCAACCTGACGGAGAGCTCTAAACACTAAGTAAAAAGTGAACTTATTTTCATTTAGATAATCAATAATACAGGTCAGGTAAGCATTTGTTCAAAGTGTTCGAAGAGCTAATACCCTTAAAAATATATTAGACTTTTAACTCTTGTTAGGAGCAGAAATACACAAAAAAATTAGACGAGTCCAAGAAACACTTTTGCTACACATCATTTCACATCACATTACCAAATTTTAGCTTAATTTTTTGGTAGCGCGTTTGAAATATTTGCTTGTTTTTTAGTTCAGGGTGGTTCAGGGTATGATAAAATAAAACACGGTTTCTCATTACACAGAGGGTTTGTTGCAAAAGAGTATACGATGGAAAAATAACAACGTTCTCTGTGGAAATAGAACACCCGATGGCAGCACTCGCTCGTAGCTCTCTCGTAGCTTCGTAGCGCTAGCTCGTAGCAAAAACGTCCCTGTAGCGGGAGTTTCGTATATTTGGGCAGGGTGGGAGGCGCAGAACTCGTGTTAAATATATTTCAACCAAAGTTTAAGCCCTTAACTTTCGAGGATTACATTCGCTTAATGTTGCTCTAACAGAAAACCCACACAAAATAAAAAGAGACAATTTTTTGCTACTTTGCTTTGCATGTACTTGAATAAGCTTTGTATTTCGAGAAAGTACTCGGGACACGTATGAATACACTCGGACTAAAATTCCTTGCCATATAAGGTCAACAATAATAACTCTACCCTCATAACATCTTCCATTCCGGCTTTACAACCTGAGAGCGTAATAGCTTTAAACGACTACGGTCGTCAGAGCGTCGCAGCTCTCCGGGGACCGAGTAATATGAAGGCGGAGCCTACAGAACCTACGGCCCTGCTTATTTGTACAACAAACCAACAATGCCGGCGAGATCAAAGACCGCTACCGGAATTAATTTGCGAGCGCTATCTCTCCCTACTGCCCTACCTCAACCCACGATAAGCTCTAAAATACAGAATTCCTTTTTTTTCCCATAAATACTTCCGATGATTCTGGTAATCTAGTTTAATACCCTCGAAATGATTCAGTCGTTGGAATAATAGGTAATAATCAGGGTCCTTGTTTGTTTATGTTATAAGGTTGTGCACGTAATTTTATGCATGAGGTTTTATTTGACCTATAATAGCATGGCATTCGAGTCACTGAGTTGGCGGTTTGCGGTACCCACAGAATTCTCCTTTTTGGCGCAATTCTTTCTATTGACATGCCAACTAATACGTCCAAAATCTTAACCTCTACTATATCCGGTCTACAACTTTTTAGTTTAAAAATTATGTTGTTATCTTCCATTGAGTATACTGAGTAGCTTGAAATGTTCACAATAAACGTACATATATTCTCAGTGACTATCCAGACATCCAGTTCCACTAACAATAACATTTGGTCGAACTATATTCCCAGTTCAACAAACGTCTGTGTTTTCATTCTGTTTTTCATTTCGTTTCGTAATCAAATCGAATCAAATTACCATACCTAAATACGTTCGAGCTTTGATCCGGAACACTCATTTTATCGTTAGTCAACTGAACCGTTTATAATTACTGAGAAATACGGTGCGTTTGATATAATTACTGTTTAATTGGAAAGGTCTAAAATTAGGTTACCATTTCGTAACCGAATTCATAAGATTTTTACATTATAAATGGATCCTTGTTGAGATGACAAATATTGCACAAATGTAGCTAAAACGTTTGTAGCGCCTCTGCCTCTGCTATCTATATACTACTACAAGCTACATACTACAACATACATACTAGCTGCGCCCCGCGATGCTACCCGCGGATAAAAATATTCCATTACTGGTGTACAATTACATTTTTAAGGATAAAAAGTAGCCTATGTGTTAATCCAGGGTGTGAGCTACCTCTAGCCATTTGAGTCCATTCAGTCCAGCCGTTTGAGCATGAAGAACTAACAAACATACACACTAGCACACACACTCACAAATTTCGCCTTTATAATATTAGTGTGACATATAGTGTGATTTACATAAATATATTTATTCTAGATACAAAGATTGGTACAATATTCAATTTGATAAAAACTTAAGTAGGTGGTTCAAACTAGCTTATTAAAAATGTTATGTGCAGTACAACTTATAAGCAGAAAGTCCCGCGGGTTCGATTCACGGATGGACAGATGTTTGGATAATGCATGTGAATTTCTGTTCTGAATCTGGGTGTTAGTTATACGTGTGTCTGCGAGATTTCCATGGCATCCCTGACGCAGAGAATCTTAGCTGTTGGTATGATTTGTTAGTATAATTTATTTGTAGGTAGCTGTAAATTTGCTGAGTTGTATTGTAATTATAATATTACAGATTAGTTCTGTAATGTTGTTGTAGATCACACTCACATTATAAATGCGTAAGTTTGGATGGATGTTTGGATGGATGAATGTTTGTTATAAAATCATGCCAGAACAGCTAAACGGATCTGGATGGAATTTGGCACAGAAATAGACTGATTAGGTCTGGGATAACACATAGGATTTCTTTACACTTAATATCGCTTTTTAACCGCGGGTGAAACCGCGAGGCGCAGCTAGTAAATAATAATGAGAAATTATGAATAATATTTACACTTATCTAAGCCACTTTTAGAAAACTTTGTATCTCCGAATTAAGTATCTAAGCACGAATGAAAAAGAAAATATTTTTATTCTCCGTATCATTAATTACAGAGAGTCGACCAAGCCAACTGAATAATTAACCTTTATGACGAAAATAAATAATTAATGAAGTTCCACGTAAATCATTATTACGAATGTGTTGGCGTAAATTAATATGATGTTTTCTCAGCTTACAGTTGGAATCGTAGGTATACAAGTTTATTTTGTCTAGGTTGATTGTCTAGCTAGGTGGTAGAGGGCATATTTAACGACCTTTATGTCCTTCATGTTATTAAGCTAAAGTTAGACAAGAAGACTTTCTCAAACGCAAACGAAAACTCATAAGCGTAATTATTCTAGGCGAGAACTCTCTGTGCGATTTTGACCTCTCCTCCTGTTTACATTATGATAAAATTTCGCAGCAATCAAATTTACATTGAAGATGTCTGTAAAAATTGCTACAATAGTTGCTTGAGAGGCAAAAGTCGCACCATTTGTCTGCACTAGTCGAAAGATTAGCCTCTGTGAGCTGAGAACCTCGCGGCGGCATTTCTCAACCGATTCTCGTGAAATTTTATGGGCAGGTACGATAATTATACAGAATATTTGTCCAATATGGACAATTTTTTTTGAGTTTTTTCAAAATGGCGAATGTATGTTGTTTTTTGTATACAGGGTTATTTGTACCTAATCAAAAACCTCTGAAGGGTTGATTGTACTCATTAGTACGAACAACTTTTACTATGGGGCGAACTCCGAAATCGCGAAAAAAAAACAGCTGTTCCATACAAAAAGTTCAATCACCTTTGACAAAATATATGGAACAGCTGATTTCTTTTTCGCGATTTCGGAGTTCGCCCCATAGTAAAAGTTGTTCATATTGATGAGTACAATGAACCCGTATGAGGTTTCTGGTAAGTTACAAATAACCATGTATAGTTTTATAAATTATGTATCTATAAAGAGGTATGCGACTTGCGGAGGAAGACAGAGATCCGGACAAAATTCGGACATACGAAAGCATTTTTGTCGAAGCTGAATCGTAGACGCTTCACTCGCTAACGTTCATTCGGTCAATTATTGCCTAGCATGAAACTGTTGCTCGCATCCGATAAACTCGTCTTGTGTAACTTCAACTTTACTGGGCGCTCTTTATGTAATGACGGTGTTTTTTGCATGAAGGCTAGTTAACATTGATCCAGTGTTTAAATCCAGCTGTAGAGTCCAGTGATATTGGACCGATGTTGACATAGATACAAATATGTCGAACCAGTCCAACATCCATTGGTCTAATCGTCGCTAGAATCTATAAGCGCTAAAATAAAATGTTATAAATTTGCAAGCCTTGATAAAAGCACTAGCACATGTTTAACGCAAAGCTGTGAAGGTACGCATGGAAAGGACGAATGTTGCCAAAAACGCAATTATTGCCTGAGTGTAGTCTCAGTTGACCTTTCCAATAAAAATTGCCTAATTTCCCCAAACACGACAAGTGATCTTGTCACTTTCGTTATTGTTGGCCATTTGGCCAGAAACATAATAAAAGTGTGTTGTAAGTTAGCTCCTTGGTGGGATGTTCCATGTCAATGGAGGCGATATGTTAAGGTAATGGAGCGGGCCGCGAGCGCTTGATTAACTCGACCCTTGATGTTGCGTGATGACCCTATCAACCACTCGCTCGACCACAAACGTCTTGTCTGAATCACAAGTGACAACTTTCCAGTATTAAGATTCACTTAAATACTACTCATTGTCTACACAGTCTCTATACATTATTACAATACAATATAATATATCTTTATTGCACACCAAAAACTACATGAAAAACTTAAAACTAAAATACATTTTTCGGCAGTACAAGGGCGACCTTATCGCCTAAAGCGATTTCTTCCAGGTAACCTTTGGATGGACAGGAACTTACAGAAATACGAAAAGGGTAGGTGGTGTACATAAAACTAAATTATAATTTAAAAGATAAATAAGTAATATTAATAATAAGTACTTAAATAAATAATTATAATAATATAATATTATTGTACATATTATCTACACAGTCTCTATTCATTCGATTTCTAATGTCGTCTCGATAACTTCCACATGGATCTTTGATCTTGTCAGATGTGCTTTGCCCAGAAATCGGCATCAAGGAAAAAAATAACTAAAGTAGGAGGCATATACCTATATACCACCTTCCTGCTATGTAAGCACTTATAAAGTTGAGTCCCGGGCAAATGTATCATTGCACTGTGAAAATAATTACTCGAAGTAGGTAGAGAGATATCAAATGGCATCGGTTTCAGCAAATGAAAAGTAACTATTTCCTCTTTCCTAAATTAGGATATTCATCCATTATCCCATTCTGCTAAATAAATACTCCGGCTGGAAACTTTAATTAATAAAGTTTCCGGACTTAATGGAGTTTTTAATGAAAAATTACGTCTTCGGTCAGATCCCAGGGGTTAATCTGCGTAAATAGCCGGCCATCCTGTTAAATAGTCAGCCGCATCGGCCGATGCCGGAGTGGTTCTTCATTAAGTCGATATCCGGCGCGTTCGGAGCCGCCGAAATGTGCTCCCGACGAGATTTACTCACTCATAATATTTTTGCGTCTGACGCGGCGCGTAGATTCAGCTTAGCTCTGGTAAAATGGGCATGTTTGTGCTGCGGTCTTATTACTAGCAAATAGTGTACTCCGTTTTATTTACTGTCTTATTTACCGAAGCATCATATTGGATACCAAAGCGATGGCAGTCTAGTTGGGAGAAGGTCCGCCTCTCAAGCCAAAGGGAGTGGGTTCGAACCCAGCCGGACGGCACGCATCAATTTGTTCATTGTGTGAGCATATGTGCGTATTGAATGTCATCTGCTACATGATTGGAGCCCGGTGTATGGCGACAGGCTCGCCCCCTGTCACATTCGGAACTGAATATCGTCCGGCGAAGTGTGGGTGTTGTATTACACCTCTGCCAGCCTCTTCGGAGGAACGATATGATGATATGCATCATATTCAATTTGTGTGAGTTGTTAGAACTAGAAATATGTAGTTAATAAGTGCCTCTAGAATTAAAATTCAAAAGTGTTGTAAATTTTGTAATCCGACTGCAACAGAACGGATTCTATAACGACTAAGTTGAGGCTAGGCTGGCGCCTATTGTGAATACGAGCTAGTTTAGTTGAGGGCGTCTCATTTTGCCAAGAGATGGCCGATAGGGGCGACTCGGACCGCTCCCCGAGCGATTGATTTAGCTTTATTGGCGGTCATAAATTATTCTTTAGGTTCCTATAGTCGTATGTACTTTAGTTTCTCTACAGATTTTAGACTTTTGTCAATTGCGAAGTAATAAAAATTATCCTTGAAAAAGTATCCATTTAATAAGTGGTCGTCTTTATATCTAACTAGCTGTTTTGCCCACGGCTTCGCTCACGTTTTATAGCTTATTTCAATCAGGAATAATGTAGCTATCTAATGGTTAAAGAATTTTTGAAATCGGATCAGATTTTTTTGAGTTATTTCGTTACAAACATACTTACATACAAATCTTTCGTCTTTATAAAATTATATTACATTTACATATAGTATAGACTTAATACACGTTATTGTTTACCTGTCTTATTTGGTTAACACACTCAAACATCACCGCGGACCGCCGTCCAACGATCGATAAAATATATAGAAAGACTCATTAATAATATTAACTTTGTTTTAACTATACTTAACGGTTATTTATTTTCGAAAAACATAAAATAATTACACTGAAACTCACATAAGACTAAACTAAAAAATCTAAAACGAACCGTAGTAAACTAACAATTTTTACTTATCTTTATGTATCTTTATTATGTGTCTCAATATTGTTTTATTTTAATTAAATTTTCAGATGTGTAAGGGCCTTTAAAATGTTATTTCATCACGATAGTTTAACCTGAATTAAGAGTATGCCGTAAATGCGAATGCAATATATTCCGAGGTTTAGTAGTTCTCTCTCGATTACAAAGTCGCTTGAAGAGTTTTTTTATGACCACTTTCCTTCACAGGCAAAATGTTGTACTTTTACTAGCAATATAATTCTGTAAAAGTAAGTAACGTTTTTAGTGCACACCATAATATACGGAGTACGATAACACGTGGGAGTAGGGTAGAATTTATGGCGAAAGATTTTACCTTTGAATGCTTCTGGTTATTTTTGGTACTGCGCTAGAGTGATGCCTATTATCTCGGCTATTATTCAGCTAGCTTCCGAGAGTAATGAATGTAAATTGTATTTATAGGGAGAGTGCGTCCGCGGGCGTCTGCAAAGTTGTAGCAGAACAAAGGGCGAGAAGACGGCGAGTAAACAAGTTGCAATAAGTTTCTCGGCAGCCTGACATCACTTGCTCCGCAGCCAGCTCGCTGCCTCACTAAATGCCGTTATTACTGTCTACTTTAAACTCCTGAATGTTACTTTTTTTTCTGCAATCTCTATTGTGGACTCACAAATTAGTTGCTTACTATATTTATACTTATTTAGTCACTAACATTCAGTTGATAACGAAAATAAACTCATCCGCTTACTAGCGTAGCTATTTCAGTTTTTTTTTAACATGCGGAACGTAATTTTTATAAAGAAAGAAATCACATATGTATGTGTGCGTTCACAGTGAAGATGTACCTAATAGTAAATGAGGGATTTTCCCCTACGCAATCTGTCAAGGATCTCCTTCTTCCGCTTTCCGTCGAGTTCAATTAATCTAAGCGTGCTGTATAAGTTCTTTTTATCCCGTTATTTGAGAGAAAGTAACAATCTGAAGTACAAATTGGAGTGGAGCGCTCAGGGAGATAAACTAAATAAACATGTTCACGCAAAAATTGCTGTAAGTAAGGAACTCGTTTATGTTCATTCGGTAACGATATTGGCACCGCTATTAGGCCTTTCGTATTGCGTTTCCGTGACAAAACGCTCATTTGGGTGACTATGAGCGGGCCCTTTTGTGTTTGATACAAATAAAGGAATTGATAGAGGGACGTGAGGGAAAATGTCAGAGGTAAAGCTGAGACGAGTTGGGTGGAGTTTTGCTACAAGATAGGGCTAGTCGCTTCTGTGACGTAATCAACAATTCAATTTTCCACTAGATCCTATATAGACGCTACAAACAAGCAAAAGTTCATTGGAAGTACGTAAGTAGATACCTACTTACATTTCCATGAAACTTCTGGCTGTTTTCTAACAAAAGTTTGTTGTTCCACGTTTTTGTCAAGCTATTGGAAATACAGGATACTAGCTGTTGCCCGCAACTTCGTTCGCGTTTATTCAGAAAATAATATCCATAAACCCTCCTCGTGATAAACTGTAACTAAAATTATCAAATTAATAAACCAAAGAGAACAGAGTCCAACATAAAAAAAATACTGGCTAGTTTTGCGCGGAGTTTTAATTTTAGTTGTAACTTGTTAGTTTAGTACCAACTACGTAGTATGTGATGTAGTCTGACGCATTTGGTAGGCGGCGCTTTATTTTTTATTAATTTACAGAATTTCATGATAAAAATATTTATTTATTCAGAAAAAAGTATCCAAAAACCTTTCTTGTGACATACTGCAACTATTTATCAAATTTCATTAAGATACGTTCAGCCGTTTAGCCGTAAAAAGCCTACAAACAGACAGACACAGTGACTTTCGAGTTTATAATTGGGAATAAGGATAGGGATTATATTAAGTAAAGTTTGTACCAATCAGTTTATTACGATAGCAAGTCCCAAGTATTGATATATCAATACTTGGGCAATTGATGTCATTTTCACTAGAGCAATAACATAATAGTCTGTTACACAGCAAGATATTAGGGTCGAAGGGAAACAAATATTATCGGAATGCCATAACAATAATATCGCCGACAATTCCTAGAACATCTAATGTTCCCAAATTGTTTTGCTCAGCTGCCGGTAAAATGAGATTAAGGTGGAAGAAATAATTGGAAACAGTGGGGAACAAAACCTTCTGAGTTCGTATTATGGGCGCTTAATCCGCGGTACGGCTCAGGCATAGACAATTAAACTGAATCTAGAGCTATTGCAGCCTTATCTGTAATGAGCCATGCGAGTGCATCTAACATCATAACACTGCCTTACCTCGCTATTAGTTTGACAATCTAGATATATGGGTTTCTCTTGAGCCACCTAGGTCTGCTTTGGTAGGTAATTTAGGTTTCTACTTCAGTACTTCTTAGACACTTAGGTACATGCAGTTGATTAAAAAGACACAACAAACGTTTTCTCTAAAAATTCTCCCAACAAACCTATCCGTTTTCCTTGTAGAAATAAAGTAATTGTTGTGATTTACTCACCTACACTAGATAAATATGTAATTTTTTTGCCCTTTGAAGTATAAGCACGCAGCTACGAAAGGTAGCAATTTCAATTTCAAAAATTCTTTAGTACATGATCATAAATACAGTTCAATACTGGTTTAAATACAGTTCAATACAGTCCAATACTAGTTTTAATGGTAGCAATAAATACCCAAATACTTAAGTATTGTGTATTGGTTATTTTCAGCCTAACGTAAAATTGTAAATTTTTTCGACCGCGTAATTAAAATCAAATAGAGGATGGGTACTAATTGATTTTTCCTGGTAACTACCTGACCAAAGTCCACATGAATAGGAACAGGAAGTACAAAATGAATGAGACCGCCACTCCGGGCTATATTGATTCTGCCTAATTGAAATCAAACTGCACTTGGTAGTTAATGGAACCTGGATTAATTTAGGTAACAGCGTCCGGCTTAAGCTAATAGCCAGGTTTCGTGGCTTGATGACTGTGGTCTGTAGATTATGCTTTTTTTTATTATAGGATGCCTGTGTTTTTTTATTTAACCATTTTCTGCCTAATGCGTGTTTTGGCACGAGTTACGTTCCGCTTTTTTGATGTTTGTTTATTGACTAGCTCTGTTGCCTGCTGCTTTACTCGCGTTTTATAGCTTAGGTCATAGAGGGATAATTTAGCTTTCTAATGGTGTAAGAGTTTTAAAAAATACAAATCCTTCCTCTTTATAATATTAGTGTTTATTGTTTTCCTCATTTTGGACGCTCGTGTGTGTGTTATTTGATCATTGTATATCACAGTTTAGAGCATATAATATCCAAAAACTTTCCTCTTACGACATCAATTACTTTGTTTTGACGTTGTTAGAAAACATTTTACATTGTTTTATATTGCTTTTATGGCTTTATCTGAGTGCAAATTAGCGACCATAACTACTAAACTCTAGCTATTTGTACTCTTCGTTATCTTATGTGGTGTAACATTAGCTTAATATATAGGGTTGTTGAAAAACTAAAAGGGAACGTTTATTGAGCCTTTGTTTGCTCGTATTTGTTCCTACTTTCGCCATGAATTTGTTAAATGGAAATCACTTTCTTCAAGCCTTGAAAGTTTTATATTGGATTTCTGTTTTAGGTTAGTTAATTATAATCTTATACCTTTAAATGAGCAATTCTTGTATATATATATACATATAATTGGAATCTCGGAATCGGCTCCAACGATTTTCATACAAATTAGTATATAGGGGGTTTCGGGGGCGATAAATCGATCTAGCTAGGAATCATTTTTAGAAAATATCATTTTATTCGTGTTTTATCGATAATCAATCTCAACTGAAAAATATGACTCTTCCTGACATCTATTGGCGAATAATAATACTACTATTTTTTGTGAGCAACTAATTGCTTTAACGACACAACAGCAGATGGCGTTGTTAAGTAACACGAAGTCAATGAGTGTTTGCTTTGAGGTTAGACTAAAATCAATTGTTTATTATCCAAAAAACACAATTAAAAAATTAAAAAAAATACCGAGCAAAGCTCGGCCATCCAGGTACTTTGGATAATAATAAGAGGGTGAACCACGGATTTTATTATTCAAATTTCAGCAAATGAAATTGGACCAGCAAAAAGACTGAATGTAAATCTTTTAGGGACTTTTGCCAAGCACGTCATTCATTGTCTGGAGCTTATATGCTGCCTGATAAATAGTGGCTACAGGGCATGCCAGGCACTGGGCACCGGCAGACTGAGGGTGGGCAATGCAATAGCCGCTATTTGCAATTAATTACACTATGCAGTACTTGTACAACAGAGCTCTGCGGCCCCAGAAGGGCTATTCTTACGGAGTGAGATTCAATCACACCATTTTTCGTCCTTGTTGCTCTCGTTTGAATAGTCATAGGTGTGAGAGTGACCAGGATAAAATCTCATGTCATCTCACGTCTAGGAATAGCCCCGCTGGTCCGCACCAGTCACCGCTAACGCCACAGGCCACCTTATTTTCACCACAGCGCTCACTGCTACAAAATGTTAAATTTTCACATTTAACTACTCTTTGATGTACTAATCCGATATTTTAATAAAAGAACAAAAATTCCTTGTATTTTCATGAAATTTTTAATTACTTTAACTTATCTAATAAACCGTTGTCCGAAGGTTGAGTAAGAATGTTCGTATAATCAAGCGATTATAAATTTTATTTAATTATTATAATAAGCGATGATAGCCTAGCTGGAGAAGGCCCGCCTCTTAAGCCAGAGGGAGCGGGTTCGAACTCAGCCGACGGCAAGCACCAATTTGTTCATTGTGTGAACAGATGTGCGTATTGTATGTCATCTGCTACATGACTGGAGCCCGGTGTATGGCGACAGGCTCGCCCCTGTCACATTTGGTACTGAATATCGTCCGGCGAAGTGTGGATGTTGTATTACACCTCTACCAGCCCCCTCGGGGTAAAGGCGTGACGATATATAGTTTTTTTTTTGGGTCGGTCGAGAACTAATAAAGCCAGGTAAATACATCTTAATTTGAAACAACAACTCGGACACCAGTGAATTAATATGCATAGGAAACAACTCTAGCACTAGCCAAGTAATTTTATTATTTATTCAGAGTGATGAGGATCTGTGACAAGAAGAGCAACGGCACTCTATGCATAAATTTGTGGGCAGAAGTTCTTCATACTGGTGGCGCGAAATGACATGAGCTGAACCAACTCGCGGCAATGTATCTAGTGTCTCCGAAACCAGTTAACGTTGCTCGCCAAGTTATTCGACCGGGGAAGTCATTAGCAATTCAAATACCTAACCACCGCATGGCTACCCCCACCGATGAGGGCTCCTCTTTCACATGACCGCTTTTGTAAATTATTTATTACTGTTTGGCCAGTTCGAAAGTCCGCTTTGTTCTGTGGGCTAATACAAATTCACAAACAGTAGAATTGGCTCTCTAGTATTTGGTGGTGGGAATTCAACTTTCTGGTCCTGCAGGGTGGTGATGTTTCTGATACGTTTTTGATCTTTTCTTTCCTATTTGTAAGGGCGTGGAATGTCATAAAATACGAATTTTGTATTATAGTTTGGTGGAGAGTTATTTGTGTTGAATGCGATCCATGCGACAGCCTAGTTGGAGAAGGCCTGCCTCTCAAGCCAGAGGGAGCGGGCTCGAACCCAGCGTACGGCACGCACCAATTTGATCATTGTGTGAACGTATTGTATGTCATCTGCTACATGACTGGACCCCGGTGTATGGCGACAGGCTCGCCCCCTGTCACATTTGGGACTGAATATCGTCCGGCGAAGTGTGGGTGTCGTATTACACCTCTGCCAGCCCCCTCGGGGGAAAGGCGTGACGATATGTTATGTATGAGATCCACCATTTCAAGTTCCTACTACCTATAAGGTATAGAGAAGTAGGCGAGATACGCGACTGGTAAAGATTATTATGACATATCTATTTCTGGTCATTTTTATAGAATGTTCCGGAAAACAGGGTTCCAGAGAGATTAATAGTGATAGCTACGAGCTATCGTCGTGTAGTCACGTCGCAGCCATGCCTGAAGGAGCGGTAAGAATTTCAATCACAGACGGCGGAGGCAGCGCGAGACAAATTCCCGACGACTTTGTTAGATACATGGTGGCACGTCAGGCGTTTCACAAGGCTGTTGTTTACGCGCAAACATCATAGATGGCGCTAGTGGAAAGATTAGCACGCGCACGCGTTTGGTTCACGGAGTAGTATGTAAGCTTAACAATGGTCTTAATAAATGAGTAGCGCAAACATTGGTGCCGAAAACCGGGAAGTGAGTAAGTGAAGTGAACAGTGGACTTGTGTTTGGATTACAGTGTTATGGACCTTGGTAAACCGTGAGTAAAGTGAAAAAGACTTGTACAAAAACAGTAACTTGTGTTAAATAGTGATTCTTGGACTTGTAAAATTTTTAAAAACTTTCTAACACTTAGCAAATTTAGATTGAGTTATTCATTGACTTAGTTTATTTTACTGATTACCGGACTTAGTAAAATCAGAGTGATATTTCCATTAACTTAGAAAAATCGTGTTCAAGTTCCCATTGACTTTGAATATTTTAAACTACACGGGACTTGTAATATTTCTTGTGGTGCTTCATTAACATAGACAATTTACTATCCGGAACTTAGCAAAATTCTGTTGTGTTCATTGACATTGGCTATTGTATATGGTGTACGGACTTAGTATATTTTCGTGTGGTGATTTATTAACGTTGTTGGAGCTGACAATAATATGTCATACAACACTTACAATATTCGCTGTGTTTTTTAATAGACTTTGTTACACCAAACACAACGAGTGATTTTTTATGCCAATGTGAGGTAGAACTTTTATTTTGAGTAAACAGCTATCACGACCTGGATACGTTTATTCAATATGGAGTCATTATCGACGCTTGTTGCACTTCAAATTGATTTATATGAAAGACTTGTTAAAGCGGAAAGAAACTTTAGAAAGACAGGGAAAGACAAGATCAAGAAAGCACTGATAGAATCAAGGTTAGAAGCGGTTGAAGAATTATGGAAAGACTTTAAAAAGGGACACAAAGATGTTATGGCAAATACCTCGCGAGAGCAAAGGGAGAAAGAAGATTACTTCCGCGTAGATTATTATGATCAATTTCAGGAACTTTATTTGTCATACAAGGCTTTGTTGAAAGAAATATACCAAACTTTTATTGCCGTAGAATCACAACCAGAGAGAACAATCGCAACCAAATCTGACTGCAATGAAGTTGTCAAGTTACCTCGAATTGAGCTACCTACATTTAGTGGAAAATACAATGAGTGGCAGACTTTTTATGACATGTTTTTGTCGGTGATACATCAGAACGCTAGCCTACCATCAGTACAAAAACTGCACTACCTAAAGAGTTGTTTGTCTGGAGAGCCGGAGCTGCTGATTCGTAACTTTTCCACGACTGACGCAAATTACAAGGAAGCTTGGGAACAGCTGGTAAAGAGATATGACAACAAGAAGTACAACTGCAACAGCATCATGCAAATATTATTCTCGTTGAAGCCGATACAGGGCGAATCATCAACTGCATTAAAGCACTTGTTAGACACTACATCATCCTGCTTAAAAAGTCTGAAAAACATGGGAATCAAGACTGATACATGGGATGCAATCATTGTGTATATGACTGTATCTAAGCTGGACCAAGAATCTCACAAACAATGGGAATACCAAATAAGCCTAATGTCGGAAGAATTACCTACTTGGAGCCAACTTGTGGAATTTTTTGAATCTAGATTCAGAGGATTAGAGATGATTGAAAGCAGTAAGATACTTAACAAGAATACATCACAAGCTACGAAACAAACAGTAAAGACTAAAGCTTTTAATGCAACTGTAGAAGAAGAGAAGAAGAATAATAGTACGACATGCCCATGTTGTAATGGCTCTCATCACATTTGTCATTGCAAACAATTTGGCCACAAATCTGTGCAAGATAGAACTGAGTTTGTTCAAAGCAAAAGACTTTGCTTCAACTGTCTTGGATCAGCTCATTCAGTTAAGAATTGCAGACAGAGTACTAACTGTAGAAAATGTGGCAGAAGACATCACACACTGTTACATATTACCAAGGACCTAGGAGGCGCTACTTCTAACACGACAACACCAAACACAACAAACATAACGACTATGGCGACGGAACGTGCTCAACAACCTATAGCAGCTGAGAAAGCTATACCAACCCCCTCAGACACACACATTGTGGCGAATTTTTCAAAGAACGAGCAGCATCAAAGCTACAATGTTTTGCTGGCAACGGCAGTGATCAAGGCGAAGTCGAGGAGCGGCATCAAAGTTGTTATTAGGGCTTTATTAGATCAAGGCTCTCAAGCCTCCTTTATAACGGAATCAACCGTGCAATTGCTAGGACTGAAACGTGTACCAATTAGTGGTTGGGTGTCAGGTTTAGGTAACGGTCATACAAGGATCAAACACATGGTTTCACTGAACGTGGAATCTAATCACAGCCCTGACAAGTCTATCGAAGTAAAGGCATACGTATTGAGTGCACTACCGTCAACAATTCCGAGCAGAGAGATTCCCTCTTCAATGTGGGTTCCTTTAGAAGAGATCCAATTAGCAGACCCCACATACATGACCCCAGGCAAAATAGACATTTTGCTGGGAGCAGAAGTTTACAGTGACATTCTACTCAGTGGAATCATGAAGCATCCTCAAGGACATTTATTGGCACAAAACACAATCCTTGGCTGGATCATATCAGGTAGAGTGTCACAGGAAGTTACAACCAGGAATGTAATCAGTTTACACGTGCAAACCAGAATAGACGACTTACTAAAACAATTCTGGGAAGTAGAAAACGAACCTCCGTCTATCAAAAAGAAGATGACAAACGATGAGCAGAAGTGTGAAGATTTTTTTGAAGCGACCACAGCAAGAGCAAATGATGGAAGATATGTCGTTAGATTACCATTTAACAGTAATGATCCGAAATGTCAATATGGTGAGCACAGGAAAATAGCGGAGAAAAAGCTAAAATATTTAGAAGGAAAACTTGAGAAGAAACCTAAGCTATACGAAGATTATCGAAAGGTGATAGATGAATATACGGAGTTAGGACATATGAAGCCGGTAGAAAAGAAAGATATTGACAATCCGAAAGCCGTCTATCTTCCTCATCACGCGGTAATCCGAGAAGACAAGCTTACAACTAAAGTGCGAGTCGTTTTTGATGCTTCGTGCAAAGGAGTCAACAATGTGGCATTGAACGACGACCTATTAGTAGGCCCTAAACTCCAACAAGATTTGAGGCATTTACTCATGCGATGGCGAACTCATAAAATATGCATCATAGCTGATTTGGTGAAGATGTACCGCCAAGTACGTGTGGCAGATGAAGACATAAATTATCAAAGGATCTTGTGGCGAGTTAATCCTAATGAAGAATTGCAGCATTTCAACCTCCTGACGCTAACGTTTGGGACAGCATGTGCGCCTTACCTTGCAGTTAAATCTCTACAAAGATTAGCTGACGACGAACAGAGCAAGTATCCCATTGCTGCAGAGATCACGAAGAATGATTATTACATGGATGATTTGATGTCTGGGTGCAATTCGGAAGATGAAGCTATTGAAATTTATGAAGAGATGAACGAATTGATGAAAACTGGAGGTTTCGAACTTCAAAAATGGAGCAGCAACAATAAAAAGTTGTTAGAATACATCGATAAAGACAAACATCGTGCAAACAATTCCGTGGCGATACAGCAAGATAAGAAAGGGAAGGTTCTAGGTTTATGCTGGAACAAAGAAACTGACAATTTCGAATATTCAATAAATTTGCCCGAGGTCAAAAGGAAATTTACCAAACGACAGGTACTATCTGATATAGCAAGACTTTACGACCCGATGGGGTGGATTGCGCCTGTTGTTATAGTTGCGAAATTGTTTATACAGAAGCTATGGAAATCAGGTTTAGAGTGGGACGATGTTTTAGACGAAGACTTGTTGACAGAGTGGATCAGATACAGAGAAGAATTAGAACACATTAAAAATATCTGCATCCCAAGATGGCTAAATTTCTCACCAGGATTTAGGATTGAGTTACATGCATTTTCAGATGCATCAATGGTAGCTTATGCCGGAAGTGTGTATGTTCGAGTGATTGATGACTATAATCACGTCTCAGTTAATTTGCTATCAGCAAAGACAAAGGTTGCTCCCATCGAGAAGGAAATGTCAATTCCCCGATTGGAACTGTCTGGAGCAGCTCTAGCAGCTAAACTATTGTCTGAAGTCGCAGAAGTTATGGGTATCCCTAAGGAAAATCGTTACGCCTGGACCGACTCAACCGTTGTTTTGGCGTGGCTGAAAGGACCAGCTTGCAGATGGGCTACGTTTGTTAGCAATAGAGTTTCAGAGATTTTGACCATGACAGATTACGAGCAATGGGGACACGTAACAACGCATATGAAACCAAGCGACTGTGCATCACGAGGTTTAAAGCCTAGTGATTTAGCTGAACACTCGCTGTGGTGGCATGGGCCCACATGGTTAAAAGAACCTTCAATGAAGAAAGAGATAGTCGACGTACAAGATACACACGAAGAAGAGAAAGTTAAGGCGTTATGTGCGCTACAGCAACCGGATAAGACAGATAAACTATGGGAGAGATTTTCATCTTTTACAAAAATGTTAAAGGTTTTGTCATATTGCAGAAGAATTTTGAATTTAAAGATGCCAAAATCAGACCGAAAAAAGTTTAAGAACTATGTTACATCGGAAGAAATGAATCAAACATTAAAGAAATGTATCAAGGAAGTTCAAGAGCAGGAGTTTAAAGAGGAAATCAACCACTTGAAGACAAAAGGGAGTGTTCCTAAAAAGAGTGTGCTGCGTCCTCTTTGTCCTATCTTTGATCAAGATGGGATTTTAAGAGTTGGTGGACGTATTGATCTGTCTGGAGCCAGTTACGAAAGAAGGCATCCTATTATTATGCCTGGTAAAAATCATTTTACAAGATTAATAATAGCAGATGCGCACAGTAAAACCTTGCACGGCGGACCACAACTCATGTTGAATCACCTCAGAGGCACGTACTGGGTTATTCGAGCTCGCGAACTAGTCAAGAAGCATTATAGAGAATGCGTTACATGCTTGAGAATGACACGAGCAAATAGGACACCATTTATGGGACAGATTCCTGCAGCAAGACTGACGCCTAGCAAACCTTTTAAGTCCTGCGGGGTGGATTACGCAGGACCTGTGAGCGTTCGCTTTTCGCCAGGACGAGGGTCCAAAGCCTATCGAGGCTACATAGCACTTTTCGTATGCATGGTGACGCATGCTATGCATCTAGAAGTTGTTTCTGATTTGACTTCAAAAGGGTTTATAGCGGCTTTCAAACGAATGACAGCTAGACGAGGCCATTGTCAAGATTTGTACAGTGACAATGGCACAAATTTCACTGGCGCAAGTCGAGAACTGCGTGAGATGTTCGACAGTGCAAAATCGAGCTTGCCTGATGACATTGCACAACTATTGACATTGCAGAACACCAATTGGCATTTTATACCACCAGTTTCACCGAATTTTGGCGGTTTATGGGAGGCCGGCGTGCGCTCGGTCAAAACTCACCTTCGAAAAGTCATTGGCGAGAGTACACTCACTTACGAAGAACTATCAACTGTGTTGACACAAGTGGAAGCATGTGTGAATTCACGTCCGTTAACTGTAGTTAGTGACGATCCTAACGATCCTCTACCCCTGACACCCGGTCACTTTCTGGTAGGCGAACCGTTGTTGAATGTCGCGGACGGTGAATGTGTTACAGTCAGCCTGTTAGATAGATGGCGATTAACAACCAAAATGGTTAATGACTTTTGGAACCGTTGGAGTGTAGAATACTTAGTTACGTTAAATAAGCGTTACAAATGGACCACTCAGCAGGATGAGCCAAGAATGGATGACATAGTAATTATAAAAGAGCAAAACATGCCACCTGCTAAGTGGCTCATGGGTCGAATTATCGAGGTCCATCCGGGAAGGGACAATATTGTCCGCGTAGTTACGATTAAAACACAAAATGGGATATGTAAACGGCCTGTTAGCAAATTGTGTTTCCTTCCCAGAAAAGACAGCAAAATGTCTGATTAAGTTTAGTTATGTTGGCAAAAGAAATTTGAATTGTTACAATTTCTTAACTTTTATTAGAATGTTTAGAAGTTTATTTAAGTTTCTCTTTTTTGTTTAAGTTTCTCGGTTTGTTCACAATAGTTATAGAAGGTATGTTGCATTATGAGCCATTTCACGCCAAGAAGCTATTATGTTAAGTTTAATTTTCAAGCTAGACAGATATCACGGTGGGCGGTAATTTCTGTTGTTTTTTTGTATCTTTTTATTATCTCCACCGTTTACTTTATGATAACAAAGTTGGGTATTTTGTGTAAATCCTGTTTAGAGTTTAGTTTTTTTAAGTTGGTAAGTTTAAGAAACAAGTTCTTGGTGGGCGGAATGTTTACGCGCAAACATCATAGATGGCGCTAGTGGAAAGATTAGCACGCGCACGCGTTTGGTTCACGGAGTAGTATGTAAGCTTAACAATGGTCTTAATAAATGAGTAGCGCAAACAGCTGTGTTAGCTTTCTGATGCGCTCATTCGAAAAAACTTGTTTGTTTTATGCTTACCCTTTTAACAAGTACAAATTTTAAATTAAAAAGCCCTCGTTACTGCTGGCGTTCCATCAGTCCTAGAACCTAGTGGACTGATGCGAGACGACGGCAAAAGACCCGACGGGATGACACTGATCCCTTGGAAGGTGGGACGCCCACTAGTGTGGGATGCCACTTGTGTGGACACACTAGCTCCGTCTCACCTCCCGGGGACCACTGTCCAAGCCGGCGCCGCCGCTGCCAAGGCCGAGAACCTCAAACGGCACAAATATTCGCGTTTAGACCGTGTCTACATGTTTGTGCCGTTTGCGGTGGAAACTTTAGGTCCGTGGGGCCCAGCGGCCCTATCTCTATACAGGGACCTGGCTAAACGGTTGGTGGAGGCGTCAGGTGTTCAGAATGCTGGCATTTATTTCGGCCAGAAATTGAGCATTGCCATCCAGCGGGGCAATGCTGCTAGCATTCTGGGCACCTTTCCCTCTGCCAACGGGCTTTTAGATTAGTTCTAGTTTTTAGTTAATATTTTAAGTTTTTATTTTTATTTTTTTTATGTAAGTACGAATTACTAATAAAAAGTTAATGTATATTAAAAAAAAAAAAAAAGCCCTCTATATTGATTTTCATCAGCATAGATTTTACATAGATTAGACATAGCTAAGAACACTCCCGACTGATTCATCTTTCAAACAAAAAAAAAAATCGGTTCATGCGTTCAATGCCATACACACACACACACACACACACGCGCGCGCGCGCGCGCCCGCGCGCGCACACACACATACACGCACGCACGTACGGAACACAAACACGTCAAACTTATAACACCCCGTCGTTAAAAACAGAACAAAATTATTTTAATTTTTCGTAATTTTAAGCACCGTTAAATGTAGACTACATTGAAATACGTTTGTTGAAGGCTTGATACTTATAATTTACAAGGAAACAAATTCCTTCCGGATAGGCGTGCAGCTTTCCTTTGACTATTTATTAGAATTAATTTTACACTGAGCAGTCTCGTAAACTACGAAACTTGAGTTAAATCCGAGCGAAGAGGCTTTGTTATTACAATCTTAAATTACCGTTAACCCATGAGACGAACTTACCAGGAAAATCCATAATAATAACGTATTATTAAAGTAAAGAGATATAGAAATCTCGAACTCTCTAAATATCTTTGAACTTGTAAGGTCTCTAACTAGGTAGCTAAGCTAGGTAGTAGCTAAGGTTTATACCTTTATATGTACTATCTAGCTATCTAGCTTAGCTTATTTTAACCTGAATGTTAATTAATAATGTAAATATAAAATATGTAATAATGTTAATACATTAAGTAATTATTCATTCCTTAAGAAGAACAATTTCTAAGTAATATGATTTAATTCCCTACTAACATAAATACAAGTCGTGCGACGACATAAGATATTATAATCATAATAATATAGGCGTGGTAATGAAACTGTATCAATTCAGTTAGCGTGATAGCAAACAATTGTCTCCCTTATTGGGTCGGGGTTGCCGATATAATTGGAGATCCGTATAAGGACATTAATAACACAACAAGGACCTCATTCTGGCATATATTAAGGTACCTCTGTCGCTGTTCCTCTCGTTACAATAATCATTAGAAAGACAGTGATCGAGATAGTATTGAACGCGCCAGAATATGGGCCAGGTACTATTAGACGCAGGGCTCTGGCCCTCTTGTTATATCCGAAACAAGGAAATTGTAATAAAGTTACTCGATACGCTCGTTGCCCGGTGATATTGTTAGCGAAAATCGTCGTGATTGAGATTTGTCTATATTTAGATTGTGCAAAATGTAATAAAATTTGAATGAAATGAATAATTCAATCAATGGGAATACCTATCTACATTTAAAATCACAGTAATGAGTTTGTGACACCATGCAGTCACATAAATCATGATATAAATAAAGTATGGACGGACTAATGTAGCGATGAAGTGCATAGGTGTAATATACCTTATACGGCCTTAAACCCCGTGACGTGTGACAGTCGATTTCAATACTATCTGTGAATTGTGTAAGTACATTTTCGTTGGTGACCATTAACTAATTAACTGTTTGTTTTGCTACAGAACCCATAAAAACACTTAATATTATGACTAAACTCATTTTCCAGCCAATCTATATTGTCATCTCCTAGGGATCAACAATACCTTTGGCATTTCGTGCTTGCCGACAGCGAATCAGAGGTCGTCTAAAGTGCCTGCAAGCTCTGCAACTGTGTGACCATCACAAAGCTAAATCAAACGTCATTCCCACTGAAACCCTTAATCACCACGGCCTTTGATAAACTGAACCGCACGAGGTGAACACATTAACACGCAACCGACGTATATCTACCCCACTCTATCGCAACTATAAATCGAGATTACGAACCTATTAGTCCTTCAGCTACATTCCGCGAATACGTGACAATTTTACAAGTCGATACATAATTTAATCCGGGATCAAAACAATAAAAAGATTTATTTCCGACCCTTTCCAATTAAATATAATCGAGTGAAAGAAGCAACATTTTCCGAGCTGTGAGAAAGGAAAATGTATTTTGTTTTTAATTTTATTTCCTTAGATCGAGTTCTTTAATTAAATAAAGCTGGAGCAATGGTCAGATTGTAACGATTATGGATATTTCAATGATTGCGAATAGATTTTTATTTAAGGTGAACAATTTACGCAGATGTATTTTTAAGCACTTTATAAGTCTTATAAGAAAAAATTGAGTAAGTGAAAAATAAAGTGTTATGATTTTTTAATTATAGTAAAAAACCACTACTGAAAAGGAGAAAATACACAAAACACCATATCTTTTTAATATATTATATTTATCTCGGCTGTATAGCATGTATGTATGTATATATATCGTTACTACCTTACAAATAAGTACCTACTCAGTTACCTAATTAGAGCTCAACTTCCTTTTGATGGCCACCTCAAACACTCCAATCAAAATCTTGCCAAGTTGCCATAGAACACCCAGTCCTAAGTTCTACGATACAGATAGATATAAATAATTTGCCTGTGGACTGCTTGAGAAGAGGAGGATTTGGAAACGAGAGCTTTCCTGTCTGGCAACTTTGTCTTTACGGGCTTACAGGAACCACAACATCACGAAATATCTAGTTGAGCTATTAGGTGCACTCACACATTGTTGTTAAGTTTGAGAGGTTTCATGCTAAGTGCTTACCTGCACTAAATACCTTAAATATTGTAAGATAGTTAGCACAATTTGTCTCCATAATCACACCTGAGCCAGTTTGGTGGTTTGTGCACAGGAACATGGTTATTGCATTTCTTTTATTCTAGCAATTGTTACTTAAATATTTGTGCCATCAACATGTCGAAGCGTTTTACGTATTTTAGAAATTTAGGATTTGGTTTACATTTAACAAACAAACAAGACAAAACACCGAAACAATAAATTTTTAAAACAATATTTGAATAAACAATTTTGCAGATTTTGTAAAACCTTAGAGATCATTTTTCTATCACTGAGTCGAACCAATGAAATTTTTACTAATTGAGAAGTTTTACTCTGCTCTACGGGGCGAAATCAGTCACAAGATAATTAGCTTCAGCTAACCACCCTATCTTGTAACAACGATACATGTGATTCACACGTATGTATTCGCATTAGTCTATCTATTTCTTACAATGATAGCATGGAAACTCACCTCAAAAATCAAATTCTATATGATTTTTTAATTCGTCCTGAATTTCATTAACTTAAGCAGATATAACTCTATCTAAATAAGCATACTTACTCCTGCCTACTTGTACTTTCCACTCTAAGTGTTGGAACGGATTAATTTATTGTTAAATAAATTTTGATGGCACAATATTTTACAAGGGAGGCAGCGAGCGTTAATTGGATTAAAATTTTAGCACTCCTTGCGGCTGCCTTATTGATTTTTGATTTAGGTACTTCCCTAAAATTTATTTTACATAATAGGGTATTAAAAAGCTTTTTATTTTTACTTTGCTTGTTTGTCGTGAGATATGAGACTAAAATAGTGGCTTTGTCTTGCATGACAAACGTACACACACACACACACACGCACTCTTTCTTAGTTATGGTTACTTATCTCAAAAATGTCTTAGGCTAATTGGTATAAGACGGAACTCAGAAGTTACATTTTACGTTAGTAAGTTTTGTTATAAGTTCAACATTACAATTACATATAAAAGTTCGGCATCACAACACTAGGACTGTTGAATAGCTAGGTGCTACGAGGGCGCTACGCTTTACTGAGCAATTTCAATATTCTATTGTTACGCCGTGATTGGGCCAACTTGTTCTTGGACGTTCAGGGTTTGACAGTTTATTCGAATGCTCTCTGTGGTTTCTAGCTAGGTGTTTGTTGTATGCGTTTGGTTGTTTGTGTGTCTAACTCACAGATATATGTATAGTAAGAGGTCGTAAACTAGATATTATGTAGTATGCCTTGGATGTCTGTAATGTAACCCTACGCTATGTGTTGAAGACTAATCAAACACAAACAGTAGGTTTGTCGGTAAACACTATTAGGCTCACTTGCAGAAGATACGGAGCTAAATTCTTAATGGCAGGGTTAATTAACTCATAATTAATTAAGAGTTAAAATGTGATAAATCTCTCTCTAATATTAATGTTAGCTTAGAACAGTTTTGCACGTAATGTAAAAAAAAGGTTAGCTTCTAACTTTTGGTGGCGTAAGAAAATTTTTCAGTTTGACTTCTGAGTAAAAGTTAACTCCGAATTAAAGGAGCCCTAGCTTCTGCAAGTAGCTCTATTTTGTTAACTCGAGATTAGCTTGTAGCACTTGGTGGCGGAAGACGGCTTATCAGGTTTACCTCTGATAGGTAATTAACTCCGAGTTGAAAAGTTAACCCGAGATCCAGAAAGTGGCCCTGAAAGGCTTGCAATCTTACTTCGGTATGATTATGTTATGGGCATAGATCAATAAATGTAATCTATGTTTGGTTGGAGAAATCATACATACCATGTATGGTTTCCAATTTTCAACTACAATGTCATGTTTAATTTGCGCCGTACAATCCCAGTTCATTATGCCAAATAATCAACAACATATTATTTGTAGATATTGTTATTTATAAGCAACAGAATACCAAAATTATTGGCGAGCTTTTAATTAATTTTCACGTATCTACTATGTGCTTACCTACATTTCCTACTTTTAAACACACTTTCTACTTTTACACAAGTAACATGAACTTAAAGTAATACAACTAAGTAATATCTAACATCAACGTACACTAAACGTACTATACCAGAATGTAACGTTTAATTAGTTGAACAAAGCCGTATATTCTGATTAAATTACTTAAATACATTGCAATGTGACAACAAAGTAGAGTTAAGGGCTGGTAAACTTTAACACTTTGTAGGTACTTATAAATCTAACAAATAACGTACCTAACAAATTTAGTCTGATTTTAGCTTACGTAAAGTGCTTCCCTTACAAAGTCATTACTAGCGTTTCAAAGTAATTTTTAATACCTAACTTAAATGTGAAGAGCTAAGAGAGTAAGGAACAAAGCAATTTGCCTGAGAATAGACGAAGGAACCGAGCGTGGCCGAGGGATCGCTTTCGAGACGACCTCAAGGCATTCCAGACCGAGTGGACGGTTTCAAGTGGTCACATGTCTTTATAAAACTTGCATGGGAAGGTCTTTGCTTCGCTAAAACTTAAAAAAAAATTAAGAGCTGTTGAAACACAAACACAAACACAATTGAAAATACTTAGATGAAACACATATTGTAATTTGTACATAAGTTAAGGTGAGCTTTTATCTTCTTCTTAATATATATAAATTACGTGTCACGTTGTTTGTCCGCAAACTACTTAACCAATTCCAATCAAATTTGCACACCGTGTGCAGTTCGATCTAACTTAACAGATAGGAAGTCGCGGGGTGACAGCTCGTATAATAAATGATATCCCAGAAGGAGGATGATGTCTTTAAGGTGTTTGTATATACAAGTATGTACACTTCCTAATGTTGTGAGTATGTATATGACTTCCTACCTAAACGCCTTGATCGATTTCCGATCGCGACTTGTCGTTAAATGTCGCTAACGATATTGGCTACATTTTTAGTCTGATTTTGTATTTTTCTTTAAATAATAAAACCAGTTACTGTTTTCACTCCTGTCATAACACAGAGAGCACCGAGGGTTACTAATTGGAATCAGCCTATGCGCTTCGATTTTCAGCATACAGATTTAGTAACAGTTATGTACGTAGTCGTATACAGGTAATATATTGATACGTTCCGTGGAGCACAAAGCCGACGCGAGTGGGAGGTAGACACAGCTCGTAGCCCGCTCTATTTGCACACGTTTTGAATGTCATTGTCAGGGTGCTAATTGCCGGTGACTGCACGCGACGCGCTCGCAACCTCTACTCTTGCCACGTATGTTACAATACATGTCTGTTTTCAATGAATAATTTGAATATGCAGTTTCGACATTTAGTGTGTACGTGTCATATTATGTAGTCGCATTTCGACACGATCAGATTTTCTCATTAAAACTTTAGAGCAAAACATTTAGCGCGAGTGATAGTAGGTAGCTACGTGATACGTAGTTTTAGTGAAACGATTATTACAGAGTTGGTCCGCTCACAAAGGAACACCTACGAGCATGATATTTTTACTTAAGTCTGTTTATTTCGTTTATGAAGAGCGAAAATGATCCTGAAAGCTGAGGGCGGCTGAGGAGCGCGCCTCGCCTCGCGGCTTCGAATTAATTTTTCCAGGCAGTTGAGTTCGAATGCGCTTCCGGCTCGAGTTGCCTCAACTCGAAAGCAAACTTTTCGTGTTTACATTACTTTAATTTCTTTTAACTCTTAACATTTGCTTTGCGATACTTTGTACCGTATTTATGAAATTCTTAGAAAACCATAAATCTTAATGTCTTTTTCATCATTTTGGTTTGCAAGCAGTATTCGATCTCTATATAAAATATAAACTTAATTGGATATGTAGCTGTATTATTCTGTATCGAATATCTGTAGAGTAAATCCCACTCCCATTTCAATATAGCCCGGCCAAATTGGCTCCAACAGAGAAAACGCCGCGCTAAATATGATTTTGCGACGAGGTATATCAAAGGCTAATTGCTCTATGCGACAAATGGGGTGCAATTGTACCTATACATTATATACTCGTACCTATGACTAGTGAAAAGGCTTGCCTTGTATAGTTATGTAATTATTCACGAATTTATATAAACCGTACTCGTATTTATAGGTACGATTTATACAAGTACCTTCAGTACGCTTAAGCATATTTTACTGTAGTATCCACAATAATTTTATTTTTTAATATTTCTTTACAAAATAAAGATTTTCTACATCTCTCTACACTTGTTACCAAACGAGTTAGCTAGCTAAATTTTTCTTTTCGTAGACTGTACCTAGTCATTTCGGGTTTGCAACTTGTTTCAATCTGTTTAGGCATATTTTTGTGTAAATTGTATTCCCTCAAATATCCTTAAACTGTAGGTCGCTGCTTGTATGTACTTCGTTAAATATGTACGAGTGTGTACGAATAAATTCTAGTGTAGGAGCTCATTTCCAAATCCTGTGTGAAGCTCTTTGAATACAACTGTAAACCCTCGCAATGAACTTAATATATGGCGACAAGCACTCAGCGTGATTAGAGACGGCGTTACCTATCCCTTCTATATTATTAAATAGAAGCAGTAAAACAATATTGTACGTGCGTCAAATGCAGCCTCCCATTAATCAGTGTAAAAGCCAGGACGTTTTCGGCGAAATTTATTAAGCGTCAGAGTATACAAATTATCGAAAATTGTAAAGGCATGTCCGATAAATAGAGTAGCTTTGTCTCGTCGCCCTCTGACTTCCCGCCTTTCAATTAACCAGTAATCATACACGCCCCGGGCACCCTTTCATTAAACACTGGTAATGAGTTTTCGCCCTTCGCCGTGTAGTGGACATCGGAGCCCTGATGGACCGGCTCTTATTTTGTCTTTTACCTTTATGCGGGCAAATTGGGCCCGTGTGCCGCGTTCACTCAATTAAGCAAACTTTATTTTGTTTTTGTAGACGGTGGAACAGTTACGTAGGTATCTATCAAGGTTTTCCTATGTGGGCTATGTGCCGATCGATACTTGAAAGAGCTTTTCCTAATCGATACTTGAAAGAATCCGTATACTTGGTGATACGGTCGCTAGTTGTAGGTAGTAGTAATTTAGTCTTTTTCATTAATAACTTCTGATGTTAACAGAAATTTTATTATTTATTTTTATATCAGTCTCTGGCAGCCATAGTACAAGCTTTGCTTAGTTTGGGGTCAGGCGAACGTGTGTAGAAGTGTACCGAATTTATTTATTTCATTTATTTATTTATTATTATAGTATTTCAGTGTTTTGCCTTTTTTAATTTTTAATTTTTAAGCTCGATCGAATAAGATAAAAAGATTGTGAATATATTTCGAGGCTAGATAACGTTTATAGCTAAGGGATAAAAAGTTGGCACTAAAGCAATGGCAACCTAGGTGGGCGAAGGCCCGCCTCTCAAACCAAAGGGAGCTGGTTCGAACCCAGCCGACGACATGCACCAATTTGTTCATTGTGTGAGCATATGTGCTTATGGTATGTCATCTGCTACATGATTGGAGCCCGGTGTATGGCGACAGGCTCGCCCCCTGTCACATTTGGCACTGAATATCGTCCGGAGAAGTGTGGGTGTTGTATTACACCTCTGCCAGCCCCTTCGGGGGAAAGGCGTGACGATATGTTATGGTAATCGATCTATGAATCTACAAAATGGACCTCGTCCGTATATATTCCGACAACTGGGTTGATTAAAAAGGTTCCTAATTTTTCATGAAATTTTACTAATTGCTATTTTTTGCAAAACTATTACTAAAATTTGGGCTTCATAGTTAGAGTTAGAAAACATCTTATTTCTAGCTGAGCGATACCAAAACAAAAAGTAAAACTAGAACCATTACATTTAAAATTGCGCGAGATCGAGCTCTGTATCCGCAACGAATCGTCCTCATTAGTGGTAATGGCGGTCGGAGCCAATATCTGAGACAGAAAAGCTTAATTAATACCGGAGACTCTTTCGGATAATCGATAATCGCTGATATTATGTTCAATGTGCGACATTAAATCTCGATAGTATTCGATGGCAATGTGTTTTAGGGTAGAGTCCTTTTTCTGGATGTATTGATAAGCCCTCTAGGGTTGAATTCTCTGTGTATTCAATTCATAATTGATTGCCCGTAGTCCGCTTTCCTACTCCTACTGATACTAGATATTGTGAGTAACTTGGTACTTCAGTGGTACTACTAATACTAGTAATTCGTCTCGAACTGAGACCTTACGACCACCTATATCACTGCAATTTTGAAAAATATCCAAAAAATGAACATATCGTCACGCCTTTCCCCCGAGGGGGCTGGCAGAGGTGTAATACAGCACCCACATTTCGCCGGACAATATTCAGTCCCAAATGTTACAGGGGGCGAGCCTGTCGCCATACACCGGGCTCCAGTCATGTAGCAGATGACATACAATACGCACATATGTTCACACAATGAACAAATTGGTGCGTGCCGTCGGCTGGGTTCGAACCCGCACTCTCTGGCTTGAGAGGCGGACTTTCTCCCAACTAGGCTGCCATCGCTTCCGAGGCTATATACAATGTTTATAAGTGTGGGCGGTGTACTGTGAACGTCAGCGTGGTTGTTTAGGATAAACACAATGTTGTTTTGTGTTAATTACCAGCATGTGACAAACTCGTTAATGCAAACAGTTTTGAGCTTATGGAAAGATTTTATCGTGTATTGTTTATTTTTATGGCGTTACTGACGTTCATCGAATGTCATATTAATTCTTCGATTAATTTTTACGAGTAGGCCCTCAACGATGCTGGCTTGGCACATGGCCCAGACAAATCGCAATAAAGAAATATAGTATTGAATCAAACGAGGATCACTCGTACCTACTATTTAGGTAAGTGCTTATTTATTTTTGCGTTGATGAACACGTAGAGTAGTGAATTCACAGCAGTGGTTAGGTATAAAGTGTTAGCGAGCAACACCAACCTTCCACACGCCATGCCACTTGGGCCACGTCAATACAAATGTACAATGAGTTGTATTATCTTTAGTAGAATATTGATAGTTGACTAATTTTCGTTTATTAATACGGCAACATTAATTTATATAATTTAAAAAAAAAGTAGGAACATAACAAAAAGGTTCGTTGAGAAAGAATCCGGTTGAATCAAACCCATTTTTGACTAATAGATGAAAAGGACCTATTGTTAGAAGAATAAATTGATAAATCAAGATTGTTGTGGTGTTATTTTTGTAATCCTGGCTCGACAATTACAAATCTTTTGCAATAAAACTCATTTATGAAATTGTTGTAAAAGATCGTTTTTATTATGTGAACAATTGAAACAATTATGAAAAATACTTACAAAACAGTTCGATTAAAAAGTGCAGGTAATTTGAATTTTACAACTTATTTCAGTCTTGTTCCAGTTCAATTCTGCATTTTACAAGGTATCTAAGGAGA
The DNA here is from genome assembly GCA_911728515.1 of Peribatodes rhomboidaria. NCBI lineage: Eukaryota > Metazoa > Arthropoda > Insecta > Lepidoptera > Geometridae > Peribatodes > Peribatodes rhomboidaria. The sequence continues at coordinate 9,146,947 of OU452168.1, forward strand.
GACAATGTAGCTGGTTTTTAACCGACTTCCAAAAAAGAGGAGGTTCTCAATTCAACTACATGTTTTAATTTTGGCTTTCCTCGCTGCTACTACATTTATAAACTAGCTCGATTTAGGATTGAATTCAATCATTTTTTTTCTATTACAATGTTTAGTTTTAAATGCAAAATCGAATACATAAATGGCTTATGTACTGTTACAAAAGAACAATCTATAATTAGTCAAGAAATATGAAGTAAGTAGGTATTTATCAACTTTCGTCGTTGAAATTTCAAAGTCACCAAAATTAAATGCGAGTAACCATAATGACGAATAAATATTAAAAAAGCTTTAAATTACTAAAAGTTTTTGTTTTTACTTTGAGTATAAATTTTATTTTATCTTTTTACACGTTAAATTTAAGTCAATGATTGTTCACATCGAAGTATCATATTTTTAAATCTACGACTTATGAAGTACCTAAAGAGATTTAGTAATAAAAACTAAACTACATAACAACTGTACAAGACTTGAAAAATATCAATAGTTACGAAATTGGTAAGTAATTATAATTATATAAGTAATAATAAAAAATCTTATTTATACCCGTAGGCAGATACTTAGCCAAAATCATTGATAATTCTAAAGCTTATTATTAAATTTGACGGTTCTATAAACACCCCCTTATATGCCTATTAATAAACGTTGCATTGCCTCGCAATAGTTCTACAGTGTTTTATCTTTCTCGATCTAGTTAAAAAATTATAAGAAAGAAAAAGACAAAACACTGTAGGTATATACCAAGGATTTTCAACGTTCATTAATAAGGGAAAAGGACCATTACGTAAGTCGACATACGTCAAAAATAACAATAAATATCTATTTAAATTGGTTTTTGACATGTTATTATTGATTAGATATTTGATTAAATAACATTATAAAAGTAATTAAATAAATGCATGGTACAATGGATTAATTCCACTATACGTTTACTAAATGCATGTAATATGCAATAAAATGTACCTATTGAAACTTTTGAAACAATAACCGCTGAAAACTCTTTGGCACAACGCAAAAACATACTGGTTAAATGTATTTGATCTGATAAAATATTTACAGCTTGCGATATTTACATAAATTAACAACAAATAAAAGGAATACCTACGTTGTTTAATGGTTGATGATTTTCAATCTTATTTCAACACCTACAAACCTTACTTTTAAACGAAAATGAAAACAGAGTGTTAATCATCTTGAGCATGACTTTAAATATAAAAATAATTTAGCTAAATATTTATGAGTAAAATGGTGTTCATAATTCAGTGCTCATTTCAGCCGTTGATGGTTTGTGGTTGCCAGATGTGGTGGGGCCGGTCTCCGCACCAGATGCGGCCTCCGGCGCCGGACTCAGTGACTCGGCAGCCTAGGACGAACAAACGACAATCAAACTAAATAGCGTCCTACTGAAAACTTTTCAAAAGAACTGTTCAATTTGGAAACGAGAAAGAATTACACTACAGGGTTAACAAAAACAAATTATTTATTTCCACATAAATGCAACACAAACAAGATCACAAACAACACAACGAGACGAACACAAAAGTCTTAGAATAGGTTTACACCACCCAATAAATTGCGTGCTAACAAAACGTAGAGCCCTACCTAGAAGAAGGTAGGGCCTCATTCACGCTAAAAATAAACCTGATTTACTGGGTACCTATCTACAAACAAAAAACAAAAGTTAGTGAACCGGTGTTAGCGAACTAATTTCCAACCACTATCTACCACCACCGACATGCAAACAGAACACATCAACATAAACAACAACAAACCAAGGGTGCGTGCAGGCAATCATTCCGCTACTTGCAACACAAACATGGGGGTCCGGAGCGCGGCCGGCGCCGTACTTACTGCGTGCTTTCTATAAGAGGTTTTAGGATAATGTCGAGCGTGTTGTCCTGCCTGTGGTGCGCGTGCGCGTGCGCGTGCGCAAGGCGCGAGTGCGTGCGCGGCAGGTTGGCGTTGTGGTCGCGCCGCCGCGCCAGCGACCCGCCCGCGCCCTCGCCGGCCAGTATGTTGTTGTTGCTAGCGTGTCTCTGTACCCAACACACACACGCTCAAACTGCTGTGCTCACCTAGCGACTCGTGTCTAATAGCACATAGATAAAATAGCTCGTAAATTAAGAGCGAAATAGAGGAAACCCGAACGCTGTAGGCGCTGTGACAACGTACTAAAGTGGTAATAAAATTAAGATAACGCATCAAATGAGATTATCGTTCCGTCGTATCTTCGACGCAATATTACAATATCTAAGACTACCCTCGTAAACCAACCACTGTAGCATTTTGCAGATCTATTTATTGTCCTGAAGCAAATAGAAAAGTTTAAGTCTCTACAAGTCTCTAAACCCATTTAATTAAAAAAAACCCTGATAGATATAAATGCGTATCTACATTAAAGATAGATTTTGTTAAATTGGATGTTTAATTAATCCTAACAATTCATTAAATTTGAGTGAAGTATCGTTCTAATACAAACAAAAGTAATATCAGTAGGTATCTTAAAACTAAGTAAATTGTATTCGTTTTGCAGCAGCCTGTACACTGTTAGCGGCCAGCGGAAACAGACTGCGGATTACTCGCCGGCCCTCGTAAGCCTATTTAACTCCGCCAGCATTTTTCACGTTTTTAAACGAGCCCTCTCTTTCATGATAATTGCAATTGGAGAGTAAATACAGGAAACAGTTTTAGAAACGGACTACAAATTGCTAGTCTCATTAATTAAACCTGAGTAAAGACCATCGTCGTTAATTATTTACTCTTTTCTAACAGAAAAGGGTTTTCCTTTTTCCACTTGTTATGACGCCGAGACTCTACAATGATACCACGATCCAGTTAATATAATCAAGATCCTATGGTTTTAAAGTTTGAAAGTCTGAATATTCTGGTCATATTGTTCTATTTGTCAAAATTCATCAGCAAGGATCTTGTTACCTTACGACTTACGAAACAGTTCATGTGTTTGCAGAAGACACATTTGAGTTTTAATGACACAGCTCTCGTACCCAGACGACACAGGTCTCAATTATCGACGACACATGTCTCAAGTATCGACGAGCCAGGTCTCAAATATCGACGACACAGGTCTCGAGTATCGACGACACAGGTCTCAAGTGTCGACGACTCAGGTCTCAAGTATCGACGGCCCAGGCCTCAAGTATCGACGACACAGGTCTCAAGTGTCGACGACACAGGTCTCAAGTATCGACGGCCCAGGCCTCAAGTATCGACGACACAGGTCTCAAGTATCGACGACACAGGTCTCAAGTGTCGACTATACAGGTCTCAAATATCGACGACACAGGTCTTAAGTATCGATGACACAGGTCTCAAGTATAGAGGGTCTTGTCTAGAGAACTGCTACCAGCAGTCGGCAGAGAGTGAGGCTCGCCGAGGGCCGGCGGTCGCTGAAGTATGTTAGAAGCGAAGCGCCCACTCACGAAGAGAGAAAAGCCAGAGTCCTGCGGGTAGTGGCGGGCGGTGAGCGGGTCGCGCGGGCGGCGCGCGGCCGCGCTGTCGCTGGCCACGGACACCAGCGAGCGCTGCGAGCCGGAGCTGCGCGGCGCCGCGGGCGGCCGCCCCCGCCCGCCGCCCCACGCCCGCACGCCCCCCGCGCTCCACTGCCTACTCACAGCCACGGCCGAGCCGCTCGCGCCCACCTTCGCGCTGTCGCTCGACCTGCACACAATAGACCTAGAATCAGAAGGACTTTGAGTTTAAATTCCAGCGATGAGGCTGTTTTGATCCACGAGCCGTAGGCGTCTGAACTAGAGCTTTCTAAAAGTTCAAGTTAGGATCTTTCAATCACTAAGTCAAAACTGCGATGCATTTCTGATGCCAAAGTTTGTTCCAATTTTGAATTGGTACAAACTTTGGCACAAGCACAATAAAGAGATCCGTTTTTTTGCCTTGGCACTATTAGAGGTTTAAGTAGAGAGATACAAATCTCAAACAACTTTTTTCGATCATATCGATAACCATAATATCGATGATCATAACGATGTCATCTTTTCATTTGTGTAATACAATAATTCCCAAAGTGGTATATTTCAACCCCTTAGGAGTCGAAGACAATCTACAAGGGGTCCAGGAATTTTCAAAAATGCAAATTGTACCCAAAACCGTAAAACATGGCAAGTGGTCTATGAGACAATAGTTTGGGGACCAGTGATGTCATAGTTACCTCTCCGACGAATAGGCATAATCCTGGTCAGCTCCAAGTCCCGAGTCCGTATGTTCGTGTGACACGCGAGCGCTGCCTGAAATCAGCTCGCCACTTGAACTGTTGCTGTTGCTATTCGTCACAGGGCTATAGGGGTTGTTGTTATTAGAGACCGGTGTCACGTTGCCTTTGTATCCGTTATTGGTCAAATAATCTTCTCCAGCTCGAGCACTAGGATCTTCGTAGCTGGGATAGACGCGTCTGAAAACGTTTCATATTTGTAGAATCTAGAAACCTAAGCGTAAACAACCAATGTATAAAACAGAAAATCAAACTGACATACCTTCCGTGCTTTTCGTGTCCGGTTCTGTGAGTGCTGAGCGTACTTGAAATCGATCTGAGCGATCCTTGGTGTACGTCATGCTTGCTATTGTGTGACGAAGTACTCTTCTCTCGTCTTGCTAAAGATCCATGTTCAGCCCTGCAAAATTACATCATTTAAATTTAATCAGTTTTGGTTAATTTGTGATGTGAAATGTCTCAGTGCAAGAACTCTACGTACTGCTTGTGTTTTGAAGAGGTCCGTAATTTTGCCTGTCGTGCGTGGCTCGTCTGCACGACGGTGTATGGGATTTCCTTCAGCTGTTCCTCACTCATTCCTGTGGTATCCACTAAAGAGAACTCTAGATGTTGCTTTAGTTCCGTTGGTAACCATTTCTTTTCATTTGGAGACCGAGAACGGGACCTAACGGAAAAGAAATAAGAAGGAAATTTATTTTTAACAAGTCGTACGTCGTAAAACCTAGTTTGAAGTTGTTATGTTTACCTACCGGTGCTTCTTGTGTCTTCTGTGTCGATGAGAAGATCGATGTGTTCCAACTTCGGGTTCCATATTCTGTGACCGACGCACGTTTGCCACCTAAATGTCAATGTGTCATATTATGTTTGTATGATAAACTCTACGTCTACACTAGTTTTAATAACAAACTCTCACCTGTACATGGTTTCCAGTAGATGTTTGCCTCAAAACTTCTTTCCACTGCATTTCTGAATCCACGAGCTCGTATTCTCTGCAATACGAGCGAAAAGTAAAGGAACCGTAGGCTCTATTGCTTTTTTAAATGTTTATTTTTGGGTAGTCCAGATAACTCCAGATGCCTTGGTGTGTATTCTTAATTTCGTACGGTCATTGGTATCTCGCATAGTGAGCTAGTAGACAGCCAGAAGAAGAAATTAGCTAGAAACATAATTTTTGATAGCTGTGGTACTGATACTTGTGGCACTGGTAACCAGTTGGTGGTTATGTGTGTTACATAACTGGAAGCATGGCGACAGGCTCATATTACATATTTTGGACCGAGATCGTCTAGCGAAGTGTGGGTATTTTAATAAACTTCAGCCAGGTCAGTCAGGGGAAAGGACAATGTCAGCGGTACTGACTTGGTGTCTGGTTGTGAGTCGTCCCGCTCAGAGCCGGACTCGTGCTTGTGGCGCGAGCGGTGCCGCCGGTGCCGCCGCCCCGAGCGCCCCGACCCGCGGGACAGCTCGCTCTCCGCGTCCGACTGCTGCCGTCGTGACCGGTGTTTGTGCCTGCCCAATACGAAGTACTAGATGTCAAAATTTACTAATTATTAAAGCTATTGGATTGGGACAAAAATATTGACACGACCGAGACATGATAACGCGAGACCCAACAAATACTTTTTCATAAATAAATTGCGCAATTCATTTTTAGAATTCTTGTTTGTTAGTAAAAGTCACTTTACATTAGGAGAGTTAGTGGTCAAAAGTCAACCTTTTCTAAATATGTATTCTAAAATTACTATTATATTATTCAGCCTCCCACTGCAGGGCAAAGGCTCTTCTCTCCTTCCATTCCTCCCTATTTTAGTCGAGTTCGTCTCTCCATCTCCTTCTAGGCCGTCCAGGTAGTCGTTTGCCGTCTCGTGGGTACCACTGTGTCGTGGTTTTGGCCCAGCAATCTTCTGACCTTCTTCTTAGCCGTATGCTAACATGGCCTGCCCAGTACCACTTTATGCAGGCGGCTTTCTGAGCTACATCAGCAACTCGGGCCTTGGATTGCAGTATTGTGTTCCTTATCTTGTCTGTAAACTTCACTCCTAGGATGCTGCGTTCAATGGCTCGCTGGTATACTCCGAGAGCGAACTTCTGGTCTTTCATAAGTAACCAAGTTTGCGCGTCAAATGTGAGAGTGGGAAGAATTCATACGACCATAGCTTACGTTTCCAGACTTCCATAGCTTACGTTTTAAGGAAAGTTTTTTTTCATTGACTAATAGCTCTCCCAGGTATTTTCGGTGCGTCTAGCAATTTCTTTGCACTTGCACTGCAACTTCTTAGTAGCTGCACTATTGTGATAAATATTCTGCAAAAGTTGGATATATGTTGGCTCTATTTCTTGGTTTTCTATTTTTGAATGACAAAAACGATCTAGAAATGTACCGGTTAGTAGGATAGAGTTGAACAGATTAGTAATATTTAGGTTGATATTATTATATTAATATTCTAAAAAAACAATTTCTCCCAGGCAACCCTGCTCCATCGTAGGTAGCCTATAATAGAATAAAACATAAATAAAACATTTATATTATGATTTATGACACGGGAATCACTCACGTACGATTTAGTCGATTATTCCGGCTATAGTTTCAACCGGATTCGGCGCCCGCTCACCCGCCTTGATAAAGACCGCTGAATGCGGTTGAACCACAATGTGTGAAAACCACGTCAGTTTCCATAATAAAAATATTTATACTTAAAAAATATTTATCAAAAGTCCTCACTTGCGATTGGAGCGCGAGTCGTTAGAGCTCTGTGAGTCGCAGGAGCCGGAGCGGTGGCGCGGCGCGGGCGGCGGGCGCGTGGCGCCGGGCGACGCCGCGTACAGCCCGCGCCGCGCCGGCGCAGAGCGCGTCGAGCGCGGGGAGCCGCCGCCCGCCGCCGCCTCCGGACCTGGCACCTCCCCGCTGATTCTGCACGCACAACTCACTAGAGAGACTGCTTCAAACAACTTTCAAGCACTCTCATATAGGTCTCCAAAAGTTTCCCTGCGCATCAGGGACTCATAAGCAATGATAGTAGATAGCCTAGTTGGAGAAGACCCGCCTCTAAATCTACGAGTAGATGGCCGACGGCAGCCGACGGCACGCACCTACTTGTTCATTATTTGAACATATGTTATGGAAACAATAAACAAATATTTATTTATAGCAAAAACAAAAAGGTACAAACTAAAATAAAATAATAATTCCACGGCACTTACGAGTTGGGCCGGTGCACTGAGGTGGGCTGTTTCATTTCTGGGAGGCAGTCTTTTATTCTCAAATCTTCTAGTTTCGGAACTGAAACGTACACAAGCTATTAAAGACACTTGTTGTAAACGCTGCTAATGGTGGGGAAGAGGATTCGATAACTGTTTTGGAAGTGGTCACTTACCAATATACATACCGTCATGTATCGAGGAGTGTGAGGCGTGCGGTGGTCGGCCGATGCGACGCGACGGAGTTCGCGTGAACGTGGGCGGGGGCCGAGGCCTCGCTCCTCGCCCACTTTTGGACAAAACATTACATTATTCTCCAACACTACAACTGTGACAGCATAGTAAATCTGTCAACAACAATGGGACAACACAATCGCTAGTATCACATCGTGATCTAAACGAAGGTCAAACTAACGATAAAGTGGTCCAACCATGACTGGCCAAATGACATCAGAATATCATGCCTGAAAACGACCATCGAACCAAACGACTTCTCCGATTCAATTTGCGTGTGAACCTCCAGCGACGACGTTAGAAATGGCCAAACCAAAAGTATGGCGGACGTGCGAAGCGTTCTTATGAAAACATTACGCATGACTCAATGTGAACGTTAGCAACGTTAGCATTATTCTATACAAAGAACTGTGGGGCTATTCCTACGCGTGAGATGAGATGAGATTTTATCTTGGTCACTTTCACACCTATGACGTTTCGAACGAGAGCAACAAGGACGAAAAAAGGTGAGATGTGAATCTCAAATCTCCGAATAGGGCCCCTGATAGTATTTGTAAATAATCCTCCGCGGACAACAAATGGCGGGACATGTAAATCGAGCATCGCGGGTGCCAAGATGCAGGCTTATGAACTTGGCGCTCGAGATATTTACGGTGCTTTTTGAGCCAAGCTCTAGGATTTATTCCAGACAACAAGCTTAAGTTATATGATATCTTAAGCGCCCTTTCCAAAATTATGAAGTGAGATGTGAGGAAAACCTTTACACGAAGTGGAATACACAATGTTAACACGTGTAACAAAATATAATGTAGCGGGGTAAAATGTATCTTTTACGCTCTGTTTCGAATTAATTAACCTTCTGAGAAAGGTTTCCGAATCATAATTATTTTGGTTTGAACTCAAAACAAAATATGGGTGTTGAACATGAAATATGGTGGTGGGGATACGCCCCCCGGAAAAATGAAGATATTTTTGTCAGGGGCATACCTGTTCTACTAGATGATTTACAAGTACACTCTCATTTATGTTAGACCACTAAACGCTGCTTGCAAGAAGACATTATATTCTCTTTATGTTAAAGTCTACCACTAAACGCTGCTTGCTAGAAGACATTATATTCTCATTTATGTTAAGAGTCTACCACTAAACGCTGCTTGCAAAAAGACATTATATTCTCTTTTATGTAAGAGTCTATCACTTAACGTTGCTTGCAAGAAGACATTATATTCTCTTTTATGTAAGAGTCTATCTTTTAACGCTGCTTGCTAGAAGACATTATATTCTCATTTATGTTAGAGTCTACTACTAAACGCTGCTTGCAAGAAGACATTATATTCTCTTTTATGTAAGAGTCTACCACTTAACGCTGCTTGCAAGAAGACATTATATTTTCATTTATGTTAGAGTCTACCACTAAACGCTGCTTGAAGACGACATTATATTCTCTTTTATGTTAGAGTCTACCACTAAACGCTTGTTGCAAGAAGATACTATATTCTCATTAACGTTAGAATCTACCACTAAACGCTGCTTGCAAGAAGGCATTATATTTTCATTTATGTTAGTGTCTACCACTAAACGCTGCTTGAAGACGACATTATGTTCTGGAAGGAGTTATTGGATGTTACCTGTTCCTGAGGCGGGTGCCTATCGCGAAAATGTCTGCGGAGGCAGGCGCGCTCTGCTGCAGCCGGAAGAAGGCGTGGTGGTCGGAGCAGCACCGCCACAGGTGGCGGCACGCGGCGCGCGTGGGTGACTCGAACCCGTACGTGCACGTCTCGTTCTAGCAGCGTACATGCACATAACGGATTTTTTAAATATGTTACTTCAACCTCTTAAGACACAGTCATGCCACGATTTACTTAGCGCTAGTTCAGACACAGTGGGAACCGCGCGGTAGTAGTATTGTTGTCCTTGTCGAATGCGCAGTAATAACAAGGACAATAATACTACTACCGCGCGGTTCCCGCCGTGTCTGAACTAGCGCTTAAGCCAACACACGTTTACTTAAGCTGCTTCATTTAGAGTTGAAAATCGTAAATCATATTTAATGGTAAAATGAGATAGGCGCCTAGAGTCACATTTTTTTGCCGTTTTTATTGGTATTCATTGTAACAAGGACACAAATGAAAATAAGTTACTTGGTTAAACTTTGTTTTTGAAGGCCAGTCGGCCGTCCAAATTATACATGGAAAGATGAAGTAGCTAAAGACCTGCAAGACCTTGAAGTGCCTTGAACTTGAAAAGCCTGGCATGAACTAGCTCAAAACAGAGAAGAGTGGCGCGTCTTAGTATCGGAGGCCAAGACACGGTTTGGGTCTCTGCGCCAGTAAATAATAAATAAATAATAAATAAATTCGGGATACTTCCACACACGGTCGCCTGACCCCAAACTAAGCAAAGCTTGTACTATGGCTGCCAGACACTGATATACATACTTAGATATTTTTAAATCCATACATAAATACATATTAACACCCAGACATAGAACAAACACAAATGTTCATCACATTAATGTTTGCTCTAGGTGGGAATCGAACCCACGCCCCCAAGCTCAGAAAGTAGGTTCACTACCAACTCGGCCACCGAGGCAGTAAGTAAGTAAGGTTAAACTTTAGAGAACTAATCTGGCTATTTAATAATCGAAAATAAAAATGTGTTGTAATCGCTAAATATGTAGAGAACAACACTCAATAAGTTTTTTGGGATGATACTTTTTGTGTTTTTTTTTTCAAAATGAGAATGTTTTTCAAAATTGCACTTCGGTTAAACTTTAGTTGGTTGTTTCTTCTACCAGCTGTATTTCTTTGCACTTGATCATAATAATTCTTCATATCAAACTAGGTGCAAAGAAATACTTGTTTTCGATGATTTCGTGTAATACCGGGCCTTAACATCGCCGCCACTACACATCCGCCAATATCGCGACATTAGAGCGGAACTCATTCCGGAAATAGAGTTTTGTATTCAAATCTACTCTTAAAATTGCGAGATAAGAAAACAGAATTTATACTTTAAATGTTTCTAAGTACAATCTTTATGCGAATGAGTAAAGGTCCAGACGATTGTACATAATATTTATTTATGTAATATAAATGGAAATTCTAAGCCATTTGTTATATTTTTAATGTCTAAAAGCTTTGCCAAATACGTAGGAAAGTCGAGCTATTCCCGGCGGGCGGGCGGTGGCGGCGCGCAGCTATCGCCGCGCCCACAGCGCTGTAAATACTGCGCTCAGTTCTACGCGACTTATCTGTAATTGCCTGCCTGCGAATGTCTTTCAAGGAAGCGGCGCAAGGTGGACTCCATCTTGCACCACTATTCAGCTCGCCGCTATCAGCCGCAGTGATCCGCCGGGAATCGGGTCAAGAGGCGCACACTACTTGTACGTTTATTTATTTGGAAGTTTTCCTCATTTGTATAAAGTTGTGTGTCTCTTATTCCAGTTATTGGGAAGCAAAGTTTGTCTTACGTTCTTATCCGCTACGCGAAGCATGAAGTAGCGCCCCTTGTAGTAAAGTTTGAAGACGCGCGGCCAGTAGTAATTCGCGACGGTGTGCTTCCCTCGGAGGAGCAACAGCCCGCTCGGCGCCAGACCCAGGAAGTATTCTACGCTGTCTTCGCCCTGCCGTAATTAGTTTCTTTGTATAGAATTATTCATAAACTTCAATTAATTATCCAAATGAAACGGAGTACACAGTCAAGAAGCATACCAAAACGGGGTGTAAATCTACGCCGTACATGTCGAGCCATTTCACTTTATCGAGGTAGCTGAGCTCGGCTTGCGCGGGCGATATGCCTCTGTAACAAAAGGAACAGAAGTTGAAGAGTCAATTAAACTGTTACCCGTAATTAAAGGCAGCTTGTATGCAGGGTGTCGACAAAAGGCCAAGCAACGATGAATAATCTCGGCGCGTGGAGGTGCGCTCGTGCGCTGATACTCGGCTTAGGCACTGAGTAGGTACACATAATTTGCATGTAATTGCGGCTTTGTGACGCCTGCGCGGACCGCAGACTGCATCTTTTCACAGTTAAAAATTCATTCAATTAGAAGAAAGGCGACGAAGTTTAATTTCCGGGCAGCTGGCGACGCTTTTAGTGCGAAGCAGCTCCTTCTGAAATCTTAATCTTTAGAAACTTGCTTTGTGCAAACCTCGACTCGCTCAAGTATCTTGTGCACAAAAGTTTATTGTATCACAAAGCAGTAGGTATACTCGGAGAAACAGTTTGTTACCTACTTGCAGTTTTATGGAGGCGTGAAAGAAAGCTGTGAGATATGACTAGATGGCTCCAGCTTTTACACTTTTAAAACTTGTTTACTATTTCGCATTTTGCAATGTTGATGTTAAACTTTGTATTGTGAAAAATGTGCTGTAGCAGGGTTATCAAAAGTAAACAAACTTATTGTTTTTACGGATTCTTAAAATTGTGTATAAAACTAAGCGATTAAACTGGACTCACGTGAGCGTGCGGTGTATTTCAGCGGCACGTGTCTCCAGCTCGGGGGTTTGGTGCGCGAGCAGCCTGAACTCGAAGACATAGCCGGGCGCGTGCCGCCGCGGGTCGTAGTCGCCCAGTTCAGCTGCACAAACAACAATCATATCACCACACGCTACAAAAACTGCAAAAACTCACACTCACCCTTCACTAATTCCGAGGAACAACAACTGTGGTTTTAAACAAAAAGCTCCGCGTAACATATCTCGGAAATGTAGGACTGGCATATCTAGCAAATGGGGAATAGGACTAAAAGGAAACCCGCATATCTCTTAGCAGACGACGTAAAATATTCCTACAGAATGAAATAAACAACAATATGTGCTCTCGTTGGCGATATCTCCTCATATAGGATACGTAAAATGTGTGCCGATGTTATTGAACAGTTTATGGGAGTCTGGTTTACGGCGACGACGATCAAAAAGTAGCTAAACGCAAATTGCTTAAACAAAGCTCAGTAAAAAATAAGATGCGACCATAAAACTGAGAAACGACACACGGGGAACGTTTTGTCGCGGTAAAGTCATTTAGTTGATGGCACTTCAAACGGTATAGAAATAAACCGAGAACGCGCGGAGTGTAGCTACTCGTATGCTCCATTTTTGGGAGAAACACTGTGTTTAGAAACACGCAGGAGACCGAAACACAAATAAGTTTAAGATATCGGAATTTCGGTGTTAATAATAATAAGATACTTTGTAATTTATGTCGACTGTTTAATTGACTGAATTAACTCGTTTAAAGCGATGGGCACATATCCTAACCAAATAAAACGTGCCTCTGAAAGTAAATACAAAGTACGTATACCCATGAAAAGTATTTGCACGTTGATTGCAAAATTAAGGTCTTGTTATAATTTCTCAAGAAACCCTCTCAAAGAACAAGTATTTCGAGAGTTTATAGAGAAATTGTTGTGCTACATTCTGTTTACCTATTTAAGGCAACATTGTGTGCTTTCTTTAACCACTAGTAAAAGAATGAGGTATCTCCTCAAAGGGTAGAGCTTAGAAAAACTATGCCTAGTAAACGGGCTGACAGTAATTTCCCGTCGTATATCTTTTTTTCCTCGGAAATCGCAACATCTGGTACGCGCTAACATATACATAGAGAAGTTCGGACCTTTCATACATTACGTTCACGCTTGCCTGAAGGATAAAAGTGGTCGTTGGATATTTCACACGCCTAGTAAGTATCTATTCAGCACATGTGCTTGTTTTTATAACATAAAATTCAACAGTTTATTGATCTCGCAGTATAAGCCTATTAGAAATGAGCTCTTCTGCATGCTTTAATTTTCAAATGGCTGGTAGCATCTGAGTGCTTTCTTAATTTAAGATTATTAATGTTACACCATGTTATATCTCGTAATTTTATGGTATAATAATTACTCTTTCAGCTCCAAAAAGTTTAACACGACATAATATTAGATGCCCAAACAGCCTATTACGTTTATTAAAGCGTTCCGTACTTCAAGTTGTCGTTTAATTTAAACCAAAGTAACCGGGGGCAGCTACAAATATGATTATTTTTAAACCCTCTACAGTTTACGAGTTCTTTGATTTGTCTCGTTGGATGCAAATAGAGTTACTAAAACAGAGAGCTAACTAGTTGTTATGCGAGAGTACCCATCGTAAGCTTTAATAATAATCAACAAAATACATATAAAAATTAGATGATTTGAAAGACAAATTATGTCTAATAAACCTATTTACATCTAGGTTGCTAGTTTACCGATTTAGGAAAGTATATTTTTAAATTTAGAAAGGCAACATTAGCAGGTACTACAGGTGCGGAACATCAAAGTCTCTTTGTGGGTTGGTTTGAATCACGTTCTGAAAGACACGAGTCTATTGTCGAGGCTGTTTTGTATCGCTAAATGTGAGTGATCCGTAGAGCATCGCTCATTCGACGTGGAAAACCGTGTCGCCATACTTTTGAAAATTAATTAATGTTGAGCAATCTCAAAGTACCAATTATATTAACAGTGGATGTTGCATTTGCTAAGGTAATTTATGTCTTTGCCAGCTAAATTTTCAGTTAAAATATAAATGCAATGTCACTCAAGATGTTGCTAAGTTATGAATCTATCATTAATGAGATAACAACACCGCAAGTGTTCGGTTAGGATTCATCTGACATGGCGCCTGTGCGATTGCCCGTGTTGTTGATTAATGTAAGCCGCGTTGGCCGAGTCCGTTAACTTGTTGCGAAGGACGGCATCTCTCTCCTCCCGTTCCAAACAGGGAAATCTACCGACTGCTCAAGTAAAAATAGAGCCAGCTGTGATTAATAGTGGATGTCCGCCCGTTCAGACTCTTAATCGATTTCAAGAACACATTTTTGCTACTACTTACTTTGAGAGTTGTATGCTATGATTCTTACAATACTGCGTTTCAGTTTCTATGAAAAGAGACAAGAGCAGATAATAAGAAGTAAAAAGGTCTATTTTCATAGATTCGAGGAAAACGTTTCAAAAAGAAACCAAGATAATACCTACACCATAACTACAAAAAGAATTTTGGGCAAAAATAATGTGGATGTTGATACCGCTCGTAAAACGGTGAAAGGGACTGGATAATTTCGGGTGCTAAAGAGCGGAAAAACTCAAATATTTCACTGTACCAAGGTAATTGTTTCATTGAGGCATAGACGAGCGCTTTTCGTCATAAAGCTCTTATTGGCAACATCGTAAACCGAACGCTAAAGAAGGAAATTCGACTTTAGATAGGTAGATGTTTTAACCTACATATTCTAGGGTATGTTTGATTTGATGTTTGATATGATGATTTTTACTTGTAATTTATTGTTATGACCTTTTTAATGAAGGCGTAGTGAAGACTATTTATAGGTTACATATATCGTGTTAGTGAATTCAAGGTATTTCAGTGTCAACATTTTAATTTAATTATTCGCCGAAAGTAAATAAGAATAATAATAAAGAAATTGTCAAAAAGTTTACCAAGCCAGCAAGAAGCACGTATAGGCCGAGTGGCTAGCCCTGATATCAAAGCTTACTTTTAAGCACCTACCTACATATTCTTCTTCTGATCGCAATATAATTGTTCAGTATCTTTTTCTCAATAAATCGAATCGAGTTACCGTTAGGTAATGCATCTCATCAGCACAAAATTGTTCGGAAGAATGAAGAGGATGGTGAGTTGGCAGGGGTCGCACGTCTGCACGAGTCCCGCGAGGCCGCGCGAGGGTCGCTACGAGAGCTGATGTAGCAAGATTAGATGCAAACGATGCCTCGCCGCTGATGGCTCATTTACCTCCTTGAATAACGCATCGATATAACACCCCCGCCCCTACTCACCTACTCTAGCGATTCTGTCTAATATAAAATGGTAAGTGGCTATAGGTACCTTCGTTGATGCTTTTTACTAAAATTGAAGGAAGCGTCTCGGCGTGATGTTGACTTGCTGTCGCGAAATCGTTTTCGTACTAGCGTGATGTCGACTTCGTGTCGCGAAATCGTTTGTCGTGCTCGAGTGATGTCGATTTTCAGTGTGTCGCACTAGCGTGTGGTCGAACTTCATTGTATCGTAGTTCAGATTATGTTAATTAGCGTTATTCGCGCTTCCATTTGTCGCGCTTAGTGGACGCTCAGTAGATGCTCAGTGGACTCTCTCGCTCAAGCTTCAAGTTTTGAGTATAATAACACGTATGTGTGAAGTTAAATAACGTCGTATTTACTTACCTAGCCTTGAGGTAGGTATTTTACTTTTGAGTATTGTGTTTTATTATGTTGCTCAATATCTAAACTTAAGTCTAGACTAGACATTACAAAATGAAAGGTATCACAAATATACTATTCCACATATAAGTGAGTACATAAAACCTACCTACCTAATGTTAGTAGGTAGGTACATAATGATATAACTTAATAAGCTCGGCCCTGTAATTGATTAACTTCGTTATACTTCAAAGGCAGGGCTTTAATTATCTTGTTTAACAAAAATTTATGCTTTTAATACGGAAATTAAAAATAAATTACGAATAATGTGATGAATATCTCCATAAAATGCTTATAATATAATTGTGTATAGTATACGTGGGTACACCTACTGCCTGTGCGTACTCCCGAAATATACTACACGAAAACATAAATGAGCCACGGAGAATGGCTCAAACAAAGGGCGGCTCTACATGGGGTAATCCTGGGCTGAAAATGATATAGTCGTAGGCACCTAAATACGTGTACTACTACGTCACCACTGAGATAGTGCTTAACATTTAAGCTTTCAGTTAAATAAAAGTCTCTAAAAAAAATTCTCTCTGCTTTAGGGATTTTAATGAACTAACTTACGAGAGGTCCTAACAGATAATGAACATGAGTACTCAGATGCTTTATTAGAATGAGCAGAGGAAGCGAAGTGGAATGTCTGATAAATTTTACCGTGCTTGCGGCGAGATAGCACCCGCTCCTCGTTTGCTGAATCCCCGAGAAGAATAGTTCTAACTATTAGTACCAGCATTGAGCCCGATTCAATGCCATTCAATTCTGTGGGAGCAATTGAACGAACAAGAAAAGAAGGGTCGCTGTGAAAACTGTCTGGTACTCTATTTGTCTACAAATAGTCTTCAATTGATGTCAGCTGGTAGGCAGATAAATAAGAACATTATTTTTTTATAGCGATGATAGCCTAGCTGGAGAAAGCCCGCCGCTCAAGCCAGAGGGAGCAGGTTCAAACCCAGCCGACGGCACACACCAATTTGTTCATTGCGTGATATGTGGGTATTGTATGTCATCTGCGACTGGAGCCCGGTGTATGGCGACAGACTCCCCCCATGTCACATGTGGGACTGAATATCGTCTAGCGAAGTGTGGGTGTTGTATTACACCTCTGCCAGCCCTCTCGAGGGAAAAGGCGTGACGATATGTGACGATATTATATGTTTATAAAGAGTTCACGAGTAAATTATTCTGCACGTAGCATAAAAGACTCAATAAATTCGATTTGGTGAAAAATGCAATAAAATGTTTAGCTATGTGGTACGCACAGCAAAATTGGAAATCATTGTGTATGCCGCCCCACGCGTTAGCTTTAAATTTTTTCAATTTTTGTGTAAATTTGAATAGAATATTGATTTTGAAGCTCAAACGGCACCCACTTATAGACGAATTTTGTGAACCAAAATGCTTTATATCTATTCCTCGCTTTATTATTTTCGTCTTCAAAACCGTTCAATTGATCAAAGATTTGTGATAATACATTTTTGATTTGAACAATTTTTGTAGAAACCTTTCTCAATTCTCAGTAAAAACTGTAGAGATATCTTTTTATTCTTTTACTGAGAAATGTCTAAGTCTCAATCTCAGGTTACACAAAGCTTTTTAAAAGTTCCCTTCCTGACGCACACAGTGTCAATATTTTAAATCGTTTGCTATTTTCAATGAATAAATTTGAAATAGCACAGGTGCATACTCAGTAAGGAATTCTCTATTTATTTATAATATGCTACATAATAGGGCGTATTCTGTGATGCTACCGTTACGAATAAACATAATATATTAAACTCTAGCTAATTGTTTTATTTAATTTTTTTATTTACTAAGTGTCATCTACAACGACAACAGCTAGCTTTACTTTAGTCATCAGATCATATCAATATTTCAAATGTTATACAACGTGTTATTTTGCGTTCCCGCAGAATTTGTAGAGGTAGTTATACTCCACTAGCAGAGCACGAATAAACTATGGGGCAACCATGAAATCGAGAGAAAAAAACAGCTGTACACACTAACAGCAGAATACACTACGGTGCACAAGAACTGCACGACCTGATCCAGCCATCACCGTTCTTTTATAATTGTACCAGGCGCACCAGAAACAGACACCCTATTATGGTGGAAATTCCGCCAAAACGCACTAAGCTTTTCAAGTCAACTTTCCTTTAAGAACTGCAGAGGTGTGGAACTCGTTGCCTGCGTCTGTCTTTTCACCTAAATACAATCCGGGGGAGTTTAAGAGTAAAGTGAATAGGTATCTCCTAGGCTTCCCATCAGGCGAGTCAGTGATCAAACGCATGCCTAGTCTGTTGTAAAAAAAAGCTGTCCCATACAAAAAATTCTTTGATTGTTGACAAAATGTATGGAACAGCTGCTTTTCTGAGCTTCTGAGCTGAATATAACTACCTTAATAAATACCGCGAGAATGCAAAACAACACGTTGCATATTTGGTATTAACGCACTTGCTAACGCTATAATACTCGTATGTATCTCTATAATAGCTACTTACTGTGACCAGAAGAGCATGCTACTACAGCTTTGAAACCCGAGCTGCGGATCAAATGTCTCGACATACTCACTCGAGTGCAGTAAGCATTGAGAAATGCAATTACGATATTTACAACAAATATAACGTATATTTCAAATGCTGAGTAGAGATGAAACGTGTTTCTGCGCTGCTATATGGTCTTCAAGCACCGAAGTTGGAAGTCGTTCTCTTTAATGTACCTACGACTTACCGAGTTATCGTGCAAATACATTTGAAGGTGGAAGTTGCCGTGATATTGAAAGTTGCTCGTGTAATGTTTTCCTACGTGTATTACAGTTTCGCAAATATGATTTTCAGTATATGAGTCTTGCTACAGCACTTGTTAGAGAGAAGTTTCAGTTTGAAATTCTCTGCGGGAAATCTGGATAAGGATTATTTAGAACGAAAATGAATAGAATTTATGTGAAAATGTGCTATGATTATCCATGGCTTGGCAAAGCTTTAAAAACTCTCAATGGTTGCATTCGTAAGCTTCAATTATTATTACGGGTTTAAAACTTCAAATAAGTTTCTCGAGAATCGCCAAATCAGAGACAGCTAACACTATTATAATTGACTGTGCCAGTGACATACGTATTAGGGACTCAGTGGTCGCTACTACTGTCATGTTTGACTGTGCCAGTGACTTAATACACACTCAATGGTCGCTACTAGTATCATGTTTGAATGTACCAGTGACTTATTAAGTACTCAGTAGTCGCTGCTACTGTCATGTTTGACTGTTCTAGTGACCTCAATGGTCGCTACTACTATAATGTTTGAATGTACCAGTGACTTATTAAGCACTCAGTGGTCGCTACTAATGTCATGTTTGACTGTACCAGTGACTTATTAAGCACTTAGTGGTCACTACTACTATCATGTTTGACTATGCCAGTGACTTATTAAGCACGACCTCTCTACCAAAGTGTCCGGTTTAGAAGAAGAGACTACTTACACTGTAAGACATAAGCTGCGAGTTCGGCGGCGAGGTCAAAGTTAACTGGTAGCCGACCACGCAGCACATCTTGCTTTAACTGCAAGAACAGCTGGTACCTGGGAACATCAAAAAACAGATTAGAATAACACCAATATTAAAATCGGGTAATTTTTAGTGTAACCAAATACTGAATAATGAATAATAAACAAAGAAAATTGGTTTGCAGATAGAGTATTACCATTAATCAGATTAAAAACAAAAGTCAGCACTTTTTGTACTAGAAAAATTTACCTACTATTTTTAAGGTTAAAGGGGAAAACAGCCGAGTTAACCTAGTTATATAGGGTTGGCTTCATTTATACCTATATACATATATCCATGATTCATTCTCTATAAACATTACAAAAGATGATAGCCTTTAAGTGGAAATTAAATATTAAAAGTCCATCTTCGTAAAGGTTTCCAAAGAGCGGTATTAAACCGCGCCTCAGCGAAAAGAAGTCGTTTTCGACGACATCGCGCCGCCGGTCATGGGGTGCTGCGTCAACACCGTAATAACGCAATTTTAATAAAACATCCCCCTACCTTTACGCAACCAAAGGGGATAAAATTAAAAATAAACTCAAACTTTTACGGAAATTCAACTTAAACGTGGTCATTGTTGGAAAGTTAAGCGAGAACAAAATAAATAAAGGTAAAAAGAAAAAGTTTCGTAACTTCATCAAAGCGCACATTTAGGGGTTTGAGAAGAAATAACATTAACGAATTCCTGTTAAACGAATAGAAATTACGAGGGGTCTATTTTGAAAGCTATTCAATTTAAATGTACTTAGCATGCGCCCCCAGTTTTGCGTTAGCCGCGTACCCACCTAGCGCACAGGCTCGCGCAGCAGCCTCGGTGTCCAGATCGCGAGCGATGGCTCCCGAGGCAGCCTCAATAGTTTTGTTCAATTTACACGAGGCCGCCTCGCGAGGCACCTTCACTTCACTGAGGCAACTTTGAGCGCGTCAAGTTTACTGACAACAGATGGCTCGGGGCCGAGCCGTGCTCAGCCGAGCAAACGCGCGCCCGAGGCAGCCCGAGGCACGTCCACACCAGCCGAGGCATTTGGCTCGCGAGGCTGCCGCGCGAGCCTGAGCGCTAGGTGGGTACGCGGCTATTGACATCTCACGAGATGCATTCGAATCCAGGCCCTATTTATTTCATCAGCGCGTCGCCATCGCCAGTTTACGAGCTCGCCAGGTTTTACTGCGAGAGCACTACACTTCGTTTTGTTTTCTTACCCCACTTCACGTCGTTTTATGACCATGAAAATTTAACAGCTCGTAATAAAAGTAAAAAGATGTGTGAATATTAGTTCATAAGGTACGGAAGCGAGATATTATAGTGCTCGGATTATATCCAGGGTACATCATTACGTCGCATTTCGTAGAGCAATAAACAAGTGTTCATTATTTGTCACGGAAAATGTCGTTCCCATTACATACAGCCGGTTCCCATGACATAACATTTCTAAATGGATGACTACGTACTATCGCACGAGAGGAGGTTTCTTCTTTAATGTAATTATGTCCCTCTATCTGTTTCCTTTATCTCGTAATGTGTGGGAATTTAGTTAGTGAGCTTTCGTTTGCTGCTAATATCATAGTTATCTGAGCCTGTGAAGCGTAAGGCTTTGATGGAATTAGATTTTAGTCGTGACATCAAAATGTTTTAATGAAGTAAAACTTTGTAATCATAGAGTGATTGAGACGTCTGTGAAAACGTACACTATATCGACGTCATGTAAGCCAAGTAGAATAAGGCCCATTTGCTGATGATACGGACTTCGATTCTTAACCGCAGGCTTAATTAACTCAGAGTAAAAATGTTATAAATATGACTAACTCAAGGTTAGCTTCTAACTCAGGTGGCGCAAGACGATTAATCAATTTAATCTCTAAAGAGCTAGCAGTTAGCTTTGAGTTAAATAGATAACCCAAGCTTCTGTAAGTGTAAGGGTATATAGGAAGGAGAAATCAATTTAACCTCTAAAGAGCAGTTATCTTTGAGTTAAATAGATAACCCAAGCTTCTGTAAGTGTAAGGGTATATAGGAAGAAAAAAATAATAGCTAATCTAACCGGTAATCAATATTGTTCTCAAGAAGCTTCTCCTACCTTAATAATATTCATTCTATTCAGATAGTTCGTATAGGTGATGAGACGACAGACTCGCTCTGATTCGCTACTTGATTTGAAGCCGTACATCACAGCACAGATGTGTTTTATTACCGCTCACCACACTCTGAATTAACGTTCTCACTATACCAGTGATGTTATAAAAGTTTTACATATAAACGTGCATATGGAGAGCGTTTCCCGACATGTGCTCACATAAACATTCGGAATGCTTTGACGAAAAACCGCATTTAATAAATATCGCTTCGTATATTTGTTAATGGTCAACCATTAATTTGATTTTCACATGCAGTTAGTGGCTCTGCTGGAACTCATAATAATTTCAAATTACACACACGGGTGACTCAAAGCTACAAACTGTTATGTAGTTTGGCATTTAAATGCTATCTCAAGCGATTTGTTGCTATATTGAAATGTATACAAGTAAAGGCTACTGGCATAACCTCGGGTTATCTTTTTAACTCGGAGTTATCTGCTCCTCAGAGATTGAACAGATAAACAGTCTTGCGCCACCAAGAGTTAGAAGCTAACCTTGAATTAACACAATATTTGAGTGACATTTATAACATTATAACATAACATATCGTCACGCCTTTCCCCCGAGGGGGCTGGCAGAGGTGTAATACAACACCCACATTTCGCCGGACGGCATTCAGTCCCAAATGTGACAGGGGGCGAGCCTGTCGCCATACACCGGGCTCCAGTCATGTAGCAGGTGACATCCAACATTTTAACTCTGGGTTAATTCACCCTGCGTTTAAAAATGTATCTTCTGCAATTCAGCCTTAGTAGATTTGATAACGATAATAAGGTTACTCACAAACTTTTACATTTGTAATAAAAGTGCGATGCATTTTGTTTTGCATCATCAAGGCCCATTCAAGAGAAAATAACGGAATGCAAACAAAAAATCGACAACTGTGCGGAAGTCTCATACCAAGCCAGCTTAAAGGAGCTTAATGCAGAAGTTTGCAATAAAATTTTATTGGAAACGTCTACCGAGTCCAAAACGGGGACGTTCTCAACATTACACTTTATTAAATTGAGGCAGATCAGGATAATAACGTTTTTCGGAACAAATAACGGAATCTGGATACTTGCTGAAGCAGTGGGTCACCACAATTTAAAATCTGATAAGTGAACTACAATTTGTTGTTCAAAAATGATCTTGGTTATTGGTTTCATTTAAACTAATATCTTGTTACGATATCTATTTCAAATCTGATAAGGATAACTTTATAGGTGCAGTTGTGCAACGATTAAATTTTTCGTGAATTTGAAAATTCGACCTTATTCATATGGGATATTGAACTAAGAACAATTTTAAGTGCTTTCCAACGTACTTACCGGGTTATCTCTTCCAGTAGCTTGCAAGGGTCCGCTGCATAGAATTTGACCCCGAAGTAAAAGGTGTGAGGATCGGAGCCGCGGAGCTGACGTCGCAAACGCTTCCCGGCGTCCAGCCAGTGCTGTCCACAGGAAAATAAACTGTATCCTCCTTACTAATAAACTTATTTGACTCGAAAATAATAGGTGTGAGGATCGGAGCCGCGGAGCTGACGTCGCAAACGCTTCCCGGCGTCCAGCCACGGGAAACTAAACTTTAATCCCCTTACTAAACTAATAAACGTTGTATGGCAACGGAATAATTTATTAATAATTTGTGTTTCCTTTTTTAATGTTTATCTCGATCAAAACGAAAAAGACAAAACACTGTAAACAAGTGGCCCTGTAAGCTGAAGACCTCGCGACCAACGTTTGTTTTCGTCTACAGATCGCATTCCTTAACCGATCGAACCTACTCACAAAATTTCAAAAGAATCGATTAGAAATGCGAGCTGTTGAGAAAGACAAAGATCCGGACAGATATCTAGACAGAATTCGGAGATACGAAAGCATTTTTGTCAAAACTGTTGCTTCGCTTCTCGAAGAGAGGCTTCTCTCGGTCGATTATACCTATCCTACAAATACATACCTACCTAGTAGAACACATTATTTACCTATAACTGCTTTGTTCTTACTATTAACGGAAAATTCAGGATGATACACAACCTAAGAAATAAAGATAAGCTAATTGTACCGTGGACTAGGTTAGTTAAAGTTAAGAAGCAGGGCCGCCATGCTAAAATTTTAATGTACAATAAATTACCAAATCGTATAACCGAACTAGATAATAACCAATTTAGACAGACGCTAAAACATTTCTTTGAAAGCAACCCGTTTTAGAATTTAAGTGAATATAAATATATGTCATTTGAGTTCTCGGAATCCTCATTTTTGTACCGAAATCAAACGGAGCAAATTTTGACATAAAAATTTTTGACATAATAATTTATTAACCTTCTGCTTTTTACGAACAATTACTAGTATGTTACTTTTTACTTTTTATTTTTAACTGTTTACCTAATTTTAAGATATTTTTGTAAAAATGACTTGTCAGTGACATTGAATGTTTATTATGGTCAATAAATATTTCTGATTTCTGACTGCATCGTTTTTATTTACCGCTAATAGATCGCTCAATTTCGAATCATCCTTAAATAAAATATATTGAATTTTATATGGGTACCTACAATCAACGGTTTGAAATCAAACTGTACCCACCTCGTAACTGTATCAGATCTATTTAATTATTTAGATTTAAATTAAGAATAGTTAGTTAACTAGAGTATGTTTAAATTTGTAAATAAAAATACAAACAAGAGCCTTGTTAATTATCATTGTTAGCTCACCTTGATCCACTGCTAGACACAAGTTTTCCCATTACCTTTCTTCCTACGCACGACGCACGCCAGCAAGATTTCCTATCTATCCTCGATTAATCCTTTAGTCACAGCCTTCCATTTCGTCATTCTATCAAGTCACAGAATCATAGATTACGTTGTCAATTCTAAAACGAACTTACTGTTTGACTGTCTTGATCGACAAATCTCAGGCCAAAGTAGGCAGTCTCCAACAAGTCCAGGTGGCGGAAGACCACATCCAGCAGAGCCTGCCCCGTGTTGTTATCCTGTAACCAAACACACATTTGATTTCCTCATACATGGCATTCAACATCCAAACATCAATACTGTAAGCAAATAATATTTGCCGGCAGAGATGTAAAGCCAAAGATTTCAAAAAGAAGGATATTGATGACGGAACTTTTCGTTCTAATTTTAAAAATAAGGAATTTGTTATTATTATAAGCTGCGCCCCACGGTTTCACCCGCGGTTAATAAGTATCCTATGTGCTATTCTAGACTATAATCTATCTCTGTGCCAAATTTCATCCAGATTTGTTCAGCCGTTCTGGCGTGAAAGAGTAACAAACATCCATCCATTCTTACAAACTTTCGCGTTTGTAATATTTGTAGGATAGGATTATTTATCCCTCCTAATTAACTACGTGGTAACGTTTTTTTTACAAGATGACAACGTCACATACGATTTAGATTTCTGGTATGATGGTTAATAAGTGATTCACATTGGAGCGAAATAGAGTTGTTCGTATAGCACTGCACTGAGATCAAACGATTGAAAGGGCTTTCTAAGCCCATTCCATACGAGGTAAATATAAGTTTATGGGTAAACATTATTCAGTGAACACATATTTATAATTTCATCATGAACTTATTTTGCGCTGTGATACGAATACAGCCACATCAAATATTGGACTCATATTTTATTCAGTAAAGTTATTGAAAAATGTATGTCATCAGAGACTGCGAATACGTTCAGTATTTGTTTTTCTAGGACTGCGGTGAAAAAATAGAGGGCTTTGTAAATTAATGAAGTTTTTCTCTCATATGTTTGCCTCTCTGTAACTCTTTTCCTTTGACTAGTACATTTGATTAGCTTCATTTACAGTATCGTATAGATATGTACCTTATACATATTTCTTTGCATATTGTTTTGTATAAGTATTACATTTGGTTCTGATATCAAGTAACGCAACTAATGTTACTAAGGAATACTTAAGTTTAATAATACCTCAGTTTAAAGAATAACTAAGTTTGATAACCATGTCTTTATTAAGGAATCAAGCCTAGTAAGTACCCTAGAGTCTATAGGGTTAGGTATCTACAGGTTGCCTGGAAGAGATCACTTTGAGCGATAAGGCCGACCATTAAAAACTTAGTCTAGCCTAATTTAAGTAATAGCTGCGCCTCGCGGTTTCACCCGCAGTCTCACAGGAACAGTTAATTTTTTCGGGATAAAAAGTACCCTATGTCCTTTTCTGTAACCCAGATAACATGTATGCTAAATTTCAAGACGATCGGTTAAGTAGTTGAGACGTGAAAGCGTTACAAACAAACAGACAAGCTCATTTTCGCATTTATAATATTATATTTCTTAGTTTATTGTAATTATTTTATGTTTTTAATAAAGAGATGTTGTATCTACCTACTACTAAATTACTCAGAACATCATCTAGGCCCTATCTAGACGATGTTTTAGAAGACCCTCATGGCTAAAACCAATTTATGATTTGACCTAATTTTTTGCAATATCTTTTAATGACTGACTATTAAATCGCGTTTTGTTTTTGGAGTTCCAACCACGAAGTTTATCTGCATCAGTTGCATATAATTCGATTTCGAACGAACGAAGTCGAAATTGCAGCTACAACGAAATCTCTCACGGGGCCCGCGGTAATTCAGCGCTGTCTAATTAGCATTTCTCGATGCTCGGCTTTCCACAATTAGGCTAACTTGCACGCCATGGGCGGGGGACCAGTAAAACCAGTAGTCCGCTAGTGATATCATATTGGCAGTATAATGATCGGGTTTGGTGGAAACTGCTTGCAACGCAGACAAGGCTCTCACGCCTTGTCTTTTACCAGTGAAATAACTGCATGACTTTGTGCCTTTTGTTACCAATCGGATTGTGCAGTATGGACCTTAAAGCGATACAATAAAGATCATAATGAAATGTCTAATTCATTTTCTAGTCGTGTATAGCAACGTCTCGAACATGGAACTTGCGTGCACAGAAGTTACACGTGATGTGATAGCCGCCAAGTTCTTTTTTACATTTTTGAACAATTGGTTTAATTTGTTAACGTCATTATTAGAAGCCACAGCAACCTAGTTAGTAATTAAGATTTATTTAGATATTGTCTGGATACTTTTACCGAAAGAAAGTAGGCAATATTTTAGTAAGTAAGTTTTTAATTTGATGTCGTAGTCAATTGCAAACAGGGCTCACCGAGGGAAAATTCAAATCACATGTAAAAACTACATTAATGAAAAGAGGATATTATAAGGTTAAGAATTATTTAGAAGATAAAGATGTCTGGAGCCTTCCACTTCCGCCAAGTAGCCACTAGTATTTATAGATATTACCTAGTTGTAAGCCAAAATTTGTGAGACTGTAATTTATTTATTATTTGAAAAAATAATGCCCCACAGTTTCTTGCCTGTTCTTCTGAGTAGAGGCTTTTTGTCCGAACAAGGCGGTCGAGTCTATTTAAATAACTTTGACGTTCATAAGTGTATCTTTGATACCTAAATTGAATAAAAACATTTTGACTTTGACTTTGAATTGTTTTTTTTATTAACCTCACATGTTATATTATAATCAACTAATTGCCGCACCTACACTATACAATAACATAGAGAACTATTATTTATGCTACGGTATAATTACAAATAGTGTAATTTAATTAAACCGCAAATTACGACTGCTAGCACATAGAAACCGAGCTACGACCAAATAATTCGAGTCGGCAAGTAGAGTAAGTGAGGTAGAGACTAGTGACTCCTGAGATAAGTCGTTAATTAAAGGACATACGAAAACACATCACTATAAACACCACACTCGGTGGAAGCATGCAGCTTGTGGGAAAATTGCGAAACAGTTCGTTGGGCTGAATAATAAATGATTTAATAACAGAGCGCGTTTGCTCCCCGTAGCGTTCTACTCGCACGGGGCGCTCGAAAAATAACAAACGATTTGAAAATCTGGCGGCTCTGTATGTAGAAGTAAGTATGTAGGAGCCGGGGGACGCACGCGATCCGACGGCCAGGGGCATCGACAGTACGATTCAAATTGGAAAACATTCTGTTTATCCAGTTACTGCCTACCTGTGACATTGCTGTTTTATTGCCCTTGAATAATTAAATAACGCGTGAATGGTTGGTTTAAATAAAGCTGTGTATCTGTTTGCTGTTGTTTTTTTTTTAAATAGAATAGGACATTTTATTGGATAATTTAGTTTTGTTTAAAATATGGTATCTTCGACAGAATGGACATCAAAAACTGCGCTTTTCTTTACATCTAAGTAGGTTTCTTTTGTGGCAATTTATCTCTGAGCTCCTTCGTAACATGGAAAACATCGACTCAACAGGTAATATCGGCATAAACTCAATAAATAATAAAATCAATACACGCATCATTAATTACATTTTTCACTTATAAATTACCATGATCCAAAAAAACAAGGTCTAGCATTAAGCAAACACATAATGACGTCATCGTCATCCGCCTCTTTCGAACTTGTTGTAAATGACTTATTTCGGTCTTGCTTAAGCATCGATTGACGTCACTACGTGTTTCTGAATGCTTTACCTGGCGGTGTACATCTTATACCTTTAAATGAGCAATTCTTGTATATATATATATATATAATTGGAATCTCGGAATCGGCTCCAACGATTTTCATACAAATTAGTATATAGGGGGTTTCGGGGGCGATAAATCGATCTAGCTAGGAATCATTTTTAGAAAATATCATTTTATTCGTGTTTTATCGATAATCAATCTCAACTGAAAAATATGACTCTTCCTGACATCTATTGGCGAATAATAATACTACTATTTATGTGAGCAACTAATTGCTTTAACGACACAACAGCAGATGACGTTGTTAAGTAACACGAAGTCAATGAGTGTTTGCTTTGAGGTTAGACTAAAATCAATTGTTTATTATCCCAAAAACACAATTAAAAAATAAAAAAAAATACCGAGCAAAGCTCGGCCATCCAGGTACTATATTATTATACTATGTCAATTACAAACTAAACATGGCCACAATTTTAGTTACTTACTTACTTGTCTTGGCGACTGTTAAGAACTTGCCCACTCGCCAACTGACTTTGTAATACCAAGTAATATAGTACATTCTTACATTTCTTGTTACCGTCTCGTGTTTTGAGATAATTTCGAACGAATGAACGACTCCACCCATAATTTTCTATAATCAACGCAAGCTCAGGCAGCTCAATCAATTATGTACTCAGACATTCCGTGAAATGAAACCAAAGATTTTAAGTTGGTAGTTAGGGACGGGACTCGACTGAACATTGTTTAGTATACTTAATTGATGTAATTTTTGGAACATTTTCGATTTCTTGGAAGCGTAAAACTTAATCTAATTTGTCTTTTTTAAATTAAACGGGATTTATTCGGCATTATATAATTATAAAATGCTAAGATCATCTTCCCGCGACTTTTTTAGTTTTTTTTTTTTGCTCTCCCATCCACAGGAATTTGGCGTTGCACGTCTTGTGCATTTGCCAGTTATTTACAAATAATGGAGTGATGATGATAAGGTGATAATGACGATGACGAATTCCTCCCGTTTCTCTATTTCAGTAAAGTGATGGATACTTCACAGAATCTTTAAGTAGAGTTTTGTAGAGAACACGAAATGTCACGTTTCGCAATGTTTGTATTGTTTGCCCACACTCGTGTACGTTAACGAACTGATAAAGGTTAATAATCCACAGTTAATAATACACTTTAACACTCTGAGAATCATAAGATTTAGAAAATTATACAAAATTACGACAATAATACAAAATTACGACAACTTTTCGGTTCCCGCCAAAATCTCCTTCACTCGTTTTTCATAGAAAAAATACGTATCCTACAGTTTTTTTTAGTAATTCCGAAGCGTTCCCCCTACGAACACACAAACTTTACCTGTTATAAAATTACCTAGTATTTTACTTGATTTACCTAGAAGTATCGATTTTATCGGCTATGAAAGGCCGTAATCGTGAGCTGACTGAAGACTGAGGACAGATCCGGAGACAATTAAAAACACGACTTGTTCAAATCGCAAAGTTCGTTTTCCGATTTTACTGAAATATTCACCAACGGTTACAAGAACTTTGTAAACTCCTTTGTCAGAATTAAAGTTCGGATGACAAACTGAAACTAATAGAAATCGACAAATATTTCAGAAAAGGGAAAAGTTTCCGATTGTAAGGTTCGTTCAAGACAAATGTCCCTTTGCAGATAGGGAAATAGCTGTGGAGACCGGTGATTTATCTAAAATATCCATACAATTCCGCGAGAAATGTCGAACTCTCGTCGCATCCACTTTACCCAAATTGGACCATTCTAGTCCCATATATCTTCAGAATTTGTTTGATGAACAAGTTTAGAGGCTCGTGCAGCCTGAACAAAGACATATCTGCCATAAATTCTTCTCTTGTTTACGGTTATGACGCAGACTTATGAAAGTATTATCTTGGTGTGTAGGAACGGAATTCGTCCAAAGCCAGAGTCTTATATGTTTCAAGTTTGTGAAAGTTTTCAAGATAATAAAGATTTGAGCCCGTAACCGGGGACCACGCCGACGCTGAAGTAAGATTGGATTCAAAGGGCTGTGTTTAGAACTACTTGGCAAACCCTGCCTTTGTGTACAAGTTTTTTCTGCTTGATTTGAATTTTCATGTCACTGGTATTTTAAATGTGAAAATTTTCTGTTCAATGTTTTTATGTTTGTTCCCTTTTTCTAATTCTAAATATATGAATGGATTTGGATAAATTTTTCACAGGCTCATTTTTGTTGTAGAGTTTGCTAGTTTTTTTTTTGCTCCTCCTTCCAGGAGAATTTGGCGTCGCACGTCTTTGGCATTTGCCAGTGGCAAGTTAATATAATTATTTACAAATGATGGAGTGATGATGACGATGACGAATCCCTCCCCTTTCCCTATTTCAGTAAAGTGATGGATACTTTACTGAAACTTAAGTAGAGTTTTTAGAACACGAAAAGTCACGTTTCGCCATGTCTGTATCATTGGCCTACACTCGTGCACGTTAACGAAACGATAAAGGTAAATAACCCACCTCTAATACACTTTAACACTTGCAGAGTCACACGATTTAGAAAATTATACAAAATTACGACAACACCTTTTTGGTTCCCACCAAAAAACCATCATTATTACTAGTTATGAGTTTTTTTTTTCTTCTCCATTCAGGGGAATTTGGCGTCGCACGTCATGTGCATTTGCCAGTGTCAAGTAACTAATCATTTGTTTTCACAGATGATGGGATGATGATGATGAGATGATAAATTCCTTTTTTCCCCTTTTTCCCATTCTAGTAAAGTTATGGACACTTTACTATAACTTTATGTAAAGTTTTGTAGAGAACACGAAAACTCACGTTTCGCAATGTTTGTATCATTTGCCTACATTCATGCACGTTAACGAACTGATAAAGGTTAATAATCCACTATTGTTACACTTTAACACTCGAAGAATTACAAGATTTAGAACATAACACAAAATTACGAGAACATCTTTTCGGTTCCCGCCAAAAACTCAGGTTGCTAGTCAGACACGAGTTATTAGTAGTTGACATACACCTACACATATACAAGTACTTACCTATAGTCATAGATAAAATTAACTATGAGCTATACAATATAATGAAAGTGCACATACGCATTGTTATTAAAATTGACAATCGTCAAAAGTTGAAATCGTAAGTACTTTTCAGAATAGTACAAAGTAAAATCAATAGAGCATGAGAGCTTCAAACCACGATTCACTCCCACATTCACCATGCAGCGACAATGTGTACAAAATAGAATTTAATATTCATACAGCCGACGTACGATTCAGTGAATTCATCGTCCGCACCTTAGACCCGTATTCCGCATATAAAAGACCTTCCTTGAGCCCCTGAGTGTACTTCAAATAATTCGCCTCGGAATAGCTGCACTTCAAAAGTGAGGGGTCGAGAGATACGGAGAAATCTACTCGTTGTTTCATAGATACAGGGAAAATTGAAAAATGCCATCAGAGCCCGTCGGGAAATGTCCGCAGCAAGGTTGCCTTTAGAAAATCCATTAGACGTGTCTCATGTTTAGTTGTATAGCAAGAAATACTTTGATATGTTAGGAGTCGACGAGTGCCTGCGACTTACGAGTCTCACGACGCCACTGAGGTTTTTGCGACTTTACTACGTTGTGAGAGTTAGTTATTCCGAAGTATTCGGAAAAAGCATGCTAAGTAGATTTTTAACTCCCGACGCAAAAACGAGAGGGAGTTATAAATTTGACGTGTCTGTTTGTCAGTTGGCATCGTAGCTCCCGAACGGATGAACTGATTTTGATTTCTTTGAAATTCTGTGTTGAAACTCTTTCTTTGTTTGAAAGGTGAATTAGTCGGGAGTGTTCTTAGCTATGTTTGTCAAAAATCGGTGTCAGGGGTTTTTAAAAATTTTAATTTATACTTGTGTCTTAAAATGATCATATTAATAAGTAATTCATACTACGAGATCAAACGACAAACCTTTACACTGTTTCAAGTTCGATTTTTAAACTTAAATATTGACGATTTTTAAACTTAAATATTGAAATGCTTTTGTAGACTAGCCCAGCATACCTGAATCTCATGTAAGAGCTCTCTCTCGTCCAGCAGGACCACTCGGCAGGCCAGCGTGCGCGGCGCGGGGCATAGGCAGTCCATCATTTTGCCGCCGCCCGCCGCCGGCGCTGCCCTGCACCAACTATATCTGTAACAAAGAATTACAACCATAAAACAGGAGATAACTTGAGAACCTAGAAAACTAACCAACTTACATAAATCTCTAATGAACGGAACTAAAACGCACATAATAGCTAAAGAATAATTCCGTGTGACGAGAAAGTATTGTTATATGATGTAGTTCCAATGAAGTCCAACCACAATTTCCCATTTACATTCAATCAGAAACCACCAAACAATAACCATGGTTCCATTAATCAAGGTAAGTGCAATAGTTGCCTGTTGGGTACCTAGTTGTCCTGGTGCATAACAATGAGTTAGTTTGGAAGTGTAATCCTGCTAACAGCTTCCAGGTATCCCCATGGCCCGGCTTAGGTAACCTCGGCATTCACCACGAAAAGTCAGAAGTTGTTTTAAGTCAATTATGGAGTTATTTTCAGTCAGTTTCAATGCTAAAATCACCAAAGGGTTGTTCGAAACCAAATATATCCTCGTTAAAAGTTAGTCCGGACCGGGGAGCGCGCGCCGTGAGCTGTGTTTCAACAATTTTATTTTAATTAGTAGCAGCGCTCTCCTAATAGGCGTATTTGATTCAACGGGGTGGGACGCAATCAAAAGTGGTTCAGCATCCAAAACAGTTTTTTGTTTGTACATCCAGGTTGCAGTTTTATTAGAATTAGAGTTAGAGCTAGAAATAGAGTTAAATAGAGTTTATTTAGAATATAATTAGAATTAGAGCAAGCTACGAAAGTTAACTGAAAGGTAGCTGTGCAATATGGTGATAATAATATTTGCAAAACATTTTAAAGTCGAATTTACAAATGACTAAACTAATCATAACTTTGCGCTTATTTGGAACAAAAACTGAAATCAATTACATTATCTCTTTAAATATAAAAATGAATCACTATTTGGATAACATTATGAATAACAGATGGAAAATTTTCGATGTTTTTTTTTATTATTTTTGTTGTGTTTATTATTGCCAGGAAATCTTATGAAAGAAAAAAATAAGATATTATCCCGAAAAAGATAACGGTTCCTGTGGGACGCGGGTGAAACCGCGTGACACAGCTAGTTACTTATAATTACAATGTACTAAAATCTAATCATTCTTAGACGAAAGCAAAAAGCATAAACAGATAAAATGAAAAATCTACAAAAGTAAAATGATGTAATATTTTCGAGGCAATAGAGTGAATAGAGACAGGTAAGTATTAAAATGTTTTCATGCTTTCCCCTTGGTGGAAACTTTCACTGCAGGATAAATTCCCGGTGCCTGCCGCGTTCACTCAAGTCGGTCAAGAGCACTCGGACGGCTTGATGCCTTTTCATTTTCATTGTTTATAAAAACGTCGCAATGAAATGAACGAGTTATACTTGCGTTTAGGTTAATTTTAATGAACGTAAAAAAGGTTTTAAGTGGAAATTTATATTTTGGAGATTATTATAAATGTTTTGAAATTATTTTGCTTTGCATTTTATTTTCAGCTGAATTAAAAATGAAACAGTGTCTACGCCAGCTTGAACTTTAACTAAATGTGTACCATAAATGAAAACATGATTAGCAAGCCACAAGTAGAAGCGAAATCAACCCACTAACTTTGACATAGCCGAGCCGCAAATAACATTATGTTTGAAAGTTAATAATTTATTTATTTTGACATGCCACCTACGAATTTATTTTATTAATAATTTTGACAACTTATTATGTTTTAATTGTACCTATTTTTCAATTATTTATTACTTTTCTTTTGTTTTTAATTCTTAGATGAGACCAAATTCAGATGCCGAATAACGGCAAAATAGGAGAACATAACTAAAATAACTAAGAGCATTGTAATACCCTATTTTTAGTGAATAAATTTCATTTCAAATTTCATTTCAATAAACAACACCTGGGTCGTGAAAAGGAAGCGTGTCACAACACCACGAACCGCATCAAGAAACTTGTAACAAGTAGACAACCCAAGAACTGTGAAACAAACAACGGGCACGGCAATACGAGCCATTAATCCGAGCGATCCCGACAGAGATTAGTGCTCCCGCTGTTGACCCCACACCCCACCGTCCCCACACGTTGAAAACATTTTCCCTCCATTGTCTCACCGAGCAGGAAGCAAAAAGAGAAGTTGCGATTGACATCGTGGCTGCGCCCGCTCGCGGCCGGGACTCGCGCCCCATCAAGCGAATATCGCCCGCGACTGTACTCGTACTTTCAATCTTTTGCTATTTGCTATTTTACCTTTTGTTTCTACGAGCACACGAGATATAATCTCCACTCAATACATCGAGGACTGGCTGCAGCGGTTCTCGCGCCGCAAAGCCATTTCACAAATAATCACTCACATTCTCACGTATTCGCAATTTCCCATGTGCATTGAAGTGATGCGACATTATTGGAAAAACGAAAATGGAAATAGCTAAATAATAGTCCCAGAATTTTCAGTTGATTTAGCTCCTAGTTCAGAATTTGGACTGTTGTAGCGAATAACAAACGAGTTAGACAGACTTTCTAAGAATGGCTTCATGAGACAAAGGAAATAAGTTTTCATTCGGCATCAATTCCTGGAAAGAGTTTCTTTTGATGCGCATACTAGAATTCTTTTTATTGTTACAATATTTCATTTAAAAATCATATTTCAGACGACATCGGTAGATTCTCTATTTGGAAATCATTCAAAGTGGAGATTGAAAAAAAAACACTAATTTGGGCTGAACTTTTGGTATTATTGCCAATTCAAATGGATATCGTTAATTAATTATGGAGATATCTGATGATAATTTATAGCAGTTTTATGATTACATTAGAAACTATTTCCCTATTCAACTTTAAAATGTATCTAGTTACATGAACGTGGTATATAATATATACCTTCATTAGAAATGGGTGGATAACAGCACAAGTGCAAGATACCTGCAAATCAGAGCAAACCACCAGAGCCCTTTTCTCGCTAAAATAAAAAATACATACAGCAATCACAACTTTTTGCAAGATATTACATCAAATCAGTCGCGAAAAAGTTTAAAGAATTCAGACAAACAGGCCAAGGAGAACTACTTTTATGTTTATGGTATTTTTGTGTGGGAATTACTTTATATAAGACATAAACCTGGAATAAGAACCTGGAGTGGTGAAGAACAAACTTAAGTATGTCATAAACCTCTTATTGCATACTTAATCTCAGACCACTCCAAGTTTACATACGAGTAGTTACTTGCTCCGTTGTTTACAGCGTCCTATCTATCAGTAGAAATGCGGCGTTCGATTTAAATTGCCTGATGCAATGAGGTATTAAGTCAACCGTACTCTTCTAGAGTACTTACCAGTAGTATTAGACAGTCAATAAGGTGTTCGCTAGTTGTTCGTATCGTAATATAAACAGAGGTATCGGTGCGAGCGGACGCCGACGCATGCCGACACGCACCGCCCGCGCATACTGATGCCGCCCGTGACTTCTGCGCACCAATTCTGAGGCACTCGACATTATTTCCATCCTCGTCACTCTCATTTCCATTCCAAAAAGCTTGAAAAGAGACAGAAAATCTATCACCCTAAAATTGCTTCGCTACGCCCGCCTGTGCGACTCTCCTATATTCTAGTAAATAAATACATTCACAGTCGATAGACACACATAAAACATGTACTTTAAAGGGTCAACTGTTTATGGACATGCAGTACATCTTCACAAATCGACCACCGAGAAATAAAGTTTTTAAAATGTTTTTATAGTAAATTAAACTTTGACAATTCAAATTGAAAGCAAAGGTTTACTTTGTTTATAAGGGTAACTACGTGATACGCAAAATAATGGAAACAGATAGAAACAGAGAACAAAGGAGAACGGGCAATTATTTTATTTAAAACGCGTGTAGTCATATATCGTAACGAACCGAACGTAAACATTTCGGGCGGTTCTAGAGAATGAATGGCTGACTTTAAAACCAGTAACTAGTGCTAATGGTTTATACTTAAATCACATTCAAACTGTTATCTATTATGGTTTGTGAATTGCGATAGGTATTAATCACGTGTTCTACATGTCATTGCTATTTTGATGGTTATAAATTGTATCATCTCAAGAAAGAAATCATTTGATCTGAAAGTTTTGAAGAGGATCTGAAGATGATACATCATGATAGTTATCTTACCGTAAATCACTGCTAGATTGGGTTCCTTTTAAAGCACACAACTGGCAATTACGAGTACATACCTAATACAATCCAGATTTAAAAAAAAAGTAGAACATTCCAGGTCATTACGCATCCAATCCAGAATCGATTTAAGGCACGAACTCAGTTGTTATTACTGTCTACAATTACGAAATTGAATGAGATCCGTTACACGCTTTCCTATTAAGTCAAATGGCCCAACTCGAATTTTATGCGGCAATAACTCGCACGCAGTACTCGTGAGACGCATACGTACTGTAAACGTAGCTACGTGTGCTGGAAAACGTAAAAGGGAGTAAAGTGATCAGAGGCCATAGTGCGGCGGACGTCGTAAACTGGCAAGGTATGCCGCACTTTTCGCGCTTCGACGATAAACCCGTGATCGGCAAATTGGTTCGATAAAGCTCGTGTGGCTGGTACAGAGATATCCCGTCCCTAGAGATAAGTATACCGTCGCCACCTGAGACGCTAAATGCTGATGTAATATCAAAGTGGATTTGGCTTTGATTCGCTTTTCACAGCAAAGTTAGAGGCACTTGCATAAGCTCAGGTTATCTTTTTTTCTCGGCGTTAACTGCTCATCAGACGTTTAACTGATAAATCGTCTTGCGCCAGAGTTAGAACCTTACCTTTAAACAATATTAAATTGATATTTGTAAATTTATTAACTATGAGTTTTACATCCTCAAAGAATTTAAATCTTCTGTAAGTTAGTGTTGTTTTTTAATTTTATTTTTTGTTAGAGTTTTTTTACACAATGAAAGAAAGTGACCTATTAGGTATATTATTTAGCTTAGTCTTTTATGGTCGAAAAAAATCAGAACGGAACTAGACAGGTACATTTAGTGCAGTCAGTGATATTGCCTACTTTATTTATCGTTTAATCATTGAAATCATTAGTTTTATTTTTATTTGGTTCTATAAAAAATCTATTGTATGTTTGTGATGTAGATTGTATGTAAAGTATCTGTCGCTGTTATAAGTTTTTTTGTCGAAAAATATTAACATTTTTCTAAATAAGCTTTTTAGAAGTGTACATCTGAGTAATGACGATGATGATGATTTAGTAGCAGAACCGTGAGCAGTTCAAAATGAGCCCAAACACAGCCAGTCTTATTTACTATCGAAGAGTTCGTGTGGCCACCTTTTAAACTCTATCATCAGACCAGCATGCATGCATCCATGGTACCATATTATTGTAAAATCACCGAACATAAGAAACTAAACCAACTTGACTTACTCAAAACCATACGTATAATACTTACCTACTAACTAACACGGCAAGTCAAATAAAAGCTTGTAAAAATACGCCGCCTAGATAGAACAAGTTTCATAGAACAAACACATAAACCACTGTTGTCATGTAGACTCTGAGACCTTTGCTTTTTCAATCAATAGAATTGGACACGTATACGTACTGTAAACGTAGCTCTCTACGTTAACAAATTAATAATTAGTGAACAAAACTAGACGTAAATTTTGACTCTAACATTCTAACTCTAACATCTACTTCTAACATTCGAACAACTATAAAAAATGTGTATGATCAATTTACAACCTTAATCATCAAAGTTTAACGAAAAGAACAAATGTATCAAGCGCACCGCAAAGCTCTGCGTATTTTAACTTATGACTCATAGATAATATTCCAAGTTCGGTGTTCTCCGGAGAAGTTTAAGTTGTTTTGTTTTCGAAATTAGTAGGCTACATTTATTATTATGAGTAATTTGTTGCTCTCAAATTACGGCAGGTAGCCCCCGGCGGGCTCCGGGGCACGATCACCGACCAAGGCTCAGCGCTCGTACCTTCAGCCCCGCCTACAGTTTAACATTTTTTCCTCTCACATATAGCCTGGGAATTAATCCCGCTAGCTCATTGTATTGTTTATTATAGAGCACTATAATTACAGTGTCATTATTGTTTTCTACTTATCCGAACCGATCTATATGCATTAGCCGGAAAGGGTCAACGCCACGTTCATATTATTAAAATTTCATCTATCAAACTTTTTGCCCGATCTGAACCTCTATATTATACTGAGAATATTGAGATGTAATTAAGTAGCTAGCGAGAAGTTAGAGAAGAGATTAGTAAGCGTTCTACATAATACACGTCATAAAAGTATTAACAAAGTGAAGTATCGCAGCTTCCTCTCGAGCTCGGAAACCATATGAACGAGGAAACTGTACGCCGTTATTTTTTGTGACGCAATAAAAGCGAGCGTTAATTAAAAACTGCAGTTAGGATTCTCAGCTCGATCCCTGCGCGGCACTGTCGTGGTGAACCGCGGCCTTTTTGCCATCATTTTACACCATACGATACCCTCATTTCGGAGGCTTCACTAGACTGCTAACGGTTTTTGTGGATTACTGGAGATGGGTCAAACTTTTTTAGTGCTGAAATTTTGCAAGGATCTTTTATAACACAAGTTCCGCTTTTATTTCGCACTTTAGCAAGTAAAGTGTTTAGAACTCGGAATTGGTATGTACAATTATATTTCTACGTTATACCTCTACCTACACGGTCCTAACATTCCGAACTTTTTGATGTCGTCTATCTTAATTAAGAACTACAAAGCCTAGGTACAGTTAAATAAAACTGTAATAAAGCCGAAAAATTAAAATGAATCTTGATAAAAATGGTGCTCGTAGTTTGCAATTCTATCGCAGCGACGCTCACTCCCTACCAAATTCTCCGATCTTGTACGAGTGAGCAACTGAGCAACTAAACGAAGAGCTCTCGTAAACTTTGTTTTACGTTCGCACCGCACCCGCTTTGTGAATTAAAAGCTGCGCTCCTTTTGCACTAAACACGCCTTAATGAAATGCGATGATCACAAATTCGTCTAAATTTCCGCAACAATGGGTACGACAAGCGTCTCGTTTCGCAGACGGCGCGTTACTCAGCCGCCCGCATAACGAGAGGTTAAATTAAATAACAACCAAACTTGGAGTTGAAATTCTTGAAAGTCTCGCTTCCGAGATAGCGTCGGAATCGATGGTGCTATATTAGTTCGATTTCCAGTGGAAGTTTGTGGCCGCAAACAGCTCTACGATGTCCAGATACAATTTAACTACTGCGTTCTAGTTTCTCAAGATATTAACTTCAGCATAACTAATTTTAAACTCGATGTGTGGTTAGTTGGGAAGTAGTTATTACATTTAAGAGTGGTATGTATGCAGATTGTATTCCAAGTTTATGCAGCTAAATATATAGTTCGGCTAAACTTATAAAAGTGCTCTTACTGTTTGTCTATCTATCTCTCCATGACATGACAACCCCTAAAATGCTAGTACGTTTTCCGAAAAATCTAAATCCAACCTTAGAACATACGGGTGTGGAAAACTGAAGCGCAGGACGAGTGCCTCCGGATCTGCGCGCACGATTATTGGCACAGGCGCTTTGACGGACACGATTCAATCTGGTAATCGGAAATGGGCATTGTGCAACAAAGGTTCTATTGTCCACCAGAGGACAGCCGCGCCG
The DNA here is from genome assembly GCA_911728515.1 of Peribatodes rhomboidaria. Classification (NCBI taxonomy): domain Eukaryota; kingdom Metazoa; phylum Arthropoda; class Insecta; order Lepidoptera; family Geometridae; genus Peribatodes; species Peribatodes rhomboidaria. The sequence goes on from OU452168.1 coordinate 9,186,910, forward strand.
CGCCACTGCCCGCGAATATTCACGTTCATGTCCATAACGCTGTACACTTTATAATACGAGTATACAGTGTATAGGACACATACATTGTTCGCATGCACATACAGGTTTACGAATCATTCGTGAACAAGAGATTTATGACGATAGCATATTAATGAATTACAAAAAGTGTCTATAACTTCCCTGTAAATACGAGTACGTAAGTGATCTAAATTGAATGGTTACCTGGAAGAGTAGAGGACAGTTTTTTCACTATTAGTGAGATAAGACTTATAATAGGTTGAAAATGTATTTTATTGTAACATTTTTTTTTGCGATAATAATATAAAGAGTTTCAACACTTAATACAATAACTTAAAACAAAATTTTCGAGTTTAAAATTTGGCCACTAATAAAAATTTTGCACCCTTAATTAAAAATTATACAACAGATTCTAATTTGACGACGAATTCCCAAAAGATTTGTCTGCAAAGTCTACATATGGTATTCTAGGAATCAAAAGAGTTTTCCTTATTTTGTCAACATCAAATTGTGTTTGGTAAACAAAACACACTAAACAACCGTTTGGTGCTAAGGAATGGATACCTCAAACGAACTTTGTTGTGATGCACTTTGTCCACGCACATATTGCACATACAGTTACCGCTAGCCACGTCAAACGGACTTCAGAACAAAGGCTGTCGCCCATGGTTGATTAACTGAGCACCTAGTTAACACCTCGGATCCCGGATCCCATTTGATAACGCGTGGTAAACTCAGTCTCATTGACTGTGGCATACGTATCACGATATTATCACCTTTTAATGATTTTATTCCGGTAAATGTCGAGTGACTTGACTATGATTAAGTATTCCAATAGAAATGTCAGTAACCTATTTCGCAAAGGTAAGAAACCAGATATTATCAATTGCAACGAACTATTAACTTTCAAAGTTTGTATGGTACTGTATCTTTATATCTGTAGGTCTATGTAGCATATCTGCTAACAAAAATGCATGGTAAGTATGTAGTTAAAAAAAAAATACATGCTGCGCCCTTGGTTTTCACCCGCGGCCCCACAGGAACCGTGGGCGTGTGTTTGTTTGTCACTTCTTCATGTTCAACGGTTTTGTACGCAATTCCGAACGGAGATAGCTTAAGACATAGGCTACTTCTCACCCCGAGTAACACCGCGAGACTCAGCTAGTCTTAATTTGCATATCGGTATCTTAAGAGTGTAAAATTACTATCATATTCATATTCATCATTTCTCTGTTACTTTTTGTTTTGTTCAAGGCGTCACAATCTAAAAAAAAAAACAATTTTAAATTTGTTTGGAAATACATATACTAAATCGTTCGCGTTTATTTAGAAAAAACTAGCTGCGCCCCGCGGTTTCACCCGTGGTTCCACAGGAACCGTTTTTTTTTTCGGGATAAAAAGTATCCTATGTCCTTTTCTGTACCCCTGACAACGTGTATGCGAAATTTCATAAAAATTGGTTGATTAGTTTTAGTGTGAAAGCTAGGCTAGGCTTTGCTGCACTCCGTATTTGTCGTAGGCTTTGCTACACTTCGTATTTGTCCTAGGCTTTGCTGCACTTCGTATTTGTCCTAGGCTTTGCTGTACTTCGTATTTGTGCTAGGCTTTGCAGTTCATCTCAGTAGCACATCTCATGATAGCCACTAAATGGCGTGTTAAAGCGGATGTACCGGACAGGCAATCATCTAACTACCAGCATCAAGGGCCATAAAACCTTAATGAAGTGAATGCCCGGGAAGTACTACGATCTACTTTATGCGTATAATCTATAGACATTAGATAAATTATAACTTATGAAACCGTGGAGAGTTAACTTAAATCAAATACATACAATTTCTGCTCAATAATGCTGGTTATCAATTCCGTTGTTTTTTTTTTTTAATGTTTGTAACCGTATAATTCCGATTTTTATGAACCGATTTTAACCGATTTATTTTTACAGAGTCCAGTTCTGATGACGAGGAGTCGGTTTTTTATTATGATAATATAATAGGCAAAGCTTATAAAAATCGACTTCCAATCCTGTAATTTGTCTTCCATGTAAACAATTTTTAAGACTTTTGTTGATTGACTGATTTCATTGAAATTTATTTGAGACTACCTATGATCTACCAAACAAAAAATAATCATTGAAATCATTTCAAAATTGGCGGAGTAATCGCATAACATACATACAAAAAATAACATACAGTCGAATTGAGTACCTCCTCTTTTTTGAAAGTCGGTTTAAAAAAAATACAGTCGAATTGAAAACCTCCTAATTTTTGGAAGTCGGTTAGTAATATAATGCTTCTTCGGTACAACAATAAATTTATAGGTTCAGGATATTCAATTTAATTTCAAAAACCTTTGAAACCTCCGACCAATTGTCCCAAGAATCGGTATCTCAAGTAGTCCGAAGTCCGGGAGGACCACGACTTCCAAATCTCTATTGAGGACAAGAGGGCCCTTGACCCTCTTGAGAGGTATCGCCCAAACCTACCGATTTACTGATTATTATGAATTTATCAGAAGTTTGTATGATGACTGAATTGAACGGGATCAATATTATGTAAGCGTCTTTTTTTCAGTTTCACTGTACTTTTTTTGCTGTAATAATAAAAAAAATATATATATCGTTTACTGACCTAAGTAAAATTAACAATAACATAATACGTTGGCTTAATTAATAAGGAGTTAGATTGCTTGTATATGTAATGAGTAATGGTTTGAGTGACGATGAATTTTACTCTGATTTTATTTATTAGTAATAAGATAAGATGAGAAAAAGTATAAGGTAAGAATAAGAAGAGAGAAACGATGATAGTGTAGTTGGGGAAGGCCCGCCTCTCAAGCCAGAGGGAGCGGGTTCAAACGGCACGCACCAATTAGTTCATTGTGTGAACATATTATGTGCGCATTGTATATCATCTGCTACATGACTCCTGTCACATTTGGGACTTAATATCGTCCAGCGAGGTGTGGGTGTTGTATTACACCTCTGCCAGCCCCCTCGGGGGAAAGGTGTGACGATGTGTGTTTATTTTTTAAAGCGAAAGTTTTAATGAAATATGAATCTGCATATTAGGTTATTTACTTTTACTTACTCTATTTACATATTTATTTCACGTTTCGACTGAAATCTACTTTTACTCAAGAAGAGTCCTAATTTTCTACGTCGCATCAATTAATATGGATTTAGGGTATTATTTTTTAAGAAACGAAAGTCTAGTCTAGACTTTCAAGAATGTTAGCTGTGTTATATTTAAATTTTAATAAGTATGTTTTTGTCAATAAAATCGGAAGTAGAGTTGCTATTATTATAATCTTAGATACTTACTTTAAGTATATTATAAAGGCGAAAGTTTGTTTGTGTGGGCGTGTGTTTGTTTGTCATTTTTTCATGTTCAACGGTTTTGTACGCAATTCGCAACGGAAATAGCTTATGCCCTGGATTAAGACATAGGTTGCTTCACACCCCGAGTAACACCGCGAGTCTTAATTTGTATATCGGTATCTTAAGAGTATTAAATTACTATCATATTTTGTTGCTCTTTTACTTTTTATTTTGTTCAAGGCGTCACAATGTAAAAATAAAAAACATGAATTTGTTTGGAAAAATATTAATTCGTTCGTGCCTGTCAAGCCAGCGAGAGCGGGTTCGAACCCATCCATGGCATGCACCAATTTGTTCATTGTGTGAACATATTATGTGCGTATTGTTTGTTATCTGCTACATGACTGAAGCCCGGTGTATGGCGACAGGCTCGCCCCCTGTCACATTTGGGACTGAATATCGTCTGGCGAAGTTTGGGTGTTGTATTACACCTGTGCCAGCCCCCTCGGGTGAAAGGCGTGGCGATATGTTATGTTAATAATGTAATGACTTTTATAGGATAAATAAAAACAATATACTCGTAAGCCTAAAAAGAACCTAACATAAATAACAAATTTTAAATAATAAACAGACCTCAAGACAGTATCCGCGGGTAAAGTAACCAAAAGGCTGGCGATGTTACCTCACTGAATAGCAATACTAATTCGCTGACCGAGGTAAGCACCGGCCCTTTCGTCGTTTGTCGTTGTCGTTGTCTATCAGCCGCTTTGACAGTAAAAAGCAATAAGATTTCTTTAAGTTTATTTTTATATATTTTAGAGTTTTCTACGACAGTCCTTAATTTATTTATCTTTGGTTTTGGACCTACATAGACCTAAAATTGCGTCAAGTAAAAATACTCCTAACTTCCCTAAGTTATCAATACAATGACAGAGCAAGATGCGAAGATGTGGAGTCTCCCTAGAGACTGTCTTTACCAAAAGGATTCCAATTTGAGATTTAACCCTTTGAATCTCTTGTGAGAAAAATAACGCAGGTACAGGTGCTCGGGGATCGGGAAAGGACGTCTTTAAATTCGGGATATTGGATATAAAAAATGTATAAACGGGCGGGATGAAAAAGGTACCATTCACTTTTAACTTAGAATATCAGGAAGGACGTATTGCGTGCCTAAAGACGTTAAACTTATGGGTACTCGATGATACTCAATCTCTACCGTAAAAATAATAAATCGATTTACGAAGTACTGATCAATATCACGATATCACGTACAAAGTTAAAATCTTGGAGGCTTTGAAGTCTTTCCCAGGAACGAGTTATTTATTATGACCAAAAGAAGTTTTTAATGTGAAAACTCCAAAGTGCGAGCAAGCGGAATATCAAATCAGTTCCGCTAAGAAGCAAATGAGATTATGACCGAGGTGAGGTAAGTGAGGTGCCTAAGTGCGGGTGTTTGGATGTACGGCGACCGTGGCCAGCGCTAGGCCATTCAACTCGCGCGGCCTCGCTCTCAGCCGACACCCGCCATGCTCCACCACTCCATCCAGGGTCCCACAGCCAACAATACTCTGAGCCAATGTCTCTCAACTATCACTCCATATTGGTCCCATTTGAATCATCCGAAGCGGCACCAATTAGCGACACGCAAGAGAACATACAAGGCACGCACTATAAATTATATTAATGTCACGCATCTTCTAAATGTAACATAGCTACATATGTGTAGTTAAATATAAATTATGAACCTCTCAGCAAGTTTAATAACACAGATGACAGATATCTTTCATCTCCAATAAATACACTTAAAATAAACGAGATTTATAAATAGGAAAAATTTTGTAGAGTTAACTCTAGTAGGGCTACTTACTTGGTAACTAATTAATCGGTACACTAATTTCAGAGAGTTTCACCACAATACAGCTCATACGGTAGTTTTGAGCATTGTCAGACAAACTAAGACGATTTTTGCACTTAAATTGTACTTGACGACATGACTGACAAAGCCGGTATTTCTTCGAAACACTTCACCTCACTTTCGATTTGTTCACTTAAATCTTTTGGTTAACTTTGGTCGAAGTCGCGCAATATTAGTGTTAGCACTGAACGAGGAGACAACAAGTGTTATAAACAAAAGGATGGTTTCGCGAGCGCAACTTGTGCGCTTGGTAGGGACGTGCCGTGCCACCTGCCACTGTAGCGAGCCCGACTCTACTGCCGGCGGCTAGAGGTAAAGGCTGCCGGTCCCGCGCTCACACGCCAGCTCACCATCTCACGATTTCCACGAAAAACCCTGCTACATATCGTACATTGCCACTTCACCTATCACAGCCAAGCTCTTGAACGCGCGCTTTCCACGCAATGTAAAGCATTCCCTCGATATACACGTATAGGAAGTAGCGGCGAGTTCAGCGTGGGAGGAAAAAGCTCGCTAGCTATAACCGTTCTGGTTGATGCTTGTGGAGTCGGAAATATGGCGCCATCTATGGTGAAGACACAGAACTGATTTAACGCCATCTACTAAAACCTTCTCAAACTAAATTGAACTCTAAGTTACTTGGGGGCTGAACTTAACGTTAACTTACATAGTTAACTTTAGTATTTTTAGTCGAAGTGTAATCAACTACACATAGATGGATACACTAACGCAAAAAGTTAAAAATGTAGAGTATATAGTAAATAAAGGTAGAGGAAAATAATAATAGGAACCAATAAGAAAGCAATATCATAAATTACAGTTAAAGTAGTTTATTACATAACAGGCATTGTAGGTAGGGATGTAGGACCGATCTAGGATCTAGGCTGTAGGCATAGTTGGTCCGAAAATTCGAGCAAGATTAAATAAAATATATTACAAAGTGTTTTTTAATTAAGCAGTGACTTCTTTTTATGAAATACTAGGCTACCCCGTGGTGCGAAGATAGTATTTAGGTAGCCTATGTGTTTATCCAGGGTATCATCCTTACCAAATTTCGTTAAACTCCGCCAATCGGTTTGAGCGTGAAAAAGTAACAAACATACACTCTTAAGACACTCACAAACTTTCTCCTTTATAATATATTAGTCTGATTAGTGTGTTTAGTATGATATATTATAAACTATACCTATATACCTAGTGGGAGGTGTGATAAAGTCTGTGAAACAGGGTTATTTATGAAATAGCCCATTGATCAAATTTCCTCCACGACTTTACTGTAGGTACCTTTGTTTCAAAATGTTTGTTTTTCATATGAGACATTTCCTCTTTCCTGATGATTTCCTTGTAATCAGAATTAGCCCGCTAGGTTATGTGATTTTGCTGTGTTTATTTCATTGGAGCTACACAAAGTCAAAGGCAATGTTCTTAGAGCATAAACACCCCCATGCATTGCAATAGCAAAATGAAACAACGAAATTCAACCACAATATGTCATGATAGTTAAACAAAATGGTTTTGGAAAATTGGGGATAACAAAATTAATAGGATCGAAATCCATTTGGCCGATGTATTTTACATATGGGGCTGTACACATTACATGGGCTGTGTGTTACATAGCCCTAATTCGTGTACATTAGATGTCACTAAAGAAATTACCACTTAGTTTAAAATACTTACTGTATTTCTTATCCAATTCAAATCTTCGGTGAATATTGGGAAACCCTATGACCCCCATCTTATGTTACTTTGGTTAAACATTTATTTAGTCTGGTTTAGTTACCTGCTTTACATATATACCTACATATAGGTATGCACATAGGTATGTATGGAAAGCAGGTAACTTACGTTGCAATTGAAAAAAAATATGTTTACCTACCTACCTGCTTAACTGGAACGAAAATAAAACGATATTTAGTTAATTTATTCGAATAGGTAGGTAGAGTCAAACGTGACAGATTCACGCAACTAAGCATAATTATTAATATTTTTTTTAAATCAATAGAACAATAAGAAATAATTAGAATCATCAATGAGTCCTCGATTCATAGTGTTTATTTGTTTTCAAACTCAAACCGCATGGATGAGTCAAACGATTACTTTAATATTCCGTGTTGCCGCCGCCATGACTCACTAAGGTTGTCAAGTAACGTGATAGAATTTTACCATCATTTTATTGACACATCGACTGTAATCATATAATCAAGGCTTCGAGGCATTCAATCGACATGTCGACCTAACGCAGAAAGATGCAGATGAATCACATAATACTCCTACATTATCTACTGTTACGCATTAAATAGACAAACATAGAAACTCCTCCTTTATTAAGTTGGTTACAATGTCTAATTATGTATGTGACTTTTATACCCTTACTGCCTGCGCCCTGTGGTTTCACCCGCTACTCGTCACCCGCCAGCCGTAGCCGTTCATTACTGTGGTATCACTGTTTTTTGAGATATACCTAAGTAGCCTATAGGTATGTCTTGATTTAGGCATAAGTTACCTCCAAAATTTACGACCAAATCCATTAAAACAAAAATTTTGAAAAAATTCCAAATACTAACTCGGCAAAAAAAGCTGTGGGTATAATTATTGAACCTCCTTACAAAATTTCAAGGTAATTTACCTGTAGAGGAAGATAGAGATATCCAAACAGAAATCCAGGCAGCATTTGGACTCACGAAAGTACTTTTGTCGAAGCTTAAACATAGACGCTTCGCCAGCTAACTCTCGCTTGGTCGATTAGTAGAATCACCTTGCAATCCTCTTAGGCAAAGGTCTAACTCTACTACGACTACGTATGAAATACTAGCTAACTTATATGTTTACGTAAGAAATGAACGCAATATGAGTCGAGAGCGTAGAGAACAATGAATAGGCAACATCCTTTATGGTCCAGAAACTGCGTCCGGCCTAGATGTGCGTGGTCGAGCCAGTGAAAGTGCTGGTGGTGACATACCGAGGTTGAACACCGTACAGGTACCGTATATGAGTTTATTGACATCTGATAGTGTAACTAATTGATCTGGATTGATGGCATAGCACGAAACCAACTTAATACGAACGGCTAGGGACTGGAGTCGTTTGCCACCATATCTCTTTTCCAGACTTACTATACTCGTACAATACAACTTAGGTATCTTCAAGGCCAGAGTGAATAAGCAGTAAGTAAGTAGTAGTAAATAGAGTCTTCGAGCTTCGTCTTAGGCCACAATGTCGCTTCACATCAGGCAAGTTGGTGGTCAAATGCTTACCTATACTATATTTAAAAAAAACCTACTTACTTCCGTTTATTTCCGCTTTTTCCCCATTGATTACTTATATTGCTCTAGTGGAGTAGGATATAGATGGTATTGCTGAACATTTTATGCTCTTTATCTCAACTTAGTTGATCCTGATCATCGACGTCGTCTCTATTGATCAGGCAAAATCAGATCCACTCTATAACGAAACCTATACAATTGATTGATATGTTCAAATAACATGAAGATAGCTGTTGCTAGTAATTATAATTAAGCAAGACTATAAACAATTAAGTATTTTAATAAAATAAAGTATTTTTACGAAATATTTAAGAAATTTGGTAAATAATCTCATAACATTTCTATATTTTAGCAAAAAAAGACTCGTGAAAGAAAGAAATAAGAAGCAAAAAATGTATGCCAGAATCGTAGCAAGTTGAGAGAAGTAATCTCTTCTCTGCTTATCCGCAATCACGCTAGAGGCTGATTTTATGTTTTTTTTTATTGGAATATTCATTTGTATGAAATTTCTGACCGAACGATAAAGGGGTATTCTAAACACCTACGATGTATTAAAGGTTGGACATGCCACTGGAGCAAAACTACGCCAGCACCGCACTCAGCCTCACTCCGGTATTTCAAGAAGTTGGGTTGGCTAGGGAGCGGAACGTCAGTGCAGGACTTATCGCCCGCACCTCGAATAAGAATAAGAAAGGTTGGAAAATGCATCATTGCTAGACATTCAAAGTAACAAACACCGTCATGAGAAGACGCGGCGTGCCCTCGACAACAGTATTAGGTTTCAGCGTGCATGGGAAACAGTCGGTTCCACTTGACGGCGCCCGCGCACTCGCTCCGCGACTTCTACCGTTATCTACATGAGAACTAACCACGTAAATGGTACAAAATTACTGAGGTATTTACCGAGTTCAGTGGTTAATAGTAGGATTATATCCCTTGAATGCCAAAACCTAGATTTGGTGATATAAAACTGGAAATAAGAAAAAAACAGGCACTGTATAACAGAAATCTGTTCTAAGTAGTCATGGCGAAGCTATTGACAAAATCAGGTTTATTGCACTAACTTAATTAAGTATTCTCAATGATTTTGTTTAAAAAACCGTTAAGCTAATTTAGACTTTTTCTTTATTACATGTTAGGTTAAGTTACGGCATAAGTCAGTCATCGTCTTTTGTAGAGTTCAAACTAAAACAGTTTCTCATGATTTGTATAACCATGCATTACTTACTTTTAATTTAGTCTTGTAAATTAAATAATTAAAAAACAAACGGTAAGCCGTGGGATCAAATCTTATTAAAATATTTTGTAGATTCTCATGGAATTATCTCTGCAGTGAGAACTAACAATAGGATATTTTAGGTTATAAGTAGATACCATTTCACACTAAACTAAATATCACAATTTTTATAGTTAGACATCAAGCATGCTCAGTGGCGGATCTAGGATTTTGGTTTGGGGACCTGACTTAATTAGATAAGATAAAATAATTTATTGCCAAAAATACGAATTATTTACATTTTAACAGTTTATACAAAGATTAAAAAATCCCTGAAAATAAAAAGAGAATTCCCAGATATACCTGCGGTCCCACACTAGGCTCAAGGCCCGTAACGTGGAAACCAAAATTGAATTGAATCTAAGCTTTATCGAGGTAGGTAAGATTTGACGAAGGGGAGGGCTTGACTCACCTGAAAATAACCTTAATAATCATTTCATTTTCAACAGCCATTTTTTTATTATTAAAGAGTGAATTAGATACATGGGGGCTTCCCCCATGTATCAACACGTGCCCCTTAATCCTCTGTCCTGGATCCGCTAAGTGAGCACACTTGCAGTAGTGTTGAAGTTGTAAAGGTGAATGTACTTGTCAGCTAGATGGCAATTGTACCCCACGGTAGGACGTTTTGTACAGTCAGTCACCGTAACCGCCATCCGCCATGTCACCGTAATGGAAAACTTCAGTATCTTGTTTAAAGTTTATTCTAAGTAAGTACCTAAAGTAACTGTTCTATAACTTTACTTGCAAACTTACCTATTTTTGGCTCTGCATACTTGTCTTTTGCATACTACTATTCTGAATTTAAACTACAGTAGCTGCTTCTCTATATTTTGTTGAAAATGTAATATTCAAATAACTATTTAGTTTGATAGTCCCGTATAAATATCTTTAAATGATTTATTTGTTGTTCTATGACAACAACAATCTAAATGCAAATTTTTGAATGAAAATCTACTACTTTTGAAAGATTGTCATGTAGAAAACTAATATGATTATTGCTTGCATAAATCAGCTCTTGGTTTTATTAAATAAACAGCAGTAAGTGGCGAGTCATACGCTGTTTACATTAATTTGGCGCTTAGCAGAACCGGATCAGGAGCTATGATATCACGCAGATCTGGTTCGCTGATTATGGACATTTGCATTCAATTGCGTGACCGTGGGACTCCGTTCGGTTCCCAGTTGTTTCCTAAGTTCTTGAAGAACTGTTAAACAAAAACATTAAAAGCAAGAACAGGAAGCTTCAATTTAACTTTTGAGATAATTGCTCAATTACACGTTTGCATTCGAATTTCAAAAAGTATCATTCAAATAAAATTATTTCTTAATAGTTTGCTAGCACTTAGTTCCAACCTGTAAGAAGGTTTTATGTATATGATTTTGCGCGGCAAAGAACTTGGTACAGATTTAAAAGCTAATGTTACGAGTACATCCAACTGGGTTTTAGACTTGTTTGTATGATCTGTGGTTTTAGATCTGTCCATATTTTAAACAATAAAAAATCTAGCAAAAAGCAATTGACATTAGATCATACGTACGTACCTATTGCTCTTTAGTGTAGGTGAACTTTGCAAAGGTCGATAAATACAACAAAGAGTAACCTTGGAACTCCGGCGCACCTCGTCTGCTACATTTAAATGCCTAAATATGTAAGTAGGTACATAGATAAATTAGTTGATTAACAATCATGTACTTGCCTCTTTAAGTAGTTATGGTTGACCAAATTGAGACACATTGTACCTAATATGGTTGTAAATAACAGCAAGACAATACACATTACAACCTCTATCAGCGTATGTTTTTTTCTAAATATCGTCATTCTTACCTTTAATGACGATTTCCAGGAAAAATCTGTGTGTAAATATACCAACATAATTATGTAGGTATTACAACTCCATAGTATACAGCGGTTGAAGGTACGTAGTAAGGTAGGTACAAGGAAGCACCTACTTATACATAGAGTAATAAAATAAAGGATGTACGAAAAAACACAATTGACTAATTTTATTTCTTTACGTAATTTCAGAGTAGGTCCGATAAGTCTACGTGCATTCGACCCAGAATATCGAATGTTTTCTAAACACCTCTATTACGTCTAAAGCAGGCTGCGTCTAGTGACTATTATTTCTCCATTGGTTTTAGGCCATTTAGGTCAACACTATTCCTGTACATACACCAAAGAACTGAGTTACGCAAATTCTCGGAACTTCTTCAGTAAAAAGATGTTTATTGATGTTCAAATTCAAATCTTTTGTTCAGCCACAAGAGATTTGTCGAGTGTGGGCTTTCAAGTACTTCAAAGGGCCACCAGGTTTTTCTTGTCTGTCCTACTGCGCTGAATAGAGCTCCATAAATCACGTGTTACTTAACTACACCTTCCAAAGATTGTTTATCCATCCGTTTTCGTAGGTACAAGCAGTTATTTGACACATAGGTATGAGAAATAACTTATTTGCTAACACCTCAGTAAACGGCAAATTGCATTTAGTACATTCACCTGTTAGCCAATTTCGTCTCTATAGAAGAATATCAAAATAGCGGGAGACCGTTATAAAAAGAGTAAATACTCCCCTTCTGAATTTCCACTAGTATTTATAATGAAAGCCTTCAACCCCTTCCGTCTAGACATGCATGGATTGCATGTAGAATACAGCTGCAGATTAGTTCAATTGTGAACCCCACACGGACAGATATGTATTACATTCAACCATCTACATGGGAACATAATGGAACTCATTACATTGAGCCATTGATTAACTTTCCATTGAAAATCCTCGAGGCTATCAGTAATAAAATAATAAAATTATGTATTCTGAACGTCGGTATATTTTATTATAAGTCTAAAAAACTTCTAAATTTTCTAAAGAATGCGAATCATTGCGCAAATTAAAACATAATTTTCATGGTTACAGATTTTCGGACAAATACGAGTATTAAATGCATTCAATATAAAATGTGTCTAGGAAATAGCTTTGTTGAATACACTCATCGACGGAGCAAGCGTCCGCGTACGCTCGCTCGCGTTGCATGCTGCGCTTGCATACTAGCGAAGAGTTTAAAAGCTCGATGGATTACTAGATATTTAATAAAACACTCACAAAGCGAAAGAGTACGAGTACTTTTACAAATTCCCGCTCTCGTATCTCTTCAAGCCCGCCTTCAATTGTCTTTTTTTCTGCAGATCCCAACCGTAACTTTTTAAACCACCTTACCAGAATCTATTCCGACTTATTGGTGAGTATTTTGAAGCAAATAGGTTTTATAACATGAGGCCTCAAATATCAAACTTAAATATGCGGATAAAGTCGCATATTTAGTTTTTGTGAATAAACTTACATTATTCCTAATAAGTTTATGCTTCAGCTTCTGCAAAAATGCTTTCATATGTGTGGCGTCTGTCTGTGCGTCCGTCTGTCCGGACAGCCGCCGGACAGACGTCAGCCGCGAGGTCTTCAGCTCACAGAGCCACTAATTTAGTTAGTGGGAGTTTGATCTATTAATAAAATACAAGCTGGGATTAATAAACCCATTGATTAGGTGTAAACGCAAGCCGTTGCCGTTTGAAAAGGGTTCAAAGAAAATAAACCGTGCGCCCACACCCACGAAACGTGCTCACAAGCCACAACACTGTACAGGGTGTTCACACTTGACAATTAAAAAAAAAGGAAAAAATAAGATAGAAACTACCTACTGAATTTAATTTAATTTAAATTTAATGAATATTGAGTTTTAAATAAATAAAAAATGTATTTATTGTCAAAACCTATGAGTTAATAACACATTAAAGAAAAGTACTTATATCATTACAACTAAACTGAGTATAATTTAAAAATTTAAATAAATTGTTTTGGCAATTGGAGTACGCTCAGCACTGTTCTGAGTAGACGAGGTCCACGCAGAGCTGGTTTTCAGCCTACCCCATTGCTTGAGCTAAGATGTTTTAGTTGTCTCGAGAGAACAAAAAAAATATTTAATACTGTGCGATCGTACTTCTCAGGATTTAATAAATTGGCTAGTAAAAGTAATTTAAAAAAATATAGAGTTGTTATTGAGAACACATTTTGTCGAACGGTTATCATTCACGCAGGAGCACGGGGCAGTGAATATTTCGTATGTTTTGTTCAAAAACCTGAACTTACCTGTCAAGTCTTTTGATTTGTTATTCCTTTTTTTGATGACGCAATACTCGTATTTAACACAAATCGCCTAACTACGTGTGAGTGAGAGGATGCTGGACAGCTACCTCGGGGTATATCACTATGCCAGTTGGAATTCATGCATTTTTTTTTATTTGAGTCGAGATATTCTAAATTGTATTCGAATGCAAATAGACTTTAAAAAAACACCAATATTGACAAACCATTGAAAATGAAACTTTCATAAAATATACGGTATTTTTCAGAAGTTTCATTTTAATAGATAGCTTTTCGTATATTCCATCTTTTGAATGTCCCTGTGATCAAAATGATCATACCTACTGCTAAAGCGCGTCGTTACCAAATTAAATATAATATTTTATATATGACGCATAAAAGAGGGAAACAGGACATAATTACAGCATATTTACCAGGAAGGAAATATCATACTGTACGTCAAAGGTAACGTAACAACATTTTACGACACGCATTGGGGAGTCGTGCGCGTGCCCCTTCCAAGCTGCGCGCGCGCAGGAAACTCGCCCGCTGTACGATCGTTACTGTAGGGTCCCGTCACAGCACCATATAGCCAGGACTTCCATCAACTACGTGTACCGATATAAATTTGTAACGTAAACATTTTAGGTGAGGACTGAGGCCAAGCCAGTCTCCATTTTTTTACTTATAAAGTTAATACCCTAGCTGTACCCCGGTTTCAACGCGCTAAGAAAAACTTAAAAAAAAAACTGCGATGAGACGCACTAACTGCCCATCCAGGAGTCAAACCTCAACCCTCTGACTCATAGGCAGACGCACTTTACTGCTAAGCCATTTCGGTTGTTAGTGGACAAATATTGGCACCCTACTTCACCTTATAGCTTGACAAATGCCTTCTACAGTTCAGCCAGGTCAAGGCGATCGACAGCGTGTTCAAATGTTACCTGCTAATTTCTGAATGGCTATTCGAGGAACGCCTTTACAAGGATTCATTGTAAATCCTAAATCCTTAAAGGAATTTAGACGATAGTTTGTTTGAAGAACGCTTTTAATGATGTCATTGTTAGGGGCTTATTGTTTTCCACCGCAATTCTAACAAAAAAGTCTTAAAAAATCACGATTAAAACCTCCTAGCATTTGAAAATAGTCTGGTACCAACTATATTTTTAAAACTACATTCATTATCCATTATGATTTTTAAAGCTGACTGCCTTGCAACCTCTTTGAAGACGCGAGACATGTGGGCTCTCCCACTGTTCACCAACCTTAACCTTCGTTAGTCGTAAGAACAATAACACCCGCCCAAAACCACTTAAACTTCTCATTTGGATATCCTTCCTCAAAATCTAAGCCTTCAGTCCACACGCAAACAAATTCTCCTCATCCTCAAGGTTTGTTCTATAAACATCAAACAATAAGGTAAAAAGGTAGAGAATACTAAGTGGGAAGAATTTAAAGCAGGTACTTGTTTGCGGCTGTTTAAAATCATTCATTCCTCACGGTTGAATGGTTTCTATAGGATGGGAATGGGACCCGAGGGAGACGCAGGTACACAACTGCATGTCGCAGTAAAAGTTTTTTTTCTCAACCTGTCTACGAGCTCAAGTGTGAGATGCCAGTGATACTTCTGCGAAGACTGTCTCGACAAATAGCGATTTGCACAATAACCGTCTGTGTATTTATAGTGTTTTTTATTTCTTATTAATTCCGTTATATCTGAAGTGAACAGGTTCAAGAGCTATCAACTCGACGAAATTTATAATTTCAAGAATTTTCGGTTTTGTTTATTTAGGTGTGGATATCTTATCAATGTTTACTTTTAGATACTTTGCGGACTGGTGTTACTCGCTAAACGTATTGTTATAACACCTTTAATACTAAATAGAGTAACTATGAGTAGCTTCTTGTTTCGCAACTAAATAACGAAGTACTTATTTATTTGTTGATCTTTAACAAAGGTTGATGCTATGTTGTTTATAGGGTATCTATCATATAGGTTTGCTCGCTATTGCACTCGGCTCCCCCATCAGACACCTTTGACAGATGCTCTATCTTTTTCCATCATAGAGTCATGGTGTGTTGCCTTCCTCCTCACAACTGTACCCCATTTATGGGTGTACAGACAGCATAAACAATTTCTCGAACGGCGCGCGTAAATTTGAGGTTATAGTAGTATTAATTCGACGTTCGGTTGAGACGTACGTGCCGCGCCGCGCCGCACCGACTGTGATCGTACGTGCATTCGTTACGTCACGATCGATACTTAGTTTAGTTCAATCAAGTGCATCAAGTGATCGTTGAACCTCCTTAACCTTTTTAAATATTTGAAGCCAAAATTAAAATGAACAAGTTATTTGAATTAACGTCTCGCTTTCGTAGTTCGTTAATGACTTGGATGAATTAAGTCTGTGAGGTAAGTGTGTCAACGCGATAAGCCATTGTTGTTGTTTTAAATTAACGGTTAAATTTAAAAAATGTGACTATTGTTGTTCATAAGTGCATTTGTAATTTACTATTTTGACAATTTTTTTATTTGTGATTGTTTTAGCGTAATTGCATCGTTATAAATTCATCATGTTTTTTTTTGTACAAAAATTGCATCAGGCGTACGTATTACTTGTTTTCGTAATAAATCAATTTGTCGCATTAATATTACATATTTACAAAACATAATTATGTATTTAGTTATGCATTGAAACATTTGCATTTAACATGACATTTTATTAGTATAAGTTCCACTTCCTTTTAAATTTACAAAATTATGATGTCTAGCTGCTATTTTTGTGACTGTAAATTTTGCATTTATTTTTCCTACTTCGGAGGGGAGTCAGTCAGCTGGAAACTGATAAACGTTCGAATAACAATATTTGCAGAAAAAGCATCAGAGCGACATTCGATGGCTCTACGTCCCCTCATACCTTGAACCCTCGCCTGCCACACTCCAGCAGACAAACGCACCAACATACACATGCACCTCTCCCACCCTTAATGATGCATAGTTAAAGTCTGTTTTATCGAGTCTTGCGCGATCATAATGTTTGCAAGCTTCGTCAGTGCGTGCTTTCATCCCACACCCCGTTTATTACCTATACCGTATGCATGTTGCGGTTCTATTGTTACTTGCATCAATCCATTAGACGATTACTCATATTGTTATTAAACTCATTGTCGTGCAAATTCCTAAATGGATTAATCCGTCCAAATTGTATAACCGCTGTTTTCGGCGTGCGAAATTAAAATTGCAATCATTAAAACCGTTATGAACGCAGTTAAAACGGATAAGTGTTAACAATAGCCAATGGAGAAGCAATTTTTGGCCGTTCACATAAACGGTTTTGAGTGAATTCGCGATGATTTTTAAATCGAAGCAACTCGTTTTGGGTTTTGTCTTGCTCTCTCCTAATACGGAAACTGGGCTCATTATCGAAGAGCCAATCGATCCGCCAATTATGGTTAGACTGTGTAGGTTGAGAGATTAGTAACTTCTGGGTATAAGTAGGTGTAAAAAATCGATAAACCTACAAATTTTATAACCTATTTGATTTCTTTATCGTCATTTAGGTGATGTTGGTTTACATTAATATGTAGAAACTTCGAATAAATGCTTAGACTCATGAGATAATGGTTTAAGCGACTATTGCTCTTCTTTGCAGCTATTTGTTATAACAACATTGGCAGGTAAAAGCCTTGATCTATAGTAGGTAAGTTTACGAGAGGGCTTCTTCTCTGACCTTTTATATTGCCTCATGCAAACCAAGATGCTATTTCAGACCACCTTCTGTTCATAGCTTGGCAGTCAGTAGGTATTTTAAATACAATTTGTATTCGCACTTTTACTCAGTCACATTGCATCGGATTACAATGTATTAAGTTTCGCTACTTTCTGTACTAATAATGAATAAGAAACCTCTATTATATAAGTAAGACAGTTTTTGTTGAATATTCGTAGAACAATGATAAAAATTATAATGATAATATAAATTATAATACACTGTGCTTAATTATATTAATTGAATAACTTAAATATCTTCCTATATCGTGGAAGAGAATGCTCTACAAAGGTTCAATAATATTGGAGAGCACAACATTGTACCTACGAACTACTAGGAAGTAAACAACTAAGTACCTAAAGGTATGACAGATAGATAGTCACAGCAGTTCTTCACAACTCAGAGTTCCGGATCTCCCACGCCTCATAATGAGAAACACAATAACGCAGCTCCTGTACTGGTACTCTATCGTTATAATTAACTCCAATTAACTATTTTGTTTTGTCTCAGAGCAAGCGTGAAGACTTTTCAGTTATAATGAGAATTTATTACTAAAAGAAAATTATTTATAGTTTTGAATTATAACAAAATAACTTAACCTAAACCTAATAAATAACCTTATAACCTAAGTAGCACTCCTTGTTCAGGTGATTTTTTTTTCACTGGTTCCATTAAGATCAAAAGGTATTAACGTAACGGCAAATTCAACACAATAAGTACGTACTTTCGTCAAGTTTTTAACTGCTTGCAAAAAATCGCCCTTTTATTAAATTGCGTGAACTTTTTCAAAATGCATACATTGTATGGCGAAATACCCACTTTCATAAACTGGGCTTTTACCTCGCAAGCCTCGTCCCACATACGTCGGTCTTCGTGAGAAATTTGCGATTATCACCAGTCATTTATCATCGTATCCGTGCAATCCATCGCAAAAACGGTTTCTAGTTTTAAAAAAATAGTTTAAGCGTAACATAGGTACAAGTACACAAGGACAGCTATACTGATATATAATTTAGTAGTCATCAATAATAGAATTTAGGTACATTGTCACCAATATACTAACTATAAATCACTTAATAATAACGAATTAGAAACCTAAGTAAAAGCTTAAATTTGAGCACAACTCTGTAGAACCTAATTGTCTATTGTTTCAGTATAAATTTACATTTTTAGGGTAAGCTCGGAAAGTTAAAGGAATAATACTTAGCGACTGATGCAATCGATTCATTAAGAGGGCCGCGATGCTCTGAAATTTCTATACAAACGCGCTACTCAAATTTCTTGAATACCATTTGTCAGATTATGAAGAAATTTAGCATGTACAATTAAATTAACAATATCTCCGTACCTATGTTCTTGGTTTTTTTAAAAAAACGTTCTCAAGCGAAAATAGAGGTATGAAAAATATCCGCATTTTTAAGGGGCCACTTTTGACTGATTTATTCAATAGATAGACAAAACAAATCATAAATTCCATTACATTGGGAGGTTGTCTACATCATTAGCTGTTAAATGAATCCATAATACAAGGGAAATTCTTAGTTACTTAAGAAAATTGATTACAGAAGTGCAAAAGTCATAAAAAAAAATTGAAATTGCACTTTGTCACTCTGTAGGTAAGTTTAGAGGCTCGTCAGTATCATTACTCGCTCTCTTCGCTCGTCTTCTTCTTCTAGACGAAATGGCTATGGAAAACCTTAAGCCAACGCGAAGTTTGTCTAGGTCGCCTAGGTCGAAGTTAGGTCACCGGACTCTTAAGCTCAAACGAAGAGCACTTTAAATATGACATCATCCTTTTGAGTGTGGTTTAGGTCCAGTTTCTAACTTCCATTGTTCTACTTTACCTACGGCCAACTACCTAATCGTTTGTCAGGAAGAATTTAAATACTACCTTTTATTTAAATATATAACCTACCGAACTTCTAATTATTGACAATTTGTATTGGCCACTTCATCTTTGTTAGGTAAGTACTGAAATGTTGTAAATGCTACTGTTCTCTTACATCAACAATGGTCATAAGTTCATAGCGTAGTATTTTGTTAGATAACTATCACTTAATTGCTTATTGTGCTTTTAGTTACGCTATCAAAGTTTTTAGTACAATCTAACTAGACTATGAATGACCAAAACAACTAGCTATCTAACGATCTAATCAATTAATTATTATTTATCAACCAAAATAATAAGCAGTGTCTCTTCTATAAAGTTCTGTACACAATACAAAAACGAGATCGTTAAGATTTCTCCTGAGAAAATACAATAATACGTAAAGAACAGCGTCATAATAGGAACAGCGCTAACAATTTCCCAGATTCATCCGATCTGGAGCAACTGTTTGTTAATTCAGATGAACAATGTTATTATGAAGAGATCAGCAATCGCAATACCGTACTCGACCTACTTGTTCATAAAAATTACGAATAGCGTTATAGGAAAGATGTTTACAGAGTCTTGTCGGTTAACTACCGTTTGATACAATAACATCGCGTAATTTATGGTTTAACTAAACATTTAAGGACAAACACTTGGCGTTGAATAGTTAAATATCGCAAATTTTTAATACAATGAGTTTCGAGTTAGTACTTAATACCAAAAAAAAACTTAGTGAAGTGAGTGTGGTTTTTTCATATGATTTAATAACTGATTGGAATAAAATTAAAATAAATGTGTGTAATTATTCACTCATAGGTAGGGTCAACTGGTACAAATGCGTCTGCGGTGCAACTACGTTTTTCGAGAATTACTGACAGCTTGGCTTGGCGCCACCTACAGCTTTTTTTTATCTTTAGTTACAATACTCTGTACTAGATAGCGTTAGTTGCCTAATTTGTGAAGGGTTTGTCAGTAATTATCGAAAGACGCAATTGCCCTACAGCCGTATTTGTACCAGTTGACTCTACTTATCTACTTACTGATTTTCCGTCGAAAATAAAATATACGGCACCTGTAGAGTAGCGGTCGAAACCGCGGAGTGCAGCGCTATTTGACATTTCTTTCACCAATTTATTAAATGAAATAAAATTGAGTGCCAGCAATATGCTAATACCGGAGTCACGGCTATAGTTTATAAGCAAACAAGCCCCGGGTCACATTCCACGGGCCCTATTGTGCCACTATCGCTCTCTTAAATTACGCATAAATCTGAGTTTAGTTAATAAGTGTGGGCGAACGCGGCTCCAGAGCCGTTATGTTATAAGCGTCGTAAATTCTTGTAAACAATATGCAGTATATAATGGGTAAGCGACTTTTCAATGCTAGGAAATTGGTTGAACTAGATCTGGAATAAAGTCCAGTGTTTACACTGCACCAGCGCCAAAGTCTTATCTAGACACACTTTGTCGCATCTAAGCTGAAGATATTACATTTCCACAGAAATAGTACGTCATAGTAAAACTTTAATGCAAATGATTTCAACGTCTGTTTTTTTTTGTAAACGGAGATGCCTTAATAGAGTTTTTGTTCTAAAAGTCCTTTGATGGTCGGTGAGCCACTTGAAATGCTGTGGAATGAACAATTAATGGAGCCCAACTTTATTAGGAGACCACTTGAGTTCAAAGCGGGGCCGCGGGGCTAACAATACGGCAAACGGCCCCTTTCGTAGCTTTGATATCTATTTCAGATAACAGCACGTTTTGGGGCACATGTGTTACAAAATCGCAGCTTGATGTAGAGCAAAACACGCCATATTGGTTTTCAAATCCGCTTCAGACGCGTGACATAACATTTTTCAATTGATTGGTTTTTGTTTCAAAACAATTGCTACCAACTAATTATTAGGTACATCTGACAGTTTTAAATAAGAGTTATTGTTATTTAATTTCAACTGCAATTTTGTGTTTCCCTATAGGTACTTCCTAGTTATAATACTCGTCCTACTAATATTATAAACGCGAAAGTTTGTAAGAATGGGTGGATGGATATTTGTTACTCTTTCACGCCAGAACGGCTGAACAGATCTGGATGAAATTTGGCACAGAGATAGATTATGGTCTAGAATAGCACATATAATACTTTTTAACCGCGGGTGAAACCGCGGGGCACATAATTATAAATGCAAAAGTTTGTTTGGGTTTACTTTTTGTTTGTAACTTCTTCACGCTCGAACAGATGGAATTGGATAATATTCGGAACGGAGATAGCTTAATACATAATAGATTAATTCATATGCTACTCTTTAGCCGCGCTAGTTAAAACATTTTACAAGAAAATCACCTGCCATATAAAGTAGAGCACCTCAAATATTGTTACAGTAAACATTTCTCCGATCAGAATATAATTATTCGAAGACAGACACCATTAGAACGTTCTATTATCTCTGTCTATTGTTGTCTAACGAGTTGTTTATCAGTAAAAAAAGTACTCCCACGCTCTTCTTACTACGACGAGTGCCACACTCGTCGTAGTAAGAAGAGCGTGGGAGTACTGAGAGTAGGCTCAATACTTCAAAATGGTAGAACTAAGAAACTGTAATTTCTTTTGCAGAAATTTCAAAATGGCCAATCCAATCTGTGATCTTAGCTTCGACCACGTTTTGACTAAGAAAGTTATGTACCAAGACTAAAAGAGTTTCGTTTAGCCTTTCTCGTATTTCTTAACATCACTTGCTCATCAAAACAAGCCTTCTGGTAAATCGATTTGATATAGGTCGTCGTTATGCCTTGAACATGCACGTGGTAAGCATCGGTACCGTTGCAACAAGTCTGATCACTTGGCATATCCGTTCCATATATAATGTTGTCGTTCCCATCAGCCTGTAGATCCATGGCACAACTGACCCAAGCCACCGGAAGATCATCGACCACTCGCCGCAGCCAAATTCGGTCCACAACGGTACTGTCCGGCAAAATTATTGCCAGCTTCCGACAGCCAAACTAATCAACCAAATACAAATTAGTATCTCTATTTAGCAGGAAATGTACGGGAGTATCGTCCTGGTAATTGTAAAGTTTCTGAATGTAAATACTGCTGTAATTTTGCTTAGCGTTAATCTATTTTCATTCAACTTTCTGTTGTGGTTGCTGTTTCGTAATATTTATTTATTAAAAAAACCAGCATTTTTCACAGACTTGTTTTCTCATTTGATTTATCAGAATTAGTTACAATCTGAAGGAATTAAACATTTATTTATTTTTCATATAAAATAAAACTCAGTACAAGCAGAAATTTGTGAATCGTTAGAGGCTCTGTAGGCTCCCCTCGTGTTTATAGTACCGCAGACAGGCCTATCAGCAATAAAGATTGCCCTTCGGGCTAGTCCTGCGAAACTCGGAATTTAATTACTCGCCAATGTCCACAGAGGAATCCCCGAGGACTCGTTAATCCTACTCTGGTCATTCTGGGGTGAAATAATGTCTGCCATAATATATCCTTGTTTGATTACGGCGACTCAGCAAATGATGCCTCAGCTTAATGTTAATGAGCCACATTAATTTCTCTAGAAAAATCTCTTCACGAAAATTTAGTCTCACAAAAACTCAAAGTAAGTAAGTACCTACTTAAATATGCGTTTGTAATAGACCATTTTAGCTGTTACAAGTAAGTCACTATTTCGTAAGAATAGTACAAAACAAATTCTCAAATCTAACTATAGGAGTCATATCCTACTCGTGACATTGAACAAACATATGGCGCGTGAGCGGTCATGCTTGGGCAATTCTCAACGTAACATTAGAGCCTACGCACAACATTTAAATGTGCGAGGAAAATCCATTTAACGGTTGAAGAAAAGCGCTGTCAAAAGAATTGTTAAAATATTCTCTTGTTGGTACAGTTTCTCTGTAGAGTTTCAACCATAGCCGGTTACCAAAATAAACAAATTTGAACTTAAATGTCAGAGATTAAAGGAGCAATATGTGTGAGCAGTGTGGCAAGTTCTTGGGTAAATTTTGTCCTACATAATGTGCTGTTTAGTATGAATGAGGAGTAAGCAAGTCTGCTTTAGCGGATATCCGGGACGGTTCCAGTGCCTGCGCGGGCGCATTCGGACACGCACCGGTTGTTTCGTTTAAGGATATAATTAAAATATATGTTATTTTAATTATATCCTTAAACGGATCCTTAAACGGAAACTTAAACTTTGGATAACTCTTATTAAGCACAAAAAGGCTCAGCTGGTCAGAAAAAACATCAGGATATTAACAAAGATTATTATTTTGTGTGCCATCTAAATTAGATATCTAGACGCTTTGCTGAGGCAGATAGGAACAGTTAAACTTTCACTGTCTGTAAATTACCATGTCCATTCAGAGATGCCATTACTATTTTTAGCTACGCCACAATTGAAGCAGGGAGCTGTTGCGTTTTGTTATGAATCAAGTATTCAATTTATATTTTGTCAGCTTTTGAATAGATTTTGTAATAATTTAGAGGGGTGATGAACAGTGACAGATCGTAGTGAAAGTCCGATATTATTTTGCATAGAACATAATTATACAAATAAAGGCTATCTAATGAAGATGACCTGTATTACGAATTAATGGTAACAACATACATGAATGGACTAGCTGCATCCCACGGTTTCACCCGCAAAAGCATCCTATGTGCAATTCTAGACTATAATCTATCTCTGTGCCAAATTTCATCCAGATCTGTTCAGCCGTTCTGGCGTGAAAGAGTAACAAACATCCGTCCATCCATCCATTCTTACAAACTTTCGCGTTTATAATACTACTAGTAGGAAGTAGAATAGATAATAGTACATTATAAATATTGTGATAATAATATTAATTTATGCTCCAAAAAACAACAACCAATTAAAATGTCCAATCATAATAAAAGTTCCTATTTCTATCCTTCTTCAGCGACATGCGCTCGTAGTAATTGCACCAATTAGAACACAGTACAGTATTTAACTATTATAGGGCATGGAATGTTTTAAGCCAGTAGCTAGGAGCAGTGAAGTCGTAACGTTATTGGATTCTTAAACAAGTCTTCTTTTATCTAGGTCAGAACTAGCCATAGTTGTACAAACACAGGGCTTCGGTCACCGGACGTCGTTGATCGTTGTTTGTCGACCATAACCCACACAGTACGGTGGAATACAGTAATCAAGATTTCATTTACCTTACCTTCAATGTCATTCTGACTGTTGCTTACGTGTTATGTTACTGTGACTTAACACGGCGAATCCTTTGAACTGCCTTTGTGAATCGACGCATCATCATCATTACGAGGTAATTCACCGAATACCTAGATGCAAAATAGTCTTGAAATTTCGTACTATCTAAATGTCATGCAAGAACCTAAATTGATTATTAATTTATCACTCTGACCACATCACATAAATTTCATTTTCATTCATCATATTTCAGTAATTTTTACAGAATAACACATACACACATACATACATAATCACGCCTCTTTCCCATAGAGATAGGGAGAGACCACTTTTTTCCACTTGCTACGATCCTGGCATACATCTTTCGTTTCTTCCATACACGCTCGTCGATTACGGGTACTCAAGAGTATCCTGGCCTTTCTTTAAGACGTAGACAATTTGGTCGAGATATGTGCGCCTAGGTCGACCCTGACCGACTTGCCCATCCACACTTGCCATGTAAACCTGTTTCGTCAATCTCCTTTCATTCATTCTCTCAATGTGTCTAAACCATCTAAGCATCCCTTTCTTAATCTTTATCACTACATCCTCTCTACCCCTCTCTTTACAGAATATTACCCTACCTAAATTTGCTCGATGCATTTTTTATATTTTGAATTTGAATTTTCTGAAGTCCTGAGAGTACTTATGTTTTGCTTGAATACTGGTGTATAGTGGCATCAAAACTTGTATAGCTAGCTACCTATAACGTACCTACAAATGAATGCAGTGTGGGTGTTTACTTCTATGGTCAGGGTTTGTGGTCTGCTTCATATGAGAAATAGCCAGTCACATTTGGAAACTTTTGACTAGTATAGTTATGAGTTATTGTGCTAACTCAAAACAGTTTGGTTTTATAACTTAACCGTTTTAAACTGTTGCTCTAAAATTTTGGTGAAAATCATAAAAATAAATATTGTTACGACTGTCCATATAAATTAATCGTACAACATTTAGTAGAAATTCAATAATAAACCATCATTACCTTGGTGTAATGAAAGGGAAAGATGCATAACGACATCGATTTGCATGTTTTACAATATCAATTCTACAAGGTATGTTGATTTACTAAACATTATCTAAACACGACACTCATGAATCTATTTATCATAATCGCACATAACCATTCTGCAATAGCTCTGCCCTTGGATTAATTGCCAAAGGATTAAATTGCATGGACAGACAAAGAACAAGTATAAAGTAGACATTGGAATATTCAAAGGAGCAAATGAAATAAAATATATGGTCAACTAGATAGGTACGTCTTGCGGTGTTTTAAGTAAGTATAATAAGTGGTAAAAAAATAATGAATTTCGTCAAAATTTGTTCATGCGTTAGAGCATGAAGAACTATCCCATTAAATATAAAGCAGGACCATTTAAAAAAAAACTATGCCATTTACATAGGTGTTATTTATGAAATAGTTGCGATAATATGTTGGTTGTCTTTATGTGTAGTGTGCCCATTTCTTCTTGAAAGGAAAAATTTATCAACCGAAGCGATGTCTCTTAGACGATAACTTGAGTATCGTTGATCAAAATGAATGAGGTGAAATGTTGCTGGCAAGAACTTTACAATTTTGCAGGCTAGTAGTTTAATAAATACATTTTTTAAGGAATATGAGTATCATCGACATCGAATATGAGCGAAATCGGATAAGAAGTTATGGTGGTGTGCGAAGTCTCCGTACGACGCAAACTACCTTTATACTAGCTAATAAAGATTCTGAAGTATTCATGCATTCCTAGTTACCTCGAGAGCTGGCTCGTTTACTTGTAGACGGTGGATCTCAGGCTATTAGGTGTCTGCTCTCACATCTAAGTGGTTATAAAGTCATGTCTAATTATAACATCCAGCATCTAATAAGCGTAAGTGCTTACTATATTTAGCGATGCGTGATAGTGTATTGTATAGCTTTATGACTGGTTAGTTTCATGCGGTTAGCTAAATATGAACTCAAGAGGCTTTTGGGAACATGTCTAGAAATAATTTAATTGTAATGTACTTTACCTATACAGGGTTATCAGGGAAGTGTGTACTAAGCAGAAAGGGGTCATTGTACTCATCATTATGAACAACTTTTACTATGCAACCAATTCTGAAATCGATGAATAACTATATGGAACAGCTGTTCCATATAATTATTTTGTCGATGATCAATAAACTTTAAATATGGAATTATGTTAACGTAACGTAAACGTAGTACGTAACGTAGTTAGGTTGATTAAAATGATTATGAGACCAAATAAGTTTTTATGCGCGTTTAGGCAGATAAATGTAGGTATGGTAGGTAATAAGAATTACGTAGTAGGTATATGTGCTCACTGCAAATACGTACTTGTAATCTTTTAAAGTTAAAGCTATATTTATGTTCGTACGAGTAATAATATTGTTTACTACGTAAACCTCTATACTCGTAACTGTTATGATTGCACTCCGTCTGAGACCAGTCGAGACGTCTGGGACAACATTGATTGGATCGCGTATCATTTGCATTTGTAGTGCTTTACCGCAGTTCAGTACCCTGAAGGGAAACACAGACATGAGTCCAATAAAGTTGAGCTATATTCTCATATTATGTATGTATGTATGGTAGATTGGTGAGATGCGTTTCATCTCGCGAGTTGAGCTACACGCTATC
Source organism: Peribatodes rhomboidaria (assembly GCA_911728515.1). NCBI lineage: Eukaryota > Metazoa > Arthropoda > Insecta > Lepidoptera > Geometridae > Peribatodes > Peribatodes rhomboidaria. The sequence continues at coordinate 9,214,342 of OU452168.1, forward strand.
TTGATAATTAACCTCGTTTTGTGTTTATGTATGGTAGCTTTCATGAATTAAACATTTTCGAGTAAGATAACTTTTTAAAACTGTTTCAATGGATTCGTCGATAACTGTTTAGTGCTTTTTGTAAAATGTTAAACAAAGGCACACAGTTTTGAAGAAACGTTGTCTGACATACACATACATACAGTTCCCCTGAAGAGGATTCCGTAGCTCGAAGAGGTGTACAACACATAACTGACTAACATAAGGAAATTAATATTCAAATAGAAGCATTCACCGCAAACAGTATCTTTAAATCCTAATTTTGTATTATTTCTGAATCTGAGTCATTCTTTCTACTATATGCCGATATATTTTACGAGGTAGATACACTAACTATTACTTCTCTATTTAGTTTTGCAAAGTAGGTATTAATTATTAAGTACAAAAAATACTTTTTTCATTTTTCAATTTTCTTTCTTCGATGCTGGGATCGTGCGTGACTTATTAACATAACGGCTTTACCTGTGCCATTGTCTACATCTGTTCTAGTTTTCAACGATGGGCCGTTTTCATCTAAGTACGCATATTGAGTTTAGGCTGTAATATTTCAGGTCACGTCTTGCTATGGGCGCCCCGGCGTGGGGCAGCCGCGGCGGCGGCGACCGGCCGCGTCTGCTGCGAATGACGCCGCTGCGACACAGTTTCGCGGCGCCCGCCTCGCCTCCGACACAACCTCCGCCGCGCACGCATGATTACGCTTCGGACGCTGATACTAACAAGAAAGGTTAGTCTCCAATTTTAATTTTTTTTATGTACAATAAGATCGACGTTTGACCACCAACTCGCCTGATGTTAAGCGACGTTGTGGTCTAAGATGAAGCACGACGACCTACTAGGTACTTATTCTTTCTATAGCCTTGAAGTTTTGTAGAGTGAAGAAGCACAAAGACGACAGTTAAGTGAGGCGCTCCAAGTGCGCTACTGCTCAGACCCGTCTTCGGAACGGTTACACCGGACTACATCCCGAAACACGACTAGGTCATTTCACGGCATAGCTTGGTCCGGTGGGTGGTAACTAGCCACGGCCGAAGACTCACACCAGAGTTTGCTACCCGGTTAGCACTACCCGGGGACCACGTGTAGGGAATCAAAATAGAGTTCACTCCTACGGACGTGGGTAGCTCAGCCCCCAAAACTGTAGGATGATTCAAACATAGTGGTGGCTGTGAAGTGCGCAAGCGAGACCTTGCGGCGTTTTGCCTCCCTGACGCCCGCGCAAACCTTCGTTTTCGCTACTGCGCAGCGTTTCATACCTACCTATAAAGGTCGATTTACACCAAACGAGCGAATGCTCATTCTATCCCCACTACATCAAATTCTTCAAGTGTAAACAGGCGTAGAGCATTTTTCGTTGTTCTTAGTGCGTTCGCAAAGATTCTATAGAATACGAGTATGTGTTTGTTTGATGTCAATAAATGGATATGTCTAGCTTTCGTTTACACTAAAAGATTACGAAAGAACGCTCTTGTTCTAGCTCTAGCTCTTGTTCGCTCTGAATTTTATTATCTTCAAGATCCTCCGATCGATTTTGCTCGTACTCGAATTAATAATTTGCATAAGCGACTTGCCTGTAATTCATGAGGATTAAATCAACTATACGAAAGTTTCAAGCATACAAACAAATATTACATGCAAGCTCCAATATAGGACCTAAGTCTAATTCTGAGTCCTCACTTTATTCGGTCAATCAAGAGAGTAAGTATCAGAAATAACCGTAACAGAAATTCTTGTTGCAATAGTGATAAGTAGGTACTTACGTTACAATATACACGGTACCAATACTCATGGTACCTACCCAAAATATTATTACACCCATTTACAAGACCTCCGTAGAATTCAAATTCAACCGCTAACAAGAAATACATTTAAATTTGTTTGTTTACTTAACCATGCATGTGTTTAGTACCTAAGTCAACCTTGTACGCCTACTATTTGGACATTTTTTCATTTAGAAACGCCATGGCTTTTTCAATTATCAATAACTTGCTGAATAGAACAGTTCCGTAATTTTTCTTGAGCCAACATAATCGATCCGTTTCGGAACTGTCCACATCTCTTTTATTTCATGGTCTCACAAGTTTTGTGTTCTGGGGGGCTATTCCTGCGCGTGAGATGAGATGAGATTTTATCTTGGTCACTCTCACACCTATGACGTTTCAAACGAGAGCAAAAAGGACGAGAAAAAGTGAGATGAAAATCTCAAATCTCCGAATAGGGTCCCTGGTCTTACAGCTCTGTGTTAACTTGCGTTTGCACAGTACGACGCTGAGCTTACTCTTATTCCTAAAAAGAAAAAGTGTGAATAGGTACTTTATTTGTGACTAAGATGGTACTTTGTGTGGGCTTATATTTATAATAAATATTTATTATTTTTCATATTTATTTTTATTATATATTTGGTTATGTATTTAATTAAGTACCTACTTATTTTTACCTTTGACTTTTATTAATTTCAATTCGGTTATACTCGTATGTACACCACTTTCGTATTTCTTTAAGTTCCTGTCCATCCAAATGTTACCTGGAAGAAATCGCTTTAGGCGATAAGGTTGCCCTTGTACTGTCGAAAAAAACTACTACCTTGGACTGCTTGTGTTTCAGTTTCAGTTTTTTCTGTATAGTATTTGGTGTGCAATAAAGTTGTATTGTATTGTATATGTTTGTGATTCTATTGTGTACAATGTAATGTTGTTTATCTATAAATCATTTTTATTCTTATTCTTAATTTACAACTAGCTTTACAATTTTAATGTTCTAAATATTTCACAGATATACTTATTAACCAAGAAAGATAACATGTAAAATTGTATTTTTCAGAGGAAGGCTGGAACGCAAACCTATCACAGAGGTGGCGAAAATTGCGACGTCGGTGTTCACGATTACGACCAGGCTCTGGGAACCGTGAGCCAAGCCCAGTCAGATGTTCTCCATCGCCGCCAAGGTCCCAAACGCAGTGCTCTCCACCTCCACCGTCAAAACTGTCATTCAGACATCGAGGCAAGGTCTACACAACAGCTTCTCTTAGGGTCACCAGTGGAGCTCCAGATATACTTCGAGCGCTTGGTAAACTAGGTGGTGGGCTCCGGAGACGAGCTTTGTCCGCGCACGATGTCCTAGCGCCACCGCCCCAGCAACCGTCCACGTTCTACGTCCCAAGCCCAACGGCTGTCAGACAACAATCATCACCATCCCCGCCTAGACAATCTTCAGCTACATTACGAAGACGATGTAGTTCACCAAACGTATACCGAGCCAACAAAAACGGTCAACTAACCCGAGATCGTGCACCTCTTATTCAACAAGATGATGAGAGTAGAGACGTGGTCGATTACAAATACATCCCAGAAAGACGAAAAAACATTCCTGAAAGCCGAAATCGAAGGCCTTACAGTGAAAATGTGGAACTAGACATTCCTTATCGAAATGGCTATAGTCGTCTTCCCCCTGAAGCTGCACAGAGATTGTGGGAAGAGCCTTACAAACTACCACGGGTGCAATCCCGACATGATCCGATAAATCAGCTGAGGAATGGCGTAGCTGAGCTGCGTGTGAGTTCCACGCCGAGATCGGCCAGACCTCCTGTGGCACCACCCGCATCAATCCAGCAGAACGCTAAAAGACCATCTATACCTGAACCTAAGGACCCTCATTCATTTGAGGTGAGTTACTTTTTAAAATTTTAAATCCGACTGCGATATACAGCCTATGACACTTGAGCCTTAAAGACTAATCTTAAGACATAATCCTATCCTATTAATATTAAAAACGCGAAAGTTTGTAAGAATGGATGGATGTTTGTTACTCTTTCACGCCAGAACGGCTTAACAGATCTGGATGAAATTTGGCACAGAGATAGATTATAGTCTAGAATAGCACATAGGATACTTTTTAACTGCGGGTGAAACCGTGGGGCGCAGCTAGTCATTAATAAATCAGCTAAGCCGTTTAGTGGTTTCGCGTAGCAGGTAAAACATTTCACTCTTCCTTTTTGTGTATGCTTGTGTTTCTGTATTCGCTTCCCGCTGCAGTCGGGTAAAAAAAGGTTAAATAACAAAATTGATCAGATTGTAACAGTTTTTATTATTATTTTTCAGGTTCGATTCACAAAATCAGCCGGAGGAAAAGGTCTTGGGTTCAGCATCGTTGGTGGTAAAGATTCGCCAAGAGGAGACATGGGGATTTTCGTTAAAACTATTTTCAACAACGGGCAAGCGGCAGAATCTGTACTACGGGAAGGTAGAGTACCTAAATATTTGTTTATAATTTCATTTCTCTGAAGCAATCAAGTATGTGAAACACCTCACGTTTCACAAACCTATATTTTTGAAAAGAAGATTGAACTGAATGTGACAGGCGTATAGTACCAAAATGATAGCGCCTCAAAAAAAGACACATAAGCATAAAGGCCCATTTACATGATACCATTTTCTTGGCCCTATTATTGCAATACATTACGCGCAATAATTTATCTTCAAGAATTGTAAGCAACTGTTAACACACAAGTATGAATAAAAAAAATGGAATGCAATTATTGTATGAAAGTCTTGTCAAGAAATAATTGCAAATGTCATTTGTTTACACCAATACAATTATGTTTGAGCGATTATTGCTTACAAGTTTTGACTTGTCTAAACACAGGGTTGTATGTGCGTGTACCATTTATTAGCGGGCTGCTTCAAGTATTTGCACGTATTTGCGTTGGCAAATTTTTCATTCAAGTATTGAAAGTGTCGAAGCTATTTTTGTAGCTCTACTGAAAGATTGTTAGATACTCCGAGAATCTCTCTTCTTCCTATTCAATTTTTTTGATCGAAAACATTTTCTTACGACGTATTCTCAACAGTTTTTCCCTCAGAAGAGCAGCAACTACTGACATAACTTCAGTCACTAAACTCATGTTTGCAAATTAAGAAAGAATCCAGTTGAATGCAAGAATAAAAGTTTTGAAGCAAAACTTGTATTACAGATCAACAATGTCACGTGCTGTTTAGACCATGCAAGTCATTTATTGCTTCACTTTAATTGTATGCAATAGGCAAGAAACTTGCATCGTGTAAATGGGCATTTAATCACAAATTGGTTTATGGTAATTAAAACTTACGTTAAACGTTAACCGTTTGTATCCACAAGCCCCATCGATATAATACTCATATAAGGTGTATAATCAAAGGTTTCTCCTCATAAGTTTACGCAACATTAGCCAGTCACTCTTTCATTCAATTTAAGACACCTTTTTCTTCATAAAGAAATTACCATCATGCATTCGTAATAAAAAGTCCGGCGTGCACTGAATAAAGCTTTTACGCGGCTATACGAAAAGGTGCAAGGCCACGCATTCCAGAGCGTCGGTTACATGACAGCTGCCGTTAATACTCCACACCTACACCTGCCTGTACTGTAACAAAAACCATTAAATTTACCCACTGCAGTTTGATAACGAACACATAACAAAGTTAATTGCCTGAAGGTAAATTAGAGCGCCCTTGTCAAAAGTTCAGTAACATACGGTAAATTAAAGGTCGACGATCAATTAGACCTAATAAACGTAAACGCGTGGAGTGCAGTTTCAATATAATTGGACGGCCTGAGTCAATAGCCATAAAATCAGTTAGCATTACTAACCTTGCGAGGCATATTTTTTTTTCAATTCTAATTGCCGATCTTTTGTCTAATTGTACCTAAGCGCTACGTTTACCGATAACAGTTCAATGCTAAAATTGTAGAGAGGTAGCAGTGATTTCAATAAAAATAACTCTTAAAAACTTGCATTCTTACTTTTGCTTGAGGCTTGAATGTATAGTCCTGGTACCTTAAACCATGAGGTTCAACTCAATGAGGTTGAGATAGTTATTTTCTGCAAAAATTCTAAAACCAGTTTTTATCTAATTTCCAGGTGACGAGATCCTCTCCGTGAATGGACGAGGAACCGCAGGGCTGACGCACGGCGAAGCAATCCGTCTGTTCAAAGACGTCCGTGCCGGGCCCGTGCTGCTCCGCGTGGCGCGGCGCGCGCCGGCTCGTTGACTGCCCTGCGCCTGTTGCGACCACCCTTCGCATCAGGCGCAACCCTACTACCCTGAATCCTATTCTACGCTGTAAAGGCAACTCATATGAATAGAGTGCTTAAAACCGAATGTAAAATTTGAAAAGCCTTCATAGTGAGGATTATTCCAGTCCTATTAATGCGGTAGATCTTATATTGCTTTAAATTGTCTAAAAAGAATACGAGTAAGTGCATCGGCATAATATGATAAACGGCCTTCTAATTAGGCATCTCTCATACAAAGAAACGAAGCAATTTTGTTGCGCGAGTGCCTTTTTTTTAAGAATTCGCGTGAATTGAATTCTCTAGACTTTTGATGGCGAATTCGCTAAAGCTATTTATAACACCAACCTTTAATTTTGATTAAGGTAGCTTTTTACAAATTTTACTGTGGTTAAGAAACAAAGTAATCAGACACAACAATGTGCAGGTACAGGCAGCTTCATTACCACAGTTTGTCGACTGTGTTAAATCTAAACAAACACTCAAAAATATAGGCACAATGGGCGGTCTTATCGTTTAAGAGCGATCTCTTCCAGACAACCTTTGGATGGAATAAAAACATTACGATTAAGCATGGACGGTGGTGTGTGCTAAAGAAAACAAATAATGATAAAATAATAGTAAGAAAAAAAAAATCCTGGTCCATCAGGTCTAGGGTCCTTTCCGTGATGATGATTCTCTCGCTCTACATACTTAGTTAATTTTACCGCAACTAAAATGATTCAATACCAATCCTAAAACTATAAATATTTCAATCAGTAATTAATGTTTCTCTTATTCTTAAACCACGAGGAAATTTGGTACTTCTTGCACAGGCGACGGCTTCGATATTGCCATCACACACTATCAGGGGCATCTGATTGTTTGCTACCTAAGACAAACAAGTAACATTAAAAACAAAAACAAAAAACCCGGCTGCAAAAATTGTACCTTATGTCACTTCCACTATTAAGACGATTCAAATGTCACCTCACATGTCGAAATCCATCAAGCTGTTTAGACTGTAGGGCCTGCCAAAGAAACCTAATTCACACATACCCACATACTTACGCATTTATACTTATACACTTGAAAAACATAACCCTTCTTTTTGCGCAGTAGGGTAAAAATAATGTATAAGTACTTATATGACCTGTATTACAAATTGCAGGTGATATTTTTTTAGCGAAGATACCTAATGACGTACCTACGGGTCGAAAGGAAAACTGGCAGATGACTGTTGCACTTGATAATTCCTACTAATTTTTTTGGAAATTGCCAATTTAATTAATTTTCATGTAAATTAATGTCTGCGATAACAGTTGGTCAAAGATAATATACAATTTTGAGCAATATACACACATAATATATCTATAAATTGTTAGAATTTAAGGCATACTTAAAATGTAGGCATCTTTTAAATGACAATATTACCAGCATGTAACCAACAAGTCCAATAAGAGTCCCAACTATTTTGACAAGACTCGAAAAATTGACTGTGATATTGAAATTCAAAGCTGAGTAGCACAATATAACATAGTAATAACATGTATTTTTGTAATTATAATTATAATAATATTTTGTAGGCTTATAAATGTAGAATAGTAACTTATTTTTATTACCTATCTAAAACATTAACTATTCATTTCTAAAACTATTTTATTGAAAACGTCAACTTATCTACGAAGAAAATTTTTGAATTAGCGAGAGCAAATTTAAGGGAGAAACGGTACGAAATCCTAAAAATGGACTGCAAAATTAGGTGCTGCACACAATCATCGTAGTCACAAACAAACGCAACCAGTCGTAACAGTAAAAATTATTGTTGTCTCATTCTGGCTATAGTCTCTTGTATTGTCTATCTTTGTTATTGAGACACGTAACACAATACTGTCTACAAAGTGTACTATCCGTTTGCTTGTAGTTTTATTAGGACCACGCGTTGTCTGCTCGAAATTGGACTCGTGCCGCTTCTTCCATGTATTATTTCAATGCATATAATAATATATGTAAACTTAAAAGTACTTACATAATAATTAAAACCAATAACAAAAAATATTTCAAAATAGAAATTACTTAATAGCTAATTTCTATTTTCAAATAAGTTTTGTTATCGCTTTTGACAAATTCGTAAAATGAATTATCCTACATCTGAACTGTTATAGTCTGTAAACATCTAAACTCTACTAGTATTGTACTGATTTTAATAACACAAGAAATGGTCCATCCGGATACTTAAACTACTCTGTCAAGAAAGTATTGGAAAATTTCACTAAAACACTAAATATTAACAGAATTTCAGATATTATTGAAAATGACATTTCGTTTTGAAAAACTCCAAAAACTAACTCTGCATAAAAAATCTGAATACTATCGAACCTGCTCACGATACTTGTGAGCACAAATCTTCGAACTTTGTGAAGACAGAGATTCGGACAACCGAAAGCAATTACGCCGAAGCTGAAGCATAGACGCTTTGCTCGCTAATGCTCGCTCGATCGATTATTGAACCTACTCACAAAATTTCAAGAGAATCGGCAAAAATGCGACCTGTAAAGGAAGACAAAGATCCAGACAGAACTCGGACATACAAATGCATTTTTGTCGAAGCTGAAACGCAGAACGCTTGCTGACGATGTCGAATATTCTTAAAAATTAATAGTTATTTACTCCAATGAATAATAACTATTATCAATAGCAAAAATAATAACGTATTTTCGATTGAAAACGGGTGCTTCGAACGAATTGTCTTTTTACAAACTAATCAACCTATGGTGCTGAAACTTCGCGCCTATTTATAAAACAGTTGTGCCAACTTAGCGATAAAAAAAAACAAAAACCTGCAAAGCTGGTTTATAAATGATCAATTCCCAGTAGATACTTATTTGACAGAACTTATATAGGTATCAACAAGTAGTATGAATTTCTTTTCAGAAAACTTTCATTTCTAAACCCCTTACTACTAAACATATATGTATACATATACGAGTATAGTCTCGAAATAGTTATACAGTGTTTTGCCATAAACTTTCCTAAAAATGTTTTTACTAAATCGAAAAAGACAAAACACGGTTTAACTATCCCGAGGTTATTCCACGTGCAAGTAAGAGGGTAAATGTTTCGATTGTTAACTTTGTTTTAACTCGATATTATGATACTTACTGAAGGCCTACTCGCAGAAAATGCAGAAGTAAATTCTTAAACGCCGCGTTAGTTATTAATTCGGAGTTGTTGGTTAATTCTGCAAGTGGTCCTAATTCAACTAACGATGTAAATGGGCATCTATGTTTTAGTGTTATTTAATTTAGGTATGTACATTGTACCTACACGAATATATTTTGGTAATTATGTACAGCTTATTGTCAAAATAATTATAAGTATGAAAGTGAGTATTTATGAACTTAGATACTAATGCAATGCCTAAACCAAGGACCTTAAAATGTTTTAAACTTTAGCCTTAGACAAACTTAATTGTAACGCGTATAAATGAAAATTTGTAAAGATATTTTTTGCATTTTTGTACGATAAGTGAAATATAAAATATATTAATATTTTTACTCTAAGCACAACCTTTGTTTCTTTATTTTTTAATATTATCAATCCACATAAAAATACACATGTATTTAAAAATATAAGTACATTTGTATATATCAGTCTCTGGCAGCCATAGTATAACATATAGGTATACTTAGTTTGAGGTCAGGCAACCGTGTTTGAAAATGTCCCGAATTTATTTATTTATTGAAATCATCATCAACCTCGCACCTATCTTCAAGGCCCAGATTCTAAGCAATTGTTTTTAAATTGTTACTACTTTTGACACTTGATTTCTCGGCATACAAAAAGTGTCGATTTGGGACAATTCATAACAATTATAAAAAAATGGTTGGTGTAGAATCGATGGGCAGTGTGCTAGTCTAATCCACTACCTTCTTGCTCCTTTCACGATGTCAGACGACATTGTGAAGGCAGCTGCAGGACATTGATTTTGTGAAGCTGACAATCCTCTTTTAATAATTATGCACCTATTTTTAGTCATACTTAGTAGGTAGGTACATAAAACAGGAAAATATGAGTTCGCTGCATTCTCATGCAGATTTCCAAGAGCGCTTTATCCCTTACCAATTCTTCTTTACCTTTATGAATCAGCACCAAAATGATATAACCAAAGTGTACGGCGGTAAAAAAGAAGCCTACCTATATACTTGTCGGGGTAATGTAGGGAAGAGGAGCCACGCCGTCGCATCTGATCCCATTGATGTCGGAGAAACATAGGAAAGGCCGCCGCGCTGTAACCTTCCACTTTTGGTGACGGAGAAAATCTAGTAGGCCGCGGTGTCGTGTCTAATTTCTCAGCCATGAACTTGTCATCACGGGTCGGCGTCAAACTTCAGGAACGTTGAAATAAGGGGACAGCAGTGTAGACTTTTCACTATTTTAATTATACAGTCACTAAGACTACTTATTTAGTGAATGATCACAAAGATAATTGGTGATTTAGAGTAATGGGTTTACGAATGACCATTGCGTGCGACCGCTTTCAGCCCAGTCCTGTCAACCACTGACTGACAGACATGACGTTCGCCCGAAATCCCAAACGCAACCCCATTCGGTGTTAACCGCTCTAAATTACCATAAACAAATCGATTCATCGTCAAAAATAACAGAACAATAATACTATCGATTAACAACTCTCAAAATAAACTGATTTTCTTTATCCAATGATATCTCGCGCCGTCACGGCCATCCTGCATTTTCACACGTCCTCGGGTGAATAGTTCATCTCATCATCTGTGGACAATCATAAAAGTGCTCAAGTAACCACTTAACGCTCGGTCATTCTGACCGTCTCAAATCTACCTCCACAATTTCACAGAAATCGATCACAGTTATAGAAAAACACAAAACACAGTTAAACCCAATTCTACCAACCATAAACATCGTCTCAGAGTATAATCGACTCTTCCAACAACTTCATATTCGTTACCTATCCCCATAAATTGTCATGATAATTGAAATAAGCAACTTGACTTTTAGTGAAATAAATTGTATTGGGACCAATCGAATAATCGAGGCTAAAACTAAATTATTAATCATACATCCAATGTTCCAAGAATTTAATCAAGCCACATTGAAAATCCAATGACGGTACACATACGCGGTTTGGACTTATGAAAACTGCTGTGTCCAATTTCAACCGAAAAACATGCCATTAAAGTTGTCACTTAGACTTGCCACACAGGCTAGGTCCCTCAGGGTGACAACGACAACTTCCCAGATTGACAACTTCCGAAAACGACAACTTTCGAAAGTGACAACATCCTAAATCGTCATCTACCTTAATTGACAACCGCCAAAATTATGATCTTCCTGAAACGACAACGCGTATTCTCAACCCTTTTTTAAATAACTGCTGCAGACTGTACTTTCATTCGTTTTTGTCCTTTGTACCACTTCATTAGTGTGTAGTATATCAACAAACTAACAAACAATTCATATCACATCACACATGTAGTGCACTTAACTTTTCTCGAAATGCTACTTTCTCAATTGCCTCATTGAAACTCTATGATAAAGGTGCTATTGCGTTCTTAAACTCCTAGGTCTTACTGGCATATTTAAAGTATGTCAGCTTGACAATCCTAAAATGCAAATAGTGTTGATTTCTTTCATTAAATAATAATGAATTTCATAAAATCACAAAAAGGGAAAGACTGTTTGTTATGTAATGAGTACGAATACAATTTCATGAAATTTAACAATAACAACACAACTGTATGGAGATGTGCTAATAGGGATTTGTGTAGTGCAACTATAACTTTAAATAGTACGAAAGTCAACATTTTACGAGTTTTTTTTTTAAATTTTACTCGTACTTTAATGTTACACCGGGCGGAGTTTACTACATAGGCTTACCACACAGGCTAGGTATCGTCACTCAGACTATAATGCAACAAAAGTAAGGTTATCAAAGACTTGCCACACAGACTTGCCACACAGGCTTGCCACACAGGCTTGCCACACAAGCTTGCCACACAGGCTGGAGCCACATAAGACAGTACCATGTAGATTAGTGCCACACAGGCCATTGCCACACAGGCGAGTGCCACACAGGCTATTGCCACACAGGCTATTGCCACACAGGCTATTGCCACACAGGCTATTGCCACACAGGCTATTGCCACACAGAGTATTGCCACACAGGCTGTTGCCACACAGGCGAGTGCCACACAGGCTATTGCCACACAGGCTATTGCCACACAGGCTATTATTACACAGGCTACTGTCCTACCGGCTACTGCCCCTCAGGCTTAGTTTTATCAAAAGCATTGACACTAAATAAGTTATCTATTGACTGCATGACTCGTCTGTGTGTGCCGTAATCGGCACATTCTGACCAAACTGTTTGTGGGTATTTTCAAACTTTAAACAACTCCAATAGAAAATAACACTCTGATATACATCGTTTACGAATATCAAATAAAATGAAAACTTCTCACCGGATTCAATTGCTACTCGTAGGTGATCAATGGCTGCTTCATAGTGCAGGGGCCCAATTCGGAGATAGGAGATTTTCATCTCATCTCGATCTCGATTCACTACTACCCTATTCGGAGATTTGAGATTCTCATCTCACTTTTTTTTCGTCCTTGTTGCTCTCGTTTGAAACGTCATAGGTGCGAGAGTGACCAAGATAAAATCTCATCTCATCTCACGCGCAGGAATAGCCCCCCTGGAAGTCTCCACTGCCTCCGACTACTCGAGACATCTCGCGCCACAGCCATCGAGATTATCTCGATCTCGAGCATATAGAATAAGGCATCTCGAATACATCCATTTTTTTTCGAGGTATGATGGAATCTCGAGTTGTAAGAATAGCCCTCCAGGCATTGACCGGATCTCGCACGTTGCTGCTGCTAATTTTGGTGCCCTTTTTCGATCAACGAGTGGCGATGTAACCTCGTTGCAGTAGTAACACGTAGGCGTCGACGTTTTGTTCGGTACACTGCTATCTTTCGTCTCTCGTAGTTTGTTAGTTGCGTCACATAGCATAGACTAGGTGTAATCAAACGCCGTCGAGATAATGCAGACGTCTACTCGATGCTCACTCTCTCATTGCCGCTCTGCTGCACTTTATGCACCACGAAGAAACAGTCCGCACACTCCACAATAATAGCACGTACACAGTTTTCTCAGTGTAGGGGCGACCCTATCAGCCATCTGTTGCTATGCCACTTCGCTTCCAGATCATTGTAGAATTGTAGCCAAAGACGGAGCCATATCTTGTTGCTGTGGACGTTATTCTTATCCCACTTCTGATGTCGGGGTAATGTAGGGAAGAGGAGCCACGCCGTCGCATCTGATCCCATTGATGTCGGAGAAACATAGGAAAGGCCGCCGCGCTGTAACCTTCCACTTTTGGTGACGGAGAAAATCTAGTAGGCCGCGGTGTCGTGTCTAATTTCTCAGCCATGAACTTGTCATCACGGGTCGGCGTCAAACTTCAGGAACGTTGAAATAAGGGGACAGCAGTGTAGACTTTTCACTATTTTAATTATACAGTCACTAAGACTACTTATTTAGTGAATGATCACAAAGATAATTGGTGATTTAGAGTAATGGGTTTACGAATGACCATTGCGTGCGACCGCTTTCAGCCCAGTCCTGTCAACCACTGACTGACAGACATGACGTTCGCCCGAAATCCCAAACGCAACCCCATTCGGTGTTAACCGCTCTAAATTACCATAAACAAATCGATTCATCGTCAAAAATAACAGAACAATAATACTATCGATTAACAACTCTCAAAATAAACTGATTTTCTTTATCCAATGATATCTCGCGCCGTCATACTTATGTTAGTGCTACTTTAGGGTATAGGTTTCCTCCACACCGAGTTTCATTCAAATTTATCCATCCGTTTAAGGGTGAAGAAGTAACAAACAACCACACGCACAAGCTTTCGCCTTTATATTACAAATGAGTAAGAAAATGATTACTTTAATATGTCAATCAGAAGCAAGTATTTACTAAGACTCATAATGGTATATTATGATACGAGTGTGCCAAGTTGATCATGACACTTGAGGCGGTACCGCAGGTGAGCGCAATAAGCGAGTCGAGAGTGTAATGATAATGATGATGAATAATGATAATGAGTGCACGTGCGTTTCATATGTCATTTTTCATCACACTTGCGAGGAATAAAAACACTAGACTTTTTCAATACTTTTTTCTAAAAGTTTATGCGCATTTATGCTGTTTTTCCACTGAACAAAGGTCTCGTAGGCGGCTAATTACCTATTTCTCCTGAGATTTCGGTGGCAGCAAACTATCATTAGTATTTCGTGCCCCGATAAGTATTTCTCGCGGAGTCAAAAAATACATCTTTTCCACTTGATCGCTCAGATCTACCTAGAGAGTAAGATGGCACACGTCGTATGATTTAGGTGAAGCCAAAAACCAACCAAAAACTACGCTACTGTCGTATATGTACATAACGAGTACACATTGACGCAATAAAACTACGCTACTCGTTTGGTCATTCTTACCTCGACATTATGTGCATTGGTTTATGGTATAATTTGGTATACATAAATACCTGGCCACACTTTTATAATGCACTATAAACAAAGTGCATTATAAAAGTGTGGCCAGGACTACATTTTAAGGTTCTTTTTAAAAACTGTGCAGTTTTGGAACATTAAATTTACTAGGGTTGTATATTGGAACGGAAATGGCCAACGTAGAGTTTAGGAATTAATATAAGTTTTCGTGCAATAGTAAATGTTTTTCATGGCAACAGTACCACGCACACAAGTTTAATAAAGAAGTGGCTTCAGCGAGGTATAACTCAGTGTTCCATCTTTTCCTCTAGGTTGATCTGAGCTTGAACTGAACGTCACATTTTTGTAAAATAAACAACTGCACCGATGAACTTTACATCACAGCCGTACATTGAAAAATATACTTAAAATCTGTTGTGGAAAATGGCACATATCCTATTTTTTTTTTTCAAGTGCTGGCTGCGGCACATCAATGTACTCACATTCAGCCGATAAAAAAGCTAAATTTTGTGATTCGTACCTAATTTATCCATACTTTCTTACTTATTTCTTTCTTACTTCCTTCCTTCCTTAGAAAGTCTCTGTCTATGCCTATCTGTTTGCTTTTCATTGCTAAACGGCTGAACAGATCTTGATGAAATTTGATAATTAGCTACAGTATATCACGACGAAGGTTTTTGAATACTATTTTCTGAATAAAAGCGAACGAAGTCGCGAGTCTAATACCCACGTACTAGTTGTGAATAATTTGATATAATTAAACCTTTTGTCCCATATATGAACGAGTGTGATAAAAGACTATTTTTACACCACCTGCTTGACAAAGACCAATTATGCATATCAAGTAGTCTCAACGTAAAGCAAGGCATTGCCTCTCCCTGGAGAGTAAGTTGTATGAAAAATCCATAGGAAGCTTCGGAGTTAAAATTTAATGAAAAAAGAATTAGGAAAGTGAAGTATGAAATGAAGTAAAAAGAGTTTTTTCAAAAATGGAACTGGCTACCAAGAACAAAAACGAACGCAGCTGCATGAAATTTAAAAACGGTGTTTGATGTAACATTTATATTACATTATACAGTTCGTTCTTTTTTTCTTTGCAGAAGGTATAAAAAGTAGAGTAATCGCCTCTAGGAAAAAACAGTGTTATTGTATTGGGCGGCTTGAACCCCTCGCTTCATTCAGTACTCTCCATAACACATTTCCTGCGCTCGGGAGTTCAAAGTCCCTGGATACTCTCAAGGTTCAATAAGCCACCCGGGACGTAAGACACTGCTTTATCCCCTCAGTGCATAATCTGCTATTACAATTCGATTTTTTTATTAAAATAAAAAAACAATACCTTTTTAAAGAAGTATATTTTGTAACCATTTTGAAGGTAAGGTAGGTACATCTAAAATTAAAGGAGTAACATAATGTTATACTAGTCATAACTAGATGGTTATAAATATTATTCAAAACTTATAAACTTCAGAATGCATATTAGATTTAAATTTACTCGTTAAATTTACACACTTTTCAAGTTAATTAGAAGTAATGGTAAGATCAGGCTTCTAAAAAAGGCGTGGCAAGGAAAAAAATACATCACAAAACTACAAAAGTTAATTAGGTAAAAACAGCAATGAGAGATTTATAACTGTTTCAGCTATTACCAAAAAAATGCAGCAGAGTTCAAAGCATTCTGCTGAAATAATAAAATAAATTAGAAATGAAAGCATTGTATTTTAATAATAATAAAGCCTTTTTAGCTATGTCTACAATAATAATAATTTAGATAATTGATCATATTTTATTTGTTTATTTAGTTACCTATATATGCAGTTAGAACCTAGGTTTTACCTATTTTTTTAAAAAACACGCTAATTTGCCATCTGCCATACTGTTGCAAAACTTGCAATTGACGAACCTTGTCCAAACCTTGGCCTAGTTTTGGCCAAGTTTTGGCCAAGGTTGGCCAAGGCTTAAGTAGATTTTGGCTTAGATACTTAAATCAAAGTTCGTCAAAACTTAAACAAACGAACAAATTTTTAACCGACTGTTTTTGACAGCTCTTCAGTAACTTTAATCTCAACAATCGACATGGGCCTACCTATTTACCTGTGTGGAGCTTGTGTGTCAGTATTATTAAAAGCCAATTTTTGTTATGTTTATTACATAGGCACAGCTTCTAAATATGTTTATAGTTGTGTAAGAAAACAGGAAGCAAAACATGTCATTGCCTCGTCATGACCAGAGACTACCTTCTTGTGATTAACATAATATAGCCTCTGACACTTGCAGATCTTCCAAAGGTATGATATTAATGATAAAAGATAAATATAACATCGCTTTAAAAGCATATTGCATACATATTTACGATACATCGTAATAGTTACTTAACTTAATCTTATATAACTATTATACGTAATTATGTGTGCGATGTTCACAACGGTGACATACCTGACCTATATAATGGCACGCAATTTCGATAGATTCAACTAGCTCCTCCATAAACAATATTAAACCTTAAGTATCTTAACGCATTCAATATTCTGACATCTTTCTTTACAATTCAAAGAAACTTCAACTTATTTTACTGCGACAGATGCTTTAGCGTTAATATAATTTATCTTCTTGAGTGTGCCGTAACCGAGTCTAAGATATGGACTCAAACTCCATCGCACTTTCACTTCTCAGACTAGCAGTTAATTAGTAGAAATAATGATACCTTCAAATTATTAACCTAACAATGTTAGCGAGTACATAAATAAGGCAGTCTTCATAGATTACAATCCTGCTTATCTTTTCTATTCACGTAAATAAATATGAAAAGTAGCAGAGTTCAAACAGAAATTGTATAAACCCAGAATAAAAATTGAGAGGCGTAAATAAGTAGACTTGAAAGGCACAGCATAATAATAAAATTATTAACCAATATTTGCTTTAAATTGTACCTAATAATGTAATTCAAACAAATTGATACGAGAAGCAGATAGGTACTCTATAATTCAGATTTAGTCACATTCCAATGGTTCTGCAAAAAATAACGATGAATGTTTAAAATTCTTCATAACCTAATTTAACTTACGATTAACCTTATAAAAATCTATTTACAAGTAATTTACGGTCTTATAACAATACACACGCTGCCGTGTGTCTACATTCGTTGATCTCAAGGTACTTTAGGGTTTCGTAGAACGAGGGCGACGGGACCCGCTGGTAGGGACTTGAGAGCTGCCCAGGCTTGAGTGCGAGTGAAGCCTTCCATAGACTGCCCTCCGGCCGACAGGAGCTCGGCTCCGACTAGAACGAGACCGCTTTGTGCTGCGGAACCTCCTGGAAAAAACAACGTGAACAAATAAATAACATGGAAAATTATAGCTCTTAGCGCGATTCACTTCAGCCTCTATACTGAATTGTTTGTTAAATTCGTACCGTGACGTCGGTTAAGCGATCCAGTTTAGGTGTCCGTCATTTTCTCCCGGTGACAACCTAAGGATCATCGCGAAGCATAATTTCGTTCATTCAATTCGTACCGTGACCTCCTATTTGAGCCTAAACTGTCCTGCTAAGTTGTCAAAACTAGCAATTCAATCAAAGTTCATATTTCATAACCTTTTAACATAGGATTGGAAAATACTAACTAGAAATACTGCATTTTTTTACCAGAGAATAAATATAAAAACTAAATAGTTGATGTTGTTGATGAAATGTAGTTCATGCAGTGAGTAGTGATGTCTTTAAATATTCGGCGATAGAAAAATAACGTAAGGTAACTAAAAGCATAGGGCGAATTCTAGAGTCCATGTGACTTTGACCAAATGCCTTATTACATACCTACCAATGCTTGGCTCACTTCAAAAGGCAGTTACCATTGTAATTTATTTTAAAAAAAACTGTTTGTTTTTTAATCAGAACATTACCTGCAAAAAGTTTCTTTATGGTGAGCGGGCAGTCACCGCGAGGCGAGTCACGGCCTCCGTCGAGGCCGAAGCCGAGCCCTGCTCCTCCGCCAGCCTTCTCCAGCAGCACTGTCACCACGGAACCCGCTTTGCTACCGTCCGCGGCACCCTCTGCTCCATTCCGTGCCTTCGACTCCGCTAGAAAACAAAACGAGAAACATTAGGTAACTTATTTACTTATTGAAGACAGAAAACAGACATTATCATCAACATCATTACAGTATTTTACGTCCCACTACAGGGAAACTGACTGACCCTTCGTTGAGAGTAGTTGAGCCGTTACCTACTACACCGGCGCAGTGCGGGTTGGTGGATGTCACATGTCTTTCGAATTATTCTTCTAGTACGAGTACATATCGGTTTTCTCATGATGTTAATAATATGAAATAATGCACATAAACTATTCTACGGGAGAAAAGTTAATTCGTGTACTGCCAGGATCGAACCCACGACGTACGGATCAGACGGCGCGGTCCATCCCACTAGGCCAACAAGGCCAATATGTACTACATATTTACCTATGTTACAATCCCACACTCTTATTTACACTTCTTGTTCAAAATTTTGTGTTCGATTATATTATGGTTGAACGATATACCTAAATTCAACAATAATGAAATACCATTATTGTTGAAATTGGACAATCATTAAAGCAATTGTTTCTACTTTAGAACTTTGTCTCGCAGTAAAGTTTTCGATGTGAGCGGAGTTTTGCCTTTACGAACCAAATGTGAGCCAGACCATGATACCTTATAAGTAAACTTTATGTGAATAAGATCCATTTCTAGCACAACTACAAAGTCGTAAAGTAGTTAGCTTGGCGATTTCATTGGGTCCATTTAAATTTGAATAGCATTAATTCATAGAACTTAGACTCAAAATATAATTGTTAAAATACCTTTGTCAGAGCCGCCCCTATTTGCACTTGCGTTTTCTGATGATTCGTTCTCTATTTCAATCACTACTTCAGATCTTTGTTCCTGAAACGTGAAAAAAAAGTTATATAGCAGAACTTTTAATATGTTAAATACAAATATATTAAATTATCTAAAAAGACTAGCATAACTACATCTCTAAATTAAATGTTGTACATGCATTTAGATTGTAAATAGTACAAACGTATTACATAGGTATACTTTACTACTCTGTATTTAAAAGATATAATTGCTTCGTAACACAAAACATAAAACAGGAATTAATAATAAAACTACAAAAGAAAGAGGTTTCACGAGGAAAATGCACAGTTTCATCAAGCTCAGTACCAGCTGATCAAATAGGGGGCGCTGTCAGTAGGAAATACATAGAATGAAATATTACACACCTTTAGAATAGTAACAGATTGTGCGTGGGTCAACCCGGTCATGGCGCAACCGTTAATGCTACGAACTTTCACACCTCGCTTCAGCCCTGCCCTGGCCGCTACACTGTCAGCCAGCACTCGATGGACCTACAATTTAAAATACAACACATTATCAACTGTTTACGATAATTAAAAGCTTTAATTTTGAATAGGCTATTATACGCACCGTAACATCTTTAGCTTCGCAGTCGATACCGCCTGCTAAAATGACACCCACGCCAGTACCCGCTCCCCGCTTGAGGCGTATGGTCCGAGTGGAGATCTTGGCATCTTTGATAGAACTACCGTTTCTATCAATCTTGGCATCAATAACACTGTTTTTAGGTGTTACTTTCGTTGCAAGTATTTCTTTATATTGTATATCACAGACTTTACTCTCTTTTATTTTCGTTGAAATATTATTTTTGAAACTTTTTTCCTCTTTACTCAAGCTGATGTCGTTTTTGATGACATCAAAGCTATGCTTATCCAACACAACAGGTACTTTAGAAGAGGTAAAGTTTTCTAAGCCCGCTTTCTTAATTTCCTTGATAATTTTTTCGGATATCACCCTTGGAGCATCTTCGGCTTTGGGGCTTTCAGAAGCATTTTCGCTTTGTTTACTTTTGTTCGCAGAACTTGAGTTTCGTTTTAATCTCGAGTTTTTGAAGTCAGCCTTCCTTTGTCGAATGTTAACATCGCTATCGCTGTCTGAATCGGTTTCGGCTATTATTTTATTACGCCGCCTGTTTTCACCTTTATTCGACACAGCGCTCACCGATGGCGTGAGCGTAGAAAGGCGTTCAGACGCTTTCAGTACTGGACTCGGAGACCTGTCGCAAGACTCGTGCGGGAATTTAGCTTCAATAACAGGTGAAGTGAGGTTAGCGTCTCTACCACTTCTACATTTCGCCGACGCCAAGATATTTCTTCTATTTAATGTATCCACAGTGGAAGTTTTTGAAACTTTTCTCTTATCGGAGTCAGCGACAGAACTTTCAAGTGAACTGCAGCTTGCTTGAGATCCAGATGTGGCTGCCGATCCGGCGGACGAGCTTAGCGAGACGTTCGTATCAGACGACATCGACCGGCAAACGCTGCGTTTGATATAATCTTCGTAACTTTTCTCTGTAGGCGATTTAGAAGGTATATCTGATTTAACGATTGAATATGTGTAATTCGATATTCTTGGCGAAAGCCGCGAGCTGTCAGACTCGATGGTATCTAAAGTGTGCATTGGTGATGAAGCTGACGAACGATAGCTTGATTGAGTCGAACTCATGGCAGAATCGTTGTCACTATCTACAATGTCAGTTACAGTACAAATTTTAATGTCCAAATTTTTATAATCACGGGCATGATTTAAATTGTTATTGAATTCCTTTTTCGTAATGTACGAAGTGTTTGTTAAATAGCCCTTTGAAGGCAGTATTGATGTAGACAGTTGTCTTGGAGTATCATTCAAATCTAATACTTTTGAAGTCTTGTTAAGGGTAGCCTTTTGATTCATTTTGTTGAGTGTCTCTATCCTTTCATTAAAACTGCGCTCCGGCGTTGATTCCTTGGACATGGAAGTAGGCGTGTATACTTGTAGTGATTTTCTTTTGAACGCAGGTGAGTATTTGGGTATATTGTTTGAGAAATTAGTTTTCCACTTTGTCTCATTTAAAATAACAGGTTTAACATGGTTTGCTTTACTAGTGTTCAATTTATTTATATTGATATCACTACTTGTTTTTAGTAAGAATGGCTTCGAAACATTATCTTGAACCTTAATTTCTGGTAATCCCACAACTGGGCCTTGGATTTCTGGTATTACCAATCCTCTCAACTTTGACATTGATTTCTTTCTTTGTTCAATAAGGTGCTCTAAGTTAGACTTATGTTTTAAAATATTTTTACTGCCACTATCATCACTGCTACTTCGCATATGATATATGACAGGTTGACTGAGAGTAGACTCAACACTCGAAGGCAAAACATTTGTACTTCCATAGAACAGAGGTTTGTTTTCTAAATGGAGAGGCCTATTCATTTTTGTAACTCCGTAATTAGGAGAAGCCGTTGTATTTCCAAAGCCTCCCGACACTTCCGGCCTACTCTCGATGGGCTTTTTACTGTATCGTGGCAGTTCATCGAGATTATCCTGCGACTTTGTCAGGCGTCTGTCTAAAGTAGCTGTTTCGGTGTAATTGTAACCGGTAGTACTTTTCCTTGTACTGACAGCATTGCGATTAGGCAGGGTGCCACATTTATCGATCCGATCAGTGGATACTGCGTGATCATTTGAAAACATGGCAATTTTGTCTTTAACACTGGCTTCACTTCTTGCATCTTGTGTCCTCGAGGTGTATGAGTATCGAGGTCGGAGGAAGTGCAGGGGAGGCAGTCGGGTCGGGGGGTCGGGGATCTTCTCCACTACATCGCTGGGCGTCTCAACTCCGTCTGGGGGCTGCCTCGGACATGATGGCAGCGGGGTCTCGTCATTTGAAAGACTTTTGTCTTCTGTATCGCTCTTGTTGATGCGATCTGGAAGTAAAATAATTGAGTTCATGAATCAACTTAGCCAGAAATTACACTTTTAACTATCATTAAAAAATTGGCACATACATATTTTTAATATTCGTTTTTTTTTAAGTGTAGTTAATCAATTGTTTTGTTTTTAAATCAAATTACACATTTAATTTAATTGTCAATTCTAATCTTTCAATTTTATTTATTTTTACTAGATCTTATTACATTAATCCTTCTAACAACGGTTGTCGAGTTGAAGTAAATGATAAATAGATTTTTATCTAGCTTCCAAAAGAAAGGCACGAATCTCGAGTATATAACACATTATGTAATAGTTATAAAGACGTAATGACTGCTCGCTCTAATGCACGTAGCATTGTACGTGCTTCGTGTTACTTTTGCGATGAAAATCAAACAAAGATTGAGGACAATCATATCCACAAATCCTATGAATCACTTGCGGTGTCCTATTACCAACAGTTGACCAACTTTATATTAGCCAAGACATGAGCCAAGAAAATGCGTCACCTCTTTTTCCACCAGAGCCTACTTAGTCACTATGATTTAATAACTATAAGAAATACCTAATAGATTATTTTAATTAAACTAATGGTTTTAATAGAAAATATTGCGTATGAATAAGTTTTTCCTTAATACTGTAGCAGCCGTAAATACATACATACATACATATCGTCACGCCTTTCCCCCAAAGCCCTGGCAGAGATGTAATACAAAACCCAAACTCCACTGGACGATGTTCAGTCCCAAATGTGCCAGGGAGCGAGCCTGTCGCCATACACCGGGCAGTGCGGTCATGTAGCAGATGACATATAAAACGCACATTATGTACACACAATGAACAAATTGGTGCGTGGCTGGGTTTGAACCCGGTCCCTCTGGCTTGAGAGGCGGGCCTTCTCCAACTGAGCTATGATCGCTTTTTTTAGCCGTAAATAACTGATTTAAAAATCGGTGCAGTAATTTAAAAATTACTGGAAGAGAAAATTTCACTCGCTTTAACATTATGGGAAAATCAGAGTGCTACGAGATAGTTTACCATAATATAATATTAGCTCTCGTAGCTTATTAACTGTTTTAATTAAAATACTATGCAAATAACACGTTAACCTCTTCTAACTTTAAATGTCAGCCACAATTTATTACAGACACGTCATAAGATACTTCACCAAATTATTAATTTTCGTCTTTGACACTTAATAATATTAAAATATGTTTTATAAATAGGTATAAGTCATATCGTAGTATTCAAGGATATTCATTAATGAAATAGATTGTGTGCAACCATTCAAACCCTAACGAATTGATTTATCATCATAAACTCACATTTATTTTTTGGAAAACGTGTAGCATGCGATTATGTAATTAAGGTATTCGATTGATTTTTAGTAATTATGTGAGTATTTTTTAATTTGTTACACATTTCCTAGAGTCACGTTTTACCTATTGAATGCATAGCAGGTATTATATTTTAAAAGGTGCTAAACCAAAAATAACTTTGCGATAATCGTTTACCTCCCGGATATTATTTCTGTAAGAAATATCTGGTAAAACAATTTTATTGGAGAAAATTAGGTCAAGGTACCCGAAATCGTAGGTTAGATTACCTTCTCTTTCTTCCTCTATCGGGTGCAAACAGCGTGAATGGTGTATCTTAACAACACTATAAGAATGTGTATCCAATACTATTATATTCCGAGTGTACATAATGCACTAAACTTGATAATAAAATTAATCATAATTTAGAATCAACATGGCCGAAAACATTTTGAGCGTACGACAACCGAGGCTGTTATGACGACTTCATTCTACATTAATAGCGCACTCTGATATTTGTACAGGTGTTGCTGAAATTCAGCTCCCATACGCCAGCCTGAAAGGTTTCAAACCGTGTTTCGTCACAAACTAGAACAAAGACAATCGATTAATACAGTTGCGTAAACTGTACGGTACCCCAGGTACAGATTCTAAAAACGCTCGTTTAATTAATTTACAAATTGCTAACACATATGATTTGCGTCATATATACTACCACAATAAGACGGCTTTCCTTTCATTTATTTTTGGCGGTATTGTATTGATATTTGCATTTAATAAGGAAGCAACTTAATTTGGATTCGAAAATGTCGTGGTTGAATTCAAAGCTAAGCTATTCAATAAGTAAATGATTATTTTTGTAGAACAACAAAATATACAACTCATGTGTCACTCACACTTATTTATAAGCTGAGTAGAATTAACAAAGAACTGTGGGACCTCCATACCCATACCTACCCAGAAAAGATTTTTTGATAAGAGTTTGCTAGCTGTACTTTTCCATAACTCTATAAAAATAAATGACATAATCCAGTAACTTTAGTGTATGGTCATCTATTATCACATCTTACGCCAAATTTTGAATCACACATAGATCGTATGCATAGTTTCAATTTGTAACAGGGCATAGCTTTAGCACTTACATTATTGATAGAGCTGTTTACGGTGGCGAGCGATTCTAAATATTATTAACTAGCTGCGCCCCGCGGTTTCGCCCGCAGTTAAAAAGTATCCTATGTGCTATTCTAGACTGTAATCTATCTCTCTGCCAAATTTCATCCAGATCTGTTCAGCCGTTTTGGCGTGAAAGAGTAACAAACATCCATCCATCCATTCTTACAAACTTTCGCGTTTATAATATTAGTAGGATTTTACTTATCTAAATAACTGTGTGATAATTTAAATTGTTTTGCGAACTCTTGTAAATATAACCTACACATTATGCAATTATGGTAGAAAGAATGTTGTACAATACTCAGGTATTTAAGTATTTCAGCATTTACCTACTTATCAAGTATCACAAATATGTTCGTCAATTCTGTGCTTGCATTCATTCATGTTTTTTGTTTGGTATTTACGCTTTCTGCATATTAACATGATTCATCCACCAGTTTGACTGTTTTTAGGTTTTAACAAAGAATGTATACTCAATTCTATAATTGCTAACTTAGGTAATTTTATCTCCATTAATCTCATAATCTTTGCGCTATACAAACTTTTGCACAATCTAAGCTAAATAGGAGTTTAAGTATAGTAAATATTTCGGTAACTATCTCCATTTACATAGCAATAAATTCGAAGGTATCTGAAATAAACCCGATTTATTAAATCCACATTTAATATTGTTCCTACTTCCCAGCAGGTGTTTTGACATGTGGTAGCCCTTTCTTGCCGATTTATAGAAAAATAGATTGTACTCAGTATCATTTAGTACACCTTATTATTTTTATATGTAGTAAAATGCTACAAAAATGGCTATTTATAATTTTTCTAGGAGTAATTTTCACATGCAGGTAGAAATTTACTGTAACAACGAGATACTCATATTTCGAATTTACGGCAAATGTAACGTATTTGTGTGTTTGGTCATCGTTTCATCTTTGGAAAATTTCATGTTTCTGAAAGGAATGCAAATCATGCAGTTTGACGTAGTATCCACGTTAAAAGCCTCTACCGTTAACTAAAACCACAAGTTCCAAGATAGGTACAAAGAATTCGTTCACACGCATTTCTTTTAAATAATTGTTGCAGTCTAGAAAATAAAAACAAAAATACCGCCGCAACCCACATTTGAAAAAGAAAAATTACATGAGCGTTAACTGACCACATTCAAAAGATTCCGAGTTAAAAGTGCATTGGCGACGAAACCGCATAAAATCGTCGCAAAGCACAAAACCGCTGGGATGAGAACGGGTTCTCGAATGGAGGCCACATACTAGGAAGCAAAGTGAACAGCCTGGGAGGTACTGTCTACATAGAAGAGGTGGACAGCCCGTATAGGTGTACTAACATGACAACAGATTGATGCAAACATAACTTAACATCATTGTCTAAAGATGATTGTCAATCAAACTTTGTCATTTGCTGTCGGCTCAGCTACATTATAATGATGGACATCACCCTCAATAATATGTATGAACGCCAAAAGTATTGTATACGGATCGTTAGAAAACCGAATCTAATGCTAATGTAGAAGCAGATGATAAGCATAACATTAGATGCGCAACCCCATTATAAAAACAATACTAACCGTGAAGCGACTGCGATAGTCGTGAATATTTCCTCATCTCCATTATTGTGAAGATTTAACTCAGCTCCTGAACCAACGGTCATTTGATCCAAATCGTTACACAACACTTTCATTTATGAAACCAGTTTCCGGATCCTGTTCATTCTGAAAATGTTTACTTTCATTATGAGTTTGGCGCACAATGAGAGTGAGCAGTTTCAGAATGATTCATTTTTTCAATGCACAATTCACGAAAATAACAAAAAGTCATACACTCGCGTATCCGGTAGTGAGAGAACGATACGAAGAGAAGAAGGATCGGGTTAAGAATGCGGAACGTGTCCATTAACGACCGAAATAACAGTTATTTTTCATAGGGCGGTGCGTGCAGAGTGGTGCGCTCGCGACGTGCGCGTGCGGCGGCGGCGGCGGGCGAGCGGCGAGCGGCTGGACGGCGGCGAGCGCGGAGCCGCCGCGGCGGGGCGCGATGCACTGACTCGCCGTGGACTTGCAGAAATTTGCAGCGTCGCCGCCCTTGACAGGGGCGTTGCTCCGAGTCAGGGACGACGGCGGCGCTGCGCACGCGACGCTCCCCCGCGGCCCGTCCCTCGCGCCACTGAAGGCCGCTGCCATCCGCCGACACCGGCGATTATTAACGGCTGTCCCGGCTCGACCGACCGCAACATGTGGACGCGGACACATCATAAAAACGAGAAAACCCCATGAATCGAGAGCACTGATTTTGAGTTAAGTTCGATGTTATTAAACAAAGCACAGGCGTCGATCGGCTCCGTGAGCTATTTTTAGCACCGGGCGGACGAGGGCGGCGACCCTGAGCTCTAGAGCAAAGCAAACGGCGCCCGCGCACCCACAGATGTCAGGGTCTCGAACCGACGACTCCTTATTTCCGATATATTAGATGCAATAATACCTACTCAGGCCACGTATCGGATGTCTTAGAGACACTTTATATAATGTAACTAACGTACTAACGTATAGGTGCTCGTCCTACACATCATATCATATACTGACCTAAAAACTAAATAATGTAGAGTAATGTGAAAGAAAATTAATCAAGAAAAGTGAGTCATAATTTTGCCTCTGAAAAAGTAAATATGTATTGGAATGCGCTTTGTGCGAGTGAGGTCAGGCGGCGGCGGCGGCGGCGCTCTGTGGTGCGGCGCTGTGCAGAGTGGAGCGGCGCGCGGGCGGCGGCATGGGCTCGCAGCCTGGAATGCTGCCCTCGCCGCCCGCCCCTCGCAATCCGGACGCGGCCTTTAAACCGCTCCGACGTGTTTGCAGAGTTGTTTGCACATTTTTTTACATTCCCGTCCTTTTATTAAACCCTCCAGTAATGCCTAGCCTCTGTGTACACCGGCTCATACCTATAGGTGCTATAGCTCGCGGAATGCAATTTAAACGAAGTAATCTGAAAGAATTTCTTTATGAAACGAACAGCTACTTCGCCACATGAAGTTCGACAAACGATGACACCAATAACCCCAATTCGGTTCGAGGTATGACGAGGCAAATTTGGGAAACTTTATATCTGACTGTTAAGAGATCGATGGATTCTTTCATTGATCGAACAGCGAAACTATGAAATGGATAAGTGAAAGAAAGTGCAATAGATTTCACTTTCAAAACTAAATTAACTTTCTCCAATGACATGTATTACGTAATCTGTACAAAACAAGACGGCCAAAGCAGCAACATTTATATCGGCAAAGGTCGATGGTCAGCATTTACGAAGTCATAACGCCAATAGACATTGGCGTGTATTGTATTATACGGATACAGATACTAGTATTGTCCGATTTAAAGTTAAATTATCTAGCTTACTCGTATTCAATCCGTAATTTATCATGATGCGTCTTTAACCTCCTTAGTTTTAAAGGAAGAAAAACTCTAAGTAAATAAAGCTGAAAGTTAACTGACTACTTTTTAGTCCTCGCATACTGTGAATGAACTAAAGCCCCTCATACAGCAGCACACATAGGCGATACCAATAAAAATATTTGTGTGTCGGCATGCGAGCAGTCAAGTTGAATGTTACGAGCAGAGGAATCCGCTTAACACTGCGACTCTTTTCGCCCTACAACTCGCTGAATAACGACTTAAATTCTTTGATATTCGTTTCCAAACAACGAAACCGGCCACGAAATCTCTTTCTGCCGGCTGCGAATATCTCTTTTTGCCGCTTCCCGAGAGGAAATGCCACGACTTCCAATTTAAACAATCATGTGTAAGAAGCTTAATTACACCGAATCAGAACTGAATTTTTTAATGGTTTCTTGGAATCTTAAAGCATTGAAATCTGCAGACAGATAAAATATTATAGCTCGAAGCTTAGAGATTGAATTGTGTAGCAAATTTGAAGTATTGGCAATAACTTTCAGTGTTAAGACGATCGTTCATTGGCTGGACCGGTATGCAGAGCTTATGGAACAATGAGAGGCGGCGCAGGCGCAGGTCGAGGCTTGCGCTTTACGACCGCAGCGAGATTCCAGCCAGCATTACTTTCATCTCAGGAATTTGCTTGAAAGCGCATTTTATTACGGATGTTATTAAGTAATCCAAAGTGCTGAAATAATAGGTTGAACGCGTTATTTTCTGATGCTGCAATTTACATACCTACATTATTTTGTTAACAAAATTATTTCTTCTACCTACCCGTATATACTTCTATGACAATCGCGTACAGCTGTTACTTGTATAGCATAAGAAGAGTTTATTTTAAAAACCAACAAAATAACTTCCGCTTGTTACCTTTTTAAAGCCTTTATACGAGAAAACGGCAAAGCCAATACGAAACGGAAGGAAGGTAAGTATGTGTTTTGTATTCCGAAAAATCTGGGAAATGCTGGAAACAGCTAGTAAATAAGTGAAACTGTTTAATTATTTT
Organism: Peribatodes rhomboidaria; assembly: GCA_911728515.1. Classification (NCBI taxonomy): domain Eukaryota; kingdom Metazoa; phylum Arthropoda; class Insecta; order Lepidoptera; family Geometridae; genus Peribatodes; species Peribatodes rhomboidaria. The sequence goes on from OU452168.1 coordinate 9,243,735, forward strand.
ATATGAAAAATTAAATGCCCCTTTTTCAGTATGAAAAACTTTTATTTTTTAATCCACCTATGTAGAGGCATAGCCTTCTTTTAAAAAAAAGTCATGTAATGACATTGCATTTTTTTTTTAAAACTTCTTAATTTTTTCGAGGGTCAGTGTGATAAACAAGTGGATTATTTAATTAACCTTAAATGCTGGTGAACGTGCATGAGTGTAGATGAGGTGAATAGTACAATGTCTCGAAACAAAATATAATTTGTGCTGTTTTCAAAATTCCATCGCAGTCTCTATATACGCGAACTCTACCAATATAGGTTGGACTTGGTTGGCTTGGACTTGACCGTAACTTTGCTTGGCCTTGATTGTGGCTGTGAATCGTTTGGCGTTATTTAACAAAAATTTAAATACATATTCAAAACACTATGAAATACACAAGACGTGCGACGCCAAAATCTTTTCGATAAGAAAAATTAAAAACAAATCAACTCACTTTTCAGTTCCGTGGTCCTTGACATGATGACTAACAATGCTACTTTCAGTCACCATCCGATATATCCTTTACGAAGACACTTTGTTTACAATTACGAAAAATTCTTTGACTCATCATTTACGTAACATGATGTGCATTGCGACATGGCTTGTGCTATTAAAGATGCAATTTTATACTTCAACTATTTCGGTGTCATTCGATACCAGTCAAATGCACGTGCGTGCTTTTTATTATATCATGTATCGTCTTTTGAAAGGCTTTACTGGGACTTGTTATGAATTCCTTTGTTAAATTGTTAGCGTAAGTTAATTGGGGGAGAATGGTGTCATTTAGCATTGTATTTTTGCATTATCCATGAATAATCATATTTTCTCTTAAATATTTATTTAATTGGATATTAGTTACACTGTGCTCTATTACTATCCAATTATTTTTTTCCTGGGATAAAAACAGTGTTACATAAAATAAGACAAGGAAAAAGAATAAGGTTACGAAATGCAGTGAATCCGAAATACAACCCCAAAATAAGTTATCGTTCAATGATTGTGTTTAACTAACATAAATTAATAGTTCCATACACAGAGACCCATACTTATTCTGACAAAACTTAAACCTATTTTTAAGCCCAAAGAATCAGTATCGCAATCCAACGGGGCAAGAGTTTTTTAGCGGGGACCGAAAAGATGGTTTAGTGATGTTGTATTATTTTCTAAAAATTGTGATTCTTCGAGTGTCAGAGTGTAATAAATGTGGATTATTTTTGCTGTGTCGAACGCACCTTTGCCGGTTCGTTAACGTGCACGAGTGTGGGCAAATTATACATTTTGAAATGCTACTTCTCGTGTTCTCTACAAAACTCGACTTATAGTTTCAGTAAAGTGTGAGAAAAACTGATACGGACTACAAGGCGGTATGGCCATGTTGGCTTTAGCCTGCCCTATGGGCAAAACAAAACCAACGGGGTAATTAATGCCACCAGCATTTTGAGTACGTTGCCTACAGCTGGCAGTGGTTTATCAGATGAGATTTTTACATTTATAATATATAAGTGTGGGTGTTGCATTACCCCCCCCCCCCCCCCGGGGAAAGGTGTGACGGTATATGATAATTTTAGTTTAATTTTTCTGACCTGTCTATTAATGTTGAATTGACCTCAAATAAGTTTAGGAATTGTCAAATAGTTTAAATACTGAATTCCAGCGATCTACTTAATTAATAGGTTTGTTACCCGCACTCGGAGGGCGTCTGTTTTTGTACTTGCTATTGTCATGGTATTAATACTATTCACGCAATGTGGTCCAAGCTTTGCGAATCGTTACGCCATGTGCAAGGAATGGGCAGGTGCGGCCGGCGCAAGGTGCACTTTCACGAAGGAAACACGCCAGTTTTATCCTTTTTAAGTTCCTTTATGTTGCCAGTATTGCTATCAGAAACGTATGTGATTCAAAAATGCCAACCTATAGACATGTGAGTTAAGTAAAATAGTAGAGTAAGTTAAAATAGAGAAGACTACGAAAAAATTAAAATATAGTTGATATTTTTTGTGTTACTATAGTGACACTAAATACAATGGAACTTAAATACTTAAACATGTTATTGTTGTCCATAGGACTAAAGAAACTTAAATTAATATTACCTAATTTATAAATCTCTGAATAAATTAATGTTAAAAAGAAGAGATACACATATTAAGAATCTCTCAAAAGTTCAATATTAAGAAATTTACATACTTAAATAGGATTAAGCAACAAATAGGTATTTTATTATGACGCGAAACGAGTTTAGAACGTGTTGCCAATTTGGAAACTTACAACACAGCTTAGCTTATGCCTAATGCATATCAAAAGGCTATGTTATCTATTATGATTTAATTTTATTGCAGAAACCGCAGAAAGCTGCGAAACGACACCTTAAATTTGAATATTTTCAAATCTAATTCAAGATTTTTTGCCTGTTTTGAAAGTGCCCTTTGGGAGAAAGGTGCCATAATACAGTTTACATTTTATTGGCAGCCTGGGCGACCGACCACATATCTTAGAAGCTCTATTTTGTTAAAATTTAGAAATATAAACCAATGTATGTAAAATGACGAGTACATGACAGGAGCATTCCTAATACATTGTAATGAATTATTATGAGTGTGACTTTATGACAATAAACTTTTCTATTCTATTCTATTCTTACGCGTGAGGTATTTTCTGGCCTTTGTCTCTTGTTTAAGGACCGGTGGTACACGAAATCAACGAAAACAAGTATTTTGTTTGCGCCTAATTTGATTTGAAGAATTGTGATGATTAGGTGCAAAAAAAACAGCTGGTAGAAAAAACAACCAAAATCAGTTTAACCCAAGTAGAATTTTGAAAATCATTCTTATTTTGAAAAAAAAAAATCACTAAAAGTATCTTCTTAAAAAAAATATCGGAACGTAGTTTTCTAAGTTTTCAGCGATTACACCACATTTTTTTCGATTATTAAATAGCCAGATTAGTTGTCTGGAGTTTAACCGAGCAACTTATTCTTATTTGTGTTCTTATTACGATTAATACCAAAAAATGTATTTCTAGGCGCGGATCTCATTTTACCATCACATTTGAAATACGATTTTCAACTCTAAATGAAGCGATTTAAGTAAACGTGTGTGTGGATAGAAAATCGAATGACCAAGTCTTAAAAGTCATAGGAGTGTAATAAGTATAAGTGACCAAGATAACACGTGACGCGTCAGAATAATCCTCGGGGCCTGGAGCTCTACTCTAACGCGTAAGATGTTATCTTGGCCACTTTTATTCTTATGAGTTTTTAAACGTAAAGATAATGACCAAAAACATCTCAACTTGTATAGAATAGGGCCAACGGACCGCCAACGAGTTTTCCCAGAGATTAGACTCAACTAGATTGTTTTTTCGCCCCGATAGCCCCGATAAGCCGATAAGCTTCATCGTATTCGATAAAATCGTTTAGAAAATGCCATTACAAAAAATAAAACAAACAATACTTAGCGAATATTGTTTTAGTAATAAATTAGGATTGTTTAGTTGTTTTGCTCCCTTTCGCCGCGTTGGCAACTAAGTTTCGAAACCAGTTGTAAAAGCGTATTGCTTTTATTTGCCATATTATATACTATTATCTATCTACTTATAGTATATGGCCTGGACACGAATAGAAAACTGCTGAAAATCATTGCTTTAGAGTTTTGGTAAGGCGCTAAAAATCGGTTAGAATCATGGTTACGTTTTTACAAGAACGTTAATGTTCGATTTAAAAAATAGATACTAACTCACAAAAAGTAGGTTATTTTTTACTTAAGTTTCTTATCAACTTTTGACGGAGTGAACTTATTACTTATAATATAATTGAAAAGCTTATTTTGTTGCATATTCGTTTGGAAGTTGGCAAAAGCATAAAGTCTAGTGATGCAGGTAAATGGAAAAGATGCAATTGGACAAGAGCCAAAATAACTTGGCATCGGCTTGTCATACTAATTAAAAAACATACTTCCCCACAAACTGGTATCTAAAAACACTTTACTTTTAAAATAAATATTAGCTGAATAAATCGAGTTCAAAGACATTCTAAGCTTTCAGTTCAAGTTCAAACTTTTTAAAAGCAAGTACTCACTTTTTTTACTTTTAAAAACGTTTAGATTTACTCAGTCGAAAAACATAGCTAAGTTAATGAAATAAAAACACAAAATAACATACCTTCCCAAAAGCTTCTTTCAAACGACGATTTTCTTTCTTTCGTTTCAGTTGTCGTTATAGGTTTCCTGTAACAAATAAAAAAATAGCTTTGAAAAACTACTTTGTTGCTCTCGTACAAAAAGCAAGTGATTTTAAAGCTCGATAAAAAGCTCAGAGCTCGACAATGATCTTCAAGGTTAGTACACAAAGACCAGTAGCGCGGTCTACACAAAATGAAAAAGAAACAGTCGGAGCAAGTCATGCTCATGTGAAATGTGTAAGTAGTTTCTTTATTTACAAAACAAGTGTGCATTTGTACGAGCATGTAAACGTCGGGCGCGCGCTTGCGCCAGAAATGGCAGGGTACGGCGGCGCAGGGTAGTGATTTATACCAATTCAGAGTAAGTGACCAATTTGTGTAATAGCAACAATTAGTGGCCGACGGGTGATGCCAAGCCGCCCCTTGCCGCATAAACTACTTACTTAGTAATCTGCACATTTTTACTTTAGATCTTTACTGGGAAATTACAAACTTTCAAAACGTATTAGGTGAGCAAGTGAAGTGACACATTATCACTTCACTTGCTTGTTCGACTCTTGTCGCTAAAATTGGGTATAAATCGTCACGCCTTTTCCCCGACGGGGCTGGCAGAGGTGTAATACAACACCCACACTTCGCCGGACGATATTAATTCCCAAATGTGACAGGGGGTGAGCCTGTCGTCATACACCGGGCTCCACTCATGTAGCAAATGATACAAATACGCACATTGTTCACACAATGAACAAATTGGTGCGTGCCGTCAGCTGGGTTTGAACCCGCTCCCTCTGGCTTGAGAGGCGGGCCTTCTCCAACTAGGCTATCATCGCTTATTACACACCATTTTTATTACCGTTTTAGTATAATATTTATGTTAAGAACTTACTGAACAAAAGAGTAGACTTTTAGGCAGAGTGTTAGCTTCACCACCCATAGCTGTAGTAGGTAAGTATTCTGGGCACATTTCTAAAAATGACAGATAAGGCATTTTTGCCCATAATACTTAAATTAAAATACTTCAATAATAAATTTAAATTTAAATATTTTAATTTTCAGCTACAGTTTATTAGTCATTTAATTTTTAGTGTTATTATTTCAGTGAAATAGGTGTTGTGTTATCGTTGTATTTTAGTCTGTTATTTGTTGCTAACTAACCAAAAGTTTTTGAAAATTTTTTTAAAATAAGCACGTTAGTTAATCTTTCAGCCAAAATTGTCGAGCATTTTTCTCATCGTGAACCATCGGTAGTTCCTAGCTCGACGTTAAACTTCCTCCACTGCCACTGTTTACATTAAGCACACCTATTATAGCTTAACAATCAATGTTATGGCTGCCCATGTCAAAGTTAACAGCTTAATTCCAAGAACCAGCTATTGAAATGCCAAGTTATGAGAAATGTTTTGCCATAACTTGAATGTTATAACTTATAACATTTCGATAGCTGAGCGTGAGTTATGAAGTCGAACAAATTGGAACAACCGAGCTTTAGTAGCCTGGTGACGTTCTAGGAAATATGAAAGTGCATGTTTACGTTTACCTACATGCAAAAACAAAGGAAATTGAACTTTAAACATTGGACTAATTTAAATAAGCTTTTACGTAAGTTGTTTGTGATAATCATATGTATGTTTCCTTCGACTTAACTATGTAATGTCTCCACAAATTTTATTGGAATTTGAAAAGAAGATTATATAAATTGTTTTAAGTTTCTTTTAAAGCTAACTACGTTATTTTTTTTTTCTCAGAGATCAAAAACACTTGTCAAGCAATTCAGTTCTACAGTTATTTTATACAGTTAGACCTTTAATACATGCGTTTACAATATCAATAAACTCTACAAGACACAGAGAGCTCGTTAAGAGGCTCCAAACGATTTGTACCTAATTAGGCAGAGAGGAATTGCGTTGATTAGACATAAAGTTACCAAAATAGCTGCAAAATGTTTATTGCTACCGTCGATACGATGGAGCAGATGAAAGCTGGTTCCCAGACTAAATCTTCAAACGGATATGTACTTATAACCGAATCCATAAAATCACTTCTAACATTACACAATTCCACTTAGCAGGAACAGCTACACAGACACAAAGTTGCATGCAATCCACCACTAACAATTACAATTAATGTGCACTAGAACTAGCCAATACTAAAACCAATTAGCAATGAGTTCGCAAACTACCATTCTAATTGGCAGTATTTTACCAACTATCGGAATCTGTTCAAAAGCATGTTTTGACAGTAAATATCTTCGAAAACAGGTCATCGGCTGCCTTCGTCGAAATGTCAGGGTCTGCCCGCGACGAATTGTAGAACCTGAATACCAGACGCGACGGTATTTAAAACAAGAGCACAGATCACGGTTTTTTTTTTAAATTGACCTTTGTAACTAAATCTTGGAATGATTTAAACAATATCTTTTTCATCTGTTGTTTTATTACGTGTGATCATTGATCGAATTTAAAATTTTTATGTTTATAATCAAAGTTAATTGAGATTCTTTGATAAGTGCGTGCTGCGTGCTATATTCTTTTATTACTATAAGTAAGTATTTTAGTAGAATCTTATAAAACCTAAAAACTCAATTTTATAGTGTGCACAATCTCTAAAGAGTTTCTACCTATAAATTATATTGAATTGCTTTAAGAAAACTCCCATAATCTAGTACATTTTAAGAACAACAAACAATTACGCTCCCATTCGAACATATGAGAGCGAATTCCTTAGAAGTGAAAATGCTGAGTCGAGAAAGGCACCGAGTCAAAGCGAACCTAGTCTAGGCAAACCACGTCGTGACTCTGCACTGCACTCCCCTCCACCTGAGGGGGCACCTTCACCCCCGTCGCCCGCGCAGAGTCTCGCGACGTTGCGCCCGCGCGCGCAGCCTGCGGACCACTCACCGGAAAGCCTTCACGTTATTATCGAGTTACATTCTCACATCGAACCACTCGATCACCTAAACCTTCTTTAGCTAAACCGGTATTTAATGCACATAATGTCGCGCCGACTTCTACATGTTTTGTTCGTCACATTAGCTAAGGTCAAAGCTGGAAGTGGAACGGGTCGCGTTCCTCATGCTGTACATACATACACAACAAAAGTGCAGACGAGTCTATACTAGCTGTAGTTTGTGAGAAAACTATTTTTACTAGATTACCGTGCTTGCGACAATCCAGTCAAGTACCTACTTACCACTTTCCTAATATGGTCGTATAATTGCGTGGATGGGGCGATGATAATAAATATTCGAGCACCAACCCTCATTACGGGACGTGTTTTGTCTTAAGAATAGATGACAGCGTGGAACTGTGGGTAAATTTATTTTTTGCGCTCCATAAACCAGTCGCTAGAGATGTTTTATTTATTTACAAACAACATTTCAAAATAGTCATACAGCTGTAATAAGGAGCAATAAATCTTTATTTGCAGATCATTCTTGTAGTTTACTATAAGATGATATTAAGTGTCAGATGCAAAAAGATAAAAACTTTCTCAATTTAAATGTAACATACCATAGCAAAACGTCACGCGTTTCTCCTTTATAGTATTAGTGGTAAGTAGTTATTTGTACAACATTAATTGCGCGTAATTAAAACACATAAAATATGCATACTGAGAATCATTACTCAAGCTATACAACGTTTAGATTGTTATCTAGCCATAGATAAGAAGAACGATAAATTCTAAGCCTCGTGGAAGGCTGTCCTCTCGACGTCAAGTAAGTACGTATAAAAGGTTAGCAAAGGGCGATCGTGGGCCGCAGAAGTGGCTGTTAAGTGGGGATCAGGCCTGCCGCGGGTCCGGACCGTTAACAGACGCCTCGTCAGCACTCCCTAGAAACACTGCATCAGCCAGCCCTTTACAATATGCTAGTGGTAGATTCTATACATAGCTCTATTTGAAATACGGCAGAGACTCGCAATAAAAAAGAAAATTAAACGAAAAACTTGAATGGGAAAGCATATTAATAGGCAATAAATAAGTACATAATATTGCCTATTATTATCTTATTACAAGTCTTTTGCAAGTCTAATTTTTTTTTTTTATTAAAATATAGCATTATACCCATATACATAATACAACAAGTACACAACCCACTATTATTCACACTTCACACTAATATTATAAATACGAAAGTTTGGAAAGATGGACGGATGTATGGATGTTTGGTACTCAATCAAGCAATAACGGCTGAACGGATCTGTTTAAAATTTGACACAGGGATAGATTATAATCTGGAGGATAGGTACTTTTTCATCGCGGGTGAAATCGCAGGACGCTGATAGTGATTTATAAGTAAAAAGCTTTACTGTGCATACTGAGTCCATAATTAACTGTTACAATATAATACATGTCTAGTTCGAGGCTCTTGAAAAATCTTAACAATAATGTATTTCAAGTAAGACCCATCTTGACTTGTCTAAAGACTTGACCACTACTTCATAAAACTATGTACAACCACAGCATGAAATGTACCTAACTTACTTAGGTATTGTCAATTCAATATCAATTATTGTCATTATACATTCTTATATAGTAGGTACCTACCATATAAGTACCTACCTATGATAGGTACTACATAGATAGTTACCTATACCTATAGTATTATTGATAATTATGATGAGAATCTAATTGACTTAAGTTCTTCAACGTCCTTCAATAGTAATTATTCCAATATCAGTTGATTGATTTTGACTTTAATACATTATGAGCAGACTATCGCAACTCCATCTCCCAATTTAAAGTGCTAAATGGGTCACGTGACGGAAAATCGATAAGCATTGGGGACATTGGGGTAAACGCGCTCCCGAGTAAAGTCGACGGCTGAAGGTCGTGTACCCTAACAGTTTTTAATTTTGCATGTCTATACATAATTGCTATTAATTTACTTTTAGTCTTAACACAATTTAATCAACTAGAATACACGTACAATTCTAATTAGTCCCGACTTTAGTTGGTAGCAATGTCAAAAATTTCGTTGATTCGTCAGTGTATATTTTGAGAGCTTTAATTTCGATGTCGTCTAGCTTATGCCGTAGAAAACTTTGCAATATTTCTAAGCTATTATTAAGTAGATACAAATGATAGCAGTTACTTGTTTGAGCCTTTTGGGGTCGAAACGATGGCGCTGTGGGGACCCAATTTTTTTTTAAAGATTTGTCTAGGCGTCTGGTCGAAGCAACACGTAAGCAGAATGCTGGCCTATATCTTGCACAAAGATTATGCATTGCCATACAACGTGGCAATGCTGCCAGCATTTTAGGAACGCTGCCCACTGGTAGCGATTTATTAGATTAGGTTATTTTATTTTAGTTAGTTTTATTATTATTTTATTCTGTCCAGTATTGTCCATTGCTATTCTGCAGAAGTAAAAAAAAAGTAGTTACAAATGAATGTATTACGAGTAAATATTCGAATTATAGCCCTAATTGATTGATTTCCACGAACATTCGAAGATATCTGCGAACTAAATATCTCGTCGACAAATAAGGTGTCGGAATTTTCAGTAAGACTAGATTCTGACCAGCCTATCCAACCGCACCTATACACGTTCGCAATACCGAAGATTCCTACCTCCAGATATTTGTGAGAAAATTGAAATCTTAAATCTCATTTCGATAACTGTTTCCGGTTATTTCGCGATTGAATAGCTTTCGTTTATGATAATGCCGTAAAGTGATTCAGTTTATTTCTTTCGCAAAACACGTTTACGACATCAGTCATGCGCTAATTGGATATAACATTTTGTTCTCAGATCATAAATAATAATGAGAATATGTTGCGATGCAACTTGTTTTAGTAAGTGTGCCATCTTTGCAAAAATAATGTATCCTCTGCTTGAAGTTAAGGCATGGTTTACCTAAGTAAGGGTAATTTGGAACAAAGTTTTATTTAAAGTTTTGTATTCCAACTGATGTTGCAGATTGTGAACCTTTCTCGCAAAAAAGTTTTTGAAAATTATCTCATTAAATTTGTTTATTATACTTTGTGTTTTTGCTTTACTTTTTGCTATAACTAAATTGCGCAGGTAGGTATAAACAGCGCGAACAATTCGATAAATGGAGAGTAGGACGAGCGTGCGAACAAAGTCGATCGTGCTATTGTCACTCGACGACATCACTCCGCAATATTTTCTACACAAACACGTGTCCTACCTTCACTATGTATGTAGGACTGTAGGTAGGGTATAATTGAACAAGATCAAGGCACCACACTCACCGCTTCCGCCACTCAACTTCGGAATTCCATATATTTCAACGACTCCACGTCACTTTGTTAAATATGGGCAAAAAGTAGGGAAGGCATTCGCTGATATCCGCATTGAAAAGTTTAAAACGATGTTTCATTAAACTTCAAACATGCTTGCATTGAATGCAATGTGAAAATACTGTAAAGTCGGTTAATGACAGGGCAACTGTGTAGCGAAGAATTCGTTTCTAATTAGTTTATGTGGTCACATAAAATGTAGATTTATATATGATACTTAACTATGTCCGATTTCTTACAGGGAGATTGTTATAGGTACACATCCACCTAGACATTAAAAATATGTATTAATCCGACCTACATAAAAATTATTAGAAGTACTTAAATGAACTTAGTCATAGTCTTCCTTCCTAGTACCTAGTACCTACTGCTATAATAATCAAATCAATTTCTATCCAGTTGCATTGATTGCAAAACCGTAAAGGTGCTTTTAACGTGGGTGTTAAAATATGTTAAGCGGATAAGAATAAAAATCTCAATAGGTCCGCCGTGATCGATGCCGGTGATTACCATCATACACGAGAGAAAGTATGGAGAGATACAAACATAAATTTAATAACAGTATTAGATGTATTGGATTGCAGAGACAACATCTGAGAGTTGCAGGGCCAATCAGTGCGGCCGACGCGGGTACCGTTAGCGGTCGCGGCCGGCCGCCTCTACAGACATCTCAGCCTACTTATAACAGATAACGTGCCAATCGTGTGAACTTATCTTACATTATAATCATTATTTTTATATTTTTAGACGGGCCTAAAGATATTGAAAAATCGACGCGTTAAAAATGGCAACTTTTCTCTAATCAATCAGGTATTTTTTATTGCTGGCGCTTTATCTTCAATGAAATTTGCATAGAATACTCAATTGATTGATGGCTTTTCACCTTTCTGTATATTACTCAACTGATGTCGAAACGAGAAAAAAAATCGGGCGATTCATAAAAAGTCACTTAAACATATTCCGACAAAAGTGTCGTTTGCGAAACGAGCACTAACCATTAGGTAGGATTCGAATGGCGTCGCGGAACAGTGGCCAACATTTGCGACTAATAAGTGTTACATGTACACACGCCTTCTGAATACATAACACTGTTTACGAGAAGATGGGCCGTTAGTCTTCGTACACACAGACTACATCTGTGGAGAGTGACCTCATAATGCGCGCCGTCTAAAATGACTTGCACTCTGAAATAAAGCAAAACGGCCGTCTAATAATGGATATATGCAATGACCACTCCCGGCAACCGCATTCTAGGACAAGTCAATATTGTATACCATAGTGACTATTGCAGCGATTAAAGCTATCCGTTATAAAGACGGATCGGATGGAAAGTATATTCGAAGTACGCTACCTATGATACAATAATTATATTATTAGGATCAATTTCGTTCTTGGAAATAATCGATTTAGGTTGTATTAATGGTTTATAGTATTAAATGTTTTACATGAATATTAAAAATATGGAAATTTGTGAGTGAGAAAAGTATGTATTGTTTATTACGTATTCACGCTGTAACAGTTCAACGAATTTCAATGAAATTTGGACGTTAACGATTCCTGTAGGGATTTAGCGGGTGAAACCACGCGTCGCAATTAGTTCATGTAATTTTATTTAATGATGCCAAAAACATAGCCTATTTATTGCTCGTCAACACATCGTCAAGTGATTGGTACTAGGAATGTCTCAGTCTCGCTATAAAATAAAAGTCTCAACTAGGCAATCATGGCCAACAAAATTTTACTGCCTGCTTCTTTAAGATTAGAAATCCATAGACTGTGGTGTCTCAATAGCTTCTTCTTAAACATAAATACTACTGGTAAAGTACTAACTATCAATACTCACTCATACGCATCTATCACAAGTATCACATCACGCTCAAACTAATGTCATAAATGCGAAAGTTTGGATAGATGGATTGATGTTTGTTACTTGATCACGTCAGAACGACTGAACGGATTTTCCTTGATATTGGCACAGAGATAGATAATAATCTTTAATAGCAAATAGACTAATTTTAAGAGAAGCTAGTATTATATGCATGCTAGGAATTAAGCTGCGTATCCACCGGAGATGTGCAAGGAAAATGAGCTGAGATCATGAATAATTATAGTTATCTTAGCTAGTGATCTAGCTGCACCCCATGTCCTTTTCTGTACTTGTATCCCTGACGTTTATGCAAGCGATTGGGGCGTGAAAGCGTAACAAACAAACAAACGAACTCACTTTCGCATTTGTAATAAAAGTTAGGGCTATGATTTTGGAAATCAGAATAAGGATGTACACTACGAACAGTGTTTTTTAATAAGTAATTACTTAAATTACCCAGTCTCTATAAACAAACAAACATTTTATACCTGAAGATTACGATTTAACATATATAATATCCCTCTTACTAATAAACGTGGTATAGCCTTTTTTTTCATATTAAATTTTTTTTTTTTATTAAAAAGAAAAGTAAATACAGACAGGTTGACCTAAAATAGGATTAACTAAATTAACTAGTACTAATATATCTAATAATCAACTAGTAATAATAATCAACTAGTAGCTTCGAAATAATTATACAGTGCTTGTCTATTTCTAAGATAAAAACAACACACTGCATAACTATTACGAAGCTGTACAATGTTTAATATAAGGGAGTATGTCTCTGTCTACTGCAAAATCTGATTTACAATTTTTTTTAATCAAATGTTCTGTGCTACATCTACCGAGTACCTACCTACTATGTAGCAATGGATATAAAATAGACAGTTCGAGGCGCAATGCGGTAATGAATGCAGTTTGCCGTATGTGAGGTCGAAGTTTGTGATTTATCTGCTCAACCTACACATTCCTACGTGTTTTCAGATAAATAAACTATAGCAGTAGATTCCACTTTCAAATAAAATAGAGGAAAGCGCTTTTAAAGAAGCAAAAATTGTTTAAAAAATTGCTCTACCAAATAGAGCTACGAATTTTCGTAGTAAACATATATTATAAAAATAGCATTTCATATATTTATAAATACATACATTTTATGTAACATATAAATCTTTAATATATATAAATTACGTGTCACGTTGTTTGTCCGCTATAGACTCCTAAACTACTTAACCGATTTCAATCAAATTTGCACACTTCAGTTCGATCTAACTTAACAGATAGGATAGCTCGCATATATACTCAAATACTAGCTGTCGCCCCGCGACTTCGTTCGCGTTAATTATTTAAATATATACCTATATGTGAGCTATCCTATCTCTCAAGTTGGATCGAACTGCACATGGTGTGCGAATTTTATTAATCGGTTAAGTGGTTTAGGAGTTCATTGAGGACAAACATTGTGACACGAGATTTATATATATTAAGATTTATTGATATATATATATAAATAATAAACGCGAACGAAGTCACGGGGTGACAACTAGCCATTTATATGTAACAGTCATACACAAACAATAAATCTATAAGCAATGGTTTTCTGACTGTAGGTATATAATAGGTACAAATCAGACCAAAAAAAAATGCACTCAATTTCAATGTTTCGTGTTACTTACTTCTAAATTTTACATAGCCTCGAAATAACTAAACAGTGTTTTGTCTTTTTCGATCGAATTACATAAATGTAAAAAAAAGAAAAAGACAAAACACTGTACAACTGTTCCAAGGCTATAACGTTTATTAGTAACGAAGTATTATTTTTATCTAATATCGGTAGCTATTACACCATTTCACAGGTTAACAGCTATTAGCAAACCGTCAGTGTAGCAAGTGGTCTGGACTTAAAACATATTTTTGCCTTCGTAATCGGAGTGAACGGACCAACATTACCTAGGTGCATGTAGGCACTGGTTAGAATGGGGACGCGGCACAATTTAAACAGATGATTAATTAACCAAACAAAAAGATGGGTTTGTAAATTGTCCTTCGCGTCAACCGAAGATAATCAATCTTCAAAAAACTTGTCATTTACCATTTACTTGGGTATTAAATCAGACATGATGTCACATCTCCGTAAGACGTCCTCATAGGTATAATGGGTACATAATAATGACCATGAGAACGTATCTATGACTCACTTTAATTCCCAAGATGAGAATCACTACATCAAAACAATGATTAAACGACTTTAAACAAAGTTACGTTTAACCCAAACACAAACGAAACAGAATCAAGCTGGTTTCTTGTACAATTGTTTATTTTATTTTGACTGCCTCGGTGGCTCAGTTGGTAGTGAACCTGCCCTCTGAGCGTGGGGCGTGGGTTCGATTCCCACCTAGGGCAAACATTCATGTGATGAACATTTGTGTTTGTTCTATGTCTGGGTGTAAATATCTATTTAAGTATGTATTTTAAAATATCTAAGTATGTATATCAGTCTCTGGCAGCCACAGTACAAGCTTTGCTTAGTTTGGGGTCAGGCAACCGTGTGTGAAAGAGTCCCGAATTTATTTTTTATTTATTTATTTTATTAGGTTTTTTTTAGGTTATAGATTTAATTTGGTAGCTGAATTTTAATTAATTACGTTGTATTTCATCATTGCCATATATTCGTTTTTTATTTTCGATTTTCTATAATTTATATAGAGAGAGAGAGAATATGGATTGAGATGCTCATAGACGACCCATATTTTCACTGCAATTTGCGGCTGCAAAACTATTGCTGCGAATACTGTGACAATGTTTTGAGATAATATATATTCCCGGCCATATAATCAAACATTTGTTGCATGGCTGATGATCACCGGGCTACAGCCGGTCATATTGCAGTAAGATATTGCAGTAAAGTGGGACCCTTCTAGCAGCACCTTTACAGTACACAGGTTAGACATCTGTCTGCAGTAGGTCCCAAAAGAAAGATTTGTTAGAAAGATATTCAAATGTTATCAGTATTACGAGTAGTTGTAGAACTTGTCGCAATGCATAATGTATTGCACCCCATTGTTGATCGGTAACGATCAACTGTGACCTGTTTCTACACCTCGTACTTACATCTTTTTTATTTAGAACTTTCGTACGCCGGAACAGTTGCTGTCATTATATATTATAAGGCATAGGTTCGGTCGTGCATGGAGTAGGTACTCTTCGCACTGTACTGTTCGCGATTATCAGCTCGAGGCGTTGGAGTCCATCAAGAAACGTGAGAAGAAGCTCATTGGCAACCACTCCCTAGTCCAGACCAAACTTCAAAGTTTGGATCATCGGCGAAAGGTTACGCAAAATACATTAATCTCTAAGTGTAATCGGTGTAATCTAAAGTCTATCGGTTTTTTTTTTCGGATACATTTCGGGGAGTGCGCATCTGGTTTGCATGACCTTATTCTCCCTAGCCCGTTCTTCTATAGAACAACCAAGAGTATACAAAAAAGCGGCATCGTTTTATAGTCGACATACCTACAACACGCACGA
The DNA here is from genome assembly GCA_911728515.1 of Peribatodes rhomboidaria. Taxonomy (NCBI): domain Eukaryota; kingdom Metazoa; phylum Arthropoda; class Insecta; order Lepidoptera; family Geometridae; genus Peribatodes; species Peribatodes rhomboidaria. Next base: position 9,259,592 of record OU452168.1, read on the forward strand.
AACGCTTTGGTTCCACATTTCTCATACGGACCGCTAGAGTGTGAATTACTCTGCCAGAGTGTGTTCCCTGACACTTATAATCTGGGTATCTTCAAGTCTCGAGTGAATCGGTTTCTTCTAGGCCAGCGTGCTCCATCGTAGGCCGCATCACTGCTTATCATCAGGCATGTTGGCGGCCAAACGCAAGCCTATTATGTAATAAAAGAAAAAATCGTAACTTTTTCAACTAATATTATGAATGTGAAAGTGAGTTTGTTGGTTTGTTTGTTTGTTTTATCTTTCACGCCTTAAATGTTCAACCAATCATCTTGTAAATGAAATTGCATACTCTTTGTCAGGGGTAGAGAAAAGGATATTAGTAGTGTACCTACTTTTTATCCATAAAACAGTTATGGTGCCCTTGGGATCGCAGCTTCTATTTTTATACAGTGAAATAATAAAACAAAATTAATTGAAAACTATAATTATACGGTACAGTTGAATATTATAAAAAAATACAAAACAATAATTATGAATATGAGTAATAACCTATTTACTTATCATTCATTTACACGCAAATAATCAATTATAGTGTGTGAAGTCAGCAAAATTGCTTTAGCATTCGAAAAAACATTAAGTGTTTTCACTTTTTTTATTAGCTTTAAAAAATCTAACTAACGTTTGTAATTTGTAATGTAACTTATATTTTATAAGCTTTTATTGAGGTTATACCACTTATATTATCCACCTCGATTCTACTAACCAATTGTTTTTCAATTGTGAATAAATGATCTATATTGTCATTTTTGTCAAAAGTAGACAATTAATTGACAATTGGTTAGTAGAGGCCCTGCTTGCACCTTTCCTTTTACCAGAATAGACATGTCTTAATCCTCCGCACTCATTTTCGTCCTAATCCCTGTTCTTACGGAGTTAAGTTACAGCAAACATTTATAATGTTTATGTATTAAAGAAGTAAATAAAAGCACTGATAAAATATCCATCCATTTAAGTGGCTATTGATTGATAATTAAGTACATAATAGTGTTTGTAATATACACTCACTTGCGTTAATTATCGCAAACAATGGAACGTCTATTGCAGAGACTTGATAAATTATCTAGTGCCACTCACCAGCTCGCCATTCCTTATCAAGACACTTGTCTTGAAAACCTATTTACAATGTTAACTTGGAATATAAGCGATGTAAAATCAGAGCCAAGAATAATATTCGTAACCTATAACATCTTTATGATAATTGCAAAACTCATTTACATATATTATATTGTTAGTTTTCGCGGTACACTAGACTCAAGCTCAATCTGTCATATCAACAAAGATGGACTATTGTCTACAAACATTGGCTACATTGTCTGTTTGCTTGTGTTCTTTGTGTGTGACGTAATGAAAATAGCGTCGATTCTATCGTACCATCTTTTAAAGTAATTTAAAGACAGTGTAAATCAAAATCTAACAGAACTAAAATTATGTGAGTTTCTTTTCTTTCATACTTAGATAAAAAAGAAAAGAAAAATAGAAAAAATATGTATAGTTTGTTAGAAACGTATGAAACGTAAGTTATTTGTTTATTTGTTTGTAAATGCCTTATAAGTAACTATATTACTAGTTACATATACCCTGTAAGGGTATCGCATTATAAAACTAAATTAGACATATTATTACTCTTAACTAAAAAATAAAAAGAATAACAATTCTTAGTTATTCAGAGAGGTAGAAAAGAAAGCTAATAACTACATCGATAACACTGCGTAAACTATTTCAAATACAAACTATAAATTATAAAAGACATAAATATGCCGCCGTGATGTAAAAAAATAATTATAATAAGCATTTAAAATAATTATACTTCCTTACAGTATCTTTATTGGAATCAATTACGCTTGCGCATGCACTATTTATTGTCATTAAGCTGAACAGGCAAGCTTGGTATCAAATTGATAGTGATTGAGGAACGCGCGAGTCATCAAGCGGTCAGGCAGACTGACAGACAATGCGATTGACTTTCTATTTCATGCTCCATAGCCGTGGCTTTGGGCTAGGTACCATTATAAATATCTTTCATTAAAACTATCGGTTGCGCAACTGATTACATGTCAAATGTATCAAATGTAAGTAGGCACCTGTTATTTATAGTCTCAGATCAACTAGAATATCAGATGGCGCACGGCGTATGATGTAGGTGAAGCCACTTCTTGTTACATGTGTGCTGTAGAAGTGTTGCCATGAAAAAAAAAATTACCCTGAGTATTGTAGTTTTCCAACGTATGTATCCGCATTCCACTGAATTCATGTAATAATTCCCAGGTTAATTAATCAAATGTTTGCGATATATCAATTGCCAAAAAATCATCATCATACCTTAATCATAATACCTAAACTGGACGACAGTTTTGAAATAAAGATTTTTTTAAATTATTCAACGGAAGGCAATATAGTAGACTTAGTATTAGGGTTCTGGTAGCACCCCTTGAGTATGGAACCATAATCAGAAAAAAAAAAATTATACGCGTTGAATTGAAAACAACTTTTCGTTGGTAAAAAATTAAAACTTACCCTGATGGGATACGCAGTCCTTTTCAGACGGCGAAGGCCAAGCTTGGTCAGGTAAAAGTCTCTTTCATTAAAATGGTCTGAAAAGACAAAATCTCTTTTTGATGGTTGCCATTTTTGATCATTTCGACTTTTTTGTATGGCAACCACCCATTCTTTTAATGTCGCATTTTCAATCTTAATTGGGAACCTAAAAAAGTCTTAGGATTTAAAATAATATTTTGGAGAAAAAAATGCGATTATGACAACACTGCACGACATTCCACAAATTCATGTAATGTCATTGTCAAGTCCTAAAATGGCATTATGGACTTTGTATCCAGTTGCCAATAAAATAAAAAAAGCACTATGTAAATATAGGTATCCGAAATTATAACCTAAAACAATGCTGTTTACTATATAATGAGATGTTATTAACAATACTTACACATTTCTTTTTCACTTTCGTGTAGTTAGTGCAGTGTTTCACAGCACATGACGGCATCGTTCCAGATTTTTTTTGTATGTTCTCAGCGTGACGTCCAGGTTAGTACTGACGAAGCGAGTAGCGTAGTTTTTTTGCGTCAATGTGTGAGTGTTGTGTACATATACGACAGTAGCGTAGTTTTTGGATGGTTCTTGGCTTCACCTAAATCAAATGCCGTGCGCCATCTGATATTCTAGTTGATCTGAGTTTATAGTATACATGTTATACATATTATACATGTTATATGTAGTACACGTACCTACTTAGAAAAAATAATTTTAGGTCTACGGGTAATACTGTCGGCCAGAGAATCAAGCGTAGTTAAAACCGAATGTTGTCATAGCCGGATCCACTTCCAAAATAAATTTGTAAATGAACGAATAAGTTTTTCTCATTTTTATCGTGAATTGGTTGTTTGCCATGTAAAGTATGACTATTTATCTACATTTCTATCCATATAAACTTTCAGAACAATATTGAAGGAACTGGCAACACGTAAATGACTTTTTTTCTCAACATCCAACTCTGTAATTCCAAATAAGAAGCGCAAAGCTCTGCAGGTGCTCGGAAACAACTTTCAACATCTGCCAGGAAATGCAACATCTTCAATTTCGAACGAACTATTGCTCTTGCTAAAAGTTTTGCGAACATTTTCAATAGGAGATATTGAAAAACTATCCTATTTCTATCGATATGACGATCACAGAGCGCTTTTGCGTAACTTAACCTTTTTTTCACATTTTTCTTACACAAGTTTCTAAAGTAGTAGGTACATACGATATATGGGTTAGTTGCCGAAATCTTAAGTTGCATTAGGTATTTCAAGATTCATAATCAGCAAAAAGATGATTGGTACAATTCAGGTGAAGGCTGCAAGATGCCAATATTATTTGATACTTGCGTCTATTTATTATTAAAACGCGCGTTGTTAACTATGATTAATGTCTGTATTATTATCAAAATAGCACTTCATTCTGCAATTTACAAGTGCATGGAACTCTACATGATAACTACATATTCATATATAAAACAATTTATTTCGTATTCATATAATTACATATTTATTAAAACATGCTATTATGCAAATTAAATGACCTTATCATAGCCACCTTTCCAAAGAAAAAGTTACTTTTCAAGACACTCCTAAGTGTAAGAGAAAATAAATATGTTCTTCTAAAACTGTAAGTAAATGTGGAAAAATACTTTATTGTTATCCTCAGTTACCTATAGAAAAGTTAGGTCCAAAATGAACACTTAAAATATGCACGACATCCAAAATGAGCATTTCTCACTTGGTGCACTTCCCACAACGTGCATTTCTTCAAACTGACTACTGACTCGACATACTCCACACTTGATAGAAGCTTTCGTTGATGTAAGTCTATACGTACGTGTAAGCATAAGTATAATGGCTTGGCTAGGTGCATTTTCAGAGTGCAGCAGGAGGGCGAGAGCTCAGAGGTTCCCCTTTCTCTTACATCACGACCACCCCGCGCCACCCTGCTATTGTTACCCGCTAGTTTGCATGAAAATAGAGAAAACTCGCCATGTGTGTCGCCGTTCCGAATAAAATATTCTTTTCTTTGTCTACAGCCGTTATTTCTGTGCAACTGGTAAAAGTATTGTTTGCGATGGAAACAATGAAGTTATTCTAACTTGTAGAGAACCCACTGCAGAATAATTTGCGAGTTATGTAAACAAAACAAAGTTATTAAAACTCTCACGCAATTTTAGTAACTGCAAGATAAGTGGGCGACTTTGTTAGTTTTAAAAGCTGTTAATTTGCCTCGCAATTTAGAGAATGTTGAAACTATCAGCTAAGATTGGACAACGTCATATAAAACTACTGAAATACGTAATTAAAGTAATCGTCAATCTGTGCTGGCAATGCGGGTGATTCAAACACGCACGCGCTGTACTCAAGTGGCAGTGAACGGCAAAGACTGCTTCGTTAACTCACATTTATTTATTACCGACTTAACTAACCCGCTAGCCTGTTTTCAGTAATTCAGAGCACAAAAGTCAGTAATAGTTTTAGTAGTATGTTAGCTAGTAAATTAATCACTTTAACGATCTAAAGTGCAAGCATAAAGAAATTATATTGTAATTTATCTCTGATACAAGTGAGTTCCTGCAATTAAAGAGAGTGTGTGATTGGTCCATTTCTAATAACATTTGTATCTACAATTGATTTTGTTTTCTAACAAACACGTCAAAAATACTTAAATAATGTATTTAAAATAAATATAATAATAATAATAATAATAATAATAATAATAATAGCCTTTTATTCAGATTCGTATTTTACATTTTTAACTTAGTACATTAGTCGCTTGTGTTGTCGTGAATCTGTTCGTCCATCAGGACGTAGGCCTCTTCCAGCTTCTTCCATTTTTCTCTATCCCTTGCTGTTCTGGACCAAGCGCTGCCGGCAACCCGTTTTAGGTCGTCCTCCCATCTTTTAGACTGTCTTCCTCTGCTGCGTTTCCCATTTCTAGGGTGCCAGTGTATTATTAACTTGTTCCATTTCTCCGTGCCTCTGAGGGTGTGCCCTGTCCATCTCCATTTATTTTTCCTAATTGTAAATGTGACATTTTCAATTTTTGTCCTCTTTCTTATATGTGTGTTTCTTACTCTATCCGACCTCCGTATTCCCAACATACTCCGCTCCATGGACCTCTGGCAGACTTCGAGCTTTTTGATGTGTGCTTTGGTAGGGGCCCATGTTTGACAACCATATGTCAGTACTGGTAGTATACAGGCATTGTATAGCTTATTTTTAATTAGTATACTCATTTGCTTATTTTTCATGATTTCTTTGAACGTCCAGTATCTCTTCCAAGCATTTCCTATTCTTGTGTCGATTTCTTTGGACGTTAGGTCTGTAGGTGAGATGACTTGGCCAAGGTATGTGTATTCTGGAACATACTCGATTGTGTTCTTGTTAATTGTGATAGGTTGCATTGCACTGTTTGTCATAGCCTTTGTTTTTTGAGTGTTCATTTCTAAACCAGTTTTCCTACTTTCGTTGTCTAGGTCTTGGAGCATCCTCGACAGTTCGCTTGGAGTATTAGACAGGATTATCAGGTCATCCGCGAATCTCAAATGCGATAGTTTCTCGCCGTTTATGTTCAGGCCGTAATTCTCCCAGTCTAGAGAGCGAAATATTTCTTCTAAAACTGCCGAGAACATCTTGGGCGACAAGGGGTCTCCCTGTCTTACTCCCCTGCCTATCCTTATTTCTTTTCCTTCCCTCTCCAGTTTAACTTTCGCCAAGCTGTTCTGGTATATATTTCTTATTACTCTTATATATTTCTTTTCTACACCTTGCCTCTTGAGAGCTTGCCAAATTTTTCCATGTTCCAGTGAGTCGAACGCTTTGCTGTAGTCCACGAAGCAGCAGTAAAAGGGTATGTTGTACTCGTTTGTTTTTTCAACAATTTGTTTAACAACATGAATGTGGTCTAGTGTTGAATAGCCACTTCTAAAGCCGGCTTGTTCTCTTGGCTGGTTCTCATCCAGTTTTTTTGTTATGCGGTTTAAAATTATTTTTGCAAAGACTTTGTATATGTTGGACATTAGACTAATAGGCCTGTAGTTGCCTATGTCGTTCTTGTCGCCTTTTTTGTGTATTAGAATTATTGTAGACGTTAGCCATTGTGTAGGAATATATTCGCTATGTATTACATTGTTAAATAATTTTGTGAGGCTTTGCGTTATTATTTCCTTGTTCGCTATTAAGAACTCGTTGGTGATATTGTCGGGTCCAGGAGCTTTATCCTTCTTTTGTGTTTCAATAGCTCTTTCCACTTCCCTTGGCAGAATTTCTGGTATGCTGTCTTCTTCTCCTGTCAAGTCAGTTTTTGTGCAGGTATTTCTTGCTGTGTACAGATCCCGATAAAATTCTGTTGCTGTTGCAAGTATGTTTGGTCGTTTAGTTTCACATTTCCCGCTTTTATTTCGTATCTTTGGTATCCATTCGGTTCTGTCTGATAATGATTTTAAAGCTTTTTTAATGCCTCCAGTCTTGGCTATATGGTTCTCGAAGGTTTTCATTCGGTGTGTTTGTCTATCTTCTCTCATTGTTGACTTTATCAGTTTGCTTAAGTTGGATATGTCTGCTCTAACTGCTTTTGTTTTTTCCTTGCCTTTTATTAATTTCGCTCTTCTGTTCATAAGGTCTTGTAACATATCAGAACTTCTATATCTATTTTCCGGGCGATTTGTGCTTGATTTTGCTGCATTATTTAGTGTTTCGCTGAATTTATTGTAATAGTCTTGTAGATTAAGCATCCCTGTTGTTTCTTCCAAGTTTCGGAGCTGGCATCCCAGTTCGTCGGTTGTTTGTGCATTTTGTTTTTTACTGTGTGGTTGTATTTGGAATGGTCTGCGTCTCTTTTCTTGACTTAGTGCCAGGTTTGCTCTTATCATTCTGTGATTGGTGTTGAAATTTATATTTTTGACGTTTCTGCAGTCTTCAAATAGTTTACTTCTGTTGGATAGGATATGGTCTATTTCATTTTTGTATACTCCATTTGGTGATACCCAAGTCCATCTACTGCGGTTTTTATACTCAGTGTTAAGAATTTTTAGGTTATATTCGTAAGCCAGCTCAACTAATTTAACGCCATTTCTGGTTCTTTTTCCATAGCTGTACGGTCCCATTATAATTTCCTCTCCTTCTTTTCGCTTTCCTACTCTTGCGTTAAAATCTCCCATCACTATTATATTTTTGTAAGTATGTTCGTTTAATGCAGTGTTTAACTGAGAGTAGAATGAGTCGATTTCTGTATTGCTAGATTGTTCTGTAGGAGAGTAGATTTGAACTATGGACCACTTCTCTTTACCGAATGACAAGTTTAGTATTGCTATGCGCTCTGTTACGCCAATGAATTCATCTATGTGGTCTTTCATTTCCTTTTTTATAATGAAGCCCACTCCATGTCTTCCTGGTGTTTCTCCCTTGTAGCAAAATATAAACTTGTCATGCTCCTCCACTGCTTCGCCACATCTTCGAACTTCGCTGAGTCCGATGATGGTCCAGTTGACTTTCTCTAACGCCGGTATGAGTTCTTGCAGACTTTCTTCGGTTCTTAATGTGAGTGTGTTGTATGAAGCAATGTAGTAAAGGGATTTTCCTGTTTTCTGGTGTTGCTGGGTGGTGCTATTACCCCTTTGAAGCTGAAAGGTTGTAGTCTTCTTCCCCCACGGTGACTGGCCGGATTGGGGTGCCTTAATTTCTATATCTGGTAACTGTTTATTTATGCTTTGTTGTTGTTTCCGGATGTCGATGCGCTCGCTTGGTAGTTTTTTGAATCAGACAATGATGCTGCTCTGGTCCGTGTTATAAAGTTGTCTAATTGTACTTTGTTTAATTTTCTTGGCGCTGTTTGAGATGGCTGATCTGGTGAGTTGGTAGGGGAATCTAGTTGGTTTCTCTTTCTTTTCGTTTGGTTGTCTTCTGACGGGTCCCTCACGATCAGTTTGTCTTTCTTAATAAAAGCTATTTTGCCCTTTTGTCTTTCTTGTAACATTAGTGGTGTCAGCTCCTTCCTTTTTTCTAGTGTTTCTTTGGAAAAATCTTCCTTGATGTAGATCCCGGGGCTGAACTTATTTCTACTTTTCAGAATGAGGTTTCTTTTCCATGATGACGTCAAGCTAACTAGTATCGGACGTGTCTTATCTCCTTTTGGTCCTAGTCTATGGGCTTGGTTTATTTCATGTGGTTGAATTGATGCTTTTATTTCTTTTTCAAAGATTTTTATTATATAGTCTATAAGAGAACCTTTTTGCTCCGTTTCACTCACGCCAAAGAGAATCAAATTGTTTTTCCTCTTTTCGTCTTCTAAAAAGTTAATTTTTTGCTGCATGGTTTCAACTTTTGTTTTCAATTTTTTATTTTCATCTAGTACAGCCGCCAGTTTCTCATCCATATTCTTTGATACACTTTTTGTAACTGACTCGGTGATTTCAATAGTTTGTAATGCCATTTGCTCTTTGATTTTGCTAAGTAACATTTCCATGGTTTTGTTTTCCATATTTCCGGGAGATTTCTCGAAGTGGCAATACTTTTACAATGGCAACACTCGTAGATACTGTCAGATGCAACTGTCCGTGTCAGCTGTCAAGGTTGAGTTGACTTTGACAACCGAGTGGATAATGTTGTTGTTGTTAAGTTGGTATTACTCTTTGTGGCTAGCTTCGCGCTGATTATAATTGAAATTCTAACCTCATAACGAAATTCCGAGAAATGCAAGTCGTGAGAACGTTCCTTGTCTTCCCTTCTTCTTCGTGATTTATAGTTGAAATCTTCCGTCTGGTACAGCTCAGAAATTTAAAATAAATAAGTACTTTTAAATAATTTTTAATTTATTTGGCTCAGTTGGTAGTGAACCTGCCTTCTGAGCTTGGGGGCGTGGGTTCGATTCCCACCTAGGGCAAACATTCATGTGATGAACATTTGTGTTTGTTCTATGTCTGGGTGTTAATATCTATTTAAGTATGTATTTAAAAATATCTAAGTATGTATATCAGTCCCTGGCAGCCATAGTACTAACTTTGCTTAGTTTGGGGTCAGGCGACCGTGTGTGGAAGTGTCCCGAATTTATTTATTATTTATTATTATTATTAAATTTATCTATTTATTTATTGATACTTATTTCTTGGATCAGAAATACATAGATTTCGTGTCTCTTTATAATGGCAACATCTATAAATAGATTTTGCGAGATTTTGAGAGGCCTGATTTATGATGCATGGACACATGTATGTTCACCAACGTTCTTATAAAAATAATCAATTACATATAATTTAATTTGAATTTAATAAGCCCTATCATTTCACAATAACGTTGATGACATTTGCTAACGTGTTTTAGCACATTTAGGCGTGGTGACATCGACGTTATCACAGAGCGACTGACAGCGAAACAAGGCTTACCCTTAATCTAAGCCTTTTTTCCAAAGTGCCATTGTTCGTATTGAGACTTAACATCTATGTAGGTATTTCTGATCGACGACCTATTTTATTTTGTGTACCTTAAACCAACATTTAGTCGTATATATAGTATAGGTACTAACGTAAGTGTACATTCAACATATATTTTTTTCCTTATTTGTTCTTATTGTCCATTTTAAAGTGCAAAACAGCACACAGCTCTGCATAGCAAACACGGAAATACTTGAGTTAGAAATGGGTGTCACTGTGACTATGACAATGAGATATTGTCTCTGGGTCAGGAAAATGGAGAAACTGTCAATAAAACAATACAGCATCAACAATGGCACATCTATCAACGTAGCGAACAATCTCACTTATACTCGTAGAAGGCAAGTGGGTATAAAACATTTGAAATGGTGAAATGTTGCGCAAATTTAGGAAAACATGACATTATCGATGAAGCCTCGTAGAAACGTTAATTTGTAACGTCAAGCTCTCGTCACTTGAAATGGATGTTTGCTAGTAATGATTAGGTACTTCCCCTCGGGGAAATTAACTTTCCTTGCTTTCCTTCACCGATGACTGACTTTCTGGTTAAAAAGAGATTTAATTTTTTTAATGGTGCCCATTTGGCGGAAGATTTTTTCTATTCTTTAACAAGCTATTTACGAAGTTAAATGTACAAAGATATAGATCTTGTAGAGTAATAGTAGACAATATTTTTTTTAAACCATAACATTAACGAGTAAACCGTAACCCACATTACTTATCCGAAATAAACGAGTTTCAATTCAGATAAAACTCATGCAAACATTTTCTGTAGTAGTTTTGTAACGTCAATTTTGTGGTTAACTATAACATGAGTAGAAAAACCAAAAATAAAGTAAAGTAAATGTCATGATGAACCTACCCATTCATTCATAAAAAGGTAGGGTCGCTAAAATGAACAGGACTTTTAGCGGTAAAATCTCTCACCCGGCAAGTATACAGTTTAGGGTAGCAAGTCATAAAAGCATCGACCTGGCAACCGCTTTGCTCACTACAGTATGTATAATTAGTGGAAAGCGAGGGGAGAGAGAAGAAATTAGTTCGTAGTTCGCCGCTCGCTAATGCTTTTCCAGTAATCGCTTACTAAAATAGATGTAAGGTAACTGTGTACTCTACTACGTAAACTTGTTAGCAAAGTTCAATCAACTTAATGGGTTTGGACAGTTAATAGAAAGAAAACATCTTGTGGTAGCAAAATTCGAATATAAAGATATTTTTATAATCTTATCACGGATTTTATTTTTGTTTTATATTTTTTTAATCTGTTGAAAATATTTTTATCGAAATGCATATTTTCTTCTGGTTTATAAAACTGTTACATTAATGTATAAAAAGTTGAATCAAGTTCTATTATCAGTTGCGATTATAATGACACAATTTTTATAGCTGGTAGAGGTTTTATAGCTGAATTATCAAAATCCGTTGACAAATACGCGTAGCAAATCTTTTGATGGTGCATTAGACACGCGACAAAAGGTTATTGTTCGCTAATGAAGGTATTCAAGATCCACTTACGCTCTAACCATATTGTGATATTTGTGCAGAATCTTTGTTTCTAATCATCATGATAAAAGATACAAATTATATCGCATACGATCTTCAACCAATTTTATCACTCTATCAATGTTAGTATTTAATAATTAAGCATCTTTTAAAAGGAGTAGTTAGAAATAATTAATGACTTACGCATTATCAGTGACGTCGCTGCTCTCATCCATTTCGCCGATGGTGTCGAGGGAAGCTCCGGAGCCGTCCTCTCTGGTCTCAACAGGCGGTGGCGGCGGTGGAGGGGCAGTGGTGGGCCGCGTTAGAGGTGCTTCATGGACGCTCTCCTTGAATTGAGGCTTCGGCACGAAATCGATTAGTCGCGGTAGCACCTCCGGCATTGAACCGTCCTCTAATTTCTCAATCGTCTTATTGTTCATCTCGGCTTCTGATCGTTGCAACCATGTTTCGATACAATTCTTTTTGGTCGGAGTTAATAATGATTCTGGAATCGGCGGTGGCGCCGTTTCTGGAATAGGAATAGGTCTCGGTTTTCGCTCGCTAGCAGAACGCTCGACTTTTGTGTTCCTTGGCATCGGTTTAGGTTTTTCTGTGGCTTCTTCTACTTTGTTGTCGTTTTTAAACATTTTCTCATTTGAGATCAGATTGTTAATTTTGTTAGACGTAGCTGTACTATTATTATTCTTATCGTTTTGAACAAGTTTCTTTGACTGCACTATTTGTTCTGTAGTGAGAGAACTGAATAAATTTGAATGTTTGTTTGAGCCATTCGTTGTTGTATTTTGGATCTTATCGACTGACTTCGGTTCTACTTGTCGATGTAGAGATCTTTTTGTAGTCATGTCTCTTAATATATCCGTGTCAATATTTTCAATACAATTGAGAACTTTTTGTATATCAATAGTTTTTTGCTGCATAATCGGAGTCGATGGAATGCTATTCTCTACAGAGCTAGCCATTGATCCCAACCTGTCAACGACTGTTGATATAGAGCTACCCGTGTCATCTGACTCTGCATCTGCTAGAACAAGACAACGTTCCCATTCTGACGACAGAAGGTCTATATACACTTCAGCTTCAGGTGGCATAGCTTTTCCATCTGAGAGTCGACGAACAAGACGTCTTACTTCTTCTGGTGACCCTTTCTTCAAGTAAGCAATGCTTTCTTTGTTTTGCCGTAGCAAGTGACTGTCAAAAGAAGATTTTCTTGATAATTTAGTTAAAGTACCGCTGTGTTTTCCATTCATAAAACTTTCCAAATCACTTTGTTGGATGCCATCATTATTGATTTGTTCGCCAACAGTTTGTAACGAAGATTTGTCTTTGAAAGAGTTTTTCTTCCCAAGTTTTCTCGGTGGAACTGGAGGTGGCAATGTTGTTGGTCTTAAAATTTCTTGCTTAGGAGCTACAGGATCAGGCGTAGCCACCGAGTCCGACATTTTTTTTGTTAGTTCGGTATTGTTTTCTGATTCAAAGTGTCGTACCAAAAGTGTCAACGATTCATCAGAATCTTTGAGTCTCCGAACGCAGTCTATTCTCGTCAATTCTGAAACCGACACACCATCAATAGCCAATATTTCATCTCCAGGTATTAGATGACCCCAAGGAGCGCTAGCATTGGCCGCTGGACTATCTTCTGCACATGACTGCACCAGTAGTCTTCTCACTTTCTCAGCGGCAGCTGATCCTCCCTCGAATTTGAGACCTAGTCCAAGCCGTTCTCCTCGCGGCCTCCGCACCACCACTTCAGCGGCACCTGCCGCGGCACCGACCGTCAGCACGGTGACAAAAGAGGGGTCCTTCGTGGACGGCCGGCCCTCTCCGACCGGAACGATGGTGACGAACTCCTCTCCGGCCGTATCTGTCGCCATGCCGCGGTAATCGCGCACTCGCGCAGATTAAATCTCCGCGTTTTGTTGAATCTGTAGACAAAAAATATTCATAAGCTTGCGTAATGAAATGCAATGGAGTTGCGCACGCGGCGGCCGGCACGCAAGAACTGTGCGGCCTCCCTCCTTCACTGTGCGCTGCAGGCACGCCGCCGCCGCACTGCACTTAAACGCTCCGAGATGAGCTAACAGCGGAAGCGTCACTCTCCGTTATACATATATAAGTTTACTTTCCTCATAATGGTTTCAAGTGCACACTTAGAACCCTAGACAAATAAATAATTCTACTTTCTGTGAGTCTCATTTTCTTAATAAACAATTTAATAATAGTTAACAAATAGCGTCCACCATAACGTTCGATCAAACGGTTCACTTTAACCGAGTTAATGGTCGTCGAAACATCCAATCATGATAAATAAATACTCCAATAACCATCACTCTTTAATGGCCGTACCTACACGGACACCTACATCTCTGTCACGATTGAAACTTTCGTTGATCGGTCGAAAGTGTAACGAGCGTGTTTGGGTACACGCTGACCACAAAGAGTCGCATCATTGGGCGAGATGTGGGTCAGTGGCACCGCCGGAGCCGGAGGCAGCGCGGGCGCTGCGTTGCCGTCGTTTGCGGAGATCTGCGCATTAGCATATTGCCCGGGGCGGAGGCCCGTTACTCCCGAGTCCCGTTCCGAAGGGCCGCTCATTCTCACGGCTCCGCAATTTCCCCCGATGATTGCTTCCACAATTCGATAAGGGATAAGTTTCTCAGATATTTGCGAATCTACCGAATTATTCATGAAGGTTTGTCATATTTACTGTCTTTGGCCCCCGGATGAGGAAGTTAGTGGAGATCTATGATTATCTAGTTGCATGTTTGATTATTCATGCCCATATAAACAAGAACAATCAAACACGTTTATCTTTCACCCAAAGTTACTGATTGTGTCGGTACCTTTACACCAAATTCGTACGTGACTTCGGTTTCCGAGATGTAATCAAATGAGGACACGAGATACATACCGACGTTCATGCTATAGTCTGCATTTTCGTGTTGTTGTCGGGTAAACAAAGAAAGATTGCTGCATCGCGTATGGTATTGTTAAAGATATCTCATAATTGAATCTCTACACCGTAACCTACAATGCTGAAGATGCTGCTTTGAATTTAACGTCCGAAAATAATAACCGTCTAATGTCTATTCTTCTAATATTATAAGCAGGCGAAACCTTATCCGTCATCAGTATGGTATGGTAATCCCGTTACGATCCGATATTCTCTACGCCTACCTGGCTAACAAACCCATTCATGATTATGTTCTAATGTTATTATGAATATTCATAATATTCATGTTTTTGACGCGGCCGACCTGCCGCCGCAGAGCGCCGCTGTTTTGGCGTAATTGCTTTTTAAAAACAAATCAACACGAGCTACAGAGCCTGCACAAGTAGGTGAAGACAGCCGCCAACAGTACAACTGACAATTCACACCCTGATGACGACGTTTCAGTTGATGACAAAATAGCGTCAAATAAGTGTTGCCCAACTGTTTAGTGTAGAGGACATTGTATTTTTTTTAAACGCAACTTATCAAAAAAAAACATAACGACGTTTTTGAACTGCGTGTAAGTCAATAGAAGGCCGTAACAGCAAAAAAAAACATAGTAATCAGGTTTTCACTTCTAACATATTGCGAAAATACACTTAAACCTCTCAACACAGTGACAATTAAATTATAAATGTTCCAAGAAATTGCTGCAAAAAATCAGGGTCAACGTAGCGATGATTAAACAAAATTAAATCAAGGTCGGAAGTAACATTCGAAACTGCAGTTCAACATGCAGGTAAATGTACCACTTATCAGCCATTATCGGGCAAGCAAACTTAGTTATCGCTACACAGCCTCATTATCATACAACTGAGCTGAAATTAGCACTTACACTCCTAAGCAATGACTAAGACAAAAGCAATTCTTTAGATCCACGTTAGCTCTACATTCTATAGAATGTTTGCTGTTTTAATAAAAAGACAAGCAGCCTATCCATGTCTGGCATCCAGGTTATACGAGTAGACTTAAAAAAACATTTTAAAAGCAGCTTTATGTTCATTTAGAATAAGAACACAATAGCAAAGTTTTCAGATGACATAATGCTGGAAGCTCGTGCATCAAAAATTAATTAATTGAAAAAAGTTGACCTTTCCACTGTAACAAGCGGCACAGAAGTCAAAGTACAGTATGCAATATATTTATTAGCAACAATTGAAATCGCGGTCGTTCATCTAATTAGAGGATCCCAACTTGTGCAATGTAATATGGAAGGCATACATGAACGTAGCGAGGCGTTACGCGGAGGGGTAGTAAAAAATCATAGCAAAAAAATTATTATTTATGGAGAATGTGAGTCTGAGCAATATGACCTTACCCTACCTACCCCTTTCAATTATAACAGGACAAGTAGGAAATCAGCCAACTACCACCATTGTGGATTTTTCTTGGATATGAAAACGTTTTGACTCTACGTTTCTACGTATGGCCAAGGGTTGGTAGTCAAATGCGGACTTATTCGCGATAAAAAAAAAGATTTCATATAGCAAATGTTTGCACACAATTATTTTTTTCATTATGAAGCTGAAGCCTGGCAGTGCCCCCAAATGTTTTCCCTGACTACGGTCACGGAGCCATGCAATAGCTGGCGGAACGTGTACTGATACCGATTCATTGCACGAATTTATTTATTGCGCTGGTTCGTGCTAATGCGCTGCAATGCCAAACATTCTAGCGTGGCAAATGTAACCTGTCCAGTGTACAGATATGGTAGCTGTTGCTAATGCACACGGCTACGGTTGTAAGATTTTCTTTAGTTAATATTACACTTTCCACTTTAGAGCAATTAATTTTTTCAAAAAATGTTAGTATGTAACATCTTTTAATTTTTTTTTTTTTCAAGATTAGGTATCAAAGTTTATCACCCAAGAAACTTAGAGAGAAACAAAAAGAAACTTAAAAGTAAAAAACAACATTTTTGTTTAAAGTTTTTAACTACCTACCTTAGTAATGCTACATTTTTAAAGTAACCGAAAACTGAAGATTACCAACCTATTCAGTAAAAAAATAAAAATTTATTACTTAAACAACTCTATATAATTTAAGTATGCATAACTAAAACGTGTTTGTGCTAAAAAAATATGCCTATCGCACTCAACACATTGCCAAATTAAAATCCGTTATGTAAAAGAACCGTTTTCAAGTTATTTTGCAATTTATTTATTGGCTTTCCAACCTATGACTCCATCGGCACGCGACATTTACATAGCGCGGTAAACCTTCGCGACTCAACAACAACGAATGGCTCAACCATTCTCTAGACAACATTCGATGCCTTGTTAATTTGGTAAATAATAAAATAATCGAGCGAGCCAGCGTTAGTGAGCGAAGCGTCTATGCATCAGCTTCGACAAAAACTCTTTCGTGTGTCCAAATTCTGTCTGGATTTCTGTCTGAATTTCTGTCCGGATCTCTGTCTTCCTCTACGCATCGCATTTCTTAACCCTGATTCTCTTTTCTTAAATCTCTCTAAAATTGATGAATTGACGGTTGAGAAATGCAATCTGTAGAAGAGGACAGACATTGGCCGCAAGGTCTACATCTCACAGAGCCACTAGCAAAAAATGTTTATTTTTATTTAGAATAGGTCGGCGTTTGACCACCAAGCACGTCGACCTATTAAAAGGTACTTATTCACTCTAGCCTTGAAGTTTTGTTTTGTAGTTTGGTATTACTATATTATATTACACATCTCCTTATTTAAAAAAAAAAGGTTTGTTTATAAGAATGCGTAGCAAACGAGCACATGGCCCGTCTTTTCCTCTCAGTTTGTTGCCTGTTCTACTGAGGTGAGGTTCCTTTTCCGAACAAGGCGGTCGAGTCATTGTTAATAATAATTTATTTTGTTTTTAACCGTAAATTCAACCGTCCCAGCTAAGGCCCTTACTGGGACTAAAAAAAAAGCACATGGCCCGTCTGATGGTAAACGGTAACCGCCACCGATGGATAGCTGCAACACTAGCCGTGGTGTGGATCCGTTCCAAACCTGAAAATTAGTTTGAAGAGAGTCTTTTTAAAACGCGCAAAATCGAAATATGAATAAGTATCATTATGATAGTTTATCATGGACGTTATCAGGTAATATTAATAGCTCGTCATTGATATGTCATAACAGTATCGTAGTTATCATTTCATATCTATCCACAGCTGGACGTAAGCGCTCTCTCAGCTCAATGATATCCTTCAAGGCACACCAGTACGATCTCTGGTTTTGGCTTCCGCGACCAGCGAGCTGCATTAAGTTTATTTTTAAAAAAGTACCTTGGCACAAAACATGTACCCTTACAAATCAACATTGTGTAGCCTCGGAATAAAAGTTATACTTATATCCTCTTAGCAATAAACATTGCTAAGAGGCAGTTTTAGACAATGTTTTGTCTTTTTCATTCTGTTAAATTTTAGAGCTGGATCAAAAAAGACCAAACACTAAATAATAATATTCCGTCGCCATGAAACGTTTTTTGCTAAGGGGGCAGTGTTTCAAGAAACACACATATACATTGTTACACACTTTTTCAATTGATGAGGTTACCTAATAACAATTAGCGCTAGTTTAGACACGGCGGGAACCGCGCGGTAGTAGTATTGTTGTCCTTGTTATTACTGCGCATTACTAGAAGGACAACAATACTACTACCGCGCGGTTCCCGCCGTGTCTGAACGAGCGCTTAATGTAACCTAATAATTAATTTTAATACCTGTACAACGTTTATTAGTAAAGGGGTTATTGTTTTATGTAGTCTATCACGCGGCGCCCTCCTCCGCACTCATCGCGCACGAAATTGAAATAAGTTTGATAAAATCTCCTCTTTGCGGAGCATCGGCCCGCAAAAGGCGACTGGTCTAGACATTATCTAGATACGTGTCGCCAAAAACGGCGCGCGGAGAGGCGTAACAAACGCCCGCCGCTCTCTACCTGATCTCCGATAGCCGAAAAGGAATTTTATATCAGACGCTCATAAACTCTTTTGTAAACGAAATTCATAATCCTACTTACCTATTCCTACAAGTATTCCAAAGACAAAAGTTTGTTTGCGTGTGTCTTTGTTTTTTACATCTTGGTTAGACGGTTGGTAGAATTTAAATTTAATTAGGAATGCACATAGCTTTTGTCCTGGATTGACACTTTTGATTAAATTATTATTATTTTTCTTTAGCACACACCACCGTCCATGCTTAATTATAATGATTTTTTAGTCCATCCAAAGGTTGTCTGGAAGAGATCGCTCTTAAGCGATGAGACCACCCATTGCGCCTTTATTTTTGAGTGTTTAGTTTAGATTTATTTGTATTTGGTGTCAATAAAGAGTTTTTGTATTGTATTGTATTGCATATCCTACTATACATGGCTATCCTTGCACACATGGCTTCTAGCACTAAACATAAGAACTGCCTAAGTCCTTGGTTAACTAGTTTTGTACGTAAGTTGTTGTGTATTGGGTACGTAAAGTTAAGATTCTCCTAAGGAATGGCTTAAGGTTTGAGTAAAAAAATTTGATCGGAGTTAAGGACTAGTTAAGAGGGCTGCGACGCTCTGAAATCTCTATACAAACGCGCTTCTCAAATATCTTGAAAACCATTTGTCAGATTATGATAAAATTTAGCATGTACAATTAAATTAACAATATCTCGGCTCCTATGTTCTTGGTTTCTTTTAAAAACGTTCTCAAGCGAAAATAGAGCTATGAAAAATATCCGCATTTTTAAGGGGTTACTTTTGACTGATTTATTCAATAGGTAGACAAAGCAAATCAAAAAATCCTTTACATAGGGAGGTTGTCTACATCATTAGCTGTTAAATGAATCCATAATACAAGGGAAATTCTTAGTTATTTAAGAATAATTACAGAAGTGCAAAAGCCATAAAAAAAAATGCACTTTGTCACTCTGTAGGTAACTTTAGAGGCTCGTCAGTATCATTACTCGCTCTCTTCGCTCGTCTTCTTCTTGTAGACGAAATGGCTATAGAATACCTTAAGCCAATGCGAAGTTAGTCTAAAGTGGTCGCCGGACTCTTAAGCAAGGACTTAGATATTTCTTATATAAAGCGCATGTGGCCAACAGTCTTTAACTAATACGATAGCCTCTGAAATCAAAAATACATGTATACATTTCTTTTTATGGTCCGAATTTTATGTCCCAACGTAAAACTGGATAAAAATTTAGACTTAAAAGAGAGAGAGAGTGAAGTGGAGAAATAGTAGAGAGCTTAGTTAGAGTAGAGAGGGATTAAGACTGACGTTATAAATGACTAGCTGCGGTTAAAAAGTCCTATGTGCTATTCTAGACTATAGGTAATCTATCTCTGTGCCAAATTTCATCCAGATTTGTTCAGCCGTTCTGGCGTGAAAGAGTAACAAACATCCATCACTCCATACATGCAAACTTTCGCGTTTATAATATTAGTAGGATAATAAAAACCTACTCTAACGTACATTATCTAAAAGTGCGAATTATTTTGAAACTCAAAGGTGAATGAGCTATTTTGGCCAGATGCAAAACGAGAATCTATCGAGACAGGTTCCCGCGACGTAACATCGCCCACGGTGCTGCTGAATTGATTAAAAATTAGCTATGATTTTAAATATTATATTAAAGAATTCATATTCGTATAGAATTAAGCTCTTCCGAAAACTATTAACTTCAACCCACGCAGGAAAAGTCGAGTAGGTAGTCATTTACAAATATAATAAAATCATATAAAAATACCTATCATTCTGAGGTAATAAAGATGATTTATAATAATATGGATCTTTATAATTCATTGTTTTAATTATCGCAAAGTCAACGTATAACTAAGTACCTAGATAAGGAATAAAGGATAAAAAAATTGTTTTACGAGCATTGATTTAGAAGTAGTCTTTACACTTGATATAATTGTTATTTACTTATAGGTATTTTGTTAATGCAAAAGTTTCTAGTTCTTCACGTATAAACAGATCGACGGATATTAAAAAAATTGGGAACTCAGAAAATTGTCAAACAATGACAAATAAGGCTACTTTTTAACCGCGGGTAAAACGATGGAGTATTTTAATAAGCTAATGCTTAAAGCTTCTTCTTTTTATCACGAAAAAAGAGATGATAGCCTAGTTGGAGAAGGCTCGTCTCTCACGCACCAATTTGTTCGTTGTTTGATCATATGTGCGTTTTTAATATCATCTACTACGTCACTGGAGCCCGGTGTATAGCGACAGGCTCACCCCCTGTCACATTTGGGACTGAATATCGTTTGGCAAAGTGTGGCTAATTACACCTCTGCCAGCCCTTTCAGAGGAAAGCCGTGACGATATATTAAACTTTTTAACACTATTAAAGTTGCACTCTTCTAATTTAAGGATTTCGCGACGCTCTCAATTTTCCATACAAACGCACTTGTCAAATTTCTTGGAAACCATACGTCAGATTATGATGAAATTTAGTATTGTCAATTAAGTGAACTACGAGTATATCACCGCCCCTACGTTCTTGGTTTTTTAAAAAATGTCTTTAAGAGAAAATAAGCTATGAAAAACATCTGCATTTGCAAGGGGACACTTTTAACTTATTTATTTAGTAGACAAATTTTTTATAGACAAAGCAAATCAAAAATCCGTTAACATAGGGAGATTATCTACATCATTAGTTTTAAAATTAATAGATAATATAAGGGAAGTTTTAGCTATTTAGAATTATTAGAGAAGTGCAAAAGTCGTAAAAATGATTGAAAGTGCGCTTTGTCAAGTTAGTCTAAAGTGGTCGCCGGACCCTTACTTACTTGATTACTATTATACTTAGGTATTAAGTATTTCTAAGTCGGAAGGTCGCAGCAGTGCTAAGTCGTCACCGTGACAGCAGTACTTCGCGGTCGCGTATCAGTTCTCCGGCCGAGGTGAACATCCTGTGTGCG
This sequence comes from Peribatodes rhomboidaria, assembly GCA_911728515.1. Classification (NCBI taxonomy): domain Eukaryota; kingdom Metazoa; phylum Arthropoda; class Insecta; order Lepidoptera; family Geometridae; genus Peribatodes; species Peribatodes rhomboidaria. The sequence continues at coordinate 9,280,979 of OU452168.1, forward strand.
TCCGTGCCTAGCCGATTGGCCAATAAGCTCGCTCTCGATCAAATAATGTTCTCAAAAGCCTGTTCGACACGGCATTATAACCGTTTTATGGTGTCTTGCTCATTTTCAAACACGAAATTGTGTCTGGAGCTCTAACAGACACAAAGCACGTATACCTACCTACGTTATTAGTATACGTGTGTGAAACCAAACGCGGTAGCTAATTATCGACTTTACTAATTAGGAATTGGCTTTTTCCGCAGATTGTACTCTATAAAGTTTTTGTAGCCGACTTCAAAAAAGGAAGAGGTGCTCAATTCGTCGAATTCTTTTTTTCTTTTAATTATGTGCACCGATTACTCGAACACGCTTGTACCGATTTGGAAAATTATTTTTATGGATCAAAAAGTCCAGGTGAGATCTGGGTCCCTATTCGGAGATTTGCGATCTTCATCTCACTATTTTTCGTCCTTGTTGCTCTCGTTTGAAACGTCGTAGGTATGAGAGTGACCAAGATAAAATCTCATCTCATCTTACGCGTGGGAATAGCCCCACAGGTCCGTGGTTCTGAGATGGTCTTATTTAAATTTTATCGTAATCGATCGCGGTTTTAAATCAACAATACATACAAATTAATAAGCTCGGGACACTTCCACACACTGTCGCCTGACCCCAAACTAAGCAAAGCTTGTACTATGGCTGCCAGAGACTGATATACATACTTAGATATTTTTAAATACATACATAAATAGATATTATAACACCCAGGCATAAAACAAACACAAATGTTCATCACATAAATGTTTGCCCTAGGTGGGAATCGAACCCACGCCCTCTAGCTCAGAAGGCAGATTCACTACCGACTGAGCTATCGAGGCAGTCAACAGCAAGCGAGTTTGTTTACAAAATCCAATTCGGTTGACGAGATGTCGGTTTTATAATTATAAAAGGTTATTAATTTCTGCTGTGGCTGTGTGTAATATCCCTATTAGATACAGCTACAGCTGTATACTCCATACTCTCGCATTCCGTAAAGAGTTACTTGGTCTGACACTTTTGCAGGCTAAATTACAATTTCTCCAAGTTTTTGTTTATTTTTTTATAAAAGAACGTCCATGAAACTAAATTAATAAGCAAGTAAAATTTGAATTAGGAATTTCGTTCTTAAATTTTCAATGTCAAATAGTGATGTCCTAAACTATCAAAACTCCAAATAATCGATATTATTAGCAAATGTATTGAAACTAAAAGAGTGTCCCTGCGTGGCCCTGTCGTCACATTTTAGCGAGTCCCCTCTAAGTGAATATGGGATGAAAACCTCTAACTCTCTGTAACCTTTTACTGTACGATTCGATTTTTTATATTCAACGGTATCATATATTTCACCAAAGTTCACAGGCGAAAACATGCTCAAGTTCACCCAAAAATATTTAATAAAACGTCCAAAAGATGTTTAAACTAAAAACCAAAAATAAAGATTTGCATAAACACTCATAACTATTATTTTTATCAACAACGATATCACTAAACAGATTTCATCGATAATCAAAACTTTACATTCCAGCAATCACTAGTCAAAACGAAACAAAAACTTTACAAAGAATTGTTAGAGCAAATCATAAAAAACAAATGAAGGCTGTAAACGGGTTCTCTGTTATTTTTTATTACCAGTTTACCAAACGGCTAAAACAAAGATAACTTTCTACAATAACAATACAATTATCTCGTCTTATTTTAAAGTATGAATTGAGATAACAATGCAGAAGCTTTCAATATTTTTGGCATCGTGGCTTTCTCCTCAGCCATTCATGCAAATGCGATTGACCACTCGATAAATGTAACAAATTGTCGTGTGAGGCTTCTATTGTTATTATAATATGCCTACTGTTGCCTACGAGATGTAGAGATATTCCTTCCATCGGTTGTGACAAAATAAACACACGCCGAAAACAACCACACAATACAAAATGCAATAAATATTATTGATGACTTCATTTTATAAATATTTACCGATAAATATTCGCTCAAATATGCCCACTATTGCCTACGAGATGTAGAGATATTCCTTCCATCGGTTGTGACAAAATAAACACACGCCGAAAACTACCACACAATACAAAATGCAATAAACATTATCGATGACTTCATTTTATAAATATTTACCGATAAAAGTTCGCTCAAAATAGATGTGTACCTAAGTATTTTCTTGAATGGAAACCTACCCACGTATAAGATTGTCAACTATACTCTTAAAACTTTGTTTATCGATTCCCAGCATCTTATTTTCATAAACACCGTAAAAGATTCGTGTAGGTATGTTTATTATGCATTCCTCGAGACGACTGTTTCAATAATGAAATGATCTACCTGTTTATTAATTTTTTTGTTGGACATATGCTATGAAAAACAGAAAGACTTCTTCAATCAATCCCTATGGGTTAAATAGAGGGAAATATGATAGCTCTACTGAGATACAACACAGTTTATCTGCAAATGTTTGATATGAATTAGGTGAAAGAGTTTTAAAAATAGATATTTAAAATATTTTTATAAAATTATTTCAAAATTCTTAACATTATTTACTCAGAGGGATAAATATCCCGATTAATTAATATTAATAAATAAACTGCAAAATTATTGATATTCGATTAAGGAAATTTAATGAATTTACATAAGCACCCTAAAAGGTATTGTCATTCAATCAGCTTTGTTTGCACGCCCGCAGCGGCGCGCGCGTTGCTTCAGCTGAAAAGGCGAGCGACGAAATGAAAATCAGGATCGCCTGGGGCGCGACAGGATCGCACTCGGGCACGGAGCGCGGGCGAGCACAGGACGCCGCGCACCTGTCACCCCACACCGCAGCGGGAAGCCGCTGCGGCAAGAAGTTAACGCGGTGCGCCTTTACCTTATTACCTTCGCAAGGACGTTACACTAACCGCTTTATTAAATCCATGCCAAATATTTTTCACTCCCAAAAAAATCTCAATTTATGAAATAAAATCAAATACTCACCAAGCCAACAGATCGTATAATCTTCAGTCACGAATCAAATGCAACCCACAACCACCGATAACGTCCCACGGCACTTATCAACGTTCAAAACATTGCAGTCCCTCGAGTGCGTGGGTTTCGCGATTTTATGTATAAATTCCTCCGTGTAAGTGCGATTCGGATGTGTAGCGCACACGGGCGCGTCGCGACGTCGGCGGCGCAGTGCGGCGTGTGCGCGGGCGCCGGCTGCGGCGGTGGGGCCGACCGGTCGCAACCGGGCCGCGCTCTCACCGCGCGCCCGCCGCCGCCGGCCCTGCTGTGCCGCGCCGTACGCTATAATCGCACTTGACACCGTGCCGCGTTCGATCCACAAGAAAGTTTCACATTTCTATGTTCCCCATTCGAGGAAAGTCGCAACGCCTCTGCCGCTTTTCCGATTCTTTTTATCATATCTGTTATCGTCACGACCGCACTCACTTCACTGATGTTACGCTGTCACTCTGCAAATCTAACAGTCTTAGTTGTATCACAAATTCTAAAGCAATCTTAAAACAAATGATGTTAGCACTTTTTTAGACTTAACTAGTAGATACTCGTAGATAAAAATAATAGTAGGTAATTTACTATTTACCCAGTGCTTGCAAATCAAAGCAATTAATACATTAAACCTATACTCAATTTGCATACTCGTGCAATAGGGAACTTTCGTTTCCTTCCATATCTACTCATTGTCTTCTTGCCAACGAGTAGGATTTTTGATGAACTGAAAGACAGTGAAAGTAATTGCCAATTCTCTCCGGCAAGATAACACGAAACGATAAGTTCGCTGCCACTTTTCCTTCTTGTCAGACAGACAATCAACCGCTAATTCAATTATTCAACGCTCTAAGTGCTGATTCCCGTAATAAAACAAAGACCATCGTCTATCATCAAAATAAAACAAAGAACGGTGTTACAATAACTTTCAATCATATCATTCAAAAAAAACCTTCAAGCATAACTGGCTAAAAATATGTAATCATAATCATCGTGACTCTGCATTATTGGATGTGTCTATTAATTGTGTTTTAGCATTTATTAAAACGTTCAACAATTAAATCTCTACACTTAACTTCGATGTTTTTCATTAGAAAAGACTACGAATTGATAGCTCCATGTGACTAACTAGTTCAATATATTCCGTGGCCATAAAAATATAAATAAATGCAAATGAAGTTGCCTTCTGTGGTTGGGTAAGCCTAGTCCTTAGCTATCTATACGGCTTCTCGTTCCAAATTTTATCGCGTTCCACATGTTTACTCACACATTCTAGACATGCCTACGCACGGATTTTGCGAATCACAAAACCTAGAATAAAACATTCTAAGCAAAGCAGCTACTGACCGTTATCCATCAAAAGCTTTCTTACACAAAGCTTTCTTGGTGTGGTTGGCATGTGTACAAAGTGGAAATACTTACCCAGTTAACGCGTATTATACTCCGGGAAGCTTTTGTTTGTAATATTTAAATTTTCTGTGGTTTGTTAGATAGGAGATGACGCATCAGGAGCAGCATTTTAACCCAGCTGCCCAGAAGATAATTTTTTTTTTCTAATGTTTATCAGTCGTCTGTTCCTATTATATACTGCCTACGCTACCGCCAGATTTTAATTGCAAAGCATCGTTAATGTCACTGACATTTCAAAGTCAGATTTTTAGTTTTTCTCTTTAGTAATAATATGTACCTACTAGTTCTCATTTGGGTTAATGAAAATCGCGGTGAGACGAACGACGCGTCGTCTACCATAGCAGGCTACAGGCTCACCCCGTTTAACCCAGCATGGCTCGAACCGGCCCCTTACTCGATCCTCGGCATCACAAAGTACACATGCCAACCACACTGGGTACACCTCATGAAATATTACTAGCATAGCGTATTTGGACGTAGGTGGGTAATTTCGCACGGTCCTCCAATTTGTTACAAACGTCGGCAACTCTACTAATATATTGACGTGATAATATTTTAAGAAATCCGGTAATGCGGACATTGATTTCTCTTAACGACTAATGTTGAAACTGTAACATTTTCTTCGGTGTCCACTAATTAAAAACGATTGCAGATAACAAAATCTAGGTCTGAGTAGTATAAATATGCCAATTAGTTTTTAAAAACTCTGTATAAAATAAATTTTAATCAGAGTTAGTATCAATTTCGTTGATGAAAGTTTTTGCGTCCGATAATGACGCCCGGTCGAACGAGGTAGCAGTGCGTTTACTAGATACAAATCTCGCTACCAAAACGGTACATTTCATCAATTGAAAACCAATTTATTATAAATTATACCTATGGATGGGTGTTAATAAAAATTTTATTTCAGTCGGTTAAAGTCCTCATAAATAAAAAAGTACCTAGATAAGTTCGATCTGTAGCGGCATAGAGACGTATAAAATGTATCTATAGTAATAGAAATAGTAGTCGATAGTTAAGTAGGTACATTATGTTTGATGGATTTACTTTTTAAAGATAACAATAAAAAATTTAAGACTTATTTAAATGATGACAAACTAAGCTTTCTATAAAACACGAATTTACCTGTAATTAAGCTTCAGGCCCGTAAAGCAGGCCTGCCAAGGATAATGTGCGCACCTACTCGTAAAGTCAGCAGAAACACGCTTCACTGATTTAATTACTAGCCATTAGTACACTTTCTTTACCTATCTACTTACTCATACCACTGATAGCGTTTTCAGACAGTATTTTAGATTAGAGACTAAAATAGAATAATTGCTACGGAAGAATACTCACTATAGAAATAATACTAGAAAGAAAGCTACTAGGCTAAGTATAAAGGCTAAGTATAAAGGCTAGTAAATGTGCCGGTAAAAACTTCGTTATGCAGGAATATATGCTTGAGATGTACTAAACCCATAACATGTATAAATAAATACAAAGTACATACTCGTAATTCAGTACCACTTTTAAAGTACCACTTTTTTACAAAGTTAGTTTTACCAGCCCTGATATCGCGAAAAAAGTTGTTCCGTAGATAAATGTTATAGCCATTAAGCATAGAAACTCGTTTTTGTTTTAATATACGAGTAATTTATATCTTCGGTTTAGTATCTACGCTCTAAACATAAAAGTAACCCTGCATGTCTTACATCTACGTTATAACTATTCTGCTTGGAAGTCTAGGACTCATGATCGAAGCCTTTGGAGCTTAACTATTTGCACAATTATTCTGGAGCACGTAGAAAACTTGTCATTTAGTTTTATTGATACGGAACGCTAAACTTTCTTTTAGAGATCAGTGCAAGGTGCAGGGGCCCTATTCGGAGATTTGAGATTTTCATCTCACCTTTTTTCGTCTTTGTTGCTCTCGTTTGAAACGTCATAGGTGTGAAAGTGACCAAAACAAAATCTCATCTCATCTCACGCGTAGGAATAGCCCCACAGGTATAAGCTACAAATATGCGAGGCATGCTTTGTTTTATTTATTGCCTCATTCATATTGGTAAGCTCTTGAACTTACGACGCGATCGGAAGACGTCCAAATTTCATCCGGAAAAACCGGTCCCGGCCAGTATGCGTAGCTGTTCTTTCTTGTATTAACTTTAATGATGTAAGCTTGTAACTGTATCTTGCGGATAAGACATCGATAGTCCCTATTAAATACTTTCTGGCGAAACGTGTCGAATGTCGTCTAGCTCTAAGTTTTATAAATTAAACATTAAAAACGAATCCCAGTAAGTGAGAGATCCATCACATAAGATATCCTTAACTCATCATAACTAGATAATTTCAGCTGCTCTCTAAATGACAAAAAAATCGTTTTCAATTTACTTTACCTTTCTCACTTTTCATTTTTCAAACTTCGTCAGCGATTCGCGTTCTTTGCGAGATCGATGATTCAATTTGTTTTTGGCTCGATTTATCATAGGTCGGGGCTTGGGTGCGGGTGGCGCTCCGCAGTCATTAATAAGTAATCAGTGTGACCAGACCGCCCCCCCTGACCTGACCGATATCGCAAAAATGCGGATACCTGAGTGCGCAAAGTGAAAAAATGTAGAGTACTGTGTAAGATGTTTCTATACCTACCTAATGCAGACATTATGGTGTTGACTGTACGAAACTGCAAATGAACGTGTATACGACATGTAAAGGTTCGCATTGTCATTAGCATTCTCAAAGAGGTAGGGAACAGGGAGATAACATGGCAGCCTACACCGTCGCCTCTTTATGCGTAGGCACATCTTGGCCCACGTGTTTTGTCAGAATTTTAAGCAGAGCTTATTTTAAGCAAAGACTCCAAGTTGTTTAAACATTAAATCCTTGATTTGTGCAAAATGCTTTCGCTTTGTTCAAATAAGGAGCGGCTTGTTTGAAGAAGAATATGTTAATCGAGGGACCGTCTGTCAGACGAGAAACTTTATGATGTTTATGAAACGATACGCCCGCCGTAGTATCTAACTACCTACTACCTATATGTTGTCCTGAGTTTAGGGGATCTTAAGTTTGTCATATTTTACTTAATGTATGTAGTTGTGGGAAATGTTGTTATCTTTTTTCTTCCACAAAGTATCAAACAAAGTCACTTTCGCGTCTGTCTGTCTTTCTGTCTATATAACCACTAAATGCTCCTAAAACACGCAACGGATTTCTATGTGGTTTTCACCATCAGTTAGCGATTTTTTCTCGAAAAGTAAATGGGTACCGTGCAAAGTCGGGTCGGGTCGCTAGTATATAATAAATTACTCTGCGTGTGCGTTGCATTTTTACAAATAACACCTAAACTGATCTTGAAACAATTTTGCTAAAACAGTGTCATCCTCGTACTAAGCACGGATACAACTTATATTTCATGCCAGAAAATTGCGAAGAAAACTGGAAAATTGGTAAAACTCCTAAACTCCTGCGAGTGCGCAACAAATAGGGGTTTTCGTATTTGTTGGAAGAAACAGGAAAAGAGAATTTCTCGCGGATTCGAAACCTCCCTCGATGTAGGTACATGTTAGATACAGTATAGCAATGGAACTCAATGCACTAAATATTCAGGCGAGTATATAACTTACGAAACGCCGCCATCATTATACCGGGTGTCTTTTATAATAAAACAACAAGTTTTATAATAGTATACAAGAGTTCTGGGTGTGATAAAAGTAAGCATGCAAGTCCATATAGGCCGAGTGGCTAGCCCTGATGTCAGAGATTCTAGGCCGCCCGGAGGGCCTCTGACATGGCTTGACGACTGTTTGTATAAAATATACAACCAGGGCCTACAATTTAACGTGTCTCGTGTCTCAATGGCAAAAGCCATCCGCGATCACCCATCCGAAGACTGACGTGTCGTCCTTTGGTCGTTGTTGTGTCGTCGGTAATCGATTATGAATGCCTAATCGAGCTACGCTGTGAGCGCGACACACAATATGATAAAAGTGGAATACGCCAATGGCATGTTTTAATTTTTTCTGTATTCAAAATCAGTTATAATTATTTAGAAATTACTAAAAATACATACTTGCATTTGTCCATCTTCCTAACAAGTTACTAAAAATTTTAAAAATCCGCAAAGTATCTTAGGCTTTTCAAATCGTCACGCCCTGAAGGAGCTGACAGAGGCATAATACAACACCCACACTTCGCCGGACGATATTCAGTTCCAAATGTGACAGGGGGCGAGCCTGTCGCCATACACCGGGCTCCAGTCATGTACCAGATGACATACAATAGGCATGCACATATGTTCATACAATGAACAAATTGGTGCGTGTCGTCAGCTGGGTTCGAACCCGCTCTCTCTGGATTGAGAGGCAGGCCTCCAACTAGGCTATCATCGCTTCACTAGGCTGTCATCGCTTCTAAGCTATTGTACATGGTTAAATGTAACTTACCAAAAACCTCACAATGATTCATTGTACTCATCAATATGAACAACTTTTACTATGGGGCAAACTCTGAAATCCCGACAAAAAATCAGCTGTTCCATACATTTTGTCTCAAGCCAATGAACTGTTTGTATAGAACAGCTGGTTTTTTTTTTCGCGATTTTAGGATTGGCTTCATAGTAAAAGTTGTTCATATTGATGAGCACAATGAACCCTCAAGAGGTTTTTGGTGAGTTACCTATAACCCTGTATAGCTTCTTTTCAAGCTTCCATAATGTGTGTATGAAACCCAAAAGAACCATTTCCGTAAAAAAGTCATCCCGTATTGTTTTAAAGCAAAAACGAAGTAAGGAAATTTCGCCAGGCTGCAAAAAAGTGTAACAGTTTCCATGGTCGGTTTCGCTATGAAGTAATCAGCGGGAATGCACTAATGGCCGGTTGCGGCGAGCGCCGTGTAATGTGCAATTTGCAGGCGCCCAGCGACGACTGCGGTCACGCGACGGAGTGACGCCTCTGCCGTCTCCATACTCTTGGCCGGCTTTTTCTAACTTTCCACATGTGAAAAAAAGTCTATAGAACTAGTATTTTTATTTAAAATAAAGTGGCATTTTTTATGGGGCGTGGGGTCAATTCCCACCTAGGGCAAACATTCATGTGTTAAACATTAGTGTTTGTTCTATGTCTGGGTGTTCATATTTACGAGTATATATGTATTTAAAAATATCTATGTATGTATATCAGTCTCTGGCAGCCATAGTACAAGCTTTGCTCAGTTTGGTGTTAGGCGACCGTATGTGGAAGTGTCCCGAATTTATTTATTTTATTTATTTATAATATGAAAATACTTGTATAGAAGAAAAATAAATACTTACTCCCTCGCTAATTAATGTCGTAATTATAAGCCTTAAAATAGTTTAACAGTGTTCGGTCTCTTTTTTTTGCATTTATTTTTTTATCTCGATCGAAAAAGACAAAACACTGTATAACTGTTCTGAGGCTATACAATATTTATTAGTAGGTATATACTCCTCGTATGTCAGTAGAACCTTTAGACAAATAGCGTTGATTAATATTATACCTACCCACTTTTTTGTAGATATATGTTGTTTTGATTTGACAGCAAATATATTGATTTGAAATTAAATAATAGTTTAAACTAACCCAAACATATTCAAACATATTTTTATTTTTTGGAGTTTGAGGATGGGTTTAGGACCAAAAGTGGATTTAAGGTTGCATTGAAGAAGCTACTGTTGATGACGTAATAAAACATTAAATTGTCAACAAACTGCTTTACAATACATAGTATTAAGGTTTTAAACTCTTGCAGTCAACTTCATTCTTAATATGTTAAAGTTATTATTATTATTATTTTTAATTTATTGGATTTTGACAAACTCATTCGTGTGTAACCTCATGATGCTTCGTTGTAACCACAATATAATGTAAATATGAAATGAGAGTATATTTCTGCCTACAAACTGCTACGCAGTTTGGCAGAGTTGTATTTTGATGCATAATATGTATGTTATTAACTTAGATAAATAAATAAAATAAAAATACATAATATAATACCTGTGCACCAGCATAGACTCTACGTACAAGCAAAGTAGCTACTTTAATTTTATGTAGATTGAAGGTAGACAAGCGATACAGCTGACCATCAGGTGCGCCATCTGCTAGGTTACGTCACTTATCTTTGAGTGCAGGTAATGTAGCTATAGTACCTACTGAATTTTGTTGGGTTCGATGAGTTTTAATAAAGTAAGTATAGAAATTAAAACGACTGAATACAAGTCCTACGTATTTACTGAGGAATTAGGAAAGATTTACTTATACATGGATATTTCAAGTAGGTAATTACCGAAATAGTACTTACTAAGTAGGTAGATATAATAATTATGATTCATTAATTTTTTTACCAATGAACAAACCTCTATAATAATTCACAAACACTGCCTTACATAACACCACATCAACTACAAAATAATTTAATTACTGTGAGTGAACTAATGAAATAAAGTGTTTTATTGTAAAGAATAATAGGACCGTTTCGATTTCCTTTTACACAATATTATCAGTAAAAGAAATAAAACAAACTGCGCAACAATAATAACAAGACCCTGTCTTGCAAGAATCATAAATTAATCATTGATTTATACAATAATTCCCGCAATAATTAATGTTAACTCGTTATAAATCGTCAGGTTTTATGGGCAGCGGAAGCCGCTCCATTGATGCCTGTAAGAAGAAATACTGATAACCAGAAAACCTTCAGAAGGCAGGTTGTTGGACAATCTCGCCCGTTACCGCAAGGAAAAACAATAAACAGGAACACGTTTTTTTAAAACACGGTTACTTACTTCACTTTTATAAGTAACGGTACTCGCTGTGGTTGTGTTATTTTCCAATATTTATTAGCTTCGAACTTGCTACCGACACCATTTGAAAGTTAATGATTGCGGCATAAAAATATATTGGGCTTTTATCATGTTCAAATTTTGGTCGGGTCATGCTGTCACGGATATAAAATGACGGTTCTATAAAATACAATAAACAATTAAGTTGATAAGCAATTGGAAAGGTATTCTTACTCAGAAAAAAAACATATTAACCTACGTAATATATCATGAAATATGTAAGCAGGTAAAAAGCCCACCATCCTCCCTTTAGCCAAACAAAAAGTTACCGCTCTCGGCTGCCGCTCTCGCTCATGCTAACCAAATGTTTTTCGTTTTAATTTATGAAATTAAACATTCCAAAGAGATATAAAAAGGAATAAGACTTTGCAGCAATTTTCTCTCCGGGCAATCTAATCTTTTTTATTTAAAGCGGACAGCGAAATCTGCCGTGGCGATTACAATAATTTCGCGGTGGGTTCGCTACAGCTGGTTTCGATTAATATCTCAAGACAGAAATGCACAGCAATGTTGTAATAATCACTCTACTTTGCAATAAAAAGAAATCTCTTACGGAACTGCAACTGAGTTTTGCATAGAATTAAATTTAGATGAGCTTGACTGGGTTTCTGAATTCATTTTAGTTAAATTTTCGTTATTATAGGAGGTATCGTACGGTTATTAGCGCTAGTTTGGGTGATGCTGTTCCTAACTGTTTAGGTAATAGTATTTTAACCTCACCAACCCAAGGTAGGCAAAGCCTAGTAAAGTAAGTATATATATAATGACATTTTTAATGATGCACAGTTTTAACTTTAATACTTACTCGTAGTTGAGTTTTAGTTTCTAATATTAATGATGATTTAAAAAAAACAGTAAGCATACCTAGACTGCAGTCCAATCAGAACGAGTCCCTATAGAAACTGCGCCTAGATGCACTCGTAACATTTAACCTTTACTTCTGACATTTGACTCAGGTATAGGACGGTCATTATTTCGCCCAGTTTCCAGCAAATGAACCGCTTTTGTTCGTGCGCTATTCAATACTCTACCCTTCTCCTTCGTCGCTTTCTCCGAGTTTCGTAAACTTCCTTAGTCGAGAGAACATTTGCCATTTACTGAACATATCCAATGCCCAATAAAGACTTGAAACTAGATCGTGAACTCTGAGAATGGCTTTGTTCCATTCCTTCACCCTGTTTAGAATTAATTGCCTGCCGTGTTCTGCTGGCTGTTAACCGATAGCATCCAGAACGGGCTAAGGTTAAGCAGGGGAATGAGAGTTTATTGGAAGTGCAGTTAGGAGCAAGTAAATGTAAGCATTCGCACATAAATTAATGTTTGCTTTACCATAAACATAGACTTATGTTTATATTCGCCACAAACTGTGACTTAACGACCTCTATATGCTCACTCTTGGATCGGTTTTAATAATTTTCGAACTTTATTTGCCTTTTGAAAATGTTTTGGAAGATCGGATCATCGTTAAGCTGATATGCAGTCACCGTCAAACAAAATTACAAACATGCAGAAACGCAGATACCGACTTGTTTCCATCGATTCTGAGTACTTCGTTTCGCATTGTCTATGTTACTGACACTTGTACTCAAGGCACTTTTAGTAATGTTTGTGGTAATCTCTCTGGCTCGTTCTATTGTGCGGTAATAGCGTAGGAGCGTGAACTACCGGCGGTAATGACCGAACACCCTTCATTATCAGGCCGCGTCAGATTAAGCGCAGACATGGCTCGGCGACTCTATAACACTATGGAACAAGCTTGGCCTTAATAGACTTGGAAATTACCCTTTGTCTATCGGAGAAATTAACAGTTTATGATTACCGTAACTTTAGATAGAATTTGTAAGACTATTTAGAGGTAGGCAAAATTTTCTACAAATTGTAAAAAAGCAGTAAATACTCCGTATGTATATTATTATGTGTGTAACTTAGTCTCAATACTAAAATGACTTACATATACTTACATAATAAATATTGTAAGTATTCTAAGTGTAACATTTTACTCAATGCACAGAATGTACCTAGGTATGTCTCACAGAAAACTACTAGAAAGTATGGCAATTCATAGTAAAAATAAAAATCTATAGAAAAAAAGAAAAACTGTAAGAAGGAAAAAACCCTAGAACATTAAAGGTACTCCGCCAAGGGAGAGTTAGTGAACTGCTCTCAATATCGCATATCATGGTTTCAAAAGGAACATCAACCGATATTTCAAAGTTATGGCTCGAGTAGTGAGTTTGGTAGTGTAGTGATCGCACCGAGCTAGGGCTGTCAGACAGTCATCTCCAGTTATACTTTTACTGAAAACCTTTTTTTAAATTCCTGAACTTTTTTGAGAAAACTTATATAAATTTGAACTTAACTTACTTAGTCTGTTCGCAGAGTTTCTTTTCTTCGAGAAGTTTGTAAGTATTGGATATTTATTAGTGCAAAACTTACTACGAGATGCTACTTTAGCCGCGGATAATTTTTTTGGTTAGCTATGGCAAGAAAAGAATAGGCACAGCGAATACTGATTGTGGTGGTGATTCACATATTGGCTTGGTCTAATAGATTACAATGGTATAGACATCTATGAGTAATTTTAGTGAATTTGGATTTGTTAATTAGAGCTTTTATAATTGGCTGTACCTAATAATTATTTAGGCATGGATCTTCTGAGCCAAAACTGCTCGCCTCTACATTGCATTGACGTACTTATACTTAAGTAGTAGGTAATGCATATCCAATTGAAAGACATGTGTAGTTCAGAAAAAAATTAATTCATAAAGCTTTTAAATAAATCATTTTTTAAATATGTTGATAGCCCTAGTAGAGAAGCGCGTTGCGCGGCGGGCGGGACGGGCGCGCGGGCTGGGCGGGCGGCGTCATTGATCGCGGCACGGCAGCCCCTCCCCCGCCCGCCCCTGCGCCTGCATCCCTCCGCAGCCTCCGCGATCCGCGACACGACCACAACACTCGAATCTTTGATCGTTAGCCCGCGCCAACCCATCATTAACAAATGCGCTTTTGGTAGCCTGTTTTCACTACTGCGACGTAGTATGCAGATGAAAGGTACCCACTCAGTAAACATTCAGGAGTCTGCATCAAAGGAGGCTGTATGTAGGTTTATTATTAACGAAAATGGGCACATGAAGCCGTAGACGGACGTGTGAAACACATACCCATAAGTACATGCTTCACAGGAAATAAAAATTACTGGGTAAATTTTTAATTTAACACCATTGTACTTTACTTTCTTTGTTTTTGAAGGTGTAATAAATTTAGGCAAATTGTTATTATTCAGGTACTATCTATCTATGTTCGGGTATGGTTATAAGAGTAGTTATTTACATAAATAGTAAAATAGCTTTGTTAAGTAAATTATTCTAATTTCTTTTTATCGAGTAATCATAAAGTTAATTACGTTCATAATGTTCCTAATAAATGTAAATTTTTAGTACTTAACAGCTCTAGTAATTAACAAACATTCGGCAACGTGGCGCGGTGGAGGTGCGAGGGCTCGTCACTCGCGCCTCACCTCTCACCTCTCCCGAGCGAGTGAGGGGCTCGGGTGGGAGAGCAGAGCGGCAAGGAGCTCGGGCAGGACTCTGCCGAAGGAGACAAGGTCGGAGCTGAGCATGGCAGAGCGCGGCGGCGCAGCGTGGCTTGAATGGGCGGCGGCGCGGCGCGCGGGCGGGCGGCCTCCGCGGCGGCTGCGCGGCGCGCGCCCTCCGCCAGTCCGCACACCGGCGGCTCCGCTGCCCCACGGTCGGCCGCACTCCGCTGAACAACAATGCTCAAAAACACGTCGTGACTCGAGCACACCACCCGCGGCGCGTCGGCGATGCCCCAGCACCGGACGGCACGCCTGGCCGTCGGCGAGCGGTCCTAAATACTTCGATATATGAAAACCGTAGAAGAATTGAATTTAATACCGATCGTGTTCGATAGATCCCAATAAAGTCGGGAGTGCGGCTCGGGGAAGCGGGGGTCGGTGTCGCGCGCGCGGGCGGGCCATGGCGCGGCGCGGCGGCGCAGCGGCGGCGGCGGCGGCGCGCGGCGCGGCGGCCTCGCGGCGCTGACATGGGCGGGCGGGCGCGCCGCTCGCTGTTGGCGGCGCCCGCGGGCCTGCTGCTGCTACTGCTGGCTCTGCTTTGGCCGGGGGGTAAGCGCCTACACTCACACCTGATCGTCTTATACCTATGAACACCACTTCAGCGAAGAATGACGTCTAAGTAGCATGAAAACAATTTTTCAGCACCCTGTAAAAATCAACAGTAGTAACTAAAAACTTCGGCAATACTGCCATAAAACTGCTGAACAAATATGAAAATAATAATATTAACGAGATAGTGGGTATAGTATAAGTATTAGATCTCATAGGTTTTTACAACATACGTCTGACTAGTTGGTCTCAATAGACATTTGCTACTTCTAGAGTGCTAAAATGTTTTAAAATTATTAAACAAATAAATTTGTAGTCTTTTTTTGTATATAAGTAGATTCAGGTGCGATTCTGGGTAACAGACCCAGACAGGTGCTACGTACGATAGCATGTACGTAGCATGGTTACTTACTTATTTATTGTCTACTATCTGATCTGTACTGATTTATTTGTATCTATCTACATACATTTTATGTTTATTCTGGTTATGTACTATGAAATTCTGTCTTCACTGGGACTACGTACTATTAGCTAAAAGTGTAAATATTGTTTTTTCTTCTTTTGTATACTTATTGTGTTATGTTTTTTCGCTTCAATGAATTTATTGATTTCAAAGGATAAAATATCTTCCTAACTTTATATAAGTACGTGTTGCCGAATTATTCTTTCAATTCGAGTGATTTTTTATTCTCGGATTCATCAAAGTATGTCGCAGGTCAAAAACCGACGATATACGATAATTTTAGGACCATGACCCATGCTGCTTCTTTTTTACACATTAACATGGAGTACGTTTTTCAATTCTCCGCATTAAAATATTTATTAGTATATAAATGGACTGTTGTCTTCGCGGAGCCAACAAAAACAATAAAGTCAGTACTTATTGTAATCAATATTACCGATAATTATAATGACAATGCGAAATTTTCTGAGTGAGTGTGTCTGTATTTTTTTACTACAATATTTGTTACTCTGAAACGGCTCAACGAATTTGGGTGTATATTTAGATACTCACTCATGAACTTTCGCATTTATGACATCAGACTTAACTGATTCAAAATTTGTGGCATACCAAAAAATACGTACACAATTTTTTTAGTTAATAAACTATTTATTTTTTTAAGTTGTATGAGTAATTTCTGTACTTATCCACTACAACGTACCAAGTATCTACTATCATTTTTTTAGTTAATAAATTATTTATTTTTTTAAGTTGTATGAGTAATTTCTGTACTTATCCACTACAACGTACCAAGTATCTATATAATTATATTTGTACCTATTACCTAAAAAGTTTTTTACAGGATAAAGACACATTCTTATCATTCTTATTTATCTTTTTAAAAAAATACGTAATCAAGCTCCAAATTTAACAAAATCCGTAACTTTGCTAACGTAGCTACACTAGCCAAATAATTTATGTATTTAATGCTTATTCATCGTACGTGTATGATATAATTTTACATAAGCACCTAAAGAAAAAATCTAAATAAACAATCAAGACAATGGAAAAGTGGAGTAAAGAAAGTAGACAAAACAAATATTCAATGAATAAATTTAACTCGTAATAAGTTATGTGTACTGCTTATGTCTCTCTTCTCTCATCTTCTCTCTCTTCTCTTCTCTTATCTCTCTTCTTCCTCTTCCCTGCGCTTGTTTATTCTATAATAGGCTTGCGTTTGGCTTCCATCGCGCCCGATGATAAGTAATGATGCGGCCTACGATAAAGCACACTTGTCTTGAAGAAACCGATTTACTTGAGGCACCCAGATCAATAGGGGAACACAAACCATTCCATACTCTAGCGTTCTGCATCATATAAGTAGAATCAAAGCCATTACATTTTCACATTCATACTACTGTTTTTATTATACTAGGTTCGCTAATTCACCATTCCCCTATGTTTAAGTGGGTTGTGGATTCATAAATCCAAATTCACTTCCAATGGTCCAATTAAATGTTAAAATGAACAAAAATAAGCAGTTCAGCAGAGCTATTCTCAACCATTCGGAATCGTTTCCGTTCGGATTTAAAAAAATTTAAACCTAAATTTTTCAAATCTCGGTCTACGTTCATAAGTTTTTAAATTAAACGTGATTAAATCTTCCGATCGAATTTATACTTGATTCCTTATTTCAAAATGTATGAAAGTAGACTGAGATTCGAACAATTTGAGTTTGAATTTTCTGGGATCCGATCGGAAACGTTTCCGAATGATTGTGAATAGCACCGCAGATGGTATATTCCAACCTCCTCCACCTGAGTGATATCGACACAACCGGGTTATAATGACCTGTGACCGTGCACCTGTGGACGGCAGTCCAATTAAGATGTCATTAAGCACATTTTTAGGCAATATTTGAAATTCAAGGAGCTACTAGTACGGCTATCCCTTCAAAAAACACACTTTACATTTGATGGATTTGAATGAAATTCGGAACAGAGAGAGATTATATCCTGGATTAGCTCATAAACATACGAACACACACCCGCAAGACTATTTTTTTCTACTGCAGGTAGCATCGATACACTTCTTTGTTAATGAATTTACTTTTATTTAATGCCAAATAAAGAATTTAGATAGTAGGCTACTTTTGAACCATGGGTGACACCACGGAGCGCAGCTTGTAAAAATTTGTCACCAAGCATATAATTACATGCACTTTTGAAAACTCAAAGAGTAATAGGCAAAGTATAATAGGAATATAGTACAAACTATGATTTTCTTTATTAAATTTAAATTCTTTTTTGCCATAAAAACTATTACGCAATAACATTAATACTCGTACCACGCGAAAATAAAAATAATGCCTCTGCCAGCCCCGTTGGGGGAAAGGCGTGACGATATGTTATGTTATGATTATCAATAATTTTTTTTTTTTTAAATAAAGTCAAATCCCAAGGTAATAATAATGATTAAAACTAAATTATACTAACAAGAATGTCACAAGTCATTATGAAACATCTTCAAAGCTATCTGAGCCGTCGTGCCTCTTGCACCCGCTCTACTGATCAGTCAGATTTTCACAATATTTTAAGAGATTTGCCAATAAATTTGTCCAATTATCCGTCAATAAGCAAGTCATGCTCATTTGTTATGCTTGTTCGTAGGAGCCAGCGGCGGGTACCACGAAAAGCGGCTGCTGCACCACCTGCTGGACCACTACAACGTGCTGGAGCGGCCCGTGGTCAACGAGAGCGACCCGCTGCAGCTCTCCTTCGGCCTCACGCTGATGCAGATCATTGACGTGGTACTTGCGAGATTTCCCCTAATTCCCCTTCTATGGCGAAGGCTAGACGTTCAACAAATTTTGGAATCTGCGGCTACTTATTTCGTGAAATTTACTAAGCGTGTAGACTTAAGAGTCCGGCGACCTAACTAATTTCGACCTAGGCGACCTAGACTAACTTCGCATTGGCTTAAGGTATTCTATAGCCATTTCGTCTAGAAGAAGAAGACGAGTGAAGAGAGCGAGTAATGATACTGACGAGCCTCTAAACTTACCTACAGAGTGACAAAGTGCAATTTTTTTTTTATGACTTTTGCACTTCTGTAATCATTCTTAAGTAACTAAGAATTTCCCTTGTATTATGGATTCATTTAACAGCTAATGATGTAGACAACCTCCTTATGTAATGGAATTTTTGATTTGCTTTGTCTACCTATTGAATAAATCAGTCAAAAGTGACCCCTTAAAAATGCGGATATTTTTCATAGCTCAATTTTCGCTTGAGAACGTTTTTAAAAAAAACCAAGAACATAGGGGCGGAGATATTGTTAATTTAATTGTACATGCTAAATTTCATCATAATCTGACAAATGGTTTTCAAGAAATTTGAGTAGCGCGTTTGTATGGAAATTTCAGAGCGTCGCGGCCCTCTTAAGTATTGACGGATCTAGCTTCCTGATGATATTCAGCCATTCAAACGGCAGGCAAAATGACTTGGATCGTCAGCGTTGGCTACTTGCTTAGCCAGTCATTTAAGTAGGGGAGGCTTCGGGTGGTTATAAAAAAATAACCACGAAGCGAAGCGAAGCGGAGCGTTAGCCTTCTAACCCAATCCAATTCGGATTTGCTCTGATAAGAGAGTCGGCCAGGAGAGATTTGAGGTTATTTATTATAACATCATGTCAATCAGAATTGCGGTTCGTTTTACGGATTTTATTTATATCATAATTAATTCATAGCATATTTCTTCGGTAAAAAATAGTATTTTTGTGAAATAATCACCATATTGTATGAATGGCCTGAGCATCAGCCAGCCAGTGCTGGATAGCAGTCAAGAAGCTAGTTGAACGACGCCGTTTAGTAAAATGGCTGATAATTGATCGGCTGATTAAACAATTTGGTTGCGACAAATTGATCATGATAATTATTTTACGTGTAGGCTTCGCCTATTGCATGATCCAAAAAAATGAAGGTCTAGGAGTCGTTGCGGGAGCCAGCACCTGATGACGTCACTTGTTATTGTCTTTTCGAGGTAATATAATATTTGTAAATGAGTTATATCCTCATCGATTGAGGTCACTGCGTGTTGCCCACGTGACCATTTTTGACTCGGAACGCTATACATAGGGGGTATACACCATGGCCTAGGGTTTTTCTTCTTACCATTAGACAAGCTGATTGACAAGGTCAAACGTACAGATTTTGAATTTTAATTTTATAAGGAAAAATGACATTTTACAATTTTTTTTTTAATTTCTAGTCTTTAGTTAATAGTTTAAGTTTTCTTTAATTTTCTGTTATTATTTTAAGTTGTGTACAAATAAATCTTTTACAATACACATGCCAGTCTTCCGCTAACAGGACTGCGGTTGCTATATATTTTTCTTAAAACCTTTTTCTTCTTACATGGAACTTTTTTTTATTCTTCTTTTTTTTTGCAGGACGAAAAGAATCAGCTACTAATAACAAACATCTGGCTTAAATTAGTGAGTATTTTTTTAACACTTTCTTGTTAATCAATGTTTGTCTAAATAATAAATAGATATCTAATGTCGTTTTTTTCTGTAGGAATGGAATGATATGAACTTAAGGTGGAACACATCAGATTTTGGTGGAGTTAAAGACTTGAGGGTGCCGCCGCACCGGATATGGAAACCAGACGTCCTTATGTACAACAGGTTCGTTTAACTGTTTTTGACCTAGGTTCAAATTTTTTTGTTGGTATTTATGTGTTTTTATTTTAGCGTCGCCACAGTTTTACTAGTCATATTTTTTATTTTTAAGTTATGCATTTTAAAAATAAATAGCTGTATCCTATAGATGTCTGTTGTCACGACGCACCTTATTTTCCAACTAAACTTCACCAGGGACGGCCCAGGCCGAGAATTGTCTTTTTATAGTAAAAATGTGATTTTATATTTATTATATTGAACTGTGAAAGTTACTTCAATTACTGTAACTTGGCACTTAGTTACTCGTATAACTTTAAATAAATATTACTTGTTACCCAAATTAAAAATTATTTCGTGTTGTTAGCGCGGACGAGGGGTTCGACAGCACATATCCTACCAACGTGGTGGTGAGGAATAACGGGTCATGTCTTTACGTACCTCCTGGCATCTTCAAGAGCACCTGCAAGATCGACATCACCTGGTTTCCTTTCGACGACCAGCGCTGTGAGATGAAGTTCGGTAGCTGGACTTACGATGGTTATCAAGTCAGTTACCATTTATCTTTAGGTGTTGGTTGAGTTTACTTTAGCTTTGAACATTCCACTTACGTGTAAATTTTCTTTACAGCTGGATCTTCAATTGCAAGACGAAGGGGGTGGAGATATTAGCAGTTTTGTAACGAATGGTGAATGGGAACTTATAGGTAACAACGCAGCTTTATTATTTATCCTGTCTTTTTCTAGAATTATATTTAGGATCCCAGATTTGAAATTGTTTCTTTTTTAGGAGTGCCGGGCAAGCGGAACGAAATCTACTACAACTGCTGCCCAGAGCCGTACATCGACATCACATTCGCGGTGGTAATCCGTCGGAAAACGTTGTACTACTTCTTCAACTTAATCGTGCCCTGCGTCCTGATTGCTTCGATGGCGCTTCTGGGTTTCACCTTACCGCCGGACTCTGGCGAAAAGTTATCATTAGGTACGATTTAAAACTTTACTACTTTCATTTTCTAAAGGTCTTATTAGGTAACTTTGTTTTTTTTTGTCGCCAGGTGTTACGATCCTGCTCTCACTGACGGTGTTTCTGAACATGGTGGCGGAGACGATGCCGGCGACGTCGGATGCAGTGCCATTATTGGGCACTTACTTCAACTGCATCATGTTTATGGTGGCCTCGTCCGTCGTTTCTACTATTCTCATCCTCAACTACCACCATCGGCACGCAGACACGCACGAAATGAGTGACTGGGTATGCTTATCATCTTTTTTTACAAATTGACTTGTAACTTTGTCAGTTATAATAGTGGCTAATAATGTTGTGTTTGTCACAGATACGTTGCGTATTCCTGTACTGGCTGCCGTGGGTGTTGCGTATGTCACGGCCGGGCTCGGCGACGAACCCGCCGCCCACGCGCGCGCCACCTCCTCCTGATCTAGAGCTACGCGAACGCTCTTCCAAGTCACTCCTGGCAAACGTGCTTGATATCGACGATGACTTCCGGCACGCGCAATCGCAGCAGCCCCCCTGCTGTCGATACTACAGGTCCCTCGACGATCTACACGAACACTACTCGCCGTAAATAGCACGGTTACAATAATTCTCCCCAGCCTCGAACGTTCCGCAGTCAACCCGACCTTAACAGCTTAAAGACATTTCATCACTAGAGTCATTCTTTCAACTCTTAACTTTCTGTCTCGGGTCTATGACTATTGTTACATCTAATCAATCAGCACAGCATCACTCCAGTAGCTCCCTTCGATCCTCGGCTCCACCCGTAGTGTAGCGCGCAGGGTCGGCCGGTGACTACAGAGCCGTGTTGTTGCAGGGAGGGCGAGGGGAACGGCGCGGGGCTTGGCGCAGCGCACAGCTGTTTCGGTGTCGACTACGAGCTCTCGCTCATACTGAAAGAGATCCGAGTCATCACAGATCAGGTAATTAGCACGCAATACCCTCTTGCTATGTGGCATTTTTTAGTCAATTTAAAAGGTAGATAGATCTGATAACGGAGTTTCTTTTTACAGATGCGCAAGGATGACGAAGATGCGGACATTTCGCGCGACTGGAAGTTCGCCGCCATGGTCGTGGACAGACTGTGCCTTATTATCTTTACCCTGTTCACAATCATCGCCACGCTAGCCGTGCTGCTGTCCGCGCCACACATCATGGTGTCGTAGCGACCCGCCCGCTTGCGGCTGCGCATGCGTAACGTTCTGTGATACCGCGAATACTTGTTAAGTTGTGATGTGCGAACCGGCGCGGGCGATGACGCCGCGCCGCTCGGGAAGTTGCCGCCGCCGCCTCGCCGCCCGCGCCTCCCTCTAGACATAAGTTACCGCTGACTGCCATCCCCTACGCTCAACCGATGACTGCCTATCCTTCAATGTCCTTGATTCCTCTGACGACCTCAGCGACTATTTCTTCCGAAATCACAAAGACGTTCGTTTTACACAAAGGAATTCATTGGCGATCCCCACTAAAATCACTAGTAAAATATTTAAAATGTTGAACGATGAGCGGTTCCTATGGCAAGTTCCTCCGGAGCTGTCGATAATGAAACGTGGCAGTACGTGCTCACTAGAGGCGCTGCACGCCCCGTGCGAGTACTGGCAGACTGAGGTCGCGCTAAAGTGGCCGTCTCTTGCGGCCATGGGCACCGATGACGCCGGTGATCATTTGGAAATTGTAGCACAAAAACGTCTTCCTTCATACCGTTAAACGACCTGATTCGCATTTAAATTAAAAATTTGTTAAAACTTCTTCGACTCTTGAAATCTATTGTACAGATAGACTTTGGGCGGTTAAGTGCCCTTCGTTTCCTTCTTGTTCGATTCCATGAATCGTGGTTATGACCCTAAGTTTATTTTCGGATGTATTTGTGTCAGTAGCTAGTATAGAACTTTACAAACAATGTTGATTCAATTGGTACAGGTTGTGATATGCCTCGTTGTGAACGGGTCGATATTGTTATAATGGTAAAATATCCATGGCTATAGCTTAATAAAACGTTCGTTAAAAGTTGTAGTTAAACGAAATATTATTTTAATAAAGTCATACCTGGGACTTTCGGAACGACTTATACAAATAATAATTAATTAAATTACGTAATAGTATCAAATTTGTACTTCTTTCGATATGGTTACAGAACTCATAAGCTGAAAATAAATTAGCTTAAATTTTCTTCTACATTAGTTCTCCATCGGGATTTATACATTGTTGAGCGACACAAACATCAACATGCGCGTCATATTTGTTTGGGTTTATCATGATAACTACGGGAGCAACAGTACTCAGTTGTTCCGACGACTACGAATCCATAAATAACTAGTCGACAAGCACCTCGACCGGCAATTTACACCGCTCGTCTGCCACATCCAACGACACTCATCTCAAGTTCATTTCTATTCAAGACTACGCCATGTTAACCGTACTAACGAATACTTCGTTTTGTAATTTATCATTTCGACAAGACATTGTAAACCTCTCAAAAGGAAAACGTCCCTAAGCCGAGCGACAGCCGGGTACCTAACTAACGCGTACGTACCCTGCTAAGCTCTACCCATGTTTTCCTTTTTTGAGGTGCTAATAATCGCAGGCGGTCTATTATGGAAGTTGCGGACCGACTATGATTATTACTCGGCAATGTGTTTGTATGAGTTATTGTTATTTAATCTTGTCTTCAACCATTCGTTAGAGGTTGTATGACCGGGGCGGTGGGCGCCGCGCGCCGCTCGGAGCCCGCGAGGCAGCAGCTGCGGGTGGCCTCCATGCCTCCCCATCGGGACAATCAGATGTCCTTGAGATATGTTCAATTGTTAGGGTTAATCTCTGAACTGTAACTTTGTTTATTAAATATAAATGAATGAAACAAACATATTATATTTTATTTTCACGTTACGGCAGAAGCCGTAATGTGTCCTGGTTAGGAAGGGGCTGACAAGAGTAGGTGCCGTTTAACGGGTGCTAAAGTGAGTCGTAAATTGTGCACATTCCTGACCTATATTACACTGGCAAAAGGGGAAGGCGGGGGTTAGGGGGGAGTCTCTCCAGGAGACAATCGATGCTCTCCCGTGGGATGGCGCACATGCGCACTACACGACCACTGCCCAACAAAGCAAACCTCTCATTATTTAAAAATTAAAACTCTATATGTATAATTAATTGGAAAGACGTTTATAAAATGTCGTTCCTATTTGTTAAATATCTGCGTAGGTATTTATGTACCGACCATAACAAATATTTTAAACCATCTGAATAGGTTTGCTTAAATATATACAACAAAAAGCGGTCCTAACTTACATACTGTTAGCCAACCCAAAATACTACAGAAATTACCCATTTGTACATAGATAAGTAGGTAGGTAGCTAAAGTATAGAGGAAGGTAAAAACTTAACGAATACGACTATACCTTAATATATACATATATTAAATATATATTAAATAAGTATACTTATTACTTTTGCAAAACAAAGTTGCTTTTAAACAACTGAGAAGTACAAACGTTATGGTATTATAGTAAATAAGTTCCTCTTTGCAACCACTTACCGTCTACCTACAAGATGGTAATTATAAGACAGGTAGTGCTTATTCAATGAGTTAAGAAGCCTATTAGTAGATTAAATTGCACGACCTGATAATAAATCAGGGTGATTTTTCATACAAATCCTGCTGCACGATCGCCTGGCTACGTTATACGGACCGGTTATAGATACGGGCTAGGGCGGGAGTGCAAGCGGCGCGCGCGGGACGCCTGGGCGGGCGGCTGCGTGCGGCAGTGCCCGTCTACCCGCCGCCATGTCGGCCGGGACCCGCGCCTTCTTACTCACGTTCGCTCTCTTCACCGTCCTTTACTCAGGTAAGTAATCTATAATTTTACCTACAATAAATACTCTTCCGAATACAGTATACCTACAACACGAACCTTCAGAAAAACATACGCGCTTGTTGTTAGTCGCTGGTAAGTTCCCTCGGGAACATTTCGCCCTTTGTGGTTGTATGAAATTAAAAACGTAATTGTAATAACAAGTTAGTCATTAATTCAGCATTACATTTTTTAAGAATACGAATAAAAGACATAAACGCGTGCTTTGCTACACCGTAGCACTTTAATTCTCAGATTAGACATCAACGCGTTACCGGTCTTCTTAATATGAATTATAATAATCATCAGCAAAAAACACAAATACAGTTCTATTCAGTTACCTTTACTATAACTCAAAGAATTCAAAGGAACTGCGTGAACTAAACAGACACGCGAATCCTTTGGCTGTTTAAGTTTATCTTCGTAGCTGTTTATTGATCTGACGCGCTGCAGCATCTTTCACATCTTGAGCCTTTTGCATATTTTATTGAATATGCGATTCGTTCATCTAATCTCATACTGTCTGTAGATATCACTAATATGTTATGTACAGTATAACAATAATAAGTATCTGAAGCTATCCTACAGTTATTATACAAAAGGTAGGTACTTATGAGAGTGTGTATGGGTATAGGTGTATAGGTAGGTACAACATCATCTTAGATCGAGACCCTGTAGTCGATGAAGTTTCGAACGATTGCTAATTAGGAGTTGGTTTCAGGATGGTGTTCCGAAGACGAGGAACGGCTGGTGCGCGACCTTTTCCGCGGGTACAACAAGCTCATCCGGCCTGTACAGAACATGACTCAAAAAGTGGACGTCCGTTTCGGCCTAGCCTTTGTGCAGCTCATCAATGTCGTACGTATTTATTGCTTTTGAATTTAGTTAAATCTTTTACAGATACCTACCCGACTGTATAATATTAAGGTGTGTTATATTGTATAATTGAACTAATTTAAACCATAGATCAATTATACACACAATCATTCATGCCTTTTTCCCGAAGTGGCTGGCAGAGGTGTGCTACAACGCCCATTTAGATCAATTACACAATCTAAAATTAATGCTACGTGGCCTGCCTCTACGAGTAGATCTAAATAGGAAAGCACCCTCCTGACACATTGCTTATAGCAACGCTCCCGGGTAAAGCTGGGAACATTTCTCTTCCCCGTACAATTTTACGTACTATTTCTAGTTACGAGTCTCATTTTTAAATATGATACAAACTTTCACAAAATGACGAAGATGGCTGAACAAGAGTTTGCACTTATTGCTTAAACTATTTTCAGAACGAAAAGAACCAGATTATGAAATCTAACGTTTGGCTCCGCCTTGTATGGATGGATTACCAGCTGATGTGGGATGAAGCGGATTACGGCGGCATTGGCGTACTGCGGCTTCCTCCGGACAAGGTCTGGAAACCAGACATCGTGCTCTTCAACAAGTAAGAATCAGAAAACTATCACAAAACCATGTAATTTTATACAGGTGCATATGGCTACTTATATGCATATATTAATTTTACGTTTTCATTTCTAGCGCTGACGGAAACTACGAAGTCCGATATAAATCGAACGTTCTAATATACCCGAACGGTGAAGTTCTATGGGTGCCACCGGCTATCTACCAGGTAGACTTCTAACTATACGCGCTATTCCCAAACCTTTCTAGGTAACATTTGTTTTTTCAGAAACTTACAGCAATGTAACTTGTTTATTCCAGAGTTCCTGCACGATCGACGTCACATATTTCCCGTTTGATCAGCAAACCTGTATCATGAAGTTTGGCTCGTGGACGTTCAATGGAGACCAAGTATCCCTCGCATTATACAACAACAAGAACTTTGTCGACTTGTCTGATTACTGGAAGTCGGGAACGTGGGACATCATCGAAGTACCCGCATACCTGAACATCTATGAAGGAAACCATCCTACCGAAACTGACATTACGTTTTATATTATCATACGAAGGAAGACTCTGTTCTATACGGTCAACTTGATTTTGCCCACGGTGCTGATTTCGTTCCTCTGCGTTCTGGTCTTTTACTTGCCTGCTGAAGCTGGTGAAAAGGTATATCCTCGATTCTCGAAGAATTTATCGTTTATCACATTCATTTAGGACAAAAATATCAATAACATTATAACTCGTTTGGGTTGCAGGTCACACTGGGTATCAGCATTTTGCTGTCACTGGTTGTGTTTCTGCTACTGGTTTCGAAGATTTTGCCACCGACCTCACTCGTGCTTCCGCTCATAGCCAAGTATCTGCTCTTCACATTCATCATGAACACCGTCAGTATCCTTGTAACGGTCATTATCATTAACTGGAACTTTAGGGGACCAAGAACACACAGGTAAATCCTAGCACATTTTTCAAAAATCAATGACGCGTTTGATGGCTTTCTATTAATTACCTACTGTTCCTTTACTGCACAGGATGCCGTTGTGGATTCGAAGTGTGTTCCTTCACTACTTGCCCGCAATGCTGCTGATGCGCCGTCCTCGCAAGACAAGGCTACGATGGATGATGGAGATGCCTGGCATGAGCGGCCCGCCCCATGCGGCGGCCCCTCACGAACTACCGAAACACATCAGGTAGTCTTGTAAACATTCATTCGATTCTTATACCATTATCCGTCGTTTTTGATATTAGTTTTATTGACAGTGCAATTGGCGCGAATCAAAGCAAAATGGAGGCTATGGAACTGTCTGATCTGCACCATCCCAACTGCAAGATTAACCGCACGCAAGGGGGTGGCGAAGTCGGAGCGCTGGGGGGTCTCGGGGCGCTGGGCGGGC
This sequence comes from Peribatodes rhomboidaria, assembly GCA_911728515.1. Classification (NCBI taxonomy): domain Eukaryota; kingdom Metazoa; phylum Arthropoda; class Insecta; order Lepidoptera; family Geometridae; genus Peribatodes; species Peribatodes rhomboidaria. The sequence goes on from OU452168.1 coordinate 9,309,159, forward strand.
TGGGGCTGGGCGGGGAACGCAGAGAATCTGAAAGCTCTGATTCCGTTCTCCTGTCCCCGGAAGCAGCTAAAGCCACGGAAGCAGTGGAGTTCATCGCTGAGCATTTGCGTAATGAAGATCTTTACATCCAGGTAAAATTGTATTAACTTTTTGATTTCTTCGTGGATCAGAAATCGAACTACCAATTTCCGCAATAATGTTTCAGACTCGCGAAGACTGGAAATACGTAGCCATGGTGATTGACAGACTCCAGCTCTACATTTTCTTCATAGTAACAACAGCTGGAACGGTGGGCATACTAATGGACGCGCCTCACATCTTCGAGTACGTCGATCAGGACCGTATCATAGAAATATACCGAGGAAAATAAATCCACCAGTTAATGATCTCAAAAAACAAGGTCTAGCATTTCGGGAGCCAACACGTAATGACGTCACTCGTCATAGTCTCTTTCGAACTTGTTGTAAGTGACATATTTCGGTCTTGCTTAAACATCGATTGACGTCACTACGTGTTGCCCACATGACCATTTTTAACTCGGAATGCTATACCTGGCGGAGTATATTATTATACCTTGCCCCCTATCTTAGTAATGGGTAATGATGGCTTCCAAGTCAGTGTTTTCTTCCAAGAGCTAATAGGGTTAATAAATATAATAAAATTATGGATAATTTTAATGCTCTCATCGACTCATTCGAGTTATACCATTACTCGCTGAGCTTATCATCGAATTGTGTTGCTGTCATCCCATTCCTTAGGTTTTAGTCGATGCAACGTAATGTATAGTATCTAAAATGGCTGTGTTCGATGTTATAAAGCACAATAGGTAGTCACGTAAGTTTGTATTTTGTAATCATGTTAAGAATTAAATAAGTTGTAATGTAGCGATAGTTTTATTACTTTACTTTTACTTACAAATAGGCTAACATTAAATCGATCCTAAAATGATCAAGGTAACATTGAAAACATTTAATAGGTAACGTTGATCCATATGATATTATTCTAGGAAAAGTATTCTACTTCTACTGCTCTAAAATAAAAAAATATAAATGGGGTTTTATATATATTTTATTTACCATTTTACCTTAAAATACATAGTCAATCTAAGAAACCTTACAATCTAATCCATCAATACAAGTCGCTTCCCATAGTTTGATCCGTTATCACACAACGGGCGTGGTAAGGAAAGCACGCCATTTTTTATCGAGATATCCCGCATATTTAATTTTATCAATATTATTTAATAATAATAATAATAATAACTAGATAATAACAATAATTATGAAATCTCTACGAGAAATGCAAGAATACATGGACTTAACTAGCCATAAAACTATTTTACTGGTCTCAAAGTTGATTGTAGAGCTCAGTATCAGATTATTATCAGAATCCATTTCTAATTTAAGTTGCGTGCCAAAGATTAATTCACAAATTTACCAAATGTACCCTGGGACATACAAGTAGCTAGGAATACAACGAAAACTGGTAAAACATTTGAAAAAATATCAAGTGACATTAAACGGACTTACATAATAAATCTAATTATCAAATTATTCGACATCCTTAACTTTAGCCAAATGTGCTTAAGAGTACATATTTTAATCGTCACCTTCGTCATATTGGGGAGAAGTCGGCGAGTAAGTCGGGGAAGTGGGTGAATAAGTCGAGGGACCGGCTGATGAGGACGGCGAGTATGCGGGGGACGAAGGGGAGTAGTTGGGGGATGTCGGAGTGTAAGTGGGCGATGTCGGCGAGTACTTGGTCGACATCGGCGAGTAGCCAGGCGAAGACGGCGAGTAGTTCGGCGAGGAAGGAGAGTAGTTGGGCGACGACGGAGAGTATCGTGTGCTGGCCGGGTGTTGCGGCGACGACGGAGAGTAGGCAGGGCTCGTCGGAGAGTACTGGGGACTCGGCGGAGAGTACTGAGGGCTTGTCGGGGAGTACGTAGGGCTGCCGCCCGCAACGGAGGGCGAGGTCGGCGAATAGTTCGGCGATGTCGGAGAATATTTAGGTGAAGACGGCGAGTAGCTCGGGGAAGTCGGCGAATACGCCGGTGAAGTCGGGGAGTACGACGGACTCGTCGGCGAGTAAGCCGGAGATGTTGGAGTGTAATTCGGCGATGACGGCGAATAACTCGGCGAAGCCGGGCTGTACACGGGACTAGTCGGCGAGTAGCTAGGTGAAGACGGCGAGTAACCGGGCGAAGTCGGTGAGTACGCCGGGCTGGTGGGCGAATACGACGGACTAGTCGGCGAGTATGACGGACTCGTCGGCGAGTAGCTCGGTGACGTCGGTGAGTAGCTTGGAGAAGTGGGCGAATACGCAGGACTCGTCGGGGAGTAACTCGGCGATGTCGGCGAATAGCTGGGGGACGTCGGCGAATACGAGGGTGAAGTAGGAGAATAGCCGGGCGAAGTCGGCGAGTAGCTCGGCGACGTCGGGGAATAGATCGGGGACGTAGGGGAGTAGTTGGGTGAAGTGGGAGAGTACGACGGGCTAGTGGGCGAATAGTGGGGCGAAGTGGGGGTGAGGCTGGGTGACGCTGGAGCGTACACTGGGCTCGTAGGGGAGTATGAGGGGGAGGCGCCCGCGGGAGATGCGTAAGGGGACATTGGGGGTCCGGGGGACCCGGGGGAGCCTGGCTGCGGGGACCAGGCGCTGTAGGCTGGGGACAGGCCCGACGCGTCAGACGCGCCCGACGGGGAGAACGACGGGCCTCCCGGGGTCATGCTGCTGCCCACTGGAATAAAACACAGACGGTTACTTATATGACCAGTAGTATCTCCACCTAAACACAGTACTTTTAAGGTATTACCCATGACTGATTTTTTATTTACATTTTTTAACAAAACTGAAACCAACAAAATGTCCAACTATTTTGTCTCACCTACTCACAAACTTTCGCGTTACTGTCCTAAAGAAGTGGTTCAAAGTTATACGGAATTAGGATCCTCTGAATAAGTGGATGTTACCAGACAGTTAGTCTCCAAGTTTCCAATAATTCGGGTTCTCTGAGGTTTTTCCAATCTGCTCTATCGTAGGCCGTCTCATTGCTTTACATTAAGCGAGATGGCAACTAAGCGCAGGCCTAATAATTTCTTTAAAAAAAGATGCTGTTTATACTCCTTACCTTGCCCCGGCGACCAGACACTGCTGCTGTATCCTGGAGTGTTCTGCGTAGACCAGGGTGTCATGAGCGGCGTCATGGACGGAGTTCCCACGCCGAAGTACATGCCTCCGCCCACGCCCATGCCGACACCGAGCCCGCCCATCTCCATGCCGTTCTTACATTTCTCGGCGTCAAGAAGCAAATCGAAGCAACCTTAAAAAATTACAGAAGTGTTTAAACAAAAATAAAAAAGTGCTCAGATAAAATTTCTAATTCTTTAACTTTGATCTGACTGCTTAAGGAGGCTAATGTTTTACGATTGTAAACGTACGTACGTACGTACGTTTGTGCCTTGAATGACCTCATGTACCCTAAACGGCTTGATCGATTTCGGAATAGGTGCGAAAGTGAATTTGTTATGCTTTCATTCCTTAACTTATCAGCCGATCATCACGAAATTTTGCATGCACATTGTCAGGGATACAGAAAAGGACATAGGGTACCTAGTACCTATTATTAAAAATTAACGGTTCCTTTGGAATCGCGGGGCGCACCAAGTCATAGTAGTATTTTTTTTAACTTACCAGTTCCCATCCGCGGCAGCTGTCCCATGATAATGTTCTCAGACACGCCCCTCATAGGGTCGACCTCCGCGTGGCTGGCTGCGTCCAACAGCACGTCGACAGTTTCCTCGAACGAGCATCTCATGAGCGCGCCCGTGTCCTGCCTGTTGATGCCGTGGCGAGTGATAGCCATGAGATGACCCTTGGCCGTCATGACGTCGCAAAGCAACGCAAGATGGCGGTAGTTCACGTAAAGACCGTAGAACTGCAATACGGCGTTCATTTCTTTCTCCACTGATTTACGTACAGCCTCAATTCCCAATACAGCGAAGATCTCGCAAATGTCGTTACTGAACGTTCTTATCGGATCGACGTCACGTTCTGATAATACCTTCATCAGAGAAGTACCGTCAGTTTCCAGGAGCCACTCGGCGATGGCTTTGAATTCTCCTTGCTCAGTGATTATGATGCGCTTCTTGGCCTCTGTCTGAGGTAAATGCATGTACACTTTGGCGATAGCCTCGATACCCTGAAGCGTCATGTCGGACAACATGTTAGCTTCGATACATCTCAAGAACATGTCATCTTCCATTTTGTCGACAGTTTCCTCATCATTATCTTGGAATTTGCTTTCTTCGTTGTTCATGATCCTGATACGCAGAACGAGCTTTTCAGCGTTATCGTCATTGAAGATACAGTTCAAGTCATCACCGAAACCGGCATTAATCTTTTCCGCGATCTGTTCCATAGTCAGTTTCTTATCAGTCATCCTCTTACGGTCCAATTCGATACGCAACAGCCATGGAGAAATCTTAGTGGGGTCGAAGTCAGGCATTTCGTAGTACACATTGACGAATTCCTGATCTTCGGCGATAACTGTGTTTTGTGGGTCAGGATCGTAGTAGATAGCCGTGTTAGCAGTGACTTTACGAAGCGTGGTGTGTTCCAGGCGACAGAGCACATTCTTCGCCTTTTCGGCGTCTCTTGCTGCGCCGCCCGTTAAGAATACCGTTAGAGATGGAGCTTTCGGTTTCTTAGAGATGTTGATGATTTCCTTCAGACGCGGCACACCGAGGGTTACGTTCTTCGATGACACACCGGCGAAATGGAAAGTATTCAGTGTCATCTGAGTAGCTGGTTCACCGAGAGACTGAGCGGCCAATGCACCGACCATTTCACCGGGATTAACTTGCGCTTGCTGGAATCTCGCTTCGATTTCACCAATCAACCATTCAAAAGCTTCACCGGACAATCTATATTCTTCCGACACGAATTTAGTGCACAGAGTCGATCGCACCAAGCACTGGAAGAGGAGTGTAGCGTTTTCATTGGCTTGTTTGGATAAACGGTCCTCTCCTGCTACGATTATACATTTCTTCAAAAGATCTTTGACGCCTTGAATTACTTTAATGGGACTCAAATCTGTTGGCATTCTTTTATTGATGTGGAATGTTTTTTGGGCGTTCCAGATCATTCTCTTGAAATTGCAAGGAAGTACGACTTTGGATTCGCCACTAGGGAAGATTTGACGTAACACTTCTCGATCTTTGGATAGCTGGTCCCATTCACTTTCGAGGTCAGCAATTACGTATCCGGATTCCGTCAGCTCCTTGATAATTTCTTCATTGAAAATTCTCTTTAGATATCTCTCATTTGATGGATCAAACTTGAATTTCTTTTCGAAAGCCTTGTTCGAAAGCTTAACGGTGGGCATGTTCTGGAACTCCACAGTCTCTCCGGCTAGCCCGTCCTCGCCATATCTTAACTGGATGAGTTGTCCGACGGAGTTACGGACTGTGCCGTCATAATGAACCATTACAGACTCCATAGCCTTTATCAAACGACGCTGAATGTAACCAGTTTCGGCTGTCTTCACGGCGGTATCAATGAGACCCTCACGACCTCCCATAGCGTGGAAATAGAACTCGGAAGGCGTCAATCCGGCAAGGTACGAATTTTCTACGAAACCTCTCGACTCGGGACCGTAATCGTCTTTGATGAAGTGCGGCAATGTGCGCTTGCGGAAACCGAATGGAATTCGTTTACCTTCAACGTTCTGTTGACCCACACAGGCGATAACCTGAGAAATGTTGATGTTTGAGCCCTTAGAACCGGCGACCACCATAGCCTTCAGATTGTTGTACTCAGTAAGAGATTTCTTAGCAGAGCCACCAGTTTTGTCACGAGCGTCGTTCAAAATACGATTCACTTGATTCTCGAAAGTTTGCCTGAGAGTGTTACCGGGAGTGGGCTCCAATTCCATGTTGTGAGCCTTTTGAATGACCTCTATTACATCGTCCTTAGCTTTGACGATGGCGCGCTGGATTTCCTGGTACGTCTGAGGATCGGCAATGGTGTCGCCGATACCAATCGAGTGACCTTCGAGCAGAAGCCAGTTGTTGATCACGGTCTGGATGTTACCATAGAACCGACCGGCAGTTTCGTGGCCTAATTCCAACATGCAAATATGCAGTAGAGAACCAGCCGAAGCACCGAGCGATTTCTTACACAAGATGCCCATGAGCAGCTCCCCATGCTCCACGACGACTTTCGTATCTCCGGGCGAAATCCATTTGTAAGGCCCATCGTCTTCTTCATCAGGATGTGTGGAATGAGTTCGAATCATGTTTACATGTCCGGGAATGATCAGAGTAAATATTTGTTTGCCAGTCCAGAGTGGCTGTGGTTTCAAAATGCAAGGTTGCGGAATTTTACCATCCCAAGTCGGTAAAAACATGAGGAGGTTCATCACCTGCTCTTTTGTGAGGAACACGTCTCGTTTCGTCATTTTTCTAACAGCTGTCAATGTGTCCTGTACAATACCCATTACGGGCTTGTTTGCTTGCGGTGTTATAATTTGGCGAGGAGTGATGTGAATGTTTTCTACCTCAGCTCGCGTCTCCATGGATTGTGGTACATGCAAGTTCATTTCATCACCGTCAAAATCGGCGTTGTATGGAGATGTGCAGCTCAGGTTCATACGGAATGTAGACCACGGGAGTACCTTCACCCTGTGGCCCATCATACTCATTTTGTGGAGTGTCGGTTGACGATTGAAAATGACCAAGTCGTCATCTCTCAAGTGACGTTCTACCTTGTACCCATATTGTAAATGTAGATCAGATGGTTTAGGATGGAACCTCAAGTCTATCCTTTCACCATTTTCACGAACGATGTATTTGGCGCCAGGATACTGAGCATTGCCTCTCCGGACAAGCTCTTGCATTCTGTCAATGTTGAAAGGTGTGACTAACTCAGGGAATGTTAAGTTTTGGGCAATTGATCTGGGAACTCCTACTTGGTCGATACGCAGGTTAGGGTCGGGTGTGATGACGGTACGTGCCGAGAAGTCCACTCGTTTACCCATGAGGTTACCACGAATTCTACCTTCCTTCCCTTTTAGACGAGCCTTGATTGCTTTGAGTGGTTTTCCAGATTTTTGCATAGCTCTGTAAAATTAATAGTTAAAGTTAATCAAAATTTACCAATTTTTAATTTTAATTTGAAATCACATTTAATTTGTTTCAACCAATTAATAGCTAGTTGGAACAAATACACACACTTTTTCTGTTATAACTAGCGTCTCTGAGCTAGAGACCTAGCAGCCAGCGTCTGTCCTCCTCTACAGGTCGCCTTCCCAAACCGATCCTCATGAAATTTTATGAGCAGATTAGATATAATAATTATACAGATTTTTCCTTGCTGAGTCAGTTTTTGGAAGTTGGAAAAATTTGTAGAGATGATTTTTTGTTCCAAACAAAATTCGGACATACAAAAGCATTTTTGTCGAAGCTGAAGCATAGACGCTTCACTTACTAGCGCTCGCTCAGTCGATAATTTTGGAAGTGGAGAAAAATATTAAGTGTACTGAATAAACTTACTTTGGCATGCCAGGCATGTCATTATCCACAAATGTAGCAACATGAAACTGCAACATTCTTATGTTCTCAGCGAGGACGTGAGCTGCTGCACCAGACTGTTCATTCCTCATCAGTTCATTGTTTGATTTGATGATGTCGGCCAATTTGTGAGTCAAGTCATCTTGATTCTTGGCTGAGCCAAACATGACTACAGCAGGGCGTACAGACAGAGGCGGCACAGGGAGCACTGTGACTATCATCCAGTCAGGTCGTGCAAACTTTGGATCCATACCCAATATGAATGACTCCTCATCTGGAATTATTACCAGAAGACTGAGATCATGCAGCTTTCATGATGAAAAATAATAAAGAAAATCCATGATAAGAAAAAAGTTAAAGCACAGGAAAAGCAAATAATTTATTTGTTGTTCCTATCAAAAAAGCAAATAAAATTACATCTTACTTATTACCGGCCTTTCACTTGTAAATTTTACTCACGTAATTAACTTATGATACATTTGCATAATACATATGTATGTAAACACTCTTTGTAAGTTGCTTATCATTATTTCTTACTACTTGCGTAAGTTGAAAAATTACAAGTCTAACCATTTTTTAATTTGCTTACTAAATCTTCTCACAACTAATTGAAGCATTTCCAGTAACAATGGTAAAACAAACAAATAACTGGTTACCAAGTTTAATTACTGCATTTAATTCACATCCTATACTCTGGGACTACAAAAATAAAGTGCAATTAAGGCCGGCCTTACAAGTAACTTACACTTAGTACTATAAATAAATAAACTTACAGTAAATAATGCTTACATTAATTTTGTGAGCTTGATTTTTGGAATTTGTAAGCTCTTGAGTTATCAACTTGCTACAATAAGTTGTGAGACAACTCCGAAAGCAAATTTTAACAAGTTTAGACTTGTAATTTTTCAACTTACGCAAGTACTAAGAAATTATGATAAGCGCTTATAAAGAGTGTTTACATTTGCATATTTATCGCTACACATAAGTGAGTAAAATTTACAAGTGTAAGGCCGGCCATAAAAAGTGTGTTACATAAAATACTAAGCCAAAGAGTGCATTATACACTATCTATAGGCATGGTTCTTTTTTAATTCTTTGTAACCCCACAGTACTGTACCTGTGATATGTTTCAATATCTCCCACACTCTTTCTGCAGTGATGATGATTTTTTTTTCTTGTGTGTCCTCATTGGCATGTTTCCACTCAGCTGTCAAGTCCAAGCCCTGCCGTCGGATGGAAGGCTGGTAGTGGCCACACCCACCATGACCAGACCCTTTCTTGGGCTCTTCTCCTTCCTTTCCTATGTCCATGTCTTCACCACCCTCACAAATGTTTTTGCCTTTGCATAAGTCGTACACATATGTTAATCTTTTACGTGGCTGCCCTTTTGATTTCATAACCACTTCTTTTATCTTTGGGTTGGTCTAAAAAATAAATGTAAGTAATGAGCTACTTCTTATTCTTATTCGAGATGCGGGTGATATGGCCTGCACTGAGATGCACTGCACATGGGGTATATTGTACATTAAAATAATTTTGTAATAAGCTAGATAAATTATATTTGAAATCAAATACATCTAAGTACTTTTTTAGAACAATTTGTTTATTAATATTTTTCAACTGCTGAATTTGGTTGCATTGTGAGATACATTTCTGCTATGTAACTGATAACGATGGTTGTAGTCATTGATTATCCAGGTGTAAAGATTATCTTAATTTATTAAGAAAAAACAATATTCTTGGCTTACCGGACTGACTAACAACTTTGAACAGTAGAAACAGACGCATCTCAAGATCTTTATTGTTTTCGTTATAAAACCAATGTGAAAAACTGGTTTAGCCAAATCAATGTGTCCAAAGTGACCAGGACACTCCGTCATGTTACCAGCACACGTCTGACATCTGGAGCTTCTGTCGATGACGCCTTGGCGCGGGTCCATGAGGCCCCCCAACTTGGGCCTTCCGCCTTCCATAGTCTCAGGGTAGCGTATGCCCCCCTCGGTAACTGACATACGTCGCTGAAAACATAATATACTATCTTATTTGGGCTCGGTAGCGAGAAACGGATGCACTTCGTTGGCATTTCTGAGAGCATTATGTAGGTAAAGTAAACCGAGTTCTTCTGTAGATAACAATAGGGGAAACATCCAGCCAGCCCAAGAGCGTATAAATTTTACTTGCGCAATAAGTCATCCGACTTGGTACACAACGCTATATCTTCAATAATCTTTTAACCACTGTAAATTAATACGAAAATATACTACTTACGATTTCATCTGGTGATATTATACCAAACTGCACTCTTTTTACTTGGCGCAAAGGCGCCTTCGAATCATTCGTAGTCGCCATTTTAGCGACTAATGGCCATAGACAAGAGCAAAACAGGGTGAAGTAGATCCTTGCTTTTTTTATTGTTTGATTGATAAGGATTGTATTCGTAACTTGAATCGATTAATCGACTTTTTAAGCAGAAATATTGCCACAAAAAAAAAACAGATTTATTAATGCCGCGTCCACCTTTTTGCAGTTTTGCACCATGAACAATTAACATCAATTGATTTTTCTCTCTAGCGTCACGCTCGTGCACTTCGCGAGTAAAATTTGTGAGATCCTTGTTTTTAAACTAGCTCGCCTCGAAGCCTCGAACCATGGGCGCACCGGCAGCGGTTCATTCGCATAATTTTTCTTGTAATACAATTTTTCTACATACATCACTGATCATTATGTAGGTATTGTCGAAGTTTTGGCGGGAACCGAAAAGATGGTGTCGTGTTTTTGTATTATTTTCTAAAACTTGTGATTCTTCGAGTGTTAAATTGTAATAATGGTGGATTATTAACGTTTACCGGTTCGTCAACGTGCACGAGTGTGGGCAAATGATACAAACATAACGAAACGCGATTTTTCGTGTTCTCTACAAAACTTCACTTAAAGTTTCAGTAAAGTATCCATAACTTTACTGGAATGGGAAAAGGGGAGGGATTCATCGTCTTCATCATCACCTCATCATCATCATCCCATCATCTGTTACTGAAGGAAAAATTATTACTAAGAATCCGACTGAAGGACGAGTATCCATGGTCATGAATAAATTAATAAAAAAAAAATGTAGGTATTGTCATAATATTTAATTTTATTGGACGCGCATATTTTGTTCCATTCATAATAATTTAGTGAAATAATAATAATTTGTAAGAAAATTAATAAGCGTAATAGGCTCAATTCTGGCGTCACACTTAAATTTCCTAAGCCACTTAAATCTGCTAAAAATCCTAAAAAACGTAAATTAGCTAAATGCTATTCTGCGGGCAACATTTTAACTAATTTAGAAATGTCAAATTCAAATTTTTAAATAGAATGAACAAAATCTCGTAAAATTACTCAATTTAGAAAATTTAGCTGAAATTGCTATTCTTGCGCCCACATTTTAGGTGATTTTAACTTGTTTATAGGCTCAATTCTGGCGTCACATCTTAAAATTCGTAAATTTTCTAAAAATTCTAAATTTAAGTGACAGAACTTAAAATCGCAATTCAGGGGGCAACGTAAGGCTAAAATATTGAACGGAATTATCCTTTTTCATGTTCACTTAAGTTGAATTCACAGATAAAATAAACCTTCAAAAAAGAATGTAAAAGGGTCACCGTACACAGGCGCATTAGAACGATATTTTCATCGATTCATTCAAAAAAATTTTGTATCTGTAGCTTCGTCCATACATCAAGTTGTTAGTGTTGCAAGTTTTATGCCACTAACATAAATTCGTGGAATTATTTGAAGGGTGTGTCATGTATTACTGAAAAACCTACGCTTATTTAATATGCTAATTTTTAAGAAACACATTAAATTCTCTGTAATAAAATAATAAAAAATAATTAGTGCTCTGTAATTAATGAATAATTACAGAGCACTAATTATTTGCAAATAAATCGTAATATTTCAAAAATCTCAAGTACTTTTGGTGTTTTAATACTGGCAATTCACTAGGGAGTTTTACAAGTCTTTGTTTGTTTACAATTTCGGTATCAAGAGTTAAATTATTGTGCCCAAAAATTAAGCTGAATGATGATGTGCTGATGAAATTCTGAATTATTTTACGTGCGTGACGTGCGTGTCACTGCGCCTAATTTTCTACAAAACCTACGGAAACGCTGTAAAGGTAAATAATAAACTAACCTAAAATCCGAACTACTTATTCGATTTTAGAAGTTCTGTCTATAATAAAAAGCTACACATTCACTGAGTACTACTAGGCTATGCAACGTGAGAGAAGTTGTGGGCAGATAGCTAGTCTAAAATATTGTAATTACAGAAAGTCAACTTGTAATACTTGGTAATGATAATTTAATTGTATCTTGCCTAGACACTAAATAAATTTGGTTTTAATTTTCAGTGCCATGAGGAATGCTACCAGAAACACAACCAGTCTAAAAGCGTAAAATAAACAGACTTGAAAACTGTGGAGACGACTTTCCAGTCTGTTGTATCTATTATGAGTGGTCCAAGTACAGTAGTAACTGAAAAAGCTATGTTTGTGCAGAAAAGGCTATGAGATAAATTGCTGATGATGCAACTGCAGCTCCTGGACTCAATGTGCTGAAGATTAAAGCCCTATTTGCTGTGGGTTTTCTGCAAATAACAAGAGTTACTTCCCAGTAGCACTGGTACACCAGCCATTTGGGCTAGAAAGGGAAGTGACACACTGGCACACAAGTGACATACCTACTAGGAGGTAACACAGCCAGAAAAGTCTCAGAGACCACTGTTTTATATAAAAAGTGTATGTTGCTTTGCAAGGTTTTTTAAACATGGGCCTGTATTATATGTCATAATAAACAGTGCCCGCAATAAATTACATTTTTTTAAATAACCAGAGAGATCTGTAAATAATGAAATCCTACTGATTGTTTTTCTATTTACTCTATCTGGTATCTGCTTTTGTCCATGCCCAAGTTGTAAAATATGGAAATTATAAAGTAATAAAAATTCAACAATAGTAGGTATTTCAAGTATGTACAGAAAAAGATGAAGGTTATTGATAGCAAACATTTAATTTACAATAAATTTTTATTATTTCAAATTGAATTTATAAACTGTAATTTGTATTATTTGTGTTGTCTTTTGAGCTTGTTGGTATAATGTGAGTATCAGAGAGTGCTTGGGCTAGCACACAGGTTCTTCCATGAAACCTCTTGCCAGTACTTAAACATATGACCTCGCATCTGAAAGTAAATTTATAATTACACCCGCTACTAAGTTTCCGTGTCAGGGATGCCATGGAATACATAAAGCCATGGATAACAACACCTAGCCCTAGATCTATATTTTTTTAAATCCATCATTTAAAATAGCATCCTCACCAGGAACTGCTTCAAAGCTGTTTCATAGATATACCTATTTAGAAACCAGTAGTGTCTACATGGCACTGCTGCTACAATTCACTACATAATTATACTTTATGAAGAAACCAACTAACGCTTCAGGGTTCAATGACTGGTAAACTGTTATGAGAGGGGTAAGTAATTAAGTATAGTGTGAGGCTTGGCGAGTCTGTCACAGTATAAACTTTCTGACACAGCATTACGCTAAAACAGGCCAGCTGCGATGCACCCAGAGATCTTAACAACTCAAGTCACCTCAATTGATTATCCTGTAATTATGGAGGATAGAAAGCCTCCATACATGTAATACATACGAAATAACAATGGAATAATTACTTAATAATATTAGTACCCATATGATGTACCTTGGAAATTAAGCACTCTCTCTTTTGATTTTGTTATGAAATTATGATCGATTTTGTGTTAATTTCTCTTGGGGTGGGTTTTGATGCACATCCATCGCTATTGTTGCATGCATGTTCTATAATATAGGTTCTTGCTGAGATTATTAATGAGATGAGAGCTAAGTACACTTCCAGATTTTGACTTTTTAATCCTGTAACAGTGCGTACTTTGATCACATATCGTGCCGAACTGAAATGATTATGAGGCAAATTATGCATTTTATACATTTTTCTGAATCGTTAACTTTGCAAAGGTTTACTTAGTTTAAGTAAAATCAACAAAATACAGAGATTTTTTTCACTTTGAAATTTTAGTTTTTTTAACAGGATTCCAAAATGGTGCCCTCTAAAATTAACCTCAAATTCGATCTAAACAAGTTAAAATCATCTAAAATGTGGGCGCAAGAATAGCAATTTCAGCTAAATTTTCTAAATTGAGTAATTTTACGAGATTTTGTTCATTCTATTTAAAAATTTGAATTTGACATTTCTAAATTAGTTAAAATGTTGCCCGCAGAATAGCATTTAGCTAATTTACGTTTTTTAGGATTTTTAGCAGATTTAAGTGGCTTAGGAAATTTAAGTGTGACGCCAGAATTGAGCCTTATATCGAATTTGAGGTTAATTTTAGAGGGCACCATTTTGGAATCCTGTTAAAAAAACTAAAATTTCAAAGTGAAAAAAATCTCTGTATTTTGTTGATTTTACTTAAACTAAGTAAACCTTTGCAAAGATAACGATTCAGAAAAATGTATAAAATGCATAATTTGCCTCATAATCATTTCAGTTCGGCACGATATGTGATCAAAGTACGCACTGTTACAGGATTAAAAAGTCAAAATCTGGAAGTGTACTTAGCTCTCATCTCATTAATAATCTCAGCAAGAACCTATATTATAGAACATGCATGCAACAATAGCGATGGATGTGCATCAAAACCCACCCCAAGAGAAATGAACACAAAATCGATCATAATTTCATAACAAAATCAAAAGAGAGAGCGCTTAATTTCCAAGGTACATCTTAGGGGTACTAATATTATTAAGTAATTATTCCATTGTTATTTCGTATGTATTACATGTATGGAGGCTTTCTATCCTCCATAATTACAGGATAATCAATTGAGGTGACTTGAGTTGTTAAGATCTCTGGGTGCATCGCAGCTGGCCTGTTTTAGCATAATGCTGTGTCAGAAAGTTTATACTGTGACAGACTTGCCAAGCCTCACACTATACTTACCCCTCTCATAACAGTTTACCAGTCATTGAACCCTGAAGCGTTAGTTGGTGTCTTCATAAAGTATAATTATGTAGCGAATTGTAGCAGCAGTGCCATGTAGACACTACTGGTTTCTAAATAGGTATATCTATGAAACAGCTTGGAAGCAGTTCCTGGTGAGGATGCTATTTTAAATGATGGATTTAAAAAAATATAGATCCAGGGCTAGGTGTTGTTATCCATGGCTTTATGTATTCCATGGCATCCCTGACACGGAAACTTAGTAGCGGGTGTAATTATAAATTTACTTTCAGATGCGAGGTCATATGTTTAAGTACTGGCAAGAGGTTTCATGGAAGAACCTGTGTGCTAGCCCAAGCACTCTCTGATACTCACATTATACCAACAAGCTCAAAAGACAACACAAATAATACAAATTTCAGTTTATAAATTCAATTTGAAATAATAAAAATTTATTGTATATTAAATGTTTGCTATCAATAACCTTCATCTTTTTCTGTACATACTTGAAATACCTACTATTGTTGAATTTTTATTACTTTATAATTTCCATATTTTACAACTTGGGCATGGACAAAAGCAGATACCAGATAGAGTAAATAGAAAAACAATCAGTAGGATTTCATTATTTACAGATCTCTCTGGTTATTTAAAAAAATGTAATTTATTGCGGGCACTGTTTATTATGACATATAATACAGGCCCATGTTTAAAAAACCTTGCAAAGCAACATACACTTTTTATATAAAACAATGGTCTCTGAGACTTTTCTGGCTGTGTTATCTCCTAGTAGGTATGTCACTTGTGTGCCAGTGTGTCACTTCCCTTTCTAGCCCAAATGGCTGGTGTACCAGTGCTACTGGGAAGTATCTCTTGTTATTTGCAGAAAACCCACAGCAATTAGGGCTTTAATCTTCAGCACATTGAGTCCAGGAGCTGCAGTTGCAGCATCAGCAATTTATCTCATAGCCTTTTCTGCACAAACATAGCTTTTTCAGTTACTACTGTACTTGGACCACTCATGATAGATACAACAGACTGGAAAGTCGTCTCCACAGTTTTCAAGTCTGTTTATTTTACGCTTTTAGACTGGTTGTGTTTCTGGTAGCATTCCTCATGGCACTGAAAATTAAAACCAAATTTATTTAGTGTCTAGGCAAGATACAATTAAATTATCATTACCAAGTATTACAAGTTGACTTTCTGTAATTACAATATTTTAGACTAGCTATCTGCCCACAACTTCTCTCACGTTGCATAGCCTAGTAGTACTCAGTGAATGTGTAGCTTTTTATTACAGACAGAACTTCTAAAATCGAATAAGTAGTTCGGATTTTAGGTAAGTTTATTATTTACCTTTACAGCGTTTCCGTAGGTTTTGTAGAAAATTAGGCGCAGTGACACGCACGTCACGCACGTAAAATAATTCAGAATTTCATCAGCACATCATCATTTAGCTTAATTTTTGGGCACAATAATTTAACTCTTGTTAGCGAAATTGTAAACAAACAAAGACTTGTAAAACTCCATAGTGAATTGCCAGTATTAAAACACCAAAAGTACTTGAGATTTTTGAAATATTACGATTTATTTGCAAAATATAATTAGTGCTCTGTAATTATTCATTAATTACAGAGCACTAATTATTTTTTATTACAAAGATTTTAATGTTTTTCTTAAAAATTAGCATATTAAATAAGCGTAGGTTTTTCAGTAATACATGACACACCCGTCAAATAATTCCACGAATTTATGTTAGTGGCATAAAACTTGCAACACTAACAACTTGATGCATGGACGAAGCTACAGATACAAAAATTTTTTGAATGAATCGATGAAAATATCGTTCTAATACGCCTGTGTACGGTGACCCTTTTACATTCTTTTTTGAAGGTTTATTTTATCTGTGAATTCAACTTAAGTGAACAAGAAAACGGATAATTCCGTTCAATATTTTAGCCTTACGTTGCCCTCTGAATTGCGATTTTAAGTTCTGTCACTTAAATTTAGAATTTTTATAAAATTTACGAATTTTAAGATGTGACGCCAGAATTGAGCCTAATGGCAATGTAATTTATGGCGTATTTTGTGCGTATTAGTTAAAATGCATATTTTTTCTTGATAGTATATTTTTATGTTATAGGTACATGCATTTGTATGACTATTGTATTATTACTGTATTTGTATTTACTATTATTCCTAATTGTGCACTGTTTTTCCTAATTAATTAAAACGAAATCAATACTGATCTTGGAATTTGGTTTTTTATTTTGGCTAAATAAAGATAAATTGTTAAAATGCCCTAGAAAAATGACACTACGGCTGAGTAGTTAAATCGTGAAGGCGTAACATAAAAATTAAGGCTAGGCTCAATTCTGGCGTCACATCTTAAAATTCGTAAATTTTATAAAAATTCTAAATTTAAGTGACAGAACTTAAAATCGCAATTCAGAGGGCAACGTAAGGCTAAAATATTGAACGGAATTATCCGTTTTCTTGTTCACTTAAGTTGAATTCACAGATAAAATAAACCTTCAAAAAAGAATGTAAAAGGGTCACCGTACACAGGCGTATTAGAACGATATTTTCATCGATTCATTCAAAAAATTTTTGTATCTGTAGCTTCGTCCATGCATCAAGTTGTTAGTGTTGCAAGTTTTATGCCACTAACATAAATTCGTGGAATTATTTGACGGGTGTGTCATGTATTACTGAAAAACCTACGCTTATTTAATATGCTAATTTTTAAGAAAAACATTAAAATCTTTGTAATAAAAAATAATTAGTGCTCTGTAATTAATGAATAATTACAGAGCACTAATTATATTTTGCAAATAAATCGTAATATTTCAAAAATCTCAAGTACTTTTGGTGTTTTAATACTGGCAATTCACTATGGAGTTTTACAAGTCTTTGTTTGTTTACAATTTCGCTAACAAGAGTTAAATTATTGTGCCCAAAAATTAAGCTAAATGATGATGTGCTGATGAAATTCTGAATTATTTTACGTGCGTGACGTGCGTGTCACTGCGCCTAATTTTCTACAAAACCTACGGAAACGCTGTAAAGGTAAATAATAAACTTACCTAAAATCCGAACTACTTATTCGATTTTAGAAGTTCTGTCTGTAATAAAAAGCTACACATTCACTGAGTACTACTAGGCTATGCAACGTGAGAGAAGTTGTGGGCAGATAGCTAGTCTAAAATATTGTAATTACAGAAAGTCAACTTGTAATACTTGGTAATGATAATTTAATTGTATCTTGCCTAGACACTAAATAAATTTGGTTTTAATTTTCAGTGCCATGAGGAATGCTACCAGAAACACAACCAGTCTAAAAGCGTAAAATAAACAGACTTGAAAACTGTGGAGACGACTTTCCAGTCTGTTGTATCTATCATGAGTGGTCCAAGTACAGTAGTAACTGAAAAAGCTATGTTTGTGCAGAAAAGGCTATGAGATAAATTGCTGATGCTGCAACTGCAGCTCCTGGACTCAATGTGCTGAAGATTAAAGCCCTAATTGCTGTGGGTTTTCTGCAAATAACAAGAGATACTTCCCAGTAGCACTGGTACACCAGCCATTTGGGCTAGAAAGGGAAGTGACACACTGGCACACAAGTGACATACCTACTAGGAGATAACACAGCCAGAAAAGTCTCAGAGACCATTGTTTTATATAAAAAGTGTATGTTGCTTTGCAAGGTTTTTTAAACATGGGCCTGTATTATATGTCATAATAAACAGTGCCCGCAATAAATTACATTTTTTTAAATAACCAGAGAGATCTGTAAATAATGAAATCCTACTGATTGTTTTTCTATTTACTCTATCTGGTATCTGCTTTTGTCCATGCCCAAGTTGTAAAATATGGAAATTATAAAGTAATAAAAATTCAACAATAGTAGGTATTTCAAGTATGTACAGAAAAAGATGAAGGTTATTGATAGCAAACATTTAATATACAATAAATTTTTATTATTTCAAATTGAATTTATAAACTGAAATTTGTATTATTTGTGTTGTCTTTTGAGCTTGTTGGTATAATGTGAGTATCAGAGAGTGCTTGGGCTAGCACACAGGTTCTTCCATGAAACCTCTTGCCAGTACTTAAACATATGACCTCGCATCTGAAAGTAAATTTATAATTACACCCGCTACTAAGTTTCCGTGTCAGGGATGCCATGGAATACATAAAGCCATGGATAACAACACCTAGCCCTGGATCTATATTTTTTTAAATCCATCATTTAAAATAGCATCCTCACCAGGAACTGCTTCCAAGCTGTTTCATAGATATACCTATTTAGAAACCAGTAGTGTCTACATGGCACTGCTGCTACAATTCGCTACATAATTATACTTTATGAAGACACCAACTAACGCTTCAGGGTTCAATGACTGGTAAACTGTTATGAGAGGGGTAAGTATAGTGTGAGGCTTGGCAAGTCTGTCACAGTATAAACTTTCTGACACAGCATTATGCTAAAACAGGCCAGCTGCGATGCACCCAGAGATCTTAACAACTCAAGTCACCTCAATTGATTATCCTGTAATTATGGAGGATAGAAAGCCTCCATACATGTAATACATACGAAATAACAATGGAATAATTACTTAATAATATTAGTACCCCTAAGATGTACCTTGGAAATTAAGCGCTCTCTCTTTTGATTTTGTTATGAAATTATGATCGATTTTGTGTTCATTTCTCTTGGGGTGGGTTTTGATGCACATCCATCGCTATTGTTGCATGCATGTTCTATAATATAGGTTCTTGCTGAGATTATTAATGAGATGAGAGCTAAGTACACTTCCAGATTTTGACTTTTTAATCCTGTAACAGTGCGTACTTTGATCACATATCGTGCCGAACTGAAATGATTATGAGGCAAATTATGCATTTTATACATTTTTCTGAATCGTTATCTTTGCAAAGGTTTACTTAGTTTAAGTAAAATCAACAAAATACAGAGATTTTTTTCACTTTGAAATTTTAGTTTTTTTAACAGGATTCCAAAATGGTGCCCTCTAAAATTAACCTCAAATTCGATATAAACAAGTTAAAATCACCTAAAATGTGGGCGCAAGAATAGCAATTTCAGCTAAATTTTCTAAATTGAGTAATTTTACGAGATTTTGTTCATTCTATTTAAAAATTTGAATTTGACATTTCTAAATTAGTTAAAATGTTGCCCGCAGAATAGCATTTAGCTAATTTACGTTTTTTAGGATTTTTAGCAGATTTAAGTGGCTTAGGAAATTTAAGTGTGACGCCAGAATTGAGCCTAGTAACTCACTGTAGCATCCATAATATTAGTAAGGATTGCTTTTGTTATGTTAAGGTCCTATAATAAATAAATAAGTTATTGTCATTGTGTCTTACATTCCCAATCATCTGTTGACTAGGTATATTACATTTTATGGTACAATTATGTTCCGTTATGGGTAATTTTAGTCATAGTATCGCAATACCTAAAAGAAACAAAAAAATAACTAGTGCTACCTATCTAAAAGGGGCACGTTGTGGCTACTTCTGTCGGAGTAAATATTCTTAGAAAGGGCCTTATTTTAATGCTATAGCAATGTAATTTGCCATCTCTTTGCTTGTGTTTTTTCATATCAATCATCCATATGATTTATTTTTGTGATATTTTAATCAGAATTAAGTACATTTATAAATACATAAATATGTTCCGTTTGGAAAATAAGCCATGTACAATATGGCCTATTTTCCGAAAGGAAAATGTTAATAAAATTTTGATTTCAAAACAGCTTTTTAAAAAATCACTAATTAAAAAAAAGGAATTAAAATAAGAGTACCTACTAATAACTTGGTACTTTAATTACTTGGTACTTTATTATTTAGTCAAATGTAAACGTCAAATTTACGCCATTTTTAACCCCGACGCAAAAGCGACGGGTGTTACAAGTTTGACGTGCCTGTGTGTGTATGTCTGTCTGTCATCGTAGCTCCCAAACGGATGAACCGATTTGATATTATTATTTTTTGTTTGAAAGGTGAATTAGTCGGGAGTGTTTTTAGCTATGTTTGATGAACATCGATGTCGGGGGTCTTTTTAATTTTGAATTTATAGGGTTAACTGGTACAATTGCGTTTGTGGGGCAGTTGCGTCTTTTGCGAATAACTGACAAACCCTTAATAAATTAGGCAACTAACGCCATCTAGTACAGATTATTGTAACTAAAGATAGAAAAAGATGTAGGCACACAATACAAAAGGGGCGAGACAAACCGCCATTAAAAAAATATATATTTTTGGGGGTAACGTATCCGAGCGCGTGTGCCTAAATATCTGGTTTTATTTATTTATTTATTATTCATTGCTGATATTACATATTCTTCACTTAAACTAGTAAGTTACATTATGTAATATACCTTGTGCATAGGGCGTTGTTCAAGTGTTCTTATAGTTCAAAGCTTTTCCTATGGATGAGTACACAAAACATGTATAATGTAACACGTAGACGTAAATATTTGCTCTGGAAGTAAAGTTTTTTTAACAAACAAAATTAAAATGATCAAACATCCCTATTTTTTTTGCTTTTGGCACCCATATTCCAAAAAATTTAAACTTAGGTAAATTATTCGGAACTTAGCCCGCACTTAAGTGTTCATCAAACGTTATAGTCAATCGTTATTAGTCAATCCTCCTATTGGGTATGAACTCGATTTCCGATTCCAAAATTTATAAAATTAAACTGAGATTCAAGTTTAAATTTTTGGAATTCGATCAGTTTCTAATCGGAAACTGTTTCTGAAATGTTTCTGAATGATTGTGAAAATAGGTATAGCGGTGGTTTTCACAATCAATCGGAAACGTTTCCAATCGGATCCCACGTATTTCCAGTCAAATTGTTCGAATTTCAGTCTACTTTCTTAAATTTTAGAATAAGGAATTGAGTATAAATCCGATCGGAAGAATGAATCACGTTCAAAAACTTATTAATAGGAACTGAAATTCGAATAATTCCAGTTAAACATTTTTGGAATCCGATCGGAAACGTTTCCGGATGATTGTGAATACCTATGCAGAGGGGCTATTCCTAAGCGTGAGATGAGATGAGATTTTATCTTGGTCACTCTCAGGAGGGCTATTCCTACGCGTGAGATGAGATGAGATTTTATCTTGGTCACTCTCACATCTACGACGTTTCAAGCGAGAGTAACAAGGATAAAAAAAGATGAGATGAAAATCTTAAATCTCCGAATAGGGCCCCTGACCTATGACGTTTCAAACGAGAGCAACAAGGACGAAAAAAGGTGAGATGAAAATCTCAAATATCCAAATAGGACCGCAGGGGGGCTATTCCTGTGGGGCTATTCCTACGCGTGAGATGAGATGAGATTTTATCTTGGTCACTGTCACACCTATGACGTTTCAAACGAGAGCAACAAGGACGAAAGAAAGTGAGATGAAAATCTCAAATCTCCGAATAGCCCCCCTGCGCGTGAGATGAGATGAGATTTTATCTTGGTCACTCTCACACCTATGACGTTTTAAATGAGAGCAACAAGGACGAAAGAAGGTGAGATGAGAATTTCAAATCTCCGAATAGGGTCCCAGCAGGTCTGTAGTTCATACCTTCAGGGACCCTATTCGGAGATTTGAGATTTTCATCTCACTTTTTTTCGTCATTGTTGCTCTCGTTGAACCGTCATAGGTGTGAAAGTGACCAAGATAAAATCTCATCTCATCTCACGCATAGGAATAGCCCCACAGGAGCTCCGATGCCACAGGCACGTCAAACTTAAGACTCCGTCGTTTTTACGTCGGGGGTTAAAAAGAAAGAAAAACACATAACACTTTTAAGTAGGTAAAGTAAGTAAGTATTTCGAGGTTTATTAGTAAGGGTATTAATACTTAGAATAATAGACCTAGAGCATTTGCGCTTGTAGTCTGTTCAAAAAGAACTATCGTGGCGAAAACAGGACCTAAGGTCTCAAACTAAATAAATTAAAATCTAGCCGAACAAAATAAAGGATTAGGCACAGCGGCGCCCTCAAGTCCACAACAGTTCTCTTTCTGATCAGAACAGACTAATAAAATGCCAATAAAATTCTTTTTTAAACTTTACTGCCATCAAACTCTAGAAAATCTTTCAAAAGCGTAGTTCGTCTTTTTTCTGATATATGCATTTGGTTTACTATTTCGCTTCTAACCGTTGTTTCTGCTCTTTCTATTTTCCAAGACAATATTTCTATTTCTGCTTCTAGCTGGGCCTGTAATAAAACATTTTTAGGTAGAGTCAACTGGGGCAAATGTGTCTGTGGGGCAATTGCGTCTTTTGAGAATTACTGGCAAACCCTTCACAAATTAGGCACCACTCTTTTTTCTATCTTTAGTTGCAATAATCTGTGCAAGATGGCGTTAGTTGCCTAATTTGTGAAGGGGTTGTCAGCAATTCTCGAATGACGCAATTGCCCCAGATGACCCTATGTTCTAAGCACAAGTTAAAGTAAAGTTGGTATGCATTAATGTAATGCTTGTACCATACCATCCAAGTATTTCATGAATTAACATTAAATTTAAAAAATATGCTTGCTGTGTTACCTGCTGATATTCAAACAGCTCTTTCCTAGGTCCAATTTCCATAAAATAAGCGAATGGGTATGTGTATTGCAGCGTGTATCTACAGCGCTTCAGTAATTTTGCTGCGTCTAAGAGGAACTGCCAGTCGATCCAAGTTCCAGCACCGGCCATAATCTGTCCAAAGCAAAGCATACATATCAAATAAATAACATTGCACTTTCTTGGTTTTGGTAGAAAAAACTTTTGTTTTTGATAATCTGTCCAAATTATTTTTTGTTTATACTTATAATACGCGCATTACACACGTCCGATTTAAGCCGGTTACTTCGACTATCTACTTCGACAACTGCTGCAATCAGCGGTTTTTAAACTATAGGCGGTTAATAGGTTTAAATCTGACTTTAGTAATTCTCGTATTATTTAAACAAATTGAGTGAAAAATAAAATAAAATATAGTTACTAATATTATACACGTAAAACTTTGGATAGATGAATGGAGGTATGTTGCTCAACTACGACAGAACCTCAGATCAACCTAGAGGAAAAGATGGAACA
Organism: Peribatodes rhomboidaria; assembly: GCA_911728515.1. Taxonomy (NCBI): domain Eukaryota; kingdom Metazoa; phylum Arthropoda; class Insecta; order Lepidoptera; family Geometridae; genus Peribatodes; species Peribatodes rhomboidaria. The sequence continues at coordinate 9,332,865 of OU452168.1, forward strand.
CTGCGTTATATCTCGCTGAAGCCACTTCTTTTTAAACGTATGCGCTTGGTAATGTTGCTATGAAAAACATTTACGATTGCACGAAAACTAATATTAATTCTCAAACTCTATGTTAGCCATTTCCGTTCCAATATACAACCTTTGATTTAATATTCTAAAACTGCACGTATTTTCTAAGAATTTCATGTTACGGCTTTTTCAAAATTGACTTGTAAAACAACTGCACAGTTTTTAAAAAGAACCTCAAAATGTAGTCCTGGCCACACTTTTATAATGCACTATGGATATTTATGTACACGAAATTATACCATAAACCAATGCACATAATGTCAAGGTAAGAATGCGGAAAGCGAGTAGCATAGTTTTTTTGCGTCAATTTGTGCGTGTTGTGTACATATACAACAGTAGCGTAGTTTTTGGATGGTTTTTGGCTTCACCTAAATCATATGCTGTGCGCCATCTTTTTCTTTAGGTTGATCTGAGCGCCAGAACAGATCTGGTTGAATTAGAGGCCTAAAGATAGGTTATAGTCTGGGATTGCACGTAAGCTAGTTTCCTTGGTGTTTCCTCTTAACCGCTGGCATGAGCTCGGGGAGCAGCTAGTGTTAGAAATAAAATAATGTCATAGTTTCTTACTTGTGCATGAATGCAAGCCTTCATAACAGCTAATGTATGATCTTCTAACGTAAGAGATCTAGCGTGGTTCTCCCATCTTGTGTAGTAATGCAAGTACTTTTGCAGTGCTTGTCGAGCCTGTATAAAAAAAACAAAATAAATCTTTAGAACCTCATTAAATTCAATACAAAACGAAACGTTATTACGAACCCCGATGCAAAATAGTTGGTGTGAATTTTTCTCTGTGAGATTTTTTCTAACTTCATTATTTTTGTATGTTCTACCATCACATGTCGCGTTACTTATGCAATTTTTTAATTATGAACCAATATATTTTCGCTTTTTAAATTTATACATATCCTGTTTTAAATTCAAAGAAGTTCTAAGCAAAATAGGTAGTTCGTCTAATTGTTAATCGATGCAAAAGAGTTCGTCTATTGGTGTGTTAAATAAGATTATACCTTCTTTGTACAATTATGCATAATTTAAAATTGTATTCGTATAAGTAGGAAAGTACAGATTTCAAAGTGAAATTTGAAACAAGTAACATTATGTAATAAAAAACAAAAACCCGGCTGCAAAATGTCGTACCATATTATGTCACTTCCACTATCAACACGATTCAAATGACACCTCATACGTCGAAATCCATCAAGCTGTTTAAGCTGCAGGGTCTGCCAAAGAAACCTCATCCTTAAGTGTCATACATAATCGTACACTTGAAAACAAAACCCTCCTAAAAAGATACCAGATTTTTTACCAGAGATCCTCAGGTTTAAAAGATACCAGAAACAGTCAATAGTAATTTTTATTTTTTAAATATGCTTGGTACATACAGGAGCCTTGCGGTTAGAACTCTCGTTGTATTGGTTGCAATTTAGATGGCTCTTCCAGTCACCAAGGCAAACCCAGCAAAACTCGTGTCTGCAGGCGCGGCAGCTCATGTGGTTGCAACCACCATTCTTTTCGATACAAATATGGCACTTTGGACAGTCCTAGAACACAAAATTTTGCCATTTAGAGTCAACTGGAGCAAATGCGTTTTTGGGGCAATTGCGTCTTCCGAGATTTACTGACAAACCCTTCACAAATTAAACGCCACCCACATCTTTTTTCTATCTTTATAGTTGCAATAATCTGCACAAGATGGCGTTAGTTGCCTGATTTGTGAAGAGAGACCCTACAGACGTATTTGCCCCAGTTGATCCTATCGAATTTCGGGATATCTTTTCAACTCGGAGTTACTTGTTGTTAAACTGATAAATCATCTTGCGCAAGAAGCATCAAGAGTTAAAAGATAACCCTGAGTTACCACGATAGTAAAGATTTATAATAACTTTAACTCTGAGTTAATTAACCTTTCGTATGAAAATGTAACTGCGTATCTTAGGCAAGTGGGCCTTAGTGTGCAATATTTGACTGCCTCGCGCGGTGGCTCAGTTGGTACTGAACCTGCCTTCTAAACCAGGGCCGTGGGTTCCATTCCCATCTAGGTCAAACATCCATCTGGGTTTTATATGTATTATCTCTTTATATTTAAAATTCTCGTGTCACATTGTTAGATGGATATTCAGTAGGTCTGAGAATCGGCTACTATCTTTTTTAATTCCCCTAAGTAATAAGGGTTGTTACTTTTTAACCACGGGTGAAACCGCGGGGCGCTAGTTATTTATAAATAGTACCCTTAGTAAAGGCTACAATGTAGTTAGCGATCTCCGAGTCGTCAGCGCACTTGGTAAGCCAGCGGCGGATGGTGGCGCAGTCCGTGGGCGCGTGGTGCGCGGCGCCGCAAGAGAAGCAAGTGATCAGCTCGCAGCCGCGGCACTCCACGCGCCGCGCGCCTTCGCGGGGCCACGCGCAGAATAACCACTGAAAGTTCACATTTAGATGATTTGACTGCCTCGGTGGCTCAGTTGATAGTGAACCTGCCTTCTGAGCTTTGGGGGCGTGGGTTCGATTCCCACCTAGGGCAAACATTCATGTGATCTATTTATGTAAGTATGCATTTAAAAATATTTATATGTGTAGGTATATCAGTCTCTGGCAGCCATAGTACAAGCAAGCTTTTCTTAGTTTGGGGTCAGGCGACCGTGTGTAAAAATGTCTCGAATATTTATTTATTTATTGTAAAGAGAATGTCACTAATCTAATCTAGACTCAACGTATCACCTACTCTGATTCCTTCTTCGTCGATTCTTCGAATAACTACTTTATTTAAAAAAACAGAAGTAGATATCTCGTTTTAGGTTTGACCTATCCTTTACCTGACTGAATAAAAAATATTTTGGGGTTAAGTAAACAAGTTTATGGCTAAGTATTGTATTATTGTGAGATGTTAGGTATCAAAAGGTTATCAGCGTACAAACACAGTAGAATGATTCATAGAAAACCAAAAATAAATTTACTTACATATGTACTGAATGCAAAATTATTGGTCTCAGGGTTTTTATACTTTTGTTGTTATTGTTTGTCCTGCTTTCCTCCGACACATAACAGAGACATTGTTAGACCAAACATATTTTTTATACCTGCTGATACTGATGATTCGCAATTTCGTACGCGTCGCTGTTTGGCATTTGTTTTGATTTAATAACCTATATACCTAGTATGTATTTTATTTATAAGTAACCCCCTTGGGAGATGAATTCTCAAACATTCTTTATTAGCTCGTCTAATAATGCTTTCATGCTTCTAGAGTCAAGAATGTGTTATCAGTCAGTCATCGTTAAAAAAAATTAATTTAAAAAAATATCATATTTATTTTATTATACCTGACAGTTTGGCCCTGGACAAAATCTCAATTGGGAATGAGATTTCACATGTTCATTGAATATGAATTCCTGGTATCTCTCGCGCATGTTAGGTTTCGTTACAAGTGATAACACAAAATCTTCTGGAGCTATCACTTCACAATTATGAGCCATACATTGCATAATGATAGTTGCCCCTGCAAATAAAAATATTAGGTAAGTACCTACTCAATAATCCTAATCCTAACTTAATATTATAAATGCGACAGTGAGTTTGTTCGATTGTTTGTTTGTAAAGCTATCACGCCCTAACTAATCAACCGATCATCATGAAATTTTGCATACACGTTGTCTGGGGTACAGAAAAGGACATATATATGGTACTTTTTATCCCGAAAAAATAAACGGTACCTGTGGGACCGCGGAGCGTAGCTAGTAATATATATTTGCCCTATACAAGTTGGAATCAGAAGTCAGTAAGTAGGTACATAAGTAGGGTAGGGAAGTACCTACTTAAAACGTTTTAGTAAAATATATTGTAGTGTAGATTTTTCCTTTGATATTCCGTATATAGAATCTGGGTTCGCTTTATTAACGTAGGCATACCTGTGTAAGTACTCTTTGTTGTGACCGTTTTATACAAATCATTTATCAATTAAATATGTGGGTATCTACATTATTTGACAAGATAATACAGTCCATGAGAAATGCAGCGCGTGTTTCATCGTTTTTAGGGTTCCGTACCCAAAGGATAAAACGGGACCCTATTTCTGTCCGTCTGTCTGTATCTCATGAACCGTGTTAATTACAGTTGAAATTTTCAGTTAATGTATTTCTGTTGCCGTTATAACATCAAATACTAAAAACAGAATAAAATAAATATTCAAGGGGGCTCCCATACAACAAACGTGATTTTTTTTTCTGTTTTTATAGATAATGGGGACGGAACCCTTCGTGCGCAAGTCCGACTTGCACTTGGCCGGTTTTTACACATAACACAAATGCTCAACTAGAGGTATATAGTTTATTGTGGCTGTGATATAGATTGTAGTGTATTGGGTAACATATCGTTACAGCTATGTAAGTTTTATTTAAACGCTGTAAGTACCTAGATCAAATTTATTTCGTGGGGTTTTTTAAACGTGATTCACGCAAGGAGTTAATTTTTAAAACTACTACTGGGACTATTTATGAATATTGTCGGAGATCAAAGCTAGCGTAAATATTACTAGTGTAGGCATATTTATTACTCATTTTATTATCTTGACCACGAATTGCTGATAATTAAATCTGTCACAGAGCAAGAATTCGGTCGACAAACTTAAGATAGTTTCGTTTTAATGTATTACCTAACTCTACTAGCTTTTATTCTCAAAAATCTAAATTAATTAAAATATCTATACAGGCAATTTAAAGAATTTATCAGATATTTTGGAAGCTTTAGCAACACATGCACTTATTAAAGAAAAAATATTTAAGATGATCACCTTCTATTATTTTTATTTCGAAATGCTCAGCCCAGCAATCGTTGCAGAAGTGATGTCCGCAAGTCAGAGCATTGTATTTAGTTAGTGGTGGCGTGTTGGCACACACACCACAGCAAGTTTTGCTGGAGGTAGCATGTACTGCAGGCACTCCAGGTGTAACATTACTGTACACTAGTACTTCATTTGGATTCTCTCCATACTTATTTATTATTTCTTGAGCGTTCCATTTGTATGCATGAAGAATTACCTTAAAAATTAGATACTTAAGTATGAAAATTTATTGGAAATTTAAGGGTGTTTTTCTGAAAGTGGCAGCTAGGTCCTGATATGCTGTAAACCTACAAAATTGTATTGTATACAAACCTTAGCTAGTGATGGGGTGATTTGAAGGCTTTTGCTGATCAGTTCAGCGGTTTCTTTAAGAAATTTCTTCACTTCCTCGACCGTTAAACAAGAATATGAGAAATACTCTGGATCATCGTTAGTATCATCAATTAGATCCATGTCATAGTCATCCTGCTCTTCATAGTCTCCATCACTCTCTAAATACTCAGCTGAGTCATATTCGGCCGACATGTCAATATTTGTACGCTACTGTATTTTTAAATAAAATATCATATATTTTATTGTTTACACTGAAAATCTTATTAAGTTTTTTTTAAACACATAAATAACAATACACTATTTTCAGAGATCACACTAACGTCCTGTAGTTACGGGTTGTTTCATCAGACTATTTAATAATTCGTCGGGATAAAGAAACGTCGAATATATAGCCGGCTAACACGAAAAACCCAAGTTTTTCCTCAACCCAACTCCATGACGTATGTAGCGAAATTTGAGTGCTGGATGGGTTCTGAGTTCTGATAAGTCATTAGCAGCAATATCAGCCCAGGGTAGAGGGAGTCAACAGTGTAAACAGCCAATGACAGAATTGGCAAAACTGAGATAACGCAACTTAATGAGCGATAACAAGAGCGCGGTCCGAAATAAACAAACTACAGCAACACTGCTAATAATTACCAACAAGCCACCAGCCAAAAAAATAATATTTTTGTGTTAAGCGGGTTCTTATTAGCGCTGTTGGCGTATTACGGACTGCGCACCGAAACATGTACCTACATAATTCTTAGCAACTCATCAAATAGTTATCCTACTAATATTATAAACGCGAAAGTTTGTATGTATGTATGTATGTATGAATGGATGGATGGATGTTTATTACTCTTTCACGCCAGAACGGCTGAACAGATCTGGATGAAATGTGGCACATAGATAGATTATAGTCTAGAATAGCACATAGGATACTTTTTAACCGCGGGTGAAACCGCGGGGAGCAGCTAGTTAAGCTATAATTAGTGGCTGTGAACTGAAGACCTCGCGGCCGGCGTCTGTCCTCCTCTACAGGTCGCATTGCACAACCGATCCTCGTGAAATTGTGTAAGTTCAATAATTGTGCAGAATTTTAGACAAGGCAGTTTTTGTTATTTTTTTTTCAAATAAATAAATAATAAATAAATTTGGGACATTTCCACACACGGTCACCTGATCCCAAACTAAGCAAAGCTTGTACTATGGCTGCCACAGACTGATATACATACATATATAATTTTAAATACATACTTAAATAGATATTTAACATCCAGACATAGAACAAACACAAATGTCCACCGCATAAATTTTTGCCCTAGGTGGGAAACGAACCCACGCCCCCAAGCTCAGAAGACAGGTTCACTACCAACTGAGCCACCGAGGCAGTCAAAATGGCGGTAATATTGCTTTAAGTTGACAAAATATTTCAAGAGAATCGGCTAAGAAATGCGACCTGTAGACTAAGACAGAGATCCGGACATACGAAAGCATTCTTGTCGAAGCTAAAGCAGAGACGCTTCGCTCGCTCGCTCGAAAGTATAGTAAATATATATGTATTTATATAGTAAATATAAGTATATATTTAAATGTACAAACCGAGCAAAATCACAATACGAGGTTAAAATCCATAAGTCCATTTAAAAATTACTTACCGTTGGCAAATAGCAGGAATTTCATAGATATATAGAGTTTACTTCTTGTTGTAATTTTTCGTGATGAGTTTTATTTCTCATTACATCTTACAGGATTAACCTATTTTTTTTTCTTAAACCAACCAAAATATTTTCCCTCTGACCTTTGCCCACCCGCCAGAATGCATTCCGATATAAATAACTTTAGGTACCTACTGGGAATTAATAAATAAAAAAGATTTACCTACAATAGAACTAATTTATTGCTGTTTATGTTAATAAATATACTTTGGCAGAACGAAAGGATTCTAGCATTCACAAATACTCATTACAAAAATGTGCTGACATAGTTGTGATATTCTGATAAAAATGCGTATGAGGTTCACTTCAAATTTTACTGCTACTAGCGTTAGTGGTATTAAACTCTAAAAAATCTTTCAGCAGCGTGGTTCGTCTCTTCTCAGCTATGTCCATTTGATTTTCTAGATCGCCTCTGTCCGTTGTTTCTGCTCTCTCTACTTTCCAAGACAAATTTTCTATTTCTGCTTCTAGTTGGGCCTGCAACAAGATTCAATTTTTAAAAGGCTGTGCTTTCAGTAAACCTGCAATAGTGAGCAGCATCACATATAAATACAAAATTCTTTATTTGAAACTTTATTAAAGGTATATTGGTAAAAAGTGTAGGTATCGATGCTGCCCGCAGTTGTTAAAAAAACTGTATCACGGGTAACAACCCCCAGCTCCGAATTAAAGAGAGTGCATTTTTTTACAATAACAAACTACTAAATTTAAACGTACGAGTACATACATAGCATAAGCATATAACTTTTGTACAATGTATTCCTAGCAATACTTGACATAATCTGACAATTTGACTATTTTGCACAATTTATACAACATAACATATCGTCACGCCTTTCCCCCGAGGGGGCTGGCAGAGGTGTAATACAACACCCACATTTCGCCGGACGATATTCAGTCCCAAATGTGACAGGTGGCGAGCCTGTCGCCATACACCGGGCTCCAGTCATGTAGCAGATGACATACAATACAACAATAACAATAAAATATAAAACAATATCAATAAAATCTTGTCAGGCATAGATTTTGTTTCCCCACTGAAATATTTTTCACATTAGGTATACACTCTGTCTAAAAGTACCGGGAATTGATCATTTAAAAACCAATTTACATAATTTTTTTACAATAACTATTTCTAATGTGGGAAATGGGAATAATTTGGAAAATATTAATAAGTTAGCGTAACTCTGTTATCTAGAATATGGCGCAACATTTCATCATCATATATAGGTTGCTTAGTTCGGTTATAGTGTTTGAGTTTGATTTTCATTTCAAGCTTACGATGAATCGAATTTATAATTTTGAAACATTTTAACACATGCATATTGAGCATTCAATAGGTCCAAAAGGTCTGACTTTTGCCTGGAAGAGATCTCTCTTAGTGATAAGGCCTCCAGTGGTAACAATACAGTTTAAGTTTTATCTCTTCTTGTTTTGTTACTTCTGGTCAATTAAGTGTTAATCAATCTATCTATTGTTTCTTTCAAAACTCAGTCGCGTAATTTGCAAATTTCAAGAAAATTTGCGGCGTGAACTAAAGTCGATTCCGGACTATTATTCCTTGGTCTAAGTTCTATATTGCGGAAGAGGCCTACTTTAAAGGCGAAACAGTAAACTAAAGTCGATTCCGGATTATTACTCGTTGGCGTAAGTTCTTTATTTCGAAAGGGGCCTACTTTGAAGGCGATACAGTAAACTAAAGTCTATTCCGGACTATTTCTAATTGGCGTGAGTTCTTTATTTCGGAAGGGGCCTACTTTGAAGGCGAAACAGTAAACTAAAGTCTATTCCGGACTATTTCTAATTGGCGTGAATTCTTTATTTTGGAAGGGGCCTACTTTGAAGGCGATACAGTAAACTAAAGTCTATTCCGCACTATTATTATTTGGCGTAAGTTCATTATTAAATTTTTAAGAATAATTAATATTTTGTATTTTATTGATCTTTTCCCAGTACTTCCTTGACAGAGTAGTATTATCAAATTATTCTTCTTGGTGTAAAGCTTACCTGCTGATATTCAAACAGCTCTTTCCTAGGTCCAATTTCCATGAAATAAGCGAATGGGTATGTGTATTGCAGCGTGTATCTACAGCGCTTCAGTAATCTCGCTGCGTCCCAGAGGTACTGCCAGTCGATCCAAGTTCCAGCTCCGGCCATGACCTGGCGCCATGCATTAATACAAAAACAAAAATTTAAAAAATCCCGAAACCAATTTTCATCAAACATAGATAAGAACACTCCCGACTAATTAACCTTTCAAACAAACAAAAAAAAAAACAATCAAAATCAGTTCGTCCGCTCTGCCATCATATCGCCGCGCAATAAGGTCCATGGTCGTGCAGCGTCGAAAACAAAACGTAACCATCATGGGTATAAGACCTCATGGTACTGGCCCGACGGCATTTGTTTGATTTAGTTTTAATTATCAATTATTATTGTTCTGACATTCGTTTTTAATTATAAATATTCAAATCTGACGTGTAACTAAAGGAGTTATCAATAAATTCTGATTCCCTAACTGACGCTCGCGCGATGCGATCGCGTCTTTGCCTACGAGAGCGCAAAATTCGGATCGCAACTTCGCGCGACGATCGCGTGTTCGAGCTGTGTTAGGACAACACCTCGACACTTTAGGGTACTATAATTTTTTTTTTTATGTAGAATAGGTCGGCGTTTGACCACCAACTCGCCTGATGTTAAGCGACGTTGTGATCTAAGATGGAGCACGACGACCTATTATTTATTCACTCTAGCCTTGAAGTTTTGTAGAGTGAAGAAGTACAAAGACGGCAGTTGAGTGAGGCGCTACAAGTGCGCTACTGCTCAGACCCGTCTTCGGAACAATACATATATGTATACATTACCTTTTTAACCCCGGACGCAAAAACGACGGGGTGTTATAAGTTTGACGTGTCTGTGTCTGTCTGTAGCATCGTAGCTCCCGAACGGATGAACAAATTTTGATTTTAATTTTTTTGTTTGAAAGATGAATTAGTCGGGAGTGCTTTCAGATATTTGATAAAAATCGGTTTCGGGAGTTTTTTGAATTTTAAATTTTTGCTTTTTTATTAGTTATGTCATATGATCCAGCATTACTTGGTAGTATTATTTAAATACTCTGACTGCTCCTACTAACCAAGACAGGTAGCTCTAGGTGGAAGACCATAGCTTTGTTCAGGCTTTGTAGGGGTCTTACAGTCAGTCTTATATCTATAATGATTATTGTATTTTTACAGTAGATTTAATGGCAAAGAAAATGTGTTTACCTTATCATTTATACGGCTCTTCAAACTAGCTAATGTTTGTTCCTCCAACTGCAGAGATCTAGCGTGGTTTTCCCATCTTTCATAGTAATGCAGGTACTTTTTTAGTGCTTCACGAGCCTGAAACGTAAACAAAGTCCATTTCATATTCAGTGCCATCTGAAAAAGCAGCATCATCTACAGCCTTTTTTATTTCTGACTAGCTACGCCACGCGGTTTCACCCGCCGTTAAAAAGTATCCTATGTGCTATTCTAGACTATAATCTGTCTCTGTGCCAAATTTCATCCAGATCTGTTCAGCCGCTGTGGCGTGAAAGAGTAACAAACATCCATCCATCCATTCTTACAAAATTTCGCGTTTATAATATTAGTAGGATAAATCTTATTTTCAAATATTTTTATTTTTAATCATAATTGTGTCTTGTTTCGTTTTTTTTTGCAATGCAAGAAGGCGACAGAGCATGGACTAGTTTTTTAAACATTACGCAAATAAGGGGGTTAGGTTCAGACAGTTATCGCTTCAGACCAAAACGGCAAATGCTCCAGCAATTTTTGACGTCATTGACAAATGAACCATATCACCATAACTTCAAATACAAAATCGGATAATATCAACAAAGAAGTCAGCGTCTCCTCAATATTATGCGATGTTGCATTTTAAACTATGTTAATTTGGTACGTTTTTCAAAGACGTTAAAAACAGATCGAGCATTTTTTCTATTGGTCTGAACCGACCCTTGACCCGACGAATAATGTATTCCACAAATGCAACCCATGGGCAACAATACATTTTGTTATTCACAATATGTACGCACTTGAGCGTGATGACTGTCAGTGCTCAGGTTGGGGTCCTCCTTGTACCGACTGCACTCGTAGTATTCGGAGCCATGGCTCTTCCAGTCGCCGAGGCACACCCAGCAAAAGTCGTGTCTGCAGGCCCCACACTGCATATGGTTGCAACCGCCATTCTTTTCTATGCAGATCTGACATTTTGGACAGTCCTAGAGCAGAGAATAAAAATATTTTTAAATAAAAATAATATATTGCCAAGTCTGTCATAACTACTAAAACGTTGGACGGATGTTTATCAAACATTGCGAAAACGGTTCGACTGGTGCAAACTCAGACCTTCAATATAAAGCCCGCCATTCATTAGACGAGCCATGAGCCGTAAAAAACGGTGGACGAATCCGTCATCGCTCACACACTACACGTGCGCTCAGGCGGTGAGGTGATTCACACGCAGATTCGTTCGTGGAATGAACCGCGTGTGAGGGGCGCGCTTCAAAGTTCAAATCTGCTAATAGTAGATTAGTAGCCAAGGGCTGTAAGGTATCAATTGCAGCCCGAGATATTTAGGCGCAAGAACGCAGCGAGGGCGCCTATAGTTCGAGGGTGCAATTGATGTTTACACCCGAGCTAACTACACTGCTTTACATCTCGATTGTGAGGTAAGTAGAAAAAAACCGGTATTACCAGAATAAAACATTTTATTAGTCAAAATTTATTGTGAAAAGAACAATTTTCAAATTTTAGAGACAGGTGTTTTTTGGGTATGTTAATAGTTTGAGATTGTAATATTTGTTGGTCATGGACAAAATCTGACGGGATTAAGCTTTCTTTAGCAGAAGTTGATAGTTGCAGATCATCTCTTGAGAAATATGTTTCATTTTTTGAAAGCTGAATAGTTTCCGTTATTTGGTTGGTAATTTTACTTTTATTTTGTATGGAATCTTCGATGTAACCTTCAGCCACCTTGCTCGATTTCCACCCACCGTGCCTTTTTATAGTGGTTAAGTTAGCCCCAGCATCGGGTAAAAGTGTAGCCGATGTCCTCGTTAGGAAATAACCTGTGTACGATTCCGGGTTTGCTAACTTTAAATAACTTGTGATTTGCTTCGGCATACTTCTGATAATAATTTTTCCAATAATTTGTTTGTAGTATTTGCCTTGGTGGTACTTCAATAAAAAATTGGTTGGTGTTTACATTTTCAGTGAGTTGTTATTTTACGTACCTTAACAGCTATATATATGTCATCAGGGGCTTCATTTATGAATGTTTTCACGTCTTGCGCTGTGAAAACCTTTGACTTTTTGCTTTTGTGCCCAGCTGAGTCTTTTTAGAAAAGATGATAATTTTGAAAAGTTCTTGATATTGACGTGTTTAGTACTCGTAGTTCTTTGCTTTTAACATTGAATAAGTGCACCACAAACTAGATGGCTGCAGCTTTTTTGATAGTTTACTAAAGTACGTTAAGGATACAGTCTCAGACTTTACTCGTTTTTCTTTTAGCCACTCACTTCATGAACTCGTCGTAAGTTTTCAAATATCTCTCTTTAGAACTTTCAGGCAAAATATTGTTAATTGCTGCTTCAGCTTCCATTTTCATTGAATCGGGAGTGCAGCTTATATCTTCATCACTTGCAGAACTCAGGTTTTTTTTTCTAATTAGCTTGTAGTTATAAAAAAATCCCAAAAACAAACAATATTTAAAGTAAAAGATTTCTATTCCCGCCTTTTTTTTTTCACCTTTTTTTTTAAATTATTTTTTTCAAGAACGCAATTGAGCTTCGTCGTTCGATATTTAAAATTGATGACTATTATATACTCAATACAAAGACAAGGCTGAATAGCAAAGCGACCTCTTTTGTCATTGGGCTGAATGCATGATGTCTATTGCCAGTATGATGGTTAGATGTACGCGAACTATTTGAAAGAGTGAAGTTTTTTTTAATTACTTACCACCCCTAGGGCTTTTCTAGCTACATTATTAGCCTAGAGCGCTAATTGGTCACCTACAAGCCCCATTTGGGGGTAATAAAGACCTACTTACCGAAAATGAGAGATGTGAAATACCTTGAATACCTTGGTATTAGCACTAATGTAGTTGGCTGTCTCCGAGTCGTCAGCGCACTTGGTAAGCCAGCGGCGGATGGTGGCGCAGTCCGTGGGCGCGTGGTGCGCGGCGCCGCAAGAGAAGCAAGTGATCAGCTCGCAGCCGCGGCACTCCACGCGCCGCGCGCCTTCGCGGGGCCACGCGCGGAATAACCACTGAAAAATCCAATCAAGGTAATTTATTGTTGCTCCAGTACAAGATTGATGTTTATTTTTCTAGTATCCTACTCCTCAGCAAAGGCCTTCGGTCCTCTTTCCAGACTGTTCAAACTCTGACTAGACTGGACAGATTCTTGGTCAAATGATTGTCATGCGAGTTTGGCTTGTCACACACTCCACTAAATACTTACCTTTGGACCATATTTTCTACATAGTATAGAATAGAAATTATTTCCGCGTCTGCTTGTCTCTATTTCTGTATTTCCACTAACTCCTTCTAAACCATGCAATGGGTTTTGATGCAATTTTCAACATCAGTTAAATAATGTTTCATACAAACATAAGCACAGCCTCTTGCAGATTTTCATAAATTAAAAAAACAGTTTTTAATGATTACTGTTTGTGATAAGTTGACATCTTATTAGATGTATCCAGAAGTTATTTTTTTGCTATTTTCAGGACCAATCTGTTCTATAACAATAAGCCACTGTGTTGTTTGACTTTTATATTTAATTATTATGAGAGAGCTTCCATTGGGTGTCATACCACTCCTCTCTTCAGGTAATGCACTGAGGATGGGGATGTCACATCTCTTGAGTCTTGTGTGCTGTCATTTGTGAGCTTACCAAGTCTTTTTTGGTATCTTAATCTATGCTGGCTTATTTCTTGCTTGACTGTACAAATATTTAGGTCTACATTTATGTGTTTGTTGCTTATGCATTGGGGTATACTGAATATATTTCTAAAGCTAAAAAAAATGCTTTGCTCGAAAATTGTTCTAAGATTTCGATGTTACTATTGCTAGCTATGCCCCAAAGTTGAATGCTATAATATTATGTCCAGATTGGTTTGATGATGGTTTTGTAGACCATCATTTTGTTCTCATTCCTTAGGTGGGGGTGGCAACCTGTTAGCCAATATGTACTGTGGAGTTTGCTGTCAAGTTGTATACACTTGGTCCACATGTGCGTCTGCAAAGTTAATCTCTGGTCCAAGTATAGACCCAAGCGCTTTGCGTGTTTTTCTTGCGAGATGTCTACATTGGTTAATTTTACTGGCGGGCAGGTTTTTTTTCTGAGAGTTAAAGTAACATGGGTGGACTTGGTTTGCTTTAATTATTCACTGTTTGAACCACTTCTCTAATTCGTTCAGATCGTTTTGTAGTTGGAATGAAGCAGATACTGAGTTTGAATGTACTGCCAGGACAGCAATGTTGTCAACCCAAGTTGCAGTTACTGTGTCACAGTTAGTTGGTAGGGCTGCAATGTATGGTAGTATGAGTGTGGCAATGACTTTTTAATGCCTGTTTATATGCCAGACCTTGACAAAGGCTTGACTTGTCTAAGACAGCAGTAGAGCAGTACAATCGATTTTCTAGGCATCTACTGATGACATCTACAATGCAATGTACTTGTTCAATAATACCGTGTTCTTCACGAAATCTAAATTGGTGCCTGGAGATGTTGTTTAGGTGCTCTTTCATACTGGTTAAAAGATTTTTTTCCATTAGTTTACTTATTTCTGGTAAGAGGCTGATAAGTCCTTTCTTGTGGTGGTTTTACTACATGTGCAATTTTCCATTGTCCTGGGAAGTGTTCAAGTCTAATACTTGCATTTAATATCTTGGCTATATGACTAGGCGCATGATACCCTTGTGGTAGCATTTTCATGAGGGTTGCATTAATAAGATCGTAGCCTGGTGGATTTCCTTCCTTGAGATTTCTTATTTTTCTCAAAATTTCTTTAGTTTATGCTTTTTAGCAGAAAGCACATTTGCAGAGGTGATGTAAGGTACTCTTTTATTTCTGTTGTGTGGCCCTGGTCACATTCCGAGAATGGCTGAAAGACAATGCTCAGATGGCCAGCGAAGGTTGGAGTAGCTTTATCCTTATCTGATCTAGCCCACCCTCCTCTCTCTCTCTTTTCCACCACAAATAATTTGCATCCATTGTGGGTGAAAGTGTTGATAAGTAGTTCTGGAGGTTAGATAACATTTCTTTAGGGCTCTTTAGTTCTACTTAACATTTATTAACTTACATATCCTACTGGTGTGCCAAGTTTTCCTGAGTCTTTTTTTTTATGTAGAATAGGTCGGCATTTGACCACCAACTCGCCTGATGTTAAGCGACGTTGTGGTCTAAGATGGAGCATGACGACCTATAAGGTACTTACTTCACTCTAGCCTTGAAGTTTTGTAGAGTGAAGAAGTACAAAGACGGCAGTTGAGTAAGGCGCTACAAGTGCAGTCAGACCCGTCTTCGGAACGGTTACACCGGACTACATCCCGAAACACGACTAGATCATTTCACGGCATGGCTTGGTCCGGTGGGTGGTAACTAGCCACGGCTGAAGCCTCCCACCAGAGTTTGCTACCCAGTTAGCACTACCCGGGGACCATGTGTAGGGAATAAGAATAGAGTACACTCCTACGGACGTGGGTAGATCAGCCCCCAAAATTTTTTATTTTGTCTTTGATGACCTTAGAGTATATTTTTGTTTTAGGCTTCCTTTTTTATATTGTCTTTGATGATCTTTTTATTTTGTATTTTGTCTTTGATGATGTTAGAGTATATTTTTGATTTAGGCTTCCTATACTTTCAGGTATAGCTTTAGTAGTGACTCTATGAATGATGATGTTCAATTCCTCAATAGCATTTTCCAGGTCTTTGACCGTTAAGATCTTTTTAACTAACTTTGCTCCTGTAGCTATGATGCTTTGGTATATCAGTTTGTGTTTTTCTTGTGGTACATATATTCAAGTGGGGGACCAAGTTAGTAATAGTTGTATTGATGTTGAGGATAACTGGGGTGTGATCTAAGCTTAAATTGACACACAATGCCATTTTTGTGAAGTGACTGTCAACAGTTTTTGTGATAAAAAAGTTCAGTAACTCCGGAATTTTATTTGTCAGCTGGCCAGTAAGTAGATTCACTATTGGAAAGCTATTCAAGCTTTATTTTTCTGCTACTTGTGGCAGTACCTACCTCTTGGGTAAATAAGTATCCTGAATTAACAAAAAAATATGTTTACCTGACAGTTAGGCCCTGGACAAAATCGCAGTTGCGGATGAGATTTTACATGGTCTTTGAACATGAACTGCTGGTATCTCTCACGCATATCAGGTTTAGTTACATGTGATAAAACAAAGTCTTCTGGAGCTATCACTTCACAATCTTGAGCCATGCATTGGATTGTGTTAGATACACCTGTAAACAAATAAGAACTAAGTTAGTTATTTATTCGCACTAGTTTGATTCATTAGTTCTATCGTCAAACTAGTCAGAATTTTATTTCTCATTGTTGGACTAGAACATATTTTTTTCTTTTTTTCTTACATAAATAAACCTGTAAACCTTTTTTAATGCTGCAAGCTTTATTTAATTTATTTCACTGAAACAGTGAAATTAATTAAGAAAAAGAATTGCCCCAAAACTATAAATGGGGCAGAAGCCACTAATTAAAAAAAACTCAGTATTTGACAGTCAAATTAATGAGAAAGAAAATTGTCACTAGTTCAACAATCAAACTAACAAATCAAACTAGTGAGAACAAACCAAATAAGTATGCGCCGAATTGGTTGGTTTTCGTACTCCATTACTAGAAGGCATTGCATCTATATATAAGACACACATAAAAAAACAGTTGTTTTTTCTATTAATAAATTTTTTTTGTTAACTTAAAATAAAAAATAGCTTACCTTGCTTAATTTGTACTTCAAAATGTCTAGCCCAGCAATCATTGCAGAAGTAATGTCCACAAGTCAGAGCACTATATTTAGTTAGTGGTGGTGTGTTGGCACACACACCACAAGAAGTTCGGCTGGAGGTAGCATGTACTGAAGGCACTCCAGGTTTAACATGACTGTACACTAGTACTTCATTGGCATTCTCTTTATACTTATTTATTATTTCCTGAGCATTCCATTCATATGCATGAAGAGTAACCTAAAAACATAGATGTTAATTTTAGCTGCATTGAAGTTGAAACATTCGTTTAGAAGGTAAATTGATTTTAGGATACAACAAACCTTAGCTAGTGAAGGCGTGATTTGAAGGCTATTGCTAAGCAGTTCGATGGATTCGTTTAACAACTTCTCGACTTCTTCGACCTTCAAACAGTTGTACTGGAAAAATTCTGGATCAGCCTTGGTGCGATCGATTGTCTCCATGTCACAGTCATCCTGCTCTCCGTAATAGTCGTAGTCGTCTACATCGTTGTCTGAATATTCCATATCGGAATCAGCAGACATTTTGATGCTTGTTGGGTCACTGCACTTTCAAGATCAAAAGACGTGGAAATGCACTGCAAAATATATCTTAGATATTAATCAAGAATCAAGCACACACTCACCAATTTCCAAGTCACGGTTTTCTATGAGAAACTTACTAGTTTAGCTAATTAAATGGGATTGGAAACGCAATGAAAAGAAAATACTACAATGCAATACTGGAACATATTTACCTACTGATTTTTTTTTTATTGTTTTTCCTTTCCTTGAAAGAGTGGAAGTAGTGGATCAAGCAAGTTCATCGTAAATGTTTTAGTCGATTTCCGTGACACCCTACGCGCATCTCTTTCATTCGAAAACTGTAGGTATTGTCTATTATTTTCAATTCAATTCTTGGTTTATGGCTCTTGAGAAAGCCTTTCTCAACTCCGCCAATGTCACGTTAAATAGACCATCAAACGCAGAGAATTTAGTTAAAGTTAGAAATATTTTTTCCCCGGTGTTATGAGATGCAGAGTTTTTTTTTTTTTTTTTTTTTTTTTTAACCCTTCCAACTCTGAAACAAAAACATTTAAACTAACTACAAGACAGACACACACAAGTATATATATTTACATAATATACAAATGGTTAGTAAAGAATACAATAGGTATGTTATACATGTAAGGACTATTTACAATCTTATTTTATTTTTTTTGATGTATTTACACAAAATATTTACAAATGGTGTAAATACCAGGGATAGCAGGCATTTGAGGGAGGTAGGGCGAGGAATTTCAGGGGGGATAACATCGTACAAAGAAAACTGCATTAGTGGACAATTGAAAAAAATATGGTCCGCATCTCCTTCATCCAAACCGCATTCGCATATGGCATGATTCCTAATCCTAAGTTTGGCCAAGAAAACAGGTGTGCAGACATGGTTCAAACGTAAGCGGCAGATCGTTGAAGTGGTAGTTTTATCTGCTTTTTGGAATTTTGAAAACCAGGGTTTGTGGGGGATTTGAGCTTGGAGTTCGCCATAGAATTTACCTTTAATAGTTTTGGAAACTATCCATTTTTGGTACCAACATTTATGTAACATAGGTTTTAAAATTGTGCACATGTCATGGGAATATATATGAGAGTATTCTAAGGTGCCGCATAGAGAAGCATTCTTAGCGCAGGCATCAGCATTTTCGTTGCCTAATATTCCTGTATGACCTGGAATCCATGCCAAGATGACATTAATTCTCAAGTTGTGGCAGTCTAATAATGCTTCCCTTATTTTAAGGATTGTTGGGAACCTGGTTTTAGATCGAAATGGGTTAGAAAGAATTGATTGGAGGCAGCTCTTAGAGTCTGATAAAATTATGGAGTTGTTGAGGTTATGGGACTTAATGAACAAGATGGCTTCTAATATGGCGATGGACTCTCCAGTAAACACTGAGGTGATTGACGGGCACTTGTAACTTAATACGATTCTCGTAGATGGAATCCACACTGCAGCGCCTACTGGAGAATGGGAGGTTTTAGATGCATCTGTGAAAATTTTGAACCAATCCTGAAAGTTCGATTGCATTTTGTGGCTAAGTTGTTTATTGGCTTCTATGGAGGCTTTATCTATTCCTAAATCCAAAATTATATTTGGCTGGTAGGTCAGCGCCTCATAAGGCGTGGAATATAGTGGCAAGATTGGAGATTGAAAAAGTGGGTTAGAAAGACGGGAGAGTAGTAAGTAACTACGGAGAACACAGGGGATATCGTCCTCAGTTAAACGACGCGGGTGATATAAGGCGGCGAGTTGCTCTATCTTTTGAAGGAGAGGGTGGTCACGGCGCTGAGCCAATTTGGTGAAAAACCTGTCAGAGAGGTACTGACGGCGAAGTGAAAGAGGAGGTTCGCCACACTCGACTTGCATGGCATTTATAGGAGATGACTTCATTGCCCCTAGGATTATTCGAAGGCATTTAGCTTGAATTTTATTTAATTTGTCAAGACCAGACTTGTTACCGGGATCCAAGAGAAAAGATCCATAATCCATATGACTACGAATGATGGCATTATATAGCAGTTTCTGGGTAAAGGGGTGGGCCCCCCACCACACGCCAGAGAGGGATCGTAAAATGTTTATGTTTCTCTCGCATTTTTTTGTAACATAATCAAAATGGACTGTTCCTGACAATTTCCTATCAAGCCACACTCCTAAAAATTTTACACTAGTCTCTTCTGGGACGGCTGAGTCCTTTATTTTGACCAGAACGGGCGGAACCAGTCTCTTGTTAGTAAAAACTACCACTCTACTTTTGGGGGCCGACAGAGACAGACCATGCTGTAGCAGCCAGTCCGATAGATGGTCGAGGGCACAGTTTAATTGTCGTTCAGCTTGTTCAAGTGACTTTTCGGGCACATATAAAGCAATGTCGTCTGCGTATTGTAGAATGTGACAAGATGGAAGCACTGTCCTCTCCAAGTCGAAAGTATATATGCTGTATAGAATGGGACTTAACACTGATCCCTGTGGCAAGCCCTTCCACACAGATCTAGGAGGGAGGGAAGAGTTAGGGCCTTTAATAATGACGGATCTCTCCATGAGAAGGCTACTTATAAAACGTACCAGTTTCTCAGGGACACTCAGCTGCACGAGTTTCCTCCTGAGTTCCGGAAGCTGGACGTTATCATATGCAGACTCTATATCTAAGAAAACTGCCACTAGAAACTCTTTTTTAGTAAGGGATCTACGGATGTCTACTGTAAGGATGCTAAGGCTGTCAAGAGTGCTCATACCTTTCCTGAAACCATATTGCGTTTTAGCCAACAGATTATTACTTTCCACAAACCATTCCAACCTGTGTTTAATTAAATGCTCAGTAATTTTAGCTAGAACCGACGATAGAGCAATTGGTCTGTAGCTGTTTGGGTCAGAAGGGTTTTTCCCAGGTTTCAGCAAAGGTATTACTACTTGGGTTTTCCATGACTGGGGAATCACACAGTATTCAAAGAAGTTGTTAATTAACTCTAAATATATTTCTTTAGCCTTGATTGGAGCATTCTTTATAAATGAATATGGTATTCCATCTGCTCCGGGAGAGGAATCCGCTAGGCCATTCAGGGCCAGGTCAAGTTCGTATGATGAAAAGGGGGATTCAAGGCCATGAAGGGATGGTAGATGGCTTGGAGAAGGAGGGAAGAAGTCTAGACTTGGAACAGATGGAGGAGACATTTTGTCTGCAAAATTTTCAAGCCACTCTAACGGGTCTATATTTACAGTATTGCTGCTACCAAATGATCCTCTATATCGTTTAATTTGTTTCCAAATTAAAGAAGATGGAGTTCTAGGGGAGAGATTCTGACAGTAGTTAATCCACCCTTGTCTTTTCTTCTTATTGAACAATCTGGTTGCTTTCGCCGCATTTTTTTGGTATTCAAAGTAGTTTTCCATTGTCATGGAACTTTTGTAAGCCCGTTCTGACCACTTCCTTTGTTTGGCAGCTTCAGTACATTCGGCATCCCACCAGGGGGTTGAAACTTTAAAATTAAAAGGTTTTTTAATTGGAAAATTTTCATCTGCACTGGCAATTATTGACTCTACAAATTTGGAATAGTTTCCTAAAAGATTAATGTTGTCAGATTTGGGTAGGGACTCAATTTTACTTTCGAGACAAGAAGAATAAGAAGACCAGTTGACATTGGATAGTCTGTACTTGAGGGAAGGTGAAAAATTACGAGCAGGGGTGACTTTACTGGGGATAGATGTGACTATAGGGTAATGGTCGCTGCCGTGGGAGTTGTCTAAAACTTGCCAAGAAAGAAGAGATGCCAAGGAAGAGGAACATATGGTGAGGTCAACTGCACTACGGGGGTCTTGTAATGGGGATACTCTACGGGTAGGTGTGCCATTATTGACAACACATAAATTAAAATCATCAAAAACTTCTAAAAGGGAGTAAGCAAAAAGATCGTTAGTGGAAGAACCCCAGGAGGCATGATGTGCGTTAAAGTCTCCCATAATAATTATAGGAGGAGGGATTGCAGAAAGAAGATATGATATATCTGCAATCATACCTGAGTGAGGGTGAGGAATATATATGGAAAGTCTATTATTTTCAAAAGTTTTTTTGTACATCAACACTTCAAATAGTTGTCAATGTCAAAAATGTTTTTTTTTATTGTTTTGTCAAGTGTCAAATTTGCCATTTGTAAAGCAAAGGTCACCTTGGCGAGTTAAAAGATTTGAATTGTGTTTCAGAATTTAAATTTTTTTTTAGGTACGTACATAATCTTCAGCGAATTGAATCGTCTTCCTAGATGTCCTAAACTTCGCACTGATTTCATTTGTGTGCGATATCCTTTACTTTGTTACATAATATCAGTGTTAGACAACCTTAACTATTTGCTAGGTGTTGGGGACCTGTAAACCTCTAGGATGGAGGGCACACAGAAGTTTATTGGACGCGGCTCTCACAAAGGGAAGGGGCTGGCCGTGTTTACAAGCGGAGGTGACTCCCAGGGCATGAATGCTGCCGTACGTTCCGTGGTGCGAATGGGCATCTACCTTGGCTGCAAGGTTTACTTCATCCGCGAAGGCTACCAGGGGATGGTAGATGGAGGAGACAATATTGAGGAGGCAAATTGGTCATCTGTTAGTTCTATCATTCATAAAGGAGGCACCATTATTGGTTCTGCAAGATGTATGGATTTCATGTAAGCCAGATTGATTAATTTTACTGTTTGCCAGATTGATTAATTTTACAATAAAATATACCGAAATTTTTACTCAAATATTTGATGACAAAGTGAAATA
Source organism: Peribatodes rhomboidaria (assembly GCA_911728515.1). Lineage (NCBI taxonomy): Eukaryota > Metazoa > Arthropoda > Insecta > Lepidoptera > Geometridae > Peribatodes > Peribatodes rhomboidaria. The sequence goes on from OU452168.1 coordinate 9,355,131, forward strand.
AAAAATAAAAAATGATGTCATAAATCTCACATTTATTGTAAGATTTATTTATTGATCTAAAACTAACCTAATCTAGGTAAATCTTTTTTTAATGCAGCAAGAGGGAGGGTCGTTTGAAGGCAGCTTACAACCTGGTCACCCGTGGTATCACCAATGTGGTTGTGATTGGTGGAGATGGTTCCCTAACTGGTGCCAACCTCTTCCGCCAGGAGTGGTCCAGCCTCCTTGATGAATTACTGGAAAATAACAAGATCACCAAAGACCAAAGGGAAAAATACAAGTACCTTCATATTGCTGGGATGGTAACTATCAAATAGACAATAACACATCACAACTTAATATGTGTTCTGAAGTTTGAATTCCATAGTTGCACCATAATTTCATTAATAGTTAATGTTAATTTGCAGAATGACTTGATTGTGTAAATGTTTTCCATCTGATGAAATTATTATGCATTCATCACATATTCATTAGCAAGTAAATCATGATTAATTTAATTAACCTATGCCATGGTTATTTATTTCTTCTTATTTGTAGGTGGGATCAATTGACAATGACTTCTGCGGTACAGACATGACAATAGGTACAGACTCGGCATTGCACCGTATCATTGAAGCTATTGATGCCATTGTGAGCACTGCATACTCACATCAAAGGACTTTTATTATGGAAGTCATGGGAAGGCACTGCGGGTAAGAATCTTATTGAAATAATACCCAAGAAAAGTAATAATCTAAGACTGGTCCTGTGCCAGATTAGCTGTATGATACTGATATCTAAATATTTAGGTCTATATCTGTAGGATAATCATTTAACAAAACCAATGACGTGAAATAAAAACAAATGTACGTTCTCTCACTGTGTGTATTAGATATTCTGTCAAATTGTCAGTAACAATTTCTAAACTTATAAACAGAACATGGATGCATGCCAATTCGGTTTCAGTACACAAAGTAATAGATGTTTACCCATTTAGATATCTCGCTGTGGTCACTGCTCTGGCATCTGAAGCGGACTTTGTATTTATACCCGAAGCGCCACCTTCAGTAGGATGGAGAGAAAAACTCTGTGATAAGTTAGAACAGGCAAGCCTTTCTGTCAACCCACTTATTTTATGTTACCCTTATTTATGTTGAATGCTAGAACACCTTTACATCTCCATGTCTGTTTATTTATCCTTTGACTTAAGTTTCCATTTTAGTTTTCTTGCAGTTTACACCGCCCTATGTACGGACGCCACGTATAGCTTTATTTGCGAAGACCCAGCGCCCCCCAATTGGGAGTATAAATTGTGTACGAAAATAGTAGAGGCAAGGATTGATTTTTTATTTTAAATGTGGGAGCAGGTTCACTTCTTAACTTCTCATCCATGTATTTGAATTGGCAGATTCTATTGGCGTTCCTTTAAGTGAAATCTAAAGTACGAAATTGTTTGTCATACCCTCAGACTTGAAAAAGGAAGGATGGCTCAGTGCATGCAAATTAATCGTCAAAATTGAAGCCAATAAGTTTTTGGTACATATAAATAATTACTTACCTACTTCTTACACAAGCCATAAACCTAAGAAACAAAGTCGACTTGACACTGGTAGACTTAATTTTTTTAAGACTAAATGTATAATAGTACCTACCTACTACACCAATTTACAAAATCTGGCTTCAATTTAACGATACTGATTACCGTCATCCCTTGTTCGTGTGTGAGGCGATCGCTGTCGCTTCATGTCGGTGGGTCCATGTCAGCATGATCCATCACGCGCGGGCGCTGCTTGTTGCAGTTACCTGGCCTTGGTGGCCGCTCTGGCGAGCGAGGCGGACCAAGTGTTCATACCTGAGGACCCTGTTCCCAATAATTGGGTCGAAAAGCTTTGCAAAAGATTGGCACAGGTACGCAGGCTTGATTGAGTAGCACTGCAGTTATAATACACACAAACTTATTTCAATTTTCAAAATTAACGCTTATAAATTTCAATTGTTTTACTGTTCAAACATCTTAAATTGTGTGCGTTTTTCAAGAAGTGTGCGAAAAGTTAATTGGATGGAGCTATTATTTAAATTGCCTCATTTAAAATAAAGAGCAGCTGTTAACATCAATTGGCTTTGTAACAGAGTTCAATTCTTTTTGTCTGCGTATAAATGACTACCTTATACCTATTACATCTGGTAGTGAGCTTTAGATTGTGTGTTCACCTATATCCGCTTGTAACTTACATTTTAATACTTTACATCACTTACACTTACTCTTTCTCATCTTTTCAACAAGTTTTTTATTACAACTCAGTACTGACCTTTAACTACCCTAAACCCTATAATATTATAACATACTTCACATTTCTTTGCATGAATTATTCACACAAAAATTGTTGGTGTGGGTAATATAATAATATTTTGTATATACATAATGTACTTGCCCTATTTCTCTTTCTAAGAGGTCACACTACAAAAGTACCTGCCTAACATTATGCGATTTCTTAGGTCCTGTCTATACCTGCCTGAAACCGGGACCACTCAGTTGTATGATTTGGAGACCCTAACACCCTGACACTCCTTGTGTCTTATGACGCTATCCTGTGCCTGCTAGCAGGGTCCGAGAAATCGCGTAATGTAATAGACAAAATATAGGTACATTTTACATCTTTCGTTAAATGGCCATATATATACCTCTCTATATAACTATATGTCTGTATAACTCGATAACCCCAAGATCGAGATAACTTGACATATATGGCTAATAAAATACCGTCTCAATGCGACACATCTAGAGGTGTAACCTTCAATGAATAGGTAAAGTGTATTCGGTATTTCTATTTAACAAAATATCTAGTGTTTCCATATTGCTGTGAACAACTAAAACATTCCACATACCTACCTAACTACTAGGAATTTAAATGAAGAAATTGTTGACACTAGCATGATTCACTGTTTCACAACTGTTGCTAACACTATTTTATTACGCAATTGGTACTTACAAAAATTTGAAAATTCCTCATCTGTCAATGTCTGAAAACGAATGTCTTCCCTAATTTAGGAAAGGAAGTCGGGTCAGCGTCTGAACATCATCATCGTAGCCGAAGGTGCCATCGACCGCGAAGGCAAGCCGATCACCGCTGAGCTGGTGAAGAAGGTGGTGGTAGACAACCTGCAGCAAGACACGCGCATCACTGTGCTCGGTCACGTGCAACGAGGAGGCTCACCGTCGGCCTTCGACAGGATCCTGGTAAGAACGCTAAACTGAACCTTACCACAACAAGTTATGGCTTAAAACTGTTTAGCACACATCTGTCCGCGTTACTTGGAAAGGCGCATCGAAATGTTAGTTGTGCCTTTTTAAATATCGTTTGTTACATTATGTCTCGGTTTTAGGGATGCCGCATGGGAGCAGAAGCAGTAATGGCTTTGATGGAAGCCACCCCAGACACGGAATCTTGCGTGGTGACCCTAGATGGAAACCAGGCCGTTCGCTTGCCCCTTATGGAGTGCGTGAGAAGGACGAAGGCTGTTGCTCAGGTAAAGAATATGCTGCAGCAACTTGCTGAAACCAGAAATTTAATATGGTTAGATAAACTCCAATCTTGGTTGTTTCCTTCTACGAAATTCACCTGTTTTCAAATTCGATGATTAAATGAAGTCATAAGATTTTTGTCGTTTGATTCTTCTGAAGGATTTTTATTTCTGTTACCTTCTAAATAACGTGTTATTTTTAGGCTATGGCTGACAAAAACTGGGACTTGGCAGTGCAACTCCGCGGGCGCAGCTTCGCGCGCAATCTGGAGACGTACAAGATGCTCACCCGCCTGAAGCCGCCCAAGGAAGCATTCGACGCGGCTGGTAAACCATCTGTAAGTTATTTGTTAGTCTTTTATACTAACCTTTTACTATTTGTATTCTATGGTGAAACGTTTCGAAATGGCGTAAAAATTAAATTTCAAACTGTTTTTTTTTCCGCTAGACCTGATAACTAAATTAAGTAATGATAGAATGTGCGCAAATCATTACGATTATAACTTACGATCTTTTGCAGAAATAATAAACAGTAATGCACTAAATTGCTCTAATATGTAATTTTACCAAAAAACTGATGAATGAAGTGTTTATTGACCTCTTTGAGTAATCAGTTGCGTATTTGTCAAAAATGTTTGTAAAAAAGAAATAGTCTAAGAGAATCGCAAATTCCATTTGTTTATCATATACAACTTAAACAAGTTACCCGATCTAGCTACAAACACAAACAAAAAAACTGTTTAAAATTCGAATTTCGCGACATAAGTGAAAAACTAAAGTTACGCCATAAATTCTTAAATTTCTAACCTGATGGCAGATAATGATAACTTCAGTGAATTAATGATGACTAGCTATTTATTATGGAAACCCATGTTCGCGCTACTTTCGACATGTGATATCAAGCCTTGTTTAATTTGTCTAGCATAAGGAAACGCACGGTCTCAAAGTTTGAGACACGGAGACAATGGAAAATGTTTCTCCAACATCCATCCATCCATCAGCCATAGGACGTCCACTGCTGGACATAGGCCTCCCCCATAGATCTCCAATAAGACCAGTTGGTAGCGGCCTGCATCCAGCGCGATCCTGCGGTCTTAACAAGGTCATCTGTCCACCTTGTGGGTGGACGTCCTATACGCTGCGCATGCCGGAACGTGGTCTCCATTCGAGGACCTTTCGACCCCATCGGTCATCAGTCCTTCGTGCTATGTGCCCTGCCCACTGCCATTTCAACTTGCCAATCCGCTGGGCTATATCGGTAACTTTGGTTCGTCTACGGATCTCCTCATTCCTGATTCGATCTCGCAGAGAGACTCCGAGCATAGCCCTCTCCATAGCTCGTTGGGCTACTAGGAGCTTATTAATAAGGCCCATAGTAAGAGACCACGTTTCAGTGCCATAAGTCATCACTGGTAACACACACTGGTCGAACAACCTTCTCCAACAACCTTAATACTATTAATGCGAACTTCATGAAATTTTGCACTTGTGCAAATACAATTTTTGGGTTCAAATATGGGCAGAGTCAGTCGAGTGTCACCAGGTCACAGTTCAAGGCGAACTACTAATTTATTTACTTTACTTAGGTAAAGAATCGCACGGGCTAGTTAGAAGTTCATCAAAGACCTTTCAAGTGCAGTGCAGCAGGCCAGCATGCGCACGCGACAAAATTCTTCTCATCTCTTTGTCGTGTGAGAACGTGACAAGGTTACGTGTAAACATAAGTCTGTCTCTATAAAAAGAGTCGACATACCGTTGTCGCGTTGCGCAAGCTAGGCCTGCAGGTTTGTTTGTTTGTTTGGCAGGGCATTTTCTGCACTTAGCCACTTGATTGGGCCATTGTGCGTGGGGTTTACTAGTCTTCCCTTCCCTTCATTCCAACCAGCCCAGGTGCTCCCAGAAGTCCAGCAGCCTTTTCAGGCTGCTGCAGGCCTCCTGGAGGCCTGCAGGTAATGAGCATGATAAAAAGAAACTAACTAGGTCTAGCATTCCGGGAGCCAACACGTGATGTCGTCACTCGTTATCGTCCTCCGTCTCTTTCAAACTTGTTGAAATGAATTATTTCGGCCTGGCTCTAGCATCGATTGACGTCACTACGCGTTGCTCACGTGACCAATATTGACTCTAAATGCGGAGTATATAGAGTGCTGGTTTTGGGTGTAGTAATACTTAAGCGTGTTGTTTATCGGTCAAAATGAACAACTTTTAGAACATCATTTTGCAAAAATCGAGAAAAAAGAAACTAAAGTCTTCATACAAAATTAACTAAAGCCAGAAGGAGAGGGTTCAAACCCAGCCGACGGCATGCACCAATTTGTTTATTGGATGAACATATGTGCGTATTAGATGTCATCTGCTACATGACTGGAGCCCGGTGTGTAGCGACAGTCACATTCTGTGACATGTGATAAGACGTGTGTAAGAAGAAGTGTCACATTTGGGACTGGATATCGTCCGGCAAAGTGTAAGTGTTGTTGTGTTAACCTCTGCCAGCCCCCTCGGGGGAAAGTCGTGACGTTATGTTATGATAACGAGGCTGGGTGTCCGCAGGAAGGCTACACGCTGGCGGTGATGCACGTGGGCGCGCCGGCGTGCGGCATGAACGCGGCGGTGCGCTCGTTCGTGCGCAACTGCATCTACCGCGGGGACACCGTGCTCGGGATACACGACGGCGTCGAGGGGTTCATCAGCGGGAACATCGTCAAGATGGAGTGGTGAGCAACTAGTTTATACGTTAAGGGGTATTGTAAGGCGCGGCAGCTGTTTCGCTCGCTCGCGACACTATTATAATTATTAGATATACGAGTACAATAGAAAGTATTTTTGATAAATTTGCCTGTATCAAAAACTTGCTTTGAAAACAGTGTTGCGAAATATTCATAATAATTTTCATGTTGATATTAATGAGTGCTCAGAGAAAATTAAACACGTATTTTTTTTATTTGGTTTGATTCTAAGTAAAACTACACATGATAATTATGATAAATATTCTGAATACTTTGTAAAGTAATAATCTCATACTAATATCATAATTGCGAAAATTTAGATGAATTTTTATTACTCAATCACGGCTAAACGGATCTAGACGAAATTTGGCCCAGAGATAGATTATAGTCTGGAATAAAACATAGGATATTTTTTACCGCGAGTAAAACCGCGGGCGCAACTAGTTAATAGAACAAAAGTAAATAACGCTTGTCACTCGTAGTTCCCCACTAGGTTTCCCTGTTTCGAGGATGTCATGAAACACACAAGGACACGGTCAACTAAGGCTTGCTCCCAACGGCCACCACCGAAACAGTCTCCAGTGGTGATCTTTAGGACAAAGTTTTAATTTTAGTCCCAACTGCCGCCAGTTAGGTAAAAGAAAAATATTATTTTTAAACGTTATGTCATTATAATGTAATTATATAGTAAAACTGTATTGCAAAAATGTGTAAAAATGTATCTATGCTGGTTCACCATAATAATATTAGAGTTCTATCATTATCTACAGTACCTGGATGACCTGGATTTTTAATTGTGTTTTTTGGAAAATAAACAATTGATTTTAGTCTAACCTCGAAGCAAACACTCATTGACTTCGTGTGACTTAACAACGCCATCTGCTGTTGTGTCGTTAAAGCAATTAGTTGCTCACAAAAAATAGTATTATTATTCGCCAATAGATGTCAGGAAGAGTCATATTTTTCAGTTGAGACTACTCAAACGCCTCCTTTTTGTTATTTTTCTTTCAAGTTTATGTTTAAGTTGATTATCGATAAAACACGAATAAAATGACATTTTCTAAAAATGATTCCTAGCTAGATCGATTTATCGCCCCCGAAACCCCCTATTTACTAAATTGTATGAAAATCGTTGGAGCCGATTCCGAGATTCCAATTATATATATATATATATATACAAGAATTGCTCATTTAAAGATTTAAGATTTATTATCTATATATATAAAATTCAAAGTCCTGACTGACTGACTGACTGACTGACTGACTGACTGACTGACTGACTGATATATCAACGCACAGCCTAAACCGCTGGTCCTAGAAATATGAAATTTGGAGGATATGTTCTTTGTACAGTGTAGGCATCCACTAAGAAAGGATTTTTCAAAATTCCACCCCTAAAGGGGGGAAATGGGGGGTTCAAATTTGTATGAAACTTTTTATTCTCTGGATCGATTGACTGAAAATTTGGTACAAATACTCTTCAATTAAAAACATGAGACACGTGTATCACAGTTTTTCCAAAATCATCATCATCCACCTACAGAGTCTAATAGCGCTTCTTTTAACTCTGAAAGCTTTGCTGAGAAAGTTATTAACCCACTACAAACGACGCTGTTATTATTCTTAGGGTTCCGTACTAAAATGGTGTAAGGAGTATGTCTTTCTGTATGTCTGTGAGCTCATTATCTTAGAAATTATAATAGCTAGCGACTTAAAATTTGGTATAGATCTAGAGAACGGTAGTAACTACGTATAGTAGGTGCAATGTGTATAAAAAAGGGTACGTAGGTATTGTAAGTAGTTGGGGTCTGAAAAAGGGATTGCAAAAAGAAACCCTTGCAATATAGTCATGTGGAGAACCATTTGTGTATGCAATTTTCTGTACTTAATTGTTTTTTTTTTTTATTTAGTCTTCTAAAATGTTCTTGGTCTACATTTTTCACTTCAAGGTTTTTGTGGATTTAAGCAATACCTAGATTCTCTAGGTATCTGTATTTTTTTCATGTATCGGTGTTTTTAATCATTTTACGGTTCCGTGATGAGAGTGTTACGACCGAGTTCTTGCTACTTTGGCGTGATTATTTTAATAATGTAACACAGAGGATTTTCCCAAAACTATTTTATATTCCGAAGACCTTTCGTGCTTTGCATGGCAAAAAAAAAAATAGAAGAAGGGGAAACCGAGTGTTAAGTACCATCTTTTCTCACTTCGGCACAAGATTAGGGACCTATCATCCTACGACGATTTCCCTGTCAACGGCGTATTTCGGCGTTCATTCAAACTTTCAATTAGCTTTCATGACACGTGGTTTGTTGATGGACGACAAATATTGCGATTCTATCATATAGGAAGCAGCCTTAAGTAAATAACATAACATATCGTCACACCTTTCCCCCTAAGAGGAGTATTACAACACCCTCACTTCATCGGATGATATTCAGCCCGAAGTGTAATAAACGGCAAGCCCACAGACCTAAGATTTTTTTTGCTTCGCAAAAGACCAACGAAGCGTGGGACAGAGAAGTCTCCATCGAAATGTAAACTCCACAAGAGAGAAAGAGGTCGCCTACAAATAAAATGTTAGTCAATAATTCTTTTGTCATTAATGACATCGCGCCACCTGGGAACACGCGAAAATTCCTATGATTTATATTTTTACTAAAATAATTATAAATAGACTCAAAAGAGAGCAATTGTAACTAAATGCAGTTATGTCATCTTGTGAGTTTAGCAATTGTGATGTGAATCCAAGATGTAACCCACAAAATTTGTCGTTTCATGGGTAAATATGAAAATTCCATTGTGATGTTTTTGTCTAAATTTTGTCTAAAACATAACATAAATTGGTTCCAAAAACCGATTTACCAGCGGTATGTTGTTGTCGTTTCTTCGTAACATCTATATTTCCTAGATGAAAGCAGAATTGGTGATGAAATTCAGCATTAAAATATTAGTTAGTTTACGCTCGATTTTCACTAGAGATGGATAAAAAGATGACGTCATTATTATCGATAGTTTTTATCAAAGTTCATTAGGTAGGCGATGGGTGCAATACATAAACAAAGCATACATTTTTGAATCAATGCCATCAAAAGTAAATTGACATTCTTCCGAGTTTGTACTAAATGATGAGGCGTAAACCATTTTCGTATTATATATAAGTATGTACCTTCAATTTCTGATCATCATTTTTAATTCAATTTACACATTTTGGGTGTCTTACATCCAAGTCTAATTTAATTATATTTAATTAAATTAAATAATATATATGTAAATTATAAATAAATGTACAAAACCAATGAGATAAGTATTATTACTTATCCTAATCCATATACGAGTAAATTTGGTCAAGGGTCAGAATTCGAAGCGAATTACTAGGATAGTATTATATTGATCTTATTATTTACTTTTCTTATGTTAATTTAGATACATGGTGACACTGATATCTAACTCTTCCGCCTAGCTTAACACCCGTTTAGTGATTAATATTCATTTTAGCTCAGCAGCGGTGTTATACTTGGAACAAAAAACAACTCAATTGGTATGCGAAATATTATATTTATCGACAAGCACCCGGAGGACCATTTTTGGTCAATCGATAAATTAATAAGTACTTTTCACAACACTAATTTACTCACGCATGCGCAAATGTTTTTTTGTATCACTATCGAATTGTCACTGTCGATCTTTTACATCCTAGATCTGTGGGCAAGCCTGTCGCCATACACCGGGCTCCAGTCATGTAGCAGATGACATTAAATACGAACAATGAACATATTATCATATATAATCAATTACTAAATTGGTGTTGCCTGGGATTAAACCCACTTCTTCTGCCCTGAGAAGCGAGCGTTCTTCAACTAGGCTATCATTGTTTTTTTTCATATGAACCTCCATTTGAAATGTGTGAACTATATTGCTGACATTATATCAGACTTCAAACTACTTCATACAAGAAAAATACAAGAATTGAGTCCAAGCCTGTCAGAAGATTACAAACGGCAAGTGAAGAGATTTTCTGTCAATAGAGATCAAGTAACCAAGAGATGAAATTTTTATTAGTGTCTTTCTGGTCTTACAAGAAGTATTTAGTAAGATTAGACGAAGTCGATAGAAGAAGCTGATTTAGTATTAGGAAGACAAAACCTACAATACGGGTTGCCTTTGCTTCAAAGGTCTTAACCACAGGTCTGCCACCATACTGATTGGTGTGGTTTCCGAATGATTATGTGTTTATGCTGAGGATTCTTCTAATATCTTTTACATCACTGAACTATTCCTTCGAGTTAAAAAGAGTGCAGTTTCCCCTCAAAGTCTGCTTTGCCATGACCATAAATAAATCTGAAGCCAATCTCATAATTTACTGAAATGTTTTTCACACGGTTAGTTAGTTATACGTGGCCTGCTCAGAGTGAGTTCACAGAGCAGCCTGGTGTTTCTAAAAAAGAAAAGATGTGGTTTACAAAAATTACTGAAGTAGATTTGCCCTGTAAGCAATATTGATTATCAATTATCTACATTTGGTTATCTCTTAATTTTATTTTTTCACACAAGCTTTAAGTTCTGTTGATACCTTACTACTACTACTAATCTCATTCCAGAGATAGTTTAGTTAGCTAAATAACTTCGTCCTTATTGCTCTGTTTGGGATATTGTCAGTTAGTGTATTCAATTGATAGCGAGTGTGACCGCTTATAATATTTATTTCTGAAGATAAAAACGTCATTCATTTCCTGTAAGCCACGCGGGCGAAGCCGCGGGCAGAAGCTAGTCTACAAAATATATATATGGTTATCCATGTTAGTTTAGTTAGTTTTCACCAGTGATGGCAATTGAGTGGTGGACGTTAGCAGTGCTAACGGCTAACTTAGCACAAAAAATAATTTTTGGTCCCACTGGCGACAGTTGGGACAAAAATTAAAATATTTTTCTAACGACCACCACTGGTGGCCGTTTTGGTGTAGGTCGTTGGGAGTAAGCCACAACTAACATTTAGACTCTGAACAGATATTTGAATTCATCATGCAAACGTCTGCATCAGAATCGCACTGATACTTTAAAACAAATCTGTCTCGCTGCATATAACATTTCTTATCCATACAGATATCGTCATGGAATATTACCTATTATGTTATTACCTTTAATAACACAAATATATTTGTAAACCTCCAGGTCTGACGTGACCGGGTGGGTGGCGCAAGGAGGCGCCTTCCTCGGCACCAAGCGGACCCTCCCCGGCGATAAGAAGGGAGAGATTGCCGCGAGAATTAAGCAGTTCAACATACAAGGCTTGCTCATTATCGGAGGTTTTGAGGTAAGTTACATACCTAACGCGTAATCTTATGATTACACATAGCTAAACACAAGCAGTCAGAAGTATGTCAAAAGAAAAACAAGTCAATACCTTAATTGGCATACCAAGCAACTCCACTTTTTGTCACGAGTCTATTTATGGGGATAATCTTGACGTTTCTATTTGACCTCAAAGTAGGATAGCAATATCAATGTATTTAATACATAGATAAACTACTATGTATACATATAAAAGCCAAAACAAAAATTGTGAAAAGACCCAAAATAGCGTCCACTCAAAGCTGACATCATCATCTCAGCCGGAAGACGCCCACTGTTGGACAAAGACCTCCCCCTAACTCTATAAAGACTGGTATTGCGTTCTGCAAATCTAGTAGCTACCCGTGACCGTATGATGATGATTATTACGTTTTATTTTCAAAGTGCGCGATCATGAACCTTATTGCGCGGCGATACGATTCGCGATCGCGCAAGGTTGAAAACAAAACCGTCTTGGCAAGAAGATGTCGTAGTAGGCCCCCAGATCATCGATCCACCTTGTAGGAGACAAAGTTGAATAAGATTCATTTCAACAGCCACGTAAAAAAAAACAATTACGGTGGTCCAGGGGCTCTATTCCTAGAATTTGAGACATTTTCTGGTCTTTGTCTTTCTTATTTGAAAAGTCTTAGGAGTGAAAGTGACCAGATCTCATCTTACGGAACAGCCCTCCTGGCGTACCAAGCGGGTATAGCTTACACTTCGGCGGTCAGACGGCGACACTTTAAGGCGGTCGAGTCTATTTAAAAAAACTTTGACGTTAATAAGTGTACCTTTGATTGAATAATTACATTTTGACTTTGACTTCAAAAGTTATGAATTAACATAAAGAATGAACGCAATTTTCCCCAGGCCTACCAAGCCGGCATAGAGCTGTACGAGGGCCGCGCGCAGTTCCCCGAGTTCTGCATCCCGCTGGTGGTGGTGCCGTCCACCATCAGCAACAACGTGCCCGGGACGGACTTCTCGCTGGGCGCGGACACGGCGCTCAACGAGATCACCGAAATATGCGACAGGATTCGTCAGTCCGCGCAGGTACCTGTACCTGCCTTTGTTACTCTTCTTGAGGTGCCATCTCTAATCTTTGACACAGCAGCGCGGAACATAGGTCTAGTGCTCAGGTTGAACCATCCAGACGTTACCTTCATCCATACCTTTGTTTAGATCTTGCAATGAGAAAAAATACTCAACTAAACAATAGATTATATAATCATAAATATGTACATATATAATTATTGATGCATAATCTGATTCTCAGGATGGATATTATGAATAGATTTGCACGCCTGACGACTGTTAATCGATGGACATAATACATAAGACCATGTACCACTAACATGCAAATAAAGATTTTGAACATTCGGCAGAACTAGGGCGGTATCTAAAGCGATTGCTAATTTTGGTTTAGTTTTGAATTTTCATCGATACAGCTGTGCTATTCACAATCATTCGGAAACGCTTCCGATCGGATCCCAGAAATTTCAAACTCAAATTATTCGAATCTCAGTCAACTTTTATACATTTTGGAATAGGGAATCAAGTATAAATCCGATCGAAAGAATTAATCACGTTTAAAAACTTATGAATATAGACTGAGATTCGAATAATATAGGTTTAAATTTTTTTTTAATCCGAACGGAAACGTTTCCGAATGATTGGGAATAGCCCTGCAGATGTGCTCGTTATTGATTCAGTAATATTATTATAATTAATCTAAAAATTGATTTTAATGTACTGATGACTGAACTGTGCTAGGTTTGTAATATTTTTATTTATTTTACTTTTATTGTATTGCAGGGTACGAAACGCCGTGTATTCGTCATCGAAACTATGGGAGGTTTCTGCGGGTACCTGTCTACATTAGCCGGTTAGTACACCATACACACTAATTATCGGAGCATTAAAGAATGCAAAGCCTTTTCTAAAATGACATCAAAATTAAAATACTTAAATACTTTTACATAATATCACGTCTTTCCCCTCTTTTTTTCATCTCGTCACGCCTTTCCCCTGAGGGGGCTGGCAGAGGTATAATACAACACCCACACTTCGCCGGACGATATTCAGTCCCAAAATGTGACAGGGAGCGAGCCTGTCGCCATACACCGGCCATGTAGCAGATGACATACAATACGCACATACATTCACACAATGAACAAATTGGTGCGTGCAGTCGGCTGGGTTCGAGCTTGAGAGGCGGGCTTTCTCCAACTAGGCTATTATCGCCTTACTTTTATGCTAAAACATAACTAGTCCAATGCTAGACTTAGGCCTCTCCTATGGCATACTATAGCTCCTTAGCCTTATCCATTTCTTTTCAAAACACAGACACAAAAACACACTCTATCTCAAACGTCTAACGTCCATTATCCCAGGTCTCGCCGGCGGCGCCGACGCAGCCTACATCTACGAAGAGAAGTTCTCCATCAAAGACCTCCAACAAGACGTCTACCACATGGCTTCCAAGATGACGGGCGGCATCCAGCGCGGACTCATTCTGCGCAACGAGAAGGCTAACGATAACTACAACACTGAGTTTATTTACCGCCTGTATTCTGAAGAGGGCAAGGGACTGTTCACTGCTAGGATGAATGTGCTGGGTAAGTTTTTATAGCGGGTTGATAGTTTTGTTTTGACAGTCAATTCTCATTTTTAGGAATTGACGACTTAAAAATTATCTTTTCGGATCTGTTTTCGCGCCTTTTGAAGGGGAATTTAAAATCAACATTAAGAACGCTGAATGCGGTTGAAACTATAGTCGTAATATTCGACTAAATCGTACGTGAGTAATTCCCGTGTTATATATGATATAATCATAATCCATTTGAAGTATTAAAAAAACCTACTCGACGAGTTTTAATTTATGTTTCGGCACCGGTACCCAGGTCACATGCAGCAGGGCGGCTCCCCCACCCCGTTCGACCGCAACATGGGCACCAAGATGGCGGCCAAGTGTCTGCACTGGCTGGTGGAGAGCATCCAGGCCGGGCCGGCCACGGCGCCCGACTCGGCCTGCCTACTGGGCGTCGTCAAGCGGCAGTACAAGTTCACGCCGCTCGAGGATCTCAAGGCGCAGACCAACTTTGCGTAAGTTATTCTTGGAGCTATTTCGGTAGGGCACGAAGATGGCTGCTTTGTGTAAGTTATTCTTGGAGCTGTTTCAGTAGGGCACGAAGATGGCTGCTTTTGTGTAAGTTATTCTTGGAGCTATTTCAGTAGGGCACGAAGATGGTTGCTTTTGTGTAAGTTATTTTTGGAGCTGTTTCAGTAGGGCACGAAGATGGCTGCTTTTGTGTAAGTTATTCTTGGAGCTGTTTCAGTAGGGCACGAAGATGGCTGCTTTTGTGTAAGTTATTCTTGGAGCTGTTTCAGTAGGCCACGAAGATGGCTGCTTTTGTGTAAGTTATTCTTGGAGCTATTTCAGTAGGGCACGAAGATGGCTGCTTTGTGTAAGTTATTCTTGGAGCTGTTTCAGTAGGGCACGAAGATGGCTGCTTTGTGTAAGTTATTCTTAGAGCTATTTTAGTAGGGCACGAAGATGGCTGCTTTTGTGTAAGTTATTCTTGGAGCTGTTTCAGTAGGGCACGAAGATGGCTGCTTTTGTGTAAGTTATTCTTGGAGCTATTTCAGTAGGGCACGAAGATGGCTGCTTTTGTGTAAGTTATTCATGGAGCTGTTTCAGTAGGGCACGAAGATGGCTGCTTTGTGTAAGTTATTCTTGGAGCTGTTTCAGTAGGGCACGAAGATGGCTGCTTTGTGTAAGTTATTCTTAGAGCTATTTTAGTAGGGCACGAAGATAGCTACGTTGCGTTAGTTTTTCTTAGAGTTATTTCAATAGGGCACGAAGGAAACTACTTTGCATAAGTTATTTTCGGAGTTATTCCAATAGTCCACGAAGATAGCTATTTTGCCTAAGTTATTTTTAGAATAATTTCTTCTCTGGGAGTAATAGTATTCTGTGGAATTATTGCAACAGGGCACGAACACAGCTACTTTGCAGTTGCAATTAGTACAATATGGGTTGGTTACTGAGATGTCTGCAAAGTGTCTTTATTGACTGGTTGAAACTTAATGACTGCCCTACACACCTGCATTACTTTACCTTATTACGGTTAACCTTTTTTAACTTTGTTAACTTTTTGGTTAACTTTGGTGTACAAAGTAGATAAGAGATTGTAAATTCACGTCACTCGAATGATACTAGTCTTGTGTCGCAGTTTAACAAAAAAGCTGTATTTTTCCAGTCAGAGAATACCAAAGCAGCAATGGTGGATGAAGCTGCGCCCGCTGCTGCGTATCCTCGCGAAACACGAGTCCACATACGAAGAGGAGGGCATGTACATGACGGTCGAACAAGGAGAAATCGACTCGGAAAATGTCATCTAAATATGTATCTAGTTGTTGGTAGGAAGAGGTCAAGTCGACTCAAATGTTTTAAGAACATTATGTTCCTGTTTTTTAAGTCATTATGCGTCAGATGAGGATTGAGATTTATTTGGAAAATTAATTTTAGATAAATATAAAAACAAAGTTGGTTTAAATTTTAAACTAGCGCAAATCGTCTAGTAAAGTGAGTCAAACTAAATACTGAGTTGATTTGACCAACAAATAGATATTTATATGCTCTCAAATCACATGCTCTTTTAGAGAATATGCTATTTATTCACTAGTTAATTGTTATGCAGTCTAGTCATACCAGTGCAAAAGTTTTGACTGCAGTTTTTAGATTCTAGGGGCCAATTTATACTGATATGACAGTATCAGAAACTGTTAATCTGAACTAACATTTTAGGCAATGAAAATACCCACTATAAAAACTGACCTAAAACTACGACCATCCTGTAGCCAAGCTTCTGGCGTTTCCCAGCGCTGCCATGTCAGTGTGAAGTGACCCTATTAAAAATATTTTATTAAGATTAAGATAATCTCTATAAGTTTAAGACATTTTCGTCCGATCTTTTTTAGTATAGTTGTTGTGCTCCACTGCTGATGCAAGGCTGGACATTATTAATTGTTGCCATTCGTAATTTTATTGATAATCTACTAGTAAGAATTCAAAATTAGGTAGTACCTATTGTACTATGAATAAATTATATGGTATTATATTGACAAAGTGTAAGTTTCTAAAGCGAATGACAGAATTATAGAGCAGAGGCTATCATTGGTACGCGTTTTTCGTAAGCCATTAGCTGCCAGAACAAATGCAGCAATCTCGTTACTTGAAACTTTTCAGATTGCTGTTTTACTGCGCCCTTTTTTTTTGTAGTTTTTTCACTCACACAGACCTGCAGCGTGATTACGTAAGCTGTCAAGCGGGATGATTGCGATTGGCAGTGACAGTTAACGTAATCAGGCTGCAGCTATGGTCAAGTACCTTGTAGTATTTATTTACTATTTATTTTTACAATTTAGTAGTGAAACCATGGCTGTGGAGTGACTGAGGAGTGTTTATGATTATTATGTTTAGCAGTGTTCTGAGATAACATTATTTTGTAGAGATTATAATACTTTTAAGATATCATGATTATAAAACGATTATATAGATTTAGATAATTAATTACATATATTTTTTAATTTAACATTTTTTTGTTAGAGATTTGCTTATGATAATTAAAATCAGTATTTCATATGTGAAACCAATTTTTTGCGATATTTTATTTTGAAAACTTTAACAATAATAATATTGTAGGTGCCTATAATTTAAGAATATTATATTACTATCAAAATTGAACTGTATGTGCATGTTCGTAATAAATGTTTATAAACATAAAAGTAATTAGTTTTTTATTTAAGACTGCCTGACTGACCACTTGGTACTCCTGGGGTTATCTCTTACACCGACCCTCAACAATGGCACCTATCTAAAGTCAAAGGCTAAATTAGCTGGCAAAAAGCTGGGCGTCCTGAGTAAGGTTAGGCGGTATTTGACAGCGGCGCAGATGCTGACTCTTTATCAAGCTCAAGTCCGATCGTGTATTGAATACTGCTGTCATCTTTGAGACGGTTCAGCCAAATACCAGCTGGACGCTATTGAATCGGTAGATCGGCGTGCTGCTCGACTAATAGGCGATGAGAAGTTAGTGGCTGGATGCTTCTCAGTCTGCAACACTACCGTAAAGTAGCGAGTTTGCCAATTTTTTAAAGATTTTTTTTCGGAGAATGTGCATCGGAGCTGCATGACCTTATCCTTCCATCCCCTTTCTACTACAGGACTAGTAGGAACTCTGCCCACTATCATCCATACATTGTGGATTTTCCTCGTATACGTACTGAACGCTTTCGCTTACCCATGATCCAAAAAAACAAGGTCTAGCATTCTTTGAGCAAACACGCAATGACGTCACTCGTCATTGTTGTCCGTCTCTTGCGAACTATTTTTATGACTTATTTCGGTCTTGCTTGTACATCGATTGACGTCACTACGTGTTGACCACGTGACCGGAATGCTATCCCTGGCGAAGTATATTATTACACCATGCGCTTTCCAACAGGGGGGCTATTCCTGCGCGTGAGATGAGATGAGATTTTATCTTGGTCACTCTCACACCTATGACGTTTTAAATGAGAGCAACAAGGACGAAAGAAGGTGAGATGAGAATTTCAAATCTCCGAATAGGGTCCCAGGTCAGTTGGTGGTCAAGCGCGGACTTATTTAATTATATTTAAAAAAAAACCTGTGAGAGCACCAACGACGTACTTTTATTAGTCAGCGCCCGGCGTTCTTTAGATATGTATGCTGGTCGTTAATCAAAAAAATAACTTTCGATTTAGCTAAAACATGGATAGTAATCAACTAATAGAAGAAATAGATAACATAGAAGTCATTAGCGCTAAATATAGTTCTGTTCCCGAGATGTGCAAACAGTATTTAGGCTTAAATGACGACAAACAAGAATTTACTATCCTAGTACAAAATATTCGCAGTATACGGGCTAACTTTAAGTATTTATTAGTATTTTTATCGAGACTAAATTTTCTCCCTTCTGTAATCATACTGACGGAGTGCTGGACCGATGACTCATTTCCTGGGATAGCTCTGGATGACTACTACTGTAATTTCACAAAAAAATCTTATAATCAGAACGATGGAATTGTAGTTTATTCTAGGGTGGGCCTCGTAACTAGCATAACCGAACCGCTGTTTAAGGATGCAAACTGCTTGGTGATTGAAATTGACAAGAGATATTCTATAGTAGCTATCTATAGATCACCGTCTAAATACAACATAAGCGATTTTAAGAACTCCCTAGACTCAGTTATTTGCGCGCTACCCGGTAACACAGCTGTTATTTTAGGCGACATGAACATAGATATAACACCGACATCGCTAGATCCCCGAGCTGAAGAGTATTTAGAAATGGTGACGAGCCATGGTTTTATACCCGCACACCAACTTCCCACTCGGGAAACTAGCTGTCTTGATCACGCGTTTGTAAGGTCGTCATTTCCTTCCTCGGCTGTTGTCTGTACTTCTGGTGTAAGCGACCACGATTCAATTTTACTTAGCGTTACAGGGAAGCCCAATCCACCCATACAGAACAAAAAGACGGCTATAAAGGTCAACTATAACCTCGTAATCAAAGAT
The DNA here is from genome assembly GCA_911728515.1 of Peribatodes rhomboidaria. Classification (NCBI taxonomy): domain Eukaryota; kingdom Metazoa; phylum Arthropoda; class Insecta; order Lepidoptera; family Geometridae; genus Peribatodes; species Peribatodes rhomboidaria. The sequence goes on from OU452168.1 coordinate 9,374,296, forward strand.
CTTGAGCTGGTTAACTGGGCAGAGTTTTATACCCACAATAATGTAAACACTGCCATCAGTAGTTTTATTAATATCATAAAAAAAGCTGTAAGCACCCACACTGTAATTTCATCCGTACCTAATTCTAAACGCATAAGAAAGCCATGGATTACCCCTGGCCTATTAAAATGCGTTAGAAAGAGAGATTACCTGCAGCGTCTGGCCAAAAAAAATCCAAAAGATATAAATGCATTAAATAGATACAAAAACTACAGAAACGTATGTAATAACATTTTGCAAAATTTAAAGAATTTGTATGAGTGTAGACAGATCGAGAACAGTAAAGGTGATAGTAGAAAAATTTGGGAAGCGATTAGAGACGTTTGCAACCTAAAATCAATTAAAACAAATAACCTAAATCTTTTAAGCTCGGCACCAACCCCAAAAGAAGCACTAAACACTGCAAATAAGTATTTTGCTACCATAGGTGACTCACTTGCAAATAACATTCTAGCTGACCTTGACTATAAGGAAGTCGACCTAGCAAACCGAGTGAACCTTTCGGACCCACCCTCAAATTCACTTTTCCTAACACCGACGAATGTATGTGAAATCAGTAAAATAATTACTAACCTTAAAACTAGATCTGCACCGGGTGGAGACGGTATCAATAACCACTTACTGAAACTTGGCAAGCATATTCTTTCTGCTCCTATAGCACATATCTGTAATCTCAGTATTGAAAATGGGTTGGTTCCGATTGAATTAAAACAAGCTAATGTATGTCCAATCTTCAAAGCAGGAGATCCAGAACAGATATCTAATTATAGACCAATATCCTTACTAAGCTCTATCTCGAAGATACTGGAGAAGGTCGTAAATAAAACATTAGTGTCTTTCCTCGAAAACCAAAACATTTTGTCACCAAATCAATTTGGTTTCAGGCCTGGCAGGTCAACAGAAGACGCCGTTGTCGCACTAGTTGAGCATATTTCTAAGAACCTAGACTCAGGGCGTAGAACGATTGGCGTCTTCCTCGACCTGGCCAAGGCCTTTGATACGGTCTCTAGGCCGATACTACTAAAAAAACTTGAAGCTATCGGAGTCCGTGGTAAACCCCTACAATGGTTCCAATCCTACCTTGCAGATCGAAAGCAAAGAATTAGGGTTGATGACCACTATAGTGACCTCATGGATGTTTCTTTCGGCGTCCCACAGGGAAGTGTGCTTGGTCCGACGCTTTTCTTGGTCTACTTAAATGACCTCTGCAGTATCCGGCTAAGTAATGCTCAGTTGTTTGCGTTCGCCGATGACACTGCTGTAGTTTTTGATGGTGATGACTGGAATGATGTTAGCATGAAAACAAATAAAGGCCTGCGACAGATAATGCATTGGTTACAACACAACCTTCTTACTCTTAATGCAAGCAAAACCAAAATCATTGCCTTCAGAGTATCGAGCCGCAGTGGCCCTAATACACAACTCCATATAAAGCTACATTCATGCAACGGCATGAATGAAAGACAATGCATTTGCCCAAAATTAAGTCAAGAAAATGAACTTAAATACCTTGGCATACACATCGACGAACTACTCTCGTGGACTAAACAAATACAAGTTCTCAGTAGTCGCCTCAGGAAGCTACTCTTTATCTTTAAAAGACTAAGGGCTATTGCTGACAATAAAGTGACAACCCTTGTGTATACTTTTCTCTGCCAATCACTGTTAAATTATTGCGCGGTAACCTGGGGCTCTGCTGGGACATGTAACCTTTTAAAGCTGGAGCGTGCGCAGCGTGCTGTCTTGAAAGTTGCATATAACAAGACTTTTAGGTATCCAACTGAAACACTTTACGCAGAAACCAAACAATTGACAGTTAGACAAACATACATCATGTCCACAACACTCCGATTTCAACGGTCAGCACTCCAGACTCAGGCTGGTTCAGAAAATCTCGGTAAACGAAGGAAACCTCTCTGGCCAGTGCCAAGAATAAAGACTTTGATAGGCAAAAGAAGCTTCAGTGTCAGAGGAAGTTACTTTTATAACAAGTTAAATGGCAAGCTGAACATACTCCACGACACCAAATTTAACTGTAAAAAGAAAGTGAAACACTATTTGAGTAGCTTGAGTTATAAGGAAACTGAGGAATTATTAAAAACAGCGAACTAACATACATATACATACATATATACCATTACACATACATACATACACACATACATACATAATCACATTGGTTCTAACACATTACACTTTCTTACCCATCTAACTCCTAACGTTATAAAATTTCATAATACGATTGTAATAATTTAATAAATTCATGTGTTAATTATATTAAGTCTAGTATAGTGTCCAAATTATGTAAAATTACAAATATAGTGCAAACAACCGAAAGAGTACTAGCTACCACAACACAGGGTATCCTACCGTGGTAGCTAGGGGCTATCAAACACTGTACAAAATTTTTTTCGTGTCAAATAAATTTATTATTATTATTATTATTATTATTATAGCTATATTTTCGATGGACGACACGGCACTACTGGTTTGTATGTAAGCGACCTCCATACCAAATGTTATCAAAATCCGTCCACCGGTGAACGGAAAAAACATAGAAGAATTTCTTCAAGCAAATTGCACGGGGCTCACGACCCAAAGACCCGAACAAACCCCCGGATCTTCGGAACTAGTCGGAAGTACTCGACATCGGCCCTTGTCTAAGCTATTAATGTTTATCAAATAACAATGGCCCTTTTCGGAGATTTGAGATTCCTTGATCACTCTCACACCTGTGACGTTTCAAACGAGAGCAGCAAGGACGATAGTAGGTTAGATGAAAATCTCAAATCTCCGAATAAAGCCCCAGTCCACCTATTATTACTATTTCATTTTAGTTTTAGTATTATCGAGACGGTATCCATGTTTAGACTAAACTCGTTCGCAGTGTAGTTCATCATGCCCTGCCCATCGCAGTGTAGTTGGCGTTGAGTCATTAGCTAGCGCTAGAAATTCTTCTATGTATTTTGGGACACAAAGGAGGGGTAAACTGGGGGAAACAATTAGTTCTCGAAGTGTTTCTACTTCGGAAGTGAAGAGCATAATATTATCTATAAATGCTTTCAAGCTAAGTTTCAGCCCTTCTGCTAGCGTTTGACCAAAATCTCAATTCTTAAAGCTAAAAAGCTGGACTGATATGTGGTTTCAGCATTAATAAAATTATGATATTAAATTCCATGGTTTTCAGTCAATTCTAGGGAATAGATTCTCCGTCTACGGTAAATAGTAACATTAGTAACTTATATATTATTGTATTGAAAATCTGTACTCAAATAGGATAAACCGTACTATGTTTGATGGTTACAGGAGACCTTAATCAAAAACTATAGGAAAAAGCCAATTAAAAGCTTAACGTTTTTGTCTATGATTTTGTTTTTTTTTTACATTTTCATTACTTTTAAATTTTAAAATACGAAAATAATGCAATGGTTTTACTTTAATAAAAAAAATGTTAATTATTCATTAGTAAACTTGTTTTTAATGAACATTTGACTTAATAATGCAAACGAAAATGATAATTACATGAAACTAATTGTGTCATTTGACTACTCCAGTGCCAACACAACTTCCGTAATCAACAAAACGACGTTGACGTTTCACCGCGTAGCAAGTGAAAGTGTCACGTCGATTGGATTGAATCTTGTATTGTCAGAAATATTTTTATCCGGGCTGAATTCTCATCTGTATCGACGTAAGTAAGGTTAATTACATTGTTTACTACATTAACATACTACAGGGTTTAGCTTTTAATTGATAATACATGCTATATTTAGTGTATGATATAAAACTGGAATATTTCTTTACGTACAGGTTATAGCCAGGAAAGATGGGTGTAAAGCCTGCAATTGGAAGGAAACCTAACAAGAGCCCACCTATATTCAGTCATGAATTCGTTATCCAGAATCATGCCGATATTGTGTCATGTGTTGTTATGGTTTTCTTGGTCGGGTTGATGGTACAGGTACGTAAGGATAGAGTGCCACGTATGCCGACGATTCTCCTGTAATATGCAATTTTACATGTATTTAGCTCTTTTCACAACTCACTATGTACACAAATTTCAGGCGACAAGTCCAATTGCCACATTATTCATCAGTCTGCACCATAATGTATCTGGAAGTGAACCAACAAGGGAAGACACCAAAGGAGAATCTTATACATATGAAGCTGGCTGGAAAGATGCTTGTGCTGTGTTTTTCTACTCCCTGGTTTGCATTGTAATGCATGCTATCTTGCAAGAGTACTTTTTGGATGTAAGTAAAACACAATATTACCTTACTGCAAGCTGTTTACAATGCCTACTTATTTGAGACTTACAACAGATATTTTATAGAATGGTCCTTTATTTTTCTAGAAAGTATCGAAGAAGTTCCATTTATCAAAGTCCAGACTGAGTGCACTGAATGAATCCGGCCAACTAGTGGTTTTCCACTTATTGACTGTTCTTTGGGGTGGCAACGCTCTTATTCGTGAAGGCTTTGTAGCAAACATTACAAAACTATGGGAAGGTATGTTCAAATCCATAATGAGTTTTATGTAGAAGATATTCATATTGATACTAACATTCATATTTTTCAATAGCTTATTGTATCAGTTTACTATGGTTGTTTTGTAAATCATACATATTGCTATAAGTTTCATTTTGGACTCTGTAAATGCATGTTTCGTTTAGATTTTAGTTAATTTTGATAAACATTTTATTACGATAAAACATGGCTAAAGAATAAGTTAAAAATTAAAAAAAAAAACTCCCATCATTGATTTTTATCAAACAGATCTAGGAACACTACCCACTAATTCACCTTTCAAATGAATAAAAAAATACAAAATTAAAATTGATTTATCCGCTCGGGAGCTATGATGCCACAGACAGACAATAACATGACATACTCACTCATGTCAAACTTAAAACACCCAATAATTTTTGCATCAGGGGTTAAAAAAGAGCTTCAGTAAGTTACCAAATGATTTTAAAAAAGTGGTTGTCATCTGTTAATCACACCCTCAATAATATTCCTACCAAGCAATTTTGTGCTAACTTTTAATAGTTATGCTGATGGTGAATGATGTTTTAGATAGATAGACAAACACTTTATTGTTCACATCAGAAATAACAAAACAAAAAAACAGAAAAAACTTAAACTGTAGTGTAAACAACTGGCGACCTTATCACTCTTCCAGGCATATCAAACACTATTACTAAAAGGTAACTGTTCTATAGTTCCCAAAAGTCTTATCATTGCATTCCATTAATTCCATCTAGTATAATCAGTTATTGACATTCAATGTACATTTGGTTAATGAGCTATTGTACAATAAACAACTGTTATCTGTAATGAAATCTACAACACAATAATCAAACAGTAGTTGTGTAATAAAAAATCCTGCCTCATTGTGATTGTATTTGTACAAAATTATAGATATATAGTACAGATATACAGCACAGATTTATAGCACTCAAAAACTACAAATCCTAACTAATTTAAACATCCTCACGTCTTTCCCCCGAGGGGGCTGGCAGAGGTGTAATACAACACCCACATTTCGCCGGACGATATTTAGTCCCAAATGTGACAGGGGGCGAGCCTTTCGCCATACACCGGGCTCCAGTCATGTAGCAGATGACATACTATATGCCCCTATTGTCACACAATGAACAAATTGGTGCGTGCCGTCGGCTGGGCTCGAACCCGCTCCCTCTGGCTTGAGAAGCGGGCCTTCTCCCAACTAGGTTGCTATCGCGTTTTTTTCATGTTCATCAAATTATCAGTGTCTATGACTAAGCGAGTGAAGCCGCAGGAGCAGCTGTTTTAATGTGAAGGACATTCGGTAAATGTCACACATAAATGTACACAAAGACGTTAAATTGAACAATGTAATGGCCAGCTTTACAATTTATTACAAAGCTTACAAGGTTACAATCTGTTGGCAATGAGGAACGCTTTTACAGACACTATAAGGTCTTTCTTTCATTATCAGAACTATGGAAACCTTCAGTATTATTTGTGGAATACAATCATTGTAATTGAATAAATACATGTTAGATAACAATCTAAGTAAAACATTCTTTATTGCAACTATTTTATATCCTATTAGTAAAATATAAGTTAGCTTTAACTTTAGCTTCACTCTAAATTAGATCTCATGTCATTTTTAAAACTAGTTTTTGTTATTGATGAAACCATTATTAGAGCTATTTGAGGCCAGAATAAACCCTCAATAAAGATATAAATATCTCCTAACTCTGCATGCGTCATCTTCGACCACATTGTTGCTTACCAACAAGTGAATTGAACGTCAAACGCAGACTTATTGGCGATAAAAAAATTGAAAACTATAGTTGACAGAACCCTGCTCAAGTTTAAACCAGCAAACACTTTCAAAATGGCAATTTTCTTTGACATAGCAGTACTATGCAGTCCCCTATGACTAAGTATAACCAACAGCGTACTTATTATGTGTTTGGTCACAGGTTACCCCAACCATCCAATGAGCTTCCTCCTTAAGCTGTGGTGGGTGGTGCAGGCTGCGTACTGGATCCATGCCATCCCCGAGCTCTATTTCCAGCGCATTAAGAAGGACGAGTGGTCTGGCCGCATCAAGCAGGCCTTTGTCGGATTTGTTTTCGTAGCTGCTTTGTATGGATTCAAGTAAGTTTCTTATAAAAAGACAAAAAGACTTTATTCGTTTCTGCATAGGGATTTTCTATGTTTATGTTCAGCATTAAGTGTTTGAAGAGCCATTCGGGCTCTTCATATACGAACGGCAGACATCCGAACAACTCCGCATTTTTGTAGTGGTCGTAGCCCTGATGCGACTCGACAGTACCGCTACAGTGCGCATTGCGTATTTCGGAGACCGCGTCATTCGCTATGATCGCTTCCTTTGAACTGTGTTGTTTGAAAGTCTTCTTTACTTGTATTAAATGTTGCCTTAAATTTTCTAGATTCCAACGTGTAGGAGTGTGCCTGATCGTCCTGCACTCGCTGGCGGAGTTCGTCGCGCACAGCAACCGCCTCAACACCATCTTGAGAGGTGAACGGGACGACTTCATTGACCAAGGTGAATACTTAAAATACGTAAACACTTAAAATTCAGCTTGTGAAGAATTAGACATTGGTGCTTTCACTTTTTCAGCAATTAGCATTATTTGAGATGCAGTGTAACTTTCACTTTGTAGTGAATCGTTTGAGTTAAGTACATGGATTGTCTGTCTGTAACTTTTTTTTTAGGCTGTCGCTTAATCTAAATTCAAACTACACCTGTAACTCATTTTGAGACCATTGCGCCGTGTATCATAAACAAGGCGTATCATATGCATCGTCAATTTTGCGACTAATTTTCAGAGCGACTCACAACTCAAAAAGCTAGCCCCAGGCCAAGGGAGCTTGACTTTTTAAGTTGTGAGTACTCTTACTGTACTAGTGTGGAGAAATTAAACAGGAATATTGTAATGCGGGTTTTTATGATAACAGACGTGTACTCTTACTGTACTAGTGTGGAAAAATTAAACAGGAACATTGTAATGCGGGTTTTTATGATAACAGACGAGTACTCTTACTGTACTAGTGTGGAGAAATTAAACAGGAACATTGTAATGCGGGTTTTTATGATAACAGACGAGTACTCTTACTGTACTAGTGTGGAAAAATTAAACAGGAACATTGTAATGCTGGTTTTTATGATAACAGATGAGACTCTTACTGTACTAGTGTAGGGAAATTAAACAGGAACATTGTAAGGGTTTTTTATGAAAACAGACATTGTGCTAGCGCCCATCCAATAACCGACCTAGCGTCACTACTAGCACACAGATGATGTAGCAGTCGGGGCTCCTTGACTGCCATGTGGCGTGTGCGTATTTGATAAAAAACATGAGTGAAATAATAAAATGCAAGTGGCTAAGCGCGGACCAGACCCGCACGCGGGCGGCAATCCGCATGACAGAAGGAACCATAACGACCCTTTTCCTGTCATGCAGATTTCCGCCCGCGCATGGATCTGGTCCGCATGCGGGCTATCCGCATCATATCATTTCATACAAATGTTTCCTATCATGTGGGCAGCACGCGCACAGAATGCGGATTGGCTGTGGGCGTGCACCACGCGTGCGTGCTAACCGGGTGCGGGGGGCTTTCTTCTGCCTTCAGTGTTGTTTACTGTAACGCGGGTCGCACGCATGGTCACGTCGTGCGTGTCGCCAGTACTGTACATACAGTACACACTTAGTCACTGGCGACACGACTGCAGCGGCTAATGAAGTTTTGTCCTGCGTGTGGCCAGGAGCGTGCTATCACCCGCATGCGGACTAGATCCGCGCGCGGGCGGAAATCCACATGACAGGAAAAGGGTCCTAACTACATCCTATCCTACTAATATTATAAACGCGAAAGTTTGTAAGACTGGATGGATGAATGGATGGATGTTTGTTTTTATATACATGTATAGTGAACGTAGAGGTGTGGTTGCAGTGCTGAGCGTGACGAACGCGTCAGTGTTCGTGGGCGTGCGGCTGTGCTCGCTGGTGCTGGGAGTGCTCACCTTCTACTTCGGGCTGGCGGGCGCCGCGCCGCTCGCCACGCGCCTCGCAGCGCTCGCCGTGCTCGTCTCCTTCCAGGTCACTATACAATACAATATAACTTTATTGCACGCCAAAATCTACATGAAAATCTTAAAAACTAAAATACATTTAGTAGTAGCAGTACAAGGGCGACCTTATCGCCTATCTACTTTACTAGTCTTAAGTCAAGCTCAGCGAGACTCAGATGAGGAAAATAGTCTCGGCGAGACACCCCGAGAACCGTGAATGTGGAAGATCTCTGATCTTAGTGAGAGGTTTCTTTAAGTTTCTGAGTCTGGAGGAAGAAAATAATAGATACCTGTATATTCACAAATCACCAACGTTACTATGAGTGCTCGAACGCACAGGGTACAGAAAATGTATGGCAGCTGTCATGTCAATGTACTGAGTAATGTCGTACTTACTAAAATTAATTTAACCAAGTTTAGTTAAGTTAGTTTGTTAATACAGGGGTCATAGAAAACTCTTATTTTCAACTTAGAGAATCCTCTCACATTTACGCTTCTCGGGTGTGCTCGGGGTAGCTCGCCGAGATTCTGTGGTTCTTTAGACTATTACAGTGGGATGCATCATTAATATTAATGCGACTTAATTGTTGTGTACTAAACACAACATGTTTTATAAACATAGCATGTTTGCATTTTAGGTAAATCTGTACATTGATCTCTTTTTTCCCATACAGAGAAGTGGCTATGATGAATAGTGATGTTAGGTTAGCTCAGTTTAATAATATGATTCGGAAAGATTTCCTTAAAGAAAGTGTTGTATGTACTCGTACATATTTCACCAAACCCATCAAATAAACTTATTTTCCTTCTAAAAATGATTTGCTGATTTGATCCCTAGTTGAGTTTAGAACAAGAATTTTAAATTCCTATTTGACCGACAGGTGTACCTCATGTTCAACTACATATCTGAGGCGATGAAACAGAGACAAGATGCGCGCGCGCAAGCTCAAATCAAGACCAAGAAGGAAAAGAAAGAGAAACCCAAAAAAGAAAAAGGTAAAATTATATCTACTACTACATATCTAGAGCCCGGCGTATGGCGACAAACTCACCCCCTGTTACATTTGGGGCTGGATATCTTTCGGTGTTAGTGTGGGTGTATTAATACGCCTCTTCCAACCCCTTCTAAGGAAACTGAATTAATGACTGAACAATGTCACTTCTGAATTTGTTGTTGAATTTAAAGTGTAATACGATTCTAGAAGTCTTCTCAAATTGTAGTATAACAAAACGAAACCTTTAAATATACTTTCTTGCATCCTTTTTCAGTAAATTTGCATCCTTTTTAGTAACTGATAACTGTTAACAAAATCTAAGCCTCAATTTTGATTTCTAATGTTTGTGTCTGTGTTATAGTAAAGAAAGCGGCTGTCGTCGATGAGTCCGATTTGCCCGAAGTGGACCAGAACACGAACAAGACGCTGCGACAGCGCGCCGCGGCCGCCAAGGCGAAGTGAACTCAATAACATTGACTTATAATAATCTCGCTACAGACTCTCCCGAGAAACCCTTGATTCGCCAACATTCTAAAACCTTATTCTTGAGGCTTGGAAAGAAGCCGCGTTCAACATAGACTATGAAAGCTAATAAGCGAACCTGTACATCTATTTAAAAACGTCTCTGGCATTTCTCGCGAGAGCCTGCAGGTGGGTGATACTGTACGTATTTCTTAGGTTGTCGTCATCCTCGTAACTGAGTCTTTCCACTATATTTTAACTAAATACCTTCATCTTCCATCTATTTACGAACTATTCTTAGCACAAATATCAGACTGATCGCAAATGGAACGATTTGTATCATTATGTTGTATGTAGAAGTCGATGTTGTCTGTCCTTTTAAAATTAAAATATCAAGCACTATGTGACAAATATTTATCATGACTATTGTTTTAAAATTTATCGAGGGACGTTGCGGAGATTATTGTCATTAAAAGCATAGTGGAAACAGGGTTGTAAAATATCTGCTAAAAATGTAAAATGGACGTCTAGGCTGTAACATGGTTTATATAAATGTAATATTGATAAGTCTTGCAAAGTGTTGGTGTTTACTACCGCACTTTGTAAAGTTTAAAATTCCATTTTAATTTTTCATTTTAGGTTTTATGATGCTTTTATTTTTTAATATAACTGAATTCCGAAACAGATGAAATTATTTTTATATGCTCTATATTTTAATATTTCCGTAAGATGCCATTATGCAAGCATGTTGCTGAACGATCTTTGAACTTATTATTTTATTCTTTGTCTGTTGTTCTTGAAATTTTCATTTAAAATGAATATTTTGACTAGTTCGTGTATCACGAGATTAATCCACGATAAATGTTGAATGTACTTTAATGTGAAGTAGGTAATGAAATTATTCTTCCCAATGTGAAATGTGCTCATAAATTATTCTATAATTTTCACAAGGATTGTCAATTTATAAAGCTTGATGTTACATATTTTTATTTCGAAATAAATTTTGTAATAATATGATTTTGTCGTTTAACTACCTATTTACTATTTTTAGTGGCTCCCAGTCTAAACTAAACTAGAATAAATTTAAGTGCAAGTTAAAATGATGGAAGCAATTATGCCTTAATTTCAAATCAAAACTCTACATTTGGTAGTTTTGTTGATTCAACATGTGTAAGCTGGGGGTGACATCGCTTCAGCTTACACATTGGTATTGGTTTATAACTCGTAAATTATATAACCTAGAGATTTGAAAATGTTGCAGATCAATGGCAGCTATTATGACTTAAAATTTGAGCTATAATGCATAGTCATACCTTTCTTCGTTTGGAAGATATGAGATGAGTATCTAAGGTGATGTCATTCCAGCGTGCACTCAGTTTTTTGTGTAACATTTTTAAATAACATGGTTCAGACTTTTCGTGCCTCGTGCAGCTATTTTGATTTAATTACATAGCTATTGACCAAAACCCTAACCTCATTGGTTTGCCTGTACTGGATGAGCGAGCTGAAGTTATGTCACTCCAGCTGGCACATAGCAAACGGCTCATTTTACGAAGTTCTTGTGGCCGCTAAACTAAGACTGGGTTATTTGATTGCAGCTGGCATGCCTCAAATGTTGGCATAGGTAGAATTATTCTATCACCTATGAGGAAGCTGTACTTTTTTTACAGCAAAATGTAGCTCGAGTCATTCCATCGTTGCCAAATCAATGTAACTAGGTACATAATCTAAAAACGAACGCTGGCCCGGTAACATAGCGACATTATTTTGTGTGGCCCAGCAATTTATTGATACATTTCTAGCATGGCTGATGATGGCCGGACTGCAGTCGGGAATACTACCAGTATTGCCAGGCAAGTATTACAGTAAATATATAGCTTGTCTAGGAGTGCCCTAAAGATAAACATATAAAACAACACAACTCTTTATTAAAATCTTTAGGTAGGTAGGTACATAAAATAATTACAATAGAACTTAACTAAACTGAGCTTTTAATGGACAGCCTTATCGCTCAAAGCGATCTCTTCCAACATACCTATATACGTACCTACTACGTAGGAAAATTTTTACCTACCTACTTTATTTTTTTACCTACAAATAAATTTTTTAAATAGTTAAAACTGGTAAATCATGATATACCTAAATCATCATAATTTATCATGAATAACCTCTGGAAGCTCATGGGCAATCTTTTTTTACACCACCTGCACGACAATGACAAATAACGCGTAGTCGCAACGTAAAGCAACGCATTGCTTCCCTAGGGAGAAAAAGTTGTATGAAAATTCCAAGGGAATTTTCGAGCAAAGGGGTTAAAATTGAATGAAAACTCAGCATACGGGCGCTGTAACAAGATTTTATTCGAAAATTGAACTGGACACCAAGAAAAAAAAAGAACGCAGCTGGACCATGAACCCCACAAAACTTAACACAAAAGATGGGGTTTGGTGTAACCATGGTTTATTAATATCTTACACCAGGTATAGCTGCACTTAGCAACACGTAGTGACGTCAATCGATGCTTATGCAAGAGCGAAATAAGTAATTTGCAACAAGTTCGAAAGAGACGGATGACGATGACGTCATTACGTGTTTGCTGAATGCTAGACCTTGTTTTTTTGGATCATGGGTGCCACATATTTTCACAGTTCCTTTTAATTGCCTTGCAAAAGGTGTGAAAAAAAGAGTATTCACATCTGGGATAAAGCAGTGTCTTTGTCCCCTTGGTACATTATCAACGATATTGTCGCCAAATTATTTCAACTTCAAAATTCGAGAAAGTAGAAATGTAGAGCAGCTTGATTGCTTTTGGTAGAGCAAGTGAATCCAACTGGAAGAAGTAGGTGTGCACCCTGAAAATTTATACAAAAACATTATTTATTATTATTTCGTCTTAAAAACCGCACTTTTTGTGTGAACAATGTGTAATTTTAAGTTCCCATTCAAGTGACGAAGCCTTTTTGCAGAGCGACCGTTATAGCGGGTATGTTACATCGCTTGCGGCGGCGTCGCACTATTTCTGTCGAGGCTCTTCTAAAGCGAAGTAAAAGCCTTATAAAAGGTTCGAGGGGCGCGCAGTAACCAGTTCTTAGCTTACAGTAGTGGAGAGCGCACGTCAAACATGCAGACCGCCACTTTGCTCCTTCTTGCGGTAATGGTCTCCGCGGCTTATGCAGGTTAGTGCCCCTACTTTTTGCCGTCGAACATCTCTGAGCGTTTTGTTTTCCTTTTCTGCTGGTCATTCGTCTGAGCAATTTCCGATTGGTCCTCTGAGCTGAGATAATGCTTCAATGTCGTTTTTGCAAAAACCTAATGACTAAGTTCAATTGCAGAATGTGCTCCTAAAGGTCTTAGGTTTACTCTTGCTTGTGTTCAGTAACATAATGCATTCTACGTAAACACATAAAAACAGCTATGACAACTTTGTTAAGTATACACATACTGTAAGTATATGTAAGTGGAATATATTGTATATTGTATAATATAATATAATATATAATAATATATATATAATATATATAATATAATAATATTGTATACACATATGTAAGTGGAACAAGTTACGTTGCCGATCTCTCTCTATCTATTTTAGATTTAGATTCTAAGCCTCTAAATAATCTAAACCTAGGTATTCAAATGTTTTAAAATTATTTTGTAACACTGACAAAAAAGATTGTCTGGTCTAATAACGTGAGCTGTTTGAAAATAGTATGTGCACTAATAGTAGTTTGTTGCCTGTTCTTTTGGTTAGTGTTTTTTTTTTTGGAACAAGGTAGTAGAGTCATTTTAATAACTGACGTTCATAAGTGTACCTTCGATACACAATTGATTATAAACATTTGGTTTGATTTGAAATAAAAAAAAAATCAAACAGACAAAGGTCCACTTACCCACATACCTACGTGTGAAGTCTTCTCATATTCTGCGAGAGAGATGGAAAGTTTCTCACTAAGAAACATAATTATGTAGGTACGTTAAGTGGGAATTGACCTAAGCTTTTATCAATAAAGATGAGTCAACTTTGAGATCATCGTTAGTCTTAACAAATTACTGGTAAAGGTTTTTACTCCGACCTCCGCAAGTCGTGACTGCGATCATTAGGCAGGCAGGTTTAAAAAAATACGTGACTGTAGCAAATCTTCTTGGAATTGATTGGTATGGCAAATGTAGAGATATTATGTTAAAAAACCCAGGTATCAATACTTACATCGTTTAAATTATCATATTTAACAAAAAATAATGAACTTTTTAACAACTAGGTACTTCCTTACCTTCCTATTTAATTTTTGAATGTTGCAAATTTTTCTGCTGCTTCTACAATCGATTCGCGTAAGGCAATTATTTCCATGAATTTCATAAATATAGGGTACCTACATGAACCTACCTTTTCGGTCCTTTGATTGAATGATGCACCTACCCTATAATTTTACGCCGACATTCCAAGTAAATTAGCAATTCGTCTCGCTTGGAGCTTCATCGATTCCTAAAATAAGCTGACCATAAAGCCGAGACATGCATTTATGCAACAATGTAAGTATTTTCTATGGCACTGCTGCTTGGGAGTGCATTCATGAAACTCATTGTGGATTCTGGTTGACCATAGTAACCATACTCGTACGTGACTTATTTTACATTCCGGATTTAGAACCATGGAAAAACGGCATGTAGGTTTGTGAGAAATATTATCTACTTACTTACATTCTAAACATTATTATAATGAGATCATTAGAATATAATGATAAGATAAAAAAAAAAATTTTTAGGTGTTGATTGGCTTCATCGATGAGAGAAATCAATGAAAGCAACCTTCTTAAGTAGCTACTGGGAAAGTAAAAAAAGAAGTACATATAGTCACTGGGGCAAAATATGTAGGCGCCATCGATATATATATATTTTTTATCTTCAGGTGCAATATTCTGTACAAGATGGCGTTAGTTGCCTAATTTGTAAAGAATTCTTAAGAAGAATTGCTGAAAGAGTTCTTGAGTTCAGTAATTCTTGAAAGACGCAATTACCCCACAGACGCATTTGACTCTACTACTTACCCATTTTAAAATTACAACCAACGACTAGATAAATTATAAGTAGTATATTTCCACTATTTCTAGCCTCATTAACCATCGCTTAGTCAGTGGTTATGGTCTGCACCTACCTGCTAAGATAATGCCCTGGTTTTCATCAAAATGAAAAGTCATTGACAAAGATGAATGTCATCATGGTGGTTAAATTAACGAATAGTCATTTAGTCTAGTATAGTTTGATGATAGCAGTAGCAATAGCAGTAGCCTAATGAAATTGCTTTACTTTGCATATTCAGCCCTATATTTATTGTCTACCTTGTTATGTATTTCCAGCAGGGCAGTACTACGTGCCCCGGTCCTACTACGTGATCGACTCGGACGGGCACGAGTCGGAGCCGGTGCCACTGCGTCGTCTGCGCCGCTCGCTGGACCCCTACCCGTATCTCAACCGCAGGGAGACACGCTCGTCTAACGGCGCTCGGTTACATGGTAAGTTTTATCTACTAAATAAGTAATGCTTCACATTCCTAGCTTTCCATTAGGTTTCCCTGTTGGGGATGCCATGAAACACACAAGCACTGAACACAGAACAGCTATTTAGATAGATTTGACCGTAAACAATGAACATGTTTGCCATCTTATCAAGCTGAAAAAATAAAACTATCTACCCACTTACCGATAATGAGGCAACTAGCATAATAACTCAATATAATTTGCTCTACTAGGATGACTTCATTTTTCACAAAAGGTTTTAGATTTTTCTTACATTAGATTTAGATTTCCATTAGATTATTCGCGCTAAATGGGCCTTTAGCCATTGCCCATGCCCTTGCAACCTAAGTAGATAGATTTTGATGCCAATTAAAATGTTACGATCATGCAAAATAAAATAAAAACACATCTGATGAAATCTTAGTAATAGCGGAATTGTTTGCGGAAATCCTTGAATTAAGCTGTATGCAGTCACGAATTTCTATACGATCATCATCACTGTTTACTCATACAAACTATTCAAAAGCAATTTAAGTGTACTTACCTACCTATCTTTTCTATGCCCAATTTTATGTTTGCGTAGCTGTAATACAGTGTTCCATCATGTTCTACTTAGGTATTTCATCTGAAATTAAATTAAACATTGATAACAAGGCAGCACCTACCTATCTACATTTATGTAAGAATATAAAAAAAAATCTATTAAAAAACAACTAATTGAAAATGCTTGAATAAAATAATTTGACAATTAGGTACTTGGGCAATTTTTCTTATAAATTTACACAGACGTAATGAAGATTACGTCGTTTAATGTTTGAGTCTAAGATTGATTTGAGTTTAAAATTTTTGAAATCCGAATGGTATTGTCTCCGAATGATTGTGAATATGGGTGCTGATCACCTTGTCTCAAAGTGTGACAAGTTTTGTTTTTTTTTTTACGGTCCGCTTGATTTTTTGAAAGTCTAAAAACGGATACATTTGTAGACACTTTTCTCTTTTACTGTACACGTAAAGTAGAGCACCGATACCAAACACGCGCAGCAAGCTTAAAAGCCTTTCTAGGCGTCTCGTCGTCTAACGGTTTCGCATTCCCGAAGCTTCGGTCAAGCGGTCGATGTCGACAAAAACTAATCGATGCATTTCACTGTGATTGAAGTATCTAGAGTAGATAGATGTTATTCGCTAAATACCTGTTTACTAACGGTTAGATTTGATTTGCGAGTTTTTTCATTTGAGAAAGTAATTTTATGTGAGCGGTTGTACGAGCAGGTTTATGATTATATATTGCAAGCTCGTTTTCTTTCTCCTTATGTCCACTAAGCATAAATATAATAAACGTTATATACGGTAGGAGTCTAGCGTAAGTAAAGTTTGCATATGCTGAGTGGCTAACTATATTGTCAGTTTTAAGACTGCTCGAAGGCCTCCAGTTGGCATAACTAACAGTAATTAAGATAAACACCCGGTACGACCATTTAACGTGTCATCCGATCTGCAAGTTAGCGTTCAGTAATACATTTAAATGCTAGTTACGCGGTCACGTAGGTAACCAAAGAGTGAGTGGTTCGTCCATTGCTTAGTTATGTGAACGTTGAAGTTGACATAATTGTTTTGCTATTTCAGAAGACAGTGCGCACGTTCGCCTGGGCAATGGCCGCCACTTAACTGCGCACGGAGCCTGGAGGACTCTCCATGACAACTCCGCGAGGTATGAGTTCCTTGTCCTCTGTAAGGCTTGTAAATAATTTTCGAACCTGTTCATCGCTTATATTCTGTTAGAATGTAAAGCTATGCTGGTATAGGTAATTGTAAAATACACTACTGCATAAGTACTTATACACATATCTATAATTTATAATAGAATTCTCCTAGACGGGTATTATTTTTAATGCAGTTCTGGCCCAGCAATCTTGCAACAATATTTTGAGTGTGGCCCAGCCATTCATTCATATATTTCTAGCATGGCTGATAATGGCAGGCTGCAGTCGGCAGTATTGCCAGTATTTCAGTAACATAGCGATGATAGCCTAGCTGGAGAAGGCCTGCCTCTCAAGCCAGAGGGAGCGGGCTCGAACCCAGTCGACGGCACGCACCAATTTGTTCATTGTGTGATCATATGTGCGTATTGTATGTCATCTGCTACATGACTATAGAGCCCGGTGTATGGCGACAGGCTCGCCCCCTGTCACATTTGGGACTGAATATCGTCCGGCGAAGTGTGGGTGTTGTATTACACCTCTGCCAGCCACCTCGGGTATGATGAATGGTATGCTTCAGTAACATAAGGCCCATCTAGTAGGTCCTAACACCTACAAGTAGGTAACTGTTTATAACTGTATTAATGACTAAAATAGAAGAAACCATAAACTGCCATTTTTAGACTGTTTTTTGAATGTGTATTGGATAATGATCAATTCTCTTGTACCATTTTCTAAAGCAAACCTAATGGTCGATGGCTTTGCCATCCATTGTTGTATATATAGTAATTTTATTAGTATCAGAATAGAAGTGAGTGTTACAACAGAATGGAAGCCAGGAACAAAATCATTGTAGCTTTTCTAGTTAACACATTATTTTAATCCTAAATAAATGATCAAAATAATATGTCATCGAGATTCTGAGTTGATAAATAGATGAATGAACTCTTTAAATAACGTTAATTTCTTTTTTCAGGAAGCCCTAACTACATAGATCGAGACTTAACGTAGACTAAGCTATCGTAGCTGAGGTGTCGGCCCATACATCCAGGAAGCGTGTATTTTCCACCAGTTGCACCCCCGCGCACCACGCAGTATTCTCAACTCTGCGCTTGCGCAAGTGTAGTGCAACTGCCGGAAGATTTTATATTTATTGTTTTTTACGGCTAATTTAAGCTTATTAAAGATTTCATGAAAAATTGGTTTTATCTTTGATGGAACCCACACCAAATTTCTATTCCCCGATTAAATAATTTTGTTTTTCAATAAGTCATTACAATTTCACTTTTGTGAGAAATAAATCTAGGTAAGTACAAATAAATTAAAAAGCTGTTTTAAAAAATCGCACTTACGAAACTACGCACTTATTTATCGTTGTTAAGTTAAGCTGTAATCATGTGTAATACCAATTATATTATGCCTCTATTTTTTACCTTTCTACCGAAACTCTGTTTGATAGTTTCGTCGATACTATTTGTGCAAGTTCGGGTAACGTCACTTCGCCTTACACATAGTTATTGGTTCGTAAAACTAAGTCAGTTATTTAAAACTTATGACACTTATCTATTACGGTTTAACTTTTGAGCTATTGGTTATGCATAAACTTACCTCCTTCCGTTGAGAAGATATGTAGGATATGTTATGAGTAGCTGAAGTCACTCCAGCTATAGTTTTTCGTCAACACTTTTTAGGCATTTTCGTTCAGTTTTTTCCTACGTTGTGCACATATTATGCCCTATTTTTTTGGCTATAGTCCAAACCCCTAACGACACTGGTTTATCTATATTGCATGAGCAAGCTGGGCTGACCTCGATCCAGCTGACACACAGCAAACGGCGTGGCACCTAAACTAAGATTAGGAACTTTGATTGCAACTATTATTGAGCCCTAAATATTGTCATAGGTAAAATTATTCCATCACCTTTGAGGAAGCTGTAGATGGACACTATCTCTGAAAAGGTGGACTGACGATTGGTGAGGATGGCGAGAAGCCGCTGGTCAGCAGTCTTTAAATATATCATCAGGGATATCTTTGTCCAGAATGACAATATATCTTTGTACAGAATGTCTTCTGGCTGAGATAATGATGATGTATTTTTATAAATTATTTTTTATTATTTTGCAGTTACCGAGTAAACTACTATTTTACCTTGATCAATGATCAAACAACCTTTGTAAAAGATATCAACGCAAACTAACAAGTTTTTCAAAAATGTTAGGTACCCCTTACATGGTTAACATGGCTCACAGTCAACTTTGTCTTTTCCAAAAACTATGCGTGTAACTATTTAATAAGTTGTAAGAGTGGTCGTTGTGGAGATCACAAGGGGAGGCCTTTGTCCAGCCGTGAAAGTCTCCGAGCTGATGATTTAATCAGCTATCAGCTTCGACAAAAATGCTTTCGTATGTCCGAATTCTGTCTCGATCTCTATCTTTCGTACAGGTCACATTTTGTGAGCACGTTCGATAATTACATAGTTTTTGCCGCGTCAGCTTTTGCATTTTTTTCAAAATAACAAGTAATTATTTTTTTGGAAAACAAATCAGCTCTCTACAATCAATAACATCGAAATCTACGAAATCTCGGAGAATGCGACCTATGGACAGACGTCGGCCGCCAGGTCTACATCTCACAGTGCCACTAGTTGTCTCACAGTTAGTTTAATTATTTTGAAACTGCTTAATTGAATACTTACTTTCTTATTACTCCTTCTTAAATACTATGAGCAATGCGGTCGATAAAGCTTGAGGGATATAAAAATACAAGGGCTCGCGATCATCTCATTTGTTCTAGTAAAAACTGTAAGCAAAAGACATCAACGCAAGCCTACAACTTTCCCAAGAATGTAATACTTTTCGAAGTTCCTAATAAGTTACTTAACAAGTGATAGTAATAGGTAATAAGAACCTAAATAAAGGGTAACGTACTTTAATAATAGGTTTTTTTTTAATTTTTGCGTTTATCTGTGAAATTTGGGAAATGAGAATTCCAAAGGCTTAGAAATATTAAGCGTGCCTTTAAAATCGAGTTTATTCGAGCCATAGACATAGAGTAAAGACCCCTAATCAGTCAAAAATAGTGATTCCAAAAAAAGTAAACCAAACCATTGAAAGTCAACCAATTCACTAGTCAGTCTTCGATGTCATCCAGTAGCGGTTACGTCTCCCCACTAACCAATAAATATGGTGAACTGTGTAGTCCACT
Source organism: Peribatodes rhomboidaria (assembly GCA_911728515.1). NCBI lineage: Eukaryota > Metazoa > Arthropoda > Insecta > Lepidoptera > Geometridae > Peribatodes > Peribatodes rhomboidaria. The sequence continues at coordinate 9,394,796 of OU452168.1, forward strand.
CATGCCGAAATTTCAGAATATCCAAAACAGTAAAAAAAGGCAACGTCACATATCATCCGTAAGTCTTAAATATATTTTTATGTGCTTTAAAAAGCTAATAATTGTAATTAATTCTTAATGTCAACAGAGCGCAAAAGTTTCTGAAAAAAGTGTTGCCACAAGGTATTTTTATATTTTCCCTTTAATTATCTTTACGTTTCTTAAGGATCCAGTTTAGCCGATCAGTGGACAAAAATAATTCGACAAAGTAAAAATGAAAATTAGTGAAAACTTCGTCGCCCCTATAACAATTTGCTCTGTGCACCTTCGCAAGAAAAAAAGATACGTAACAGTGAAATATCGTGACAAGCAGGCGTCAGTTTTATTTTTATGTAAATGTAATGTTTTTTATTGCCGAAAAAATAACTTAAATGTATGATGTAAATAATGATAATGGGTAAATTTATGTGTAAATAAGATAAAATCAATAGTAATCCCTTTACTATTGATTTTAACTCAAATTCGTACTCTTGATTTTTACTTAAATTCTTACCTTTTACCTACTCTGATTTTAGTTAAGGTTTACATACAATCTATAATATTAGTTTGTAGAATAGTGTCATCAATGGATCTGGGTAAGGCTTTGTGTGTAGTTTAGCTCTGGCCTAAGCTGGCCTAATACTTTGTTTCCGGTCTTGTGATTTCTTTAAACTCTGATCGTTATATAATTTACCCACCTAAATCGGGTAACCTCTTTTAATGGCAAGTTCATCACTTATAGATAAAAAGGTTTTATTAGGGTACCAAAATAAATTTGACACGTTTCGAAATCGTGTTTTGTATGAAGACTATCCTTCTGGACCTATGTAATAGAGCATATTCTGTGATTCGAGCATAGTATTTCAATACTATGTGTGATTAGGTATGTAAGAAGGCAATCATATAAGTACAAGTTGCAGTTCCATAATTCTACCTTAAAGTTAGTTTTAATAATCATTATCACACCTCAACATCTTTTAACGCTAAGTTTTTGCATATGGATGAGTCATCTTCTAAGTGGTTTAGGAAGTTTAAGTACAGACATTTAATTGGCACACTGTACAGTACATCAGCGGTGGTTTTGTAAAATAATAATTCTTAAATGTTAATAATTCTATTGTTTTCATTTACCTTGGGCACCATACAATTTTATCATGCTAACTCTACGAACATTAGTTACCTAATAGGTTTTTGCTAGTTGCTGCAATATTCACGGAACATGGCGTGTTCTGCGAACTGATGTTTGGGATAGCAACAAATAAATATTAATTTATTAAGTCTGTACAAAAAAAACATAGGTACTTATCTAAAGCATACAATTTTGTATTCTAGGTTCTCTTAAATTACCAAAGGATTAAATTATAAGCATGTGTCTTCTACAACATTTTTTTTAATTTCACTAAATCTTAAACATTTGAATTTGGTATACTTACATCAAATAAAATTTAAATTTTTAACATCTTTAAATAATTTTGTAAAGTAATTAAATTGAAGAACAGTGTTTAAGAGAGCCTCTTTGCATATTGCACTATGATACCTATTCATTTAAATACATTTTAAATACCCGTTAAAGTCATGGAAATGGCAATGCTACTGGCACTATTACGATCTATTCTTATTACTTATTGAGGAGTTGTTCCTTAATAACACAGCAAAAAAGGATTGTAAGTAATCCTTACAAGGAAATGACTTTAGTTATAAACCATTCGTCAGTCTCGCTAGTAGTAGCTATTCTATTTATGAGGGTACTCGAGCCTAAATTGAGGTTTGTTGTAATGGTATCCAGAGCTGGGTTCTAAGGCAGGTGCAGGAGCTATAGGGGCGGGCGCGGGAGCAGGCACGGGCACAGGGGCAGGCTGAGCGATCGGGACGAAAGGAGGTGTCACTATCACGGCGTCATCGGTGAACCCTACATCGCGACCTGAAGGGACAAAACGCTGCTGGAATTGCTGAGCCTGCTGAGGAACCTGCTGGTAGAATTGTGGAACCTGGTTGAACTGAGGAACCTGGTTAAACTGAGGAACTTGGTTGAACTGAGGTTGCTGGTATCCAGGAGCGCCGTACTGTTGAGAGAGCTCATACCGGTTCGGAGAGCCGAACTGTGAAGGTACGAATTGGTTGGGTGCGGCAAACTGCTGAGGCACATCATATTGATTCGGAACGCCATATTCCGTCGGAAGCTCCATGCGACCGAACATATTTCCTAGGAAAGGAAACTTGTTGGTTAACGTCGCCCATAACCCCGTTCCGCCGACTTGATTGCTACCCTGATTGCCCCAGAACAGCCGCTGTGATGGCTCCTGACTGTAGTTAGGGCTCACTGCGACGGAATACGGGTCATTGGGTCCGACGTTGTAAGGAGCTTCTCTCCGCACGTTGTAGGCTACTGCACTACCTACAAAAACAAATCAATGCATGACTATAATGATACACCGGACACAGAATATAGTTGCACACAATTTCACTTCACGTACCGACGACACAGCACACCAAGAGCGCAAGGGACGCCTTCATTTTCGCACGAGTTGCTGAACCAGAACTGCGTGTCATTGTTGCTCGTCTTTGCATTTATACCTCCTCTATTTGCTCCTAAAAGAGGGCCTTGAAGTAAAATTCTCGTAACCCAATATTGAAAGTGTGAGGTAATGGCGTGGTAGTGGCTCACCCAGTGGACGGCTTGGACAATAGGTGCGACATCTAGGTGACTCGTGCGCCGCCGCCCGCCGGTGCCGCGCACAGGCTGTTGTCAATCACCTATATTGGACACACATAACATCTATCACTTTGTAACAATTGTAATGCACACAAAATTTTACTGAAATCATGAATACCTAAGTAGGTTTAGAGGTGCTGAGCGATTGAAAACAATGGAAAAGATTCATCGACTACTTATACCTTAACCTATTACATCACGACCAGGGTCTGGTATTGATGCAATGAGAGAATACAGATAATCTTTCCCATGTCAAAAATACTTGTGACTTTTTAACTCGTTTTTCATTATTCTTCCATTAACTTGTGACCGGTAAAGGGACAGATTGATGCAACTCTTACATAACCGATGATTTATTGTTCAATACACCACGAGTAAACATTGCCTACTTTATTTCCGATCTCGCAGGAATAATTAATCGATGGCGCATCGTATAAAGTGCGTATCGAGCTTTCTCTCATTTTTTCATGTCGCCGCAGGCAATATAATGGTCACGATCCATAGTTTATACACCCTGTATATGATAAAGTTTGGTGAAAAATGCACTCGACCGCGTGTGCGCGTGTTTACTCAACATAATCGGCATTATTCATAAGATAACAAGGTGGTATTTGTCTTCACCGCTTGTCACGGTATTGTCGCTTCTGCAGGCGTTTTGCGAAATGTTGCCCAATACGAGCTTCACATACTAACGGAATATAGACTGAGTATGGCATAGATAAGAAAGTTTGTTTAGCCGTGCCCGTATTTTTACGGCTCGTTAGGTCTTCAAATAATGACTAAGTAAACCCAATATTACAAATTCATGACTATCTGCAGATAATGAGTAACCAATCTATACTATCAGTTACCTTGGTATGATATATGATAACAACTAGGGTACCTATCTATCTAACACATCATTTCATCAATGAAAATCTAAGCCCTATGTTTAGTCATTCATAAATGAATGAAACAAGGAGGGGTTGAGCCTGCCCAAACTCTATAAAGAGCTTCGAAAAATTATTTCAGTTAAATAAAAAGTGGTCTATTCTACCACATTCGATAGTCATCATTCGATTATAATGTAATCGTATTATTGTCTAGCTTGTAATGGATGAGGTCGGAAAGTGGTCTTTAGTCTAGCTAGGGTCAAGTGTCAAGCCGCCTGTGTGTGGTTTATGTTGACATCTAGCTTCTTTATTATGTTAATCTCTATACCCTTATTACTCACTTTAAAGGTCAATGGAGTAGGCTATTGTTGACGTTGATGAGAAATACGATTTTTCTGTTTAAATGTATCTACGCCTATATGTTAGGCTTCGGTTACGAAGTCAGCGGACGCGAGGCGGCAACTCTCCGCACCATTGCCGTACTATCTATACCAGTAAGAAATTGCTTTATTTGACAAGGGCCCCCCTTGTACCTACTGCCGAATAAATATTTTGTAGTTTTTTAAGGTTTTCTTTCTAGTTTTTGGTGTGCAATAAGGTTTTATATTATATTTTGTGTTGTATCTTCGATCAGGTATAGAACTTACATCTATGCATTGAAACGCGCCGCAACCCGTGCCGCCGCCGCCGCCCCGCGCTCGCTGACTCTCGCTGAATCACGAGCATCAGCGGAATGTTTAGAAAGGTGTTTTCTAAACATTCCGCCGATGCTCGTGATTTCGACCACTTCATTAGGTACACTTAGAAAATATTTAGCATACCAAATAATCATTACACGCAGTGCAATGCTTAGATTGGTAGCACGTAATATTTGTTTTCGGGTGTTTAGCCATGCCAGACTATCGACAGTGCGATGCAACCGACTAAACTGCAGACATGAAATAGGTACACGCATCACAGATGCATACAAATGGGTGCCAGTTATTCGTCTGGGTGAGACATCTAACTTGAAAAAACTTTCTGAAAGAAATTCTCGCAATTTCTGTAAAGATCATCGACATTAGGTAGGTACCTTACCTAAGTGTAATTTATAAAATTGAAGTCGAGGGCCTAGAGAACCTAAGTTTATTAACAATAACATAACATATCGTCACGCATTTCTCCCGAAGGGGCCGGCAGAGGTATATAACACCCATACTTCGCCGGACGATATAGGTTAATTTATTACAGTAAAACGCTGCACTGCTGGTTGAACGAGAAAGGCAATGAAATAATAGAATTACTCACTTCGCCTACTCTTTGAGGCATCACAGTCATTCATTCAAATTTACTTGGCAATTAAATTGCACACCTGACTTGTCTCGTCAGTCTTGGCTGTACCCATACTTACATAGAACCTATTCTGGTATTTTTTTTTATTTAAAAATTACACTCCACGGACTCCGGGGACCGTGACTTTTGTTAACTTAGATCTTAAATTATTATTTAAGGGGAATACAGGTAGAGGGGGGTTAGTTATTAAGTCTTAATCTAAGGTTAGGTTAAAGGTTTTCACTTATTGCATTGTGAGTACACCACGAGCAGACCAGCAACCCGCAAGCAGCACCCGATCACGAGTATCTTATTCTGGTATTTCATTGGCAAGCGATCGGAGATTAAAAATCAATTAATAAAATAGCGTGAAATTGGTAATACCGGGTAAGTTGGTACCTCTTTTACCTGCCTGACATCCAGACTCTTTTTAAATTATGATGTAGTCGGTTTATAAGTTTAAAATTTGATGAGTTATAATTATGTTAATATTTTACAACTGACCAACCTTCGAGTGCCCATACTTGGGCCTTTACTTACAGGACCTATAGGTAAGTATAATGTTTCCTTCATAAATTACTTTTACCTACCTACCTCTACCGCCAATATTGTATAGAATCGTGTCAGAATGGAAGTTGTTTCTTTGGGTAGGTACGAGTACGTAGCCAGAAAGCGTAAGCGAAACTTCCTTTAAGATGATATTAACATACAATGTTATGAACGTAACAGTTATTTCGTAAGTATTTTGACTTTAAGAGGGCCGCGACGCTCTGAAATTTCCATACAAACGCTTTTCTCAAATTTCTTGAAAACTATTTGTCAGATTATGATGAAATTTAGCATGTACAATTAAATTAACAATATCTCCGCTATTATTAACTATCTATGTTCTTGGTTTTTTTTTAAAAAACATTCTCAAGCGAAAATAGAGCTATGAAAATTTTCCGCATTTGTAAGGGGTCATCTTTGACTGATTTATTCAATAGATAGAAAAAGCAAATCAAAAATCCCTTTACACAGGGAGGTTGTCTACATCATTAGCTTTTAAATGAATCCATAATACAAGGGACATTCTTAGTTATTTAAGAATCATTAGAGAAGTGCAAAAGTCATTAAAAAATAAATAAATTCCAGTTTGCCACTCTGTAGGTAACTTTAAAGGCTCGTCAGTATCTTTACTGGCTCTCTTCGCTCGTCATTTTCTTCTAGACGAAATGGCTATGGAAAACCTTAAGCCAATGCGAAGTTTGTCTAAAGTGATCGCCGGACTCTTAAATATGTTTTTAGTTGAATGCTTTTCGAAAAAATTGTAGGTAGTTATGTAGGTATACATATACGAACCCAGGTAGATAGGTTCGTACATAATCAAAAAAATAAGGGGGGCTATTCCTGCGCGTGAGATGAGATGAGATTTTATCTTGGTCACTCTCACACCTATGACGTGTCAAACGAGAGCAACAAGGACGAAAAAAGGTGAGATGAAAATCTCCGAATAGGGCCCAAGGTCTAGCATACCGGGAGCAAACACGTAATGACGTCACTCGTCATTCATCTCTTTCGAGCTATTTGTGAATGACTTATTTCGGTCTTGCTTTAAGCATCGATTGACGTCACTACGTGTTGCTCACGTGACCGGAATGCTATACCTGGTGGAGTATATTATTATACCATGGGTGCGTATAGCTATACGTACTTAAGACATTAAGAGGCGGAGACAAAGCTCCAATCCATCACCTACGAAACGAATTTTAAATAGAATGATCTCATTCAATAAGTACGTAACATACGAGAATCTGCATTCAACTATTCATGCATACATGCATGCATTCAACTATTCTGGAGAATTGGCCCAGTAAAAATTCAAAATTACGTACCTAAATTGAAGGCCTAATTTTGTTCCTTTAGCTAAACGCAATGTACCTACGTACAATAACGTACAGGTGACTATTCAAGTTGCAATGACCGGTTTTAAGCCCTTATTTTAAGCGTTTTAGGTTTCCATTTTTGTTATTTCTTGTGTGAACAATAAAACGATTATCTATTTATTTTGTTGGAGTATAAAAGATATACGTTCCGTTTTCATTTATCACACATTTTCTGTTGAACGCGTGTCGTAAAGAAGATTTTTTTTGTTTTTGTAGCTAAGTACTGTAATGGCTCCTCTTCACGATCGGCGATCGCAGACGATTACCCACGAGTACGATTGTGTAGAGGGTTTACTTGTTCGTAGTCGGCGAGCATAGACGATGATTGGGGCATTTGCTTGGGGCGATCCGTGTGTTGCAAAAAACCTATGCATCGAAGGGGCAAGGGCAAAGTATGGGACATGTGGATGCTCGATCATCGTGCCGATTACAGACAATCACAAGATTCACTATAATCGCCGATTGTGAAGAGCAGGCATAAAGTCGATCGCACTGTAACTCCGGCAACCTTCTAAGTACACAGCTGTTATGTATGTTATGAATAATTTACTATGTCCGCATTATGCCGGTCGTGAACAATGGATGAGAAGCTGAACGATTGGATCACCGATAGGTGCTGATTTATTATCGCTAAGCACAACCACTCCTTAGAAGGCTGGCCGTGGTAAATAAACACGTAATCATTATAATTTGCTTGTGTTATGTTAGAGACTATAATGAGAATTTATAGCACTCAATAAAAACAAAAACAAATTGTTTAAGTAGGGATCGTTTAGGTAGGTACTGAATCAGATTTTTCTGATTATGCTGTTAAAATAAAATGTCTGATACCTATATCTGTTTATGAAGGTTTTTAAATATAAAATTACTAGCTGCGCCCCGCGGTTTCACTCGTGTTCCCACAGAAACTGTTAATTTATCCGGGATAAAAAGTACCTTATTTTTTTTTCTGTACCCCTGACGTGTACGCAAAATTGCAGGATGATTGGTTGAGTAGTTGAGACATAAAATCGTAACAAACAAACAAACAACCGAACAAATCCCTTTTGCATTCATATTAGTTATGATTAACACAATACCTACCAACTTATGATTTTAAAAATCAAAACACTTAAAACTATCTCTAGTATAGTAGTAAAAATTAGAATTCGGTCACAATCGATGTAGATAACAGCGGTTGGTTTACACTATTTGTCATTACCTTCAAGGCTATCTTCTCAGTCAGAACTGAAGAGACTAAGTAAACGTACCTATATACCTTTAATTCTTTATCACCAAAGGTCATGTAAAGCTGGTTATTACTTCATTTATTAAAATTTATAGTTACATGCACTCATCTGTTCTGTACCTTAATTACTTATTTAAGTATTTGAAAAAGATATCTAGTGTAAGTACCATTTCCAAGATTAAATTTTTAAGCGCTCCAATTTTCTTGATCTGTTATAAAACTGCAGTAGATTTAGGGTTGTCAAATTAGTTAAAAGAATGGTAGAGATATTTTAGAGATCGCACGTCCCTTCGAGAGCATCCAAGCTTTTAAGCTTGGATGATCTATTCAACAAAATTACACCTTTAACTACAAAATAAATTAAGAGATCTCACCACACTTTTCGCTAGAAAAATTAAACAAAAACCACTGTTTCTAACTTACTTAGGCCCACTTGCAGAAGATACGGAGTTAAATTCTTAAATGTAGGGTTAATAACCTCAGAGTTTAAAATGTTATAAATGCCACACTAATATTATGTTAACTCCTGTTAACTTCTAACTCTTGGTGGCCACTGGAGGCGCAAGACGATTTATCAGTTTATATAATATAATAATAATAATAATAGTTTGAGGTTGAGCAGTTAACTACGAATTAAAAAGATAGCCTTTCGAACCTTTCGAGTGGCCATTAGTGAAGATGCGATCACAAATTGTAATGAAGTACCTATAGTAAGGATACATTGTAATAAAATAAGAATTATTCAGTACAAAAATATTTTAATAAGAGTAATTCAAAGTATGCACTAACTCTCAAGTATAAAATCACAACATGTCTTAAAAGTACATAAGGGTAAGATTAATTAATCGCAGCAAAGATGACTCACAGAAAATTGAGTGAAAATAAAACAGTAAAAACGTAATGAGCAGACGAAACTGAAGACTAGTGTTAGTTCAGTTTAGTTACGTCACTTTAGAATTAATTCTCGTCGGCGCTCGAATCGCCAAAACACGCGAATGGCATTAATAGCTCGTATTTTAATGAAGCCCATAGACGTCACACCTCACTAGGCGGATATGTTAGCTCTACGGGGTATGAAAGTTTTGTTCTAAAACCCCATGTTATGAATACAAATGAGTTTTACCCATTCTAAGTATAGCTACGAATCTTACCCTAAGTTTGTTAAACCATAATCATTAATAAGTCTTCCGTTTTTTCTTTAAGCCTAGAGCATTTTTGATTATCGCCTTCCATAACCTGAAACGAAAAAAATGACTTTAAAATACATTAAAAACGTACTTATGGAAAGCGACGATAGCGTAGTTGGAGGATAGTCGCCTACCTAGAGAGTGCGGGTTCAATCCAGCCGAAGGCGCTCAATTTTTTTTTATTTGTGAACTTAACTAAATGTCTCTATTTAATATCATCATCCATACTTACTAATATTAAAGAATTGAAAAAGTAACTTTATCTGTCTGCCTGTTTGTAGGCTTTTCGCTGCTAAACGGCTGAACGGATCTTGATGAAATTTGATATTTTTTTAGTTACAGTAATTCACGAGGAAGATTTGTCGATGCTATTTTCTTAATAAACATTGTATTACTTATGTAAAAACGTATTATTGAAATTAAACATTTGTTTAATAACTAGGTAAGTATATAAGTGGTAAAAACTCAGTATATGTACGTATTGTGTTTTTTACAAACACGACGGACATAATATACCTCCACAGAAATAAATATTACATTCGATCATTTTTATTTATCGATTTCCCCAGCAACATTTGATTTAATTTCTTTAACGAACTTTTTCTGTCAATAGCCAGTTTTGATTACTTGATTAACATTCACATTTTTCCTTAATTTTTATGGTATATCACAAAAAACACCAAACGCAATATCGTTATAAAAACATAATAGCTTATTCTAAACCGATAGACAGGTACAAAGTAAAGATTTTTCGTAAACAAGAACACTGATATTAGTAGGTAGTTATTACAATCTAATTTCGTATGTGATGCGCAAAAAATATTTTTTCAATATTACCTCCTTTCACTGAAGCTCCGGCGTGAGCAGTTGCAGAGCTGCTGGCGTAGCTGCCTCCGAAAGCTCTCGCGCCGCTTGATGCATTGGCAACACTCTTCGCCACAGCGCCCGCCGCAGCCAATCCGTTGCTCGAGTCATTCAAAACTCCAGTTTTTGAAGAACCGAGGGATCCACTGTATCCTAAGCTACCACTACCGCTGCCACCGCATCCACCTCCACAACCACTAGCACCATCATGTCCGTGACTGTAGCCACCGTTGTTGCTACTGTGGAACTTGTTGTTCCCACTGGTAACGCCAGCCGAGCTAACAGCTGCAGCATTTGCTTGGGCGACTGCACTTCCACCGACTTGGGATCCACCGCTTAAATACCCGCTCCCACCGGCTCCTTGATGCGAATGATGTGATGAACCTAGTCCAGTCGTTCCTATATCAGCTTTTCCGTTATCGTAAGGTTTTAAAAATCCTGGCGGACCTCCAAACCCACCAGTGTATGCCACAGCATTTGAGCTCGCTGACGCTCCTGCAGTAGCGAGAGCGTCCGAAGCAACTCCACTATGAGCAAGTGAAGGAGACGCTTGCGCATCACAAATTCCCGAAACACAACCAGGTTTGACAGTTGTTGGACCACTTGCTACTGGTGGTTTAGAACCAAAGCTTGGTGCAGAGGCAGCACTGTATTCATTGGGTTTTAAAATTCCGGCAGGGCCACCGAAGCCACCGGTATAGGCTGGAAGATTTTCTTTTTCACCATGTTGTCCACTGGCTTCAGATGTGGCGCCAATAGTTCCTAAATGTGGTGAAGATCCAATACCAGGCGTGTAAGTTCCACTTCCAGTTGGTCCAGTCGGGAGCCCAGTAGATGGTTTTATAAAAGATGTTTGTAAAGATCCAGTCCCATGAGTCCCAAAAGCAGCTTGATGTGAAGACGATCCAATACCAGATGCACCATAACCAGGGCCAGGGATGGTAGTACTTGTCGGACCGCTAGGCAAGGATGTGCCATAAGATGGTACTCCGGAGACAGGACCCGAAGCGCCAGCAGATGCATGACCCAATGGAAACCCTGAAGCTCCAGAGCATCCTGGGGATCCTGGAGCACAGCCTTGAAGCGATGGATATGAACCGCAATTCCCTGATGTGCAACCAGACGGACTACTTAGAGATGGTGTTATAGCGCAACCTGGAGCTCCTGGCGCACAGCCTGGGCCTGAAGGCTTTCCCGAAAAATACGAAGAGCTTCCTTGAGAATAACTGGGTTTAGAGCTTGGGAAACCACCTTGACCACCTATTGGTGGGAATTCATCACAATTGCCGGACGTGCAAGCCGATGGCCCGGCAGGAGCTAATGGAAGTTCACAACCAGGGGTTCCAGGCGCACAAGCTGGTCCTCCTGGTTTTACTTGGGAGTGAGCAGACAAGCCTCCATATGCATAACTAGGTTTGATAACCAAAGTGTCACCACCAGTTGATATATGAGGACTACCACAATTTCCTGATGTGCAACTAGACGGATTACTACCCGCAGGAGATAGACCGCAACCTGGAGAATCAGGAGCACAACTTGGACCGGAAGGAACCAATGTCGATTGTGAAGATATCTCTTTTACTTTATCTGCACCTCCTTGAAAATAATTGGGCTTAACAGGAGTAGCGCCATACTCTGGGACTGAGGGGTATGTTCCACAATTAATTCCAGGAACACAACCAGAAGTTCCGATTGCTGGTGGCACTGCACTGCACCCTGGGGTACCAGGTCCACAAGGTAATCCAATTGGTTTAACTGGGCTATACGAAGACGCACCAATTACTGATGGGACCGAACTACAACCTGCGGTGCCTGGAGCACAACCTAGCCCTGATGGTTTTGATGGGAAATACGACGACGAACCACCGTTGGAATAACTAGGTTTGTTGCTAAATCCACTGTATCCCGTTGATGTTGAGGATCCACCACAGTTTCCTGATGCACAGCTTGAAGGACCGCTTGGTAATGTGGATGTGGCACAACCAGGAGAACCGGGAGCGCAAGCCAGACCCGAGGGAGAAACAAACGAATAGGATGGCGGTTTTACATGGGCATAACTAGGAGTGTTGCTCAAACCACCATAGCCCGTCGAAGGTATGGGTCCATTACAGTTTCCTGATGCACAACCTGAAGGACCGCCGGGTGATATGGATGTGGTGCAACCAGAAGAACCAGGAGTGCAACCTAGCCCTGAAGGATTTACAGAAGCATGGGATGGCAAATTTCCATGGGGATAACTGGGTTTGTTGCTAAAATCACTATAGCCTGTTGAAGTTAGGGGTCCACCACAGTTTCCAGACGCACAACCTGCAGGACCGCCAGGTGATATGGGAGCAGCGCAGCCAGGAGAACCAGGAGTACAAGATGGGCCTGAGGGATTTAGAGAAGAATGGAATGACGGACTTCCATGAGAAAAACTGGGTTTGATCCCAAAAGAGCTACTATATTCAGAGGGGTAGGCTCCACAATTTCCTGATGCACAATCAGAAGGCTTACTCGAAGAAGGCACTATGCTGCAACCAGGTGTACCGGGAGTACATGATGAGCCCACTGAAGAAAATAACGGTGAGCCTCCATGTGCGTAACTGGGCTTAGACGCTACATAACTTGGTAAAGAAGGGTGTGTCCCACAATTACCCGATGCACAATTAGGCAAAATGCTAGGCGATGCAGACGGCATGCAACCGGGGCTTCCAGGAGCACAAGCTGGACCTGAAGGGCTCACTAATGGCTTACTTCCGTGAGAATAACCGGGCATGCCACTTGCCGAGCCGTCATATCCGGGTGAAGATGGTCCGCTAAAAGGTGCAGTTCCGCCACAACCCGGTGTTCCAGGCGCACAACTTGGTCCTCCTATTGGTTTTACTGGAGAATAAGGTGAAGATCCTTGTGCATGTGAAGCTACGTCACAACCTGGCGTGCCAGGCGCACAACTTGGGCCTCCTGATGGCTTTACTGGAGTATAAGAAGGTGAAGATCCATGAGCATATGTGGGCTTGGAAGGACTTCCATAGTCAGGAGAAGACACATGACCTAACTGATTTTCGTTTTGATAGCCAGTCGAAATAAAGGGAGCTTTCGTCGGATTAGAAGAACTATAGCCAGATTGTGGAATATTACAGTTGTAACCAGAGCATGAAGGTTCTAGTTTAGGAGCTACTAAGTCTATAGCAGGTTTTTTGTAGTCAGATGCTTCAGGAGATCCAGGCGCCGGTGGTGATCCACCACAATTGCCATTAGAGCAACCAGGTTTATTTGCACTAAAAGATGATTTTGAATTTGCATGTCCCGATGCATGGACATTAATGTCATTAGTTTCACTATCACTTGAAGAGCTTCCGTCGGTACCTTGGTTCGATCCGCATAGACCAGATGTACATTTATTATCATCGTTATGTGATGGAGTGCCTCCTATGTCAGACGACGCTCCACAGTCTCCTGATGAACATTTCGCTTTAGAACCACATTGCCCGGAAACACACTTCTTGTCAGAATCAGGTATATTATTGCAATCCGAGCCTCCACAGTCAGAACCATCTATACGCCCAGCTCCGGCAGAACTTCCCGCTTTAGCACCGCTGCTAGATTGAGATCCGATTCCAGCACCACTTAAATTCGATGAATTCAAATCACTTGTTCCCTGACAACTCTCAGATCCACAATCCTGGCCTTTATTAGCTTCGCCTTCACCATACTTATGGCCGTAGCTACTAGTTGGTATTTTGCCTCCATATCCTGCAGTAATTTGTCCAGCGTTGGCACCACTATAGGCTTGAGATCCCGCAGCCACTGATCCTTGAGAGCCAGTTGCGCCACCGCCATTACAGGTTCCAGAATCACATCCTTTAACACCCGGAGTTACTCCACCGAAATTTCCCGAGCCACTGTAGCTAAATGAACTTGAACTGGCACTGGAAGAAGCCGCACTGGATGAGGATGACTGGGAGAAGCTTCCCGTATAGCTGGAACCACTAGGGATGCTCAATGGTATGCTCCCAGCGCCGGCATATGCCCCCGCTACAGCACGCGCGTCCGCTATTTAACAAATAAGGTTTTTAGTTCACTAAAAAAATTAGCTTAAATGAATTAACAAAAAAAAAAAGAGTAATGTAAACATTACAACTTCAAAACATTTTAACATTGTAATTATTTGCTAAGGTTTTTGCGAGATAATTATGTTAGGCAAAAAATGTGAGGCTGATGTGGTACTGACCTTTGGCCGCTGCTCCTCCTTTCGTACCATATCCGTAAGGGCCAGCTGTCGCAGACCCAACAACTAATAACACTAAAGCACAAGCGAGCTCCATCGTTATGGAGCTTCCTAACTACAATGCTAATCCTCCACAGTCGCTTGCTTTTATAAAGCAATACACAAATAGGCACCCATTTATATTTACAGCAAAAAAACCAGTCGGCGTTTACTGCGAACTGAGACTCGCAGGTTATATTCGCGTAGGTAGCCGGTATTGTTCCCTGACTTCATGACTAGCAGCGCTCTGTAGCGCATTGTAATTGCCACAAGTAAGCACTCTACCATAATTTATTATTCACGCACCTTAATTCATAATATTGAATCCAACATTAGACACTGGGCCGCGGGAAAACACGCTGGCACCACCGAGGTTGCTCTCCAGTTCCGGCGGTATTTTTATTGTCGTTGTTTTTTTCGATGTCAGAGAAATATAAATCGATTAGGTACCAATTCTATACAAATAGTGAATTAGCATAATGATTATTTTTAAGGATGCGTGTTTTTTTGCCTAACCCTGACGTGTAGTTTTTTGTTACTAAGCAATTTGGCAGATATTGGACGAAATATTTTACAACAATCAATAATTACCATTGTTGTTTTGGTATTTAATTTAGTTAAAAAGATGCATATTTAGATAGTTCCATGATTAAATCTGCACAAAAAATTGCGAATAAAATGTCCTGTTTCGGACATTTTATTCGCAATTTTTTGCCTTGTAGTTACGGCCTACATTATCTTTATTATGCATCAATCTTGCACATCTATTTTGTATCCAATAGATGAGCACGAGCGTAGTCATTTATATATACTCCCTGAAGATAGCAAGATCAATTTACACGTGATATTTGAGAAGTTTCTATGCTTGTTATTCGTAACTTCTTTTTTTTAAAGTTAAAGATACCGACCTTTTACATACCAACCGTGTCTTTGTCATATTGAAACCTTAAAGACAAAGAAGTATCATGGCTGCAACCGTAGCGTCTGTCTCACAGCATATGTTAATAGATGCCGCAGTAATCGACCGCAATGGCGCGTGACGAACCCGGCGACCGACGGACGACACTCGCTAGATGCTCCGCCGTACATGCAGCGAAGATCCGGGTAACAAGTAACTATACCTGATAGCCTCCCACGCATGTACTCATCATACACTTGAGATCTCTCCGATATTCATGCTTACCTATAAACCTGCCACATTCCATCCTTTGTTTGATTGCACAGATCATTACATCTATCTAGTAA
Source organism: Peribatodes rhomboidaria (assembly GCA_911728515.1). Taxonomy (NCBI): domain Eukaryota; kingdom Metazoa; phylum Arthropoda; class Insecta; order Lepidoptera; family Geometridae; genus Peribatodes; species Peribatodes rhomboidaria. The sequence continues at coordinate 9,410,408 of OU452168.1, forward strand.
ATGCTTATGAACTTGACATTAGCTTTAATGGAGAGAAAAATCCCGACCGCAATATCGAAAGTCCACTTACGGAGCGGTGAAGAATTGAAGATGTAAGTCGTGTCCAGCGCTATTCTGTATGAATCGCGTGTATAAGTATTTCTAAAGAGACAAAACGTTTGACCGACGCCGGTAATTTTAGAGGTCAAGGCTCCAAAGACTGTCTCGTAAAGTACAGAGCGAGACATCATATTATTACGTATTTATGTGACGGTTATTTAACTTTATGGCACCTTGTCTCGGTTATTCAAGTTTTTATGTTTATGTAGTAGCAGATATAATGTTTGCTTTTTCCTCCTCATCTCTAAAAAGAATTCGAGGAACCTTTCAAGGAGAAGGTCGTTATATCTGTTTAATCGAATATCGGCGATGACTATTAGAAAGGACTTCACGAAGTTAAGTCAGCATCCTTATGTGCGGTTTAAATTAACATCTCGTTGTTCTTGTAACTTGGGTTCCCTGAGTGTTAGTAGGAAGTAATTTATTGAAAGGTTCTTTTCGCAAGTTTTTATGATCATTTTAATATGATTAAAAATTCCTCGTAGCTCACATTACTTGTAGATTTACTATTGTTGTTCACCTGTACTGTAAGTACGTATGTAGCATTGTCACCATGATAATTACGATTGTTATTCAGACACTCCAACGTTGTTACTGACAGACAGAGGTTATATTGAATGTTGTTACCTTTGCCATTTGGAAATACCCTATTAGTTAGTCATATTATTGTTTATTTGCCAAATTAATTTTGAAAAACTTAAATTGATTTCATTGAAACAAAAATTGCAAATTTATAGTCCTTAGTCACGGAACTTGTATTGCAGATATCGTGGTACTATATCACTGCTAACCGCAGAATATCTTAGTTCATTCGTGACCACTATTCACAATTAATTAGAATCATCTAAATTCTTGCAATAACTTAAAAGCAACTACCGTACTTTTTGCTTTAAAATATATTAAGTAATAAACGACATTTCAATTCATCTCTGTATATTTCTAAAATACATTTAGGTACTTCCGTAACCGATTTTCCGTAACTTAAAAGTATAATAATTTTACAGTGAAATTAGGTAACTATCAACTACTGAATGCGTACGCATAGTGTCGAATGAAACTAGCTATGTATCTAACAAATGTAAAGTTACAATGATTCGCGTGTCTTTGTCGTACAGTAAGAGTAATGGTACGTGCGTAACAAGTTCCTTTGGCAAGTCGGCGCGGGCGCAGCGAGCGGCGCTAAATGAACTCGTCGGGTTCTCGCGGCGCGTCCAAGTCGCGGTAGTGTATGACCGGGCGGAAATCTGCGCCGCCGCCCCTTTAACAACAACCACAAACTAGATTAGGAGCAACTCAACACGGCACAACACACAGATACTTCACACTAGGTGCTCATCTACCTATTACCTAAACCAGCGCGAAATCTCAGCTTCCCGGGAGTCGCCTGACTTTCATATCTACTTTAACTAGGTGCAGACACAGGAGTAGATTAAAAAAATTAAGGAATCAAGACTTTTAGACCGTTTATTTAAAAAAAAAAACAATCGTACAATGTATGCAACGGTTGGTGGTCGAGATAACACATACAAGATAAAACGATACTGTAATGTAACGTTACACAATAACATTTAATGATAAAAATACGATAGATATTCGAAAATACTGTTTAGCTGTAGTTTATATTACAAATTTATAGTTAAGGTTATGTCTAGTAATTTACTATGTCAAGTATGATTTTAGATAGGTTTTCATTATTAAGTAACTACACTATGTTGTATTATTATTTAGTTTTATGTACTTCAACACGAATAATTGTACTAGTGATTTATTTTATGAAATAATTATACAGCAAAAAATTACTACAGCTATATTACATGTATTTGACAATACTTTTACAGTACACCACTTAGACAATTTAATTTACATAAATTCATTTTGATCTTCAAATAAAAAATACACAAAAAGATTTATAATTAATCGTTATTATAATTTATAAATAAAATAAAATTGTAAATATATTTACCGACGTGGCAGTATCGTCTTAACGGAATGCTATAATTACATTTAGGTAACCGCTATTAAATAGCTGGTCATGTCATGAATTTCGTTTACACATACATTATTAGAATATGTCACCACTGTCCGGGAAGTCAAGATCGTTGTATGCAATAATAGGCCGCGACCGATCCACATTTTCCCTGCAAATCATTTTCTTTTTACTCAAAAACATTTCCGCAATATATACGTGACATTTAAGAAATTTAAAATGAAGATGAGCGATTTTTATACCCAATGAGAGAAAAGTGCAGAGAGAACCAATCCAAAGCTAATGGCGATGTAAGTTATAAGCAAACCATATTCATATCTCATAGAAGGCGAACGAACAAATCAAATGTTAAGGTCGTGCAAAAAATAAACAAGAAGTTAGTCACAATCAAGCTGCCTTAGCATAGGTCACCCGAACTTAATATGCAGTTCTGGATATAAATATGATACCCATGACATGACTGTAATGTTATCTACGTGAAGGTATGATGATGCGTTTCAAATACAATGTTTGACAAACCATTATGAGAAATAAATTATGCGACAACTAAGAAAAATAAAACCTGTTCTTCTGTTAATGGAAAATGAATCTTGCACTGACATAAGCAATATACATTACCTGTGTTCTCATTATGACGTAATTTGCAATTTGTATTCTATAGACACAGCATGTAAGTTACTATTCGATAGTATGTCTAATGAATTTTAATTTATAAATGCATAGAGCTTTTGTTAACCACCAAGATATGAGGTAATAAGTTGTCGAGTAAATAATTGTACAACTTTTTGCTTTCATTATTAAATTAATTTTGCTATTAATAGTTTTAATAGATAGGCTTTAGTGAAACCCCTCGGAAAGACCTGGGTTACCATTACGGAAAGTCCAACAAAAAACATAACAGCTAATGTGACGTAACCATCACAATAACAATGTATCAAGGACAGCCAAAAAAACTTGAAATTAACTTCAACTTTTTTTTAGTACGCAATTATTAAACGGTTTTTATGAGTTAGGTAGAATATAGGCTTTTGATAAGAGAATGCAAAACTCATGCAGCAAACCAAAACAAGCGTACATTTTTTCTATAGGCGCCGCAATAATATTTTTTTGTATTTACTCTTTTATGTGTAACATATTTTTCTTTTTGGTGCAATATTTCTGTGGCGTCTATAGAATATGAACAACACAGGTCTTAGCGGTGGTTGGTTGCGAAATGACTCGATGATAAATAGGATTAGTTATTAATGCTTATCTTTGAAATTACAAAAAATATGCAATTACTATTGCACGTTTTAAGTGATTTCAAAGTCGATTGATGTGACATTCAATTATTTTGACTAAAAGCGTAAGTTTTCAGGTAAAAGGAATATCGTCGCATTACATTGACCAAACCGACTAAATTACTAAGTAATTGCTATTTTATTTGTGAATTAACGCATCCGATAAGACCTGGCAGAAGTGGGAATCCGTTTAGTTGAACTTAGTAATAAATTGATTTGCGAAACTTAAGCTGGTATTAAAAAATACTGTTGTTTTTCAATGTTGAATCTACATTGAAATTATACTAAGTTCAACTTTGTAGGATTCCTATTATCAACCTAACTTCACATTCAAATAAGTACTAGGTATGCTTAAATTATCTGCTAAAAATTAGAACTAAGTACACGATGATTGAATACAAATACGATGATAGGGAAACAAAACGTTCTGCAAAAACAATCCCGGATTGGATTTTGGTTTGAATGTGAAGTCAGGTCAGCAAGCTTATTAGCTAAAACTAGACAGCGACGATCTCAACGATCGTTGTCTAAATAGCGGCAATCGTCCTTTTTGTTTGATGTTGACTTGTGACTATTAATTTATGTGATTGAATTGACACTAGCGTCTCAACAGTAACTGTAAACAATGTAGTTGAGCAACTGTCACAAGGCAATGTCAAACGAGTAATGGGGTCGGCAGGTAGAATCTAATTCAATACAGACAACGCTAGCAAAGCTTGCTTTTGTTTGCTTGTATTTTTATAAGGATTTTTGTAATTTGAATTGAATACCAAATATCACAAGGACTATAATCCTATAGCAGTTTATGTTGACGACATTTGCAGTTGTCAACCCCATTATCGCTATACTTGTAGATAGAGTATGCCAAAGGTCACAAGGACTAAAATCCCATATCAAAGTATGTTGAAGGCATTTTGGCAGTTGTCAACCCCATGACCGCTATTTTGACAGTCGCTAGTTAGCTAATAAGCTTGCGGGTCCGTGGTGTAGACAGGTGACGAGCGTGTTACCTGGGGCGCGAGAAGCGCGGGTGTCTCGGCGCGTAGGCCGCGGGCGGCGCCCAGCCGCCCCACGCCCAGCCGCGGCTCGCGGGGGGCCCGCCGCCGCCCACACCGCCGCCGTACCTGATGTACAATCACAACTTCGGTTAAGACGAAGAAAAGACGAAGAAGAGAAGTTTTTTTTTAGGTAGAATAGGTCGGCGTTTGACCACCAACTCGCCTGATGTTAATCGACGTTGTGGTCTTAGATGGAGCACGACGACCTTTATGGCACTTATTCACTCTAGCCTTGAAGTTTTGTCGAGTGAAGAAGTACAAAGACGGCAATTGAGTGAGACGCTACAAGTGCGCTACTGCTCAGACCGTCTTCGGACTGTCATAATAACTTTCTAATATTTTACATACTCGATTTGAACATCAACAAAAGTTCGTATTTGTCCAATCAGCAGCTGACATTCGAGCACGTTCGATTCTAGAAACAGAATCGCTTGGAAGCGACTGGAACTTGTCTAGGGCCGAATAATGATCTACCAAAAACAAGGAGGGCAGAGTGTAGTCTTGCCCCGAATAAGAAACGAAACGACTTGACCATTTCTAATTTACTTTTTTAAATTGGCAGACGTTTGAGTACACCTCATCTGATATAGTCAAGTGTATTTGAAAAATAGAAAATACATCTGGCATATGTTTATAGTGGGAATGACAGTTGGCTCACAAAAGCGGCTCCTTTTTTTTAAAAAAAAAGCTTATATAACTTAGAACATGAAACCATCATGGAAACGTCGTTTTATTTCTATAGCACTACTTAGACTGCAGTTTAAATTAAAGAATATTCAGTATAAAACAGTAATTTACTTGCCAGTTCTAAAATGTATAGCGTGCCACGATTTCCAACTTAGTCACCAAGCTGACTTGCAAACGATAAACCTCTTTACCGCTTTATTTCGTGACTATAAAAGCATTTCGTATCTTTTGGAGCCATTACTGTCGATGTTGGTTCATAAAAAAATGTGATTTATTATTAGGAGTAGTAACTGGAGCTATGATCTCATTTAAACGATGAACCTGGGGTATTAGTAACCCGATACGACGGTGTATTATGGTAATAAATTGTTAGAGGATGAATAATGGTTATTAGTTTTTTATGAGCAAGGAAGGTCATGGTAGGTTAACTGAGGCGGTTTGAATTCAATTTATTGTACGATAAAAAACTAATTGACACTACTGGGTAATTTCACCGCAGTGTTTTTGTCTTCAGTCGTTTGTGTAGTGTTGCTATGTAAATCGTTTTTTGGTGTGTAAGCTGTATATAACCTTTGAAGTCGAGGATCCCGTAAGGGACCGTATTGAACAAATGTATATGCGTAAAGTCAAGTGACATGAGTGAGCGATGGCCGATCGGCACGGAACAGTACTCGAGCTTGTTTAGCATTAAGATGTATAACTTGGCTTCATAAGTTCAAGGCTTTTACAAACGACATGAACAGGATAGTCTGACGAGTTTTACTAACATCGAACTAGATTTTCTTTTACTCATAAGAAACTTTTCAAACTCTTAACTTGAAATACAATAAAACTGAACCCTAGTTAAATTCACTAAGTGTAGAGCCAAAATCAAAGATTGAAAAATGGGTGTTGTGTAGTGTAGTGTGTCACGCAAGCGGTAGCTGGTAGCAATCAGAATGTGGAGCCAAAAATTGCAGTTAAAAATTATTTTGTGTAAGTGTAGTTTATGGTGCGTGCCAGATGGATTAAGGTTCATTAATCTTAATACTAATCCGCCCTATTGTGGTCAACTTGGGCCTTATTAGGGATTGTGACCAAAGTTAGTGACCCCTCTATTTATTTATTCCGATATAGGTTTACTACTATTGACTTGACAGTTGAGGGGTCAATGAAATTTTGTCTTAATTCACAATTAGGCCCAAATTGGCCCCTAATAAAGGTGTAACACATTATAACAGCACCGTAACGGCGCAGTTGCAGCACGGCGCCGCCGCCTTTAATTTGCAGCTGAAACACACCAAATCCAGTAGCAGTCTGTTCCGTGTGCCTGCTGTTAGTTTGACGTTGTCAACGAGCAGTCTGTGCGTCTCACAGCTACTGTAACGGACTGCTTTCGGTGTGACGTCTTTCATAGAGTTTGCACTTTACTGGTCCTCGCAAATCGGACCAGAATACACAAAGACTACACCTGCATTTGGTGTGCTCTAGTTTTTAGGCTACCGCTTACCGCCAGCGCGCAAACCATGGATACATCTCGCTGTTTACGCGCCGGTCGCGAGGTGCAAGCTCGCCGTCACCGTGAGTAATACATAATTGTATGGCATTTGTGATTAAACACGCCTAGGATTCGGCGCGGTGTCTGTGAGCACGCGGTGGGTTCACTTGAAGCGCGCTGGCTGCCAGTCGAGCTGTCTGGTACGGGCAAGCGCGCCAACATTCCACCAGTCAACTTTTTATTTCGACATTACAAAGCATATTATACGACACACGTGTTAATGTTCAAATTTAAATGAAAAGTTAATTGCTGGGTTGGAGCGGTGCAGTTAGTGTGCCGTGATCTTTAGGCGTAAGCGCACCAAGGCAACGAACTTTAGACTTAATCCATACGACTGCCGCGATGGCTCAGATGGTAGTGAATCTGCTTTCAGAGCTTGGGGGTGTGGGTTCGATTCCCACCTAGAGCAAACATTTATGTGATGGACGTTTGTGTCTGTTCTCTGCTGGGTGTTAAATATTTAAATAGACAATTTTTATTTGTGAGCAAAAGACAAGTATACAAAAAACGAATATTAACGAATAACAGCAATAAAAAATTAAAAACTATTCAAACAATGTTTTTTACCACAAACCGGTTCCAACTCAGCATAATTATTTAAGTAGGTTTTTCAAAATATATATGTATGTATATCAGACCCTGGCAGCCGCAGTGCAAGCTTTGCTTAGTTTGGGGTTAGGCGACCGTGTATGGAAATGTCCCGAATGTATTTATTTATACTCGTATATACAGAGTGTACTCACGCGGGCGGCGGCTGGTGGTGGTGGGCGGGCGGGCCGCGCGCGGCGGGCTCGGGCTGCTGCGGGCGGCGCACGTCGCGCACGTAGGCGTTGAAGTACGCCACCTCGCGGCGGACCTCGTCCACCTGAACACGCCTCTAGGTTACACCTGCGCTGCTCACCCTTGTATACGGTGTGTCTTTAACCGACGACATATTTTAGGATACCATGGTATTCATTATTATGACCAGCAACTATTACTATACTTACTTCGTCCACTATAGGATTGTGCGGGTGACACTTGTCAGTAGTTGTCAATCACACTAATATTATAAAGGCGAAAGAAAAATAAGAAAAAAAAATTTTTTACCGCGGTAAAACCGCAGGGCGCTGCTAGTATTACATAAGGGAAGTAGCATTGTGTTTCAATTTTACCGATAACGGTGTCGGACACCGACACCGTGATATAAATAAATAAATGACCAGACGTGGATGGTAAAATAATATAGGTTCAGTTATTTTTCTTTAACTAAGTACATATCTATATTTGTTAACATTTCATTTAAAACTAGGCTCAGTTATTAGAGCATGATTAAACTCCAAATTATCAAGCACTTATATTCTGCCTGCATTACTCTGTAATATGTGTATGGCGTCTCCCCAGACAGATTTGACTTTTAAAATCTTAATAGGTTTTTTCAGTCAAGTCTCTGTGAACATGCATATACATATGTGTGCTACGCACATCCGGTTTGCTCTAACCAGTGGTTAAATTATGTGGAAGTCACATCACAAACAATGGTAATGACCACATTATTTTACCAAGTTCAGCCACGCATTTGGTGGTCAATGTCTACTGAAATCTATGTCGTGGGAAAACGGAACAAACACTCCCACGACACGCTTGCACATATCCCACAGAATTACTGTGACATGAACGATTTCGTCATCCATTCTGGTCACGCTTTTTAACAAACGGCATGAATTAAATTACCGCTATTATATCTAAAGAGTAATGAAATTACATTGTTCGTAATAGATGTTTTTTTTTTTTACCTTTTCGCCGTGCTTGTTGAAGATATGTTTTCTGATGAAATCGGGGCCTTTGAATTTTTTTCCGCTCAACGGGCACAACCATTTGTCCTTTGCCAGCTCTTGAGTGTTGGACTGAATGAATTTCTCTACTTCCGCTACTGGATTCTGAGAAATCAAAAAAGAAAACTTAGGGAGAGAGAGAGAGAGAGAGAGAGAGAGAGAGAGAGAGAGAGAGAGAACTTTACTTAGAGATTAAGACAAGAGAGTGTGTAGCAACTGAGAGTTCAACGAAATCAGTATTCAACTAGTTCAGCTAAGGATGTACCTTGATGCCTAGTTTTTGTAACTCCTCATCTGATAGCGGCTTAACATCTTGCAGGAACGCAGACATTTTCCCTTCGAACGTCTTTATGTAATCTTGAACTTCCTGTTGAGAAGGCTGCAACAAATAATACATGGTGCACTATAAAATCAAATATAATTGCCAAGTATCGCATTTATAATATAGTTAGAATTGCGGGTCCAATCTGGCCCCGACTGGCACAGCATTGACGCGAATAGCACGGTAAGAAAAAAAGTAATATCTAGCAGTGGAACATAGAAAGCTGTAGATGAGGAATAGTAGATGCAGAATTACTTGTTTGTAAGCAAGATAATCGTGAAAACACTAGCTGAAGACCGCCAGGCCTGGGCATTGCTGCACTGAATAAATAGGTATGAAATGTGCAATTTGTGAAAATTGCACGAGGTTCAAAAGCATTTCTTAAACTAGGCACTACGGAAAACGGCTAGGGCACTTTTCTAATTACATATTTTGTTAAAAAATCGAAGAAAACACATTTTTGTAGTTTTCGTTGCCTACGTACAAATTGGAAAATATTGCACCGACTGTGCTGAGAAATGCCAATTTTGAACCTTGTGCACACTTAGCAAAGTGCACTTTTTGGATCTAAGATCTAACTTGGATGTCATAATTACCTTGTTGGGCTGCGGACCGGAGCGCGCGTGCATGATCCCGCATCTGTTCGGCATCTCGTCCTCGTAGGGATACTCGCAGTGGTTGTAGTAATCCACCGAGTGAACGATCCTCAGATAAAGGACGAGGCGGTCGAGCACACGCATCAGTTCGGGATCGGGCTCGTCGCTGGTAGCGCTCTCTGGCGCCGCCTCCAGCCCGAGTAGCTCCTCTTCCTCGGTGGAGGCTTCCTCGATCAAGTGTTCCGTGATCTTGTGCAGCACGGGGTTTAGGGAGTTCAGGCTGAAGTTCTGGGTAGGAAATAGCTTTTTTGAAAAACTATACAATTGTCTAGTTTTGTTCATTTTTCAAAGAACTTTTGACTATTAATTACATTTTGGGATTTGCTAAAATGAAATAAGAGTAGGATAGTTGTATCACTTACATCTGATTGTTGTTGTGTCTTCTCTCCTTCTCCATCTTCCTTCTTTACCAGAGGCTGAAAGTTCAGACGTATCATTGTAAGAAACTAGTTATGGTAATGCTATATGTTTTGCATGCATGAATTTTGTTAGCACTTCGCAATATTTATGATTTTTTGTTTTAAAGAACTCATAGGTCCTAGAAACAGAATAAAATAGGGCAGTTTTAACTACGAAAGTACAAGGTTAGTGGAACTTCTGGGTAATTAACATAAAGTCTGGATTTAAAAAATAAAGATGCTCGCACCACCGACAACACTGTGCGTGTGCGATGCAGCACGGGCCGCGAGATAGAGCGAGATGCCAGTAGCAGCCACTTACATCCGCCGCGCTGTCTGCGTCCTGTTTCTCCTGCTCTGTCTGCCACAGCTTGGTGCGCGTGTCCAGCAGGTGCGCGAGGCGGGCGGCGAGACACGAGTACAAGTAGCAGCCACTTACATCGGCCGCGTTGTCAGCCTCTTGTTTCTCCTGCTCTGTCTGCCACAGCTTGGTGCGCGTGTCCAGCAGGTGCGCGAGGCGGGCGGCGAGACACGAGTACAAGTAGCAGCCACTTACATCCGCCGCGCTGTCTGCGTCCTGTTTCTCCTGCTCTGTCTGCCACAGCTTGGTGCGCGTGTCCAGCAGGTGCGCGAGGCGGGCGGCGAGACACGAGTACAAGTAGCAGCCACTTACATCCGCCGCGCTGTCTGCGTCCTGTTTCTCCTGCTCTGTCTGCCACAGCTTGGTGCGCGTGTCCAGCAGGTGCGCGAGGCGGGCGGCGAGACACGAGTACAAGTAGCAGCCACTTACATCCGCCGCGCTGTCTGCGTCCTGTTTCTCCTGCTCTGTCTGCCACAGCTTGGTGCGCGTGTCCAGCAGGTGCGCGAGGCGGGCGGCGAGACACGAGTACAAGTAGCAGCCACTTACATCCGCCGCGCTGTCTGCGTCCTGTTTCTCCTGCTCTGTCTGCCACAGCTTGGTGCGCGTGTCCAGCAGGTGCGCGAGGCGGGCGGCGAGACACGAGTACAAGTAGCAGCCACTTACATCCGCCGCGCTGTCTGCGTCCTGTTTCTCCTGCTCTGTCTGCCACAGCTTGGTGCGCGTGTCCAGCAGGTGCGCGAGGCGGGCGGCGAGACACGAGTACAAGTAGCAGCCACTTACATCCGCCGCGCTGTCTGCGTCCTGTTTCTCCTGCTCTGTCTGCCACAGCTTGGTGCGCGTGTCCAGCAGGTGCGCGAGGCGGGCGGCGAGACACGAGTACAAGTAGCAGCCACTTACATCCGCCGCGCTGTCTGCGTCCTGTTTCTCCTGCTCTGTCTGCCACAGCTTGGTGCGCGTGTCCAGCAGGTGCGCGAGGCGGGCGGCGAGACACGAGTACAAGTAGCAGCCACTTACATCCGCCGCGCTGTCTGCGTCCTGTTTCTCCTGCTCTGTCTGCCACAGCTTGGTGCGCGTGTCCAGCAGGTGCGCGAGGCGGGCGGCGAGACACGAGTACAAGTAGCAGCCACTTACATCCGCCGCGCTGTCTGCGTCCTGTTTCTCCTGCTCTGTCTGCCACAGCTTGGTGCGCGTGTCCAGCAGGTGCGCGAGGCGGGCGGCGAGACACGAGTACAAGTAGCAGCCACTTACATCGGCCGCGCTGTCAGCCTCTTGTTTCTCCTGCTCTGTCTGCCACAGCTTGGTGCGCGTGTCCAGCAGGTGCGCGAGGCGGGCGGCGAGACACGAGTACAAGTAGCAGCCACTTACATCGGCCGCGCTGTCAGCCTCTTGTTTCTCCTGCTCTGTCTGCCACAGCTTGGTGCGCGTGTCCAGCAGGTGCGCGAGGCGGGCGGCGAGACACGAGTACAAGTAGCAGCCACTTACATCGGCCGCGTTGTCAGCCTCTTGTTTCTCCTGCTCTGTCTGCCACAGCTTGGTGCGCGTGTCCAGCAGGTGCGCGAGGCGGGCGGCGAGACACGAGTACAAGTAGCAGCCACTTACATCGGCCGCGTTGTCAGCCTCTTGTTTCTCCTGCTCTGTCTGCCACAGCTTGGTGCGCGTGTCCAGCAGGTGCGCGAGGCGGGCGGCGAGGCGCGCGTCGGCGCGCAGCACGGGCCGCTCCAGCGTGACGCCGGCCACGGGCCGGATGCGCCGCTGCAGGTCGCGGTTCACGATCGCGCCCAGCTCGCACTCGCGCAGCTGTCGCGGACAGTACACTATTATCCTACTAATATTATAAACGCGAAAGTTTGTAAGAATGGATGGATGGATGTTTGTTACTCTTTCACGCCAGAACGGCTGAACAGAACTGGATGAAATTTGGCACAGAGATAGATTATAGTCTAGAATAGCACATAGGATACTTTTTAACCGTGGGTGAAACCGCGGGAGCAGCTAGTTGTTAATAGTTCGGATTGAAGTTGGCTAAACTTAGTTGATAATAATAATAAAATTTATTTCTTAAAAAGTGTACAATTAATCTTGTATAATATTAAGGCTAGCTTAATGACTTTAGGTTTAGGTTTACTGTTGCCGAACTAGGCTTTACGCCTGTGTTTCGGCGTACAGCGCCCTCCCCGCAGGGATAGTTAACATTTTATGCGGACGCTGCGCTGCCGGGTATTGCGTTGCAAGGGCTAAAAACATACGATGCATTACGACGAGGCGAACGAAGAGCGACAAAAAAATTAAATTTGTGAGTTAATTTAAAACTTTTCAGACGACTGACGAGACTTGAATCTACATACGAGCAACTATGGCTTTAAATAGCCCACTTGCTTTGCGCTATACATACTGAGCTGTCTGTCGTATTGCCTTAAAGCAGGTTATTAGAAAACTAACCCGTATATTGTTGAGGTTCCAGCAGATGTCCTTGATGTTGACCTCGCGGCGGAAGGTGACCCACCCGCGGCGGAACCAGCGCCGCTCGGGCAGCGGGTCGGCCAGAGCCACGCGCAGGAAGCCACCGTAGCGTTTGCACATCTGTAACAATCACACTGATATTATAAATGCGAAAGGTTTGATAGAAGTGTGTTACTCAATATATTAGAGATAGATAGATATAATATAATATTTCGTACTATAATTCACTTGTAGGTTCGTCAGGATAATGAATTTATAATTACCAAACTCAAAATCGATATAGATTTATTTAATCCGAAGCTCTCACATTACACTAAAACCATTAAGGCCATTGGGCTGAGCTACCCACTTCCGTAGGAGTGTACTCTGTTCTGAGGAAACAAACTCTGGTTGGGAGGCTTCGGTCGTGGCTAGTTACCACCCACCGGACCAAGTCATGCCGTGAAATGACCTAGTCGTGTTTCGAGATGTAGTCCGGTGTAACCGTTCCGAAGACGGGTCTGAGCAGTAGCGCACTTGTAGCGCCTCACTCAACTGCCGTCTTTGTACTTCTTCACTCTAGCCTTGAAGTTTTGTCTCTACAAAACTGTACTTACTTTACTGTACTTTTGTAGAGACAAAACTTCAAGGCTAGAGTGAAGAAGTACAAAGACCTTAAGTACCTTATAGGTCGTCGTGCTGCTCCATCTTAGACCACAACGTCGCTTAACATCAGGCGAGTTGGTGGTCAAACGCCGACCTATTCTACATAAAAAAAAGGCATCTTCTATATACCAAACCTCGGAAGTTAGACGCAATTTCTGGGTTGAGTCTGACTTATACGAACACGTCAGACATCTGATTGTGTAACACAACACACGCATATTAAGGTATTATCAAAAGTACGCATACCGCCTGATCTGCATAAAATTAAAATGAATATTGTGTTCATTGTCCATTTTAAGTTAAATTAATTTTGTTGTAGAGTCAACCAATGTCTCCTTATTCAATTTTTTTATATACATAAAAGTTGAGTTACAACGTAGATTAGTATTTAGAGTATTTGATGTTTAGATTTTTATAGTTTGTAATTTGTGTTGAGTATTTAAAAAATAAAATAAATAGATCAGTCTGGAATAGCACAAAGGATACTTTTTAACCGCGTATGACCGCGCAGCTAGTCAAATTATAGTCCCTCACAAGTCGATTTAGGCCTCACAAACTAATTAGAGACAGGTAGATAGACATAAATACTCGACCGAACTCAAGCTTCAGTTTTGTGAACTCGTCCCTCGGCCACTTTTTCATTAGGCGGAGACTGACTGGAGTCCAGTGTGTCGGCACTTACATTTGAGGTTGGCAGAGCGTACGAGTGAACGACAGTTTCGCATGCTCGCGTCTCGGCTCGTTGAATTGATACAGAGAACGGTTCGGCAACGCGATACGCAAAATCGATACGTTACGAGGTTTGGCTCGTCAGTCTTTGCTTTTTGGAAAATTTTACCAGCAGATTTATTTCATGAACTAGTAAAATAAATGATATTGCTACTCACAGCTTCAACTTCTGCCTTAGTGATAGTCGGTGCCAAATTCCTCAAAAATATGGAGGTAGTTTTGTGCAATGCGCGCGGTTCTTTCTTTTCAACAACCACTTCGGTTGTAGCTGGGGCTTTCTCCTCTTCGGTCTTTTCTTTCTCCTTCTCTGTGTCATTTGTTTCAGTTTTCTCGACATCGTCAGGTGTTTTTTCTTTAGACTTCGGTGATTTGTCTGGGGTCTTCGATTTGGACTTGGATTTCCGACGGGTAGACGCCTCTCCCTCTTCTTCAGAACTGGATGACGAGGAGCTGGACGACGACGAACTCGAGGACGAGCCAGGAGGCGCTGCCATTGGAAAGTGGACACTGTCAAGATTTGCTTTTGCTTTTTTGCAAACATGCGTCTGTGTATCTGCTTGGTTGACCTTATATGTAGCAGCTCTAGAAGAGGTCGATGACATTGTTTACTCAAAAATGCATGTAATGTAGTCATTATTTTGATAACCTTGTTTGAGCAAAGTCGACCTTGCCGTTCTGTTTCAAGGAGCGGCCGGCAAAGTTTTGCTGGTCGCTCTAACAGGCTGCAAAACATTGCCGGCCACTATTTTGACGTTTCAACCTTTTTACTCAAAAATGAATGTAATGTAGTCATTATTTTGACAACCTTATTGAGCAAAGTCGACCCTGCCGTTGTTTCAAAGAGCGGCCGGCAAAACATTGCCGGCCGCTATTTTGACGTTTCAACGTTTTAAAAAAACTAAATACAAAAAGATTTTATTTAAAACACAGCTGTTTGTATATTAGGATATAGGTACAAAAAGATTTTATTCCATATTTGGCTGTATAGTTCCAACTTGCATTACTAAAAAAAAAAACAAAGGAGTAACAAAAGCGCGGGAAAGTCGGTGTTGAATTTTACTGTACTTTTCATAATTGTCATTTGAATTAAATTTCTAGATAATTAATACAGTGGAATTCGGGTATAACGACAATGAAGGGACCAATATATTTTCGTCGTTATATCCGGAAGTCGTTACATGCAAGGTTTTTCAATTTTGAAATGATTTCCGCCTTTTTAAATGTGCGGCCATACTTATTCAAAAGTTTACTAAACCCAGTTGCTACTCAGAATATCACTTTGTAACTGAACCTTAAAAGCTCCGAAACGTACCTACCTACGCTTCCCTACCTACTTAGTTCATATCTATAAACAAAAGGTAAAGGTCTCCACACTTGCTGACCATCTGTGTGCAATGGATGTAAACAAAAGATAAGAAATGTTTGTGAAAGAAAAAAATCTTTGTGTCTTTGGCGGCCGACTCCGGTCGCAATATCTGCATGGGATTTCTAGGAATTTGTTACAAATGATTCATTAAAAACAGTCGCTACACCCGAACTCGGCGTTACATCCAAAGTCGCTATAGCCACGTGAATTTTGTACTAAAGTATGCTTTAAATTCAAGGGACTTAGATTTAACGTCGCTATAGGTAAATGGTCGCTACAACCAAGGTCGTAATAAATGAAATCCACTGTATATATTTTATTTAAATTACTTGCTGGTTTTATTTAGGTTAGGTACTTGCATTTTTGAGTAAAGCACTATACAAGCCTTGGCCCACTATGACTGCTTTGCTGGTCACGCTATGATTGCCTCGAGCTAGCCTAGCTACGCTCTAGACCTTCCAGCTTCGCCATCATTGCAGCCCTTGCTGTCCTCGCTGTAAAGGCCTCAACCTACGGCCTCGGCCTTTATCTCAGCTCGTCCATCAAGTGCTGCACGCTGACCGCAATGTGTCGGTCTGGAGCTGCGCTACGCTGCGCTGTCGGCCATCATCAGCGCGACAAGCAAAGTAGTTATAAGGCGCGGCAGTAATGTACTATAAATGTCACTTTCTAATGATAATACGAGTAGCGTACTACGACTTACGAGGTTCCTTTTCAGGTTCGGGCTCCGGCTCCGGCTCGGTCCCGTTGGAGTTGAACTTCGAAAACAACTTCGCTTGTTCCTGCAATTGACGCAAACGGTGGTCGATCTCCATCGTCAAAGGGTTGGACGGCTTTGGAGATTCAGCCTTTTTATCCTGAACATACACAACACAATCAATACACAGTAAGAACGATTACAATGCCAATTTTGAGCGTGTTAGTGCAGCCAGCTGGAAAATATTATGCCGTAATAGAAACCATCGGAAGAACGCCGTCCTAAAGCAGATGAGCGGAGCGAGCGGGAATGACATTAACACAACAAACCTTCTCCGTCTTTTCTTCTTTCTCTTCTTTTACTTTGACCGTATCATCCTCTATGACGATAGGTTTGTCAGGGTCAATTTTATCTGTAAAATATGAATCATAATATGTATACAATTTTATATGCTGCTTTTGGGATAATTGAATCATCCAATGTCTTTAAATTTAATGCAGAAACAGTATTTCGAATGCCTACCGGCAGGTTTTTCCTTGTTATTTTCAGCTGGAATGGGCTCGTCAAGTTCCTTCAAGTCTTCATCGGTGCCTCCTTCAAGCTTGATGACCACGGTGTCAAGTAGACGGATCAGTTTGTCAGATTTATCCACATCCACAGTCACTTTATCCAGCTCTCCACTTTCAAGTAACTCGAGGAATACATTAAGACGAGTCTGCAATCATAAAAATCATAAATTAGGAACACAAAAGTTTCTGAGAGTGAGTGTGTACAATTGTTACATTTTCATGCTTGAAACAGCTAAACAATTGATATTTAAAAAAAAATAGACATAGCATAGACTTACTCTAGTCTACAGGTGATTTAATCTTAATATTACAATTTGTGCAGAATAGAAGGTGCAACAAGGTAATGTAAAGAAAAGAAAGAAAGAAAGAAAGAAAAAAGTTTATTTGTGACCTATTGAAATTCAAAACATTATGTCATCTGCTACATGATTGGAGCCCGGTGTATGGCGACAGGCTCGCCCCCTGTCCATTTGGGACTGAATATCGTTCGGCGAAGTGTGGGTGTTGTATTACACCTCTGCCAGCCCCTTCGGGGGAAAGGCGTGACGATATGTTAGAAGGTGCAACAGCAGGGTTAATGAAAAAAACTTTTGAAGAAAACTGGATGGTCAAGCCCAACTTCCTTATCTTGATTTCAACTGTACAAAATTAAAGACTGTGCTACAATAAGGCTTATTCAGAAGGCTTATACAAGTGTCAATTATGTTTTGCATTACAGTCCCATATCTGGAGCAATGTGTGGTTAAAGAAATGTTTAATTTAGTGTAATAACTTTTTAGTAATCACATATTTTTGCTACTTTTATAACTCACTTTTAGAGCTGCAAATTGTTCTTCCTTTCGTTTCACAGATTCTTCGGGATGATACTTGATCTTGAACCTAAAGATGAAAAACAGTTATTGTGTCAATATTCTTTCTTTTATTCAGATACCAGATGCAAATACTGTATACTCAAAATGCAGTGTTCACAATAGACCAGTTTTCAAGAACCTTAACATTATTTTTAGATAAACATTTTCCGAAATAACATAAGCATAGTATTTTTTGTACAAAGAATTGAATTAGAGATTTAATTAAACATGGTATATTTTTGGTTATTTTACTACACACAGTTTAGGAAACTGGCATATCAATATTTGCTACTAATGATTGCAAATAAAATATCAGAAAACTGGTCTTAGAAATGGAAACCAAAAAGTAAATGAACCACATTTTGTTCATTATCCAGTATGTAGTATGGTGAACATCAAGTTACAGAAACTAAAATGGCATATATCATACTTAAAAAAATCTTCATAATCTCACCTGTCCCACACTTGTGGAATATCATAACCCTACCCCTAACAGTAACGAAACCTGTAGCATTGCGCGCCACTGGTCAACGCGAAATAAGCTAGCTACACACATTCATTTTAATTATTTGTATAATTTTCATACAATGTTTCTTTATGGTGTCCGGCATTTCCACTGTGTGATAACGCTGTAGACTGTAGGGAAAAAAGTTCTCTGTTAAGATTTGCATAGCATGTGTAAAAAATTCTAAGCACATAACACCCCAAGCTTTTCACAGTCAATAATGTACCAGTTCATAACTTTAGCATGTTGTTGTGATGTATTATTGACTTATGAAGATTTACACAATGCTTAGAATTTTTTACTACCAGCAAATTACTACATGAGCAATAAAAATGTATTCTCAATAGATTTGAATTAAGACTCTAGGGGTGCATTCAAAATCACAACATCAGCATCCAAGACGCCAACAGTACCTACGATTGAGTACCAACATGGGACACAAAGATAATTTCATTATATTGTGTTGCTTCACTAGAGCAAACAGCATTGAGGGTGTTGTTGGTGTGGTTCGAAAAGCATCCTAGATCTTAATAAATAGTTATGGATTTCTTTACATGGAAACAAAGCTAGCTTTTCAATAGGGTGCAAGAGAATTATGAAGGTTTACATACCATTCCTCATCTTTATGTGCAACGAAAAACTCATTGAGCTGTTGCCTCCTGAACTCCAGCTTGTATTCATTGTACTTGACAATAGCATCATCTACTGTGATGGCGTCATCTTGGGCGGCCAGGAATGCTTTGAAGGACATCATAGATGGGGGTCCGTCTGTTGCGTTTGCTGGTCCACTATCCCTGGGGTCATAATAGGTTCACGTTAACAAAAAAATAAGTAACATGATATGAGTAAAAATAATATAAATTGAATGTAATTTGATTGCGTTGCTACTATGGATTTTAAATCAATAATCATAGAAGACACTAGGTGAAAAATTATTAATCTTATAAATTACTAATGTTTTGAGATTTGTGTCTCTATGTGATATTCTAACAAGAATTTTATCAGCTACTATGAGATAGTAGCTACATATGCAAGATAAGAGTGAGATGTGTCAATGAAATCCAATCGATGTAATGAAGTGAATTAAATATAGATTTATGGCTAACCTTGCAGGAACTGGTGGCATAGGCTGCCCATAGCCTTGATGTGCTGGATGAGGTCCAAAGTGGTCGTGAGCCCACCCGTATGACCCATAAGAGTCATGTGGCATCCCTCCATATCTTCTATCATCTATAGGCCAGTCGGGCCTAATTCGTTTATTTGGAGGACCCTCACCCCGGACTGGAGAGTACCCACGAGAAGCACTGCCCCCACCGCGGTAGTCTCTGTAGTCAGGACCTGAGCGACCTCCACGAGGTCTACAACAAATAAAAAGGCATCATTCTTTATCTATAAAAAATCTACTATTATCACAGAATTACCACTGTCCAAACTGCTGATACTACATTTGCTTACTGGAAATTTAGGTTAGAGTACAGTTAGCAGTTAGGAGGTCAGCACTGTCCTATAGTAGTGATGACTTGTTTACTATTATTATGTAACACTTACCAATGTTGATGCTGATTTATTGATACTTTTTCACAAGATTTATGAGATAATATACCTGATTAATATTGCTACAGAGCGCTTGATGGGTTTTGGACCGTAGTAGGAAGGATTTTTTGGTTCAGGAGGTTGAGGTTTGGATCTGCAAGGGAAGGTTATGAAAATAAAGGTATTCGCTCTAGAATAAAGCGGACATATATTTGTATGAATACCTTTCAACCCAATCTTCGCGCCCTCTGCTCCTCTCCTCACGACGATCACTGCTTCGGTAGCTACTGCCTTCAGCAGTTCTCTCGCCACGAAACTTGTCGCGCCTTTTACGATCATATTCATCGTCGCTGTCTGCCATCCCTTCTTGATGTTGAAGTTTAAAAGCGAATTTAATTAAATTCAACAGTGTTAAATCCAAAATTAGAACTTTTTGGCAAAAAAAATTTACACCCGGAAGGAAAGAAAGCAAGCTTGCTTTCGTTCGAGAAAGACAAATATATTTTGTCGACGATTTTAATGAAATTCAAACTTCAAAAGCGTCGCGTCGTCACAAGTGCTGCCAGTACTTTTTTAAAAAATCCGTAGAAAACTGACTGTCAAACATAAAATTTTATAATATTGGGAGCATGGACATTTAAACTGACGTTTCAAATCGGCAAAATCAGCAAATTTGTATGGAAATTACTGATTTAGTTGATTCCAAACGTTTAAAAGTTCGTACTCTTAAGTCATGGACATCGAAAATCTAGTATGTAATATAGAAATCGATTTAAAAAACTAGTTTTAGACAACCCCATATTTTTTAAATTATAATTGATGAATCCCCACTATACAACATGTTCCAAAAACGGTGTTCAATACAAATACATAGAAGGTGATGTTTTGCGTCCCCGCCATATTTATGGAGTCGATTGTATTATGTATACCATATCGTTAAATGGTAGGTAGAATTAAAGATATACGTTTTAGCTAAATGTGAATCTTTAATTGTACTATCAAGTGTTTTATAGGCATATTTATAATATTTTATAATTAATTTAGACTAGCACTATTGTAACTTCCAGTCGATAATGGATGCCCATCTCGTGGACATAACAGTTTTTTTAACACAAATTGTATTATTGAGCAAATAACACTTGTGGCTCTGTGAGCCCGAGACCTCGCAACCGGCGTCCTGTAGGGGAAGACTTCACCAGCCGCATTCCTCAAGTGATTCTCGTGAAATTTTGTCAGCAGGTTCGATAATTAAAAATCCAAAAGTCAAACGCCAACAAAAATCTATTTATTTATTGATCTATTTATTTATTGAACCTACTCACAAAATTTCAAGACAATCGGTTAAGAAATGCGATCTGTAGACGTAGGCAAAGATTCGGACAGAGATCTAGGCAGAAAGCATTTTTGTCTAAGCTGAAGCATAGACGCTTCGCTCTCTTGATTCTCGCTCGGTCGAAAAAACAGTAGATTTACATTAAAACTACCATCCCGGTAACATTCCAAATGACATATTGCAATGCTGCCAGAATACAATTATGTGGTTGATTATCAGATGTCAATGTCATGGCTAACAAAGCTGCCGGATGCCACGCACGCCCTATGAATGATGCGTTAGAAAAATAAATCTCCATGGCGGGACGTTTGTATTTTTCAAAAATTATATAAATTCGAGTATCTTATGCCCATTGCCCCGTATTTTATATTCTATTGTGTTTCTACGTTCATGTTAATTGTTCCTTTTTTTCACGATCTACAATATTAAGGTCCTGCACATTTTTCACGTATCGTGCATGGGGAGATATCGACGATCGAGAAAAAAAGTGAAAGAATCGTGAAACAAAAAATGTGGATCGTATAAAATCAACAACAAAGTATTCTAAAATTTCGAATAATATAGGAGAACCGAGTTTTGAAGAGTGAAAACACTTTAACCCTTTTTCAAGATGGCGGAAAATGCGCAAGGTTATTTTGGTCGACAATTTGAAGTTAAGCTTTTTAAACCCTCCCCACGTCAAAGTCAAAGTCAAAATGTTTTTATTCAATTTAGGTATCAAAGATACACGTCAAAGTTATTTATATAGACTCGACCGCCTTGTTCGGACAAAAAGCCTCTACTCAGAAGAACAGGCAAGAAACTGAGGGGCATTATTTTTTCAAAAATAAATAAATTACAGTCTCACAAATTTTGGCTTACAACTAGGTAATATCTATAAATACTAGTGGCTACTTGACGGAAGTGGAAGGCTCCAGACATCTTTATCTTCTAAATAATTCTTAACCTTATAATATCCTCTTTTCATTAATGTAGTTTTTACATGTGATTTGAATTTTCCCTCGGTGAGCCCTGTTATATTTTTCGGGATTTTATTGTAAAAACGAACGCAGTTGCCTAAAAATGACTTTTTTGACTTAGTCAGTCTAAATCTCTGTATAGCTATCCTATCCTTATTTCTAGTGTTATAATTGTGATAGTCACTGTTCAATTTATGTAGATTTTTGCGAACGTGCATAATATTTTCAAAGATATACAAAGAAGGTAAAGTTAATATATTTATTTCTTTAAATAAATCTCTCAATGGTTCACGGGGACCCATTCCGTAGATGGCGCGGACCGCTCGCTTTTGCAAAATAAAAATGGCCTCTACTTCAGCAGCTGATCCCCACAGCAAAATGCCATATGACATAATGCTGTGGAAGTAAGCAAAGTAAACCATCCGAGCTGTAGCTTTATCCCTATATCCGTCAGTTGCCTAATCTTGCGAACCGCTTAAGCAGCAGAACTAAGTCTCACAGACAGAGCACTAATATGTGGACCCCATTGCAGTTTGGAATCAATGCTTATACCCAGGAACACCGTCGCCTTGTCTATGTTAAGTTTATCGCCCTCAAGCATAATACGTAATATCCAAAATTTGGCTGTCTCGGTTCATTTGCATTTCTACCCTTTTTTTTCGACGTTATGACAGGACTAGAACCAACCACACAGTTTCAAATCTATGAAACCAAGGCATTTACTTTTTTATGCCATAGGTGGCAAACAAGCTAACAGACCACCTGATGGCATGCGCTCACCATCGCATCACTCGCAGGATACCTGTAATACCAGGGGCATCACAGATTCTTTGACCTAGAGACCCCTAAGGATTCTATTGACAGCCCTTTTGAAGAACCCCATGATGTGGTCACTCGGAAATACTGCAACTCATTCCACAGATTGCATTTGTGTGGCAAGAAAGATCACTTAAAACGCACAGTGTGCGATTTTCACCAATCGATAATACTTAAGTGAATGAGCTTTCAGGCGATGGCGGCTAGTGCAATGATAAAACCGCGATGAAGGCATCAGTTCGAACAATTCTTCAGAACACTCCCCGTTGTAATAGAAATTATAAATCGGAATTGTATATAATTATATTACGGACTAATATTCGTCAGCCAGCCCCTTCGAGTGAAAGGCGTGACGACGTTTTATGTTGACAAAAAATAAAAAGACATGGGCAATATTTTGTTGTTTTATTGAATGCTATTGCATCGTAGTAGGTGGACAGTTGTGTTCGTCAGTGGCGTCCCCGCAGTGGTCCCGCCCGTCGCAGAGCAGCGCGCGCGCGACGCAGCGCCGGTTGGCACAGCGCAGCTCGTGCGCGCCGCACTCGCCGTCGCAGCCGGCCGGCTCGTCGCTGCCGTCGGGGCAGTCCGCCAGCCCGTCGCAGAACCGCATCGATGCAATGCACTGACTGTCTGTGCACGTGAACTGCTCCATAGGACATTCTGGAAAACGTAAGGTTTATTCGATTTTGATGTTTCAGGGTATCTCTTCACACTAAACGTGAAAGTAAATAAATCCCTATACTTAATTGCTAATAGCTCCCAAGTCAGGGACAAATGAATCCCGGATACAACACAGTGTGATGTAGGCACATCAGCCCTAGGCTGCTCGCCTATAATTAAATAAATAATATTGATAGATTTTATAGATGGAAACTCCTGCGTGGCTCTTGCGTATTGCCATCATAAGGGCATCGGCTGACGATTTTGTCACCGCGATACACCCAGCTGACTTTTTTCTTTAAGATATCGGGTAAGCTTCATCTTGATTCTTGACACTATTTTCAATCGGGAACAAACCCACGGATACTATATAATAATTTTACCCGACTGCCCGAAAGAAGTATGCATTTACTTTAAAAATTAGGGCTTTAGTCATGAACCTACCTTAATCTTTGGTATAAATATGATCCAATCAAGGATCAATCTCTTTTAACAAAGCAATCTTTTTTGCACAATTGGACAAGTGAGCAAATTAGCACTTCGATAAAAAATAATCCGTGATGGTAGAAATTCTTTTAGGTAACTATGTAGTCATGTAGGCAGTAAAATACTAGTTCGACTTCAAGATTATTATTATTATTATTATTTACAGAGACATTTTAACTATACGTATGCCGGTATCAAAATATTGTAATTATGATGATTGATTGATCAGAGCGATGGTAGCCAAGTTTGAATAGGCCCGCCTCTCAAACCAGAGGGAGCTGGTTCAAACCCAGCCGTCGGCACGCATCAATTTTTTCATTGTGTGAACATATGATGTGCGTATTGTACGTCATCTGCTACATGACTGGAGCCCGGTGTATGGCGACCTGGCACATTTGGGACTGAATATCGTCCGGTGAAGTGTGGGTATTGTATCACACCTCTGCCAGCCCCCTCGGGGGAAAGGCGTAACGGTATGTATGTATGTAAAAAATTATGACTTCGCAACGCGTTCTGTGAAATTCAAACCGGCCATAAAGTTGGGGAAGAATTCTACTCGTCTAGTGCCACTCAAGTGCTAAGTAATAAGATCGTTAGTAAATAGTACCGCAAGTATAGGCAGAGAATAAATAATAGTTGGTATAGGTGCCTATTTATGCGTTCCAGCGTTCTTCAATTTCTCCTTACTACCTACTACATTATGAATCAATAGCCAAACATTATTTCAATCCAGCGATTGGGTTGACTTAGTATTTGCAAGGTTTTTCAATAATGAGGAAGTTCGCTATAGGAAGCCCCGTTAGGTTGAGTGAGCACATTCATAACCCAGTTTCGTGAGCTGCTGTACGGTGAGCACGACTCATTTTGTATGTCAACATTGTTAAAATATGGACTCTATTACGATACTGTCACAATCTGGAAAGTAATAGATGTGTAAGGAATTACCCGCAGTGCAATTTTGTTCGTCGTATCCATCCCAGCAGTCGATGGTCCCGTCACAGAGCTTTGTGTTTGAAAAACATGAAATGGAGTGACCACATCGGAACTCTTTCGTTAAATCACAATCTGAAAATAGATAATGGGTCCTTTTATTAATTAACACTGGCATCAGGTCAGGCTGATTTCCGGTCTTCGCTTATTATACAATAGTGAACCAGTTTCGTAGCCTATTTGAACTATGGCCGATGGCATTTAACTTTCTCCTTCACTTTATTGATTTGCTTACAAACAGTAGCACATCTTATGAAAGAAAACAAACCGCTTGTTTTGAAGGTAACTTTGAATAGCTCAATCCGTGAAGCCCCATCCATTCTCCTAATCGCTTAGTACAGTACAAGCGAGTGCCTAGTACCGATAGGTACGTCCGATAATTAATTTTATTGCATGACTTTTCCTGTGACGAAAGAATTAACAAACTAAACTAAAAATCAAAGTTGCAATTATATTACACTGTAATGTAAGCGATTACGAGAAACTGAAAAGCGTGTATTTACTGTTCGGACTACATTATCTGTAACAGTATTACTTAGTATCAACATTAATGTTCTACGATCTCACTATCTCTTACCACAGTGCATCTCATCGGAGCGATCATAACATTGTATAGCGCCGTCGCAGCGGGCCTCCGAGGGCACGCACAGTCCGTTGCGACAGCGCCACTCGTGCGGCGAGCAGGTGGCCATCGCCAAAAGACGACACACTCGGACCCCGCGAGTTTTGTCCACCAGCTGACAAGCCTCTGTATCTAAGGCACAGAGACCACCACATCCTAAACAAGAATACACATAATTAGGAATTGAAAATTGTGCACATTGTTGAAAGGTGAAAAAATTCGGTATCAACAAACCTGTAGGGTCGTCTTCATCTATCGGTATTCGGCACACAGAAGTTCCACTGCTTTCGTCTAACATACAAATCTCATTTCTTTGGCACGAGCAAAATTTTTGCGATATATCTCTGTTAATAATATCCTTAGGTTTAAATCTACCGTGAATCTTGGACTTAGGATATGTTCTAATATTCTTTCTTACTTTTAATAGAGAACTTGATAAATTTTCTGAGCTACTTTCGGTGGTCAAGGTCGTTATTAAGTCGGTAGAAGACGTCGTATCGGTTTCAGTGGTGTCGATTTCTGTAGCTGAAGGTAAATCTGTATAAACGCTAGTTATTGCTGACGATGTTTGGTTCACATCGTTTTCGATTGGCACTACATTTGTGGTACTGGCATTTGTCGCACGTATAAAATTAGGAGACGTAAAGTTGACCAAAACAAAACTTATAACTACTATTGCTAGAATCATTACACTTATTGAGCAAGCCTGTATTTGGGTCCGTTTCTTTACAGGGCTTTCAGTCAAACTAAAATTTACAAAACACCCCATTCCTTTGAAAGTTTTCCTCAGTCTTCGTTGCTGGTTAGGTCGCTCGTGTTGTGTTTCATACGAAAAATATTTATGTCTAAAACTAGAGTCTACTTGACGCGATATGGAGGGAATGCACTGTTTGTCACTTGTACCCATGGTGTTCAAGTCTCTCGCACAACTATTATAAGAGCGGATCGCTTCGCAGCTATCATTAATGGAGTTTTCTTGTAGTTCAGTTATTCCAGTCTCCTCAGTTTCAGGTCCATATTTTCCGTTCGGAGTGGAATGATTGTTAGGCGAAAAGTTATTTAGCGGCGTCAGCTCATATTTTCTTATTTTGCCTTTACATGAATAACAGTTTTGGATCATTTGTCCTGGTTTATTTGGTGCAGTAATAATCGCATTTCGTAGGCAGCTATTTGACCATAAATGCGAGCAGTAGAGCGTATCCAAATTGGTAGAGACATCTTGCCTAGTCGTTGTCGGTAAATGATCGTCGAAGATAATATCAGAAAGAGTCATTATGTATTCCCAACATCACAAAAATACATATACTTAGTTACTTGGTTACCTGGAAAAACAAAATCGTGTTCAGTTCAATGCTAAATAGGAAAATACTTTGAAAAAGCAGTAAGGTAAAACAGAGAAATCACAATGTTCTTTATTAAGTTAGTTAATTTGTATGTTAGCGCGCTCCTGCTTAATTTCTTATCAAATTAAGAGTTGTTGTTCCAATGAAACTTTGTGAAGGCATAATCGTTGGCAAGTATTCAATAAATTGTGGAAATTGAAACCAACCCAAGAAGCACCAAGTAGTACCTACGTGACGATAGAGTCAGTCAGGTGTGAAATTAACGTAATCCACGATGTTGCTACAAAGGTTATTCGATATCCAACCCTGCTAGTTTTCAACTTAATTAACTCTGTAAACGATATTGTGCCGACACCCCCTTCGATTTGAGTAAAGTATAGGAAATGAAACTGTCTAAGTCAAATTATATATCCAAAGAAAAAAAACTTTTTAGAATATTCTTCTTTGCGTGCGATCTTACAATTTTTTTTTTTTTGTTCCATTCAGCTTCTTGGCAATCTGTTTCAGAACAATAAGCCACTGTGTTGTCCAGCCTCAAGCTTGTTTGGTGACTTTATTTTCAGAGAGCTTCCAGCAGAGTGGCGTAGTTCTCTTTTCCCTATGTGAATCTCCCTGTGAGATACGCGATCTTACAATGAAATATATTCTGTGGCACTAGAAATGACGAAAAATTCAACGAGATCTCACATTTCTAAACCGGTCATGCCATTTAGGCGGTAGGTTACATAGAGACAGCCAAATACATATATGTATCTAAAAAAATGTACACCACAAAACCATAACCCTCCTTTTGGGCAGTCGCGTAAAAACAGACTTTGAAAGGTGCCTTCCCTGTTAAGATAAGGGTGTAAAATACTATCATACGACGCGACGTGACGTTACGTAAGGGACACGTGGAACATAGCCCTAAACCTTAGGTACCATAGGTAAAATAAAAAAATTAATGTATAAAAACCGTTAACTAAATGCTTGTTACATTAACAATTTTCTATAATGCTGTTTTAACTGATTTCATAATTAAATGAATGGTAAAAGATATTTCACATTTTATCAGCTTATCACAGCATAATTAGCATGCCCACAATAACTTGATAAAAAATGTGATCGAAAAACATTAAAATTACAAGCTTAAAATTAAAATTTATTGATAACGGACGCAGTATTAGATAAGTGCATAACTTGAATTTCTACAATAACTTCCAGTAACTGGCGGGAATTTTGCCGTGATGAATAACTGTCTTTAAAAAATATTAGCAAAGACTTACCAACATGACTTAATTCAGGGATTAAATTTTTAAACACTACTAAACACTAATCTACGATATTGTCGAGTGGAAGCTATCGTGCACGTCAGGTCACTGCGAAGGCGGTCGTGTATCGGGTCTACCGTTGCCTAGGACAACCTCTGTAACAACTCCACCATCACCCCTTACCTTCCTAATGAAAGAGATGCAAAGCCCAAACTAAATGGGTAAGTGAAGGAGGTAAATAGGGGTCGGTGGTGTATGGTGTACCAGCTACCAAGGTCCGTGCTCAGTCGAGAGTGACACGTGGAACGGTTTTATGTTTGCATGCAACTGAATGAACAGCTGTTCCCTGCTCATTACCCTTGTACGAACTCTACGATGTGCTCACAGTTGCCCGTTTCTAAACAGAGTAATGAGGGTTGCTTATAATACTGATTTGATTAAACTATGCCGTTATTTCAAAATCTTGGATTTTTCAGAAACATTTTGATTCAAATTCAAATTCAAAATTAATTTATTTCAGGCATGACACCCATAACAGCACACATTGAAAATTTTACATTGAAAGATTAAGATTTACAGATTTTGCAGAAAGTAAGGAAAATGCAATATCGTCTTATTCGATTTATGCACGCCTTCCACTGCGAGCTGAGCGGGTTTCGTTGAGTGTTGAGTGATTGGTCCTAATTTAGGGCCAACCACTCGGGCTATAATAAACGTAGTCCGTACGAAGCCCGCTTCGCTCACAGCGGAAGGCGTGCATTAATCATGATACTTGTAAGTCTAAACTCTAAGAAAAATTTAATGTGTAAAGTATTTTTTAGAATTATCTGTTTATGATGCGAACAATAAAGAGTTTATCTTTATAGTTTACCCCCTGATACGCAGGGGCAGTGGATGTAGATATAAACAAGTGAGCACAATGATAAAAGTTTTTATACGTAGAGTTCGGTAGATGATTCAACTTTGACTCTAGCATGACTTAAAAATGTAACTTGATTACAGTTTTATTGATATTATTTGACCTGTAAAATGTGTATCATTTAAGTACGGTATAATGATGAATAGGTATAGGTACAATCATTTAGTAGACAGACACAAAGTGTTCGCACTGTTGACAAGCGCGACTTAAATGATACCCGCAGTTTCCTCTGCAGGTTTTGGCGCGTTGCGGCAAGGTAGCGCTGCGCGTCCGAGCGCTAGTGCCGATGGCGGAGCCCTGCCGCCACCGCGCCTGGCACCGCTGCTCGGACTCCAGCCGGCGCCAATCGGATGCACTTGCAACGGGCAGCATCTCGCGGATGCAGTCGTGCCCTTCGCCGCCGCCGCCGCGTGGGCCCGCGACACGCAACCCGCGGAAGGCACAACTCTCACTGCGCGCGCCGCGTGCGGTTGTGGTCAGTCGCCCACCTCCTCGCCTCTTTCGCTCGGACGTGCTGTGATTCCGATACACACCTCAGTGTTCTGTCACACTGCTATCTGTTTGCGCGTGTTGCCGTACATTGCTCAATTTCTCTCGAAAATTAATTAGTAAGTATGTGAATGTGGAGTTTTTATTTGTTCAGCACGAAACGAGTGAAATGTTGTTCGCTCGCTGATCAGCGCACGTTCACTTCGTCTCTGGACTGGACTCACTCCATGAGGAGCTGACACTTCTATTTTAGGTGAGTTGAGTGTACCGGTTTCACATTTTAATTTGTATCGCGTTTTCAGTCAAGCTAAAGCATAAAAAGGTAGCGTTTCACTTTAGAAATCGTCAATGAAGATCGTATGAGACTTCACTCAAAATAGGCACAATGTTAGCACTTCTTTGCTAGATACCGCAATTATTTTGTAATCCGAACCTCGAGGAAAGCCTGTGTAGGTCACAATGTCAGATGTCCCACTTCTCATAGTAACCGGCGAGTCTAGTAGGTGGCCAAGCTGCGGACTGTTATTCTGTCCGCTTATTTGTATCAATTTTAGATGCTAAACTTTTTCACCAAACTAGCACGCAGGCACTCAAATAGATAATGTAGTTATGAATATTAAAAAGCTGACAATAATTTTCGCACAGGTGTGTAGTTTGTGTTTCTTAAAGCTTTAGCTGTATTTTATTTATTTTAGTGGTGGTACTCATACTCATATAATATCAACATCATCATACTATTAAAAAAGCTGCTCAGCATGTAAACCGGCTTCTAAAGCTGCCAAGCTTGGCCATGCAATTTCATCACAAGCAGTGATTCTTCAATTAACGCAGGCTCTTTACCAAAGTAAGTAAATATTGGCACTCAGTTCGAATTCGGTGAAGGCTCTTTAGACCTTTAAAATTCAATGACATTACAACAAGGAATGTTTATTTCAAATAGATTAAGAAAATATGTAGTTCGTTTTTTAACTTTCTATTATATATGAGCTTCCTTGATATTAATATATGTTCGCTTCTCATTATTTACCTGTTGTATCTGTAGAGACATGTTTTTATTAGAACGAGCTTGTATAGTTATGGAACGATTACTTGTACTGTATAGTTATCTACGTAACTATACATTATTAGTACATAGTAAGCATATCCATAGTATTCCCTTTAATCGAGTCCTTTTATAAAACAAATAAGTTTCTACGAGTAATTTCTAAAAACTTGGTTTTCCTCATTCAGTAACTATAAACATCTCGCTGTTGTGATTGGCTGCCAGCCGACTTTCCCGCAGCGATATGAAAACAGTTAGTTTCTTTGGAAACTAGCAATATATCAAAGCTAGACTATAAGCGTGGTATAAAAAACCAAATTGCCTCTAGTTGACTGAGTGGCTCGCCCGCCCTTTACTGGCCAGACAGAAGTTAAGATCCATACCAACTAGAAATGAAGTACTAATTAGTCATCAATATTTTTGCACACGCACTAAGCGGTCACTTACTACGCACTTGTTTACTTGTAGACTATATTCTGTCATGTGTAAAAATATAATGAAATATGTATTTGGGGTTAGAGTGGGAACCTATAGTACTTAAAGGAATACATCTATGTATGTGTAAAACACTAATTTATTACCATGTAGCCATTCTGACAAGTAGGTGAGTGTGAAAAACATAACATTTGAAAAAAATACCCATGAAATGGAGGCCGTAGTCATCAGCGAAAGTGTTTTCATTTTTGATTCACCATCTATTTTGTCGGTAGCTAAAACTCTACATCACAGTCACAATTTATGAGTATTACCATTATTCATAGACTGAACAAACAACTCAAATTAAGAGCAATCGTTATTGATTTGTCTCTCTCATTTATCACAGGATCATTCAAAACTGCAACCTGAATGAATTTTGCTATTGTAGTGTTTAAAACCCAACATGTTTTTAACATGTTCATTTCCATTGTTAAGTGTGTTTTTGTTAAAGCTTTCGATTTAACTTTCGTTTTTAAACGTAAGATTAATTTTATCAATATCGTATTAAATCATGTCATGTCATCACCCGACACCAAAGTTCGTTCGTGGCTACTTTCTTTCTGGCAAACTAAAGTAGGCTAACGGCGAATTTCGATGCGGGCAGAATCGCAAAGTATCGTGAACCTTTATCTACTGCCATAGCATACAAATAGAGCCAACTGGTTGTTTTATTTCATAGAGCATGAATTATTCAGGCAAGTGAACATGTCACCCAAACAAGAAATTGTTAGAGGCTATTTGAATTCACTCTCAACAGACCAAAGGACATTTTCGAATCGTGAACTGGGAGTGTAAAACTTTCGCATGCATTTGAAGTGACTATAAACCGGAATTGTGCTCAATAGCAGAGTCATCGACGTTAACGAATTGCTTATTTAACGAAGTATAGATATAAATAATCAACAGTGATTGGGCTCCTATTATAAAATTTATAAATGATAATGTAACAGTGTGAGAAGTGTTACGACATGCGTCTTATGGCGAAAAGAAAGTGTGCCAGAGGTCATTCGGGCGATAATAGGGACACTTGTATGCATTGTGCTTGTGAGGTCTCGAGGGCTTCTTGTGATGCAACGAGTGGACAATTTTTGTTGGTCTTAATTTTAATGAGGCCACAAGTGTGATAGAAAAACGTTTAATTTCTTACGAGAAAAGAACTGGTTTACTCTCATATATTATTTACTATAGTTACACGAGAAACTAATTATATAGATATACATTATATGTATCTACTTACACTGCAATAACACGATATTCTAACACAAGTGGTATACACAAAAAATTAAATAGGAACAGGAAAATATTAGACATAGGCACAGATGGTGGTCTACAGCTAACAACAATGTGCCAACATTATCAATGAGAATCAGAAAGAACAAGTGTATAATGGCTTCAAAACATCAACACTTTATTATGGTTTATTCACAAACATTACACACGTTCTAAAAATTACAATACATTTTTACAATCAATATTCGTAGCGATTACGGGCCTGTATTCATTAGTTACTGGATAAAGGCCGATAACAGTTGAGTTCAGCGACGCTCTGAATTTTTCATACGAGTACAAACGCGCTTGTCTAAGTTCTTGGAAACCATTTCTCAGATCATAATTAAATTTGGCATGTACAATTTAATGAACTATGTCTACGCTCCTATGTTCTTGTTTGTTTTTAAAAAAGAAGAAAAAATAGAGCTATGAATAATAACAGTATTTGTAAGGGGTCACTTTTGACTGATTTATTTAATAGACAAAGCAAATACAAAATTCCTTTACATAGGGAGATTTTATATATCATTAGCTTTTAAATTAATCTATAATACAAGATAAATTTTTAGTTATTTATGAATGACTAAAGGAGTGAAAAAGTCATAAAAATCATTAAAATTGCACTTTGTCAGTCTATAACTTTAGAGGCTCGTTAGTATCTTTACTTGCTCTCTTCGCTCGTCGTCTTTTTCTAGACGAAATGACAATTAAAAACCTATAGCCAATGCGAGGTTAGTCTAAAGTGGTCGCCGGATAAGTTGGGCTTATGTTATACTTTATTATGTAAGTATCAAATGTATAGCAAGAGGAAGTAGCTCTACTATTCATAGAAAGGGGGGTAATACTAATCAATAAACGCAACTCTAGGTAAATGATTCTCTAAGTCTATAACAACAACATTCTTTGTTACAGTTTCCGTTACATTGCGTGTTTTCTTAACAATTCAGATAATTTATTTAAAGTACTCGCCAATGAACAAAGCGTTCTTGTTTATTTAGATATACAAAGGGCAAGGAATTCCGTATCATGTAAACAAAGAGGTGTTTGATCCTGAAATATTTCGTTTCATAAGATATGAAAAAAAAATGGTCTTAGAGTAAGGTTAATTTATCATTTGTTCATATAATAAAACTTTATAAGGTAAAACCACGAAGTAGAGCAAGTTACAAGTTAGAGCTCGTAATTCGATTCAACTTAGCTACTCCTGTTTTTAAGCCATAAATGTGGTAAACAAATTCAGCTCATTCACTAAGCGAAAGTCTATTTTTTGCCTTTTTATATCGACCGGCGAAGTGTGGGTTTTGTATTACACCTCTGCTAGCCCCCTCGGGGGAAAGGCATGACGATATGTTTATGTTTACAAATCAAAGCGTCAACAAGCGTTATTTTACAAACGGTTGAGCAAGAGTAGACAAAAATCCTAAAAAAAACACCAGCAAATATTCCTGACAAAATCTAGCTCAGACTCTTATAAGTCCTACCTGCTAAGTATACTGTAACTACCTACCATCAATTTAAGAATCTAGCCAATCTATCCTAATACAGGTTTAATTGCCTTGGTAAAGGAGACCTCGTGCATTCTATCGGCAAGGTTGTCAAAGTAACTAGATTCACTAAACTAATGAACCGTAAATTTGAATGCTATAGATAAGTTATTCTAATTAGACACTTCTAGTTATTCTTTGGATTTGTATCCGGTTTTACAATAAACAAATTCGAACATTTTGAATGAATTCAGGTTAATCAATGTGTTGATTGATTCAAAATTATCGAGTCGATTATATTATCTTAGTTGAAAACAATATTTGTTTACGAGAGCAAACTATGCATGCGTAAACGTCAGAGTCGTACGAGCGGCGCCCAGTAGAGGTCAGTCTTTTTATCAGAGCAGAGGGGCCAGTCAGGTCAATAGTCATTTTCAATAAGTGCTCGATTAACGTATTCGTCTAGTTATTTTTAGTACGAAAAGTTTTTATTTTGTGAATCGTTTATTTTAAGTTAAGTAGGTTCTTAAACGTTTTATTAAGTTTATGCGGGTCATGTAAACGTTTTTTCAGATACGTTTATAAAAAAATTGTTTAGTTAACGTGAACATACAAATATATCAATAAACAGGTGAGTTTAAGCGTAACAATAAATTGCTTGCTCAGCTTTGAACTGAAAGCAGTTGTATAAACATTTACATAGATAATAGATGACATTTAAAGTTAAAAAAGGCATTAATAAGCGAGACATGTCATGTTTATTTATTACCTACCTACATTCTGTCAAATTACATTTCTGCTCGCCGTTATTGTGTTTTCCTTGTTGTTAAATGTTGCTGCCTATCTAACCGCAGTGTGCGACGTGCGTACGTATGTGAACATGCGAAAGTGGAAGCATTGTTGTATCTTGATTAAAAAAACCGCGTTTCCCGTTACGCGTCGTTATTGTGCAAGTTTTCTCTCAATGTCTCGATGACAACATTTCTTACCTCTACAATTTATTTTTGCACTTTAACTGTTGATTAAAAATTTATTGATATTTATCACTTGTAATATCTCAGTACACGTTTCCCGGCGTCCAGGCCGGCTACACTATTAATACGCCACTATAGATAGCTGAGCTCTCCGACTCAGACACTGAATATCAAATGAGAAAAACCAATGACTCCGTACTCCGTCGCGACCTCCACCCCGCATATTAACGTTTACATTAAGAAACTGATAATATGGACGTTATGTACTGGTTTATTTAAGCTATGATTTTAATAGCTATTATGAATAGACAATTAAATTAGC
Organism: Peribatodes rhomboidaria; assembly: GCA_911728515.1. Lineage (NCBI taxonomy): Eukaryota > Metazoa > Arthropoda > Insecta > Lepidoptera > Geometridae > Peribatodes > Peribatodes rhomboidaria. The sequence continues at coordinate 9,445,397 of OU452168.1, forward strand.
TAAGAAAGGAATCTTCAGTAATCAAAATGTGGATAAGTTTCATCGTTTCACCAGTAAAGGCAGTTTTTCTTTTGTGGTTAGGCACAATTTGCCGATAAAATAATAATTTAAAACCGAGCATAAAAGTTATATAATTACATTTTTGTAATGAGACTGCCCTAACGACCAAAAATGGTAGAGTTATGGCCGTAACAAAAAATCTTACAAGAACTAACGGAGCTCTACAACACTCTAGATTAATATTTATTAATGACTAGCTGTTAGTGTTACTCGCGACTTCTTTCACGTTAATTTAGAAAATAGTATCCGAAAACCTTCCTCGTGATGTACTGTATCTAATTATCATATTTTATGAAGATCCGTTCAGCCGTGAAATGCCTACAAACAGACAGATAGAATTACTATCGAATTATAATATTATAGTATTGATTGTTGTTATTTATTATTTGTACGTAAATGACTACTTAAATAAATATGTTATACTGTTAGTAAATATAAGCGATGTCAGATTAAGGTTGTAGTAAAAATGAATTTGTAATATTGGCTACAGAAATTTCTGCTGTGATAATATTGAGTTCAGAAATAATCATAGTTTTGTTAGAAAAGTACTTATTTTATTTTTGTAGGTACATATTTAGATATTCTTTAATCAACACAACACTTTGGTACAATGAGTAATGGGAATGCATACCGCACTAACTAACTAGCTATTTCGCGATAATCTAATGCAATTACTGCTCGTTCAATTGTTCAAGACACTCGTTCATTGGACACGATCAGCCAAGCGCATCGCTCACATGAATAATATTAGGTTTTTACCAACCGCTCAGATGGAGGGTCTGATATTCGGGTGTATATTTGTCTGTTCCTATGAGACCTACTCTCACCTTGTGTGTCAACTTGGGATGCGAGATGTAATTAGATTCGTGTTTATTAAGTTACCGCAGCATTATGGGCTACATTTTGCAGTCGGGTTTAGTGTCTGAATGTCAATTATCTTCAACAACTCCGCCTAACAGTCGATTCTTTAATTATTTTTCCAGGCTTATTTTTTTAATTGTTCTTTTTTTTATTTATATTTTTTTATCTTTATCTGCGAAAGAATAAATAAAATAAATAAATAAATTCGGGACAATTCCACACACGGTCGCCTGACCCAAACTAAGCAAAGCTTGTACTATGGCTGCCAGAGACTGATATACATAATTAGATATTTTTAAATACATACATAAATACATATAAACACCCAGACATAGAACAAACAAATGTTCATCACATAAATGTTTGCCCTAGGTGGGAATCGAACCCACGCCCTCAAGCTCAGAAGGCAGGTTCACTACTAACTGAGCCACCGAGGCAGTCGTCGAACCATCCTCGTACTTCAAGGAATATTCTAAAAAAAGAGTTAGCGAAATATAGATTCAGCTTTTTTCGAGATTCGCGCTTAGCAACACATTCAGCGATTATTTTTTATATTATAGAAGATAGGTGTGAGAGTGATTTTAAACAATTCTCATAATCTCTCAAATCTCATAAAAAATTAAAACTTACTAAAGACAGGCTTTAGACAGTCGGTGCACTTTAATGAATAAATCATAACATTTTATTTGCGGTTTGAGAGATCCCTTGTTTAAAATAAATGACGAAACCCTGTGAGCCCACCAATGTGAACAGACATGCAACAGAGGGGAATGTCCTTACACAATAGGCGTTATATATTATTACCAACATGTGGGAGGCGCTAACAAATGAATTTGAAATGCATTCCAAAGAGAGCATGTGCTTACAATTGGTGAAAGTATGCAAGTTCGATGAACCAAACGAAAGTTTTTACAAAAGGGATTCTGGATGAGGAGCGGTTGCCCTCTAGAAAGTAAAAGGTATCAGGGATCAAGAAGTCGTTATGATATGGATACTATTTATATCTATACTTAATAGATTTATTCTGAAAAGAATAATTGACCATCTGTAATTTAAAAACGGTTTTTTTTCACAACGAATATATGAGCTATAGATTATTTTGTGACTCTATGACATCCACAATGATAATTGTAGGTAGACATTTCATCAGCCAAGCGGATGCAAGTCAAATGCTAATCATGTGCTACACCTGCATTCTAAGTAAGAAAGACACTTGCGATACAATTACCATACATAATTACTTCTAGATCGATGCCATTCTATAAGTATCACAAGGAAAAACTGGGTAGAATAAAACAGTCAATTGAAAAAAAATATCAGACGCAGGTAGGTACGGATAGGTTATCGATTTAAATGTATAATTTCAAAACATCAGCTGTCCTTCTGACCTGAATTTGTTTATCTCATACTTATCAATCTATAAAATTAACCTAAATGCTACACAGAAAAAAAACTATTCTCCTATTAAGACAATATTTATTGGCCAAGAATAATAATGATTTATATATGGCCTAAACAATGAATTCTTGACATTAGCATATTATTGTTTTAAATTGACTGTCTTAAATTAAGACATGTATTTTTAATTCAAATCAATATTATTCTCAGATTAATAACTATGAATTCTAGATCTGAGGTAGCATGTATTTTTATTCCAAATTAATATTATTCTCAGATTAATAACTATGAATTCTAGATTTGAGTTAACATGTATTTTTGTTTCAAAATAATATTATTCTCAGATTAATAACTATGAATTCTAGATTTGAGTTAACATGTATTTTTGTTTCAAATTAATATTATTCTCAGATTAATAACTATGAATTCTAGATTTGAGGTGTCATGTATTTTTATTTCAAAACAATATTATTCTCAGATTAATAACTATGAATTCTAGATATAAGCCGTCATGTATTTTGATTCCAAGTTAATATTATTCTCAGATTAATAACTATGAATTCTAGATTTGAGTTGAAACGTATTTTTATTTTAAAAATACCATGTCTTCTTACAAAAACAACTTTATTTCAATCGAAGAAGACCTATATTATTGAATTGAGATGATGTTTTAATAAATTATTCTTAAACTAAGGGTTTTTTGGTTTTCTTTTTGAGAATATAATTTCTTGTATCAAAGTAAGCTTGTGTTTTAGTGATAGAATCAAATTCTCATTATAAAACGTACTATTCTTAGGCGCACCGCAGACGACGACGTGGACCAGTCCAGGCCGGTCAATTTCACCGCGATCGATAGAACAAAGGGTATACTGCCAACCCACACGTGGTCAAAAAGACCGTGGCTGGTCGCGCCGCCAGTGCCCGCGTCACCGTGTGGGTTGGCAGTATACCCTTTGTTCTATCGATCGCGGTGAAATTGACCGGCCTGGCCTGGTCCACGCCGTCATCTGTGGTGCACCTGAATGGCAAAAAATGTTTTAGAGCATGTTATATAGATACAGAAACAATTACTGACATTAGCATTTTTTAAGATACAAAACATGTTATGCAATTAATAAATTCACTGAAATACAAGAAATTAATCTCTATTGATCAGGTAAAACAAACAAAAAATATATTAATAAGTAATGTATTTATCAAAGAAAAACATACAAAATTATTAGGCACAAAGTTAAAAACCTACTAGCCGAGCTAAATTGCCGAGTTTTGTTTCTACTCTCTTAAAATAATAGAAATAAATGTCTTGGCATGGTCTTACTCACTCGATACACCATTTTATGAGATTTAAAATAATTGAACATACTATTGATAAATCTGCCAACTTAATTTACTAGAAAACAGTATTACATATATCCCGAAGTATTTTCATGTTTTTGTTTTAGTTGTTGGTTTCGTAGTACTTCAAAATTGATTTTCCACATGGAGATGTCGTGAGCAGTGTTTTCAGGTCAGTCAAACTCTGGTAAGCTAGGTGTGTTCGGAAACAGATTTTTCTATATGGTCTACGTCCGCACATATATCCGATATGTCAGCTGTGATAATGTGCTTCTCGGTCTGAAAAATAAATAAAAATTTTATCTTTGTGTTTTTAGTACATGAGTATAGGTGTGCCCCAATTTATCGGTACAGTGAAGTAAGCGAGCCACTTCCTCTACTCAGTTTCTTAAAATATTTCAGAATTTTTAATAAATAGGTATTACTCAGTTTTACTCCGAGTACAGAAAATTGATTAGTGCATTTTAATTTATTGATAGCTTACACTACTACAGGGGTGGGGTGGGTTCGACCCGCAGTTTCATAGGAAATGGTAATTTCTCCGGGATAAAAGCAGTCATGTCCTTTTCTGTACCCCGGACACCGTGTATGCAAAATGCAGAAGTTCAATCGAATCTGACTGTACATACCGTCATCAACGATGTCAAGTATTCTTCGATTTTGTTCTCTAATTTAATACGTGTTCCTATAGTCGAACACAACTCTTCCAGAAGATCTCCTTTAACTTCTTGGTCGAGAGTTATACAATTAACTGAAATGAAGAATCACAAGTTTTAATCTAACAATAAAATTATCTTCATAGCAAGGTTAAAACATCTGTCTCTCGGGTTAAGACTACAGTTACTTACTTACCACTAAATTGTTCAATGATGTCCGGGGGAATATTCAAACTGGTGAGCAATTCTTCCATTTTCTCCGTTATAGGGATCTTAATTACTGTATTAATGTAGTAATCCCTTGTTTTTTTACCTAACGTAACTTAGGTTAAGTAGGTAGCTACATATATCTTGGTCACTAAATAACTACGAACACTCACTATCGAAAGATGATAAAGAACTACGTAGGACCCAATCACTTTCATCCAAATTAAAATACAGTCAAAGAACCTCTTATTAATCACTTGTATTGTAAAATAATAACTAGCGCGCACACACGATGTTAACCTGTTAGATGTAATGGCAGCCTGGGCGGCGGCCACCGAGCGAACTTCATTCGCAGTGTTGCCAATACTGATTCCGCAAAGAGCGCTAAAAAGTCGCCGGAACCATGGTAAAAAAACCTACTTACATTTTTTGGGTTACAAGGAACCCGTTAAATTTGTTCTGCCCGTCCGTCCGTCTCAACTTATTAAAATTTGTATTTTTGAACCTTAATTTTGAAAATGACTTAGAATTCCTTGAAATTACTTAGAGTTACTTGAAAATTACTAGACTAGGTGCTCTAACCACTGATCACGGATGTTAAGCAACGGACGACACGGTCAATCTTCGTATAGATGACCGCGGGTAGCATTCACAACTGGGCATAACAACAATCGTCAAGCTGTGTCAGAGGCCCTTGGGTTGGGTGGCAAGAAACATAACCAAACCTAGCTACTCGGTCTATACTAACCTGTGTGCATTTATGGCATACTAGCTGCGAACCGCGGTTTTACCTGCGGTCACACATTTGAATAACAATATTATTACCCTCCACTGCCATAGATAGGTCACATTTCCAGTCAGCTTTTAACGTTCCGTACCTCAAAAGGAAAAAAACGGAACCCTTATAGGATCACTTCGTTGTTCATCTGTCTGTCTGTCTGTCAAGACCCTTTTTCTCAAGAACGCGTGAAGGTATGGAGCTGAAATTTATATGACATACTCAAGTCCATGGTCTCCATGTCAACCCAATCAAAAGATACAGCTGTTTTTGCTGCTAATTTTGGCATTTTCAAAGGAAAATGCGCAACTCAAAAACCTACAGGGTACTTCCCGTTGACCTAGAATCATGAAACTTGGCATGAAGCAAGGTCTTATAACACAACCAAATGAAAAATTCCGAAAATTGCGAATTTATAAATATTTGACGAAAAAAAAACCAATACAAAGTTAGTTTGTAGTTCGATCGTATTGAAGACCATACATATCAACTACAAATTAAAATTGTTTTCTGAACTAACTAACTTTTACTGATTTTAATATTTCTTGTTGACTATAATTATTATTAGTAGGTATGTACGGAACCCTTGGTGCGCGAGTCGGACTCGCACTTGTTTTAGTTTCTAGTAGGTTTACACTTAGCTAAATTTAGTAGATTAAATTCAGGTATTATCATATTCATCTCATCATCATCATATCATATTACACTTGGCTAAATTTAGTAGATTAAATTCAGAAGCAAATTTAGAAGCAAGTTCAAAATTCAAAAGTTTCTAAATGATTCAGTCAATCAGAAACCACCCTTGCTTCTGAATTTAGTATCCTAACGATATCCTAACTTACTAAATGCTATTACACCATTGTAAACAGTGACGTTACCAAGTGTTTGAAATATCCTTTGGTTCGAATAAATAAATTGAATTGAATTGAATAGAACACTTCACTGAATTCAGTAGCATTAATATTTTAGAAGTAGTTTCTATGGCGGTCCGTACCTACACGTTCAATCTCGATGCGTTTGGCCGCCTATGCGTTTATGTGAAACTGCCAAATATTGGTGTAATTTTATAATGTGGCAATATCAAGTGTATGAGCCAAGAATAATTATCTTGAATTTAAGAACCATTATTTTTGAATATGTTTATATACCTACTTAGTTCAATCAAATTAATAAATGCTAAATACATCAGTAGGTACAAAGACTAACCCTTGTCTCACATGGCACGAACCATTTAACTTTCTGGTAGGTATACGATATACAATATATTATGTGTTTCCAGCTTTTAACAATTAAATAACATGATTAGGTATTATAAATAAGTATACTTAGCAAAATGCAATTAATTTCGCGTACGGGATCCATTTCTATTATTGTTCGTTGACCGTTTATTACTATACTTACCTAGATCCTACTTCCTACTATCCTACTAATATTATAAACGCGAAAGTTTGTGAGAATGGATGGATGGATGGATGTTTGTTACTCTTTCACGCCAGAACAGCTGAACAGATCTGGATGAAATTTGGCATAGAGATAGCTTATAGTCTAGAATAGCACATAGGATATTTTTTAACCGCGGGTGAAATCGCGGGGCGCAGCTTGTAAGTAATAATTTATGAACTTTCATTACCTACTGAATAAAAGCAGCTAAGGTACCTATTAATCGCATTGTCACAGGCTTAAAATAACTACTTAGGGGCCGTTTATTTATTATTTATTATTTATTAATCACGTGAGGCCAGAAAGAGGAAGAGGGGGTTTACACGTGCATATTACGTGTATTTATTTTTTCGTCAAACGCGCGATTTCTAAACTGAAAAACGGCTTGTACCTACCTATACCTAGCTAGTGGGATTTTGACTAACTGTTGCCTGGCAACGAACGAAGTCCTCGCGCGCCTCGACTCGACCTACTAAAATACCTAACACGTGTCTTTTTTGCTCTTTAATCGTCACCACGTATCACCAAGAGGGGGTTAAAAATGGTAAAAAAAACATCTCGTATAGGCGTATGATAAGTTGTGAATAGGATTGAATTCGCATGTTTGCTATCACGGGGTGAATTTTCTGTACTTGTACCTACTATTATTTATTCTGTGGCCTAGTCGGGTTAGCATTTGACCTTGCATTAATTCCCGTCAGTAATTTTACGAGTACAGTATTTTTTATTGCCGGAATCTTTAGTGGGCGTAACCCTAAGAGTGAGTTGCACCAACTAGGTAATTTTAACGAAACGATAACCAAAGAGTAACTGGCCGTAATGGGTTCCATCATTTTAGCAATGGTTAAAATGACGTCACAAATAACGATAACAATAACCGTCCAATTTCGGGCGGTTAGTTGTTAAGTCATATGTCACCTTGTCTGTTATCTTATTTTTTGTCAAGGAATGGTTTTTGCTCAATATCTCAGTCATTTTCAACTTTGCAACAATAACACTAAGAACCTAAGTGGTTGTAAATTAGATTATCTACAACTTTAGTGCCAATAGTTTTTTGATATTTTTTTAATTAATCGTGAAGAATGGTAAAGTACTTTTAAAAAATGTTTTTGAATGGAAAGTGTAATCCTATCTTTGGTTAGTGTTAATACCTACTCAATTTCGAAACTGAATGTGTTTCAGTTTCGAAATTGAGTAGGTATCTCAAAATACTCTACCGAAGAATAATCTTCTAAATAGAAGATAATCTTTGTGCTTCCTTACAAAGAAACTATAATTCTTGGTATAAATATCTTCATATAAATTATTTCTAGCATAAAGAATAATGTTGTCTTCAACGAACACTAAATAGTTGGATTTAAACCAAGTATCTAATATTTTTGAATGAAAAAAACCTGCTCTTGATTGGAAAATTCAATCTTTACTTTGGTCAACACATTCACTGTTTCGAAATTGAGTGTCTCAAAGATCTCTACCGAAGAATAATTTTCTCAATAGAAGATAATCTATATGCTTCCTAACCGAGAAACTATAATTCTTGGTATAAATATCTCCTTAGAAATTATTTCTAGCATAAAGAATAATGTTGTCTTCAACGAACACTAAATAATTTGATTTAAATCAAGTGTCTAATATTTTTGATTGAAAAAAAACTGCTCTTGATTGGAAAATTCAATCTTTTCTTTGGTTAAAACATTCATAGTTCTTGAATTAATACCACAAAGTATTGAATCAAGTATGTTATTCTTAGTTTTAGTATCAATTATGAGAATAATTTATTTTTTTTGTAAGACTTCTGCATTTCTTGGATTTATAATAATGTTTCAAATTAAGATAATATTGTCTCATATTTAAACAATATTTTTGAGAATAATCTTATTTTTGATCTAAGCAATTTTGTAGTGGCATTTTTTTCCGTGTAGGCGCATTAGAGATTGTCGTCACCAATTTGTATAGTTAATATTGATATACATTAACTAATCAAGTTGTCAAACAATGCTTCAACAATCTAGTCTATTCAGGTTGAAACACAAGCAAAAAGCTAGAACACAATGTCAACAAAAAAAAACCTATTTTTAGTAACGTTTATAGGGACTATCGAGTGCTCAATCTTCTTCATTTCTCTCTCGTGCGGGAAAAAAATGTAAATTGTTACTAAAAATTAACCTACAAGTAGGCCTATATTGTAAAAATAGCAAGGATAACGCACAAAACGTCAAAATAACAAAGAAATTAGTCGCACAACAAATTATGCGTCAGTTTATCTTCTACGTAAGCATTACGCAAGTAAACATTCTAATGTAACGACGCGATTGTCACCGGACATGGATAGCGGTAGAGCTCAGACTATCCACCCACTTGTAAACGACGACGACCTCTCTCCTCTCCCTGCCACTGCACTGAGCGCGCCCATATTAGCAAGCAAACTGGTTTTTGCAAATACCACCGTCCAAGACATGGTTTCGGACCTAAGAGTACATATGAATAAAAACTCTAAAAACACTTGGTTAAAACATAAAGCAGTAAACTACACTTGTATTATTTTTATAAATTGAAAAAAAAACGACGCGATTATTCGACCAAAACTGAAATGCTAAAATTAACGGCCGACTAGCGAGGAATAAAGAAAATCGAGCGCCACGGTCGGTCGGTTGGAACTTAGCTAGAACAATTACCATCTTGTGATAAATGATAACCTGCGGCGCGCAGTGTATTTGTGCAAAACTTAATAAGTACCTACATAACAAAACAAAAGCCCTCTAATGGTCTCAGATCAACCTAGAGAATAAGATGGCGCACGGCGTATGATCTAAGTGAAGCCAAAAACCATTGAAAAACTACGCTACTGCCTATATGTACACACGCACACATTGTTGCAAAAAAACTACGCTACTCGCTTGGTCATTCTTACCTCGACATTATCTGCATTGGTTTATGGTATAATTTCGTGTAAGTACATAAATATGCATAGTGCTTTATAAAAGTGTGGCCAGAACTACATTGAGGTTCTTTTTAAAAACTGTGCATTTTTTTTAAAGTAAATTTTGAAAAACTCGTAACATTAAACTTTTACAAATATGTGCAGTTTTAATATATTCAATCTACTAAGGCTGTATATTGGAACGGAAATGGCTAACGTAGAGTTAAGGAATTAATATTAGTTTTTGTGCAACAAACACACATTGAAAAAGAAGTGGCTTCAGCGAGATATAACGCAGTGTTCCATCTTTTCCTCTAGGTTTATCTGAGCTAATGGTGTATTTCTCTTAGGTAGTCAAGCACCACAACATGTATAATAAACTTCTTAACTTAAATTCCAATCTTTCAACAAAATTGAAACGAAGCGTGCGTTACAAATCATTATTCTGTGTGCTTCAAATGCATGTAAAAATTCAGTAAAAGTGACACCAATGTAATCTACTTAAATTGGTACATTTTCTTTAAGATACAAAATGTAGACTTGTACGTTACATGAAGCCTTAAGACTGTGCTCTGGTTTTCGTAATTTAACGAGCACTGTGGTAAGCCAATTGTTGTATTAAGCCTACATGGTACAGAACAGACATAGAAGTACTTTAGCATCTTGGTGTGTACGGCAAATATTTTGTTACAAAACCGCATGCTATCATAATGTAAAGTGCAGTTTGTTTAATTTATTTGCTCAGAGCACGACTAAAGACATCGTGTCTTTGATCGTGTAAATAAAACCTGACCCTGCATACTACGAGTATTTACTCAGTCCCATTTAATATTTGAATTCTACATACCGGCATTGAACTTACGTTTCGTGTTGGAATTAGAATAATTGGCTAAGAAATGGTCCAGTAACTTGTAACATCTGTTCAAATCAGTTGGGATCGGGTAGTCTTGGTGCTGATCTCTATAATCGGTGTGTGTTAAGCAACAGCATTGCTGTAGGAGGCGTTTACAATAGGCGGCAGGCGCAGCGTGCAGCACAGTCACTTTCCAACAAAGTCAATGAAGCGCGGAGAAAGTGCCGACCCCACGTCCGTGTACTGCCAACTTTGTAAAATCCGCTGACTCACATGCTCACATAATACCTATATCTCGTGTTCAGCCTTTTTAATGTTCGAATAAAGAAACAATGATATGATTATACCTTCTGATAGCGTGAGATAATCAAGGGAAGCTTAGCACTATTTAATACCAGATTATGTAAAATTTCGGTTAGGACGCTTTTTCGCGAAAATTTATAAAATTGTGACATTTCTCAAATAAATCTATTTACCTATTGTATAAATCTATGTAACTATTTTAATTTTCGTCCAATTTCGGAGTGTTTACAAACGTTACGGCTAAGCCCACGTCAGGATTATTTTAATAGGCAAACTCTAAGTCTATAAAACAATTTAGATTTATAAGGACTGGCTGACATGAGATAGACATCACTTTCTCTCTCAAAGAAATGATATAAAACCATTTAATGATACATGAAGCACCCAGGCTTAACCAAACACCCTTTCTCCTTTTAACAAAATTTAAAGCAAAGAGAAACTTCTGTCCAAATTTGAAATGGACACAAAAGTTTGCATTTATTACGTAAAACCCAAGCGTAAGATGTGATGTCCGATACTTATCTTTCCATATTGGTCTAACACAGTTAACTTATGGCCTCCATATAGCTAACCACTGACATAATACTCTGGATTCAATCCCGACTTTACGAGTTACGTAATTTAATAAGGCTCCACATTTATTTATGGTAATCTCCAAAGTGCATAAATAGGTCATGTCTTGATCATCCGTTGACCCACTTTCACTACAATTTCCTACTGGACACGAACATGAATAACAAATGTGCGTTAATGTCATATTTTTTATGGATTTCCCGTAGGATTATGTGACATTTATAGATGCTCTTTTACAAAATATAATAGCATCTTTAAAAGAGAGATTTTTTAATAGGCTTTCACAATTTGAAATAAAAAGTTAAAGATAATATCCCAAAAAATTGCTATCCTATTATATCCAATCAGGTACTATAAACTTAATGAATTTTGCTGCAATTATACCAAAAACATATACCTATACCAAACTTACTCTTACCGAATTATTAGTTACTTCCAATTATTAATATGCTTGTAAATTATTTTCTTTCTGCTTGTGATCTTAAGAAGAAAAAATAAATATTTTTTCTTTTTGTTACAGTAACTTTCCTTTTCTCCTGCTCAGTAATGATTATAAGAATACCATGGCTTTCTCAAGTTCTAGTTCTTATCACGGCTATCATTACGATATCAGGTAAGTCTGTAAATCTATTTCTTACGTATGTCTAATATGTTGTATCGGTTATAGTATTGGGATGTTTTTAAATTATATTAAAAATCTATTACATTTTAGGTAACCCTATATTTCTACAACAATCTGGACGACAAAACAAGCCTGTGATAAGATGGAATCCACCAATGGATACATGGAATTGGACTCTATCACCGAGAAACGAACAGCCATTCTTCGTACCTTCGAACTTTTCCCACAAGCTGCCGCCATCAGCAAACGAAACCGAGTTGATAGCGCACATGGCTGCCTTGAAGCGGAACTACTCCCGGCTTCTCTGGGATAGCGACAAGAGCAGCAACTTGCCAATCTTTGTGGAAAAAGCCTTGAAACTATTAAACTTGAAGCAAGTTTACTATGAAGTAGAGCACTCGGTCATGTCTAAAGTGTCCTGCACAGCTTGTAAAGCTGGAGCAGGATTACTGCAACATTATATTAGACTGGGTAAGAGTAAGGAGGACATCAACAAGATGATATACCAGTTCTGTGTTTCTTTGAAAATTCAATCGGCTAGAGTTTGTGAAGGTATCACTAGATTGTTCGGGGTAAGAACTAAACTAGGCCATTTGTTATACCTAAAGTTACCGTAGACTTTGATGAGATGATCTATATGTATGTTTTCTTCTGTATAATTTCAGAGTGAGGTGGTGTATGTCCTGAAAAGGATTACTATTGGTCCCGATGAGATTTGCAGCTTCGTCATTGGAGACGCGTGCGGTGATGTTTACAATCCGTATCACGAGTGGGAGGTGGCTTTCCCGCCTGTACCCAAGCCCCTGGTACAAGCACTGGGAACCCCTATTGATAAGGCACCAAGTTTTAAAGTCTTACAGATATCCGATACACATTTTGATCCATATTATGCTGAAGGTAAGCACTACGTTCTATCAATTTGTTTTAAGGGTTCGGCGACCACTTTAGACTAGCTTCGCATTGGCTAAAGCAGTGTAGAGAGCAAGTAAAGATACTGACGAGCCACTAAAGTTATCTACAGAGTGACAAAGTGCAATATCAATCATTTTTAATTACTATTACACTTCTCTAATCATTCTTAAATAACGAAAAAAATCGTTTGTATTATGGATTAATTTAAAAGCTAATGATGTAGCCAACCAAAGGGATTTTTGATTTGCTTTGTCTATCTATTATATAAATCAGTCGAAAGTAACTCCCTACTAATATGTGGATACTTTTCATAGCAATATTTTCTCTTGAGGTCATTTAAAAAAAAAAGAACATATAGACGTATTTTCTTTTTGTTTGTACATGCCAAATTTCATCATAATCTGATAAATGGTCTTCAAGAAATTTGACAATTCAGATCGTCGCGGAACCCTTAATCTATCGTTACTATTTTTATTATCTTATATTTAACATTTGTTTGCAGGTGCAAATGCAGAGTGCAACGAACCCCTTTGCTGCCGAGCGTCAAGTGGAACCGTCACAACACCAGGTGGTGGTGCTGGGAGATGGGGTGACTATCGCAAGTGCGATACTCCGAAACGGACCATTGACCACATGCTAAAGCACATTGCTGACACGCACGCTGTATGTAGAGATATTTTACGGCTTCACGCAAACCAAATTGCATTTTTTTTTGACGATGAATTTGATCTATCGCTCAATATTTACTCAGTAGCATACGAGTATCTATTTATTTTTCAGGACATCGATTACATCTTATGGACAGGAGATTTGCCTCCGCATGATATTTGGAACCAAACGAAAGAGGAGAACTTGAAAGTTTTGCAAGAAACTGTAGCCCAAATGTCAGACATGTTCCCTGGAGTTCCTATTTTCCCAGCGCTCGGAAACCATGAGTCTTCCCCCGTCAATAGGTAAATAAACCGTACTCGCATGTCCGAGAACCGCTATTGTTGCAGAATGAGTTCAAATTCAAACGTGGTCAATTCATTGTGATCTTGTGAGGTGTTCAACTGACCCACTCTGTCATCGTCATTATGTCATTATGCGCCGCAATAAAGATTTACTACCTACCTAATACCTACCTAATATGAACATTTGCATTTGAAAAGTCCACATTTTACAGAAAAAGACAAATTTTTCACGATACTGCGCAGGAGCAAACGAGTCATAATGGTATACATATAGTACACCTGCTAGCTTTATTGACTTATCAAGGAAAGATCGCCGAGCGAGTCCTTTGGAAACATTTAGACAAAAAGTACAAAGGGTTTTACTGTTATATTTTCTAACATACCTGACCGCTCACTCGTTAGTAGATAATGTTGCTTCCTAACTTAAGCATTTCTAAAGATAATTTGATCGCACAGTATTTATAAGTAGCAGAAAATAGCTGTTCACTAACCATTTTCCAGTTTCCCCCCGCCGTACATCTCATCCCCGGATCAGAACATAGCCTGGCTGTACGACGAGCTGGACGCGCAGTGGCGGCGCTGGCTGCCGGCCGGCGTCTCGCACACCGTCCGGCGCGGCGCCTTTTACTCGGTGCTAGTCCGCCCCGGCTTCCGCATCATCTCCCTCAACATGAACTACTGCAATAATAAGAACTGGTGAGCTTTTCATCGCATCCCCATCTTTTAAATTCTTTTTAAAGTAATAGCAAGTTAGCACTCATTGTCGATTAGACAACTGGGTCTGATACCTGATTGAGGTATGTATTGACACGCTCTCAAATAAGGCCCGGGAACTTCGAATAGATAAAACTAAGAGAGCGTTGGTTCGTTCCATGCCAAAAATCTATATAGAAGTCATTGTCATTCCACGCCTTTTCTTTACTACTATTGAATAAAATTATACTATGGTTGTTGTTGACAAATTTATTATACCTGGAAACAAACAATGATTGTTGATTGCATGCCTTGCGTTTTAATCAGTGCTTTATCTAGAATTGGTATACTTACATATAACTCCTATGATAGGAATGCTATTTCCATGAAAGTAATAAGAATGGGTAGCAATACTCGAAAACGGATAGTACTACAGTATATTTACTGCATAAGTAGATAAGGTCGCATATCGCCTGACAAGCATATTATTCGATTACAGGTGGTTGCTAATGAACAGCACAGACCCAGCGACGGAACTACAATGGCTTATCTACGAGCTACAATCAGCTGAGTTCAGCGGAGAAAAGGTCCACATCATCGGACATATTCCCCCGGGACATTCCGACTGTTTGAAAGTATGGAGCCGCAATTACTACGCCATCATCAACCGATATGAATCTACAATAACAGCGCAGTTCTTCGGGCATACACATTACGATGAGTTCGAAGTATTTTATGATCACAACGACCTTGGTAAGTGAACCGCATCATAATTCACAACTGTTTTCAACAACGAATTCAATTTTTAACTACGCAATTATTGATTTAAATTTTTGTGCAGGTCGAGCTACGAGTATAGCATACGTCGGGCCATCAGTGTCGCCGTACTATGACTTGAATCTTGGCTACAGAATTTACTATGTGGATGGGGATCATGAAGCGACTACTCGAGTAAGTTCCAACAACTCCCCAGTTCATTTATTCAATTTAACTCTGTTATACCTACATTCAAATGTAGATAGCAGTGGTGTCAATGCCACAAAAGTTATGTTCTTTGTGTTATTTCGAATGTCCGTTTCCAGTTTAGGTTTGATTGCTACCTATTTGGTAAACAAAATTGTATATGTACGAGTATTTTATGGTCTGAACACAGCAATTCTGTGTTAATAATGAAATAGAAAACCTCGATATTATTTATATCCTCAATGTCTACCCAAAGTGACAGTAAAAGAGAAAAAATTATAGAGTCCTTAAAAATAATCATTCGGCCGGGTTCCGTCAGGAGAGCATGGTAAATCAACGAACGAATCAACGAATATGAATATGAATAACAAAGACCTACGATAACTAGCTTCTTCAATTCCAGCAAGTGGTAGACCACGAGACGTGGATCATGAACCTGAAAGAAGCGAACCTGTACGGCTACCCGATCTGGTACAAGCTGTACTCTGCGCGCTCCTCGTACCTGATGTCGGCGCTGCGCCCTCAGGACTGGGACAAGTTCATCGACGATATGACTGCTAAGGAGGACGTCTTCAATTTGTATTTTAAGTAAGTACATACCTTATGCGAATACGCCTATATGGCTTTCAAAGTACATTTCTAAATTTTGAAAGATCTGGAGCTCATCGAAACTTTCTTCTTGTAATTTCTGACACCTTTTAACGCTATTTACCCGATAGAAACAGATAAAACAATTAAAAAAGGTATTTAAACAAAAATAACATAATATAATTTTGGAGATAAAAAAACATGATAGAAAAAGTAATGATCGCCTAGTTGGTCAAGGCCCGCCTCTCAAGCCATAGGGAGCGGGTTTGAACTTCGAACCCAGCCGACGGCACGCACTAATTTGCTCATTGTGAACATTATGTGCGTATTGAATGTCACCTGCTACATAACTGGAGCCCGGTGTATTGCGACATATTCGCCATGTTACATTTGGGACTAAATATCGCCCGGCGAAGTGTGGGTGTTGTATTACACCTCTACCAGCCCCTTTGGGGGAAAAGCGTCACGATTTGTAAAAAAAAGCAAATAAAAATTGCCACTGGTACATGGTGATAGCATAAAGATGTTGCTATCTTTCGATTCGACGCGTATAAAGAAAACTCTACTTTGGTAATACTTTGATCGGACCCCAAGATACCGGCTGCGCCAAGTTTGGGGCCCTCAGCGTATACAACTTGCCTTTGTACCATTAGCAGAATAAAGAAATTTGATTTGACCTAGAGTAAAATATTCTACTCGTAAATTTCCAGGCATTATTGGAAGAACAGTCCCCGACGAGGCACGTGCGACGGCGAGTGTCGCAAGCGGCTGATTTGCGACGCGCGGTCGGGGCGCTCGCACGACCGGCGCGCGCTGTGCGGACACATCGAGGCGCGCATCGACGGCTCTGCGCCTGCGCCGCAAACATGGCGCTCCTGGTTTTATAACGGTCTTTCAGTCTCGTGAGTTCCATTTTCAAATGTCTTCTTGTGTATGACGCTCCTGGTTTTATAACGGTCTTTCAGTCTCGTGAGTTCCATTTTCATGTCTTCTTATATATAGCTCTCCTGGGTTTATAACGGTCTTTCAGTCTCGTGAGTTCCATTTTCAAATGTCTTCTTGTGTATGACGCTCCTGGTTTTATAACGGTCTTTCAGTCTCGTGAGTTCCATTTTCATGTCTTCTTATATATAGCTCTCCTGGGTTTATAACGGTCTTTCAGTCTCGTGAGTTCCATTTTCAAATGTCTTTTTGTGTATGACGCTCCTGGTTTTATAACGGTCTTTCAGTCTCGTGAGTTCCATTTTCAAATGTCTTCTTGTGTATGACGCTCCTGGTTTTATAACGGTCTTTCAGTCTCGTGAGTTCCATTTTCAAATGTCTTCTTGTGTATGACGCTCCTGGTTTTATAACGGTCTTTCAGTCTCGTGAGTTCCATTTTCATATATCTTCTTGTGTATGACGCTCCTGGTTTTATAACGGTCTTTCAGTCTCGTGAGTTCCATTTTCAAATGTCTTTTTGTATATAGCGCTCCTGGGTTTATAACGGTCTTTCAGTCTCGTGAGTTCCATTTTCAAATGTCTTCTTGTGTATGAAGCTCCTGGTTTTATAACGGTCTTTCAGTCACGTGAGTTCCATTTTCATACGTCTTCTATCCAGTATCTATCTTCTTCTCTTTTCATTTGTCTTCTATCCAGTATCTATCTTGTATACAGGGTGTTACAAAAACCCTGTTGTATAAGCGAGGGGAGCATCCAGTATCCACTGGAAGATGCATTTATGGTACTTTAAATTAAATATTGGTTATAAAACATTTTAACACACATAGCGCTCCGCTCTCCT
Source organism: Peribatodes rhomboidaria (assembly GCA_911728515.1). Classification (NCBI taxonomy): domain Eukaryota; kingdom Metazoa; phylum Arthropoda; class Insecta; order Lepidoptera; family Geometridae; genus Peribatodes; species Peribatodes rhomboidaria. The sequence continues at coordinate 9,463,295 of OU452168.1, forward strand.
AAAAGCGCGAACGTAGATACTGATCGCGTCGGTTTTATTTGTATACTATGCGCGTGGTATCGCTACTTTCTTAAAATAAAAGCCGCCAACATATGATACAGATTTGTTAACATTTCTGTAAAAATTCCTTTTTTTCTTGCTATTTTCCGTATTTCCGTTCTTGCTATTTTTCACGAAGATTTTTTTTTGATATTTTTGCATGAATAACTTATAAGTTAGTGTACACGCCCTTCAATTATACAACTGGATTTTTATAACATCCTGTAGATTAGGGTACACCGTACTTGTTTATTTATAAGGCTTGGTTAATTTCATGGTATTTAAATGGTTAATGGAACCTGTGGGGTGACGGAATGGAACTCAATTAATCGGTCTCTTTCTTAAGTGGTTGGGTAAGAGAAACGTTTTCTGATATGTAAATATGTATTTCGCCTCGCCACCTGATAGGTACATCTGCCACAGTGTTTTAAGATGGGGACAAAAAAAAGCATCAATAACATTTAAAATTTCTCACACCAATTCTCCTTATTCGCTCAATTACTGATGAATCACAAAGATATAAACAAGCCTCGACCGTCAGAGGGAGCATTGGAGAGCTGCCATATCCGGTAGGATTCATTGTCCTTATCAAATCTGATAGTATATGACATCACAGTAATTTTTAAATGCAAAGTTTGTGTTTGTTCCTTTTTGTTTGAGCTTAATTCCGTAACGGTAGAACGAATTTAGATGAAAATTGGTATTGGAGTAACCAATACTTACTACACACGACACGACACGAGCTATTACTTTTAATTCCAATAAAATAAACGATTCCAAGAGCTTTGTTATGGTAAGGCATATGATTTAAAATGCTTACCAATTTATTATTTTTGCATGCATGTTAACCTGTAACTCCGCCTTCAACTCTGCAACAAGCAAAAAACGGATTTGATACAAAGCAATATAAATTCTGATAAGCAAGCAAGCAAGCTTAGCCCATTACATAAATTGCATGATGTGTAATCAACGCTTTACTTTGTCTCACGGAATAATTATAATTACCGTACTTATAACTATTTTAATTGTTTCCTTTGTACAGAGATAATGAACCTAGGTACAGCGATAATGAACCTAGTTACAGCGATAATGAACCTAGTGTACAGCAAGTATAGAGGTGGTGGAAATACTTACAGATTTTCAGCATAGTCGCACCAGGTTGGTATGGTCACTTGTTTATGTAAGTAAATAGTATTACAGCGGTTTAGTAAGTATAATAGACACTAATAACTGTAATGGTAAAAATAATAACAAACTTACTCTGAGCACTGGTATGGTGATGGTTTCTGTTAGCAATGCTTTCCACAGACTTTTTTGTCTACGTTCATGTTCCGGTGATAATTGTACCGAGATTCGACTGAACTAAATTGCGCGGCCTTCTATTGTATAACATAATATGTGGTAGACCAATTTCATTTTTGATCATGATCAGATGATCTCTACGGTCTCTGCTGTTTTATTTACTCGTGCAATTTCATGTCATTTTGATGGGTTGATCGATGCCGGATATTCGTGAAGTTTACGAGCTTCACGAATCGACAGATTTATTACTCTGCATTAGAGAACTACTCCAGGCAACCAAAGGGTATAACAGCTAAATCAAAACTTGCCAAAGATAATGCTTTCTGGCAGTCACATCTCTCTTTGTTAGGCGTCTCCCAAACAGACGCGGCCTGCGGTGGACAACGGAATTGGCGGCCCATTGACCGCCACCGTAGGCCGCGTCTGTTGGGGAAACGCGTTATGTATTTAGCAACTAAACGTTTTGAATACGGCATATTCAATTGTAGCACTATAAGTTTACAATGCATTATTCATTTCAGGTTGTCAATGCTCAAGCAAATACCTCAAGTGGCTTATCAAATACCAAAGTACGTGATGGGACTCGGCTGATTGGCTGAAACTTTAAGGAATGGGTGAAAACATGTGTACACCACCGGAATTAGTCATGAAAGAAAGAAATACTCTTACTAATGTACAGACAGACTAATCGTTAAATATAACAAATAGAACTATTTATTAAATACTATTCCTTCAAATATTTTACTAGTAAATTATAAAAAGGAATACAAATTAAATTTAAGGACAAATAAATTTTACCTGCTCAAAAATTAGCTAGCTAGTTCGATAAATTCTCAGAAAAACTTTGGTGGAATAAATTATGCAAATTGTAAAATATAATATTCTAAGAATATGTTTTATTTAGCTATAAGATCTCTATTTTGTAAATATTCATTATAAAATATTTCTTTACTGGTATGGGTGACTTTATTATTTCTATCTCAATTTTTTTCCTATTAGAAATTAAGAAGTTATTTAGTACAGGAAAAAATACCATTGATACTCTACATAAAAATGAATAAGTACCATGGCAAAATGAAATTTGGGAGTCTGAATCAAAACTTTTATTACTAAAAAACTTACAAAACTAAGCTTTTCAAGCTTTTGGTGGAATATTGAATCTAATTAAAAAGTACAGTTCACACCAAACAATGATAACATTGAGCCACAATGTAATACCATAGCTCATGAGTAAATCGCATGTCCGAGTGGGAATACTTCAGAGGCGCTCTGTGTTGCTAAAGTTTACGATAATCGAACGAGAGGAAAAAACACAACGAAATCGAGACTGGGAAGTCAAATCAGCTGAGGACAATTAGTGACTTTCGTAGGTGTAGTTGATCAGAAAGGCGATAGCGCGTAGACCTTGCTATGTTGGGCCTTCTAAAATGTTTGCCATCCTTTTGTCATACACATATTTAAAAAATAAAGCAGATAATTTTACTCTTGACTGGTTTGTTTTCCAAAGTAGGCAGTACAAAAGAATCGACCCCGCTGTCTTTTCCTTGATTTTGTAATCATTAAGTAAGTAGATAAATTATCCACAAAGTGGCAAGGGCGTGATGCTAACCTCTTCTGTAACTACGCCTTAGAATTCATCTTTATATTTTAGGTATTTTTGTCATGATCCGGTTTTATAGAGGTAAGTAATACTTATATTTCCTATCGCCATATCAGCATAGACTTTGCAACATTATGTAAAAGAAAAGACGTAAACAGCTAGAATGCTAGTATTCATTAACATTTCCTAAGCTTGTTGTAAAAATATGGTTTTGATTCCACACCAAAATCTTAATGCCTGAGTTAAGTTTAAAATTGCACTTTATTTATAGCATACATTAGCTTAGATAACGTTTATGAATAAGAAGGCTGTTAAATGTTCTGTTCACAAAATGTACACTGAAGTTAACCACTCGTAAGATGCTTTAAAAAATACATGAGCAAACATTTTAACTGTGATAGAAATTCTCATTAGAATATTTGAGCATAGTACTAAATATTCGAGCATTCTTGGTCCCGCCTTACCATTATTATTAACATTATTAAAATTACTTAGAAATAGCACAAACTAATTTCAATTTACTTCCAAAATATTAAAATTAATATTTTAAAATCACAAGTAGTACTAAAAATTAAAATAAAACCTTAATAAAAATTATTATTTTACAAGAATAGAGAGAACATTGTAAGGATTACAATATCAGCATTGTGACATTTCGATGAGTGGGTATAATTAAAATTAGGACTAGGAGTATTTAATAACTATTGTCAATAGCTCCAGTTTCTTTAACATGATTGCTATACTGAGATTTCTTGTATTTTGCTTACTAAAAAAATATAGTTATGTTGGACATAAAACCTGAGTATTATGGTTGGAAAAAATTAAGTATATATAAAATGAGTAGGATCATAGTGGCTAATGCAGTCAAATGCAATCATTTTAATCTAGATAACGATAATAATGAATTTACACATTTAGTATAGGAACCCCTGGAAATGAAAGTTAAAATCAGTAATGTCATAGATTTTCCTAGACTGTTTCCTATTGTGAATGAGTAAATTGATTGTTATGAAACTTTTGGAAATACAATTCAATTCAATTGAAAATATTTATGGATGCTCTTCTCTTGCTCATCAGATCGATTACAATAATTCTTTTACTATTGACATAATCACATTGATCATAATAATTCGGTACGTTCTCTAGCTCAATTTTTTAACAAGTCACTTGGAAACTTCAAGAGGTCCTTCACCACCACCCATCACCCTCTTACTCTGAAGTTAAAATTTTAGCAGGTGTGTCATGGGGATGACATTATGAGAGCTCAGAAGTTACCTGTTAAAAACATTGAGTTATTTCCGTATCTATGATCATGTGGAATGGATCTTGTTTACAAATTTCAATAAATAAATCAGATAATTTTCCAACTGGAATCTAATACTACACAACTTACTTTGAATTGGAATTAGAACAACATTTGTTAAATGAATGTTATTAATATAATAGTGATGTAAATTATACAGTCTTTAACTAGGCAACATTATTATAAGGCAGGCCTATTTTTGTGTCATAGCAATCTACATAAATGATTGTAGACAAGAAATAAATAAATTAGGCTGTTACCTAAATCGTTTTATTTAATATTTGAAGTGTGTACAAGAATTTGAGTAAGGGCAAGTATAGTTACTTGAATATAAAACAAACACATACATATTAGCTGTCTGTCTGTTTGGCAGCTTGATTTGAATGGTTCACATGTGTTTAGTAATAGTAAAATTTCAATGTGATGCCTAGACCAGTCTTGAACTAGTAAGATGGTCCTTTAAACATAGTTTTATTAGCACAAGTTCTGATTCATATTTCATACTGAAACTCTGCTTTAACATTATTTTCAACCTCAATGATGAAAATCAAATCAAAAGCAGCCAAATTTTTGCTATGTGGAAACAGTTTTCTCTAAGCAGCCAAGATTAGTTTATTAAATTGATAGTTGAACAGTAGGACCCAATTTGTAACAGTAAAATGTTGTATATTACCATTACATATGAAGTAAATTTACAGTGGTTGGATTGGAGCCATATTTAGTTTTAAAATTATGTACAGTACTTACACACAAAGAAATCAATTAACTACTCAACTCATAGTTAAAACACAAATTAATCATATTCAAAAATTCTTAATAATAAAAATTATTTACAACACTAAAACTTAACACAGACTTTGTCATGATGGCCTAATAATTCAGTCTATTTGAATATTATAAACTATGGCAAACAAAGATATTCAATATTTTAAAATGTCATGAGATTAAAAACACAAAACACTGGTGTAATAAAATAATCACTCATCACAAACACATAAATTTTAAAATGGTATGTATTAATAAGTATTGTAAATGTCATTTGGACCTCCTTAACTTAAAATAACTTCTAGCTGTACCTACTTAATTTGACTTAATACAAAAATTTTGAGGTAGGTATTAGCTTGATCACTAGATAAAATTTTGGTTTCTATCTAGAGGTAATACACTAAAATAATGGCACTGCATTGAGAGGAATTATTCCTCTTAATCTCAAAGTAAAGCCTTCCCAAAAATGCAACAATCTTTGGAAATGGAATGCAGTACAGTAACTTACAATTAACACTGGTACTTAACATGAATTCGATACTTCATAGCCGTTGCAAGTTCCTTCTACTTTTCTTTGTACCAATGGCATATTGACTTTTTTTACGCTTAGATGGGCTGGGAGCGTTAAGATCATATTGGAAACAGGACTTACCAGGGTGTCGGGGACACTTACAGAATTTGCAAAACTGATAGAGACAATAGTCACTAATGCAGTCCACCCAAATCTCACCGGAAAGTTCTTCAGTTATTTTGGCAGGGAGGCGGCATCGTACACAGGGCATCTGGCTGCGAGAATCTAATAATGCAGACTGAAATGAAACAATAGCATAAAATTAAACATAGCAACTTTGGAAAGAATGGAAGAGCATTTTAAAGCTAAGAATATAGAAATACCTTGGCGAAGGTCCTGAATCGATTTGATCTTGGAGATACTGGCGGACTGGCTCTAGATACACTCTTCAACGGGCTGCCATGAACTTCATTTTGTATTTCTCTTAAATGTCTTGCTAGTTTAATATTAGTCATTTTTAGTGGAACACCTTTATCTCTATTCTCCTGGTTTTCCTTCACAGTTTTTAGATAGCCTTCATATTCTTTCTTTTTTCTATTATTGTCACTCACAGACTTCCAAACATTGTTCCATACTTCACTCACTAAGCTAAAGTTGCGAATGTCTTCATTAGATAAGTAGCTTAAAATTTTCATCACTGGGGGCACAGCGACAGCCTCATGGTACAGCTTTTTTATAATATCAATTTTTTGGTCCGGCCAGAAATTTATAGTTCTTACTGCCTTACATGGAGCCCTTGGATTATTCTTGCTCTGCAAGCCATTTGTTTCACACGAGAGGGAATGTATGATAAAGTTAGGTTGTTTCCCAGATCTTCGACAAGGACTTCGCTTGCAGTTTTTCTTCACTGGTGTTGTTGGGTAAGACAGTATTTGTTCAAGATCATGTTGGTACCGGTGTATCAGAAACTTTTCAGAACACTGAGAACTTACTGGTGACAGAATGTCTGCATTTTCTTTGTTCTCATTTACATCGAGGCTCTTTATCTTTCCTGCGATGAAACTAGTAGGAGTAGGTACAGAGTTACTTTCAATTTTTTCAGTAGTTGAGGAATGAGGCCTCTTACAACCCCGCCTATAGGGGGGTGTTTCCGACAGGCTCTCATTGTTTGCCGTGGAATGAGTATATCGCCGGCTCAAGTGAATGTTTATCTCAGGTGTTACTTGAAAGTAACCGAACTGTATTTGACCAGTAATGCCTGTGATAGCTTTACTGACCGACTGGTCCAAGTATTCACGAGATATTTCGCCGCATTCAAGTGATCCTGGCGTAAACGTGTGATACCCACTATCTTCTCCTTTGCTGAAGCTAACATTATCATAGGATAGAGCCGACGCAGCGGGCTCAACGTACTCCGGATGGATTTCCATCTTTGTGGGAATTTTACTTGTGCTGCATTGTCGGTTAACGCTTTTGTATATGACAAGACAAAGATTACTATTGATTTTGAAGCTGAAATCGTAGAATTGCTTCACTACACACTATCAAAACACGATGGATTCATATTGCCAATTTGTAGGCCATTATTTCATGATTTTTCCAAATTAAAAGCTATCACGAAACCAACACAACACAACCACCAACGTTTACTAATGTTACCAGTTGACAAAAAAAAAAAAATTAAATAATACTCAAGTCAACTCTTCACTGTCAAAATCTGTGACCAAATTTTTTGAAAAAAAGAAATATAGTTGACTGTCACAGAATTAAGCGTTGCTATTATCAACGTCACTGTCCTAGGTTTACAATCAGTGTCAGTGTCATTGTGAATGAGTAAAAATATTAATGAAAATAATGAAATATTTTTATTTTGTGAATTGTTGTGGTTAAGTTTTAGGTTTAGATTTGAATTCGTAAATAGACTTACTTCTCTTATAATGTGTAATACATTACAAATGAATATATCGGAAATATAACTGCTAAGCTACGGACGTGAATCTTCACTACGCAAACAAAATGGCTATGAACGTAAAGGACTTGTGTAGATTATGTGCAGCAAAGGATGAATTTTCAAAGGATCTATTAGATGAAAATAACAAAAACGTATTAAAAATGATTCAAGATATAATTCAGATCTGTGTAAGTAATAATAACCTAATAAAATAGGAGTTAAAGTAACCCAAAGCGATGCAAAGCTTTTGCTTCATTTACAGACTTATAAGAGCATCTAAAAGTACTTACCTGTGGTTCGATGAATAAAAAGCATATTTTATTCTATTAGTCCATCTTGGACATTTATTCTAATATTATTACTGCTAGAATGGATGGCGGATGCTCATTGATAATATTTTTATAGATATATGAAAATGACAATCTTCCCACAAAAATATGCCTGAACTGTGAAGACAGAATGGTCTCATTCCAATTATTTGTCTTGGAGTGCTACAAAGTTCAAGACACACTGCGTAAAATGTATGTGGATGACCATTGCAACCTACAGATTAAGCTTGAGCAGCAGCAGGCAACTGAGATAGAAACCAACGCTAGTTCTGTCATCAAGTCTGAGGTATAAAAACCATTAATAATTACTCAATGTATATCTTATCATATCTTGCTGAATTGCTACTTGAAATTTCCAGAATAATTTCCAAAAAACATCTCAGATTGACAATTGATAAGCAAACTGTAGCTGTAATTTTTGTGTTTGAAATGCCTAAATTTTCTTGCAGGTGAAAGATGAAATGACAGCCGAGGATATTGTTAGTAAGTACATTTTCCCCCACTTATTTGAAAACAAAGTGTTTTCGAATGAGCCATAATACATAGTTTATGAGAAGTGACATAATTATACCAGGCTTAGCAGATCTGTTTGATTACGGAGCACACATTTTCATCCATGTTCTTTTTCAGTTGCACTGAAAAATGAAGGACCATTGACAGAGGTTAATTTATATGAAGATGATAACCACCTAAATGATGATGATTTCCAAAATGATGAAGATGATGATGACCTAGACAATGTGGCCATTGCCACTCTCAAACAGATAAAAAAGAAACAAGTCAAGCAAAAAATCAAAAGTAAAATTGACCCTGAAAAGCTAAATAGTATTTTGAAAACATCTAATTTTAAAGTTAAAGATCTTGTTAAGTAAGTAACATTCTTGATTTTTCAGTTATAGCTTTAGCAACCTCTACTACCCTAGTATGATGAGTTCCTAACAAATAATAGCAGTCACAGTATTCCTTTTTAACTGACTTCCAAAAATGAGGAGATTTTAAGTTCATCTCTGTATACATGTATGTGTTTTTTTTTTCATACTAGTATTTACTTGGGGTTTATCCACATCTCATGAAATCTTTGTCTATCACTTGATTTAGTGTGAGCCTTCCTATCATTTTTTAAAAAGAATTTTGAGAATTAACATAATTTTTTTCTTCGCAGGTTTGAATGTGTGCTATGTTCAGAAAGAATGAAAAGTTGGTCTAATTTAAGACTGCACTATGCAGCAGATCATAAAAGTGAACCAGTTGTTATATGTCTATGTGGATATGAGATAAAATCTAAAAGCATCCTTTACAAACATGTATCTGATCACAAACTGGAGAGTAAAAAGATGAACAATATGGTTGATAGTGAAGATGAAAAACAAGAGTCAATTGACTCAAAATATTCCAAGTTAAATGTTAAAGATTTTGTTAGGTGAGTACCAGATATCAAGTAGTTGTGATGGAACATATCCGTTGGCTTACCATGAATTTTGATAGTTAATGAAAACTTTTTTCGTTTTAATTCAGCTCCATACATTTAACCTAGTTCCTTGATTTTTCTGCCAGGTGTGCTCTATTGAAATGTATGGAGCCAAATGAAAACAAACAAGTTTTTGTATCTATCAAAACTCATGGTAAAGGTGCAGTACACACCTTCAAAAGTAAGAGACTGTCTTCAATCTGTTGAGTAGTGTATACATATTTATTACTGTAACCACAAGCAGTAGGACGAATTGAATTATTTATTAATATTGACAAATGTGCAAAATGTAGGCAGTTTGAAAGCCAAAGTACACATAATACGAATCTACGTTTTTTTTTTGGCGCATTACTTAGGAAGACATTTGCAAAAAAAATACGTCAACGTAGTGGTAGTAGTTGTCTACTATTATAGAAATACCAAGTTAAATTAATATTCAATTTTTACATGTTTACACTTTAAGGTTCATATGTCGAGAATGTGAAAAGGAATGTTCAAGCTGGTATAGTCTAAAAAGCCATTGCCAATATAAGCACAACACTCTTCCCACTGTACAGTGTAGCTGTGGCATTACTCTCAAGTCTAAATCTGTAATGTACAAGCACATACAAGATCATAAAAGTCCTAATGTATTGGCGTAAGTATGATAAACCATTTTAGTATTCATCTGATAACATTTTATCAAATAATCATTGGGTACGGTCCGAAATACGCCAACGACGCCAACAGCTTCAATGAGAACCAATACGCCGCCACTCCAATTTAGTTCTCTGTCATGTTGGTTCTCATTGGCGCAGGAACGCCAAGTCGCTGAATACGGATCGCGCCCGCAGGTATACAGCGTTGTAAGTACCTAACCAAAAACCTCCTAAGGGTTCATTGTACTCATCAATATGAACAACTTTTACTATGGGGCGAACTCCGAAATCGTGAAAAAAAAAACAGCTGTTCCATACGTTTTGTCTCAGGTGATTGAACTTTTTGTATGGAACAGCCGTTTTTTTTTGCGATTACAGGATTGGCTTCATAGTAAAAGTTGTTCGTATTGATGAGTACAATGAACCCTTAAGAGGTTTTTGGTGAGTTACGTATAACCCTGTATTGTATACTAGTAAACCATCCAAACATATGTTCAATGTTTCAGCTGTGACAAATGCCCGCGAATAACGAAAACCATAGAGGCATTGGACAAGCATAAACTGAGACACGTTCCAAAGTCTGAAAGAAAATATACCTGCGAATCATGTGACAAAATATTTACAACGAGAGATGCTTTAAAATCTCACGAAAGATCTCATATCCCTATAGAAGATAGAAAAATATACCATTGCGAAGTTTGTAATCTCAAGTAAGTATTCACAGGTATTATATTAATTTACCGCAACCTATTTTTAGCTCACATCCTCGAATAAGTAAAACCAATTAAAATGTGGAGGAAAGGCTCTCTTGTTCTAATTAGCCAAAGTCGTATGAAAATGCGACGTTAACACATACAAACAAACATTGATGCTTTTAAATACATAATGCACAATTTAGCGATTATAGCCTAGTTGGAGAAGGCCCGCCTCTCAAGCCAGAGGGAGCGGGTTCAAACCCAGCCGACGGTACGCGCCACTTTGTTCATTGTGTGAACATATGTGCGTATTGTATGTCATCTGCTACATGACTGAAGCCCAGTATATGGCACATTTGGGACTGAATATCGTCCGGCGAAGTGTGGGTGTTGTATTACACCTCTGCCAGATAGCTTCATTTTAGAATGCGGCCCATTTTGCAAGTAATTACGAAATTGACACGAGCATTTGGAAACTTGACGCCACGTCCAAGGCCCTAATATACAGGGTAATTTTTTATGCAGTGTCCAAATTTTATGTACTCATAGATTATTGGAAAATAAAAGAACCATATTCGTTAGGTTGATACTTTGGTAATAAAATATCGAAGTAACTTGACCTGAAAGCAAAGCGTTAGTCATGCTTACCCTATTATACGCGCGGCCGGGCAGGGGCATCGCGCCTCTGCGCCATGTCGCCAGCTGCGCACCGTTATCACAGGGGATATTTATTGCTATACTAGCTGCGCCCCGCGGTATTACCCGCCGTTATCCTATGTGCTATTCTAGACTATGATCTATCTCTTTGCAAAATTTCATCCAGATCTGTTCAGCCGTTCTGGCGTGAAAGAGTAACAAACATCCATCCATCCATCTTTCCATCCATTCTTACAAACTTTCGCGTTTATAATATTAGTAGGATTTGGGATAGATTAATAGAAACTACTTTTCAGTGAAATATGATATCCTAGCGACAATGATTACGTGATAAAAATTTGGGCACTCCATAAATTTAGCCTGTATGTAGGTAGATCACACTATCCCACTTCACATCACACTATCACATTATTCTTACACTATTATATTACACTAATTACACTTTACACTATTACACTAATATTATAAAGGCGAAAGTATGTGTGTGTAAGTGTGTATGTGTGTGTTTGTTACTTCTTCACGCTCAAACAGGTGGACGGATTTTGATGAAATTTAGTATTGAGGTTGCTTATACCCATAATTTAATTTTTTTTTTATTTAATATAAGCGCCCTGCGGTTTTACGTATCAGTTGCGGTTTTATGTATCAATCCAGGGTATATTCTACCTCCGTACCAAATTTCATGAAAATCCGTCCATTCGTTTGAGCGTGAAGAAGTAACAAACATACACACTTACACACTCTCAAACATTCGCCTTTATAATATTAGTGTGATTAGTGTGAAGTGTGATATTATAAATAACACTTTATTATGATTTATGAAATGGGAATTACTCACGGAAGGATTAGTCGATTATTCCGACTATAAGTTTCAACTACTAGCACCATGCTATGCGAGACGCACACTTGCCTAGATAAAGACTGCCGAATGCGGTTGAAACTACTGTCAAATTAATCGACTAAATCGTACGTGAGTAATTCCCGTTTCATAAAGCATATATGTGAAAACCACATCAGTTTTCATAATGATAACACTATGAAGCATAAAGGCTTGTTCCCACGATGCAGGTTCACGACGCGCTCGTCCGCAGCGTCGCACAAGCGCGTGGTGCACGACAAGATCAAGGGCTACGTGTGCGACCTGTGTGGGTACGCGTGCGGCACGGGCGGCGAGCTGCGCCAGCACCGCGCCATACACAGCGAGGCCAAGCCGTTCATCTGCAGAACTTGCTCCAAATCGTAAGCGCTCGCATCTGTTACCTGCTCTACTGACCTGCTGCTTAAGAGTCCGGCGACCACTTTAGACTAACTTCGCATTGGCTTAAGGTATTCTATAGCCATTTCGTCTAGAAGAAGAAGACGAGCGAAGAGAGCGAGTAATGATACTGACGAGCCTCTAAAGTTACCTACAGCGACAAAGTGCAATTTCAATTTTTTTTATGACTTTTGCACTTCTGTAACCATTCTAAAATAACTAAGAATTTCCCTTGTATTATGGATTCACTTAACAGCTAATGATGTAGACAACCTCCTTATGTAATGGAATTTTTGATTTGCTGTTGAATAAATCAGTCAAAAGTGACCCCTTAAAAATGCGGATATTTTTCATAGCTCTATTTTCGCTTTATCGCTTTATCTCTATTTCGCGAGATTCACAGTCCGCATTTCGACTTTACTTTGATGCAAATAATAAATTCACACATAATAATAATACATTCGGGACACTTCCACACATGGTACAGCTTGCACTATGGCTTCCAGAGACCATACTTAGATATTTTTAAATTCATACTTAAATAGATATTAACACCTAGACATAGAACAAACACAAATGTTCATCACATAAATGTTTGCCCTAGGTGGGCATTGAACCCACGCCCCCAAGCTCAGAAGGCAGGTTCACTACCAACTGAGCCACCGAGGTAGTCAAAGAGAAAGTTCAAGAATCTCGCCCGGAGAGCTGAACTTTCCTTCAAAGTACAGTCGAAGTATCTCGCCCTACGAGCGTTATTGGTTGTTTTTGCCTTCTCGCTCACACAATTCAGTATTATTAATAATAATAAAAAACAAGCTTTTATTTAAATCCACTAAAAATAACACAATAAACTTTTCCTACAAAACTTTTACTATCAACAACGTCATTACACAATTTATATGATACAAAAGCTAGTCGCAGTAGGTACATGTCCTACGAATCATTTTCCATCGTCACCCGTCTGGTTCCAGTTTTAAAACGTACTCGAACCTGAAGACACACATGGATACACACGAAGACACGTCGTACGAGTGCTACATCTGCCGGCGCGTGCTGAACAGCCGCCGCACGCTGCGCAAGCACTTGCTGGTGCACGAGGACAAGTGCCGGCACGTCTGTTCTTACTGCAACAAGGCCTTCAAGCGGAGGCAGACTCTCAAGGTATAAACCGTACAGGCCCATTCAAACTTAATGGAGGCTGTGAAGTTAGGCGCGAAAGAGAGGCAAGACGCCGCAAAGTTTTGCTTGCGGCGCTCTTCACAGCATCAGTCTATCAATACTACCCGACTCACGGTGCGCGAGGACAAAATTCACCAATAAAATCACTTCGCTGTGGAAAAAGAAATTGGGATATGTGTGGATATTGGGTTTTTTTTTCCTAGCTCATCTCTGTTGGAAATGCAGCCTTTCTCTATACCGCATGATCTACAGCTGTACCCCGTGGTTTCACCCGCTATCCTACGAGAACCGTATTTTTTTTGGAATAAAAAGTAGATCGTGTTAATAGTAAAGGTAAAAAGCTACCTCCATACTAAATAACATCAAAATCTATTCAGCCGTTTTTGCGCGTTTGGGGAACAAACATCATACATAGAAACTATTACATGTTTTTTAAATATTAGTAGCAGCTATTCGCCTTTGGATGTTGATTTTTGAAAACAGACATTTTGCACGATTTCTCTGGCTGACGAATGTATTCGTTTCCCATAGGTTCACATGTACACGCATACGGGTGACAAGCCCCTAACGTGCAAGTGGTGTGAGGAACGGTTTGCATACGCATCTACGCTGCGCTCGCACCGGTTGCGCTGTCACCCCGACAAGATGGCTGCGCAGGCGCACGCCGCCGCCGCGCACGTGACGCACTACCAGCCCTACGGAGAACACACCGCCATGCAGCAGGTGAGTTAATAAACCGTCCCACCTCCACTCACACCAGTGGCGTTGCCACCCCGACACGTAGACAAGATTTACTTTTTCCATTATTAGTAACACTTGAAATCGCGGTCGTTCATGAGGATCCCAACTCTGTAATATGGCAGATGTACATGAACGTAGAGAGACGTTAGGCAGAGACATTGTGGAAAATCATAGAGTGGGAGTTAACGATGACTATTTTAGATTCATTTTAGAGGTTGTGCATCGGAGCTATATTATTATGAGCTTACCCTATTACCCCCTTTCTACTATAACAGGATTAGTAGGAAATCGGCCAACTACCACCTAAACATTGTGGATTTTCCTTGGATACGTACCAAACGTTATAATTCTACGTTTCTAGTACTTATAGTCTAGAATTGTTGGTCTAACGCGGACTTATTCTAGCAAAGATTAAATCAAATGTTTGCACGTTATTATTTTTTGCAAAACGTGTTGTTTTGTAAATACACCGTGTATCTCTGAACGACAGACATATTCTAGGATATCATTGTACTCATCACCATGGCCAACCTTTACTAAAATCGCAAAAAAAAACAGCTGTCCCATACAAAAAAATCTACAGTCTACAAAATGTATGTAAAAAACCGGCCAAGTGCGAGTAAGACTCGTGCACCTAGGGTTCCGTACAAACCTGTAGGTATTCATGAGGAAAGGGGTAGTAAGTTCAAAATCATTAAAGATATTTTCATTAAATGATGGAACTAAAAATTGATGTTTTTCGCAATTTTTCCCTAAAACAGCAGTTTTTTTTCTCTCGATTTCAGGGTTGACCCATAGTAAAAATATATCATAATGATAAGTACAATGATATTCCTTTTTTACCATGTGAAAATCCTTTATGAACACCACCAACAGCCCGGGTGCGGGCACAAAGTGGTTATGTGGAAATCCCGCCACTGACGGCCTACCTACTAAAAACCCAAGGGTGTTGGACGTCGACGCAAAGTGTCGGAGCTACGTGGACGGTTTCGCACTCTTCCGTGGCCCTACAGCGCCAGACTCTTTGGGCACCTCCTCGAGCTTGCGCTCTCTCCCTCTCGTTGACGATATGTCTGGCGATGACGATGTGTCGAACACCAGGCACATCGTCATCATCCACTTTCTCGGGGACCAATTTTGCCCGTGGACGCCAGCTAGCACCCGTAACTAGGCGCTCATGGTCCCAATGCGACGGGTCAAATGAGTGGCCCCGCTGCCAGGCACTTCAGCCGCAGAGGATAGGGAGAGCGGCAACGACACACCGCTACGCCTCTTCCTCTGGAGCCCCAGGGCGACCGCCATCATGTCGGTGGCGACTCGTTTGGGCCGCGGAAAGTGGCAACAACATACCAAGAGTACTCTCCCGCCGCGGCCCCCAGCCTTCGGCTGCAATGCCGCCCGTACGGCACTGCAACCCGCCTCAGTACCCGCCTACTTAGGCCGCTTCCATATGGGCTTTGGGCCGAAAGCCCCAAGAAGCGGCCCCACTTCAGATTCCTCTTGGCTTCACAAACATCACACAGCCTTGTAAGAATAGGAAAACAGTGTCAGTCCGCTATTTCGTGATAAAACCTTCCCTGTCAGCTACGAACAAAGTAGCCATTGGTGAGTACTGTAGTCTGTACTGCAAATTCAACTAGCGTATTTTATTTTCAGACCTACATCAAGAATGACGGCGTAGCAGTAAGTGTACCGTTAGCTAAGAACGAGGTTGAGGCCATGTAGTGTAGTCTAGCATGATAATTTACGGCCAGCTCCAGTAGCTCTTAGAACTTATTAAATACATAGTACATACTTATACAAATAATTATACCTATTATATTTGAATCGGCTCCTTACTTATATAGTATTGGTAGCTGTTAGATTAATTATTATGATAGAAAATGTCGTCGAATTTTTATATTTTATTTATAATTGTTGTATTTTATTTTATAACAGAACAGTATGTATGCATTATTGTAAGCAATAAGTGAATAAACACCAAGGTAACACATTTACTCGTTTTATTAATCAATTACACATGACTTGCAGGTAAGTTGAAAGCGATGTGGAGATATACTAACGGAGACACCTGTTTTTTTTTAAATATGACTTAATTAAAAAATTGGGATTTTTAAAAAGTACTCCTATTACATCACACACGTTAGGATATTCAACACCTTACAGATGTCGCTGCCAACTTGCTTAATCAGCCGTTTTATTAACAGCCTAGCCTTTTTACAAAATGGTTCAACGTTAGAAAACAATATGCCCCTTAGTTTCTTGCCTGTTCTTCTGGTTAGTGGCTCTTTTTCCAAACGAGGTATTTTTTTATAACTTTGACGTTTATTTTTTAAGTACTTTAAGTGTATCTTAGATACCCAATTTGATTTGTTTAATAAAAGGCTGTTAATTTAACGACTAATTAAGCTAGACGGCTGCGACACATTTTTTTTTTTGTACATATAATAGGTCGGCGTTTGACCACCAACTCGCCTGATGTTAAGCGACGTTGTGGTCTAGGAGTACGACGACCTATAAGGTACTTATTCACTCTAGCCTTGAAGTTTTGTGGAATGAAGAAGTACAAAGACGGCAGTTGAGTGAGGCGCTACAAGTGTGCTACTGCTCAGACCCGTCTGCGGAACGGTTACACCGGACTATATCCCGAAACACGACTAGTTCATTTCACGGCATGGCTTGGTCCGGTGGTTGGTAACTAGCCACGGCCGAAGCCTTCCACCAGAGTTTGCTACCTGGTTAGCACTACCCATGGACCACGTGTAGGAAATCAGAATAGAGTACACTCCTACGGACGTGGGTAGCTCAGCCCCCAAAACGACACAACAAATTAATTTCTATTATTAATTACGCCTCACGACAAATTAATTTCTATTTTGTCTAGCAAAACGGAGTATTTTAAAAATACCGCACATTTTCATCACTTTACACAAACATCCACATAACATTAAATTAATATAAATCGCAAATTTAAAGCAAAAAACCTTAATTTTACATATAGTTCATTATTTTTTTCCTACAGTTGGTATAAATCCCGGTCTCAAGATGAAGGTATCCAAATCCAATCTCAAATGCATCTCTTAAACTTCGGAATAGATTTTCTTTCAGTAGAAAATGAGATGAACTTATGAATAATGCAAAAGAAACCGATTCAGTGGTTTTCTTTTTATCTTTTTACGGTATTTGCTTTGCTATTCAACCTTTCACCCCGCGCTTCGATAAAGGCAACATCTTTTTGTAATACCTACTCCTGGATATGTAGAGGTATAGTTATTTTACTTATTTATCTATTCAATTATGTATGTTCTAATAAATATGTCTAGTTCAAATCGACTGAACGAAAAAATACCATTTTGAAATTCGCCCGCTGTCACATGTGGAACTGAATATCATCCGGTGAAGTGTGGGGGTTGTATTACACCTCAGCCAGCCCATTCGGGGAAAAGGCTATGTTATGTTATTCGGCTATGATATGTGTTCAATATCGAATAACATAACAGCCTTTTCCCCGAAAGGGCTGGCTGAGGTGTAATACAACCCCCACACTGCGCCGGACGATATTCAGTCCCACATGTGACAGGGGACGAGCCTGTCGCCATACACCGGGCACCAGTCGTGTATAGCAGATGACATATAATGCGCATATATGTATGTTCAGGGTCGAACTGGCCATATAGTCAGGGTGGCATTTGCCAGCCGGGCCCCAGCCGGCGCGGGCCCCCCTCGGACTTGAGGCTTCCCCTGGCTTGAGGGGAGCCACCCGGGCCCTTCCAGCTCAGTCCGACCCTGAATATGCACACAATGAACAAATTGGTGCGTCCGGTCGACTGGGATCGAACCCGCTCCTTCTGGCTTGAGAGGCGGGCCTTCTCAAACTAAGCTATCATCACTTTCGAAATGAAAATAACTGTAAAAGAAATATATTTTGCGTGATAACTGTTTTGAAACCCAGATCAAACTGTCGAAGAGTCAATTGAAATAAGCTCCGGGAAATTGCCACCGGGGCTTCGGGATCCACAATTGTAAAAAAATCAGCAAAACTATTTTTATAAAAGTCCTATTTAAATAATAAATTTCTAAAACCATAGCTAATGTACTCGTTACTTAGCATTAAAACGATCTGAAAAGACTAGGATAAGCCAGAATGGGACTAAAATCAATGAACTCTTCCCTCAATACATCTGAACCGAAATATAGTTCTAGTGATTGCACTAACAAACAATGAGTATGGTCGGCTACAGACAGCAATTTTTTGACGCTTTTATTTAGAACTAGCTGCACCCCGCGGTTTCACCCGCGGTTAAACAGTATCCTATGTGCTATTCTAGACTATAATCTATCTCTGTGCCAAATGTCATCCAAATCTGTTCAGCCGTTCCGGCGTGAAAGAGTAACATACATCCATCCATCCATCCATTCTTACAAACTTTCGCGTTTATAATATTAGTAAGATCTCACAAGGATGCTTTTTCACCAAAAGACGAGCGGTGCGAGGAAAATAATCCATTAAAATACTGAATCGGGACAATCTTGCACACGCGGTCATCTGGGCCAAAACTAAGCCCTTAAATTAAATAAAATAAATAAACGAAGATGATTGACTGCCTCGGTGGCTCAGTTGGTAGTGAACCTACCTTCTGGGCTTGAGAGCGTGAGTTCGATTCCCACCTAGGGCAAACGTTTATGTGATGAACATTTGTATTTGTTCTATGTCTGGGTGTTCTATCTATTTAAGTATGAATTTAAAAATATCTAAGTTTGTATATCAGTCTCTGGCATCCATAGTACAAACTTTGCTTAGTTTGGGGTCAGGCAACCGTGTGTGGAAGTGTCCCGAATTTATTTATTATTTATTTATTTAATAAATAAAAAGCACCCTTAATACAGAGATCATAATAAAAATCAGTGCTTAGAACACTCCACAATTCGATTGAGTGCTGAAATACAAAACGAGGTTGGCAGCGACTGAAAAATACGCCTAGGCAAGGTTGCATAGGCTCGTGCTAAGTGGCTTGCATTTGGAGAGGCCTATGAGTGTGTCTAGATGTCTAGAAGTGTCTGTTCTGATGATGATTCAAGTTTAAAAGCGAATAGAGTGATTAAAAACGCGATCGGGAACGCGCAACGCGAACGAGCCTATAAGGCCGTGTCAGCGCCTGGCAGTGCGCCAACTACGTAGACCCCGCCCGCCCTACCCACCACGTTGAGATAGATTCTTATTACGCAACACTACAAAAACTAGTTTTTATTTCTTATGTTCAGAAAGTGAAAATATGTTATCACCCAGAGTTCGAATGAAAGTTGCACTTTTGTGTTCAAACCGCACCAAGAGGAAGGGAATATTTCAATACACCCATTCTCTGAGTATTGAAAAGTAATTTGAATAAAGAACAAGGATCACAAAGCAAAATGGTACTTAACAAAGTGATAAGTGCGTTCAAGTACCCAAGTCTTTGGTTTCGAAACTTGAAAAAAATCGCGCGTCAGCCGAAGCCAAAAAACAAATGGGTCTAATAAAAAAACCGACAGCACACCTATATCAGGCTACTTGAGTTTTTAAGACGAATATAAGGTTTTCACTCATTGGAGCCACCCGGGACCGCCTCGACTCGTTGTCAACGGCTGGTGCACGGCTGGACGCGTGGTCATCCAATGAACCTCGCGTGATCAACGAGTTAACAAATTTAAATACAAGTCACACGCGAAATACAAGTACAATACAAATACAATACAATACCTTCTTGGCATTCGGGTAAAAAAGAGCGCAGTAAAATATCTTTGGCGCGTAAAATATGACATTGTGAGAAATGTGAGCATTTAACTCGAGAGAAACCATCTATTGCACAAGCATACTCGAAGTAATTAATGTCACGTAGGTATGCAACAGATGGTTTTCGTCCCTTCCTATAGTAAACCGCGAGGATGCCAGCCAGCACACTCACTCGCACGTAGTTAGGCAATCGAAAAGACAACACGCACTTTGTGGTAAATATTGCGTAATCCAAAAAATAAAGGAAAAATAAATAAAAGACGGAAGTCATTTTTTACAAGTAAGTTACGATATTCGAAAAAAAAAAACACAAATTTACTGCCTCGTGCTCCTGTGTGAATGCGTAGCCATTCAAAAAAATTGTTCGCTATAGCACATCTATTTTTTTTTCTTTAAATCTCTAAACTATAAAATCAATATTAAAGGATATGAATGTGTGTATGTTAGTGTTTGAACTCGGTGCATTTTATTACAATCTATATTATTATGCGTGAATGAGATTGATGCTAGAAGTAGGTACGTGACAGTTATATTTTTCTGAACTCAGGTTTTCTTATGTTTGACTTAATGAGATACAATTTGATTTTTCTGTTTTATGTTACTGCTTCTCTTCCCATAAATCGCATAAAACGGCCAAGAAAGTATTCTTGTGAAAAGTCAATTCCGGACGCGAATAAGCAATTTAGCTAGGTCACGACTTAGGAAAACTCATTCGAGGAAGCTAAGTAGGTGGTTAATGACTTCTAACTTCACAGACTATAACTCGGTCGGTCGGCCATAGTCCGGTGTCTGAGCTAGAAATCGGTAAAACTTTTAAATATTATTCTAACTCAACTCTTTTAAAATAGTAAAACTGCCTTAAATAGTACTTTTAAAATGAATCAACATTATCCGAATAAACCTACAAATTAAATGAATAGAGCATAGAGATGCCGATTTCACGTAAATATTTCATTATGTTTAAGACTGTACCTATATTATTTCTATAAAATTATTTTTCTTGGTACTTAAAAAGCGATGATAGCCTAACTAGGCCAACTGGAGAAGGCCCGCCTCTCAAGCTAGAGAGAGTTTAAACCCAGCCGACGGCACGCACTAATTTGTTAATTGTGTAAACATAATTATGTCCTTATTGTATGTCATCTGATACAGGACTGGAGCTCGGTGTATGGCGACAGGCTAGCCCCTTGTCACATTTGGAAATTGAATATCGTCCGGCGAAGTGTGGGTGGTGTATCACACCTGCCAGCCCCCTCGGAGGAAAGGCGTGACGACATGTTTTATGGTACTTATAAAATGGTCGGCGATAAACAGATTTCAGCTTACCTTTTAAAATCTGTGACCCAGCATTTGCAATTATGCGCATACTCCATTACTGTATTTCCACGATTACTATACCAAAGGTTAAAAATCAATCAATTTACAATAGCAAACATAAAAATTTATTAAATTCCTAAAACAAATGTCACAAAAATTACAATAATAATATTCAATTTAATAAATTAAGTATCCTAAGAAATCATTTTCCGTATTCGAAATTCTTTATCGATGTCATAGAACGTTTGACTAATCAGCCAGCGTATCAGTTTCGTCTTGAATAAAGTTAGGTTGTCAATATCCTCTGGTGTGTGATATCGGATGCTTAGAGCAGCGCAAAACTCGAGGCCTTATTATTATCGCCTTTTAAAATCGATCGTCATCAATCACTTTCGCTCTGCTTAACCTTGTTAGTAATTCGATGAACAAGACTCCAAGGCTTGCTCAGTAATTAATTGGCTCTCATTAGTGTGGTACGATCCAGAGCACTGTAATATCTACGTAGATAGAGCAAGGGCTACGTATTACGTATCTCTAGATAGGTACGAGTTAATCTACGTTTGCCTTTTCATCGAAGCCGTGATTAACCCTGTAATAGATTACGTACGTGCTTTCATAGCTGATAGGTTCCAATTTCGCTCCTTAATACGGCTAAAGATAAACCTTTAAAAGAAAACTACCACCGTGTTGGCGAAAAGACATAGCTAATTAAGTTAGTCACATACATATGTAGTTTTATCACGCGTTTTTATGTGGACACGTCAAGTTATTTCGAGTACTCGCATTATTTTGTCGGTTTCTTAATTAATTAGATAATTAGCTGTACGTACAGCTTCCGAGGTTGGATATTTTATGCCTACAAGTGTCTGTAGGTAACCATAAACAAGTGAATGATAATAATAAACGTTAGGAAAATTAGCTCTGATTTCGATCAACGCATAAATTGCTTGCTAATTTGGTAATTATAATAAATATAGTACTGCACGTTATTCATTAATAAGACACGTGTATTTTAATTTTCTTAAATTAATTATGTTCCTCAAGCTTAGTAGGAAGACGAATACTTACGTAAAATAACGTGAGTTCATGTCGTACCGCCGTTTAATAACATTTTGTCGTGTTTATCCTAAGTCGCTATTACTTACGTAGTTACTAAAGGTTCGCCTCGCTAATGAATACATTTCCTGAGCCGCGCCATCTGCCAACATTTTCGAAAGTGGATGTGAAAATAAAGTTGGAGCAAACTTATCAGAAAACGTTTTTATGCATCCACGAAACCTAATATTTAAATGAAGCTGTTTATGAAACTAAGTTTAAAAACTATTGTCTCTATGAACTGTTTTCCAATTTGGCTATTAGGTTAGATATTAGGCTATTATTGTATTTTTACTCCTACTTTTTCACTTTCTACCTGTTATTTATGTGTTGCGAATATTTCAAAGATTTTGTGAAATAGCTGAAACGTAAATCATATTTTTTCGTAATCGAAGAAAAATATTTTCAATCTACAAAAATGTTATTGGATCGTGATATTGAAGATTCCTTTGGAATGTAATGCAATAAATATCCGCCGGTGGGCAGGCCGCAGCGGCAGCTAACAGAGGGCGGGCGGCATTATACACGATGTTTACAATCCGGCCCGGCGGGACACGCTCTCCAGGCCTCATAAAATTGTACCGCAAAAAAAATTCGCTAAAACTGGGATCAGTATTATTGCTGAAACGCAGATCCACCCAAAATAGAAGGGATCGTAGCTTCTAGTCCCGTCACGTTAAGGAAATCGTTGGCGTTTCAGGCGTGGAGAAAATTAAGTAAAGATACAGGCGCGTGCAGGGTGCGCGGCCGGGGCGCGGGCGGGCGGGCCGCCCTCGCGCCCTCAGTATCGCGGAGGCTGCGGCAGGCTCGCCCGCCCGCCCTGCGCTGCTTCCATTTCTCGCCAAAACATTGCATTAAACACTCATTTATTAATCGTTTTACAATTTAATAATACATTCCTCTTGAACTTTTTGACTGTAATAACTTTTATTCATTCAAAAACAAATCGTTAATCATTGAAGCATTTGACTAAAATGAGTAACAAATTATGTTGGAATCATCATTTTCATCTTAGTGACAGTGTCAGTTGGGATTAGTCTGTTTACCTTTGTTGTGAACTATTCGTAGAGGGTCTACGTACGAAAGTTACTTCCACGTTATCCTGCTATATTACGTAAGTACTTTATCTCTTTTTTGGTAATAGAGTTAGGACCATATGACATTTAGCAATGCCTTTTTTAAAAATACTTTAACATTATATGTAAGTACATGAAGCTAAAGTTCGAATACTAATTTAGATTAAAAGTATTAAGTTTGTACTTAGTTATAATTTAATACAATTTTGCTTTTTTGAAAACCGTATATAATTATGTTTGCTTGAATTCTAGTATTTAAAGGAACAGGGTATATTTTCGTTTGTTGTTATTTTTTAAATCATAAAGTTATTTCTAAGTAACATTAATAGAAGTGTCTTATGAGTGGGTATAGTGGGAGTGGATCGAGCTCATAAACCTTTTAGTAAATAGTCTTTGTAACGTACATGTGCCTACGTAACTACTTACATTAGCATAGGCGTCTAAAAGGGTTGCTTTATAAGTATGCAAACCCAAAATGCTTTAACAGACGAACCGTACCAAACACGAGTGCATAGTACGAGCTTCCTAGATTTCTAGATACATGCTACGCGATGCGAAACTCAATTATAGGTACCTAATTTAAGAGGTTTTATAACTAGTTAAAGCTAGAAGATACCTACACATTGTAGTCTCTACTGTATTTTTATCATCTTGCTCACAGACGCATTTGGCCAGCTGTTACAGATTAATTTATCATGTAGGTAAAAGTAGTAGGTAAATTGTATGGCAGTTGGTGATGCAGTTCTAAATTTCCGATGTTAGTTGCTCTATTACATAAAACAACATTGGTCGACCTTATGCATCAGATTTTAAAGCATGAAGTAACCGCTATGCAGTAGGAGTAAACTACAAGAATATAATTACTGTCGAGATATTTTTTTTATTTCGTGAATGCTTGTATAGTTTCACCCTGAACTTAATCACATTTAATATTATGCTATAAAATAACAGCGATGGCAGCCTAGTTGGAAGAAGGTCCTCCTCTCAAGCCAGAGAGAGCGGGTTCAAACCCAGCCGACGGCACGCACCAATTTGTTCATTGTGTGAACATATGTGCGTATTGTATGTCATCTGCTACATGACTGGAGCCCGGTGTATGGCGACAGGCTCGCCCCCTGTCACATTTGGGACTGAATATCGTTCGGCGAAATATGGGTGTTGTATTACACGTCTGCCAGCCCCGTCGGGGGAAAGGCGTGATGATATGTTATGTTATGTTATAAAATAACAAACTGGCAATAATGGCTGAAAAGCTACGAATTCTATTATCTTAGGTAATAAACCTCCAGATATAAGTAGCGTTACTTTGTCAGATATTTCAAATGGAAATAAGTTATCCACGTAGAGCACACCCGAGGGCTGCACTCGTTCGGAAGAGGGTCACCACTCGACCTGAGTGCCCTACAGCTTGTCCAATTATAGGTGTTTCCACTGAGAGGTGTCCGCTTTTATATTATGGCAATGAGAGGATGGCGACCCTTTCGTCTACCCACTTGTACCCAATAACATAATACTTAATACTTTGGCATACATATTCGAATGTTTTGTTTGCTTTCGGGCCTTTGTTCTATTTATGATTAAATATACGTAGGCTTCTTTTATGTTTTGTTGGGACTACGAGTATGTATGGCTTGACATGTTATTTCAGTTATAATTCGTACATGCCTTACCGCTGTTGTTAATTTTAACGAACAAGTTTGTGGTCTCAATTATAACTTTACCCATGCATGAACTCGTGAAAAGTAATTTCGGTATCGTTTTTAAAGTACTTATTGAATGTAAGGTCGCTGAATAGGTAAGTAGTACTTTTTGGGGTAAGTAATAAGTTAAATTTAGATTAAACTTAGTGACTAACTATAATATACCAAGTACTCGTATATACAGGGTGCTGGTTTTTGGTGTAGTACTCCTAAAGGGTGTTGTTCTACCCGTCAAAGTGAACAACTTTTTCAACATAAGTTTGCAAAATTCTAAAAAAATCGAGTCTCCATACAAAATAACTAATCACGTGGTCAATTTTGTATGGCGACCATATTTTTTTCTCTCGTTTTTTGTAAACTGGTGTTCACTTTGACGGGAAAAACAACACCAATAAATATTACTACACCCCTAACCAGCACCTTGTATTTACCTATAGTTTATTATTTTGTGTATATTTTTGACAGGACCCTTAGCCAGCAAACAGTGCCAAATAGATACAGCTGGTGCTATATTCTAGTGCTACCCTCTGAAGAGCGATGTGCCGAAATCACTGCAATATGAGTCTCGTCCTGACGACTCCGCACTTTTTGCTAATGGCGTTGGCACTAATCCTGTCATTAGTCGGCGCCGGTCTGTGCGAGATAGCTTCTGCTAAAGACCAGATTAAAGCCGTATCCAGTTTCCAAGCGCCGACTACTACTTTTAAGCCGAGTACAAAGCCATTAGAGAGTACAGTAACGCTGACGACTGCATCTCAGACTACAAAGAGAAGCTTTAGAACAACAAAAGCGTTTGAGGCAACCGAGAGCCCGACGACCACCGAGCGCCATTCAACTATAGTGCACGCGAACACAAAAGGAATAGTGAAAAGTGCAAGAAGGCAAAAGTTAAACAGTAGTTCTAGCGCAGGGACACACTCACCGGCGCGGCTTCAAGAGCGCCTCACGGCTATAGATTGCGATCTGCCTGTGCTGCCGCGCGACTCGCGCGTGTGGCGCGGCAATGAGACTCATGAGCTCAATCTGCCTGTCACGGTGAGCATATCTATTATTTACCTGCTTATTTACACATGCTTATAATTATACTTACATACATACCACACATACAGCCACAAGTAGTGTTCTCTCATTCACTTATCGTTCAAAATCCATTAGGTCCTTACGTATGAAATTGGCGTTTTGTACGGGAGGAATAAAAAGTCGTTTTTTTTTTTGTAAAATATATTTAATTAATCAAAGTATGCACCGTTGCTATCTATGCACTTTTGCCATCTTATGGGTAGTTCATTGATCCCTTTACTATAAAAACCATGGGGGCGAGAATCAATAAACTCTTTGAAGGCGGTTTGGACTGCTGCATCGGAGTGGAATTTTTTTCCTTGTAAGAAGTTGTCCAAATTCCGGAAGAAATGGTAATCTGTTGGAGCAAGGTCCGGGGAGTACGGTGGATGTCGCAGACATTCCAATTGTAGCTCAGCTAACTTAGTGGTTGTTTGTTGTGCAGTGTGTGGTCTTGCGTTGTCGTGAAGCAGCAGTGGCCTAGAGCGATTGACCAATCTCGGTTGTTTAACAGCTAGTTCTTCCTTCATGGTTTGCAGTTGCTGACAATAGATATCTGCCGTAATCGTTTGGCCAGATTTAAGAAAGCTGTAGTGAACGACACCGGCGCTAGTCCACCAAACACTTACAAGTAACTTTTTCTGAGTCAATTTTCGGTTAGGGCAGGATTTGGCTGGGTCTCCAGGGTTCAGCCATTGCGATGAGCGCTTTCGATTATCGTACAATATCCACTTTTCATCACAAGTAATGATTCAATTTAAAATCCCTTCATTATTGTGTCGGTTGAGCAAAGTAACACAGCAGGCGACCCGTGTTTGCAAGTTCGATTCACTCAATTCATGAGGTACCCATCGTTCGAGTTTTCTTACTTTCCCGATTTGCTTCAAGTGGATTAATACAGTTTTGTCACTTACCCCGAAGCCTGCTGCTATCTCTGAAGTGCTTTGTGATGGATCCGCTTCCACAATAGCCTTTAATTCTTCGTTTTTCACTTTGATCTCCGGCCGTCCACGGGGTTGGTTCTTAAGGTCGAAATTTCCAGAACGAAAACGTTGAAACCAAAAACGTACCATGCTGTCTTTAGCGACACCAGCGCCGTACACATCATTAATTCTTCGAGCTGTTTCTGCAGCACTGGTGCCACGGTAGAACTCGTACTCGTAAATATACCGATATTTCATGTTTTCCATTGCGCGGTAATAAGCGACGCCAAAGAAAAAATAATGAGGAAAATAACAAATGAATGACTGTATTCCAAAGAAAAAAAAACCAGCTAAATGAATTTGTTAATTTGAATTTCGAATTCTTAACCAAAGAGGAGATATTTCAGATCAAATTGATCAGTACGACAAAACGCTAATTTCATACGTAAGGACCTAATATTTTCTTAGGTATCTACTTTTATACCTACAGGCATCATACGCCTTTTTAATTTAAGCTTCTAGAAAGTGGGCATTAGTGACATAAAAGTTCGTGATCCAGATAAATATTGAACTTGTCCTTTTTCGGACCACTCCGTATCACAAAATACGTAACCTTACGTAATGCTCAAAGTTTAATGAAAATATTTGTTGCTAACTCCATACATATTTAGGTTAGCTAAGTATTGACACGGGACGAAAGCTCTTGGAAAACTTGTCATACTGATATGTTTCTGACAAACAAGTAAGTTTATCAACATCGTTCCTTTTAGTACAGTGTCGTATGTTGAGTGACAGATTGAAAGACAGGCCATTTTCCGAAGGGCCTTTCATAGGTAGAGCCTGTCGAATGATGACGAACACATTTTGGTTGTTCCCTTAATATTTCAGTTTCCATTAGCATTATGAATAAGCTTTTGATATGGGTACCTTTTTATGTAATGTCAATCTGTTATTGTTGTGAAGGTATTGTGGGATAGATAGGGCTTCAAAGTATCAGGGATTAAATATAAAATATATTATGCCTAATAGTATTTCTGAAAAGTACCTACTAAGTAGTGACAATGGGATAATATATAAGAAATTTGGTTTGATTTTCACCACCAACCACAATTATCTAACTCTAAAACTACTAAGTACTGTGTGTTATTTATTACTTTTTAAAAACAGTTGCAGTCCTATAAGTAACTTTTTTTAGTACTTAGTCATGTAATTACGATTACATATCTTTTCACATTGAAAGAATTTAGTGACCAAAGTCGATTTTTTCTTAATTTTCTTTAGGAGTACCTACACAAAGCTCGAATTGCACGAAACTCTCTCTTTTTTTGTAAATGAATACAATTTTAAGTTAGAGCCTGAATCGTTATTAGAGTAGGTACAGTGAATATTTCACATCAGTAAATAAGATCCGAGACACGGGGGTATTTTTTTTTTTTTTTTTTATGTAAAATAGGTCGGCGTTTGACCACCAACTCGCCTGATGTTAAGCGACGTTGTGGTCTAAGATGGAGCACGACGACCTATAGGGTACTTATTCACTCTAGCATTGAAGTTTTGTAGAGTGAAGAAGTACAAAGACGGCAGTTGAGTGACGAGCTACAAGCGCGCTACTGCTCAGACCCGTCTTCGGAAACTTAAACTTACTTAATTAAACTTAATGTTCCCAGGCATTTTATACAATGTCTTTTCTTCCGCTCCCTTATTTCGGAACATAATATTCTTGTTAAATACATAAACCATAAATCGTCTTAGTGGAGGAGAAATAAGGGGAAAGCTTTTTTTTGCTTGAGCGGTTGAGTTCTTCCTATTCATTATTTTTGTTGCGGAAAAGGTCGGCCGAGCTTCTTTTAAAAATATGATTGCGCTCAGTATTGCAGTCAGCCAGACTCCGGGTCGGGATAGATGGCGGTTCGAATGAAAGCTTTCAATACCGAGCCGCTTTCGTGCGGAATGACTTTTGTTTGGCTTTTTTATTGAATACCTATCTACCCATGGTCCGCTTAAACGTTTTGAAATATGCGACCTGGAAAATTAGAAAAAGAACTCGCAATTAACTTTTTTTCGCAATAACAGCTTATACCATATAGGGCTCAGAATTTAATGAATTGTTACGAGTCGTTTTATTAAACTTATTAGATATATGCTTCAAACACTCAGTGCTAGCAGTCCTATTTATAACGTGGGTGTGCTCTATTTACTCTACATCAATTAAGTTAGTAATTATGCACAGTGTTCTCTGTGTGTACGCAGTCATTGTGTAAATGTGTCGCGGAAGCCAAATAAACCAAAGCCGAGCAATTTCATTTTACCACTGTATTTGCGTAGGTGGGATTAGATAATGTCTTCATAACCCCCATTGATCCGATGCTAATAAAACGGCATTGCAAACGAAAGGCAGGGAATATCAATTAGCAAACACAAAGGTTGACTCAGCAATGAATTAATGTGTAACTTTGATGTGCGGATGGCGGAGGAGTGTGCGGGAGGCGCGGTGCCGGACGAGGAGTGCCCACCGGTCGTCGTGTCGTGGGAGGGCGCCGCAGACATACAGAGCGGAGACATCCTCATCGTGCGTATCGCAGACTCACTGCTCCTGGACACCTTCGAGCCGAGGAACGGCTCGGCCGTCCCACCCACCTCGTCCAGCTCGAACCACACACGCACGCTCGCCGACAGGTGGGTGCCATTATTATTATTATACAGCCTTGGCCTGGGACACGACACGTATGCCGCTAGGATGAACACTATCGATCTCCGCGCGCACTGACCGGAACGTCTGTTTTTCACATTTGCCGCATAAATAGGTCCATACGCTTCCACGCTACATCTAGGTTCACACGAGGCAGATTTTACAGTCACGCTCGATTTATTTGCCGACACGAGATATGCATCAGAA
Source organism: Peribatodes rhomboidaria (assembly GCA_911728515.1). NCBI lineage: Eukaryota > Metazoa > Arthropoda > Insecta > Lepidoptera > Geometridae > Peribatodes > Peribatodes rhomboidaria. Next base: position 9,493,564 of record OU452168.1, read on the forward strand.
TAAGCAGTATAGGTACACCCTAGAGATAAAGCTGTGAAAACACGCTACATTCAAACAAGCTTTCCTTGGCTGAGGTTGCGTGTTTAGACACTATAACCTTCCGAAAACTATACTAACATATTTCATTGAATTGCCCTACGTAACAGACAAACACGAACAAATATGTATGTTTCAGTTCTAATATATTTTATCTTATTCTTTGTAGCAAAAACGTACCAAAAAAGGAGTAGGTACCTGGTTTAGTAAAAAGGTACGCTGTATTTGCATCCCTCGAGAGAAGAGAGCGGCGCGGGTAGAGCTGTTTTGTTACATTTGCCGATCCAGTGTTTGTATGGCGCGTTTGTTTTATGTTTAAATTAGGGATGTGTGGCGTCATGTGTTTAGGAGTTGGGCTGAATAAAGTAATAACATTTCTAGGGAGCATCATACGCTACTGCAGCCCGCGGTGTACCAGGTGACGAGGCAGGGTCACGAGCACTGCGATGACTCTGAAGGCACGCTGCTCGACATCACGCCGCTCGACGAACACGGAGCCAAAATATTTACGCTATACGAGAAAGATCTCACTGAAGGCGTTAATTTACTCATAGGTGACTTAACTTGAAGTTTACTCATATTGTTTGATTTATCTACGGAATCTATGTAAGTAGATACGGTTTTCCTGAATAAATGTGAAAGTTAAACAATGAAAGGTAGAAGAATAATGAAATGAAGGCATACCTAAACCGACTCAGGAAAATGCGACGGTGACTTATTCTACCATCGTCGCACAATGGCTATGTCTGGAATTTTCTCCTTACTGTATGAATGCCGCAGTCCACGATAAAAACGCGTTGGCGTGCTCATTATCACAAATTAACCTCAATAGAAGCAGGTACGAAACGTCTAACGTCTATGACATATTTTAATTATTTAAAATATTTTCTTATAGTGGTGTCTGAAAATTGGAAATCGCAATGTGTACGACTGAAGGTGACCGTGAAATCGGATAGTTGTGGTGATTCTCAAGATTGTTCGGGAAAAGGCATCTGCTACACCAACGTATCAATGGTAGGTAACCAAGAATATTTTGTGATCCCAAACAACTATCGAAATGTAAAACGAATTTTACTCATAAATACGCACCGAAGATAATTCTTACGTAGGCACTGTTCGGGTTCATTGTCCAATATTTAGTCGACAAAGCTTCGCAAAAATTAGTAATTTATCAAGCAAACACTTTTACAATAAGCTGCTTGATTTAAAGGCCGTCGTTAAACTTTGGTCCCTTAGAACAAACGAGCGAACAGTTAGGGCTTTTATTAAGTCATTAATGTTGGTCTACCTCTGCGGTGCGGTGGCGAGGGTCATATTTACGATTATTGTGCAGGAAGGGTACGAGTGCCAGTGCTGCGGCGGGTACACCGGCTCTCGCTGCGAGGAGAGGGACGTGTGCGGCCCTTCACCCTGCTTGAACAACGGCGTCTGTGTCGACCTCACCTCGTCACCCAGCGCGCTCAACTACTCCTGCGTTTGTCCTTACGGTAAGAGTACAGTGTGACCCATTTTCGTGCAAAGGGTGTTTCTCGAATGATTTTTCAGATTATTATTTTATTTTATTTATATAACATATGGAATTACAGTTTATACGTAAACATGCCCTTAATTAAGGGTGAAACCGGTTTGTCTAGTAGAAACAACTATCACCCTTTATTAACTTATAAATATATATTATGACTATATTTAGAGTAACAACCCCCTAGATCGACCGACCGACGGTAGATCGACCCTCTTAGCAATAAACGTTGTTTATACAACGTTTTTACAAATTATAAGACAATTGAAAAAGACAAAACACTGTTAAACTATTTATAAAACGTGTATGTATTGTTAAGGAGGATAGAGTTCCCAAGAACTCTACCTGAAACTTCATCACCATTCTTCCTTTTTCTCACTAACTACGCAGTACAGAGTATATGTTACCGTTTGTTAATCTCTCTCAGCTGGATCTCTATGTTAACTTTGCTCTGATATTTCTTTGTGCTGATCATCCATCGTTTATGGATTACCCTCTCGCCTACCAGAATTATTTCATACAATTAATTAATTAATTCTTCAATTTTCTTTTGTGATGTTAAGTATTTATTCCGTGATTTTGTCTAGAACAACGTACCCAATCTTATCTTCAGAAGTGGACATCCTCGACTCTTGCATGATTTAAGACGAGAGGCACACAAGGACGGCCGTAATCCATCACCGCGGCTTCGAGAGGCCTGATGTGCTTGTCACAACAAACACGTCCATGGATACATACATATATGTATGTGCATTAGGGAAATGCAAGCATTTTCTATGGAACCTTCAACAGGAGGATGAGATCTGACAAATAGGTTCAAAATTAGAATGAAAAATGTTGCTCGTTTGCTCTCTCGACACAGATGGGTTTTTTCCGGGATTGACATATTTGTTCGCGAGATGTTTACTTGTGTTTCTTTCTTATCTTTTGTTTTTATGCCACGCTCTTTTCTTTGATTAAAATTGATGCAGAGAAGCGAGTTTTAATGAAAATACTTTGAAATCATTTCTTGTAATTATTCTATTGGACAAAGGGGCATAAAGAAACTTTTCTAAGCCCCAAATGAATAACGACACTCATTTATCAAATCGAAATGTAATCGGAAACATTAGTCTTATCATTATGGGCTACGGAGATGGAGGATAACGTTATCTTATACATTTAATCCAATCGAAGAAAGCTGTAAAAAATTACGAGCATTTTATTTCGAATCCGAGAGAAACATGTTGAAAAAGCGATTTAATATAATAGAGATCGAGCGATAAATTGTATTTTTTTGGTCAATTAAACATCGATGTGACGCAATCTGGCGCGGGCTCACGTGGCGCGAGTTATTACGCAACCCGTCGTTTTGCATACCTTCCAAATTTCATGCGGAATCGAGATTTTCGATTTGTATCTCTGCCAGAGTTACTCGTGCGTGTATTTCTCTTTTATCTGTTACATATACATTGAGCGCTGTTTTCAATACTCTTTGATCGTATAATTATAGCAATTTGCATTTCCTTAATTATCGTTCTACACTTAGTGGGCACTTACGTGTTGAGAATTACGTAAAGAGAACACAAGTAGGTACTTAACTAAGTAATAAATAAGCAATTTCTTAACATTTTCCTCAACCGTTAATAAGATTAGGGAAATCTTGGCCGGCTATATCTTTACGATAATAATATAGATGTATTTAATGTCTGTTAATAGTTAGGTGTGGTTTAAGGGATCACTGATTTGATAAAAGTAGTCGGCAGTCAAAAGTAGAACTTGGATGAGATTGGCGCAGGACCGGAAAGAGTGGCGTGCAAAGGAAAGTATCGATCTACTGCTGGGTATAAGCTAGTTTTCTATAGAGATCCCTACATTGCTCGATGCGGAATCCACTTAAGCCGATCAGAAAAATCCTTATCAAGAAGATAAGGCACAAACAAATGTCGGTCGTGCGCGCTATCCTTTATCTTCTGTTTCGGTGAGCCTTACGTAGGATATTTTATTGTTTAGTCTTGAACGAGGATGTACCTAATCTATATCAAATACATCACACAATATGAAAGACCCGAAATAGAAAATTAAATTGGACACAGCTGAATTAATCAATGAAATCACGTTTCACGTCACTGGACAAAAGTCAATCAACGACAAAGTTAATTAGTTTTGCCTACTCACGGACATCGCCCTTATAACACAAATTAAAAATTGATATATAAAGTGTTTTCTACACTAAGTTAAGTAAGAGGAGAGTGTTCCGCGACAGGCATCACCGGCACCAACTGCGAGCAGGACCCGTGCTTCTCGTCGCCGTGTCTGAACGGTGGCTCGTGCATGATAATGGCCATGAATGGCTCGACAACGTTCCACTGCGCTTGCCCGGAAGGCCTGGCCGGCGCCCGCTGCGAGCTCTCCGTCACCGGCGGCGCGTGCGCCTCCAACCCCTGCCTCAAGGGCATCTGCATCGAGCAGGTTGAAACCGATGAAGAGGAGGAGTACCGCTGCTTCTGTCAGCCTGGTAAGCATACTCCACTAGTTTTTCTTTCAGATTAGATACATCCATATAAATATAATAAGCTAGTACTAGGTTACATAGTTTAGAAAATGTACTGGTCTACAAACAGATAGTGTAAATGAGTACCTAGCCAAGGTCTTTCAATAATTAAGCTCCACCCAGTCGAAGTTAGCAGTAAAGGCACTAAAGGTGTCTACATAATAAATCGTCCAAACTTAGTCATTCAATAATGCTTAATCTTGTTTGCAAATGTTTGGGGCGCGGGTATTTCTGTAGGTGATTTATTTAAAGCGGAGTTGGAAGGTTGCCCGCAGGCCGCGGTACGTGCGGCCTTGCTGCGTTCGCTCCGCTCGTCTGTCCCGGCGCCCGGCCAGCAGGACGCACCCTTATCGCTCTGAGAAATGCTAATGTTGAACGTTATGATGCTTATTTATGATTTAACTTCGATATAACGTTCCTGCCTACATCTGCATAACTGAACAGGGAGTCGTTTGCGATACCCAGCTATCCCATCTAAATGTTTACCACCTATATTTATTAGGTTGATAATTTGCCATTGGTAATCCACGCAAGATTATATGAAATTGATTAAACAGATTAATTGTAAGCATGTAGATATTTATAGAAAAAAGTTGCTGGGTAGGTAATACCGGAGGCCTACGTTAAATATAACTTGGTGATAAACAAAATGGAAGTCATTTTCGTAATGTCCCTTCGACCGACCGATTTATTTCACCCTCAACAAAAGATTTTCTCTCAATACGAACAATTTCCAATTTAGATGTAGCGTGCGGGCCTTAGCTCATTTCTTTTTTTTTTTGCATTAAAGAAATAGGTAGACACTTCGGAAATACAAAGCGAGAACGCTTTTTTCCGATGTTGGAATAAATCGTGGCGAATTAATCAAGTGCCTTGTTTTCCCGACAGTCGGGAGCGAATTTGAAACGGATGCAAACAAACAGCCCCTCGGGGCGAATTGTGTTTCGCCATAAGGAATTCGAAACTTTGCGTCTTGACGTCGTCTGCTCCACCCACCCACAGGACCACTTACCGTTCTAGAGCCCGACAATAAATGGAATAAATGTGTCTTTGCTGAACATAAAACCCCATTAAACATTTAGAAGCTTGCAAATAACTTTGATAAAATCTAAGTTTCCAAAAGGAAAATCTTTTTTAGTTCAAGTTTAATAGTAGGTACCTACTTATTCTAGTGCGGAAAGAAAACGTTATTATTTTAATTTTTTGTATAGTATATACCTACGTCGTCAGAAGTTTTTATTTGAATTATGCCCAACAGTTCTTGTTAAATATAGAGTTTAGCATAATAACGTCGGAAAATGTTTTGCTCGAAAACGGCCTCGCCGTCGATTGTATCCTAATTAAAGTATCAGGTATTATAATTACAGTCAAGGTCTGAGTTTAATAAATATTTCGATTTAACTTCGGTTGATCGTATTATTCTAAATTGCTACTGTATAGGTATTATACGGCCTTTGTTAAGGCTATTTTGTATTCAGAACCAGTGTGACCGTTCGTGCGTTAACAGAGCTACGAGTAGGTATCTCCGGCAGAATTTGGATCATGTCTTGTTCATTGGACGCGGGCTACTGAATAAACCTAAAGTTGATTAACGTGCTTAATCAGTCGTGTCTTCAATGTGAAACTTTGATACCTATACCTGGTATACTTTACCTAGAGCTTGTATGATTCTAAGCTTTAGACGGCCCTTATACTGAAACGTTGGGGAAGGGTCGAGACGTGACTGTGCACATGAGTGGTTTCCGGCTCGCCCGTCTGAAAACATGCGCATGGGCGTACCCAGGGGGGGGGGGGGCAGGGGAGGGCAGCTGCCCCCCCTTGAAAATCTCGCAGAACATGTATGAACTCGCCTAATTACTAATTAAAGTGTAAACGGGTTATGCTATAACTTTTAAATAAATCGCGCAGTAGACACTGACAAAATGCACGATGCAATAGGGACCTTGCATCCAAATTTTAATGACATGCACAGAGGATGGCCACCGAGGGAGTTTTAGTGGGTCAATCCCCACATAACCCGGATGCACCCCAATAACATCCGGGCATCTTTTTGAAAATTTCCCCCCCGTCAACAAAAAAAAAAAGGTGTGTTTATGTAGTGTGTATGACAAAACAGCCGCGGACGACCCGACCTAAAAAATCTGACTTGCCCCCTCCTACGCCAGAAGCTGGGTACGCCCATGAACATGCGTGTTTTTATTCCTAAACACAATGAAGTATAAGGTTACATCACATGCTTAAATTAACGCAAAAATATAAAGACTTTTTGCCTGTTATTTTGATAGAAAATATAGGCTTCGTTTGTAGCTTTTTGTTTGTTCGTAGCTCGAAAAAGGTTGTTTGATATTTATCTACCAAGTATTATATACAAACGTTTTATTTATTTAGTCTCAAGATTGCTCAATAAATATTTAGGTAACAAATACATAGAGTAGGTACCTAGGTAAAATGTACAGAACGTATGTACCTAATTTTTGTACAGAATGCTAAAGAGAGTTTTTAATTATAATAGTCTGAATTTCTCAAAGCTGAATGCTTTCAAAGCATTCAAAGATTTACCCTGGGTACACCGGGAACATACTTAATTTTAACTAATAAAGGGTCGGCCATTAGGTGACTTCTTTTTAAATCATAAGTTATTTTGACACTGACATCTCTTTCCCGCTCAATATATCAACCAAAAGATCAGTAATAATATTCCGCGAACCAATTTTAATCGATTTACTCTCGAGTCTCGATCAACGTTGGGCTTTATTTAAAAAAAAACTAAGTGCCTAAGTGCGAGACTGACTCGCGCACCGAGGGTTCCTTACAAACCTGCAGGTAGGTATTCATGAGGCAAAGGGAAGTAAGTTTAAAATTATTAAAAATATTATATTATTTGATGAACTAAAAATTTGTGCTTTTGGCAATTTTTTCTTTTTATGTGCTATAAGACGTTGCTTTGTACCAAATTTCAAGATTCCGAGTTCACGGGATGTAACCTGTAGGTTTTGATTCCCTTGCGAGTGTCGAAAATTTGAAGTATAAACGGTTGAATCTTTTGATTGCGTTGGCTTAGAAGTTTGATTTTTTCACAGCTCCAAAGGACAGTAGATTTGAGTATTTGATATGAATTTCAGCTTGATACCTCTACGCGATCCTGAGAAAAAGCGTCTTGACAGACGGACAAAAAAGTGAGAGTTCCGTATTTTCATTTTGTGGTACGGAACCCTAAAAATATTATCAAAGTAACTGCTATGTAGCCGAAACAGTGCGAATTTTGAATATTAGTTCGATAATCGTGTAATCAGTCGGTCGTGTAATCACCAAGACGACCGATTACAGAATTGGGTCGGAGATGTGATTTTTCGCGGTTAGACTTTCATTTTGTGGAATACTGTGAAAGATTGATATTATGCAAATAACCCACAAATGATTTAGACTCCGTCAAATATTGACCGAGCCATTCCTCAGATAGAGCTCAAAGCCATCAACAAAATCTTGCAAAATTGGGTTGACAGGATGCGCTTCTGCCAAGCAGTAAGGTAGCAACATGAACAATTAATGGGAATATTTTCTCTATCTTATAAAACCACAATTATTGGATGAAGAAGTATTTTGATAACTTTATTGCACTTTTAAAAAGAAACTTATATTTGGCCCACGCTAAAACTAGCGACCTGCTCTGGCTACGCATGGTACCTTAAACTTTCCGTGAAATAATATCTAGGTAACTTGTGCTAAGAACTGCTAGCTAGCTGGAGTACCACTTACGAGCGCATGTTTTTCCTAGGGTACACCAGGAATCAATGCGAGCTGAAGTACCACTTATAAGTGCACATTTTTCCTAGTGTACACCAGGAATCAATGCGAGCTGGAGTACCACTTATAAGTGCATATTTTTCCTAGGGTACACCGGGAATCAATGCGAGCTGGAGTACCACTTATAAGTGCATATTTTTCCTAGGGTACACCGGGAATCAATGCGAGCTGGAGTACCACTTATAAGTGCATATTTTCCCTAGGGTACACCAGGAATCAGTGCGAGCTGGAGTACCACTTACGAGTGCAAATTTTTCCTAGGGTACACCAGGAATCAATGCGAGCTGGAGTACCACTTATAAGTGCATATTTTTCCTAGGGTACACCGGGAATCATTGCGAACTGGAGTATAACGAGTGCATGTCCTCGCCCTGCGGCAACGGAGGCACCTGTACCGACCGCGTCGGCGGGTTCACTTGCGCCTGCGGCCGTGGGTACACCGGGAACTCCTGCCAGTTGAAGGTGAATTAAACTTATTTAGACTTTTTTAGTCTTTGATTCGATCAACATTTTTGGTTGATTTCTTTTAAAATTCTTCTTGTAGTATGAAGTGTGAAACAGTCATGTTAATTTACTATACATATGGGCATAACCACGGTGGGTCAAGGGGAGGTATCTGCCCCACCCTGGTCCTTTAACTCGGAGATCAAAATGTAGGTTTTTTAAGTAAAAAAAAAAAATTGCGGTCATAACAAAAAACCGGGTTGTCGCCTTCTGCACGATGGGTGTGCAAAGGAAAGCATTGGTTCTGAAAGCACAAAACAAATTTAGCTAGATTTAGACATCGGTCTAAATCTATCTCGCGAGGGATCTTCCTCGCAGCTTATTGTTGAACAATAAAGATCAGTAAGTAAATAAGAAGGATACTTTGTACTTATCGAGTACATTTTACCCCTAGCCCTAAAAGAACCTGGGTACGCCCATGACTATAGAACACCAACACTAATGTATGCTACTGCGCCAGGATATCCTGAACAATCGACATCTTAAAAGTCCCAAAAATCATGGTAAATACCTCATGAAGCTTTTAGCTTTTATTTCACGCTAGCTGCTTGTCAAATGGTTTGGAAAAAGACGAACCACTCCATGTTTACTTTTACCCACAGCTCAGTAACTAGTAGTATAGTTTAGTTAGGTTCATGTCTTGAAATGGCGATTGTTCCAGGTGGACCTGTGCTCGCCGAGCCCGTGCTCGGCGCGGCGCTACTGCGTGGACCACGGGAACAGCTTCTCCTGCGAGTGCCCGCGCGGCTTCGTCGGCGACGAGTGCCACATAGCCACTAGATCTGTACGTTTACTAACTCATACTCATAAAATCACACTAAAAGTCTCTTTTTTCTGTATAGCCTCGTTTTTTCATTATATATAGGCTGTAATAACACTTATGATACTTTTCAACCGGGGCGTAACCAGTTAAATAATACTTATGCCTTGTTTATAAGACTTATGAATTCCACCAACCCGCACTGACCAAGGTAGTGGATCAATCACCATCGATTGAGGGGTTGGTTGGTATCTCTACATAGTAGGAACATCTAAGACTGACGAAGATTTTCTTGTTATATTTTTTTTACATCGAACTAGGCATACGTTTGACCACTGATTCGCCTGATGGAAAGTGACGACCTGATCGAAGGTGGAACACGTTCGCCAAGGAGATACATATTCACTTTACTCTTGAACTTGCTGGTTTACTTTTTAATTCTTTGATCTTATACGCTGCTCGTGTATTGATATTGTGTGTTTTGTGTTCCAGGCGTGCGACAACAACCCTTGCGCCCACGGCGGGACTTGCTGGAGCGACATCGACTCTTTCTATTGCTCGTGCCGGCCTGGGTATACTGGGAAACTCTGTGAAGGTAAGACCAGAAACCCACGATAATTATGCGTGCCATAATTACTTGCATTCGAATATTTCGAAATAATTTTTACACGATGAAAATTGCTTGGAATATTGTCGGATTCGTAACATAGGCAAAACAAAACAAATTTTACTAAAAATGTATTTTTTGAAGCTGAGAAGCCGACTATTTATGATAGGAGCCAAGCCATCTATTATAGAGGAAAGTTATGAAATGTAAGGAAAAAACCAATTAGGTACTTTACATTCAAAGTCCAAATTACTAATTGTAAACCTTAGAATTACTTAACTAATCTTGTCTACCTAGGTTTCCAAACAATGCTTTCTCAAAACGTAAGCCACAAATTTGGTGTGTTTGTATAGGCTTTTTCACGGCTAAACGGATCTTGATGAATAACTTGTCTGTCTGTCTGCCTGTTTTTAGGCTTTTCATGGCTAAACGGCTAAACGGATCTTGAAATTTTGTTAATAATTAGTTACAGTATTTAACGAGGAAAGGTTTTTGATACTATATTCTAAACAAACGCGAACGAAGTCGCGAGTAACTTATGCGGGTTATGGCAACAAATAATCTGAATCTGAATCTATGAGCTCGTTGCAAAAATAATATTATGTAAATATGAAATGAGGGTATATTTCTGCCTACAAACTGCTACGCAGTTTGATAGAGTTGTAAAATCTACTATCTTTCCTACTAATATTTTAAACGCGAAAGCTTGTAAGAGTGGATGTATGGATGGATTTTTGTTACTCTTTCACGCCAGAACGACTGAACAGATCGGGATGAAATTTGGCACAGAGATAGATTATAGTCTCGAATAACTTTTTAACTGCAGCTAGTAATGTATATGTATGTTATTAACTAAGATAAATAAATACATTTTAAAAAGAAGCTAGTACAGAAGTATTGTGTGGTGGTGCAGAGGACTTCATCCTGGAGCCGGTGACGGGGTCGCGCGCGCTGGAGGGCGCGGGCTCGGTGCGCGAGGCGCGGCTCCCGCTGGGGCTGTACCACGACCGCCTGCACAACGTCTACATCGCCGCCGGCACGCTCGGCGCCGCCATCGCCATCGTCGGCGTCGTCGTAAGACATTCTATTAAAACACTTTAAGACGCGGTTGTAGCACGATTTTTCACCCACACAGACGCTTTTACTTAATCATGATATAAATAATAAATTCGGGACACTTCCACACACGGTCGCCTGACCCCAAACTAAGCAAAGCTTGTACTATGGCTGCCAGAGACTGATACACATACTTAGATATTTTTAAATACATATTAACTTAAATAGACATTAACACCCGGACGTAGAAAAAACACAAATGTTCATCACATAAATGTTTGCCCTAGGTGGGAATCGAACCCACGCCCCCAAGCTCAAAAGGCAGGTTCACTAACAACTGAGCCACCGAGGCAGTCTTTACATTACAGATACTGAAGCCATTTAGAGTTGAAAATCATATATATCATAGTTTTCGGCGTCGTCGTAAGCTATTTTTAATTAACACTTTAAAAAAACCATTAAGACGCGGTCATCGCACGATTTTTCACCCACACACACGTTTACTTAGGCCGCTTCATTTAGCGTTGAAAATCGTACATTATATTTGATGGTAAAATAAGATCGGCGCTATTTTTATTGTATTAATCGTAACAAGGACACAAATAAAGATAATTTGCCCGGTTAAATTTTAGAGAACTAATCTGGCTATTTAATAATAAAAATGTGATGTAATCGCTGAAAATTTGGAGAACCACGCTCAATAAGTTTTTTAAAATTATACTTTTTAAAAAACTTATTGATTTACAAAATGAGAATGATTTTCAAAATTGTTTTTCTTGTTCAGGTGGATATCTTGAGTTTCTAAAGATACCATGAGCTCTACTTTGAGTCGGTTGACATTTTCTTGTAGAACCCGGCTGTTTGTTTTAAGACAACAATCGTAGGACACTCTTTATGGTTACTCAGCATATTATGAAAAAGAAGGTAAGGTCAACTGGGACAAATGCGTCTGTGGGGCAATTGCGTTTTTCGAGAATGACTGACAAACTCTTCACAAATTAGACAACTAACGCCATCTTGTACAGATTATTGCAAGTAAAGATAGAAAAAAGATGTAGGTGGTGTCTAATTTGTGAAGGGTATGTCAGTAATTCTCGAAAGACGCAATTGCCCCACAGACGCATTTGCCCCAGTTGACCCTATATGAAGATTGTACGTGTGAAGATAGTCGCAGCACCAGCACACACACACACACACACACACACACACACACACACACACACACACACACAGTAAAGCTTTGGCATGGTATAATAATATACTTCGTCAGGTATAGCATTCCGGTCACGTGAGCAACACATAGTGACGTCAATCGATGCTCAACTAAGACCGAAATAAGTCATTTACAAATAGTTAGAAAGAGACGGATGACGAGTGACGTCAGACCAGACTAGACCTTGTATTATGAGGTGCGCCTCCGGCCGCAGGTGACCGCGTGCCACTGCCGCGTGAACAAGACGTACGCGCGGCTGCTGTCCCGACTGTCCCGCGCGGCGGCGCCGGGCGCGCCGCCGCACTGGCTGGCCGACAAGCGCGCGCCGCACGCGCCGCCGCTCGACACCACCGACATGTACTACACGCTCGACTTCAGCGACAGCCAGAGCTCGCCGCTCATACAATAGCAGTCGTACATGAACTGCTCCGACGGGGAACGGTTCAATATACGGATCTGAGAAGCTTTGAGGTACATTTTCTTCTACTCATGTATAGCCAGCTTTACTCTACATTGGATGTCACCTTCATGTATTTATACTGTACGCTCGTCTTCAACGACAGCCAGAGCTTACCGCTCATAAATCGCATTCGTGCATGAACTGCTCCGATGGGGGAACAGTTCAAAATACGGATGTCAGAAGGTTCAAGGTACATTTTCTTCTATTCGTGTATAACCTTAACCAGTCAGCTTTACTCTTTACGCTCGACTTTACCTTAATGTACCTATCATACAATCGACTTCAGTAATAGCTAGAACAGAGCGCTGATAAAATGGCATACTCTCTATACTGCTCCAACAAAGAACGGTTGAATGTAACGATCTAATAAAGCTTCGAGAATTATATGAAAGGTTTTCGCCTATTCGGGACGGTGTATCCGTTACGCTTTTTCTGAAATTTTTGAAATTTCTCTGAATCGAATATCAAATAAACTTTGTTATATAAAGTCCACTTATTGAATTTCAAAACTAAGTTCTATTTCTGAGAGAAAGAATTGAAAGCGATTTTGAAATATAATTGCTATCTACCGTGCTTACTATTAGGATCATCTCGACAACCTGTTAGTAATACAGGAAGCTGAATGCCCCATGATAAGTAAAAATCCTTCTAGTTTCAATCCACCATTACGATAACCCTCATTAAAAATAAAAACAGACACAAAAATTAGCATAAGACTATAAAGGTCAAAGTGTTTAGTTTATGGTCAATTTTTTCGCAGAATTTACATTATCTTAATCACCTGCGTGGGAGTCATAACAGAGAATAATTTTGAGCCATTATACGCGGCCTTGGAACTTATGAGTCAAACAATATACGTACAAGTCATCTATGGCATAGCTGCTATAAATTAGCTAGATGGCAGAAATTTATATAATACATATTTAGAATGTCTTGGTGTTTTAGATTAAGTTTTCATTATACATTTTTATTAAACTTCTTCATAATAAATTCATACATGTCGGTGGCCTGTGCCAAGTTGCAAACCAATTTATTTTCTATATTATTACTACCTACTCAGCGAAACGTCTTATTGAAAACTTTAAGATCTCAGTTTGTCGCTATAGAATTTGGTGCTTGGCACGGACCGCAGTAAATCATTGCTCTTTTAAATCATTGTGATCGTAAAATTATACTGGATTTAAAAATTCACTATCGTAAATGTCATTCTGAATTGCTTATTTTTCATGGTAATAAATTGAAAAATATAAAAATTATAAAAGTATTATTATATTATCTACTTGTAGTTAATAATTAGTGAAAATGCCAAATATTTTTTCTCGACGTTGCGATGTTAGAATTAGGCAACAAATTAATAAATATTCTAGTGATAAAGTATGACGTAGTTCAGTAAAGTATCAAGATAGCTCTGGATAGAAAAGATGTAGAGAATCGTACGATACTAAAAAGATGTAAAATTAGATGTTTAATTTTCCTGAATAATAGTTCTTATTTGTATTCACACTAAGTGCCTGTTGTAATGGAAGCTTTTAATCCTACCTACTTGATTTTCTTAAAGAGTGTTTAAAATTTTGTTTTAGGTAGATTCATTGTGTAATAAATTGGGATACGCGTTCACAAGCTTCTCATTGGCTTATGGAAGCTACTATTGTATTCTCTATGTAATTTACTTATTAAGTAGTAAAATGTAAAATATGTATTCGTATAAAAACATGTTGACGTGAAAAATGACTGATCTTCCAGTTAGATGTCCTATCTTTCATCTCGCTTTGTGCTCGTCTGTTTGGAACGTCCAACCTGTAACTATCATACATCTGGTAGGTACTAAATACGAAACAGTTACCTACAAAGAACATTTCGTCCTTAAGTCGCCGGGTGTTTGTCCTCAGGGTCTTAAAATACCCACTTACTTGATATATAAAAAATCCCAAATGATCATGAGCAAAAAATTACTTGCAATAGTATTAATTACTCTCAAGATTTTATTCATCCTGAACTGGTTTTTTTCTTGATTTACTAGCATCGATCTAGTCCTTCTTTATACGCTTTCGTAAACTTAAAAGCTTTCTGATTGTAGTTTGTAAATATTGTCGAAATTGTATGTGCTAAGATTGAAATAAAGGTAAATTAAATTAAATTGGTTTTTGAATCAGGGGGGCTGTTCCTGCGCGTGAGATGAGATGAGATTTTATCTTGGTCACTCTCACACCTATGACGTTTTAAATGAGAGCAACAAGGACGAAAGAAGGTGAGATGAGAATTTCAAATCTCCGAATTGGGTCCCTGTACCCAGCGGCTGGTAATTAAATAGTCATAAAAAAATTGTTAATTCTGAGCTTAATGTAAAGTTTCAAGAAAATATGGTTTCTAGTGAGGGAAACAAAAACCACCATTACGTTTTGAAGAAAAACATTTTTATTTAGATTATAAACTTTGATAAAAATAATTATATTAATTTTTTATGACAACTTACAAATATTTTTATAAAAGAATAACGTAACATCTATTCAAATTTAAACTTAAGTATTTTATAACGAAAATGTGCTACCACTTTCGGGTGTCGTTTAACTAGTGTGGTGGTGAGGGCGCGCTGCCGCCCGCCCTGCGCACCGCCGTCTCCCGCCCGCCCTGCGGCCTCGCTCCTGCGCCTCTCGACACTAACTTCCGCTACATGATTGCACTCTGTCAGCGGCTGCGCAGGCGCCGGCCCCGCACCGCGCCCCCACACCTTTACTACTAAACTGATTTACGTATTTATTGCTACTGACATTTGTGACTTATGACGAGATTCTGAATCACGATCTAACATCATTGTAAGTAAATATTAAAGCTGCACAATTTATTTTAAAGTAAGTACATAAATAAATATGATTATGATTACACAGACACACACACAGGCATGTCTCAATGTGTAGACACGACGAAGTCGCTAGCGACCGCCTTCGACGGCAGCTGCGGTCTTTGAGCAATGGAAGTACTAGTATGCTTAATAATATTATAAGTAGATATCTAAACAGAAAATATTTTAGTTGAGATACATTAACGAGTGTAATCAAGTCAAACAATGGAAGAAAAACTTGCGCAACATAATATGTCACGACTTATAATTGCAGCTAAGAAAATGAAAAAGAAACAAAACAAAAAATATAAATACATAATAATAAAACATTAATCTAAATTAAAATTCGATGCCTACCTGCAAGTCACACGTAAAACGAACAATGTTTGAGATTCTATAGCTAAGATCAATAAGTATCTAACTCTAGTACATTATGTCATAATATGGCAGTTATGCAACCGTCCGCACAAGGCTCATCTCTACGGCCCATCACACGCGACACCGACTGTCCGCGACTACCGCCTACCAATCCATTCAAGGAAACAGAACCTTGTTCTGAATTTCAAAGATAAATCGGTGGAAAACATTCATCACTATTTTACTCACATCAAACAAAATAAAATTTTACAGTTCGGCTCTTATCCAGATTTATCGGTTTAAATATTTTAAAAATTAACATTACCGAAGGAAGGTAATAACATTTTTTATTTATTTTCTTCAGACTGCGGTTCTATTCACATGAATCCTTAAAATATAAATAAGTCTTGGACACAAATACTTTTCATATGCTAAGGAGATGCTAAGCTGTCATGGCCTGGAAATAATCTACACATCAAAAACTATTTGTAATAACAATAATCTAATAAGTATCTATAAAATCTTATAATTAATACTCAAACCACTCCCATCGATGATAATGTAAATGTTGTTCGGATGTAGACTTGTGACTATTAGAATGACTATGATTAATGATACATTAGAAAAATCACACATTATGCAAAATTGTGACTTGTTTCGATTGAAATTATTATTGGTTGTCCATTGCCTCCACATCACTATTAATCTTTTACCATTTAATTATGCGAGAATATCTAATGTGTTTATTTCCGAGTGATCCGAATCGATTTACAGCAAAAATAAAATTTAGCATTATGTAAATTGAAATACATAAACAATATGTAAATGAAATGATATTCCTATTTAAAATGAATAATAAATATTTAGATTAGCTAGGAAGCAATGGACGTCAAGTCGGGTCCTAAAACTAAATTTAACTTCACTTAATGAATGAATTGAGCGAACTTATACGTACAGCAAACTAATATGCTTATTACGATAAAACTTAACAAATTGGATGGCATTTATTGTGACTTAACTCGCTTACAAATCTAAGAAATAATAACATAATTATTATGATAAGGGCACTTTATGTTTTATTCCATGTAGGTTTTAAAATCTAAATATTTGACAAGAATTTCTTACTTTATCATCATGGCAAGATAAAAAGGTACCTGTTTGAAACGTTAACTAACGATCCTAGTGTGTTATCCGAGGGAATGGCACATACGCGATAATTAAACTCAGTAATAAAACAAAAACGTACGACGTTAACGTTTTTTAAGTCTGGTATTTCGAGTAAAATAAAATTCGTTTTGCCATCACCAACCAAACATCGCATTACGAAGTAATTTTCATAAGGCACTAAAATAAATTTAAAAATATTTACACAAGGTCTTTCCGGACCGGAGTAATTTGTGACATTCATTTTATGATGATGAAATGCTTAAAAGTAATTTTCAATCTGAGATCGACGTTTTTAAGACAACCTTATCCCGTTTTTGAGTGCAAAGGGAATGTTTAAGAAGGTTTAAACTAAGGTGCAATGTGCGCACGCGACACGTATAGTTCATGTGTAGACACTGTCGAGGGGTCGCGCCGGCGCGGGAGGCACTGGCGCTAGTGCTCTATGGGCAACTCTACGAACGTGATGTCGTAGAGCCGCTCCTCCCCGTTGTCCCCTGCCGGCCTCACTTCCAGCAGAAACAAGTCCTCGTTGCAATAGTATGCCAACATTTCATCATCAATTTTGGCCGTAATCCTGAAATGAATTTAGGGAGACGTTAGTTCACCGCCTCCGCTTTACTCGCGCAGCACCTACGTTTTGAACCATTAAATTCCTCATAAACGCAACGGAAATTAAGAATGTGGTAAACCACTTTTATTTAATTGATTAATTTTATACTGGTATCCTTTTGTTAAGTGCACATTAATATTATATGTAGTGCTAGTGTTTGGCGAGATGCAAATTATGTTAAACGGGGTCCGTTAAGGTGCTTTAATTTGATTAAGGAGAGTGATTAAAATGATGGGTTCTCATTATAAGCTCACCAACAACGGTAACCACAGGGACATTTCCAAACAAAGCGTTGCGTAAGTTAGTGGCGCGCCCTTCGACAAGCGGTGCTCCTTTAGCGCGAGGCGGCCGGTTCGAGTGCCCTAACTGAACTAACTGAGGCCAATGAAAACCACTTACCCTTTCTTGTTCTTTCGATAAAGATTATTAATTGCCGAACTTGAAATTTTGTACTTATTCTCAATCTGAAAATAAGCAAAAAAGAAACAATTACAATGGGCTTTTTGCCATTTGCAACCGAGACGTCTCGTCTAACATTCGAACGGAAGGTTCTGTAACCGGTGCAGTGGTTTCGCAAGGAGACTCGTGTCGCGCCAGCGTCCGCGGGGTTAATTACGACATGCGGTTATGATGATCGTGTGTGTTTATTAGACGGGGTTATGAAGCGGCAACTCGGTTACGGCGAGCGCGGGAGGCGGCGTGGCGAGCGGCCGCGCCGCCGCCCGCGCCGGACGAAGCGTCTCGATTCCATTCATTAATAATATCCGATACGACTATCGAAATGGCGAGAAACCGAGAATGCGGCGAGACGAGGCTCAGCTCAGCTCGCTCGCGGGGCCGCGGTTAGCCGACGCCACCATGGTTATTGGAACGGTAGAGCGGAGTGTGTACTCACGGCGTGCAGCAGGCCGCTGGTGGTGGGCGGCACGACGTGCAGCGCCGTGTACACGTCCTCCGAGTCCTGGCGCACGTACAGCATGACGCGCTCGCTTAGCGGCGGCGTGGCGGCGCGCGCGCGCTTGCTCACCACGCCCTCCAGCTCCAGAGAATCCTTGCGGTCGCTGTACGGGGACAGCCCACCCACGTCGCGGTACCTATCATTACAACACATAACACGTTTTATTTATTTTATGGATAATTAAGAGCTAAAACATTTTATGACTGACTTATATCATATGAAAGCTAATTACAGATATTCACGATTAGCGACAGCCTTAGCAAATCTAAACATGAAATCATCACACTGACACGGGTTTGCTAGTCAAAATGAATTAAATAAAATTTGACGGTATTTAGTGAGATTAGCTATAGGTATCCCAGTTATTACGAGTCCTAGGACAGGTAATTCCTAGGACTCCTAATTCCTAAGGTACATATTTTCCTAGTTCTAAGGTTTCGCTAAGTCTTAATATCGACATTTTTTTTAACCTACAATAACTACTAATACTTGAAGCTTATTTAAGTATTATGAAAATATATGCGAAGAGTTATTCAGAGTACTGCATAATACTTCGATGGCACTTTGTTAGAATCAAATGTAACAGGCCGACACAGCAGGTCAATTCAATAAAGAACGAAGAAAATGAGGTAGAGGTGCGCCGCACGATATCATAACTAATTGACTTCGTAAATATTTATGATTGCCGTAAACTTATTAATTACTTATTCCACGATCTACTCAAATTACAGGTGATAAATCGCAATGTTTGTGTTGAAGTTATGAGTCGTGAGACAAGAGCGTTACTCACGCAGGCGCGTCCGGTGGGAAGTGGTTGTGGAACTTGAGGGCTGGCGCCTGAGGTTTCGCCGTGTGAAGCAGGAAGGGAGAGGCTCCTTTCAAGTGAGCCTCGGCGAGTGCCGCCTCGTCGTGCCCGTAGAAGCCCTGAATGTCCATCCCGGCCAGCTTGTCGATGTCCTCGGCGGGGCTGAACAGCACGGGCGGCTTGCCCAGGTCCGCCATCGTATAAAACTCGCTCCGCTCCGTCACCGGGTGATAGATCTCATCCAGCTTTTTCCTATTCGTGGCTGACATTTTTCTTTTGGCCGCTCGTCTCTCTTCGTCTCTAGTTTTTCTTTCCGCGCCCTTCAATAAACAAAATTTCTCATTGCAATAAATTGTTTGGATTTTTATAAACAATATAAAAAAAAATAATAGACTGTAAAAACGTTCTATTAGAAATTTACCTTATCGCAGAAAACTTTTATTTGACAATATCCTCTATGATAAACTTGAGTGTCTCGGGGGTCCTCGAATGTGTCGATCTGAATGTGCAACGGTAAACCCTGGAACAAACATTAGGTACTCGATTGTAGGTAAATTTTTGTAACACTAGAAACAAACAAAAAACAAAATGGTACTTTCTATTTTGCAATTTCTTCAATCATCCATCTAGGTTCTAGGCTATCTTCAGTTTATCTAAATTTCAATTATATTTGGCTAAAATTGGAAAAAGGCTAGGTCTAATTGGACAATTACACAGATCACGCTATTTCCGCATCCATATAGAGATTTTGTACATATGTGGTTTTACAAACAAATCAGCCATTTTTGAGGCAATCAATTTCACGCTTGTAGTCTACGCTCATCTCGGAATCATAACAAAAAACAGTTTTAATAAACGTTCATAAGGGATAATTGCGATAAATTCACGAATAAGGAAAAAATATGCACGTGTCTGAATCGAATCGCGTTAAAACGTCTTAATTGCGATCGTTCGAGGTCGCCTCGGATAGGTAATCGAAAGGTAGATAGCGACGGTGCGGCGCCGGGCTGGAGCGGCCGCGACCGCGGGACCTGCCGACACCCGAGACCTAGTCTAGGGCGTGCCCGGTGCCGCTGATAACCGGAACATTTTATGCACTGGGCTCACAGACCAGGCAGCTAAGATAACTCTCCATTATCTAATCTTTTGTCGATAGTGTGATTTTGAAACGAGGGATGAAGGTAAACGAGATAAGGAATTGCCAAGACAATTTATCTTGGCGGTAAGAAACTGCAGTCGGCATTTTCCACATCGCTCGAGCTCATGCGTAGCACCGCAGCGATCGAGTCATTTCGGCCGACAGCGCGGTTACCGACCCCGTACCTTCGCGTCAACTATCGTTATCGACATTAACATACAACATAATTTCAGCAACATACATTTCTTAGTATACACGGACTTATCATCAAAACAGTTTATATTCAGCGCTTACTCATGTCTATTCTTGCGCTTTACATCGATATCCTAATGACATGCACGAGTGTGAGTACCTATGTACATGACGTCTACTTTGTTTCTTTAATGGTTTTGCAGCATATCACAATATTTAAATAGGGACTTATTTATGTTAATTGGTAATCGTAACTGCAGTTTTCCTTAGCCAGCTTCGACAAGTATTAATTACTACGGTTGGTCATATTTTATGGCCTACGTTATGCATACATTAGACTTTAGGATGTCGTGCCGTGGAATACCTGATAACTAAACCTTCAACTTTCAATTGTACCTCTAACATCTACCAATGCAAAATAAATAAACAAAACAAACCTACCTTATGACATTTTAATACAAGTAGGTAAGCATATCTGACAACATTAATAAAACCTACCCAAGTCATAAAATTAAGTTATTTTAATCTTTAAGTCAGCACGCTTTTACGGCAACTAATACGCGCAGAAAAACGTTATTAATGTGTTTCGTATAATCTTAATGTATCTGTGTATTATGCATATAAACAGTTTTAATCTACGAACCTTTACACCCTTTTGGCTGCTGAAGTCTGTACTTAGGCACTGCACGGCGATGTTTATCTGGAAAAAGTAGACAGATATTAGATTAGCATAAAGGTTTTAAAATAGAATATCTCCACATCCTGACCGCAGCGTCAGGCGCCAGGGATATGTCGGGAATACTACACGCACGACTACATGTTTCCAATCTAATATGCTAAGAACGATCTAAAAGGTTGTATGCGACGGTTTGCGTTCTATTGAGCTCCATTGATGGCTCGTCGGTGCAAGGGTGCTTTTAGTGCGGCAGCGGAGGGCGGCAGCGGCTCTGGGCGGCTGCCCGCTCATTACCGCGGTCTATGCAAATGACCACCTCGCGTTTTTACCGACCACCGCGCGGCCACCGATCACTGTCTGTACGCATATTATCTGTCGCGAAACAACTCGCATCCGCTACGGTTTCACTCCAACAATAAATAATTACGGATATCGATAACCAGTAGCCAGCCACTCTACAGCTATAAAATAAAAAACCCCACGTTGGAAATGGAATAAATGAAAACTGTAACTTTAATTTCCACTATCAATTTTACGATACGCCCCGAATTGTGATTCGATGTAGGCGTCGTTAAGTTTAATTACTCCCTTGACTCGCTTTGCATACTGTCATAGAATTGAGGCTACTTCACGCGGACTTTTAATTGTTTGATGAATATTAAATAGGCTTCGCAAATAAATAGCGTTATCAATGATATATCGTTTTTGTGATGGCTTGTAGTTTCTGTAGAATGTTAAGTTCACATTTAAACAGAGCCGTTTATTATTCAATTCTTAATATAGGTAGGTAATGAGTGTTTTCTGAGAGCGCGGTTTCTGCGAGCGCGTCCCTCGCCCCGGCAGAGCGGCGGAACGCAACGGTAGACAATTTGCAGTTTTTTGTTCCATTTATCGAAGCCAAATAAGGTAGCGGGGTTCAATTTAATTACGCTTTAATAAACGTAATAAAATCATGATCTTTTAATTTTGTATAAGAAATAGTAATACGTTCATTGTCTGCCCATTAATGTGCTGCCTTAAATATGCACATATTTTTGCATCGTTGAGGCATGTCGTTACATGGTGCGTTTAGCACTGACAGAAAGACACATTACTCCAATTATAGCGCTGAGTTAAACTTAATAAACTTACAGGATACTGACTATGCTTATATAGTCATCAACGAAATATGCACAGGAAAATTGGTTATTCGAGGAGTATAATAAGAGCTTAGTACCTGGATTATAATTGAACCTACTGTATTCTGTTTTAGCCTTACAACCTTTGGTTAAAAGTCGTCTTGATGAATGTACGATGCAGCCTAACAAGATAAGAGAATTTGTGCTCACCTTA
The DNA here is from genome assembly GCA_911728515.1 of Peribatodes rhomboidaria. NCBI lineage: Eukaryota > Metazoa > Arthropoda > Insecta > Lepidoptera > Geometridae > Peribatodes > Peribatodes rhomboidaria. The sequence goes on from OU452168.1 coordinate 9,516,130, forward strand.
GCAGCGCTCTCGAGCGGGTTCCAGTAGACGGCGATGGCGTTGTGCGAGACCTCCTCGATGCAGCCGGCGAGCCCGATGCTGTTCTTCGTGTCTGCAACAACACCACAAACCCTCATTAATCTGCCGCCGACTCAGTGCAGTTATGCGGCGCAGATTTCGATTAAGATATCAACGCACAATACGTCATCGGGGACGGAAATTTATTTGCTGGGCGTGAATAATCACCCGATTGTATCGATTTAACGACGATTGCAATGTCTCCACTCCTGCCCTTCCTAGGTTGGAGTATATACTCGGCAATTAGCAAGTTGTGTTTCGATCGTGAGCGGCGAAACTTCACTCACATTATAAACGAGCTGGCTAATTTATTCACCTCCCGATCGGTCTACTTACGTTTTATGAAGTTTCCGCATCACTTAAAGTGTTATTGCTTAATAAATACTCAAGTTGTTTTCGTATTCTCTACCGGTAATTTTGAGGACAAAACGAGGAAATAAATATATTACAGTAAATTGGTCATACAATCAGCAGCCAGATTGAAATACCTATTTTGTAATTATCAAATTTTTTAATGCTTCCATTGTATTTGGCGATTGCAAGGAATAATGTGGAAATTTGTTTGTGAGCATTAATGGTGGTATTGTCCGTGTCACTGCGCGCGGGAGGTGGTGGTGCGTGGGCGCGGGCTATCGGCGCGCGCGCGATCTGTGCGGGCAGCGCGCGCTGCGCCTGCGCCGCTGACGTGTTTATGTGCCCGGCGGAGACGCCGCCCGCCCTCCGCTGCTTATTGTCTTAACAGCTTCTCGCGAATTTACGAGCTCACCCGACCTCCAGCTACTAATAAATCCACCTACTCAGACAACCGCAGTCTCGCTCAACTCTACCTACTTATATAACCGGCGAATTAGTTTTCTAACGGGCTTTTCCTGATGTCACTTTTTATGGCATTATGGTTTTTTACACAGAAATAAATCAAAATTTAGTATGAGTAATGTTTGTACATTAAAACCTGTCACTATTTTTTTGTCATTTAATTTATACTTCAATGGAATCGGTCGAGTCTTATCATCAATCAATATTTTCTATTTGCAATATGTAATAAGAAACTTATTAAAATTACTGAGATGCTTTTAAAAAATTATTCACGTCGGTATCTGAGATTCAAGCTGAATGCAGTCAAAACAAATAATTAAAAGTAATCTGTCGAATCAGTGAGGCGTGTTACAAGCGAAGACTGTCAAAAGAAATAAACGTAGAGTCTGGAGGGTTCGCTGCATCGAGCGGAGAGCGTCGGGCTGCGGCGGCGCGCGGTGGACACGCGATAGGTACACGAAGATGTGAAGGTAATCGGAGAAGGCATTGTGCGGAGGCGAGGTGCGTTGCGACCCCCTCCTCCGCGCCATCCCCCGCTGCGCTTTCACACGCCTGCGCACAGGTGTCTGATGTCGCCCTTGACGCTAGCTCCCAAGTTCGTTTCATGGATATACATTATTACCTAATTGCAGTAAAATGCTATCATGTCTTAACTCCCTAGTTCAAAATCGCCCTGTACATTTGCTAGTCAAAAGAGTTAAGTTACAAAACCTTTGTAAAGACTAAGATACAATCGATTACATTTTTGTTGTAATTATTCGATTACAACAAGAATATAGAAATATTCGACAAAAATGCAAAATTTTGCTGTTTAATACGAGGACGAGGATGACTCCCGACTCTATTTGTTCTCGGTACCCAGTCAAGCTTACGTCTAGAGCTTGAGATCGAACATTACAATAAAAAAGAGATATTCAGGTACAAAACTGGCTGACTGTTTTTAAAACTAAGTAGATAAATTTATTAACAAAAAATTGTCCTGATTTCCATTATAAGTTATTTAATTCTATAAAATGACGCTAACAACATAAAAAAACTTAACTAACATCGAGATAAGCTAAGAAACCTTGACATTAAACTTGGCCCGGCGCGCGAATTAATGGCTTCCACGTTTTTATTTTCCTTGAGATTTAATTTATAAGCAGTGCTCGTGGCCGCGGCGTCACTCATTACAGATGCTGTAATGTTAGAATGTGTAAAGTGTCATATATCAGCGCTGTTTACTCCGCGAGCCCGATTAATAATCGAGCATACCATCGATGACGCAACCCATTCGGTTAATCCACGCGCCAATAAAATACACCTAAATTTAAAATTATACCTATAATTACCGAATGTTTTTGTTAAGATTTAATACATTTAAATTTTATCGAGCTTAATGAGGACGGCTGACAGAATACGATTTACATTAAAAATACTTACCAACTTTGTTATGATAATAAATTCATAATGTTTGGTCCTACTGCAAAACTATCAAAAGTAATAATTTCCATGGAAGTATCGGTGCTAGCTGGCTGCGCGGGCGCACGCCGAGCTCATCGCGCAATTAACATGCTAATGAGCACGCGGCCGATATCATCGCAGTAATTATGTCCGCGCGCGACTATATTGTATGCTTAATTATATCTCCTCTTCGGTTTTAAGACAACACTACATATGTAATGCATAAGACTCCGTGCTTATATCCTAGAAAATATCACAATGTGTAAGTATTTACAACGACAAGGGTTCGGACTCTAAAATGGAAATTTCTCACGAGTTTTAACGATTTCCTGTTAGTTCGCCCCCGAGTTCAAAGAGCACATCGTCTCAGATATCTTTATTATATCGCCACAGAGCTCTCGGATCGCAGCAGCAGCGGCGCATCGGTTACTTAACGCGTATCTTCAATCTGGTTAATGTCGGAATGTGTCATTATGAGCAGTGTAATAGGAAGGTACAGTCAGCGCGGTGGCGGTGGTTGTGGCGGCGGCGCCAGGAGTGTTTATTTTTATCCGGGCGATTGATAGGTTCGCCCAGCGGTGTGGGCTGCGAACGTCGTGCGCGTTATTTATGCAAATGTCCTAACGAGATATAATGGCGGAGCTGGGGGTGCGGAGGGTCGGTGCGTCTCCGCGGCTATCTGCCCGCAGCGCGGTAATTAGGTCCTGCGTGCGCGCCGCTACCGGCCGCGCCGCCCGCCCTCGCCCGCCGCTGCACGCAATGCAACCTACATGTTTCTGTGTCGCCTCGAGCACGACTATGTTTTTTGCGGTATCGTGTAGGTAGATATTGTACTCGCAAACTTTACATTATCTACCACTATATACCTAATTATCTATAAAACAAAAAGTTAAACATAAATACAGATTTATTTGGTTTGAAACGTATTTAGATTAAAAATATCCCATTTCGACTTTTGTTTTGTGTAAAAATCACAGAAAAAAACCTTACCAGCATCTAGTATCCTCTGTTTGACGGAATGTTGTCTGCCATGCCAGAACTGCCACGCTTTGATTTCATCTTCTGGTGATTTTTCTTCTCGGAACATAAGCATCACTACACTCTGAAACAAAAATAAAGACGTAAAAACAAAACATTCAAAATTACTGATAAATTATACTATCCAAAAGAAAAAATAAACGTTACGATTATGACACGTACACTTATTGCCATTACGTAGTAAAAAAATACTGTAGCCAACATGAGCAAATGCTGGATATGCGTCGCGCTTAAAGAGATATACATATATGGCTATATAATATATTGACACAGAGGGTGGTCATTAGACATGCCTGACATCGGATTGCTATGTTTCCACGTTATTTATGACTTACTGAGTTTTAATGGCGAAAGTACCCACAGAGTGCCGTGAGCATTTCGCGAATACGCGAAACGCGATTACCGCCATGCACCGGCGCGCATTTCTCAGCTGTTACGTTAAACGAGAGCGATTACGTCGTTACTTCAGCCATCTTAATTTCAAACGCGTTTAAACGGTTTAAAAAGTTGCGTGAAATCTTTCCATAGTATCCATCCCGTTGAAAAAGTGAAATATGCTGTTAGGATGATTTCTATCGACGAGTTAGAAAATGTAGTGAAAAAGAAGTTGTATACGCGAGGCGTGGTGCGGCCGCGCCATGTAGGGCTAACGACGAGAAAGCACCTGCGATCGACGCTTCAGATTGATGGGTCTGCTCGAGTCGCGGCCGCGAGCCATACTGCCGCATGTTCCTTTTTACCCATATCTACCATCGATTACTAATTCAGAAAATAGCATACCTTCTTAATGTAAATAAGTACTACATTAGTACACTTCGTAACAACGTAAGCACAGGAACTTTAGATGGCAGCTCGAATCATTACGTTCCAATCGAAAGCTAGTTTAATAATCTTCTGAACTGTTAAGCAAAGGTTGTCTCAGTTACGACTCTTCAAGGAGTGGCTTTATATCCAGCCATAACACAATAATTACTTACAACTTAACTCTAGAGTTAGATGTCATTATAAAGTCATGAATATGCATCGAGCGATAAGCTGGAATGAAATGAAGTAAGTAGGTATGTACCTATTCGGCGTCTGAATCGGCTAATTACGTTAGCACTGCGATTAAGTAAGTACATGTATACCTATCGAAAGGACGTTGATCACAGAGTAGGCTGGCAACGATAAAGACACAACTTTACTGTGAATCAATGCATTTCGCTAGTATGTCAGCTAATAGGTAAGCATTTGTATAAGCGGGACACGGGCTTTCTCCGGAGATCGGCGGGCCCAGCGCGTAAACCCAACGGAATCGCGCATACTAATAGATAGCCCATGTATAAATTTGTAACGGTGCACTCTACTCTAACCAGCCGTATCATCTCTTATGATATAAATAAATATAAACATTTACTACTTTATTAGAATTCCCCGCGCCCAAAGCGTTAGACGAAATACATAATACATGGGTAACTGTAAAATCGAATTAGCTATATATCGCGTCAGTGGCATTCAAAGTAGATCCGAATGGCACAAATTAAAAAGTAAAGTTAATATAGTGCCACGTGCTTATTTATTGTTCCGTTTCGCAATTTATCACGGGTAATAGTTTCAACTGGCTGCTTTAGTTTATTGTATTGAACTAATGATTCATAAACACTTGCCAGCTAATTTAGAGGTCCAACTGGTAATGGTTTACGTAATTTAGTGTCTATTTTGCAGCCGCAATTGGCACTGAACAATGTTGGCTATTGTTGCACGACAAAGATACATTGTAATAACGGGCAATCTTAAACGTTTCATTTCTACGATTTATCAAAGACAGGCTCTATTTTGATTTCATTAGCAACCTGAATAGTTTATTAGTGCTCGTATATAAATTGTTGAACTAGATTACATTGTAAACGTAATCATTTTATTGATTGTTACTAATTGTTGGCTTTGTCCTTTCCGTTACGTTTTTAAAAAATTAATTGAGCTTTAATTTAGTCTTAAAAAAATATCAGTGTCTCTTCAAAATTTTTGTGAAAACCATGGTGAGACTCTGGCAAAACGTTTTTGTAAAGCTTATTTCATAAGAAGTTTGCGTTACACAAGGCACGAACAGTTTTGGCCACATGAACCAGTTACTTCCAACTTTTCTGGCCGTCAATTAATTAATCGTGTGTATCGACATTCGACCCGATTTCAGGAGCTCGGTTGGGTTGACAATCTGAGTTATCTGATTAAGCACGCTTTCTCTCGAGCGGCGTGTCACACACGCACACAGTGTTGCGCCGTGTGTCATTCGCTGCCTTCATTCCGACAACCACTCTGCATTAATTTCGTCACTCTATTTGAATAAATAACCAATTGCATATTATTTATATCGCTTGTGTGGCTACGCAATCCGGTGATCGGTATCTAAAATTTGAGTGTGACAGCTAGCGAACACTCATTAATCTAACAGGAAAACGCAGCGTCATCTGGTCGTTGTGGTATGAAATGTGATGATCGACGTAATAAACCACACTTAAGAGGTATTCCTTATACCTGTCATTATAAAATTCAATAACAATATGCAAAAACTGTTTATGTATTTTATCATCATTATTACATTGTTATAGCGCTGCATAACATAAACAAAAATAAAAAGAAGTTTTAGGAAGCGTTTGCGTTTTTATCATTGAAGGTGTACTCACCTAGGTATACATACTAAACTTACGTACTGCCCGGATGCGTAAGGTATTTTAAATTATAAAATTACCTCTGAGAATATTACGTGGAAATTAAGATTAATAGCACCATTAAGAACAGTGCTCGGACATGTACGCACTTTACTGCTATATCGTCACCTATTTTTCATTTTGACTGTGTTGTTGTCGGCGAGACCGTAAGACTGCTCCGCTGGGTATATCGATCTTATTGTTTACAATAAATTCTGAGTTAATGGCGCCATTAAAATATAATCGTATCAATTACCTGTTTACGGTTCAACCCAGTGTTACGCACTTGGACATGCTAGGTACTCGTTAATGCTACTCGATCATTGACAAAAGAGACTGGATGTACGAGTACCTATCTGTATGTGTGTGTGTTTAATGTGACAGGTAAACACTTTGTTTATCTGAGGATAAACGATATCATGCATGTCAAACATAACGATTTTGCAAATTTGTTCAAGAATGTAGCGAAGTCGCTGCAGTTCTCTATCTTTTTGCTCATTGCCTACGCTTCCTCGTTAGTCGCGGCCATCCATCACCCGCTATCTGTTTTATGACAATTATTTATGTTCACTGCGTGGCAAAACTATTTCGCTCACCGTTGAGCTTTATCGATAGCGCAGAAGTAATGTCCTGCCTTCTCGATACGCTATATCTGATACGGATACGTCTGTTTGTTAAGTGCGCTAGTTGTCCGTGCCAGTTGTTTTAACGCCTAGGTTATTTGCTGGAGTGTTCTCCGCAGTGAATGTATATTTCGACATAAATTCTGAGCGGAACTGTGGGTGTAACTGCTGCGCGGTTGCCTTCGTGTCCGTATTTATTTCACCTGATGTGAAATATATCAATGACTATTTTTGTCTCGTAAACAAAGTGATAAGAACAAATGCGCATATCCATTTAGCGCACCGGCCCATACATTATTGTATCTCGTTCCTTAACTTGCGACGCTGATCTATGGTGACATGTTTGCCTTTAAGGAAAAGCTGGTGTCGTATTTCTGACATGGTTAATATTTTGCGCGAAAATAGTCTCAGATGAAGCATTTAAAAAGTACGTTATTGATGGTGCGTGCATAGTGTCGGGCGAGGCGCCGCGGGCTGGGCAGATTGCTAGAGATGCGCAGCTTCCGCCGCCGGACAAATTGCCTGCCCCGGCTCCGCATCCGGCGCACGACTATAATTGAATATTAAGAACGTAGCGTCGAATTAGTTCCAATACCTCTTCTGGAACAATTCGTGCGTAAAATCGTTTCATCGATACGTTACCATTTTATATGTTGACATTGATACTCTCTACGGGCACACTGCTCGTCCACTCGAGCACTGTAACGTAGGTACCTACATAACGTCTCTCACGTAGTTGCTGTTTGATATTGTACTCTGCTTTCCTATTATTTAGAATCTAGACGAACAATTTTGTGCATGTCTGAATCTTACTTCATGTAACGTTTGATAGCAACAACCGTTGGGCGTTGCTCGGTGACCGCTAAATCTCGATTATCGAAGCAATTCCCGCGACTCGTTGAGCGTCGGATTAACATCCGAAGTCTCGTAACACTAATCTACTCAAATGTCGAAAGGAAATGTCAGATTGTAATGTGCAGGGCTCTGGACGCGGTGTGGCTTAAGCATTACCTACCGCTGCGTCCACATTTTCAATCACGCGCGAGCCCTACTCTTGCATAAGCGTTTTTAATTACGCAATTGATTCCCAATATGGAGTGTACCGACTTATTATTTTTGGAGTTTCATTTCAACCGTAATTGGCAAGATATTATTAACGATTCAATGAGACTGGTGTGGACCGATAACTTAACAAAATACCTAAAACTAAAAATATGATGACCGAAATAAAGATTATTTTGTTAGTGCCTAATCTTTTTTTAGTAGCCCTAGATCAGCTGGTTTACAACAGCTGCACTGGTGGTGTTGCATAATTGAGCGTTGATCCCCTAATGTCGCTGATTGCGCCGGTTGTCGGCTCGAGATGGTATCGAGGATTGACGCTAAATACGCGTGCGCTGTGACAGCTCCAATATCGAGACAATGACGGACTTCAATTACGTAACGCAGCTTGCGTCCAGCTTAGCTAGGCTTTTGTAAGAGAAAGCCGTTATCCTAGATAGATAAAAATAATCGCTTTCTATTGTTTCTCGTTTTCTTTAGTTAGCTGAAGGTACAATTTAATCGTTGTTGTTCTTTGACATGCGTAAAATATGAGCTTCTATAATATTACTGTGATGTGATTACATCAATTGCGTTAGTGTTAGCACATCACACGTTTTCGGTCGATTACAGGCTGTAATTACAGCTGTTACGCGTTTTCAGCCGTTGCGTGCTATATTACCGAATAGGACGTAATATTTGGAAAGCGTAATAGTTACCGCGACGTTACGCGAACCTGAAACCGAACGTGGAAAATTCACGCTCGGCGGAGCGGCGCGGCCGCTCGCTTCTAGGACTCTACCATCGGCTCTCTACATGCAACTGTCGAATTTGATTCGAACAGATTTGTACAATTATCAAACTAAACAGCTCAAATTAAATAGTCAATAGAAATTCGTTTTTTTATTTGAGTAAGATATTTTTTTAAATAAATAAGAGGCAGCGGTGGAAGTCGCTTACTTTACTTTGGTAACGCTTGCAATAATTAATTTAGTTTTCTTTGTGTGATGGTAGCTTACTCCTTTGACTAAACATAGCTATGCTTCTCTTTTATTTTCTTGAGGTACAACTAGTTTATATTTCAACCAGTAAGTATAATAATAGTAATATAAGCCTTTATTGCTGTTTACAAAGTTACAATTTACAAAATATTTATCACTGATGATCTATTTTCCATCAACAGCTTGTCTTTCGACAAACGCCTCCTCCAAAGACTTCCACCTATCTCTGTATTTTGCAATTCTCATCCATTCTGGACCAGCAACTCTTTTGAGGTCAAAAAAACAACTACATAACAAGCAGGACAACACAACAGAAACAAAATACCCTCCCCCAAGCCGACTGGTCCTCGTGGGGGATAAAAGACCACAGCCCTGCCAAGATAGTCAAGCAACCAGTAAGTAATCGGTTTCTAATAATCGAATCTTCAATAAACCTATTCGTATAAACTAGTAGTAGGCACCCCCCAGAGAGGCAACGTGCCGGCCGGATCACGATCATGTGACTACAAAACTATTTGTTTGCTTTTATTATAATTAGGTTCCACGCCAAGTTTTCCATCTTCTCCTTTTTTGTCGTAAACTGAATTATTTTTAAAGTGATTGTAATAAGCTTCAAAGTGATAAAGATAGATAGCATAGATCGTTTACATATATGGTTTTATGGTAGAGATATATGTAAAGGCTTCTTTACAGAATATAGAGAAAAGATAGAAATCTGTTCTTTCATTATTTGAAATTTTTAATGGATACCTAAGTAGTTTCAGAAAAATGGTTGGTTATAATGATTCTTGTTTATTATACATGATCATTTAGTTTAGTCCGGAAGCCTAATAAGTATTTAAAAAACTTAATTATCACATCCTTTTGATTATTTGAAATAAATGAAATGAAAACTGCTAACGGAAAAATTAAATTATACAAACGACAGCATTATAATGATTTTGAGTTCAATATAAATTAAAATCTAAATGAATTATCAATTTTACAACAGAAATTTAAAAAAGTAATTTTAAACAACATTAAAATCACATAAATTATTCCTAAAAAATAAAAATCTTACAAAAAGAACATTACGTCAAGTTGAGGCTGCGGTTGATAAATGCGAGCCTTGATGACATCACTCGGGAAGTCGATCTTCAAAACAGAAATTTACAGCAAGTTTCTTGCGAACAAAGTCTCTATTTACCAAGCTATTCGCTCGCAAAGATCACCTACTCAACTGTAATATTTTTCCTCAAAAGTAAATCAAAAATAAAATTTTATGAAATCTACATCTAATAAACAAACTCTACGGTGTTTGTCATAGTTATAATGGTTTTGTGAATCAGTAGTAATAAGACCTAGTGTCTTTCTGTCTATTCAACTAACAGGAAAAATGTTTTAATTAAACTTTAATGTTAAGTCAAAAAGTAAAAATATTTCTATTCAATTTAGGTATCAAAAATACAACGTCAAAGTTTTAGTTTAAATAGACTCGACCGCGTTAGTAATAAATATCAAAATAAGTACGTAAGCACTTTTCCTAAGTACTTTTCCTAATTTTTAAAGAATTCGTAAATTTGATGTCAGTCAACTAAGTAAAATGCTCTCGTAGAAATCTCGTAGAATGATTGAATACAGATCAATCGTAACTCATTAAATAAAATGCCGTTACTAAGAGCTTTCTGTTGTATAATTCTGCAATTTATAATCATTAGCGTTTTTCTGGTGTGACAGGGCTTGCAGAGCATCCAGCCTGGGAGCAGGCGCAGGGGAGCGCGGCGCAAAACGATGAGGGTGCAAGCTTAATTGAGACATCTCAACACATGATTGATTGCAGCCATGATTGGCAACTCGAGATTCGCAACCGTCAAACATCAAGAATGCAAATCGTGGAGTTTTTTGATTTTTTGCTCACGGAGTTGTGTAACCTTTTTCGTGCGTCTATATATGAAAATTTAATTACAATTGCTCTCTGTGAGAAATAATTCGTATACACGTCTCGTATGACAGCCCTTCACTCGCGCGGTGGCCGAAAGGTGCGCGCGCGCCGCTAGGAACCGCACTCAGAATGTGACCGTTATAATCCCTCATCAAGCGTAATACGTTCAGTGTAAAAGGCATCATTAACCATTACCTTAAAAAGGCGAACTGGAGCAATCATTAAATTGGCAAAATATTACAAAAAGAAAATAAAAAAGAGACGACGGGTCTCGTTACGCGAGTTTCCGTTGCTACGAAAGTGAACACAATGATGTCAGTATTACTGCAAAAACTTTAATAAAAAATGATCTGAATGAGTGGGTGCGCTTCCAAGACACGCACCGTTCGTCTCACTGATAAATTCATAAATAAACCAAATAGAGAATTGTAACTAATGCGTTTTACTGGTTTGATTAAGCAAATAGTAACTGCTTCTACATTTTCTTATACTTTTTTTTTTAATTATCTCAGGTCTATAGAATAAAAAATATAAAAAGAGATTGCAAAGCCGTGATGATTAATGAAGATACATACATAACATATAGCTACTTATACGCTATGCATTATTAATTTTAAAATATCGTATACCATATGTACTACTAAGAGGACAGCGTGTAGCGCGCAACCCTTCAATCCGAACGTTGTATGAGACGCGCCGCCAAGCTATAGCGATGATTAATCGCCGCCATACGCCGTGATTGATCGAACTCTTTTCATACTTTTGTAAAAATATATGAACCCATTGAAGCGGATATTTGTTTTATTCAAATACAGTAACGTCTTTTCATAAACATTTTAAGATTATATTTGTCATTATCATTTAAATGCAAATACGGTGTTGTCGTGCGAACGCAGCTACTGAGATACTCGTATTTCAATCGAGAGCCGTTTCGTGGTTGTAGTTGGAACAAGCGACGGTATTTAATTAGGTGATCTCGAATTCACAGCGTGTTGTGTTGTGTCTGTTAGGCGTGTTCCTGGCGCGGCGAGGGCGGCGATGCTATCTCGCGCTGCCAAAGCTTCGCCGAAACAGGGGCGGTGCCGCCGTAATTACAATCCGCCGAACACTCTCACATTTCTCTCTCTGTACCGAATATTCTTATGAGATCCTAACAGCTTTCGGACACGCGAAACTTCACATGCAAATTTTGACCCGTTCGCGTGTGAACAACAATGTTTTCAGCTACGGTTGATAACGAAAATTGTTCGAAGATAGTTACGAGTATGGTTATAAATTTTTTGCTCGTTTATTAAATAAATATCGTTACTAAATAGTGTGTTATTGTGTGTTAGTTATTTTTATCAATGCGTTTTCTAGAAAAATATCCAGAGAAAATTGATTTATCGTTAGCGCGTCGGTAATTGCACGTGTCTACAAAACAATAGATTCGATACTATTGGGAAGTGCTGTTCAAATATTTTCTCATGTCGTTAATTAACTATAAACTGATATCAGTAGCCGTTTCCCTGCATTGTTGGCGCGCACGGACTTATAAATACATCGGAATCTTGGCCACTTTTTGCTCCGTGGTCCGAAACATAAAGGAATTCTCGTTAAGAAAACACGATGTTTGCCGCATTGAAATTGTTTTATCCTAATGCAGAACGGTTATTGTTTAAGGGACGATATTATCCGAGCGCGGGCACGGACTCCCGAGGCGGTCATTGTGTTCCTATATGGCGAATGTCAAAAGCGTCGTCTTAATTATCGGGTGCGGCTATACAATGCGGACTCGATTGCGATGCGATAAGGCTCGAGCCCCGGACCGCAGTGCTGCAGCTCCTATCCTCTGCATTGAATGCGATACGCGCCGAGCCCGGTACGCCGGCGCGGCCCACTTACGGCCTTAATAATAATTTCAAACTCGAGTCTCATTGTATCTCTGATTATTCCGATCTAAGCGCATTGAATTGAGATAAAGCCGTGTTTGAATATGTTATCTACGTTTAAAAACACTATAAAATCGAATGCCAATTCAGTGCTTCTAAATCTTCAATTTATGATAATACATTACGTATTTCATTACAAGAAGCATAGTACGAGCTACTTTGTTGTGTTAGGTAAACAACTTCCGATGTTTAATCAAATTTCTTATAACACAATCAAAACAATACATGTACACTACGAATACTACAGTAATTATTACACTAACTAAACCTGATTAACCAGATTAACCGAAAGTGGATTTTCTCGTTTTTCAAGAATATCCAGTAATTTGTTGAGATAGTGGCGTAATTTCATTGTGTAGTTATCATGTCAAATGTAAATTATAGCGTCGTTTTCTTAGGAAGTATCAGGAAACAATATTGCGGGGATTTCCGATTTCCACGGTGCCACGTGGGTGCCGATGAGGCTGTCTTTTGTTTCATCAAGATTTTCCCACTAGATAATGGCACATAAATATACGTAGTTATCTGAGTCGTCATTACAAATTACTGGTTTTTTCAGCATCATAATACAATTTTAGCCAAGTTCATTTATTTTACCGTGAAACAAAGAAACTATAAACAATTAATAAAAATACAGAATGATTCACGCTTTTTAAAGTAGGTAGGTATATTTAATCAATATGGCATCAAGTTACCCGAGCCCGACAATTTTTGTTTTGTAATTTGAGTATTTAACCGAGATAAAAAAATATGATGAAAGTGAATACATGGAAGGTGAGCAAGATGCGGTAACCGGGAGCGGGTGTAACCGAGCCTGGATGCCTGCGGTCTGGCTTCCCGCGCCGCCGCCCCGGGGCTTGCGTGCGCGCACCGCTCCCGACGACGAGCTCCACAAATAAAAACACTATGCACTACTCCCGCAGATTATCACCATAGACTTCGCACTCAGGACTATGTGTATAGAATTACATTACTCAAAGGTCAAAACAAACCTTTAAAAAGATTTATTCATCGGTTAATTGCTAGACATCGCTAGTCAGTACTAGGCACCAAGACACAGATAGCGAACACCGATTGTCTCAGTCCCCACACCAGCGTTTTCCACCAACAGTTCGTTTTTGTAAGACCGCGTATTGCGATATCTATAGGGACTAGGGAGTAGTCTGTGACTACTTCTTACACCATTATTATGTTATTTTACCTCTGGCTCTTTAAGCCTGTGACTTTGTGCTTACGGACTGGAAACATGCGAATTCATTTTATTTTCCCTAGTTCGTAGATTCAAAATTTGCCACGAACAAAGAACATTTCATCACAAATATCGTAAACATAGTCTGTGTTTTTCTAGGTTATTAAATAATAATTACTAGTTGTAATCTTCTATTTGTTTTGGTTTTTTACTGTCGCTTGACTTTACTTGGTACCTACTTAACATGCGACATATTTTTTTCTTACAAGTATTTTTAGAACATGAAATTAGAACATGTCCTTCTAATAGCGAAATATTTATACGTGTTGATTTAACGAGATTTTATATTTTATTAAATTTTCAAATGTGTAGTGAGTAAATAATAATATTCTAATACCTAACGATTTTCAAATATTTATTTAGTATCAATTTATTGTCAAACATAAAATGAAATAAAATAAATAAAACATTGAAAAAAACTGTTAAGTTTTTAAGCAGAATAAATTAGTATGAATTACAAACGCTCTGATTATACTACATCTGTAAATCATACTAGGTAATATGCTTTAGTTATAATACATAAAATTCTTTTATTAAAGTTTAAAACAAGCTGTGAACGATATAAAGTCGTATCTCCATATAAAAGACATCAACGAGTTCGGCTCACTACCTTGGAATGTTGCAAGTTTATTCTTCCAAAATTACAATTTTATTTTGGTATTTACAGATTTTTTCAATCTTTATTTCTATTTTATAATATCACAATATTGAATCTTATTGTAAAGTTGGTATAGCCATATTGATCGAGGCATCGTAAACATGTCGATAAAAACATCGTAAACCAACACTTCAACTCTTAATTTTTTTTTAAATTACGTAGAAATAAAATAAAATTGTCGAAAGTATTTTATTATTGTTAAATGATATGAAAATTATTACACTTTTAGGTTGGCACGTCGGTAGGCACTTAATAAAATTTGAATTATCTAAATAACATGTCAAAAGCGTAAGATGGGGTTCCGTAGAAATGTTTTTAAGATGGTCAAATATTCATTAGGTCTATGAGGAAGGTAATAATTTTATATGGTTTTTAACAAGTAGTCTAGATTTTTTTGATACATGTACTAAGTTTGAGAGGAAAATCTACAAAATGATGATAAGACATGTCGTCATGTGTTGGGCCACAAAATGGTCTTAAGAAACAAGACTGCTTGTAGCGGAGTTGCAAATTTAGAGCTCAGGCGTAACAGGAATGGAAAGATTAAGGAATTTATATATGTATTAAGAAAAGTATACAAATAGCACCAGTGACAGAAAAGTTAAAAAATAATCGTAAGTCATGGAACGAGCATATTATGCGAAAAGAGGAAGACCACATTACAAAACGGACGACAAACTTGCAACCGAAAAAAGTATTGACAGATTGAGTGAACAAGATATTGTGATGTGATTGACATGATTAAAAAGGGAATTCTGAGATGTCGAATGATAGAAACGAATGGAGAAAGTGTACATACAGTACCGACTCTACTTGAGTGGAAAAAGGGTAGAAAGATGTTAATACTGCACAAGTGTACACGCAATAAATAAAACATTGTGTAAAAACCTCATTTACAGTTAAAAGTAAATAACCTATTTAACGTAAATTTTTCTTAACGAATGGAACAAAAAAGACGTAGAGTAAGTGTTTGGGAGCAATCTTTAAATGCACAAGGTTATAAAGTTAGGAATCAGTTTTGTTTGTTCAAACCAAACCTTTTTTGTGTGCACGTACAAAAAAAAAATTACAGTTATTTACAGCTACGGAACCCTAAAAATATAAAAATGATAGGTATTTTCTCCATCTCACACAACTATTGCCTGGCATTAACTCCTTTTTACATATTATTAATGTTTTGTGGTGTTACTTTATTTCACAAGACAATAAATATTTTATATCAATTCGTTTTGCACGATTAAATGTTGAGTACTCGTACCTGTCTAACGTACGATGGCCAGTATCGAGTTTACGGCAAGTGAGCGAGAAGCGAGCGAGGTGCTGTGACGTTGGAGCTCGCTACCCAATAAAATTATACGCAGTACATTCCGCTCATAAATATTGAAACAACATCGATTACGTTTCCGCACGGCAGCAATAATTTAGTACATTTTATTTTTATAGTTGAACAGCACAGATAAATTGAGACGTTCGCCGATCGAATGGGCTTGCTTTACGATTCCCTTGCACTGTCGCGGTCGGTGCAGCTTTCTAAGATCCACTAGAAGTAAACATCCGGCGCGGCAGGCAGCCGTCGACACTTTCGACTTAATAATAATCACGGACATAACATTGCTTAAATTATAAAACTATACGTACATGTACAATGTACAGCCTAAGTGGGTGAGTTTCATACATCAGTAACAAAACAGTAGGAAATTATGTGTTTATGAATGTCGTTGAATAAACTTCTTCTGTCTTCGAATTTAAACTTATTTTATGTATCTTGTCCGACATATTTGATACACGAAAAAAATATTTATAGAGATTTCCAAAGGCCTAATAATGATAATAATAATAATAATAAATTCCGGACACTTCCACACGGTCGCCTGACCCCAAACTAAGCAAAGCTTGTACTATGGCTGCCAGAGACTGATTAACATACATAGATATTTTTAAATACATACTTAAATAGATAGATATTAACACCCAGACATAGAACAAACATAAAATGTTCATCACATAAATGTTTGCCCTAGGTGGGAATCGAACCCACGCCCCCAAGCTCAGAAGGCAGGTTCACTACCAACTGAGCCACCGAGGCAGTCAAAAAAATAAAAATAAAAGGGTAATCGTGATAACACCAAATTTAAATAAAAATCGACCTAAGAGGAGATAGACATTAAAGGGTACGTGATCCATTAAGTAGGTTTAGGCCTTACCTTGACAGTTTGGTTCTTGAGCGGTTTGTCAGGGTCGTGGAGGTACTCGAGCGTGATGCCGTAGAACTGCCCCTTGTTGATGTAGGTGATGCGGTCGTCCTCGCGCCGCTGGGAGCTGCTGCTAGCCGTCTCCAGGTGGTATTTGAACCCGTACTGGGAAAACCTGGCGCAAACAAACATATCTCATGACTGGCCAGCCTCGTAAATGACTATGACATACGACACCTGCCAATTTAAGATTTCAGATAAACGCTACGACTCGCATATTATGGAGTAGCGCAGTAGGCGAGTCGTTGTAAAACGGCCGTTTAGAATATAAAAAGCACTATAACATCTGGTTTCTGAAACATTTAGAAAAAGTGCGATTTCTTCTTTGAGATACTTATCTACGGATACCCGTTCTCGACAATAAAGTTTCCATGAAGTGAAGCAATAAAAGTGTGCAAAAAGTGGAAATCTTAATTGCATCGCCGGTATAGCTTGTCAACGACGACGTTACATAAAGGCGTGCGGATCCAGTTCGTAGTGCGCAATGAAAAAGTGTGTTTTCTCGCGATTTCTTGATCATCAGAGTGACGGAAGGAAAACCCCGCTAATTTAGCTGCGATCGCGTGCCGTGAGCCGTTAGCGAGACCGCGACGCGCGCCGCACGCGCCGGTTGTCGCCCGGCAATCGCGCAGCCCACGCCGCGCCCGCGCCACTCCTCAACGACAGCCACGCTACGAAATGGCGACGTCATTATCGGTTCACTCTATTGTGCCCTGCATTAACTTATGCAACCAGATAAAAAGCCATAAATCGTTATGAAATATTTAATCCCTTAATAAATCTCATTGAGGAATGTCGGTAGAGTAGTTTGTGTCGATTCCATTCTGTGGTTGCACCATTACTTGGGATTATTGAAAACAATTTGGTGAACAGAGCCGCTGATGTTTCGCGATTTAAACCGAGTCCGTGAAGATAAAGGCCGTGTAATGCAAACGCAGGCCGACATTGACGGATCGGCCGCAGCGCACGCCTATCTGATGCTCTCTAAGTGATTCCGACCATAATTTACATTTGCGACGTTGCTTTGTATTGTCATTTCGATAATCTTCTTCCTTTGTTTACTAATTTCTGAGAATAGGAAAGTCTAGTAAGTCTATAGCAAAGATATTTTTAACTCTGTAAAAGTTACAATTAAAACTGATAAGCCATGAGCGCAGTCAGCGACATCATGCACTATACATGGGTTCTCCGTATTCGGTGATAAATAGCACATTGTTCTCGAATCGGCTTCATTACAAATTTTCGTGGTACGGCTGCCGAAAAAAGACACTTCCTGAGTACAAGACAAGGGCCTCGCCTTTCATGAATAAATCAATCGGTGAGGCGCGGAAATTGATGAGTGCGCAAAAAGGCTCGGATTGCTGCGCCAACAAAGTGGTGGCAGTAAAAACTCACGCCGTGATCGGATGCCGAGGCGAGCGTCCCGCAGGGAGACATGCCTCGCCACCGCCAAATTAGATGCGCATAAATACGAATGCCGTACCCTTTACGTTTTAAGCCTCCAAAATAGAACTTAAATGCTGCCAAACAATTAGTAATTTTTGGCTGTAAATTATTGTGAAAGAAGTTATGACTCTGATATTTTTTATAATGTAAATGAAATTATATTTAGATTGAATAATAATTTTATAGTAGTATAAATAGATTAATATTGACTCAATTTAATTAAATAAGTTACACTTTTCTATTTTCATGACAGTTTTGAGTACTCTTAGTTTAATCGATGGGAAAATAAATTAACGTTGAAGGTTAAGATTTATGCGATCAGGTATTAAAAATAAGTATGAGAACTCGAAAAAACCCTTGCTTATTCTTTGTTGAGTAACGTCAGCTTAAACATCAATCTGCTCTGGAAATCCCAGTTTATCAGTATTTACTGGAAACTACCATAATTATAAGTTATAATAGTTCAGAGTAAGCTAGCGTGTAGAGAAAAAGGTGCAAGAAACCTAATCTCTACCAATATCGTTCTACCTATCGTGTTACAAGAAAAGCAATTTACTGGTTTCAGATTAAAGTAAAGTAGGTTTAGCGGAACTTCATTGAAATTAAAAGATGGTATCTTATAATACATGAGGGGCGGATAGCGCGTTAGAGGGCGCGGGCGCATCGGACGGCGTGGGTAATGAGAACGCTTAGCTGCGGTAATAGCGCCGCGGAGATTGCCGGGTGCACGCCGCCGCTCGACAGCCGACACGCAGCGTCTCATAACATTCATTGCTAGGCTACCATTTGCTGCCACCGATCTAGAGAACGATCACCGTAAACTGTTTGCAGGCTCAGCATGCTGCGTGAGCCTTGTGCACGCACATAAACAAGCCGCACCATTACACCGTAAAAATACGATATAAGGTTAACGGACTATATAAGTTAGATAAGTATACAGCGGCTCCGACTAATCGAATGGCGGAATAAAAATGTCTCTTTAACAGAGGTATCGGAATGCCGTTTTAAGTGAACATTAATTTTGCTTAAAGCGGACAGATGTTAGGTTCGCGTGTACCGCAATCCTGAAGCATTGCCGCAATATCGCTCGCGAGCTTATAAACGCCGATAATGAACTTGTAAATTAAAGATACATTACAAATATAACGGTTTCGTGTCCATTTCAAGTTTACGATTGTTCAAACTTTACAAAACGTCAAGTAATAATGTTTTAAAAATGTTGTGAAATGTTGTACAATAATTCCAACGACGCCGATCAAATTACCGTAATCCTATCATATTCGATACGAAACGAAAACATCTTCGATAATCAGAAACGCACACGAGCCGGTTGATTAAGTTTTGCCTTTTAAGAGCTCATTCCTGCGGCTAGCGTGAGTGTATTGGTGGAGTAAACAAAGTGTCTATTTGAGGCATCGAGCGGGCGAGTATCTGTGGAGTGCTTAACTGGCCGGTAAGTAATAGTACAAACATTTGAGAGGGCGTTGGAACAAGCCGAGGCGGCAGGCGCGGGCTGGTAATCGTCGGTGAACGAGCGCGTATCGCCATCGAAGGTAATTTAAGACGGTAGAAGCGACCGAGCTATTTGGGCCAAATGCACGCGAGTAATTATCGAGATAATAATGCTAATGCACTTATCATGTCGACGAGTGCTTCCGCCGCGATGTCGCTCGCTTTCGGTTAACGAATTTAACTGAAAATGTATGGGCGCTACCACTAAATCTACTTTCAATTCATTCTTTTGCATGTAATTAAGTTACATTTTTGCCAAAAACGCGGTAAGTGGTATATGATATTTAAAACACCTAGGAATAAACTAATTTATAAACAACTATCTAATTATAAGTTTAATACTTACGCTAAGTACTGTGATCCCTTTACAGGTTGCATGTGAAAAAATTGCATACGTTAGAATACAATATTGAATACATTTTGTATATTATGGTTGGTACTTACCTAATTTTCTTACTTAACGTTAAACTGTAGAGGGATAATAAAAGTAGGTATTTCCGTACCTACACTAGTTAAAGCTTAAACAATCTAGATTACGAAATTTGTTAAAATGTTTCTAACTATTCAAGTTGCGCGCCATGAATCGGCAATAATCAGCAATCAGAATATTACGTGGTCGAACCAATTAGTTTCCGTTGAACTATTTAGTCAAATAATAGTATTAGCCTTTTAGAACGCAATTAAGTTGTCTGTTTAGGAAATTACTAATTTACGTCCACTTTTACGGTGTATTCAAAGATCACGAAACGCAAGTTAGCACCTTTCGAAGAAGTGCTTTGTAACGGCCATGGAGTGAGTGCGTACGCGCACACTGACACCGACGACGGCAACTTGATGTACTTACTTTACTAGTAGGTAACTGTTTTGCTTATCGAGTTAGTAATATTTTTATACAACCTTCTCAAGACATAATAATTTAATGACTACAGTGTAAATTGTATTTAATGTCATAGATTTAAATAAAATGTATGGGAGTCTGCACCCGTTAAAGTCTTTTGTATGAACGAGAGCACGTTTCGAGCCCTATCAATTTTCGTAGCACAGCTTACCATCAAATACCATTAAATAGTTTTATATTTGCCTCAAAAGCATTGCGTGTGTCCAAACATTAAGTACAAAAAGCATTTCCTAGAAAGGGCCATGTAACGTGCCACGCTGGGAGGTGCAAAGTGGTAAGTCAACACCACTTGGCCTCTCCTCACACCAACAAATTATTTACATGCGAGGAAAAAGCTTTAATCAAATTGCTTACTATTTATGCTATCTATTTATAGCGTTGCTTTGTTTGGCTTGGCTTCACAGTTAGTTGGCCCTCCTAGATTGTGTTAACTGTACTAAAGTATTCCGGTGTTCGATACCTACTTTTCCCTTAGTTTACTCAAAATAAACAGGTTGGCCGGACTTAACCGGCGCGTTTGAACTATTCAATGGTATTGTTCAATTTACACTCTACACTTAAATAAGTTGAGTTAACAAAGTAAAGTCCATTTAACTTTATTAGTCAAAAAAACAAATTAAGTACATTGACGCTTAATTGGCACATACACACTCACATACTCTAGTTGGTGGAAAAAATTAAATAGAGCTTTGGCCAGAATACCAAATTAAGTTTGATTTGCAAATTGCCTTACAAATAGAAAAATGGTAACATGATCAAATTTATTGCACGAGTTAGTAAATGCAGATCATGCAATTAAATCAATTATTGAACAGCTATAAATAACGGCAGAGCAAAAAATATATTCTGCATTTAACGAATGAAGTTGGTTGGTTTATGTGATGCAAATTTAGAAATTACAGCAATAAGTATGGCGGCGGGAATGTATGTAGCCTGCAATTTGAAGCAAATAGGTTTGGAGCTTCCAAACATGTTACATTTAGAATCCAAAAATGGATTTACCCAACGACTATTGAGAACATTCTGTGGTTTACCAAGGGCTTACCAAATGTATTTTAGTTTTTAAATTCTTATCTTTTACTTATGTAAATAGTTATCTAGTATTTTTAGGTTATACCTTATTTATAACAATCAATTTGACACATCAGTATCACTTACCTCATTCACATGTAGCAGTAAATAAATTAACAAGTTTAAGTAAAATTTCATTTCTATATTGTGAAGATTGATATGATTTGATATTCTACCGACATATTGATCTTATCTTTAAAAACATAGAGATGCAATTAAGTGTGATCTGATGTCCCAATAGCGACCCACTCTTGTATTTGTGAGTGTAAATTTGAAGTTACATGATCGATTGGTTCTAATTTGGATCGTATTTTAAGGTACGTATATGCACGTATGCTGTTGATTTTGAACTTATTTTTAAACTGAACAGTAGGGACTGAAACTGAACTTAACTAGTAGGGACCAGGATATTAAATAAATCAGACTTATCGCATAGGTTTTAATTAATTTGCACATTTGAGAGGATTCTTGCAGAGTCTCCCTCGCTATGTATCCCTCGCCGGTTATCTCACAAAAAGTGTGATGACATAGTACTTACAGTTTAGCGATTTGTATCTTGTCAGCGTCGTTCTGTCGGCCGAAGTCGTGCCAGGGGCGCGTGCGCGGCGCCTGCGCCGGCGAGTGGTGCGCCGAGGGCGTCCCGCGCCCGTCCTCGCCGACGCTGCCCGGCTGCTGGCATATTACCGTGTAGTCGAACGACTGCGCGGACAATAAGCATACCTTAAAATTCTACCTTGACTACAACACAATTAGACCATTTACGATAGGCTTTTAGTCAGCAGAAGCGAGAGTTACTTTACCGCTAACTTAAACCCATTACAAGCTGTGTATTACATAAAATGTTGTGTTCTTAAAATCTACCACAAATACCAGCACAGGATAATTCAAACGAAGTTATCTAATACATAGAAAACACCTTTTTTGTTGAATCTGAATTTGTTCATTATTGAACAGTTGACAGTAAAGCCGGTACACAAATCCGGTGTCACAAATTCATTGTAAAGCATTATGAATCTACTCTAAAAATCTAATTATTTTTGTGTGTATCATTCTTAACATTCGATAGCATTTGCACATGAGTTACCCTCATTTGAAAATCAGACCAAAATACAAATTATGAAAATGCGTCACATGTTGTTTATGCAAATTCTAGCCATTTAACTGCTAACATCCTGATTCAAATGTATTTTGACATTTTCAAAGTGATTTCCGGATGTTAAGCAGAGGATTCTTTTAATATTCAACGGTACCAAGTTCAAACGGTATGATAACTAATCACTTTATGTATTGATCACATATTTAGATGAGGAATTGTAGTTTACGATAACGACTTCTGTTAACATATTTGTGTACTTAACATACATATTAATTTATTTATATCAAATGATATTTCCAAATTTTAGGTAAACCGTCACCTTTATCACGAAATGGTAAAAACAGAACTGTAAAGAGATGTTAATTTCGAAATATGCCATAAATTACGTCTAATTATGTCTATTGGCAACTAATTTATGGTAATGGTTACACATTAAAATATCATTGTAATTACGTCACGGCGTTCTATTGACAGCCGCTTAGGTTTGATAATAATTAAATAACTATATTTTTAAAAAGCTTTGACTCCTGGACTATTGACAGATAAGTCAATCATTTCTGTAAATATCTAAATGAGACAAAAACTAAAGCGAATAAGATTACCTTATCTCTGACCTATTTTATAGCCCGTTCTTATAAGTACACTACATACTTTACTACAATAGTTACAGTATTAACAAAGGCCAGTAGCTAGACGCCGGATTGAATTTATTTGGTGTCAGTCAGTGTTCCTTTACGTCAAGATAACAAAAGGCGAATTATTAAACGTCCAATCTAGATCAGCTAGGTGGGCAGGCAGGTAGGGTTCGGTTACATTGTTCGTGATTGCCGCACCCTGGATTATGCAGTCCTTCAAACTCACTTATTTATAAAGCTCTTAACACAATTACCGTCATGTCAGTCATTACCGTCATGTTCATTTGTCTTCTAGGTATGTAAACTTATAAACAGTCAAATGCGTGGTGTTGGCAGTACATTAGTGCGAAGGTCTCGCGTGGCGTCGACTCCATTGTCTGCACATCAATGGAAGTGCAATTACTGGAACCTAGTTATTATGGCTGGCTTGTTGTCTTAATACTATTCTAATAAGATTCATCTTAGTAACTAGCGATTACCTATACAAAACCACACGAGAGGTCGCGCGTCTTAAACTCAATATTTGACTACATTTAAGGATCTAATTAGAGTCACACTGCAGGAACTGGGTACTTTTTGTGTATTGCGAAATTCGCATAAGATGCATATTTAAAACTAATTCATTGCATTGTTAAATAGGTATATTTACCACAATTCTACTCTCTAAATAACAGGGTTCATTCCATTATCAGCTACAAAATTACTGTATGAGACATACTTTTATTCTAACAAAACATGACACAGCTATCTTGGATCCTTGCTGGTATTTGTATCTCATAAAACACCAAATAAAGTAAAAATAGTCGCAAAAACTCCAAGTTGAGCTTGATATAGCAAGTTCTAACCTTTACACTGCTCTCAGGTACTGAATTAAAGGTTTTATATCATTCATAAGGTACGCTAATCAGGCACAACTTGTCGAAGTAAGCAATCAAAAAAAAGTCAAGAGCGCGGGAGGGCTTCAGAAAATGTGCAGAATAGACAGAGTTAACAGCTGTAGCCAGTCGATTTACTGACTTTAGAACTTTGTAATTCAAAATGTATGTATTAATGTACCTAATAGTTCGATGTAAGCAATATATTCCTGTTTTTCTGATCATGTAGTTCTGCAATGTGGTAAATGTTAGTCAAATGAAAGCAGTTTATAAAGTAAATGTTGTGTTGTGTAGTAAAACATATGGTGGCGTGTATGAATTTGGTTGAACGTGTTGTATGAAGCCCGCCCGCCCGCGCCCGACTGTTCAGAACACCGACCTGCTGGACGGTGGTGTGATCTCGAGGAGTGACGGCATCAGCGCCAATTCCACTGTCTGGTGAAGGCAAGTCCACCGTGAGGCCAGCGGCAGCGATTACACTTTTGCTATGGTAGCGAGGGGTCCCGTATCGATCGCTGAACGCGGAAGCCGAAGCCGGCTCAGCATCTCCGTAGGGTGGCGCCGCCCTCTGTTGGTATCCATCGCCTACGAAGTACTCCCGATAATAGGGCTCGCCGGCGAAGGGTGCTGGTTGCCTCGAGTACTGATCCGCGTACGGAGTAGGACTGGGGGTGCCTGGGGGCGCGAACATCTGGGCAGCATACATAGCAGCGTCGGGTAACAGCGAGCCGGCCGATGAGGCTCGCGACGGTACCGGGGACGGCGACGTCGCTTCGCCGGACTCGCCGACCGCCACCTGCGGACACACGCGCCTGTTACACGCGTTCTCCCACGACAATTGTCCGCTTCGCAACGTAGACGCGTACATGCCGCGTCTATGCACAGTTCACTGCTTCACGTACACTAGATATGTTCGACGGGAACACGTTCACGGAACAGATAGTCAGGGGTGACCCGGGAAGAAGGAGCGCTCCTCGGGGAGAGCCTGTGTCGGCACACTGGGCGGGCAGCACTGGCCGGCCTGTGGGGGCGCGGGCGGGCGCAGCTAGTGCGTTGCGAGCGCCGTGCTCGGCGCATCGTACGCTAACCGCGGTAAATAAAACATGAGTGACCGGTAAGTTAAGTGTGTGAGTGCGTGCGCGCGCGGCGGCGGCGTACGGACGTGTGACGCACCTTGTGTCGCGGCGGCTTGAGCGCGTGCGGCTCGGGCTCCTCGACCACCTTGCGGCTCAGGTCCTCGGGCTCGCGCTTCACGAGCCCCGCGTGGAGCAGGCCCGACAGTTCGCCCAGCTCCGCCCCGTGCGCGCCATTGGCCGCCTTCAGAGTAGTACCGGCCCTGCGGAGGGGAGACACCCGTGATTGGCGACGATGCGCGCGCGCCGCTCGCGGTCCGCGGTCGACCTCGTCGTGCGCGCGCAAACTCGTCGTGCTATCATTCTCGCTCTACGTGCTACATACTGTTGTCAAATTGTTTCATATTATTTTCCTAGCATTTACGATATAAATAAAATTATCATACAAATCGGACTACAGTTGGTAATGTTTTCCAAGAGATACAAGTATACTCGTATGTATATTTACTTACCAATACAGTAATACGACTCTACTCTGATAATTTGATTTGATATATCGAATTTTCTAGGTAAGTAATAGAAAATTAGCATGTTTCGCTCTTACCCTTTATGTCAATGTACAGTTACTATTTTCCTAAATTATTATGACTTTTCCAAACTCTTTTTGTATTAAAGATACATTTATTTTACAATCAAGAATAGCGCCATCTGTGGCAAGTTACAGGTACTTCGTAGGCATTAAAAATGGTTGGTCGTAAAACGAATCCATGAGCAACTGCAAACGATAACGAGTGCCTGTGAATCATACACTTTGAGTTGGGCAAAATTTGGTAAGATAACAGAAATAATTACAATTACCTACGATCTTTCATTCCATTAATTATTTTATGTATTTAATAGACTCGATAATGAAGAGCTACGCGTCGTAGAGTTTTGTAGTACTCCGTAGAGGTTCGTAGCACCGCTACGCCACTGTGTTTGCTGAGTTCGTTTGGAGAGATGTTTTTTGTTTTTATAAGGTTTAGAATTTATTAGGTTTTTTAGCGAAGATAAATGCATGAAATAGTAACCATAAGTAACACAATACTCAGATATCATTTTCAATCTGGTTTTTGTTATTTTTTTAAATATGAGGCTTGTAGTAGTTTTAAAAAAATCAAATAAAATCTAACCAATAAGTACCTAAATTCGTTTTCAAAAACATATTACCATAAACATACAACATTTCATCACACCTTTCCCCCGAAGGGGTTAGCAGAGGTATAATACAACACCTACACTTCGCCGGGCGATATTCAGTCCCAAATGTGAAAGGTGGCACACACAATATACGGCGACACAGCCGGTCGCCGTACACTTCATAAACATTGTAACAACAAAAACAAAATAAAAACTGTCTTTTTTTACTTTACATTAAATTCCCCCATCCACGTGACTGAAATTTTGCAATATGGGTCACTTCCACACACGGTCGCCTCGCCCCAAAATAAGCAAAGCTTGTACTATGGCTGCCAGAGACTGATATACATACTTAGATATTTTTAAAAACATACTCATATAGATATTAACACCCAAACATACATACAACAGAATAAACACAAATGTTCATCATATGAATGTTTGCCCTAGGTGGGAATCGAACCCAGTAGTAATATGAATCATTATAAACTTTTTGATATTGAATTACCTACTCAAAAGCTTACAGACCATGTTACCATTTTTGAGCCAATCTTCAAAAACTTAGTCAGGTACTAAATACTTTTGTCCTTGTTACCAGGGTAAATACATTATCTGTGATCTATAGTATGTGAATTCAACATAGTATAGTATTATACAACAGTTGAATACAGCATGCTTAATATTCCACCATCTAACTCTAATCCCAAATATCCTAATATTTTTTTCTATCAATAAAGTGATGTTGTGTTACGTTGTATTGTACTATAAAAACACAGTATAAACACGGGGAGTGAACACACATCAAGTTTATTAAAATTAAAGTCAGTCGATTAGTTTACATGTAAGCGTAGGCAAGGCGCGCTGCAGGCCAAGCGGCGAGCGGGCGCGGCTTTCGTCGCTCGATGTCAGTACGCGCCGATTTATGATAATTGAAGGCATGTTTCATTGGCGCTCAGATGTTTATTTTAGATAAGAGGCTGTTGTGGCACTATTTCATGCGTCCGAATTGGTAGAAACTCGCGACCTACCGCGAGCTACATGAGCAGCGGACGGACGCATCGTGAGCCCGTGTTCGACCGGAATTCAAACAACCATTCCTCGCGATTTATACATCGATTCACGAGAACACGAAAAATAGACAATAGGTGACAATATGCATAAAATCTATGATAAGACAAACGTGTAAAAAATATTTAAAAAATAAAGAAACGGTGAAAACTTTATATAATTTTTCTTAAAATGTCGTCGATAACTCGATACGTAAAAAGTTCGCGACGTTTAACTTAACATGTAAATTGCATTGAAAGCTAATCCGGGGTGGATGTGCCGCCGGCGAGGTGCAGCGCAGACATCGTTATTCATGCGCTCCCGACACAATGCAGTGTTTGCTTGTCGCTCATTGTTGGCGCCTACAAAAACCAGCTATAAACATAATGCGATCTCTGCCCTGCTGACAGCTGCCTAAAAAGGATCGAATCTGGAACGTATTTAATTTAACTATTTCTAGAAAACTTACTAAGTTCTATATTTCCAAGTATCCTCTAGAGCGGATGACACATCTCGAAATAAAAATTTAGATAACCATCTTATTTGTAAGGAAAACCACTTTGCGTAGCCCTTTGGCATATTATCTACCGTCATCTTTTAACTGAGATCGGACATTTGCAATAAACCAAGAAGCTTCTTGGTCGTACATAGATAAGTATTTAGTTACATTTTAATACATTGCACATGCATATTTTATGTCTTCTTATCCCAAATATGGAATAAGAAGTAAAAATAGATAACATGTCAACGTGTTCGTTGCATGTTCAAATCGGTCTACTTATATTCGTCAGTACACCGAGGTAGCCCAGGTACCCAATATTAAAATGTTTAAGTTCCTAATCAGATATCAGTGTCATGTTGCACCCTATTACCATAACAGTAAGCGTAATAAAAGATAGGAATAATCACCTTCTTTCGCAACTGTTGTTATTTCTTACATGCAAATATGTGATTTCTTATCGAAGCTGCATGGCTTCAACTGCGAGATGCAATTGCCATTATAATTATTTGCAATGTTTACTTAACACCCTTTCACACATGATGAGACTCCGACAATACAGTCCATGGGGTGCGATGAGCCCTCGAGCGAAATGTACAATTCAAAGCATTTATTGAAGTTCGTTTTCAAATTACAATGGTTTGAATATGATTTACACGTTACGTTTCGGGGTTTTTATGTGACTGGCAAACTGATAGTATGAGTATAAATATGTCGAATATTTGAAGTTAAGTAAGTAAAAACTAAATTTCTCAAATGTCCATTAATTTCTTAATTCTGCTAAAAATTACAATCTCTTCTATTCCTGTGTCGCGTACCTATTACTAATACCATATAGTACCTTCAAAAAGTACATATTTTGTGCTTAAGTGTACTTATTAATCTAATTCTTTAGACCTTCTTAAACTTAAAAAGTAATAAAAGTATAAATCACTTTTAATTCACTTTCTTACTAATTTACTTAACTCCGCAGTAATCATACATTTGGATACGTTTTTGTGACATCATTTTTTTCATTGCAAGTTTTTTACCCCACGTTATTGTTACACTTTGTTAGGGTAAGTTAGTTGGCTATCGTTATCGAGATCTGAAGCAGCGCCAGTAGGAGCATCCATCGGTTGACGAGCTGATAAGAATCAGCCGGGCTGCGGAATGAGAGGCGATGCGACGGATGCGAACGCAATTCCATTCTATTTGAATATATCATCCGACTAAATGTAGGTTTATTGCTGCTTTTCTCACGGAACTAATACATTATCAAATACTTTAATTGAAAACGATTTCGCCATTTGTCTATGTCATTAAAAATTGGTCGTTCGATTACGCTCGGCTATCTCTGGTGATTAATTTCCCGTTAGACTAACTATTCCCTAAACCTAATTGCCGGCATTCGATAATAATAACAGTTAGGTAACTGCCAGCTGAGTTATGAGCAGACGAGCAGCTGAGCTATGTTCAATGTTATTGAGTCTCTTCAGTAGACCGTTTCTAAAGGAAATGTTCTGAAAGGGTGGTCAATAATGAATGGTCAAGCCCCGATTTTATATTTGGCTACGTGATGACCACCGCCATGGTAACATAACGATGTAACTGTATTTTACGCATTATCTTCGTAAGAGGGTCGGGTGTTTCTAAGGGAGTTGAATGGTTTTTACTGTTCTACTATTAACAATACCGGTGTATCTTCAAGAGGAAACCGGTTTCAGTCTTAAATGGGTCACACGGTTCCAACTCCCTGAGTTTTTATTAATCTACCGCGACGCTAACGGCGCATATCCTTATATCGTGTTTATGGTTTTGTTGGTACCTATGTTTAAATTCGCAAACTATGTGTGTGTTTGTCTGTTTGTCTGTGGAATCGTAGCTTCTGAACGGATGAACTGATTTTGTTTTATTTTTTGTTTGAGAGGTGAGATAGTAGGGAGGTTTCTTAACTTGTCGGGGGTTATCTGATTTTTTTTTATGTAACATTTTGTTTCATAAAATAACAAAGAAAGTCTACACAAATTTATTCGCTAAAGGCACCGTCATATGAAGCATCTTTTAGGATGGCTAAATGTTTTAGCTTATGCTGTACGTAGGTACGAGTATCTTCGGAGTAATGAAATATCTAGATAATTCCTATCATTAGGTCATAAAGTAGTTGTGGGAGCGTGCGGAGAAACCGAGTTCCCGTTAGTGCAGCAAGTGCGAACAGTGACAGGGTCAAGAGGGCGCGGCCCTCCCCGGAGGCATCCCGCCGCGCGTTTCTATGCTAATCTCAGCGTTAGCATTCGACAGCCTCCGACAACTTATTAATGGTTATAGCCGCAGTTTCCATTTAGTACCTGCGCTCCCGACTAGACTCTACCTATACCTAAGCCTAGGACGTATCCGTTGCGCCCGCGCACAACGCAATGCGCTTACGAAACGCTTTCACGCCTACGTCCACGGATCTCCGAGGAATACAGACGGAACTAGTTCATTTCTACATCTATCGAGCATTCAATTCAAATAATACGAGCGATTTAGACAACAAATACAGCGCTCAAACCTGACGATGCACTGGCGCTGAGCGATTAGCATACAAACACACTCGGAGACACAGAACGCGGTGATGGGTGCGGGCGCGCCGGAGTGTTCGTTATAATTTTGAATGTATGAATGAGCAATAGCAGCGCGTTGAACCGCGCGCGTGGGACGCGTGCCGACAATGACTCGAGACAAGTCCTGGCCGCTGGGCGTCCTTGTCAATGTGAGCCGCTTCCAGCCACATCCGTCTATTGTCATTATTTGTATTTATGCACTGGGAGCAAGCAGCGACGAGGATGACGAGCCGAATGCATCGCGCGCGAGTACGTCTACACATTCTGGAGCATTCTATGTGTAACACGGCTTCGTAAGAGCCTGCACCGGCGACGTGTGCGGTACACCCGTAGGTGGCTGTTTTCCATTTCTACTACGACTTCTACCTACCTACACAGTTCTATTCAACCTAATACAAGAGTTCCATTTTAGGAAAAAAATATTTAACACGATGTAACAATACCTTTGTCCTCACTTTTATAAATTCACGAAATTTACATTTTCATGGATTTAAACTAGTTTTATACGTAACTAGTATTTATAGAGTATAATAAAACATTCATAAAGTTGAAATGGTTTGTATGGGGTCAAGTTAACATTATGCACTGCCTGTAGAGAATGCGACACGGCGTTTGCTCATTTTTGCGCCGCCTTTGAAAGGATGCTGTTAACAACCTCTTTGAAAGAGCGAGCATAATTTGATCGGGGTCACGTTTCTATGGGAATGCGTTGAATGCGCCGACCTTATCAGCTTTGCTGGGTAAAAATTATTTTAAGAGACACAAGGATTACAAACGTATTTATCTTCTAGCAGTCCGTACCGTTTCAAAAAATTTTTTTTTGTTTGAATACCATTCAAACATAGCCAAGAACATTAAGATACTTGGTTATGTCACTTTCTCTGCTCTCTGATTGTTTTTTATTAAGCTGATCTAAGTAGGTACGTATTTGATCATACGTGTGATAAATGTGAAATAAAACAAACACATCCACCATTTTAGTAGACGAATAATGTAATGTTACGGTGCACGTAATGTTTTTTGCTTCACTATCAATACGGCAGAAATATGCAAATGTTAAAGAATACAGCAGCAGGTACGAGGGGAGCGCCGTTCTTCGCAGTCGCGAACTGATAGTTCGTTAATCCCGGCATAGGTATTCAAATGAGTGCTTATGATTTATTGAGTGGAACATTAACATTTTTATTATTTGTTATTCTTGCAGGCTGCGTCGGGGCCGGAAGCCACGCGGCGCCTTGTCTCAGCGTACTCGCCCGTGAGACTCCGACACAAGCGGCCCCGACTCCCGAATCATACAAAAACATCAGTACAAAAAGATTGCACATTATCATAGTTTGCATATAAATTTTACGCGAATTCATTCCGTATTCACCGTGCCTCAAAACTGTTCGATTATAATGATAATTGCTCCGATACACGAATGTTCGATTTGATCTACGGCCGTGAGAATCGACGATTGATTTTCCGCGATCATTTACTGATTCCACTTGATTGTTAGGTATCGCGATATTCGAGACTCTATTTGCATATTCGATTATGTTTCGCATCACAATAAGCAGATAGGTGTGCTATTTAAATATTTAGTAAAATTGATAGCTTATTAACTTTAGGGGTAAGGTGTTATTTGAAGACAAAATATAATTAGATACCTGTCCAACAGGCACAAGGCTTTCAATAATTAATGGCGACTTTTAAATAATTGTATAAATTTGTACGAGTATCTGTTTAAATGCAGTGTTATGTAGTACTTATCTGATTATAATACAACACTGAAAAATATAGTAAAGTTTGATTTATTCCAAGTTAAGTATTATCCAAATTTAGACGACCAGTATGCACGGAGCTTAGCGCGATGAAACTTTCTTACAAAACTTTCATTTAAACGCAAACCGCAAGATTTTCCAGAAATTTCCATGCAAACACTCGGTTGCTCATTTCGTGGAGAGACGCGCAGGGGCTTTATCACAAGTTTTGTTAGTTAACGAAAAACTTTTTTCGTTTTCGTTAGGCTCCATACATT
Organism: Peribatodes rhomboidaria; assembly: GCA_911728515.1. Lineage (NCBI taxonomy): Eukaryota > Metazoa > Arthropoda > Insecta > Lepidoptera > Geometridae > Peribatodes > Peribatodes rhomboidaria. The sequence goes on from OU452168.1 coordinate 9,548,783, forward strand.
TAACCTAGTTTAGGTGCGCTTTATTGAAATTTATGAAGGCAAACAAAAACTAAAAAAGTTTTTTGGTAACTATCATAATTTATGGTTATATTATATTGAAGCTGCAGTTTTACCTTAAACTTGTAATAATCCATACTTCCATAATAATATTATAAAATCGAAAGTACTTTTTGTGGCTTTTCACTGCTGAACGGATCTTAATAAAATTTGATAATTGGTTACAGTATCTTACGAGGAAGGTTTCTGGATACTGTTTTATGAATAAACGCGAGCTAAATCTTGGGTAACAGCTAGGAGGTAATACTTACGGCCAGACGTCGAGGAGCTTGGCATCCTTGTGCAGCGTGAGGTGCGCGTCCTGGCCCAGCGGCGGCAGCTTGTAGTACTCGGTGACGAGCGGCTGGTGGTCGTCGGAAACGCCGAGCACGGCGGAGGTGGCGGCGCTCAGCGGGTGCTCTCCGCTCGAGTAGTACGCGCGCCACGGCTCGCCGCTCACCTCCATTACCTCCTTGCGCCTTCTGTCAACAAACAAACAACATACGTTTGAGCACAGAAGATATAATTGTAATTGTTGTAATAATCATCCTACTTCCTACTTTTATTAAATTGCGAAAGTTTGTGTGTGTGTGTGTGTGTGTGTGTGTGTGTGTGCGTGTGTGTGTGTGTGTGTGTGAGTGCGTTACTTGTTCACGCCCAAATGGATGGACAGATTTTGATAAAATATGTTATGGAGGTAGCTTATGCCCTGGATTTTTACTTACTACTTTTTAACTTGCAAGCTTTTATTTAACTTAACTTTTTTAAGTATGGATGATTATCTGTGTAATCTTATTATTTGGCAGTATTCTGCGCATGCAAGCAAGATTGGAACCCCTTTCCGGTGTCGGATTAAAATATACGTATATAAGTTATATGACAATGCAATAATATATGGAGCTGATCTGACGATGTAGTCGGGAAGTGGCTTTAGGAACTTTACAACAAAACAAGTCAGCGTCACAGTGTCACTGTGTTTGGGCTCGTTATGTCCTCAAGAGAAAATACAGTTAAGAACAATATCCGCATTTGTAAGGTGTATTTTTTGACTGATTTATTTAATAGATACACAAAGCAAATCTAAAATCCCGTTCTATAGGGACGTTGTCTACATCATCAGCATCATTTTTAATAATTATTGGCTATGTGCAAAAGTCTTAAAAAAATTATTAAAAATTGCAATTTGTCACTCTGTGGATTACTTTTGGAAAGTCGGCGGTACCTTTACTGCCTCTCTTTGCTCGTCGTCTCCTTCTAAATGAAATGGCAATGGAAAACCTTTAGCCAATGCGGCGTTAGTCTAAAGTGTTCGCCAGACCCTTAAGAAATGAGACCTAAAGAGGAAGACGGACGGACATTCGGGCAGAATTCGAACATACGAAAGCATTTTTGTCAAAGCTGAAGCATAGACGTTTCGCTTGCGAACGCTCGCTCGGTCGATTATTATTAATGAGATGAGAACATTGTTTTAAAGTTTGTTTTTGAAAACTTTTAAAATTAACATGTATGGACTATTTATTATATTTTTGAGTACTTATCCCCATTTTTTTTTATTCTAATTTATTTTCGGGATATTGAGTCAGCACTGACTATGCCAGTCCCATAGTATACACAGTACACGTGTACAATATGAAAATACAATTAGGAACTAGAGTCACTTTCGTTTGACTAAAATATCTGAGACGATGACATTCAAAGCCGCATCACATGCATCAGGTACTTCAAAATATGCCAGTGTCTCGTATCCCCAAATAAGGACGAATAAACTCAAAACATGACCTTACTTTTTGCTTCGCCGTAGTCGGCTAAACATAAAAAGCTGATCGTCTAGATGCCTGAGGCCAATTATGCTACTGTTATAAAAACAACATTTCTGGTACCTACCTAAATTAACCTAAGTATCTCTCGACTCATCTTATAATTATGTAAGTAGCCAACGTGTTCTCCTTCACTCTATCTTGTTTTCGTATAAACGCACCTACCGTAAAATACGTCTGGTACTCCGAGCCAGGTTTTACGTTCGAGTCTACTACAACTTACGAACCAGTTATTAGGCGTGACCATTTCGGTACGGATACTGACCTTTGATGGTACAAACATACGGTCATCGTGTATTGTGACGCTTCGTTCGCTAATTGTTGCGCTTGTCGAGATGAGTCAGCGGAGCGAGTGTCCAGTGCGAGAGTGAAACTGGTAGCTGGCGGGACGAGCTCGCGGAAGGATGAAGTTGGACATGGGAGATTCGGTGGGGTCGGTTCGGTCACGGCGGCTGCAGCCCACGTCACGCGCTGGGTCGCCGCCGTGCCGCCCGCAGCCGGGTGGTGCGGTACAACCTGATGTAGAACAGGTCTGAACCACTCGCAGAACCGGAAGGATACGAGGCAAATCCCTGCTCCCTCGCTAACCAGTTTAGGTCGTCTGACGTCACGCCCAGCGGTATCCGACGATGCAGACAAATAAATAAAAAATGTTGGAAGCACGCGTCGGACGGGTTTGACCGGATCGTAGTTCTACCTGATTCCTGTTCCTGGTCGTGTGTGATATCTATTTTGCTATTATTTTTTTTTTTTTTTTTTTTTTTATTTAGAATAGGTCGGCGTTTGACCACCAACTCGCCTGATGTTAAGCGACGTTGTGGTCTAAGATGGAGCACGACGACCTATAAAGTACTCATTCACTCTAGCCTTGAAGTTTACTAGAGTGAAGAAGTACAAAGACGGCAGTTGAGTGAGGCGCTACAAGTGCGCCACTGCTCAGACCCGTCCTCGGAACGGCCACACCGGACCACATCCCGAAACACGACTAGGTCATTTCACGGCACGGCTTGGTCCGGTGGGTGGTAACTAGCCACGGCCGAAGCCTCCCACCAGAGTTTGCTACCCGGTTAGCACTACCCGGGGACCACGTGTAGGGAATCAGAATAGAGTGCACTCCTACGGACGTGGGTAGCTCAGCCCCCAATTTGTCGAGCAAAACATATCAATGATAATCCAAACAAACGTAAAAACAAGAAACCGTGATTACCTGCCGTCGGCGTCGGTCGGTCGGTCGTTCATGCCAAATATTTGTTCTCAGACTGATTACAAGTTTCCTAAAAACAACTATTAGTGTGTTTATAGGTTTCAACGAAATCCTGTCATCAGATTGGAGTTTGTAAAAAAATCTTTGAGTTTCTTCAAATATTGCAAAAATATTTACTATACTCCGTCCGAAATGTTCGTAATCTGTCCGTATTCTTGTGTATAGGGATGTAGCCAACTGACTGTATCTGAGCTGAAATGAATAAACGTGCTCATAGTTCTTTTAATGTTCTTTCTCAATTCGAAAACTTCACATAAAGTCATAAAACCTACTCTATCTAGTGTTTCAGAGGATTCATTTTATGCAAATAAACATGTCTGATTACAGTTGCAAAAAATCTACTAAATGTGGACCGATCGAACCATATATGTATTACATAAGGTTTCCTAAAATGTCGTACTAGTGTCAAGTAAGTATAGAATGTGCGAATTGGATCAGAGAACTGGAAAAGCCAGCTTCTGGCATTTAACCAGGCGTAGCGTGAGTCATTTGACGAGTTAACTGGCAGGCAGCAGGCGCGGGGCGCGCGGGCGGCGCGGGTGCACCACGTCAATGAGATTCCGGTAGGTGCGCACGTAAAAATCGTGCAACGAATCTAACAGGTTTGCTGGGGTCCTTGCGAGGCCACCGGGACTGGTCTAACCTGCCCTGCGCAGCTGAACCTCGAATTTCCGACCGTTTCCTATCACGTTCGCCTCGGACCGATACATGTAAACATACGATCTTGTTTACATTAATAAAGCCAATTCGATACCTAATGATCTTAAAGAATTAGGTGTATCACTTTGCGCAATCACTTCGAAGTTGAATAAGCCGAATGTCACCTCTATAAATAATTAATTGATCGCTCTTTTCTTCGCTGTCAATTGTTCGAGGCATTTAAAGTTTCGCAAGTCGCGCACTCCTTGTGTTTGTTTGTTGAAGAATTGAATGGAGCGATTAGAAAGTATCGTGCAGCTGTCACGAGCAGACGTGACGTATGCTAGAGCGGAACGGATGGATCCGCGCAAGGGTTGAAGGAGACTCGGCTACACAAACAAACACATTCGACACGGCCATTCCATGCACGAACGTTTCTCAGACAGATTACGTAGGTATACCCTTGACGATGAAATAGATGTTACGAGTGACGAACGCTAGTTACCAAAGTACTCAATTCTGTTGCAACGTATGAATAAATCTCATTTGCAGACTTAATATCGACCATGACAAGAACATCGCCTTCGTTACATACGAAATGAGATGCATGAGTGAAAGCTCGGTATAGGCACGTTATTCTAAGAATATGCATTTCGTGCTCGATCGAGCCGAAGACATTGCGGGATAGATTTATCGGAGGTCCAAAGAGTACGGTGAAGTGATCAGTCGGCGGCGGCGGCGAGTTTCGAAAGGCGGCGCTCGTTCACGTCCACGTCCGGTGACGCGTCCAACTATCGATCATTCGGTTCGTTAATAAATAACACGTCGGCGTCGCTCTCCGCTTATCTCCTGCTCGGGCATGTGGAAAAATTTGGTGTAGGTGTCGTAACGGAGCAGCACGCATGTCGCGCAGGGTTGCGTGCGCCCGCGCCGCCCGCCGCCACCGCCGTTGTCGCCGCCGCGGTCGTTGCCTCGCACTTCATTATTGATATCTTAATTAAACACGCGAGAGACTGAGATATCCGAATATGAATCACCACTGATTCCGTGGAATTAAAATAGCAGATTGTTGGTAAAAACTAAAAATTGAATTCTCTGTTAGGTAGGTCTGTGCTTATACGAGTAAGATGCTTTGCGATCAATCAATCAAATGAACTGACTCGGCCCTACACGGGAAACTTTCTCGTGGACCTATTTAACCTGTCTCGCATGCAATAACCTCACGTAGATACATATCCATAAACGTTGGAGTCGCATTGCGGCATATACTGAATGACGCATTAGCGAGGGAACTTGCTGCGGCGCGCCGAGGGACGGCCGCGGCGGCCGGCGGCAGGTGCGCGGACCTTCGAGGGAAAGTGCGGGGTGCGGCTCCGATATACGCATGTTTTATCATCAATGATAAGAGAAACTACCATCTAACGGCTCGTAATCAAACTAACACTATCATACACGTCTTATAAACTGTTTTCATAATATCACGAGAGGTATCTTTAAGGAACATAAAGAAAACTGGTAAATTGCTTCGAGCATAATTAAGATGAAAAATAAACTAGTAGGCATATAAGTTCTTACAAGCTTTTGAGAAAACGTTTCTAATAGAATCTGTTCCTCACATTTATAAAACACATAGACCAGTACCTACTTATTATTTCTTGGCTCTCTATTTCGTTTTATATTCCCACATTATCGCTAACGATTCGAATCGGAATGCAGCATCTCTACATTTTGTCAATTAAGGAATTCGCAGTTGGGATCTCGACCACTGGACGCACGCTGTTATGGGAACACAAAAAATGAGCATTCTTCATACCAGTATAAATAAATAAGGGATGAGTAGAGCGGGCACCCGAGCACCGAGCACCGAGCGAACTAAGCCAGAGGAGCATTTTCGACAAACCTCTTTTTGCGCACTGACGAGGAACGCATATGCGATGATTCATTTACGGAGTTCTTCTCCGTACAAGTATGGCTAGCATTATTACTTCTGTTTTCTTGGCAACATTATGTACGGTCAACAAGAAATGTTTTCTCAGAAATATGCGCCCACGCAGATTAAAGATGGAAACGCAACATGGGCACTAAATAAGTCATGTCTCCTGTCTGGGTAACTAGTAGCTCTCGAGTAATCTGGAAATTTAATGGAGGAGAATAATTATACTTCGATCGCGTTTCATTAGGCATCGATCGACATTTAACGATCAACAATGGCTGGTTACGGCTTCTGTAGCACAATTGTATTGAAGTCTTATAATTAAAAATTAGTGGCTCTGAGACCTCTCGGCCGAGGTCGCATTCCTCAACTGACTCTCGTGAATGAATAAGATGATTTAAAAAAAAAAACATATTTCCGCAATTCCTACTCACAAAATTTGAAGAGAATCGGTGAGGAAATGCGACCTGTAGTGGAAGATAAAGATCCGGACAGAGATCCAGAAAAAATGAGGACATACATGCATTTAGGCATTTAGGTCGAAGCTGAAGCATAGAAGCCTCGCTCGCTGGCGCTTGCTCGGTCTATAAGCTATAAGTCCTTGTTCTACGCTGCTAAAGAGATTAAAGTATATGTATGTACAAATTTTGTAACAAAAGTACTTATTAAGAGTCTGGCGACCTAACTAATTTCGACCTAGGCGACCTAGACTAACTTCGCATTGGCTTAAGGTATTCTATCGCCATTTCGTCTAGAAGAAGAAGACGAGTGAAGAGAGCAAGTAATGATACTGACGAGCCTCTAAAGTTACCTACACAATTTTTTTAATGATTTTTGTACTACTGTAATCATTCTTAAGTAACTAAGAATTTCCATTGTATTATTGATTCAGTCAAAAGTGACCCCTTAAAAATGCGAATATTTTTCATAGCTCTATTTTCGCTTGAGAACGTTTTTTAAAAAAAACCAAGAACATAGGGGCGAAGATATTGTTAATTTAATTGTACATGCTAAATTTCATCATAATCTGACAAACGGTTTTCAAGAAATTTGAGTAGCGCGTTTGAATGGAAATTTCAGAACGTCGTGGCCCTCTTAATAAAGGATTTGGAATGCCGTCTGAAAGAATTTTTTTACATTAATGAAAAATAACTCCGCAGAAATCTAGACGACTTATTTAATGTGGATAAGAAATACATTTTTTTTTTCAACTTCTCGTTCAAATCCATAGGTGTAACAGTTACGAAGAATGTGTAAAATCCGTATTCATATTTTTTAATTCAATAAAACCGTTGTATGGCCGTTGAGTGACACCACTGGGTGGTTTGACGCGGACTCAATGAACTTTATGAGTATTGTCCTTTGTGCCGAGCGTCCGCCGTGGTTTAGTATGGAGCTTTGGAGACACACACGTCAGAGATCCAGTCCAGCTGATGGGAAGCTGAATAGAATAGAGCCACTTCGTATTCATAACAGCTACGTTATTCACTTAGAAATTTATGTTCATCTCAAATCAGAATTTGACAGCGATAAGTACCTACTGTAAAAAATGTCCGTTACCTACATTCATAAAATACTTCCTACGTTAAACAATACTTACTGTCTTACTACAAGCAGAACTACTATTACTACCTGCAAGGGTGAAACATAAGCCAATTACACAGTCGGTCTGTAGATAATAAGTATAATGACAGAAAAACTTTACTAGCACTCAATCATTTATAGAACAAATTATCTCTAACGACCACTAATAATAAATAAATGTAAATATCCGTTGTAAGTTCTATATCAAGCTTTAAAATATGTCATGTTCAAAATGTTTAAATGGCTTACATAAATAAAATTGAGAGCATGAAGCGGCTGACGCCGACGGGAAAATATAGCGCTAATCGTCTTAGCGGAGAAAACTTGAGACCAACGAAACACAAATGTTTTGGTATCATCACAAATCAAAATGAAATATACAAACCGAAGAGGGCCGCGTAAGCACTAGTTAATCTCGCGTTAAGTGTCTTATTAGAAGAGTTACGAGGTTGAAAGGGACGCCCGCGGGGCGCCCGCCGCTCGCACCACGAGAATAAATGCATCATTTCCGTTTTGTCAGACTTTTCTAATTTGAATGCCCGTGTGTGGTCCATATTCATCGAGCCACCATTACTTAATAGCTAACAGAATAAACCGATTCTTATAAATCAGAAATGAACTTCACGAGATTACAAAGATATATAGGTGTAAACTAATACGTTGCTGGTGGGTGTGCACGTTACCAGTTTCACTAAATATAAAAAGTTTTTGAATAGTGCGCTGCAATACTGTCAATGGATAAGTCATGTTTGGGTTGAGCGACTCGTATCGGTTGATTATAGCAGGCACGTTTCAATGGAAATGATAATATACTCTCAATTGTGTGCTAAACTGGATACTTCTGAACGGATTTCTGAACAAAGAAAATTAGGTCTATAAATATTGCAGCAGTAAAAAACGTCTGAATCACAACATAAATGTCTTTGTAGTTCTTTTGAAGTGAACTAATAAGAGTTTTAATTCGTAATAGATTTTTATGGATTTTGAGTGTCGTTAAACGACCATGAAGATATAAATTAGCAGCGATGTCGCCAGCGAGCGGCGAGGCGCGGGCGCACAATAGGCCGCGGCCGCACGTCCTGCCCGCGCATTGTACCGCGTCAATTGAAACAGGTTGTGGATGTCAGGTATCTATATGTCGTGATTTATGTGCGATTATGTTAACTCCCGAGACCATAATTAAACCGCAAAGCCATTATCCCCAAAAGTCCCGCGAACACTACCACAATCTACCCACGGAACTAAATTCTGTAGTGACACTATTCAAGCCAACTGTGACCCGCAGATATAGAATTTATTAAAATCTCACATTTTTGTCCGTACGAGTATGTCTGAGTTAAAAAGTTTGCTTTTACTTTAAAAAACTTCCATCACAGAGGTTTACCGCTATGCAAATGACATCTATTGCCTGTAAATTAAAACCGTTCTAAAACGCCTAAGTGTACAAAGTGATTAAGGAGTACTTACTATACCTACGACAGTAGACAAGTCAATAAGCTTTGTAAAACGAATGTAAATATTTGTCGTATTAAGATAATTTATCGGGAATTCTCTAGCAAAAAATACAAAAAGTAGTTGTGAAGTAACGAGTGCAGTTAGTATGTGGACAGGCGGCGGCGCCTCTCGACAACGCGGCGTCTTAAAAAATCGCAAACAACTCGTCAGCCGGCTGACAATTGTGAGAACGCGATCAATTATCCTGTGCAAATAGCGATTGTCAACAATAAATAAAATATGAATTAAACCCACAGGACGTTTTCATTATCGGTACGCTGTTAAAATAGCATGTCAATCATTTTACAAAGCAATCAGCGAGCCTCCGATGGCAGCGCAAGAGATAAGCTTTAATTACCGCGGACGCCTATTTACATACTGCAGGAGATACTCGCGGATATATCGCAATTAGGGGCGTATGCTTCTTCCTTTTACGCCTGAGAGTGGTTGGGTCCGTTGGTTGGATAACATCTGTTTGACGGAAAGATTAAACGTTCTCTAGAGGAACATTTGCAACGCACATGCCGCTCGGCTCTGATGCCATTTACCTACATGCGGCTTATGCAATTTGCAACTTAGATGAGTACCGAATACCAAATGAAAATGTACTTCAGAGATAGGATAATTCTAAAGGAGTATAAAAAGAAAATTGTATCCTGATATAAATAGCCGTAAACAGAGGACACTAGTAATTTGGTAATAGTTTACTGTGACAATAGAGTTTACTATGTGTTCAATATTATCTTAATTAAAAGCTTTTTTCTCTGTGTACTTAAGATAATTTATTGTCATTGACTTACATATAATCTCACAAGCCGACTTGATTACTAGTAATTTCTTATTTAAATTCATGAAGTGTTCAAGTCAAGCAAAGACTAAATACAGCAAATTGCACGAATGGGCCGGACGATAATGAGCTTCCATCATTCTAATTATCAAACAATTCTGTCGATTGGAAACCGCGGCGTATACGTTGTTAACTGAAAAGGTCCAATAATTGGCCGATTAAATCTCTCATTATTGGGATGCGAAGTTAATTTTTTTGCGGGATAATTTTGTAGTTAATTTACGTGAGATAGAGTAAAGCTGGTGTCGTGGGACGGGGCCCGCGCCCGCGCCCTCGCGCCGTCCTCCCGGCGCGCTATCTAAATGCAAATCGGATAGGTTCAGTGGATGTCCACGATAAATCAGCCTCAGCGACCGCGCCGTTACACGGGTACCTACGCGGGACTGCTCGCCCGAGGGTGCAACAGTATGCACCGACCGCTTGCTTACACTTAATGCATTCCACAAATCAAATTACCGAAGTTATTTTTCTAAAACTGCAACAAAGTTGAGAACTGCATCCACAAGGTTTATAGGAATAAAGCTAGGTACATATTTCAATAAATATTAATAATGCTTAAATATTTAAAATATCTGCTATCATTTACACCTGATCCCCCATTACCCCATTAGCCAAACTAATGGTGACAAGAGACTTATGACTGTTAAAAAGCTCAACTAGGTAAAGCTAAATGCAAAGGTGCTTAAAGGAAACGCAATATACATAGAATCATTTATCATTAGTGTTGTACATGCCGAGACGGACATCGTCAGACTCAGTGTTATCCATTACTGTAACTGTCTACGTTGGATTTAACGAATAATGTATCCATTTTAAAGGCTTGCTCTCTGCCAAAGAGGTTTACTTCCATCGATTCAGTATAAGTACTTACAATTAAACGAGATAGTTGAACGGCTCAGCTACTACTTTGTAAGAATTGTCACTAAATCTGTGATGATCTCACATTCTTTTCTCCTGAATCAACAAAATATTAAAAAATAAATCAGGTATGTAGATTTTTGTAAAAGTTTGCAAGTTAGTCATAGTAATCGATAGTTTATACTTAAATTTTTTAAATATTAGGAGTCGTTACATTTGTCTGAAACTCTGGAGTGTGTTTTACCTAACAGGTTAAGTTTTTGTTAATAATATTTAGTTTGACAACAACTGCCTCGGCTAACTAGAATGATGTTATCATAATTAAGAGGTATGGTATTCGAATCAAATAATAAACGCAGCGGCGAGTCCCGACCGAGAGGGTAGTCTCGTAATTGTCGCGCAGCGCAGTATAGTCCAGTCGGGGCAGACATAAAACTAGCCTGAAATAGAAAAATTTCCGGGGAGCGATTTTTTTTTCTTAAACGTCGGGGGAGGTGGTTGGAAGTATAAATCTCGATTTTCTAACTAATCGCGGTCGAGCATTCGCCGCCATTTGTTTTAAAGTTCAATTTTTTCGTTTTTCTGAAATAACTCGTTAATTTTCAACTTTAGAGCAAAAATGGCATTATCCGAAGTTGTTGAAAATTTAAGTTCTCACAAGTTTGGTCATGATCATTTTTACGCTAGGATCAATATTTGCTGAGTTATACTATCAAGTTTATCAAAAAAATCGTAATGGGTGGAATTTTATTTTCTTCAACTTTGGTTGAAAATGACGCAAAATTCCCATCCCTATTCTATATTACAATTTTTTTTATAAATAAACTAGATAATAAACGAGATATTTGAAAAATTTAAAAAAATTTGGTTCTCGCACTTATTTTTACTCCACGATCAATATTTTCGGATTGATAGTATAAATATTTGATCCTAGCGTAAAAATGATCATGACCAAACTTGTGAGAAATTAAATTTCCAACAACTTTGGATAACGCCATTTTTGCTCTAAAGTTGAAAATTAACGAGTTATTTCAGAAAAACGAAAAAATTGAACTTTAAAACAAGATGGCGGCGAATGCTCTACCGGGATTAGTTAGAAAATCGAGATTTATACTTCCAACCACCCCCCACGACGTTTAAGAAAAAAAAATCGCACCCCGGAATTTTTTCTATTTAAATGTCTACCCCGACTGGACTAGTAGTCGACAAGTAGCGTCTGCGCCACTTCCAACTTCATAACCGTTTTTATTGACCAGTTCCACTGCCTCGGAATCTAATTAGATTAGCTGTGCACAAGTCTCAAGATAAAAATTATCTCCAATCGTATCGAACGGAAATGTCGTTGTAATAAAATGGTTTTCTGCTACACTTTTTTCTGTCTTCCGTTCTCATTTGCCGCATGTCGTGTTTATGATGTCATTGAACACAAACCTAATCTGTAACTACTTGAGCCAAAGTAATTACTTGTGGCATTTTATATGAAGTCGTGAACCTCTTACCTAGTACACTTCTAACGTTTGTAATAAAATACTTTATCAGAACCACTAATGCTTTTATAATCCTTTAATAGTTATCCATTACAAGAGGGCATATTCATAATGAATTACATACAATTGTAGAGTATTTACTTACCATATTCTGATCAAAATATGCATTAAATTACATATTTGCGTGCAGAAAACACTTTTGCAGAACAGTGTCGGTTTATAGACTTACATTTACGAAATTACGTCTCTATCTGTGCTTTATAAATATTCATCTAGTCTAGGGCTAAGCTTATCTTGTATCAATAACGGTCTACCCTATATACCGATAAAGCTAGCGCTAGCTATAGAGTGACTATGTAAAATGATGATTAGAATGGTGGTTATTCTGCTGCAAAATGTTAAAATAAAAAAATATTTAAAAAATTGTAATGTTTGCAACGTCGGATGCGATGCTGCTTAGCCTTTGGCGTTCCAGGTTTAGGGCTCGGAATCAAAGCCTAATCTTTCGCCCTCGTATATATAAAAGATGCATTGCTATCAGATGTATAGCATACAATAAATAAGCAGGTAGTTTTATAAGTTTCAATCCTAGTTATTCAATATATTTCTCTTCTCTTCTTGTGACTAAACTTCTTTAAAAAAAGACATATTTTTAAATTGGATTCTAGTTGGACTGGATACATATATTTATTATTATTCTAATCAGTGGACGGCCATAGATTTTATTAATGTTTTGGATTTCTACACCTAATTGTAGACTTGTCGTGCTATAAACTAAATGTTTGAGGAAATTAATTTCGGAAATACATTTTACTACACTCTAATTGGTCAATAATTTGTCGTTAGCTGTAAAAAGTATACCTGCTCTACTTACACATTTATATGCATAATATTCAATTTTGCTATGAAATCATCGACATAAATATCTATGACGCAGATAGCTACTTTGATTTTAAAGGAATATACCTACTAGGTATAGTTATCTATAACATAAATCTAAATGTTTTATTATACAACCTCCAATTAAACAGTTGAGACGATCTCATTATACTAAAGATTCCAACACACGCGTGAATAATTTTCACATTCAGTAATAGCTGATTTTTAAAGGAAATAAATATTAATTAAGCAAAACTATGTCGAGAAAACGTCTGATTGAAGCAATTTTCATCATAGCTAAATATAGAGGAGTCGTGAAAAATACGCAATTTTATGTAGATACGGACACTTGGCGGGTACAATTATGTAAATATGCCACGTCAATTATTGCGGAGTAACTAACTAACTAAGTACCGAGTACGCGCGGGAATTTATCGTCCTGCCCACTGCCACTGCTTCGAGCTACATCTAGACCTCGGCCACATAGTCCCACTAATTGCTGCGTTAACTTGCTAAACAGAAAAATGCTTTTACAAACTACTTAGATACAAATTACGCTTTGATGACGCAAACAACTATCCCACGTTTTAAAGCATTGCCATCCGGTTCTAAGTTAAAGTTAAAGTTTCAAGACTTATCGATAAGTTTTAAGTCATTATAATTAAAATACCCAAATAATCGAGTTCGAAAGTTCGAAAAGTGGAAAAAACATGTAAAGCACATTTCAAGCATAATTTATGTAGGATTAGAAATGCTTTTAATGTTTCTTTAATAATTGTAAATAATTGAACAATTAGCAAGTTATGTTCTTATCTAACAGTAAAATCTAAACTATCAAAAAATAGTTTTATCAAACGTCCAAAGATACCGAATGTCAAAAAGTTCGCTCTCATTACGAGGAAGTTCTAAGGCGGTATGATTTTGATGCCGTGCAAAACTTCCGTACAAAAATAGAGCTTCCTCAAAGCCGTGGGAGACCTGGGCCTTCATACCATACTGCATGATAATTTTTCACCAAAACTCTTTGTATATGCAATTAAAGTGCATTTTGTCGGTGTGTCTGTCATTAACTTAAACGTACGATGTTATTTTAAGGACCGTAATCGGCGTTCCAGCGAGCCTCTGCGCTTTTTGCGTACGCTCACGAAAAGCTATGCATTTAAACGCTTGAATTATGAAATTATAGTATTGAGTGTAAACATGCAACGTTGGAAGGTGAACCTCAGACATAACCATAACCACATTAAATAAAATGTGAATGCAAAAGTCTACACGCATAGAATTTACATTTATGAGAAAAGCGTTCTACGTGATATTAAATTTAATCGTAACAAAACTATTCATTTCACTGATTGATAAAACCTTGATATTAATGAATAATGACCAAATTAGAGTTAGAGATAAGCATTGAGAGAGTGAAACCGTGGCGGCATTCAGACCAAGCCGGATGTTTTATCATATTGGCACAATATAAATGAGTGTCCATTGTCTCAGCTAAAAGTATCCACTTACGTGCAACCATTTAATGTCATATCCTAATACATTACGTAAGGCCAACACCCAGAAACAAAGGTGTGTATAGATGAAATCATTATATTGATTCACAATGCGTAAGTTTATTCTGTTATGACAGGCGAGCATAAATTCTCGACGGGACCCTCGGATGCTGCGAAACAATGAAGATCCCCGTCAGAGCATTGTCGAAACGGTGAGATACCGTAGGCCTCGACGCTCGTGGACACAGCCCGAAGAAAGGGTTCAACACAATATATGGTTCGCAATTTTCTTTTTTGTGATTGACGAGACAATGGTCAGTGCAACGCTCACCGTGTGAAACCCTCGGAAACAATTCAGAGGCGAGATCGTCGTATTCGAATATGGGTCGGAGAAGAATAAATTAATAGTTTTGGAGCTTAGGCTTAATTAATAATAGTAAAGACATTTTTTGCATTTTGAAAAGTTTTAACTATTTTTCACCATAAAATAATCAGAAGTATCAAACGTATTGAAATGGTAAAGTAACATGGATCAAAAGATTTTGTCTAGACAGGGTTTAGCACGGTATGAACGTATTTTTTAAGGTGTAGTGATCACTTACCACCTCCTAAAATCTAAAAAAGAACTATGAAATTAGACATTAAAAAATAACTATTTTCAAAACGTTCTACCTAATTTCGCACTAAGCAGTGCGAGGTTCCCTGTGCGGTTGTCTATAAAATTATTTTGCTTTCTTACATAACTAATCTAAAGAAACTAAACTAAAGAAAGGTAATCAGTAGTAAATATTTAAACATTACAAATCATGGAATACTTCACACCGGATGCACTTATACTATTTAAAACTTGTTCACTTATAGAGACGCCAAGGAAACTGTAATTAATTTCTTTAAGTACCCAAGCGAACATGCAAATAACGATCCTAATTGACGCATCCTGTCGCATATTCCCAATATTATTGGAGCTTACGTCAGTGTGTAATGTAATAAACACCTGCGAGGGCCGCGGCCGAGAGCCACCGCAAAATTACAGGATCGGATCCCAGCAGGTTCTCTCCGGCACAATGGCTCGGTGCTCGGTGGTGTGCCTCTGATCGCCAAATAGCAGGGTAGTGTTCTAAGTACCGGTTAAAGAACTCACGGCTAATTCATTATTTGTTATTGTTGTTCACCGCGCTTCGCTCTTGGTCTTCTTATTCCCTAAATCTATGGGAAAGTTGGTGAAGGCAAGCGGTGATAATTATAGAGCAGGTGAATTTAATGTTTTGGTTAATAACTTGTGTCCGTAATTAGTTCGTAACTAAAAATATTTGATAGCTTTTCGACTTTTTACGCAGAACATCATTATTTGATTGCGTAGCGTGGACAGCTGTATAATTAGGTAAGTACGTAATTAGTTTACATATTTATAAAATCGTGGAACATTTCTAAAAATCTAACTGTAGAGGTATAAATAGTCATTAATTTATAGTTCGCTCTAATGGCAAATACGCCGGTTGCACAAAAACCCTAAAGCGTTGCGGGCCATAACAAAGGGTAGTTTGTAAGAAAGCAACAAAAAATTAAGAATCGCCCCGATGAGCCATTATCTTTGCATGTTAAAAATAATATGGTCATAGGGTAGTACATTCATGCGAGCCGCGTCCAGGAGCGCATTTGAATACTCTTTTGTGTACAGCCCCCCTGCCTGGGCCGGACTTCACACGCTCTCGGCAGGTACTCAGCCCCCGGCCCCGGCTTGCCCTTCGACCGCGCCGCGAGACGCGAATACCCGGCTACTACTGCGACCTACATATTTTGATCTTTACACACAGTTTCTACATGAATACTTCCTAGAAAAGTTGCTACGTAAATTGTAAAACAATAACATATGTATTTTTATAAGAATAATTTACTTACAGATTATGAACATTTTAAAAGTTATCAATTTTTATAATGTAAATAAATCATTGTTAGTTTGTTAACGTGACTGGCAGCACCAATTTAAGTGTTTAATTATTCGGGAAATAAATTAACTTTTAATTGAACAAAAACTACACAACTTCACGCTAAACTAACTGATAGCTGGGGCTTCGTACGCGGTGATGTCCGGATCAATTTTTTTTTTGGGTTAATCGCGGTGTGTGTCAACCCATAATAAAATTTGTAAGAAACAGATTTTGAACTAGAAAAAAAAAATAGTTATGGCTACCGTTAATTGGATTATAAAACAAGTTATTAAAAGTAAATTGCAGATCTTTCAAAAATATTTATTAATAAACCTACACCGTGAAAGCATAAAACTACAGATATAATCCGTATTTCATGTACCTAAAGTAGTTATCTATGTAAATAACCTAACGTTGTGTAATGTTGGGTATCAATATCAATCACGCTTATTTTTTAAAACCGGTACATAACGCGCTTTGCGTCGACGCAAAGTTCGTTACGTCAAATCAAATTATCATAGCATGAATCCCGAGTGTCAAGATCAGTTTCTCCAACTACTTTGATGGGTGCTAGAAGCATTGTGCTTACCATCGCGATTGCTAATAGTTGTAATTATTATTAGTTAAACATATTGTTATTTCGCAAATTTATGAGTGCCCCAATTTTTGTTGACGGATCACCTAATTTCATTTCAATTGAGATTTTATAGACTATAATAATATGTAGTAAGCTCTAGTTAAAATTTCATTTTTTATTTCTTGGTTCTTTTTTATTACCTTTTTGTAAGTAATTGTGCTCTAACATTATACTCTTAAACTTTTATTCAACTAGGAGAGCTTAAGACATAAAATATTTTAACATGTGATCACTTTAGCTAAGCCGACGTGTCGTGTTTCGGAATTGAAAGTCATTTAGTAAAAGAACGCAATAAATTTTACATTCCACTCCGTTATAGCGGAGGTTTCATCTGAGAGATTAAACTTATCTATACTTTGAGATTAACGGTTACACCTAGTTCATTTATAAAATGTGTAACTGATAGGCATACAATTTAGTTGTGTTGTGCTTGTTAAATCCATAGCTAAGGTTTTTCACAAGGAAAGCGTTACCTGTTTTTAAATCTTTACCTACTGAATTAGTTGACTAAAAAACAAATTAAAACTAACCTCACAAATTTAAATTATTGATATTATTAGTGACATATTATTTCAATTTTAAATTGGTATATTATTCAAAGAATAATTTACATAAGAATATGAACACGTACTTTTTTATTCTAGTTGTCAAAACATGGTTACGGAATTCATTATATTTAAATGTTTCAGACTAAAGATAGATAAAATTAGGCATAAAAACTCTTGATTAAGCCAATTATTATGGATACACTTACCTAGAATAATCGATTATTCATCATACATTTTGTGTCAAATTAATTTAACGACTTTTAGACTAAATGTAGAATATTTTAACAATATTTAACAATTAAGCTAAAAACTGGCTTTCAAAACAGGTGCCGTAACAATAAATCTACGATTCACCTGCCTGTTATTGTGAGTAGGAATAGTAATGTTGATGATTTTAGTGTGCAATAAAGAACGTTGCGTGTCACTTGGCATTCCTAACGCAAAGTTAGGTTTACACGGGAGGCGCAGGCGCAGGCTCTAGAAAGCTCTCCAATAAATACCCGTCCGATTATGATCTACGGCGCGTAGCCCGTAGCTAAAGCGCTCAGTATCGGTAGTATCGGTCGCCGACTATGTTTTTACCTTCCACCTGTGCATGTACACTCAACTTTAGATGTTGGGATGGATAGATCGTAAATGGGTACGTATGATAAAATTACTCTTAACTTACTAAGTTCCGTTTTTTAAATTTAGGCCCGCATGCTAAAACGATGGGCAGTCTTGAATCTCGATTTAAGACTAGTTTTACCATCCATAAAAATATGTAGTTTTAAATCAAGATTCATGACTGAGACTGAGACACTTTTGAATACGGCTTAGAATTTTTATGGTAAAAGAAACGCTCGAATGCTTAGTAAATACTATTTTTATGTGAATGATTTTCAAATTCAGCAGATCACGGTTGCAAGCACGCTCTAGGATTACCTAGAAAAACCTAAGTATCAGGCGTCGTGCGTGGGATTCTCGGAAACACGCCAAATAAACACAGAAAACCAACAACGAAGGGACTCGGGATATAATCAATTATGGACACCGATATAATTGCTTCAACGGAGCTTATACCCTTTTCGGAGACAGTAACTAAATTGAAATGATTTATGGATGATTAAGTAAATGCTACTGTTCTTTCTAACATAGAACAAAAAATTATAAGGATAAAACCAATTCTAGAAATGACTTCGAGCTAAATAATTTAGTAAAGTAAGTATTACCCATACTTATTAATATGAAGAAACGAGAAGTAGGTGCGGCTTAAGTCTTGACCACAGACGTGTGTCTTAAAGTTTAATATCATAGTTTTAATACCGTAAAGTATATTTTAATGTCTGTAACGATACGTGAAATAAAGAGTTAGTTCTCCACCATACAGCTTCATTCTAGTCAAGTAAACGGATTAGGCAAATGCTCTCAAATTTATTACTAGTATGATATCGAATGTATCGATAAACGACGCAATCACATACTGCGTACAATGTAGACGCACCCTGCTGTTCGCGCAGTTCGCCGCGGGCTTGAATTAGCATACACTCTGTTAGCCATCGCCCGATGTGGCCATATTCAAATCTCGCATGCAATATCGACATGTCGTCCACACGTGTAGGTGTATATCGCGAAACGTATCGCAATGTAGGTCAGCCGAATATAAGTTCAGCCCCACATAATTGGAAGTGGAAGTAATTGTACACCTATGAGGCATTTATGTTCTACTACACCGAAGCCTGTGATTACGATACACGATTTTGATTTATTCTTTATTAAGCGCAATTTAGTAAGATAAATGTTTCTTTGTATACTTATATGTACATAGACATTTGTGTCGGTAATTTTCTCTTATGAATATGAAATAGGTCATCAAAATTGCTTAGACGTGATATTCAAGCCTTGCGCCAATATTATTAACAACTTCCTGCATCGATTACATAAATATATATTCTATGTATTTGCTGATATTTGTATAGATCGCTATAAATAAGCATTTATGAAATCAGTGCACACATGTGTAGGTATGGACGTTACACATACCTACACGTACTCGTATGTGGTCTGCGTCTGCTACTTTCACGCGAGACGGGCGCGCCCATATTAATTGCTCCCGTTCTTTGCCGAAGCTTTATTTATTGCCTTCGCCGGTGATTGTGAAAAGCTTTGAGTTCAATGTACATTAGTTTTAGTTTAATCTCGTGTATTTGATCTGACGTGTGACACACGAGTGGCGCGAGGCGAGCGCGGGCGCGGGCGGGAGCTGAGTACCCGCCGTCACCGCGCACATTTTCAATTTGAAAGCTTTTCGCAAGAAAAATATAACGGATAGGCATCGACCCGCGTTCCGTGAGAAAATGTCGCCGACGGTGTTTGCCGTTGTCTTCGTACGGCAACACTCGTGGAGTAAATAAAAATCAATTATTATCTCAACAAAAATGTGAGCGGGCGCACGCCGATGTTTTAGAGAAATAAACATTAATTGTGTGCACAACGACCGCCGCCAAAACCAATATTTGACATTCGAAAATACTATTCTAATGTATGTCGTGGTACACGGAGCGGGCGCGGGGTGCCCTCGGAGCATCTGGCACTTTAGCGGCTCTTTTGGTCTCTGTCCATATTACATACGTGACGTTTTAACCTTAGACGACGGTGGACTATGAAATAAATATGCGAAACAACGGATGTTTGGAAATGATGACATTATTTCCTTGCGCAGGTAAGATTAACATAGGATAACTCTAAAACTTATCTTAACATAAGATCAAGGGTGATAAAGATTTAAATAATTCTCAAAAAACTTGTTACGACTACATAATAATTTAGTGTTTTAACATTAACATTACTCGTGATGTAAGTAATTATAATAAGAATTTGATTGAACTCTTTAAATATTTGCAGTATTACTAACATTAACGTATAACCTTCATATTTTTATCGGCACCTGATAGTGTAATTAGTTAAATTGAGGTCTTTGGTCATGAATAAACAAATATATTGGACACTGTATTTACATAAATATTCATGAAGCTATCAATAGAAGTTTGTATTTATGCGTTATGGTTAAAGTTTTGACATGTAGTCGGTTTATAAAATCAGCTTGGGTTGTTTTACGATTAAATTTTAATAAATAACGCATTAGGCAAAAAACGGCTACGGCTGAGGTCTCACGGTCAATCTTGCTATAAATCTGTTGACGAACGTAGCTGCGCCCGCGCCGCCCGCGCGCCTCTCCCGCCGAACGCGGAAATGTGTAGCCTGTGATATTACCACCTAATTATCTACTATAACCGAGAAACCAAATAGCTAATTTATACAGTATCATACTATGTATCTAAACGTTTTTGTTCTTTAGAACAGTGATTATCAATTAACTTTTTGTGATACCGTACCTACGTACTTAGTAGATAATAATAAATACTATTTTTTACTAAGATTACTATCATGTTCTTTAACATTTTGGCTCAACTTTGAGAATTAAAACTAGGAACGTATAAACATACTTATATTGTGTAGTCTGCGTTTGTTTGAAAACTGTACCGTTAAAAAAATAGTTTCCACGACGACTGCCCGAACGTCTAAATCGAGGTAAGCTCTACTCAACAAAACACAATCATATGCACCGAGGACAACAGGAATACTCGACAGACTTTTTGTCTTCTTAAACTTCATAAATTTTTGTTTAGTAGTTCAATACTTGCGTTTTATTGTTTTTAAATCTAAAACATTTAAACAATTAATTATTATTTTATACTGACATATTTATTTTGCATTTAAATATTTTTGCAAAAACATATAATTATATTATCTACACATTTATTGCTATAAGTTGTTAATTTAGTGTCTATAAATCTTTCACGTGTATATCTAATCCCCATTTAATTGAAAGAATTTACATACATATACATAAGATTAAACTATTTACTTGCAATCAACATTTTATATGTCCGAGTGTGTAGGTAGTTAGGTACATTAATTTGATCAAAACTGTAACAGAATTAATAGCACTCCTTGATAAAGCGTTCTATGCTAGTCTAGCTATGCCAATTTAATTATATGGGTGCACTGCGAGCGTAGGCGGCACGGGAGCGAGGCGTGCAGCCACCTTCCAATACTCATCAGTAAAATGGTCACGGGAGTAAAAAGTACTATCTACCCTTAAAAATCAGCATGTGGATGGAAAAACTCACGATAGCGTCCATTCTAGAACCAACAAACTTGTGAAACTTATATTTTATTTAAACTAATTACGGGAGTTGCGTAGAGTAAAGACCTATATCTAAACTATAACTCCAATGGTTTTTCTTGACTTTATTAATCCATTAAGATAATGGTCAAAAATGCCTTAATTAGGCAGGTATCACCAAGCAGCTGTGATATTGATTGCTACAGTTTGGATGTTGGTCATGATGTAATTCGGTTTTCACTTAACTCATTAAACGGGCTATGACCAAGGCCGCTATCAAGGCATCGACAAAATTAATCAGTGTTGTTTCGTTACGACGGTTCATTGCGAGTGACGATAGTATTGGAATGATTCAACATCGGATCGGCTCGTAGTCAAGATGAACGGGTCATAACAATAATCAAAAATACCTGTGGAACGAGTCTAAACTGGTCGCGGTGGGGGCACCAGGGCAACCCCGCATCAACGTCCGAGGGCGTTTTGCATGACGCGGTCAGGTACCGGTCAGTTGACAGGCTCGTCCAATAGGGGTCACTCGAGCACAATGCGAGGTCCGGTCCGATCCAGCCGCCCCGCAGTTCGGCTGTCTTGGGGTTGAATCCGGAACAGGTTGGCGTGGTGGCGCGCTGGTCGTCACTCGAGGAGGCTCAGTGCGCGGCGGACGGCGGTGCGGTCCGGGTGCGACGTCGCTCGCTACTGCTGCGCGCTTGCCGCCGCCCCACACGCACCGCGCTGCCGAACGCTCACTCGACCAAGGAGAAGGGTGACATCGCAGCTCTTCCTCTTTGTCCGTTTCCATAAAGGGTTGATAGGTGCTAAATGCAGGGAGCCATTTAAACTATCCTTTATTTGTGCAGAGGTCAGGCGAACAAAAGCGTTTTTTATGATGTCAACGGAATTCGTTCCCTTACGATCCTACTGAATGCATTTCAACGCAACACGAAACGATTAAAGTTACCACGAAGAAGTAAACCTACAAGTTTACACGAAAAACCGTTTATCATCAAACGTCTTCCAAACTCTAGAACAATAGACATCAACGAGCGCATGTGTATTTCCGAACTATTTGCTAAAATAAAAATAAAAGTTTTTTGACTCATTCAACTCAAAACATTAAATCTCAATAACTTTTAATCTTAATCGTAATCTTTTACTAAATTGGTATAAATGTAGTTAGCGAAAAAGTATTTGTGAAATAAATTAGTTACTCACAAAACGGTCAATGATTTTTCTACTCTTCTCGGTAAAATCAACACAGAGGTTATGCGAACAGGCGAACACCTAATATTTAATTACAATAAAACAGCGTGAGAAAAGCTTAGGCCCATGTTGAAATTAATTAAAATAATGGCCTAGAGGAAACATAAAACGGCTCTGGTGGTAATTAGAATTCAAAATTGAGTTGAATCGGGAGGCGTGGAGACGGACGCGGAAGCCAGAGCCCATTGCGTCAGAACACACAGAACCTAATTAAACGATTTTATGAGGAATACCCGACATTCGAAGCAAATAAAAGTGATTGAGTATAGCTTCAGTTAAATCATAAAGACATCATGAACTGTCTTTGTACACAGTTATGCAAATAACAGACTTTTCCCCTTTGTTAGCATGGCCATACTAACAAAAGGGAATGTGTTTTAGATGTGCTCTAGTAGAAAAAATGGTGTTTTGACGGTCAGAAAATCTAGGTAGGCCCATGGTAGAACTTTGACTATATTTACTAAATAATTATCAAATAAGTCAACATAACTTAGCACATCGTCACGCCTTTCCCCCGATGGGGCTGGCAGAAGTGTGCTATTTAGTCCCAAATGTGACTGGTGGCGAATCTGTTACCATATACCGGACTCCAGTAGAAGAAGAAGTAGAATAAATAATCAAAGCGAAACAACTCTAAAATTAGAAATAGAAAAATCCGTAAGTGTGGGTTTGTTTGTTACTTTTTTACGCTGAAACAGATCAACAGATTTAAATAATAGTACCTGGATTACCGAGCTTTGCTCGGTATTTTTTTTTTTTTTAATTGTGTTTTTTGGAAAATAAACAATTGATTTTAGTCTAACCTCAAAGCAAACACTCATTGACTTCGTGTTACTTAACAACGCCATCTGCTGTTGTGTCGTTAAAGCAATTAGTTGCTCACAATTTTTTTTATTATTATTCGCCAATAGATGTCAGGAAGAGTCATATTTTTCAGTTGACTTTTTGTTATTTTTCCTCCAAGTTTATGTTTAAGTTGATTATCGATAAAACACGAATAAAATGACATTTTCTGTAGTGTTAGGTAAACAGCTAAATGAAACCTCCTTGAGTGCTGGTATAAAGACAACTGGTTTTATTACATCTAGTTCTACCCACATAGTAATATAATACTTAGATCTACCTACAACATCTCCCTCCTCTCTAAATTAATTAAAGTAAACAAACAGTTTTCGTATACCCAATACAAATACATTTGTATTAGGTATATACAAATATATTATACTAATTTATTTCCCCTCTCTCAATGAGTAAAATTAAGAGAGAGGGGAAATAAATTAGTATAATATATTTGTATTAGGTATATACAAATATATTATACTAATTTATTTCCCCTCTCTCAATGAGTAAAATTAAGAACATAACTAAGTAGGTCGGTAAATAAATTGAGAGTTGAGAAAACTCAGACAAGTATTTGAGCTCAAACAAGGTAGCCAACACTTAATACTAAAACACAATGTAAGTGGGTTAGAAACACATAATAATCCACTTTGAGTAATAGAGTAAGGGATTTATAACCCTTAGTTATTTGACATAAATATATGTACATTTTCATGTAGGTATACAAAAATGTGTATAACGTAGCCTGAGAATATAAGTACTTAATGACATCTATCTATTGGAATATAAACTTTTGTGGAGGTCTGACCACTCTGCCACTACGAGTTACTTTAGGGCTAGGTGTTGCGGACGCAGCCGCTTCCGTGGCTGTGAGATCCTCCTGCCTAGTTGGAATGATAAGCCGTACTTGCGGCTGGACTGACTCGTCTACCGGCGGGGTATTCTGTGGTTCAGTATTATTATTATCTAGTATATAGTCGTATTTTCCTGATAAGACGCGTTTAGGCTCATTAGTTCTAGTGCTAGGTTTTAGAATATGAGATCTATTCCTACGATAAGTACCACCGTTGTCCACTTTCACCCAGTACGAGCGATCCCCATCAGCCTTATTAATAATCATAGCCTTATTCCACACTTTACCATCTTTCACGCGGACTTCTTCCCCTGGAGATAAGGTGGATAAAGACCTAGTGCCCCTATCGTAGTACCGCTTAATCTTTTCTGTTTTATCCTGTCGCACAGCGCGGACATGTTTTGGTTCTATGACTTTAGGTATTAACAATCGCGGAGCGACCGGCAGCCTAGTATTAAGCGACCTACCCATTAACAATTGTGCCGGGGAATATTCTTCACCTGTGATGGGAGTATTCCTGAAATTAAGCAAAGCTAACTGCCACTCCGTTTTATCTTCAGTCGCTTTCTTTAGCAAACGCTTAACAGTCTGCACATTCCTTTCTGCCAGTCCGTTCGAGCGCGGATACAAGGGTGAACTGGTCATATGTATGAATTCCCATTTTTTAGCAAATTCTTTGAATTCCGCCGATGTAAATAATTTCGCGTTATCTGTAACTAATTTTCTCGGTATTCCAAAACGAGAAAACATTCCTTTCATTTTAGCAATCACCGTTTCACTCTTCATATTAGGTAAATGAACAACCTCCACGAACTTTGAGTAATAGTCGACAACCAGTAGGTACTGAAGTTTATTTAATTCAAAGATATCGGCTGCTAGCGTGTCCCATGGTAGCTGCGGAATGGAGTGGGGCGCGAGGGGCTCACGCGGCGGCGCGGCGCGGTGTCGCTGGCATGTCTCACAGCGCTGCACACACTCCTCGATCTGAACTCCCATTCCAGGCCAAAAAATGGCCTCTCGAGCACGTTTTTTGCATTTTTCTATTCCTAAATGCCCTTCATGTATGCGACTTAACATTTCCTTCCGCAACGTGCTCGGAATCACTACTTGATTATTATGAAATAAGATCCCGTTGATCTCATGTAGCTCATGCCTGAAAGTCCAATAGGGACGAGCCGTCGACATCACCTGATTCTTATCATTCGGCCATCCCTCATAATAGTATTTTATAACCGCCGACAGCACGTCATCTTTTCGCGTCTCTGTCTTTATCCTTTCTAATTTTTCATTCGTAGCATCCATACTCTCATACATTGCATTCACATGAACGGTGACGTCATTCTCGCAGCATTCCGCGCGCACGCCCGTCTCGACCGCCGCTCGCGATAACGCGTCCGCTATATGCATGAACCTACCCGGCTTAAAAACTACATTTAAACGATGCTCCTGTAATTTTAACAACATACGTTGCAACCTCGGCGGTGTTTCGTTCAACGCTTTTCGGAAAATTGTTTCGAGTGGTTTGTGATCACTCTCCACCGTAATTTCGCTGTGACCATAAATATATTGATAAAACCTAACACATCCAAAATAAATGGCGAGCATTTCTTTTTCGATTTGAGCCCACCTCGTCTCAGTAGGCGTAAGAGTACGCGCTGCATATGCGACAGGCCTTCCTCCTTGTAAGAGACACGCCCCCAGCCCTTGACTACTCGCGTCCACACAGAGGGTCACAGGTTCCTGTGGGGAGTAATAACGCAATACGGGAGCCATACTTATCGCCTTTTTTAATTCCTCAAATGCCTCGTCATGAATACGTAACCATTCAAACTCGATATCCTTTTTTAGTAACGTTCTCAATGGTGCGGCCATCGTTGAATAATTTGGTATAAATCTTGCTAAATAATTAACCATTCCCATAAAACGCTCTAATTGTTTTTTATCGATCGGTTTTGGAATATTATTGATTGCGCTCACACGACTGGACATTGGACTAATGCCCGAACCGTTTAACTTATGGCCCAAAAAATTTACTTCCGGAGCCCGAAATACACACTTCTGCTTGTTGAACTTAACGCCATATTCGACCGCCCTCCTAATGACCTCCTTAAGCCTGTCGTCGTGTTGTTTTTTATTGCATCCCCATACCAAAACATCATCAGCAAAGACCTCCACTCCTGGCATAGAAAATATCTTGTACATTTCATTGTGAAATATTTCCGGTGCGCAATTTATCCCAAATGGCATTCGAAGCCATCGAAATCTACCGTACGGAGTAGAAAATGTACAGAGTTTAGAACTCTCTTCATCCAACCTCAGCATCCAAAACCCATTTTTTGCGTCTAGTTTTGAAAATACCTTTGCCCCCGAGAGGTTACCCGTTATCTCTTCTAACGTAGGTAGTTGAAAATGACAACGGCGTACGGCTTTGTTTAAGTGATAAGGATCCAAGCAAATTCGAAGCTTATCAGGTTTCTCGACTACTACAATATTCGATACCCAATCGGTTGGCGAGTCTTCTTTTACAATAATGCCTAAACTTTCTAACTTATTTAATTCAAATTTCAATCGAGGCCTAATTTTCATCGCAACTTTTCTCGAGGCATTTACTACAGGTCGTACAGTTTTGTCAACTTCAATTTTATAAACATTTGGCAAACACCCTATTCCTTCAAAAACAGATTCCTCAATTTGAAATTCTGAGATTTGGCATACTTTTTTACCATTACGCATAATCAATTTAAGTTCTTGGCAAGCTCTAATGCCTAGTAAATTGTTGCAACTTAAATTCAGAACATAGACCTTTTGACGACTTCGCATGTTACTATGACTTAAAACGGGTTCAAAATAACCTACTACAGGTAGCTTCGTTTTACTCACTTCCCGTAATGTACATTTACTTTTCTGTAATATGTTATCAGAAAATCCTGCCTCTCTAAATGTTTTTAAAGACATGACAGAAGCCTCCGCTCCGCTGTCTAACTTAAAATTAATTTTTACATCATCAACTATTACGTCTTCAAACCAAGATTCTGTATGTCCGCCGATCTCTTCAATAGATAAGCTACACAACAACGACTCACATATCTCGTCACCGTCCTCCTGATAGTCCTCCACGTCCTCCAGCTCACCTACAAATTTAGCACGACACATTCTCGCGAAATGACCGACCCGTTCACATTTATAACACTTCACTTGACGTGCCGAGCACTGACCATTGATGCCGTGTTTACGACCACAATAACTACACGAAACAGCCGAGTTGCCACCGCGGTAATTCTGCTGTACTCTCTGCGGCTGACGGGCGGCGACGGCGCGCCCGCCGCGGCCCCAAGGTCGCGGCGCGGCGCCCGCTCGCACGGCCTCCAGCGCGAGCATCGACTCAGCGGCTTCGCTCCCACCGGCGCCTGCTGCTTTGCTTGTCTCTGCGCACTTCTCCGCCTGTCGGCCTGCGGTTTCCACTGCACGACACCACGTCACTGCCTCCTCTAGGTCCAGCTTAGTTTTTGCTAACATCCGCTCCCGCATGCTAGAATCCTTGATGCCTCTGATGATCTGTGTGAGTATGAGACTGCTACGTAATTCTCCAAACTCGCACGATTTACTCCGCAGTTTAAGCGCACTCAGAAATTTATCGAAACTGTCGTCTCGTTGAAAAGTTTCGAAAAATAAATGCCGCTCATAGTTTATATTCCGAGTCGGATCACAGTGAAGTGTGAATTTAGATACTAATTCCTTATAATCATTTTTTCCTTTATCACCCAAATCTAATTCTTCAAAAATCTCTCGACCGTATTTTCCAATGACGTGCAGGAATAACGCACACTTCTCCCTGGACGCTGCATTCTCCTTGCCAGTAGCTATCAAATAATAATCAAATGACGATTTCCATTCACGCCAATTTGTAGCCACGTTGCCTTCCTCACTCATGGCGGCCGGCTGTTGCAGCGCAGTGTACATCACATCTTTTGACATCGCTTGAGTTGTCTCCGGTTTCACGGACATGTTATCTCGATCAAATCACCACTATTTATACTGTTCTCGACTAAATCACAATGATTAAACACACCTGACACCATGTAGTGTTAGGTAAACAGCTAAATGAAACCTCCTTGAGTGCTGGTATAAAGACAACTGGTTTTATTACATCTAGTTCTACCCACATAGTAATATAATACTTAGATCTACCTACAACATTTTCTAAAAATGATTCCTAGCTAGATCGATTTATCGCCCCCGAAACCCCCTATAAACTAAATTGTATGAAAATCGTTGGAGTCGATTCCGAGATTCCAATTATATATATATATATATATATGTACAAGAATTGCTCATTTAAAGATATAAGATTTTGGATGGAAATATTAGGTCCTTACGTATGAAATTAGCGTTTTGTCGTACTGATCAATTTGATCTGAAATATCTCCTCTTTGGTTAAGAATTCGAAATTCAAATTAATAAATTCATTTAGCTGGTTTTTTTTTCTTTGGAATACAGTCATTCATTTGTTATTTTCCTCATTATTTTTTCTTTGGCGTCGCTTATTACCGCGCAATGGAAAACATGAAATGTCGGTATATTTACGAGTACGAGTTCTACCGTGGCACCAGTGCTGCAGAAACAGCTCGAAGAATTAATGATGTGTACGGCGCTGGTGTCGCTAAAGACAGCATGGTACGTTTTTGGTTTCAACGTTTTCGTTCTGGAAATTTCGACCTTAAGAACCAACCCCGTGGACGGCCGGAGATCAAAGTGAAAAACGAAGAATTAAAGGCTATTGTGGAAGCGGATCCATCACAAAGCACTTCAGAGATAGCAGCAGGCTTCGGGGTAAGTGACAAAACTGTATTAATCCACTTGAAGCAAATCGGGAAAGTAAAAAAACTCGAACGATGGGTACCTCATGAATTGAGTGAATCGAACTTGCAAACACGGGTCGCCTGCTGTGTTACTTTGCTCAACCGACACAATAATGAAGGGATTTTAAATCGAATCATTACTTGTGATGAAAAGTGGATATTGTACGATAATCGAAAGCGCTCATCGCAATGGCTGAACCCTGGAGACCCAGCCAAATCCTGCCCTAAACGAAAATTGACTCAGAAAAAGTTACTTGTAAGTGTTTGATGGACTAGCGCCGGTGTCGTTCACTACAGCTTTCTTAAATCTGGCCAAACGATTACGGCAGATATCTATTGTCAGCAACTGCAAACCATGAAGGAAGAACTAGCTGTTAAACAACCGAGATTGGTAAATCGCTCTAGGCCACTGCTGCTTCACGACAACGCAAGACCACACACTGCACAACAAACAACCACTAAGTTAGCTGAGCTACAATTGGAATGTCTGCGACATCCACCGTACTCCCCGGACCTTGCTCTAACAGATTACCATTTCTTCCGGAATTTGGACAACTTCTTACAGGGAAAAAAATTCCACTCCGATGCAGCAGTCCAAACCGCCTTCAAAGAGTTTCAAATGGATCAAATGGTCAAATGGTCAAATGGATCAATGAACTACCCATAAGATGGCAAAAGTGCATAGATAACAACGGTGCATACTTTGATTAATTAAATATATTTTACAAAAAAAAACGACTTTTTATTCCTCCCGTACAAAACGCCAATTTCATACGTAAGGACCTAATAGTTTACACTCTGGATTAACACAAGCTAACTTTTAATCTCGGTAAAATTCACACAGCCTGTAGGATCAAGGTCACGCCTTTTCCAAAAGTGTTGGCAGAGGTGTACTACAACATCCACACTTTGCCGAACGATATTTAGTCCAAATGTGACATGGGCGAACCTTTCGCCATACATCGCTCAAGTTTTAATAGTGCTCACAAATGTTGTTCGCACATGTGTTCACAAAAGAACAAATTGGTGCGTGCCTCCGCCTGGGATTGAACCCGCACCCTCTGGTTTGAGAGGCGAGCCTTCTTCAAACTAGGCGATAATCACCTAGTAGCTATAGCAAAGTAATAAAATTAAAGCTTTGCTGATTTCCTATCATTCTACTTAGAACTAAATTGTAGATATTAATTCCAACAAGATACTTTCAACTCATTGGCTGTAACGGATGTAGTAAATTGTTACAAAATAGGTCAAACACAAACGCGAAGCTTATCAATTTATAATGCTTTTCCAATTCTTATAGCGCTTGATATATACCTGTCAAGAATAAAATATTACCTTAGTGTATCTAACAACCACATCGTATAAGCTTAATTGAATGATAAAAGTGGAACACTTACGTCAATTGATTGGAACCAAAATAGCTTTAAACATTTTGCCGTCTCGGATTTTTATTATAACGGCCACTAATTTATGGCGCGTTACACATAGCAAACGATTTGAGTCTTGATATTTTTTTACCGTTTTACATAATCACAAAATTATGTTTTATATTTACGAGTATGCTAGTGTGTGGAATCGGACGGCGCGCCCACGCCGCACTAATAAGAGAATTATAGAAGCCGCGCGAGATGGATCGCCGCAGATAATGTGTCATGTTATTTTTAAGTAGTCAAATAACACCAACTACTTATAGCTGAGCAGATCGCTAATGGCCTGTCCAGTATGATTCGATGACACAAACAATGGTCTTTTTTATTTAAATGTATCTATATTATATTTTTTGAATTTAATAAATAGTTCTTTGTTGTCATAAATATATAAGTCAGTTAACATACACATCGTCACGCCTTTCCCCCGAAGGGGCTGGCAGAGGTGTTATACAACACCCACACTTCGCCGGACAATATTCAGTCCCAAATGTGACAGAGGGCGAGCCTGTCGCCATACATCGGGCTCCAATCATGTAGCAGATGACATACAATACGCACATATGTTCACACAATTAACAAATTGGTGCGTGCCGTCGGCTGGGTTCGAACCCGCTCACTCTGGCTTAAGAGGCGGGCGTTCTCCCAACTACGCTGCCATCGCATTATCAGTTAACATATTACTTAACAAAGCATGTCATAAGTTAACTGCTTTTGTAAATATGAATAATCAGTTTTTCATCAAAATTATGAAGGTAAAGGTAATCGTATCGCACCTATTCATCGAGAAAACCCAAAAACCAGAGTGATGAGTGCGCGACCGTATGATTGGCGTAACGAGCGCAGATACCGATTTTGGCCAACGGCTATAATATGGTCAGTACTTTCGTACCGAATGTAAAAATAATTGGAGGGTCCGATTTATCACATTGGTGTTCTCAGAAACGCCCGAACAGAGTTCTTGTGCAAGCCCTTCACGTCTGCGTCGTGCGCACGAAAATATCTCGAGGAGTCCATGCCGAGTGCACGTAATTATAGGTGGATAAATAAACGCATGGGAAGTTTCGACAAGAATAATTTTTTTCGTTCTCACTTGGACTAACCGTTTTGAAAGCGCAAAAAATAATAATTGCTATATACTGAATTTTAATTCTTCGAACCCCTTTCAGACATGATAAAGAATCGTCTATAATAGCACAAAGGAAGGGTCAAGCAAAGCCGTGAACGGCGCTTCTCACAGTGGTCATCGCTAACGGCGTACTGGTCATCGGTGGTCATCGGTATCATCATTGTTTATAAATCCTCTGCCTAAAAAACGACCCCTTTGATTTTGAATAGTTTCAAAGACAGTAGGTAGATGCACAGTGGCCTGTTGAATTGTGCAAAAGGTGGCTATTCATCACGCTATGAATGGTGCCGAACAGGTATGGGTGTTTAATGTTTATATTATAATGTGCAGGAGAGAGCCGAGCCTGTGAACGATGCGCGAGTTGCGTCTGTAACGGATATTTGCGACGTTATCGGCAAACTCGATTTAATCACTAACCGAATCTTTGTCGGCTGGTTTATAAAAATATTTTATAGGTATAGGACTGATGTTACCTGTTTTTCTACACGACTGCAGCGAAAGCAAATTTCACACTCATAGTTACTCTAGGAAAGCACTTGTTAATTTTGATATGATTTATCTCAAAATATTATAGGGAGAAAACGTACTTTTTTGTCGATTTATTACGCAAGCAGAGAATGACCACAGACCTAAAATACCGGTAACAGCATGGTAACAGGTATTGTGGTTTTGACGTTGTAGTCAATTTGATCCCATAAGGTGAGTAAAGAGAAGAACAAAATCATACATTACTTTATTTTCAATCAGGTGTTTTATATTAAAAGATCCGAAGAGAAACGTCAGTTAAGACAGGTACCGCAGAGATGAATGTATAGTGGTGTAGGGCGGGGCGGAGCGCGGCCGCATGTGTGATGCAGGGAGCCTGCTTGGTGACTCCACTCGGAGAAAGTTGGATCATGATAAGCGCTCGCCGCCGATAAATTTATGCGCCCTTTGTTTCTTTTCGACGATTTATCAAAAAAGCCCCTTTGTGCCGGCGACGTCATAGACGGGTCAAATGGTCACGGGTTATCGCCATTGTTCAGCGGTACCCGCATTGTGAATCAATGAAACTTACACGTAACTGTAAGCACGCACAGGTCCTTTACTTTCGTTGCTTACCATTGCTCATATCAAAACTAGTTGTGTCTTGCGGCTTCACCCGCTATCCTACGGGATCCGGTTTTTTTTGGATTTGATAACTTATGTTAATCCAGCCAGGATATAAGCTACCTCTGTTCAATTTATTCTCATATCCATGTAGCTGTTTCATCGTAAAGAAGGAACATACTTGTTTTCGCATTGATAAAATTACTCCTTAGCAATAAACATTGTATAGCCTCAGAATAACTATACATTTGTACAGTTGTGTTTTGTCTATTTCGATCGAGTTCAAAAATTTAAAAGAAAAAAAAAACACTATAACTATTAGGGGCTTGCCTCCATCGATCCCGGGATCAGATTAAATTAGCCACGGATCCTGGTGATGTCAAAGGTTATCAAAAGTATATTTTATCACCTCACGACCTCGGAACGATTCGTTTGTCATTCGAAGTGCAAAAGTGAATTTTATTTGCTAGCTTGGGAGGGAATTTTTAAAATTTACTAGTACTCGCGCCAAAAAACCACTTTGCAGCCTTGCATAACAAATATAGACCTAGAGGTATCAAATTCTTCGAATACCTAACTTTAATTCACGTTATTTGTAGTCAGAGTTATCCTCCCATGATTACAGAGAGAAATCCTCTCTAATAAGATAATGCAACATCGAAGAATAACAATAAAAACGTTAATACATCGAGTGCTTGAAACTGCTCGTTTGTTCAGATAGGCCGCGGGCAGCTCAATTTGACCCTTATCGAGAAAATAACTGACGAAAGCGCACTCCTATTTAACTGCTTCGAGAAAAAATTAATTGCTCGTGATTATGGATTGTGGATAAATTGATTGTCCGAGACGGGATGTGTCGCGGCCCTCCTCCCGCCGTGTTAAATTACGTCAAGCGAGTCACCAGAGTCGCTACACACATGCAACCTCCGAGTGCATCCACACCCCGTCCCCCGCGCGTCAGCTCGATACCTACTCGTACCTCCATGCTACGCTACATACAGTATACACTCATCCTAATAAATGGTACATGTCAGCGTTGTAACTCACTACTATTAATGCTAGCCGTAGCGCCAATCGAATTTGTAAAATACTAAATAAATTGCGTTTACTTTATAAGGAAACTAATTGGTGACTCAAGCACTTATAATAAATAGGTAAGAAATTCTTTCCGAATTAGTCACAGAGATGTACGGTAATGTTTATTGATAATACTCGCAACTATTTATTGACAGGAAGTAAGTATTTTATAATGACGAAGAAAACAGAAAACAGTCATTTATATAAGCACTTAAGATAATTCTGACAAATTATAGTAATGATTTTAACGAGCCGCCACAAAATAAATGAATCGATCAGAGAAGAAAATAATTAGTAAATGTTACGTTTCACAAAATTTAGCTATATTTTAAAACAATGTTATCGACCAGAGTTTCGCACATACTGCGCATTCGTACTTCCGAGGGTTTAACGTACAAGTAATTTGATTGGTAATAAAAATAGGGTTTTGATAGTTTTGCCTATACCACTCCGGAAGTTAAATTAAGTAAATCTAGTGACGGCTTTATGTTAAAATCAGTAAAATCAGAATGAAGTCAAAAGAAATAGAAAAACACATAACATAAAACCTAAACATAAACCACAGAAAAACATTTCTTTGTTTTAGGCAATCTAATAAAATAATAAGCTTTCAGTATCGAGTAGGCAAAGCCAATAATTTTATTACCAACAATCAAAGCAATATCCGTGTAGCAGAAAATAAACCGGCAATTCTAAAGGCATATTACTCGAGATATCTTTCTTGAAAATCATTTTAACCTTATAAAGTGCTCGAAAATAGAGGTACAAACAAACACGTGTGATTTTAGCTTGAGAACAGAGCTATTTTGTGTTTTATGTTGTTTACATACTGTTGAAATTGCAATAAAGAGCTATTATTTTATTTTTAGTACTTTGTATACGAAGGCATGTAAAGTGCTAACTATATCGACATCCTTGGTGTAATTGAGTAAAATGTTGCCAATGATATGATAATAGTCACACATTTACGGTGACTTCCGGTTTCATACGCCTCCTATCATGGCAATTCTGAGTCATTAATACAACGCCTGTTTTGGTAAATAAGGTGATAATGTTATTTACGTATATGTCGCGCTATTAATTTAAAATATTGCTATCGTTAATAATACTGGTAAATTTTAACTTTATGGCACCCACATTTATACATTGGTAATGTATTCTTAACAATGTTGCTAAAGTGCAAACTACTACTACTTGGACCGAAGAATCAATGACTAAAAAAAGGTAAATGTTCGTATTAAATTCCATAAAGCTGTAAAGTCAAATTTTATAATTTTTTGCTGCTATTAAATTTGATACGAACGTGTTCATCCTTTGTTTATTCATAATAACTGCTGTACACTGTAATAAAAGAGTTTATAAACTAATGAGGTTGCTAGTGGCTCTGAGCTGTAGGCTTTGCGGCCGGCATTTGTCCTACTCTACAGGTCGCATTCCTGAACCGATTCTAGTGATATTTTCTTCGATAACGAATAGTTTTTTTTAAGCAACAGTTTTTGTTTTTTTTTTAATGGCGGATTTCAAAGTTATGTTTTTTTTTAATCAAATCTCCGCATTTTTCAAGAATTTCCAATAACTTTACTCTAAAATCTATATTATCTAAGAATTTCCAATAACCTACTCACAAAGTTTCAAGAAAGTCGGTTAAGAAATGCAACCTGCAGACGAAGACAGAGATCCGGACAGAAATCCGGACATACGAAAGCATTATGAGTTATAACACGGGAATTACTTACATACGATTTAGTCGATTATTCCCGTGTTATAAATCATAATGTGTGAAAACCACGTCAGTTTCAATAATAATATGAAAGCATTTTTCGTCGAAGCTGAAGCAGAGACGCTTAGCTTACTAACGCTCGCTCGGTTGATTAAAACATCCCACTGATATTGAAGTTTGGATGGACGTATGGATGTTTGTTACTCACTACTTCACGCGAGAAAGGCTGAACGAATCTGGATGAAATTTGGCACAGCGACAATCTCTGTGCCAAATTTCATCATTATCATTTTAGTCATAGACTATTTTTTAACCGCGGACAATACCGTGAGGTGAAGCTAGTTACAAAATTATATACTTTGCTCTATACATAATAAGTATTTAAGTTTAGGACCTGAACACAACATTGCGCTAACGAAAAACAAAGACTTGTAACCGTGAGTGGGTCTCGACCTGACTGATGTTGAATTAATGCAATTAGGTTTCTGTTAACAACAATGTTGTAGCTTGTCAATGAAATATAAATGGCTTAAATGACAGACAAGAGACAATATTATTCACTTGGTTTGGTTGAGCAAGGGAGCAGGCATTTTGAAATACTAATAGGTACTTATTGAAATACCTTTGTCGTGCCGATGATCCATTTAATTAAACTGTTTCTCGGTCCCATCGATAGCACAAGGAGTAGCTTTTATAGTAAGTCGATCATGCATATAGTGTATAGTATATAGCTAGGACCTTACTTCTCTAATCAACCCCATTTACTAATTTGATAGAAAATACTATGATGTACCAAATAGTAATTTTACTTAAAATCTCAGCGCCACGTATTGTTTTATACTACGCGTAGGACTGAATTTACTTAGCTCTATTTAAATAATTAATAAATAAATAAATTCGGGACACTTCCACACACGGTCGCCTGACCCCAAACTAAGCAAAGCTTGTACTATGGTTGCCAGAGACTGATAGAGACTTAGAGATTTTTAAATACATACTTAAATAGATATTAACACCCAGACATAAAACAAACAAATGTTCATCACATGAATGTTTGCCCTAAGTGGGAATCGAACCCACGCCTCCAAGCTCGAAGGCAGGTTCACTACCAACTGAGCCACCGAGGCAGTCAATTTAATAATAAAAAGTCTTCAAATTGCTAGTTTAAAAGTTTTGAGAACTCATTCTCCTATTTCCGCTTTGTTAAATGTATTAGATTAAAAAGGACGTGTATTAGAAAAATAAATACCTACTATTTAATTAAAGTTTGATTCTTTCTCCACGTGGTTATAGTGTGAAGCCTGGTACTAGTCCCTTGTAGGACTGAATACAGCCCTACTATTTGATGCCTTGATCGGACATCCGATCAAGACGTCAAATGAGAACTTTAGCAAACAGTGTAGATGCTTTGTCAATTTTGTTAGTTTTGGCCTTGTCACACTCTTATATGTATTATAAAGGCGAAAGTTTGTGAGTGTGTAAGTGTGTATGTTTGTTACTTCTTCACGCTCAAACGGATGAACGGATTTTAATGAAATTTGGTATGGAGGTAACTTATACCCTGGTTTGATACATAGGCTACTTTTCAACCGCTGGAGCAACTAGTCTTCTTCTATAAATATAAAATTCAAAGTCCTGACTGACTGACTGACTGATATATCAACGCACAGCCTAAACCGCTGGTCCTAGAAACATAAAATTTGGAGGGTGTGTTCGTTGTACATAAATAAATCTCAAGCCAAACTCTAATCTGAATAATTACTGAAACGTTTTTTACACGGTTAGTTATACGTGGCCTGCTCCAGAGTAAGCTCATGGAGCAGCCTAGTTTTTCTAAAAAAGAATAAATATGGTTCACAAAAAATACTGAGGTAGGTTTTCGTTATTTACTTTTCGTTGTCATCTAATTTTATCTTTTCACACACACTTTAAGTTCAATTGAGACCATACTATTACTACTACTACTCTCATTCTAGAGATAGTTTTGTTAACTAAAGAACTTTGTCCTTATTGCTCTGTTTGGGATATTGTCAGTTTGTGCATTCAATTATCATAATTATTCGCTTTTAATATTTATTACTGAAGATAAAAACGTCATTCATTTCCTGTAAGCCGCGCAGCCGAAGCCGCGGGCAGAAGCTAGTACTGTATAAAATCCGTGGAGCTATCTGTGGAAATAACTACCTAGAGTTTTTGCAAGTGTTTACTACCTACATTACTTAAAGCAAGTAATATTATTCGCAAAGAATGCAAAAGACTAATATCTTTCTCGTAAACTTTGTTGCTAATGTTTTCGATATCCAGAGAAATCATAAAGTTAATTTCCCCTCTAATAGTGCCATGAATTCTTAAGCAGCTTCCTAACGGGCGTCGGCGATAACCACGCGCACGTTTATGACAAAGTAATCGAACTCGAATTGTTAATTGCGTACGTCGTATGAATTTAAAAATGCATGGCATTTAAATGCCAGCTCGGTCGCCATTTTAGTTCGGCGCGAGAGCGACTGTCACCTTGAATACGACTTAAATCTGACAGCCTCGAATGTCACTCTCGCCCAAACCAATTAAATTAAAATCATTACTCGTGTGTTAAATTAAAGCAAGGCTAAGTTTTTGTTTTCGATTTTTTGCGAGTCTGTTATGATTTAGCGCCACCTTTGGTTACATTTTTGTGATAACATAATTTGTTTTTGTTTTTTTTACCTAGTTAGACTATCGTCAGTAATTGGATTTTAATTTAGAAACGAATGTGAAATATGGGTAAAGATATTTAAAAAAACTACCTACAGAAATATTATTTTTATTACTTCATGAAAGCTACTTGCAAGAAAAACGTATGGTCGTTGGTATGTGTTGCGAAAGTTGTACGGAGCGAGAATAAGGCAGCAGATCTGAAATATACGAGCGCAACGGCGCAGTTACGGGGATGTGATTAAGAGATAAGTTACCAGAACACCTTAACCAGAAAGAAGTGTGACGATGACAGCACATTTACTGAGCAACAGTTGCTCATTCATCTGCAGATAGGCATCGTGTCTTTCTCAGTACCGCTAAATTACATTTCTAGTAGCCGTGTAGCGCGTTTACGAGCCACTTTGAAGATGCTACGGTGTGGCCGTAATGGCCATTGCAATATTATACGGTCTGATCTCCGAGTGATATGAGCATGTACTCTACCGTATAATTTTTGTCCACGGAACGTACCACGACTCAGGGTCAAAGAAAATTGTAGAGGGCATATCGCTTGATGCCTAACATTTACCGTGTATCAACCATCTAAGGTTTCTTAGAAAACAGGGACGTTATTATACGCCGCCGAGGCCCGATGTTTTTACATCTTGTCATTTTAGTGTTTATCGTAACCCATAAAAAAGCCCGTGATAGTTGATAGATGCCGTTAACGTTCCAAAATTTCGTACATTTAGAGTGTTGTTTGTATTTTTAACAGTTATTTACTGTTTAGTACGAGTGAAACCAGCCGCGATGTGTGACAATACAAGTCTATTCTACTGACTGTATTATCAGATTGATGAGTCCGTCTGAGTTCACTATCTAGTCGGACTCTTCGGTAGCCGCTCTCTCGAGAGCTGCTATTGTGGCCACGAACATTAAAACTCACGGTCGTACGTACTCTACACTCTAAGATCCTTATCTCGGAAGTAATGTTTGAACTCAATTATTTATGAGTAACCTACACTACACGCATGACAGTTGCATTATGAAAGTTTGAATCGTGCCGTAAGCACAATTATCTATGAATCAGTATCAATATGTTTAGTAGCACAAAATAAATGTTGCTGCGCGTAACCTCAGTTGAAAGATAGCAATTCTTTAGATTGATGGTGAGTCATTACGCGAGCATTTATCTCACACATCACAATTCACCTTTTGAGCGTCGATCTCAAAACGAACATTAAATTAAACTAAACATTAAGTGACATTTTTTCGGTATATAAAAAATGTTCATCGTTATTTTTTTATTTTAACACTGTTAAGCACTGCTTATAAATTTTAAACGTCGGACGCAATATCTTTAGACCAGCTCTAACCAACGTAATGTCTAGCCTGTCATGACTAACACATGTGGTGTACACAGTGCCTAAATTGGATTGTTTTGCAATCGGATGAATAAGCACGGAAGCGATCAGCTTTGGACTCACTGATTAATCAATCATAAACACTATCGTAAAAGAGTAATATCCAAATGAACGCCGGCGGCGAGTGGTCGCAAGCGCAGCGCCGCTGCCGCCGCCGACTTCACATTACACCTCCATGTTGCTATAAAATTTATGGGGGCTCTATTTTGGAAGCTAATTAAAAAAATTGTGATGGCCGTTAGAAACTTCGATCGTGAGAGAGTGATAAAACTTCTGGAGAAGTAATTTGAGACGTAGGTATTATACTGTACCATAATTAGCATCCACGTTGCCTTAAATAAGATGTAAGCTTGGGATTTAATTTAATTGATAATATTGCTTTTAAAATTACGACAACGTCTCTACCCACATAGGGAATCAAATCAAAACTACGAAATGTCTAATGATATGACCGAAATAATTCCATAAAACGATAAAATAAATAGAGACCTACTATTATTATGATTAGTAAGTCTACTATTTAAATAGTTTATAATTATATGATATCATTTACATTTTATAATTTAAATAAATTAATATCACAGATTTTAAACACTCGTGCAACAGTTTTAGAAGAGGGTATAGGCAAGTAATTCATGAGATATAATTATACATGTGCTTAGATGACTGGAGAACATAAATACGTAGGCAAGTGAAGAGTGGCACCAAGACAATCATTAATGAGGCACAAGACCAATCAATACAGAATGCAACGGGACCCAGCCACGCAGCCATATTTATGGTGACCCGGCACGGTCAAGCAGCTTATCTTGGACACCGCACGGAAACCATTCGTGGTAGTTAGTGTACGCTGTAAGTTACGATCTGTGAAATACGACTATTATGTACAACTTGGAGCTATTGCTGGCTGTCAATGGGGAAATTCATAAAAACAATTTACTGCTCGCCGCCTAATTGAACTTGATTTAAACTACAGACAACACTCGGTTTATATATTCAAGAAATTTACTGGGAATTGCCATGCAATAAAATTATTATGTTTATCATAGCTAAGCTAACTGATAGTCTTTTAAAAGAATCGTATGGGAACATCCGCTGGGTGCGTACGGGTGTCTCTAAACATGATTGCATGTGTAAGGCAAGATAGACATAGAGACTTTTACTTTCGCACTTTAGGGATAATGGTAAGTACAGGGATCTGCACGATTTATATCGAGAGCATGACTTATTGACCCAAAACGAATTCGTTTCTAATGT
Source organism: Peribatodes rhomboidaria (assembly GCA_911728515.1). Lineage (NCBI taxonomy): Eukaryota > Metazoa > Arthropoda > Insecta > Lepidoptera > Geometridae > Peribatodes > Peribatodes rhomboidaria. Next base: position 9,590,006 of record OU452168.1, read on the forward strand.
ATCGACTCATTAATTACAACGTTGGTGCGACGCGAATGAATTGCGAGCCAGGTACAGAGCCTATACATCTTGGGATTTAGTCACGCAATTATTCCGGGCGGGCTGAAACCCAGACAGCGAACGACGAATCTCGCCACTTCTATTGCAGAACATTTGCATATAAAATCAATTGTTCCCTACAAACACACCGGAGAATTGCATTCAAACTCTCAAGAGCCAAAACTACGTTCACTTAAAAATTCTCTACGGCACGATGCCCATCAATAAAATGTCGGCCAATGAGCGACTTGCAATCGTATCGAATCACTATCGAATAGAATAAATTTATATAATGAGCCATCTAAGTGGTCAGTTTAGTTGTTTTTAACAACCGAATCACGTTCGTTTTTCAGCTGGACGATACGACAGCGATGAATGGCGACACGGTACTGTACCGAATGTATGGGCTGTGTTTGGTACTTTCTTTACATGCATTGTAGGTATAAAGTACGACATTGTAGGTACAAAGTATGAGATAGCTCGCGTGTTCACTGTGACCTATCTTAGCACCGATCAGCTTAATACGAGACAAGCTCATGAGCATGCACTTCGACATTACAAATGGCGCCTCCCACAACGACTTACAATTGGAAACGAAGTCGTGTGTAGCTGCGATAGAGATCATATGGCGTGGCCACACTTATTGTATTCTGAAACTACTGTGAAAATAAATTACAAGTAAAAAAAATACTAAAACCAATATGTACGATGGGTTGGGTTGGTTACCACATTTGCCTATCACATAAACACATGCTCTACCAAAATCTATTTCGGATGAGAATACCCAATGAATTCTCTTTTATTTCTAGTCACTTCAATAAAGATAAAGAACTAATTGATAGTTCACATAAAGCTCCCAATAAACAGCAAGAAATTGAGAATGAGAAGAAGAGAAGTTGTGAGCCATAAATTAAGCTTAATAGTTTATAACCGTAAATTGCTACAAACGTTATTACTGTGATACAAGCTTCTATTGAAATTGGTTACCTTTAAATATTTAAGTATATGTTAATGGAACCGTCCGTCTCAAAGTTTTTCCAAAATATAGTCGTATGTTCTCTTATCTAACACAAATTTCTGCCAAAAAATAATTAATCCGGGCTTTGTAATCAACTGCGTGGCTATTCAGATATATACACCAGTAATATACATAATTAAATTTATACATACAACAAGTAGCAAATTATTTTTCAATCGCATCAACAAATATAAACTGTTTTATAATTGTATGAACCTTGAAATTATGAGTGTTAATTAAGCTCCTTGTTACTCGGGAGCTCTCCCGATCCTGAAACTAATTATTAGTTCTCTGTGAACTTTTTATCTGCCGCCCACGAACAATGGGAACGTGACTGCACTGCCGATCTCCGCGCGCTCTGTTATTACTGCTTTTGCTCTCCTGTGCCACTACATCACCACAAATAGCTCGCACAAATACATATATCTACATAAAAACTAGTAGTAAGTACTATTTCTATAATATAAGAAGAAAAATTATTGGTAGGTACTAATATGGTAAATTGATGGTATAAGAAAGTACCTAGGTATCTGGTGACATAACGTGATAATACAAGGTTAATACATATGCTTTTTTTATTATACTCAACATTATATCTACTTGTAAGTTTTAAATAGCATCTTGGAGTAGCTGTCGCCGACTATTGGTCGGGGCACATATAAAACAAAAAATAAAAACCATCGACATGAAGAAGAAGAATGGCATGGCGATCATGGCGATGTACATATTTTTATGGACCAGCGAGAAACTAATTTATATAAGTTGGCAAAAATCCGATCGTGGAAAAGTTCGGATGCTATTTGCGTAGGTGGGATTTATACATATTAGTGCTAAAATAACATTACCCCATTTTGTCAAGGTAAAGAATTGGCCGCTGCCTTCGTTTGATACTTATTTTTATTACTTGCTCGCATTCGCGTGACTGCCTACGTTTTGTTGACATAAACATGATAAGGAAATGCCGAAGCTATAATACCTACTTGTTTAAAAACAAGGCTCGAAACATGATCTCCTTCGAGGAAACTTCTTAAATTATCAAGAATATTGCGGGAGGCACTAAGTCGACTGTCGCATTACTTCTCTTTACGCCTTGCTTTACAACGGTCATTACTTTGGCAACGATCTCGGCTCGAAACGTACAGACTGCGTACTTGGGACACTCTGTTATCGTAACAAAGTACCACGCTCCTGCTGTAACAATCGAAGCAGATAACTTATACCTACAGGTATATTTTTGATACAAAAACCTCTTATTAGTATTGCTAAAAAGTCTGAACAAAAAGCGGCGTAGTCTACAAAATTTTGTCGGAAATACGTCGAAGTCCGAGTGACTTCGGTACACACAAACGTGTATCTTTTTTTTGTATGACTTTTTTTAATTGTTTAACGCTGCGAGTAAATATTTTCAGCCGCAGATACGAGTACGTAACTGTAGCAGTGTAGGTACCTACACATGTGTAATGTTTTGATTGTAAAAATAAGAACGCATTCTTATACACGGCCGAAACGTTCTTTTATTTTTATGTTTCTTTTATTAGCATACTTCATTTTTACGTCCATAAATTGTGACCATTTGTAACTTGTTACATAATTTTCAATTTAACAGCTTTCGAGCTTTATTTCAGTAATATCTTTTGTTTGAAGTACGAGATTTGGTTTGAGAATAAAACAAGAACACGCCGCAGTAAAGGCGTCTTATCCCGGAGTTCAAATAATGGCTGTCAATAAAACGGTTATGGTTGTGTGCACTGAATGACCATAAATTGCAAAGATTAAGGTCAATAACGCGATGGATATGATAACTGCCGAGGAACGTAAAGCACAGCTTAGTTCAATAGCCACCTTTACCAATTTCAATTTGCGTTGAATTGCAACGCTGATAGAGGTTAGTATATTTATGCGCATTGCAGTGCAAATAGATTAGATGTTATGTTATGATATCATTTCGACAAAAAAGTACGATGCGGTACCGAAGTCGAATTGGGTATAATAGATGCCTATCTACATAATTGCAATACCTTCTGAATGATGTTTTTGATTTTTTTTAGATAATGTGTTTTAGTTAGATACGTATACAATATGGAAACAATTTTTTTATTAGCTTAATTTTTCTATTAATATAGTTAAAAGAAATAATATTACAAAATATATGTACTTACATTACTTACTCATTTAAATACAAGAGCAAAACTGTTGTCTACACAAGTAGCGCCATCTTTTAGAAAGCTTCGGTACTAAACTACAAAGAGATTTAACAGAGCTTTCCGAAAAGTTTTATAGAACGCAAACTTTCAAGTAAAACAAAAAAAAACACTATTGTGACAAAACGCAAATCAATACTCCAATTTCGTAATCTTAATTAGGTACTACGAACATAAATGCATGGAACGTGACACTTTTCTACTCATTTTTCTTAAAACTTCCTAGTTTCTCGCAATAAAACAAACAGAAATACCAACTAAATAATGATATCCAATACCGAATAAATAAGGATTATCCATCTGGGAAGTGATTGGCGGAAGACAAGGCTGTCGCTGGCAACGCGGTGAGTATGCCGGCCACGTCCACTATTGTTTTAAAATGCTATCTCTTGGTGGACACAAAAACGGTCGAAGAGACATGAACGTGCCATCTCGTTACCCTCGAATACTGTCATTCATTCAACATCAGTGAAGTTACAACTCAGAGATCGATAAATCAAGAACGCTCGCTTTAAAATATATATCCAAGCGATTTAAACAAGTAAAGATGCTGTTTCCTCTGTGTTTAATGTCCCGTTACAAATGGTTAGTATAAGTACCTGTCAGAAATACGGAGAATTAGTTCTATTAAAACTTGATATTCGTATTTTAGAAAAAGTAAGCAAAATTGCAGAAAACCATGTACCTACTCACTTATTTCGTTTGGATAAGTAAACACTGATATACATACGTAATAAGTTTTGCCAATTCCTGAAATAAATACATTGCTTATTTGTATAATTGATTTTTAACTTGAAGTAGGTACTTATTGTTAATATTTTAAATTGTTAACATGATATAATTTTTTATCAAAACGGAATTTCATATTTCATTTTGATTTTTTTTTCCGTGGATTATTTTGAAACATTTTCTTGGAGTAATCTGAAAATAACCCTTTGAAACGTAAAACATCATGTATTTACAAAACGTTGTGTAATAACATAAGTACCTTATTTGATACTAAGTATGTGTTTTTTTGTCATTTCGTGGCTTACAATCGTAGTATATGCGATAAGGGCTTGATGCTTAGCGTGTTAAATTTAAGTTAATACAAGTGTATTAACTTAAATACCTATTAAATACCTATTATTACTAACTTAATTACCTATGTATGAAGTCATACATAGGTAATTGCCGAGTCCTTCAAAAGTTCTTTCTCAGCGTGTCTGCAGGAGTTTAAACATTCTGAGTGCGCGTGCGTTGCAAAAGTCGCCTATTATATATAATTATGTGGCCGCATAAACCGAGCACTTTGCTGCTCAACTCCCAATTACACTTAGCGGACCTCTTAAGATTGTTCATTATGCTAAGGAAATGACAAGATTTTGCTAGAATTCATTATCCTTCTAAAGCATTTTTTACCAACGTTAATACGGTCTTCGACATAATACGTATTAGATTTGATTGGTTCTAAGAGTACCCTTAATGGTACTTTTGAATTTAACAACCTACTTATTAAACTTTTTTTTCTAAGGATTTAACATTAACTACTAATATAATATGTATAGATATACTAATAAAATATATCATAATATAAAATAGTCTTTATAATTACGTACGAACTACTACTTACCTTGCTACTTACGAACCTTAAACTATTATTAGTACTGGCCATTGTTAAATTCTCATAGGTTTATATATTTACGTCTCGTGAATTTAAAACGATATTTTTATGCCTAGCATTTGTATTTTGTTTCACTATTGCATCTTCACGAAAACGCTACAGCTAACGACATCTATCTAAAGATCACAGAACTTCCTTCGCATCGCGGGTCACAGAACGTAAGCGCACGCGAAGCCTCCCACGGAAAAATCTGTTACGAACGAGCGTTCTTTTCCTTGTTTATTATTATTCGACGACGTGACGGTGACGCATACAAACCAATACTAATAAACTAAAATATTTTGGTCAAAAGCAATAATTTTCTGCGTAGTGAAAGAACTGAAAAATTTAACGCTTATGTCATTATTGCGTCACACTCAAATCTTCCTAAGGTCTAATTACCTCTGAATTTTTTACACAGGCACTCAACATCACATTCATCAATCACGCGCCGCGAAACAGCATTTTTTGTTAAAATAACCGAACTGAACAGGAATAATTCATTTTGCTACATGTCCTTGGGCATCCCAAAATTACATGAATTGCTAATTTAGTTCTCTGGCAAATTTTCACAGCATTCTTTTTTCTTAACAAAAACATAATTTAAATTTTGTAAAAAAATAAGATGAGTCGATTCGAAATATCTGGTGTAGTGTAAGTTTTCCTGTCATCGTAAGTATGAATATTAGCATAAAACGAATTATATATCATGATACTAATGCCCTTGATCTTTACCTTAATCGTCAATCAAATTTATGTAATAATGAACTTATTTGCATATTATGAAGTCAGCAGGTAATATAGAATCATCTGATAAGGTTTAAATGATGTCTTGCGAATATTGTAAGGATTATAGAGGTTATAAAAATAAATGTTGGTTTACTGCGCATGTCGGTTGATATTAATTGTTAATTTATCATTTAGTAATGCACATTAGGTGTTGCAATAATGGTCGCGATACCTTTTGCGACGTTCATTACTGCACTAGGCAAAGAAAGGAATGGACGTTTATTAAAAGCTGGTCTTGCAAAAAGTGAATATTATATCTTACTCGGTTGTCTTAAATAGGTTCTTTTACGATTGTTAGTATTATTTGTACCTTGCAAAATATGTGTTAACTATATTATTACATGACTACAAAAAACTAGTAGGTACTGTAAAAAAAAAGAGAAGAGCGCAAGAAAAAATTACACGTCTGATTCTTGCATAAGAAGCATAAGAACTGTGTTCCGTAAAATACAATCTCCCCTAAATATACGCTTGGTTTTGGTTAAATTCAGAAAGTAAATTGGAAATACCTAACTGCACATTTATAGGGTGCAGCCACACCGAGAGAGAGCCTCTCTGGAGAAAGTACGCTAAAGCACGCAACGAGCCCTGTTAAGGCAACGTTTCTCATTCCTCAATTACTTTTCTTCCATGTATTTATCCGCATAAATAGAATCTTTAGAAAACAAACTATCAAATTTCTAACATTTAGTGGTAACATATATTTTTTATTAATTATTATTAAACCTCCTGACGAAATCATTCTTGACGCAAATGATTATCATACTTAAACCTCCATTTTTTATTAATGGGACGTAGAAATATAAATATGCTTTTAGTTCATTACGATCTCCGGGTTGAATGAACTTATGGAACTGAGATATACACCTGTCTGAATTCATTAATTGTTACTATCTGACAATATTCTGCACCCTGTGGAGAGCGAACATATAAAAATATAATACCTTTGTATAATAGAGACATAATCGCCTAAACAGTTCAGTAAGCTGAAGACTATTAGACCTTAACAATTTCATGTAGAAATGTGTCCTTAATTTTTTATTTTGTTTAACAGCAATAGAGCATAAAAAACCGTGACATAGCATAAAAATAGTTTAGTCATCGCGGGAATTGACGAGGTGCACGTACATCGGTTCAAATGTTACTTATTTACCAAGTTAGTGCTAATTCAGCGAATTACTTGGCAATTTGGTTAGTTAGAGCCTTCTATGCAGCTGGCTGACAGAGGTCGGTCGTTATAGGCGCGCTTGAACTTTGGAAAGCGTGGTCTGTAGCGCGAGCGCATCAACACAAAAGTGTGACCTCAGCGAGGCGCGCGCGCAAGGTCACGAACGCGCGTGCACGTCAGTCGTGACCCGCTCGCGGGCCGTACCCATCGCCGTAGCAAACCACTAGCACGCCAATTGCGTAGACATAGAGCTCATTATCATCTGCCGCGCTAACTTGGCCACAGTGTCTAGCTGTACCGACGTAGCATTGGTGTCGTGTGCTAGCCTGTCTAGGGCATCTATGAATTTGCTCCTAAATTTGTGCAGGTTTCATTCTACTCCACTTTTCTCCTTGATATCTCTATAGTATAGTATTACTATAGAGATATCAAGTATTTTATGGTGATTTGAGAATCACCTATAAAGCGTAAATACCTAAGTAAGTAAATTCATACCCCCTAACTAATAAACGTTGGATAGCCTCGGACTAGTTATACAATGTTTTGTCTTTTTCGATACATTTAAAAATTTAAAATAAAGAAAATGACCATAACACAGCATAACTATTTCGAGGCTAAATAACGTTTATTAGTTATGGGATACAGTCTAAGAAGGGGAAATATAAAAATACTAGTAGCTGCCTGCACCCGTTGTCCTAAAGATAACTAGACTTTGTATAAACTGTATAACAAATCCAAGGCAAAAATTATCTTCATGACAAATTTCATACAAACCTGTTGAGCCTTTTCAGCGTGAAGATATAAAGTACATGCACACACTCTTAGTCACTCATTCACATACTTTCGCATTTATTGTACAGAATTGATTTATTTATGTCATAAGTCATTAGTAGCATGAATTTGATGGATGCCAGGGGTGAATAATTTTGTCAGAGAATTCTAAACGTGCGTCCACAATTATCATGTTATTAGAACAACGAATCCTACTATATCTGTTTATCTATATTATCGAGTTACCGGGCAATTAGTACTGTCACATGTATTTAATTATATTATTATATGTTGTATGTAGAGACAAAGCTCCAGCGGATTCTACAACCCACACCGACAAGCGCTAGATTATGTAACACTTGTGTTTTTGGTCATGCGTAATCGAAAGTGAATCGAAAGTTTAACCTGTATTTCTCCTTACAATCGCAGATAAATGAATCAATTTATCAACCTTCTCGGACAATGGCTGAAAAAGCAGACAAATAGCTGAGATACCTACTTTTTATTAATCACTTTACATTGACGATAGTAAACGTGATAAATTAATATAAAAATTTGTTATAATAACAAGACCCAGACATCGTTGTGTAGCATCTTGAAGACATGAAAATGACGGATTATGGTTCGAGGTAAATAATTAAGTCGGTATATTTTGCTCACTTATTATGTATACCTACCGGAACAAAAAAGGCGGAAGAATAGTCAACCATTATTATACACACAGCGCCGCGATCTGCGAGGAACAATTTAAATATCAAGCTAATCTGAAGACCGTGAACTTAGCAGTTGCATTGTTTTGAACACATTATTAACGAATAGTTAATTGGTGAATCGTTTGTTTCAGTAAAATTGTGTAAAAATGGTCGTTAAAAAAAGCCTTTGCTCTTTGTTTTTAAATGTTTTTCCGATGGCTACGAAATATCGAGAGCTTAATTTCCCTAGCTCAGTATGGTGGCGGTACTATGCTATGGGGGTAAGCAGACATAGATAAAACCATAAGTTAAAGTAAACTGAGACAGTGAAATGTGATTGCAGCCTCGAGTCTCATTTAAACAAAGTAATTGTATTTCTTTTAAAGAAGACGTACCTACCGGGAGCAGTTAGGTGTAACGGTGGATTGCAAGTGCCATATAGGTACACTGTTGGTAGAAGTGGTAGCCGAGAATGGGATACATTATTCAAGGGGATCATTTACATCGGCGAGCGGCGGACGTGGCGGCTCGCAGCGCCTTGTATGTACTGCGGAGGCTCGCAAGGAACCCACTGTGCGACCTAAAAAAACTTCCATATTGCTCCTTGAGGCTTTCTTTTTCAATGCGAAGTATTCGCTTAATGATCGAACACAACGTCCATAGATTGCATTCAATTCAAAAGATAAGAGGTTTTTTTACTTTATATCGTCAAGTGCTGCAAAAACTCACGCCCAATCTTTGCGACCCTTATAAAGATGTAATTACAGAAAGTATTTAATAAACTATAAAGTAGAACCATTGCCAATTAATTAAGTTTAATAACATCTGTGTTGGTTCTCATGACATGAGTATAAATATTGCCTATTATTTTGATAAATAGAGATCCTGTTAAAGTAGGCACTTGTACTTAGATAAATAATTACCCATAAATAAGATTATTATTTATTTTGCTGTTAACTCCCGTTGCTCTCAATTAAGTGGAACGTAATTACCTAGATACCTACGAGTACCATGTTGTACCTGCCTACCTACCGAACTAAGTATAGATACGTATAATGACTATTAATAAGTACAAAGCCTTTCGCTTTGTGCTTTAAGCTTCACACTTCAACTCTTTGTTTAACGGACATAAACTAAGCATTCCAAGCTTGCTTACCGTACCTATTATAATTTTACACAAATATTTGATTCAGAGTATTAATTATGCGGGAATGTGACTTTAGTGCAAATCGGGAACAATTTTCACTTACTACCTCGATTGTGATCTATAAATGGTATTTTTCTGGAGGAGGTAACTAAAGTTTTAAAAAATACTAAAAATTGAATCAAATGAATAAGTACCTACTTCTTTTTAATTATTTTTGTAATCGTAAGATTATCGAAAAACAATTCAAGCTAATTATTAAAATTACACTAAATGCTACTTAATCATTTTAAAAATGGCAATGGCCGTTCAGTTTGTAATTATTTTTGAAGCAATCCCGTATCGTAAGTTCGATAATCATTTCGGCATCCGAAAAACATGTAAGGTGCGTGAGTGAGAGGTGCGCCCTTGCCACTCGGGCGACAGTTGCCGGCCGCCATCTCAGGGCAATGTCGCAGGAGTCTGCCATCCAACTCCAGCACCAATGTATGTGTACCGGTGAGAGGGAGAGCCACTATCGTATTTTGAGAACGAAACTGTTAGCCTCCCATAAATAATTGTAGTTCCTTCATTTTATCACCACTTCAGATACTCGTAAGTTGATCACACTGTGCCCTACCATCACTCTACTTGCGGACACGGAAAACTTACGTAACCTTTAAATCCATATTTACAACCCTTTAATGGATTTATTTATGAGAAAAAATATAATTTATTGTATAAATGCACACATCCGGGTATTTATTTACTTTGGTTAAAATGTAGCCACCCATAGATAGTAACAAAAAGTTTATTTTCTAGACAATGCTCGTTACGGAAAATGTAGTTGTATTTTTTCAGTAGTTACAATAGCCATGCTTGCTGCTGTTTCGAACCAGTAACAAAAACACCCGTGTCAATTCATAAATTTTCTGTTTCAGTTAAGCTTACTACGAAGGCTATTTATTTATTTATTTATTTATATCAATTTCACAAAACTTACAGTTTATAAAAACCAGAACCGTTTTGAGTTAAGCTAGGTACATCACAAATAGGTTTAACAAAAATTACAAATTCGATTGATAGCTAAAATGACACATTACAATTTGAATGATATTATTTACATACCATATTTTTTGAATGATATTATTTAGGCTAGGATACCTATAGGCCGTAGTATCCTAACCTCCAACCAACTTAAGCAAATCATTAAATTATCATACGGATCTAGCTTTTACTTTAAAGCTGTAAAATTATATATCTAATGGGGAAATACAAATCACTGTATTAAGGTGAGCGTTTATGTCTTCTACTGGCAATTTGTAACTTAACTTCGCGCCTTATTTTATCATTATCACACTTTATCAACACAATTTATCGAATTCCAAGTATTGAGATAAGAAATACTTTACGTCAACCGCCGAACACAATGTAAAATAGATATCAGAGCAATAATTATGAATCGACATCAGATAATGAATTGTCGACAATTTACAGTTCAAAATGTGAGCTAGTTTTGAAACAGGAAATAATACCATGTCTAAGAAAGGTACACAACTGTTTGATTATAGCCAAGCGCCGATATAGACAACACATTTCAGGGGCTCGTTTCTACTAAGCAATTGTTTTTAAATTGTTAATGAATTGTCAATTTTTGATACTTCTGGCATCCAAAATGTGTCTGTTTAAGGCAATTCATCAACAATTTAAAACAATTGGTTTGTAGGATTGAAGGGCAGGGGATTTACAATGTACAATAAATTTAACTCACATTTGTTTATAGTTAAACAATTTTTGGCTACTTATATGTCGCATCAATCAATTTAGCACATAGGTACTTATAACAGGAGGTGCTAACTGGCCAAGAGCCGCTGTGGGTCATTGCGCTAGAGAAGTAAATAAGTGTTAAGGTACTTTACTCCTTAGCTACCAACTGAATACTTACGTCATGAATTTATTTATGCGTTTTTTTTCTTATTTTTCTGTACAAACGACTCATCTACATTATAATCTCTAGTGTAAATCTTGAACAATTGAACAATCGAAACAAAAAAATCCATACCTAATTTTATTAATTCACAACTATTCTACTCCGGAATCAAAATGCCTTCTTTATGTTTACCTTATTTTTTGTTAACTAAACTGTAATCTTCGAGTCGCGCTGAATTGTGATTATATGTACTCGTATATTATTATAATGGCAGACTGTATAACAAATCAAGTTAATAAAAACGTACATTCATATACATATAAGGCAGAGCTAGCCTTGTTGACGTCCGTTCCTCTCAGTCGCACAGATCGATGCCATATACACTGTCTCTATCACACTAATAAGCTCTATCCACATGCATACTATCCTATCTACATCAGACGCACACATGCGCAATTTTTGTATGTAAGAACCTACTATGTCAATGTGATGAATAAACTGTTTCTCCGATTTTACGACTCAATGATTAAAGATACCTATCTATGCAAAGTTAGTTAATGATTTTGAAACGTCTTGGAGTTGTGCAAGCGATCAAAATAGAGTTCGTTTTAAGAAAAAACAATAATAAGGATTACAAAATTATCTCTAGGATCATGGAACCTGTTTATGGGTGAGGCCTTACAGTAAATAGGGTACGATCCATGTAGGAACTTCTTTATAAATGTTAAAAAGACTAAAATACCTTCTAATCACGTCTATTACATAATCAAATCAAATAAACGAACAAATTTAGACTGAGCTTCTCTAACGTTAACAAATATTAGTACCTACAAATAATCAAGCTAGCCATTACTAGTTATTTGTTACAACGCTTTTAAATTCTCTCAATGCACTTAAGAGTTTTTAACACACCTTTTTTGTCTACTGGAAATACTAATTATTGTGAACAGCCCTAATTGTATTGCCAATCATTATTTCAAGAACATAAAATACTGATTGATCGCAGTCAATGTCAAATACACAAAATATACACACAGTATACTCTTAATACTAACCAAGCGCAACGGGAGGTCGTGACTCGCGGCTTCGATGCCTTAAATAAAACCATGAAATGACTGAGCGAAAATGATAACGAAACGAGGTTATAAATTATATTCCAAACCATGTCACGTATAATCATAAAAACATGTAAATACGTGTATGTTAGGGTAAAAACTGCATATTCTCGTAATCTAGATATTAAAAAAGTTCAGAATAACAATGGATAGTTAAACTTGTGCGTAAACGTGATCATTTCAAATAGCACATTAGCATTAGCGTTTATTTTTTAAATTTTCATTTACCATTATAACTAATTTAAGAAAATTAGCTCAAATTAAACTTAGACAAAAGAAGCAAAGTTTTCACATCTAAGTAATATTTCTAAAGAGATCTCAATCAAAGGAATCCCCGAACTACAAAACAGTCGCGCGCGGACCTCTTTGAGTTTTAAACTTTTCTGGTTATGTCATTTTCAATTCTAAATTCAGATAGCATATGAACAATTTTTAATCGTACTGTCGTCGTCCTTTGGGCTATTTTTGTGTTAGGATATAAAACCCTATAATGGATTTGCTGTTGTACGATTGTGGTCGCGAGAAACAAAAAAAGGATGTTGTACTAGGCATCTTGGAATGGATATGACCACGCGTTATTTTATTTAGGCAACTAGCTTGATGGTCACTTAAGTTTGTCTTAAAACTATTAAAGTAGTGGCTCTGTGAGCTGCAGATCACATTTCTTAACCGATTCTCTTGAAATGTTGTAAGTTGGTTCAATAATTTTGACAGACTTTTTTTGCTGGTCAGTTTTTGGAAAAAATTGAAAATTTGCGATAATATATTTTTTTCCAAAAAAAAATATCTCCGCCATTTGAAAAATTTACAAAAACTGACTCGACAAAATAACACAACATTGCCCTACTCACAAAACTTCAAAAGAATCAGTTATGGAATGTGACCTATAGAGGAAGACAAAGATCCGGACAGAGACACAGACAGAATTCGGACACACGAAAGCACTTCTGTCAAAGCTAAAGCACAGACGCTTCGCTCCCTCGATCGATTATTAATTAGCACAGAAGAAGAACCATCTATTAAAACAAAACCAACAACCTTTAAAAACCTATTTTAAAATATAAAGCGTAACAATAAACCTAAAGTTATATACCTAAACCAATAAAACAAAGTAATAAAAATTACTTGGACACGCAAGCTAACAATAATCAATAAAAGCATTTTAGGTATTTTATGCCAGAATATAACAGTCATATTTTATGCCATAAATACACATTGCCACTTTCCACTTATATTTGTTTCAATTTTGGTAAAGATACAAGTAATGTCACTAAACTTAGCTTATACCAAATGGGTATTTCCAATTATACATATACGATTTAGGTTACGATATTATTAAAACGTTAGAGTACATCAAACAAAACTCTACCGCTGAACTCTAAACAAAACACAATAAAATCACAAAAATAGGATTCCAAGTTCAACTCCCTTCTATCAATCCTAAATGTATAAAAAACAAAACAAAAAGTATCGCGGGTGCATCCACAACAATCTTTCGTCGTTAAGAAATTTTATACCCCGCAGAGATTTCTTCGGACTCTGGCCCTTCGGTGCCTAAAGTTATATACCAATTTAAGGCATATGTGTGATCGGCGGTGGATGTGTGCGTGAGTACCTTCAACCTCCTTGTGATGGGAAGTGAACCCTTTACGCGGGGAAACTGTTTTTTTATTAAGTTTTTATTTGCGTTCGGACACCAGCGTCAGGTAGAAAGGATGATCGTTAATTTTTAGAGGACACATTGAACTTTTAGTTTACACTTGCTTGGGATTATTGACACTGTGACTAAGTAGTTCGCTAGGCAAGGTTGTTTGGTTTACGTTTGATTTTAGTTTAACCAAAGTGTACCACTAGACTACTGGACTATTTACTTCCACTGCACATTTTGGCATTAATTTAAAATATTATTAGGGCCTTCGAGCCAGGTTTGCCTATAATAATACTAAAATACCTAACATATCACAAACTTTTGCAGTAAAATGTAATAAGTTAGTTGCTTATCCCATTCTCTCTTATTCTGTAATGGATATACTTGCATTAAACTCACAAGATATTCTTATATTATTATTATATTTTATAATAACTTATTGATTACCGTGTGTGTAAGTGTCCTGATATTTATTATTAATTTATTCAATTATTTTTCAGTGTGTTTACAAAACCAAGCATACAGAACCTCTTCCTTGTCCTATGAGTGTTTATTAGCATTAACCAACATAAAAATACATAAGATAAACAAATAAAGGTTCGATGTCACCGAATGGAACCGCCGGCGATCGCGCGGCGCGGCCCGAGCGCTACGGCGCGCGGGCTACGACGTAACGCGAGACCCCGTTGATGTCTTTTGCTAAGAGCTTCGATGCCTCGCGCTTTCACGAGTTTGTTGACTCCTCTCGAGCCGATTATGGACTGCTTACGTAATTTTTACACCTTTATTGCATCAATACAAATAAAAATATATATTACCCAGTAGACACAGAGCAATTATTCTCTTTTTAATCATCGTACGCAGGGTAACTGTTACAGCGCTACGACAAATTCAAAACATTAAACGTGTAGTAAAATTTATATGATTTAGCTTATGCAGTGCAGTATAAAAAACATAAAAACGCATTTTTATTATGACTACAATTATTTTATGTTCAGAGGGCCGCTGAATACGAGTCGCAAAAGATATGACATCTCGCATGAAATCAGGCAAAGCCCGCCGACCGATAAAAAGTATACATAACTGTTATGATTTCCAAAAATGCAGTTCACCAGCCAAATAATTACATAAAATAATGATCGGGGCGAGAACGCGAGGCGATGGCGAGCTCATCTGGAGGGCTCGCGGCGGCGCGGGCGCAACCGACGCTATAAAATAAGGCTCCGGCGGGGCCGCGGCGGGCGCGGGGGCCGCGGCCGATACGAGCCGCGCTCTAAGAACATAAGATGCGGCGATTTATTTACACTACTCTTTACTAAGCATCAAGCACAGTTCAGTTTATGTCTACAGAATTAACAACTAGAAACAAACTTTTGATTGTTATTATTAAAACATATTTAATTTGCATAATTTTAGTAATTTTCCTGTGTCGAGGAATCATGTAAAAAACAAATCAAACGATTTATTTTACTTTTATAACATATATTTTATTATCTATAACCGATTACCGATAAATTATTTTCAAACGGTTACAATGTGAGAGATTTTTAGATTAGATTATGCGAAGATATACTGCGACAATGTAAATACATAAACTGTTTTTACTGAACACGTATAGGGCAATAATGAACATGATGATTTATTTAAATTCGCGGACCGCTTTTGGTGTGTACCCGGCGAGAACAAAAAGTGATCATTAAAGGCTTGGAGGCGCGGCGGGTGAGGAGCGGCGCGGGCGCAGCCTCTCGCCGCCGCGTCCTAAACGATTCAGCCGAGTTTTTATCACTCACCAATCCATATCGAGCTTATTTATACATTTTTACTAAGAACTCACTCATTTCAAATTCTCTTATCCACAATAATCCGCGACTCCTAGAAACTAAACCAAAAACAGAATCAATATTCCAACGCCTATAATGATTTTATTCACATCGACGTAAAGATAGAAAATTCTTGCATAAATTAGTATAATGTTATATCTCTGAATATTTCTCTCCACGATATATATAAAAGATATACATAAAAGCTTATTATCGTCTAGTTTAGTGCCGAGGTAGTTTTGCATTGCATTCGTATTCGTGTTATGCTACCACTTTGTAATAAAATGTTTTACCTGTTAAATTAATGTTTCTTTAGGCATTATAACGGTACTTTTAATTGAAACCAGGTTTATTTTGAAGGGTCAACAGGATAAAAATAGCTTACGAGTTAGGAAATTAGACTCTAGTGGGTTAACAATAAGAGTCAACTCGCGACCATGTATGAACCAGGATATGAATTTATAATAAGTACAAACTAATGGCTGATAGCGTTTAAGTTCGAAAACGAAACATACCAGTAAATAGTAGGTGCCAAAATGGTCATATTCACTTTATATGGCAAACAATATGCCTTCCTAATACATGGGTACATCACTTAAGGCTCTTGCGAAAATTTATAACTATTTTTCGCATTGGCTAAAGGTTGTCTATTGCCCTCTCATTTTCAGACATTCATCAGGACACAACGAGCGAAGATAGCAAGACAAAATAAGAAGGTACTGAAGAGCCTTTACGAATTTAGAACTCATCGCTAACACCCTAAAGTTAGCATTAGATTAACAAATCGCAGTTTCAATATTTTTTATGGCTTTTGAACTATAATTGTTTTAAAATAACCAGAAATTAAGAATTTATTTACTTTACTAACGTATTTACAAAAGCGAATATAATCATCAGTTAGGCCTTAGAAGAAGGCGTAAATTAAAAAAAAACTTCATTAACTAGATATGCTTATTCACAAAAACTTTAATGGTCTTACAGCTTTTTTTAATTTATTTTTTTAATGTGAAAAACATTCTGGTGTTTATTAGCCGTAATAAAATGTGTGTACCTAGTCACGGCCTACTATCTATATTTACCCGACTGTCCGGAAGGAAGGTAAGGTTTTTTATTCAGTAAAACGTTATCAGCCTCAAGACATACAATATACATTGATATCTAGTGCAGGCGTCTTTTAACAAAATACAGAAGTACTTAATTATTGAGAGGTACCTACAGAATACTCATATGCACTACAAGAACGTATCGCTATCTCTTGAAATAACTACCTACTATCCACGTTTTTCTTTTTAGCTTCGTTCCCTAACGTACTTATTCTAAAACTGGTTTTGGTGAGAGATAAGGTATCATAATTTATTGATTATAGTTAAGAGAAAGATTTGATTTTGTCTCTGGAAATGACTTTTAGTTTTGAATAGCCATAAGAAATTCAGAAGAATTAATAAATAAGACTCTAGATTTTTTTTATTTTGGCTTCCCATATCGTAACCAAAGACTAACAAAACAACAAAAAAATCAAGTTAAAATATTACAAGAATTTGTGATGTCAAGTGAGCCTTACTTACGAGTAAGTGTAAGTAGAGCTAAATACAACATATTTGCTAGCTGAGTATTTTTGATAAAATTGATCTTGCCATCTCGCGCTGAACTTTGTGCAATGTTTGTTATAGAATTAAATCCGTTTCACATAAATCGAACAGCCATAAATATACAGGCTTGCATTTAATTATTCATATGATAACTATATCCCGTTATGATTTGATATTGCCGCCTTGACCGCGTGTTATTTCTCTATACGAACAACAGCTTATACAAACACACTAATCCGTCTACAGAACTCGTCTGGGCAGCAAATAGACGTAACTAATCTTACTACACATGCCTGCTCCGCGTAGTTAGAAGGCATCAACGTCATTCTGTATGAATGACATGCGCAAGCACATGGTAACGTGAGTACTGGCTTTTTGTGGCGGTTACGATACTCGAATGTGCTCTGACATGTCTCTGACATTCTAAATTTGAATAAACTGTCGTTTATATCTTTTATAACTAGGTAAATGAACGTATGATAAAATTTAGAATGTTTAGGTGCTAATATCACATTTTTTAAATTCTTAGTTACGATGAATTGTTTGCTGGGCGGTTATCGAATGTTCGGTTTGTCCGTTGGCTAGATCAGAGTGTCGAAATGTAAAATCGTGTGGAGCAGTGGCTGCGGCCGGGATCGGGCAGCTCTCGCGGCAAGTTCAAGGTGAGCGCGTCGCTCCGCCCACATGCGCCCGCGCCGCGCGCCGCTCCCAGCACAACCGTTACTCTCCGAGCCTCGCTGGACCTCCGACCGACCGACGGCCAGCCAACGTCTCATTCTTCATACGCCATATACACACACAGAGCCGCACCGCACCACTCGCTTACTCAAACAACCGATTGTTTCTAACGACCTAAACAAATTTTCAAGTCTACGAGGTGCCAACACGTAAATGAATTAATTACTCGAGGTCGCCCCGACGACGCTGAGGCAGTTAGGCATCTTAATACATTCCATTAAAACAGCAATTATGATCTTGATACCGAGCGACTTAGCATTTAAATAATAATTACGTTACTAAGGTTCCAATGAAAAACATCATCTAAACAAATTATCAGTAGGTAAATACCTATCTTTCCTCATCCGATACCTGTGTCGTTTGCGACATACCTCTATAAATTTTGAATAAGTTACATTTTTATTTTAATCAGTGTAATACGATTTCGACACACCGACCGCCGAGATGGAATTTCCCACTAACGAATGGCGAACACCTGGCAACAGTGGCACCGAGATATTTCCATATCATCTCAGAAACTCAAAGCAATAAAATACGACGCGATATAACTTTGTTTGTGAACGGCAGTCATTAATATACTTACATATACTTACCTAAGTTTGTAAAAACACTAGAGGATTTTTTAATACAAACTAAAAAATAACAATGTGTCAGATCGAAGTAACAGATAGTAAAATAACGTACCTGGGTATTGTGGTGATGACTTGTCCGAGTTCGTCAACTACGTGGTCGGCGAGTACGAGCACGGTGGGCTGGCCGGGCGCGCCCACCACCACCGACACGCCGCCGTCCACCAACTGCCCGCCGCCGCTGACCAGGTGCCCCTCGTCCAGCTGCCCGCTGATCATCTCCACGCGTTTCTGATCTGGTGTCGTCGTGTATATCACGGTCTGCTTGTCATCCTCGTAAATTAAGTCTATTGGAGTCTTTTCGTCTATTGATTCCATGCCTTGGTCGTAGACCTCAGGCTGTCCGGGCACTTTGCCGTCGGTTGCGTAGGCGGCTAGGCCGTGGGGCGAGTGGCGGTAGGAGTGTGCGTCCGGGGGGTAGCCGTCGTCAGAATCCATTTCGACTTTGTGCGGGTAATAGTCGTGAGCGGGCTGCACGGGTGTCATGGTGGCGAGCACTGTGTGCGCGGGCGCAGGCGAGCGCGGCGCGGACGCGGGTGATGGCGGACCGCGCGGCGTGCGCGCGCGCTCCTCGTGCCCGAGCGGCGGCGACGACGACGCGGACATTACGTCCCGCTTCTGCGCAAAAGGCGACGTCTTCGTGCTTGCGGAGGCTCCACTCAGGAGCACCCCGCTTTACACTTTCGTGACTTCAATTCCTGAAATTATGGCATCACCTGAACATCTTTCTGATATTTCCTCTTTTACTAAAACTAGGTAATTTTTAACCGATGCGCGATGGGTGTACCAGTGCATAGACGTGTCTGCTTAAGTACTTACTAAGCCGGATAAGATAAACCTTTTCAATTTAACTTTTTTTAACACGACACCTTCGATGATTCCATGCGATCTTATACCTTTTTTTGCGAGATAACATTAGGGAAAAGTACTGAGACAGAAAATAATTTCAACCTTTACTTCACTTTCTTGATTGACCTTCAAATCTTGAAATGAATTGAAGATGAACTAAGAAGATTCATTTTAACTTTATTTAGAAAAAAAATAGAGTTCAGAACTGTACAAGTTATTTGACGGCACTGAACATGTCCCTAACAATCCAAGAACCTGATCCATTATCATTCTCTTACAATACAGTCAGTATTCATTCACGAGTGTATGACGCAAAACTAAGCATCTAAACGAGAAAAGGCAGTTCATTGAGATACGCGCGAGTACGGCACACGAATACAAGAGCCCAAGGGCGAGTCAGTAACAGCTGATCTGAGTCCAGTTAGAAAAGAACGAGTATCAAGTGGCACCTGATCGGCGAGAAGCGGCCCAACTCGTCGAGCAGCCCCCTGCGCCGGTGCCGCCGCCGCCGGCCGCAGGAACACCA
Source organism: Peribatodes rhomboidaria (assembly GCA_911728515.1). Classification (NCBI taxonomy): domain Eukaryota; kingdom Metazoa; phylum Arthropoda; class Insecta; order Lepidoptera; family Geometridae; genus Peribatodes; species Peribatodes rhomboidaria. Next base: position 9,610,293 of record OU452168.1, read on the forward strand.
CGAACGGTACAAACTGGTAACTATTGTATCCACGTGCCTGCCAAACTTGTCAATAAACAACAACCACTAGACGTGTACCTTCCAACACTGCCTATCATGACTTACCAACAATGACATTACTACATTTAATTTAATTACAAATTGTTGATACAGTACACACCTTACCTACAACGTTTTATCATATACATATTACCGATTGGCAGAATGTTTTTGTCACTTTCGAAAGCATGAACAAACAGCAAACACTAACAGAGAGAAACTATGGTTGACTGAAAGGACAGTTACAAAAGTACTAAATCCCAAAGCTTAAACGCAAACAGTGCCCTTTTAAATAAATAAGTACATAAAAGGATGTATATTGAACTGCAAGCAATAGTAGGTAAGTGCGTGTCAAAATCAAAACCTTATCCACAGGAGAACTAAAAGATCAGAAACCTTATCAATTCTTTCTCGAAAGAAAATCCAAAGGAGACGAGGCCAATGGACGTCAGTTCACATCACCGATAGACTTTCCTTTTTTGAAGAAGCCTAAAAGGTAAAAAAAAGAAAATGCATTTAATGCTTCAGAAGCGGTACCGAGCGAGGCTGGCACGGAGGCTGCGAGGCGATCTCGGCCGAGTGAAGGGAACAGATATATGGATGACACTGCTACACGACAGAGAGGTGTATTTATAACTCAGTCAAGACTTCTCCGATACTCCGATGTCCGTGTGTGCATTTAGGAATTTCACGATTTAAAGCTATGCTCTTTGTCCGAGTACAGCCTGCATTGGTTGGATCTCCAAGAAAATAATTCTTGATAGACTCAAGAGTAATTTTATTTAAGATCAACGTTAGATTGAGTGCTACGTCGTTGGACCTAGGTAGCTAAAGGTGATTCGATTTATAATACTTAGGGTTTAAAGGCTCCATAAGGTCTATGCAAGGGACCTAACCCTTTTAGGGTTAGTTCCCGCTGGTCACCTGACGCATTTGTCACCGCGATGACCAGAAGACAAATTCGCTTAATTGGGGCACTGAAGTTGTTTGATGAAAAATAACGACCATTTTTCACTTTGAGCGAATTCTATTCCAATACATGAAACGAAACTCTTAATCTTAAATAATTGTGTAGTCATAAAACTATACCATAACATATCGTCACGCTTTTCCCCCCCAAAGAGGCTGGCAGAGATAAAGGCAGAGATATTAAAAAAAATTTAACTATATAATAGTCTCCATAATAATGTTGTTCCTAAAGTAGGTATTCACTTAACTATTCCTAGTATTGAGGTTTTATCCATCCAAGCTCAAAATAGGTAACCAAATCGAGCTTCGATAAACACAGCATGTCAGTAATCGCCTTTACGTCCATGGCTCGATGCACTGAAGGAGGAAAAATAAAATTACAAAAAGACTGCCGCCGAGCCGGTTGTGTGCGCTCGCACACAGACACACTTCTCGTGGACCACGTCGTCGTTACAAGATACGAGCGCATAATTGACTCACACGCAGAAAGAATTGCTCATGTGCGGTTCTAGATACCTAAGTACATAAGCAACAACATAAAGCAAGACAAACCATTAAGGATCTGAAAATGTACACAAACAGATGAACCTAGCTAAATATCTGTCTGTGTGCCTATTGAGAGTACCCCCATATTCAAAAGAAGATCAAAAATTAGTAGGATTCGCAAAATGTATGTTAGAACACCGGCCAAAAAGTTGGTAAATACTGCAAAGTTTTTATATTAAGTACCTACCTACCCAAATCAAGAAACTGAACAAGTTTTCAAATGACAACAAGTGTAAATAGCCAATAGTGACGTTCGAAGGCATATGTGAGCCGCTGTGACAGAATGGAGTGTCGTTATCATTATCACTGATGAACGTGTAGAATAGACGAGCACGTCATTGCACTGGTACTAAGGTCGGGGGCGGCGGCAGCGGCACCAGCGCGAGCGTCCTGGCGCAAGCCGTCACGCACTCACGTCAAACTAGTATCGTGACGTCACAGCTCGCCCGGCGAAATTACAAAACCGGCCGGGCGACGGCGCAGCCGAGTGCGCCAGCAAGCGGCGCAGGCGGCGACGGCGGCGCAGTGGCGGGCGCGCTGCCGGCCGACCCCGACGCGCCACCGGCGATTCACGTACCGTGGGCGGCGTCACGACGCCTCAGCGCGGGCGCGGCGCGGGCCGGTGCGCGGGCGCGGGACAACGAGCACGCGGCGAACGGCGCTACGGAGCGCGGGCGCAGGTGCTCTGAGCGCAGCAGCCTCCGCGCGCCGGCGCCGCCGCCCGCCGCGCCTCCCCGCGCGCCGCCCGCGCCGCTCTCGCACGCACCAAAACGACGAATTTATCTTCCGCGCATGCTGCCTGCAAGCCCAACTCCTGCCTCCCAGCCAACGGACATCCAACCTCATCTCTGTACTCATCTTTTTCTTAATCGTCTAGTAGATATCTCACATAATATCTCAATATTGATCTAAAGGAAACATTGTGAGTTGACTGATGAGATGAGCTTTAGTGAGAAATTGAGACGAAGCTCTAGATTCTAAAGCTTCTAGAGTCAAGAACGTTATAACCTAATGAAAAAACAAAGAGGAGTTAACTAAACTTTAAAGAACTTAAAAGCTTTAGCAAAATGCTTTAATTAGCTACCAGTAGACTAGTTAAAGATGACAAGTAGGTAGTGATCACAGTACGTCTAGATACGGGGCGGCGGCGGCGGCGGCGAGCGGTGCGGTCGGTGGCGCGGTGCAGCGCCTGCGGCATCGTCGGTGCGGAGCAGCGCTCACCGCCGCGCCGTCCCGACACGAGCTCCGGCAGCCGTTACAAAACCGCCGACCTGACGATGCGATTGCCCAACTTTACGCAATTTCCCTTATTGGACTTTCATGCGATATGTTACAGACTTATTATTATTCCAATCTGCTACCCTACCTTTCAAGTACATAATTATAGTAATTCTAAAAGAGTTTTTTTTACTATTTAAGTTTTGCAAAGTGTGTGTTTCTTTTGGCCTATCTGTAATTTTTATCTTCTGTTCACTTTAAATAGCAACCTATTTTCCTTGTAAAACAAAGTAATGGCATGTACTTAATACTTGTTCCCTTATTCCATCTCAGAATCTCGATATAAAAGTTTAATAAAAATAAGAAATTCCATTTTGTTGGAAGAAGCTGCTTATTTGATTTTTGTTAAGTTTAGATAGCTAGAGAACTAGGCCTCCTAATTTCGTCGCTAATAGTCAATTCTCTAATATTTATTTGATCCTCTTTAGTAATACCTATTTATACCTAATATAAAAGCGAAATATCACCCCCTAACTACTAGATGAAATCTCGAAAACTATTTAATCTAAGAAACTGTTACTGGTAGGTAACATTTTTATTGGGTGTAGACGACACTAAAAAACGCCGATTTTAGTAGGACTGACCGAAATAGGTCTCCCACGAAAAAACGCCAGATTTTATGACAGCGACGAAGTAAAGGGGGATCCCAAATGGGATTAAAATAATGATTATTTGAACGTTCTTAATTTGCGAAGTCATGGGCATAAGAATTGCTTAAAGGTTAACTGATAACAATACAATCTATAATTATTTTTTATTTAAAAATAACACTCCACGGACTCCGGGGACCGTGACTTTTGTTAACATAAATCATTAATTATTATTTAAGGGGAAAACAGGTAGAAGGGGGTTAGTTATTAAGTCTCAATCTAAGGTTAGGTTAAAGGTTTTCAGATTTACTTATTGCATTGTGAGTACACCACGAGCAGACCAGCGACCCGCAAGCAGCACCCGATCACGAGTATGACGCTTGTGCCAGCCATCGCTCTCCTCAACCATATTTGAGGGAAGAGAACGAGCCGACACACGACGCCACCGCAAGAAGGTGCCTTCGATAGTGAGCATGAATGCTCGAGATGGACTCACAATTTCTATAAAACGCGAAATTATTACAATTTTTATTAACATAACATCATAGCCTCCTCCCGACTCAGAGCCTCCATCACCACCGCGTTCCGATCTCTGATGGCCATCTGCAGGTTATATTCCTTGATGGTCTTCGGTGACGCAGCCGATGCTCGCCGTAAAAACCGGCAAATGGCATCGTCTTCGATGTCATCGGCGTAGTAGGTGAAAGTCCCGGTGTGCCGTGATATTGCGACGACTGCGTGGGACACGCTCTCATGCAGCTTAATTTTGGGCTTGGTCTTTATGACGATAACCGACTCGTACGTTAGCCCCTGAGCTTCGTGGATGGTTAGGATGCGTGACCCTGCGCCTCCCCCATACCCTTGACTTTTGAGGGTCTCCTTTTCTTCCTGCGTATGTACTAAGAAAAGGGCGTTGGGGAGGGTGATGGGAATTTGTGCTCCCTTGTACCTTCTTTGCTCAACGGACTTAATACAAGGAGCCGAGAAATAAATACCCGAGTAAATTTCCCTCAGCGCATACGCGACGTCCATTGGGTTCCTGTGTGTGCAAAGCAAATCCTGGCTGATGTTTGTGACCAGGTTTGGGCGTTGATACCTCATTTCGAAGAGATTTTCTCTGTCAATAAAAGGCAACTGATTTACATCTCCGATGAGGACAAGCTCACCAGCACCAGACAGCCATGCAACCATTATTATGGCTCCAAAATGGTTCATGAGCGCTTCGTCTACCAGGAGGCGGTTGAAACTCTCTCTACCAAAACCATTTCCGAGAGAAGAAGCCATAGTTCGTACCCTGGATTTCACCAGGTCTCCGATACGGTGCGATAGTTTCTCTCGCAGATCTTTTGCTGCCTCTGTTGTTGTGGTGATGATGGCGTCCCTGTGCCATTGTATCTTGAACCCTTCGCTTTACTCAGCAGGGCTAATCACAACCATTCGGAAACGTTTTCGTTTGGATTTCAAAAATTTTAAACCTAAATTATTCGAATCTCATTCTATATTCATAAGTTTTTAAACGTGATAAATTTTTCCGAACGGACATATACTTGATTCCCTATTCCAAAATGTATCAAAGTAGACTGAGATTCGAAGAATTTGAGTTTGAAATTTCTGGGATCCGATCGGAAATGTTTCCGAATGATTGTGAATGACACCGCTGATCTCTACATAACTTCTTCGCTTCGCTCGGGCGTCCTCATTACGCTCAGGATTCAATAAGCTACTCGCGATGTAAGACACTACTTTGTTCTCTCGATGCATAATCTACTATTCTCATCCCCATGATTAAACTCACTATTTGCCTTTAAGCTTTATTCTTTATCGACACGTGGAAAATTCAAAAACTACAACTTTTGACTCGGAACATTTCAAAAATTTAACATGATAAAAGCGCAGAAAACGCTCTTAGGAACTCCACATTTTTATTTTGAACTAGCTGCATCCCGCGGCGTTACCCGCAGTCGATGTGTGACATACATATATAACACATATATGTGTTAATCCAGTGTGTGATCCAAGGTAGGTACAAGCCATTCCGAGTTTCATCCGAATCTGTCCATCCGTTTAAGCGTGAAGAAGCAACAAAGAAGGTGGGTGGGTGTGTGCGTGCGTGTGCGGATGTGTGATAATATTATGAATAGGATTATTTTTCAAACAGGTACAACACTTTATTAGATTGATAACATAACCTGTCTTAAAAGCTGCATTAGTGGACAAAATTACGAACAAAAGCTTGTCTAAGTGCCTGTATGGTAAGATCTCAACATGCGAAATAAACACAGCTGGTTACTTAATTTATATTTTTTAACTTCCAAGAATTGTTGAAATGCACGGTGAAAGCTCCTCCACTCAGACACATAGGAGTGTGTAGTCTGTGTAGCATTATTAGGTAACCTACCTACAAACTTCAGGTACCTACTTGCTTACACCAGCAATAATATACCTACAATGAAGCTTATAGCTGTATCGTACACCCGAAAAAGATTGCCCTTCTTTTGGACAATTTAGTAAAAATTTTCCTTGTGACTCTTTTGATGCTACTCGTTACAAATTCATACGCAACTTCCACAAATTAATTAATGTTATCTACATAAATATCGTGAAATGTAGACTGAAGAGTCATTAATATAAGGAAAAGTAGCACCTGGGCACCTTTCCCTCTGCCAACGGCCTTTTAGATTGAAATATAGTTTCATGTTTATGCATGTAAAAATGTTCATTCGTTTATGAAAATAAAATTTAAGTTTTTGTTAAAAAAAAATGGAATTGTAGCTTTAAGGAGATACTGATAAAATAGACTAAACCTGCCAAGGTGCAGATGGAAAAAATGTAGATAGGTTAGTACATACACATAGAGCCAATAAGCCATGCAGCCATATATGAGTTTCAAAATTCTTTTCTATTTGAAATTTTTTGATGAAAATGCTAATAATCCTGAATTTCTATTTATGAAAATTTCTACTCACCTGTATTTTAGTAAATCAGAATTTGATCTAATGACTGGAATCGAAACAAGTACAATCGTAAAATTTCTCTTGATAGAAAATGATCATAAGTCTCATGATGTATAACATCCATATCAGGCACAAAATATTCCAAATTCCATTTGATATTCCAGTTTTATTTGATTAAAAATATCTTCTAATTATTTCATAATAATTAGAAGTTATTTTTATCTTCCTAAATGCTTACTTATTTCTTTCCAATTCAAGCAAATTGGACAAGCTATTTTTATTACAAGCTTTCAATTAAATTAATTTTCGTGTGTATTTCACTGTGTCAGTAAGATTTGAACCACTTCCCGGTGTCCGATTGAGCTTAAAATTTGGTATAGGGACCCATATTTTTTGTAGACCAGTGTTATATTAAAATAAACAAACTCAAAAAAAAATTAAGGCAAGGCGGTCGAACGCTGAGCTTTAGAGTATGGGTAGGGTTAGCTGGTACAATTCCGTCTGTGGGGCAATTGCGTCATTTGAGAATTACTGACGAACCCTTTTTTTTTTTTATTTATCTTTAGTCACAATATTCTTTACTAGATGCCGTTAGTTGTTTAATTTGTGAAGGGTTTGTTATTAATTATCAAAAGACGCAATTGCCCCACAGATGCAATTATACCAGTTGACCTACTTTTTTTTTCTTTTTGCCTGGAAAAAAACTGTTATAGGTTCCACCACCGGTCCCGGGGGCGAGCAAGGTGGGTATGTGTGCGTCCCGCCACTGACGACCTACCCACTAAAGCCCTACTAGGGTTAGCGCCGAGGGCTAAATATCGGGGCCATCACTGGGACGCTTTCGCACGCTTCCACGGCCCTGACACCTCCCTATGAACATGTGTCGGGACACAAAACGTATCGTCATCATCCATCTCGGGGACCAACCCAGCCAGTGGGCGCCCAGACAGCACCCGAGTCTTGACACCCATGGTCTACTGCAACGGGTCAGAAAAGACCCCGCCGTAGCCACTTTGGTCGGAGAGGTTAGGGAGAGCAACGCCTCGCTACACCGACGCTCCTCTTTCCCTGCAGCCCCACCGCGTTCGCCAGCAAAGGGTGGCGACCCCGCTAAGGCCGCGAAAGGTATGGAGAACGACGCGCCGTAATACCGACACTCAACTGTCATCCGATCGGACGACACTGCAGCTGACGGACGGAGGCCTCACCTCAATTGCGGTGCTCCTACGTTTCCTCGCAACCTACGTTTGGCTACTTCAACATGGGCTTTCCCCTTAAGGCTGCGTTTCCATTGAGGCGGAGCTGATCGGAGCGGTGCTTAGCTGACCAATCACACCGCTCGAAATCACCGCTTCACTTCAGTGGACGCAATGTGATTGGTCAATTATGCACCGCTCCGCTCAGCTCCGCTTCAGTGGAACCGCACCCTAAAGCCCGGTGGATCGGCCACGTCCCGGAGCTCCTCTTAGCTTCACTGTGGCTGACCAGACCACGGCTACTAAGACCCCCGCCACAAGGCGGGAACTTCACCGGTGGGGAGTATAGGTATAGGACTAGCCTATGGTAGGTACTGTAGGCTCTTTTAGAGTGAATGAAATTATCATTGAAGACACTGAAGATTGAAAAAAAAATTGAACTCGCACACGGATAAAGCTCATTCATGAAGCGCTTAGCCCATGCCCGTGGTGATCGGTTAGGTATTAGTGCTCAATTGCACTAGTCGATAATTCGGTCGTTAGCCCTTAATACGAGGACTCCTCACGTATGGGGCTCCATCGAAATGGAAACGGCTCTCGAATGCGGGAGCTATGGCATGCGGGTTGGTGGCCGTAGGTACCCCGAATGTTGGCCTCAATGACCAATGAAATTGAGCCTTTGAGTAAAGACCTTCCTATAATCCAATCTTAGGAAAATAAAATTATTCTATTTTTACATCCGAACTTTATGAGCGGTAAATGAAAATGCACAGTAAAAACAACTTGCATTCGGATACATGCATGGTAATTAAAGTTAAACCTTGCGCAACTTGACCTCCGAGCTTTGATATTTCTAATATACCTAATGTAAGTATTACAAAAACATGTAGACTGGGACGATTAGCTGTAGGTACATTACTGCTATAGTTCCTACTTTTTAAAGTAGAAGTAATTTTTTGAACTTTTAAGGCTGCATTTTTATTTATTCAGGTATTTATTTTAAATGTAACTTAAGGACATATAAGTACACCCAATCATAACATTCTTAACTGCATTAATTTTATTAGAAAAATAAAAGTTTTAGTTTGAAAACTGTTGTCATAAGTCACAACAATATCCGAACAAAACTGAATATAACCACATTACCTAAACTCGTCTTGCTTTCGAGTCAAGACGGACGACGTGGAATCTTGTTCAATTTGTAACGTTGGTATTGCACAAGTGAGTGCTGCCACACCATGCGGTTATTACGACTTTTAAGCTAACTAAAAATTTTAAAGGTGACTCCAAACCCCATTTACCAGCCAGCGAATAAGAAAGTAAACATTTTCCTTTACTAAAATATATTTACCTACTTCACCATAGCACAATTTTTCGTGATATCGAAGGAATTCCAGTTATATTCTACTTTTTAATTCTACTGGTTGGCTCCTAATATATTTTGTTCGGCAACACTAGTTGACTCTTGTCATTTTCACTTCAAGTGACGTTTAGCTTCCAATAATTTTTTGCCTTTTCTTTCCTTTCAACTTCCTCGAGAAACCGTCAGTGCGGGAAATATTTCGTAGCAATTTTGAATAACTCTGCAAATAAATAGGTGAGTGCCAAACTTAGTTATTTTATTTTACAAACTTAGAAATAACTATTATTGATAGTATACAAAGTATGAATACCGGAAACTAGTAATTCTAGTTCTAACCTACACTTGGTACATTATTGCGGCAGAAACATTTGAAAGTTTGGAACCTTATGGATAAAGTTCTACTGTTCAATTAATATTAAAACAGTCTGGTCAAGTGCTTTTAAACCGTCACAATCGTAGTTAGCACTAGTTCATTTATGTAATGTCTCTGCAAAAACTCGTTGAAAACTAACTAAAATGTAGGCCCTGTTTGATTATGAGTGTTCTGTGTGTGTAACATACTTTTAGCCAGCCTTTTTTCTTTAGATTAAGTACATATTTTAATACTACAATGCAAAAGTTTTAATTATCTACATTTGCTTTCAGAAAATGTCAGCTCTAATCTATGAGAAGGTTTGGGTAGACAAACCAATTTACACAGAAGCTGAAAAGAATTACTATGAATCTTTGAACAAGGTATGTTCCTAACAAAAATGTAGCCCGACTGAGTACTCTTTTTGTAATATTTTATTATTTAAGATAATTTTTTGCCTAGATAATTAGGCACAAAGATGGAATAAAAATTGCAAATTATTCTTATTCAAAATCTCCAATTAGTTATTGAATTTTATTTGGAATATTTAAAAAGCAGCTAACAAGACCATAAGTACTTAGTATTTACATTTCCAGCCCTGAAATAATTATCTACACATGTAATATCACCAATGTTTCTTGTAAAAATATTAATGTAGGTACTTATCTTGAAGTTACAAAATAGTTAGTTGTTCTTGTAGGTCCAAGAGTCACCACTTGCCTTGGCCAAATCATCTCTCGCCAATGAAGTTGCGAAGGCTAGACAGCACATTAAAAATTCTCTAGAATGTGTGAGTAATTCAATATTTTGTTTATTTCACACATTGTATACCAAGATTTTCTGGCATAGTCATGTTTGTGCAGTCTGTTGTGTGTTTTTAATGCTTAGTAGATTTTGGATATTAGTTTCATATTATTTTTTGCACTTAATTAAGCTACATGTGTTGCTTTATTTGGATCTTGACAACCAGTATAATTGTAATAATCATGTAGTGCTTTTACAATGCTCTTCACTAATACAGCTGTAGTATTCCAATAAGTCTATTAAAAGTTGACCTAACTGTCCTTTATTATGTTTCTATATTTCAGATGGACAGTGTTGCTACTTTAGCTGGTGTGCCAAACACTGAGCTGACCAGTAAAATTAACAGCTTAGAGAAAGAAAATGGTACTCTGAAGAAAGCTATTGACGACCTACGCAACCTGGTCATAAGCCTGCAGGCCCGTGTAGAAACTCTTGAATCAACTAGTGGCAATGTAAAAAAAGAAGCACCAAAAGTAAGTTCTCACTAGCTCACACCTGTTCTACCTATTGTATTCCAGTGCTTATACACACTGGACAAATATGAAAAAGACAGCACTAAAACTTTTTTGTGTCATAATGTATCCCATTAGTATTGTAGATATCTTTGGCATCTGGTGTTGTCTACTATTGACTGTTTGCTCTAAATGTAGCTGCTATCATTTGCAAAACAGAGGCAAACACCTACACATGTAATATGTTAAACACATTCACAGTGTGCCATTCTGACTCCTTGTAATATAATAATATTTTTTTATCTTTAAAGGCAGCAGCAGCAGCCGCAGCTGCAGCCTCCCAGGATTCAGATGATGGAGTTGACCTTTTTGGGTCAGATGATGAGGAAGAAACCGCAGAAGCAGCTAGAATACGCGAAGAACGCCTAGCAGCTTATAATGCAAAGAAAGCTAAAAGTAAGTACCAAACAATTAAAATAAGTCTTGGAATACCATACATTCAAGGTTGTCCATATTTAAACTACAATTGGATCATCCCTTTTTTCCAGAGCCAGTTCTCATTGCAAAGTCCAACATAATTTTGGATGTGAAGCCATGGGATGATGAGACTGATATGAAAGCCATGGAGGAGGCTGTAAGGAAAATCAATACTGATGGTCTACTCTGGGGAGCCGCTAAACTTGTGCCTTTGGCTTATGGTATCCATAAGCTGCAAATCTCCTGTGTTGTTGAAGATGACAAGGTTTCTATTGACTGGCTCACTGAAGAAATAGAAAAGATTGAAGACTATGTAAGTATTATTTATGTAAATTACACTAACATCATAAACATGAATGTTTAGATCTGAAGAATGGCTGAGCGGATGGGGTTGAATTTGGCACAGAGATTGCAAATTAGTCTGGAATAGCATGTGGGCTACTTTTAAATCCCAAAATACTCCTTGGGGCGCAGGTAGTCTGACATAATCATAATCTGGGTACTAATAATAATAATTCTTTATTTCAGACCATAAGTCCATATTAAGTTAGATAGTAATTGATTAAAATAATAATAACAATACAAAATAATTAAAAATGTCAACCCGTTACCAAAATAATAATTAGACGAACACAAAACAGAAAAATTACATTTTACACAAAATTTGAAAACAATAAAAAAAAAAAAATTAATAAAATATACGAAAATCTCGTCACCTTAATCTAAACTTCGGCTTGGACCCAGAGTGCTCAATATGCACACTTGTCCAGTGTCGCATTATTGGGCAATCCAGGTCCATCCGCCAGGCGAACAGCTGCAGGTAGCTGTTGGAGCTGCCGCGTACCCGTCGCATCAGGGACGCGACACGCTTGCGCATGATCGCGCCAAAACCGTCAATTCGCGCATCCGCAAACATCCCTGACGCGCTGCAGTAGCGCGGCAGCTTCATCAGCGCCCTAAAGGCGTTATTATACAGGACGCGCAGGGCGCTGTAAGACTTTTTAGTATACTTGACCCACAGGCTGCAGGTATAAAAAGACTGACAATACGCTCTAAAAAGTGTAGCCTTGACTTGATCAGTGCACCGTGCAAACCTACGGACCAGCATATTCGCCCTGATTGACAACGCCCTGCGCTCCCTTTCAACATCTGTGTCATCCTCAAGCGTCTCAGTGACCCAAAGGCCCAGATACTTAAACTTAGCGACTTTAGCCAACGCGCAACCATTCAAAGTGACTGGAGGAACTGTTGCATAAGTTTTTGAGCCAGCTTTGAAAACCATAAGTTCACCCACCACAGTGGACCCCCGCAAAACCCTCACAGACTACAAGAAGCTTCCTGAGAGCACTGATGGTTGGGCTCAGCAACACCATGTCGTCTGCATAACTGATTTTGTTGATAAATACACCATCAATCGAGCAGCCGACACGAGTATTGCTGAGCTCACGGATCAGGCGATCAATGTACAGGCTGAAAAGGCTAGGTGATGACAATCCACCTTGCCTTACACCACATTCCAGCTTGTACACATCCGAAAGTGACCCTGCCCATCTCACATAATTACTTTGATTGCCATACCAATATTTAAGCAGCGATATAAATTCAGGGGGAAGCTCAGTATCTTCTGACAATTTCTGCCACAACCTGTCATATCCTACAAGATCGAACGCTTTGGATAGATCTAAAAAGCAGGCGTAAATTGGCGTGCTTCTATCAGTGTAGTACTGGACAGTGTGTTTGAGAGTCAGTACTGCTGTTTCAGTCGACAGCCCAGATCTGAAACCAAACTGAGCGTCATGCAGCTGTAGATGCTGTTGCAACTGACTCTCAATCACACTATCCAGCACCTTAGCGATCACAGTTGCCAGTGATATAGGTCTATAATTGTTTTTGCTAGAAACATCCCCTGTTTTATTTTTGACAATCGGGACAATCACCGTCTTCATCATGGCCGCTGGTAGGTATGTATGTCCGACACAGAAAGTGAAGAACATGGCGAGCACCCTGGGTAAATGAACACCCGCATGTTGCAGGTGTTCAATACTCAGTGAGTCGTGACCTGGGGATTTTCCTCGCTTCATGTTCCTCAACACCTGTGCAACCTGTTTTGCCGTGACACGAAAAACCGATTGTCCCGTCTGTGGCACCCTGAACTCAGTCCTAGTGTTCACAGATCCCAGAGGAGAGCAAACCCTAAAATGTTCCCTAAATAAGTTGGCAATTTGGCCAGGGTCACTAATGCCCTCCACACTAACTGGAACACTCGGCTTCGGGTTCAGTTTGTTAGTCTCCTTCCAAAAACTACTAAAATCTTTTGCTGCATGTTTTGTCGCAAGAATATCCATTTTTGTTAATAATTTATTAATAATGCATAATTGTTGTTAATAATTTATTAATAATGCGTGAATATACCTAATATACAGTGTATGTTAAGCTATTTTTTTGTTACAGGTTCAAAGTATTGACATTGCTGCCTTCAACAAGGTCTAGTTCAAAATATGTACTTCTTTTGTTTCTTTAGCTGAAATACTGTTCATAAGACGTTTTATAATAAAGTGAATAAATAAACTGAATTTAATGTCTGTTAAATTTTTGTTTTATTATAATAATATAATATTTATTTGCTTACAACATGAGGGTCAATACATTGGCAATGCATATTATTTATGGTCTTTTAAATTACGAGATGATGTCGCAGTCATGTTTTACCTGTCATAGGTATGCAAATGTTCTAAGAGATGGCTAACGAAATAAAATTATTAATACAAAAGTCAGTTGAAAAGTGAATTTCAATGTTGAAATTAATTTATATTGGAAATCATTGGGAAGTAGCCGAAAGAATAATTTCTGTGCTTATGAGATATGGTACGGCCAGACTCTTCAATCTTCATACATTTCTATTGGTAATCCGGAATGACCGGGTGACTATAACTATACTAATTTTGGTTGAATAGAAGTACTGTTGAACCTTAACATAAATGTACTAATTTTGATTTAGAAGTATTATAATCTCGTATTTCTATGACACAAATATAGATGTCGCTACTTGAGAAGACATTGTGCTAAAATTGATAGGTACTTGATGTCCACACCATAACAGTATGGTGGTAGTCTCCTTGAAATAGTTGGTTAATAAATATGATGTGTGACGCTAAATGTCAAAACAATTTGAGGGCGCTTGCTCTACTGGCCTCAGTGCTACCACTTTTGCACTTTTTGCGCTAGAATTAGCGATACTTTTAGAAGTTTTGGCACTTATTGTAGCATTTAACTTAATATGTCGTACATATAAAATAATCAATAAATTAAAAAGTAACAAATAGAAAACAAGCTATGACGGCACCAAATGGCGGATTTTGCCATTAAGTTAAAAACAAAGACTCAAACGTATTTATGGTATATATAACATTCTGATTAAATTAACGAGTTTGTGTTAAAAGTGTATGTGATGCCGTGTTGTTTTCTTAAAAATTAAGAACGTTAAAGTGTGATGTAAAGAAATTACGTATTCATTCACAATCAACAAAGTTAACATTTTTTTTTTCTAGGAGTTTTGTTACGTCACGTGACTATCGGCCTCTGTCCTAACGGATGAGATGTTATTTTCACTCTCACTCATTACGACTTTTCAAACAAGAAAGACTAGGACCAGAAAGCGTCTCACGAACAAGAATAAGGCCCAGATGGCCATACTATCAATCGCTTAAGACAGTTCGCATGGTCATAGAGCCCCTTTCATTTATTGTCTAGTCAATCTAGCCATTTCTTATTTCATTGACTTGGCAACACTCGCTGATGTTGACTTGACCGTTCCGACCGACCGATATTTTTGGATGATTTTTAAGTTTTCTGTTTGTTTCTACAGTAATTTGCCGAATTTTTTAGTTTATCTTACTAGTCCGTTGAGTTGAGTGTGTCTCCTCCGGTTAGTGTGGTGTTGAATGTGTATTCTGTGTGGTGAGATAGAAACTCCTGGAACTGAGATAGAGACTCGAAGTATTGTGTCTTAGAAATAAGATCCTAGGACTCCTACAAAATAAATGATGTCGTTGTCTTGAAGAAAGTGTTGCATAGATTCTGAAAGTGAGCTATATTAGTATTAGGTCCATATAATAAAGTAAAACCCGTATTTTCTATGGTAAACCCGGCACATAACCTATAACCTAACCAAAATCTCACCAAACTAAAACTTAAGCAAAATTATGTTGAATGTAGGCTATTATGACTAGTTTTGTTTTATAAGTATTATTAAAAGTTTTATAATTTTTTATGTACTTCCTTACATAAGGTTTTTGAATAAAGAGTTACATGTAAATCATATTTTTATCATCATTAATTATTATTGATTGCTGCTACTTGTTGATTTTTTTTTGTTTATAATTATGTAAAGGTGCTCCTTATTCGAGCCATGTTTTTATTGCAATATGGGCCCGGCAATATTGCCGGTAGCCCGGCCATCATCAGCTATGCTAGAAATGTATGACGATATAGCCCGGCCACCCTTAAAATATTGCCGGGCCAGTAATGCATTAAAAATATGGCCCGTCTTGTGATTACCAGCCATCAATAATTCATTGTTTCCCCTATACCAAAATAATAATATAAAAGTTTCATTAATCTGTAATATATCTACCTACAGCTATAGCTATTCGAATCATTGATATAGTTATGTATGTAGTAAGTCCATGACATGAATACAGATGGCGCTGGCAGGTGTTGCTTGTTTTAGCTGCCGAGAGAGGTCTCTATTTCCCTATATAACAAAGTACTCTGTGGGTACGGCTACATTAGTGGCCTTCGGCGATCATTCGGGCTGTCGCGACACGTGTAGCCGGCACAGAATATGCTCTATTACATAGGTCCAGAAGGATAGTCTTCATACAAAACACGATTTCGAAACGTGTCAAATTTATTTTGGTACCATAAGTAATAACCTTTTTTTCTATTTTTTTTTTTTTTTATTAATTTATTCATGACCATGGATACTCGTCCTTCAGTCGGATTCTTAGTAATATTTTTTCCTTCAGTAACAGATGATGGGATGATGATGATGAGGTGATGATGAAGACGATGAATCCCTCCCCTTTCCCATTCCAGTAAAGTTATGGATACTTTACTGAAACTTTAAGTGAAGTTTTGTAGAGACCACGAAAAATCGCGTTTCGCGATGTTTGTATCATTTGCCCACACTCGTGCACGTTGACGAACCGGTAAACGTTAATAATCCACCATTATTACAATTTAACACTCGAAGAATCACAAGTTTTAGAAAATAATACAAAAACACGACACCATCTTTTCGGTTCCCGCCAAAACTCCCCTTTTTTTCTATACGTGATGAACTTGCCATTAAAAGAGGTTACCCGATTTAGTTGGGTAAATTAAATAACGATCAGAGTTTAAAGAAATCACAAGACCGGAAACAAAGTATTAGGCCAGCTTAGGCCAGAGCTAAACTACACACAAAGTCTTACCCAGATCCATTCATGACACTATTCTACAAACTAATATTATAGATTGTATGTAAACCTTAACTAAAATCAGAGTAGGTAAAAGGTAAGAATTTAAGTAAAAATCAAGAGTACGAATTTGAGTTAAAATCAATAGTAAAGGGATTACTATTGATTTTATCTTATTTACACATAAATTTACCCATTATCATTATTTACATCATACATTAAAGTTATTTTTTCGGTAATAAAATAATATTACATTTACATAAAAATAAAACTGACGCCTGCTTGTCACGATATTTCACTGTTACGTATATTTCTTTCTTGCGAAGGTGCACAGAGCAAATTGTTATAGGGGCGACGAAGTTTTCACTAATTTTCATTTTTACTTTGTCGAATTATTTTTGTCCACTGATCGGCTAAACTGGAGGGCTATTCCTACAGCTCGAGATACCATCTCATCTCAAAAAAATTGCCTAAAATCGAGATGCCTTATTCTCTTCGCTAGAGATCGAGATTATCTCGATGGCTGGGGCCCGAGATGTCTCGAGTGGTCGGAGGCAGTCGAGACGTAAGTGAGATAGTGGGTCGCGACTCATTTGTTGCCACTTCGGTCCCGTAAATATATTTTTTCTACAAAACTGGCAACTCAGTATTTGAATACCTACGTCATACGTTTCTATACGTCAAGGAGGGTCTTTGGCGGGAACCGAAAAAATGGTGTCGTGGTTTTGTAATAGTTTCTAAAACTTGTGATGCTTCGAGTGTTAAAGTGTAATAATTGTGTAACCTTTGCCGTGTTCGTTAACGTGCACGAGTGTAAGCAAATGATACAAACATTAGGAAATGCAACTTTTCGTGTTCTCTACAGAACTCGACTTAACGTTTCAGTAAAGTATCCACGACTGAAATGGGAAAAGGGGAGGGATTCATCTAATTTTTCATCACCCTCTCCGCTATCATCTTAAATTTAATAACCCATGTACAAAAATCAAACGGATGACAAGACGGTATGGCTATGTTGGCTTTAGCCTGCCCTACGGGCAAAAAAAATTCTATACGTCAATGTTTACTTGTTTGATATTTTAAACTTAAAATTATTGCCTCTCACTTTTCAACCCAATAGTCCACTTCATTTCGATCTGACAAGGACTATCCTATTTTACCAAAGGATCGCATCGCATTACGCTGGTTGGCGTAAACATATTCACTGATGCGTCGAAGTTATCGACAGTCAGTGCCGTGGGAGCAGCTGTTTGCATACTATCTGCTAGAATAAGTCTTAGTTATAAATGCCCATCTTACTTCTCAGTATTCACTGGAGAAGCGATTGCCCTTCTAGAAGCTATCCTCTATGTCAAGTCGCATAATCTCAACTACTCTATCATCTTTACTGAGTACACTAAGAGATCCTTTATAGGTGGCCAATTTTGCACAAGAGTGCAACCTATTTTACAACAATTTATGAGGGATTCCTTAATTTAACAAATTACAGGGAAACGAAATGAGGAGTGAAAAGGGTTTGACAAGATAGATTGTAAGCAGCTTTTGGAATCTTGAATACATCAATTATACTCGCATGGCCTTTTTCTACCTAAATTTTTCCTCCTAAATCAATGGTCAAAATACTGGGAGACGTCCCAAAACATCAAGGGTAGATATGCTGATATCCAACCCAATAGGTATCCCTACAATTCCCTAGTTCTTCAAATTCCGCTCAACCGAGAAACATATGAGCATGATCTTATGTTGTCTCCAATTAAGTCACCCGTGCACTCTGGTTTATTTAGCCAAACTAAGGCTCAGGGAGCACTCAATCTGTGAATGTGGGTTGGATGAAGATAACACAGATCACATCTGCTTCAGTTGTCCCAATCTAAGTTTCCTCCTTATAAGATATCCTCTCCCGGACATAGTCCATCCTACTTCCTTCAAATATCTACAATCATGTTCCTCCCACCCCAAGCTATATAATATTGTTTGTAAATTTGTCTGTAAAAATAATATTAAGCTGTAAATATTATCCCCCTTAGCAATAAACGTTGTATAGCTTTGGAATAGTTATATAGTTTTGTGTTTTTTTTTAATTCTTGAACTCTATTGAAGCTAGCAATAAATGTTGTATAGCCTCAGAATAGTTACAGTCTTTTGCCATTTTCGATCGAGTTCAAAAACAACAAAGAAAGATAAAGACAAAACACTGTATAATTATCCCAAGGCTATACACTGTTTATTGCTAAGGGGGTTAGTATATTTACCAAAGTGGAGTATACAATACAAATATTTTTCGGCATTGCATGTTGAACATAACATATCATATCATCACACCTTTCCCCTGAATGGACTGGCAGAGGTGTACAACACCCACACTTTAGCGGACGATATTCAGTCCTAAATGTGACAGGCGGTGAGCTTGTCGCCATATACCGGGCTCCAGTTACTTAGCAGATGACATTAGATATGTACATATGCTCACACAATGAATAAGTTGGTGCATGCCTTTGGCTGGGTCCAAACCCTCTCCCTCTGGCTTGAGAGGCGTATCTTCTGCGACTAGGCTATCATCACTAGTATGTTAAATAACAAGACATAATACAATAAAAAAAACTGATTTATTTATCTTTTTCGCTGCATGCTTTTTCAAAATCTGTTTGTACTCATTAGAATGTCCTTAAAACAATAACAGATTACTTCCAAAATATTAAGTAAAGCATCATGAATTTAAGTAGCAGTCTAGGTTTCCATCACAATTCAATCTGCAAACAAAAAATCACAATGTTACTTAATGTATCAAACATTATATTTTACTTTTGCTCTGCATTACATGACTGATTTAAATTATCTTGTTTAGGACATACTGGACAGATTTATGGGAAAATATAGGAAATGATTATAATTTTTCCCAAAGTGAACGGTATACTACTTAGATAAAAGTCAATTTGTCCTTTGTTGG
Source organism: Peribatodes rhomboidaria (assembly GCA_911728515.1). Classification (NCBI taxonomy): domain Eukaryota; kingdom Metazoa; phylum Arthropoda; class Insecta; order Lepidoptera; family Geometridae; genus Peribatodes; species Peribatodes rhomboidaria. The sequence goes on from OU452168.1 coordinate 9,629,719, forward strand.
CAAGCACATCACTAGGGAATGGCTAGATTGTCTTGCCTAAAACTCTCTATGTAATATTAGTTTGTATAGTCCGTTAGCCGAACCTCATTGCAAAGCACTAAATGTAAGAAGCTGAGAGCTGAGCTTCACCGCACTGGGTATGAAGTATAGCTATAGGTACAGAGATCAGCTAGTAAGTATATTACCTAATGCAGAGTGTAAGGTAGGTAGATTGGCAATATAGATATCCTAACTAATAATTTAAAAATGAATTTGTTTGTTTGTTCTGCTGTCACACCTCAACTACTCGATCTATCATCATGAAATTTTGCATACACAATGTCAGAGGTACAGAAAAGGACGATGATAAGACAATGAAGAGGATGATAGAGATAATGGTTCTGCAGGACCGCAGGTGAAACTGCGGGGCGCAGCTACTTGATATATATGTATAAATGTGCTTATCCAGATTATTCCTATAGTATCTATCTTTATCTCTGTGCCAAATTTAATTCAGAACAACCATCATCTATCTAATATATACATACGTACTTCCATTCAAACTTTTGCCTTTTTAAAATTAGTGTAAAGTGTGATTTCTCAGATACTTACTTACTGGGTCTAAGAAAATTCAATTTTTTTGTTCATACAAATATGTAACTAAGTCCACAGATTTGTTGTTGATAGTGGTTGTGATTGCTGTTTAGCTCATCCACAGTCAGGTTTCTAAAGCCAACTTGGAAACCATTAGTCACGTACGAGTCCTTGGGTGACTTGTTTGTTGGTAGGTGTTAGGCTCGAACGGCATAAATTACGCAGTAGGTACCTGAAACATTTTTCAATTTATAAACAAGAAAAAGTTTGTGACTTTTAGGTTAAGTTAACCTTGGTTATTTACAAATTATGTGGTCATATATAGTGATAAGAAAGTACTTAATACTTACAATTATCTCCACAAGTATCCTGGCGTCACTTTATTAACCCTGTTAGATTATTTTGAAGGTCTTATGTTATTAGTACATAGGGGCGATTGATTCGGAAAAAACTTCCAAACCGATCTTCCATTCCATTGGGTTTAACGACAAACGAAAGCCTTAGCAGTTCCTATTAAGTGTTTAATGTTGTTAATCGTGATAGTTTTTGTGGGCGTGATGACGGAAAGATTTTTAGATTTTAATAACCTCTATTTGTAAACAAAACAATGACTTATTTGGCTAAGTGCGTTTCGTTCCCCACAAATCCTTTATGGAATGAAAATGTTATATTTTATTCTTCTCACTTTTATAACTTGTAATAATTATCATAATATTAGTTCATTTGATTAAACTTAACGATATTTAATTATTGTATGCATTTAATGAGCAGAATGGTCCCGAAATACGTTTTATCGATTTTACCGGTTTTTAGCAAGCACAGTCGAGTAAAATGGAACGTAATTTGAGTGAGAAAAGCCCATCTCATCTCATGCTTGTTTGAGAATACCACATGGTTTGTTTTTAGGAGATTCTCCCTCGAGTTCTAGGAATCGAGATCGAGATGAAAAAGTCCTATCTCCGAATAGGGCCCCTGGATCCCTATGAAACCTAAAGATAATTAAAGGGAAAATATAAAAATACCTTGTGGCAACACTTTTTTCAGCAACTTTTCGCTCTGTTGACATTAAGAATTAATTACAATTATTAGCTTTTTAAAGCACATAAAAATATATTTAAGACTTACGGATGATATGTGACGTTGCCTTTTTTTACTGTTTTGGATATTCTGAAATTTCGGCATGAGTGGACTACACAGTTCACCATTTATTGGTTAGTTGGGAGACGTAACCGCTACTGGATGACATCGAAGACTGAATAATGAATTGGTTGACTTTCAATGGTTTGGTTTACTTTTTTTGGAATCATTGTTTCTGACCGATTAGGGGTCTTTACTCTATGTCTATGGTAGCCGGTTAGTTCGTGACTCGGCGGAGTCAGCGGTGTATCGGGCGAATTACTCACGTCAACTCCGCAGAAAGGCATTGAGTTGACCGCTAATGAACATCGCTGATAGCCAATAACTATGATTTTAGCGCGACAACGCAATGAAAATTATCACGCGAAAATTATCATTATTGTAGTCATACCATTACACGTACGTACAAGCCTGTGGTACAAGCGAGTCAAAGTACTGCAAGAACCATAAAACCATAATATAAAAAAAATGACATTTGATGACATCTATATAATGACGCTGATAGCATATAATTTCATGACATTAGTTTCATTGCAAGGTGCTGCCAAAGGACTGAAAAAGTCCTGTTTTTCGTTAAAAGACCTTTATTTACTTTGAATTAGATGAAGTATTTTAATTTATCGCTTCGCTTGCCATATTCTATTTGTGCTTTACAATATTTTTTGTTTTTGGTACATAAAAAGGTAAATAATTGGTTTGTTGGTAAATTCCATGCAAATAATATATTTTTATTCAATTCTTTGAGTTAAAATAATTATATAAACCCTGTCTTATCAAAAACTTATCTTTGAAAATGGTACAGAAAAATTATGGAAATTGGAAATTCTGCATGTTTTTTTTTACACGGTTTTATATCAATTTAATTAACGTTACTTTTGGCAGACAAACTCTGGTAGCATCAGGCTAAATAATAAAAAAAAGGAGTTTTGGCGGGAACCGAAAAGATGGTGTCGTGTTTTTGTATTATTTTCTAAAACTTGTGATTCTTCGAGTGTTAAATTGTAATAATGGTGGATTATTAACGTTTACCGGTTCGTCAACGTGCACGAGTGTGGGCAAATGATACAAACATCGCGAAACGCGATTTTTCGTGTTCTCTACAAAACTTCACTTGAAGTTTCAGTAAAGTATCCATAACTTTACTGGAATGGGGAAAGGGGAGGGATTCATCGTCTTCATCATCACCTCATCATCATCATCCCATCATCTGTTACTGAAGAAAAATTATTACTAAGAATCCGACTGAAGGACGAGTATCCATGGTCATGAATAATTAAAAAAAAAAAAAAAAAAAAAAAGGAGTTTTGGCGGGAACCGAAAAGATGGTGTCGTGTTTTTGTATTATTTTCTAAAACTTGTGATTCTTCGAGTGTTAAATTGTAATAATGGTGGATTATTAGCGTTTACCGGTTCGTCAACGTGCACGAGTGTGGGCAAATGATACAAACATCGCGAAACGCGATTTTTCGTGTTCTCAACAAAACTTCACTTAAAGTTTCAGTAAAGTATCCATAACTTTACTGGAATGGGAAAAGGGGAGGGATTCATCGTCTTCATCATCACCTCATCATCATCATCCCATCATCTGTTACTGAAGGAAAAAATATTACTAAGAATCCGACTGAAGGACGAGTATCCATGGTCATGAATAAATTAATAAAAATAATAAAAAAAAGGGCAGTTTTGGCGGGAACCGAAAAGATGGTGTCGTGTTTTTGTATTATTTTCTAAAACTTGTGATTCTTCGAGTGTTAAAGTGTAATAATAAACGTTTACCGGTTCGTCAACGTGCACGAGTGTGGGCAAATGATACAAACATCGCGAAACGCGATTTTTCGTGTTCTCTACAAAACTTCACTTAAAGTTTCAGTAAAGTATCCATAACTTTACTGGAATGGGGAAAGGGGAGGGATTCATCGTCTTCATCATCACCTCATCATCATCATCCCATCATCTGTTACTGAAGGAAAAATAATTACTAAGAATCCGACTGAAGGACGAGTATCCATGGTCATGAACAATTTAAAAAAAAAAAAATAAAAAAAAAAAAAACTATTATCAGACTGCTTGTCACTGTCTGTTGGGTTTCATTCAGCTGTTCATTTGCTAAAGTCGGATTCGGAATTTCGGACTTGGTTAATCGAAATATTATTTTATTGTGATTATTATAATTTAAATAATCATGAAGTGTAATAAATGTGATTCCGACAGTACCATAATGTTGAGAAAAAAGGATCTATACTGTGATAAATGCTTTCTAACCAGCACAAATCACAAGTTTCGAGCCTGCATTGGAAAGAATAAGATTTTATCAAAAAATAATAAAGTAATGGTATGTTTATCTGGAGGACCGGGTTCTACAGCACTACTTGACTTAATTCATCATGGAATGTCCTTAGATATTCACAAAAAGTTAAGGATTATACCATACTTTTTACATGTGACAGGTAAGTGGCACATAGTACCTACTTATTAATTGCACATTTTCAGCACACCACAGAAACAGCCAGCACTGGCTACAAAACATTTTTTTAATGGTGGATGGAGCAAAGTTTAGTGCTCTTTGCCCTCATTTTCATAGACATCATCACCTTTCACAGGTAGTACAGGTAGCAGCAGCAGTGTTGCAGATGCAATAAAGGCACAGTGTGAAAAATACAACTTTATTGTTTACATTATCCACATATCTGATTACCTACAGAAAGATATAAAACTTATTTCGAAGATGGATAACGAGTTAAATGAAGACTTTCTAGCTATATTGAAAAACATGCCTTCTACTGCATGCAATGATTTTCTGAATAAAGTGAAAAGAAGCTTATTCATCAGATGTGCACGGCTCTTGGGTTGTGAATATGTGTTCACAGCAGAAACAACTAGCACTTTAGCAGTCAATTTACTCTCGAATCTTGCAATAGGAAGAGGATCTCAAGTGGAGAATGATATAGTAAGTCAATTCAAAATAATTATTGCAAAAGTGACAGTTTAAAAACTGAAATGAAAATTGTTAGAAAAATTATAATAGACTTGGAAGTTACCATAATTAATAGATATTTTACTGTTCTAGGGATTTATTGACTCCCGTGACCAAAGCGTGAAAATACTACGGCCAATGAAAGACATAAGCAAGGAAGAACTAAATCATTTTTTGAGGCTCAAAAATCTGATGCCAGTATCAAGTAATGATTTTAAAAGTAACAGCTTACAAACAGTCATAAGCACATTTGTGACTGATCTGCAAGAAAATTTTCAATCCACTATTTCAGCCATATGCCGGACCGCAGATAAAATAGGCATTGCAGAAGATGATATGGTATTAAAGAAATGTGCTATTTGTGAGGTACAGTTCCAGTAATTTTTCAGGATACAATTTGTTGTATTGCTGTAAGATTATAATATTTCTTTAAATCCTTGTATTTTTTTTTCAGAGTAACATCAATAATATAAACAACAATTTATCAGCATTGGAAGCTACAATACTTTCTAGAACACTCTCACATGGCAACCATGTTAGTGGAGACGTTAACAGACATGCAACACTGTTTCCTTATATCAATGAACATCTCTGCTACAGTTGCAGCAGGAATTATTCAGAAATGAATCACACTTCACCTCATTTACAAAATATTATTCAACACATTTAAACTTCTATGGCTCATGTGATGGAAAATGAATACCTACTGAAATATATGTTTTGTTGTTTATCTGTGTTTTATATTTTTTGTTATTAGAAGCAAAACCAGTGGATTCCTATGAGAAAGCTGCAATTACGGACACCTCAAATGATTGGTTTAGGTAAATGTTAAAATAAGGGTCGATTCAGACTGAATGGAAAAATGCTCAAGCAAATTTTGACGTCTGAGAAATAAGCCATATCGCCATGGCCGACGTGAAATATCAAGGCGACGCTGGCTTCTCTGTTGTAATTATACGATTTTGTTAAAAGTACAATCTCTAGGTTGATCTGAGATGGTGATTTGGTTATTTTTCATTAACGTCAAAAAGTGCGTGAGGAGTATTCCGTTCTGTCTGTACCGACCCTTATGAGATACAGTTGATCCCAATTCTTAACTTCAATCGTTAGTTCCGATTTTGGCCACGTGCCAAAAGATCCTTTAAGTACCTTAAAAAATGATATTATTATTGCAACATATACGACAAAAACAAACTTGCTATACAGGGAGGGCTACATAATATTATCACAGAACGCTTCAACCCCGAACCTAACGCATTATGATATTGTTTGCTAATCGCTTACCTATTATAGGTAACTATAGATAACCCTTTGATGTATGATATGTCCAGATGGACTAAAAAAACATTGCACGCTACGAAAAAAATAGCGGCGAACAATTAACCCCGTGACTAGCTAGTGTAAAAAGCGGTCATTACATTTTGGATCACTAGGTGGTCTAAAATACTGCACGTAGTACTGCAACTTGGAAAATGTTATGCCTGTTTTTTCCAATTTGCAGTACGCTAGCTGAGCTAGCGTGCTAAAATTAGATAGTGTAATGGCTGTTAGCAATCCATTTTTTTCTATTGCACGGGCATTGCCACGCTAAGTTAGCATCTTGCAATTTGGAAACGTATCTGTCACGCACACTAGTACTTACATCTTATGCTAGCTTATAATAAAATTGGTCTGTCACTTTTTGCTCACAGTACGAAACTCTAGAATAAGTACTCAATAGCACCAATTAGAGGGATTCGAACACTTTTTTTTAATCAAACAACCGCCATTTTGGTTTCCTTCTAGTTTTCGTAAACGATGAAAGTAATATAAGGCGGTCATTACATTTTCCAATTTGCAGTACACTAGGTGAGCTAGCGTGCTAAAATAGTGATAGCTGATAGTGGACACTATCAAATTTTAGCACGCTAGCTCACACACGCTAGCTAACACACTTAACACACACAGCTAACCTATAGCTAATCTATTTTATTCTATTGCACGGGTTTAGGCACGCTAAGTTAGCATTACTTAGCTGCATACTGCAAATTGAATGGTGTAATGGCCGCTTAAATGGGTAGGTAGGTACACACCGTACACATCAAGAAACAAAAAATGAGAAGTTTATGATACGCCCCCTTACCTTAAAGCCTCATTTAGATACTTGGCTTGGCGAACAACTCGTCGAATAACTTTAGTCCAGTCGGGGCAGACATAAAACTAGCCTGAAATAGAAGAAAATCCGGGAGCGATTTTTTTTTTAAACGTCGGGGTGGTGGTTGGATGTATAAATCTCGATTTTCTAACTAATCCCGGTAAAGGGTTCGCCGCCATCTTGTTTTAAAGTTATTTTTTTTCGTTTTTCTGAAATAACTCGTTAATTTTCAACTTTAGAGCAGAAATGGCATATCCAAAGTTGTTGGAAATTTAATTTCTCACAAGTTTGGTCATGATCATTTTTACGCTAGGATCAATATTTGCAGAGTTATACTATCAATGGAAATATAGTGCGAGGTTGACAAAAAAACTACTATTTTTACTGGCCTAATAAATAAACAAATATACGCACGCACGAGCGTTGCAGTCGCAAATTTAGAAATATTTCTGATAAACTTTTATTCACCGCCAAATGGTCACATGTTTGGGTAGTCCCAACCGTTAAAAAAATACACTGAGGCGTATTGAGTAGGCTACGACGGTCGTTAACATTTTAGGTGTCCATTCGTGATGGTGATGGAGAACAAATGGAATTGCGTATAGCACGAACGGGGCTGCATGCGACCATTATTACAATCCCAATCAGTCCGATCACGATCCATTTTCTAATTAGCCTGCAGTGTAAACAATCTGCAATAGTCAACAATCGTTCAATAATTGGTTCGTTAGGAACTAAATTTAAAAAAAACAGACTACTCTGTAATAAGTAAATAGTATACGCATCGACTTGAGAACCTCCTCCGTTTTTTCGTTGGTTAAAAAATATATATGTATAGGTATCTGACCAACCAGTTGATTTGATTGCAACAAAAGGCTTTGTCGAACTCAGCTAAATCTTTTTTCTATATAATAATGATGTTTAGAATTTGCTAGTTAGTTGTTTTTATTTTTAAATGAGGTTTATCTAACATTTTTATAAATAATCCAAGACATTTCCAGGCATAGTTAGTATTGTTTATTTAAGAAAATTTGATGCAACAACTTGGAGTTATCACACTAAAAATAAATTAAACTCATGAGGCTCACCTTCCAAAAGAAGATGGTTGATTTAGCTAGGTATACTATAGGACAGCTAACATAACTTAAAAATATACTAGTCGGTAATAGAAACAATATTTTACTTCGACATTTGTCTAGAATAATTAAATTTACTGGTCTCCTTTCTAATAAAATATGTAATAAAAGAAAACGATTAATTAATCATCTTAAAATTTTGTATTTATATCACACATATCTACATTTTACTTCTATTACATAAATACAAAATTTTAATTAAGTAGAGTACCAACGAAAAGCTGCTAACCAATATCTTGCAAATGGTATGCAGGTGTTATCAATATTATATTATACAAGTAATTACAATATCAATACCATAGGTTAATAAATGCAAAAGATCAAGTGCAATGAAATTCCATGGTTTTTATCATCTCATTAATATCGAACTTCATGTACAAAAACGGTATTTGGAAAATTCGTAACCCACCCACCATCTTTACTCAGAAATTGAGTAACTAGCACTTCCACTTCATGACAAAATTATGCCAGAGATAAAACACTTTCAAAACAATGAATAAACAAGATTTACTATTATTTAAACACTAAATTATATTGTCTTTCCAAATTATATATCCATTTGTAAAACAGTGGAACCAATCAGGAGACATCAGTAGTGCTGAGATGGCATTCTTCACTGTTTTGTATTGTATTTACACCAACAACCATGCGCCATGGCGTGAGTTTGTCCTTGGGAATCTTTCACATGTATATACTCAATATATAGCATTACAAAGAGATTTACTCTTCACTAACAACTATTCTGCATTATTTATTGGTCCTTGCAATGCATTTGGAGTCGGCGAGTTCGAAGACACCAGGCGGCCCTGCTCCTTCACAATCGGATCTGCAATAGTACAAATAACTCAAATTAGGTGTAAAAATAATTATTTTTAAACATGATCAACCTATTATTAAGAATAAACTGAATTATTCTAATGATTAGAACCTTGTATTAGTTACAAGCACACTAGGTATTTCAAATTTTGCTGTGTGCATTAGATAGCTTTACAGAAAAAAATGTTATGTCACTATACATGTATATTTATAGAACACAAATAGATGCGTGCTGGGAAGCCACAACAATGCTGCAAATTATCTGATAATTTATAATTGTTGACCAATGTGGCGCCATCTGTGAACACAAGGAAAAATAATAACAAGCAAAACTGAATAGCACTTACAGAAGTATGGGTGATCCATGGCTTCGCGAGCAGTGTAGCGCTCGTAGTGGTCGTAGCGCAGCAGGCGATCTAAGAAGTCTAGTGCCTCGGGCGACACCAAGTGTTGGTTTTCAGAATGGACAAATCGTTCCCATCGTTTACGAGAATGTCTGAAATATTTGAAAACCATATGTTACAAGAAACTACATTACTTCTTCTAATTTAAAGTTGTTGGAACATGACTAAAATATTTACCTTCCAAGTATATCATTAAATCTGGGATCTAATTCTATATGGTATTTGTCCAAATATTCGAACAACTCTTCAGTGCCCAGCACCTTTGCAATACGCACGAGTTGATCGTAATTATCATGGCCATGGAAGAATGGCTCTTTGCGGAAAATCATGGATGCTAACATACACCCCAGCGACCACATATCCAGTGAGTAGTCATACATTTGATAATCCACCAGCAGTTCTGGACCCTGTAATACAATTATTTAGTCATAAGTACAATGTATTGTAAGTTTTTGCTACTAAAGTACATACTTGTAGTATGTCAATTTACAAAACATCTGTGCAAGTGTTAGAAATAAAATACCTTAAAGTATCTAGAAGCGACTCGGACATTGTAGTCTTGCCCTGGATGATAGAACTCGGCCAGGCCCCAGTCGATAAGACGCAGCTTTCTGTGATCATGATCGATCATCACATTATGGGGTTTCACATCTCTATGCATTATGCCCATACTGTGGCAATAATCTAACGCCTTCAAAAGTTCATACAAATAATATCTGGAAACAAACAATACTTTTTTCACTTTTATCAGATTGACACTATTTAGGTTTCAGCTCGAGTGAAAAGTCCTTTTAAATCACTTAAATATTATGCATTCTCAATTATTAGTTGACGATGGTAGGACCAGACCGATATAGTTGTATTTCTTTTTTTCTAAAATAGTGATCCACTCTAGGGCTTGAAACAATTGGTATTTATACTTCTATGCCAAAAAAACTGTGTTAAAAAAACACTTGGATCAATCTGGTTCAACAATCGGCAGTTTTTGGAAGACAAGTATCAGGGAGAAAAGCGAGTAAGACTGACATTAGGACTGGCAATATCAACTTCTCAGCATAACTTTATGATAAGTAAGCAAGTGTCACATTATAACAGAATGAGAGATTTCACAGATTACATGTAGGTGTAGAGAACCAATTAGTCATGGGTCAATCCTACTGAGTAGCAGATAACAATTAAAATATGTATTATTATTTATGAAGCATGCATCGCTACGTTGACATTTCTTTCATTATTGGTTGAGCATTTTACATAACAAGCTCATAATAATTATGTACCTAGACTTTTACAATATGTTTTCTTCTTTGTTTTAGAACCACCGGTAGAGCATTCTTAAGTTTAATAATTATAATCTAAAAACTTATGGATTTAAACCTATCTTAAATTTATAATGTATGTCAATATGTTTCATATGTCAATGACTTATGAAAAGATTAGTAATTTGATAAACCAATAATGTAGTTTGGACATAATTGTGTTTACATGGTACAGTCTCTTATATTTTAAGTTTTTAAACCTTACCTTATATCATAATCTGACAGAGTTTGATATAGTTGTTTAAAATCTGTGTTATTCACATGTTCAAATATGAGAGCTGGAGTCCGCGAAACAGGGTCTTTGACTACAGCTTGTAATGTTATTATATTTGTGCCTCCTCTTAAGTTTTCTAATATTTTTATTTCTCTTTTTATCTTCTTCTTTTTGACAGGCTACAAATAAAATAAAAATTAAATAGGTTCAACAAATAAATCTAAACAGACCTCAATAACAAAAATTCATGGTATTGAAATAATATAGGTATTGAGAGACTCACCTTCAATATTTTGACTACACATTTCTCATTATTTGTAATATTTATTGCCTCAAATACTTCACTGTATTTGCCACGGCCGAGCTTGCGTACCAGCTGATAGTCCTCTTGGTTGCCCCAGTCCACCACATAGCTTTCATAGTCCCAATATTCTCTCGGGTTCTGTGAATTTACATCGGCATATACCCGAGCTCGACTAGGTACTGCCATCGTACTACGTCTCAACAAACCAAATGATTTTTCAGCGATAGTCTTTCCGGAAATCGCGTATGTCTTGAGTAATGATACTGCAAATAAAAGTTATGGTGCGTCACTTAATTTTCACATCACCACTAACACATACACTTGAAATTAAGTTGAGATAACTGCACGCTCGACCAAACGAAACGAATCGTAGGATTACGAGTCACTATTCAATTACAGTATTATGATGGATAACCTAAAAACGACATCCAGCTCACTACTGTTCCTCATCTAAAAAGTGATGTGATGGCAAAACCATGGTTCCCACAACGAATATATTCAATCAATCATATTTCACAAGCACAATATGATACTATTCATAGGATCTGACGACATGATTTAAAATATGAAAGTGTCTTCGAAGAGAAAAACGCACGCCATTACTAGCCAAATGATCAAATGCTTTAGAGACATTCATACCTAAAACATTACTGCAGTTAATCCTAAGCTAAACGTTATAAACGTAGTTTCAGCATACGTGAAACTTCTTAAAAATTAACGATTAACATGAAATTAAAACTACAAAATTCACTTTTTCTAAACCGGCTTTATGTCCAGTAAAATTTCAAGATGGACGCCCACCTCTAACCAAAGTATTCAATCCAAAAATTACAACCACTCCTTTTCCAGAGGGGCCAACCGTATTTTTTGGATGGTTATATAAAGCGCTGTAAAATCGTAAAAGGTGATTCGTTTAATTTACTGCGCGAAATTTAGAATAGGGAAGAGTAAATTTAGAGTGCTTCGTTTAGCTTGCGTGAATTTCAAGCAGTTAATTTCTTTTAGCGCTAGGTCAGGTGACTAAATTAAGGAACAATGGAATTTGCGACCATCGTACATCATTTCTTACGATTAATTTGTAGAGATATTAACCAATAAAGTGCCAGATTGGTATAATAAGCAAATTAATTCATAAACTATCGATTAAAGTTTTTATTGTCCATATTGGGTACTCACCTATTTGTGAAATAAATCTTTAAAGTAACGAGAACAATATTCTAAACTAATTGAAAATTTAATTAACATGTAGGGTACCTACTCAGTCTAGCTTCACAAACCAAAAAAACTGTTTGAAATTTAAATTTCGCACAATAAACGAATTGAACCACCTTAAATACACGCGCACAAATAATAAAGAACATGCTAGCTAAAATAATAATTGACAACTAAAGCGTTATCGTTGGGCAAAATGATTCGATATAAATAAAAACACTTTATATTAGTTTTATAAAATCATAATAATATTTTGTGTAAGTAATTAAATAAATAAATTAGTTACCAAAATTGTATTTAATGACATTATTGCTTTGGTTTTTTACTAGTACCTAATAACGTCATGATCATTTTGATTTTTGCAATGTCTAGGTAATATTAGTTAATTGCATTTCCACGTCATGAAATAGATCACAAATATTGAAGTAACCATCTAACGCATTAAAAAAGTATAAAACGACATAGAATAGATATTTGATTTTTTTTTTGTGAGTTTAAAGCGCTTAGGTCGCTTTTTTAGCTTTATTTTCCTAAACTTGCAACACTACAGATGCACCACCATTCAAAAGAAAAATTGCACAGATAATAAAATATTTGAAATGCGAAAATAATTTGTATTTTTAGCCTGTATCATTTTGTATGACAAAAAACAGGGAAAACGTTAGCTTTTTCCATCCGATAATCGGATCCGGCTATTAGAAGGCGTTTGTGCCATATATATTTGTTTGTACCACAGAATTACATTTTTTTTTGCTTTGAACACTCTAGCTACCTCCACACAAAATTCCATCAAAATTCGTCCATCATTTGAGCGTGAAGAAGGAATCAAACGCACACACAAACTTTCGCTTTTATAATATACCAGCTGTTACCCGCGACTTTGTTCTCGGTCATTCAAAAAATAGTTTCCAAAAAACTTTCCTAGTGAAACACTAATTAATTTCACCAAAATCCGTTCAGCTGTTTAGCCGTGAAATCCCTACAAGCAGACAGACAGAGTTAGGTACTTTCGATTTTATAATACATATTATTAAGGAGTAGTGTGAAATGTGTGACTTGAAAATGAAGTTAGATATGCTATATTCAACGTAATTGTCGCTTACCATCAAGCGAAATTATTCTTCAAGTAAAAACAACAGTATCAGTGACACAGGATGCATCTGAATTCATAAATATCAGTCTGTTCATTAAAATCACGTATTTGGTATGAACGGACTAACTTCTTAATACTTTTATGAGATTTACTTAGAAGTTAGTATGTTTGGGTTTACTGCGAAATGAGAATAATTTAAACTTTTACGTACATAAACGTTAAACAACAGAAAGACGCTAGAATGAAAAATAATCACCTAAAAAATCTCCAGATTTAAACAACTTATAATTTTGTTATCTTTAATAAATAATTTTACAGACTTACTATTAAGTATACAACATAGATGCATAAATAGATTTAACGAAAAAATAAACATTTTTCCTACTTTCACTTTGTTCTACACAATCACGTTGCATTCAGACTATCAAGAAAATATATTAAAACACATAAAACAGGTCATAAAAACCGATATCAGCAATAAAATAACATCTATAGCTAGTTGCGTTTATAAATTCATTTATAGGGGCGACATTCAAAGGGTCATTTTTCTTCAGTAAAATATTTTTGGTTTCCATATTTACAGTATAACGACGACAATGTGTATCTTAAAACGACGGCTATCGCCTTTCTATCGACTCTATAGGGTGGATTTTCAAACGACGGACATATTCTAGGACATCATTATTTCCAACTTTTACTATGGGGCCAACCCTGAAATCGAGTAAAAACAGCTGTTCGATACATTTTGTCGGCGACCAGTGAACTTTTAGTTTGGAACAGCTGCTTTTTTTTAAAGATTTCAGGGTTGTCCTCGTTGTAAAAGTTACTCATAATGTACAATAATATCTTAGAACATGTCCGTCGTTTGGTGATCCACCCTATAGAGTCGATAGAAAGTGTAACAGGGGGGCAGCAATTCAGCGAAGCTCAGCCGATGCTCAACTGAAACGGTGATGTTGCGTTTGTCATAAAAAATCGGACGGGGACCGGCTCAGATAGATGGATAGATAGATAAACTCTTTATTGTTCACACCACAAATAACGAAACAACAAGAGAAAAATTATAATGAAACTTATTTTATAGTGTAACAACTGGCGGCCTTATCACTAAAAACGATCTGTTCCAAACGTGTCTCCGGTGGTCTAGCTGGTACGTTTGTCAGACATTGGTGATACTGAGCCGTTCCCGTCCGATTTTTATGAAAAACGCAGCATCAACGGTTCAGTTAAGCATCGGCAGAGCTTAGCTGCATTGCCCCCCAGGTGCTATCCGTGGAGGCGGCGCTGGGAGGCACGGAGCGCGCGCTCAGGCCGGCTGCACGACCAGCAGCGAGGTGTTGGTGTTGAGGTGCGAGACGCGCAGGTCGGCGGCGCTCGCGGACACGCTGAAGGCGGCGCCCACCAGGTAGGTGCCGGGCGCGGCGCAGGCGGCGCGCACCGGCACGCGCCGGCACTCGAACCGCTCCAGGCTGACGCTGACGCCCAGCACCGCGCCGCCCGCCCCTCCGCCGCTCAGCGCGCCCGCCCAGCCCAGCGAGCCCGAGCACTCTCTGCAATCATACCACATCACTGCAGCGCCGGTCCATATGCCGCTACACGTACGCTAATGGTCAGTACACTCTAGACAATTAGCGATGATCATTAATCGTGTGATCATCGTGCGAGCAACCACATGTTCGTCCTCTTCCCTTAGTTGGATTGCTTTTTAGCAATTCCCTTTGATGTGTGCCCGAAAACCGACAACTCACGGATCGCCGTGATCAAATGGCGAGCATAGACGACGATAGGCGACTAAGCCCTCCGCAAAACCATGCTCGCAAGTAATCGTTTATGATCAATTGTGAAGAGGAGCCATTACGCTAACTATACGAGCTAACGATGTACACAAACGATATGAGCGTCGAGAACAAAGGTGAAGGAATAAAGTAAGAGCTATGTGAAAAGATTTCTAAAAAACTAGCTTACCTGTTCTTCTGTTTAGTCATGTCAATGAAAACTTTGACGGGTACGCCGTAGCAGTTGACTATATTCAAAGTTATTGGAACTAGGCATATTTTGCGTTTTTTGAAGTCGTGGCTAATTTCGCTCGAATGCTCCAGACCGAATATGACGACGTTATCGTTTTTGACTCCTTTGCTGGGATCGTCGTAGTCCAGCTTACTATCATAATCGTCGAGCTGTAGCGCGATAGGCTCGGTGGGAGAACGAGGCTTAGACAATGGCTTAGAAAAACAATCGAGCCAGAGGCATTCTTGGCCGATCGCCACGCGGCCGGTAGTTTTGTCGGTCGCTTTCCATCGAAGCAAAAACATCGATTGGATCAGCCCCGTTCGTTCCTTCGTATCTTGAACTAATACGTCGTTCGTTTCGGGAAAAGAGGGTTTTCCGTCGATCACGAATTTGTCGTAAGACGGAACGTCGGCTGTAAACTTTCTATAATCGATTTCGGAAATTTGAATATGTGAATGGTCCACCACGCCTTCGGGTAGCTCGTCGAGTATTCTTCTGGCTTTTAGGATGAAGTGCAGCCTCTCTCTGGGTAGCAGTGGGTCATTTTTGCACCCTGTGGCAACGAGTGCCCCAAGCCGCCACTGGCGCCCGAGAAGCGTCGCTTCCAGCAGCTCGATCGACATATCGTTTTGTTGCTCCAATATATTCTTGACTTCCACAGCCAACGTCATATTCTCTGAGACGTCCCCGTTTTTCGTGCTTAGGTTCCGACGTGGAGTGACCGTCACTTCAACAGCTTCCTGTAATACGAGACAACGTTTAGTATGCATTAAACTAAATGTACTTGACCAGATACAAAAGATTTCGCCACAATTTTCAAAAACGGACGGATTTCTTTTAACGGACAGTTTATAACGAAACAATTAGATATTTAAATTAAAAAAAATAATGGTTCAATAACAAACATGTTTATGTCTCAGAATGGAAGGTAGGTACTTAAATCTACAAAATGTTAAGAGTTATGATTACGTAAGTAAATCTACGAAATTTCATTCTTCCATCACACTTCGGTTCGAACGAAGGCCTCGTTTACGGAGGCAGCGGGCGTTGCAGAAGCATATTGCGTCGATACCCCTCGACGATCTATGTAACCATGAGGTCTAGTGAGGCTGTCTCACCGCGACCCTGGTGTGGAACACGTGCCGCAGCAGGCGGTAGGGGCGCTGGCGCACGCCGGTCTCGTAGTAGGCGAGCAGGTGCAGCGCGGGCGCCGCGGGGGCCGCGCGCAGCTGCAGCGCCGCGCGCGCGCCGCCCGCGCTCCACGGCACGCTCGACACGTGCCGCGCCGCCAGCGCGCGCCACGCCGCCGCGCGCGCCGCACGCTCGTCTGTTTACAAACACGTTCTTTTAAAAACCTGGTAAGGCTGAGGTTGAGGCTATCCAATACAGTCCGTTGAGGCGCAACTGAGTGGAGTAGTGTGAGGCGGAGTTGACCAATCTCAACGCTGGAAATCTCCGCTCCACTTTAGGGGCGATAACATGCATTGTTTTTGGTCAACCGCTCCGCTCAGTTCCGCCTCGGAAGTATCGGAGTATCGGTCCAACACCATTGAGATATATGTACTACGTACCAGAGAAGCTGTCCCAACTTGATGACAGTGAGGCTGTCCACTGCTCACGTGGAGCGGAGTGGAGATGGTGGCATACGTCGACGACGTAACCACCTTGGTTCGGGGGAACTCGAGAGCGGCGGTCGAGAGAATTGCCGAGGCCGTGCTGGGACTGGTGGCGGGCTGGGCGAGCCATTATAGGCTCGATTTCGCCTCGGCTAAGTCCAAAACCATCACGCTCAAGGGCAGGCTCCAGCGTCCCCCGACCATTAAATTCGAAGGTAGTCGACTGTCATTGGTGCTGCTCAGGAAGGCCTACTAGTTGTGCAGCACTGCTGCACTGCCAGTGCTGCACTGCCGGTGTTGGCCGGAGTGCTGCCAGCGGACCTCGAGCTGACCCGTGCTGGCCGACGCAGCGCGGAGTGTTAGGGCATCCCGAGGGTGGCCCGAGTGGTGAAGCAGAGGAAGGGGATAGACGCGGAGGTGGTGGCGGAGTGGCAACGTGGGTGGGAAGAGACGACCAAGGGACGGGACCTTTTCCGGTTCTTCTCGGACGTCTGGTAGGGATAGCGCATAGACTGGGTGCAGCCGGATTACCAGATGTCGCGCCTGCTTACCGATCACGGCATGTTTCGGAAGAGGTTGTATGACATGAGAGACTGAGTGAGAGGAGTATGTGCATGTGCAGAATAGCTGACGGGGAGAGACACCACGTTCTGTGGGACTGTCATCTGTATGGTGACTTGCGTGAAAGACTGATGAATGGGATCACCCGCCTCGAGGCGGGGCGGTACTACGCGGAGCCCGTGCGCGACGCGGCCTGATTCGGGCAACTGCGCGAATTCGCGCACAAGTGGCACGTCGTACGCTTTGCGTACGAGACTCAGGCCCGACGACAGAAGTCGTTTGTGCCGTCGTACAGCCTCAGAAGGGGCTGTAAAGGGCTAAAGGGGTAGAAAGGGACACAATTTGTAGAGCAGTCTGGCGAATGCCATGAGGCTCACAGTTACGGTCCGTATAACTGAGAGTTGGAAGGACCATGGAAGGTGGAGGGAGTGCCCACGTGGACTGTTTACAAGTTTGCTGCAAACTATTACAAAATGGAGCGCTAGATCGCAGTTTTCACGCTCCGTACACAAGCACACGTGCAGCGCGCGCAGCGAGCCCGGGCCCGCGTTGCTCAGATACAAGTGATGCAGTAGTGACGTACCGGTGTGCGGCGGCAGGCGGCGGTACTTGTCGTGGTAGAGCGCGGCGCAGGCGGGCTCGCGGCGCGCGGCGAGCGCGAGGCAGGCGGGGTGCGACACGGCCACGTGCAGCGCGCGCAGCGAGCCCGGGCCCGCGTTGCTCAGATACAAGTGATGCAGTAGTGACGTACCGGTGTGCGGCGGCAGGCGGCGGTACTTGTCGTGGTAGAGCGCGGCGCAGGCGGGCTCGCGGCGCGCGGCGAGCGCGAGGCAGGCGGGGTGCGACACGGCCACGTGCAGCGCGCGCAGCGAGCCCGGGCCCGCGTTGCTCAGATACAAGTGATGCAGTAGTGACGTACCGGTGTGCGGCGGCAGGCGGCGGTACTTGTCGTGGTAGAGCGCGGCGCAGGCGGGCTCGCGGCGCGCGGCGAGCGCGAGGCAGGCGGGGTGCGACACGGCCACGTGCAGCGCGCGCAGCGAGCCCGGGCCCGCGTTGCTCAGATACAAGTGATGCAGTAGTGACGTACCGGTGTGCGGCGGCAGGCGGCGGTACTTGTCGTGGTAGAGCGCGGCGCAGGCGGGCTCGCGGCGCGCGGCGAGCGCGAGGCAGGCGGGGTGCGACACGGCCACGTGCAGCGCGCGCAGCGAGCCCGGGCCCGCGTTGCTCAGCTCCACCTCGATGGTGCGCAGCTCGCCGCTCAGGATGTTCGGGTCCATCTCGGAGAATGTCATCTGGGAACGATCACCAGGGCTAAAGCTCGCGCAAATGAATTGAGAGAATCGTTCATTGACCTTTGTTCGATTAGTAATAATATTCAGAACATTTTTGCACTCACATCCCATGACCACTGACTCCAAGCTCAACTTGCTAACAAAACTTGTACTGTGGCTGCCAGAGACTGATGTATGTACATGAATTTATATATTTTTAAATACATACTCAAATAGATATTAACACCTAGACATATACAAAAAACAAATACAAAAAAACAATCACATGAATGTTTGTCCTAGGTAGGAATCGAATCCACGACCCCAAAGTCAAAAAATCGGTTCACTATGAACTGGGCCACCGATCTAGCCAATTCTAGATTATAGCCGACTTGGGGCCTTAATGTCTAAGACAAAAGCTCGTTGACCTCCGGGTTGTAAAACTTAATCACACCAATAATATCTAGGGGCACCGCAGTGCCCCCATGAAATCAAGCTAACAAATACTGCATCTTTATTTCTAAAATACATAGGATGACTTGGCCATCACACATGGCAATACTATTAAGCTAACCTGCGCCAAATATTAAATATATGTTTTAAAAGTATCTAAAGGTAGTTAATATTTGATTTAGGTTAGGTTAATAGTAAAATCAATGTTATTGGAACCCATATTCCTTGGTGTACGCGACGTCAGAGCGGAAATTCACTAGAGATTTTTTAAAGTAACAGTTTCTTCAATAAAGTAATTATTAAACGCACATTTTTTCTTTCCGTTTGCCTATAATTATGGAACACTTGAAAACCCATTCATGGACAACTAAGTAAGTTATAAAAAAAGGAAGTAAAACAAGATAGTTCCGATAAGTAACCGTTACGTTTTTTGTCTGGCTTTGACAAATTTATAAGTATATAAGTTATATATACATATTATACCCACCATTGGTTCTTTTTGTTATTTTCCGGCGTTTGTATGTTTAACTATCAGTGAAAACCCCTATCTTTATCCGCACACTTATTAAATTCAACCGGAACTATTCAACAAACTTTGACTTGTTTATGACAAGGCATATTACTTTTAACAATTTAATTTCTAAGCAGTTCTTTGACTCAACAAAAGAGAAATATGGTTTTATACAAAATTAATTGTTAAATAAATGTGTTAATAATAAAAAATAATTTTGTAAATATTAGTATTTGTATGAGGATTTATAATTAATTATGGATTTTTAGAATGTTTTTTACTTGCAACTATTTAAGTGTTTATAAGTGAAAACTTCTTTGGTTTATGTGTTAATACTTATCGTCTATCTACTGTGTAAAATTAGCAGCCGTCTGTTTTCCCTGTACAATAAAATAAAATAAATTTCAACAGACTAAAACAGCTTTTCGCTAATCCAATACATAAATGAAATCTGAGGGTTTTTCATCTGGCTCACCTGTAGACAAGGCGCCTCCGGTATAACAGTAATCTCCAAGCGCCTATCTGTGCTCTTCACACCACTGATTAGATCCACTTTCCCGGTGATCGTGATACCATTACCATTTTCATTTCCGCCTTCGCCGACATTCACTAGCCTGAAAAAATGGATTCTATGTTATTTTCCAGTTTTGTCAACTGTTAGGGATTCCAAAATAATAAGCACGTACTTAACCGAATTGGGATTTTCAATCTGCCGTGTATAAACTACATAGGAATAAAACTGTATAAGCTTACTTGTATGCCATGCCGTGAACAGACAGCTTTCCGACACGCAACGGCGTCAATGTAAACGTGAACGGCTTCCTGCTATCTCCCTCTAACAGCACCGATTTAATCTTCTGTCCATAAATAGGGCTATTCTCTAGCGCACCGCCCACCGCTATCGCCGGCTCATTGTTAAGCACTACTTCAGGCATCAGGGTAGATTCGTCGCTGGCCGGTACGAATTTCCACAGCAATTCCAAGTCTTTAAGAACTAAAGAGATGTTGAGCGGGTTCCATAGAGTTATGGATATTTGAATCGGTTCTGAAAGAGACATACTGGTATTACTTTAAGACGTTCATTATAAATACTTGCTATAACACTGCTTTTTGCCAAGTTGCGTTAAAAGTCAAATTTTTATATTTTCTTACATTTGCATGGACTGCGATGATCAGCACAGTAAGTTCTAATCCAGCACCCCTAGCATGCGCGCGTGACATAATTCTTCTCGTCACCTTTTGTCATGCGAGAACGTGACAAGGCTATGTGCCTACATACATCTCTCTCGATAAAAGAGTCGACATACCTTTGTCGCGTTGCGCATGGCTAGGCTTGCTGGTCCAATAGGCTACATTAAAAAAAGAGCTGACCTCCTTGCGGAACGACCGGGTCGCAGTCTGTGGCGTCGCTGTACAAGTCAACGGTGGGCTTGAAGATCATCGGAACGGAGCCTTGCGCCTCTTGTAGCAACATCTCTTCGAGGCGAGCGAAGATTTTCTGGTCGGCGGCGGAGGGTGGCGCGGCGAGAGAGAGCGACGTAGCCGGCTGCCGGCCCGGCGACGACAGCGGCGCGGGCCCGGTGCAGAGCACCGCTGTAGCACGCTGTTCCACCAGCGGCAGTGGCAGCACTGGCAGGACTTGCCGATCCTTGAACTCTTCCGAGTTTTCTATCCATTGCTGTGGGAACAAATGAAGAGAGCTTATCCAAGGGGGGAAAACACGATGATAATGGTGCTGTGTTTTCTTGAGTGAGAAAATAAGTGATAAGAATAATCTGTAATGAATTTTTTGAATGTTACATTTTTTCTTGTTCTTTCGCGTTCTTCTTATATTCGTTATCCTTTAATCTTTGATATTTCTTTTTTCATTGGCTGCTTATTCAGTTATCTGTAGATATAAGCAGCGCAGAGCAGCCAGCGCAGCGCCTCGTTCCCGCGCCGCATTGCTCAGTGTACGTACCTGGTGCTGCGTCATGTACTCTCGCAGGAAGGCGTGCTGCTGGTGGTGGTGGTGGCGCGGCGCGAGCGCAGGCGGAGCGAGCGGCGCGCGCAGCCAGCGCAGCGCCTCGTTCCCGCGCCGCAGCACGCTCGCCAGCCGCCCCAACGCGAACTGGACGTGGTCCGTCGCTAGACGCCATCCGCTATCACCATACACCTGCCGACATGCACAACCATTATGTATGGCTGTTCGCACCGCAAACCAACTGAAAGACTGACAGTGTGCTCTCTGCAGACACTTGTTACGCAGTTAACTTAGTGAATCATACTAGTATTATATTGATATATGTTTGATAATTAAGCACGCCAGAACGAATCTAAATGATATTTAGCACATAATTAGTCTGGAATAGCACATAGATAGGGGCGCAACTAGTCGGGCCAAAAACTAAAAAAATTGTCAGTAAAAATATAAAGAAAAAGCAAGTTTCGCACCACCACAAAAGCACCGTGATTCAACCGACCTGATACGCTTGTATGTAGCACCGGTACGCGTGTTTCTTCTGGCCCGCTTTAGAGAATCTATGTCCGGCGAGCACCATGTGGAAGGCATACTTCCTCGGCATGGGCCGCGGCGGCGGCAGGAAGCAGAGCGCCGCCTGCAGAGATCAGAATGTCATAATAGCTCTTACGTCTCTCGTCTCAGTTCAATAGACGACAAAACAGTAGAAAAACTAGAGTTTTTGCAGGAAAACGTAAAGGTGGCGTCGTGGTTTTGTAATTATTTTCCTAAACTTGTGAGTCTTGTACTAATGGTGTATTATTGACTTTTATCGGGTGGTTAACGTATGTTAACGTTACGAGTGCAGGCAAATGGTAAGTAGGTAAAAACATTACGAAACGCGACTATCGTGTGTTGTACAATATTTTTCACTTTACTTTAATTACTTTTTATTTTCACTTTACTTTACTGTGATAGGGAAGGGGCAGTGAGTAATTCGTCGTTGCTATCACTTGTCCACGCATAAATGAGAAATTAGTATAATTTACTTGACTCTGGCAAAAGCACAAGACGAGCGGCGCCAAATTCATCTAATTGGGAAAAATAACGAGTGTATGTGTAAACCTGCTCGAGAAGCATGGCGCTCCGCAGATCGCTGTCCTCGGACGTCATGCGGATGAGCTGCTTGGCCGCCTCGCCGTGCTGTCCGCTCGCCGCCAGGCACACCGTCGACACCAGCGTCGCGCGCACCGCGTACTGCACCATTCTGGACGCGAATCACACAACTACTACGACTTTTATCAACTAGGGCGACGCGCGGCATGTTGATCAATAACACTGTAGGTAGCGTATGGCCGTAAGTATCTATTAACTCTTACTACTAGCTACCGCCACTCAGGGTACCCTATATACCGCGGTGGCTAGTGGTAGTGACCCTCATTGAAACGTCATTTAATTATTGTTACAATTTGATTGTATTGTGAATTTGTCAGTAATAAAAATCTTAATAATACCCGTTACAAACACGTAACAGAGGGTAGGCCGCGACGGGCAGCCATTCTATTCTGGATTTTACCTGTGCATATTATACCATTATTTTTGCTTTGCTTGCTCCCTAGCCCAGTAGCAACGAAGATGAGTTATCAATATATGTTATCCTTAACTCCAGATGATCTAAGATATAGGGAGACGCTTGTCTATTAGATCAAGGAATTGGAATGAGAAAAAGTAGCAGACAAATAAAAAATGCCTTTAGGCTGAATTTACAGTCACGCTGACCGACGCCGACCAACAGCGCGGGTCGGTGAATTGTACATCATTACTAGGAAACGTTTTACAAATGACGCTCATAAAAACGAGTCGACAAGGAACTCTATTCTGACGCGTGAGATATCACCTTGATCACTTCCTCTCTTATGACTTTTCAACGAGAGAAACAATGACAAGATAATATATCACACGTCAGAATAGGGTCCCCGATACGAGTCAGCGTTACGTGCGCTGATGGTCGGCGTAAATATAAAATAAGCCCTACAGAAACAACATAATTTCAGAAGTAAACTAACCTGCACGTGTTGAGATACGTGACAATGCTCTCCTCCATGTAGCCGTGCGTCTTGCGGTTGGCGTCGCCCGCCATGAAGGCGCTGAGCGCGGCCATCTCCAGCGCGCCCGCGTAGAAGAGGAAGGCGCTGTCGGCGTAGAACTCTCGCTTGGCCGCGTGGTAGGCGTCGAAGGCGCGCTGCCACTGCCCACACATGAACCACAGGTCGCCCAGCCGCCGCAGTTGCAGCTCCGGGCAATCCGCCGTGTAACTGCAAATGTAAGATCCAACTGTGAAAGTAGGGAACTTTATCGATCGATTAACTGACGTTAACATTACATAGCAAATCGTCACGCCTTTGTTACAAAGGGACTGGGAAAGGAGTATTACAATACACACACTTCGCCGGACGATATTCAGTCTTGTGAAGAGGGGGCGAGCCTATCGCCATACACCGGGCTCTAGTTATGCAGCAGATAACCATTAAACACATTATTTAAACTCCCTGTTTTTTTTGTCGATTTTAAATGTCTTTTTATCGATCGAAAAGAACCGCACTTGCAAGATGATTTCGATTGTAAGATGAACTAAAATGTGAAGCATTTTATGATAAACTTACATGACAGTGTTGGCTGCACTGTTCCCACCTTTCCCAGTACCAAACCACCTCTTTGTAGCAATAGCAGTGAAGAACGATCTGCTTACTCCTTTTCTATTTGCGACCTAAAAAGATTACACATGTTTCAGTCAAAAATGATATTAAAAAGCTTGTCATATATTAGTAAAATAATAGTGACATACCACTTCAGAGAGCTGGCCTATTAGTTTCTCTAGATAGGGTAACAGAGCCTTTTGGGAGTAGTCTTGCAAGAATTTCTTTATATCATCAATGTCATTCATATTTAAGCATGTTCCATGAACTTCTGTGGAAAAATCAAGCACTTTGCTCATAACGCTGACGCTTTCAGAGCTCCCAGAAAAGGAATGAGTCTGGAATAAACAAAAAAGATTTATCAGTTCTTTTTAAATCATAAAAGGCATTACAACTACCTGTGAAAGGATAATGGGTAAAATGGTCCAAAAATATATTTATGTTTGCCCGCAAGGTTGGCACATAACGCATTTGGCAGATTATTTTTGTTTAAAAAAAAGTATGACACTGGTAAAATTCAACCTACAGAAATCGATATATTTTATTTGTAAGAATAGTAAAATATAAATATATTTTCAGAAATGTTAGTAAAACCTCCATGGTGACGTCGCGAATCACGATGACGTGAACTGCATGGTGGGTTCAGTAGGTGAATGGCTTCAATTTTTCTTTTTTTACCTTTCACAAGGTTTATTAATCCACAACTACAATACAATATAACCCAAAACTGTGGGTTCGAATTCGGCGAGATTTATTATGCGAAAACCTATAAACCTTACTCACAAATTGACTATAGTGTCAACCCTGCGAACGTTTGGACCAACATCCATTTATTTATTCACATTGTCATTTATCATTTAAGGTAATTTGCCTGTGGTGCTAGTAACAAAGCATTATAAGATACTAGCATAATGCAAGATGCACAGCACATACGCTATGCAACATGCGTTTGTTCAACATGTGAGCCTTTGCTTTTAAGCTGATCATTGGTCTTAGACAAGTTGTAATTGCCTTCAAGCTATTCTGTTTATAGAATTGCTAATGCTCCAACACTAGCTGCTGATTGGATGTGTTAACAAAAAAAATCATGTGACATTTTACAATTCTTATTCATCCAATCAGCAGCTGATGTATGAGCATAAGCAATTCTAGAAACAGAATTGCTTGGCTAGATTGCATCATGTCTAGGGCTCCAGATTCCTTCCATAGTGTTTGTATGAAACTAGTATCTGTGTTAATAAGTAAATAAGATAGTTTACCTGTAAGCTATTTGCATTATCATAAATATCATTATCAGGTGCAGTCAACGGATGAGAGTTATCAGCCTGTACTGATGATGTAAGCCCAGGGCCATCTTCTACAAACAAGTGTGTAAATATATTATTATAAACTTTTTGGTAATGATAATTACAATTTTTGCCTTAATTTTTTCATTTATTCTTACCATTACTGGAGGCTGCTGGAATAAATACTGTTTGGGGCTCAGCTGGAGAAGTAGGTTGAGTGAATGATGATGACATATCATTCTGTAAATTACAATAACTCTCAAAACAATAAAACTTTAGAATTGTCAACAAATATAATCTGATTTATGAGTTGTAATACATTAGCCTCAGATGTCCTTTTAACAAATGGTGCCCAATGGTCAGCCAAAACCGGATCAGATGCACTTTTTGAGTTTATGGACAGAATGAAGCAGTTGCTAGCTCCAAATGTTTGTTTTAAAGTCTCAAATGTTATGTCTGCCCTGTAAATTGTTAGAAGTAAATTATAAAAGTGTAAAAAGACACATAAGTTTTTAATTAGGTTTAAATGAAATGGGTTCAAGATGAGCCCAAGAACAGCACAAAGTAACAATTATAAACAAGATATTGAAATATATCTTAGCATACTATGATTTCATTTGGAACAGGAAAATATTTACATTATACACATACTTTTCTCTTGATATAACAGATGCATCATGAATCAATAAGTAAGACTTCAGCACACCACTGTTGAACCATTTCGGAAGTTTGGGTGGTGTGACATTTTGCAGTTGTGCATACTGCTGGTTCATAGAATTGAAGCTGTCTATGACATTTTCATCATGTGCCACTCCTACGATGATACATGATAGGAAGTGTTTTGTAAACTCATGGTCTGATGGAAACTGAACTTCCAAATATGTCTCTCTCCATGCATCAAACCAATTTGTTGCCTGTGGAATGTCGAATTTACGACCTCCTGAAATCGCAAATAAGACTTAAGTACTTTTATACCATACACAAATTGTTATTCTGTGATCTGGTTTGACTTTTTGTTCACAGCACTGTTGTATGGATGATTCCGTCAATGTGGTTATGGCGTGCAATATCTTTAGGAATATCTTTTAGTTCCAACGATTTGAACTAGACAGACTGCAGTTTGTTTCCTCTTCGGGTTTCTGTACATGGATATTCTGTATATTTATAATTATACAAACCTAGCTCACAAGAAACCGTTTTATCACTGTAATTGTGTAACGCAGCATTATTTAACTGCCTTCTTGCTTCGGTAGGTTGCAATGGCTTCCAATTCACATCTCTCATGATAAGCGTCCAATTTTTTAAGATGCAAACACTTCCTCCGGGTTCTCTGAGTTGACCTAAAACACAGATACCCACTGTTATGATATTTAGTTGACTTAGTTTAAGAACTGCTGGGCCTTGCCATAATATGTTAGGGGGAGTATCACAGTAGCAATATAAGTATGGAATTTCCATTTAGTAATTAAGATTTTTTTTACAACTCTTACCTTCCCAGTCCATTGTTGTAAACGGCTGTAATAGCTCTGTAAATGTGAGATTATTTTTGGAGATAACATTTTCCACTTTTGGGCTGCACAATACTGCTACTATAGGCGAAAACGAGTCTCTTATGAATTCTTGAGCAGTTTTTCCCGTACGAGCCATATTATAGCCTTTTCCTGTACTACATCAGTTAGGGATAGGTTGTTTTTATATTTATTTATTTAAAAAAATAATTAAAATCTAGTAATCTCTGTAAAACCACAATTATTTTAGAAATTCTGCACCACAGAGTACTTTGTTATAAACGGAAACTAAAAGTCGCAACAACTCGCACCAAAGAGACTCGCACAACACAACACAATGACAACAATCTCAATTTAATTTTGAAACTGACAGTGACAACAAAATCATAACCAATTTTGACTTGCCTGTCAACAAAAAAAAAACCTTATTTTACGTTCTACGTTTTGGAAACAGTCAGTTGAAACATTTTTGGACTCTAATTTAAGGAATGGTGTCGGCATTATTATTTTTCCATTCGAGGGGAATTTTGGCGCCGTACGTCCTTTGTATTTATTTACGTGGCAGTGTCAAGGAAATGTATTTCTCTATTGGTAATGATAATGTTAATCAAGTGATAGCGACGAAACATCACTCCTCTATTTCAGTATAGTGGTAAATACTTTACTGAAACTTGGAAAACGTGGAGTTTTGTAGGGAACACGAAAAGTTCCATTCTGTAATCTTTGTACCATTTGCCCAGACTTTTATATTCTGCTTGACTACTTGTGTACGTTAACTTGAGCTCAACTGTAAACTTAAGGGTTCCACGACGCTCTGAATTTTCCATACAAACGCGCTTGTCGAATTTCTTGGAAATCATTTGTCAGATTATGATGAAATTTGGCATGTACAATTAAATCAACTATATCGCTGGACCTCTATGTTCTTGGTTTTTTTTAAAAACATCCTCAAGCGAAAATAGAGGCATGAAAAATATCCGCATTTGTAAGGGGTCACTTTTGACTAATAGGTACAAGGGATTTTTTAGTTATCTAATAATGATTATAAAAGTGCAAAAGTCATAAAAAGTAATTGAAATTGCACTTTGTCACTCTGTAGATAACTTTAGTGGCTCGTCAGTATTTTAACTTGCTCTCTACACTCTTATTCTTCTTCTAGGCGAAATGGCAATAGAAAACCTTTAGCCAATGCGAAGTGAGTCTAAAGTGGTCGCCGGATCTATAACGAACCGATATAACTGTATTTCCTGGTTGCCTTATCAGGTTGCCTGGAAGAGATCGCTTTGAGCGATAAGGCCGCCCATTAAAAACTTAGTTAAGCCTTAATTAAGTAGGTACTATTGTAATTATTTTATGTTTTTAATAAAGAGTTGTTGTTGTTGTTGTTGTATTTTCCACTAAGTATTAATACATTTTAACGCTCTTAACATCATACGATTTAGAAAATAATACAAAATTATGACACAATCTTTTCGGTCTCCCACCAAAACTCTAAATTTTAATTTTCTGAAATTAGATTAAAATAATTCAGTGAAATTATTTTTAAACGATTTCCAAAAAGGAGAAGGTTTACAGGTCGTCTGAATGTATTTTCAGATTTTACATTTATATTGTAAATAGTCAAAGTCAAAGTCAAAGTCAAAATGTTTTTATTCAATTTAGGTATCAAAGATACACTTATGAACGTCAAAGTTATTTAAATAGACTCGACCGCCTTGTTCGAATAAAAAGCCTCTACTCAGAAGAACAGGCAAGAAACTGAGGGGCATTATTTTTTCAAATAATAAATAAATTAGTCTCACAAATTTTGGCTTACAACTAGGTAATATCTATAAATATTTGTGGCTACTTGGCGGAAGTGGAAGGCTCCAGACATCTTTATCTTCTAAATAATTCTTAACCTTATAATATCCTCTTTTCATTAATGTAGTTTTTACATGTGATTTGAATTTTCCCTCGGTGAGCCCTGTTATATTTTTCGGGATTTTATTGTAAAAACTAACGCAGTTGCCTAAAAATGACTTTCTTGACTTAGTCAGTCTAAATCTCTGTACAGCTATCCTATCCTTATTTCTAGTGTTATAATTGTGATAGTCACTGTTCAATTTAAATTTATGTAGATTTTTGCGAACGTGCATAATATTTTCAAAGATATATAAAGAAGGTAAAGTTAAAATATTTATTTCTTTAAATAAATCTCTCAATGATTCACGGGGACCCATTCCGTAGATAGCGCGGACCGCTCGCTTTTGCAAAATAAAAATGGCCTCCACTTCAGCAGCTGATCCCCACAGCAAAATGCCATATGACATTATGCTGTGGAAGTAAGCAAAGTAAACCATCCGAGCTGTAGCTATATCCGTCAGTTGCCTAATCTTGCGAACCGCATAAGCAGCAGAACTAAGTCTCCCAGACAGAGCACTAATATGTGGACCCCATTGCAGTTTGGAATCAATGCTTATACCCAGGAACACCGTCGCCTTGTCTATGTTAAGTTTATCGCCCTCAAGCATTACGTTTGGTTCTATATATCTAACATTAGGCATGGAAAACTTTAAACACTTAGTTTTTTTTGCATTTAGTAACAAATTGTTCGCAGCGAACCATCTCGAAATAATAGTCAGTACGTTGTTCACATGCACAAGTTCACTATCTTTCCTGTCTGTTCTAAAAATAAGAGATGTATCATCAGCAAATAGAACTATGTCTGTAAGGTCCTTCACCATATACGGCAAATCATTTATATACGCCAAAAATAAGAACGGGCCTAAGATAGAACCTTGTGGTACTCCCATTGTAACTAAAGATCCGGAAGATGTGACGCCATTAATTCCCACTTTTTGTTGTCTATCAGTTAAATATGACTCGACAAGATCTAGAGCGATTCCACGAATTCCGTAGTGGTGTAATTTACGGATCAAGGTGCGGTGTTCTACACAATCAAACGCTTTGGAAAGATCACAAAAGACACCGATGGCATCCTGTGAACTCTCCCAAGCTTCCATAGTGGATTTATGGATCCTCTACCTCTAAGCTCCTTAGAGTAATCATACACTTATTTTTATTAATTTATTTAATCAGCTATAGGTGGTATAGATGTGTGCTTCATTATGAGTATGGAATTGTATCAAATTAGATGGAAGTTCAGCGACGACCTGTTACCATTACTTGGCAGAATCTACAATCCATACTAACATTATAAAATCGAAAGTAACTTTGTCTGACTGTCTGTTTGTAGGCTTTTCACGGCTAAATGGCTGAACTAATCTTCATGAAATTAAATAATTATAATTAATACAGCAAGGTTTCTGGATACTATTTTCTGAGTAAACGCTACCGAAGTCACGGGTAACAGCTAGTAATGTAATAAAAATAAAATAATTGGGTTCGTATCGTTTATATTTAATGAAAAATTCATTTTACAAAATTCAGATACTCTTATTTTAACCAAAAACTAATAATAAAATCAATATACGAAAATATTCGTAAATGCATTATTACTTAAGTAAATTATTTTATGTATAATTATGCAATTTTATTTCAATAATTTCATTTCATTTGTCTAAATAACGTAAAATTAATCTAAATAATTTTAAGAAAATAAAGTAAAGATAAAATACACAACACAGTATGGAATAGTTTTCACAGGAGTCTGAGTAATTAGGTACATAATGTAAAACCTATCCAAAATTATAGTGGGTTGCATAGATTTAATAATAATCAACAAAATGATGGGCTGTCAAGTAACAATTTCTATGCACAATGCAAAAAACAAAAATAACAACTAGCAAAACCATACTTATGGTATTGAATATTAAAGATTTCTAGTAAGTACAATTATTACATTTTACTATTGAAGAAAATAATTATAAACCTATTGATAACAAACCCACACAAGTGTGTTTGATGGGCATAATGCTGCAAAATTATATATCATTTAATGGCATGAATTCTGATATGCCACTCGCTAAATTAAACTAGTCCGACAGCACTAATGCTAGCC
Source organism: Peribatodes rhomboidaria (assembly GCA_911728515.1). NCBI lineage: Eukaryota > Metazoa > Arthropoda > Insecta > Lepidoptera > Geometridae > Peribatodes > Peribatodes rhomboidaria. The sequence goes on from OU452168.1 coordinate 9,660,886, forward strand.
ACACACGTTGCGATATATTTGTACAAGTGTAGACTTGCGCAAACACATCACACCAAATTTCGAAATTTGGAATCCAAATACATAGTTCATAAAAAATAGTATAGACATATTTTTTTGAATTCCTCTATGTCTTTTCGCACTCCATTTGTCTTGTCATTCTTTCTCAATTTCTGAATCGAAAAATGCTCAGTCTAGTAGAGACTTGAGTGATTGCGCAACCATCTTCACGCACATGAAATAGTTGGTATACTTGTGCAAACCTAGACTTGCAGAAGTATTTCGCAAGGAGTGTGGCTAGCATGAAGTTATCTGCGCCTCTAAACGTGAGAGAGACATGGAAACCATTCTTGTGCTGTCAAATTTAGTTTAGCTAAGAAAACAGTACAATAGAATGACGTCAGTGGCTGTGTTGTTAAAAATCGATATTAACAAGTAATATCGTAATTGACAACAGTCAATCGATTATAGCCCGAGAGGCGAGCGACAAAAAAATGCAAGCATTTTCTAAAGTATTTTTTTTAAATATTACGTCACATTGGTGCAGTGAAGAAATACCCAAAATTTAATACTAAAATATAGATTGGATTAAAAATCGTATTCTAAGCCTTTAAAAATGCTTGCAATTTTTTGGCGCTCGCCTCTCGGGCTATTGGTTTCACATGTATTAACACATCAGCCCAAGGCACCTGTACATGTTATCACCATGTTGTCGATCAAATGAGCAATGTTCCTTTAGGCACTATGCACTATTCTAGTTTTAAATGATTACGTGCTTCTAAAAAACTGAATACTCTCTAAGCGACAACATCGAGATGATCTGACATGTTTAAGTAAAGTTGTAAGGTACCTTAAAAACGAGATAATTAGAGCGTCTCTACATAATTTTGCCAAAAAAAGGCATACCCTGGAGTCTGGTCTTATTTATGGATTCGCAATTTTGCTAGTTCAAGGTTACGGTAAATAAGATCTGTAACATACAACATTTTTGGTACATACAAACAAATCAAGCTTTATACACGGGTATAACGTTGAAGGTATACCGTTACATTTTCGCTTTACTATCCGATCTTCACATATTTTTTTTCTTATTTAAAAAATATCAAAAGTAAATTTTTGAATCGACCTCGAGGGGTCAGCCGGAGGCGAGTCGCGTTCGGCGAGGGTCGCGTGTCGGTCGGCGCTATTCGAAGTTCCCGTTGAACATGTTGATGTTGAGGTCCTCGAAGGTGTTGGTGCCGCTCTGGTCCAGGATCTGCAGCATGTCCGACAGCTCGTGCGGCGCGTGCGGGCCCTCCGCCGCGCCCGCCGCGCCCGCGCCGCCCTGCCACGACCACATGCCTGACAACACACGGGGGGACTTGCTTTACTGCTGCACTTATTTTTCATATCGTCACGCCTTTCCCCTTAGGGGGCTGGCTGAGGTGTAATACAACACCCAGACTTCGCCGGACGATTTTTAGTCCCAAATGTGACAGGGGGCGAGCCTGTTGCCATACACCGGGCTTCAGTCATGTAGCAGATGACATACAATACGCACATATGCTCACAAAATGAACAAATTGGTGCGTGCCGTCGGCTGGGTTCGAACCCGCTCCCTCTGGCTTGAGAGGCGGGCCTTCTCCCAACTAGGCTGCCATCGCTTTTTAATAATAACAATTATTATAAATGTAATAAACATTACAGATGATTCTAGCTTGAACTCGTTGTTTGTTTTTCCCTTCTTGAGTATAACCGTCTTTCACACACCTTCCATACCCCGTAATTTTAATACCATCTGTCACTATTCACTCTCTCATTCACACATCATCCTTCGTTCCATTTATCTGTCTCATTCACACACCATACATTCCTGTCCACGCATCATTCCATATCCCTGCATAAATGTATTTCCAAAAATAGCACATGCATACAAATTAAGGATAGAATTTAACAAATAAGAAAAACCCCGGAAAATGATTTCAGTGGGCCCCAAACTATACTTGGCCTGTATCTTGGGAACCCCCCTGAGAGCAGAGCACATTTACAATTGATCTGCACTGACAAAGTGGAATTATATGAATTTGAAAATAAAATACAGTCTAACTTTACATTTTAAACAAAATAAATGATGCGTTAAACTTGTTAATAATTGTTTTTGAGCAGTGTTAAACGGTGTTGATTCAACACACTTGCTTGGGAAAAAAAATCTGCTCCATTGGGATATTACAAAGAGCAGCTTGTTCTTCTTTCGGTTCAGTACAGGAGGTAAATATGCCTAATTTTGCACACATAATTGACCCCTTCCTGGTTGCGTAGCGCATGCTAGGCCTGCTGTACAGTAGTGTAGTGTAAGGTAACTGACCGTGCGTGGGGTGCGGGTGGTGGTTGTGGTGGTAGTGCGCGGGCGGCAGGTAGGCGGGCGCGGGCGGCGAGCGCGCGGGCGAGCCCTCGGCCGCGCCGCCCACCGCGCCCGCGCCCGCCACCGCGCCGCCCTCGCCGCTGTACGCGTAGCTCTCGCCGCCCGCGCCGCCGCTCTGCGACACATACACACCTCGTTACTTATCTCGACATAACATCGTCTTGTACCCAGTGGCCGATTTATTGTTTAATACATTTTAGGGGAGTTATCGACTTAATAAGTGCTGGATAGGTTTTCTATGTGTTGTGATATAAAATAGCAGTGCGAATAATGGCGTCGTTTAGCTAATGTATCCTGCATCTTAATATACAACAATAAGTTATACATAGTAAGTGAAAGTAAATAATAGAAAAGTCATTAAAAAAATCCACTTGTACCAACCATATAGTAATCAGAGTAATCAGGTAAATTACAGGGGTACAGATAATACTATGTATAAATGGATTACTCCTATGGCCCGGTAGACGCGAACTTAGGGCGGCCAAACATGATAAAATAAAGGTTCAAGTGCGATACGGACTTGTACACTGCTCTCCTAACTATATTTCTTGATTTTCACTCAAACTGAATTAGTAATAGAGACCTTTACACAATGTTTACTTTTTCCTACATTATGATCGCTATTTGGTCTACCTCATTCTGACCGGGAATTTCAATAAGCTAACACTCTGTGGCAAATTAAGTTCGGCAGGAGCAAAATGTTTGGTCGCGTAATTCGACATAACGATTTTCAACTATTTGAAAGAGGAAGTGCGTAAAGGTGTCTACACACCTTATGACTTAGTAACATCAAAATAGGAAGTAGACCACTTTTTACTTATTAAATAAGAGTGGTAAAAAATCAGACGACCCGAGTGATGGTAAACGGCAACCACCGCCTATGCCCACTAGGATTATTTTACCCTGCAATACAGGCTCTGACGAGACCTAGTGTGCAGGGTACAGTGACCCTTATGGTACCCATTATAAGCTATTAACTTCTAAAGAAAAGGAGATAATAATGTTACCAACACCTCTGTAAAAATATCAATTATTATTATGGACTGACACACTAGCGGTGCTGTTCTTGACTTTGAAAATGAAGCAAGTTAGTAAGTGCACCAAACTGGCGCCTATGTACACCTGCAACAGTAGCGGTGCTGCTGATGCTGTCGTTGACTTTGTAAATGGAGCAAGTTAGGAAGTCCATCGAACTGGAGCCTATAGGCACCTAAAACACTACTTCTTGAGCTTGGAAATGGAGCTAGTTAGGAAGTGCAGGGAAGTGATCGGAGGGCGTGTATCCGTGCGGGTTGTGGTGGCTCACCGGGCGCAGCGTGGTCCAGGTGGTGTGCGGCGGCGTGTTGGCGGGCCGGTGCGGCGAGTAGTCAGGCGCGTAGTGCGGCGCGTAGCCCGGCGCGCCCTCGCCCGGAGACCGCGCGCCCACGCCGCTCACCGCCGCCGCCACCGCCACCGCTGGGGGACACGACCAACTATACTATTGACCAATTTCTAACCCCAACGCAAAAACAACGGGGTGTTATAAGTTTGACGTGTGTGTGTGTGTGTGTGTGTGGAATCGTATCTCCCGAACGGATGAACCGATTTTGATTTTGTTCTTTGGGTTCGAAAGGTGAATTAGTCGGGCATGTTCTTAGCTATGTTTTTAATGAAAATCGGTGTTAATGAAAACCGGTGTCGGGGTTTTTTTTAATTTAGGCTTGTAACATTTTTAACGCAACGCAACGGTATTATCGTGGACGTCAAATATAATATCGTTGCGTTAAAAAAATTAAAACTACCCAGTAGCAGCTTTATCTAATTTTTTCGGGCAAATTAGAAATTTTGTGTTAGATGCCAGCCAACGGCACGCACCAATTTGCTTCCAGTATGAAGTTATGAACATTATGCGTATGCGTATTGTATATCATCTGCTACATGACTGGAGCCCGGTGTATAGCGACAGACTCGCCCGCTTTCACATTTGGAACTGAATATCATCTGGCGAAGAGTGGTTGAATTACACCTCTGCCAGCCCCTTCGGGGGAAAGGCGCAACGATATGTAATGTTATGTTTTAGGTCACGAATGGAAATCGCGATTACTCTCAAGGAATGATCTGTCAAATGTCACCTGCATTTTCTACAATGACTAAATCTAGTACAAGGAGGTGAATTAAAAAACAAAGAATTTTTTGTTTTTATTTAAGTGTATTTATTTGTTTTTAATTAGTTTTTAAATTTAGTCTTGTACGCAAGCAAATCGTAGAAAAAGTTGTGTATGCCTATAATTGGCGCATGTATCAGATAGAAACCATGATAACATTTATTGTATGTTTAATATGTGTGCTGTTGGCTTACCTTAATAAATAAATAAAATAAAACAAGGAGAAAGCCCTCCTCCGGCGCCCAGCGACCGGCTAGTACCATCATACATGTACAGTAGAGAGATACCTGGCGGCGCGTGGTGGTGGTGCAGCGCGGGCTGCTGCTGCGCGTACACGTCGCGGTGCCGCAGGTGGTAGTCGTAGCCCTCCTCCGGCGCCGCCTCGCCGCCGCCGCCGCCGCCCAGCGACCGGCTGGTACAATCACAAGTTTAAATCAAACCCAAGTACCATGTACTGCATCAAGCATTGTAGCGTCAAAGAAGGTATACGAAGACATTAAAGCGTGATCGGCACATCTGTGAGAATATGTAAGCCAATAGTCTGAAAATAACGAATGCTGGGCAAAAGCATTCTCACGATTTAAGCAATTTTGGAGTTCTTGTGCTGACCATCTGCCGTCCCAATCAATGTTACTTTTTACTTTTGTCAGGCTTCAATTTGTTTTCGTGTGTTAACTTTAGCATTATATCCAGACTTTATAACAATAAAATAAATGTGAATAAGGTTATTTTTAATTCGACACATTAAAAAAAATTAAAGTTCAAATATACTTACTTGGCTAATGTATTTGTGCAAACAATATATTCTACGTCATCGTTGTACGGATTCAAGAAGGCAAAGGCGGAAGTTCTTAACCAGACCCATTCTCTGCTTTTGGTCCGAAACCGGTACATGAGTGATATGATTTGGCCTTTCAACTTCAAAACTGTAACAAATAAAGATTAAATTGTAATGGAACATTGCTAAACTACTACTTGTAAGCAAATATTCGAGTAAAAACACAGCTTATATTAAAATATCTGATGACTTTATTATTGACTTTATTTTTAACCTACATAATTATGTTTGACCATTGCGGTCAAACATATGTAGGAAACATACCTGGTCAAATATACCTGATGGAAAATAACGATGCGATTTACAATGGAGCAAGGTTGCCCACGAGATCGAGATGCCTATTTACTCTTGTCTTGATAAGACCCAGGTTGCAATGCTGTTCCGCTAGCTAACAAATGCTGGTCCGCTAGCTAACACGAAGTTAAACACTAGCGGCGATTTAGGGTCACCTTGGTCAAAGTTGTCGCGCATGTGCTGCTGGTCCTCCGGGTGGTAGAACTCGTAGGCCAGCTTGCCGAGCAGGTCCTGCGGCGCGTGGCCCACCACCTGCGCGGCGCGCTGGTCCGCGAACGTGAACCGGCCCTCGGCCGAGTGCCGCGACACGAACTCCGCGCCGCCGCCGCACAGGCTGCCCTCCGCCGCGTTCGGCGTCGACGTCACCTGCACGACGCCACAGCATCGATATCGTTAATGCGAAAGTGACTTGGTTTGTTTCTTCTTCACGCTTAGATGGCTGAACGGGTTTGGATGAAATTTTAAAATGGAGGTCGCTTATTAAACAAATGTCGTTTCTTGCGAGACGGGTGAAACCGTGGAGCCAATTTGGCTCAGTGACTGCCTCGGTGGCTCAGTTGGTAGTGAACCTGCCTTCTGAGCTTGGGGGCGTGGGTTCGATTCCCACCTAGGGCAAACATTCTTGTGATGAACATTTGTGTTTGTTCTATGTCTGGGTGTTATTTATCTATGTATTATTAATTAGGTTTTTTATAAAATATCTAATTTGCGAGAAGAGGCGTGTAGTTCAGCTTGGAATACGTTTGTTAACATTAAGTAGGATAGTATGAAGTAGAAGAATTTACTTGAAAATTAAAAACAGAAATTAGAAGTCAAAGTTGAGTTAGCAATTACCTGAAGCCTCCCGATGGCGACGAGGCAGCAGTGCGACGCGTGCAGCTCGTCGTCGACCGGCCGCTCCATCTGCATGCCTGGAAACAAGTCTGATATCCCAACATATGTAAAATTATGTTCACATGGAATTTGAACATAACAATATATGTATTACGATATACCTCCACTTAGCGTAGCGTCAAAATGTATTTAGCAGGCGGAATTAGGTTGAAGCGCGACGTGGCTTTTGTATACACGTAATGGACGTAACGCTCGCCCCTAACTTCTTCGTCTTCATCTCATCGTTGGATGGATGATCGCAAGAGTTTTACATTTGAGGGCTATTATGGTTTGATTAACGCGAATTTGGTTTTAGAACCATCACTAGGCCATGTCAAAAACTATTTTTCCGAACAAGGCGGTCGAGTTTATTACAAAACTTTGACGTTCATAAGTATATCTTTGATACCCAATTGATTAAAAACATTTGACGTTGACTTTGACTTAGTTTAGGATTGGGTTTCGAAAGTTTCTACTCTGACACTAGGGGCGAGCAGTTAAAGCGTGTAAGTGCAGCTACGGTGATCATTTGGGCATCCTTCAGGTGTGGTATCTGAAACAGGTATGACAAGGTACCTGTGGGCGGCCAGTTCTTGATGTACCCGGTGCAGTGCACGACGGCGTAGTTGTGTCCGTCGTGCGACGGCCCGAGGGAGTTGCGCGCGCGCAGCCGGCCGAGGTGCGCGCCCTCCGCCGCGCCGCCCACGCGCATGCGGCAGATGAACCCGCGCCGCGACCCCATCACTTGCCGCATGGACGCTGCGGACACCAACCACGGCGCTAATCAACCACTCACTTCTATACAACTTTAGCTGAGCTAAATTGTATAGTATGCCTTTTTTCTTTTGCGGTAAGGCTAGTCACCGTCATAATCACCAAGGTCATAACGAACACGTTTCATGACGTGTGTTGACTGGGACTCGCTGATCGTGACGTTAATGACGTCAGGAGCCAAAATCCTATGATCTCTGTGAAATTACATTTTTTAACGGCCACGTCATTTTGTGTGCATGCTACGTATAACTTTGTTATTTTAGTACAACAGTTTTAATTTATCAAGGTAATGCATAAAAAGTGCAAGATAAAGAATAATTCAGTTCTAAGAAAATTAGAGAGTTTAGTTCTTTTTCTTTGTTACTTATAATTTAAAAACTCGAATATACCATGGTGTTGTTCTAACTTCAACAAGAGTACTCACATTGGTGACCTTCTTTTTTAACAGTTCCAGTCTTCAGATCCAAGATACGCCCAGTATTCTGTGGTTCCTGGGTGCTCAGCTGCTCGCGAACCTTCTCCACGTCGTCCGGATGTACTTGATCGTACAAACACGACGAATACCATTCTCCCTACAAACATTACACTTATTAGAGAATGTATTAATACCGACAACCTCCAAGTCGACCAACCTTTTTATGGGCGACAAGCACTGGGAGAAGTAACTGTCGGGCTTAGATTATGGCAAGTGGCCATTAGCTACAGTTTCCTTACCGTCGCACACAAGAATCAGATGGCCAAGGTACACCGAGACTTTGATGACTAAACTCAGTGCAAAGTTTAGAAAGCTCCGAGAGCTGCAGTAATAATTTAAAAATAAACTTGCTTTTCTACTTTGCTAACTTAGTTTCAAAAACCTATCAAAAGTGTTTATCATACCTGAGAATAATTAAGTACCGGAGCTATACTATCGCTCACGTAAATAACGCGGCCAGTGTCACAGCTGACCACGAATAAGAAACCGTCGGCAGCCTCAAGAATGAGGTGCTTCAGTTCCTGATCAGTCAGGAACGATGGTTTATATGTGCCATCGGTCGAAGTATTGCCCGTGCCTGAAAATTAATGCACAAATTATAGAACTTGGATTTTGTACATATTAGCATATCACTTAAGAATGTTAATTAGTTTGTTTTGTTTACCTCTCAAAGCTTTCATGTGAGCCACAGCCATACGCAGTATGGTAAGCTTGTCTGGCTTTCGCGCCAGCGCGGAGCATGTTGGAACCATGTCAGATAGTTCCGTGATATACGCCGTCATCTTGTTCCTCCTACGACGTTCAATCTCACAATGATTCTCGCGGCTACGAAACCAATAAAATATTTAGATTGTTTAGTATCCGCAACTGAAACATATAATATGTTTCAGCTCGACACCTGAGCAATGTTCCGAGCTAAAACTGCACGCCCGTTCGTAGCTACTTTTTATAGTGGTATAGGACTTTCTTGGAGAGTTTGCCTGGGGAAATTGCACTCCTTTCCCAGTCATTGAAATCGCCTATTTTATTGGTGGGGTGCAAACATTGTTGCATCTGGATTGGAGGACAATGTTCCCAGAGCAATCACTTAGCTTAACGAGATTAACCATCAAATAATTTTCTCAGGGTGACGAACAAAGGTAGTGTATTGACTTGACGCGCGTGGTTTTGAATGAACTATGGAACCTCATAGTTCTAAGTAGCACTGAGCTTATAGCACCTCATGAAAAGATGGTAGATGATTAGAGGCTCCTTTGTGCATTAACACAAGGCAGTCGCTTACCATTAGACGAGTGACTAGCTCGTATTGTTGATCGGTACAAAGAGATATTTACTGGAATGTACAGTTTTAACTTGGAAAATCTCCACTTACACTAAATATCTGTCTGGATTGGGAAGTAATGCGTAATACAAGACTTTCCCGAAAGCAGCCATTAAATTATCGTAAAACGTTGATCCAAAGATCATTATGCATATTTTAAAAGAAAGTGCGAGCTACTCGCTTGATAAGACACGTTTTCAATCATGACAATGTAATTTGCTACTAAAATGGTGTCATTTTGTTTAAGAATGTGAGAAAAATTTCAAGCAAAAAAATAAGGTTGTTATAGGTATTACAGCTCAACAGGTTTAAGCAGACTTAGAATGAATGAGATAAATTTGAACCCTCTAAGTGTCTATGTCTTTCATATCAGTAGATGATGGTCATAGCAGCTATATTGCCTGTCCACACTCCAAAAGCCTATAGACTAAATTCAGGTTGAGGGGCCTACCCTCAGATCAACCTAGAGAATAAGATGGCTCACGGCGTATGATCTAAGTGAAGCCAAAACCATCCAAAAACTATGCTACTGGTATATGCATAGTGCATTATAAAAGTGTGGCCAGGACTACATTTTGAGGTTCTTTTTAAAAACTGTGCAGTTTTTTTTACAGGTCAATTTTGAAAAAGCCGTAACATTAAACTCTTACAAATATGTGCAGTTTTAAAATATTAAATCTCCTTAGGTTGTATATTGGAACGGAAATGGCTAACATTGAGTTTTTGAATCAATATTAGTTGTCATGCAATTGTAAATGTTTTTCATGACAACATTACCTCACACACACATTGAAAAAGAAGTGGCTTCAGCCAGATATAACCCAGTGTTCCATCTTTTCCTCTAGATTGATCTGAGGGGCCTACCATGACATTCTATTGCCATGATGGTCACGTTTAGTTTTCAATTCTGCGTGACCATGAACCTTATTGTGCAGTGATACTGATTGCGGTTGCTCAGCGTCAACAACAAAATATAACCATCATGGCAATAACATGTCATGATAGACCCCCAGTCCTAACTGATGCAAAAACATTGTGAATTAAAACAATTTCTTTTAATTAATTACTGCAGTAATAACAATTTACAATTTATTTGACACAAAGAAATTTGTACAGTGCTTGATAGTCCCTAGCTACTATGGTAGGATACCCTGTTGTGAAAGCTAGTAACAGCTAGCACCAATTCTTTTATTCAGCCTCTTGCTTTCAAATAATAACTTACAAAATTATCAACATTGACAGTTTTCATTCATCTTTCTACAATGTTATTGCAATTGCCAGAGTACTCCTTAGCACAGCTCGGGTGTAGCTATTGATAGACAAAAATAAATACCATGATGACAGCTGTTATTAATCTAGATAACACACAGTACTTACACAGACTACTTAACTACTATCTAAGCGTTTTTCAGTTGATTGAATCAGGTGTTACTTTGTGAAAGTCAGCTAGACATTATTATACAAGGGTCGTGAGAAAATAAAAATTCACTTGAGAGTGAGACCTTCACCTCCTTTTACTATCGGTAGTTTCTGCCTCATGTCATGGCTAGCATATCACATATCAATTAAACCTCATAAAAGCCTGTTGTTTCGCTTTTTCTTGGTTTTTGTTTGTAATCTAATCAAAGTAACATTTTTTAAATAATGTAGAGATATTGTGATTATGCATTTCATGATTAATGAATTAATCTATATAGAAAGATGAGCATAACTTGGCAGAGATCTGTCCCCATAAGATGTTCATAGGTATCTCTATAGACACCTCAAAAATACCTGCTAGACCAAATACTTATAACTTCAATATCATACCTTGCAAACCTCTCTTTGTCTTGAATATTGTCCTCCTCCATCCTTGTATATTTTCCACCACTTGCGTCGTCTTCATCTGACCTGTTTAAATAAATTAATCAGAAATTCAAATCAGGTCCTTACAATTCTGATTGAACCTAAATATCTTTTATAAGTTTAGGTAAGAGGTTTAAGTAATTTTGAAAACAGTTTTGTACTTATGATAAAAATAAACAAAAGTTAAGTTAGTCATTGATGAGAAAAAAAAAACTAATAAAGCGCGACTAAAACAAATGCCGAATATTTAGGTGTACTACAAATTTAGGACTATTTAATTCTCATTCAATTTTATTTTAGTCAACCTTGGATCAATCAAGGTCGGCAATATAAAGATGAATTAAATAAATAGAAATACCAGTAAATTTGGAAAATCATTTGTATTGTTTTATAGATATTTTTGTTGTTAATTAATAATTTATTTTAATAAACTTAATTTAATAAAATAATGAAGAAGAGAAATGAAGTAAGAAAAACTAACTGTATATGTAAAAAAAAAAAAATCTTACCCAACACTGCCTGCACGGCGTTTTTGTATATCCTTTGTTGGGTCAACCCCTGTAGAAAATATATCATAATATAACATTCATCAAGCCCTTTCCCCAAATTATAACATAAAGTTTAGAATCTATAATTTAATTTTATAACTTTTATATTCTGTATTATTAATTCTTAAATTTATTTTTTTTACTTTTTTTTGTACTTGCGGGATTACTTTCCTGATGAATTATTATACTACTAGCTGCCACCCCGCAACTTCGTTCACCTTTATTATTTATATGTGATATATATGATATATATATTATTTATATGTGATGTTTAGTATTTTTATTATTTATGTGAGCTATCCTATCTGTTAAGTTAGATCGAACTGCACATGGTGTGCAAATTTGATTGAAATCGGTTAAATAGTTTAGGAGTATATAGCAGACAAACCATGTAACACGTAATTTATATATATTAAGAAGATTGATTACATTATTATTATACACAAAACCCATAAAATACTAGGTATACTAATCTCAAATCTAGCTCTTTTTAAATAGGTAGGTATGTATAATTTCACTAGCGCGACCCAGATTTCTTGAGCAATTTTTAACAATAGAGCCTGTATTATTCAGCAAGAGAAATAATAACAATTTCAGTTATAAACAGGTACAATATATAAAGACTGCCTAAAATGATTATCAGTATTTTTTACTTAGAAAAGGCAAGAAACTTTATTTAATATAGTTACACAAAGTACATTTATTAGAAATTATTGTTTAAGTTAATGAGTAGGTACAGTGAGTTCTAAGAAGATCCTTGGGTTTGATTTTGATGTAATAATATATTTTTTCTGGTAGGCGTCTCAAACTACATAGCAGGTAGCCTCAGATTTTTCCAAGGTACAAATGTATCAATTATTTGGTTGTTAATTCTAAGTACAAAATCATTTTAAAATATATCGTGTCATTGTAAGTCATGCTCATTAGCAAAGAGAAAAACAGTACATAGACACTTAAATAATTCATAAATAATTGCATCTTCAGCGAAATAGATGCTGAGTACATTCTTCTAATAATTACCAACAACGCGTCACGCGGAGCAATGTCAGAGAAAATAGGTCGCTTGCAATACTTATTCTAACACAATGTTAAACCAGAACATTGATTAGTAAGCTGTGTATATTGGGTAAAATGTAGTCAATAAACAAAGATTAGATGATAATTTAGCATACTCTAACACTGTTCTGTTCCATAAAACTTTAGCAAACTTGGCACAAACCGGGGATAGTGGGAGCCACGGCAGACATCAGTCAATAAAATCATTAGTCCACTTTATTATAACACTAAACAGTTATATAATACATTAAGTTCGATATAATTAAATACGTTCACTCAGGTACAACAAAGCAATACGTGTGTTTACAGCTTCTCAAGACAACACAAACGCCATTTTAAATTTTTTACATCAAGTCAAGAAGGTATGCGATTTAGAGTGTTGTCATATGTTTGAAAGGTGAAGGAACCAAAAAGCAAAGCAAATTGATTAAAGACGTTCCGAATTATTTTATGCTTTTTCAAATATTTTAACAGTTTGCCTAACTTTTTTATTGATTTTTGTTATATAATTTGTTCAGTATAACTTCCATCAGTTTAAATGAATGCAGGAAGTTCACCCATAACATCGGGTCAATTGGGTGCCTTGTCTTGTATTATGCCGCCATGCGCCAGTCTCAAAATAGAGTGTACCTAACTACTTATAAATGTAAAGAGATATGAGCAGGAAAAATAATTATGATGTGAATATTACGATTACCAATTTAACGAGTGACGATTTTTCAGGAATTACCATGTTTTGACGCAATTAGTCCTGACATTTTAAATTATATTTTTTTCTATAATTTCAAAATTATAGTTTCCGTGCTGCTTCTGCACACTTTCAAAAATTTCCCAAATAGCTTAATTCGGCGCACATTAGACTTAGCTGGCAATGTTATGTGACGACAGACAAATTGACAAATGACGGCAATGGCAACGCAAGCATAGACTACCACTCTGCTTCTTCACTTCTATCAACGCATAGACAGCAAAGATATTATATTTTGTCAAGCACATCATCGAGATTGATTGTGTTTGGGATGCTTTATTTCAGTTTGATTTTTTTTATGTATTTTACAGGAGGATACCCTTGAATGTGGGGAAATCGAATCGTCGATCACCTTTCTTGATTTCTTCACACCGGCTTGTAGAGGCCGGACACAAACCTCAGAATAATAACTAAAGCAATCTAAAAACGGTGAAAAGACAATTTGTCTTAGGCCCGTGCTAGCCCTTCAGCTCGTACCATTATTTATTCTAAACATTTCATCTTTACAGTCACTCACTATCGCTTTGCTTTTAATTTTTGCTCACGTTTTCGCTTGTACTGGCTGTTTTTTTCTAAGTACCATGTGTGTTTTTTAATGTCATGGTGATTCAATTGACATGTTTATTTTGAAAGAATCCAAAATTATGTCGAATCGTTAACATAAAATTAATCAAAATAAATATAGTTTAGTTAATTAAATAAATTACTATGGATGGAGAACCTGAAGCACTATCCGATACAGCTACCAATTGTAATTTAGCTTCTACATCTGATACTTTTTCTGACAACAATCAAGCAAAGTTAGATTCTCTCGAGAAGAAGGCTGTGCATCTAAGGTTATTAAAAACCTTGTATTATTCATAATTTCAACTTTATTTCATTTTACTCTAATATGGGCAAATGGAATAAATACTTGTGAATACGATGGTGCATGTGCTCTCTTTTTGTCACCTAGCAGAGTTACAAGGAACTTCAAAGCTCCAAGTTGAATAGAAACAATGAGCACTATTTCAGTTTAATATAGATAATACGTGCGAAAGAGAAGATCCATACACTACATTTGGGACTTAATATCGTCCGGTGAAGTGTGGGGGTTATATTACACCTCTGTCAGCCCTCTCGGAGGAAAGGCGTGACTATGTTATGTTATGTTTACTATACAATAGAAGAGAACAGTTATTTTTATAAACATATAGAGCTTTACTTTGAAATGATTCAGGTTGTTTATTAGACAATTTACTTAGAGTACCTACATACACATATATCTTAAATTTAAAGAAAAACAGCAGCTTCAAGTTGGTCATGCGAGGGTCGCCTGTGACAAAAGCAACAGTTACTCACCACATTGTGTGAAACGCAACCAACTTTTGTGCTGGCAGCTTCACAAAAAAAAATATCAAAAAATACGATGGCGGTATTTTTTGAGCAAAATTGACAATTGACAGGGCCGCTCTCTGACTCTGAACATTCTTCATCCGCAGCTATTTGGCAACAATATGTATTTCGTTTTAAAATTTTTATATAAAGTGGTGATATCTACTTCGGGCAACTTACCACTAATAGCATTCTGTAAATCTAACACATTATTGATAAAAATGCATGATTGATGATTACTAACTGAATTTTGGTAGGTAGGTATTTTAGTTTTTAGAGTTCCGTACATCAATCAGCTTTTTTTGATCAATATTACATTAATGACATAGGAAGTTGGCTGGTAATTTTAATAAGTATTATTTTCTTAATTAAAATTCCCTACTTTATCTTCGCAATGAAATAAGAACGAAATCGGAAGAGGATAGACGTAAAAGATCAGCCCCCTGAAAAATGAATTTGTCAATGAAAAACTGTTAAATTTTTCAATTTTTTTTTAAAGACTAAATGGCACCAGCAACAAAGTAGTCGTTATTGTCATAAGCAGGTACTACGGGATTCTTGTGGCTACTTACATAAAAAGTATATTTTCACAGATTAATCCTTGAAAAGGATTTTAAAGCTGCTGATATAAAGTGGAGCTTATTTGTAGCAGCGGCTTTGAGTTTCCGACATGAAAGTTGTCTCAGACCGTTTCCACCATCATTCATGAAATGTGGAATCAAAGATATGGATGAACTGGTAAGATTTAAACTTTTAAAGGAACAGGTTTTGAAAATATTGGTAGCCTGCTGTTACCCGCGCCTTCGTTCGCGTTTATTCAGAAAATTGTATCCAAAAACCTTCCTCCTAAAATTATGTAACTAGTAATCAAATTTCATTAAGATCTGTTTAGCCGTAAAAAGCCTAGGTACAAACAGACAGACAGACAAAGTTACTTTCGATTTATCTCTATGTGTATTTATGTGTTTTGAGTATGGATTCAGAAGATCGAATCATATTATTATAGTCCTAAACGAGTCTTATGCCATACATAATAGCATGTAACTTTTCTAGCAACTAGATAAGATAACTTTTCTAGTTGAACTAAAAATAGCGACGAAACATTAACGCTTTAATTTCATAGAAGCGTGAACTCAACTCGGTATTTCAGTACAACACAAATTCACGCTGCGATCCAGCACATGGCTGCGATATGGCGATACCTATCATAACTTACAAAATATAATTTCAGCTGACTGTAATAACGGACGTCCCAGCTCTGGACCTGGTACTCCATCAGCTAGATAACTTGGAAAACTTGCCAAACATCGGCGACATTATCGATTTATTGTTTTACGTCCTCGTGAGGTTAAAAGAGCCAGCACTAAAAACTGTACCACAAGAAGCGGTACGTATTGATACACACAAAACAAAAGTGATTCTTGTACATTACCCAATTTACTAGTCCTTTAATTAAGTTTACAGGAGGTCTTCCCGCTTAACTACATTTACACCTACCTAGTAATCTTGTCTTTCTGAACCACGAGTTCGTTAAACATAAGGTAAATATGTATGCAATCGTTCGATGTTATGATGTTGTGGTTCAAATTTTAGCATGATGGCATTCTATCCTTGGCTCACTCAAGTATGCCAGCTTCGAAACCTCAGTGCATATTCCAAGTGGTCAGTTCTAACAAGTCCAGCGCTGAATCCAAATGGAAAGATTTAGCCAAAAATCACCAAGTTTTCTTTGCGTACCATGGAAACCGCTTGGAAAATTTTTATACCATCCTGAATTTTGGTTTGCAACAACATCTGACTAAGGTTGGTGTAATTTATCAAAATACAAATAATTTCGATGGTAGCTATTTTACCAATAAAAAATGTTTATGATCAATGGGTTTTTAATATGCGCCAATAAAAAGTTTTTTCCTCATTTGGAAAAGTTAAAGATCTAGGCTGAGACACGTTACGCTTTGTCCAAGTTGAAAAGTTGTAGACCAAAATGTGGTAAATAAAATATATGATTAAACACAGAACACCTATCTAAGTATTCAAGGACTTGTAAATGTTTGCAATAAGAACGTTAGTTATTAGTGTGATGTGTGCCAGAATACATTGCTGGGGAACGGCGTGTACCTATCTCCGGAGTTGAGTGTGAGCCTGCCGTACAGCCACGGCGGGTTCGGGTGGGGCTCGAGCTGCATCGGCGGACACCTCTCCTGCGTCGCCATGTGCGAGATCGTCGACGCGCCCGAGGGTATCAACTACCAGCGCCCTCTCAACAACGGAGGTCACTACATGTACATTAATTTTTTTTCTCACCACCTGCTCGACAATGACCAATTCATTTTTTTTTAACATAGTGTCAATCTCAACGTAAAGAAAGGCATGGCATTGGCTCCCTAGAGAGAGAATTAAAGTTGTATGAAAATCTTGTGGGAGTTTCCGAGCAAAGAGGTTAAAATTGAATGAAAACCACTATAAGGGTGCTGCTAGACGGGCCATATTTTTACTGTAATACTCATTACGTTCAGGCTTTAATAAGCCGCTCGCGACATAAGAGTATGCTTTGTCCCCTCGGTAAATTCTACTATAAAAAATAAATGACCAACAAAGGCTAAGAACATCGTCAGTCTTGTGTTTTCTGAAATTCATCTTCCGGTCGTAAAATTAAAATTTACGCGGCGTATTGTAAACCTCCTCAGTTTCGTCGGTTAAAAATCGTTTCTACTTTATTCGTAATCACGTACAAATTCTTGATCTGACCTTGACTACGTGAACACATACTCTATTACGATTAGCTACCGAGATTCGACAGGGTTTACATGAATTCGGAAATGATCCCCTATTATGGTATTATTCATGATAGTCATAGTCGTTTATTCATATATTCAGTTGGTATACCTTTACGAGAATATTTATGGGTTAAAAACTCTTGCTTTTGTTTGTTTACCGTCTATTTGAAACTTGGGTACTTTCTTATTTCTTTTACAGGCGACTGTATGTACCAAGATGATAAAAAGAAGCTGTTGTCTGCCGCGATGCCTGATACTGTTCCTCAGTACATCGTGACCAACTGCGATTTGGTCAGAGTTCGATACATGCTGGTGTATGCTAAGCAGCCTGCTTCTATGAGATTTCCTACAGCAAGCAACGTCAACAGAAATGGTATGAATAGTAAGCAAAAACTCTTTTAGTTATATTGTTTTAATATAAATAATATTATTACGTAGAAAAGTCGTTAAAACAGAAATGTTTCTATTTGCAGGAGGCCTTCGTCAGTGGCTTTCGAGACATAAGTTACTCTCCATCCTGTTAGGCTACGGACTGATGTTGGCGACTATAGGGTTTGCTAACAACCAACCCGTTCATTATTACTACAAAATTTTGATGAAAAAACTCGACATTGCTTATAGTAGCGTCAAATAATATCTTGTTCGTCTGTCTACTGTACGTCTCTGATAGCCATATTTTTGATACTTAGCAACCTTTTAATAATTTGTGCAAAATAATGCGCCTTTTATATTACCTTCTCGTATTCCCTTGTAACTATCATTTATTAATACTTATATATTTACGAAATGTTTTTAAAAATATAGCGTATGTACCATTACTGTTTGATTTATTTACGTTACTAGTATTTATTATTGTAAGTTTAGATTTTGACATAGCAAAAATATAGCTGATGAAATAAGAACAATGGCAGTTCAGTCATCGTTACGGTGCCCCCGTCATGGTCCGAAGCGCAATCATTGTATCATCTAATTTCTTTTGTCGATCTCGACATGCCACGCCATGGCACACGGCACACGGACAGAGTGCCAAAACATCAGTTTCATTACACATTTGCTTCTACACGCAGTCATTGCTTTGGTGACCAAACCACCATACGTAGTTGCCTGATTTTAAAGAGTAATAAAAACTTTTTGACAATATCCTGGAGACATTCGAGACTTGTGGGATGGTTTTAAATAATGGATTTAACTATGATGCTCAATACAAAAATCGTAGTTTTGTGTATAATAGGCATAACAAGTTTATCTCAATCAAATTCGCAAGAGGCTTCTGTGAATTTACCTCAAGGACGAATAGTTGGGGTAAGTCATCCATATCTTACGCATGATTGATGATCACGCATCCAACAAGCACCCCATCTAATTCCATGGAGTTATTTCATTCATTTCAGACAAAAGTTTACTCAGAAAGGTCCTTAGTGCCAGTTGAGATTTATTACGGAATTCCATATGCAACACCTCCAATCGGAAGATATAGATTTTCGGTAAGTGTCTGTACATCTCAAAATAAACTAAAACAAGTATTTTAAAGTAGAATAATATTTTTTATTCGTTTCGATTAAAGGCTCCAGAAAGGCACACTGGTTGGAGACGAACATTACAAGCTCATCGAATACCTCCGCATTGTCCTTTCGAGGTTCCTCGCACTGATACCAATTATAGTGAAGACTGCCTGTTTCTAAACATCTGGACTCCACGGGTTGGGTTAATTCCATTTTAAATTAGATAAGTGATTGCTGATTTAATAATGACCTATTTTTAATTATAAAAGTTTAAATACCTACTTACAACTTTTCCCCGTCTTCCAAGCATTCTTCTATGCACCTTCTTGGACCTCTTTTTATTTGGTGCTTGTGTCTATCACAATTAAGCCATTTTTAGGCCCTTATATGATCTACAAAAGTATGTACACGTAAAATTTTTTTCAGATAGCAATCGGATGGTACTCCACTTCCTGTCGTAATTGTTCTATACAGTGAATCTTGGACACGAGGAGGAGAATCTCTACCATGTCAGGATTTGGCTGCAGAAGGCGTTGTTGTAGTGACAGTTGGATACAGACTCCACTTGTTGGGGTTTTTCACCTTGAGGTCAATCTCAGCTCGCGGCAACCTCGCCTTACTGGATCAGTATCTAGCTTTCTTGTGGGTGCGTGAAAATATAGCAGCTTTTGGTGGAGATCCAAATATGATCACAATACTAGGACATTCTGCTGGCGCCGATAGTGTTTTACACCATCTTACCTCGCCTCGAGCTAATGGTGAGTAGCACAGTCCAACAATCATCTATTTTGCTTTGGATAACATTTCGTAACTGATCAACACCTGCTTTTTCCCAGTTATCACCACTAACTGTAACAAGACAAATAAACTTAGTGCTTACTGATTCCTGTTTTTAGGTCTATTCCAGAGAGCTATTATTATGTCTCCGCGTGATATTTGGAAACTTATAGATGAAAAAAAAGTTTCGGATGCTCACACAGTAGAGAAGGCATGCCGAGAAATAGCCGACACCTTGGGATGTAACAGCAAAGAAATTCCAGAAATTTTACATTGTATGCGTACTCGTTCACTATCAGATATTCTATCAATATATTCGGTGGGTGATCTTTCAGTTTTTATAAATCACTAGCTGCGCCCTGTGGTTTCATTCGCGGTTAAAAAGTATCCTATGTGCTATTCTAGACTATAATCTATCTCTGTGCCAAATTTCATCCAGATCTGTTCTGCCATTCTGGCGTGAAAGAGTAACACACATCCATCCATCCATCCATTCTTACAAACTTTCGCGTTTATAATATTAGTAGGATTAGTAGATAATTTTCTTTCTATACTTCGTTTCTGCTTCTTTCAATACCTCTATTAATCGAGGTTGGCAGTCAGCTTCTTGAAGTCGTCCTTGTCCACTGCTAGCCTAAGCAATTGTTTCACTGTCTTTATTCCTGTCCACTCCTTGATATTGTGGAGCTTCTTCCTTGACATCTTGCGCCTATAGGTACTACAATAGATTACGATACTTCATTTACCTTATATTATTTGTACAGAATAGCAATTGGTCTAAATTAATGCAGCCTGTACCTGAGAGTTATTTACCAGAATCAGAGCAATTCTTGCCAACATCATTATTCACAGCTTTGTCGAATTCAAAGCAATCTACCATGCACGTTGACCTACTATTGGGGACAACTGACCTTGAAGCACTAAACTACAATGGTCCGTATATTACCACCTATTATTATTATTATTATAAATGTATAGTGAAAATGTAGTCAAGGTTTATTAAACCTCTTTATTGGTTACAGATGAAAATTTCGAGGAACTAATGAAACGGAACGCTTCGTACGTGACTGATTATGTAAACAATAAAGCCATACCAGATCTTTTACGAATGTTTGATCTTCATCGATCGGAACTGGTGCGTCCTAGCTACTACTACTGACATTGGACTTAGCTAAGATATTTTTAACTAGCTTCTAGCTTTTTGTCCGCGGCTTCGCTTGCATTTCATAGCTTATGCAATCAGGGATAATGTAGCTTTCTGGTAGTGAAACAATGTTTAAGATCGGTTTAATAGTTACGGAGATTACCCCCGACAAACGAATTGATAAACTTACAAATGTTAGCTCTTAATTGTAGTATAAAGTGTCTGATACCAAATTGACTGTATCCTGTTTTGTACATTAAATATACCTACATATGTAATTTTTTTTTTTTTCATGCACAGCTGGTAAGAGCAATCCGATGGGAGTACTGGAATGATAAGCCTCGAAAAGTTGACAATGTGAGGGAGGCAGTTGAGTTTCTCGCTCGGATCGAAACTTCAGCAAAATGGGGTGCAGCAGGCGCCCTACTCGCCGCAAGGTTGGCGAGGCGGGTCTCTAGGCTTTACGTGTATCGATACTCCCGACCAGCTACCGTAGATCTTCAAGGCAGGCAGTTGAACTTTTCAGGCAAGTATAATAAAGATTGTTTTTTTATTTACCTGCTTCTTTTTAGTCGCACAAACGTTTTATTTAAAATGTAGTTATTTCCTAAATTATCCGTTGCGCCGATCTAACAATTCGCTGGTAAATTACAGGAGCAGTTCACGGTTCCGATTTATTATCATTATTTGGAGATGCCCTGCTGCTTCAGATTGCACGACGGCCTGCTACAGTCGATGAAAAAAGGTTTTCTGCTGTTTTTAGGCGATATATTGTTAATTTTGTGAAATATGGGTAAGTACAGCATGTTTCGTTTACTTACCCACATTCTTTTCAATATGTTTTTTACTTAAATTAGGTAAACAATATTTGTGCATTTTCTTAATTTAAATTTCAGATCTCCCGAAAATGAAAACAAATGGGTGAGGTATAAAGCTGGAGATGCTAATATTTATGATATTCGTGAGGGAGATAGTGATCACGGAAATGATATCACTAAAGAAGTTAAATTTTGGCTCCAATATTTACCTGAACTCTCGAGTCTCTTTAAAAAGGCTGAGCAAACTGAACAACTGACTTTAGAAAAAGGTAAATATTTGAGATGAGACCTAAAATTTTGAGGTGGAAAAGTAAAGTTTTTCACGGTAAAGTGGTTGCCTCGAAACTTTGGTTTTCAGCCCTACAATTTATACCCATCATAGGTGTAAGAGTGACCAAGACACCTATGACGTTTCAAATGAGAGCAACAAAGACGAAAAAAAGTGAGATGAAAATCTCAAATCTCCGAATAGGGCCCCACGTCTGGCACGGGCTGGGGACAAAAAGTCTTTCTACCGTTTTTATCCATGCTTAGATATGACAAAGCTAGAATACGGATATGTTTGTCTCTTTCTAGCGGGATAAAAATGGTGGCAAGACAATTTGTCTCCGGCCCGTGCTAGCCCTGGAGGGGCCACCGGGCGGGAACTACCCAAAATTCGGCATTTCGTTGAAATTTCCGCGGAAATGTAGGTACTGCGCTCGTTACCTTGGTACTCTTTATCTCGTTATACCTAGAAATTGTAACAGAATTTGTGCTACAATCCGGAACATAGTCGATTATATATGAACATGTACCTTAACACACATGGTCACTACAGCATTTATAGTGTCAACTTAGTGACAATGTACAAATCCATATACCTACATAGTACAATATTTTACTTTTAGACTTCTGTATTTTTTATTATTTTGCGTTATTCTAATGTCTCGATTTGTAATAGTTATTTTTCTTATAGAAGATGGAAGACTACGGGGTGGTGTCTTCGCTATGTGTGGAGTTGCAGTAGTTCTGATTTTACTCTTATGTGCAAGCGCCATTGTATTACAGCGACAGCGAATGCGACGCCGCTTTTCAATTTCAGATGATAATATACAAAATAAATAATTGTATGAAAATATTGTCTATTTCTTCAATTACCCTCTTATTTTGTAACATTTTTTTTTTAATCTAGCAATTCAACATCGGCTCAGGCATTTAGGTGGTACGAGGTTACAAAATGTCACAATAGCATAGTATGTACATTGAAACATAAAACATACCCTTACTTACCGGCTACATAAGGAACCTTGCCCGGTTAACAGGCCCAGCATAACGAAGGGGACATGCATAACTTCATCTGATACTCCCAGTCATTGTCTTCAGGCACACTTTTGGCAGTCTAGTAAAAACTTAAAAACTACTTAGCCGACGGAAACGGATATCAGTGGATTTTGCCTTTTTTAGGGCGAAACTACTTGTTTAAAGTGTAACCACGTGAAATACCTACTGCATCTAATAATCAAATTGCATCATGAACCGTTTAGCCGTGAAAAGCCTTCCAACACTTCCAACAGACAGAGTTACTTTCGATTTTTATGATAATGGGATGGATTATCTTCTAGGGTGATTCGTTTCGTTTATTGCTCAAATTTTTAATTTCAAACAGTTTCTTATTAGCTAGACCGGGTAACTAGGTATGGTACTATTATGCTAAGGGAATTTGTGATTATCATAAACTATTATTCACGTTATTTTACAGATACACATAATTATTTATATCGCTAATCGTCAGTTTATTGGATAATAAGCTTATTACACCAATCTGGTGCATTACTGCAAAGATTACTGTTCAATTTCTCTACTAAACATAACATGACATACTATCATAAAGTCTTTCCCCTGAAGGGGTTGGCAAGGGGGGCACCCACACTTCGTCAGACGATATTCAGTCCCAAAATATCATAATATCATCTACGATGATAGCAATTTCCATTATTATTAATTTAGTTACCCAGTCTAGCGCTAGAAAAAAAAACCTGCTTGACAGGACATCATCCATTTTCCATTCGTTTTTGGGCTATATTTTTTTTTTTTTTTTTTTTTTTTTTTATTATTTGTCAACTTACCCCCGAATAATGTTCAGGATTATATTACACAGGATTATCTTATTCTACTACATACAATTTTAATACTACTTTCTTATTCTAGTGACTTATCCTACATATTTATTAACCTACTTAATTGTTATCCTAAATGCTACTTACGCTATGTGAATTTACAATTTATTACTATTCTAGGTCTTAATTTTGCTAAGGTTTATATAATTACACTATATAACTTAACAAAGGCTTATGTATCTAATGTAGTATTCCTATTATTTACAACTTTACATATTTGAATGCAGTAGTTCACAAAATCTTTACGGCTATTTTTATCGTCTATCACTTTACTAAAACTATCCACATTTAATCTTATCCCTAGTTTCTGCTCCAGGTTAAATCTCCGTACTGCATGAACCGGGCACTGTGTAAGGAGATGTGGAACATCTTCAGTTACATCCGGGTCACAAATGCATGATGGGCTCTCCTTGCACTTGAATCTGTGCAAGTACTGAGAGAACCCACCATGCCCCGTGAGTATCTGAGTGAGAGCACCCGCTGGTCTGACTTTTCGCACGAACTGGTACGCGCACCTTACGTCCGGAAAAAACAGTTTAGTTGTTGATGCGGTGACTCCAGCCTTATACCTGACGTCCCATTCTGTCAAGAATGTGTCACGGATTTGCCGCTTGATGTGAGATATTGGACACCGGTCGTAGTCGGGCTTTCTTCTTAACCTCAATGCAGCCTCTTTGGCCAGATCGTCGGCGCGCTCATTGCCTGGGAGACCCGCATGGGCTTTGACCCAGAACAAGGACACATCTTTGCCTTGGGTCAGGGCTTTTCGCAGATTCTCCCTGGCCTCTACGGCCAGAGGGTGGAGGGAGCCATGGTTAGTGATCGTCTCCAGTGCGGCCATCGAGTCACTGTAGAGACCGTAGCTCCTTTCCTTCCTCTTGAGGATTACACCTGTAGCCTTGCATATGGCCAGCAACTTTGGGCTATATTTAAAAGTGCCGGACAAAAAGAAAAATTGCTTTATTGTGTTAGAACTCCCCCTGAGGATTTCTTACTATGACACTGAAGCTGTAAGTCCAGCGGCCACGGTTTAATTTGAGTTTAAAAATCCTTTTTCACACATTTTTTAAATTAGAATAAAAACAAATGAATCATTTTTTGTAAAGAATGATAATTAGAATGATCAATCATCATCATCACATCATCATCATCATTATCATCTCAGCCAAAAGACGTCATTGCTCGACATCATCATTCTATCGACATCGATATTTAAATCTCCACAACGACCGGTCTTGCGCTGCTTGCATTTGCAGTTTCCCGTAAACCTCAACAGATTGTCAGTCAACCTTGGGGCCATCCCAAGCTGCGTCTTTCAGTTCGTCGTCACCATTTGATAACCTTTCTGCCCCACCAGCCTTCATTACCATTAGCGGAGACCATCAGCGGAGGTCTTTGTTCAGCAGCGGACACCATTGGCTGAGATTATGATGACGATGATTTATTATTAACCAAAAAGAAAAACATTTGCTAATACTTTAATGAATCATAGGTAAGTGTGAATAGGGATTTTTAAACTCAAATAAAACCGTGGCCTCTTAACTTATAGCTTCAGTGGCATAGTTAGAAATTCTCCAGAAGAGGAGTTTTAACACAATTAAGCATATTTTCTTTATGGCCGACACTATCAAATACAGTCCAAAATGGAGGATGTCCTTTTCGCGCAATAAGCAGAACGGATCACGCTATGGACATTTTGTTTTTTTACAGTACTACTCTTCGATTTTGTACTCATTTTAAAAATAAATACTAAAAATAGAAAATAATAACAAATAAATACTATTGTATAAATAGAGATAGGTAGGTACTACATATGCGATGATATGTACGCACGCTCAGTTCTCGTAATGGTATGAAAAAACGAAGGATAGCCGCTTTCCCTCCTTGTCTTAGCGGGAGGGCTCAGTAGCCGTGGCTTCGGCAACCACGGTGGAGCCAAGAGGAATCCGAGGTGGGGCCGCTTCTTGGGGCTTTCCCCCCAAAAGCCCATCTGGAAGCGGCCTAAGTAGGGTGTGGGTCTATATGGGCAGACCAACAACTGAGGCGGGCTGCAGTGCCGTATGGGCGTCACTGCAGCTTAAGGCTGGGGGCCGCGGCGGGAGAGGACTGTTGGTGTGTCGTTGCGTCGGCGCACGGGGACCATGAGTGTCTAGCCTCGGGTGCTGGCTGGCACCCACGGGCAAATTGGTCCCCGAGGAGGTGGATGATGACGTTGTGTCTGGTGTTCGAAACATCGTCACCGAGAGGGAGAGAGCTGAAGGTCGAGGTGGTGCCCGAAGGGGCTGGCGCTGTTAGGGCCGCAGAAGAGTGCGAAAGCGTCCCCGTAGCCCCGACATTTTGCGCCGAGGTGGAGCAGCCTTGGGTTTTTAGTGGGTAGGTCGTCAGTGGTGGGATTCCTACATAGCGACTCTGTGCCCGCATCCGGGTAGTTAGTGTCCATAAAGGATTTTCCTAAGGTTTAATATTTCTTTTATTGGTATAAATAAGCATATAAAGTAGCACGGTATAAAAAAGCTTAAAAAGGAAATTCCATGACTGACCGTCTCAGGAGCCCTTAGTTTTTTTTTTCTAAAGTTCCAACCTCTTTGATGCATGGGCAGCTAGCAGTGCTTTTCTAAATTGTCATTGTCAAAATGTCAAATTGTCAATTTGAAGTTTTAGGTTATGTTTGGTGTTGCGTTACTTTGAGGGAAAAGGATTTGTTTGTTTTGAATTTAGATTATTCTCGATAGTTTTTGTAATTTTTGCGAAGATTTCGTCGTCTGAATTATTGCGAATTTCATAAGTCAAAAGTAGCTACGAGACTATGGCGCTAGCGCTTCAGAGGCGTGCAAATGTAAGTAATTGATTTATGTTACTGTTTTGTGAAAACTTTTTGTACACAATGAATTCACTCAAGATCAATGCAAACAAATCAAATTTTTAGAAGCTTGTTTTGATCTATCCTTTGGGAGGACAATATCATCAGGGCAAGGCACAATACAAACGAACGACCTGAGATTGTTGAACTGTTGCAGGATTTTGAATGACTGGTATATTAAATTCATGCTTAGCTTGTCCAGCAGTGAATTGATAAAGGCATGATTGATGGAGATGAATTGTTTATGTAGATATAATGCCAACAATATTATTTTCGTACATTAACATTATTTATTACAGGTTCGACTACCTCCTGAAGTCAACAGAATATTATACATTCGTAATTTACCATATAAAATATCAGCAGAAGAGATGTATGATATATTTGGTAAATATGGCGCAATAAGACAAATTCGTGTGTAAGTTTTGTTAAGTACATGTTTATTAATTACTTAAGTTAATCCTCGACAGCTCATGGGGGTAAATTTAATAATGTAAGCATATTATTATGTGACCTACAAAGAAAATGGCATGGCCTATTTTGGTTCTAGATTAGTCTTCATTATAATCATACATTGTTTATTGTAACACTGTGCACTAAAACTGGCTGCAGTTTAATGAAATTAACTTGTCTATAAAAAACATAGGCTTTATTGTTATGTTACTAATGTTGTTTTCTTTATTTCAGAGGAAACACTCCAGAAACAAGAGGTACTGCATTTGTTGTTTATGAAGATATATTTGATGCAAAAAATGCATGTGACCATTTGTCTGGATTCAATGTGTGCAACAGATATTTGGTTGTTTTGTATTATAGATCTAACAAAGCATTCAAAGGTGTTGATATTGAAAAGAAACAAGAAGAAATTGATGCACTGAAGAAGAAATATGGAATATCCTCTGAAGATCTTCGAAAATAATGCCTTAATAATTTAAAATAATAAATCAATAATTTTAAACTAAAATATACCCATCCTGTCTACATGGACACACTTGGAAATAAATTTTGGATTACTGTTCCACACATCTCCTCAAGGATTCTTTTGATTTTTTTCCTCCTTAGTCATCACAGGCTAAAATATTAAGTAAGATCTCCATAAAAGTCTCATTCACATTGAGACAAAAAAAAAAGCTTGGTTTCATCTGGCCCCATGGCCCGGTCCTGTCACTGGGTCATTTGCCTGGTAATGGCACTGGAGACAGATGAAACCATGCCAATAGAAAGAAACAATTTTTTTTATAAGGAAATTCAGATTTCATTTCATTGACTTGACTTTATAAGTGGAAAGAACAATGTAAGCTTGTACTGCTTGTACCAGGTACTGGGGGTGTTACTCCACAGTTTAGGTACCATTGGCCGGCGCACTTCCCTGTTAGGAGTATGGCAGGAGATTGTCGATCGACGCTAGAATCTCGCTACAGCCGCAAACCTACCCAAAATTATTTAATTTGTTGGTCAGAAACAATGGTAACATCAGGCACACATTCCATAAAATAAAGACAAGTAGAGTCGTCTGACCCCAAACTAAACAAAACTTGTACTACGGCGGCCATAGACTGGATATACCTACATACATATTATTTTTTAAATCTTATATCTTTAAATGAGCAATTCTTGTATATATATATATATAATTGGAATCTCGGAATCGGCTCCAACGATTTTCATACAATTTAGTAAATAGGGGGTTTCGGGGGCGATAAATCGATCTAGCTAGGAATCATTTTTAGAAAATGTAATTTTATTCGTGTTTTATCGATAATCAATCTCAACTGAAAAATATGACTCTTCCTGACATCTATTGGCGAACAATAATACAATTTTTTGTGAGCAACTACGAGTAATTGCTTTAACGACACAAAAGCAGATGGCGTTGTTAAGTAACACGAAGTCAATGAGTGTTTGACTGTTTGCTTTGAGGTTAGACTAAAATCAATTGTTTATTATCCAAAAAACACAATTAAAAAATAAAAAAAATACCGAGCAAAGCTCGGCCATCCAGGTACTACATATTTAAATAGATAATTAACACCCAGACATAGAACAAACACAAATGTTCATCACATGAATGTTTGCCCAAGGTGGGAATCGAACCCACGCCCTCTAGCGGCAGGTTCAGTACCGACTGAGCCACCGAGGCAACACTTGGGATATAGAAGTACCACAAGAACTGCACGATCTTTGGCTTGCTTTTGTGCCTATTTTAATCAACTTAAAAATTACTCGTAGGGTTTTTGTTGATTCTACAGTGCATGAACTCCATATTTTCACAGACGCTAGTGAACGAGCTTACGGAACAGCAATATACGCTCGATCGATCGACGACAATGGCACAATTCATGTGCAACTTTAGCTTCCAAGAGTAGGATAGCCCCTATCAAACACACAATTATCCCACGTCTCGAACTAGCTGGCGCACTTTTGAGATCAAGATTGTTAACAAAGGTTTTAGACTCTCTTACTATTCCGATAACTAAATGCCGATTTTGGCGTGATTCTACCGTTGTACTTTATTGGATACGCATGAAACCAAGCTTACTGAAACCTTTTGTTCGCAACCGTGTTAGCGAAATACAGGAAACTACAGCAGGGCACATGTAGGAATACACAGACACTAAACGAAATCCGGCTCGAAGGACCAAATGTTTAGGCCTAATAGGTATGTTGGTCAATAATTCACGCAGTGGACTATATAACTGGTAGTTTGTTTACGATATAAGGTAAAATAGTATTGAGACAGCTAGCGGTTAATTTCGTAATTTGCGTTCGTCTTGTCGTTGGTGTGATGGTGTGAGCTTGCGAGGTCGTGTCCGCCGGTTGACACCCCGCGCGCCCGCTCAACCCCGCTGACGCCTGCACGCGTAGATGTATGAACAGTCGGTAAATATCGGCAAGTGGGATTGCTCTTGCCGTCAAATCAATTTCGATGCAGTGATGCCACGGATTATAAGCGCTCGTGTCACACTATAAGTTTCAATTTCGCGTTACAGTCAAATGAGTACGTGAATTTTTATACCTAAAGTGGACTTTTGTACAAGAGTGAACCTTCTGTACGTAGTACTATCATTTACTTGTACTATGATTCATGGTAAGCTATACCTAACAATAGGTAAGTAATACTGGGTGATATTTTCACCGAAATTACACCATAACATTTGTAAGCTACCGGTTGTCTAACCAATATAATAAGTGTTATCAATCGAGCTCTGAATGCTATCACTGTTTGACGCTTGTACGAGTAATCATGATCCTTATTTGTTTTCTGTTTTGTTATTTCTTTGATTTGTTAACTGTTGTTGCTGATGCTTTGATGGGAACTAACGTGCAGCACAAAGAATGTACAGAAAACATCAGCTATAAAACCGATTTTGGGACAGGGCCGAATTATGGGGGGTCTATAGCGGGTGAGACCGCAGGGCGCAGCTAGTAAAAAATAAACTTATGCAATTTTGACGATACTGTTTATTTGCAATGATTGACAATGTTAAGTAGTAATAAGCTACTCACAGACTCTCACGAGAAGTATTAAAGATCCTTTGCTTGTGTTTGGAACTAAGCTATAGTAATAAAGTATGTATAAAGAACATTTTAACAATTTATCACTTTAAAACAAGTTATATTAAGCTGAGAATAGTCGTTCTTATTACTCACACAAAAGCATGCTAGTTAATACTAAGAACGAGCTACTAGCATGTGTATCGAGATTCTGCCCATAGCTCATGAACCAGCACAAAGTTGAGGAGAGATCGCAGCTCGTTTTACCGTCCATAGGTGTATCGCGGTTTCACGGAATGCCAGTAACCGGACTATGAATATAATATATAATAGAATATTTGATTATTAGCTGCTGATATGCCATTTACAGGCATGTGTATCCGGGCTCAAGTCTCTTTTATTTCTCACGAGAGTCGGTGAGGTTAAAGTTGAATCTACAGAATGTTGAGCTAAAGAACTAACATATTATAGGAGGGTATGCAGTACACGCGAATTCAAACAATTTATTATTTTATACACAAAACTATGATGAGGTTCAAATTTATTTGAATTCTCTCGTCTCTTTGAACACCCTCTATCTATATACAGTACCCTTACCATGAGTTTTTAACCCCCGACGCAAAAAAGGCGGGGTGTTATAAGTTTGACATGTGTGTGTGCGTGTGTCTATGGCATTGTAGCTCCCGAACGGTTGAAGCGATTTGATTGTTGTTTTTGTTTGAAAGGTGAATTAGTCGGGAGTGTTCTTAGCTACGTTTGATAAATACCTGTGTCGCAGGTTTGTAATTTTTTTAATTTTGATATTCTTTATTCGTTTGGCTCCATACATTTAACTTAGTTGCTTAACGTTTCCGCCAGGGGCGCATTATTGAAATGTATGGTAAAAGAAAAAAAAGTTAATGTAACTATCAAAACTCATGGTAAGGGTGTTGTACTGAAGTTTTACAATTGGACAGAAATAAATAATCTTGAATAAAACGATAACTTGTTCGCGTCGAATGAACTGGGGTTTTCTGAGGATTTGTTGTATGTCGACGCACAATTCGGAAACGGTTACGAAGAAATAATTAAGTACAATTATTTTTGCATCATCCGTAAATTTGCGCCCACATAGGCTTGTTCGACGTGTACAAGTACCTTTATAATACAGAATAAAAAGTAAAATCATTTTTAAAATAGAAAGCAATTTAATTGAACAACTCACATAGGCTAACTGAATTGCAGTATTTCTGATAAGAGTACTGAAGGGAAATGCAGCTAACCATAGCTGATACTTAACCGAACCGCGGAAATTGCATTAGCCGTAAAAAACGGACGGGGAGCGGCTCAGTATCACTTACGTGCCAAAAACGTGCCAGCTGATCTATCGGTGCAAAATGTTAGTGGTATTAATCCCTGTCTGTATTTAACGCTAACGCAACAGTATCTGCTATGATTAGCTGTATTGCCCACGGACAAGGTTGCACAGGATCATTTTGTATGCAAATGTTACAAATAAAGTGAACTAATTCTAGCAGTTTACATTGACCCGAAGTTGGCCTAATAAGCTGGCTACATTTTTTACTGTCTATATAAATAACACGTACTGTGGTAGTCAGTTAATATCATTACATCGCATGTATTAACATTTGAAAGAACACCCATTTTAAAAACGACAGTTATTTAAAACACTACAATTTTAATAATTCAATGTGTATTGTTTAGCCTATTACACGATGATAATAATATATTGATGAATGATCTATAAACACGATCAAAGTCAATAACTTTCTTCAGAGCTGGCAAACTACGTGAGAGTATACATGGAATAAGTTGAATTTACGTCGAATGTATTTTAAACATAAATAGTGGAATAGTCATGCTTTAAATTAGATAACATCGTTAAGGTTGACAACGTCCAGTGTCCTGTTAAACTAACGTCAACGTCTAATTTGTTAAAACATCCAATACATTACAGATGTCTTTAACTTTATAACATACAAAATATAGAGTATTTTCGACTTGAACTCTTACAATTACGAGTTCTTAACAAAAAGGCCTTAATTATAGAAACTTATATCATAATAAAACATAGTTCGCAGTGTGCAACAATTAGGGAATATCTACATTTACAAAAACTGGTTACACTATTATTGCTATATGCTAGATGCCTATGATAAAATTAGTTCGTACCTAAATGTAGACACTCCCTCTATTACAGATTTATAGATGAACATCGATTAAATTAGGATGAATTACTTAATTCAAAAGTGTTAATTTCCAGTGTTTAGCATGTGCACAAAGAACTGTCAGGTGACAAGGTAAGGTTAGAATGATATGTTGAAAGCACTGCACTACAAATAATTGGAATGTAATGTTTTAATAAATATTTTCGAGTCATGAATTTTGGTAGATCTTCTAAAAAGTCAGTGCACTCACAACCACCTGTCACGAACCTTGAATAGAAAATAGTATAAGTATTTATCAAGAAAATACCATCATTTTCATTTGCTGGAATTATTTAAACTGGAGAAATTTCGTAAAAAGTAACGGTTTTCATTATGTATACGAAATCTGTCCAGCTGAAAGTCAACCGGACTACACACTGACACTGCACTGATGCGGTTGAACTGGTACAGCACTGGTTTATAAATCGCTACTCAGCAGCCATGTTGTCACACGCGTCAGCCTTTATCTCCATTGAAAAATGCTATTCTGCTTACAGCCATGTTCGATTGTCGCACCCTGCACTATAAAAAGTATAACAACATAACATGGAACTAACTAATTTAAGAAGTTGGAGTAGACGTAAGGCGCGCTCTGCCTTCGGAGACTAATTGTTTATTAAGATACACATCCTCGTCAGTGGTCGTGTCGATGAGGTCGAGGGTGAGCAGTGGCTCGCTGGGATTCAGCGGGTCCTTGCCGATGTCTTTGCATATGCCCACAAACTGCTGCTCCACGCATAGCTCTTGGAATCTCACGCAATCTTCAACTGTCCAGTCTTGATGCAGCGGGCACACGTCTGCAATAGGGCAAATAGTTTAAAAAAAGTATTCAGGACTGGTGTTTCTATTTGCTTCTTTATTTATTTATTTACATTTCGCTCGCACCGGTAGTCGTTATAGAACCTTGCAATTGACAGTATGTTTTTTATTTACCCGATCACCTACAAAATCTTTACAGATCCTAAGTACACCACCAATGTCCATTATCTTACAGTGCTATCGACGACCCCTCTGGTCTAATCAGAGTGCAACTGCTTTAAAAGCAAACGTCTCAGATAAGATTCCCGGACGGGCAGATGTTTAAATTATAAATTAAAATATCTACTCTGGGTCTTGGTGTTAGTTGTCTAAGTATTCATACTCCATGGCATCCCTGACACAGAGAAACCTAGTCGGAAGTTATGAGAATCACACATTCTATTTACTGCGTCACATTTAAAGGTGACTACTTTTATATAATAATTTTATATTTTCTGTTCATCCGTGTTCATTCAAACAAAACCATAGCCTAGACCTAAAACGCTACAGATTCGTTTTCAAAATTATTTATCTAAAACTAGCTGTCACCCCGCGACTTCGTTCGCGTTTATTATTTATATATATATATATGTAAGCTATCCTATCTGTTAAGTTAGATCGAACTGCACACGGTGTGCAAATTTGATTGAAATCGGTTAAGTAGTTTAGGAGTCTATAGCGGACAAACAACGTAACACGTAATTTATATATTTTAAGAAGAAGATTAGCTCAATATATATGTGGTCATACCATAAAGTCGAGCCTTAAGTGCCTGCGGCGGCAGAGAGCGCGCGAGCGGGGCTCCGGGCGGCATCGGACGGAGGTCCTTAGTGGCGAACAGGGCGAGGTCTCCGTAGTCACAGAAGTACACCGACACCATCTCACTCGACACGCACCCTGCTACAGTAACCCTGACGAACAAATATCATATGTACAGGAAAAAGCTAAATCATTAAATAATGTAGCTATCAAAATACAACATATTGTTTTGCATCCCCACAGAGTTTGTAAATGTAGGTATACGCCACTAGCAGAGCATATTTAAACTAGAAAAAAAAGCAGCTGTTCTCTACATTTTGTCGATCGTCAGCGAAGTTTTGGTATAGAACAGCTGCATTTTTTCTCGATTTCAAGGTTGCATACTTATTTTATATTTTATACCTATGGTTTATTCGTGCTCTGCTAATGGAGTATACCTACCTCTACAAATTCTGCGGGAGTGCAGAGCAACACGTTGTAGATTCGAGCTAAATAACACAGGATATTCAGTAATAAAATATTTCGAAATTATGTATGCTAAATAGACCTTACCTGTACCACGATGAGTCCTTTTCGTAGAAAACTGTGTACAGTTCTCCACTCGCAGGGTTGGTGGGCGCGTCGGCCTCGGTCATCTTGGGGCACTCTGCTTGCAACGTCGCCATCATGGTCTGCAGCGTATTTCTGGTGCTATTGGGTTGCACCTGTCATCAAAATCCAGCTATATTAACTACCACACAAAGATGTATACAACAGAGATTCGAACCACCAATTGACCGTGTTTTAAAAAGTTTTAGTTTGATTATTTTTTTAAACCACCAATCATGCGGAATCGCGCGATGGATAACCTTTCCCGCCCTTTATCCGATCTAAAAATATTGTATTACGTATGTCGGCTTTTTACATAATATAACATTTAACGGACATAATTCACAATTTAAAAGAAAGATAAAAACAATACTTATTTAATACGAGACAAAATTACTTTAAAAATTATATAGTTTCCAAATATTTTGTGCCATAAATATTTGTTCTATACTTTTTATAATTGTTTCTATTATTATTATTATTATTATTATTTTTTTTTTATAAATTGATATGGTCCAAGTCTTTGTTACAGACCTTTACTTAGGGTTTTATGTAGGTTTTTCTACTATTTATGTTTGTATCTAGTCTATTTCCATTCTTGTTATTTCGATATTTATGTAACACTTTCTTTAAATTTATTTATCTTACTTATTAGTGAAAACTATCTAGGCTTATTTGTTTTATTTCTTTGTGTACTTTGTTTATTGTTAACAGCTGTTTGTTTTCCTAACAATAAATAAATAAATAAATAAAATAAATAAATACACTGTATAACCATTTCGCGGTTATAGAGCGTCTACTGCTAAGGGGGTTATGGTACAACAATGTGTGTGTGATGTGACAATATTCATGTGATGTGTGTTTTATTTCTGGGTGTTAATATCTATTTAAGTATGTATTTAAAAATATATTCCTTAGAGGACTAGTTTTGATTTATACATTGATTGTAAACACTTAGATTCTATATGTGAAAACTAATTAATGGTGCGTACTGTAATAGTAAATTAGTCAATCTATTTTTCTAATTTACTATTACAGTATGGATAACACTGTATGTTTTCCAAAAATAAATAAATAAATAAATAAATATTTGTATGCATATCAGTGTCTGGCAGGCAAAGTACAAGCTTTGGTTGGTTTGGGGTCAGGCGACTGTGTGTACTAACGACAAAGTTCCAGGGGTTGGCGGCCATGGCGACGTGCACGTCGAAGCACATCCCCAGCGCCGGCAGCGCGGGCGGCGGCAGCGCGCCGCGCTCCTCTCCTGCGGGCGCCGACACGCTGCGGAAGATGCGCTCCTTCTTCTTGTTCAGCGCCTCCACCGGGTTCGTGCTCACCGACACTTCCTCCTTCATCTTGCCGCTGCTCAACAAACAAAAAAGATTTAATATATTATCTCAATAACATATTATTGGGTTGGATGAGGCGGATGATGGAGTGGATTATTCGCAGACCGTCAAGAACGTAAAATGCTACCAGAAACGCGGCAAGTCAAATTCACATCAAAATTGGCAAGGATGTGTAGCTGGCGCGTGCGGCACTGCTCGCGGCAGAGAGTACTCACAGCTGCAGGTAGTCGAACTCCATGAGGATGGCGTTGTTGACGGAGGCGAGTATGTTCTGCGGGCCGGTGCGCACGAACAGCTCCACGTGCGGCGCGCCCGGCGCGGGCGCGGCGGCGGGCAGCGCGCGGCACTGCACGCGGCAGAGAGTACTCACAGCTGCAGGTAGTCGAACTCCATGAGGATGGCGTTGTTGACGGAGGCGAGTATGTTCTGCGGGCCGGTGCGCACGAACAGCTCCA
The DNA here is from genome assembly GCA_911728515.1 of Peribatodes rhomboidaria. NCBI lineage: Eukaryota > Metazoa > Arthropoda > Insecta > Lepidoptera > Geometridae > Peribatodes > Peribatodes rhomboidaria. The sequence goes on from OU452168.1 coordinate 9,697,262, forward strand.
CGTGCGGCGCGCCCGGCGCGGGCGCGGCGGCGGGCAGCGCGCGGCACTGCACGCGGCAGAGAGTACTCACAGCTGCAGGTAGTCGAACTCCATGAGGATGGCGTTGTTGACGGAGGCGAGTATGTTCTGCGGGCCGGTGCGCACGAACAGCTCCACGTGCGGCGCGCCCGGCGCGGGCGCGGCGGCGGGCAGCGCGCGGCACTGCACGCGGCAGAGAGTACTCACAGCTGCAGGTAGTCGAACTCCATGAGGATGGCGTTGTTGACGGAGGCGAGTATGTTCTGCGGGCCGGTGCGCACGAACAGCTCCACGTGCGGCGCGCCCGGCGCGGGCGCGGCGGCGGGCAGCGCGCGGCACTGCACGCGGCAGAGAGTACTCACAGCTGCAGGTAGTCGAACTCCATGAGGATGGCGTTGTTGACGGAGGCGAGTATGTTCTGCGGGCCGGTGCGCACGAACAGCTCCACGTGCGGCGCGCCCGGCGCGGGCGCGGCGGCGGGCAGCGCGCGGCACTGCACGCGGCAGAGAGTACTCACAGCTGCAGGTAGTCGAACTCCATGAGGATGGCGTTGTTGACGGAGGCGAGTATGTTCTGCGGGCCGGTGCGCACGAACAGCTCCACGTGCGGCGCGCCCGGCGCGGGCGCGGCGGCGGGCAGCGCGCGGCACTGCACGCGGCAGAGAGTACTCACAGCTGCAGGTAGTCGAACTCCATGAGGATGGCGTTGTTGACGGAGGCGAGTATGTTCTGCGGGCCGGTGCGCACGAACAGCTCCACGTGCGGCGCGCCCGGCGCGGGCGCGGCGGCGGGCAGCGCGCGGCACTGCACGCGGCAGAGAGTACTCACAGCTGCAGGTAGTCGAACTCCATGAGGATGGCGTTGTTGACGGAGGCGAGTATGTTCTGCGGGCCGGTGCGCACGAACAGCTCCACGTGCGGCGCGCCCGGCGCGGGCGCGGCGGCGGGCAGCGCGCGGCACTGCACGCGGCAGAGAGTACTCACAGCTGCAGGTAGTCGAACTCCATGAGGATGGCGTTGTTGACGGAGGCGAGTATGTTCTGCGGGCCGGTGCGCACGAACAGCTCCACGTGCGGCGCGCCCGGCGCGGGCGCGGCGGCGGGCAGCGCGCGGCACTGCACGCGGCAGAGAGTACTCACAGCTGCAGGTAGTCGAACTCCATGAGGATGGCGTTGTTGACGGAGGCGAGTATGTTCTGCGGGCCGGTGCGCACGAACAGCTCCACGTGCGGCGCGCCCGGCGCGGGCGCGGCGGCGGGCAGCGCGCGGCACTGCACGCGGCAGAGAGTACTCACAGCTGCAGGTAGTCGAACTCCATGAGGATGGCGTTGTTGACGGAGGCGAGTATGTTCTGCGGGCCGGTGCGCACGAACAGCTCCACGTGCGGCGCGCCCGGCGCGGGCGCGGCGGCGGGCAGCGCGCGGCACTGCACGCGGCAGAGAGTACTCACAGCTGCAGGTAGTCGAACTCCATGAGGATGGCGTTGTTGACGGAGGCGAGTATGTTCTGCGGGCCGGTGCGCACGAACAGCTCCACGTGCGGCGCGCCCGGCGCGGGCGCGGCGGCGGGCAGCGCGCGGCACACCACGCGCGCGTCCAGCAGCAGCTCGCGCAGGCGCGGCACCATGCCGCCCGCCGCGCGCTCCGCCGCGCCCAGGCGGACCTGGATCGCCTGCAGCGCACGGGGCACATTATTATCCTACTAATCGTTATTTTTTATGGGTTCCGTGACGCTCTGAATTTTCCATGCAAACGCGTTTGTCTAATTTCTTGGAAACCATTTGTCAGATTATGATGAAATTTGGCATGTCCAAATAAATGAGCTATATCTCCGTGCTTGGTTTTTAAAAAATATGTGTCTTTAAGAGAAAATATAACTATGAAAAATATCCGTATTTGTAAGGGACAAGAATAAGCGTTCACTATTAAAAACTTAATAGGAACAAGTGAAAAACCCTCTAGAATAATTTATTTAATAATGTTTCCTTCAAATCCATTGCATAGTTTACACCGTGCCGTATCTGCGTCTACAATATTTAGTGGCAAAACCGTGATCGAAAGGGCTTACTCCCAACGACCACCACCAGAAAGACCACCAGTGGTGGTCGTTAGAACAATATTTTATTTTTTTCCCTAAATTTCGTCAGTGGGACTCGTTGGGACATAAAATTATTTTTCTATTAACGATCACCACAAACTGCTACCACAACAAAAACAATTTTTTACACAGTAACACAGCTTAACTATATTACATTATAATGACAAAACGCTAAAAAAAAATTATTTTCTATGTCCCAAAGAACCCCACCGGCGGCAGTTAGTACAAAAAAATAGTGCTTGGAGTTCCTCCGCGCGGAAGAAGTGAAACTTCTGTGTATCTTTCTTACTACGCGCATGCGTTCGAGTGTCACGCATTCACTCTCGCTCTGTCTCTTTCTATTCCCCCTCCCCAGGAGCGTTAAACGTTTAACGCAACCTTGTTGGAAGTCGCTTTAGAAGTTGCACTCCAAAATTAAAACTTTGTCCTAACGACCACCACCGGCGGCTGTTTTGGTGGTGGGCGTTGGGAGCGAGCCGTCGAAAGGCGATGCCGGCACACACCTGCGGCGGGTAGGCGTTGAGCGCGGGCGAGAAGGTCTGCAGCGGCACGAGCGAGGAGAGCGGCGCGCGCAGGATGAGGCCGCTGTCCGCCAGCTGCGTGCGCACCGTGCCCTCGCCGTCCAGCCCGCTGATGATGCTGCACCGCACCCTGCGGTCAACCACAGCTGGTCAAGCACAGCTGGTCACGCACAGCTGGTCGAGCACAGCTCGCAGGCTGACGCGTGCTCGATGACGAACGTGATGCTGCCTACAGACTTACGCAACGTATCATGACATGTAACATAGGCCGGCCTTACACTTGTAAGTTGCTTTCGTAAAGCATATGTAAATAACTTACGGGGCTGCATTTCATTTCATTATGATAAATAAATAAACTTACAGTAAATAATGCTTACATAAGTTTTGCGGCTCTCGATAATTGTCGCCAAAATACTCTCGTAATTTGCTACCATAAGTTGTGTGACGATTCCATCAGCAAATTCAAACGCTTTTAAATTAGTAATTTTCCAACTTATGCAAGTACATAACAAATTACGATTAGCGAAATACAAAGAGATATGCAGATTTATCGTAACTTAATAGGCATGATGACTAATTTTCAAAATCTCTTCTATGATACTCAGAAGTATCTATTATGTCTAAAATATATCATATTTCTGTAGAAAAATAGGGTTTTTGTGCAATAAAAGTACATTTAAATTTGAAGTTTAAAATTCACGCCAAAATGCTCGCCGGTGTCATGGCGTCGGTCATTACGTCACGGCTCAGTAAGCAACAGTAAACATTAGGTGCATAGATACATATTCAAGTTATTTTGTGTAATAACTATGAATTCGAACGTATATAAGTGGTGTGTGGTCCCTCAGTGCAACAATACATCTATAAAAACGCCGAATAAGCTATTTGTTTATGTCCCAAATAAAAAAACAATGCGAAATAAGTGGCTGACCCTTGCACGGCGAGATCCAACAGCTTTAAGTCTAAATACTTCAATTTATATCTGTGAAGACCATTTTGACGTAAGTTTGTACTTATTTCGTAAATTCTATAATGGTGTGTGACCTTAATTGTGGTCTAAAATTAATAAGTTCAATATTTTTTGAGGTTAGATTTTATCTCTTGAAAAACCAGCAATATTTATCTCAATGAGTATTTTTTTCATTTTCCAGTTACCAAATGATATGGACAATTATATGGAATATCATGTAATGGGATCAGTGTCACAGGTCCGTATGAAACCAGGGTGTATTCCCACAAAATTTGAATGTCAGATAGATAGAAGAAAACGAACTGCTGATACGACAGAACGACCGTATATTGTCAAGAAACAAAGACAGGCACTAATTCAAGAATCTGAAAAAGATTTAGAGGAAAAAAGTATTACTAGAAAACATTTAGAGCTTGGAGAAGCTTCATCTAGTAGTTCAGGTAACTATATGTTCATTATTTCAATCATAATAGGTAATAAAGCAAAGATTAATTTAGTTTACTATTTACCTAACTTTATCAATTTAAACAATAACCATGAAATACATACACTGTCTGTTATCCTAACTAATCAAACTCAAAACTCTTTATACCTACCTATATCAATTTTAATATTTTAACCCACTAAAACATTTATTATGGAAATAGTAAATTTAAAAATATGTACCAAGTACCTACTTTGTCAATTGATTTATTGTTTGTAAAAAAGTGCAGATTGTATTTACCTACATATACAGGTATGTTATTTATGTCCTTTTTATTTGTGTCTAATAATGTGCTATATTTTGCTTTTAGTTTTGTGTGGCAATATAGAAGAAAATGTTGCAGAAGAATTTGCTCCAAGAACTATGGACAAATCCGTTCAAGTATTAATTACTCACAAGTTCAGAAGTAAAGCCATTCAAACAGAAAAAATAATAATAAACCAGATGACATCACCCTTGAAACCCCATACCCAATCTGTTTCTACATCACCATTTAAAGTTACAAGAGGCAAGGTCACTTCACCATGGACATCTGCATTACATGAACCTTCAAGGCAAATATATCCCCCTGAAGATCAATCTGATAGTGATATTTCTTATATACCACCAATGCACAGAGAATCATCACCATCAACAATATCTCTCCAAACAAAATCCACATCCGACTGCAGTGAGATGATACAAGATGATAAAAAACAGGAGGCATTTAAAATTCTGGAATGTACTTTGAGTAAAATTATGAAGAGCCCGCGTTTTTACATTGGTGTCCCCAAAAGCTGTTATTACTTGATTGCTTTAATAGAAAAGTATACTAATATTCCCGCTAGCAACATACTAATGTGTCTTAAAAAAATTAGATTAAACAACCCATTTAGAGAGCTTGCTGATGACTTTTCAATGACTCCAAGTCATGCTAGCAAAATATTTTTTAAAAATATACCTTTGTTAGCAAGTGTCATGCGTCCGTTTCTTGTTACATTAAATAAAGATTCCATAAAAAGTAATTTACCTATGGCTTTTAGGCATAAATATCACAATGTCAGTTGTATCATAGACTGCTTAGAAATAGAGGTACAAAAGCCTTCAAAGGCCTTGAATCAATCACTGACATGGTCAGAATATAAAAAGGCCAACACTATTAAATATCTTGTATCATGCACTCCTAATGGGTTAGTTAATTATATTTCACCTGGTTTCGGAGGCCGAATTACAGACACATGTTTAGTAGAATCTTGTGATTTTATAAATGGCTTGCAGTCGGGCATGTGTGTACTGGCTGACAGAGGCTTTAAGCATGTGGAGCAGTATTTACGCAGACAAGGAGTGCAACTAGTGAGACCTCCAAGTGTTACAACTGGTGTAAAGCTTTCTAAAGCCGAAGCAAGGGAAACCAAACAAATTGCTAGTTTGAGGATCCATATAGAGCGAGTAATTCGGCGCTTGAGAGAATTCAACATGTTAAAGCCAGATGGATGTGTAAATCATAATCTGATCAAAGTACTTGATGATGTTATTACCATTGCCTGTGGTTTGATTAATTTGCAAGATTCTTTGATTAAATAAAACTTCAGAGTTATACATATAATGTGTTTTATTTGAAAAACCTAATCATTAAATTGCACTTTGATATAGTGTAGGGTACACATAGTCTTTCCATGAAGAAATTAACAGTTTGATAAAATCAGATACATACTGTTCATTGAATTTCACTTCTATTATATCTACATGTTTATTTTCACTGTAGTTGCAATCAGCTACACAATAGTAGCCATTTTGATAGCCAGTCAGAAACATTTGTACCTGCATCTGCGCATAATATTTCTTTGTAGGTTTACCATTATTTACATAATTTTTATAAGTCTTCACACTTGTTGGGCACTTAATTTCAATTATGTTATCATCACAGATCCCATCAGGTGATCCTGCTATAATGGGATAGTTTTTACAAAGCATTAGGCCACATTTTTTTATTTTTTTTCCTAGTATGTTACTTACTGTTTGCCTCACTTCATCCTCCAACATTCTACCACGCTTCATGGCCTGAGTATCTAGAATTTTCCCTCCCATTATCAGAGAAATAAGGGTGCCATCGCTGGTTTTGCACCGACTGAATTCAAAAGCTCGTGAGGCCGTCACTCGACCATACCTCAATTCGTACCAAAGCGAGCTTTTATGCTGTTCTCTGGTTGCCTCCTCAACTTTTGAAATATCTTCATTTGTTAACACAACTTTTTCAAAAAAGGTGTCGCAGGACTTCTCTTTGTATTTCTGTACCAGTCTGTGCATCGATAATCTTTCCAATGTATCAGGGAAATAGTCTGCTTGATACTTAAGTACCTCACAGTCTATAAGTTTTCGTTTCTTCCCTTCTTCTACAAATTTTTGAAACACACCACTTCTTGATGGCAAGCTTGGTTTGCCATTGGATAACTGTTTGGCAGTCATATACTTTATCGTAGTACCTACTCTTGACAGCTTCGACTTTTTCCAGTAGCACTCCACAGATGTACAGGAAGGTTCCTCACTTCTGCGATGGACCCACATTAGAAATGCTACAGCATGTTTGCAGCCTCCTTGTGAAGCAACACAATCATGGCATTGTACAGATTTTACTGCCTCATCTTCTTCGTCGACTATTAATGTCACTTCATACAACTTTGCGTGGACTTTATGCTCAGGACAAATTTTTGCCTTGACTGTACATAGATTCTCTTCACGTTTGAGCTGTACATAGCTTACAGCGTCATCGCCATAAGATGGCCTCGAAGATCTGAAACAACGAAATTTATATTTAAGCAATAATCATTATGATACCTATGGCAGAGTTGAATAAAACTAAATATTTATAACATAACCTAACACCTGTAGAAAACGTAGTTAATAAACATTTTAAACGCTGAAATTATTGGATATAATATGAAGATTTAATGTACTTACATAGAAGTTTTGACGCTTCTAAATTCTGCTGAACAGAAGTCTTTGTTTGAAGCCAGGAACTCTCCCACCATCAACAAATCAACTCTAGGCAAATTAGCGGAATTTGCCTTGGTAAATCCTTGTTCCATGGCTGATGTCTGTTGTGGTAATATATAACAACGACTTTAAGATATATTTTAGGGACAGGTAAGGCACAAACAATCTTTTTTTGTAGAAAATGCAGAGATCGCATAGACGCTTGAACGAAAAAAAATTACGTTTACTGAGACGTGACGTAATTCGCTCTGATTGGTGTTTAAGCTATCATGGCGGATTGTTGTATTTTGTAGATTTATTTTAACAAATAAATTATTAATCTCGACATTATTAGGAGAATAAATACATTTTTCAAAATCTTTGAATCCTATTTTATTAGATCAGATAAATATTTTGGCGATACTTGATTACTGTCATCATGCCTATTGCGTAAGTTTGCACGAACGAATTGAACATGTACCAACTCGTATTTGTTTCCGGCGTGCGCCCGAACGTAGCGTCAGAGAATACAAAAAAAATGAACTTTACGGGACTCATAAAACACCTGTTTCAGTAGTGTTCGTGCGCGTCTCGACACAACCCGTCCACGCTGACCTAACGAGTACACTGCGCGCTCCTTTTAAGTTCGTTAGAAAAACCGACAAATAGCGGACCCGCGATCGTTTTGAAATGCTTGTACCATACACGTAAAATGCGCATTTAGCCAATACGTTTGTAGGTACAACCTAATCTACCTATCTATCTGAATTTTTAACGAGCTGCAGGGGTCCTATTCCGAGATTTGAGATTTTCATCTCAACTTTTTTCGTCCTTGTTGCTCTCGTTTGAAACGTCATAGGTGTGAGTGACCAAAATAAAATCTCATCTCACGCGTAGGAATAGCCCCACAGTACGTCGTGATTACAGCTGTCCACGTGCCCGTAAATGTGATTACGTTCATGCGAGCAAAGCATTTAGTTTGAGTGAATCTATTTCAAAGCGTGTTACATTGCATGATACATTCTCAGATCAACCTAGGGGAAGAGATGGAACACTGCGTTATATGAGCCCCTTCTTTTTAAACTTATGTGCGTGGTAATGTTGCCATGAAAATCATTTACAATTGCACGAAAACTAATATTAATTCCCAAAGTCTACGTTAGCCATTTCCGTTTCAATATACAACCTTAGTAGATTTAATATTCTAAAACTGCACATATTTGTAAAAGTTTAATTTTACGGCTTTTTCAAAATTAACTTATAAAAAAAAATGCAGTTTAAAAAAAAACCTCAAAATGTAGTCCTGCCCACGCTTTTATAATGCACTATGTATATTTATGTACAAGAAATTATACCATAAACCAATGCGCATAATGTCGAGGTAAGAATGACCAAGCGAGTAGCGTAGTTTTTTTGCGTCAATGTGTGCGTGTTGTGTACATATGCGACAGTAGCGTAGTTTTTGAACGGTTTTTGGCTTCACCTAAATCATACGCCGTGCGCCATCTTATTCTGTAGGTTGATCTGAGGATACATTACACTGGTATGTAGGTTGATTTCTGTAATGCATGTGTAAGTCAGCAGGCAGGTCGTGTAGCGCGGCTAAAGGTCGGCTCACCAGTCGCCGGCGAGCGTGCGCACGATGTAGAGCGCGTGGTGGCGCGGCGGCGGCGCGGGCGGCGCGGCGGGCAGCGGCCGGCGGTAGGGCCCGGCCGTCAGCAGCTCCAGCGCCGCGCGCACGGCCGCCGCGCCGCCCGCGCGCGCCACCCACACGCGCCCCTCCTCCGTCACGCAGCCCACCTCCACCTCGCACGGCTTCTGCGTCAGGTTGAAGGCGCCGCTGATGCAGAAGTCCTCCACGATCTCCTTGTTGAGGTTGAGGTCGTGCGGCGTAGAGGTGTCGTACAGCACCAGCGGCACGGAGGGGTCGAGCGGGTCGGTGCGCGGGCCGGGCGCCGCCACCAGCACCTCGCCCGACAGGCGGCGCGTCACCAGCGCCGCGCCCGCAGCGCTCGCCGCCAGCTCCTCCGCGCCCTCCAGCCGGCACAGCACGCCCTGACACATACCGCCCGCGTTATACCGCTGCTGCACGCCTCGTTACGGTTCAACTTTCTTATAGTACACTAACTGCGCGCCCCCACCGTTAAAAAGTAGTTGCTCTTAAAAGTATGAGTAATTTATCTCTGTGCAAAATTTCACCCACATCCATCCAGAGTACAAAAAATGCGCAGTAAAAGAATGTGCCACTCGGAAACACTTGACTAGAAACGACTAAAATTCAATACTATACTTAAAATATGTGTAAATCTGGCACAGCAAGTTGTACAGCGTGTGCAGTTAGTAGAGAGTTAGTAGAGTATGCGCAGGCGGTGTATGGGCACCAGGTCGTCGTCCCCGTGGTCCCCGAGGAACACGGCGGCGGTATCCTCGTGTATGTGTAGTGTGTGTATACCTGCGCGGGCAGTTTCCTGAAGGCGGGCTCGAGTATGCGCAGGCGGTGTATGGGCACGAGGTCGTCGTCCCCGTGGTCCCCGAGGAACACGGCGGCGGTGTCCTCGTGTATGTCCAGCACCTTGGCGCGCTGCCAGCCCGCCTCGTCCAGCTGCACCGCGTACCTGAACGAACGACATACTATACTCGCAAACCTTTTTGACGTGTCGGAAGTTAGGTGCAAGACATGCGAGTACTTGACTGCGAGGTTGCATCTCTACGACACCCAAAATATGAATACTCCGCAGCCTTTCGCGCTTACCTCTGAGCCCTCTAAAAAAATTGCGCGTACTATACACAACATTACATACCTCGTATCGATTTATACTTTACATCTTTTCGATCCACCGCAAATCTAATATTTGCTATTGTGCGTATAGGGTAAGTGGGGTAAGGCTGCGAGTTTCCACTGAAGAGGAGCTGAGCGGAGCAGTGCATAATTGACCAATGCCAATGATCTAAATCTCCGCTCCACTTCAGTGGGTGGATTATTATTGGTAAATTATGCACCGCTTCGCCTCAGTGAAAACGCAGCTTTAGTCTAAGGTCGTGGTCGAACTGGTATTGATGAAACTTAGTGGAGGTTGGTAGGTAACTAGGTATGATCTCGTAGACGAAATTAACCTATGTTAGTGACCACTAAAACAAATGGGACTTACAACTCATCTTGGCATATACTAATTTACCATTCCCACCATTGGCGCTGCAACCTACCAAATACATACTCATAGTCGCTTTCACATGGAAGTAGGCAAAGACCACTACTCTTCACTAGCTATGATCCTGGCATACATCTTTCGGTACCTACTACATACAATATCCATACCTTATACGCAGATGAGTGAATTGTTACTAACCAGCCGTCTTTAATCAGCATGGACCGGTCCACAGGCGTGCCGCCGCGGTCGTAAAACTCGCTCATTTGGTTCAGAAGTTCCACGAGCATTTCCTAAACAACAAGTGAAATAAGTCTACTAAATAGATTTATTATTTGCATACATAACATATCGTCCCGCCTTTCCCCCGAAGGAGCTGGCAGAGGTGTAATACAACACCCACACTTCGCCGGACGATATTCAGTCCCAGGGACAGTCAAATGTGACAGGGAGCGAGCCTGTCGCCATACACCGGGCTCCAGTCATGTAGCAGATGACATACAATACGCACATATGTTCATACAATGAACAAATTGGTGCGTGCCGTCGGCTGGGTTCGAACCCGCTCCCTCTGGCTTGAGAGGCGGGCCTTCTCCAACTAGGCTGTCGTCGATAGGCCGTATGTTTCAATGATGTAAAAACCAATCGGTTTATGAATGACGGTGTTATGCGGTAACAATAAAAAAAAAAAAACAAAAAAAACAACCCAATTAAGAACTTTAATTTTTTTATCAATTGGTCAAAATTTTGGCAAATTCAACTTTCTAGGCCTCAAGGAAAAAAAATAGAGTAATAATGCTCACGCTGTACTGTTTCCCGAGGATCCTGATCCATATTTCGATGGGCGAGCTGGCGACGGTGACGTGCACGTTCCAGTACTGCTCCTGCGGGAACTGCAGCATGGGCAGCTCGCTGTCCAGCTCCTCGCCGCCAGCCGGCTCTGCGGCGGGCGCGCTGCTCTGAGGGCGCGACACAACACACCGTACTGACCACGATACACAAATAAGGTCCAACATTCCACCAGGCCTAGCAAGCGTAACGCGATAACGGTAGGTCGACTCTTTTTATCGAGACGTATGTAGGTACATAGCCTTGTCACGTTCTCGCAAGACAGTGACAAGAATTATGTCGCGCACGCATGCTAAGGGTGCAAAGCCAACACGTGATGACGTTACTCGTCATCTGTCGTATTTTCGACAGAAAATACGACAGATGACGAGAGAGAGAGAGAGAGACGAGAGAGAGACATTTCGAACTTGTATGTTAAAGCTGTAAATTACTTATTTCGGTCTTGCATGAGCATCGATTGACGTCACTACGTGTTGCTGACGTCGTCAATTTTGACTCAGAATGCTATACCTGCTGGAGTATATTATTATACCATGGAACTGACATCTCCTAAGAGCATTCAACCTTTAATCACACTTGTCTACTCGCAACTCTATAAAGGTACCGCTTATATGTGTTATCGCCTGCGCAGTGAAGTGACGCGGAGGTTAGCCGTCAAAAGGGAGCCAGGTAGGATTGGATGAATCCAGGATTTTCCAGGAGAGAGGGAACCTGTTTCAGGGTAGACAACTACTAAAAAAAACAAACCTCGCCCTGGATCCGTTAGTGGATCGAGGTAGGAGCAGGTCTACCGCATGCTCCTACCTCGATCCTGTGTGACGCCTTACCTCCACGCCCCCACCAATTGGGCGAGGACTCATTAAAACGGTACCAGTATAGTAGTTTCCTTCGAACTGAGACCTTGCGAATCCCATATCGGCAAATTGATCCAGGGGTTGAGGGGTTGTAGAAGTCTCCACAATCCCTGGATCGATTTGGCTGACATTCGAACTTAAAAATGGTATATACATGCAGCTTTGTCCTAACGACCACCACTAGTGGCCGTTTTGGCGGTGATCGTTGGGACCAACGAACCACCACCATGAACCGGTTCGTACAATTCCATGAAGATCTAATCAACAGTACTCAAATTACTGTCGGACAAAAAAAGCCATACATTTCTAGCATGGCTGATGATGGCCGGGCTACAGTTGGCAATATTGCCAGTATTGCCGGGCCAGTATTGCTGTAAAAATATGGCCGGTCTAGGAATACCTTAACTCATTTTTTTGCACATTTACAGGCAATCAACACAGATTAGGATGGGAACCACTTGAGTTGTGACTTTTAGTCGACCTTTCACTTATCTTAAGTATGGAACTTGTAGCAAACGGCAAATTGTGATCGTTACAAAACTGTAATACTTAAGAATATCTTTGGCGTAAGTTCTGTGTTCCCGGCGGAAGAACAGTCTGTCAGAAACAATGTTTTGATTTACGCACCTCCTTGTTGGGAAGCAACACGAACAGTCCGTTCACTAAGCGATCTTTTATAATGCGGGGACAGTTCTCCACCAGCTCTTGCCAGTTGCTCGGCAAATTCTCACCGTACTTCTCCCTAAAAAAAATAAAGAAAAAAAATGTATCGGCCCCAACTGCAGCTTGGACAACGAAAGGTAGAGCCCGCCATTTATGTCTAGACCTGTAGCATACCTAAATTCGTATCGCATTCGTATCCTATAGATATCGCCGAAGAAAACGATATAATCGGGTAACAATCCTGGTGATGTACTTATTTAGGGTATATATTGATGTTGTAGGTAATCTAATTAGGGAAAATAAGAAACCTAGTGTCAATTGTAAGGATGTATTGCGAGTAGGGTGCGAGTGAGAAGCACTTAAAAAGTAGGGAAGCAAAAAGAGACACAAATCCTAACCTTCTAGTATTTACCTCGTAGATTTTGGACAATTTTTTTATAAAAACACGAGACAATTGCTTTAAAATGTTCCATGTTCTTTATACATTCCTTACCACTATTTAAATGTTTGACATCTTTATAGAGGTCAGAAGCAGAAGACGTAGTAGCAGAAGACGTAGTATAGTGCCACACAGACACGCAGCGTATAAATATATCCTGCGCAATGCACTGCGCTATCTTGCGCTCACTCTCGTAGAAAAGTTCATATGCATTTACATTTACGGTAATAGAAAACATTATGAGGAATATGACAAGTCCAAGAAGAATAATACGAAAGACACGTGACATCCACCAACCCGCACTAATCTTGCGTAGAGGACGTTTAAAATTTTAATAAACGGTTTAAAACAATTTTATAAAACGGTTTAAAATAACCGTTATATTATAAACTAAATAGTTATCAGGCAACATTTTTCAATTGCCAACTCAGCCATTAATTATTTTCAAAAACGTTGAGCGAGCGAGATAGCAATAACGCCGATTAAAGCTCTTAAGCAATAGAAAAAAAAGCATGGTAGTACCTGTAAATGTGCGGCACGGTGGTGGCCCAGAGGCCGGCCTCGCACTCGGCCACGAGGTCGGCGAGCGCGGCGAGCGCGGCGCGCGGCTCCGACGTGGGCACGCCGGCCGCCTCCGCGCTCTCCACGGCCGCCAGCACCTTGCCCGCCGCCAGCTCGCGCGCCAGCTCCTCCGTCGGCGACGGGATGGGGTACGACGACGCGCTGTACGTCGCGCCCACCTGCGCGCGCCCGCTCCTTTACACTCGGCTCACACGGAACACTTACGGACCGAACGGAACCACGCTCGAGCAATTCCGACGTTATTGGCGAATGAACCATATCACCGTAGCTTAAAATACAAAATCGTATATTATCAACAGGGGAGTCGGCGTCGCCTTGATATTGTGCGATTTTGTATTTTAAGACACGGTGATGTGGTAAATTTTTCAATGACGTCTAAAATTGCTCGAGCATTTTTCCGTTTGGTCTGAACCGACCCTTAGTGACGAAACTACCAATTTAAATGTCCGTGCACCCATGGTGCAACATAGCCCAACAGTAGATTGCATTATAGTGAAGTGACAAATGGTTTCCAAGTAATTTGACAAGCGCGTTTGTATGGACTTGATAATGAATCGATATCATTATCATGTCTTTCGTACTTCACTACTCGGTATAAAACTGCTATATTTCTATCCGATGAGGCTCTTTTTTAACAGGTGATTGTGGCATTGAGACATCATATCAGTATTGAATATATTTGTATAATCTTTAAAAATACCTACTTTCAGTCCTTTATTTTTAGTCAGTAATTGAATTTTTAAGGGTTCCGCCACACTCTGAATTTTCCATACAAACGCGCTTGTCAAATTTCTTGGAAACGATCTAACAGATTATGATGAAATTTGGCATGTACAATTAAATGTACATGCCAATAAACTATATCTCCGGCCCTGTGTTCTTAGGTTTTTTTTTAAGTCCTTAAGAGAAAATAGAACCATTAAAATATCCTCATTTGCAAGGGGTCACTTGACAAATTTATTTAATAGATAGACAAAGCAAATCAAAAATTCCTTTTTATCGGGAGGTTGTCTACATCATTCGCTTTTAAATTAATCCATAATACAATCCAATCAATAATTAGAGAAGTGCAAAAGTCATAAAAAAATATTGAAATTACTCTGTAGATAAGTTTAGAGGCTCGTCAGTATTTTTACTTGCTCTCTTCGCTCGTCGTCTTCTTCTAGACGAAATGGTAATAGAAAACCTTTAGCCAACGCGAAGTTAGTCTAAAGCGGTCGCCAGACACTTAATATGACCAATCCCTAAATATACTCCTTTGATTTAAAAAAAAAACCAATTGGTTTATTAAATTACGGTCGGTCTGTAACGACTTCCCGTCATCTAAATTAGATTATATAAAAATAAATTATAGCCTTTTATTGATATTTTATAACATGCTTGACCGATTTCGATAAAATTTATATATGCCCACCTCTGAAGATGTGACCGACCGATCGATCAAAATCGATTCCTAATTGGCGGATTGATTGCATAACAAACACAAAAAAACATACAGTCGAATTGAGAACCTCCTCCTTTTTTGAAGTCGGTTAAAAAGTACAAGCGAATTGAGAACCCACTTTGTTGTCAGTTATAAAGTACTAACTTTAACACTGCAGTAACTGCCGGACCCTTGTTTGGACTGTGGCATGTTGTGCACTTTGTAGACGGGCTGCTGGAGGCCCAGCTTCTTGCACGTCCACTCGAGCTTGACCACGGCCGAGGACGTGTCCGGCGGCGGCTCCAGGTCGAGTGCCGGAGCCACGTGCGTCACCGCCCCGCTTATTTCCTGCTGAATACGAAAATGTTGACTTTGTTTTGTAGAGCTTTCTCTCTGTCACACAATACTCTGTCGATCCAATCTTCACAGACCAGTTGAACAATTCGCTTTGTCAGATGCCATCTCACGCATTACTTCTATGGTGGTCACAACAACTCTAGTACTGTGTTTATTTTTATAATTAAACTCAATGAAGCGAGACCGGCGCGGCGACACATACATTAGGTAGGTACTAACAACTCACAACGAACCACGAAGATAAGGCTATGTAAAACTTATACCTATTACCCGAATAGATATCTCTATTTCCCGACATGCCACTCATAAGCCACGTTCTACAGAAGCAGTAGAACATTCTCCACCGAAATTTCATGGGCTACAATCGAACTAATAATAATAAATAAATAAATTCGGGACACTTCCACACACGGTCGCCTGACCCCAAACTAAGCAAAGCTTGTACTATGGCTGCCAGGGACTGATATACATACTTAGATATTTTGAAATACATACTTAAATACATATTAACACCCAGACATAGAACAAACACAAACATTCATCATACAAATGTTTGCCCTAGGTGGGAATCGAACCCACGCCCCCAAGCTCAGAAGGCAGGTTTACTACCAACTGAGCCACCGAAGCAGTCAAAAGAGTTTAAAGAGTTTACTATTAAGATTATGGTCTAGAAAAGCTGTACTGACCAGGCATGATTCGTTGGAGGCAGCCGGTAGCTGCAACGGGATGCAGTCCACTGTGTTCAGCCGGTCTCTGAGATTCGACAGTCTTTGTGATGCTGAAACCTTCCTGCTCGGCTTTTCGACGTTTTCGTTGTTGCTGACACGGCTCGGAAGATTGCACTAGGAATTTATTTTTATTTTATTAGCATTTATAATTAGGAGATAATAGCTATAACAGTAAATAAGTTTAGAATATTGTATATTTTAAATACATACCTCATCAGCATGTGTAATCACGTTTTGATGAGATGGGAGAGACACAGGTATAGAATTTTTAATTTTCGAATTTATTGTATCTCTCCTATCATCTTTCAGATTCGTATTGTATTCTTTCGAATTCGTACTATAATCTTTCGAAGTCGTATTGTAATCTTTCGAGTTGGTCTGTCTAGGCGGCTGCTTGACGGGTACCGAGGCGTTCTGTTTTGGTTCATTCGTTTTATAGTTGTACTTTACACTCTAAAAAAATTTAAAATTTGGAATTAAAGCATATGCTATTATTATTATTAGGTTTATATTCATGTTAAATTTCGTAATTTATTTAACTTTCTTTAAAGAATATCTTACATGAAAAATTGAAGATTTAGGACATTTGGTTCATTGTTCCTGTACTTACCATAAACAAGAGTTATTACATACAAATTTTAAAACAATTATACCTTGTAATTGTTGTTGAATGGTGTTGAATCAGCCCTCGCCCGGTAATACTGATTGGAGTACTGATTATTATAATTTGGTGTGTATGATACTGGTTTTCGCCATGAACCCTGTCTTTTAGGAAATCGGCTCTGAAAAGTAAACTAATTGATTTAGATCCTAAAAATTATCAAATAAGATTTTGTAAAATATTGAAATAGTAAATAAAGTGGAAAAGCAGAGTTTGGCACAAGGGATTACAAATATGAACTCACAGGGTTGTATTTCATTGTAGGTTTCTTGGTTGACTTTTGCTTGGCCACCATAGATGCAATATGTTGTGTGTCCTGGCTGGCAATGGCGTCAACATACCACTCGTTGTTTATTTGAGTGATCTTAAATCCAGGTACGTCTAAAAAGAGCTTATCAAGTGATGGATATCCCAGTCTTTTGAATGGGATCCATTCTCCTTGAAGCTCTTTGTAGTCCCCTAAAAAATCCAATCCATATTCAATATTTAGTTTTAAAACTTAAGTTAATAAATATCACGATTTTTCAGATGTAGAAAGCCAAATTCAGAAACTGTCAAAAACACTCTGAATGTCAATTACGCAATCTGTTAACCAAGCAAGGGGCAGTTTTGAATAATATCGGAATGACAATTTTACATATAGTCAATATTTGAGTTACTGCGCAATAGCTTTGATGATATCACAATGTGAGTAACCTGCATAAAACTATGAAGTTTACTTACAAATTATTAGCTTGTTATGTGCATTATTTTACTTTTAAAAAGTTGTAATTAATTGAATCTATGACATTTTACATACAGGTCATTCATTTCAATTAAAGTTCTTTATGAAATTTTGTAAGTTTGTTATTTCAAGAGTTTGACAGCATGCATAAATGACAGCCTGTAAAGCTTGCCATTTTGGTCACATTGTGTTTATAAGTTTTTGCATTATTGATGTAATGTGGGTAAAAAAAATCAATTCAGAGTTTAATATAGTCTAACCCTTTTTTACTGGGGCAATAATCAGTATCTACTTTATGTAAGTGTAACAAGTAAAATCAGTAGAAGGTATAATTTAGTTACAAAAATTTTGAATTGCTAAGAAGACAATTTTCATTGCTGTTTTTGTATCATTATTATATTCAATTTCAATTCAATCTCAGGTATCTATTACTATCTATTTGGCTTAAAATATGTGGAGCTAGGATAGCTTAGTTACATGCTGGCTTGGAGAGTACACACGACTCTCACAGAAAACATTACTAAAAGTTATAAAACTAAAAGTTAACTCAGTTATCCCCAACAACATTAAGTAGCTACTTATTCAAGCAGTATACATTACTTACTATTGCACTGCTTAATGGTGAGTGCTCCTTTCACTGATATAAGGGTGGCTCTGAGAGCCTGAATAACTTGTTCTTTGTCAGCCATGCTTAGTTGCTGAAACAAATCAAATGGGTTATCATTTAATAAATTAAGGCAATGAACTATATCCCTGCTAATAACATAAAGAAATAAGAATATTTTACAACTCAATTCCATAATAGTCTCACTAAGCTAACACTTCAGTAGTTCAGGACATCCAGTTATCAGGCACCCTCTGCCTTCGCCTATCTCACCACTCCTTACTCCCATCGGGCTCTCACTATTGCATCAGTGTAAACTAATCATAATAGTAGGAATTTGCTGGTTTAAAATCAGTTTTACTAACTACCTACTTATTTCTAATATTCTAATTGTAGTAAATATTTTTATTTTTTCACTATAGTCATGTAACTTTGTACCTTTTTTTTCAAATCCCATGTAAATAAGTCAATAGGCAGGTTTTGTGATTTTCAAACATACCCTAACCCTTCTTATAGCTACGAATAATGTCTTGTTTTGGTTTTTAGAATGATCCCAAACTCAGTTCAAGAAAAAGATACCTACTGTATATCTCCTGAATTTCTAGTATTAGCAACTATCAGCATGAAATCAACCTGTAAACGGAAAATTTAAAATACTTACATGGCAGGAACACAAGTTTTACCGAAACAGCCGGTGTGGTGAAGAAATTATGCCGAATGTCGTAACTAAGGCAAAACATGCCAAGTGCACGAAATAGGCAAATCCATTTGGAGTCTCGGAATTCTTCTGAAATTTTACCTGTAATGAATATTGACGCGTAAGCAAGAGAAATGCGATCGTAATACGTTTTGATAGGTAGGTACAGCTCAATAGCTTTCACCAAAATAAAGTAATGTTTTAGCGTGATATTTATTGCTGTCACGCGAAATCGCAACTGAAATATTTCGAGCAAAACTTCCTCGGAACCGGTGCAGTATTATGAAAAGTGAGAAAGTTCTAAAACATTATTTTTAATTTTGAACACATACCTCTGCCGCAGATTTTTTTACAATCGTTTTTTTGTTGTAAGATTCCCACAAATTATTTCGTTCGCCGTCCGTCCATCCGCCGTCCGTCGCTCCTTTCTTACGTGTTTTTTTTTAAATACGACTTCTTGACCATGGATACTATGTCCTTCAGTCGAGGGAGAGGGTGATAATTTATGGTATTAGTCTTTTCATGGTTTTTACCCTTCCCTATTTCAGTACCGAGGGCTATTTCTACGCGTGAGATGAAATGAGATTACTCTAGGTCACTCTCACGCCTATGACGTTTCAAACGAGAACAACAAGGACGAAAAAAGGTGAGATGAAAATCTCAAATCTCCGAATAGGGCCACAGGGGGCTATTCCTACGCGTGAGATGAGATAATATAAGAGCTACGCGATAGATGAGATGATAAGATGAGATTTTATCTTGGTCACTCTTACACCTATGACTATTCAAACGAGAGCAACACGGACCAAGCATGGTGATTTGAAGCATGTAGATTGAATCTCACTCCGTAAGAATAGCCCTCCTGACGCGTTTTCAAATGTTTGTATCATTTGCACATGATTTGCCCACACTCGTGAACGCTAACGAATTACAGGGTATTGAAACCCGAACATACATTTCTTTAAAAGGGAAAAAAATAGTACTATTTAACTATTTTAAGCTCTGAGGTGCCATCTAGTTAGCGGTAGAAAACTAAATTCCAAACGTATGCCTTGTCAGACTGAGATGTGGGGCCCTATTCTTAGGCGTAAGATATTTACTGGTCATTGTCTCTCTCGTTTGAAAAGTTAGAAGTGAGAGTGACCAAGACAACATTTCACGCGTCAGAATAGGGATCGTTAATAAATCTAGATAAAGCATGACATTTGGGGCTATTCCTGGGGGGCTATTCCTGCGCGTGAGATGAGATGAGATTTTATCTTGGTCACTCTCACACCTATGACGTTTCAAACAAGAGCAACAAGGACGAAAAAAAGTGAGATGAAAATCTCAAATCTCCGAATAGGGTCCCTGCGCGTGAGATGAGATGAGATTTTATCTTGGTCACCTTCACACCTATGACGTTTCAAAAGAGAGCAACAAGGACGACAAAAGGTGAGATGAAAATCTCAAATCTCCGAATAGGGTCTATTATTTCGGGATTAATACCTCAGATTTTTCCACAACAGTCGGATACGATAATCAGGTCCGGCTATCGGAAGGCGCGACTAAAGGTGGTTTTCCTCACGTTATGATGTTCACTTAAAAGTTCTGTTATGTCTAATACCAACAATTAAACTTGAACAACACGTTAAACTTTACATAAAGAAGGACTGAATAATCCTGATGTTCCTATCTACGCCAGTAGGCTTGTTCATTGCAAAAAACGAAAAAACTTATGATATTAATTCACTTTTATTCATATTATATAACTAAGCATAATTACAACAGCCTCAAAGTCTCAATCAATTTCAATCATTTCAGCTTTTCACAAAATACCTCAGTAAAAATCTCCAAGTGAATGTGCCTTAAAACTTAAGGGTTCCATGTCACTCTGTATTTTCCATTCAAAAGCGATTTTCAAATTTCTTGGAACCCATTTGTACCTTTGCCCCTATGTTCTTTGTTTTTTAAAATACGACATCAAGATAAAATACGTAACAGTACGGAACCCTAATTAACCCCGAAATATCATAATATTAATAGTAATATAAATAATAATAATGTCATTTACTTCAGATTTAAGTCCATATCAGCGTTATAAAAGATTTAAAATTACACTTAAAATACATTAAAATTCAAAGAGAAATCAAAAATATTAAATTAAATTAAAAATAAATATCACAAAAATAAATAATAATACAATATCAGTCTACAACAGACAATCCTAATCTATATTTAGGTCTGGATCCAGAATGCTCAACATGCATCTTAGTCCATTGCTGCATTATTGGGCATTCTAAATTCCTAAATTAAGTTCCTAAGTTTAAGTAACTTAGTACTCAAAAATCGTGTCTGCTGAGAAGTTTTGTTTATTTATTATTTTATTTATTAAACAACATTCACAGCCCTTAAAAAACAAAATACAATTGTCATAGATATTTTGAGTTCTTATTTAATTTAGTTACCCTGACTACCGAGTTGTACATAGGTTGACATGTAGCGTCAAGATAATAAAAAGAAAATGTAATTTCATAAAATAATTGTTTAATTAATAAACACTTAATATAAACCTGATGTGCACACTGCAGCTAACTCTGCCAGATATTCTTCATACTACATCACAGGTTATGGGCCTGAAACGTTAGTAAGATGAGCCATCACGTACATATTGAGCCGTTGAAGAGAGAAAATTATGACACATGGCGAATCCATGCAAAAGCTCTCTTGTTGAAACTAGGACTATGGAATTACGTATCAGAGGCAATAAAGAAGCCTACTCGTGAAGGTGATGAACTAAATAAATATTTAGAAAAAGATGGTTTGGCGCTAGCAGAATTACTTCTGATAATTTCACCAAGTGAACTGAAACAAGTGAAGAGCTGTGTAACTAGTACAGATGTCTGGAAAACGCTCGAAAATATTTACAACAGCAAAGGTCCTGCACGGAAGGCAAGTCTTTTGAAAGAATTAATATTGAGAAAAATGAAGGATAGCGAAAATATAGTAGATCACTTAAATAAATTTGTGAACATTGTCGATAAATTAGCCGAAATGGACATAGACATTAATAAAGATCTACTTAGCATTATGATGCTCTACAGCCTACCTCAGTCTTTCGAGAATTTTCGGATTGCTATAGAATCCAGAGATAACCTACCAGATCCAGACAACTTGAAAATAAAGATCATTGAAGAAGCAGAAGCAAGAAAAAATACAGCTAGTACAAGTGAACAGAACTGTGAACAAGAAGCGCTGTACAGTAAGCAGCGTGGAAGAAACAAGAAATATATTGTAGAATGTTTCAAATGTAAGAAAAAAGGACATAAAGCTAATGAATGCTGGTCCAAAGTGGACAATAAAAACAGTAAAAACAATGCAAATCTATGTTGTTCAGAAGAATCATGTCTAAATACGAATGATAGTAACGAAAAAATGAGGAAATGGTGTCTAGACAGTGGTTGTACGTCACACATGACACATGAATTTGAAAGATTTCAGAATGTTGAAAATAATGAAAGCAAATCTTTGAAATTAGCTTCTGAAAACTGCACAGCACAAATTGAAGGCCGTGGTTCAGTGAAGCTAGACATTAAAGGAAGACCGGATCTACAACTGACCGAAGCCTTGTATGTACCATCACTGACTACAAACCTAATGTCAGTTTGGAAAATGACAGATAAAGGTGCAACAGTTTTATTTAAACAAAAAGGTGCGACCGTAATGCGAAATGGTAAAATATTGTTAAGAGCAGAAAGAAACGAAGACGGATTATATTATGTTAAAGAAAATATAAAAGAAAAAGCTAACTACTGTGAAGACAATAAAATGCTGCAATGGCATAGAAAGCTTGCTCATCTCAATGAAGGGCAAATGCGTATAGCTTTAAATAAGAAAAACATAGAAGGTTTAGAATTTAACGATAGTGACACAGTCAAAGACTGTGAAGTGTGTGCTAAAGGAAAAGCTAAAAATATTCCATATACCCTTAAAAATGAACAACGGACAAGTGAAAAATTACAAATTGTACATACTGATGTATGTGGTCCGATGAGACAACCGTCGAAAGGGGGATCAAGATATTTCGTCACATTTATAGATGATTTTACCAGATACACAAGGGTGTATACAATCAAAACAAAGGACGAAGTTTTCTCAAAATTCAAAGAATTCAAAAATGAAGTTGAGAATTTTACAAAGAAAAAAATTGTCTGCTTACAAAGCGACAATGGAACAGAGTATATAAACCAAGTTTTTGACAAATATTTAAAGGAAAATGGCATCACAAGGAGACTTTCGGCTCCATACACGCCTCAACAAAATGGTGTGGCGGAAAGGAAAAATAGAACGTTACTTGATAAAGCAAGATGCATGATGATTGACGCTAATTTAGACGAAGTTTTTTGGGCAGAAGCAGTCACTACTGCAAATTATCTGGCAAATCGCAGTCCCTGTAGTACCATTGAAAATATGACGCCATTCCAAAGATGGGTGGAACGAATACCGTCAATAAGGCATCTTCACATTTTTGGAACCAAGGCGTTTGTACTTAAAAAAGGGAAGAATCATGGAAAATTTGAAGCGAGAGCCATACCTGGAATATTTGTAGGATATTCAGAAAATCATAAAGCGTACCGCGTTTTCAACCCAAAGACTGACAAGATCATGATCAGCAGAGACGTCAAATTCATTGATAAAATGTATAACGAGAAAAATAAGGCAGAAGAGCGAAAACAAAATGAAGTTAATAAAAATGAAGTTGAAATTGTATTTTTTCCAAAAGAAAATGATGATGACTTCAATAGATGTGAAATAGGTGAATCACGATTGGAAATGAACACGGATATGCATGAAATTGATGAATCAGAACAAAACTTGGAAGAAATATTTGAAGATGCAAATACAGAGACAGATGAGACAAATAATGAAATTGGAACGAATGAAAAGCGACAGAGAAAACCACCAGCATGGCACAATGATTATGAAATGGATGCTGAACAATCATTTCTCTGTGAATTAGATGAAAATAGTGATGAGTGGGAAGAAGCTATAATAAGCGAAATAGAATCTCATTTAAAAAATAATACTTGGAAAGTTGTACACCGGAATGAAAGTAAAAATTTAATTGACAGCAAAATGATTTTGAAATACAAGTACAATGCACTTGGAAAAATAGATAGACGAAAGGCACGACTAGTAGCTCGGGGCTTTAACCAGAAAGAAGGCATTGACTATAACGAAACGTTTGCACCAGTAGCGAAAATGAGTACAATGAGATTACTAATTGCACATGCGGTAGAAAATAATATGAAATTACGTCAACTAGACGTATGTACTGCATTTTTAAATGGTGACATAGAGGAAGAAATATATATGAAGAAACCGAAAGATATAGAAAAATACTTAAAAATTATCATTTCACAAAGAACAGACAAAGAATTAGTCAGAAAGGCTAAGGAAATGATACAAGATATAAATAAATACAAAAATAATGGGATATGTCAACTAAATAAAGCCATTTATGGATTGAAACAGGCAGGGAGACAATGGTTTCTAAAGTTACATAAAAAATTGCTGGAGATTGGTTTTAAAAATGCCACAGCGGATCCTTGCTTGTACATTTTAGAAAAAAGAGGTGAGAAACTGTATGCCAACATTTACGTTGATGATTTGATTTTGGCATTTAAATCAGAGAATCTGTTAAAAGAAGTCAAAACAAAATTAGAGGAAGCTTTTGAATTAAGAGATATGGGTCCTCTGCATCATTGCCTCGGCATAAAATTCTCCCATGTAGGGGGAGAGATGAGATTATCTCAAGAGACTTACATCGATAATTTGGTACAAAAGTTTAACATGGAAGAATGTAAGCCTGTGTCTACACCCATGGAACTAGGACTAAAGTTAGAGAAAAACGAAGATAACAGTGAAAGAGACGTATACCCGTACCAAAAACTGATAGGTTCATTAATGTACCTAGCAGTGGCCACAAGGCCAGATATAATGTTTGCTGTTAGCTTCTTAAGTCAATACAACAATTGCTATGATAAAAGCCACTGGCTAGCGGCAAAAAGAGTTATTCGATACCTTAAAGGGACGAAAAGTGTCTGTATGAGATACAGGAGAACTGAGGCGAAGGGACTTGTGGGCATGGCTGATGCCGACTGGGCGGCATGCACCATTGACCGTCGGTCATATACGGAATATATATTTAAATACGGCGGCGGGATAATCAGTTATGAAACCAAAAAACAACGGGTTGTAGCTTTATCGACTGCAGAAGCCGAGTATATGTCGCTAACAGAAGCAGCAAAAGAAGCACTAAATCTGAAGCAGCTTCTTGCAGATATGGGAGTGGTACAAACAACAGTATTGTTATATAATGACAACCTGGCTGCACATAAGTTGGCAAGCAATCAAATGACTGGAAAGAGATCCAAGCACATAGACATAAAAGAGCATTTCATAAGAGATTGTGTCCAGAAGAAATTGATAGCCATACGATATAAGGATACAGATAATATGGAAGCAGATCTTTTAACCAAAGCTTTACCGCAACCAAGGTTGTTGAAACTCATGAAAATGATTGGAGTCACTCAGACATGTGCTTAGACCACACAGTCATCGTGAGGGGGAGTGTCATAGATATTTTGAGTTCTTATTTAATTTAGTTACCCTGACCACCGAGTTGTACATAGGTTGACATGTAGCGTCAAGATAATAAAAAGAAAATGTAATTTCATAAAATAATTGTTTAATTAATAAACACTTAATATAAACCTGATGTGCACACTGCAGCTAACTCTGCCAGATATTCTTCATACTACATCACAACAATAGTAACAAACTAAACTTACAGCCAATTATTGTAAATTAATTTAATGAAATAAATAATGAGAGAGAGAGTGTGTGTGGATGTGTATGTGTAAGTTTGAACACCTTGTGCCCGATCCATTAATCGTACGTCCGATCCAATTATCCGGATAACTGGTTCAGACTATCGGATCCAACTATCGGATGGAAAAAACCTGACGTAAACTCCCGGCTTTACACATTCATTGAACTGGTTTGTACACCAATTATCATGATGCGTGTTGTACGTTATTGGTGTTGGTTGGTTGGGTTGGGTTGGTCGTGCGGTGCAGTGTCGACTGAGTCTCTCTACTCTAATTGGTCCCTGTCTATTCTAGAAATACTTGCCCCATTACTAGACATTTTATAGTTTTTCCTAGCATCATGGAAGACTCCAAAGCTTCGTCTTCTAACGATCATCAAAATGACAACGAAGATAATACAAAGAAAAAGTCAAAAAACAAGAAAAAGCGAAGCGGTGGCGGCGGTGATGGCGACCACGGTGTACCAACCACACCTGAAGGAGTTGTGGCAGTGCCGAATTCTGCCGACGTCCCTCCTAACTTATCTCTGAAAGACTTGAAAATGGCTATGGAAGTCTTGAATTTACAACACAAGCCTGCTAAAACTACTGAGGAAGCCCTGCACAAGTCTTATCAGTTTTGGTCTACTCAACCGGTTCCGAAGATGGATGAGAAGATAATATGTAATGAGCCTATTGAGCTGCCTAAGACTCCGGAAGAAATAAGGTCTGAACCATATACTTTGCCTGATGGCTTTCAATGGGACACATTGAATTTGAATGACCCATTAGTGTTGAAGGAATTATACACTCTCCTTAATGAAAACTATGTTGAAGATGATGACTGCATGTTCCGATTTGATTATCAGACTGAATTCTTGAAATGGGCTCTCCAACCTCCAGGTTGGAGAAAAGATTGGCATTGTGGTGTGCGTGTAGTGAAATCTGGTAGGCTAGTTGGATTTATATCTGCAATTCCTGCTCAACTGAGAATTTATGAACATGAGCAAACTGTGGTTGAAATTAACTTCCTCTGTGTACATAAAAAGCTTCGGGCTAAAAGAGTAGCCCCAGTGTTGATAAGAGAAATCACTCGAAGAGTTAATTTAACTGGCATATTCCAAGGGGTTTACACTGCTGGCATTGTACTGCCTAAGCCCATTGCTACATGCAGATATTGGCATAGGTCGCTTAACCCTAAAAAGTTGATTGACATAAAATTCAGTCATTTGTCCAGAAATATGACAATGCAGAGGACTTTAAAACTGTTCAAACTTCCTGATGCACCGAAAACACCTGGTTTTCGAAAGATGGAAATTGGAGATGTTACTAATGTTGTTAAACTGTTAAATGATTACTTAAGGAAATTTGATTTGGCACCAATTTTTACTGAAAAAGATTTTAAGCATTGGTTCTTACCTCAAGGTGGAATAATTGACAGCTTTGTGGTTGAAACACCTGATGGTGCTATTACAGATTTTGTCAGCTACTACACATTGCCATCGACTATTGTGTACCATCCTGTGCACAAGACACTAAAAGCTGCATACTCATTCTACAATGTGTCAACGAAGACTCAATGGATTGATTTGATGCTTGATGCGTTAATTACTGCAAAAAATAATGGATTTGATGTCTTCAATGCCTTGGATTTAATGGATAACAAAGAATTTTTAGAGCCACTTAAATTTGGCATAGGTGATGGTAACCTGCAGTACTATTTGTACAACTGGAGATGCCCTAGTATGATCCCAAATAAAATTGGTCTAGTGTTGCAATAACATTATTGATATAATTACACTCTAACTTATGTGTATTAGAAAATCATTATTTTCACAAAATGTAAAGTGTTTTTATCAAATAAAAATAGCTTTAGTATAAACTGTGGCTTTATATTTGTAATAATATTTTGAGTAGAAGGATGTCTGGTAACTTGTCATTGCAAAACATTTAATACCTGGTATTAGAACTAGGCAGTTTCATTTAGACACAGTTTGTCAAATACACAATTTGGAGTTGGCACCAAATATTATCAGTTATTACAGTTCATTTTATTTTCATAGTGCCATATTATAGTATAGTAAAAGCTCCTTAGTTGCGCTTCCTTTATTTGCGTTTGCTTATTCGCGGAATAAAAAATTTACCAGTTACTATATTCACGGCAAAAGATTCCTATATTTGTGGATCTAAACGGTATATCGGTGCTTATTTATTAAAAAAAATGCATTCGGTATCCTTTGTAAATGCATCGGCTAATGAAATAAAACAAAGTTAAATGGACCTTATTACAACCACACTTACAGTTTGTTGTTAAATGTCGTTGTATAATTGGTTCGGCTTTTCCTTTGATACAATTCTATCTTAGTTGCAAAAATTGTGATCGAGTAACACTTAACAAGTGTTCCCGCTCAAGGTGAAAATAGAAATGCTGACCATTAAATGTCAACGCATCAACTGTAGGATCAATTAAAAAAAACTGAATACAAAATTAATAAGGTCATCTAAAGCTTCAACTTCACTGTCAGGAACATTAACCCTTAAAATAATACTTCACACTAATATTATAAAGGCGAAAGTTTGTGAGTGTGTGTGATAGTGTGTATGTTTGTTAGTAATTCATGCTCAAACGGCTGAACCAATTTAAATGAAGTTTGGTGTGGAGGTAGCTCACACCCTGGATTACCACATAGGCTACTTTTTAGTCCTTAAGAATGTAATTATACACCGGTAAACTTTTACCCGTGGGTAGCACCGCGGGGCGCAGCTAGTAATCCTATATAAACAACCATTCAAAATTCACGGTCTCTGTATTCGCGGTATATTCACGGAACATACCTACCTCGCGGTTAAAGAGCTTTAACTGTACCTATGTGGTTGGCATGGCACATCGTCACTAGCAAGTAAGAGGCAAACTATTGTATTTCACACTACCTGCTCGATTATGAACAATGATAAATATTATACGCCGATTATTAATTAAATGATTATTATTTAATTTAATGATTATTATTTTACTGTCGCGATGACACCCTAGTTGGAGAAGGCCTGCCTCTCAAGCCAGAGGGAGCGGGTTCAAACCCAGCCGAGATGGCACGCACGAATTTGTTCATTGTGTGAACATATGTGCGTATTGTATGTCCTCTGCTACATGACTGGAGCCCGGTGAATGTCGACAGACTCGCCCCCTGTCACATTTGGGACTGAATATCATCGGGCGAGGTGTGGGTGTTGTAATATACCTCTGCCGGCCCCTTCGGGGGAAAGGCGTGACGATATGTTATGTTATACAAATATATTTTATGTAGGTACCCCTATATAGTCTTTACGTAAAACGAGGCTTTGCCTCCTATGGAGAGAAACTA
Source organism: Peribatodes rhomboidaria (assembly GCA_911728515.1). NCBI lineage: Eukaryota > Metazoa > Arthropoda > Insecta > Lepidoptera > Geometridae > Peribatodes > Peribatodes rhomboidaria. The sequence continues at coordinate 9,726,240 of OU452168.1, forward strand.
TGTAATGTTGAGGATATTCTTCCAAACTCCTAGTGCGCGTCCACAGTGCGAGCCTAGCGCGGTTGCGACGACGGGCGCGAAATATTAAACATAATGAAACCGCCGTTTGCGTCCTAGTGTAGTGGCTAGGGCGGGCGCGTAGCGCGACGGGCATAAGCGAGATAGCGCGCGTACTTTTCAAACGTTCCTATCCGCGCGTTGTGGACACACTACGGGCCTAGTAGGCAAGCGTCTCAATGCGCGGGTGGCGGGGATATCAAACCAGTTTGGTCTTGTCGCACGGCGTATGCGTGTCTTAATTTTTTTTTGCATTAAAATGGCGATAAATACGAGTTGTTTATAAGCGCGTCACTGTGGCCACCCGCACGCCCCCGCCGCCGCGCCCGCAAAAGGCCTAGTCCCCGCGCATGCAGTGTGGACGCGCACCTAGAGGGTTCCTACCGAAGGTGGACTGTTTAGGTGAGGTCGAAGAGAAACGCTCCGTTGGCTTGAAAGAAGCTGTATCTTGATCTTATAATACCTACTTATACTTATCGACCGAGCTAGCGTTACCGAGCAAGGCGTCGAAAAATACTTTCGTATGACCGAATTCTGTCTCAATCTCTGTCCGCATATTTGTCTTAGTTTGCAGGTAGCATTTCTAAACATATTCTCTTGAAATTTCCCAAAACTGCCTCGACAAAAAAAACTTGAATCTGCTCACAAATTTTCACGAGAATCGGTTGAGGAATGCGATCTGTAGAGGAAGACAGACGCCGGCCGCGAGGTCTTCAGCTCACCACTATTCAGAGCCACATTTTTTTTTAATGACTATGTTGCTGGCCACTGAGGCCTCGATAGCGTACCGGGCATAAATAATGCTTATACTCGTACCATGGACGACTAGGACAAGGGCACCTCTACGGTACTCTACGGTACTCAACTCCTCTCCCTCGCCGACAGCCCAAGCCGAGGGGCTTGGGCTGTCGGCGAGGGAGAGGAGTCGAGTTGCCCCGGCAACCCAGAAGGGGTTTGTTCTAGGGCCCTAATTGTGACGGTTAAAGTTAAAGTTAAAAAAAAATATATCTAACAATGACTCGACCGCCTTGTTCGGAAAGGGAGCCTCACCTTAGAAGAACAGGCAAGAAACTGAGGGGCGGAAAATGTACGATTATTACGATCTAACTAACCGATATTTAAAAGTACACAATCATACACCGAGGTCGGTGTATGATTGTGCACCTACAGTAACAGGCGCCTATACCATAAACTTAATACTTCCTGGAGCTGCCGGGTCTACTCTGAATGACCTGGAGCTTGTCCAAGTCGAAGTGGGAGGCATAATGAGCGAACACTACTGAAGCGTACGTCATGACGGGGCGGATGCACATTTTGTACATAGTCACCTTATTCCTAGGGGACAATTTACTGCGTCACAGAGCCACTAGTTTATTCTGTGCCACTAGTACAAAATAATACTCGGCTCTTGGTGTTACAAGACGTTCCTCATTTCCTAAGCGTGCAGTATGTAGTGTAGGCACGCTGTTGCACACGGCACCATCTCGCGGGTGACTCCCCGCCTTTAGTTATTATTCTGTGCTCCCCGCGGTCCTCTAACCTCGTCCCGCGCCGCATGCCTCCCGTCCGCTGCATGCCGCGTCCCTTCACTTCGTCCCGCGCCGCACGCCTCCCGTCCACTGGATGCCGAGTCCCGCGGACGCCTGCAGCCGGAGAAGGGAAGCCGCAGCGCCGTATGTCGCTACCTCCCGCACACGTGTGTGTCGGTGGCCTCAACATCCTCCCCCTGGTGCAGTTTGCGTACCCCACTTTATTCTTCTGCAGGACGGCAAGCTCGTAGGCAGGGCGGCGGAGAACTGCAGACCTCGTTCTCAGGTCGATGACGCGCAAACCTCGTCTGGCCCGGGATATAGGTAGGTCTTCTCCACGATCCCCATCGGCCAGGTGTTCCAGGGCAGGGTGCGGTCAACCAACACAACGATGTCGCCGACCTCGATGTTCTGGTTCCCTGTCTATCCTCGTGGGACTAGAGCCTATAGATACTCGCGTATCCACCGCCTCCAGAAGGTGTGAGTAATTGCCAGACTAGTGCGCCACAGTCTGCGGTCCGCCTCGCTGCAGGGCCCGCTCGTAGGCAGTCCGCCGAAGGACCCCAGCAAGAAGTGGTTCGTTCGGAGCGAGTGCCTCGTGATCGCGCACGTCTATTTATATTTAAAAAGGAGCAACACACAGCCATTTTATAAAATATTAACTTTGAAGTGGATACATAAATAAACTTAATAATAATAGTGTGTACTAATAGGCTGTACTTATAGGTATCGGTCGAGCGGCCTGCACGTAGCTCAATTCGGTTCCGAAGCTCTCTCGATGCGCTCGTTCAATAAGTAGCCTCTCTGCGCGCTTGGTATGTCTCAGCTCCAGTCGCGTCGCTCGGCGGCGTCACGCATCGATGAACAGCAGCACGCGCATCAAGGCCTCGTAGCGCGAGTGGCGTGCGGGCTCCGGCAACCAGTCGCCGCTTGTTCCGTTGTCTTCAGTGGTGTGCAGTACTTTTTGCTCGTCTCTCTGATTCTCAGATGACTCCATCGGCCAATGTTCCTCCGATAGGAGGAGAATACCCGGTCCTTTAAACCAACGGCCCTCTGAGGTAATCGGTGTAATTGGTGTGTGGTGATAACCTCATCGCTCGGCTATGTTCTGGTCCGTGGGTAGCCATTGCCAGTCGCTCTTCTCCGTTGTCTCCGGTAGCTATCAGAGTCTGTGAGCCACGAACGGCTGGGGTTGTAGTTCCTTATTCATTGCATGACGGTCGTTGAATCTGTTCAATATACGGTACGAGCCTCCTCCACCGAATGTCCGCTGACAGATGGTCGACGCTAGCCTCGGTCCGATGACCGCCGCTAGTAATTCTAGGCGCGGAATACTCTGGATGCGTCGCGGTGACGCTTTCGCTCTGGCGGCCACGAGCGAGACCTCCGAAGCACCCTCGCGTCATAGACTTCTAAAGTACGCGACGGTCCCGTAGGCCTCTTGACTCATGGCAACCGCTTCGCAAAACACGTGCGGCTCTAATCTTGTTAGGCGGTGCGGCGTAGCGCGTATCTCGTAGCTACGACGTAGTCTCAGAGCTTCGGCTGCGTAGCATTCAGCGGGTAGCTTCAGAGCTTCTACGCTGCGTAGCTCACGTAGTCACGTAGCAAGGCGTTCTGCGTGTTTGTCTGGAAGCGGCTCGTCCCAGGTATCCCTGGGGTTCTGAAGCAGGATACGCCCTCGAATTCTGTACTTCGCGATGATGGCGACAGAATCAAACAGCGACATCAACGCGCTTAAGGCTCGGTCATACCACTCGGTCGCTTAATTTAGAGTTGAAAATCGTAAATCATATTTGATGGTAAAATGAGATCGGCGTCTAGAATTAAATTTTTTGGTATCAATCGTAATTTATTAAATAGATTATCAAATAGCCAAATTAGTTCTCTAAAGTTTGACCGAGTAACTTATTCTTATTTGTGTCCTTGTTACGATTAATACCAATAAAAACGGTAAAAAAGAATTATTCTAGGCACCGATGTAATTTTACCATCAAAAATGATGTAGGTAGGTGCGATAATCAACTCTAAATGAAGCGGCTTATATTTGTAAACGTGTGTCTTGGTGGAAAATCGTGGTATGACCGCGTTTTAAGGAACTTTAACTTGCAATGATTTATAAGCTGATGTCTTAAATTTTATAAAATTTGAAATGTCTAGATTTAAAAACCTCTCTTATAGCTTTATCCACAATGAAGCTACAGGGGGTTGAAAATGGTCCGATAGGCTTCAAGAAAAGGATGGTACGGCTGTGCCTTTGTAAGGTCGACTTAGCAGGTCTTGGGGGCACTGTCGTGTCCCCGGATAGACAAGTCAATAAAATGATATTTAATATTTTTACAGGCTAACCTCAACTAATTAAAGTTTCTTTTTTGTTCAAGTTTTTACACTAACTTGCAATGTAGGTGTGTAGGTATGTGTGCAATGGATGTATGTTCGGGTGAAATCTTGCAACTAAATTTTGAAGCCGATATCTTCAAGCGATTGAGCTGAAATTTTGTATACACGTTGAGTTTGTATGACAATGCATGGTTAGTAATGTGACGTCATTCTAAATCCAACATGGCGGAACACCAAAAATGGCGGACGAGTTATTTTTAATTCACTTGTACAATATGGGTATTAAATGGGCTTGCTAAGAGTAACTCGAAAAAAAAAAGTCACTCTAAATCCAACTTAGCGGAACACTCAAAATGACAGACAAGTTATTTTTAAAGCTCTCCTACAAAATGGGTATCAAATAAAAGACCTTGCTGAGAGTAGCTCGAAAAATTAAGTGACGTCACTCTAAATCTTATATTATAGGACTATAGGATTATAGGAATTGCTGAGAATAGGAACGTCTCTTTAAATTCGAAATAACCCGGCAAACGACCTTGCAACAATGATGCATTGAATGCTTGAATGTGGCTAACAGACTTATTGGGACACCTGTCCAACGGTAACTAAAAACACCTACATTGCAAGTTAGTGTAAAAACTTGAACAAAAAAGATGGCCGCTATCTTGAGGCTCATTTTGCCATCAGCAAGTTCAGCAACGTCCGTATATACATTCAAAAAAAGATTTGTAGATAATTTTACGATGAACATATCACCCCTTAACACTTTTCTCATAGCTGGTACTAGTTCCATGGAAATCTAAAGAAACTGGGAGCTTACCACGAGTTTTGATCGTTACGAAAACTTTTTTCGTTTTCGTTTGGCTCTATACATTTCAATAAAGCGCACCTGGCGGAAACGATAAGGAACTATGTTTAAAGTATAGAGCGAAAAGAAAAAAGTTTTCGTTAACTATCACTATATTATAGTTTACCTGTTACCTAGTGTACCTATATAGTGCCATCATCCATCCATCAGCCATGGGACGTCCACTGCTGGACATAGGCCTCCCCCATAGATCTCCAATAAGACCGGTTGGTAGCGGCCTGCATCCAGCGCGATCCTGCGGTCTTCACAAGGTCATCTGTCCACCTTGTGGGTGGACGTCCTACGCTGCGCTTGCCGGAACGTGGTCTCCATTCGAGGACCTTTCGACCCCATCGGTCATCAGTCCTTCGTGCTATGTGCCCTGCCCACTGCCATTTCAACTTGCCAATCCGCTGGGCTATGTCGGTAACTTTGGTTCGTCTACGGATCTCCTCATTCCTGATTCGATCTCGCAGAGAGACTCCGAGCATAGCCCTCTCCATAGCTCGTTGGGCTACTAGGAGCTTATTAATAAGGCCCATAGTAAGAGACCACGTTTCAGTGCCATAAGTCATCACTGGTAACACACACTGGTCGAACACTTTCGACTTGAGGCACTGAGGTATGTCGGACGAGAAGATGCTACGCAATTTTCCGAACGCTGCCCAGCCGAGTTGGATTCGGCGATTGACCTCTTTCTTGAAGTTGGACCTACCTAACTGGACTACTTGTCCTAGGTAGACGTACGAGTCAACAACTTCAAGAACCGAGCTCTCAACAGAAATTGGAGTGGGTATAACAAGGGTATAACAACCTTCGTCTTGTCCATGTTCATCCTCAGACCCACTTGTTGAGAAACTCGATTTAGGTCTCCGAATATCGTGCTGAGCTCTTCCATCGATTTTGCCATGACTACGATATCGTCAGCAAACCGAAGGTGAGTGATGTATTCGCCATTGATGTTGATGCCGAATCCTTTCCATTCCAAGAGCTTGAAGGCGTTCTCCAAGGTGGCAGTAAACAGTTTCGGAGATATTACGTCTCCCTGTCTTACGCCTCTTTTTAAAGGGATCGCCTTGGAGCTCTCTTCTTGTACTCGGACCGACATAGTGGCGTTATTATACAAGCACTTCAACACTTCGATGTACCGATAGTCAATACGGCATCGTTGGAGAGACTCCAGCACAGCCCATGTCTCGACTGAATCAAAGGCTTTCTCATAGTCCACAAACGCTAAGCAAAATGGCAAGTTATACTCTTCTGTCTTCTATATAACTTGCCGCAGCGTATGGATGTGGTCTACGGTGCTGTAGCCTTTTCGGAAACCGGCTTGTTCGGAAGGCTGGAACTCATCAAGCCTGCGTTCGAGACGGTTCGTAATGACCCTTGAAAACAGCTTATAAACATGGCTCAGGAGCGAGATGGGTCTGTAGTTCTTTAATAAGGTGTTGTCACCTTTCTTGAAGAACAACACCACCACGCCTCTGTTCCATGCTTCTGGCGTTACGCCCTCGAGGACGACGGTGTTGAAAAGCTTCTGAAGGACTTTTAGTACCGGTGTTCCACCCGCTTTCAGAAGCTTTGTTGTGATACCGTCACCACCCGGCGCCTTGTTGTTCTTAAGCTGATTCAGGGCCATTCTAATCTCGTACAGGCTGATGTCCGGGATATCTTCAGTGAAGTGTCGGGTCAGCTTGGCTCTTGGGTCTTTAGCCGCGCTGCTAACAGGCTTAGCGACCGAGGCGTATAGCTGTCCATAGAACCCTTCGATCTCCTCCAATACCTCTGCCTTGGTCGACGCTATACTGCCGTCTTCTCTCTTCAGCTTTGTCAACTGGCTTTGCCCAATAGACAAATATCTTACGAAGACTTTGGAGCCTTTGTTCTGCTCTATTGTCTCTTTAATATGTTTAGTATTAAAGAGACGGATGTCGTGCCGCAGAGATTTCGAAATTTGTCTATTGAGTCGCCTATATGACTCTGCATCGTCGGAAGACTGCAGTCTTAGCGAGCGTCGTTCGGCCATGAGATTTAGAGTGTGATCGGAGAATTTTTGTGGTCTATTTGAACGGCAGGGTCTAAAGAACTTAGCACCCACCGTCTGGACAGTTTCTACGAGCCCGTTGTTGATCTCGTCCACCGACGCCAAGTTCTCCAGGCAAGCAAAACGATTTGAGAGCTCTAGTTGAAAGTTCTCGGGGTTTTGGATATTGACACGAGTAGGTCGGAGTGTAGACTTCATCAGGCGGGACCTTTCGAGTTTAACGTTAATATCTAATGTGCCTCTTACGATTCTGTGATCACTGCCGGTTTTCACCCTGTGGATCACGGAGACATCATTGAATATTCGTTTCTCGGTGGTCATGATGAAGTCTATCTCATTTTTCGTCAAACCATCGGGGCACAGAATATGCTCTATTACATAGGTCCAGAAGGATAGTCTTCATACAAAACACGATTTCGAAACGTGTCAAATTTATTTTGGTACCATATTAAAACCTTTTTTTCTATAAGTGATGAACTTGCCATTAAAAGAGGTTACCCGGTTTAGTTGGGTAAATTATATAACGATCAGAGTTTAAAGAAATCACAAGACCGGAAACAAAGTATTAGGCCAGCTTAGGCCAGAGCTAAACTACACACAAAGCCTTACCCAGATCCATTCATGACACTATTCTACAAACTAATATTATAGATTGTATGTAAACCTTAACTTAAATCAGAGTAGGTAAAAGGTAAGAGTTTAAGTAAAAATCAAGAGTACGAATTTGAGTTAAAATCAATAGTAAAGGGATTACTATTGATTTTAACTATTGCTTTTATCTTATTTACACATAAATTTACCCATTATCATTATTTACATCATACATTTAAGTTATTTTTTCGGCAATAAAATAACATAACATTTACATAAAAATAAAACTGACGCCTGCTTGTCACGATATTTCATTGTAACGTATATTTCTTTCTTGCAAAGGTGCACAGAGCAAATTGTTATAGGGGCGACGAAGTTTTCACTAATTTTCATTTTTACTTTGTCGAATTATTTTTGTCCAATGATCGGCTAAACTGGATCCTTAAGAAACCTAAAGATAATTAAAGGGAAAATATAAAAATACCTTGTGGCAACACTTTTTTCAGCAACTTTTCGCTCTGTTGACATTAAGAATTAATTACAATTATTAGCTTTTTAAAGCACATAAAAATATATTTAAGACTTACGGATGATATGTGACGTTGCCTTTTTTTACTGTTTTGGATATTCTGAAATTTCGGCATGAGTGGACTACACAGTTCGCCATATTTATTGGTTAGTGGGGAGACGTAACCGCTACTGGATGATATCGAAGACTGACTAGTGAATTGGTTGACTTTCAATGGTTTGGTTTACTTTTTTTGGAATCATTATTTTTGACCGATTAGGGGTCTTTACTCTATGTCTATGCATCGGGGCTCATCCAGGTCCATTTCCTGTGAGGCGGCTTCTGGAAGAAAGAGTTCATCATAAAGAGTTCCTCTTTCTCCAGAAAGTCAGCCAGCCTCTGGCCCCTAGGGTTCCGTTGCCCATATCCAAATTGCCCCACCCTCAGCTCATCAACGCTTTTTTTACCCAATTTTGCGTTAAAGTCCCCCGTAACAACAGTAAAGCGAGTCTTAGAAATATGTATGGCCCGACTTAATATAGTGCCAGCTGTACCTATTTAGGGAAACAACTAGTTAACGCAATTAGTTCTCGAGGTGTTTCTACTTCGGAAGTGACGAAGACTTTTTGCCAGCGTTCGACCAAAATCTGACCAATAGATCACTGTTTCCGATTTTAATTTTAATTTAATTTAGCACATTGTTTTTTGTACAGAAAATCAATAAGTACAAACAAAAAAAAATCTTTAAAAAAAATATCCGATCTCGGTTTGGCAATCGATAGACAATATCGATAAACATTTCATCACTGGGGGGCTATTCCTGCGCGTGAGATGAGATGAGATTTTATCTTGGTCACTCTCACTCCTATGACGTTTCAAACGAGAGCAACGAGGACGAAAAAAGGTGAGATGAAAATCTCAAATCTCCGAATAGGGCCACTGGTCACCGTGTGTTTTTCTTTTCCTTTTATCGATTGTTGGGTAACCTACAAATTTCCTGAGTTATTTTAAAGGTCGAATCTAAGAGCATTGACGGCAATGAATGAGGCTTAGAATATTTACTCTGTAACTTTTCTGTGTCACGAGGTCTCAGCTCGCTGCGAATCACGTTTTTTTTTATTTCATCCTTACTGCATGATACTGTAGGTAGGTTCATCTAAGATACAACTTTATTTTCATGCATCAAATACTTCTTCGGTGTTGAAGTTCTAGGAAGTACTTAGTTGCCTGTACGATCGATATGTAATCGTCTTGCTTGCTTATTTATTTATTCAGTACCCTTCGAAGCCTTGAGCCAGCGCTCTTGAAAGTATTGATCCAGAACTATTGCATGCTATGCGGTGCAAGGGCGCGGTGCGAGAGCAGGATGCCATGCCCATATCTGATATTGATAAGTGCTTCCTTCTCTAGTAGTTCAGGAAGGACATTATATTCGCTATGTATTTAATTAGTATCTAATTAGTGTGATGTTATTTCTTTCTTTCTTTACAGCACGGCCGCGAGGCGTTCTGCATGACCATGGGCGTATAATCATATACCTAAAGGCTTATAATTTATAAATAATGATGAGTACAATTATCCTCTTTTGGCTTATTACACCCTATCGCGATAATCCTGTATGAATGATGATTACATTATTTCAATGGCGTACCTACCCAGATTTTTTTGTAGGGGTGGGGCCTAAGTAGGAGTCATGTACATACTTAGTAGGAATTTAAAAACGTTTTTTTTACTAGCTGATCTTTATATTTCAATAATAAGCTTTTTTTCAAAATCTAGCATTAGACCGTTTTCAATATTTCGTGTGCTTGTGCCAGAACCCTCTTCCTATGCCACTCATCTTGCAGTGGTCTACAACTTCTACATGCCGGGTTTCAATCATTTTTGACCATATTTTTTTACTATAAAATCTACATTTTGAGGTTCGAGTTAAGGATCTTAGTAGGTAAGCCTGTTTCAACCTAAATTTTAGCTTAATTCAGCCGTTCTGGCGTGATTGAGTAACAAACATCCATCCATCCAAACTTTCCCATTTATAATACTAATTTAGTAAAGACATTGAATTAGGAATATTCTCCTAGTCTGAGAGTGATTGGTAGGTATAGTGAAAGTCCGAATGAAAGTGTAATTTTGTTACCAAAAAGAAAATGTATTTATTCGTTGAATATTCTAGAATAAAGACTTAACTTATTACTGGTTTCTTATAAAATAACATTATTGTTTTGAAAATAGAACTATAAGCGCCGATATCTTCGGTAGTTATTAATGCGAAAGCCACGACAAAACCCAGACTAAAACCATTATTCGAAAGGTCGAAACTGTATTACTTATATCGTTAGATTATATGATTCAGAACCCGACTAAGTAGGTGAGTAATAATGGTCAAAAGTGTAGCAACTTCGTACGGCTTAGAAAAATGACATAATTCTAAGGTGACATATGTCGAGGCGGCTTAGCGCAGCCGCCGTCCCCATGAGCCTCGGGGTTAACCTCTCGATGTGGGCCCTGAACCTTCACCTGCTGTCGAGTATGACGCCGAGATATCTCAGCGTCGACCCCACAGCTATGGAGGTTCCACCCACCACAATCGATGAACCTGCAGGTGGCGCCCTCCGAGGACCATGAAAACATATGGCTTATGGAGCGCCACCTCTAGGCCCAACTGTCGAATCCTGGCCACCACAGCCGCAACCCCAAGCCCAACCTAAATCCCAGCTGTGTCTAGGACGGACGCTTCCTGATACTGTACTTCCTAATTGTGTAGTGTTCCTGGCCTTCATGCGGAGGACGGCCGCGCCCAGTACGCCCTGCGAGATATCGGGCACTTCCTCCTTGACCTCCGGAGCCGGCGCTGCCACAGTGGGAGGGATGAACTCGGTCCCCGTACTACCGGGAAACAGTCCCTCGACCACCTGCTGGAGGACCACCGGCTCGAGGGTGCTGGTGATCGGGGCCGCCACCCAGCCCACCAGCAGCCGGCAACCGCCGTGCACGATCATCTTAGTGGCAGTGGCAGGGCACCGAACAAAAGCAGTACCCATGCCCGCCGCACCCCTCCGTATTTCCCCGACCTTGAAGTCCTGGGCGCTGCAACCTCCAGCCCAGGCGAGGCTCTCTTGCAGCTCGACCAGGCCTACCGAGTCATCAAGGCCGCTCACTCGCATATCAGCGGTAGTGACTGGCCTTGAGACCCGGATGTCTTCTTCGGGTCTTGGAATACTTCTCGGAGTTTTTGGGCCAGGGAGTCTGCCTGCTCCGCTTTCTCCGAGCCGGGCAACTCCAGTATTCGACCTTCCAGTATTCTGGCTACTACTCTCATCTTCAGGGGCGGGAAGCCTGCCAGGTCGATCCGACCTCTAGCCTCCACTAAGACCCTAGAGTATCAGTTATATCATCATATCATCACCTTCCCATAACATAGGACAAGCTTTGCTTAGTTTGGGGTCAGGCGACCGTGTGTGCAAGTGTCCCGAATTTATTTATTATTATTTATTAGTGGATGCCTACACTGTACAAAGAACATTCCCTCAAAATTTCATGATTCTAGGACCAGCGGTTTAGGCTGTGCGTTGATAGATCAATCAATCAGTCAGTCAGTCTGGACTTTGAATTTTTAAATATTTATAGATTTGGCATGTAGAATTAACACTATATCCGTCCCTATGTTCCGGGTTTTTGTAAAAAACGTCCTCAAGAGAAAATAAAGCTATGAAAAATATCCACATTCGTAAGGGGTCACTTTTGACTGATTTTTTTAATAGATAAACAAAGCAAATAAAAAATCTCTATACATAGGAAGGTTGGAGGATTAATTTAAAAGCTATTGATGTAAACTTCATTAGCTTTTAAATTAATTAATAACACCAAGGAAATTTTCAGTTATTTAAAAATGATTAGAGAAGTGCAAAAGCCATAAAAAATTATTTAAATTGCACTTTGTAGATAACTTTAGAAGCTCGCCAGTATATTTACTCGTCACTCGTAGTCTTCCTCTAGTCGAAATGACAATTGAAAACCTTTAGCCGATGCGAAGTTAGTCTAAAGTGGTCGCCGGACCCTTAAATGGCGGAGATATATGTATGCATCTCCGCATGTCTTCGTAATTTTAAAATTGGCCCTGTCAAGGAAGACAAAGATGCGGACAGAATTCGGAATATGAAAGCATTTTTGTCGAAGCTGAAGCATAGACGCTTCGCTCGCTAACGCCGGCTCTGTCCATTTACACCCAGACATAGAACAATCACAATGTTTATCACATGAATGTTTGCTCTAGGTGGGAATCGAACCCACGCCTTTAAGTTCAAGGCAAGTTCACTACCAACTGAGCCACACTCAATTTATCGACTCGACGAACCTCTAACAAGGACATTCTCAGTAAAAGATCTAGGTGTTTAATTTGACCCAAAACTTACCTTTCACGACCACATCCGAAAGCTTTCCGCTGAGTGCTTCAAACGACTGGGTTTTGTGACTAGAAATATAGCAAAAACTTAACCAATAACAAAGCGGTTGTACTACTGTACAATGCTATAATAAGGTCGAAATTGGAAGCGAGTTCAGTCGTTTCTAACGAGAAGGTGTATTCACTGATGTTGGAAAGGGTACAAAATATATTTCTACGATTTTTATATAAAAAGAAATTTGTTTGTAAGGATATTTTATTTCAATTTCTGTGTTATTAGTGCATAATTATATTTTTAATATTTATTGTTAGACATAAGCTGTAAATAATGTAATGATTGGGTATATTAGTCCGTAAGTTACATTTTAAAATAAATAAATAAATTTATAAGACCAGATTTAAAATGAATGAGTAAGCGACATTCGGTTACTTTTATCGCGAATCGCGACGCAGGATGCCACTACGCCAAAGCGTGCTTATTCTATGGAGTCACGTACGAGCAATCATTGGTGGTTGCAATGACGCTATACCTGTATACATAATTTGTAGTGAGAATATTTTTTGATAAAAAACAATTATTTACCAGTAATTTCTTGATTGAATTTTCCGCTCTCACCGCTCAATCCGCTTTCACGGGAACCGTTAATTATTCTGGATAAAAGTAGCTAATAAAAATAAAAATAAAAGTAGTAGTTTTTAGACGCCTGACGTGTACTACCTATGCGAAATTTAATGATCGGTTGTTTAATAATTGTGGCGTGAAAGCGATATAAAGTTACTTATTCGTCTGAGCAAGCGAAGTGTCTATGCTTGAGCTTCGAAAAAAATGCTTTCTTATGTCTGGACACCATTTTGAAGAATTTCCAAAAACTGACTCGACAAGAAAAATCTATATCACAAAATTTCAAAAGTATCCGTCAAGAAATAATTGGCTAAGGTTGCCTGGAAGAGACCGCTCTTAGTGATAAGGCCGCCAGTTGTTACACTACAGCTTAAGCTTTTTCTGTTCTTTTGTTATTTCTGGTGTGAACAATAAAGTGTTTATCTATCTAAATGCGACCTTTAGAGGAAGACAGACATCGGCCGCCAGGTCTCCAGCTCACAGAGCTACCTACTTTCTCATTAAAATTTTGATGCCCAAGTTCCTAAGCATATCACTTGTGGCAGCCCTACCCTAGTTCTACCTACTGTTTTTGTTAAAGACAGATGACTAAGGAAAGGGAAAAAATGTTTGTAATAAAACACCATGTTATTCAGAATATTCCACAGAATATATTATAACAAATTAAAAGGGAATTAATCAGTTACATTAGGGACCAAGTTTACAATCCAAGGTACAAAATTTAATGTGAACTGATAATGGAAAAAAAGACACAAGAACAAAAAGCCACCTCCATTTTCTGAGATACAAGACAAGAAATATATTTTACTGATAAACATAAAAACAAACTTCTAGTCAATGTAAAAAGTCAAAGAGTCAAGAGTATTCAACTCTTCTTAACACAGTTGCGTTATTTTTGTTTGCAGATTTACACTCCTTGATATAAATGTTATATTATAATTATGTAGGAGTGTAGTCCACTTTTTTATTTTTCAATTTTTATTTATATATTTTTATGAGCGGGATCATATAATAACTATTCCATAATATGGTGTTCAAAGCATAAAAATGATCAAGATATACGTTCTTGAAAATGTATAAGCTGGTCACATTACTTAGTGAGCAGCTTTGGTGCGAAATTTTTATTCCTTTTTAGTAGCTTGCTGCTTAGCTTGGTGAGCCTGCAAAACAGCAACAGCTTCGTCAACTTTGGCTTTCAAAGACTCTCCGTGTTCTAACATATGGAGAAGCTCAGAGTTATCAATTTCCAAAAGCATGCCAGTAATTTTCCCAGCCAAGTCTGGATGCATTCTCTGAATGAGCGGGAAAAGTCGTTCTCCAAGCATTTGCTTCTGTTCTTGAAGAGGAGCAGTGGCCAACATAGTTGCAGTAAGTGGTTCCTGGCCCTGGATGTGGACAGCTGGTTGAGGAGCTGGCGGGTTGCGCATGTTTGCAGTGTATTTATAGCCAGCTGGCCGGCCACCTTGAGTGACAAGAGGTGCACGAATGGAAGCAGCAGCAGCCACTCCTTGCTGGCCAGTGATTGGCCTAGCTCCCAGAGAAGAACGTAAAGCTGCTTGGGCAGGAGCTCTTGGGGCCGGCCGGAAGGTAGCTTGCATGTTGGGGTAGCCTGAACCTGCTGTTTGGGAGCTGGGCCTGACCGGTGGTTGGGCAGTCCAGCGTGGGGAAGGTCTGATTTGGGTCATTTGAGCTGGACCATAGAAGCGCTGAGCAGGTGGAATAGTGGGCACAAAGTACCCTCCTGCACCACCTGGCTGGAAGATTTGTCCCATTTGCTGCATACGCACACTCGCCATTCTCTGCATGTATTGAGAAGTCAAATGAGCCTTGCGATCTTCTTTGCGTTGAGCTAAAGCCACATAAAGTGGTTTAGTTCCAACAATACGCCCATTCATTTCCGTGACGGCCTTGGTAGCTTCTTCAGGAGATGAAAAACAGACAAATCCAAAGCCCTTGCTGCGTCCATCTTCTAACATAACCTAAAAATAAATAACCAATTATTAAGTTTTTTACTTTTGCATGTTCAATCTAGACTATATTTTTAATTTGACAGGAAAGTGAATAGTAGAATAAAAAATATGACCATTGTAACCACAGGCTTTAAAAGTAAATACTTATTTTAGGGTAGGAAAAGTAACAGAGTTAGTTAACACCTAGACAATCCTACATCACAAATAAGCATTTTATTTTATGAATATGTAGTTAAATGCTTCCATACATTGCATTATTATTTGCTGCAATAATGTGTCAGAAAAATCTTATATTCCTGGTAAAGGTGTTGATGTTGAGAAAATATTACAAAACAAACCTAAAATAATTGCATACTAAATTTAATCATTACCTTAGCAGATGTAATAGTCCCAAATGGAGCAAATTCTTTGCGTAGGCGCTCGTCATCTATGGTGTCATCTAAATTTTTAACATACAAATTAACACCTTGGTAGCGTGTCAAACGTTCAGATTTCAGTTGTTCAAACTTCCGTTTAAGTTCTTTTTGACGCTCAGCTTTTTTCTGAGCGCGTCCAACATACAATGGTTTTCCTTCAACCAATTCCTTTCCATTTAACTCCATGCAAGCTCTTTCAGCGGCATCAGGATCTTCGAAGGCTACAAATCCAAATCCCCTTGAACTGCCATCATCCTTGTACATCACTTTATGACTTGTTATGCGACCATATTTTTCAAACATGTCTTTTAACAATTCATCAGCAAAATCTTCACCAAAGTTCTTTACATACACATTGGTAAACAGCTTGGCTTTTTCGCCCAGTTCCTTTTCGCGTTCCTTACGAGGAATAAATCTGCCAACGTAAACTTTTTTCCCATTCAATAGCATACCATTCACCTTTTCAATGGACTTATTAGCAGCTTCCTCAGTTTCAAAATGAACAAATCCATAACCTTTGGAGCCTCCAGTTTCATCTTGAGCGACTTTGCAACTAAGGATATTTCCAAAAGCAGAGAATGTGTCATACATTGCTTTATTGTCAATGGTCTTGTCCAGGTTCTTGATGAACACATTTCCCACACCAGACTTGCGCAGAGAAGGGTCTCGTTGGGACCACATGATTCTAATTGGTCTTCCTTTGATCATATCAAAATTCATAGTGTCTAGAGCTCTTTCAGCTGCAACAATGCAAATAAATATTATTAACTTAACATGCTTATAATAAATAACACAGGCAAAGATGATACAAAGATAATAAATAGAAAATGTACTTTCTCCATGTAATTTGTTACATTACGCACTGTACATGCTTGTTATACCTGGTAATTTACATTGTGCAAGTTACATGAAATTGAAACATGACAGATAACACCAAAAGGTTTCTTCATAAAATTTACTAAGTATGAAAATGTTGTTAGCATATTGTGTAACATAATTTACTGGCAAATGAATAGTTTTTACTCTTTATGGATTGAATACAAACACAATAAGATGGTATAATAACCAATTTTGTTCAGCCATATGGTATGAATACCCTGTAAAACATTCACAAAGGGATGAAGTTTAGACACTAAATAGAAAAAAATGTTTCAACTTACCATCAGCAGGCTGCTGAAAATTTACATAAGCGTAGCCGAGGGATCTACGAGTTATCATATCGCGACAAACTCGGATAGAAAGAACCGGCCCAGCAGTTGAAAATTTTTCAAACAACATGGCTTCGGTAATATCCGAGTGCAAATCTCCGACATAGAGAGATGCCATCGGGTAATTCGGTGGACCAGAATTCATCTTGATATTTTTGCTGCAGCAGTTTTAAGTAGACATTAGCATAAACGAAGGCAAAGACAACTTCACTTTCTCTTTACAATGACTATCGCATTCCTCAGACCACGTTGCACGCTTACGTACACTAACTTAAAATCAAGTGATTCCCGTTTGTTTTTTATTATTTTACTATTTTTTTGGATTTTTGTGTATTTTATGATTTTTTTTTTTATTTTACAAGAATATTTCACGAAATTCTGAGGATTGTGTGACCTATTTCTCAGGGAACACACAACCTCACGTGAACACACCTTGCTCACCAAAGGAAAAGGTGACGTTTGACAAAAATCAAGATGGCGCTTGGTCAGCCGCCGCAATTGTACCAACTGTACAAAATAATGTTACTTTTGCAAAAGAAGAATGTTTGACGACGACGGGCGGCGGCTGCTTGACTGAAAATAAAAATAATTTATAAATCTCAATAAAAAGAGTAGTATTTATTGACTTATTGCCTCGATTATATTATTTATTTATTTGCGTAGTTTGAACAAACTGCTTGATCAAGCAGTATAATAATGTGTGTACTTACAAAAAACTTGTACTTTGCTTTTTTGTGTTTTTATTTTTTTATTTATAATGGTGTGCTGGTTTCTTTCGCCACGTGCACACACAGGTGGCGAAACGCGTTAAAGTAGCGATATCTGTAATATCGCTACTTTAACAGAGATGCATAGATAGTGAGATGAACTGACAGTATCGCTACGTGTCATTTTTTAAAGATAGTTAGCTAAGGTAACACTGTTCTGGGGGGCTATTCCTGCGCGTGAGAGCGACAAGGAAGAAAACAGGTGAGATGAAAATCTCAAATCTCCGAATAGCGCCACTGGAGGGCTATTCTTAAGGAGTGAGATTCAATCTCACCATGCTTCGTCCTTGTTGCTCTCGTTTGAAACGTCATAGGTGTGAGAGTGACCAATATAAAATCTCATCTCATCTCACGCGCAGGAATAGCCCCCCAGTTCAATGGGAGAGAAAAGCCGGAAACACATTCCAACCGTACTGTTTTTTGACGCGTTTGTGAAGTTTGAGAAGTTTTGCAGAACGCAGGGCCAGAGGGGCTATTCCTGCGCGTGAGATGAGATGAGATTTTATCTTTATCATTGTCACACCTATGACTATTCAAACGAGAGCAACAAGGACGAAAAATGGTGAGATGAAAATCTCGAATCTCTGAATAGGTCACAACACAGGTCAAAATCGCCACGCGACAAAGTGTGTCGACACCCGAAGTGCACCGTGCTAATTACCAACATGAGAGGCCAACACGCCACAGTAGTTTGACCAACCAATTGAAAAAAGACATTTGACTTTGACTTGTCAATTTCGTCCATTATTAATGGTTTTCCAGTACATAGATTTCAACAAAATTCTCAAACTGACGCATGTCGTCGGGTGTTATCTAGATAAATCCTGTGTCCGCGTCTAGTGGCGTGTTTATTCCCACCACCGGCAACACGTCCATCTGAAACGATTGGATCAGAGACAGCGTAAGTTTGCATCGCGTTTCGTTGGGTGTTTGTAGTGTGGTTCTGGGGGGCTATTCCTGCGCGTGAGATGAGATGAGATTTTATCTTAGTCACTCTCACACCTATGACGTTTTAAACGAGAGCAACAAAGACGAAGAAAAGTGAGATGAAAATCTCAAATCTCCGAATAGGGCCACTGGTCATAGAAAACAGTACGATTTTATTCGATCAACAAGCGTCGGATAACGAGGCATGATAGGAATGTGTTTCCAGCTTTTTTTTTCACTTGGCTACTGCCTATTTGGATTGTGGGACTAGTTTGTCACTTTGTTCTCTTGCTATGGTAGTTGACGACATGTTGATAGGTAAAAATATGTGCAAGCCGTGACTATCATAATTGCCGCGTAAATTATATAATCAGATTAGAATGTCAAATTTAAAATAAATTGAAAGTGACATTTTAATATTTTTGCTAATAACATGTAAACCAAATTGACATTGACAATGACAAGTCTCCATCACTCATCACATCACCAAATTTTTTTGACTGAGATTCCTTTTTCAGAGAAGTTCCTTGCGTCGGTCAGTGTTTTGCTTGTAATAAATCCAAATAATTTAGATTAATCTTAATGTATTAAATTAAATTGTGACTGAGATATGTGCCTACGTATGTGTGAAATTCGATATTTGTTATATTTTTGAATTTAATTTTGTAGGTAAGGTTACGACTATACAAACATGGGGAAAGGGAATAATATGATTCCTAATGGCCATTTCCATAAGGATTGGCAAAGATTCGTCAAAACGTGGTTCAACCAACCTGCGCGACGACACCGCAGAAAACAAAACAGAATCAAGAAAGCCAAAGCCATTGCTCCTCGGCCGGCCGCCGGTCCTTTGCGCCCTGTTGTCCGGTGCCCCACAGTTCGCTACCACACAAAAGTTCGTGCTGGTCGAGGATTTACTCTTCGTGAAATCAGAGTAAGGATGAATTTTGTTTGGGTTTAGAAGCGAGAACAATATACTTAGTACAACCCAATTTATAAATGTTTCTAGTACTTAACCTGCTTTAAAAAATTAGTAAGTATTTTAAATGTTTATCATTGAAAAGAAAGCCCTTCATAGATATTTGGACTAAAAAATCACTAAACTACTAGAAGGCTTGACACTTACAGTTCCATTACATACACAAACTAAATTCTGCAATGTTTGAATGATATAAAGGAAAAACAAGGAGGGTTGTTGATGTTATACTCCTTTGTTTCATCCAAACATACAATTTCTGTAGTCTAGAAATTTATAAAATCCTGAATTAAATTCTGAATGAATATAAATATTCTGTTATGTTTTAGAAAGTTGAAATCCGCACAGCTCTTATGAGATCATGCTCACCCTGTGGCCAGTGTTTAAAATTTATTTTCACCTTTTTTCATAGGCATCTGGACTGAATCCTGCATTTGCCAGGACCATTGGAATTGCGGTAGACCCTCGCAGGCGTAATAAATCTGTGGAGTCACTGCAAATCAATGTGCAAAGGCTGAAGGAATACAGAGCTCGTCTCATTCTGTTCCCGAAGGGCAAGAAGGTAAATTTACACATTTAAAATGCATATATTTTATTTTTAAAAAGCCATCTCTCACATCTTGTCTGCTCTTACCAAAGATGTAGTCTAACACAACACAATAGGACATTAAGGCTACATATCCTTGGAGATGTGCTGAATAAACTTAATCAAATGGTGGATAATTAATTACCTTAGGCACTGCTTATCTTCCTTGCACATCTCCAGTGGAAAGATACACTATAAAAACCCATAAATGCAAATTTCAACATCTAGTCATTATTACAAACTCAACAATTTTTTGCACATCTCTTAATTCAATTTAAACAACTGCTTTATGTTACATTAGCATAAATATCTTAATGGAATATTGCATCCTTATCCATCATAGGGATAGAAGGTGGCAGATTACCAAGCTTGTATAATAAATGTATTGTAGCATTTGTAGCCAGTAAAAAAATAGTAATCTGGAAATGGATAATGAGTAAACCATTGAATTTACCAGGTACTGAAGGGCGAAGCCAATGAAGAGGAACGCAAGCTGGCAACTCAACTGCGTGGTCCACTGATGCCTGTACAGCAGCCGGCTCCTAAGTCTATTGCAAGGCCTATCACTGATGAGGAGAAGGACTTCAAGGCATACCAATACCTCAGAGGAGTAAGTGTTTTTATTCCATAATCTAATTTTACAGACAGAAAAGAGCAAAGTAACACAGCAGAGACCCTTAATAGTAAATCATGTCTGCACACTAGATTTGGACAAGTCTGCAGGTTTCATATTAGAGTCTATAGTTACTAACAATCATACACCTATAGTCTATTGTATGCCATGATGGTCTCCTAATGCAACTTGAATGATCACCAATGATGACCAATCACAGAAGCCATAAACCCAAGAACTGAACTGAATCATCTGTCAGATGTGTAAGGCCATGTATGTATAATATGCCATAGTATAGTTAGCTTCATGTAAAAATAATGCTGGCGGTCAAGCTGTGCATTAGGCAGTTTATTTGGTGTTATGAAGTAACTACTAATAACCAATATTCAAAGCTAAATACTTTCAAATTAAACCTACCTCCCTACTACTAACTAAATACTTTCATGCGCGCCCTCCGTCCACTTTTTTCCACCGTTCTTTTTACGTGATATGAACTCTATCACCACATAACTATACTAATAGTATAAAATCAAAAGTACCTCTGTCTGTTTCACGTCAGCTTTTCGTGGCTATTCGTGATCTTGAAGAAATTTGATCATTAGTTACAGTATATCGTAAGGAAGGTTTTTGACTATTTTTTTTTTTAATAAACTCAATAAAAGTCGTGGGTAACAGCTCCTTTTTAATTTATAAAATTCAAAACCCCTGACAGTCATACATAACTAAGAAGTCTAAAAAGTAACATGATTAAGTGTGATCAAGTCACTTTTTAGACAAAAAAAAACTAAATCAAAATCAGCTTAATTGTTTGGGAGTTATGATGCCACAAACAGAGGAGCTGTTTTGTGTCAGGGGTTACAAAACATCATAGTTTGGCTGCTTTGTGTAGTCTGGCAGAGGGGGAAATGCACATAATATTATCATTAGAAATAGAAGTATTAATGTTATTTAATTTGTCTTATAGGCTCGTTCCCTTGCCAAGCTGGTTGGTATCCGCGCCAAGAGATTGAAGGACGCCGCAGAAAACCCTGACGATGTCACTAAGGCGCCCACAGCTGCCAAGGAACCTAAATCTAAAAAGTGATTTTGTCAGTAAAGCTTTAAAAACCTACTGCTGACTATTAATGTTTACCCTTTACCTGTTTGGGTAGTGTGTGTGTAGGTACTGTAAAACTTTTTAGTTAGCTTCTATATGCTGGCTTCTATAGCGATCCTGGTTACTTGGTTGTGCCTGTACAAGTAGCAAGATGCGAACAACCGGAAATGATATGCCTGAGTGACTCTCCGGGACGGTGGCATACCCGACAAATGTCGACCGTACCGTCCTTTAGGATATATTTCCGATAGTTGTTCATCTTGATAACTTCATCTGCAATCGCACAGGCAAAACCCTCGGTTTCACCAAATCGTAGGTCACCGAAACGTAGCCAGTTCACCGACACTAGGAGGTCTACATTGGGCCCTGTTGAGGCCCGAAGTGCTCCTTTATTCGACTTCATAATGTATACCCAACGACTCCGACATACCGAGGTATTTGTAGCTCTCGACTTCGGAGAGGGATCTAAAAGTCATTGTCTCAGAACGTTATAAATTCAAATTTTTACTTAACTTTTTTATTAACAATACAACTTTCAATTTAATATTACAACTTTCCTCCGCTGTACATGCATGATCGCACACTTGTCACACCGAACTCCATCTTAATGGCGCTACTAAAAACCTCTGTAGTTTTTAGTAGCTCCGTTAACTCCTTGATGTTTCGGTGCATACAGCTTCAGAGTCGATGGCCTAGTCCTAAATCCTTCAGCAAAGTGCTGAGAGGATTTAGAGCTAGGCAAAACCACAATGGAGTCAGACTATCGCCCTGGAAGATGCCTCGCTCAATCCTTATCAAGACCTGCAGATCAGTGGAGACCTTTCGACCACCTGGTTGACGAATGACTGTGGTCCATTGCCTCATGCATGCGCTTAAGAATGATTTTAGAGTTATGTATATCGATTTTATATAACTCTAAAATTTTGTCCAGCCATGAATGACGCACTGAATCATAGGCCTTACCTATAGTCAATCCAGGCAAAGGGCCGAACTTGCTGGCTAATAGCCATGTCGATGAGGAGGAGTTCCTTAGTACCACGAGACCCAACCCTACATCCATTCTGAGCGGGGGCCAAAACATTGTTTGCAACAATGTGCGTATTAATTGTCTCAGAATGGATGTAAGGAGCTTGTAAACCATCTTACAAACTCCTTACATCCAGCCAAGGACGTGATGGGTCTATAATTCTTTGGGTCCGTGGTACTACCGGACTATGGATAGCTCGCACACATGACACATGTATCGAGTGTGTATCGGTCAAATATGTACATCAATCTATTTCAGACATCCAGAATGTCTGTGAAATAGATTGATGTTTGACAATTTTTTCTTAGAACTGTTTAAAAACTTAAATACATTTGGGGACATAAAAGAGGGTGGAGGGATGGTAACAATCACACCTTGACATATTTAATGCGGCGTGATGTGTTAATTTCTAAAATATTTGTTAAAACGCACCTCATACATTTTTAACGGACCCAGAACTTTGAACGTATACATATTTATAGTGTTTTTTT
The DNA here is from genome assembly GCA_911728515.1 of Peribatodes rhomboidaria. Classification (NCBI taxonomy): domain Eukaryota; kingdom Metazoa; phylum Arthropoda; class Insecta; order Lepidoptera; family Geometridae; genus Peribatodes; species Peribatodes rhomboidaria. The sequence goes on from OU452168.1 coordinate 9,749,257, forward strand.
TTTTCCTATGGCGGCCGTCTTTTTGTACGTGTCGTTATTTCTCCAATTTGGCCCAAAAGATATTCTATTCTTTAAGCGCTTTATAAAAGGCACCAAGTCCACCACCTCACAGGTAGTGTGGAAAAGTGTACATACATTTTGAGAAATCAACTTTTTCGACTTTTTGAACCTATATCTCAGACATGGGGATCTTGGTGGGATGGGGGAGAGGAAAGAGTGTGAGAACAATTTTTGTAGGTGAAAATGGCATGGTCTACCATTTTGTCTTGCGTACTTATGGGATAAATCTTACCGTTTAGCGGATGTGGAATCGATGGGGACTTCTCACACTTTATTTATAACGGTGGTCTCTCAACATTCTCGATCCAGTTCAGAACTTAGATGTGTGTATTGTGTTATGTCGATTGTTATTTGTTTGTGTCTAAAAAATAAAACAAATAATCGTACTAATTTTCAACTCTATGCGAATTATTTCAACCTGGGCCCTATCTTTTGTGCTATCTTGACCGGGCTATGAAATGCCAAACAAATATTCATAGTACATATACATAGTAGGTGTACCAGCTTGAAACGAATAGAAAACTACATTTTTTGTTAGGTAATAAGTTTATTACTTACCAAGTAAAACATAAAACATTATTATCATAATATATCAATAGAGCTAATTCATATTTCGAAAGTACTATCGCGATTTACTAAATAAAAGTTTAATTAGTTACAAGTTATAACTAAATACTAAAATAATAGTCCTGCTGCATGTAGTCATTACACTAAGGACCAGAACAAAGCCTTTGCAAAATTTTCTCGGCGACAAACTAAACATTACTTTGCACAGTAAACGTAATTATGACGTCAATTCTGTCGTACGTACCATTCCCCAAACTAATTTCTTACATTTGTATAAGTTGAGGTGGCGTTACTTTCATTTTTCCACTAAACTACTCATAGTACCATCGACTCGTAGAAACGTTTAAAACACATAAAAGGGACACAAACGATCATTCAAAGTAATTTGTTTCTGATCACAAAAGGTTAGTTAGTTACAGAGAAAGACCCGTCGCGCGCCAATCCACTAGTACCATCATTTATCAAATTTACTTGTGGAGTATCAAAATTATCATTTTTTTATTTATTGTCTCTTAAAATTTTGGTACAAAAAAAATATTTAGGTGTTGCACCAAAAAACCAAATGGTTTGTCTTGGTGCTCACATCCACCACTCACCTCAACTAAAAGAAAATACAAACTAAATAAAAGTGTTCTACACTAATTCCTTAAATTCCTAAATTAACTAGCAGAGTTCAATTATACTATAACTGTATTAGTGATGCAATTGATGTAGTACAATCGATGGTACTAATGATTCAGGGGGTCAATTTATGTCTGAAAACGACGGTACTATTTTTAGAGCTGTCAAGTATAGGAACAGAAAAGGTAAAAGCCCGACTACACGCAGCGATTTGCATGCGCAAATGTTAGAGCAAAAGTTGGCGCAAATAATATGGTGCACTGTGCGGTGACCACACGACAGCGACTTGCATGCGCAAACAGTTTGCGCAAAACAATGTAGCGAGCTACATTGCCCGGCTATACGCATTGCATGCTCAATCATGGTTTGTGCAAATTAGCGTTATGTACAAGCAAGCTATATGTGTTATACCGTTTTGCCGTCTTAAAGCACATGCTTGCTTGTGCAAATTGGAATTTGCGCAAGTAAGACGGAGCGTGTAGCCGGTCCATAAGCACAGAATGAACGTCAACGTCGTCTTAAAAAGTGGGCGATACATTTATGTAACGTTAATGTTTATATGTGCGGTCAACACTTACACACTCACACATATATATTATTAAGTAATAATAACGATTAATTAATTAAAACTATACATATTTTCTTATGGATAATTTCCCCTTTCATACTTTAATCGTTATTAGATGAAGAGTTTAGTAATTTGTCTTCAAATACATTGTCTTACCTAATACTCATAAAAAATAATATTATTCAAATTGCACAACAAATGCAGTCGAAATGACGACCTCTTCACATGCTTTTCTATTAGGTTCATCTGACATTGGTTTTTAAAAGTCCGAATTCTAATTTCTATTTATAACTAGTTCTGTCCCCTTATTCTCAATCATTTGAATACACTTCCGATTGGATTCGAAAATTTTTAAGCTTAAATTCTTCGAGGACCACTTTCATAAATTTTAGAATAGGAAATAGAGTATAAATCCGACTGCAAGAATGAATCACGATTAAATACTTATAAATGTGGATTGATTCGAGTCATTTGAGTTTACAACTTTTGATATCTGATCGGAAACATTTCGAAATGATTGAGAATATGGGGGATGATGACAATATAATAATAAATGGTACAATTGTAAAGTGTGTTTCTTCAATTTTACCTGCATGACTAATAATAAAAGTTGGCTAATATTACATTGTGAATTTTCAGGTCGTGACAAAAATTTGCAATAATAACTAATTAAATATTGCTCATAATAATATTTCACTCGTATAGTTGCTAAATTAATTCTAAATATTCTTACCCCTAGAGTATTATGTTCCGTAGGGAACAGCACGTACGGAATATATTATACTCAAGTCTTACCCAATAGACGAATAAAGGCGCGACGCAAGTTACGCCAACTGGCGCTGTTGGTGTATTGCGGTCCGCGCTTAGAGAATAAGCATTCATGTCTATTTAGGCAGACGCATTAACTTCCGTGGTGTTGGTTTCTGCAGCAGTGTCTGCCGCAATAGTTTCTTCCCCGCCGTCACCGTTCTTGGCTTTTTTGTCGCTCTTGCGGAATTTATCATACCTGTAAAAGACATTTCGAAACTTTTCTTTTTAACAATTCCGCACATGCTGGGATATGGTTTTAGTTATGTCAACGGATATTATACTCGAAGATGAGCTTGCGTTTTGATCGCCACCTCGCCCAATGCTGTTAGACCGAGGTCGCACTGGTAAGGCGACAGCGATGCGACGGCGACGCGAAAAAATAGGTGGCCGCACTGCAGAGGCGTTAAGCCAGCGAATCGTGGCTACATCGTGTAATGACTGGCCGCACTGGTTAGGTTAGATTAGGAGATTGCGTGATTAGTGGCCGCACAAATGTCGTGAGTGACTGCGCGACAAACATGTCACTGGTACCGGTGGCACCGTGCAGTGTTAATGGTTTCGTGATACGAAGAACCTACGTAGCTATTTGCCGCTATGGTTTTTTCTAACCCATGTAATATGTTTCTCCTCGAGAACTCTTCTCATTAATTAAAAAGAGAGGGGGTTCATGAAATTAACCAAGAAAGAAGTACACGGAGAATTTCGTCACCTTTACTGTAAATTGAGGAAACATCCAGTCGGGTTTTATGAAAACACGAGAACGAGTATAGAAACCTATTAAGTTTTATAAAATACATATTTTTGCCAGAATTGTGAAAAAGGACACCAAATACAGGGAATGCAAAAAAACCTTGTAAAACGTAATCATAGGTTTCTATACTCGTTCTCGTGTAATCATAAAATCTGACTGGATGTTTCCGAAAATCCCAGTAAAGGTGACGAAATTCTCCTCTTTTTTCCATCGCGCGAAGTCTCGTCGCTACTCTTCGCGCATGTACATGGCTATCGCTCCAGTTCAGCGCGGCAGTGCGACCGCCACATGCGTTGAAGCTTATATGATTATAGATGGCGACAAATCGCGGTGGCATCGCCGTCAATCGCTCGAAAATCATCGAATAATATCGCAAATCACATTTAATAATATCGCAAAATATAATCAAATAAATGTTGTACGTCGCCGCGGCGGTGCGGCCAGGACTATTGTTTTGTTGCAATTTGTTTTTGCGTTATCGCCGTCGCGTCGCTGTCGCCCTACCAGTGCGGCCTCGGCCTTAATGTTAATGATGCGCGATGAAGCAGAGAAACCGATTGACTACTACTTGAAAACACTAGATTTTAATTGTTATTTATTATGAAACATCTATTCATTCCAGTCTAAAAAAACAATTATTGAATTAAACCATTGTGCAGTTGTAAAAAAAGGAATGTTATCTTGTGCCGCACGTGTTAGCTATAAGCCAGTTCTAAACAACAGCAGCTTCTTGTTCAGACACATCCCAATTGGAACCACAGTATGAGTGCTACGTGCTACATGCAGTAGCGGATCCAGAGGTCGGAAGTGCTTAAACACCCCCAAACTATGTTATTTCACATCCCGCAACAGTCTGAAATGTAGCTTACCCACAGTTACGTCAAACCAAAAACCTAAATCTGCCACTGTATGCTTGCAATAGCTCTATAGTACTCCTATCATTCAACATGTTCTAGTTTACCTGCCGTGGTCCTCGTCGTCGTCGCTGCCCTCGTTCCCCTGCGGGTCCACTTCGCGCAGGAACTCTCCGAGGTCCTTGTCGACATCGGCCCACAACTTATCTTCGTTGCCTATAACAATGGATTATAGACATCTTTATTATATTTACACTAGCTAGTATTATAAAACTGAAAGTCTGTCTGTCGGTTTATAGGCTTTCCACAGCCAAAGAGCAGAACGGAGCATAATAAAATTTGACAATTAGTTACAGTATTTGATGAGGAAGATTTTTGGGTACTATTTCCTGAATAAACGCGAACGAAGTCGCGGGTAACAGCTAGTAGGGTTATTTGTGTAAGTTTAAACGTATACGAAGTTTGCGGGATCAATGACCTAGCTTTCGGCTCCGAGCTCAAGAAACATGCTCAAACTAAAAAGCAGAATAGCATACAAAAATATATGCTATTTGCTTAAGTATGAAATATATGCGATGTATGATGTACAAAAAGCGATGATAGCTTAGTTGGAGAAGGCCCGCCTTTTAAGACAGAGGAAGAGGGTTCGAACCCAGTCAGGGGCACGCACCAATTTGTTCATTGTTTGACCATGTGTGTGTATTGTATGTCATCTGCTACATGACTGGAGTCCGGTGTATGGCGACAAGCTCACCCCCTTTCACATTTGGGACTGAATATAGCATTTTTTTTAACTTAAGAGGAAACACAAGGGCCGTTTTTCCATACAAACATAGTCCCCTGTTTTCTCATTGGATAATACCGGTAGTCATGTATTTTTTTCTTAGTATCTATGGTTACTATAAGCATGTTCCTATGATTTCCTTTTTTTCATAAATTAGTTATTAAAAAAGATACAAACGTTCAAAAACTTAAAAAAATGGCCGGTTTTCCGCTGAATTCAAACACCCAGAAAACAAATTTGACTAGATTATATCAAAAAATTAAAACATAGGGACACAGTTCAAGTCCTATTTAAATTTTTAATAAAAAAAAGTATTTAAATCGTTTAAGTTTGGAGAAGGAATCGGGGGACTACGAATCAATGTTTTTTTGTAATTTTAATAGGTATTTTCAATCCAAGCTGCAGTTGGCTCTACCGCACTTGTTCGGGCACTGCGCGACAGCAATAGATTTTAGAAATACCAATTTTTCATTTCTCTATGCCTTGATGTTTCCTCTTAATAGGCTTGCGTTTGGCCGCCAACATGCTTGATGATAAAAAGTGATGCGGCCTATGATGGAGCACGCTTGCCTAGAAGAAACCAATTCACTCGAGACTTGAAGACACCCAGATTAAAAGTGTCAGGGAACACACACTCTGGCAGAGTGTGGGTGTTGTATTATATCTGTGCCAGCCCCTTCGGGGAAAGGACGTGACAATTTATGATATGTTATGAAATGTACGCTATTTGCATAGGTATGCTGCGTTATTGTGTATAGTGCACGATATTAATATCTCAAATAGGCTTTGCTACCTATTTGAGATATTTTAGAATCCCGCCTAGTTGCTTTTACAAACATAATAATAGAGCAATATGGGAACGGTAGCGTCGACAAGCGAGTTTCCGTTCATTGGAGGAAATTTTAACCAGGCTGTCTTTCGAACACCGTGAAAATCTCTTAGTATTAATAATAAATCTATGAAATCACGTAGTATCATCTATGGTCACGTGACAGGGCGCGTTCCGAATGTCGCACGTGTTGCCTTCGTAAGTTCAAATGTTTTGATTTTCAGCACTTTTTACACTAACTGCATTATGTATTTGGGCGCGATGCAAAATACATAAATCTTACTAATATTATAAACTCGAAAGTTTGTAAGAATGGATGGATGGATGGATGGATGTTTGTTACTCTTTCACGCCAGAACGCATGAACAGATCTGCATGAAATTTGGCACAGAAATAGATTATAGTCTAGAATAGCACATAGGATACTTTTTAACCGCGGGTGAAACCGCGGGGCGCAGCTAGTGTATAATTTATGTCAAAAGGCATACCAGACACAATAGAGTTATCAGTGCCATTATCCAACTTCTTTTGTTCGGCGGAGTCACCTTTCTCCTCTTTACCCTTTTCTCCACTCTCGGCGGTTGCGGCGTCTTTTTCATCTTCTGAAAAAAAAAAAAAATCGTTTTTGGAAATTCAAAACTTTATTGTAAATAGCAATCGTTTGGAGTCGCCGTCATGGGTCTCAGCAAGTTCACGCCGCTTGTCGAGGAAGGAGCCTTTTAACACAAGGTTAATTCGACAACGATACTGCTACGGTGGAATTAAGATCAACATGTTCCGGTAAAACCATAAACCTAGCCTAGGGTATATCCATGAACGTCAGTGCCGGAAGTCGGTGTGTGTAGTCGTCTCAGATCAACCTAGAAAATAAGATGGCGCATGGCTTATGATTTAGGTGAAGCCAAAAACCATCCAAAAACTAGCTACTGTTGTATATGTACACAACACGCAAACATTGACGCAAAGAAACTACGCTACTCGCTTGGTCATTCTTACCTCGACATTATGGCATTGGTTAATGGTATAATTTTGTGCACAAAAATATACATAGTGCATTATAAAAGTTTGGCCAGGACTATACATTTTGAGGTTCTTTTTAAAAACAGTGCAGTTTTTTTTCAAGTCAATTTTGTAAAAGCCGTAACAATTAAACTTTCAAAAATGTGCAGTTTTAGAATATTAAATCTACTAAGGTTGTTTATTAGAACGGATATGACTAACATAGAGTTTGGGAATTAATATTAGTTTTCGTGCAATTGCAAATGTTTTTCATGGCAACATTACCACGGACACAAGTTTTAAAAAGAAGTGGCTTCAACAAGATATATATAACGCAGTGTTCTATCTTTTCGCCTAGGTTGATCTGAGATTCAAAACAACCTTAATGTAAATAACGAATACTTCTAATAATCCAAACATGTGGATAGGACCATATTATGTGGATAATTGTGGATTCTAATAATCAACTGAAATTATCTACATTTGTGGATAATTTCAGTATGATTCGAATGGACACCAAGATCAATACGACAGAAAGACGCCAAAGAAAAACAAAACGAGATCCATCCTCTTCCGTTTAGGCTGATATGAGGTAGTCGTGTGGAGGTCGCGGTACCTTTCTGCATGTGCAGCTGGCGGTGTATGCGCTCGGCGTGCTTGCGCAGCGTGCGCGTGTCGCGGTGCTGCACGTAGCGGCCCAGGTGGATGCGCAGGCGGCAGTGCCGGCGCAGCGCCTCCGCCTGCTCGGCGCCGCCCGCCTCCGCGCGCGGCAGGTACACGCGGCACAGCTCGCACCAGTACACCTGCACGCGCACTTCACAGCTCAGCCGAGAAATACCCAAGAAGCGAGCGCTAGGAGATTTCGAGGCTGCCTTTCCATCAAAGTCATGCTATGCAGCTATTCTGCGAGGATGTGAAAGCTGAGCTACGAAACTGTACGTCTATTACCAGTAATGCTAAGTTAAGCTATACGATACATCTACAGCAGGAAAGGGCATGGAGAGCTACACCTATCATAGCACACATTCCTCCTTTTAAAAATGCTGTGAGGATGTGAAAGCTAAGCTACGAAACTGCGACTATTTCCACTGATGCTGAGTTAAACTATACAATACATCTCCAGCAGGAAAGGGCACGGAGAGCTACACCTATCATAGCACACATTCCTCCTTTTAAAAAACATCGCTTTAAAGAACTTTAAATCAGAACTTTGCTATGTGAATCAATGAATATTATTGGTGGATATCAAATGCATCCATAGCAACGAAGCAAAGCACACCTCTGTTGGAAAGGCTAGGATTGAATAACTGATATATGATAATAATGAAATGTTTGACCAACAATCTTATCAATATCGCAAAAAAATTATGAACACAAAATATTTTTTCTGATGTCTCACCTCCAATTTCTTGATATGTTCGCTGCCAATGTTTATTTCGACCTTAGCCTTCTTAGGGGAAGTTTCATCTTTCTTCTCGCCGCCAGAATCATCATCTTCTACTTCTGTAATCATTAATACACAATATTTAGAAAATCAAATATTTATTTGATTTTTAAGTAATGTAGCAAAAGAGCGATTTCTCACCATCTACATCACCCACGGAGTCCAGAGTCATAAAGTTGTCCAAATCAACGTCCATCCCTTCGTCCCCGCTCGCCTCGGCCTTCGGGCTCGCGGCACGGCGCACCGTTTGACCAGCCTTTCTCTGTGAAATCAATTTTACATTAAGCATATGTTTTCATTAGGAACCAGCGTGATAACAGACCGTGTATTAGTATGGACCATCTTATAACAAATTTCCAATGAGTACTTGCTAAGGATAAGGATTGGAATTTTAAAATGTAAAAATTTTTGACATTTTAATTTTTTTTACTTTGAAATTTTTAAAATCTAAAATCCAGGATGGTGTTGCAAAACTGTGCAGGTGTGGCACTAAACACAAAGTAAACAAAATAGTACTTTCTATCAAAGACTAAGTACTCAGCACTATGTAGGTACACAACACAAGGACATATTACATGGTGGTATGTTCCCGAGAGGTATGGTTGCGTACCTTGAGATGTTCCAAGGAGCAGATGTGGTGTTCGTATATCATGGGCGAGCGGAAGGTGAGGCGGCAGGTGCGGCAGAAGGGCATGAGGAAGCGCTTCATGGCGCGGTGCGTGTCGGTGAGGTTGTGCGCGTGGCGCGTGGTGCGGTGGTTGAGGCGGCACACGAGGCAGAAGGTGGTGCGCGCGGCCAGCTCCGCGCCCGCCGCCGCCTCCAGCTCGCGCTGCGCGCCGCGCTGCGCCACGCGCATGCGCAGCAGCTGCGCCTTGTGCCGCCGCGCCACGTTGCCCATCGAGGCGCGGTGCTTCATCGACATCAGGTGCTTCGCGTACCCCTGCAGGTCACACCCCTCGTGCAATCACTATTACCACCTCTCAATACTATAAGGTGAAACTTTATATAGAATAATAAGGCGGCCGGTATGGGCCTACCTACAATAATACTGCGCAATATAAACAATTGACAATATCATTGAAGGTGTAGCGGTAGTACTGAAAATAAAATTACCATACAACTACTGTGCAATCATATTGTAGGTGTATAGAAACGAAACTCACAGCTCCTCATAATATCGATAGACTGTGATATACTACTTGTCTAGTACCTCTTAAATGATGTAGGCACAGGTGGCAGCGCTTGCCGTGCACTTCTAGGTCGATCTCCTTTGACACCTTACCCTCACGCCCCCGTACCGCGCAGGCGAGTAAACGGTGTATGCGAAAGTAACTTATAGGGTTTGCTTGGTCCATTTACAAAACTAAAAGTTACATAGTAACTATTATATAATCTGTGTCAAAAGGCTGGTCAAATAAGGGCAAATAAGTATTGCAATGACTATTTCAGGAGTCCAGGAATGGTATAGTCAAAATAGTAGCACGCCTAGCCTGGAAATACCTGTCCCCACTAGTGCATAGCATTACATGGTCATCATGATCATGAACTGATCTTCAAGTGGCTACTGATGAACAATAAATACACCAAGTATGGAGAAGTCAAGAGCTTGCTTGTATAGGTTCCATACCTTCTGCTCGTGACATTCTCAACACTCAGAACCCTTAAATTATTAAAACATCATTATAAACATTTTGGTGTCCTATGATATGGTATATCATATGGAGTCCTCAAAACCTAATAATAGGAAAAAAATGCAGCAAGGAGTTTGTTTATACACACAGGTCGAGGAAGCATAATTCACAAATGAAATGTTTGCGTTATTGAAGCACATACAGAGCCATCAATAGCAATATTTTGAAACTGTTTAGTAAGAACCCAAATTGTCTTTTTTGCAGTTTTTTCAAAACTAATCAAATATTGAAAGTTATATTTTTCTTAATTATTAATTCAAATTTTTTTCGCTTATAAACTTATGTCTATGTCTATATATCCACTAATGTCATCTAGAGCTGTGCCAAATTTCAAGCCACTAGCTTATATAGTTTCTGAGATAATCAGCTCTGACATATAGACAGACAGACAGACATCGGAGTCTCACCATTAGAGTTCCTTTTTACCATTTTGGTACAGAAAATGACATATCGTCAGGTTATTCCCCCGAAGGGGCTGGCAAAGGTGTAAATCAACACCAACATTTTGCCAGCCCAGAACCCTAAAAATAAGAGCAAAGAACGACCTAGCTCGTAAATAACTAGCTTGCTAATGTCCGCGGATGTAAAGAATGTGATGCATACGGCGAAAGTGGCGTGTTTCTCCTTGCAGTGCACGCAGGCGAGGTGCACGTAGGAGCGCGCGCGCGGCGCCGGCGCGTCCGAGGCGGCGTCGGGCTCCTTGTCCGTCTCCTCGCCCGCCTCGCCGCCCTCCGGCTCCGACGACGGCTCGGCCTCCACCTGCGGAACGCAATCACTCTATTTATTGCGCTTTCATGTAACTAGCTGTTAACCGCGACTTCGGTAATACAGAAAATAGTATCGAAAAACCTACCTCATAATATACTGTTACGCCAGTCGCAGCCGATGAAGAAACTATACGCTAATCTGTGGCGATGTTTGTTTACAACTACCGATAAGTAACGCAGATTAGACAGTCATTAGTAGCCGCTCGAGTCGCGCGCGTCCCATTGTTAAAAGCCGGAACAAAAGAAATCTTTCTGGAAAGCAATTGTTGTGCACCGTTTTATGATGTTTTTTATCTATTGAATAATAGGGTGTTTACTTGAATCTTTTGTACTGTCCGAATGTTCTAGATTGAACGCGTGGTTCCGCGATATAAACAACTTTTTGTGTCCCTGTTTGTTTAATCGAATGTTCTGGATATCTTAAAATTGTATAAATACGCGGGAGACCGACGACTCGGCAGTCAGTTTTGATTACGCGTTCAAAGTGCTAACATCGAAGTAATTGTACGAGTAGTGTTCATAGTGCTATAGTGCAAGTGTCTAGTGTAGTGTAACAGTGTTTGTGTACTTGGTAAATAAAGTGAATCTTCGGATACATCGACGTTTCATTCCTTTTATCCTAGCCCAGCTCGTAACAATACTGTATATTTAGCTAATGGACTGCCTCGGTGGCTTAGTCGGTAGTGAATCTGCCTTCTGAGCTAGAGGCCTGGGTTCGATTCCCAACTAAGGCAAACATTCGTGTGATGAACACGTGTGTTTGTTTTATGTCTGGGTGTTAATTATCGAATATTATTTATTTCATCAAGATCCATTCAGCCGTTTAGTCGTGAAAAGCCTACAGACAGACAGAGTTCTGTACTTTCGATTTTATAATTATTAGTATGGATAAGGGTATAGTCCACGTCATGTAAAAAGAACGGTGGAAGACAGTGGACGAGTTGTGTTTGCGAATGGGTACACTGGAAAATGAGCCATTATGCTTATGGACATGAGGTATTTACTAGCTTTGTCATTTGTTTTGTCGCAACTTACATTCTAGCATGTAAGACCGGATAGTTGTTCCGTATTTATGTGCCTATGAAAGTACTGCTTCAAGAACATGAGTTAAAATTATCATAGTTATGATGATTTAAGGTACTGACCTCCTCTTTGATTTTCATTTCTTTCTTTTCTTCAGTGGCTTCCTCCTTGTCGTCGGCATCCCATTCCTCTTCGGTGGAAGAAGCTTCGTCTTTCGACTTAATTGAGCTGCTGTAGAAAAGTAATATATTGAATTTCTAAATAGCCGATTAAGTGATCGATCAATCAAACTGCAGTTAAGGGTGTAGCTCTTGTCAGTGGTAATTTACTGAGCGATAAGAAAACAACATTGTAATAAAAGCTTTAGTCTGTTTTCCCACCTGATTGCAGAAGCGAATTTGCGAATTTTCGGCCCATTTTTTCATTTCAGTCCATCTATCATAAAGAGAAACAGTCGCCACTTTTCATCGCATTGGGAAACCGCACTCATCTAAAGAACTCACATTGGCGGGTGTCACCTCTCTCAATCATCGATTGCACCCCTGCGAGTCGCCAGTCGGTCTCTACAAGGCGTTAAGTGAGTCAAGACGGGGTATTACCTTCTCTTGATAGTTTTGTATGCGTGGGTGTACCCGAGCGTTCTGTCGGAGAAGCGGCGGGGCGCGTAGGTCCCGCGCCGCGCCGCCGCGGCGCGGAAGGAGGCGCGCGAGCGCAGCGCGCGGCCGCGGAAGGGGCGGCGCGGCGCGCGCGAGCGCAGCGTGGAGCGCATGGGCTCGCGCGGCGGGCCCATGCCGCTGGGCTTGCGGTAGCCGTCCCGCCCCGGGGACCTCCTGCGGTCCTCGCCGCTGAACGACCTTCTCTCGCCGCCGTAACTCTCTTGTCTGGTGTTGTATGAGCCCCCGTAATGGCCGCCGCCATCGTGGCTACGTCTATCGCTCGACGAACCCTGTACACAATTCTCTAAGGTTCTTTCTACATCCTTTACAAATCAGAAGGCATAAATTAGTCAACTAGCAGCGGTATGTTCCGTTTTCGGTACCTCGTTATGTAATCTTTCTCTCTGAAGGTCCTATGATAATCTCTCGCTCGGGTATTTTGATGCCCCTTTGAAGAGGAAGAAGAGGTTTTCCTTATGATAGTTTAAGTCGGATTCAAATTGTTTATTGGCGAGTATTTCATTGTTGCGATATAGTCTTTCATTCGATTTCAATCAATTTTAAAAACTCTGTGTAAAGGTAAAAAATTGATCAGACAAATGTCATTTGGCAACTTGCTGTTGTGAATACAGATAACTCTGGAGAGGAAACATTTCATAAAACCATCTGCACTGCTGTAACAGTATTCAGTGTATAGTATGTTAAGACATCGCAGCATTAAAACCTGGAATACCATCAGAGACTTTCTCTATGTGCTCTGAGAGTTATGATTGATTTCTTTTCTGAACAACCTGATGAATGTATGCAGCATAATTGTATGCCTCTAACTACATAATGGCAACAGTTTCTTTGCAATAGATGAAAGAATTCCAGCTTTAATGTAAAATAAAGTGCTGCAATTTAATCTCATAACATCATGCTTTCATCTCAGATTCTTTCATTATCAGCTTGCAAATGTTTGAAATGCACCATGATTCAACCTCTATGGTTTAGTAGTGCTCAGTTCATGTGTTTGAAATTATAAAGTCATCAAATTTTTGTCATACATAAACCGTCTGACAGAATATTTAATTGTAGATGTGTAAAATATATAAAACTTGTAATTCCTGCATTCTCAGCTACTAGTTGAATTGGATGCAGGGCTTGTTGTGTTGTAAATTAACAAATATACATTGTAGTGTACAAGTCTGACTCACTAAACATTTCAATCTTTGGGTGATACAAATTCATGCTCTGATACATTTTTGCCACTGATGGAGCTTTCATGAATATGACATCCTTTGGCCCTGTACTGATTTTCATAATCATCTTTGCCTTAATCAGAGTGGGTATCCAATGTTTTATTATATTCATAGTTTATTTTGTTTTGTATTGCTTGTGCATATCAAACTTTAGCCCATCATAAATTGTGAATCTATTTACAACATAAAATGACATGACCATACTTTTAGATACTGACCTCCATTCTCATTCTTTTACGTTCAGGAGAGCCAGAGCGGCCGCCATAGTCTCGGTTAGAGTAGCTTGCAGATACATCCTGAAACAGAATACTCCACTTAACATTTGAAATGATATTACATGCCTAGTTGTATCATATGTATTACTAGGTAAGTAGAATAATATACTTACCACAACATTTTTTATCAAATACATAGTTAATTTTTAGGGTTAAATTAATAAAAAAAATTTGGCTTACAGATCTGTATGGCTTTTTATAGGAGTCTTCCATTCTATCGCGGTTGTTGTATCTATTGGTGGTGTAACGTTCATTGTTGTAGGAGTAGCCGCCGCCTCGACCACGGCTCTCGTACGAGCCGCGGTTGCCGCGGTACGAGCCCCGGTACCCACCACGCCCTCCGCCGCTGTAGCTGTTCCGCCCTACATAACCTCCATAACCTCTTCCGCGAGACGACATCTACACATATAAATTTCATATGAGTTAGGTTCACAAAATTGATAAGTTGGCACAACTTGGTACTACACAACAAACGTTTTTATTTACTATCAGTCTATTTCCGATAATCGACCCTGGTCCCAATTAATTCAGATAATCGGCGTCCTACTGTAACTATTTCTTTGGGTAAATTACTACTTCACGTTTGGGATAGAAATTCTTCTATCCTAATAATAATAAACTGTCTGAAGAGTGCTAACAAACTTTTGCTCCAAAAATATTAAAAAATATATTGTATTGGGTTAGCAGACCCGGTAGTAAGTGCTTGTACTACAAAATAAGGCGCGACTCTCTATGTGTTAATTAAGTTGTAAAATACAGGCTAGAGCTGAAATATTACTTGATTTGTGCCGGAACTGCCGGATGAACTCAGATGTAATGAGGCCGGCTAAACTGCTCGAAAGTTAGGTTATTGGTATCATTACATTAGGGCTTTTCCAGTTAAACTATGTTATATCACACGTGTCATGAAACAACCAAACTACAAGCGGCTGCAAATTATTAAAATCAAGCTAAAATGGCGAATCAAATACGAACGAATGGCGACTGCGGTGACAACGAAAAGCGACGCGCACGTTATTTACTCATGATTTTTGCTTACCGTTCTATTCAATATTTTCAATTCTTTTGCTACGTTGACAGAAGATGAACAATAATTTATATCGATTGGATCCAAATTTTAGTCCAATAATGAAAATTATCCAAAATAGCCAAATTTACGATCTGTCTCCGTTTTTTTTTTTTTTTTTTTTTTAATTATTCATGACCATGGATACTCGTCCTTCAGTCGGATTCTTAGTAATAATTTTTCCTTCAGTAACAGATGATGGGATGATGATGATGAGGTGATGATGAAGACGATGAATCCCTCCCCTTTCCCCATTCCAGTAAAGTTATGGATACTTTACTGAAACTTTAAGTGAAGTTTTGTAGAGAACACGAAAAATCGCGTTTCGCGATGTTTGTATCATTTGCCCACACTCGTGCACGTTGACGAACCGGTAAACGTTAATAATCCACCATTATTACACTTTAACACTCGAAGAATCACAAGTTTTAGAAAATAATACAAAAACACGACACCATCTTTTCGGTTCCCGCCAAAAAAACCGATCTCTCTCCGTCAAATTTAGTGTTGCCAGATGTTTTTTGTGAGCTATCTTACGTACGCTGGTCACGAAAAAATCTTACATAGTGGGGACTCAATAAAAATATCGTACGTGTTTTTTTTTCGCCCACGGAGTTTAAGTAGTAAGTTTAGTTGATTATTTTGACACTGTGTTGCTGGAAAGAGCCCATGCCAAGGGTAGGTGTAAACAGAAGTAAACTTTCCAAACTCTCGATACCGTATAATATCCCAGTTTTAAAACTAGCACTATTTTCTAAAATTTCTAAAATTGGTTTGTTAATATTGAACCGCATGAACATCCTCGACAATAAAAGAATTATCCTCGACTAATGAGAGAGTACTTAGTGAGTAAGATCACTACTCTAGGACAAACACAATCAGTTTCTATGTTTTTTGGTACCATAATACCAGAATCAAAAATGTCGTACAATCATGTACGATTTCACTGATGTGGTCGTACATTAGAAAAACGGGCAAAAAATCGTACGAAAATGATTAGATCTTACATGTGACAACACTACTCCGTTTTTTTTTTATTTGCCCGAAGGTCAAGCTAAAGCCAACACGGACATACCACCTTAACATCCGTATCAGTTTTTCACACATAAGTTGCTAAATCTAAAATGATGATGATAGAGGAGAGGGTGATAAAAGAAGAGATGAATCCCTCCCTTTTTCCCATTTCACTAAAGCCGTGAATACTTTACTGAAACTTTAAGTGGAGTTTTGTAGAGAACATGAAGAGTAGCATTTCATAATGTTTGCATCATTTGGCCACACTTATGCACGTTAACGAACCGGCAAAGGGTTATAATCCACATAAATTACACTTTAACACTCGAAGAATCACAAATTTTAGAAAATTATTCAAAACCACGACACCATTTTTTCAGTTCCCGCCAAAAACCCCCACCCTACTCTGACGACTTTTCTTCCGTTCTATTTTTATTAAATAATGATTCATGATCATGTATCTATGTCCTTCAGTCGGAAACATTTATATTATTAATCGAATGTTGCATACAGACCAAAGCCAATAAACAACGAAAAGCTGCTTCTTGGTTTATTTTATTGAAACGAAACTTAACGGGACTCAGCGCATTCTTTGACTAAGTGTGTACTGTTTTAGTAACTAATATAGAAAGCAATTTTTTATTTTATTTATTTATTTGGAGAAGAACCAACAGCTACTTACAATAAAATGATACAATAAAAATAAACTATGTATAGCCAATAATAGTTTCTCACGAATAGATACAATTTAGATAACACGCAGACACTAAGAAGAATAAATGTTAAGTAGTAAGGTAATACAAATATAAAATATGGAAAGTGTATCGATGATTATAAATAGAATACAGAAATAGGAGAAATACTATACGCTCCGCGTTCTATGGCAGGAATGTTCGTAAGGTAGGAAAAATTCACTGCTCAGCCACCGCGCACTGCCTCGTCGAGGAAGCTCTAGTGCAAATGAATCAAAGTGATCGGATCAAAGTGAATGTGTGCGTAACTTCAGCTTCCTCATAGGTGATAGAATAGTTTTACCTATGCCAATATTTAAAGCATAATAGCTGCAATCAAATATCCTAGTCTTAGTTTAGCTGCCACAAGAACTTCGTTAATATGAGCCATTTACTATGTGTCAGCTGGAGTGACACAACCTCAGCTCGCACATCCAGTACAGGCAAACCAGTGAGGTTAGGGTTTTGGACAATAGCTAGAAAATTAAAGCATAATAGCTGCACAAGGTAGGAAAAATCTGAACGATGCTACTCAAAACATGTAGAAGCTATGATCAAAAAACTGTGTGTAAGCTGGTGTTGTGTCACTTCAGCTACTCATCTCATATCTTCCAAACGAAAGAAGGTATGACTATGCATTTTAGCTCAAATTTTAAAGCATAATTGCTGCCATTGGCAGCAAAATTTTCAAGTCTCTGGGTTATATACTTTCCGAGTTATAAGCTAATACCTATGTGTAAGCTGAAGTTGCGTCACTTCAGCTGACACATGTTGAATCGACGAAACTATCAAACGTAGAGTTTTCATTTAAAGGGCAAAAATTAAAGCATAATTGCTGCCATAGGCAGCAAAATTTTCAGATTCCTAGACCTCGTAGTTTTCACGTAATAATCAAAAAACAGTTTTCGCGCCAAAAAATTCAAATTTTTGCTTAAAAGCGGCGTTGCCGTTCCGTGCGGTACATTATTGCAATTCAATTTGATCTTAGCGCGCATAGTGTTAAAAGTCATTTTAACTTGTGTTCAAAATTCTTTTAGTTTTGTTTAGACTGAGAGCCCCTGAACCATATGGAACTAAGAATGCACCTGTAAAATTTGAAGGCAGATTCTTATGACCTTAAACAACGACGAAGGTTATTGGTTTTGGCGTGGCTTGTTATCTGTAATTTGGCTAACAAAAAACGACTGAGAGCCGCTGAACTATATGAAACTAGGTATGTATGTTATTTTTAAGATAGATTCTTATGAACTTAGAAGACGAGATAACTAGACTAGGAGCTCCCTGGTCTTCTGATTCTTCATGGAACAACTGAAATAACACTGAAGTAGTTATCGAATACAGATACTTACCTACTTACAGGCTATGGAAACTGACGTGGTTTTCACACATTATGATTTTATGTAACGGGAATCACTTACTTATGCGGTTGAAACAATAGTCGGAATACGAGTAATTCCCGTATCATAAAATCAAAGTACTTACAGACTATTAAAATACATTTTACTATCTCTTACCCACACATTAAACATTTATCTTCTTGATTGAATCAGGCGTTACTTTGCGGAAGTTCATCTTCAAACTTGTTAAACACCTACACTACTTACTTACACTAGATATTGTCCAAGTAACAAATTTATCTTCTTTACTATACAGTGGTTTGTCTTTCTTCTTTATTTTAATTTTTTAATTAGTAATTGTACTAGATGGCACGCGAAGGGTGTAGCGGGGTGGTGGGGCAAAAAAACTGGTTCGCCATGCCACTGTCTACCTCGCGCCTGTGACGTCAAGCAGCCATTATCTGTCGCGCGACGTCTTTTGTTAGCCAAATTACAGAGAACAAGCCACGCCAAAACCAATAACCTTCGTCGTTGTTTAAGGTCATAAGAATCTGCCTTCAAATTTTACAGGTGCATTCTTAGTTCCATATGGTTCAGGGGCTCTCAGTCTAATCAAAACTAAAAGAATTTTGAACACAAGTTAAAATGACTTTTAACACTATGCGCGCTAAGATCAAATTGAATTGCAATAATGTACCGCACGGAACGGCAACGCCGCTTTTAAGCAAAAATTTGAATTTTTTGGCGCGAAAACTGTTTTTTGATTATTACGTGGAAACTACGAGGTCTAGGAATCTGAAAATTTTGCTGCCTATGGCAGCAATTATGCTTTAATTTTTGCCCTTTAAATGAAAACTCTACGTTTGATAGTTTCGTCGATTCAACATGTGTCAGCTGAAGTGACGCAACTTCAGCTTACACATAGGTATTAGCTTATAACTCGGAAAGTATATAACCCAGAGACTTGAAAATTTTGCTGCCAATGGCAGCAATTATGCTTTAAAATTTGAGCTAAAATGCATAATCATACCTTCTTTCGTTTGGAAGATATGAGATGAGTAGCTGAAGTGACACAACACCAGCTTACACACAGTTTTTTGATCATAGCTTCTACATGTTTTGAGTAGCATCGTTCAGATTTTTCCTACCTTGTGCAGCTATTATGCTTTAATTTTCTAGCTATTGTCCAAAACCCTAACCTCACTGGTTTGCCTGTACTGGATGTGCGAGCTGAGGTTGTGTCACTCCAGCTGACACATAGTAAATGGCTCATATTAACGAAGTTCTTGTGGCAGCTAAACTAAGACTGAGATATTTGATTGCAGCTATTATGCTTTAAATATTGGCATAGGTAAAATTATTCTATCACCTATGAGGAAGCTGAAGTTACGGACACAAGTGAATTCGCTTGCTCAGTTTGTTAAAGTTATTGCTTGCTCGCCACAAGTAAGAATTCTGTCTATACTTAGTTGACACTACAGGAGTGAACAACAATGCATGATGCCCTAAGACTCCTAAGAGTAAATTCGGTTCCTGTATCGGACGTCTTCACACTGGCTCTGACGGCACAGAATGATAGTAGAACTATTATAATCACCAACGTGTGCATGCATTACCAACTTATTCCGCCAGCGCCAACATGGAGCCGCCGTCTGGCGCCGGCATAAGTCTAGTTTTTAAAGACAACGAAAAGTCACGTTTCCTAACAGACATCCTGTCCCAGATTACTGTACAGTACAGTACAATCTGTGCGTTTCCCTAATGTTTGTATTGTTTGGCCACATTCGTGCACATTATCACTAACGATCCCAAGAGTATACAAGTAAAACAATATTGGTAATCCACTAATTAAACACTTAACACTCGAAATAAAAACAAACATAAAAAAAAAACAAAAATCAAAATCATGACATAATAAAGCAAACATTATAAACTAAAACGCGCTTTATTTGTTGTTCTGAGATCATGACACCACCTTTTCGGTTCCCGCCAAAAACTCTCATTTTCCTTCCAAAGATTTTTTTTTTTTTTTTAATTTATTCATGACCATGGATACTCGTCCTTCAGTCGGATTCTTAATTTAAAACCTAACGAACTTACTTCTAAATTTTTCCTACAGTATTTAGGACAAACCTATATAAAGGAATATAGTAAGCATCATTACAAAGCAAATCTTGAATACGGCGGGGAACACTTAGCGATTTTTTCTCTGCAATGTCAGTAATATCACTGATAAAAATAAGGCGCTGTAATTTAAAACTTTGACAATCAAAAACGACGTGATTAATGTCTGCTTGTGGCTGAGAACAATGTGAACAATTATCTTCGGGGATGATGTTAAATCTATTTAAATGAGCTGGAACTAAACAATGACCAAATCGAAGGCGATTAATGACTGTGATGAACTTTCTGTCATAGTACTTGAACTTGATGTGCCAAGGAGCAGCAGGTAAGTCTTTCTGTGTATCTGCATACCATTTTCCTTTGGATTGAACTGTGATATGCCAATATTCTCTCCATATTCTAAGTAAATTACTTTTTGTTGCACAATAATAATCCGTGAATGGAACTTTCAAAATATCTGTATGATCTATATCATGTTCTTGTCGAGTAGCCAAATCTACCACCTCATTTCCATGTATGCCACTGTGTGAAGGAACCCACACAAACTCTACGTGCTTTGACTGTCTTACTATTTCTAAGATTTCTCTTATACTATAAACAATATAATTTAATTTGTATGAGTTATTACTATTGCACAATGTAGACAATACACTTCTGGAATCACTTACTATTAATATATTTACATCATTTATAGAATTATATATAGATTTTATTGCAGTTAGAATTGCATATGCCTCTGCAGTAAATACACTGCAATTATTATCCAACTTTATGCATTGAGTTGTTTTTTTTTGTGGATCGTAATATGCAGCTCTAACCCCATCAACACTTTTGGAACCATCTGTAGGTATACATAACATAAAAATCAGTCTTGTTATCAAGAAATTCCAGAAAATCAAATTTATTATGTATTACATCTAGATGGCAAACAATATTTAGGCTGTTTATCAATGCAGAATAAGGGCATTGATATACTGGCCAAAAGTCATGCAAACTAATATTATTAGCAACTTTCTTAACCATTGTCATTATTGTTGAAATTTCAGGTAAAACTCCTGAAACAAGAGTATTAGCTGAAATGATAGGAGTTTCAACTGAATCTGACAACTGTGAAGGATACAAAACATTTTTCAGCACTAGGACATTGTTGGAAGTCAACTCTTTCAAGCAAAATCTTTCAGCCAGTTGCAAGCGTCTCAGGATTAGTGGAGGTATACAATTTTCGATTTCCATAGAGTTAATAGGAGTGATACGCATTGCTCCACTTATAATTCTCAAACCCATATTTTGTATTACATCAAGTTTTCTTAATAAGGTATGACTAACATTCATATAAGCCAAACTACTATAATCAAAATGACTCCTAACTATACTTTTATACAGCATACTCAAGGTTTTAGGATCAGAGCCCCAAAATGTACCAGCTAAACATCTCAAAACATTGATACTTTTCATTGCATTGCCACAGATATACTTAATATGCTCTTCAAATTTCAACTTATTGTCTAGAATAACTCCTAAAAATTTATGTTGATTTACTACAGGAATGATTTCATTATTGTATATGATTTTAACAAGAGATTGTGCAAAAGGATCTTTACTAAATACCATTACAGAGCTTTTAGCAGAATTAATATCTAATTTTAATACATTACTATAATAATGGTGTAACTGCAACATTACAGAGTTTAGATGATTCATGGCTATGTCCAAATTTTGACTTTCACTGTATAAAAGCAAATCATCTGCAAATTGTAAAATATTAACATGTGATGTGTTAACATACTTATGAATTTGAGAAGTATAGAGATTATACAAAAGAGGAGATAATGTAGCTCCTTGCATTGTTCCTTTACTGATTGACTCAGGTCCATGTAATTTATTATTAAATTTAACATACAATGTTCTATTATTTAGAAAATTAAATATCCATTTTAATATTTTAGTAGGAAGACCTAATTCATGTAAGACATGAATAAGGCTGTCAATGTTAACATTATCAAAAGCACCTTTTACATCTAAGAAGACACAGATTACATTAGAGTGGCTGAGCTTTGCTTTTTTTAAAGCTGTTATCAATGACACAAAGCTCTCAGAGCAACTTTTACCCTTTCTGAACCCGAATTGTGTGTTAGGTATTTTAGACATTGTTTCAGCAAAATAATCTAATCGTAACTTTAACATATTTTCAAAAAGTTTACCCAAACAGGATGACAAAGATATGGGTCTGTATGATGAAGGATCATTTGCAGGCTTATTAGTTTTCAAAATAGGTATTACACACTGAGTTTTCCATGATTCAGGAATTACTGACATATTCCAAAGTTTGTTATAAATTTCTAATAATATAATCAGAGCATTAGAATGCAAGTTTTTTATTAATTTATATGGAATGTTGTCCATACCTGGGGTTGTATCCTTCCGACTCTTCAAGGAAATGTGAAGCTCATTTATTGTATATGGCTCATTAAGAAAAGACATACAATTATCAGACATGTCTATAATATTTAAGGTGGAACTATTAATTAGAGAAGTATCTGCGAGTTTCTCTAGAAAACTTGGTACCCATTCATCTTTTAAATACTTATTAGAACTTCCTTTGATCCTTTTGAATTTTTTAATATAACCCCATATTCTAGAAACTGGTGACATTCTGTTAAAAGAAGTACATAACTCATGCCATGACTTTATCCTTTCTTCTTTTAAAATCTTTTTCTTTTTAGCATCTAGTCTTTTATAGTTAATAAAGTTGGGTATTGTTGGAAAGTCATGGTATGTCTTAAGAGCCTCTTTTGAATTTTTGACTGCAACATCACATTGTGTGTTCCACCATGGAGCTGGTTTTCTTAATACTCTTGGTGTGTGAGTAGATTTTTGCTTAGGGATAGATTTATCTCTGATTTGATACAAAATATTTATAAAATTATTGTATGATTCCACTGGATCTGTATTATTTAAATCTAATTGTACAAAAGAGGTTTCAGATAAAGTAACAAATTTGGACCAGTCTGCTTTATTGTACAAATATTTTTCTTCCACAGAACGAACATCATATACTGATGGCCTCACATTCATATCTAGCAGTGTTGGATAATGATAACTACCCATGGGATCATCATGGACTTGCCATTCGCAAAGAGGAGCTATTGAAGAACTTACCAAGGCTAAATCAATTGCTGAAGAATTCCTGTTTGGATACTGAACAGTAGTTGGGCTACCATCATTCAAAACACACAAATCGAATTTGTCTATAAGATTATATAACATATTACCTCTGCTATTGTTTGCATGACAACCAAATAATATATGATGTGCATTAAAATCTCTTAGGAGTTTCCAACAGTAACTTTTCCATTTTATTGCTATCAAACCTGATAGGATGAGGAGGACAATATACACACAGAATATGTAATTTACCTATGGATGTTTCTATTGATATACAAATATTTTGAATGGGTTCATAAAATGATGTGTCTACAATGTTATATTTTATGTGTTGTTTAATTAATATGCCTACGCCATTATGTTTATTTTTTGAATTTTTGAAAATAAAATTTAACAGTGTAAAATTAGGAATAATACTATTACTTCTAAGCCATGTCTCATTCAAAAGGCATATATCAATATTTTGTTCTGACATAAATTTGTTTAAAAGAGTTCTCTTATGCAGTAAGCTTTGAATATTAAACTGTGCTATACGTAGATATAAATCCATACAATCAGATTAAATTAGATAGTAAAATTTCTTTAATTCTTTTATTTGTAATGGGTACATCGTCGCTATTGTTGCCAAGAGCGATAAGAGATTTTACTATTGCATTAATTATAATTTCATTTCCTATAATTTGCTCAGGGTCAAGCACCTTGGCGACTTTATTTAAATTTTTATCCCATTGGGAATCTTTAGGGTTTTTTAAAACTGGAAATACTTTCGGGTCATTCTTATTGAGAGGCATACTCACGACAGTGGCATACGAGCGGCTCAGGTTGAGGAATTTACTTTTTTTTTCTTCCATTTTTTTTTTCTTAATAGGGCAGTCCTTCGAAACCGCCAAGTGATTTCCAGAGCAGTTAATACAGGTAATACCTTCAACATCACACTCTCTGTAAGAGTGGCGACCTGAACACGATGAGCACTTCTGCTCTCCTCTGCATACTTTTGCTGAGTGATTGAACTTCAAACATTTATAGCATTGTACCAATGGTGGAATATAGCTGCGCACCGGGTATCTGAACAATCTGATATAAACATATTGTGGCAATGAAGTTGCTGCAAATGTTACAGCCACAGTGCCTAATGGTATCAGTTTCCCTTCCTCCTTCCGCATAAATCGCTTTATCGAAATGACTTCTGAATCACATGTAATGTTCTTGTAGATTTCTTCGTTGGACATGGATACAGGAACATATCGGATAACTCCAATAATTTCCGTCATATGTGCTGGTATAAAAGCTTTGAGTTTATGTGTATTCAAAAAATTATCCATATTTAGGAAACTATTTGCTGGGGCTGGCTTTTTGAATGTAACTCCCACTTTATAAGCATTTATTCTATGGACACCCACAATACCCTTAACATTTTCTGAAAAAAGACTTGTTAGGGAAATCGGGTTTTTGTTCCCCACTTTCTCTTGCTCCGTCGATTCAACATAAACCACACAATCACCACTGTGGTTCTCTGGAAATAGTCTCTTATATGAAGGTTTGGTGAACAGTTTGTAATTATCACTGTCATAAGAGGGACTTGGTCTAGAGGAAAGTTTCCTCTTTTTCCCTGCCAGATCAACGGAGTCCCCCCCGTCGCTGGTGACACTCATAGTTTATAATATAATTATACTAGGTATTCACTAATATATTATTTACACAGAAATAGACAATATTTACACAGAAAATTAAAGATGAAAATTTCGAGAAATTTAAAACACCCGCTCGATTCGACTTCCCGCCAAAAAGTCCCCTTCCAAAGAGACCACAGTGTGCTGCCAGATTACACTGTGCTGTGCGGCATTGCCATTGTTGCCAATCGAAAGGCAACAAATTGACGCTTTGTATTGATTGGCTGGAGTAGAAGAATCGAAATGACGTGACGCTAAAATTATTTCCACAGCCCGACCGCGGCCCATAAAACTCGGCTCGTATTGCACGACACGCAGCGAAACATGATTCGGTGGTCTGAACATTATTGTTTTGGACCATAGACCAAGTCCATAGCCAAAACACAGACAGAGATAGATAAACAAGGGGTTGAGGTGAGGGGGTTTGATGGGCCTCTTCCTTTGATTATTTTTTTATTTTGACTAAATAAAATTATTAGTTTACTTAATTACGAATTTCACAAGAGAAACAAGTTGAAAATAGAAATGCAGGCACGAAAACGTTTCGTACTCCTATTTTTGACATGTGCATTTCTGATTTATTGCTACTTTGGAAGTTATCATTTAAAATCCGAGCTTGTTCAAAGTGCTCGTCGTGACCAGCTACCTTCTTTTGCTACTTTGGAAGAGCTGGAAGAAGCACCAACAGCTCAGCAAAGGCAGCCAACAGCATCTGCTATTCCTTGCCGCATGGAAACTTGCTTCGATTTTTCCAAGTGTAGTAGTGATCTTAAGATATATATTTATCCCAGTGAAGGCACAGTAAGCGCATCGTATCGCAAAGTTTTGTCAGTTCTGAGGGAATCTAGGTATGCTACAAGAGATCCCTCTGAAGCTTGTCTGTTTGTCCCTGCCATAGACACCTTAGATGCAGACCCGTTATCACCAGAGCATGTCTCTGATGTGGGATCTCACTTGGCTCGATTGCCTTATTGGAAAAACGGAAGAAATCACCTGATTTTTAATTTGTATGCAGGCACTTGGCCAGACTATGCTGAAGATGCATTGGGTTTTGATGCAGGTGAAGCAATTTTGGCTAGAGCAAGCGCTTCTGAAACAATATTCCGTGAAGGATTTGACATTTCGCTGCCTTTATTTCATAAAGAACACCCAGAAAGAGGCGGAGCTCCACCGGCAGCTACAGGCAATCCCTTCCCAGCTCCTAAGCGTCATTTATTGGCCTTTAAAGGCAAACGATATGTCCATGGTATTGGTAGTGAAACTAGAAACTCATTGTGGCATTTGCATGATGGTAACAATCTCATATTGGTCACTACATGCCGTCATGGAAAGTCATGGAAAGATTTACGAGATGAAAGATGTGATGAAGATAATAGGGAATATGACAAGTAAGATAATAAATAGTATTTGATTATAGCTTACACTATTTTTTGTTCGAAACAATGGCAGCCTAGTTGGCAGAAGGTCCGCCTCCCAAGCCAGAGGGAGCGGGTTCGAACCCAGCTAGACGGCATGCACCAATTTGTTCATTGTGTGAGCATAAGTAATCTAATATGGACATATTGTATGTCATCTGCTAAATGATTGGAGCCCGGTGTATGGCGACAGGCTCGCCCCCTGTCACATTTGGGACTGAATATTGTTCGGCGAAGTGTGGGTGTTGTATTACACCTCTGCCAGCCCCTTCGGGGGAAAGGCGTGACAATATGTTATGTTATATTTTGTTATGCTTGTCCAGAAAAAGTTTCCCCTAAAGAATGTTTCTTCTCCTTTAACATAAAATTGTATCCTGAATTCTTATGTTTTAAATCCCAATCTGTTCAACAACTATCCTAATGAAATTTTACCAGTTACCTACAACAGCAAACAAAATAGATATCTTGGATTATGAAAATTGCTTATACCTTTAAAAATTGAACTATCATATTGATATGCTTTCTGTGTTTCATAGGTTTGATTACGAACAGCTCCTGGCTAATTCGACATTCTGCCTTGTAGCAAGAGGCAGACGCCTGGGCTCGTATCGTTTTCTGGAAGCATTAGCAGCCGGTTGCATACCGGTCCTGTTGAGCAATAGTTGGCGCTTGCCCTTTGACGAGCGTATCGACTGGCGACGCGCTGTCATATGGGCTGATGAGCGCTTATTACTACAGGTACCTCTGCCTACTACGCCTTTACCGAGAGAGTGTCATTCATTCCGATCCGATCTAACATTGCGTTCTTTATATTACAGCAAGGCATGCACGGTTCGAAGACAAATTTTCTTTCCACTGTCTACTCCTAGATGTGTTAAAGCTAGCAAATGGGTATGTTTGTCTCTTTCTCGTGGGATAAAACAATGGATAGTAAATTTGTCTCCAGCCTGTGCTTGCCCTGCTGGAATACATATGCACGCACCCTTGGGTACGGAGATCAGCATAGGTATTCATAATCACTCTAAAATGATTCACATTATTTGAATATCAGTCGGTATTTATAAGATTTCATTAAACGTGATTCATACTTCCGATCGGATTTCTACGCGATACCCTATTCCAAAATTTATACACTTAGACTGAGATTCGAACAATTTGAGTTTGAAATTTGTAGGATCCGATCGGAAACGTTTCCGTATGATTGTGAATAGCAACGCCGATCGCGCTCGGTCAGCAAAAGTCTTGTATCTGTATTGTATTTTACCCTACTACTCCCTAGTATCCATTGGCTAATTGCCTTTTTTTTTAGGTTCCTGAGCTAGTGCGCTCTGTACCGCCAGAGCGCATTCTTGCTTTACGACAGCAAACACAGCTACTATGGGAATTGTATTTTTCATCTATTGAGAAAATTGTCTTCACTACCGTTGAGGTAATTAAAATTAAAATACACAGTTATTAAAGTTTGTAATGTTCATGAACATATTCTGTAATGGTTTAGTTAATTAAGATTCATTACGAGATTTTTATGCCCTTATTTTTATGAGGACATAAAAATCTCACCTCTTAACTAATTTAATACGCAACCCTAGCTCATTCGGTCATGAACTAACGAACTATAGAGCGGGGAATGACGGGGCTAGTTCTCGTAATTCATCTGTGGGAGCGCTCTTATGACCTAGTTCGTTCTCGAGCTACACAAGACTACTTGTGAGATTTTTGAACTATTCTTATTATAAAAATAGTATAATAATAGCTATACATAATATTTAACTATTTTTACCATACTCAACTATAAAATGACATTAATTAATTATTCTTATATTTGACATCATTTTCAATTATAATTATTCTGACATTCGTTTTTAATTATAAATATTCAACTGTGACGTGTAACTATAGGAGTTATCAATAAATTCTGATTTTTGATTTCTACATGAATGCTTGAAATCGTGAACAGATAATAGTGGAGCGCGTGATGGCGCACAAGTGGTCCCGGCAGCGCGAGGCGCTGGTGTGGAACGCGTCGCCGGGCGCGCTGGGCACGCTGGCGTCGTACGGCGACTCGCGCGCGCACTACCCGGGCGGCGCGCCCGTGCTGCGCGCGCCGGCGGCGCCGCCCGCCCCGCTGGCGCCGCTGCCCGCCCCGGCGCTGCCGCCGCCCGCCCCGCCGCCCACGCCCGGCGACTCCTTCACCGCGCTGCTCTACGTGCAGGCCACCTCGCCGGCGCTGCACAAGCTGCTCGCCAACATAGCCAGCAGCGAGTTCTGTGAAAAGGTAAGGTTCAAGTATTATCCAAAAAACAAGGTCTAGCATTCCAGGACGCCGCTCAAGCTACTCGGCAACATAGCCAGCAGCGAGTTTTGTGAAAAGGTAAGGTTCAAGTATTATCCAAAAAACAAGGTTCCAGGACGCCGCTCAAGCTACTCGGCAACATAGCCAGCAGCGAGTTCTGTGAAAAGGTAAGGTTTAAGTATTATCCCAAAAAAATCAAGGTCTAGCATTCCAGGAGCAAACACGTATGTCGTCACTCGTCATCTTCATCCGTCTCTTTCGCACTATTTGTAAATTACTTATTTCGGTCTTGCTTAAGCATTAATTGACGTCACTAAGTGTTGCCCACGTTACCGGAATGCTATACCTGGCGGAGTATATTATGGGTACAAAACAGTACCATGGGTACAAGTATCCTAACCCAAGGTTGAACGATTCCCATATTAATGTATTTCACCATTCATGAGCGAAGAGAGTATTATTTGAAATTGTAATGACTTAAGGTGGCTTTTATATGGGTCTTTATTTAACGGTAAAATATATTTCGTAAAAAAAACAATACATCAGTAGCAAAAATTGCATTGAAATTTTAGTTAATTTTTGTCAATGTGAATGTGAACACTGATAGTGTCGTACGCCTACATTTAGTTGTTGGTAGCGGCACAGAATACTTAATAGTAATTTTTACGGTGACGACGCGTGACGTTGCCAGCTCGTGGCATACGCAGCTCAAGCGCTGTTGCCGCTCTTCTCTCTGTTAAATTTAGTTGTTGGTAGCGGCACAGAATAGGTACATAACATTACGTCCTTACGTATGAAATTAGCGTTTTGTCGTACTGATCAATTTGATCTGAAATATCTCCTCTTTGGTTAAGAATTCGAAATTCAAATTAATAAATTCATTTAGCTGGTTTTTTTTTCTTTGGAATACAGTCATTCATTTGTTATTTTCCTCATTATTTTTTCTTTGGCGTCGCTTATTACCGCGCAATGGAAAACATGAAATATCGGTATATTTACGAGTACGAGTTCTACCGTGGCACCAGTGCTGCAGAAACAGCTCGAAGAATTAATTATGTGTACGGCGCTGGTGTCGCTAAAGACAGCATGGTACGTTTTTGGTTTCAACGTTTTCGTTCTGGAAATTTCGACCTTAAGAACCAACCCCGTGGACGGCCGGAGATCAAAGTGAAAAACGAAGAATTAAAGGCTATTGTGGAAGCGGATCCATCACAAAGCACTTCAGAGATAGCAGCAGGCTTCGGGGTAAGTGACAAAACTGTATTAATCCACTTGAAGCAAATCGGGAAAGTAAAAAAACTCGAACGATGGGTACCTCATGAATTGAGTGAATCGAACTTGCAAACACGGGTCGCCTGTTGTGTTACTTTGCTCAACCGACACAATAATGAAGGGATTTTAAATCGAATCATTACTTGTAATGAAAAGTGGATATTGTACGATAATCGAAAGCGCTCATCGCAATGGCTGAACCCTGGAGACCCAGCCAAATCCTGCCCTAAACGAAAATTGACTCAGAAAAAGTTACTTGTAAGTGTTTGGTGGACTAGCGCCGGTGTCGTTCACTACAGCTTTCTTAAATCTGGCCAAACGATTACGGCAGATATCTATTGTCAGCAACTGCAAACCATGAAGGAAGAACTAACTGTTAAACAACCGAGATTGGTCAATCGCTCTAGGCCACTGCTGCTTCACGACAACGCAAGACCACACACTGCACAACAAACAACCACTAAGTTAGCTGAGCTACAATTGGAATGTCTGCGACATCCACCATACTCCCCGGACCTTGCTCCAACAGATTACCATTTCTTCCGCAATTTGGACAACTTCTTACAAGGAAAAAAATTCCACTCCGATGAAGCAGTCCAAACCGCCTTCAAAGAGTTTATTGATTCTCGCCCCCATGGTTTTTATAGTAAAGGGATCAATGAACTACCCATAAGATGGCAAAAGTGCATAGATAACAACGGTGCATACTTTGATTAATTAAATATATTTTACAAAAAAAAAATCGACTTTTTATTCCTCCCG
This sequence comes from Peribatodes rhomboidaria, assembly GCA_911728515.1. Classification (NCBI taxonomy): domain Eukaryota; kingdom Metazoa; phylum Arthropoda; class Insecta; order Lepidoptera; family Geometridae; genus Peribatodes; species Peribatodes rhomboidaria. The sequence goes on from OU452168.1 coordinate 9,780,046, forward strand.
TACAAAACGCAAATTTCATACGTAAGGACCTAATATTAATTTTTACAGCGACGACGCGCGACGTTGCCAGCTCGTGGCATACGCAGCTCAAGCGCTGTTGCCGCTCTTCTCTCTGTTAATTTAGTTGTTGGTAGCGGCACAGAATACATAATATTAATTTTTACAGCGACGACGCGCGACGTTGCCAGCTCGTGGCATACGCAGGTCAAGCGCTGTTGCCGCTCTTCTCTCTGTTATCGTTTCGCTCGCATCGTTCGGGTCAAAAATCAAATAATAGAGGATTGAACAAACGTATTGCCAGTTTTTGAATTATGGGTGACTGAAAGTGAAAATTATACCTATTTTAAACTGTACATAAATAAAATCCTAAATAAATAAATAAAGTCCCATCAAAAAAAAAATCGGAATGTAAAGTGATTTGCTAGTAAATTATAAATACGTGAAAAGAGTGGAAGTATTTCCAAGAAAGTTTTGCTCCTAAAAATAAACCATTATCTATTACAAAAAAATACATAATTATACATGCATTTACTTACTTATATAGTTTTACATTATTATAAATTATGAGTAGTAGGAGAAGGAAATTATATTTTGAAAGTACTACGATCATTTTCAGGGATAACATAATTTCAACTTTTGGAGTTGAAATTATTTAACACTAATTGTGATTACGCTCCCGCCGCAAATCTCAATGTACCCACATTGAGATTTGAGTCCTACGTAGAGTGCATAATATTCAAAATTGCTTAGATATTGCATTGTGGTAGATGGCGGCTTTCATGCAGCTAGAAAGTAAAAAAAATCTTATTAGTTGACCGAATTTCATCCAGATCTGTTCAGCCGTACTAGCGTGATTGAGTAACAAACTACCATCTACTTATCCAAACATAATCAATCCTAATACATAAATCAACTTCAGCAGTAATTAAGTGGCAGTATTGACTGCATCGGTGGCTCAGTTGGTAGTGAACCCGCCTTCTGAGCTTGGGGGTGTGGGTTCGATTCCCTAGAGCAAACATTTATGTGAGGAATATTTGTGTTTGTTTTATGTCTGGGTGTTGATATCTATTTAAGTATGAATTTAAAAATATCTAAGTATGTATGTATATATCAGTCTCTGGCAGCCAAAGAACAAGCTTTGCTTAGTTTGGGGTCAGGCGACCTTGTGTGGAAGTGTCCCGAATTTATTTATTTAATTAATGGTTTTTAATTTTTACCTGAAATAAGCAGGAGCATAATCTCGAGCCTAACAATATAGTAGAGAATTAAGAGTATTGAATAAAGCCGAACCATATTTTTAATTTTAAACTTTTGCCCATTGCAAACCTCTATCTATGTACAATACATATGTTGAAAATGAAAAAAAAAAAAATTAATTTATTGCCAAAGTAAAAAAACACAATGGATGTAATTAAGTACCATAGGTAGCAGATAATTACGGTGGCAAAGGGAGTAAGCTCAGCACGGAGCTGCGTAAAACTAGATCAGTTTATGCAAGGCTGATTTTCAGCTTACCCCTAGACTCGAATTAAGATGTTCGTCGAAGGTATAGTTATGCGAGTGTTCACTTTAAACATTATCTCAAAAAAATACAGCAAGTTTTATAATTCTCTCGTATTGAGTAGTTGTGTAAATGTTGCCAGCAGTGGTGTGTGAGGTAGGTTTAGGTATGTGTGTGTTTGGTATGTTACCGGCAATCTGCATAATTTAAACATATACACAGCAAATAAAAGTTAGTTCTCTTCGCGTCCAGCACATATTATGGTATAAGTGTGCTCTATTTACCCAAATGTACATAGGTAATTTCTGCAAGTGAGGTGTTTGCAGGTGGTGTTGGTGTGGGACAGTGAGCGTGCGGCGCCGTCGCTCAAGACTTTGTCCCGGATGGCCGGCGACTCCCGGGAACCTCTACCGGTGCTGGTCATAGATGCCACTACTCATTACCCAGGGTAATTATGATTGTTTTTGCATTTTCTGGTTTTGTTGATCTGCATGATCAAAATCAAAATGGACAAAAGTTGAGTTAATGTGAAATGACTGATGAATGATTATGCTTTCACGCCTAACTACTTAACCGATCGTCATAAAATTTTGCGTACACTTCACACATTAGCACACATCTTTACCCCGAAAAATTGACGGTTACTATGTGACCGCGGGTGAAATAGCGCGACGCAGCCAGTCTACACTAATATTATTGTTACGAGCTGGGTTAGGATAAAATGAATGAAACGTCGATGTATCCGAAGATTCACTTTATTCACCAAGTACACACACACAAACACTGTTACACTACACTAGACACTTGCACTATAACACTCTGAACACTTCTCGTACAATTGCCGAGTACAACTGCCGAGTCGTCGGTCGTCCGCGTATTTATACAATTTTAAGATATCCAGAACATTCGATTAAACAATAGCGCAAAGAGACAAAAAGTTGTTTATCACGCGAAGCCACGCGTTCAATCTAGAACATTCGGACAGTACAACATATTCAAGTAAACACCCTATTATTCAATAGATATAAAAACATTATAAAACGGTTCACAACAATTGCTTTCCAGAAAGATCTCTTTTGTTTTGGATTTTAACAATGGGACGGGCGCGATTCGATCGGCTACTATTGTCTAATCTACGTTACCTATCGGTAGTTGTAAACAACATCGTCACAGATTAGCGTATAGTTTCTTCATCGGCCGCAACTGGCGTAACATTGTAAAGAGGAAAGATATTTTGTATTTTTGTAACACTCAAAAAGTACTGGTTTGATTTAAATAATTCTTTCACCATTAAAAAGACACATTATCCCTGAGTGACATAGACTATGAAACGCGAGCAAAGCCGCGGGAAAAAGTCCTAGTAATATACATGTAATTGGTGTAGGGAGGGCGTGGGCGCGCGCTGGGCGCCGCTGTGGGCGGTGCCGACGGCCGGCGTGTTCTCGCTGGACGGAGACGCGCCGCTGCTGGCTGAAGAGCTGGACTTCGCCTTCCGCGTCTGGAGACACTTCCCCGACCGCCTCGTGGGCTACCCCGCGCGCAACCACTACTGGGACGAGGCTAAGGTAATAATCATCCTTCTATACTATCTCTATCTGTAAGATTTAAATCTAAGTATGGTTTTCATTTACCTGTACGTAAAAATGTATAGCTGAAACAACATACATGAAGGTAGTTCGATTATCCGAAAATATCGGTTTTCCGGACATAGGATACTTTTTAACCGCGGGGCGCAGCTAGTTAATAATTAAAAACAAATAATTAGATAAAATATCCGAGTGAACTATGTTAAACAGCAACAGCTATCCTAGTATCATATACTCGTATAAGCTAACTTCTTCGATTTCGCTCGGTGCGTGCATGCTCTGGTGGCCTCCCATGACATTATTGCCACGTCACAATTGAAAACAAAACGTAACCATGTTTTGTTTTCGACGCTGCGCGAACGCGAGTCGTATCGCTGCGCAAAAAGGTCCATGGTAGCGCGGCGTCGCAAACAAAACGTAACTATCATGGCAATTAGATGCCATGGTAGGCCCCCTGATCGTGTCATCGTGGCTTAACTATCAAAACTCATACTAAGCCTACATGTGTTGTATAACGCGAACACGCGATCGTCGCGCGAACTGGCGAATGCGTGATAAAATCAAACATATTGATTCCGAACTGCACCTATATTCACATTCATTTGAAACCGTTTCCGATCGGATTACAAAACTTAAACTGAAATTGTTCGAATATTAGATTTTATTAATTTCTCTCTATCTATTTTTATTAATTTTGTAATAGGAAAAAAAACACAATTAAAAACTTATGAATCAGGACTGAGATTCGAAGAATTTAAGTTGAAAACTTATGGGATTCAAACGGAAATATTTCCGAATGATTGTGAAAATGGGTGCTGGTGTGCTGACGCTCGTGCGATACTCTCACCTTACCGGGCGAGCGCACGATGGTCTCATCGCCAGTTCGCGTGACGATTGTGTGGTGGTCGCGCTGTAATAGGACAACGCTATAAAGTAGTGAATTGGTCTCCCCCATGTCTAAAAAAACAAACAAGGTCCAGCATTCCGGGAGCCAACACATAGTGACGTCAATCGATGCATAAGCAAGACTGAATTAAGAGGGCCGCGACGTTCTGAAATTTCCATACAAACGCACTACTGAAATTTCTTGAAAACCGTTTGTCAGATTATGATGAAATTTAGCATGTACAATTAAAATAACAATATCTTCGCCCCTATGTTCTTGGTTTTTTATAAAAACGTTCTCAAGCGAAAATAGAGCTAAGAAAAATATCCGCATTTTAAGGAGTCACTTTTGGCTGATTTATTCAATAGGTAGACAAAGCAAATCAAAAATTCCATTACATAGGGAGGTTGTCTACATCATTAGCTGTTAAATGAATCAATAATACAAGGGAAATTCTTAGTTACTTAAGAATGATTACGGTAGTGCAAAAGTCATTAAAAAAAATGAAATTGCACTTTGTCACTCTGTAGGTAAGTTTAGAGGCTCGTCAGGTATCATTACTCGCTCTCTTCACTCGTCTTCTTCTTCTAGACGAAATGGCGATAGAATACCTTAAGCCAATGCGAAGTTAGTCTAGGTCGCCTAGGTCGAAATTAGTTAGGTCGCCGGACTCTTAAGTCATTTACAAACAGTTCGAAAGAGACAGATGACAGTGACGTCATCGTGTGTTTGGTCCCGGAATGCTAGACCTTGTTTGTTCGGATGATGGTGTACATCTCGTGTGTGTGTGCGTGCAGGGCGCGTGGGGCTACAGCAGCAAGTGGGGCGCGTCGTACTCGATGGTGCTGGGCGGCGCGGCGCTGGTGCACCGCGGCACGCTGGCGCTGTACGCGGCCGGCGCGCCCGCGCTGCGCCGCGCCGTGCGCCGCGCCGCCAACTGCGAGGACATCCTGCTCAACTGCCTCGTGGCGCACCTCACGCGCCGCCCGCCGCTCAAGCTGGCGCAGCGCCGCCGCCACCGCCCCGCGCACCACCGGTAACTCACACACTCGCACTTACATCCTGCTCAACTGCCTCGTGGCGCACCTCACGCGCCGCCCGCCGCTCAAGCTGGCGCAGCGTCGCCGCCACCGCCCCGCGCACCACCGGTAACTCACACACTCGCACTTACATCCTGCTCAACTGCCTCGTGGCGCACCTCACGCGCCGCCCGCCGCTCAAGCTGGCGCAGCGCCGCCGCCACCGCCCCGCGCACCACCGGTAACTCACACACTCGCACTTACACCCTGCTCAACTGCCTCGTGGCGCACCTCACGCGCCGCCCGCCGCTCAAGCTGGCGCAGCGTCGCCGCCACCGCCCCGCGCACCACCGGTAACTCACACACTCGCACTTACATCCTGCTCAACTGCCTCGTGGCGCACCTCACGCGCCGCCCGCCGCTCAAGCTGGCGCAGCGTCGCCGCCACCGCCCCGCGCACCACCGGTAACTCACACACTCGCACTTACATCCTGCTCAACTGCCTCGTGGCGCACCTCACGCGCCGCCCGCCGCTCAAGCTGGCGCAGCGTCGCCGCCACCGCCCCGCGCACCACCGGTAACTCACACACTCGCACTTACATCCTGCTCAACTGCCTCGTGGCTCACCTCACGCGCCGCCCGCCGCTCAAGCTGGCGCAGCGCCGCCGCCACCGCCCCGCGCACCACCGGTAACTCACACACTCGCACTTACATCCTGCTCAACTGCCTCGTGGCGCACCTCACGCGCCGCCCGCCGCTCAAGCTGGCGCAGCGCCGCCGCCACCGCCCCGCGCACCACCGGTAACTCACACACTCGCACTTACATCCTGCTCAACTGCCTCGTGGCGCACCTCACGCGCCGCCCGCCGCTCAAGCTGGCGCAGCGTCGCCGCCACCGCCCCGCGCACCACCGGTAACTCACACACTCGCACTTACATCCTGCTCAACTGCCTCGTGGCTCACCTCACGCGCCGCCCGCCGCTCAAGCTGGCGCAGCGCCGCCGCCACCGCCCCGCGCACCACCGGTAACTCACACACTCGCACTTACATCCTGCTCAACTGCCTCGTGGCGCACCTCACGCGCCGCCCGCCGCTCAAGCTGGCGCAGCGCCGCCGCCACCGCCCCGCGCACCACCGGTAACTCACACACTCGCACTTACATCCTGCTCAACTGCCTCGTGGCGCACCTCACGCGCCGCCCGCCGCTCAAGCTGGCGCAGCGTCGCCGCCACCGCCCCGCGCACCACCGGTAACTCACACACTCACACTTACATCCTGCTCAACTGCCTCGTGGCGCACCTCACGCGCCGCCCGCCGCTCAAGCTGGCGCAGCGTCGCCGCCACCGCCCCGCGCACCACCGGTAACTCACACACTCGCACTTACATCCTGCTCAACTGCCTCGTGGCGCACCTCACGCGCCGCCCGCCGCTCAAGCTGGCGCAGCGTCGCCGCCACCGCCCCGCGCACCACCGGTAACTCACACACTCGCACTTACATCCTGCGCAACTGCCTCGTGGCGCACCTCACGCGCCGCCCGCCGCTCAAGCTGGCGCAGCGTCGCCGCCACCGCCCCGCGCACCACCGGTAACTCACACACTCGCACTTACATCCTGCTCAACTGCCTCGTGGCTCACCTCACGCGCCGCCCGCCGCTCAAGCTGGCGCAGCGCCGCCGCCACCGCCCCGCGCACCACCGGTAACTCACACGCTCACGCTTACATACTCACGCTTACACACTCACGATTAAATACTCACGCTTACACACTCACGATTACATAAACACAATTACATACTCTCGATTACACATGCTCAGGATTACATTTCACTATCTTAACTAATATTATAAATGCAAAAAACAAAAAAAGTGAGTTTGTTTGTTTGTAACGCTTTCACGTCTCAACTACTGAACCGATCGTCTTGAAATTTTGCATACACGTTGTCTGGGGTGCAGAAAAAGACATAGGGTACTTTTTATCCCTAAAAAAAATAACGGTTCCTGTGCAACTGCGGGTGAAACTGTGGGGCGCATCTAGTTTTTTATTGGTAGTGACCCTGCTCTCTGAGTCGTAGGTGGGAAACGAATGTGTGTTCGTTTCCCACATACGAGAAACATTTATGTGATGAACATTTGTATTATTTGTTCTATAAATAAATACATTCGGGACACTTTCACACACGGTCGCCTGACCCCAAACTAAGCAAAGTTTGTACTATGGCTGCCATAGACTGATATACACACATAAATATTTTGAAATACACACTTAAATAGATATCAACACCCAGACATAGAACAAACACAAATGTTCATCAGATGAATGTTTGTCGTAGGTGGGAATCGAACCCACGCCGCCAAGCCCAGGAGGCAGATTCACTACCAACTGAGCTATCGAGGCAGTCAGTCAATCTATGTTTACTTTTCTTGATAAAGTTTACTTGCAGCTATTTGAAGCCCTCTGGAAAGACAATATGTCCCATGTATTTGTTGCCGCCAACTAGCTTAATCAGGCGTTTAATCAACAGCCTAGCCTTTTAACTAAACGGCGCCGTTCAGCTTTCTAACCTAACCAATATAAGTAATAAATTGAAATAAGTCGTAACAAAGTAGAGGTACTGGAAAGTGTTTCTAGATTTGCTCTTGTAAAGGAGTCGGGCAGGAGATGTTTTAGGTTTTTATAATATAACCATGCAGTTATATTTTGTTTGGTTCATTTCAATTATTTTCGTATCTTATTTTTATCTATTGTTGTATTTGACTCTACGACTGGAAATCATTCAGGAAGCTAGTTGAACGGCGCCGTTTAGTTAAAAGGCTGGGCTGATGATTGAACGGCTGAGTAAGCAAGTCGGCTGCGACATTGCACGTCCTGCTGGTATATAATATTATATGATGTGATGTTACGGCCACACAAACGGGAAACTTCAAAACCCATCATCGAGTGAATTATTCCGATAATTAACGCGTTAACATTAACGCGTTAAATTGGGTGGCCACACCTGAACGGTCCACGTCTATGCTCATTAAAGTCAAATGCAATGTATTGCCATTGGAAAATTACTGCAACAAATCGTGTTACACCAACGTTCAACGTCCATCGCCTCAATTATCGGCGTTTCCCGTTTGTTGGCGCGATATAACGCCGTGTGATGCATGGTACAATAATATACTCCGCCAGGTATAGCATTCAGAAACACGTAGTGACGTCATTAGACCAAGACAAGACAAGACCGAAATAAGTCATCTACAACAAGGTCGAAAGGACGGATGAAGATGACGTCATTATGTGTTCGCTGAATGCTTGCCGTTTTTTAGGTCGGCGTGGCGCGACCCGGAGCACTTCGTGCAGCGGCAGGTATAGCATTCAGAAACACGTAGTGACGTCAATTGCTTAAGCAAGACCGAAATAAGTGATCTACAAGAAGTTCGAAAGGATAGATGACGTCATTATGTGTTTGCTGAATGCTTGCCGTTTTTTGGATGACGGTGTGATGTTTAAAGAAAGAAAGAAACAATTTATTAACGCACAAAACACTACAACAACAACAAACAAAATACACAATAAAACATTAACATACAAAAATATAATAACTTCTACATATACTTACATTAAGACATAAACAATGTTTGACGGAGCCGCTTTGGCCAGGTCGGCGTGGCGCGACCCGGAGCACTTCGTGCAGCGGCAGTCGTGCCTCAACACGTTCGCGGCGTCGTGGGGCTACATGCCGCTCGTGCGCTCGGCGCTGCGCCTCGACCCCGTGCTCTTCAAGGACCCCGTCTCCACGCTGCGCAAGAAGTACAGGAAGATGGAGCTGCTCACCTCGTAAACACTCCACTGTGCCGTGATAGAGAGGCATGGTGGTAGGACCCGACGCGAGCATTGAGTCGTCGTCGCTGTTCCCTTGCAGGCTTGCGATCTTGTACCCTCTTCTCTACACTGTAGAGTCTGCAGGCTCGCGGCGAGAAGTCTCATCGAGACAGACTTAGAGAACCCTCTCGCATTCAGGCTTCTGTTCAGTCTGTATGAGCTTTAGACTGCGCTGTAGCATGCCACGAAAGGCGTAGAGAGCTATAGTAGTAGCATAGTCAGAAGACGTTTAATTTTGAAGAGTTTGATTTCTCTAAGCGCTAGGAGAAAAAAAAAAATTGGAGAAAAAAAAATTGTATGAAAATAATGATTTCTAGGGTTATTTCCGTTTTTATCTGCTGAGTGCCACTAGTACCGTAGATTTCCTCGATATAAAAAGGCAGCTTTAGATTGCACAGTATTTTTAACATTTCGAAAATAAATAATATTATTATTAGTATTGATGTAATGAGAGCAATTTAAGTTTAAGCCCATAATAATATTATAAATGAGGTCGTTTAACTTTGGTAGATAGAAAATTTGGCCTTTAGCAAAGCCAGTAGAGTAGCACCAGTTTTCTGAGATTATTTTTGTTATATTGAGTACTGTCAGTAAGTATAAGAAGAAAATAAAGAACTGAAGAAATTGAGAACCTCCTCCTTTTTTGAAGTCGGTTAAAAAGAAGAGGAAAGGAAGGTTGAAGAGAATGTGAAGAATGATGAGAGTCAGATCCATTATATTATTATGACATGTATGTTTAATAAGTATAATTCAAATAGTTTAAGTAGGTGTATCAACACTCTTATTTTTGTTAATTTTTGCACCCATACTCTCTCATAAGTATCCTCTCCATCCTAAGGTTACCTGGAAGAGATCGCTCTTAATGATAAGGCTGCCAGTTGTAACACTACAGTTCAAGTTTTTTCTGTTCTTTTGTTTTGTTATTTCTGGTGTGAACAAGAAAGTGTTTATCTATCTATCTATCCTGTCCACTCTCCCGTCACTTCCTCTCTCTCTCTCTCTCAAAATACTCCACGTAATAAGAACAAGGAGATATCATCACCATCTTTGACGTCAACGTCAAGTATTCCACCGATTTTCAAAGATTTGCACATTGGTTGCAATTGTTTAAAGCCGGCTTAACATTTATAGACAAATCAGGACAAAATCTGTAAGTAATTAAGTTAATGTATGAACAACGTTATGATTCACTCATAACGAATGTTGAATTGGAACTAAGTATGTTCGAAATATGCGTCGGTCGTTAGGCCTAATTAGCTTTAAATAAATGGAGTGATGAGAAATATGTAACACGTTTATGAATGAGTATTGGTCGCAACATAGCTATTATAAATTCAATTCGGAACATTTAAATATAACGCTTGTAATTTTACTGTTAGCAAAGATCGTGAATATCTTTTCTCCGAGGCGATTTACATTAACACCAGTCGAAAGAATACTTCCTCAATACATCCGAAAGTTCTGTATTTTATCTATACCATTATGGTATTGTATAGTCTGATCACCTTCTTCATCGGCTGCAATTTTATCTTATATTATTGAAACAAAATGTTTTTTTGTTGTTTTCTAGTGTTTTGTCTAAGTAATTCATGTTTAATTAGACAAATGTAAGAACTTAAACCAAAGTTTACAATTTGACAAAGTGATAGAAAGTTTTGAGCAAACTGTCAGCGTCTGACCGTTTGCCTCCAGTTCGCCACCCCTATATCTACACTAATATAAAAAGGAAATATGTTTATCTTTGTATGTTTGTAACGAAGAAACGCAAAAACTACTGGTCCGATTTCAAAAGTTCTTTCACCATTAGAAATCTACATAATCCCTGAGTGACGTATGCTATAAAACGCGAGCGAAGTCGCTGGCAAAAGAGCTAGTATTTTATACATGGGGTATCTGAACAGCGCGTACTCAGTACTCCATCCATCCAAACAGTCAGCTGTTCATAGTTTGCTTAGTGAGAACGAAGCCTAAGCATAAATTTTTGACAGCTATTCAAAAAGTCAAATGTTAATAATAGACGTTTAGATAAATAACCACCGTATTTACATCATGATTTACACCAAGGAGTTGGTGAATAGGTCTTAGTGAATATTATTATGTAAAAATTAAACTCTTCTCAAGTCTCATTAAGTCAATTTTTAGTGGTAATTATGTTATAGTGACTTATTGCATTTAGTGTAAATATAGATATACCTACCTATACCTAGCAACGCTGTTCTTAAGTTTTTTATATTATACTTACTTTTGTAAATTTTAAAACCAAATAAATTAGCAGATATTAATGTTAATTTTGTCGTTAATTTCACGTCCGTTTATTTATTGCATCGAATTTCATAAGTTTTAACCTTTTTGGCGTCATGTTCTTCATAATCATGTTACTGCAACCGTTTGCATAGGGTAAGGTGGGGTAAGTGCTCATTCTACCATCGGTTGTACAATGGACATTCCAGTTTCCACAAACAAGTTCTTTCGAAACACCGAGCGGTAAGTGTTTCACCTACCATACCAAAAATGGAATGTCTAATCGTATTGTCGACGAAGTCTAGGAATATTTATTACAGCTAAATATGTAGTGCTTATTAATAAGCAATAATGACCGGGCCATCGAACTGCATTAAATGGTCAGAAGCATTGCATAAGTAGAACGCAAACTGAAGCTGACATAACTAATACCCACCTAGCTACTTCGCAATCCACTCCCGCGGCGGCCTTGGCCCCGATGGCGGTGCTGCAGCGGACTTCGCACGCGTCCGAGCGGCCGCAGCGGGCCGCAGCGAGCTGGCGCCGGCGGCCCGCTGCCAGTGCCCTCGGCTGCTTTGCGCGCGAAGCCGGTGCGCGTGCGCCTCTCAAACCTACCTCGTATCCACACTTTACACTGTAGGTAAAAAATCGAATTTATATTTCCTGCGAAGTGTTTTGGATTGGAAATAGTTTTTCTTTTTTTTTTGTTTATATTCCTTTCCTGCGAAGTGTTTTGGATTGGAATTTGTTTTTTTTTTGTTGGTGATATTAGTGACCCTGGCTTAGGAGTGATCAGTTATTAAGTTTACGAAGCTCGGTGACAAAATGAAATTTAGTAATCCGTCAAGCTGTTATAGCAATTACTGGTATCGCGTTATTTCAAAATTTAATAATTATCTTGTTGCAATTTGGATACTTAATAAAAAAAAAGTTGTTGCCAAAAATTTTAATTTCAGATATTTTATAAGCTAGTTTTGAGTGACTGCCAAATAACTTAGCGTCGAGTGTAATACTACGAACGAATACAGATTTGTTCGTCTATTACACTTTGGACACGTTAATTTTTATTCTGCGTGAATACCGTGTACGGTGTACGTAAGAAGGTACTGCATGCAGCCTGACGTCATTTACCAGATCCTTTCAGACTACGCTATGCTCTTTCCGTATACACTGCAATCGTAGTATTACTAGATGCAAACGCCAACTGACGAAAGGTGAACGACCAAAAGAATATGGTGTGATATAGGGATAATTAACATTTAGTTCTTACTAGCTGCGCCCCGCGGTTTCACCCGCGGTTAAAAAGTATCCTATGTGCTATTCTAGACTATAATCTACCTCTGTGCCAAATTTCATCCAGATCTGTTCAGCCGTTCTGGCGTGAAAGAGTAACAAACATCCATCCATCCATCCATACATACAAACTTTCGCGTTTATAATATTAGTAGGATTAGATATTAAGATGTTGATGAGAGGAATTCATTCTAAGCAGAGCTGCCTAGTTAGTAGTAGTAGTACGCACACAAACTGTTATGATCGAGAAACTCGTGCGAGAGTGTATCCCCGACATCGTACAATCACGGAAATAAGTCAAACCAGTTAATGTCATGAGTTCGTAACCTGACTGTTGCGTGTGGATAGGTAAGCAGGTAGTACCTACGCCACTCCAGCAATCGTGTTGTTTTTGTGTGACCCGCTGGTAATCACGCATAAGTACTGTAAGTAACGTACTTACCGACACGACGCAGCCGCGTAGATTTCCTGCTCAATTGCAGATAATCACATTTTCTTGCGCATACTCATGTCTGGCTAGAAACTTTAACCATTAAGGCTAGGCTAGACCTAATAAGAACCTGGGTATAGACTTGCATGTAGGTACTTTCTCGAGTACACTTGTCTTGTGTTCTTACTAAAAAACATAAAATATATAAATATATATTTCTTGAATACATAAGTTTAAGTAAATCTATGAGGGGCCTCCACCGCCTTTACAACCGGGATAAACATCCGAAGTCTGTGTGACCTCGCTTCAACACGAGCATCCTGAACCCTGAGTCGTCATTGATAAGGTGAAAGGTTGCATAATTTTACAAACTACGCTCGCTTAATAAATTAAGCATCCGACCTTGCCAGGGTTGCCTTGTACCCATGCTGCGTTATTGTGTTTCTCAACATGTTGACACGCATTCGAATGTAATGTTTGTTGTAGACTTAGCCGAAGCAAAGTGTAGAGATGGCACTGAGAGGGCAGAGCGCCGTGTGGATCACCATTGTGATCGTGGCCATCGTCGCCCCGCATTTCACCGCACAACCAGTAAGTACAAACTGATTTATAATGCTAATATTTATCGGCAATACTTTTCGCCATAATCGTAATATCGTAATAATGAATCAAAACACGCATAGTACGCTACTAACAAGGATTATATTGTCCACCGTTTTAACAGTTTAACCAAAACAACATTTCATTTGTTTGTCATTTGTTCATTGACCAGTTAATTCTTTTATAATCTCTAGATAGTATATAACAAAGTCGCTTTTCACATAAGTCTGTCCCTATCCGCTAACGGATTAATGCAATGGATTTTGATGCCGTTTTTAATCTGTAATTTATTGTCGCAAGATGTACCTAAGTCACTGTGCGAAACCAATAAAAACAAGAAATAATAAATATGAAAACCTAATAAATGAGACTACCTTAGCATACCTAGAACGATAAATAACCTACCTATCAAAGTTATTTTATTGAAATGTGCAGATTGTGCGTTTTATATATTTTATATGTGTTACAGCCGACTGCCGACGATGCTATACAGAATGACCGTCAATCAAGGCAAACTGCAATCAAGTCAGGAAAACGTGTTGCTACTGCGCCAAAATGGGGGTTTTTTGGAACCATTTTCAACCTTATTGTAGAGGTAATATTTAGGATTTTCGACCGACCGAGTGTTAGCGAGCGAACGTTTCTGCTTCAGCTTTGACAAACATGCTTTCGCATGTCCGATTTATGTGACCTTGTCTTCATCTACGGGTCACATTTCATAACTGATTCTCTTGAAATTTTGTGAGTAAGTTAGATAATTATGTGTTTTTTTTGTCGAGACAGTTTTTAATTATTTTTTTTTGCCAATAGCGGAATTATGTTTTTTTTGCAAAACATAATATTTATAAGTATCGAACCGGCTCAAAAAAATTCACGAGAATCGGTTGAAGAAGAGGTTGGTCTACAGTTCACAGAGCCATTAGTCTAAGACTCCTGTGAAAATTTTAAACTTACTTCGCATTGGCTCAAGATATTTCTATTGGCATTTCATCTAGATTCTAAAAGAAGATGACGAGCGAGGAGAGCAAGACAAGATACTGTTGACAAATTGCAATTTCAACCATTTTATATGACTTTCACACTAGTCTAATGCTTTGTTTTATGAAATAACTTAAAAGCTAATGATGTAGGCAACCTCCCTAAGGGCAGGGATTTTTTTCTTTGTTTTTCAATAAAGTAAATCAGTCCTCAGTTACCCCCAGGGTCCGACTGAACTGGAAGGGACCGGGTGGGTCCTCCCAAGCCAGGGCCCAATGCGGGGTGTACCTTCCAATCTACCTACCGCCTGACTTGCGGCAAGCCCCGCAAGCCAAGTCCGAGGGGGGCCCGCGCCGGCTGGGGCCCGGGTGGCAAACTCCACCCTGACTATATGGCCAGTCCGACCCTGGTTACCCCTTCCACATGCGGTTATTTTTTATAGCTGTTTGGTGTTGTTTTAAAAACGAAGACCATGCCGAAGGATATAATAATACTAGTCCCACGGTTTCACCCGCGGTTAAAAAGTATCCTATGTGCTATTCTAGACTATATAATCTATCTCTGTGCCAAATTTCATCCAGATCTGTTCAGCCGTTCTGGCGTGAAAGAGTAACAAACATCCATCCATGCATCCATTCTTACAAACTTTCGCGCTTATAATATTAGTAGGATAGTCCACTTGATTGCACATGCCAAAATTCATCACAAAGTCACAAAAGATTCAAGACGGACACAAAACGGACCTTTAGGCGCAAATTATACCGGCCGGCCGTAAAGCGAGAATGCGAAGCGGACAAGGTGCAGGCGTGAAATTGTGAAGCGGCGTGCCTGCACCGCGTCAACATCAATCATCATTCATCAGCCTGTAACTGCCCACTGCTAAGCATAGGCCTCTCTTCTCGTACGTCACTCATCCCCGTCTTGTGCCAATCTTGTCCAGGATCGACCCGCGATATTTACAACATCGTTGACCCAACGTCTAGCATAAGCATTCACAATCATTCGGAAACGTTTCCGTTCGGAATTAATTTTTATTAACTCAACTTATTCGAATCTCAGTTCGTATTCAGAAGTTCCTAAACTTGATTCATTCTTCCGATCGGATTTATACTCGATTCCCTGTTCCAAAATTTATAAAAGTTGACTGAGATTAGACAAAATTGAGTTTGAAATTTGTGAGATCCGACCGAAAACGTTTCAGAATGACTGTCAATAGCACCGCTGGAGGCCGACCAACGCTTCGTTTGCCGATATGCACTGCGTCGCTAGTGTTTATTTAAAAATATGTCGCTTTCATACATTCTTTAAGTACCTATCAAGGTGCTGGTTTTGGGTGTAGTAATAATTAAGGGTGATATTCTGCCCGTCAAAGTAACTAACTTAAGCAACCGTAAGAACACAAGTTTTCAAAATTCGAGAACATAAAGCCAAGTCTTCATACAAAATTGATCGCGTAAGTAAGTTATTTTGTAAGGAGACTCGATAAATTTTCTTCCTATTTAATGCAAACTGATGTTCTAAAAGTTGTTCACTTTGAAAGAGAGAACAACACCCTTAAATATTACTACACTCAAAACCAGCACCTTGTATTTTATACAAGTTTTAATTAATTGTCAGCGCCAATGCTTCGTCACCTTAGGTCCGGCTTCTTTAATTTGCGGCTAAATGTTTGTTAAATACTATTGTTGATCTTGTTCTTTGACATTATTTTTGTTTATTTACAGCAAATTAATGACACGAAGAGCGCATACACTCAAATTTCTGACCTGGTAAACGGTCAATTTGTCGACGATAGCGTAAGTTAATAGTCACTAGACGAAGACACTATATACTATTTAATGCATTATACTATACAGGGAGTTACGAAAACCCTGTTAGATTATTGATGAGCAGGTACACACACATACTTTTTAAGAATTCATGCAAAAATACCAAAAATGCACTTTAAAAATAACAAGAGTTAAGATCGGTTTAAGAAAGCAAGAAAAATGAAAATTTTACAGAAATGTTAACAAATTATTATCATATTATGTTAGCGGCTTTAGTAGTTTAGAGTAGTTTATAAAACAAAACCGACGCGATTAGTGTCTGCGTTCGCGCTTTTAGAGGGCGGAGCGCGATGTGTGTTAATTTTTTTTATAGTCAATATTTAAAAGTAGCAAAATTACATCCTCTAGTCGTCATACTGGATGCGCACCTCGCCGATATAACAAGGTTTTTGTAACACCCTGTGTACATAATACGTAGGAAATATTTTCTTTCAGGATTTTTACGATTTTTTTCTCTTTATCTGGGAATAAGTAGATCAAATAATTATGTGGACTTTTATTAAGTAGCTTTTCTCAGAAAATGTTTCAAAGTTAATAATAATTATCAATCAATCTTTTAGAAACTAAGCTATCAATTTTGGTTTTATTTAATCTCGATTTACGACGGACTTAACATTATTTTACACAAGGCCTGCGTTATTTCTGCAGGTATCTACTATGGCGCCTGTGGAAGTAAATGGAACCACAGAGACGCCCAAGATTGGGCGCGCGGAGTTCCTCAAAATCCTTGATAGGAATCTCAAGGGACTGAATCGCCTAAGAAACCTTGAGTGGCGAGAAGCAAAAAAGGTACCTACCTAACCTTTGTAATTTTTTCTCGTAATTCTGAATATTTATTTAGGAGCATCGCCCACGTCTACTTTTTGAAGCGCGTTTTACATCGCTACCTTTTCCTTTGTATTTGAAAGTTTCTCGTTGGTTCAGCTGCTGTTTTTCGTTTGTTTTGCGTCTGCATCGCTACAAAAAAGTCGTCGTGGGCGATCTCCCTTAATTCTAATAGTTTGTATGTAGTACTAAGTTCAGTTTACTTAATCAATTATTTATTTCAGGATTCTGCAGCGAACTTACGAGCCTATAAGGATGAAATATTCAGAGGAAAGAAACCAAGAAGATAAATAGAGAAACTAATAAAAAATCTAGTCTAATAAGTACCTAAATAGTTGTAAAAATAGAAACATTAATAAAAAGATTTAGTATTTTCATATTTAAATGTATTTTTGCGCATTACTTTTTCCTTAACTAATTATTATCAGGTACCTATTCAACCTACCTCATTTAATTATTTACGCTTTCTACAGGTTCAACAACATCTTTGGACTTAACATTTCTGTTGGTATAAATGTGCAGTATGGCCCGACAATCGGGATAGAATTCGTACTTGGTCCCCGAGATTCCTCTTTTTATCCACTTTTGTACTGTGACTTCGTTAAGCATTGCTTGTAAGGCTTTTCTGTGGCTTAGATCAGGCAGATCAGAAGCTTTGATTTTTAGTTCGGCCCTGTCTGCTCCATCCACCTGTAGAAGAAGAAATAACTGTTATTTTGTCACACTGATGTCGAGATTTTCCTTAATATCCTCATATCACGGAAAATAAAATAAATAAAACAGGGGAAATATAATATTTAAATTAGAATAAATAGCCGAGCGAAAGGCTTGACTGCAATAAGTACTACAAAAATCGCGCGATAGACTTTAAAGGACCACATTTTCATAAACATCGCGCGCTTGGGCGATAAATCGCTAACAACATGTACCTATATTATAATTTCTACAAGTCTTTAATTAAATGTTATTTATCCAACCCATTGTCTAAGTTTAAAGTTTCAACTACACTATAGCGCAGGAAAATATTCTCTAAAGCCGCAAACAGCACCAACAGCTCAGCTGCAGTTCCAGTTCAAGCTGCTTAAATTCTAAAACCACACAAAACTTACTTTACACTGGACGGACAGCTTGTATTCATCGTCAACCGTCGGCCAGCGCTGGTCGAGCACATTCCGGCTCCAGTCGACGAGACGTGAGGGGTCGCTCGCCCGGCGCGGCGCAGACACGAGCCCGGCCCACAGTTCAGAGCAGAAGTGCGGGGTCACCGGAGACAACATTATTAGCAGAACTGCCAGGGCTTCCTCAAAGTCTTTGCTCCTTGAAATGACTTCTGGTGGTACTTTATTCTGAAGAAAAGTGAACAAATTGGGGTAGTTACAATTTTATATTGACTGTAAATGTAAAACTCTACAGTATTACCCTGTGTTGGGTAAAATGTTAAAGAGAAGGTTAAGGTTATGGTAAAAGGTTAAAGTTTTTTGGGTGTTTGTAAGAATGTATGTCTGTTTCTATATTACGAGCCGTCATGTACCCTATGTGGGTTAATAGATTTTGATGTGTGGGATATTGTTAGTGTAAAATGAGTATGACATAGCTTGCATTTTGCTGATTAATACTGATTCGTTTTTTTTTATATTAATAGTGTACATACCCGTAGAGTGCTGGTCAAACTTTGAAGTCTTGAAATACCAACACTCAATTTTTGCGAGTATTTGAAGTGAAAAGTAGCAGTAGCTGTGAAATAATTTCGCGCATCCCTGATTTTCTCTTCATACTTCCTAAATTGTTCTTCAGAAAGTTTTTTTTCAATGGAGGCTTCATTTCTTATTTTAATAAACTCCCGCATTGTCATCCATAATCGATTTTGCCAGTTCAGAATGCCAGGTAATGCTGTAAATTAAATAATAAGTATTACTACCTACACCTACCTACACTTAACGTTAGCATTCAGAGTATTGTCAGAGCTGATATTATCTTACTTGCATCAGACCATTTTCTTGGTGTTGCTGGAGGAACATCAGCTAAAATAAGCAAGCGTGTTGTGTCACATCCATACTCTGACAGCAACCTCTCAGGATTTTCACCATTGTACTTCGACTTGCTCATCTTTTCCCATTGTACTAGTACAGGTTCTCCAGTCCCTTTTTCTCTGTATTCTTTCCCAATTTTGTCTACTTTTTCCGCTGGAATGTACTTTCCTGATGATTTTAATTTGTATGACTGTCCCATCACCATACCCTGTACAAGCAATTTTTTGAATGGCTCAGCAGTGGGGGTCCATCCCAGGGAATGCAGGAAATAACCCATGAAACGAGCATAGTATAAATGTAAAACTGCATGCTCTTTGCCTCCTATGTAAATATCAACTGGGGTGTGGTTCTCCAAGCATTCCTTATCAAATGGAGCATTATCATTTTGTGGATCCAAAAACCTATAATAATACCAAGATGAATCAACAAATGTGTCCATGGTATCAGTTTCTCTCTTAGCATTTGAATCACATTCAGGGCACTTGCAATTCACCCACTCATCTACTTTGGTCAATGTTTGTATGCCAGTGGCAGAGGAACTGATTGCTGGAAGCTCCACAGGAAGGTCTTTGTATGGGACAGGGACAGGACCACATGCTTCACAATGTATGATCGGTATAGGAGTGCCCCAGTATCTTTGCCGAGATATAAGCCAATCTTTTAGCTTTGAACTAACAAAATATCCTCCTTTATTTTGTGATATTTCAATAGCTTTCTGATTTTCTTCTTGAATATCTATTTCACATACATTATCCGGAACAGGAATGTTGAGACTTAAAGCTATTTTCCTATCATCTTCATTACATGTAGGACATGCCAAATAAACATCTCTACCTTCTGGATAATCAACATCATCAGTTATATAAACTGGTATTTCAGAGTTACTAACTGGGTTAACTGCTGTAAAGTTATCATTTTTATTGGTCAGCTCTTGAATAAGTGCATTACTAGTGTTAATGGTAAGAAACTTTCCATGAATCAATTTGAATGGTTCAGATGTCCACACATCCAGATTTGCAGTTTTGTCATTGACCTTCATTTTGAATGTGACCACTAATCCTTCACATTCTCCTATCCAATGTTTTTGTAAATTAATAATATCTTTCCAGTTTTCCAAGTTGTCACTATTTAGTCCATCATACAATTGTTTGGCATATTTTGTGGTTTTTATGAACCACTGTGTGAGGTATTTTTTTTCAACTTTAGCTCCAGATCTCCATGAGCAGCCAAGATCATCCACTTGTTCATCTGCTAATACTGTTTGGTCAACTGGATCCCAATTTACTTGAGCCTAAAAGTTAAAGAGCATTTTAACTAACTCTATACAATACTCTACTTACTACCAATACTATACTTCTTACCTTATTTTGGTAAGCCAAGCCTTTTTCAAAGAGCTTTAAAAATATATACTGTGTCCATTTGTAGTACAGGGGATCACATGTGGATACTTCTCTATCCCAATCAAAATTGAATCCCAATTCCAGCAGCTGTTGTTTCATTGAACTTATGTTTGACTTGGTCCAAGCATTTGGAGCAATATTTCGCTCTATCGCTGCATTTTCAGCTGGTAAGCCAAATGCATCCCAGCCTATTGGATGTATTGCATTGTTGCCTATGAGTTTTTGGAACCTGGCTAATGTATCTGATATTGAATAAACCCGAACATGTCCCATATGCAAATTACCTGAAGGATATGGAAACATAGGTAAAACATAATATGGTTTCTTTTCTTGAGTTTTATTCTTTTGTGAAACCACATTCTTCCATTTATTTTCAATTTTTACTTTGATTTTGGTGTTGATATCTTCATGCTGTAACCAAAAATCTAGATAGACATTTACAACAATATGCATTACCATCTTAATACTTGCCATAATTTATCTGCTTAACATAACATATTGTCACGCCTTTCCCCCGAAGGGGCTGGCAGAGGTGTATAACACCCACACTTCGCCGGACGATATCCAGTCCCAAATGTGACAGGGGGCGAGCCTGTCGCCATACACTGGGCTCCAGTAACATAGCAGATGACAACTTACCCATAAATTAAGGCTACTCTTTGGTCTACATATTATGGAAGTTCTTAGGTGTTTGGTCAACTGCTGACAGTGGAAGTACGGTGTCAGACTTTTTCCTATCATGGTACACTACTACTATTAACTTTACTCAAAAGTAAAATGTTGCAGACAATATTAGAACTATTAGTCTTTTAATGGTTTGGAAAAATGCTTGCAGACTTGAAGCAGAAAATAGATTGATTAAAGTTAGCAGGTACTGAAGTTACACCGATTTATTTAGATAGGCATTTGGTCGGTGCTTCATTTCTGCCTGAGACTATGATGATTACAGAATTCTCTCAATATATGGAATCATGCCTGGAACACCGTTTTCCATAATATAATAATCTATGAAATAGTTTGTGAATATAGTTATCTATTCAAATATTACTAGTATTTTTTAACCATTATTATTGTATTGATTGAGTAAACAAACTGAATTGAAATGTAACAAAACACAATCGGCGAATTCTTGGTTATCATAGTACGTTTCTGCGGTTTAGCTGGGATAAGATTTCGCGTGGGGAAACCACTAATATCCCGTTCCCGGACGTTTGTTGGAAGAAATTTTGACTAGATTAAAAATAGTTGATTGAATCAGGCGTTACTTTGCGGAAGTTCATCTTCAAACTTGTTACTTGGACAATATCTAGTGTAATTCCGCTTTAACGTCGCATTAAGTACATCAAGGAATACGATTTTTTTATTCTATTTTTAACTTTGAAATTTTTTAAAAACGATTTTAATGAAATTTACTACAAAAATTATACAAATTGATATTTGAATCTAATTTTAAACGTTATACAATTTGATATTTCAATTAACGAATTTAACAGACCTAATTTAATGGAATCCACTAAAAACTTTATACAATTTGATAAATGAAGCTTATTTAGTAAGGAATTTAACAGAAATAATTTTTATCGAAAAATTAATATGTACAATAAAATTAAAATAGTACAATAAAAAAATACAATAAAAATTATACAATAAAAATAAAAATTAAATTAAAAAATTATTCAAAAGATTAAAAATTATCTGCCTCGTTCCCGCGAGGCTTCCGGTATAAAATTTGTTCTACCTCGAAATTATTTTCGCCCAGCTTGTAAAACCACCGTTCCCAGGTGCTAATCGAATGAAATTTTGATTTGAATACATAATTATTGCCACCACATTCTCGTGAGCATTTTCGATATGAGATTTGTCTCAAGTGCAACATTTTTCGGCAAAATAGCAAAATTTAGATTTGAGAAACAGTGAGAGGAGTTTTTGGCGGGAACCGAAAAGGTGTTGTCGTAATTTTGTATTATTTTCTAAATCTTGTAATTCTTCGAGTGTTAAAGTGTATAGTCGATTAAAAACTTTCATCGGTTTGTTAGCGTGAACGAGTATGAGCAAATAGTACAAACATTGCAAAAAGTGACATTTCGCGTGCTCCACAAAACTCCACTTAAAGTTTCAGCTAAGTATCCATCACTTTACTGAAATGGGGAAAGGGGGTAAGGGATTCATCATCGTCATCATCACCTTAACGTTACTTTATCACTTGAAAAACACTATATTAACCTGACACTGGCAAATGCACAAGACGTGCGACCCCAAATACCCCAGAATGGGCAAGAAAAAAAAAGACAGTGCGAAATTTGAGTTTCTGTCTCTCTCTAAAGCTTTTGGCTGGTTCTGTGTGACCAGATCTTGTATTTTTTTTACTACAATTTTATTTGAGTTAATACTTTATTTCATTTTTATGATGATTAAAGGCTGCCCGAACTCATAGCTTATAAAACAGCTCGATGTGGTAGTAGTAGATTTTATTTTACTCAATTTTAAGAAGACTCGAGAAAGAAGAGGAGAGGCTAAAATGATTATTTACGTTCCACAGTGCACATTCACTTTTTTATAGCCAGCAAAACTTTCGACTACTATCATTGATCAACTCAATCGACAAACAAAATAATAAAAACAAAAGGTCTCTTGCTCCAAATCTTGAATTTGGCGTAGGAGTTTTTCACAAAATATATGTTGTGGACGCCGAGCACATTATAAGCAGGTATATGCTGAAATCATGTTCTAAGTGGATTGGTGGAGAACTCTCGAACATTCTAGAACAACTCGAAGGTTCCGAAAAGGCTCCGGAGAGTTCTAGAAGCTTTTGGTACGGATTTGGAAATGTCCCGATAGTACTCGAATGTTCCAGAAAACTCTAGGTAGGAAAGACAGAGAGCCTTCGTGGGAAACGGACAGAATGATTAGCCAATCAGAGCCCAGCTCTTAGAGGTGTGATTTCAGTAAATAAAGCGTACGGGCCGCGCCAGGGGTTGGTATTATGAGTCAGTCTTAATTGATCTTAAGTTTTAATTGAACAGTCGTAACAGTAAATAGTGAACCAACCAAAACTGTAATATCCAAGTGAAAATATCCAATTGCAATATCCTTGCAATAATAATAATAAAAGTTGAATTAAAAATAATATCTACTATTTTGCTGCCAAAATAGTATTCGTTTTCTTCAGTCTGTCGCAACTTCATAGAAAAAAATCGATGTATGAAATGGGGCAGAACTTTAATGGCGGATATAGGTTTCTCGCTCACTCCCTCAACGTCTCTCATTCTTTCCGAAAAATTGTGATGTCTGTTTGCTTTGAGTTTGCTGTGCTCTGTTTATCACAACATTCATTTGTGTAATATTATAATAGATTTGTTTACGTCTCTTCTCTTTGTACGTTTGTTATGAAATAAGGTTTTTTAGTGTATGTAATGCATTTAAAATCGTTTAAATATGAAGTATAGAAAGTGTGAAATATGCGGCTTCAAATAAAAAAAAAAAAGTGATTTTATGGCGAGATATCCTCTGGATGAAGATCGGTGTGTAGATCAGTAGTTAAATTATCAGTCCCAAAGACTTCATTTGGGGCAAAATATCAAAAAAACAACAAATTAGATTCAGAAAATAGTGTTGTGCAACTTTTATCCGAATTTGTAAATATCGATACTTTTTTTTTAGGTGGAAGAAATGGGTGAAAATGACCGGCTACGAAGACCTACCGTATTGAATAGAAAAGCTTCACCAACTTAAATTTGTATTTGGAAAGCATTTTGAAGACAAATATTACACAAAAAACAGTGAAAGAAAATTAATGAAATAATTAAACTCCATTATTTAAGAACTTTCTTACTAACAAGCAAGAGGAAATAAGAAAAAGGTTATGAGTATCATATATGAAACATACGTATAACCATAGTGTTTTTTTTGCGCACAAATCACTATACACAAAATTTTGTGGCACAAACATAAACAGTGGCTCAAGGTTTTGTACCCTTGCCATGTTTTGATAGTGACGTGAACTTTTTTCGTTTGGCTTCATACATTTCAATAAAACGTCCCTGGCGGCAACGTTAAGGAACTAAGTATGTCAAACACAAACAAAAAAAGTTTACGCAGACTATCAAAACTCATGGCAACTTGAAAAACAAACAAACTTGAAATCCATCTGAAGTAGGGATGAATCAATATCGATAAATTTTGTATCGAATGGAGGGGCACATTTCTATTCTATTCCCTTATGTTGGTAGAACTGATTTCATGCGTCATTTCACTTCGTCATGTTGGTTCTAAATGGTAGCCCAGTTTTGACATTGGTTAGGTTAATTTTTTTGTACGGAGTCCCATCTCTTATCTATATTACATAGTCTTTGGTTTTCTTAATAGTAATATTGAATTACGACAATTCAATATTGCTGAGCTATGTTATTCATTAGCGCCATCTATCACGGATTGGAGAAATACTAACATTATTTTTCCAAGTACGTTAGAGAGGTATCGCCATTTTTCTTATTTTACTTTTTTATCTGGGACATTTGCAACTGACACCGACACTAAAAACAGACCGAATAGCTAAAATGTCGTTCCTGATGCACCGTGCTAGTACAATTTTTCACAAGATCTTTGGATGTGGGACCCAGTACGCACTTGAGTGTCATATATACATTGACACTTGCTTGGTTGACAGTGACTTTCATGTTCCGCCCATCGGACAGCAAAAGATCAAAAAATCCTCAGAATAATAATTAAAGTAAGTTGCTTTAGTTATTATTCTGTGAAAAAATCTATTATTTTGTTTTTTTTTTTGAAGTTTATAAAAAAACCAAGGTTTAGCACATTACATATTCTTTGTTAGAGCATCGATTGTCGTCACTGCGTGTTGCCCACGTGATCATATTTGACTCAGAATAGGCTGATTAAAAAAAAATTAATACATATACCTTATTATATTTCAGTACCCGTACAAATAGTCACTTCGCTCAGAATAATATACCCGGAGGAGTTTAAATAAACCATGAAACACGCTCCAAATACTCGGAACAGGGACCCTATTCGGAGTATTTTGGAGATTGTTGTTTCACGGTTCTTTCAGTTTTCATACTGAAACAAGTTGTATTGAACGACCAAGATACTCTCCGTGTGCGTGTATGCTTTGAACGCGACCCTGTCATTTGCCTCTCATGCATGTGTCATGTGTCAACTGTCATGTCAATGGTCAAATGAAATGAAACCGAAACGAAAAAGTCTTGTGAATCGCGAATCATTTACTTTGCTCCTAAAAGTCCTAAATTTTGTGAAATTTTGAAATAAAGCTCATAATACAAATTTGCAGACCTGTAATATAAAAATGGCTAGACCAAGAAATGAAGATCCAACCGAAGATGCAAAGAAGATCGTTGATGATGCAAAAAGCTTCATCGAAAAGGCCATATCAGACATCGGGACTACATCCGCAACAAAGCAGTTATTATTAGGAACTGCGTCAGGATGGTGAGTAGAATACAATTCATTGCTATCTAGGTAAATAATAAAAAGGCATTAAGATAAAATTAGACTGTTTTGTACACAGAGCAATACAATTAATTCGATGATTCAAATAGAATGCTCAGTTTGTTAAAATTACAGGACATTTGGTGTCCTTGAGGTGGTGAATGGTCGTGAATATAACAACACGCCTACAAGATTCTTACCTAAATTATTTCTAGAATTACTCAGTTTTGATGGAATCTGTAATGACATCATGTGGTTCATAGTATTGCATCTTGTCTATGATGAGATCATCTTCTGAGTGGTTTAACTGCAAGCTGTAATTTGATTTGATGATCTATTCATGCAAGTTAAAAATATACAAATCAATGACTTACATTTTCTTATTTTTTAAAGGATCACTGGTTTCATTTCCATGAAAATTGGAAAGGTTGCTGCTGTTGGCTTGGGTGGTAGTGTTATTTTATTACATATTGCGAGTCAGAAAGGGTACATTGATATAAACTGGGATAAAATTAACAAGAAAGTTGATAAAATTACTGACAAAATTGAGAAGGAGGCCACTGGAAAAGGACCTAACTGGAGTGAAAAGGTAAGCATGAATAACACTTACCTTGACTGCATATAATTTTGTATCATCAGTGATTCATAAAAATATCTATGCCTAGCACCTCCACTCAATATTAAGTCACCATCAACTCCACTCAAATTTAAGCTCAATCCAATTTTGTGGATTGCAATGGATCCCAACATCTCAATCAGATCACATGTGTTTGATACAATTTTCAAAAATATCAATCCAAAAAAATCACATATTTTACAAATAATAAATATAACTAATATAAAATATTAATAATTATCATGACATTTATTTCAAACAAAAAAGAGTTTGGTTGTTAAATAAGTCAACAGAAACTAACTTATCAGTTTAGGATTAAAATTAACTTACATCAATAATAATTGATGGTATTCAAATTTATTAATTACATAAAAACAGACACAACATAAATCCTCTAACATCTATCAAATATATGAGTATATATATTTATTAGATATACTTATAAAAAAATATATTAATAAATATATTAGATAAAATATTACAAATAACCTTACACTAGATACATAAACAAACTACATAAACTGTTTATAGTTTAATGCACTAGGTAAACCTGTTTCACAGAACTCTATGGTTGCATAATGTGCAAATAATTTATTATGATGTGGTTATTGATAGATAGTGAAATATGAGCATGATTAAACAATATATGTACATGTAATTTTTTTCTGATTTGAATTCATCCTCGATCAGATTGCATAGTTTCATTTATCCATCCTGAAAATCAATTGGATCATATTCCCATGATCCGATCTTAGAAAACTTTGGATTGGATCAGCACATCCATACAGCATTTTGAATTTCTGTAGGTCAGAGATGTGTTTGTATATTGCTCTAATATCAAGCTACCTTTGAAGTGTGGTATTTATTAGCTACTCTGTTTATAGAAGTGAAGGTGGATAAGGAGCTTGGGAACTGGTATTTTATTACTTATTATTATTAGTAGACTTAACCCATCTACACTAGAGAATGATTTATATTTTCGTATGTTTACAACAAATAAACTCAAAAATTACTGGTCCAAGTTCAAAAATTATTTTGCCATTAAAAAGCTACATTATCCCTGAGTGACAGGATATGAAAAGAAAGTGAAGCCGCGGGCAAAAGTGCTAGTAGTATAATAATATACTCTGCATTCCAAGTCAAAATGATCACATGGGCATCACTTAGTGACTTCAATCAATGCATAAAGCAAGACCGAAATATGTCATTTACAAATAGTTTGAAACATACAATGAAGAGTTTAGGCAAGACCAAAATATGTCATACACAAATAATATGTAGTTTGAAAGAGAAAATTACAAGTGACATCATTACCTGTTAGCTCCTGGAATGCTAGACCTTTTTTTAGATCATGACTAAACCCATGGCATACCTAACCTAACACAGCTGATAGGTATATAGCTGATATCCTAGTTCTTTCCACTTTAAAATAGTTATTGCATTTCAGTCACTTTCATGAAAAAGAACTTTTAAATAGACTTTTAATGTTCTCATGATTTTGGTTTTTCATTTGCACTTTTGGGAGTTACCATTTGAAAGTTAAATAGTCCAAAAATCATTTTTATTTTGTTCCAGGTCTTATTATTTATCCAAAAAAATACATATTACTCAGCAGGGTTTACTGGAGGATTTCTGTTTGGCATTGCATCATCATAAGCTTTATAATAGTTAATAAAACTAAAAGGCGAGTGACTGTTTTTTCTTTCCTAAAAATATGTTTTTTTTTTCAATGTTTTCCTCACCACCTTAAACTTATAGTTCAACAATATAGCATGGATATCAGCTATGTTCCTCTTTCTAAATATTTTTTTCAACTTAACATATTTAATATACATACCATTGAAACTGCTGTTTTCTATTTTTTCTAATTTACGAGGGTTGATAGAATCTTTAAAAGCAGAACTAAAACTGATAATCTGAAACAAGTGTATTTTACAGAAAAAATTATCTGGTCTTTGATGGTCCAACAATGTTTTTTTTTTGCAGTTGGAGCGATTTGTAGACAGAAAATTGGACAAAGCTGAAGGTTTACTGAAGAAAAAAGAACATAAAGCAAAAAAATGGTATTCTAATTTTACTGGAGATGATCACTACCATGCTACAGAAAGCCATGTCTTCATGGCATCCTTTGTTGCCGGTATGGCTTTAGGGCTTCTTTGTGGTAAATAATTGTTATTTTACAATAATTTACATCTTACTCCACTACCAATTTTAGTATTACTATTCAAGTTAGAAATAGACAAGGTAGACAGGCACAGTCATATTAATAATAAACTATGTAGTAATTAACTATGTGTAATGTGTAGCTCTACCTATGTTTTGTCTCAAATTACTAAAAATATACTTCCCCATACCTTAGTATGAGATATCTACATATATTACATAAAATACTTGTTTCCAAATATTGTGCTAAGTACCTAGTTAGTATAGTGATTAGATTAGAGTCATTTGCTTGTTAAATTTATTGTATCAAATTGTGATGCATCTGTTCTTTCTTGAAACATCATTGCTACAGAAATAATTTATTCAATAAATATTTAGCTGTTTCACCGTTGTGAACCATTGATATTTAATACAATAATAATAAATACTAAGGGTGTTTCATTTCAGTACCAAGTCACACCAGTATGACAAACAGGATTTTTTTTCTCGTTTGTCACACTACTGATTTTTCAACAACATGTATACAACAAGGGCTAGAGTGCTGTACCTACATTATAAAGTCGGTTTGCTGACTTTCATTTTCATCTGACTATTTTTTACTTTTAGTTATATTTCAGCACAAACCAACCTCTAAAACTCTTTGGTATGAAGTATTTTAATGATTATCTCTACATTAGAATATAATCTAATTTACCCACTTCAGTAAGGAAAATTTCATTGTAAGTACTTATTTATAATTGTTTCTTAATGGTTTCTGAAACATCAATTTTGATTATTGTGTGATAGTTCTAAAAATGTATTCACAAATTTTGGAAAGTTAAAAACAAAAAATTGCTATAGATCTAGAACGGTCTAATCTGAAGAATGATAAAAATTAATCACTTTTATAATTCCTTTAGCACATATGTTTAACATAATGATCAAATAGTTGGTGTTCAGTTAAGCTTCCCAAATAGTTTGTGTAACTTTCAATATATTCTCTTTTGATAGCACAAACAGCAGCATTATAGTAGGCTCTTTCTTTTTTAGAAAGATCTTTCCATTCCGCACTTCCTGGAGGTTTTATCATTTCAAACAAATCTTTGCCAATCCTGAGAATATAAAACAATATTATTCTTTTAGCAATGAAGATTTAATACTTTAATGCAATGCTCTAAGCATATTTTGTAACTTACCTAACAGTGGGTGGTGTTGGTTCTACCAAGGGAATCGGAGGTCCTTGAATAGTGCTGGCATTACTCTGTGTCTCTAGTGCATCTTCTATTTCATCATCACTGAAAATATTTGATTGTTTGACTTCATCATGGTAATTCGGGGTTTGATAAAGTTGGTAAATAAAAGTATGTACTCACATTTGATTTGGTGGACTAGCACCACACAATGGGCTTCCTATATTAGCTTCTTGAGTCTCACAAGCCTTTTCAAGCTCTTCGTTTTCACAATTTGATGGGATAGGTTCACATACAGGCCTCACCGTATTGGATTGTGTCTCAGGGCTTTCTATTTGAACTATGAGTGTCTCATTATTATCTTCCAACTTTGAATAATTTCTGCAAATGTGTATACCTGATGTTTAAAGCAGTGCTTGCTCTGATAAAGTTTATGTGAGTCCATGTTAGGGATTGATTTTAACGTAATGTAACATAATGTTCACATAAAGTAACGTAAATGTTATGAAATATTTACAGCAAAAATAACTCTATACACAGTTTATACAAATAAATAGTAGAACAGATTTAGCATTATGTAAAAAAAACCAGAGTAGGTTTGTCGCAATAACCCATAACTAACATAGGTACAAACCAAAACGAAAATGCATCTTACTCAGTTTTATCATTAATAAATTCAGTTTCTTTTCTAACTTGCAATCCATTCTCTGTTAAAATACTTTCATCAATGGAAGCAGTTTCTTGCTGCTCCAGTCCCTCTGCAGTTTCCTTATTAGTACCATGTTGTGGTTTGGACAATTTTTTGTCAAGAAGTTTTGGTGCTTTTTCTTTCAAATAAGTTTTAGTTTGACTTAGACCATGGACATGGTTTAGTAAATTCCTATTTAGAGTTGTTTTGTGAAACAGCTTTTTTTTGGAAAGACTCAGGGATTTCCATGATTTCTTTGCTTCTTGTATGGTTTTCTAGAAACGTTTTGACATATGATTAGGATAATAAAAATAGTAAATACACAAAAAAGAAATACACAGCATGGTGTAATACTTAAACTCTGTTACCTATTAAACAATGTACTTCTATCTCTTTCTCTAGTTTGTTTTACAGACAACTGTTGTTTTGTTTTTCTGTCCGAGGTTTTCAAGTGAGCACTAAGGAAGACAGCCATCCGGACAGAAATCTGGGCATACAAAAGCATTTTTGTCGAAGCTGAAACGCGGACGCTTCGCTCGCTCGGTCGATTGTACCATATAATTTAACGTTGTAAATAAAACTTACTTTATCTTTTTCACCTTTTCTTTCACAATATAACTGTACATACAAGCGATGAGCATGTGCAGGTAGTTGGTCAGCTTTGACTTTTTGTTCCATAACAAATAGATTACCTATCTTTTCACAAAACAAACAATAATAACTATAAAGTTGATGATTTTGCCGGCTGATCGAGAGGCAATAATGTACGGCAGGATATTGTACGACCTATTAATCCACCTATGTTAATAATTGGTGTACGTGTACATAGAATATCAGGTTTGCAATATCATGCCATACATTATCGGCAAGCGATATTGTACAGACTGTTAAAACTGATGTACATGTACACCACCGGATTTGTCGCTGGTGACAAATCTGCGTGTGAATTTTTTTTTTAGACACTTGTACACACGGTCGTCTGACCCCAAACTAAGCAAAGCTTGTACTATGGCAGCCAGAGACTGATATACATACTTATATACTTTTTTAAATATATACTTTTAAATACATACTTAAATAGATATTAACACCCAGACATAGAACAAACACAAATATTCATCATATGAATGTTTTCCCTAGGTGGGAATCGAACCCACGCCCCCTAGATCAGAAGGCAGGTTCACTACCGATTGAGCCACCGAGGCAGTCCACAATTAGCCACAGGCGAGCCCTCGCCACCTAGCGCATTTGGGCCTATGCCTGAGCGCTCGTGTAATGTGTGGTCGATGATGGATTTGTCTACTGATTCGTATGGCACGGCGCCGGGGTACGATTTATGGCTCGTCTAATAAAGCTAATGAATGCTGGGCTTAATAGAGAGTATTCTGTGCATAAAAGTAAAATACATAGTACGTCTATACATGTCATAATCGATAGTTCCATTCAAAGTCAGAGTCAAAATGTTTTTATTCAATTCAGGTATCAAAGATACACTTATGAACGTCAAAGTTATTTAAATAGACTCGACCGCCTTGTTCAGATAAAGAGCCTCTACTCAGAAGAACAGTGGCCCTATTCGGAGATTTGAGATTTTCATCTCATCTTTTTTCGTCCTTGTTGTTCTTGTTTGAATGACGTTTCAAACAGGAGGAGGTGTGAGAGTGACCAAGATAAAATCTCATCTCATCTCACACGCAGGAATAGCCCTCCAGGCAAGAAACTGAGGGGCATTATTTTTTCAAATAATAAATAAATTACAGTCTCAAATTTTGGCTTACAACTAGGTAATATCTCTAAATACTAGTGGCTACTTGACGGAAGTGGAAGGCTCCAGACATCTTTATCTTCTAAATTATTCTTAACCTTATAATACCCTCTTTTCATTAATGTAGTTTTTACATGTGATTTGAATTTTCCCTCAGTGAGCCCTGTTATATTTTTCGGGATTTTATTGTAAAAACGAACGCAGTTGCCTAAAAATGACTTTTTTGACTTAGTCAGTCTAAATCTCGGTACAGCTATCCTATCCTTATTTCTGGTGTTATAATTGTGATAGTCACTGTTCAATTTAAATTTATGTAGATTTTTGCGAACGTGCATAATATTTTCAAAGATATACAAAGAAAGGTAAAGTTAATTTATTTATTTCTTCAAATAAATCTCTCAATGATTCGCGGGGACCCATTCCGTAGATAGCGCGGACCGCTCGCTTTTGCAAAATAAAAATGGCCTCTACTTCAGCAGCTGATCCCCACAAAATGCCATATGACATTATGCTGTGGAAGTAAGCAAAGTAAACCATCCTAGCTGTAGCTATATCCGTCAGTTGCCTAATCTTACGAACAGCATAAGCAGTCGAACTAAGTCTCCCAGACAGCGCATTAATATGTGGACCCCATTGCAGTTTGGAATCAATGCTAATTCCCTATCGATAACCGGTACCAATAACGTGCAATACTATTGTATGATATCAGCTTATTAAAATGAATTAATCAGTCTTAAAATAAATCAGTGTTAGATTAATTTTAAGTATATGATACAAAATGAAGTGAATGTTGTATGTTATGAAGGCTATCTAAGGCCAATCGAACTTAGTTATCGTAACCTATAGGTATTTAAACCATTCGGAGTGCTGACCTTCGGTGTTTCGTTCCGTGGCGTAGGCGTTGTAAAATTTGGCCAATGAAACTTCGGACTGTGATTTATAGCCGTATGCAGCTACACGAAGTGAACTCGATTAGCAAGTCATTTATACATTTGTGATAATAGTGTTTCTGTTGCTTACAGAACCTCGTACAAAGTGATTATGAATGAAACGGACGCACTGACTCCCACCAATCTGCCACAGCGTACCGTGGCCGCAAAGCGAGCAAATAACATAATCAAATAAGTTATTTAAGTACCTCCTTGATTTATTTTACTAACTATTCCAAAAACTCAGATCATACACTTTTTCGTTTAAAATTTAGAACCCTAATTATTTGACTTTGTTGTATTGGATCCTGCGGAAACGAATATTTCCCTTGGTTCTTGCACGTGTGAACACAAAGATGGCATTATGACATGGAAATAATAATATTAAGTTATCGTTTCTATTTCTCTTTAAACAGAGTCGCATAGAGATATCAATGTTCACGTCTTATCAACTTCTTTTAAACTACTTACAACGTGACGACAAACTTCTGTAATTTTAATAGAAGACTGAATAAAAAGTTTGGTTGGATGGAAATGAATGTGTAATAATAATACTAAGATATAAATTTTTAGATAATTTTGCACCATTTTTCACGGCTGAACGAAGTTATCTATTGTCATGATAAAATGCAAGTTCCAAAAGTTACGCTAGTGCCATCTCTTGACGATGAAACAACAAAGCTGAAAATGCTTATAAAACTCCTCATTGATATTGGGCTAGATATTATTGTAGTCGTGCAAAATGGTTCCCCCAGAATATTAGGTGGGTGCTATACACTCGATAAATATCGCGATACTTGCATTATTACGATATTTATCGATTGTGTAGTATAGTATATCAACGGATCGTGATACTTATCGTCGGATATCTAAAAATATAGAAATTCACGATATTTATCTAGTATCGTGTGATTAATATCGAGCGTCTAGACTTCGAGACGATATTTATCGTGATCCTGTTATTAAGTCGAGTCTCCACTGACTGAGAATGCCTCGCGAGGCACGCTTCCATCTCGCTCTGGCTGATAAGCTTATCACGCTCCAGACTGAGATAGATGCTTGCCTCGCGAGACATGCTGGTCTGTGGAGACCCAGCTTTAGTACTGACACTAGTGCTGCCTATTTAGAGATTTCTGGGGGGCTATTCCTGCGCGTGAGATGAGATGAGATTTTATCTTGGTCACTCTCACACCTATGACGTTTCAATCGAGAGCAACAAGGACGAAAAAAGGTGAGATGAAAATTTCAAATCTCCGAATAGGGTCACTGCACTAGGTTTAGCGCTGAATAGGTGTCACTGGTGATTTTTTTCGAGTGTAGCATCCTCTATTTTACTCGCTATAATCAACTAGTAAAATAGCGATATCTGCAAGATCACGATATTTATCGACTGTGTTGTATAATGTATCGTCGTCGCATCGTTACACTCGCAGGATTTCTAAAAATATGGAAACCACGATTTTTATCTTGTATCGCGCGTCTTCGAGTTATTGTTTATCGTAATCACTAGCCTGTGTTGACCAGTGCTGCTATTTAAGCGATTTATGAGCTAGATTTAACTCCTCTTCGAAACGCAGAGAACGAAACCTCCACGAAATTTTACTCGATAATTATCGCGATATTTATCGAGTAAAATAGCCCTCATGCGTGTAGCGTCAGCCAGAATTTCTGGTGACTGGACGGACTGGAGCTTTGTATTTGTTGTGTCGTGCTTTGGTGTCGTGAATCGTCATCAAATTTCATTTCGCTTTTAAAGAATACGATGTCCAAAAAGTATATTGTTTTACTTACAATTCATTCGTTTATAGACATGTATAGATATAAATGTTCTCACTTTTTGTATTTACTTCGATCTAGGAATCACCCTAACGTGCCTGCAGGCCAATCCTCTTACGTGATGACTAGTTTGTAAGTACTTTAGGAAAGTCTACTGCTTTGGCCTAATAGTATTAGTAATTTGCAGATATGGTCTGGTTTTGCCAGAGAAGGGAAGGAAAGGCCCGACATTTCAAGCATCAAGAAACGTGTTTGGGGATGATTCCGATTCAGATAAAGAAACTTCAAAAAAGCCAATTTTACTTCGTCCAAGTGATAATATCAACAGACAGGTAATGTTTATTAGGTTATATTAACTGTCCTCACCCGCTATCCTACATAAACTGTACTTTTTTTGCAGAGTGATAATAGTTATTGTCTCTATTACAATCACCTAAATTTGTTGAACCTAATAAGCACATATATTCACAATTATTCAGAAAAAAATCCGATCAATTTGAAATATTTATAAACTTAAATTTCTCGCTTTTCAGTCTACTTTTATAAATGTTGGAGAATAGGAAATCGAGTATAAATATGACCCAAAGAATGAATCACTTTAAAAACTTATGAATGCAGACTGAGATCCAAAGAGTTTGAGTTTACATTGTTTGGAATCCGGGAAATGTTTCTGAATGATTGCAAATATGGGTGCCGGTACTGAAAGTTAAGCTTGAAATATCAAATGCACTCACTTAGATGCAGACTATTGAACTTGTTCTTTTTATGATGCAGGCCAAAATAACACAGGAAAAGGCAGTAACAGAAGATCCTACAGTGTACCAGTATGACGAAATCTATGATGATTTGGTTGGTTCTAAACTAAAAGAAAAAAAGAAGAGTAAAGAAGAAGTCAAACCACGATACATTGAGAATTTAATGAAAACTGCCAATAAAAGGAAAATTGAAAATGAGCGCCGTATAGAAAGACAAGTACAGTAGATTTCATTTATTACGACCTTGGTTGTAGCGACCATTTACCTATAGCGACGTTAAATCAAAGTCCCTTAAATTTAAAGCATACTTTAGTACAAAATTCATGTGGCTATAGCGACTTTGGATGTAACGCCGAGTTCGGGTGTAGCGACTGTTTTTAATGAATCATTTGTAACAATTCCTAGACATCCCATGCAGATATTGCGACCGGAGTCGGCCGCCAAAGACACAAAGATTTTTTTCTTTCACAAACATTTCTTATCTTTTGTTTACATCCATTGCACACAGATGGTCAGCAAGTGTGGAGACCTTTACCTTTTGTTTATAGATATCAACTAAGTAGGTAGTGAAGCGTGTACCTTTCGGAGCTTTTAGGGTTTAGTTACAAAGTGATATTCTGAGTAGCAACTGGGTTTAGTAAACTTTTGAATAAGTATGGCTGCGAGACGCTAAACTACACATGTGTACGTGTCTGTATCTCTTTACCTTTGCCTGTAACGACTTCCGGATATAACGTCGAAAATAGAGTGGTCCCTTCATTGTCGTTATACCCGAAATCCACTGTATGTTAAAATGTTATTAATTTCAAATGCCTGCTTTTTTGAGTAATTGTAATATTAATTTTGCCACACTTTCCTAAGTATTATTTACTACTCATTTAATATTCAGTACCTGGATGTCCGAGCTTTGCTCGGTATTTTTTTTTTTTTTAAATTTTTTTTTTGGAAAATAAATAATTGATTTTAGTCTAACCTCAAAGCAAACACTCATTGACTTCGTGTTACTTAACAACGCCATCTGCTGTTGTGTCGTTAAAGCAATTAGTTGCTCACAAAAAATAGTATTATTATTCGCCAATAGATGTCAGGAAGAGTCATATTTTTCAGTTGAGACAACTCAAACGCCTCCTTTTTGTTATTTTTCTTCCAAGTTTATGTTTAAGTTGATTATCGATAAAACACGAATAAAATGACATTTTCTAAAAATGATTCCTAGCTAGATCGATTTATCGCCCCCGAAACCCCCTACATACTAAATTGTATGAAAATCGTTGGAGCCGATTCCGAGATTCCAATTATATATATATATATATATATACACAAGAATTGCTCATTTAAAGATATAAGATTACAGGGAGTCACTTAACATTAAAACAGGTTTAGCAACTTGAACATTAATCCTCATGTTTTATCTTATTTTTTGAACCATGGAAACGGTTAGATGCATGGTCAGGTGTAAATGATGTCTAGTTAGTATAACAGAGTTGAGGGTCAAAATTCTACTTATTAATATACCTATTCTAATTTAATTATTTATTTAATCAGATCCAAAAGGAAAGAGAAAAGGAGGGAGAAGAATTCAAGGATAAAGAAGTATTTGTCACTTCTGCATACAAAAAGAAATTACAAGAAATGCGAGATGAGGAAGAGAAAGAGAAACGAGAAGAATACTTAGAGAATATTGGAGATGTAACAAAACAAAGTGATCTAGGTGAGTAATAAGAAAGTGTTCTATTGACTTCAGAAAACTGAGTAAAATTAATCTGCTCCTCAATTCTGTTAACCAATTGTTTTTAATTGTTAATGGATTGCTCAAATTGACACTTCTTGTATTGAAGTGTCAAAAATAAAAAAAACACTATTTTAAAACAATTGCCTAGTAGAATCTTGGATTGTAACTACAAGTACTAATTACATTTTATTATTTCAGGTGGTTTCTATCGACATTTATATGAACAAAAGTTGGGATCGGATAAATCTCTCACAGATGGTAATGAAGCTGTTACAGATGAATCTAGCAAAAAAGCAACTACTTCTGATATAAAATCTGAAGCACCAAATACTGCTCGTAAATTAGAGCCAATAAAGAGAAATTATAGGAAAAGAAAATCTACAGAAAGCAAGACTCAACTATCTGATGGTGAGATTGAAGATTCTGATGAAGAAATAAATAGAATGAACCTTGACAACATCAAATTGGCAAAGAAAAACAAAGCAGCAGATAATAATATTGATGCAGACTCAGATTTCTCAATTGATGAGTCTAGTGATGAGGAAAGTGAAAAGAAATCTGATGATAAGCAGTTAAAGTTGGACTCGTCAAAGAAGTCCAACACCCCAGAAAGAGAGGTCAAAAAGGAAATAGATACGCCTGAAGTTGTAAAGGAGGTGACCCCAAAAATAGATATCTGGAAAAAGAGGACTGTTGGTGTAGTATTTAATGAAGCTCTCAAAAGGTATTACGAAAGGAAAGCTGCAAGAGGGTCTTAATGAAAAATTTTATTGATAAGACAATATAATAATTCCTTAATAAAATGTTTTTCATTTGATATTTTGTTTTATACTGCAACATAGTGCGCTTTGCAATGTACTGAAAAAAAAGGAAATATTAAAATTAGTAATAATCATCAGTGATTGATAAAATCAAAGATAATAATATTTAATATCCTTACCTATGAATTCCGACACAGGGTCGTTCTCGCCTTCTGCTCTCATGGTGCCAGTTATTTCCTCATTTTCAACCATGGGTAGCACAAGTTGTACAAATTCTGACGTATAAGGCGGAGCTATGGCATCGAGGACCTAAGGACAGTCATTTATATGATTTACAATTTGAACAGAAACAATACTTTATAAGCACAAATATAAATTGTGATGACCTAGGCCTGTTCCATGTGTTCTTATTGCGATGATTTTTAGGTTCGGTCACTGACGCTCCGCGACCGTGAACCGTATCGCCGGGCAATAAGGTTTATGGTCAATTAAACTTCAATAAATCATTAAATTTGAGTTGATAGCATGTAGATAGGTAGTTGATTTAAATAATGAAGGTAGACGACTTGCTGTTCTACCTACTTCCCATTTATTCATGGGCGTATCTAGACTTGTTAGGGGTGGGGTGGGGCAGTATTGAAGATTTTTTCAGAATAAATAAAATTGTGCTTACTTTAATTTTTGAAAAACCAAAATTTTGTGCTTCGAATTAGGGAGCAGGGTGGGGCTGATGCCTCACTTTGCCTCGTCGTAGGTACGCCCATGCATTTATTAGAAACTGTTTATTTCAAATGGTTTGTAAGCACTGTGTTAATTCATCAAGAGTTCCTTAGCAACTATCACTATCGCACTAATATTATAAAATGTGAAAATTTGAATAGATGTTTGTTTCTCAGTTACGCTAGAACAGCTGAACGGGTCTGCAGGGCTGAAGGGCTGTACGGGCTTGACAAATTGCCTTTCCAACGTTTTTATCCGCGCTTAGATGTGACGGCTAGAATAACAATAAAACAATAATAAATTCGGGACACATCCACACACGGTCGCCTGACACCAAACTAAGCAAAGCTTGTATGGCTGCCAGGGACTGATAAACATACTTAGATATTTTTTTTTTTAAATACATACTTAAATACATATTAACACTCAGACAGAACAAACACAAATGTTCATAATTGTTAACGGATATGTTTGTCTCTTTCTCGCTGGATTAAAACGGTGGAAAGACAATTTGTCTCGGGGCCGTGCTAGCCCTGAATGAAATTTAGCACAGAGATAGATTTATAATCCAGACTATTCTGGAATAGCACGTAGACTACCTACTTATAACCGCGGGGCGCATCTAGTGTTATCTAAATCTACCCTCACATTGCGTATTTTTAGCATTAGTGTAATGCTGCGTACAGACCAAAGCTAACGAAGGCCAACAATATGCTGCGTCTCTTTTTATTTTATTAAGACGAAACGGGACGCAGCGCATTCTTTGGCATTCGAGGGCTTGGTATTTTTTATTACTTAATAGGCTTGCGTTTGGCCGCCAACATGCCTGATGATAAGCAGTGATGCGGTCTACGATGGAGCACGCTTGCCTAGAAGGAACCGATTCACTCGAGACTTGAAGACACCCAGATTATAAGTGTCAGGGAACACACTCTGGCGCAGAGTATTCCACACTCTAGCGGTCCGTATGAGAAATGAGGAAATGCATAAAACGATGCCGCGTTTTTTTGGTGTGTATCCAGCATTGTTATACTGTTACCTCAGTGATGAAATATCGAATCAAGGAGATGTCGGTGTCGCCGCGCTGCCAACATTGTTTAATGTACCGCAAGACCGGCACTACGCAGCCGCGACTTAGCAAGTTCACCATGCGGTCGAGAAGCATTTTTCTCAACTCCAACTGCAATTAAAAGTTTGCATCAATATCGAACATAATACTAAAAGCAAAGCTTAAAAACCGACTTCCCATCCTGTAATTTGTCATCAATGTAAACAATTTTTAGATTTTTGTTGATAAGTATTTTAAAAACTTGCTTGACCGATTTCGGTAAAATTTATATGAGACCACCTCTAAAGTATGATCTACCAAACATATGGGCTGGTAGAGGTGTAATACAACACCCACACTTCGCCGGACGATATTCAGTCCCAAATGTGACAGGGGGCGAGCCTGTCGCCATACACCGGGCTCCAATCATGTAGCAAATGACATACAATACGCACATATGTTACACAATGAACAAATTGGTGCGTGCCGTCGGCTGGGTTTGAACCCGCTCCCTCGCTCATCGCTTCTACCAAACAAAAAAATCTATTCACAATTAATCGTAGTCGCGCAAACATGAATACAAAAAAAAAACCCAAAACAATTAAGTTTGGGTTCCTTCCAATTATGGTCTACTCGAGTTTGTAGCAACTGTAAGATAGATTTATTTGCACGCTAGAACTCTGTTCCATAAGCGATGACCTATGTAATTATGTCCTAGGCGTTTTTTTTTATGTTCATGTTAGGAAGGCTGTTTGGTCATCCAAATAAAAAAAAAATAATGACCTGTACTAAGATCTCCAGTTCGTCCTGCGGCGACTCGAACAGCTGCACGAGCAGCTTGAGCAGCCGGTGGTGCAGCAGCGCGTGGCACGAGCCCACCTCGTCCAGCAGCGCCAGGTGCACGGGGCAGTGCTCCGTGCACAGCTTGAAGTACGACGGCTCCGTCACCACGCACTCCACCCACACCAGCACTCCCATGCCCACCACCGGGAATCTGAACTTATTGAACATAAAAATTGTTTATTTTAAATAGTGCATTGTCCTATCATTGTGCATTGATCTATGTCCGGGGGCCGGGGATCGATATTCTTCCCGGTCCCCACTCGGCCCAGGCGCACACGGCGCTAGCCACTTTAACTTCTGCGGATTGGGAGTCGATATTCCCCCCGCACTCCGCTTCGGTTCAGACGCACACGGTGCTAGGCACATGTTTCGATAGCGGGGTTGAGCTAGCCTCCCCCCGCCTCGCCTCACCTCACCCGACATGACAGAGAGGGTAGTCCGACTACCCTCACTGACCAGATTGACTCATTGATTCCCGCGCGCGTAGTACAACGCGCGCGACCGCCGCGGCACCCGCCCTCAGCGGTAGGGCTATTCACAACCATTCGAAAACGTTTCCGTTCGGATTTTCATAAATTTTTATACGTGATTAATTCTTCCGATCAAATATATACTTGATTGCCTATTCCAAAATCTATAAAAGTAGGCTGAGATTAGAACATTTTGAATTTGAAATTTCTGGTATCCGATCGGAAACGTTTCCGAATGGTGTTCAATAGATGCAAGAGCGAAATAAGTAATTTAATTTACAACAAGTTTGAAAGAGACGGATGACGATGACGAGCGACGTCATCAAGTGTTGGCTCCCGGAATGCTAGACCTTGTTTTTTTAGATCATGTTCGATAGTAGATAGTTATCGATGTTAGATAGATCATGTACACATAGCTATGTCATGTTCTCAACAGCAAAAATGTAAGAGAAGATTTTGAGGCAGCGCCCTAGCTAGTCCTGCGAAGAGTACGGGATAGTGGACCTTATGCAGTGGTAGAGCGTGGGCAGCTCCGCGATGAGGTCGCTGGAGCTGGCGGAACTGCAGCAGACGGCGTGCACCTTCTCGATGGCCTGCACCGTGGCCTTCAGCTCGTCCTTCACCGGGCGCGCCGGGCTGGCGCCCTCGCACACGCTGGCCGCGTACGCCAGCAGGTACATGTACTTGGACTTGTGCTCCGGGTTCAGCTTGCTGCCCAGCTTGAACAGGGCGTCCACTAGGAGCTCTGGAATAATAATAATAATGATAATCCTATTAAAAATATTATAAACGCGAAAGTTTTGGAAGAATGGATGGATGTTTGTTACTCTTTCACGCCAGAACGGCTAAACAGATCTGGATGAAAAATATCACAGAGATAGATTATAGTCTAGAATAGCACATAGGATACTTTTTAACCGCAGGTGGAACCGCGGGGCGCAGCTAGTAAATAATAAATTCGGGACACTTCCACACGGTCGCCTGATACCAAACTTAGCAAAGCTTGTACTATGGCTGCCAGAGACTGATATACATACTTAGATATTTTTAAATACATACTTAAATAGATATTAACACCTAGACAGAACAAACACTACTGTTCATCACATGAATATT
This sequence comes from Peribatodes rhomboidaria, assembly GCA_911728515.1. Lineage (NCBI taxonomy): Eukaryota > Metazoa > Arthropoda > Insecta > Lepidoptera > Geometridae > Peribatodes > Peribatodes rhomboidaria. The sequence continues at coordinate 9,822,551 of OU452168.1, forward strand.
TGCCCTAGGTGGGAATCGAACCCACGCCCGCACGCTCAGAATGCAGGTTTACTACCAACTGAGCCATCGAGGCAGTCAAATAAATAGCAAACATATTTATTACTCCTAATCCTAACTAATATTATAAATGCGAAAGTAAGTTTGTTTGTTTGTAACGCTTTCACGCCCTAACTACTCAACTGATGGTCATGAAATTTTGCATACACGTTATCTGGGTTACAGAAAAGGACTTAAGGTACTTTTTATCCCGAAAAAAAAAAACATATTCTGTGGGACCGCGGGTGAAACCGCAGGGCACAGCTAGTACTTTATTTAGGGTCAACTGGGGCAAATGCGTCTGTGAGGCAATTGCGTCATTCGAGAATTACTGACAAACCCTTCACAAATTATGCAACTAACGTCATCTTGTATTGCAACTAAACATCTCTCATTTAATTATGACATTTCTCATTGGTCACACTCGATCGGCCTACGTCAATGCCGATTAATGTCAAACGGAAACGTTAAATGCCGTTGTAAAACGAACACGACAAGTCGTGATGACAACGTTTAACGTTCATCAGCGCCATAACTATCGTCGTTTCGTGAACGTGGGCTCGACGTAATACAGGTTTTTTATTACAACAGACTAGGCATGCGTTTGACCACTGACTCGCCTGATGGGAAGCGTCGACGTGATCGAAGGTGTAACACGCTTGCCTAGGAGATACCTATTCACTTTACTCTCAAACACCCCCGAATTGTATTTAGGTGGAAAGACAGATGCAGGCAACGAGTTCCACACCTCTGCAGTTCTTACAAGAAAAGTTGACTTAAAACGCTTAGCGCGTTTTGGCGGAATTCCCACCATAAGAGGGTGACTCTTAAGCCGCGTATCGATTATGCGTTCCTGGCGCGCGCGCCATGAATGACCGCGCCGGGGCGGGAGTGCCCTCCGCGGAACGCGTTTCAAACATTAGAACTATATCATAAGCGGCTGGCGCGCGTGGCAACTGTTCCAGTGTTTGAGCCTTTATCATGGAAGCCAGTCGTGTACGAGCAGCAGCGGCTTTTGTAATTGTTCACAGTATTATAAACAAGAAATATTCTACATTTTTCTCTTCTGTACGATGATAGGAGCACAGTCATTTTTTTCTTTTACTCCAGCACAGGGAGTCCCATTTTACTACTGATTTCTCTCCAAGCATCTTCTCTAAGCGATTTATTATGATACGAAGAATTTTTGCTATTCCACAGTAGATCTTTTGTACCATACAGTTGTATTAATTTACGGCACCTTTGGATATCCATAATTGGGAGCGCAACAAACACAAAAAAAATACGTGTCCGCCTCAATTGGCGTGCGCACCACGACTGATGCGTGGTAAAAAACCGACAACCGTCGAAACGGTCCGTTCCGCGTTCGAGCGCTCCAACGAACACATTGGCGCGCGTTCAGAAGTGGTATCCATTTCGCGCGGCTGGAGCGCGTAATCGATCCGCAGCTTTACTGGTGCGCCTGGTTACCTAATCTAAGTTACCTAAGAACTGCGGTATGCGCAGCAGATGCACGGGCGGCGGGTCGGGCTGCGTGTAGGCGCGGAACAGCACGGAGATGTCGGCGGGGTTGAGCGCGCCGCGCGACAGCATGGCGGCCAGGGCCGTGCGCGCGCCGCGCCACGCCTCGCCCGCCGTCAGCGCCAGCGTGATCGGCGTCACGTCGTGCCCGCTGACAACGACCGACATACACTCAGCTCAATCTACCCTCACTTATATTATAAATGCGAATGGTCGACAGTCAAATTGATTTTATTCAATTAGGTATCAAAGATACATTAAAAGTGTTTTACATCTCTCATATTCGGTAAGTAGGTCTTTATTACTCCGAAATGGGGCTTGTAGGTGACCAATTAGCGCTCTAGGGTAATAATGTAGCTAGAAAAGCCCTAGGGCGGTAAGTAATTAAAAAAAAACTTCACTCTTTCAAAAAGTTCGCGTATATCTAACCATCATACTGGCAATATACATCATGCATTCAGCCCAATGACAAAAGAGGTCATCAATTTTAAATATCGAACGGCGAAGCTCAATTTCGTTCTTGAAAAAAAAAGATGAAAATAGGCGGGAATAGAAAACTTTTACTTTAAATTTTGTTTTGGGATTTTTTTTTATAATTACGTGCTAATTAGGAAAAAAACATGAGTTCTGCAAGTGATGATGATATAAGCTGCACTCCCGATTCAATGAAAATGGAAGCTGAAGCAGCAATTAACAATATTTTGCCTGAAAGTTCTAAAGAGAGATATTTGAAAACTTACGACGAGTTCATGAAGTGGCGAAAAGAAAAACGAGTAAAGTCTTTATCTGAGACTGTATTCTTAACATAGTATTATAGTGAACTATCAAAAAAGCTGCAGCCATCTTGTTTGTGGTGCATTTATTCAATTTTAAAAGCAACTATGAGTACTATAGCGTACTATGAGTAGGTACTATACTTATTTACTTTTATTACTTATATAATGTTTTATTCTTGTAATGCCGGTTTTTTTCTACTTACCTCACAATCGAGATGTAAAGCAGAGTAGTTAGCTCGGGTGTAAGCATCAATTGCACCCTCGAACTATAGGCGCCCTCGCTGCGCTCGTGCGCCTAAATATCTCGGGCTGCAATTGATGCGTTACAGCCCTTGGCTACTAATCTACTATTAAAAAGACTCGACCGCCTTGTTCGGAAAGAGTTGTTCCTCAGAAGAACAGGCAAAAAACTGAGGGGCATTATTTTTTGTTTTCAAAAAATAAATAAATTTTTGGTTGAATTTATATTTAACTAGCTGCGCCCCGCGGTTAAAAAGTATCCTATATGTGCTATTCTAGACTATAATCTATCTCTGTGCCAAATTTCATCCAGATCTTTAAAGCCGTTCTGGCGTGAAAGAGTAACAAACATCCATCCATCCATCCATTCTCATAAACTTTCGCGTTTATAAAATTAGTAGGATAATAATAATAATGTTGAATAAATTATTGGTGAAATGGATGCTTACAAACGACCGGTATGAACGGATCAGATCTGGATGAAAAGCACATATAAACATGATTTTAATCTGATATAGCTCAAATAGGCTACTTTTTAACCACGAATAACAGCGTGGGGCGCAGCTTAGTATTATTCAAATTTCGTAAGCATTGGACAATAAAGTTGGACCCTTTAATTTATTGCGATAGTAGGACCTGATAAATTAAAAGAGAGCAACCAAACAAAATAAATGTTATTTTTGTAAAGTTCAATCACCAGAGACAAAATGTATGGAACAGCTGATTTTTTTTCGTGATCTCGGAGTTCGCCCCATAGTAAAAGTTGTTCATATTGATGAGTACAATGAACCCTTAAGAGGTTTTTGGTTAGGTACCAATAACGCTGTATGTTGTATGTTATGATAATGATAGTAAAAATACTTTGTAAACATACCTTTGTTGTGCACATCGAGTAATTTCTTGACTAAGGCGTTTCATGATAGCGCCTCCTCTAGGTTCCTGGGCTAGTATGTGCACTATCACTTGACTGTACACGTAGGTATGGGCACCGTGACATACCATTTTCTGTAATATTAGTAAAGCAGTCATTACTACTAACTAGTATCAGGAAGCTCCTCTGTATCTGTGAGAATAATGCTGGGGCTCATTGGCTCAGGTACCATGTTAAGAAGAGTGAGTTTCTTGTATTCCAGTCAAAGGGCTTTAAGACTAATATTGTGCCTCCTCTATTGCAGAAGTGCGTCCCTTTGACCAGAGTCTCACACTTTAAGTACCTGGATTACAGAGGATCTCACAGATGCCGAAGTCATTGAGAGGGAGCGCAGGGTGTTGGCAGTTAGATGAAATATGCTGGCTCTCAGATTTGCGCGGTGCACGGCGGAGGTAAAAATCTCGCTTTAGATGAAATATGCTGGCTCTCAGATTTGCGCGGTGCACGGCGGAGGTAAAAATCTCGCTTTTCAAAGCATATTGCTAGTATTTTTATACACGCAGTCTGTGGGTCAGTTTCGGTCAGTCTCGCAGTCAGTCTCGCAGAAGACAGTTAACGCTCTCCGCGTGCAGTACAACAACGCGTTCAGGATGCTGCTGGGGCTGCCTTGGCGCTGTTCGCCGACGCCCGGGTGGATGGCTTTCATGCCATCCACCATGAAACCACCACCATCCATGGGCCGCCTCGGTGCTGAGCCGTGTCCGGGGCAGCACCAACAGTATCCTGCGCGTTGTTGCAGGCCGAGCTGACTGTCCTCATCCAACACGCGGTTCGGTTACATGTTAATCATAATTTATAAGATTTTGACATTTTAAGGCGAGCCTGGCCAGAAAACGTCTAGCAAGAATCAACTTTTCTCTAAGATAAACCATGGTTTTTACTGTGTAAAAAAAAATATGTTATTCTTAAGCATATTTTTAAGTGGAATCATAAATCTGATACATGTAATGAATAACTTCACTCGATAGAAAAAAAATCCAAAGTCACCTCTATTTGGTATTTTAAACACGATTTGCGACTTAATTTTTACAAATCATATTGTTTTTTTATTTTTTTTACGAATTATAATTCAATAAAAAAATGGAATCATAAATAAAAATGTTAAAAAGTTAACATGGTAATTTTATATGATTTTTTTATCACGAATTCATGGTAAAAAGGCACGTTTGCGTGACCGCCAGTCCGCCCGCAGACCCCGTCGACGCCGGACGTGTGCCAAATTTTTGTGATCTCCGCAGTGCCGCACACACCAACACCAACCAAGCATTTAGTTTTGCCATAACGGGTAACAAACATAATAAACGAAAAAAATGCTCAAGTCTGGCTTTTGGAAAATCGTACGAGTCAAGGAGCAAACGTCGGTAAGTAGATAAACTTCTACTAGATTAAATTGGTAATCATTGTTTTTATTTACTAGAATCGACATTTCTTGCATTGCTTTTTGTAGTCAGATGATGTATCAACAAATCTATTAGTACCTACTTATATTCGTTTTAGTGTTTTCAAATATCATACTCATCATCATAGATACTTTTTTGTCTCGTTACGTGTATTCACGATGTAAATACCCGGCCTAGTGGTATACCTACTAGTGATATTTATGTAGTTATACCTACCTACAGTTACAGTTTTTTTTTGCAGAAGACTACTACGTAACAAACTCCAATGACTTTGGAATTGACGAAACGTAAGTACCTATCTACCTTTTGTACCACGCAGGGAGGCGGGTGTTCTGCGAAGTTTTGACTATGTCGGTCACCATTTATTATTTCACCCAGACAACTTGTGAGATACGGATACGGAGCGACGTTCATACTTTCATTATTCCTGAGCATTCTAAACTGCACAACGAGTAAATACCCGCCCTAGTGGCATACCAGTGATATTTATATTTATATAGTTATACCTACTTACACGAATACCTATCTTACAGTTTTGTTTTTTTTTTCAGAAGAGTACTACAACCAAATGTAATAAACTCTGATGACATTGGAATTGACGAAACGTAAGTACCTACCTACCTTTTGTAACATGCAGGGCGGCGGATCTTCGCTAAGTTTTAACTATACAGGATGTTAGGTAAGATACGGGACGACGTTCATACTTTCATTTTTACTGAGCAATCTGAACTGCACAACGAGTAAATACCCGGCCTAGTGGTATATCTAGTAGTGATATTTACGTAGTTATACTTACCTACATGAATACTTATCTTCGTATTTTTTTTTGCAGAATAGTACTTCAAGAGAATGTAATAAACTCTGATGATATTGCAATTGACGAAACGTAAGTACCTACCTTCTTTTTGTAACATGCAAGGTGGCGGAACTTCGCTAAGTTTTATTTTATTTTATTTATTTATTTTATTGTACAGGGAAAACAGACGGCTGCTAATTTTACACAGTAGTTAAACGATAAGTGTTAACACAAAAGCCAAAGTAGTTTTCACTTATAAACACTTAAACAGTTAGTTACAAGTAAAAAAAACCCTCTAAAAATACATAAATTAATTAAGTACCTCATACAAATACTTATATTTACAAAATTATTTTTTATTATTTAAACGTTTATTTGCCATTTTATTTTTTGTAGAACCATATTTCACTTTTGTTGAGTCAAAGAACTGTTTAGAAATGAAATTGTTAAAAGTAATATGCCTCGCCATAAATAAGTCGAAGTTTGCTGAATAGTTCCGGTTGAAATTAATAAGTGTGCGGATAAAGAACGAGTTTTTGCGATACTTCGTTTCATAACGTGGAATATACAGCTGAAGACTGTTTCTACGAGACGCTAAACTTATAGGAGTCATAAGACCTATCCGACATAATAGTGGAGGGCAGTCGATCCTACCAGATAAAATATTGTTCAAAAAATATTGTTTTGACTATATATTATGTAGGATGTTAGGTGAGATACGGGACGACGTTCATACTTTCATTTTTACTGAGCAATCTGAACTGCACAACGAGTAAATACCCGACCTAGTGGCATACCAGTGATATTTATATTTATATAGTTATACCTACTTACACGAATACCTATCTTACAGTTTTGTTTTTTTTTTTTCAGAAGAGTACTACAACCAAATGTAATAAACTCCGATGACATTGGAATTGACGAAACGTAAGTACCTACCTACCTTTTGTAACATGCAGGGCGGCGGATCTTCGCTAAGTTTTAACTATACAGGATGTTAGGTAAGATACGGGACGACGTTCATACTTTCATTTTTACTGAGCAATCTGAACTGCACAACGAGTAAATACCCGGCCTAGTGGTATATCTAGTAGTGATATTTACGTAGTTATACTTACCTACATGACTACTTATCTTCGTTTTTTTTTTTGCAGAAGAGTACTTCAAGAGAATGTAATAAACTCTGATGACATTGCAATTGACGAAACGTAAGTACCTACCTTCTTTTTGTAACATGCAAGGTGGCGGATCTTCGCTAAGTTTTGACTGTACTGTATGTATGTAAATTATATAGGGTGTTAGGTGAGATAGGGGACGTCGTTCATACTTTCATTTTTGACTGAGCAATCTGTACTACACGAGTGTTTGGTAGCGTTTGAGTTATAGCCGTATGATTTGAACACATCTAGGCCTGATTAGTACTGCAACGTGATTCTGGCTGTTTTGAAGAAAACTCGTAAAGTTGTATATTCGTTTTTAACGATTAGCGAAAATCGAGCATTTCGGTAAATCTTGTAAGTACGGCTTTTATAAACCTACGACTGGTATGGATGTGTTCGTCGTTGCCTTTGAAATTCGAAACTGCCGGTTGTAAGAAGCGATAGCGGGGACAGGCGAAGCTATGTATATACGTCACAAAGATGGCCGCCGACCGTTGTAGATTATTGCTTATATCTCGAGTTCTATCTCATCAAATCAGTTGTTTGAGGTATCATTTGAAAGCTCATTTATTTATAATGTAGTTGTTATATAATTATGTACATACATACCAACAAGCTTAAACGACAGCTTCCGTGCGCGAGTCCGACTCGAACTTGGTCGGTTTTTTAGAATTTTTATATTTTGAACTTTTGGACATCATACTTATAAATATTTATTTTTATTTTGTTTTAGGCACGTGGATGACATTGACCCTGTTTCCCTCAGCGTGGTCATCATCCTGCGTCAGTCATGGTTTGGTGGGGGGTATCCTATCACGGCGTCACAAAGCTTAGTTTTTGTGAAAAGGGGGTTAAAACTTCTGCCAAAGTGTATCAAGAGACCGTCTTATATGGTGTTGTACAACCCCTTAGCAATACACTTTTTAAAAATCTACCGTGGAGTTTCCAACTAGACTCTGCACATGGTCACAAGGCGCGAACTACCCAAGCCTGGCTGGAAGCCAATGTTCCGGACTTTATAAGGGCTGAAGACTGGCCCTCCTCTAGCCAGATCAAAACCCCCTGGACTACAAATTATGGTGAGGTTTAGAGGGCATGGCCTGCTCTAAACGACACGCCGACATAGAGTCACTTAAGAAATCTTTGAAGCAAGCAGTGGCTAAATTTCCCATGGAAACAGTCCGTAAATCCATAGATTCTTGGCCAGACCGACTAAAGGCCTCTATCAAGGCCAAATGTGGTAATTTTGAATAAAATAATAGTTATATTTTTGTTAAGACTTCAATACATATGTAAATATAACTTTTATTAACATTACATTACTGTATAAAAAAATAAATGCATTTTCATTTGTAACAGAACTTATGGCTAGACATGCATACATATCGTCACGCTTTTCCCCGAGGGGGCTGGCAGAGGGGTAATACAACACCCACATTTCGCCGGATGATATACAGTCCCAAATGTGACAGGGGGCGAGCCTGTCGCCATACACCGGGCTCCAGTTATGTAGCAGATGACACACAATACGCACATATGTTCACACAATGAACAAATTGGTGCGTGCCGTCGGCTGGGTTCGAACCCAGCAGAGCAAAATTGCCACTCCCAACTAGGCTGCCATCGATTCTATAACTATATCACAGAACAAATAATAATACTACGTACCTATAGCTCTATCTAGATCTATTGTATCTATAAATGTAAATATTGTGAATGTATATTTTTGTATTGGATGTTTTGTTAGTACTAGCAGAATGTCCGCCACTTCGTACCCAGGGTATGTGTACCTATATATCCGGTATAAGTTTACTCGATTCTTTCATAATTATTGTTCAAAATTTCTCTGAATGGTGTAGTTTTTTAACTTTGTAACATTTAACAAACCATACAATATTATTAGTACGCACCTAATGGTAAAGTAAGGTAATTAAAATTGTTATTACCATTGTTATACAATATACCCAAAAATAATGAAATTTACTATGTTGTATTATTTAATGAATACCGGTAGTTACACAATCATTCCAACACCCTGTATAAATATTTGTCCTAATAAGGATAACAAGTAGCCTATGTGTCAATCCTGGGCATAAGCTAACTCCGTTCCAAATATGATCCTCATCCGTCTAGCCGTTTAGGTGTGAATAAGTGAAATACGAGTAAGTACCTAACTTCCACACACAATCGCAATCTTTTGTATTTTTGAGTGTGAAGTGTGATAAAATGGAAATATGACACTACCGGTAAAATCAAACTAATGCCACGACTGCTCACACATCAAAAATACAACAACTCGTGGACATGAGATTGGTTGTACCTACCTATATTGGCTTGAACGGCATTTTTTAGATTTTTTTTTGGTTGGCATCAAATAAAAATTTTTCATAAAATGGATGAGTACAATGACGGACGGATTATTTTATCGATTTCCTAAAAATGGGTGTTTAGGTACTCGATACCATAACGTGACTGACGGGTGAAAGACGTGCGCGCGGCGCATCGCACACAACTTTTGTGTCGCGTGAATGAATACGTCGCGCTCCCAAAAAGTGCGGCCTGAGGTAGAGTAAAATACCTAAAGTTCTGGGAAAGCCTCGCCTTAACACTAATAAGCAATTTTGACATTTAATTTAATTTTTCATTTATTTATACTTTATATTCATTTAAATTACTATAAAATTCGGGACACTTCCACACACGGCCGCCTGACCCCAAACTAAGCAAAGCTTGTACTATGGCTGCCAGAGACTGATATATTTACTTAGATATTTTTTAAATACATACTTAAATAGAAATTAAGACCCAGACTAGTAGTAGTAGGTAGTGAACACAAATGTTCATCACATAAATGTTTGCCCTAGGTGGGAGTCGAACCCACGCCCCCAAGCTCAGAAGGCAGGTTATCTACCAACTGAGCCATCGAGGCCGTCTATTATTGTTTACTAAAGAAAACAAAAAACATAATGGAATATAGACGATTTAGTTAGTAAAATTATTAGCTATGCAATATTTTGAGCCAAAACATAATAATGTGTTACTTACTGCACACTCATTAACACTATTCTGCCAGTCTTCAGAGCTTTGTAGAAACCCAACAATGGCTGATTTAAGTACTCTTGAGAATACCTCAATCTGTTGAGCTGCTGTGGAGATGCTGGTGATTTCACCTTGGAAACCAGCATCTGATATGAGCTAAAACATAATTTTGACAAGATTTTGTAGAAAATTGAACTCTATGTTTTTGTTACCGGCAATCTGTATAATCCAGTTTTGGGTATATACTTAAAACGTTAAGGTAATGTATGAAATATTATTTTTTTATACTATGCCTAGGTATTATATACAATACCGAATGCGCAGCCGGCAATGTGTGAAAAAGACGAGAATGGGGAAGGGGAACAATTGAGTAGGAAAGGTTTTGGGTTGTTATAAAAAAATAACCATGAAGGCTAAGGCGGGGGCTCCGCTTCGCTTCGCTGCCGCCTTAACCTTCTATCCTAGCCAATTCAAGTCGGATTTGTTCTGATAATCGAGTCTGGCAAGAGAGGTTTAGGTTATTTTAATATTATATTGTCTATCAGAATTGCAGTGTGTTTCATGGATTTTCTCACTTTATTTTTATAACATATCGTCACGCCTTTCCCCCAAGGGGGCTGGCAGAGGCGTACAACACCCACACTTCGCCGGACGATATTCAGTCCCAAATGTGACAGGGGGCGAGCCTGTCGCCATACATCGGGCTCCAGTCATGTAGCAGATGACATATTGTACGCACATACGTTCACACAATGAACAAATTGGTGCGTGCCTTCGGCTGGGTCCGAACCTGCTCCCTCTGGCTTGAGAGACGGGTCTTCTCCGGCTAGGCTATCATCGCTTTATTTTTATATGAAACATTATTTGATATGGATGATAAATGTAGACCAAATCTATTTACTTTCACAGTGCCGGTGGACATACACATACTGTATACATTATGTAGGCAAAGTATGAAACATACAATAATATTCACAACATTTCATACATTGCCAGGATGCTCCAGGTATTCTATACATTGCCTAGGTACACAATACCTAAATTATACAGATTGCCGGTAACATATTAAATACAATTTGAACAGAAACTATGTCTGCTCAACACAGTTCTTTGTTAAGTTTCTAAATAGTGTGTTGATTTGTGTTAACGTCCCATCCCATCCTCATCGCGAATTGTTGTGTATGCGGGAGCAAATGACAAGTCGGTAGCTGAATGCACACTGATCTATTGTTTGTATTGTCCTTGCTTATAAGTGGTCGCAGCCACAACTATCACCATTTTCATTTATAAAACATACAATTCTTGATAGCTAGGTATTTTCTTGATAATTTTACAAACAAAACAGATTGAAGATACTTGCCTTAATAGTAAAGTTGAGCATTAGACAATCAGGATATTCTTCTGCTAATCTGTAGATCAGTGATCTCCAAGTTGGGTGCTCAATCATTTCGGTCAACCATGCTGGGGTCTACAAAAAATTGCAAAATTGGTTAAAAACATGATTGTTTGAAGGATAGCATCACTTTTAATCTTACTCTTTACTTGTCACTATTATTCAAGTTTAGTTTAGTTCAATAAATAAATAAATTCTGGACATTTTCACACACTGTTACCTGAACCCAAACTAAGCCTGTACTATGGCTACCAGAGACTGATATACATACATATATATGTTTAAATACATTCTCAAGTAGTGTTAACACCCAGACATAGAAAAAACACAAATGTTCATCACATGAATGTTTGCCTTAGGTGCCAAGCTCAGAAGGTGTGTTCACTACCAACTGAGCCGCTGAGGCAGTCAATGATTGTTTGTTTTATCAACAAAAGCTATACTTACTTCACCCTCTTCTGTAAAAATTGTATCAGCCTTTTTAGGGTCAAATGTTTTTAATATCATATCTTTCAAATGATTTTCCACCATTGCTTGCACTTCTGTTACTTTGACACCTAAAATTGCAATTAGTTCATTTTCAATTGTATAATCTCAACCTTAAACATATACATATAGACACACTAGCAACCCACTTTGGCTTCACACAATACTTATAAACCATCCAAAAATAAATTATCTTAATGATGGTGAAAAATACTTGAATAGTTAAAACCTAAGCATACATAGGGACAAACAGTGGGTATCAACTTATTTTTCCATTTGTTAAAATAACCTGCATACTGATTACCTCCAAGAATGAGCCATTCAGCCAAGAGGTTGGCCATTTGAGCTACTGCACTGTAATTAATTGATAACTGTTCAATGACTTGCTCAGGATTGCCCCCAGCTTGGAAATAGCGCTTAAGCTGTGCAAATATTCCTGGTTCCATAATATAATCTGGAGTTTTGAATTTCTCCAAGCATTCAAGTAAAACTTCTTCAGGGTTTTCGATAACATCTTCGCTGCCTTCTTCCTGTAAAATAATTGATAACCATTCAATTTAGCCAATGACACTCAGGATGTTAAAACAAATCATATCCTATGAAGTACGTTTTATTTATTTATGTGATGATAAGCTGTTTGTACTTTAGAATAAAAGCCAGACATGATACAAGCCTGCACTATGTTACAGGAAACATACTGTACTCTTGATAAGGGAAGGCCTAAGCCATATAGCACAATTAGTTTATAGATAAAACTAGAAAACAACTTAGGCTTTTTTAATAGCGAGTTTTTAAGGTTCTTACTTCAAATTGATTGTGATTCGGTGTCTCCCAAACACGTTCTTCTTCGTATTGGCTGGGCATAATTTCTTATCTCAGAACACCACCTTAATGCACCCACTGCTTCAAGCTTTAGACAAAAGTTATTTCCAGTAGTAAATAATTGTTATATCTAGCTTTTTCAATAGATATCTAATTCAAAGTTTACAACACCAAGATTCAGGAGAGAGCCAAACAAACAAACAAACTTTAAGAATGACAGGTCTAATTTTTTTTGTTTTGTTTTGCCCGTAGGGCAGGCTTAAGCCAATATGGCCATACCACCTTGTCATCCATATAATTTTTCTAACATGAGTTGCTAAATCTAAAATGATGATGATAAAGGAGAGGGTGATGAAATATGAGATGAATCTCTCCCCTTTTCCCATTTCAGTAAAGCTGTGGAATCTTTATGTCGAGTTTTGTAGAGAACACGAAAAGTAGCATTTCATAATGTTTGTATTTATTTATTTATTTATTTTAAAATGTAACTTACGGACTAATATACCCAATCATTACATTATTTACAGCTTATGTCTAACAATAAATTTTAATTATATAAATATGCACTAATAATACAGAAATTGAAATAAAATATCCTTACAAACAAACAAAAAACGAACAATAAAATTAAAGAAAAAAAAAAATTAACTAAGTAAACGAAAAAACAAAGAAACAAACTGAAACAATTAAACAATATAAAAATCTTACTATAGATATACGTACTCGCAATATGGCAATGACTTTTTTGCAAACACCTTTGTATCATTTGCCCACACTCGTGCACGTTATTCTGCGTTCCGTTTCAATATCGCGCTTACAACAGCCAGCTTGAATGTCGATAGCGATTCCTCGTTTGTTTCGGAATTGTCCTTATAGTACATTACAAATACGGGTAGAATTGCCCAAGGGCTAATTTTGTTCGTTTAATTTGAGCGAAACTCCTATTCTGGCAGCCCTGAACCATCTGTCTGGAGTTTTTGGCTGGAACCGAAAAGATGGTGAGGGCTATTCCTGCGCGTGAGATGAGATGAGATGAGATTTTATCTTGGTCACTCTCACACCTATGCCGTTTTAAATGAGAGCAACAAGGACGAAAGAAAGTGAGATGAGAATTCCAAATCTCCGAATAGGGTCCGGTGTTGTGATTTTGTATTATTTTCTAAAACTTGTGATTCTTCGAGTGTTAAAGTGTAATAATGGTAGATTATTAACGTTTACCGGTTCGTCAACGTGCACGAGTGTGGGCAAATGGTACAAACATTGCGAAACGCGACTTATCGAGTTCTCTACAAAACTTCACTTAAAGTTTTAGTAAAGTATCCATAACTTTACTTGAATGGGGAAAGGGGAGGAATTCATCGTCTTCATCATCATAATCCCATCATCTGTCACTGAAGGAAAAAATATTAGTTATGCATTAAGGACTTTGTATCCAGTTGCCAATAAATAAAAAATAAAAAATGTCAGTTAAAATAACTTTTTGGCGGGAAGCCGAATTGAGCGGGTGTTTTAAATTTCTGGAAATTTTCATTTTTAATTTGCTGTGTAAATATTGTGTATTTCTGTATAAATAATATATTGGTGAATAGTTTAATTATATTAAAACTATGAGTGTCACCAGCGATGGGGGATCTGGCAGGGAAAAAGAGCAAACTTTCCTCTAGACCAAGTGCCTCATAAGCGAGTGACTGTTCACCAAACCTTCATAATTTTAAGAGATTATTATTATTTCCAGAGAACCACAGTGATTGAATATGTAATTTTTTACAAGTATAAAAAAGTTAGTAGTTTTATGATTTTATCTAAAAAAGTGTATCAAATTTTATGTTTTTTCTTGCAGATTCGCAGAGAGTTCGTCAAGCCGGTTACAGCGACGGGTCACACTCTGCAAACGATCGGTTTTTAGCGACTTTAAGTTTTATACCTAACTTGAGAAAAAAGTGCGAATTTCGCTGCTCAAAAAATATGGCAGGACGCGCGCACACCTACCTAACTCGGGAAAAATACTGAAAAAATTCTATTGTCAAAAACGAACCTGAGAAATAATGGCAAAGTGGCAAATTTCAAAAAGTGTTTTTTAAAGTTTTCCAAAAACTTTTAAATGAACGTGTATGAATATTGTTTCAAGATCTTATAACATAACATATATATCGTCACGCCGTTCCCCTGACGGGCTGGCAAAGTGTACAACACCCACACTTCGCCGGACGATATTCAATCTCAAATGTGACAGGGGCGAGCCTGTCGCTATACACCGGGCTCCAGTCATGTAGCAGATGACATATAGTACGCACATATTATGTTCACACAATTCGGTTCAACAAATTGATGCGAGCCTTCGGCTGAGTCCGAACCCGCTCCCTCTGGCATGAGAGACGGGCCTTCTCCGGCTAGGCTATTATCGCTTCATTATTTTTCATATAAGAAATTATAGGTAAACAACAAAACACTAGTACTTATAAGTCAAGTCAAGACTCTAAACAAAAAATCAGAATAGTTACAAATACATACTACGCGAATACCAAATCGATACGCATACAGTTTCCACCTTGTTAGATCAATCTAGAAGTAGTGGTTCGGCCCATACTGTGTTCTTGGAAATTTATTCCTACCCTTCACCCGCAAACTCAAAAGCAATTTTGACCCTAAACATCGATTTGTCGAGTACGCATTCGACCTCGTACCGACATCCTTAAAAATCCTACAATACCTTAAAGAAACGTTTCACTCTGTTGACATTAATAATTAAATATAATCTTTAGCTTTTTAGCACATAAAAATATATTTATGGTGCCGTGCCCCCAGATAATCCACCAACGAAGAATCACAAGTTTTAGAAAAAAAATAAAAAATCTTGACACCATCTTTTCGGTTCCCGCCAAAACTCCGATCGACAGTGAACGTGGAGTATTAAACGGCCACTACACGCTCGAAATGTATTGCGGCATTTATTGTGATATTCATCGAGTAAAATAGAGGGATGCTATACACTCATGATATACTTACTATGTACTTAACCAAAAGTAATTATATTTCTCAGGAGGGAAAAAAGGAAGGAAATTCTTCAGGAGATTTTTTCAGGAGGCGCTGGTTTCTTCACCCTTTTCGGCCAACGAGATTAATTTATTACGTATTTACGTAGTACATATCAATGAATGTTTGCGGCCGAAGTGGCAGGCGGTGGGAAAACTTATCTCGTGACCCTTTGCATGGGGACCATGGGCGTCCAGACACGAGTGCTGCCTGGCGCCCACTGGCAAAGAGTATGTAATATAGATACCCACTGGCTGAGTTGGTCCTTGAGATGGATGATGATGATTTTTCTGGTATTTATCCTTCCTAATTCTAATTTTAATATTATAAACGCGAAAGTTTGTAAGAATGGATGGATGGATGGATGTTTGTTACTCTTTCACGCCAGAACGGCTGAACAGATCTGAATAAAATTTTGCACAGATAGATCATAGTCTAGAATAGCACATAGGATACTTTTTAACCGCGGGTGAAACCGTGGGCATTCATCCAGGAAAAGTACCATTCGTTCCTTTGAAGGTAGGTAGGTACTGTCTAAAGAAACTACTGGGAATTGATGTAGAAACGATTATTTATTCCATTCCACCTTTTGACAGTTCCTTAAAAGGAACTAATGGCACTTTTTCTACCCATAAGTTCCTTTAATAATTTTGAAGGAGCTAATGAAAAGAAAAAGTACCATTCGTTCCTTTGAAAAAACGGTCAAAAGGAACTACTTAACGGGTTTAATAAACGGTTTCTGGTGCCCCGACACATCGTCCAAAAGCTAGCGCTGTCAGGGCCACGGAAGCGTTACCGTAGCCCCGACTTTTAGCGCCAAGGTTGAACAATGGACACCCAGGGTGTTAGTGGGTAGGCCGCCAGTGATTGGACTCGCACATAACCGGGGTAGTGTTTACAGTGGGATGATGTCGTGACATGCTTGCTTGACGCTGCTCAGTGCACTGTCCATTTAGCTAGCGATTACAGAAATAAAACATCCGAATACCTATTCACTCGCTTTATTATAATTTATGCAATAGGTCTTAGGTAGGTACATAATTAAGCAATTGTCATGTTTTAGAAAATCTAATACTTAAACGCTTATTTAATTTTTGGCCAAAAAGCCAGCTTTATTTAGTAAGTATATAATAATGCTTTTTGAAATCATAAATTTCCCTATTGTGGACTACTTGGTCTTATGCAAATTGCCTTAGCAGTATATTTAAGTCGTAGGTAGACTAGGCCATCTAGTTAAAATGTTTTGTTTTCATGCATCAAACTGTTTTGGTACCTAGTTATCATGATTTGTAGTTTACATAGATCTTGTTCATATTATTCTTTACAATCATAACTATCCATAAAGGTTCTTGAACACGTACATTCTGTAAGTAGCAAAAATGCATGGTGGAATGATATAACATAGCATCATAGATTTTAAAATATTGTACCCAAGTAGATACTGAAACGTGCCAGTGGAATATTGGTGCTAACGGCCAAACGCGACTTCAGAACTTAGAGAACTTATCTATGGCCTGAAAATTGTGTTGGCCGATAACATTAGAGTACCTACTTAGGTAAGTTACTTACCTACCTAATTATAATTTTTAGGTAGTATTTCTCTATAATATAAAACATAATAAACCTACACAAGTATAATTTCCTGCCTGTTTAGCTTGAGTTCACACGACAGTCGGCATTTAAGTATACCTATGTAAGTATATTATTGAGATGCTTCTATAGAGATTTCTTTGGTAGGTAGGTATTTATTTTTTAATAGTCACCTAATTTTTACTCACAAAACAATATTTTCCAAGAGTAGGTAGGTATACGGTTAGTAAATAGGTTCATAATATATTCTTCTGAACACAGGACCAAGGTCCAAGATACGCTCAATGGTACCTATTCTGATTTCTATTGTGATTCGAATATAGGTAAGTAGGCATAGTACTTCAGCATTTTGTGTCCGTACATAATTTATCTAAGAAATGACGTGGTAAAAAGGTAAGCATTATTTATTATTAAGCGTATCACATTTTTACTAAGGTCTAACAGTTAGGCAAAAGTAGGTCCCATTGTACTTACGTTTTTATTTATTGAATTGGTAAGGTCCACCTTGACAGTTAGCAAGGTACAGACAACAGCGCCACCAACTTACTGTAGCTGAATTTATTTCTCACTTCAGCACCCCAGTAGGGAGTAGGTTTGGACAGGAGATGAAAATGCTGTTTATTGTGCGACCTAAAAAGGATATAATGATGAGGACGCCGCTATAGCAAATAAATGCCATACGATTACCTACACGTGAGTACAATCGAGACATGGTGATCCGGACATTGCGTCTCATTATATTTGGTGCTTGTATTTTAAAGGACCCGCGACGCTCTGAAATTTCCATACAAACGTGCTTGTCAAATTTCTTGGAAACAATTTGTCAGATAATGATTAAATTTAGCATGTACAATTCAATGACAATCTCCGCGCCTATGTTCTTGGTTTTTTTAAAAAACGATCTCAAGTGAAAATAGAGCTATGAAAAATATCCGCATTTGTAAGGGGTCACGTTTGACTGATTTATTTAATAGATAGACAAAGCAAATCAAAAATCCCTATATATAGGGAGGGATATAAATAGGGAGGTTGTCTATATCATTAACTTTTATATGAAAGCATAATACAAAGGACATTCTTAGTTATTTAAGAATGATTACAGGAGTGAAAAAGTGATAAAAAAAATTGAAATTGCACTTTGTCACTCTGTAGGCAACTTTGGAGTCTCGTCAGTATCATTATTTGCTCTCTTTGCTCGTAGTCTTCTAGACGACATGACTATAGAAAACCTTAAGCCAATGCGAAGTTAGTCTAAAGTGGTTGCCGGACTCTTAAATTGATGTTGGGAATTCTACTAACCGCATCACATTGTATGTGAGACAAGCAATTATGAATACTAAGCGGCCCTCAGGGATGGCGCGAGACGCGCGCCCACAAATAGTCAGTGCGAATGTCACGTTGTATTCAACACAGTTAAGATGGTGGCACTGTGTAAAGTTTTGACAAAGTGTGTCTATGAATGGCTTTACTACTTAAATAATGACTAGGTAGGAGGTACCTACTGCATCCATCGGTGACTACCTAAGTATTATTAACTAAGTACAAGTAGGTAGGACTCAGTGATTCGTTACTACAATTTCTTTAGAAAGATAAGATAGACCGCTAATAAAATAATTTTTAAACAGTTAGACAGACAAATTGTTCTATTTCATTAACAATTTTATAATCTTATCTATTTAATTTGAATCCCAGGCAATGATTACCCTGCTTTTTATTGAGAAACATGTCCAAAATCGTAAAATTGGTTCGAGAAAAGGGTTTTCTAGTAAAATATGTACTTACCAACCTACATGGGTAGATACATCGTAATAGATACGTTTCACATAGCATAGTGAGTAAACACGTTTATACAATTCTAGGCGTTTCGCGATACCACTTTCCCGAAGGGCATTTTGGTACCATCATAATATCTCAATAGGTAATACCTATCCCTTTGTGCATTAGGAAAACTGAAAGTTTATCACAGTTTCTTTGTCAATTCTCTGTCTATAGTCTAATCGAAGTGGAATAATTACACACAGCATTGGTCATTATTCTGTAGGCCGAGACTGGAATTAAATTATGTACATTACAGCTTACAGTAGGTACGTAGATAGATAGGTATTTACCTATCGAACAAGGAAACAAAATATTTATAAATTGTCTGAAAAATACTAGCTATAGCTTCTATACTTTGTTCCACAGCGATTATTATATTTAAGTATGATTTTGATGCGAACAATAGGTAATATAAATTTTCTAATGTATTCTATAGTAATAAATATCTAACTTATCTACTTATAAAATATTTACAACGTAACAATAATTAAAATTCCTTTGGGATTTTTAATAAATAAAAATTAAAGCACCTACAATGAAAACGTCTCATATTCGTAACAGCGACTCTCTAATTAAATTAAAGGAGTTAAGCGTAGGATTTCAAATTAACTACATTATGTACTTACATGGCTAAATAATTTTAAAATTTCATAACCGAGTGGAAGTGACAGTACATTATTATACCACAATACTGGCTCGTTGTATAATTTTATTCGATTTATTCAAGATTTAAGACACACTTCAACCTTTATTCTATCGTTACTTATAGTTAAACTACATAATCTATGATTGCTTCTTTCCTTAAACAAAGCACCTATCTACCAGGAAATTTTGTGATTGGACAGCATTTTGTGTCATTATCTTGCTATATTATTGTGCGGAGAAGGCCAACGTGGGATATCTGTCGGGGTGGGTCCCGTCGAACCGCGCTCCAGGGACGAACATCCGGGAAAAGTACAGTACTACTGTTCGTACTTCACCACATGCGCAGCGGACGCTTCTACGCTCGGTTATGCAGGCATTCCTGTAAAAATACAGCCGAACCGTCTCCCAGATTGTATGATGTAGATGATGTAATTTTTTTAAAAGAAAAGAGTGACGGGGCTCGCGAGGAACAAATGGCTCGCTCGATGGCTGACGAGCGGTGCGCTACGCTCACTCAAAACAATTCAGCGCTTCCTCAGGATGTTGAACTTCACAGCACTGTGTAGCGTATGTTCGAAGCTCAGGCGGCACGTCGCTGCGCATGTGTCGGCGTGGCGCGGTCGCGGCGCCGCCAGCGGTGGTTCGGCGCGCGGGTCAGACGTCGGCGGGTCAGACGTCGGGGCGCAGCAGGTGCAGGTCGACGGCCACGTCCCGGCGGTGCGCGCGCGCGAGGCGCGGCGGCGGCGGCTCGCCGAGCAGCGCCGCGTCCTCGGCCAGCGAGTCTCCGGAGCCGTACCCGCGCTCCTCCGCCTCGCCGGGCTCGCCCGCCTCGCCCTCGCACCACGAGCCCGAGCCCGAGCTGCCCTCCTGCGACCCAGCCCCCTCGCACTCCGTCTCCACTTCCACGGAACAGCTTGCGCATACTTCTGAAATAATGCACTACCTGTACGATGTGAACGTACTGGTGGCGGTTCTGTTGTCGACTATCTGAACTGTATTAAATGTACAGGAAGTGTTACTGCGTTTGTGTATTTTTCATAAAGTGAGAAAATAGGGTGGCAACAATTATAGAGCTGTCAATCTTTGTTTAGAAAATGGTATATAGGTAGGTACAACAGAATCGACACCATCAAAAACTAGTAAGTATTCAAAGGACTTCTTAAAAAAATCGCATTTTTTTGCTGCGTGTCCAATAAGTATAATATTGCATTGGTCTTGTGTCACCGCTGTTTTGTACTTTTAGTATGGCTTTACGACAAAATAGACGTTACGAAGTGAGTTTATTACTGTAAAATCAGAGTATTATAGGTGACACAGCCCATACAACCATTTTAGTAGTACTCGTTATGCTGTTATGATAGTTACAAAAATTGCAACCAAAATGGTTGATTGGGAGGTAGAGTCTAAAATATAAGAAACAACGCGCAACTAACAATCAAATAAAGTTAGAAGCAATTTTTGTTGGTAAGTAATTAATATGTACTTATTCATTAAACATCAAGATATAAGGTAGTTTAATATGACATTTTCAATAGTTACATTACCAGACGTACTACGTACACTACTCGCAGTAAGGTAGGATGTAACAGAGTATTAATTAAAGTTATTAAAACAAACATGCTGATGCAATTATAGTATTATGACATGGGTTAAAAAGCCAGATAAAAACAGTACCTACCTTAACGTAAACAAATTTAACAATCACCGAAACCAATTTTAACAACATTATTTACATATAGTCACGCCTCTTCCCCTTAACTAGGGCGTAGGCAGAGACCACTTCTTTCCAATTGCTACGACCCTGGCATACCCACATCTTTCGCTTCTTCTACTTCCATGAGTTAAATTTTCATAAGTACCTACGTATCTAATTCTAAATCACACTCATGTTTTATTTGCGAAAGTTTGCTTTTATAGATGTACCTATGTGCTTTGTTACCTATTTTTTCACGCTGAAATGGCTCAAAGGATTTGGCTGAATTTTGGTAAGAAGTTAGCTCATGCCCCTAATTATCACGTAGG
Source organism: Peribatodes rhomboidaria (assembly GCA_911728515.1). Lineage (NCBI taxonomy): Eukaryota > Metazoa > Arthropoda > Insecta > Lepidoptera > Geometridae > Peribatodes > Peribatodes rhomboidaria. Next base: position 9,844,259 of record OU452168.1, read on the forward strand.
CGTCTTTTTATCTCAAACATTTTACGGTTCCTGTTAGATAGTGAGTGAAACGTGGGGCGCTACTAAATGTTTAAATGTACCAATAAAGGTAAGAAGTATTTTATTTTATAAAAAAAAAAGTTTCACTACAGGCTTTTCCCTTATAGATTAACACTATACATAGTTGGATACAAAGGGATTGAAAGAAAAATTACAATTTTAAAATAAATGTTTTTGCAAAATGTATGTAATTTGTGTGATGAATGTTTACAAACCCTGAACAGACGGTCGAAAGTTCAATGAAATTTTTACTTAATCCACAATTAGACCTCAATAAGGCAGAATAGGACAAAGAACAATAAATCTGAACGGAACTATAAATGTTTCAGGCTAAGTTTTTTTTGGGACGACATTGAACAATGTAAAGATAGTTTTTGAGCGTTATTTTATAATTAGAGCTAGGTAGGTTTTTGTCTTAAATCTAGCACTAAAAGTATGATATAGATAAGGTCCTCTAGACACCTACCACAATGCAGCCATCTTTAGATGTTTATATTCACTCAAAAGTACTATAACGGCATAGACAAATAAATATTTAGCAAAGTAACCATAAGAAAAATATAAAAGTTCCTAAAGAGGTATCTATCTAAATACGACACGTTTGAGACAAAAACACACAATCAAAGTCCAGATAGAAATTGAGATTGGACAAGGGAGGGCACAAACATAAAATAAGGGTCTATTTAAAAACTATAGATGGAACATTCCACACATCGAAAGGGAAGGGGGTATGTCGACTCACGCAGCCCACGGCGACGGATAACGGGGCTCTCCCAAGTCGATCGTCAGAGAGAGGTAGATGATGAATAATCTTCATAAGATGCTGCAATTTTGTAATATGCGCATATTTATACCTAAGGCAACGATGTTCAATTGGTTAAATTAACATTCACAACATTGACTACGTTAGGTTCGTGAATTGTGTGCATATTGTGTGCGGTGTTGGTAGTGTCAGTGCATAGAACTATGTATATAGGTTTGTCGGTGCACAGGTTTTACAAAGATTGCTCCTGATCGTTCAAAACTGTGATGGCTTAAAATAACAATTCCATATTATGTATGTGTGTACTCATTTATAAATGAAATGAAATAGTTCGATCTGGGTTAAATTACCTGCGCCTGGAGGTGTTTATTACAGTCAAATTATTGTGATCTAAGATTGCAGTGTACTATGTAGGTTGTGTGGTGTGTACATAAGTGATGTTCTAGTGCAGTAGTGAGGTGAGACACTAGGTACGAGTATGTATAAGGAATGGTTCTGTATAATACAATAGGGATGTACGAACCTGAGCTGTCAGTGATGAGGCGAGGGGGCGTATCTTCCCGGTCGGTGGGCACTACTATAACTACTTCGTCGTCCCGCGGGGACTCGCCGTTGCGGCTCGACGATGTTCTGCAAATTGAATGCGTTCTATGATTAGCTTTACATTGACGGCTGACTTCTATTAACACAAAGTAGGTTATAATTCAACTCGACGTGATTGGTCTTCAGTATATTAACACAAATAAATTATAAAAGATAGTGAGAATTAGTAGCATCACTTCATTATTATTCACAGTAGTAGCATTATTCACATCAAACCAAATTATTTAATTGGGTAGGCATCGAAGGTACCTTATGAACGCCAAAGTTATAAAAATGTCTTCGGAATCGAACCTTGTTCGGAAAAAGAGCCATTACTCAGAGGAACAAGATAGGGATGATCTGAGAGGGATATTTTAGCAGAGAAGAGGAGAGCAGAAACTGAGGAGCATTGGCCTAGCTAGATTCTGTATGAGATGAAAATAAATAGCGCCTGGTTGGTTGTATCTGCGCTCGTGGCTAAGTAAGCCTGTAGTAGATAACTTACAATCAACAGGGGCAAATGCGTCTTTGGGGCATTTGCACCTTTCGAGCATTATTGACAAACCCTTCACAAATTAGGCGCCACCTACATCTTTTTTCTATCTTTCGTTGCAATAATCTGTACAAGATAGAGTTCGTTGCCTAATTTGTGAAGGGTATATCAGTAATTCAAGAAAGACCTAATTGTCCCACAGACGCATTTGCCTCAGTTGACCCTCTATTGTAAGGATTTACACATTTAAGTAATTGTAAAATTTATATCCCTTCAGAGTGTCAGATCATGTTTCTATATGTATTTCCAAAAAAAATTGATATCCCTAAGCAAAGATCCCATGTGCTATAGAGACACGCCGTAAAAGAGGTAAGGAAATGGTTCCCTTTCGACGAAATTCCGACACCCTTAGGACACACAAAACGTGGATTTAAATATATAAATGGACCAAAACGAAAGTTTCTGTTTTTAGCGGAAAGACGCAGACGTGATTCCAAGATTTGTCACATAATATTTTTTTTTTAAACTAGTGGCTGTGAGCTGGAGACCTCGCGACCAGTGTGTCTTCCTCTACAGGTCGCATTCCTCAACTGATTCTTGTGAAAGTTTATGCGTAAGTTATGAGTACAGATATACAGTTTTTATTTTTTGCCAAGTTTTTTTTTAATGAATTTGTTTTGGAAAAACTTATAATTTCTCCGCAACTTTGAATTATTAAAAAAAAAATCAAGAGAATGGGTAAGAAATGCGACCTGTTGAAGACAAAGATCCGAAAAGAGTCCGGACGGAAATCCAGACAGAATTCGGACTTATACGAAAGCATTTTGTCGAAGCTAAATCAGATACGCTTTGCTGGCTTACGCTTGCTCGGTTGATTATGAAAAAGTGTAATGGATACTTGGGTTGTACATCCGGTGATCCTTTCCTTCTTTTGGCTAATGAATACTAGGTATTACCACCGTATCGTGTAGCTAATCGTCCGTCCTGTAGGTCCAGTAAAGGAGGGTATACCAACTTACCTAACGATGACTCTCTTCTTCATGAGCCTGGTGCCGAGGTCGGAGTAGTTGCCATTCATGAGCCATTGGAGTTTTCCATAATGACGAATACAATAAACGTGCACGAGTAGACGTCAAGAATTGAGCATTTGTACAAATGACGATGCTTTCCTTCTTTCGGCTATTACCCCCGTTCCATGTAACCCTCCGTGCTATAGGAAGAAGAAGGAACTACTCACTTGACGATGACTCGCTTCTTCATAAACCTGGTGCCGAGGTCGGAGTAGCCGCGGTTTATGGGCCGGTGGAGTTTTCCATAGTGACGAATACAATAAATATGCACGAGTGGACGTCAAGAACTGAGCATTTGTACGAATGACGATGCTTTCCTTCTTTCAGCTATTATTACCCCCGTACCATGTAACCTTCCGTGCTGTAGGAAGAAGAAGGAACTACTCACTTGACGATGACTCTCTTCGTCATGAACCTGGTGCCGAGGTCGGAGTAGCCGCGGTTCATGGGCCGGTGGAGTTTTCCATAGTGACGAATACAATAAACATGCACGAGTGGACGTCAAGAATTGAGCATTTGTACGAATGACGATGCTTTCCTTCTTTCAGCTATTATTACCCCCGTTCCATGTAACCTTCCGTGCTGTAGGAAGAAGGATCTACTCACTTGACGATGACTCTCTTCTTCATGAACCTGGTGCCGAGGTCGGAGTAGCCGCGATTCACGAGCCGTTGGAGTTTTCCGAAGTGACGAATACAATGAACGTGCACGAGTGGACGTCAAGAATTGAGCATTTGTACGAATGACGATGCTTTCCTTCTTTCAGCTATTATTACTCCCGTTCCATGTAACCTTCCGTGTTGTAGGAAGATGGATCTACTCACTTGACGATGACTCTCTTCTTCATGAACCTGGTGCCCAGGTCGGAGTAGCCGCGGTTCATGGGCCGGTGGTGTGGCACGGGCGGCGCGGACGCCGGCGCGGCTGGCTCGTGCCGCGATACTGGTGAATTCGGTTCCGAGCACTGAATGGGTACAACATACATTCATTCAAAGTCTCGACACTTTACTGCAGCTAAACGTACTTGCATACATTATTTAGGTAATTTTGAAGAAAATAATATACAGAATACTGCAACTAAAGAATGTGAATTTAACTAACAGTCGGATAGGGCATTTGGCCAGAATGCATCTGGCTAATATATGGGCCCAGTGAATTACATAATGGGTAGGTAAATGAACCTGAAAATGGACAAAGAGCCTAGGTGGGCTGAAAAATTGCTGTCGTTACAAGCTCGAGGCTTCATTATTATGATAAGATAAAGATGAATAGACAAAAACCATGATGGCCCGCCTCTCAAGCCAGAGGGAGCGGGTTCAAACCCAGCCGACGGCACGCACTGAATACTTCATTGTGTGAACAAATTGGTTACGTATTGAATGCCATCTGCTACATCACTGTTACATCCGGCGAAATGTGGGTGTTGTATTACATATGATATGTTAGATACAGGTAGACAAAATAGAAGTTGAAAAAAAACTATCGGTTCTCGGGCTATAAAGTGAGTGTTACCTGCTTGTCCGCCAGCGCCGCCGGCCGGCTGCGCCCGCGCAGCGCCACTATGCACTCGCCACCGCTGCCACTATCGCCACCCGCGCCACTATTACTACTTCCGCCTATTCTTCTCACTCGTCTATCCTCTTCAAATAACTCTATTAAATGATCCAACTTACTCTCTATATCATCTACCTGAAAATATTATGGTTGTGTTTGAATTAACGAAAATTATTACCAACTACAATTTTCTTAGGATTAGCGTATGTTCATTAATTGTCTTATTTACTTTAATAAATAATACTCACTTGTCTTTCAATTTTAACTACTCTGGAAGCTAGGCTGATTTTGGATGCGTAGACGTCTTTAGCTTTCGACCCTTGCTTTCCTAGGATTTGATCTAACCTGCGAATTTCACAAAATTTCATAATGTAGGTAGGTACCTACTCGTATTTTTAATAGACTAGTCAGCAGTCTGCTTTACAAATTAATTGTAAATTGGACGATCACACAAGAGCCATAAGCAAAACGACGGAAAGTATTTCAGTAAATTAATTTACCTTTAACGTATGAGAAAATTTCAGTAAACTGTTGCTGAAATTTACGTAGGAATAATACATCATTGTCGTTACATGTTTTCAACGTTGAAAATAAAGGGTCGCCGCTGGGCGCCAGCGTTTAACATGGGTCCTGTTCAAACTTTGAAACAGTGAACTTTTTAACTGCCACAATTTTATGTTTTACGTTTGAATGATACACCCACCCCCATGATATACGAGCATATATTATATTGTACTGTGCTACTATTGTACTTTTGATGTATATTTCCTCAATTGTTGGTTTTTGTTATATTTTATGTAGGTGCCTTTATCTATTTGTTACAACTGTCGCCGTAACAAATAAATATCTGCCCTCTTCCTGCTCAGTATAAATAATGGCAGCATTAGATGTTCTACGGCTACTTAACTGTTATCTGTCTTACCTCTATGGAGCCGATTTGAGCCGAGTGGGAAGGTAATTAATAATAGTTTGTAGTAGTTAGGTTGCTCGGCAACACTCGGCGGGCAACTACTCATCCATGTAACGATAAACTGGCACAATCCCTAATGAAACGTCGTTAAATCATACTGCTTTGTTTACTAACGCTTACTGAACGGCTATTACAGTCAGACAAAACAGCTATTATTTATGAACGATAATTAATCAGATATGCTTCCACACAGGCGTTTTTGAAATACACAGTACTAATTTTAGTAAGTAGTTGTATGAAATATCATAATAAGAATACTCATTACTTACTTATTAAAGAAAAAAATCCGACGTTACTTATAATATAAACTAAGTACCTAGAAACAAAGTTTTAGAACACGTGTAATAAAAAATAGCAAGTGTTATGAAAATCGATCAGAAAAGTGTTACTATAAAGATATAAGTACTATAACTGTAATAATTGCACAATACACATACATACTTATATCAGCGGCAAACACTATGGCCAAGCAAGTCTACATAGAAGTAAAAATAGAATGTAAGCAAACCTGACATTGACCTGGTTAAAATTTTTGAACAGACAAGTATGAATTTTGCCTGCATTTAAATATGCTACTTAGTGGCATAAAAAATGACAATCGTAAACGGATATTATATTACACCAAACAATACAGTGAATTGATTCAATGTCGATAGGTAGTAGTGGTCAAGTCTAGCGATTCTACAGTCGTTGAGGCAAGTAACGGCTTTACACAACGCTATACACTGAGTATCTCTATACAACAGAAATATTCTAGGATATTATTGAACCTATATACGAATCATTTAGACCATCTTTTACTATGGGGCCAACTCTGAAATCGAGAAAAAAACCGGCCACGTGCGAGTCGGCCTCGCGCACCGAGGGTTCCGCACAAACCTGTAGGTATGGAACTTTTTGCGATTTTCAAAATATGAGGCTTAAATTGCTGTTCAAATTAAAAGTCAAACGTTTTTATTCAATTTGGGTATCAAAGATACACTTATGAACGTCATACGTCGTTATGTTTCTTTTGATTGCGTTGACATAGAAAATTGATTTTGTTACCGCTTAAAAGTATTATAGACCTGAGTATTTGATATGAATTTCAATTTAATACCTCTATGCGTTCATGAGGAAAGGGCGGTAAGTTTAAAATGATTAAAAATATTTTTATTTTATGATGTAACTAATAATTTATGCTTATCGCAATTTTTCCTTTATCTGTGCTACGAGTATAAGGCGATGCTTCGTACCAAATTTTTAGAAACGTTGGCTTAGAAGTTCGTTTTTTCACAGCTCTATGGGACAGTAGACCTGAGTATTTGGTATGAATTTCAACTTGATATCTACACGCGTTCCTGAGAAAAAGGGTCTTGATAGACAGACAGACGGACAACAAAGTGACTTTAAAAGGGTTTCGTGTTTTCCCTTTGAGGAAAAATCCCTTTGAGGTAAAAACAGCTGTTTCATACATTTAGTCGGCGATTAATGAACTTTTTGTATGAGCATGGATTTCTTTTTCGCGATTTCAGGGTTGATCCCATAGTTGAAGCTGGTCATAAATATGAGTACAATGATATCCTAGAATATGTCCGTCGTTTACAGATACACCCTGTACTATAAACTGATAGGCACAATTCATTGTAGGTCTGTGAATAAAACACCCGCTATCAGGTGTGCTTATATTCTCATTTTGAAATATGGAGCAAACTTTGAAAATGGTACTTGTATTTTTAAGGAAAATCTAGCGGGATCTATATATTTTATCTACCCCTTATTCACAGTTTAAGCTTTTGATAATATTTTATGAACATGCTTATAAAAAAAAACATTTAAATTACAGATTGCTGATATACTTAACATCGTAAGTAAGGTAACTTCTTTTTATGGAACACATTTTAATATCAGCGTGAAATCTTCACTGTAAAAATATATCCTACCTCAGTAAGTAAGAAAGTAAATTGAAGCTTAAGCTGTGTCCATTTAAGGCAGGTGCCATGACAATTTTAGCTTTGATATAAAATCACAAGTTCTGAATGGCACGGCCCCTACACCACCCTTACTTTTACCGTGCTACTTGAAGAAGACAATGTAAAGGAAAATCTACAGAAAAAAAATGAAGAATGTAAGTTAAAAACGACATGCAACTAACTTCTTCACAAACTATATAACCTACAACAGCAATAATATCACAAGCGACAGCTTTATTGGGTCATGAATAACCACTAAAACAAAAATATTATAATGAGGTAAGTAATGAAACAGTAGAATTTAAATTACTTCTTGTCGTAATACAATGAAATGTATTTGTACTTTAATATTTTTTGGAACATCGAGTAAAAAATAATGACACCTGAAACTAACTCGCCTACACAATTTTGAGTGTCTTCAACCTACTTCGAAACTACTCTACCTACTGGTTATAATCGTGATAAATTCTACTCATAAACTTTTAATACGTGATTGAGGTCGCGACTGTAAGTATTCTAGCAGAAGAAAAATCACAAAATATAACATTATTTGTAAATAATCGCACTGTTTTGGCTTTGAGATAGTACAACAGTAACCAGATATAGATTGGCTTCCACACGCTACGGGCTAAGAAAAACAGTAACGAAATAATGACTGGTATATTTGTGAAAACATTTTGGGACTTTGGCGACGTGCGACATATGATAGGTACTTAAGGAGGCGAGATGATGAGTGGTTGATGAGTGGCGGGCTACAGGCGGGGACTCATCTCACCTGTACTGTAGGTTCTTGGTTCGGTTTAGCAGGTCTGCGTGCCCCGAGGAGTATTGCTCTATGACGTCTTTCACGTCGTAAGGTTTCAACGCCTCTCTAAATCTCTTGCGTGCCACAAAATACTTGAGCTACACGAAAACAAAACATATCCTGATGGCTCATATTGTTTAAACTATTAGATACACAAGGTATGCGACAATCTTTGGATAGTCAATCCTTGAGAGGCACTGTCAAGGCAAAAACATTTTTGTTCACAAAAATGGCTGAGAATTTTGACTACGATAATAGGTGCAGGGTTTTAGCTAGGTATTGCAAGAGTATATTTTATTGTTACTGTAGTTTCTCAATTTGTATGCGATATAAACTAAGACGAACACAACACATTAAAAGACGTCACAGTGTCATGTGTTTGATAGAATAGTGGGTCTCGTAGGTACCTGATATTTGTAAGGTTGATGTAGGCATTTGATGACCTAAAGGCAGCCATGCATAATTGCATTCTGATGTTTATTATTTTCTAATGTAAGGTAGGTACGAGAGTAAATTTGATGCAGAGCATTAGGGACCTACGTTTTGTAAATAGTATTGGTTCACTGAAAAATTCCTTTCAAAATATAAGTACCTAAAAGTAAAAAGGTGTAAAACGTGTGTTAGAAATAACTCGTTACACAAGTGCAAATCGTAGGCCTGGCTGAATGTCGACTATAAGTATAGTCTTTACAATCGTTTCGAAGTTTTCAGTGTTTTAAGTTTACTTCTAAATCGCTGAAATATCATTATAAAAAGTTACATAATCAGATAGATACTTTGTATATAGAATCATACACTTGAGGTTTTAATTTTCAATTGTATACATGTTACTTGAATGTTTAATAATAAAAATAGATGTAGGTATATTAAATATATTTTATAAACTGTTATTAGCTCATGCAAACATTATGATATTATTTTAATCATTATGTAAGTAGAATATAAAATATTTTCCATCAGCGATTTCGAAGCAGCCATGAAGGTATAGGTACTTATTATGTTTAGCAATGCAGTTCTAACTACGCACTAGGTATATAGAAGGTATTAGAATCGATGCCAACTCGGACTACAAGACAACATGACAGACAGTAGGTACAGTCCAGACAGAGAGCATGGCTTGTAGACAGTAAATGGTGGTGCATGGTGTGAAGGGTCGCTGGCTGCGGTACCTAGTTTGGACGTTCTTCACACGGCCCAGCAGGTCCACGTGGCCCGCGGAATATTGCTCAATAACATCCTTGACATCGTATGGCTTTAGCGCTTCTTTAAACTTACGTCGGGCCACAAAATACTTCATCTGTTAGAATTCCACAACGCAGATCAATTACTTTGTCAATACTTACTAAAATTACAATATTAATCTACTAGCACTTGCACCTATTTAATGTTCGAATATAATGCGGTCGGAAGTGCAATATTCAAGTCAAAATATCTCTGCAAAAACACCGGAAGTGAAATGAGAGATGCTCGTTATTAGGCTGAATAATTCAGCGCCGCCAAGGCCGACTTCCAAGAGTAGATATTACGTAGATAAACGGCAGGCGGTATCCACTGACCGTGGAATCAAGTAATTTAATCAGGATATTAGCTATAGCATTATTCGTGGAAAACAGTCACTGCCGGATATTTGCCACAATCCACTTCCTTGCTAAATCAGCAGCAGATTATTAAATTTGCTACGTTTATAGCATCTACTTCCTTTGTATTGATATAGGTATATAGCGTGAGTTGCATGTACAGGTACTACCTATTCCTTCATAAGTTTAGGAGCATGTTTATTAAGGTTGTTTTAAAATACAATATTTTGTTCTGGCCATGAGTATAATATGAGCTGAAGTGGTAAATAATGTAAGTATAATAGATTTTGTTGATACCTATATAAGCTGCTATACCTACGGAGTGCCGCAAAGGCGTTCTGAAGGTTTATAAATGTTTGTGTCTAATTGTAAACACTGTAGGCTTTAATATGTAGACTTATAAGTAAAGCAAAGAGGTGTCGTACGGTTTTACATACCTTCCTTATAAACCGAATGGCCGCTTTGTGTCGGGGTGTCAGAGTCACACAACGCGGCTCGTCGTCCTCGTCTGTGTGAAAAGAAAGCCCTTGTTAGTTATCAGAGGAGAATGTACAGAATAAAAGAGTCTAGTTATTCTCATATAAAAAATATGAATGTGTTTTTTATTTGGGATTCTTGGTTAAAAAAAAAAGGTTAGTAGTTTATGAATGTTTTCTTAATAAATCGACAACTGTTGTTGTTATAACAGTGGTTGTAACAACAGACAAGTTACTATAAGTATTAACTTTTTTTTTGAAAAATTATATTCAGTTAATAGATCACAGTACACATATTGAATTTTTTTTTGTATGTAAACTTCTTGATCATTTTTATTTGAAAACAAATTAGTCTAGTACAAAATAATAAAACTTTCAAATATTGGTACCATTAGACTTTTTGTAAAGAAAAATAATGGATAAGTCGGTACTCAAATATTTATATGTCAACATAGTATTAACATACGTACTTCATAGGCTTAATAGATAAAGTACCTAAATAATAAAATAAACGAATTCAAGAAATATTTTTTATTGGTAGTTAAGTAGGTACATAATAAAGAAACTGATTAAAGATATAGTTATAACAATCTCAAGACGGTGGTCGTATGTCAAGGTTTGATTACTAAAGGCATGATATTACGATATATTACTACTCCTCATATTCGCGTTTTAAAAATAATGTATTATAAATGATATACGTCATTTTTAGCTCTTCTACTTTTGTGACCCCTTAGCAATAAATGTTGTATAGCTTCGAAATAGTAATACTTCCAGTTTTTTGCCTATTTCGATCGATATCAAAAATTTTAAAAGAAAGAAATAAACAATGCACTGAATAACTATTCTGAGGCTATACTGCGCTTATTACTAAGGAGGCAGTGTTTTGTGAGTATTTACTCACAAAACACTGCCTCACCTATTACGAATGATCTATTTGACAACGTGCTTATAAATCTACTAAATATTCGTCTCGTATAATTAATTAGGCAGATATAGATGGGTAAGTAATAATTTGGTCTGATTTGTACACTTATTTTTATATTCTCATATTATCTGAAAAAGAAAAGTTTGCTTCATCAGATTTACCTAACAGGCTAAAAACTGCTTAGGCCCTTTTATAATCTAGGTACATATAGGTAAGTATGTAGTTTACGCTATTCTTATTTCTGTTGCTTTTGTACAGAGATTAAGGCTACGTTTCTACTGAGGCGGAGCTAAGCGGAGCGGAGTCCAGCAGTGCATGGATTGAACAAGTAACAATGCCAATGCCGAAACCTCGGCCAAACTTCAGTAGAAGCATTGATCATACATAATTGGTCAATGCATGCACCTTAGAGCTCCGCTCCGCTCCACTCTGCTACAGTGAAAACGTATCCTTAAGGTTCTTAAAACATAGTTATATTGTACCGCCTAGTTTTGCGGCAGTTGTCGCAGTAAGTATGTGGCCGCATTCGCCTCCCTACTATTTCAAACGAGTAAACTAATGTTTAGTCGCTAAACGTCATTTATTATTCTCTATGCATGTACTTTGTACAGTTTGCAAACAAATGCTTCACCAACATTATGGACTTTGTATAAAGTTTTTCTGTGAACCGCAATGACGGAACTCCTGTTTCATTTGGTATTCAAAACGTAATGGCATGTTTGTAGGATCAAGATTTATAATCTACGACTACGTTGGTTATGTTATGGCCACAGAATGATCAAACGCTCAATTTGCTTATCCCTTGCATTTTAGCTGTCATAAAAACAGAGCCGTACCCAAAGTATTACCTTCTCTTTATGTCCCTACCAATTCTTCTGTATTTCTACCATATGAAACTGAACAATTTAACTGAAATTTAGATTGAGGTGTCTGTACATTTCTGAATTTTTCGGCAACGTACATACATATGTACCTATATTTATCTTCTAGGTAACCACTTATTAGGAAAACTGAAAGTGGTAAGTGGTACATACTCGTATGCATATACTTAGTTTAAGTGAAGTTTGAAATTGTATGTAAGGTAAGAGAGCTACCATCCCAAAGGATGTATTAAAAATTTGTCTTAACGTCTCTGCTACTGCCTAACGAGCCAATTATCTTGTATTCATATTTCTACCTGTTTATCAAACGTTTATTATGAATGTTTAAATATTTGAACATATTTATATGAGGAATGTTCAAAGTAATCATGAATTACAAAACAGATTTCAGAAGACATTAAGTACCGACACAAACAAATTTACGTTGGCATAAATTAGACTGTGTGGAAAATGGAGTAGACCGCCGAGAGAGTGCGGTAGAGCAAGACTCCCGCCGCATAGCGCTTGCAACTCGACGATCCCGACACTGTCAGTGAAATATTGCTCGATCTCATAGTTTAGAGCTGAATTTGCATGAACATTTATTATTATTCAGAGGTGCACACGACGTGACATAGAAGCGATCCAGCCGCTGAACGTAGCTACACTACACTATGATATGCAAGATTCAAGATTATGTTGTATTTTTATTATTAATATTTTTTTTCTGGATTTTTGGTACTCTACCGTTGGCAACAACGTTGCTAGTAAGCGGTCAAGGGCACCAGCTTGATTTGATTTGAGTTGTTAACTGTTTTTGGGGTACCTTTTCGCGACTAATAACTGTGGGAGGAAAGATAAAAAAAACGGAAACTTTGAAAAAGTGTGAGCCGCAGAAGCTTAACTACCTACTTCAGAATAAAATTTTGAATTCCTTGTACTCAAAGTCAAAGTTATAAACTATGATTTTAAAGTTTCGATAATGATTTCCTGAATGAGCTGCTCTAGTTCATTTTTTATATTTCTTGGCACAGAAGCGGGGTGTTTACCATAAATATTTAGACATCCGAACTCCCCTATTGTTAGTAGGTATTTCCTTTCCACCGACACTGTTGCAAGCTTCGTCTTTAGCATTCAGTGGCTTCATCATCATCAATCGTGTCGGAACTAAGATGATATTAGTGCTAAGTTGCCCTTTCCACACCGTCGAGCTTTTTGTTAAGATACATGTACTTATGTATAGGTTTAAATAATTTCGTAGACAAGACACCGCAGGGTTAAAGGTGACAGTTAGGTACATAAATATTTGGAACATACACAGTACACACTAGACAGTTAATTCGACACGAAGGACTGACACATCTACAAACGTAATTACTAAGGTATAGGTTCAAAGGATTTGAACGAATACGAACTTCTAAGTACATAATTATACTATACCCAATCAACCACATGTAGCTTGTAACATTCAGAAACAGGACCGTATAATAAGTAAGTACATTATAGTCCATAATTTTTCTACGATTATAGTTAGCAATGTCAACTTCTAAGTTGAAAACTTTGATTTAAAGAAGAAATCTCAGCTATTTAAAATATACAGAATTTATTGTTCAAATAACTGCAAGACTAGCTGAAATTCATTTTGAACGATCAGAATATTGTCGCTGTAATTTTAACATACAACGTAGAGAGCAGGTAGAGCGACTAACGCATGACCTGAAAACATTTATGATGTCAAACATAGTTTCAGAACTGCAATCGAAGCGACAAAATCCCTTCATAAATGAATGACACGCTAGTAGTTTGTAAGTAAAGTTTATCTAGATTTACACATAGATTTGATACAAGCAGTGTTGATTGAAAACTATTAGTCAGACATTTTCTAAAGTTGATTAGCAGATCTAAGACTAAGTGTAACATACTCATACAGTGAAACAGTACGCAGCCGGAAGAATAGTGTCACAAGTGAAGCCGGTGTACCTACGTTACGTCAAACCACATTCACTAAACGCGTACACTGAGTATCTTACAAATGAAGGACACTACTCGAAAGCGACAGTAAGAGCATGTCAGTCAACGATCACGACTAAACGGAGAGAAAAACTAGTGTTGAAAATTGCCGATTGACACAACTTCGTGTTGGAACGTCTTACCGTCGGAGTTTTTCTTGGAGAGCGCAGTCTCTGCCACCGAGTCCTCGCTGAGCGACGGGTTGCCGGGCCGCGCGCGCCCGGGGCGCCCGTTCGTCGCGCCTGCCGAGCCACACATACCCTCACTTCAACACTTGCTCAACCTAATGCGTCTCTTATCGCTCCGGCTCTATCCAAGATTCGATCTTCCCTACGATACGACCTTCACTATACCTTCACATATAACCTTGAATTATTTATCAGAGACCTGCATTATCCGCACTACAATATCTCATAACTTATTTAGCTACGGTTTCACCACATGGTATGTAAGTTGCCTCATAAAATAGGGGTTTAATTACTTTAAACAGTGTACGCTGTACCATGGAACGCCAGAATCTGTCCGATGATAAAAACTTGACAGCGGTTGTCCGGCGGCCAGTTGCTGTTTTTGTCACTTTGTTTTATTGTGTTTAAAATAGCACCATCTGGCATCTGGTCTTCTGTTTTACCTATTCACTGGTACTCGTACCTAGTTTAACTGTTTCCAATGGTTAATCATAAAAACGTTGTTTTTCATAATTTTCTAAACAAAATTTTAACTCGATGTCACCACTAATTAAAAATATAAAGTGGGCTGCTGTTCTCAGCTATTTCTACGGCGGCATTCATCCTGATAAACATTGTTGGTGACATAATTCATGATTTATTTAACAAGTTCAAATTCAAATTTTCCACGGCCTTAATTTAAAACGTGACAATATTTTAATTAGCCGTAGCTTTGCATTCCATTTACGAGGTTAAGTCGTTTCAAAATGTCAGCTAATGCAAAATGGGCTTAAATAATGTCATCTAAATGTGATTTTGTCGTAGCTTATGCTAAGCAGGATTCGTCTTTCATCTTGTTTTATATTACAGGGTGGTGGAAAACCTCTTTTGACTGGAGAGGATTCTTTCATATTTTCTTTTATGAGTACGTTATTATATGAGTTCATGCGACGAGGCGTAATTGCTATAAGATATAGAGGTATAGGATCGTAAATGGCAACGTTACCCCGGATTTATTATTATTTTATTTGAAAAGGGAAACTTCATGCATATTGCCGAGTAATCACGAATGATAACATCTCTTACATTGTATTAAGTATAGGTTAGATGCCTACAATATTATTATAATTATTGGGCACCAAAAAAAAAACTTTTCTATGGCCACATTTTTCATAATAATGTTTGCGTAATTACCTATGTTTATGTATCGCAGTAGTTATTTCTACTACACCGAACTCTTTTTAGTATGAGAGTTCTTTTGAACATTCGCTAATGTGCTCATTGGCAAGTTTATAGATTGTATCCTGGTTCGTGATAAGCAAAACAGTAGCAATGATCAGCCATGACAAGTTTAAGAAATACTGGTATACGTATACGTTGTAAATTCATACCTAATAGTTATTTATGAGTTGTACACTAATATAGAAATACATTTTTGTAACCTTTTTTTTTAGTGAATAATTCAACTAAATAATGATTAAATCATATTTCTAAGTAGTAGTCTGTTCAGCAAGAAGGGCTGGTGGCATCTGTTTTTCAGCTGACCTTTTAGATAATTTATATTTTGATGAACCTTTGAAGTAAGCCGCGTCGTGAGCCACACGATGAACAAAGTTTTATGCGGGCACTCATTGCTCGGGGTCGTACCAACTCAACTAATGAAAAAACTCGAAGAAACACTTTATCGCTGCACCTACGTAGAATATGTTCAAATTATAAGTTGTTCTTGACTTTAAGTGAAAAATTATCTGATAATACGCTTGACTTGGCGCTTGCACAGTTTTTGTTTCATAAATACCTAGTCATTTACATCCTACGTCTGCGAGTCTCTGACTGCTCGTCAACACTCATCTCTATTGAGAGAATACAAGTGATAGATTTAGATAAATATTCAAGATCTCGTAGGTTTAAAGTATAATCAAAAATTTGAAATACAAAGAAAAACCTAAAACGATGCCCTTTCGTTGGTAAGGATAGGATCGGAAAATATTTAAATTAACTTACCTTCTTCAATAAAACTTCGAATTTTTTAATTAGACATGGCAATCAGTCGTTTGAAAATGGAAGAGTTGAAAAAGAAAACTATTATTATCCATTGGTTAAAACGTAGGTTGATTTAGCAATATATAGCTGCTATAAATAGCTGCAATGGAGAAATATCCAATGAGGTCAATGCCGCGGTTCCTTTTTAATGTCTCAAGCATGTCTCAGACAAACCACGAGTACGATCGATCGATTCGGCATCTCTTTCTTACAGGCGGAAATCACTTTTATAAATGAATCTTATAAGTACACGAAAACCGATTTTTTGTAAACGCATTACTTACAAAAATGCCTAATGGGATTTTTTCGTTAAAGCTAAAAGTCAATAAGTAATCAACCTAATAGGTTCCACGTAATTTAATTAAGTTTAGTTGTGATTCAAGTAATTTAGAAACACGGATCAAGTGCTGGACAGAATGTTTGCATGTCGATAACTCGATTGAGATAGGGAACCCTTGTTCAGTATCGCTCCGTGACGCGCCGTGTAACGATGATAGATATTGACATAAAAGCAACAACCTGAAGGCCCTTTCACTTCAATTGGATAAACAAAAATGGCGAGTCCGCAAAAGTGCTTTACGTAGCGTAGCCGAACGAAATGGAAAGAATCAGACTGTGTTTTTATGACAGCAAAACTTGTTTACAAGCATCAAAGTTGTTTCATGTTTTTGTGATAACAATCGACGGGGTTAAACTACTTTTATAACGATTATGTTTCCGACCAGCATAAACAAACCCATTGGGTAGCTATAGCTACGTAAGCTTTGACACATTTGGGTATTGGTTGGCCACTACTCAGGTCAATCGCCTTGTAACCTAAGTATATCCTTGGCAACCAATTTAAGTTTCGTTAATATTGTTTTAATTATGATTTCTTTCAGATATTTTCATAATACTTTCGCCAATGTTTCATCCAAGATAAACACGAAGTACGCTTAGATACCTAATTCAAATTGTAAGAGATCATTAAGTAATAATTGTATGGTATTTCCTTCAGTATTGTTTTCGACTTCAAGACATATTTGTCAACGTAAAGAGCTCATTACAATAAATATTTTACAGATTCCTATGTACTATCTGGCATGCATAATAAAAAATGCAAAGCAGTGTGAAATTAGATACCTATTGATTGTTTAGATACGTAATCGAACTCAAAAGACAAGCTTTGATTGAAGCCATTCCAGTAACATGAGATTCCTACACTAATCGCTTGTAAAAATTTGAAAATCATGTGAACCGCACTCTATGATGCTAAATGAACGCAATCGGCAACCGGCATCATCATCTGGCATGTCTCTACCTCAGCACTCACATACGCGGAAGCGTTACCATTAGAAGCCACTTTGTCAAATAGATACGTGAAGCTTCTCACTGCATTATAAGTAGGTAGTTGAATCAAGTATTTCGAAGCGACTTTTCAATCTACGCGGGTGCATTCTGATTTAAAAAAAGTGAAAAAATAATAGAAAGAAGTATAGAAAGTAAGTAGAACATTAGCATCGTGTCTGGAGCTAGAAACGTAGCCGGTGCGCCGGGGCTGCACTTCTCTCCCGACTCAAGGCTACGGATGATATTTTCGCATTTCGTGTATTCACATATTTTGGGAAAGTTTCCACTAGGTAATAAGAATCATAAGAAACGCAGCAGAAGTTTATCGACTGTAATTGTCATGCCATAGTGCCGTCTAAGAGATGAGAATAGAACCTTTAAAGCAGCTTTTCCAACAATGGAGTAGGCAACACGCACGGTCCCCTCTGGATGTATGATTATCTACGGAACAGGGTAATAAATATTACTCTCCATTCCAACAAACTCTTCTCAGTCGAGTCTCTCGTGGCTCGATAAGAGATATACTTATCGAGGTGGAGACGTTTGTGTCTTTTGGTGTTGGTTGGTACCTTGGATTTACTTTGAATTTGGTAGGTGGCTGTTTTTGTGCGCTGCATATCGAGTGATTTGTACTAAGTGTTTGCTTCTCGAATGGTTCCGAAAATAATGATTATTGTGTTTATACTTTGTGCTGGTAATAGATACTTGTTTATCTTTTGTCTATGTTTTATTTGGGTTTATCTTTTTCGAGATTCGCCAGTGAGTAGATGATTTGATAAGTTTTTAATTGCGATTTTTTATTCGAAAATATCGGTTTTAAATGCCAATAATTACCTTTTGTTTAAAATATAGTAGGTAGTAGGTAAGTGCGGATTTAATCATACGTAAAAAAAGAAACAAATTTTGAATCCATCATGTGGGAAGCGATCGATACGTGTATATTTGCGTAGCTGCGGAGCCAGATCAGGAGAGTGAGAATCTGAGGTTTGATAACGCGATCGAACAGAGTTTCGAAGCTGATAACGCGTCGTGTCGGTTGAATGCTGCAAGTATTGTTATCGTCAGTGTGCGGTCGGGTGGGCGTGTGGGCGGCGCGGCGGGACTCACCGAGGTTCTCGGCGCTGGCGTTGACGTCGTATCGGTGCGCGGGCTTGCAGTGCGGCGCCGGCGAGTGCAGCGACGAGCTCTTGTGTCGCCGGATCGTCGGCAGCCGCGACACAAAGGACGCATTGTTCTTGAACGACGCGCTCATCACTCGACTGTCAAATATACATAATGCTCGTCATTACCCTCCTCGAGCCACTCGACGGCTATTTTACGACTCCGACTTGCGATTGAGTTCCGAGTCGACTGACAGGGGAAATTTGCATTTGAATAAAAACGGTTTCAGGGCGCTTTTGAAGAGAGTTGCCGACTTTTTTCAGGCTAAAGAGGTTGGACGATCGCAAATTAAGCTAAGTATGACGCTTGTTCGTTTTCCTGTTTGGGGAAGTAGTTACCTCGTTTGTGGGCTCGGTAAGGGGACCTGGTGTATCTTCCAGGTCGCTACGCTAATGGAATGCTCGTCTGCCGCGTAACACCGCCACAGGGCTTGGATGAGCGTGGCGGCTGGCTGCCGCCTCCGGATCATGTGCTTCTGTCGCTGCTGTTGTTGGACCTTCAGGGCGAACCCGGAACCTAAAATACCCTGCCGTGCACATAAATAATACATTTAAAAACACCCACGCACATAAATATAAACAAACTGATATTTGAATTAACTTCAGAAAACATTAATTTGCTCGTTTCGGTTTATTACTCCCGACATCGAGTTTTCTTTTCGCAATCGCAAGACAAAAATGTTACGAGCTCGATAAATTGAATAAACAAATAAGGTCGGCTGAGTGATTCTCACCGCAGGGAGCGCGAAGAATGATATTCCGAGCAGCGCGCAGAAGGAGGCGATGAATTTCCCCTGCCAGGTCTGCGGGACCATGTCGCCGTAGCCCACTGTGCACAGCGTGATCTGCAACGCACACTGTGCACTACACAAACTCACTCCACAGTAACAATGGCCCAAGAAGGCCTTCACAAAACACAAAGACGAACTCTGAAATCGATACTTACAACTCCCCACCACAAGGCTTCTGCGAAATTTTTAAACTTTGTGTCGGCGACGTCTTTTTCTGCTAAATATACCAAGAACGATGCGAATATCAACCCGAGAAATCCTATGTATAGTGTTGTTATTAGTTCCTGAAATAAAAAGATTACCATTAGTTTTACTTTTCCAAAAAGTTGGGACAACCTAAAAGTAAGTACAATGAATAGGTAGACATTGAGTAAGCACAAGACTACCTAGAAATGAGGTAAGCATCGATTTATATTTCTAATAACAACAACAGCAAAGAATTACTCGTAAGCTGATTAATTTAATTAGACTTAGGAGACATCAAGTAGTTTATATATTTTAGTCTCTCCGGAGTTGTACACTTAATGTGAACACATACGAGTACATATATACAGTCTGTCAATCACCCTTTTTCTTTATGTATAATTTATTTGTAAAAATACCTAAATTGACATAGATTTTTATTATAAAACTGTTTATTTTATAGAATGTATCCCGACTACAAGAAGTATGGAAGCTTTTCTCTTGTTTTTACGAGAATAGAAGGAAGCTTTTTACTATTGTATCGGGAGTAAAAATTGCGCCAGGTGTACTTCCTCTGCATTGTGATCA
Organism: Peribatodes rhomboidaria; assembly: GCA_911728515.1. Classification (NCBI taxonomy): domain Eukaryota; kingdom Metazoa; phylum Arthropoda; class Insecta; order Lepidoptera; family Geometridae; genus Peribatodes; species Peribatodes rhomboidaria. The sequence continues at coordinate 9,864,599 of OU452168.1, forward strand.
TGCAACTTTAACCTGAACCGATTGTGAGTAGATATTGGGTTAGTAACTTAGTATAGACGTAGGTAGGCGTGTATAGATACACACGTGGCCGGCGCGGCCCCAGAGGAAATTGCGGGCGGACCGGCAAGGGCGCCCGCTTACTCAGCATACCTGGCTTATGCAAAAAGGAACCAACAGTCGCCCTGACGCGTGCTAACATGGCTTTTTCATCATACAAAAAGGTCAATTACTTGTATAATATCTGCTGCCAAACCGCGGTCTCTTTTTCGAACGCTAATATCAAGAAAAGCTCTGCAATAGGTATTCCAGTTTCGTGAGTTAAGTGCTATGAAATATAAACCCATTCAAATAAAACAGTAGAAAATATCAACAACCATCCATTGTCTGGTAATTATAGCCCCATTATTGCTTCTGTTCCGTGTCTATAGAATCAACATTCCGAGACGTCTGATCGACCGAAATAAATTTTATTTAATAACTAACAGATTTTGCAATGAATATCATTTGGTTCAGAGCGACTGAATGTGGGTAATGAAACATTTTTAGTCACGGCCACGTTAGTCATTGGCACCGCCACGTGCGCTTTGTTACTCAGAGCTGATACCTAGATTTTAAAATATTGTTTCTAGGAATCATGTCCCGAAATACTCTAACTGCCCGTTTGGTTATGAACTAATCAAGAAGCATAATTAGCGCAATAAATAAAATTAGGTAAACTAGAGTATAAATCAGTCGGCGGCGGGCATCTGTTCTAATTTATTGTTAGTAAATGTATCGCGGAGTAGGCGTGTGCGGCTCCGGTCCGGCACTTAGTTTTATGAACTGCAATTACCTAATTTTAATCTTTGCTGGCTACCTGCCTATGATTTACGTGACCTGAATTGTACAGTTTTGAAAAGCGCGCTGTAAGTATTGTTTAGGTTATAATCAAATTACACTAATATTAATAATTGCAAAACTGTTTACGAGTGATTGAGAGGGTGGTTTGTTACTATTTTCCACACTAAATCGGATCAATAAATATTAATGATAATTGGGATAGAAGTAGCTTGAATTCTAAATTAGCATTTTGGAAACTTTTAATAACAGAAGAATAACGGTAAATGATTGAAACAATAGCTAAAGATTCGTTGCGGATAACTTTACCTACCCAGTATATACTACGATATAAGCATGGCGCAACGACTAGCGCAAGCCTTTGTGTATTGCGTAGACTAGATTACGTTTCCGTCCGACGCTTCCCCCGAGCTGCTAATGCAAATTTCTTGAAAAACGTTTTACTTCCGCACTCCACCCACACCACGACCTAGGCTAGAGCTTTAGCAGCGCACCTACTGACGAGGATTTTTTACGGGGCGCGTGCTGAAGTGTAATTTCCCGCACTTTTCTAATGATAACAATTTACCTAGTACGTGAAATTAGGTTTAGATAGTTTGTCCGTAAAATAATGTCGCAGCGATCGATATTTATTCAATTAATTAAATGAAGTACTATGTGTAAAGGGGAATGACATGAAAAGGACGGCGAACGAGGCTGTTAAGGTAATTTTGGTTTTGTATAGAATGCCTTACGATATCGAAATTGATCGATTACTCTCGTTTGCTTTCGACCGGCCGGCTCTACAACCTGTAACTTCTATCGAATATATTAAGATGAAGTTTGAAAGAACCTGTCGGTGAGCATAGACGACGGATCCCAGCAGTTTCCAGGTGCCCCCGCGGCGGTCCATGCGCACCATGCGCAGGATCTGGAAGAAGCGCAGGCCCCGCAGCGCCGACGCAGCGAACACCTGCCCCGACGAGCCCATCGCCAGCACCACCAGCGACGCCAGGATCGTCGTCACATCTGACATGCATACATCGCACTTCTAATCATCCTGTTATGGATACATTAAATCTAACGAGCTATGTAAAACCCGATAACGATTCGAAAGAGAGGAAGACGAGTGACGTTCTAGCATTTCAATCACAAAACATGGGCTTGGTTGGGCGCCGCGCCGGCTCGGCACACCATGACAAAAATGTAATACGTTAGAATGTTCACGCGGGCGAGACAGTGTGAAAATAAAGTAGGCCCTTGGAATCCGCTTAGCCGGACCAGATATGAGAGTCACTTATATTCCTTTGTTTGAAACCGTCATTGGTAATATCACAGCTGGAAATACTACATAGGGACCTGTATCCATATGACATGTCTTCCTGACTTCACAGGGCAAAGCAGTGTTACTTGGAATGTAGGTAGGTATGTAATTATGCATAAACTATTTCTAAATTAGTGCGTCACCAATAAGTAAATAAGTGATCGGATAGTAACGATTGAGCTCACGTATTGCAAATTAGGCAAGACTGCACTGAATGGATGCATGTAAAATACTGCTATAATATTTTAACTGCGCAATACAGTGTAATACAGTAAACCATTCTGTACACGGACACGCAACCGCCAACTTGCGGTTAAATCGTGTGCAACTGTCCGTGTTACCTAATAACACCCTTAGCACTCAAATTAAATCGTCCTACATTATTGAACGCAGACGAGAAGTTAAAATTTCAATTTGGCACAATACCAAAGCCTTCATCAGTATTTCATACAATGAACACGTATAATCACAGACCCATCAGATAAAACACGAGCTAATGAAACTCATCGTCCGACTGTATAACCTTTTAAAATATTAAGATTGTCTATTATGCTTTCGATGAATTGCCAAAATGGTTGGTAATTGGTTTTGCATCGGTAATGTCGGTATTAAGTTGAATACCTACGGTCTGCAAACAAGGCGCGCGGCATCGTTTGTCGAGCGAGTGCAAAGAAACGAAGCATTAATAATCCAGGGGGCTGAATAATTGCGGAAGGTCTGTTTTATTGTCGTCGGAATATCGTGTGGTAGTGGCGGCGGCGCGCGGTCTCGGGCGGCCCAACTCCCCGGAGAGCGGAATGCCGCTCGCTCGAAACTAGCGCCAGGGGACTGAGGAGGGCACACCGAAAATGCGAAAAGGTCATAGGAGATTGCTCGCACCTGAAATAGGGTCACTTCGTCACGGTTTATAGTCAGTACGTGACTTTTACTTCAAATGTCGACGTGGTTGACAATACTAGACACGATACCACCCGTTATTTATTACTTAGTATTCTTTATTTTTTCTTTAAATGAAGTTACGTCATTAAAACTTTTGGTCGTGCAAAAGCTCCTCACTCGGCATGCTAATTCGTCGGTTCGGTGAAAACAAAAAGGTTATGGATTGGCATTATCTTAGTAGGCCAAGGATTTTAGCAGTTTGAGCTTACCTATAGCTATATTCGTTTGAAATACGTGCTCTGTAAATAATAAGCGAAGCAAAATGGAATGAAAACAATTTAGCGCTGTTGTCAGTAGTCTGCAATTTACGTAGGAACAGCAAAGAGTCACGAAACGTTCTGTGACATTCATAACATGCGATGCAAAGTAGCCTGTTGCAATCGCACGCTCCATTCAGATGCAATTTTGTTGAGAGCTTGTCATGCTTTTAATGCAGAGCGCATGAGTTGGATGACACTTTATTATCAGCTCTATTTATGTTAGCTAACAATCACGAAATTGTTTCTAAGGTGATGCTTAGACGAAGCTATACTAGACACACATTTATAAAACACATTTGTTTTAAACATTTAAACAAGTAAAATTAATATTTCTGTTCTTCATTTCTCCAGGAATTAAATCTCTGTCTTCTCATGACAGCTAGTATAAAGAAAAAAATAGGTTTACTCTTATTATTTGAAGTTATTCTGGGGTTCACTAAGAAACCTACCGTGTGGAACATGGTAGTGACACAAAAAAATGGGTCGATTTAAATAAATGAGCTTACCTATAATGCAGAAGGGTCGCCGCAAAAATTTGAGGCGCCCCATTGAGCCTTGATACCGGGACCTGCATCCTGACGACCATAACCTTTGTGGAGAAAAAAACATATTAATTTTTCATATCCCTCGCTACGTTTTCAGAAGTTCTTAGGGAACATTTTGAATTGTTGTTCCAGACGTTTTCACGTACATTATACATGTCAGAGTTAAAAAGTGATATTAAGATACAGTAGCTACACGTATAATAAATATTAAGAAAAAGCAAACATGTTAGTTCAATTTAATAATAACAGCATTTTGTAAGAAGAAATACTTGTAATACAAAAAGACGATACTCTATAACTATAAGATTTTGTGTTTTTTGCTGCTCCATAGTAAAACTTAGGAGATCTCATGGACTCTACTAGACGAAGAGAACTTATCTCTATCGGTCTGTTCCTAAAGGTCAGTGTGCACTTCCCACTCTCACAATGTTTTGTTATACGGACATAGACACTTCTACATAAAGATACTAGCATAGCAGCCGATCACCACTTAGCGGATACGGGCATCACGCCTACACGGTGTCTAACCCATTTCCGAACACTTATCTCGCTACATGTCGATCTATTTATCAATCAGCAGTGCTTACAATGGAGTGAAGATAATCGAGATTGGTAGTAATTGCGCGCAAAAGATATCCGTGGCCAGTCGGTCGGTTAATCGAACTCCGGTTTTAGCGCGACTGGATAAAGGAGCGCGTTCTGGCGTAAATGAATCCTCTCTGTAATTCCATCCAGAGTACTTTTGTAGCCTGTAGGTCCGATGTGCGGAACCCAATATGGCACGCAAGGGAGAATCGCAAGATTGGTCATAATCGTAACTGATCTCGGGTCACGTTTCCTTCAACACGTGTAACGTGTAGCTGAAGGAACGAGAACGATTTTTTTTTCACATCTTTAAAGGTTATTATAGCACTTAAATATTTCTCAGTGAGCTATATCTTTTGTGCGCAACAACAATATTAGGTAACGTTGTGTATGTTCATTCAAGAGCTACTTTAGATAGAGCATTCGAAGTAAGTGCTGTCTGATCTATCGGGTCGAAAATAAATAAAGGAAAAATAATGGCCACTAGACCGTTGAGGCGGAGTGATCCGTCTTACCCAGTGACGAATTACCTGCCTTCTTTACAAAGCTAATCTACTGCAATGTTTGTATCCACGCGTTTTATACAAAAAACAGACTTCTTAGAAACGGCAGATAACGAAACTGAAAAATGAAATAAATGTTTGGATCGATCTTTTTATCGAAGTCTGAAAATCCTACTAATATTATAAACGCGAAAGTTTGTATGTATGGATGGATGGATGGATGGATGTTTGTTACTCTTTCACGCCAGAACGACTGAACAGATCTGGATGAAATTTGGCACAGAGATAGATTATAGTCTAGAATAGCACATAGGATACTTTTTAACCGCGGGTGAAACCGCGGGGCGCAGCTAGTCTAACATACTAACGTATGAATCGTATGTATACACTTACATAGCTATACTTAAAATGCATAAGATATCTTTTTGAATAAACAAGTAATGTTTTTTTTAAATCCCGGCTGCAAAATTTTGTACCCTATCTCACATCCACTATCAAGAGAATTCAAATCACTCACATGTCGAAATCCATCAAGCTGTTTAGGCTGTAGGGCGTGCCAAAGAAACCTCACACATACTATTACATAACATACATACATACATTCGTGCATACATACATACATCATGCATACATACACACATTCATACATACAAACATACAAACATACACACATACAAACTTACATACATAAACCCGAAAATCATAACCCTCATTCTTGCGCAGTCGGGTAACACAAAAAAAATTAGGACATTTTGCACACACGGTCGGCTGAGAAACAAAGCAAAGCTAGTACTACGTATTTCGTTCTTATTAACTGAACATGCAGACTGAGGCAGTCAACATAATAATGTAATTAATTATTCATAAAGGTACATATAATTTTCACCAATATAGAATAGGCCAGTCAATTAAGGCTAACAATTTATTTATTTGTCTAGTCATACAAGGTGCTGGTTTTGGGTGTATTAATACCACATAGCTAATACTACATATATAATGGCCACTGTTAACAGAGTTAACTGAGAACAGAGTATTAAAAAGTGTAGGTATCTATTAATGAATTATTACTAGTATTATTTTGTTTTCATTATTATTGTTTTTTTTTTCTATGTCTCGATATAGATTAACATGATGAAATTAAGTTTAGTATTTTTGCTAGTATATATCATATATAATATGTTTTAGTAATAAGTTCAAAATTTGGAGGTATTTTGTTTAATTTGGAGAAGCCACTGGCTCCCGACACACAGTCTCTGACTAGTTTGGGAGCCTCTGGAATCAAATTTGAAATTGTCACATGTTTTTTATACCCAAATAAATTATTTGTATTTAATAATGGCCACTAATGAAGTGAAATGTGCGGTAGTTAATGAATTACCTACTCGATTGTGTGTTGGATACTTGGATATTCGCATACGTGGTTAATTGTGTTGGAGTATTATGCCTGTGTGCAAACGAAAATTTACAAAATCTTTAAAGAGAGACTTATAACATCAGTATTAAAAGCTTCATATCCCTAGTAAGAACAATAATTATTCATACAGTGACAACCTTAGACTTCACAGATAGTGTCTGTGTAATAGGTGTCTGACTGCCTCGGTGGCTCAGTTGGTAGTGAACCTGCCTTCTGAGCTTGGGGGCGTGGGTTCGATTCCCACCTAGAGCAAACATTTATTATTGGGTGTAAATATCTATTTATGTATGTATTTAAAAATATCTAAGTATGTATATCAGTCTCTGGCACCCATAGTACAAGTTTGCTTAGTTTGGGGTCAGGCGACCGTGTGTGGAAGTGTCCTGAATTTATTATTATTATTATTATTATAGGTAGTTAGAACGCGGCTTTTGTATAGAGATTTAGTCGAGTGTCCGGGGTGTGGTAATACTTAAGGGTCTTAAGAGTCACCCGTCCAAGTGAACAACTGTTAGAAAACAAGTTTGCAAAAATCGAGAAAAAAAACGACTCTTTATGCACAATTGATCACGGGACTAGTGATTTAGACTCGAAAATGTTTCTTTTGAATTTTAAAAATGTACAATACAATACAACTTTATTGAACACCAAAAAACTACATGAAAATCTTAAAAACTAAAATACATTTTTCGACAGTACCGACGACCAGTACGGGCGACCTTATCGCCTAAAGCGATTACTTCTAGGTAACCTTTAGAGGGACAGGAACTTTAAGAAATACGAAAAGGGTAGATGGTGTACATAAAACTAAATTAAAATAAAAAATAAATAAGTACTTAAATAAATAACCAAAAAATATTTATTAATAAATATAATAACATATCAATACAAATATATAATTTATTATTATGCGTACCGAATTAACAAAGAGCGAAATAATGCTTAAACGAGATTTTTAAAAATGGGCAGTATTTATGTTCTAAAAGATAATATCTTTGACGGATAGAAAAATACTCATAAGTATTCCTACATCCTAAACCAGCACGTTGTATAGTACTTACTCTAGTAAAAGAATAGCTATACTGAGTGTTACATAGTTTTTGAAGTACGAGTATGTAAAAATTTCAACAACGTGGTTGGTGTAAAATGTAGTCCATTGTAGCCATTGTCACCGGCCGCGGTCTACCGGCTATTGTTTTAATTTAATCAAATAACACACGAATCTGGGTCACAATCGCATTGAATCTACGGAGGTGCTCGCAGCGTGCAAGAAGTTTAACAGACTGACAGAGACATCATACATTTAGTGGTCACAAACGGTCGTGCAAGTCGTTTGGAACTAGTGCTCGTAAAAATCACATTATACGGGCGGTATCAACAAAGCAACTATTAATCAGACGAGTAGCAATAATAAAAAGAAGTTTATTTATTCCGCCGGTTAATGACCGTTCGACTCAATATCGATATGCTGTAAGGGTTGAAATCGCTCGAGCCGGGACCGATATGCGCTTCATAACAGAGCTCGTTGATAGCGCTACTTGCACTTTAGTTCGTAGCTGTGCATTTCGTAGCAGTGCTACGGAGCTACGAATAAACCGAATCAGATATAGTTATCCGGTAATTAAGCTCGACTATTTTACTAATTAATTACCGTAATTACAGCTTTGATGCCGCCCGAGCAGGAGTTTAGCAAAGTTATTCTGAACGCGTCGGATACACGTGTACTGAACTTTGTTAATATGAACCGCCAAAACAAGTTTTAATACGTACTAATATCGTGCCAATGAATGTGGCTAAAACTTCGGCGAGGTATCCTGCACTTATGGCATGAATAAGTAAGGGTAATAAGATTATCGATCCGATATGTACTGCGGAGCATGTAGCGCGGCCATTGTACTGCGCTCGTGCTTTCCATTTTGTTTGTATCTACTACAGGAAACCAAAAACAAATTTTGGTGTTCGAATTAGTAAACATTTCTCACTAATACCTCTAATTATGTAAGAAAAATAGATTCAAGATTCAAGATATTTTATGTGCAACCATACAGTACAAGATGTTAAAAATATGAGTACATAGTCCAATGGACCCTGTCGGGCTCTGCAATATTTAAATAAGAACGACTATCATGAAGTGATGGCAGCCTAGTTGGGAGGAGGCCCGCCTCTCAAGCCAGAGGGAGCGGGTTCGAACCCAGCCGACGACACGCACCAATTTGTTCATTGTGTGAGCATATGAGCGTATTGTATTTCATCTGCTACATGACTGGAGCCCGGAGTATGGCGACAGGCTCGCCCCTTATCACATTTAACACTGAATATCGTCCGGCGAAGTGTGGGTGTTGTATTACACCTCTGCCAGCCCCCTCGGGAGAAAAGCGTGACGATATGTTGTGTTATGTTACCATGATCTATAGGAAATGATCTAAAATTATACTTACAAACTTTGGCTATGAACAAAGGATTCTTTTTTGGTATTGGGAGAAATCTTTTCGCGTAAGTGTTTTAATGGAACTACTTATAAAATTCACTATAAAGAAGCACTTATAAACATGAAATGATCAATAATGCTAAGGAAAAAGAAACCATAACGTAGCTTCGTAGAGCCTTTACGACGCTACGCGATACAGTGTAGACGTGTAGCTTCAAGATAAGTAGAAAAACCGTAAAACGAATTCAATACCGATCAAGTGGAATAAACCGCTTAATAAGGTTTATATAAAATGTATGGGACCTAAAATAAACACAGAGCGTATAGACCTTAGCGTTGTAAAGGGTGCTACGATGCTACGCAAACATTTTATTTACTTTGATCTGTGGTATCGTAGTACGACCGTAGCATCCTCTACAACGCTTAGGTCTATTAAAATAATTACAGTTAAGTTCTACGAAAAAAATTCATAAAACAAATTGATAATATTGATCATGAATCTACGTTAAGCCACACACAAAATAGACCTTAGTGTCGTAGAGGGCGCTACGATTTCGCTACGAAGCTACGTTGCTAAAGTAAAGGTGTGTCTACAAATAAAATCCCCGCAGAGCAAATTAAATAGAAATGTTGAAGATCAATACGCACAAAATGCTTAGGATCCATTTGTGTCCTTTCTTGAACTTGTCGTAGAGGGTGCTACGATTAAGTGTACGGCACCACGCAAGAAAGTGTAGATGTGTACAAGAGGCATAAGATTACTACTTATAGATCTCACATAATCTGCCGTTCCTTTAGAATTCGGCGCATAATTTAATACAACAACAATCTCATTTTGGTGAACAAACATTTTAAAAAGCGGTATCTGGGGTAATCTGTGACATAGTCTTACTTAAAGATATTACTTTAAGAAAACTTGACACATCTAACACCAGGCCGTGTATTCTACTAACATTGTTCAACGGATTCTCTTGGTGATAATATGACAGCGAGACAGTGAAGTGCATAATGCATTCCATAGAAAAAAAATTGGCTAAATTATAGGTAGATGAAAGGTAATTGATATTTTGACTGACCTTAAAACGAACTCGATGGCAAACCAGATGACGACAACCGTCTCCATGTAGAAAAGGACGATACCAGCGCGCGCCTCGTACTCCTCAATCGTGGAGAACACCGACAGAGCCAAGCACATAAACACCATCAGAAACCTACAACATTTTTTAAATTAAAAAATACGAAACAAACAACGAACCACTTCATGAAAGTGGTCAGCACCGTTTATATACAAAGGAACATTATTGCGTTGCCTAGTTAGTTGAATATATTCAACCTTTGTTTGAACACACCTTTAACAGAACGCAACCGGAAATGCCATTAGCTGCGCTTCGCGGTTTTCTACTCCCGTGCTTTTCCAGGGTAAAAATATCCTACGTTTGCCTTTGTAATGTGCACAAGCTTGCCATATTTTACTAAAGTTGATACATCTATTCAGTCAAGCGGACAGATTCACAAAATCAAAATATATTTGTTTTGGACATCATAGATTTATCCATGTTACGCGCGTAGATAATTATATAATATGAGAGCTTGATTAACCACGCCAACGTCTCCGACTAAAAGCTTTCGTAACATCGCTCCCCCAGGTGAATGAGCGGTAAATTGGCAAATATGAACGCGCTGAATATTCACATTGAATCTCTACCTTTTATACAATTTGCAATTTTAATATAAGGGAAAACGTACAGTTAACAAAGGCTCGGCAAAGTGATTTTGACAGTAACGTATTGAAGACAATTTTCGTTCCTAATTGAGAAGTTTGTCGGCAAATGTTGTTTATTTTCCATCCCTTTGATTCAATGGAAGGCGAGGCGAGATCACAGAACGTTTTTCATACTGGATCAATATAGCTGTCGCAGAGTATCAGACCCACGACTAATTATGATTTTTGGTTGGAGCTTTAGAAATACAATTGGTTTTTCTTGTCTTAAATTAAAACAAGCTCCTTCGTCGCAGACAGCGGTAATTTTTCAACGACTCATGTTAGGTTTACTTTGACCATGCTCTATATGGCTTTAAATAATGATACGATGATACGAGTACGCTTGCTTAAAAGGAATTTGTTTTGTTAACTCTACCTGTATACGGAGACGTACCTATATTTTGGAACACAGACACAGTGTGGTATATTTTTTAACAGCCTATACTGTCCCACTCCTGGGCAAAGGTCTCCTCTATCTCACCCCAGACAGTGTGATCGCACTGTCAGCGTGGTATAAAATTAAGGAACATAATTGTAAGGTAATTCTTACACAAGCATATGATAAAGGACCGCCTTCGCTCCCCTCGGCCGCTCAAGGAAGTTGTAGAACTTAGACTGAAGGCGGCGGTAGCGCGCGTCGCGTCGCGTGGCGCGGTAGCTGAGCGGCTTGCCCAGCAGCGACATCCGCGGCGTCGCCAGCCGGTCGCCGCCACTCTTACACTCACTGCAACCAACACACGCAGCTGCCAACGCGCTCGCGGCTCGCCCGCGGCCCACGCGCCGACTATTGTGTACACTAGTCTACAATAGTCTGCACTGCGGGAGTGTTGCCGGAAGCGCTATTGTTATTTTCGATCTACTCCGTCATAGTCACGTCTCGTTCTACCCCTATACTTTTATCTGCCAAAAACTACGAAGAGAAATGTCAGTTACCATTACTTTTTCTTCAGTAAAAATGTTTTACCTTTCTATTAATATGCTTTGTTTTGGACGATCTCAAATCACTTCATCTATGGCGTAATACACAACACCTACATAATAAAGTACCTATTTTAAAATCGCTACTTTCATTTACAGCAGAATCGCAGTTACAGCTCGTGACAGTTGAGTTTATCAACACGTCTCAGCCGCGATGAAATCGGTGCGATAAACGCGACTGCTTGCCAATGGAGACGGCCCAATCTACACCACACCTAGTTTACTTATACCCAGAGAGTTGCTTCACTACGTCCGCCTGTTGTTTATTTAATTCATTTGAGATCTATGCTGATATCTCTGTTGCTGCGTGATTGTGACTATTAAAATCCCAAACACCCGAAATATAATTCAAATCCTAACGCAACTAACTTATCTATTTGCGGAGTTGTTTGTACGGTTTTGGCAAAACTTATCAAAGTAGTAGCAGAAAATACTTTCCTCAATATGAACTTCTTGCGGACTGATATATTAATGAACTAGTTTTCTCGGAACGTCAGACTATGAAATGAAACTTTAATATTTTAGCGTTCCATCAGATGCAGATGCTTCTCTTTCATTTCAGTTGCAGATTTAATTTAGATAATGGCAAAGGCAAGATTCATTTCTGTGAAAGTTACAAAAGTAGAATTCTATCAATATATTCGTTTGTGGTAGTTATAGGTATATCTTTGGTTTGTGGGGTAATAAGTTAAAAGATCTTTTGCTGGGCATTCTTCCACCGACGTTGCTTGACTTACAAATAATATTTACTACGATTAAAGTTATCCGACTCGACGATTTTAAATTTCTGACTTAGTACGAAAATGCAATCAATGTTCAGCGGCAATCAGACGCTTAAAAGCACAAAATACCTTGAGTAGTCATCAAAATTCATTGAGATATCTTGAGTCAAATAAACGAAGACTGTAACGATAAAAAGAAGATAGCTGAAGCGTATAACTTTAATCGTAGTAAGTACTATATTCTGTACTCGCAAACCATTTTAGTGTACTTCAGACTTGAAATTTATTTGATTAGTTTACCATAACGTTCAGATATCTTTAAACAGTCTTAGCTACGTGAATAAACAAAATGCATTAATATTATGAGCATTGTAACAACACAATAGAGCGAAGCTAAAGTAAGGTCACCTTGAGGGTCACCACATAAATATGAATTAACCTTTACAAAAAGACCAGCCAACTTAATTTTACAAACTCTAACGCTACAAAATAAAAATAGCTTTTTTTGATACCTACATACGAATTGCTTATTTTATTTGACTTATCTATTATGCCCTTTTTTGGCAAGTGAGGTCGTAAAGAGCTTGTTTACACAATACTCGTAGCCCCTGAGTAATAAAGTGCTTTGACACGTTACGTTCCAAGTGAAATATACATTGTTTCCTTAGCGGAAGTGCGCACGAGAACGGCTCCCGGGAATATCATCATGATCTTAATAAGTGGCAGTGAACCAGTGTTATAAACCTTCATTATAAACATCACAAGAGATAATCTACGAAAAGCGCTTCATTATCAAGCGAGAGACTTGTGTCTCGAAAGCGTAAGGTAAGCTGTCATCGAGATGAGCGTAAGTTCATATTTAATAATTCCCTCACGATGAATATAATATGGAGCACACCGCAGCAGTTAATTGCCTGTCGAGAAAATTAGCCCTCAAGTATGTGGATCTACGCGAGCGAGTTTGTTTAACGTTCCAGCCAAGTAGTTCCGATTTTCTTGCCAAAATATATTTAGATTTAGGAAAAGGCCTTTTTCTTAACAATGTTTTTGATAATAACAAGCTTTCACAGGTAGCCTACCGACTTCAAACTAAACAAGTTTTGTTCTATGATTTTTCACTTAAGTACTTACTTAAAACATTTTTTTAGTGTCTATGATTATTTTATGCTTTTGGATTTTTGGCTGCAAATGTCGGCACCTACTCGTAAGCTCGCCCAGGCCCTTGCGTTTTGTCCCATTTGAAACCGCGTTAAGTTATTATTATTTAGAGCCCTAATTTAAATATTCTTATTATTTAGAGCCCTAATTTAAATATTCTTATTTTTGTTCTTGGCACAAAAAAAGACGAGTTATAAAAAATAAAGTTGTTTGCTATTATTTAAAGAAGCTGTCTAAAAGAGGCTGTTAACCACAAAGTATTTTTAACTAATTCAATTATTAATAGCTCTGTCCAATACTGTCCATGCCAAAGCATAAAATGTAAATAAAAAGTAAGAAAGTTCAGTAAATAATACCCAGGGAAATTTAAACTCGACTCTCGTAAATCATAAAAGTTTCTAATTCTTTCTTATTGCAGTCTCTACCGCAGAACCATTTTTCGCGCAAGACGTACCAACACCTGTCATCCGGATTCACTGCAAAGTCTGCAAAGTTTTTCTAAAACCTTTTAGAATGTTTTTTCGTTTTTATAACGCTTTTATTAGCAGCCAAGAATTACACATTCCTAATTTTTTGATACAATTGAGTGACGAGAAGATTAAGTACCTCTCCCGGTTATAACTGCTCAGGAAACTTACTTGCTAGTAATATTAAGCATAATATACGACTTTGTAATATGTTATGTGACGATGAGGTAGAATATAGTAGTTTAGAGTAACGCGACTCTATGTGATAAAACTTTTTACTACTAGCTGAAATTCACGCACGAGGCGTGGCACCCTAACTTCTGTACATTATCTTCACCACGTTTGACACGCACGAGCACTACTTATCTTTTTTTTTAAAGCAATTGAAAGGACGGGTTGACCATTAACCCAACAATGAGTCCAATGCTTTATGGTAACTCGTACTCCTTAATTATTATTAATACTAGTAGTAATTAATCTAATCAAACATCCCTATGTATTAAATTCATAATTAATGAAAGTAATTTACCAATATATCTACTGGGATTAAATTTACAAGTAGAACGTTGGTTAAATGGGCTAATTAACGCCATGTCATGTCTAACAATACAACTGTTGTACACATAACACTACGGACGTACTTGCTAATTAACGTAGGTATATTTGCTCTTCATCGCTAATATAAATTCTCTCAACGTTTAATCAAATAAATCTTCAAGAGAGTAAGAGTACTCATAATCCATCGAGCAGAGATAAATGCTAGAGCACGTTTCATACTCGAAATAGAAGAGTAGGAGGTATAATATGTAGGTATGGACACCTGTAATAAAATACACACGACTCAATGGTAGTAATGACCTCGGCTTCGTGTCCCCCCTTGGGGCGAAATTTTAGTCCAATCCTTTGTTTATTAGCCCATAAAATTCCCAACTGGTAGTACAGGTTCTTATGGAACTATTTTTATCGCAATCTTTGACTGTGCAGTAAAGTAACAAATCGCTTCAGTGAGATTATTGGAATAATACGAATGTCAGTCTGAGAATGAAAACATTACTATAAAGTTTGTGCAAAATGTGTTCATTCCAGTGTTTGGAAAAATAAGTAGGTTTTGTTGCAGTTAGAGAGGTGTCTTAAAATGTCTTTAAAAATAAAACCGTAACATATGTATTGAAGTGGTACATAACTGTTGTATTTAATTGTAAAATCATTCAAATCGTAGCAATACATAAGTTTAGTGAAGTACCTACTATAGGATAAGCAAGACAAAGTAAAGATTATGCAGTTCTGTGAAGTAGGTGAATAAATTAATATTTAAAAGGTCTACCAATAATCAATATTAATTCACTGCAGGTTTGTCAGGTACAATTGGCAGGCTGAGAAAATTAGTCTTCCGCGAAAATTTACAAACGGTTTACGGAACTCTATTAAGTAGATATGTAATCATTACCATACAATCTAGCTACAACTAGCAAATCATTGTTAAGTACATAATTATAATAATTTATTTAAATAATAAGTCTGTTATGATTCTTTCAGTCTAAGGTCAAATTAAACAAATAAAAATAGGAGCGTCTACAATGGTCTACATAATTATTATGTATGTAAATTATAAAAAAATAGTAGGTGGTTTGTATTACCTATGACGAATAGCATCTTCATGTACCCGAACACGCCTGGTCGTTTTCATTTTCACCTAAACATTTTATGCCAATAAATAAACGTAATATTGCGATAAGCTAATAAATTGTTAATTTGTTAGGCGTACGACTTATTTTTCATTTAATGTAGTAGGTTCGTAGTGTATTTGAATTGAAAGTTATTTTTAAATATTAATTGTAAGGATAGTTGTTATTAGTATTAAGAAACGTTTTTAAACAGAGAATTTGCTTTATCTTGATTTAAAATCTGTATTACTAAATAAGTGTATTTATAAATGTAATGTATTAAATTGTGTAGTCCATGCATGTCAGGATCATCGCTATATAAATTACTTTACTATTGTTTTTAGTATAGGCGACTGCAGACGAACCACTGCGCTGGGAGCAGCATTAGCACTCGAAGCACACAACACATTTTCCTTTGTGAAACTGTGCTAGCCTGAGGTCAAACGTAAAAGGTCAAAAAGAAATACAGCCTGCACTCGTTTTAAACTGGATACAGCTTAAACCCTGAGTAAAAATCAATATGAATAATAATCACGGCCGAGCCAATGATGGCAAATATCATTAAGATGTCTTAATTGATTGTTGTTGGAAAGTTAAGTTAGGGTAAGTAGGTAGGTACTGCTATTGTAAATATGTATCTAGCAATTTGGCATGTTCGCGGCGGCGCATTGTCGATGTCGGTCGCTTGCCGCCGTCATAATTTAATGTAATGCGAAAAATCACTCAAACCAACGCTACCACTACGTTTAATAGTTAAACTATCGATCCATAATATAGAAGGGTACTTCGAGCGCCATTATAACTGAAGTCTTCATTAGCAATTATGTACAAAGGCACATACAACTACACGATATCGAACAGGCATGCTGTTTATTTTTTATTTAATTATTTAATCGGATAATTACGATCGTCTCATCGACACCTAACCGTTCGGCTACAACAATGACGTCGTGCAAAATCGAAACATCAGCATTAGTTACGTACCTTAAAATTCACAGCCAATCTAAACAACTGAAAACTGACATCCATAAATATTTACATTCCGGTAGACGTGAGTCGCGAGATCGCGTCAGTGAGCGCGGAGGCGCGAGGAGTGCGGCGAGCGCGGCGGCGCGGGTGCCGGCGGCGGGCTCGCGGCACGTGGGGAGCGGCTCCGGGGCGCCGGCATAATACCCGCCAGTGGTGCAGCTCACGCGGCGCCGCGGCGGAGCGGCCACGAGACGCGCGGGACACGGGCGCCGACTGACGCGCTCGCCGCGCCGCGCCGCCCGCCCTCCGCGCCGCACCACCGACCCACCACCGACACCCACCACCGCGCGCTCGCCCTCAGCCGCCCGCATTCCTCTAATTCTAATTGTTGGTCACCTTTTACTATATCCAGGCCATCGTACCTGCACACCGGTTGTTCTCTAAACGAAAGAGCCGGATGGGATTTGCATTTTTAACGTGTGATTCAATCCATGCTGAGATTAGGCGCCTATCTACGCTTACATAAAAAGTTACTAGCCCGTAACTTAAATAATTTATTTAGAGCGAGACCCTATAACGAACCCTTAACGGGGATGAAATTGTTTTGTTTGTATTTGCTAAAATATTAGACGCTAAAAGGTTGTAACTTTTTAATAAGACGACCAAGTAACATTTAATTATAATTTCGAAACTGCAGGTAGTAAACACGGGTTAACATTTCCCAGTACAGCCTTTACTAAGTTTGCGTAAAGGAATATGTAATAATGCGGATAGGAAAACCCCAAGAGAGCGACCGCTAATCGTATTGTTTGCAAGTTAAATTGAAAATGCAGGCTTGTATAGTGTTATTGTGTTAGCGGAACGTGCCATTTCGAATCTATCTGTTTACATGGTTTAAGCAAAACCTTATCCGAGTACTTTAAATAAAAAATAGTTTTTGTGCTCTATTCAACCCGATGATACTAACTGTTAACGGTAACCGTTAGAGTTGGATACTTAGTTACTTGTAAAAAAAATAGGCATCAAAGCCTTTTTTACAAGTTAGTTACATGAATAACGGAACCCGGTATAAGACTTAGATCATGACTCGTTAGTTTAAAGGTTCATTAGTAAAGAGAACATAACACGTTCTTTACAAGGCGTGGTCACTACACCCTGCATTTTTTCTGACTATGCGCTAAATGGAGCGTTAGTAAGATAGAGTTGGTTCTAGGAGCACAAAATACGAGTATGTGTTCCTCTCTACTCGCGCGTAGGTAATTTACGTGTCTACTCTCCGATCCCCTAAAGAGTAATCGAGCCATGGTTGGTATGTTTGCACTAGCGAATTTTGAACGAGATTGCTATCTGTTGTCGTAAATAAAAACGAATGGGCTCGCACACGTAAGCCTAGAGACCGTCATTCACGTTGTAACACTTTTACACTAGTGTAACTATGTTACGTAGATATAACATATTGTACAACCCTTCCGTTTCGGTCATATCTGCCCCAGATTTAGTTTGTCAGGCTTCTAACTTCAGCGACAGCTAGTTAGTCTTATCAGCTTACTGCTTTGGTTTGATTATGATGTCGGTGTATACTCGTATTATCTGTATGATCTAGGGTCTGAACGGAAACCAATTTACAGTCCATTATCGACTTACCCTTTGGGATGACATGATGGCCACTATGTATAGCTAGAACTATCCTATTAACCTTTATTGGATAAGAAATGGTCTAGTCATTTCTTTTTTCGTTATTGAAAACATATGTATGGTTTCCCATTTTGGTCATTAGTGTAGTGGTGTCATTTCTGTTGTACCAATCTCTCCAACTTCAACCCTTGGTATATGACTCTTGTGAAGATATCTATCAACTCCGCCAATGTCACGTCTACATGTCATCAAACGTAGAGAATTTGTACTATCCTCTTCTTTCGTTATTGGAAAACAAATGGGTAGAGTCAATAGTGCCATTTCGATATTGGTGTCATTTCTGTTGCACCAATCTCTCAATCCCTTGGTTAATGACTCTTGTGAAAATATTTCTCAACTCCGCCAATGTCACGTCAACAGGTCATCAGATGTAGAGAATTTGTACTACTTATCCTCCTTTTTCGTTATTGGAAAACAAATGGGTAGAGTCAATAGTGTCGTTTTGATATTGGTGTCATTTCTGTTGCACCAATCTCTCAAGCCCTTGGTTTATGGCTGTTGCCTGTTGTGAAGATATCTCTCAACTCTGCCAATGTCACGTCAATAGATCATCAAACGTAGAGAATTTGTACGGTTCAAAAAAATATTTTTGCCCGGTGGATACAAGATGCAGTTTCTTTCCCTTCCTTCCCGCCAATCTCTAAACGACAGCAAGTAAAATTATCTGCGTCTCTTCATTTCAACACGTGAGAAAGAGATGGCAGCAATTTAAGAACTGTCCAATTTATTTAAGTTTAGAAAATGATATACCTAACAGAATCGACACCATCATCTAAACTAATCTAAAACACTGATTATTTTCTATTGACGTTGGAATACCTCCGAACTTCATTTTCCTTTTAATTACAATTAAGTACCTACAAAAAGTTTGATCTACGTCTACGACAATATTTGCAAACGTCGTTAAAGTTTACCGTTCTCTAATGTACCTACACAGACACTCGTAGGTAGGTAATTTGTTTGTCCTGATGTCCTGACCTACCTACTACTCACATCAGCGTTTATCGATCAGTTTATTTGATGGCTACGAATTATATGGCTCGCTACATGATAAATATATATTATTCATGCTTATTTGATCGAAAGTGCTTTTGGACTGATTATTGTTTTATGATTATCCAGACAAGTAATTGGAAGCTAAAACTTTTGTTTTGTGACAATTGTGATCAATGTTTACGCAAATAGCCACTAATTGAATCCAGTGCCGGATTAAGCGAGCGCGAGGCTCGTAGCAAATGTGAAGGGGCCCTTGAGTAGTTGGTTTCTCACCAAAACACCTCATTTCTCCTGAAAGTATTGTGGTATTGCCAAGTCTGGTCAACGCTTTTCTCGCCTATTTTGAGAAATTTGCTGCCGCATGTCTTTTTTGAGAAAAGTTATTGGGTGTAGGGCTTTTTTAGCTTAAGTTTTTCGCGCGAAATTTAATATTTGGGGCCCCTTTTCGCGCGGGGCCCGTAGCAATTGCTACTCTTGCTGTGTGATTAATCCGGGACTAATTGAATCTCATTTTGGTTAACAGCTAAGGAACACTCGATTATAGGCACTGGTTGGAACGCGACCTTAACTCATAAGCGGCTTATTTTTGTTTTAAGACCTACCTATGTTCACCAATATTTGACACGTCGATTTATAACTGACTGTTATTGATATTTAACTTATCGTATTGAGTTGCCAAAAAGAATAGGCTAAAATGCCTTGTCTTACTTACCTCTTCTACCCTATACATCGTATAAAACAAGTAACATTAGTATAAGAAAAACAAAAAACCTGCAAAAACGGCTGCAAAATGTTGTACCCTATGTCACTTCCACCATCAAAAAGATTCAAATGACATCTCGCATGTTGAAATCCATCAAGCTGTTTAAGCTGTAGGGCGTGCCAAAGAAACCTCATACATACAAACATACACTCGGAAAACATAACCCTCCTTCTTGTGCAGTCGGGTAACAGTCGTTTTCCGCGTCTGTCCCTCTTCCTACTTGTTTATCCGCTAACTCTTAAACCACGCAACGGATTTTGATACGGTTTTCACTATAAGTTAGATCGCTTTTCACGAAAGGTTTAAAAGTACCGTGCGAAGCCAGGGCGGGCCACTAGTTTGTTAAAAAGAACTTTCGATTGGTACTGGTATAATTAATCGAGTGGGTGTTTAAAAAAAACATATTTCCTATTATCATAAACTGGATGCCCTCGAAGTACGTGGTGGTTTAGAGCTCGAGACCAAGGTTCGACCTTTGATCTCGCGATTATTACAAAGCAAAATTGATAAACCGTCATCGCCTAACTGAACTCACTTTTTGGGAATTAATTTCCAATTTTTCTTTTTTTTTTTTATTCGGTCAACATTTGACCACCAACTCGCCTTATGTGAAGCGACATTGTGGCCTAAGATGAAGCACGAATACCTTGTAGGTTTATTCACTCTGGCCTTGAAGATACCTAGGTTGCAGTTAGTCGGAAAAACAGATGGTGGCAAACGGTATGAGTCCCTAGCCGTTCGTATTAAGAAGGTAGAGGCGAACCGCTTAGTACGAGTAGGTGGTATATCGACTAAGTAGGGATGATACTTATGCGTTTTCCGACTTGTTCTGCTGTAAAAGGGGGAAGAGGGGATTAGGTCGTGCAATTCAGCCCAATTCAGTCTGTAAAAGATTGTCAAACACGCTACTTTACGCCGGTGCTCAAGGCTCAGTAGTCTCGTCTCGAGGCAACTAGTTTTTCGTCGCCTATTAGCCTCTTAGCTCGCCGCTCAACAGACTCCAGAGCCTCCAGCTGGTAATTAGCTGAACCGTCGAAAAGGTGACAGCAGTACTCCATACACGACCGGACCTGAGCTTGATAAAAGCTTAGAAGCTGTCCCGGTGTGAAGTACCGCTTCACTTTGCAGAGAACTCCAAGCTTTTTATCAGCCAGCTTGGCTTTAGACTCCAGGTATGCACCATAATTGAGTGTAGGAGAGAGTGAGAGACCTAGCAGTTCTAGCTGGTTCGACAACTCTACAGGCACGCCTTTAAAGGTGAGAGGGGTCCGGAGTTGAGACTTTTTGGCAGAAAATCATTTACTAGTCTTCTTTAGACACCGTTATAAAATCCAAAAAGCTTTTTTTTTTAATTTTAAATAAACTCATGTACAAATCTACGCTGTACATGTCTGCCAGTCTTGCAGTCTTCCGAATTTAGTTAAGCAGAATCAAACAATCGTTCAACAAATTAATTTTGAAAATACGAAAAGAATCCTTGTTTGTAAATATTAATATCCGCTCGCGCTGCTCCGCTCATATGTTTGAATTCATGTACGAATTTACGCTGTGCATGTCTGTCAGTCTTGCAGTAGTCAGAATCAATCAATCGTCCAACAAATTAATGTTGAAAATACGAAAAAATCCATGTTTGCAAAGATTAATATCCGCTCGTGCTGGGATATGTTTTAAAAACATTAATAACGTAACAAATGCAAATATTGCGTTAGGAGAAAATTGGCATAAAAAATATTTACAACAACACCATAACGTCTTGAAATAATCTTAGATTAAAATATAACCGACAAAAATTAATTAAAATTAGTAACAAAGATTAGTTAGCAACTAAATTATTCAAGCATCAACTGTCGATGTTAATCTGTTCTGTAATTTTCTTAATCTCGCATTCACTCGTGAGACATCTCGTTGAGCAAGACAAATCAACACGATATAATTAATATCATAGCAAACTCACAGCTCCATTAGACACGCCTATCTGCCCCAACAACATGAAACTAACATCTGACCCAAAAATTTCACGTACAGCTTATCGCAATCTCAACCTGAATAAATCAATCGACGACATAATCAATCGCGAGCTATAAACGAATTGTTTATTGCTAAAGCCGGAACCACAATATTGCCGCGAACGCCCGCGAAGCACCGTTATGCCGCCGTTGTTTCTAAAAGTCAAAAAGCTTTTGTGAGCGTTATTTGTTGATTTTGCGTCCTCGCTCATACAATTCAACAGTTTTAGTAGTAAAAAACCAGCCATTTGCGAGTCGGACTCGCGCACGAAGGGTTCCGCAAAATTTTCTATTAAAACGGCAAAAAAATCACGTTTGTTGTATGGGACCCCCCTTAAATATTTATTATATTCTGTTTTTAAGTATTTGTTGTTGTAGCGGCAACATCGTCTGTGAAAATTTCAACTGTCTAACTATCACGGTTCATGAGATACAGCCTGGTGACAGACGGACAATCGGACGGACAGAGGAGTCTTAGTAATAAGGTCCCGTTCTACCCTTTAGGTACGGAACCCTAAAAATGACTGGGAATTGAAAAATGTTCTTTAAACACGTATTAGCTTATAGTATAACAAATCGTCACACCTTTCCCCCGAGAGGGCTAGCAGACACAACATCCACACTACGCCGGACGATATTCAGTACCTAATTTGACACGGGGCGAGCCTGCCACCATACACCGGGCTCCAGTTATGTAGCAGATGCCATACAATACGCACATATGCTCACACAATGAACAAATTTGTGCGTACCTTCGGCTGAGCTCGAACCCGCTCCCTCTGGCTTGAGAGGCGGGCCTGCTCCCAACTAAGCTGCCATCGCATATAACATAATAATTATAACTTTTATTTTAAACTCATTTTAGTTTAGTTGATTGAATCAGGCGTTACCTTGCGGAAGTTCATCTTCAAAGTTGTTACTTGAACTAATATCTAGTGTAATTCCGCTTCGGAATTAAGCGGAATTACACTAGATATTAGTTCAAGTAACAATTTCATTTTAGTTTTTCATATATTAATGTGTCTTAGATGGACAGTAATATGAGATCAATAATTACACCCTTAACAATCAATAGAAACACTTTAACATTAATGCCGCGAAAGCATTAATCTGGTTGCGGCATAACAGTCATGTAGGCTACAATCGGATAAGTTGTGCGGCTAATTTTCGCGTTATATTTGTAAACAACGTGCGCACATGGCTGATTGCTTACGCGGCTACGGTACGCGTGCCCCGTTGCATAATGTGTTGGAAGTTGGAAATAATGTTTTAATAAGTAATACTGCTAAACACTTGTCTTGCTTACGTATTCATTACGTGTACATATTTAGATATGCTTTCATTTGCTATATGCGTAATATGCATCTCTACATAGTATAAAACAGAGTCGATTTCCGTTTCAGTCCTCTGTCTGTATCTCTGTTAACTCTTTCTAAGCCAAGCAACCGATTTTAATGGAGTTTTCACCATCAATTAGATAATTTTTCACGGAAGGTTTATATGTACCGTGCGAAGCCAGGACGGGTTTTTATGCGTAATTAAACCGATCAACGGAGAACAGTTGCCCTGACTCAGTTAAACCAATGTACAATATGTACCCAGCTAATCAGCTAACCCGACGTAAGTAGTAGTAACCAGGCTACGGATTCACAATCCTTCGGAAACGTTTCCGACGGATCCCAGAAATTTCAAACTTCAAATTGTTTGAATCTCAGTTTTATATACATTTTGGAATAGGGAATCAAGTAAATCCCATCGGAAGAATTCATCACGTTTAAAAACTTATGAATATAGCCTGAGATTCGAATAATTTAGGTTTAAAAATTTTGAAATCCGAACGGAAACGTTTCCGAATGGTTGTGAATAGCCCTGCTGACGTCTCGGTCGGATGATAGCGAGAAGTTCAAAACATACAAATCTAAAGCGATATTCGACAGATTACACAAAAAAACCCAAACCACGTGGAATAGATGTAACAATTTTTCATACTTACTTATACGAAGGTTTTATGGAAGAGATCGCTCTGACGATACAACCGATTTTTAGTTTCTCTAATGTGTTTAGGGCGAGGTTTAGAAACGACCGTTTGCTTTGGTTTCCTTTTATTCAATTTTTTTTATGCAGAATAACATTGAGGTTTCAGTGAAAGAATAAAAATAGATAAGAATAAAATCCAAATCATAAAAATACAAGTAGCCAGGGGTACAGAAAAGGCCGTAGGGTACTTGTATCCCGAAATAATTAACGGTTCCTTTGGGACCGCGGCGCGCGAGTGAAACCGCAGAGTGGAGGAAAACCATACAGTTTTATCGGAAGGTATGTAGCTAGCATGGCTAAAATGGCAATTTTGATTCTACTGTCAGCATATCTGCCTTATATTGCCATACTTTGGGGGCTGAGCTACCCACGTCCGTAGGAGTGTACTCTATTCTGATTCCCTACACGTGGTCCCCGGGTAGTGCTAACCGGGTAGCAAACTCTGGTGGGAGGCTTCGGCCGAGGCTAGTTACCACCCACCGGACCAAGCCATGCCGTGAAATGACCTAGTCGTGTTTCGGGATGTAGTCCGGTGTAACCGTTCCGAAGACGGGTCTGAGCATTAACGGACTTGTAGCGCCTCGCTCAACTGCCGTCTTTGTACTTCTTCACTCTACAAAACTTCAAGGCTAGAGTGAATAAGTACCTTATAGGTCGTCGTGCTTCATCTTAGACCACAACGTCGCTTAACATCAGGCGAGTTGGTGGTCAAACGCCGACCTATTTTGCATTAAAAAAAAATACTTATGCGCCAATATTTTAATTTGTAGCCGATCATAACTGTGATATTTTAATAAAATAATAATGAGAAAACTCACCATCAGAGCCAAATAACGTTTCAAATGTACTTCATTTCTGCTGCCAATCCAACTGATAACATTGTGTTTGTGTATATGTGCATACAAAAATACTTGAAAACAGCCTAAGTACCTAAATAGAACAAAATGAGGATCAGTAAAGGTACTTTGTAAATAAATTAAACTACAGCAGTACTTACTCATTATAATATTTATTCCTCACTCATATAGTTACAGGAATCAGTCTAAAACAACTCCACAAATGTGTAACATCTCGGCACCATATCCCAACTCCATACTTTTATACTTGCTGAACAATTGCACATAGTCCAATTAGTTTCTATCAGATTACAACATAAAGAATATTGATAATATATATGTTACAGACAACTTGATTAACCGGCCAGTGTTAATATCGACCAGTCATTATATGAAATAATAACTAAGAGTGTCTTTCCCGCCTGACTCCTCTATCAGAGTAAATCTGATTTGGATTGGTTAGGTTAGTCCCGCCATAGCCTTTGTGGTGTTTTTTTTTTCATAACAATCTGAAATCTCCCCTACTTACATGACTAGGCTAGGCAAGAATTCAACATTGTCTATCCAAGTCATTTTGCCTATACAGACCGGTCATTATTCTTAGTGAACATACTTCGCAAATTGCCCATAACATATATAACTTACAAAGAAGTGAGGATAGTTAAATTATGCTATAAGAATATTTACAGTCATTATCCACCTTTCTTCCACTTTTCACCAGGGGTGTACTCAGTCATTGGTTTCCCTGAAATGCCACAAGTTCCAATACCCACTCTGCCTGACAGATTGTCGGGGGATGCAAATATACTTTTGTTTCGTACGCCGGCCTTTTTAGACGCCTTTGTGTGGAAATTGAGCCATTTATTCTTTTCAGTTTCCCTTTCCTCTTCAATCTGCTTGAATCTCTGTTGCTTCTTCTGTTTTTTCTTTTTGAGATACTCTCTGTTGTAGCCTTTGCCGTGTCTGTAAGAGATAAATTGTACAGAAATAAAACTCGCAATAATTTTACTAACTAAAATAATGCATGAATCTATGTTTATGAAGGTTGGTAGTGGAATTAAATTTAATGACCACTGGAGCTCATAAAAAGAGGCTGAGTTATATGCATTGATAGCTAATAATTTGAATGGATTTATTGTTACATAAACGTAAAACTGAAATATGCCAATTTATTTGGTTTTAAATCAAGTAGTAGTTTAGCTTTAAATGTTGTGTCGATTGTAATCATCAAAAACTGTGGTGCTTTGTTAAGAAGTAACATACTTGCTCTCGTCTCCACTCAGAGGTCTTTTGAGTCCTCCTGCTAGAGTCTTCACATCATCAAGCAACACTGTTTCAAGGGTTGTATAGCCGTCAAACTTTACTTTAAGGTTATCTGAAGCAACTTCTTCTATTAGTGCTTCATAAAATCTGAAATTAGAACATAATTGCCTATTAGTATGTATCTTATTTCTTTTTACGGACATTTTGTTATAAAGTCTGCAACAATTCTAGCAATAACAGCTAACCTAGCCTAGCAAGAATGTGTAAAACTGTACTCACGCTCCATCAGCTCTCCATTTAGCCAAGCACCTCTCACCTACTTGCCACTTAGAAGAAACTCTCTGCGTCTCGAACTGGCTATCTTCCTCGGCCGCCAGCAGGGAAGCTGTAACATCATCATCATTACTAGAACCATGAATATTAGTCACTTTCGCTTCACCTTCTTGGGTTTTTATAAGATCTCTTGTTAACTCAATTACTTCTTCCAGATCCGACTTCAGTTTTAGAAGCTCCTCATTTTCTGGATCAGTGAGCAATGCTGCTTCCACCTGAAAATAATATTATGCAAAATCAAAATAATTTTACGATGTTGCGATTATTGTTTGGGCTTGGCATGACAATGGTATGCGTACCTGTTGTAATTGAAGCTTGTAGTTCCTTAAATCTTCAGCCATAGTGATTGGAATTGATAGCTAATTGCTGTATTTTCTACATTAACAATGAATGACGCTATGTGCTTTTATTTATTGACTAATCCCACAATTCACATTTCGTAATTTATTTCCACGACGAAATATTGAACGCGGAGCGCAGTTGTGCTGCCAGATCGAAATACCCGTTCAGCGCTAATAGCGTCTCAAAAAATGCTAGATTTTCTAAGACCAGCGTTTATAAAATGTGCTAAGTTTAAACACTAATTGAAAAAAAATATACATGGAGTAATAAGTAATTACATGGGTTTCATCCTGGTACCTAGATCAATACATTTTTATTTTTTGGGTGAATAATATCAAAAAATTGCTAAATCAAGCAAAGGAAGCGCCACAGTGGCAGCACAGAGTGGGACGCCTTATCAATTCCATGGTCATGAATAAATTAAAAAAAAAAAAAAACGCCTTATCAATCGAACAATCACTGTCATGATAAAATTGACAACTCATTGGATTTTTTTTCATCCTCTGGGCACATTAGAATAATTAAGACCACACCACTTTGTCTTTCGTAATATGGAATTTAACGATCATTTCCACCAAATGGCCCGCATCGTATCAGATCGGAACGGATTTTACAATAATTAAACGATCGTTTATACAGTATTTAACGTCTTTATGACTAAACCGCGAACAGCAGCTTGACCGCGGATGTGTTCGGCCACAAACATGCATGCACGCGTCGTGCAAAGCATGCCGCACGTCAACACGGTAGGTATCCATAGATCGATATCCTGCCGGACGCGATCGGCTGTCGCCACATGCGTTCTTATCCTTTCCGATTCGAGTTGATCTGATGCAGCGCGAGCCGTTTCGTGGTAATCCCCTAAATGCTACGTATCAAAATGACCAAAGTCAATATGACCAACAATCGAAACGACCAAGTTCAAAATGACCAAAATAAAAATATAAAAAGTTTCAAAATGTACAAAGTCAATAAGAACAACTTTCAAATAGGCAAATTTAACATGTCCGTCGTTTAATACCAAATGTTTAAAATGTTAATGGTCCATTTGCACAAGTTCAAAATGTATCAAAAATATGGGTAGGTAGTTAAGAAATATTGGCTTCTTCTTAGAACTAGTGATTTTTTTCGCGTCACGCTTGTAATTACTTCATAGAGATCACTGGATATAATAGGGAGTAGTGGGCTCCAACAATAATTTGGATCACTTCTGGTGACCTTTTCCAAGGAGTTATTACGAACGGCCAGACGAGCATAACGCTTTTAATCACTCATTCGATTCAAATTAGCACCCAGACTTGGCCTTTATTGTATGGGCTATTTCAGGGACCCTATTCGGAGATTTGAGATTCTCATCTCACCATTTTGCGTCCTTGTTGCTCTAGTTTGAAACGTCATAGGTGTGAGAGTGACCAAGATAAAATCTCATCTCATCTCACGCGCAGGAATAGCCCCCTTGGGGGGCTATTCCTGTGCGTGAGATGAGATGAGATTTTAACGTGGTCACTCTCACACCTATGACGTTTCAAACGAGAGCAACAAAGACGAGAATAGGTGAGATGAAAATCTCAAATCTCCGAATAGGGTCCCTGATCGTGAATTATACGATCTCATTTTCCCCGCGCTTGCTCGGACTGGGGAGCTATTCCTGAGCGTGAGATGAGATGAGATTTTATCTTGGTCACTCTCACACCTATGACGTTTTAAATGAGAGCAACAAGGACGAAAAAAGGTGAGATGAGAATCTCAAATCTCCGAATAGGGTCCCTGATCTGAAAAAAAAAACGGAGAAATCACGATCGGGCCTGTCTGCGGGCGGCCTTGGGTTTGTCGTCTGCCCATATTACGCTTGCAATTGACGGGCCTGCCTGCCGAACATCCCGATCGTGAATTCTACGCTTTAAATAAATGTGGAAGACTGTTTGTTATAATACTTTTTCACGCTTCAACGGATGAACAGATGTTTGGAAATTTTGGTATGGAGGGAGCTTAGTCCCAAACTATTATATTATAGCTAACATAGGCTACTTTTTGACCGCCGGACGCAGCTAGTGATCCATGAATCAAAGCTGAAAATGTTGGTAAAACAGAAGTACTTATACATAAGCGCGGACTCATAATTACTTAGGTATACTAACACTAGTTTAAGAACTTGGTTATTAAGGTTAAATAAATTATTTTTAGCTTTTCAGTTTTTTCGGCGGCTTAATTTTTTGTCAAAAAGTTTTCTTTTCATTTCATTTCTTTCAATTGCAAGATTTCATAGTAGACTGACTAGTGACAATATAAAATGGGCCTACTTAATTTGCCTTAGTTATTGTTCTGAAAATTGGCCATGCATTGTTCGCTGCACCATACTTATGTTACCACTAAATTTCTAATAAGGACATAATTATTTTCCTACTTCTAGTAAAAATTTTAGCCGCGCATCCACGGGCGCAGACTTAGTTTGTAGAGAATGTTGGGGGGCTATTCCTGCGCGTGAGATGAGATGAGATTTTATCTTGGTCACTCTCACACCTATGACGTTTCAAACGAGAGCAACAAGGACGAAAAAAAGTGAGATGAGAATCTCAAATCTCCGAATAGGGTCCTTGGTCATTTACATTTTAGATATTTTGAGCTTGAATTATTTTAAACAAAGATATTTTGACCGTTGGTCGTTTTAACCGTTATTCATTTTTATGTATTGGCGTATCAACCATTGTACTTCTGATCATATCTGATTTTGACCATAATGACTTTGTTCATTTCAACACGCACCCTATCCTTTACAATAAGTAAATTACACGAGGGCGGATCATTGCATATGCATTGAAAATATCTTAGAAAAATGAGAGTAAATCCGTGGCACGTAGGAATAACTGAACAACTCGACTTGCATGATTTTTTTTTTATTGGCTTAAACGCTTCCTTCGTATGCGCTTTACTATGTATAAAAAAATCAGCCCGAAATATACAATAGTTTTAGAGCAATCGCGTTTTGTACATCTCGACACCCTTGCATTTTATGGTGTTTTACTTGATAAAACGACATATCAAGTGTGTGTTTGCTTACTAATATTGACATCTTGAATTATCAACATCAACACTTGTTCAAAATATTGAAGATCTCGACTCATACACCTAAGCCTTTTCTGCAAAAAATAATTTTAACTTGACAAATTGAGATGTCAAGCATAAGTTTGTGTATGAATAATTGTCATCTTGATTTATCAACTTACACTCACATCCAAAATACTGGATATCTCGACTTATACACATAGCCTGGGACCCTATTCGGAGATTTGAGATTTTCATCTCACTTTTTCTCGTCCTTGTTGCTCTCGTTTGAAACGTTATAGGTGTGAGAGTGACCATGATAAAATCTCATCTCATCTCACGCGCAGGAATAGCCCCGCTGTTTCTGCCTCCATTGACAAATCGAGATGTCAAGTTATGGTAAGCCAAATATTTTTGTTTAAAAAGTGACATTATCACATGTTCACTTTTACCTTTGCCATGGTGATTTAGTTTTCATCTGCAATAGCAAGATATCAAGTTGTTATCTACCCGAGCTGGATATTTTTTATGTACCTACTGGAGCCTAAACGCCAACAAACATGCCATGCAACAACGTGAAGTAAATATAAAAAATATATTATAATGCTGTACATTATTGGTGACTATTACTATCATTGGTGTACTATGTACCTACCTACATGCATACTTACACAAAAGATTCAAATCAATACAGGGTTGATTGATAGCGGGGTGCAAAGCCGTAAAGAGACGCTAGCATAGATCACCCTTTAGAGCCATGGTTGTCTAAGACGAAGTCTGACAATTTTTTAAATCTGTGTTTTAAGGTTTTTGGGGAAAAAGACCAATGATGGCCAATCAGAATAAGAAGTTCCTTTTTTTTTCACTTTATTTAATTAAAATAATAGTCATAGCACCGCGAGAATCCAACTAGAAAAGAAAGGTAAACCATTTAGAGTAGGAAAGGGTGTCGGACATGGAGACCCTCTACCTCCAAAACTATTCTCAGCGGTTGTCGAAACAATCTTTAGGAGACTTAACTGGGAAAACCTCGGAATCACTGTCGACCGAGTCTCCCTAACACAATCGAGGTTCGCAGATGATATATTTATAATGTTATTTGCTGAAACACCTAAAAACATATAGCAAATAATACTTGAACTAGCGGATGAAAGTGAGAAGAAAG
Source organism: Peribatodes rhomboidaria (assembly GCA_911728515.1). Taxonomy (NCBI): domain Eukaryota; kingdom Metazoa; phylum Arthropoda; class Insecta; order Lepidoptera; family Geometridae; genus Peribatodes; species Peribatodes rhomboidaria. The sequence continues at coordinate 9,895,611 of OU452168.1, forward strand.
GTTTAAAGTTGAACCCAGAGAAAACAAAGGTAAGGACAAATGGGAAGAAAACCACCATACATCTAGGAAATAACCAAATTGATTACACTGATGAATACATCTACCTGAGACAGCTAATAACACAAGAGGTCCCTATACGCAAAGAAGTTGACAGAAGAATAAATAAATGGCTGAAAGAGATACTGGAGTCTGAGAGAAGCCATGGAAGATAAAACTCTTCACAATAATGTAAAGAAAAAACTTTTCAACACCTGCGTACTACCTGTTTTAATGTAAAATCAGAAGAATGGCAATGGGCAGGGCATATGATAAGAGGCTAAGAGAAATGGAGCAAAATTGTGACACGATGGTGCCCTAGGAAAAGGAAAAGGGGCAGCCCACAGAAAAGGTGGGATGATGACATTAGACAGGTAGCAGGAGTAACTTGGAATAGAGTGGCCCAAGATAGACAGGAATGAAAAAGGTTGGAGGAGATCTTTGCCGATTGCCAAACAGACCTACAAAAAATAATTAAGTATTAGAATAGATTAAGATTAGTTTAACTACCAAAATATACTTGTAAATCCACACTCATAGTTTTTAGTTCTTAATACTTTGTAAATAGATACTAAGTTGGTCTGAATAAAGGGTTTTATTATTATTTATTAGTATTATTATTGATCGAAGTAATGTGTAAGCAATCTAACTAAACATGTATTAAGCATGTGTGTCATCAGACATTTTTACAGATTTTTTACAGCCACTTAAGATTACGAAAATTTTCAAAGATTTTTTAAAACGGTTTTTTGAAGTCGTTTAAAATAATAATTAGAAAAGCTTTTTTAAATAAGACCTTTTATGACTAGGTATTTATGTCCTGTAGTGTGTTTGATTAATATTTTCTTATTTGTGTGAGAAACGTTCAACATAGACGTGATTTTCGTGCCTGCCGCTAGATGGCGTACAAACCGGAGGAATTTGAAAATGGCGCACTTCACTCTTAATTCAAACTTATTCAACCGGAAGGCGCTGCTTGTCTACAAAACCAACTTTAATTCACTTCCTTGAGTAATGGTCGCCAAATCTATTCGGACGAGGGAGGCAACATCCGTTTCGGTCGACCAATCGTGGCAAGGCACCGGGGTGTGCTTGGAAAAAACGTGGTCGCGCCATGGCGCGCCACTTTTTGAGCGCGCTCCTCACTTTGCTTCGTGACATCGCATCGGCAGCATCGGGATAAAAGTATAAAGTGGAATAATAAGCCAGATAGGCATAGAAGTTATAAAAGTGAATCTATCTGAACCAGTGAATCTAAAAGCTAAGTACTAATATCTAATAAGTTAAGTAATTGTGCGTATGTTTATTAACGTGAATTGCTCATAGCGATTGCTACGATAGTGTTAACAGTTGATTCCTTGTAAGTTTACACGATTTTGGTTACAATATGTTTAAAGTTTTGCTAGTATAAAATGCGTTATTAACTTAGTGCCCGTTGGTGATAACTTTAAGTTTGTGATAGTAGATCCTTTGAGTTTTAGTAACAGCATTCTTATAATTTCTCATTTATACCTTTTGTGTTTTATATCACATTATATTATATTATATTATACCTGGGGCCTATTAATTATTACTACTATTGACTTAGGTCACATCTATCACTATGATTTATGGTTGTGATTATTAGTTTTATGATTATTAATTGCTTATGATTAGTAATTGCTGATAAATAATAAGTGTTATTATGTGGTAGGAATTAATATAAAAGTAAATGATGTTCATTACTACTGGGTGGTTTTATTTCTAGTCCTAATGTCTTAACATTTGTAGAACTCAACGATTGCCAACTGTTGATTTCTGGGGATAATAAGTCTAGCCTATGTGTTAATTTAGTGTATACTCTAAATAATTCATTTTAATTAGAAACAAATGCGTTTCCATTGTTTTTCCCATATGTTTTAAAAATAATTTTAATAAGTTAGTGAAAATAGTTTTTAGATTATGTAAATGAGCGTTTAATTCTAAAAAAAATATATTTTAAATACTAAGACTTTTTTTACATTTTACATTATATGCTGAAAAGTAAGATATTTCTTGTAAAGTAGTAATAATTACTTGACAAACTATATCTGTTTGAAGTTGTCATTGGTTTACTAATGAGAAATAATGCTTTTTCCATTGAAATAACTAAGGTAACCGATAAAAATGATCCGTACTCAGATGGTGAATAACTGGATAAATGTCCTTAAAAGCCAAAACTTGGTCTACAAGTCGAGTTATCAACTTATTCAAGGCATTTCAGCTGTTTGACAAGTCTATTATTATGTAAACTATAAGTTATTTCGTTAAATTCTTGAAACCATACGAAAGAGGGCCTCAAGTAACCCTCAAAATAACTTTGACATCATCGTTTAACTAACTTACCGACTAAACAGAAAATGTCAAACTTTAAAATGGCTGCCCTGAAAAATTGACGTTTTTGCGATGTTCAGTTATTCCTGCGTGCCACGGAAATATTCTAAGGAAAATATAAAAAAAGGTAAAGTTCAATAAAAATGTGTTTAAAAAAAATAGTTAGGTATTTATTATCTTATTTTACATATTAACGCGATAGTCATACATATAAATTCATAATTCGATATTTAATTTACTACACAGGTATTTAGTGTTATGTAAATTGAATTCAGGCTGTTTCATTTTTATTTTAAAACAAGTTAGTGCTTTACCAACTAATGATGCAAGCAATTATTATAATATAAATGTCAATAAATTATTAATTAATTAATTCGACTAAAATATATTCACAATAAAGTAGGTAAGTACTTATAAATAAACTATTTCAGTCATTATAAATATTTAGGACGCGGTGGCTAAACGAAAGGATTATAATTACGATATAATTTGAAAATGACGCGCGGTAAAACAACAATACGTGCGATGCTTCTATAAATAAGCAAGTTTATCTTTTTCGTCACTACTCCATTGAGTGAGTTTAAATCAACCACATACTACGACGGGAGGTAATTTTAAAACCGCCACGACTATTTTGTCAATTAACCTCTTTTTTAATAAACTCTTGATTAATTATTTCACTATTAATCATTTTTAACTTTTCAATAAATTTATATTTTATAGTCACTAACACAAATACCTTAAATGTTCATGATTGCTTCCAAATGTGATTGAGGATTAAGAACCAGTTTCCTAATTGGTCCTGGGACGAATAAAAGCTTTGTAGCGTTATGTTATTATGTTCAAGTACAACCAGCTAACATTTGGTAACGTAGAAATACTATAAGCCTTATAAACTACGAAAGCTTAATAAATTAAGCTAAATACAATGCAAGCCTGCTGCATTGTTATAGCTATTCTATTACTAAGGCAACATCGTGCGCCGTTGAAGCAGCCTACGTATATGAGGTGTAAGCAAATAAAATCGTTACAGCTATGTAAATAAGAGTCTAGACACATTATTACAGTATTTTACGCTTAGACACAGTACCAGCTAGCATTTCTTTTTTATTTCAAAATGGCACTAATGGTCTTCCTTTACACCTCATTTACGTTTGCTCAATGTTGCTTTGCTGAAATTGTTGCTTTAGAATCTACTAACATCCCTGCGATGTAAGTTTTAAGCACCCATCAATAAATACATGTCATTCTTTGTTCATAAATAGATATGTACACAAACATCATTGCAAGTACGACAGTTGCTGGCGTCGACTATGTTGTACCACTAACCAAATAGTTACGACGAAAATTTTATGCATTTATTTTATATTTCTAAGTAACAAAAGAATGCCAACAACTGCAAAACTGCCAAACTTTATGTAGGAAATGATACAACATAATCGAAATCATCGATCGACAATGACATTTACCTTAAAATCCTTAAAACTGGGGGATAAAATGTAAAGAAAAAGTCACTTTTTTCAAATTGATATGACCGATGGAATCGGTAACATTGTGACAGAATAATGTATCTTATGTCAATATGTCTCTCCTAGGCAATCGTGTTACACCTTCGATCACGTCGTTGCTTCCTATCAGTCAGAGTCAGTGGACAATTATATGCCTAGTCCGTTGTAATAAAAAAGAGAGGCTTCTTAAAAAATACATTACAAGTCAAGTTAAGATAGGTACAATCAGTTCTTATTCTTGTACGGCCTTTGTCGATCGAAACAATTCTATGAACTGGGGCCCTAGACAATCTGCAATCGCTTCCAAGCGATTCTGTTAGAAGCTAGAATCGCTAATGTTCGAAGTCGAACGCTTGGTGCTGATTGGACGAAATACGATCTTTAAAAAATGTCACGTGATCATATGTATCAACTCGTCCAATTAGTAGCTAGCGTTCGAGCGTAGCGATTGCAGCTTATCTAGGGCGTGGCATGATATAACAATACACTCCGCCAGGTATATCATTCCGAGTCAAAAATGGTCACGTGGGCAACACGCAGTGACGTCAATCGATGCTTAGGCTAGACCGAAATATGTAATTTCCAAATAGTTCGAAAGAGACGGTGACGATGACAAGTGACGTCATTACGTGTTGGCTCCCGGAATGCTAGACCATGATCCAAAAAAACAAGGTCTAGCATTCCGGGAGCAAACACATAATGACGTCACTCGTCAACGTCATCTATCTCTTTCGAACTACTTGTAATTACTTAATTCGGTCTTGCTTATGCATCGATTGACGTCACTACGTGTTGCCCACGTGACCGGCGGAGTATTTTATTGTTCCATGTGCTAGACCTTGTTTATTTAGGTCACGGGGCGTGGTATGTTATAGTTATAACACAAGTTAGCTATCGACGCCGACGAGGTGACTCTGCATCGCGGTGGACTGGTGGTATCGGCGCCGCGACGCGAAGTCTTCGTTGTCGTCGTTCAGTCGCTCCTCCGCCATTGAAATGTCCGAGTGCACCGGAGTCACAACCAGCTGTTCGTATTCTAACGGCTTTTTGCTGTAAGAAGAAAAAAAAAATTCAGGAATTTTGCGAACGTTATTTGCGAACACTAAAAAATGCTGCTAAAAATTAAGGCTGAGGCTCGGCTCGATAGTCACCGTATTTAAGGCAACCTAAACCTCCTTTATAGTCTCGGTGAGACACCCGCGAAATGTGAATGTGAAAGGTTTCTCTAAATCTCTCGATCTCGACGAGACTTGTGCCGTGAGTTAAGACTATGTGAGTCAGAGGGTACAATACATTTGTACCATCTGACTCACAGTCTGAAAAAAAAGTTTGTGATGAAACTATAGTTTACAAACTATAGTCCCATTACATACATTTTTTGTCTTTAATGGGACTTTAGTCAAATGTCTGTAAAGGGACTATAATTTACAAACTATAGTCCCATTACATTTTTTTTTGTCTTTAATGGGACTTTAGTCCCATAGTACATAGTTTAGTGTCCTTAATGGCTGAACATTAATTTTAAGTCTTTTAACCTTATTTAACCCATTGACATGCAAATAAAATGATTTGATTAGTCAAATGCCTATAATGGGACAATAGTTTACAAACTATAGTCCCATTACAGACATTTTTTTATGATTAAACTAGTTGCACCCTGCGGAAAAAAAGTAGCCTGTAGTAATCCTGAGAATAAGCTACCTTCATACCAAATTTCATCAAAATCCGTCCACCCGTTTGAGTAACAACCACACACATACAAACATTCGGCTGTATAATATTAAGTATCATAGGATGGACCGCAACTCACCTGATGGGAAATGACGATGCGATCTAAGATAGAGCACGCTTGCCCATGAGGTGTCTATTCACCTTTTGCTACTTAAAGAAACCTAGGTCGTATCTATTAAGGCACTGGCCCACCGCGGTGCACGGAGAGGCTACGCACGTGTGTCTAGCTTCGCTTTGCAGGAAAATGTTTGTCATTAGTCTCCACCGTAACCCGCGGACACGTTACGCATGAATATGAGATTTATTACATTATTGCTACGCGCGTGGTTTGCCCGAATAAGCCACCACGCATCTCAACGCCATACACGCTGTGCATGCGGTACACGAAAGCGGCGTAGCTTCACTGCGGGAAATGAGACGGGCGGGGATGCGACGCCTGACATATGATTTAAAATTGTTGTCACTACCCACGTTGTCAAACCAACGAAGCCACGCCACTAAAATGCGCCGCGTGGCCGTGTCCAACGTGCCGCGGTGGGCCAGTGCCTTTACTGGAGAACACTGAAGCAGGTGGTGCATTCTAAAGTTTACCCAATCATCTGCAAGAAGGATATCTTCAGCCAATAGAAGAAGCGGAACTCGGCGGCGCGGCCCGGCTTCACGGCGGGGTTGGCGGCACCGATGTACAGCCACAGCAGCCACAGGCAGCCCAGGCAGCCCAGCGCGTACGCCCAGTTCACCAGGAACATCAGCACCACCTTCACTGCTACCTGGGATGGAACGAGCGACATGTGATTATCACTGGCGGATCCAAGTAGATCTAAGGATGCGTGGAACGAACGACATGTGTAGCGGATCCAGGGGAGATCTAAGGGGCGAAAGCCGCCCAAAAGTATCTAATTCACACTCTACAATAGTTGAAAATGTCAGTTATTATTTATTTATTATTCATTGCTGATATTACATATCCTTCACTTAAACTAGTAAGTTACATTTTGTAATATATGTATATTGTATATGTGCATAGGGCTTTGCAAGTGTGGCGTGCTAGTGTGTATGTACTCGTAACTAGACACAGTCAAGTTACATATCATCATAGGCATATTCTTAATGTTGTAAAAAGAAAAAAGTGAACCAAATGATTCTATACATTATATTAAGTAGTTGATTGAATCAGGCGTTACTTTGCGGAAGTTCATCTTTAAAACTGCAACTTGAACCAATCTCTAGTGTATTTCCGCTCTAACTTTTACTATTGTTAGAGATACACTAGAGATTGGTTCAAGTAACAGTTATTATAGTGTTGTGTCGTGTTTTTCCACTATGATAAAGGTAGCCCCAAGAACCCAAACTAAAATCCTGGATCTGCCACTGGTGAGAGCGCTGGCTGACTGATTCTGGCGAAATTTCGACACAGCGTAATATTTTAATGTTTATTAACTAAACTAGTAAAAGCAACCGAGACTCACAATCGAACATGTCAATTAAGCCATGGTTGGGCTCAATTGTAAATGCCAGACGTCGTCACTGATCTGTTTAGAAAACAAACATAGGTCGAAATTGTTCGACTTAGTTAAATACTTTTATTGTCAACCAAAGAGCTAATATTGCTTAACTATATTGGACTACATTGATCTGCATGCACGCTGCCACAAAATGTTGTCTACTCTTTTTATCGAGATATACGTCTTACACGTAGCCTTGTCACGTTCTCACACGACAAAAATTTATGAGAAGATTTTGTCGCGGCGCGCCTACTAACTTAGTATAATCGTAACATTACATTAAGCCGTCTCAAGAGTGTCTTAAGCGACAATTACTTATTTAATGATAACATACCCCAGCCAAAGACAGCCACCTGTTGCAGAGGTGCGAGTACCAGTTCTTGTTCTTGGAGTGCACACTGACGCTGGGGCGGCGGGCGTCTCCGTTGGCGCGACCGTTCGCCATCGCCGGCTCTGTGGGAGACGGCGTGAAGTCCTGCAAACAAGAAACACGTGCGAAACCTTATAAAACATTTTATTGTTTTTTTGGGTCAAGTCAACCTGTGCCTTACGCATAGCAGTTGTGCTTGGAACTCAGATCAACCTAGAGAATAAATCGCGCGAGATATAACGCAGTGTTCCATCTTTTCCTATAGGTTGATCTGAGTTATGGAAAAATAAATCTATGCTGCATCCGATCGATGGTCGATTTTTTTTATTTTTGAAATTCAAGGTCATTATCCGGACATGCAATAATGGATGCGGATCACGAATGCTGCATTGCGTAACCGTTTTTATAATATTAGTGTGATGAAGGGACTAGCTGCATCATGCAAATTTCCATCTTTTACCAAAGGGGACGTATACTATGGCCATCCTTGTGATACACACTACCTCTTTGCTTTCCATCAGGCTAGATTGGTCTTGTCCTTTACCCGTGAAACAGTTAATTTCTATATATGGATTAATCTGAACGATATTTACAAATTTTCTTAAGCAGCATATAGTTTTCTACCACCCATCAATACGCAAAGCTCATGTCAATTAAAAGCAACGCTTAAAAACCGACTTCATATCGTATAATTCGTCATCCATGCAATCAATTTTTTAGATTTTTGTTGATATCTCAAAAGGTGCTTGACTGATTTCCAAAAAATATATATGGGACCACCTCTACAGTATGATAAGAATATTATTATTTTCTTAAACTAAATAAGAAAATAATGATTAAAACCGATTCAAAATTGGCGAAGTAATCGCGTAACATACACACAAAAAAAACATACAGTCAAAGCAGAATTAAGAATCACTTTTTCAGAGACCTCCTTTTAGGAAGTCGGTTAAAAATATCAACTAGACTAATCTCGTCTAAGGGTAAATATTATACGGTAGTAAGAATTAACCTAGAGAATCTCTTTTTTTTATGTAGAATAGGTCGGCGTTTGACCACCAACTCGCCTGATGTTAAGCGACGTTGTGGTCTAAGATGGAGCACGACGACCTATAAGTTACTTATTCACTCTAGCCTTGAAGTTTTGTAGAGTGAAGAAGTACAAAGACGGCAGTTGAGTGAGGCGCTACAAGTGCGCTACTGCTCAGACCCGTCTTCGGAACGATTACACCGGACTACATCCCGAAACACGACTAGGTCATTTCACGGCATGGCTTGGTCCGTTGGGTGGTAGAATAGTCAAACTCTACATAGTCAAAGAACAAAACTATTCATTTTGCATTTTCGCAGCTCTAAATAGAATGTGTAATGTAGGAAAATAATTACTGAAAACGTAGACAAAAGGAGCATTAGCAGTATTGCCAATGCGTCACTAAATATTAATTTAATTGGATAAGATGTGCTTATCTAATCGAAGAATTTAGCATTTTTATTGTGGATTAGATGGAATGAACCGCTGAAGATAACAGACAGTACATTATGTACAATATCCAAATTAAAATACAATATAATCGGAAACGTGTTCTTAGAAAGCAATAAATTGATAAAGTACTCGTAACAAAGACAATTTATATCGAACACGTTTAAATTAAAAATTTCAAAAAAACCCGACACCGATTTTCATTAAACATAGGTACCTTATGTTTGATTACACTTTCGACTAATTCACCTTTAAAACTAAAAAAAAAAAAAAAAAAATCGGGTAAACTGCTCGGGAGCTACAATGCCACATGCCACAGACACACACACACACACACACACACACGTAAGACTTATAACACCCGGTCGTTTTTGCGTCTAGGATTAAACAAAAGGATCTAATGGACATTTGTAAAATAATACTCTATTGCACGGCAACAAATGTGGCCGATAGTACATTGGTCTACTTAGATAAGTTAATATGTGTTTTGGTTTTGTCTGTACTTACACCAACATTTTTGTGTCGTATCCTTTCGGGGAACAGCATGTCGAGGTCACTGCCGGTAGCGCCGTATACTTGATCACGTTGCGAATGTCCTTGGAACCTAGAAATCAGTAATCAGAAAGTCAGAATTTAATAGCGGTAGGCTTTACCTTGAATTTACATTTTAATCCTATTAAGTTGTTCTCGTTCTCGCATGAGTAAATCCAAATACGTATGAAAAAATAATACTTTCTTTTCAGGGCCCGTACCATGACGTTTTATGGTCATGAGGTTCCGTACCTTGACATATTATTTCTTGGTTACATTTTGTTTCCGACGCTACGCGATCATGAGCCTTATTGCGCGGCCTTATATAAGATTCGCGGTCGCGCAGCGTCGAAAACAAACGAAACTATCATGGATCATGACCATTACCGTGATTAGCGAATAGCCGGGTCTCGAGTAGTCTCGACTGACCAAGCATGCCTCGCGAGGCGCGCTTCCATCTCGCTCTGGCTGCTAAGCTTACCACGCTCCAGACTGAGATAGAAGCTTGCCTCGCGAGGCATGCTCGGTCAGTGGAGACCCATCTAATAGTCATTATCATTAATAATAATTAACGATGCAGTCGACGCATAGCTGAACTTCAGATGACTTCTATATATTTTGTACTAAAACTTTAAACATAGCAAAGTAAGACTCTACATCTGCCTCAGATCAAACTAGAGGAAAAGATGGAACACTGCGTTATATCTTGCTGAAGCCACTTCGCTTTTAATCTTGTGTGTGTGGTAATGTTGTCATGAAAAACATTTACAATTGCACGAAAACTAATTAATTCCCAAACTCTACGTTAGCCGTTTCCGTTCCAATATACCGCCTTAGTAGATTTAATATTCTAAAACTGCACATTCTGTAAGAGTTTAATGTTACGGCTTTTTCAAAATTGAAAGAACCTCGAAATGTAGTCCTGGCCACACTTTTATAATGGACTATGTATATTATATACTCGAAATTATACCATAAATCAATGCACATAATGTCGAGGTAAGAATGACCAAGCGAGTAGCGTAGTTTTTTTGCGTGAATGTGTGCGTGTTGTGTACATATACGACAGTAGCGCAGTTTTTGGATGGTTTATGGTTTCACCTAAATCATACGCCGTGCGCCATCTTATTCTCTAGGTAGATCTGAGACACCTGCTAATAAAATTACAGAACAATAAATAAAAAAAATAACAAAAAACTCCATACCTCATTTCGCGTCTGTGTTGCAAATCAAAAGTTTGAGCGAGGGCAAAGTAAGAGTAATCAATGCTAGCGTAAGTGATGAGGAACGGCATGGTGACGATGGGTGCTAGTTTGTTGATGTCGCCAATGATGATGAACGTTACTGTCACTATCGCTACTACGACCATTGAGTATATCGGCACTTTATTCGGACCTCTCTGGAAATAAATCAGTATGATTGTGAACTCTGACGTATGTAACATGAGCAAATTAAAAAGCCACTACACTTCGACTTTCTGGCCTTTAGACACAGTATTAATTTAATTCGTTTAAAACTCAGATGAAGTGCGCGGAATCAGCGTATAAATGCTAATTGATTCGCTCAATACATTAGCAGAATAGCGCTAAAGTGTTGTTTAAACCACTAGAAACAAGGGCAGGAAGTCATTGGGTACACACAATATTAGTTTAAGGTCACACTTCTAGCAATTTTTAGTATGATGCAAAAATATTAGTCTTTAAAACAAATTTTAATACTCACGCCATGTCCTAGAACATCTAACCCGGGTATAACCTTCTCATTGGAAATGCTCTGCAGGACTCTAGGGGTGCCATACATGGCTCCGAGACATGAGCTCATGGAACTGACGTACAACCCAGCCAGGAGAAGTACTCTCAGCGCGGAAATGTCGGCAGTTATAGAGAACTTTGTCAGTAAAGCATCTCTTGTCACTGTTGCAGCCAGGGTTATTATGAACATGAGATATAAGAATGTCCTGTAATCAAATACAAATTACTAATTACCTGCCATCTCTAATTTTATCAGTTCATACTAAAACCATACCATAGACCTCTTTTTTTAAATGATTGAGCAAATTTTATAGAAAAGAAAACATACCCAGTTCCAATAGCTGCTAAGGATCCATTTGGAATGTTTACTGAAGGGTTCTTCAAGTCTCCACTCATGTTGATACCGGCCAGTATGCCAGTGATGGTTGGGAAGAAGACCCCAAAGCATTTAAACCATGTGTAGTTGTCCTGATAGTCTGCCCAAGTGTTGTTAGCCATTGTACCACCAAGCCAACCTTTGAAATCTTCATCTGTAAGTAAAATCATAATTTATTAGATGATTTAGTGAACTGTATTTGTAATATACACAGGTGTATGTGTCACAGCCAACTAGCTTAATTAGCCGTTCAATTAACATGTAGCTTTCTGATGATATTCAGCCATTCAACCAAACGGCTAAACAAAATGACTTGGATCAACAACCTTGACTACTTGCCTAGCCTAATAATTTAAGTAAAGGAGGTTTCGGGTTGCTAGTTGAAGCTAGCTGAACAAAGCCGTTTAGTAAAATGGCTAAGCTGTAAATTGAATGGCCAAATAAGCAAGTCAGCTGTGTAAACACATTTCACACACATTTCAAAAGCGTGCTTTGCATTTCCATTAAAAAGACCATTTTAATGTAGAGGTGGCTAAAAAGTTGTCATACATACTTGGCATAGTTGTAAAAGATCCAACGAAAAAGTCGAGAGCAGCCAGTAAGATAATCAAGAGCAACACAAATTGCAATTTAATCACCCACTTGACACCGGCTACATTGATGGTGCCGAGTAAGATCACTGCGGCCACTGCGAATCCTCGAGCAGCCCAGGTGTTGTCGGTTGACACTAAGTTGGCCATGGATTCACCAAAACCAAATACATTTAAGGCACATCCGACAGCCTGGAAATTTTACAAAATACCTAAATATTGATTTATATAATTATTGATATTAATTTTACTTAGTACAATTTAATTATACTGACGTACTACTTACTTACTTTTTACTAAGTACAACAGTTACAGTTATCTGTAACTGTACTAAAACATTGCTTACTTTGAACTGACACAGCTTTAGATAAAATATCAACATCCTTACTAAAAAATGCTGTATAGCCTCAGAATAGCTATGCAGTGTTTAGTCTTTTTCAATCAAGTTAAAATTAAAAAAAAAAACACTGTATAAGTATTCCGAGGGTATGCAATGTTCATTAATAAGGGGGCTAGTGTTTTGTTATTTGTGTAATGGCTGGCAGTGTATAAATTAGCTTGAATATGTGCCGATTGATGGTGGAGTTGTGACAATGAGTTGGTGTGTGATCTTCTTGTGTCTGTGCTATAGTTTATGTTTTTATGAGTCAGCCAGTGAGTTTTAACTTGTAATTATCATAACAGACACAGTTTCGACGACTCATACCTATTAATAGCTACTAAATACCTGTCCAAAACAGTACACCATTCCTAAGGCCCCACCCATCCTGGAGCCCAGGGTGTGAGCAAGCAAGAAGTACACTCCACCACTTTCTATCCTGCATCTTTCACAAATTCCTACTGCTGATAGTACTGATATCAATGCTACAAACACTGTAATAAAAATCAAACAGTTGTATTAATTTTTAGTTTTTTAAACATTCGATCAACTATTATGGGTAAGTATAAATACTTACTAATACTAGTTTCGAATAACACTTGATGACAATTTTATTAAAGTAAATAATTTCTTACCTGTAAAGATGACTATAAAAATACCATTTACTAAACCAGCCTGGCCAACTATCCAGCCTGATCTTAGAAAAACTATAACTCCAAATATGTTAATAAGGCAGGATGTGAACACTCCATCCCAGGTGCCAAAGAGTACCGGCTGTGATATGAAGAAGTTAGATTTCCACCACGGTACGTCGCCCTAGAAAACATAACTGTACTTAGTTATGATATGAACAGACAAGATAGCGTTTGCTTACCAATAGAGGGCCGAAAAAAATGTATGCAAAAGTACAACTTTCTTACTTGAATATCTGCGAAGATTTCATTGGCGCCTGAAGCTTGATGACCGCCTGTCCCATATTGTGATTCATTTCCCAAATCAACGAAGCCACCTGAAACTCTTCTCATGCGAGCCCGGTCAAATCCAGGCTCGTCACCCCCAAAACTATCTTTTTCTAAATCAGTTCGCCGCACACGATTTCCTTGATCCATTTTAATTTATTTTTATAGCTCCATTTACAAAAGAAATATTATTTTTTAGAATGTTTACGAAAGATCACTCCACCCGCGGTGATCCACCAAAGCAAAAACAGAAATGACAATTGACTTGACATTGACATTGATATGAAGTGACAGGACACTTTGACAATACTCTTGACGGTGACATTTTCATTAGCATATTTTTTTAATTATTTTTTCATCTATTGGGCTACACAAAGTCTTTAGACCAAACAAAACAATATTATGCCCAATTCAGAACACTAAGTTGCTAAATCTGAATATTTAGGTCTAGTGTTCTGAATATGGACTACTAAAAAATAATTCATAGGTAGGTACAATAAGTCCCTAGTGTACCGTCGCTACCGAATCCTCAATCCAAACCGAGGTAAGAAAATTAAGACCTCGGTGACCTTCATAACTCCACAGTATTTTAACAGATTTGATAAATGTACTATTTATCAAATCTGTCAGAATACTGGGGAGTCAAGGACCGCATGCCAACCACTCTTAGTCTTAAATCTCGATTTAAAATTCCCATACATAACAACAGTTTTAAATAGAGATAGTAGGTACAAAGGTCTGAATTACCTTAATCCTATCGACACTCATAGGTACAGCATAATACATACTAATGTTCATTGAATTGAGAATACTACCCTAGTCTCAGCTAATCTAATCTAATCTAAATATATATAAATCTCGTGTCACAATGTTTGTCCTCAATGAACTCCTAAACCACTTAACCGATTATAATAAAATTCGCACACCATGTGCAGTTCGATCCAACTTGAGAGATAGGATAGTTTAAATCTCAAATTATAGTCGCAATTTTAATTTATTGCTAATTAAACGCGAACGAAGTCGCGGGGTGACAGCTAGTTATACCTACTATATAAAGTGTTTGTTTGTAGGCTTTTCACGGCTAAACAGCTGAATGGATCTTGGTGAAATTTGATATTTAGTGAGGTAGGTACTTACAGTATTTCACTAGGAAGGTTTTTGGATACTATTCTCTGCAATTAAACACATACAAAGTTGCGGGTAACAGCTAGTTTTACATAACCAGAAGAGGAATTTCAAATTTTTTTTTGTTCCTGAATACTTTGTGTACGTATCATTGTGTACTTGCTTGAATGAAATTAGATTTTTCTACCTGTAAGCCGTAACAACGGCGTAACTATTATCACCATACCACGGTTTTTTTTCCACGTTTTTAGAGAGTATAAAATTAAAAAAATAATAATAATTTTGAATTGTTTTAATTCAGCTACATTGCCCAGCTTTAAAAGTCTCGGTTGGTACACTTCAGCATAAATAATTAAATACGCTCGACAGAGAAGCTGTTGCATGTAGGCAGGTATCAGGTACCTGTACAGGGTGTTACAAAATCCCTGTTATATTCGCGAGATGCGCATCAGATCAACCGGAAATTGCCATAATGACAGGTAGTTTAGACCAATTATTGAATATAAAACATTTCAAAACTGTTTCATGAACCAATCTCTAGTGTATTTCCGTTCTAACGTCGCATTAAGTAGCTTCAAATATCAAATTGTAAAAGTTCAAATTAGCTTCAAATATCTATTTTATAAAGTTTTTACAGTAAATTTCATAAGATTTATTCCAAGATAGGATCAAAAAATAATATTCCTTGAAGTATTTAATGTGACGTTAGAGCGGAAATACACTAAAGATTGGTTCAAGAAACAGTTTTAAAGATGAACTTCCGCAAAGTTACGTGTGAAAAATGTGATTCAATCAACTATTAAATATTTGTTCACACATCGCGCTCCGCTCAACGAAAAGCGCTAACGCAGCCACTATAACCCCGTCGGTCTTATTTGTGAACCATGCACGTAGTACCGCTACTTTCTTACAAGCCGCCAACATAATTATTATACAGATTTGTTAACAATTAACATATTCGTAAAACTTCCTTTTCTTCTACCGGTCATAACTTTTGCTACTTTCAACTGGCAATTTTGCATGAAAACTGATAAGTGTGTGTAAGTATGTGCCCAATTAAATAACAGAGTTTTTGTAGCATGCGCTATGTAAGTATGTTTATGTAGATCAAATCTTGGAAGCTAAATTAGAATTTAGGACTTAGTGGAGCTCTAATAGAAAATTTTGCAATCGCTTCCAAGTTCCAAGCAATATATTTCTACAATCGATCGCTAACGGCTCGAACGTTAGCTGCTAATTGGATGAGTTGTCACAGAAGCCATAAAGAAAAGTTGAAGTTGAAAGATGAGTTGTCAAAAAGATCACGTGACATTTATTAATGGTTAAGATGTTCTACCCGTGTCTGTTAGTTTTATTACTTAGTTTATATTTTTACTATACTATACCTTACTATACTATACTATACTATACTATACTATACTATACTATACTATACTATACTATACTATACTATACTATACTATACTATACTATACTATACTATACTATACTATACTATACTATACTATACTATACTATACTATACTATACTATACTATACTATACTATACTATACTATACTATACTATACTATACTATACTATACTATACTATACTATACTATACTATACTATACTATACTATACTATACTATACTATACTATACTATACTATACTATACTATACTATACTATACTATACTATACTATACTATACTATACTATACTATACTATACTATACTATACTATACTATACTATACTATACTATACTATACTATACTATACTATACTATACTATACTTTGACTTTGAAAAATAGCACCACTTCACAACATAAGTTTGCAAAATGCAAAAGAAATATGGAATATGGAGACTCGATTATTTTTGTTTCGAATTTTGCAAATTTATGTTCTAAAAGTGGTTCATTATTCTTTTTTTTTTAATAAATGTACTCCTTACCTTAGTCTTAATTTTTTTTTTTAATTTTCAAACCTGTGTTTTAAAAGTGGTACAATTTGACGGGTAGAATATCACCCACACCCTAAGCCAGCACCTTGAGTAGCTTGTCCAATCACTATCTAACATTTGAGCGTTATAGCGATCGATTGTAGAAATAAAATCACTTGGAAGCGATTGCAATTTGTCTTGACGATTTCTTGCAATTGCGTTGACATTGCAATATGGTACCATGAAGTCGGAAGTCACCCCTTGATAATTAGGTGATAGTAGACAGGGGGGCTATTCCTGCGCGTGAGATGAGATGAGATTTTATCTTGGTCACTCTCACACCTATGCCGTTTCAAGCGAGAGTAACAAGGACGGAAAAAGATGAGATGACAATCTCAAATCTCCGAATAGGGTCCCAGGCCGTTTTTGGGCTCCGTTTTATCAGGTCATACACTTCTAACTTCATCATCAGACGTACACTTCCTAAAAGCTAGATTTTCATTAAGTATATTGTTTTTCAACCAAAAACTTATTTACTGAATACCTATCTACTAAGTAGGTGTGCATTTTTCATTAAAAAACCTACAGTTCTTGTAATTCTGCCGGGTTGTCTATGTAGGTATAGGTAGTGAGTTCGTCCAGCCCATTTCCATTTCAGTGTGATAAAAATTAGCCATCAGTGTTCTAGAGCGAAGTAACCTACTTATCTAATGCTGACACCTCACACTCTCATATCTATGAACACTTGGTAGAGTAGACTGGGTACGGTTGAAACAAAATAACCTTTATTGTCCATAGCATCGGCATCCTGTTTCTTATATTTAGGGCAAGCTGCCTCTCCTACGTAGTTGGGTGGCCTCCGTGTTACGTCACCATACCATCGCAGCCTACTCTCCATTATGTAACCTCACTAATAATATTATAACGAGTTTTTGGCGGGAACCGAAAACGTGGTGTCGTAATTTTGTACTATTTTCTAAATCTTTTGATTCTTCGAGTGTTAAAGTAAAATAATGGTGGATTATTAACTTTTATCGGTTCGTTAACGTGCACGAGTGTGGGCAAATGATACAAACATTACGAAACGTGATTTTTTATTTTCTCTACAATATTCCACTTAAGTTTCAGTAAAGTGTCCACCACTTTTACTGAAACGGGATAAGGCGAGGGATTCATCATCGTCATCATCACCTTATTATCATAACTCTATCATCTGTAAAAAACGATAGGTAATTATTAAAACTATAACTTGACTGGCAAAAGCAGTAGCCGTACGACGCCAATTTCCCTGTATGGGGAGCAAAAAAAATTGTAATGTATTCTAACCAAGACTTTTTAACTACCTAATGCAAATGATAATAATTGACTATCTAAACAAATAATTTTGATGACTTTTTTTTGTAAAATAAATAAATAGTTTCGGAATAGTTGACCTAAGTTTCATCAAAATGTTCCGGACAAAACGCCAAAACAACTTTGCTTGCTAAAACGCGAACTACCTAAGTAGATACCAACCTATTTAGATGATTATGTAGGTGTTTGTTGTGTGGGTGAACGGTCTATTTCTAGCATAAGCTAAGCTAAGTAGTTCAGAACCAAAATAAGAGCGTGACTTTTTTTTCATAAAATTCCGAACCCTTAGAAGATGACTTCTTTGCTAAGCTAAAATCAATCGTTTCGGGTTCACTTTCCCCGACATGACAAAATATTTGAAACCCACCTAGTGTATTTTTCCTGCTTAGCTCCTTACTTACTTTAATTTTGAACCAAATATCTGTGGCTGAGACTTGCGGAAATAAGGATGGTGTAAGGTAGGCTTGTAGACGCTTTGTTATTTTCGCTTCAATTATGAAATAATAGTTCTGTCATTGCAATTTTATTGTTTGGTTTCGTACAAAAAAAAAAAAAAAACTTATCAATACTTTTCTAATTTTTAATTAAATTTTAATTACCTAATTAAGTTGATTGCGTTGCAAAGAAATTTTTGGAAAATCTATTACAATCTAGGCAGTCTAGGTAAGAAGGATTACTCAAGCTACTGAAATATTTTAGTTGAAATTACGCTAAAGCAGCTAGACCTTTTTGTTCTGAAGAGTTTCTGCAAGATCACTTAATACTTTCAAAAAGCCCTTTCGCCGCGAGCTCCTCTGAATATTGGAGTTTCTCTTAAAAGTACATAATATTAGGAAAGGAAAATGGGTAGCCAGGTAATGGCTCGAGGCGGGGTCCGCACTTCGACACCGTTCCGGGCGCTATCTTAATCGTCCAGCGTTTAAGCATATTTATGTAGCAATAAGTTATCAGGAGGCTAATTACGGCCGCGAAACCACCTGTCCGCTATCATCCGTACATAGGCCTCCGCATATACTTCCGTGCGTCTTACGCGCGGGCCCACCCCCCGGGCGCGATTGGTCGAGGGCGGCGGTGCGCGCGCAGCCGCCCTCCTCGCGCCGGAGACTCGGCGCGACTCCGGAGGAGCCGGCCGCGGCGCGATGCTGCCGCCAGTGCCACCGCGACCTCGCTCCCGCGCCGCCGCCGCCGCCGCCCGCTCGCCGGCTATCGACAGCCTCTCGCGGCACTTCATCAACTTTTCATGTTTTTGAAATTGTACTTTAAACTTTTTTGTCAACTGTTTGTTTTTGTTTTCAAGTTTTAGTTAGTTCGATAGAGAAACGGTAAAACTTTAGGAAGTAGAGCCGTGTAAAAGAGAGCCGTGTGGGTGATGTGATGGGTAGACACGGCAGGTCGCGCGGGCTCGGAGCGGGGTGCGCGCGCCTGGTGGTGAGTGCATGCGCGTGGGCATGCGCGTTGCTCGCCGCCGCCGCCGCCGCGGACGCGCACGCTGACCTCGACACCTCCACGGGACACGGAGACAACACTCTTACCAATTCAGGTAAGTCAGCTGTTCTGGTGTTTTGTTGTTAAAATCAAAGCTCTGCCATTTGTAGGGAGCATTTTTTAAGGTAGAGCTTAGAAGTCATGATAGGAGTGTGTAAGTACCAAACTGTGCCTATTGAAATGTATACATGTGCTGCATAGCTACATAGCATACCAAACTGTGCCCATTAAAATGTATGCATGTGCTGCATAGCTGTGCAGCTAGTAAAAAAAAATTTAAGTATGCGCAATTTTAAAAGGGAATTTAAAACAAAAAAACGAAGTTTAGGGAATTAAATTAAGTACAAATTTACTAGTCTGTAGGTCCAATAAAAGTACAGGTAGGTACATTTAAAAATAAACATAGTTTAATTTTTTAACTGACTCGAAAAGTTATGGTATTTAATAACTTAAAAACATCCAAAAATATTTTGACTGCTTATGTTTACTTGGTTTTCCTTTTGTACCCACTGTAATAGTACAAATAAATATTTGTTTACTATTCCAAATTAGCTAGGCTTAAAAATTAAACGTTAAAATTGTGCAGGTATGAAAAAAAAACTGTATGGTACTCTAAACAAACTATTCCAGAGTTTTTAGGAATTCTAGGCAATTTAGGCGTCCTGCTATTACCCAAGATTTTGTAAACCATTCCATTCCCTACTGTTATCCATTTTAGTGTGAAGAATTTAATTTAACTTTGGTAAGATGGAAGATACTTTCGTGTTTCGAGTGGAATAAAAATTCTAAGCGAATATTTGCCGCCGGAATTCGTAACGTAACGGCATCGTAACGGCGTAACGGAGACAACGGTGGGCGGCGACGAAAGAGAACAACACCTTCTTTACTCTAAATGTACATAAATTCATAACGAATTATTGCGTGCTCTCTTTTTGTGTCAACAATCAAATCATACTAAATTAAAAAAGAAAGTTATGAGTGCATGGGTGTATAGGCTTCTTAGTTCTTTACTCTAGATGGGCTCAATGTGAGTCAAGTTTGGAATGCAGATAGCTGAAAATCTTTTTAATACAGGCTACTTTTAATCCTGTAAAAATGGGTGATACCACCGGTCGAAGTTTGTATTATTTGTTTTGACTTGACGGTGTGAACTTGAAGACCTGGTTAGAGAGCTTGAAACTAACTTACTACCTTTCCTACATATCTACGAGTAGGTATGTTGTTTTATATTATTTTAGACCAAGTAAAATAAAATACGTATGTTTATACCGGCGTACCTAAGCTTTATTTGGCCAGTGTTATTGATTTTATAAGATCATTTTTGTTAATTATGGTAACCGAAACAAGGTTCCGAGGATAGTTTGGTGAAAGGAAACTTGGAAGGAACGAATATAAGGGTAGTCAGTCGAGTAAATTATGATGTACTTACCTACCTACCTAAGTACCTAGTCCAAAAATTGTTTCTGTTAGTGACTACGTACAAGGTAGGACAGTCAGTAAGTTTGTAAATTAGTGTTATGTTAGCTTTAATTCAAAATTCAAAATTCAAAATTTATTTATTTCTAAAACTGGTAAATTACAGGGGTTGGTCTCTCCTGTTAAGTTTGGAAAACCTGTGCTAGGAGATACCGCTCTTTCGTTGTTCATAAAAGAATGGTATTTCATTTACCTACAACATTTTTTCAAAATTTTGTATACGTACTAATTAAAATCTAATTTCATTTAATTTTACATTTTCTGTTTCTCTTTTTATGTCATTTACTTTATATTTAAGTTCCTATTATACCTTTACATAACATTTTTACATAATTAATTTTCTTTAACGCATTAATACAAGACAAATATATATAAAATAAAAAAATTAAGAAACCCCCCGTCACTGATTTTCATATAATCTTATACCTTTAAATGAGCAATTCTTGTATATATATATATATATATAATTGGAATCTCGGAATCGGCTCCAACGATTTTCATACAAATTAGTATATAGGGGGTTTCGGGGGCGATAAATCGATCTAGCTAGGAATCATTTTTAGAAAATATCATTTTATTCGTGTTTTATCGATAATCAATCTCAACTGAAAAATATGACTCTTCCTGACATCTATTGGCGAATAATAATACTACTATTTTTTGTGAGCAACTAATTGATTTAACGACACAACAGCAGATGGCGTTGTTAAGTAACACGAAGTCAATGAGTGTTTGCTTTGAGGTTAGACTAAAATCAATTGTTTATTATCCAAAAAACACAATTAAAAAATAAAAAAAAATACCGAGCAAAGCTCGGCCATCCAGGTACTATATATAAAATAAAAAAATTAAGAAACCCCCCGTCACTGATTTTCATATAACATAGCTGCTAAGAACTCTCCCGACTAATTCACCTTTCAAACAAAAAAAAAAAAAAAATTAAAATCGCTTTATCTGTTCGGGAGCTACATTGCCACAGACAGACACACACAAAGATACGTCAAACTTATAACACCCCTTCGTTTTTGCGTCGGGGGTTAAAAAGAAGGGAAGTACAAATAGCTTGGTATTAAGATCATTTATTCATACTTAGATCTCTAGCTGGACAAAAACGCTTGCTCGTTGATAATTAATTAAACTAGTGTCCCATTTTTAAACTAGCTTAGTATTTATTTGATATTTATTTATTTTATTTGACTGCCTCGGTGGCTCAGTTGGTAGTAAACCTGCCTTCTGAGTTAGGGAGCCTGGGTTCGATTCCCACCTAGGGCAAACATTCATGTGTTGAATATTTGTGTTTGTTCTAGGTCTGGGTGTTAATATCTATTTAAGTATGTATTTAAAAGTATATACGAGTACGTATGTTTATCAGTCTCTGGCCGCCATAGTACAAGCTTTGCTTAGTTTGGGGTCAGACGACCGTGTGTTCAAGTGTCCCGAATATTTATTTATTTATTATTTGTTAAAATACTAGCTGCACCCCGCGAGAAAAAGTACCCTAAGTCCTTTACTGTATCCCAGACAACGTGTATGCAAAATTTTATGATAATCGATTTAGTAGTTAGGGTGTGAAAGCGTTACAAACAAACAAACAAACTCACTTTCGCATTTATAATATTAGTTAGGATACGTCACCGTTTCTTAACTCGTTTTCTAAACTCTAGAAAATTAATAATGTTACACTTGGTACGTACCGTAGGAATACTAACGTTAATAAACGATATCTTCAAAACTTTTTGCACACATGTTGCAAAATTTTAAGACGATTAGTTGAGTAGTTGAGAAGTGAAAGCGTTACAAACAAACAAACGAACAAACTCACTTTCGCATTTATAATATTAGTTAGGATGTACCTGCCTTTATGTCGCAGCCAACTAATTTAATTAGCCGTTCAAATAATAGCCTAGCCTTTTTACTAAACGGCGCCTTTCAACTAGCGACTTGACGATATTCAGCTAGGCAAAATGACTTGGTTCGACAACGTTGACTATTTGCCTAGCCTAGTCACTGAAGTAGGGTTTTAAGTAGGTTTTAGGTTGTTATACAAAAAAATAACCACTAAATCCGGGACTCCGTTTCGCTCCCGCCTTAGCCTTCTAACTTAACCAATCCAAGTCAGATTTAACATAACATAACAAACATATCGTCATGTCTTTCCCCCGAGGTGGCTGGCAGAAGTGTAATACAACACCCACACTTCGCCGGACGATATTCAGTCCCAAATGTGACAGGGGCCGAGCCTGTCGCCATACACCGGGCTCCAGTCATGTAGCAGATGACATACAATACGCACATATGTTCACACAATGAACAAATAGGTGCGTGCCGTCGGCTGGGTTCGAACCCACTCCCTCTGGCTTGAGAAGCGGGCCTTCTCTCAACTAAGCTGCCATCGCTTAAGCCAGATTTGCTCTGATAAAGGAGTGGAGCAGGATAGGTTTTGGCTTATTAAATTGGCATGCCTATTAGAATTGCGTTTCGTTTAAAGTATTTTCGGATTTCATTTTTATCGTTTTTCATTTACAACACATTTCTTCAGTCAAAAGTAGTTTTGTCAGTTGGTCACCTTTTGTATTAATGGTATGAGCATCAACACGTTACGGCTGACTATTTAGGAGTTGAATGGCGCCGCCGCGCCGTTTAGGCAAAGGCTAGACTGCTAATTAAACTCCTGATTAAGCTAGTTGCTTGCGACATAAACATTCCCTCTTACTAATTAATCTTATTTAGCCTAGGAATCGTTCTAAAATGTTCTGTCTTTTTTTATCGAGTTAAAATAAATAAAGAAAAAGACAAAACACTGTATAACTGTTCTGAGGCTATACGTTTATTGTCAAGGGGGTATGTGTATGTGCATAAGGAGTCACATGGTTATGATGTTTGATTTCTTTTGTAATAACGTTTACCAGGTAGCCCTATTTACCCATCTAGATATTTTGCAAAGTAGGGGCGTCCATAGTACGTTCAATTTACGTAGTAATAAAAAGAAGGACCAACTAGTAACCCCCTTACATCGTCTCGTCAAGTCGAAGAGGTCAGTGTTTATTTTAGGGCCTGCGGTCTATAACCGTATACCATCTTCTGTTCGGGCTGCGCCTTCTACCGCGTGCTTCAAAACCAAGCTGAGAGCTTGGTTACTAGAAAATATGTTTTATGACATTGAAGCTTATTAAGCTTGATAAGAGATTTTTGAACTATTATTATTTTGTTTAATAATAGCTTTACATAATATTTAACTGTTTTTACTATACTTAGCTGTAAAATGACATAAATGAATTATTTTTATATTTGACATAATTATCAATTATTATTGTTCTGACATTCGTTTTTAATTATAAATATTCATATGTGACGTGTAACTAGGAGTTATCAATAAATTCTGATTTCATACATACATACATATAATCACGCCTCTTTCCCATAGAGGTAGGCAGAGACCACTTTTCTCCACTTGCTACGATCCTGACACACATCTTTCGCTTCTTCCACTTACATGAGTCTTTTCATACACGCTCGTCGGTTACGGGTTGTAATAAAACTGCCTAAAATCATACAAATAACCAATATGTCGGCGGTTGTCGACGACTTTGTTTTGAAGACTCTATAACGCCCATCTAGAATTCTAGGTATGTACTCATAAGTATGTACCTACATAGATAGTAGGTAGGTAAGTACATAAGCAACCAGAGTTGTTAAGGGCAGGAAATAACATGGAAACGATAAGATTACAAATAAAATAATTGCCTGCGCAGTGCGCTTATCAACTCTGCATGGTTGTTGTCGTCGGAATTGCAATAAATAACTAATTGTTGACTAGCTGCGTCGCGTAGTTCTGTTATTATGAACTTTAAAATAAATAAAATACAAGCGTTAATCCAAAGTACGAGTATATTAACAACCTCTAATACCCACTTGCACTGAATTTAAGAATTGCCTAAGTCCTTGTTTAATTAGTTTAAACTACTCCTAGTAGCTCCTACCTACATTTTCTTGCATAAACTTTTAGCCATTCCTAGACTTTTAACTTAATGTGCCCGATAAGCTAATAATTAGCTAGGACTAGTTTAAAATAGATAAGCAAGTACCTTTAATAAATGATATGTCCAGATGGACTGCAAAAACCATGCAAGACCAAAAAAAAATAACAGCCAACTGTTGGGTTATTATTTATAACCCAACAGTTGGCTGCTATTTTTTTTTTTACAGAATAAGTTTATTTTTGTAACAGTAACACAAGGGATTACAAAAGATGAGTATCGATGACACCTGCAGAAGTTTAAAACTGAGTCGCAGATAAAAATGAACAAGATGTGTGACGCAACCCTAGTAAAATACGTACCAGGGCCCTATTCGGAGATTTGAGATTTGCATCTCACCTTTTTTTCGTCCTTGTTGCTCTCGTTTGAAACGTCATAGGTGTGAGAGTGACCAAGATAAAATCTCAAATCATCTCACGCGTAGGAATAGCCCTCCTGTCACGCGTCCAAATGTGTGAATTTTAGTAGAAACAGTATTTTTTTGGGATTAAATATTCTAATAGTGTAATAGTGGCAATTCAGGTTATAGGCAACATGAATCCTTACTAATATCATTAAAACACTTTTAGCTAAGAGGATTGAGTGGGAAGAAACGCACGAACTTCACATTTCTAGAGAATAGATGAGGAATACAATGAAGATATGACTGAAGAGAAATGAAGATACAACTAGGGAATACAATGAAGTTTGGTTAGAAGAAAGGTCAAAAAGAAAATGTTCGTTTTAAATTATATACTAATTTAAAACGAACGTCTTCTTTTTGAAATCGATTAAAAAGAGCCAAATGCACAGATATTGGCGTTTTTAACTTGCCGGCACGGCCCGGGCCGGTGCAGCCCATGGTACGGACCGGCACGACACGACACGGCACGGCAGCCGTGGACGCATAAAATATATGAAAATGTATAGCACGCTTTTTCACGTAACACCACCTCCGTGCCGTGCCGGGCTGAAGAAGTGGAAAAACATCTGTTCGACCTTAGGATAAAGAAATCTGTTAAGCGCATGTTGTGATCATGGTAGATTTCCGTAAATTTAATTATGTTTGAAATAAATAAACATTTTAATTTACAAGAAAAGTTGTTTAGTTACGGTTTTTTGTCTGAAACATTAATTTGTTTCACTAAATTTTCGTAAGCATTCACTTTGTCGGTTATATTTGTGAGTAAGAATTATTTTTTTATAATTTTCACAAAACAATTTAAATAAACTTTTTTTTAAATTTTATTTGATACATACAAATAAAATCTAAAATACTGGATTTACTTACCTACATATTAAATATGTATAGACAACGGGGTCTGATCCTACTTCCTACTAATATTATAAACGCGAAAGTTTGTAAGAATGGGTGGATGGATGGATGGATGGATGTTTGTTACTCTTTCACGCCAGAACAGCTGAACAGATCTGGATAAAATTTGGCACAGAGATAGATTACAGTGTAGAAAAGCACATAGGATACTTTTCAACCGCGGGTGAAACCGCGGGGCGCAGCTAGTTGTTTAATAAAGGGTTTAGAAACATTACAAGTTGTGAAATTTTCTTTTCAACGCATGTTGCAAGAG
Organism: Peribatodes rhomboidaria; assembly: GCA_911728515.1. NCBI lineage: Eukaryota > Metazoa > Arthropoda > Insecta > Lepidoptera > Geometridae > Peribatodes > Peribatodes rhomboidaria. Next base: position 9,922,149 of record OU452168.1, read on the forward strand.
AAAATTTGACGAAACTACAACCTATCGACGATATTCAAGCTCATACTGGCTTATGGGTTAACGAGACAGCAAATATGTATAATGACGGTGATAATCTTTGAATCTATATACGAAATATACGGTCTATTTCGTGTAATAGCCCCCCCCCCCCCCCCCCCCGTATTACACGAAATCACCAAATCACCATTACAGTATTTATTATCGTTAGGTTCATGTCTCCTAATTCTTTGGTCCATCACACCCGCGAGGACCCGGAGGGAATTTCCAGATTTTTTTATGATTGTCAAAAAAGTATAGTAAAGTTATTTTTTTCCAAATTTTTTGTAATGGTAATTTTTTTGTAAGTAAATATTAGTCAATAAATCTAATTTCAAAAGAAATAAAAAGTCAACTTTTATTTAGTTTTAATCAAAAGTTACGGATCCGTAAAATAACGTGGTCCCTCTCTCCCGGAATTACTTACTATATGCCAGCGTTATCTGTGTCAATAGCTTTTGTTAAAAAATGAAAAAAAAAGTTAAAAAACATACAAACAAATACCGAAGCCTCATTATCAATATTCCTTTGGAATCAAACATTCAAGTATGTTTTAAATGTTTTCAAATAACTTTAATGTTGGCAACAGCGCTATTTTATTTTTTTTACAATTTATTTGCGGACTTTGAGCGTTTGAATTTCGAACTTGCCACTAATAACTATTTTTAAATTTTAGATGAATATTGAGTTTGATAAACCTGTGTCTAGTAGGTCATGCTTATTTCGTACGGACTTTAAAGGTATGAATTTAAATTATAAAATTAACTGCTTAAAGCAAAAAGGTACGTATATAATATTGAACCTAAAACATCGGAATAATATTTAAAACGCTACAAAATATGGTCCGGTCGGATGTTTTAATAGAAAGCTTTTATCATCATTTTAGTTATTCTTTATTTTAGACATTTTCCTGTCCTCCGAGGGGGCTGGCAGAGGTGTAATACAACACCCACACTTCGCCGGACGGTATTCAGCCCCAAATGTGACAGGGGGCGAGACTGTCGCCATACACCGGGCTCCAGTCATGTAGCAGATGACATACAATACGCACATATGTTCACACAATGAACAAATAGGTGCGGCTGGGTTCGAACCCGCTCCCTCTGGCTTATATACAGGCTCTATCTATTATTATTATTATATACATGAAAAAAATCTCAATCGAAAGGAAGTATTGTCTACTAATGAAGTTTTTCAGTTTCACTCAGGTTTTAACTCACAGGTTTTTGGAACTGACGTCTTAGAAAAAAACTAAATTTTATAACAATGGCGGCTATTTTAAAATGGGGGTTGGGGACCCTGAGATGAGGATGATTTGATGGAATAGACTCTTCAATACGCCTTTCAAATATCGCTAGTTTGAGCTCATTCACATTATAAGTCCCTAGCCTTCCTTATGTTTTCATTTCATATTGATAAACAACTAGGATAATCCTTATTTTGCAGCGAGTTTTACTTGAAACCTTACTGTAATAAGTCACCGGCTGAAACGTATTGAAGTAGCATTTACGCGTGTTTATTATTTGAAAATACTCATTCAGTTCGTCTGAACCCGCGAGGACGTATTGCAATTAGGTTTCTATATACGCAAACAGGGCGTATTTATATGTTTGTGTGATAACAATATTTTAATTTTTTTTATTTAAAAATCACACTCTACGGACTCCGGGTACCGTGACTTTTGTTAACATAAATCTTTAATTATTATTTAAGGGGAATACAGGTAGAGGGTTTTTTTATTTTTTTATTTTTAAAATTACACTCCACGGACTCCGGGGACTGTGACTTTTTTTAACATAAATCTTAAATTATTATTTAAGGGAAATACAGGTAGAGGGGGGTTAGTTATTAAGTCTTAATCTAAGGTTTAAGGTTTAAAGACATTTATTCTCAATAAAGACATTACATATCACTCACTTGAGAACAATACTAAACATCAACAAAATTACAATGTCGTCGTATCTAGCAAGGCTACCAACTCTCTCAACGTATTCATTTCTAAGGTTAGGTTAGTCTAATCTCTAACTCTAGAATCTAAGGTTAGGTTAAAGGTTTTCAGATTTACTTAATGCATTGTGAGTACACCACGAGTAGACCAGCGACCCGCAAGCAGCACCCGATCACGAGTATGACGCATGTGCCAGCCATCGCTCTCCTCAACCATATTTAAAGGGAAGAGAACGACCCGACACACGACGCCGCCGCAAGAAGGTGCCTTCGATAGTGAGCATGAATGCTCGAGATGGACCCACAATTTCTATAAAACGCGAACAATATTTAAATGGGTGACTTTATTTCCGTAACCTTGGTTTAATTTTAATTATCATATCATGGCAGTACCGGCTCTCGCGCACTTGTTAAAAAATCGGCCTCATTTCGCTGTTCGTAGAGTCCTGTCTTTACTGTTTGCTTGGTCTGAGATTGACAAGTGGAAAAGTATGTGTTAATTCAGGCAAGTTAGAAAAATCACATTAGGTGAGGAACCTACTGCCGACGGGAAAGATTATTATTTTTGTTAGGTGATTCCTATATTTGGTTAATTTATTTTTTAACCCCCGACAAAATACCCACCAAGCGAGGAACAAAGGTCAATCATTTCCTCCCGGATGATATCTCGTACCATGATTAAGATAGATTTATCATGAAGCCTAGTTAGAGGTCGTCAGACGAGGATCCGTTGGTGGGTTTAAAAGCAGTAGCCTTCTGAACACGTAGATTTATATAAATTTCGGTTGTAAATAGTTTTTTCCAAAACAGGCTATTTAGATGTGTAAATCAGACTAATGATGATGATGGAGTTAGCAGCAGCACCGTAAGCTGATTAAAATGAGCTCAAACACGGTTAGTTTACTAGTAACTACCGAAAAGTTCCTATGGCTATGACCACATCCCGATGCCATCATCGGACCAGCTCCACGGTACCATTTTATTAAATTGGCACGGAAGATACGGAAGTTAACTAAATTTGAGTCCAATCGAACTTCAGGAAGTGGTTCTCATTTGATCCATACAAACATACATACATACAAATATACTAGCACGGCAGGTCAAATAGCTGTATGCCGAAGAAAAAATCCCGGGAGTTAATGCATTTAAATAGGCGACAGAAGCTCATAAGTGGCAATGCAATACAGCCAGTTGACTTTTTCTACTTCTTTAAGAAATTGGGTAGGCTTTATCTTGACACTATTTTAAATCGGGAGGAAATGACTGAAAAAAAAAGTTTTTTCTTCTTGTTTGCTGGCGTTTGGTTCAGCTGGTGATCACTAGGCATCATGATAAATCTATTTTAATAATTGTACGAGTTATCGTCCGGGAACAAATGATTGACCAAATTTATTCCTGGCTCGGGGGCTACAACAAGAGACGTGTTACAAGTTTAACGTTTGTTTCTGTGGACCTAACTGCGGCAAACTTTTTAACAAATGAACAGGTTTTGACCCGGTGTTTGCTGTTTGAAAACTGATGTAATCGAAATGGTTATTAGCTGTACCCGCGACTTCGGTCGCGATTGCCAGCTGGAAGCAGAAGGCTGTCCGGCCACCTGCAAGCTCAGCGCCGGACCGCCTTATAATAGTCATGAAAAATGGACTTCATACTTTGTGATATACCTATAGTTTTTTTTTAGTTCTACTCGCCGAGCTACCGGTGAACGGTAACCGAGGGTAGCAAGTAAGATAATAAAAGAAAAACAAGAAATCCGACTGCAAAATGTAGTCTGATACTCCGGATATATAATTAAAATATTGTACCTTATGTCACTTCCACTATCAAGACGATTAACACACAGTCATGTCGAAAATCGAAATCCATCAAGCTGTTTGGGTTTTAGGACGTGCCAAAGAAACCGCATGGAAATATACTCGTACATACCCTCATACATTACACCTTCGAAAAACATAACTTTCTTTTTGCACAGTCCAGTAATTCGTCATCTACAAAAAAAAACACTTTTTAACAAAAAATTACAGTACAGTAGGTTACTAATCTAACCTATACTTATTGACGCCGCTTCCGCGCATCACGCTTTACGTAGGTAATGAATTACCTAATTTTTGTGGGTATAAAAGAGACTAATTGGTCTAAACTCAGCATTAAATATCATTATTTATTCATCTATCTTGATTTAGTTTTATGTATACCACCTATTCTTTTCGTATTTCTATAAGTTCCTGTCCATCCAAAGGTTACCTGGAAGAAATCGCTTTAGGCGATAAGGTCGCCCTTGTACTGCCGAAAAATGTATTTTAATTTTTAAGATTTTCATGTAGTTGTTTGGTGTGCAATAAAGTTATATTGTATTGTATTAAAATCTGTGAGTGTAAATCATTCCTATTTTCCCACCCATAGGGTAGGTCTTTTTTTCAAATTTAAATGGAACTAACTTCGTGATATACCCTATCCAATATTTTTTTTAAATCAATATCGGATTATTACTATGTATAAAGGTATTTGTGATGATACTTAAAAAATATATATAATAAAAATATACGGTCATACTACAATCAATGAGTGAACAATCAATTATCCCTCGTTTTCCTACCTTTAGGATTGGAATTTTTTTTCCAAATCTATTTGGGACTACTTTCGGGGTATACCTCTTCCAATAAAAAAAGAATTATAAAATTCGGATACTCTATAAAAAGTAATGCGTGACGATACAAAAAAAATATAAAAAAATATGCGTCGACTTATAAACTAAATCTCGCCTAACTCAAAATCTGCTCTGGGGCCCTACTCGGAGATTTGAGATTTTCATCTCACCTTTTTTCGTGCTTGTTGCTCTCGTTTGAAACGTCATGGGTGTGAGAGTGACCAAGATAAAATCTCTTCTCATCTCACGTGTAGGAATAGCCCGCCAGTAGCCCTATTCGGAGATTTGAGGTTTTCATCTCACCTTTTGTGTCCTTGTTGCTCTCGTTTGATACGTCATAGGTGTGAGAGTGACCACGATACAATCTCATCTAAACTCACGCTTAAGAGTAACCGTCCTGCTCATCGATCAGATGCCCTGCACTGCGCAGAACCACATCACCTGCGTCTCAGCCGACGCTCAGCCTAGATGCAAGCGTCTTACTCCTTGCCGCCTACTACCGCCCTACCCGCTTTTTCCACCAGGAGCACCTGAATAGAATAGGATTTTCGCATAAATGCGCTAGACTTTTTGTCTGAATGCAAATAAGAGCATGACATACTTAAAGTAAACAGGCTTAATTTTATGGGAAATATTGTACTCTCTATTTAAGTTTCGTTTGCTTTTCGAGAAAAATAATTGAAGGCAAAAGTGTATAAAGGCTTTTCCTAGACATGGGCAACGGTTTTATTTCAAAAATATTATTTTCCGTGAACGGCCTTAGAGCTCTCAAAATGTGTGCCCTTCATGGTGCTCACTCAAAGTCAAAGTCAAAATGTTTTTATTCAATTTAGGTATCAAAGATACACTTATCAACGTCAAAGTTATTTAAATAGACTCGACCGCCTTGTTCGGATAAAGAGCCTCTACTCAGAAGAACAGGCAAGAAACTGAGGGGCATTATTTTTTAATAATAAATAATAAATAAATTACAGTCTAACAAATTTTGGCTTACAACTAGGTAATATCTATAAATACTAGTGGCTACTTGGCGGAAGTGGAAGGCTCCAGATATCTTTATGTTCTAAATAATTCTTAACCTTACACTGAATATAAGAATTGCTTAAGTCCTTGCTTAACTATTTTAAACTACTCCTAGCCAAATATTTGCCAATCGGGCACTATGTCCACTTGCACTAAATATAAGAATTGCCTAGAGTCTCCTAGAGCTAGGCAATTTTTAAATTCAGTGCAAGTCGGCCTGATGCCCACTTGCACTGAATATAGTAGAATTGTAGCGTTACTGACGTATTTTTTCTAGCTCCTTACTTAAAAAGTTAGTCAATTGAAAATGTTAACTATATGATAGTCGAGAGTTAATTTTAAAATCACGTGCTTGTTTACAACTACACTTGCATTTTACCAGTATTGCTAGAGTTTGGTTTATTAAATCGGTTGCATGCTATTCAATCACTTAGAAAAAATAAATGTAAGACTAAACCAATTGGAATACCACATAGTTGAAGTTTTAAAAATATGAAGTGTGTACACTAGCGTTAATTTTACCTAAACCATGTCGCAAGCTTTGGTAGGTAAGTCCAAATGGACTGAAAAGACATTGCACGGATCAAAAAAATAACAGCTAACTTTTAGGTTCTAGATAAACAAAATGTGTAACGCAACCCTAAGTAAAAGACGTGCCTGTCACGAACACTAGTTTAAATAGGTGGCCTGGCACTTATTGTTTATATACGGAATTCTCTCTAGACAAATAAGTACTTACTCATGGGTCGCAAGCATATCCAACTATATATACCTATATAAAGTACGGAAATATTCGTGGCTGCATTCATTACAATAGCTCGGTAATCGTGTTACATTTTGAGGGCCGTGCATCAGATAGCCAGACACAGTGATGCCAGTAATTTGGCTAGTCATAAATTACTCGTTTAACTGAATTACGCGGGTTGAAAGCATTCCACCAGTGGAGCAGCGTCGAATGCGGACCGTATGATATGTCGGCTAGGAGCGCGGCCGCGGGCCACTTCACAAATGAGCTTTGAATCAATGAATTTAATTAGCGAGCTATGCGAAGCCAATGTGTCATACGACCCTTACATTAGCACTGCAATCAGATTGGATAAACGTTATTTGCCTCGGTTTATCTACAAATCTGACGCTGCATTCTTTAATTCATTGATTCGCCTAACTTCGTTGTTGATGTCGCAGTCTAGTGTTTGTAATCAAAACCTTCCCCTTTTTACCATGAGAAACTCAGATCAATCTATAGGAAAAGATGGAACACTGTGTTATATCTTGATGAAGCCACTTCGTTTTCAATGTGTGTGCGTGGTAATGTTGCCATGAAAAACATTTACAATTGCACGAAAACTAGTATTAATTCCCAAACTCTACGTTAGCCATTTTCCGTTCCAATATACAAACTTAGGAGATTTAATACTTTAAAACTGCACATGTTTGTAAGAGTTTAATGTTACGGCTTTTTCAAAATTGACTTGTAAAAAAACTGCACAGTTTTTAAAAAGAACCTCAAAATGTAGTCATGGCCACATTTTTATAACGCACTATGTATATTTAGGTACACGAAATTATACCATAAACCAATTCACATAATGTCTAGGTACCAAGCGAGTAGCGTAGTTTTTTTGCGTCAATGTGTGTACCTATACGACAGTAGCGTAGTTTATGGATGGTTTTTGGCTTCACTTAGATCATACGCCGTGCGCCATCTTATTCTCTAGTTTGATCTGAGGTGCAGAAACTGAGACAATATTGTTTCTACCCATTAATCTCGCAGACGTTATGAAATTCCCGTGCAGCTAGAGCAGCATTAGAAACTGGACCGGTGCAATAATTCTAAAATGGAAACCCCTTTCAAGCAGTCTATTGGAGTCTGCAACAACTAAGAACATTGTAACGAATTAATCAAAATTTCACCTCCGGGCCTAATATGAGCCACGACTTCAGCCGTCGAACAATAGAGGTGGAGGAGGAATATTCGAATCGAAGTTGAATCACGACGTACATTCGGGAGTTCCATTGTTACAGAGCGGAGTAATGAAAGCGCTAGCTGATAATAATTTACGAACAGCAGAAGTGTCGCTGTTTAATGGCGAAAATAGGGGTCCGAGGAGCATTCCAGCGAGCGGCCGGGCGCCGGGCGGCGACTGACAACCGCGCCGACAGCAAACTAAAATAATTATCATCATTGTCCTGGCCACGGCGAGCGCTTTAATTGTTCATTTACATTTGCAACGATGATACCAGTTCCGAACTATTTCGCTCGCCGTTTATTTTACTCTCGCCGTTCCGCTGCCGTGTTATTGTTCGGAGTTAATGGTCTGAAAAATAGAAATGAATCGCAATTTGTATGATGTTATTGCACGAGTGTATATAGTTACGTAAGTTATGGCCACCGCTTAATTTGGAAATGCTGTTGGATTTATGGAGAAGTTTCATTGGTGATAAGTTATCACTGACACTTGAACTTCATTTAGTTATACTTTAATTTTGATTTACTCTGCTCTGGTTTGAGATAAGAAATGGAAGTCAATCTTTACAACGACGCTTATACGAAATTGTAGTCTGAAGAAATAGGGTATCAACAATATTATTTCCATGTATGCCCACATAAGCTAAAATATTATAAAGACGCCAAATAAGAATTCCGTCACCAAGGAACACATTGTCTCTCAGCAGAATAAAGCCGTAGCCTGGTATTAAGCACGTAGGGCGAATTTCACGTATTGTAATGTTTTCCCTCGGTCGTGAGGGCGCGTGGTATTACAAAATGAAATTACAAGAGACGTTCGCGGAGTCCTCTCGCGGCATTAATTTGTATCAGGAATTTGTAGAGATTTAGCCGAAGCCGGCGCGGAGTGCTCTACGCGGCGCGGGCGGCTCGGCGAGCGTTAACACTTATTAAGGGGTGCATCCTGCGACAGATGTAGGGGAGGACCCGCCATTTGCGTAATGTTAGGAGTGGGTACACTCGATTTAATAAAACTCCTACAGTGTTTCGTTGTGAAGAATTTAAGAGTCAATTCGTTTTAAACGCCACAGAAGCATAGCGAGAAAAAACCGTGAGCCGAAACGTGCTCGGAATACATTGTCGAGGCTTGGATTTCTTATCGGTAGCAATTGAGATGAGTACTTATGGCTTTTCGAGTGGCTCGGCTTCGTTTAATTTGTTGTTTCAGCGAGGAATTTTTATTAACGTCTCCCCTCACTTTACATTTTTAGGGACGTGGCGCGGTCCTTATTGGCAAGTCAAGGTGAAGGAAAAGTTTCGCTTCGTTTCTGAGTGTTAGGTACTTTGAAGGCCTCGTCGCCAGAATGCAAATACGCGTAGTCAGTAAATGAGGTTTAAAGGTTGTCTGTTCCTGTTGATTACAGGTACCAGTAAACAATTTTATAATATTTTTTATTATATTGTAGTTGAAGTAAGTATTTCAATGTACACGAATAGGTATTGATAAAGTCTAGGTGTAGCTAGAATAAGCTGATAGATTAGTCGCAGCTTAGTTTCTATTTACAACCCATCAAAAAGTTATTATTAAAAAAATAAAGAACAAAGTATAATACCAAAATATAATACCTAAAAACAAACACATACTACTTGTCATAAATTACATTAGGGTCAAGAGAATATTCAATCTGAAAGTATGTACACAATTTGTAACTTTTCTACGCATATATACATAATATTTTGCTATTCGTTCTAAGATATCAAAATCACCTTTATTTATTCGAATAAATAGTAATTGCATCTTATTTTATGTCACTTTTTAAAATTTTTTTTTTTAAATAAATTCGGGACACTTCCACACACGGTCGCCTGACCCCAAACTAAGCAAAGCTTGTACTATGGCTGCCAGGGACTGATATACATACTTAGATATTTTTAAATACATACTTAAATACATATTAACACCCAGACATAGAACAAACACAAATGTTCATCACATGAATGTTTGCCCTAGGTGGGAATCGAACCCACGCCCCCAAGCTCAGAAAGCAGGTTCACTACCAACTGAGCCACCGAGGCAGTCACTATTTCCAACAGACGCTTCATCAAGGTTCACACAAGGATTTTCCTCAGACATGATAATAGCAGTGCATAAAATTATAGTGTTATCCACATTTTACTTGCAAATACAATCACATTATGTTAGCTTTGTGACAGGGTGGAGAAATGAATAGCGAGGCTGAGCGTGTGTCGATCGGGAGCGGGCCGGGGCTGGGGGCCACTCGGCAGATGCTTATCAGCAGCGCTCCTGCCTCTAACTGCGACTCTGCTCTCACGTGCCAGTCTAAATAGCTGCTTATTATCTTACTTAACATATTAGTCGCTACGACTGCTATAATAATCAACTAAATGAAGGAAAAAGGAAAATAAGTATCGCAGAAATTAAAGACAGATACATATTGCGGTTACGGTCTCTCTTGCAATCGTGCTTATAAATGTAAGTAGGTACTTGTGTATGGTAACTTCTTGACTTGGCGTACTAATCAGAAAAGCACAAAACAATGTTAGAATTTCATTAAAGGTTCCGCGACGCTATGAATTTTCTATACGAACGCGCTTCTCAAATTTCTTTGAAACCATTTGTCAGATGATGATGAAATTTGGCTAATACAATTAAATGAACTACATCTCTGCTCCTATGTTCTTGGTTTTAAAAATAAAAGTCCTCAAGAGAAAATAGAGTTATGAAAAATATATAAATCAAATCAAAAATCTCTTTACATAGGGAGGTTGTCTACATCATTAGCTTTTAAATTAATCCATAGTCCAAGTGACATTTTTAGTTCTTAAAGAATGATTAGAGAAGTACAAAAGTCAAAAAAATATTGAAATTGAAATTTGTCATTCTTTAGATAACTTTAGAGGCTAGTCAGTATCTTTACTTGCCCGTTTCGCTCGTCGTCTTCTTCCAGACGAAATGGCAATAGAATACCTATAGCCAATACGAAGTTACTCTAAAGTGGTCGCCGGACCCTCAAGCTATGAACAGAACATTAAAATATTGCTTTATACGATACCACTCACCTATATGTAGGTACGTGAGTATAAAATAGAGGACAAAACATATTGATTTAGGAAAGCATTTACAGTACCTACCTTCTAAGGCAGGTACCTACACCCAAACCTCGGACTTTGCGAAAGCTTTCAAGTATGTGACGTCAACACGAAACGAGGGTTTACTGTGCCCACAGTAACATGTGGCGTGTAAATGCGACTAAACGTAATTAATGATCGATTGTAACATGTCGACCATGGAGAATGGAACCCTCCGCAAATCTTTGCCGACTCAAAATACAAGTCGCGGGGGACCACCGCGCCTTTTAATTTGCGAGTATTAGGGGTGCTCCATGTTCGCCCCAAGCATGCTTACATTCATTTTTAAATTTGGACGATCGATACTTTTTCTAAAGGTTTTGGGGTTACTGTTTAAGACGAAGTTGTTCAGTAAACATAGTAATCAAAAGATTCAATTCGCTTATCCATTTTGTTTTCCGAGATTCAAACAGTATGATAAAATCAATTCAGAACATACATAATGAAGAAATGAGAGGAATGTGTAATGAAATGACTCTTGTCTCTCATAACATAAACGACTACTTTTTGGTAAGTGCCTTTATTACTCAAAAAACAAACCAACTAGAATAGAGTAATTATACTGTACATTAAACAAACAGTTGGATTACCAAATGACTATTAAAAGTCTAAAATCTTGAACTAGAGGCATCTGTAAAGTGTTTGTAAAACGTGCTAGATCCCACAGTTGACAAACATGTGTAGATTTAATTTTTAACACCGCGCTACTCACGCGTACAATCTACTACTCACATCGCATAAAACACATGGGACTATTTCGTTTGGACGAAAGCAGTGCCCCATGTGTTGTGTTCGATTGTCTAATCAAAATAACGCTTTGTTCGTCAATCCTTCGTAATGTTACGTTTATGGCTTCCAAAAACATTGTTGGAGCCGAGATCCAATCGTAAATCAATTTTGTGGACGAAAAAGGCGATATCGATATTGGTGAAACCGCGCGCTCCCTCGGTATAATATGAGATGGCAAGTCCGCCGTAATGTTTATTTGATACATGTAATCGCCACATGATGTATGGAAGCTCGCGTGGAAGCGATCGCCGCCGCAGCCGCTGGTCGCCGCCGCCGCAGTTCCTCGCAAGCTTTATGATGATTATTCCATCTAAATGATGATTTATTACTGGATTAGCCGGCACACGGTCCATTTTGTGGGGATATTGGTTTTATTTCTATGATAACACCCTCATCGCACAAAATCTGCAAGAAATCAGCTTTGTAGGTCGTTAATCATCGGATCAGCATTTTCAGATGGATCTTTGTAAGAATTGAAATTGTCCTTAAAATGATATATTTGCAAACCGGCAAGTTAAATGGTTTGTAAAACCAACATGAAAACAGAATATTGTGTTTTGAAGTAGGGTACACAGAATAAGGTAAATTAATAAGACAGGAGGTCCAAGATTTAAGAATTTAATATTGGCAGCAGCTTGTTTCAATGGACGGTTGATTTTTTCGTTACCATATTTTTTATCCCGAGATAATCAAATTATGATTTGACGAAAAGTGTGGTTTAAAATAAGAGGCAATCTCAGGTTTCATGATTAGCCATTTTTCTGTTACCTATAATTTTTTTCAAAATAAAAATAAATTACGACCACAAGAATAAATAAATAAATAAATTCGGGATACTATCACACACGGTCGCCTGACTCTAAACTAAGCAAAGTATTATGGCTGCCAGAGACTGTATACCAGTCTCTACATACATCATACGTAGATAGTTTTAAATACATACTTAAATAGATATTAACACTCAGACATTAAACAAACACTAATTGAACATTAATGTTTGCCCTAGGTGGGAATCGAACCCACGCCCCCCACGCTCAGAAGGCAGGTTCACTACCAACTGAGCTACCGATGCAGTCAGTGATAATATTATCCAACAACAAATTAATGATAAAATTGTCCCACCAAACTTTGTTTACATTAGACACTTGTACGATTCTATCCAATCCGTAGACAGCTTTTCCCCATCCGGCTTTAGATCTACACAAAAACACAAAATGCATAACTTCTAACTTCGACCAAAGAATAACAAAGACGCCATTTAAATTACTTTAATATAAGTTTGTTTCTTTGAATCGCAACATTGTGGAGGGGAAATTTTCGGAATGTATTTTAAAGCATTTCTTGCGGAGCAGAAGCTTCCGACGTTTCTTCGAGTTAGACGGCTCGCAACATGTAAAAAGTAAAGTGTAGGTAGTCTACGAATAAACCCGCCACAGTCTCATACCAAGACTGAGACTGTGTCAGCGGGCTTGAAATCTTGAGTCTGGTTTAAAATTAGCCAAGACATCTCCTGTTTCCTGAAAACGCTTCGCGGTGAAGTTTGTAACTTACTGTTCTTCAAAGGTTACATGGATTTTAAAATGAAGCTTTGTAGTTTTCTAGAATGTGGATAAATAGATCCAATATTTTATAACATACCAACATTTATTTAAGTACTTAATGTACTTAATTATCTATTTTAACATACATACATATCGTCCAGTTTTTTCCCCGAGGAGACTGGCAGAGGTGTAATACAACACTCACACTTCGCCGGACGATATTCAGTCCCAAATGTGACATGGGGCGAGCCTGACGCCATACACCGAGCTCCAGTCATGCAGCAGATAACATACAATACGCACATATGTTCACATAATGGACAAATTGGTGCGTGCCGTCGGTTGGGTTTGAACCCGCTCCCTCTGGCTTGAGAGGCGGGCCTTCTCCAACTAGGCTATCATCGCTTTTTACGTATTAGCTATTATCCACAAAAAGTGTTTTTAAACATTGAAGAGAAAAAATTAAGTAAAATAAAGTAACTACGAGTACCAACAAGAAAAGTGATCACACAAACACCATTAAAACATCGTCGCCAAAGATCTATCAGTGGGTACGGTATGAGTCCCGAACTGCAATCCCCGGCAATATAGGTAACATGCCCGAAGCGGCCATCGATTCACGAAAGACAAGTAGAAACTTTCCCGCCGAAGACATGAAATCATAGAACGATTTCTTTTACGACTTCGGTTTCAACTTCATAGCGATGAATTATGCAGAGAGCAGAGAGATTTCCTGCGATAAAAGTCGTAACACCCAAGAGTGTTCTAAAAAGAACTCTTAGGATATGATAAGGGAACAGACTATAGATCGCGTATTGGTGTAGCTCACGCTTGAATATGATATCGTTTGTTTTGATATATTTTTCTTTTTACGCAACAGTGGGGAAATGAGTTCCTGTCCTATCTACTTGTGGTCTTCCAAAGTCTAAGAAAACAGACGAAACTCATGTGTCTTCTATTTAATCTGCCTTTTAGTAATACGTATAATGCGTACATGTACAAACCTTATAGTGATAGGTATACAGTTGTTAAAGTGAACAACTTTAGATCATCAGCTTGCAAAATTCGAGAAAAAAAATAAAATGAATTCTTCATTCAAAATTGATCACGTGACTAGTTATTTTGTATGAAGGTTATCTTTCTTTCAAATTTAAAAAACTTAAGTTTTAATAGTTTTTCACTTTGATGGGTAGAACAACACCCTGAAGTATTACTACACCCAAAACCAGCACGTTGTAGAATTGTAGAGGTTCTCTACTCAAATATACGGATTAATAAAGTTAACTGAAACAAAACTTTATTTCTAACACGATAACGGAGGTAATCGAATGCGTACAATTATCTAACTTTGTCAATACACCACTTTTTTAATTGGATTTTTTTTGCAGTTTGCAGTATAAGCAAAAGAGAGCGGAGCGAGTGGGGCGCGCCAGAAAGCTAGACGCATCGAGCGCCCGCGCGCGCGTCCTGAATACCTAATTGAGTAATATTAGTTGCTGTAGGGGAACTTCCTTATAGGTGAGCGCAAACTCGAGACAAAGAACACGTACGAGCCTCGCAAGGGCTACTTTTTAACTTTTAATACGTGAACTTGGGACGAAGCGAGCTTCTACACGGCATTATTGAGTTTGCTTTAATTACTTTAGCTGACTGAACGTCATGTTAGACAATTGGCGTCTTACACAACTAAGTATCCAAGAATTAAAACAGATAGATACTACAGCGATTTGTTGGATCTGCGTTTTCAATAATACATATTATACAATAGTAGCATGACCTATGTATGTATACTTAAATATGAAATTCGATATTTTTAGACCACAAACTAATTACCTTAAAAAATATTTCCAAACAAAGGTGTTTACATTGATACGTTAATTAAGTTTAACCAAATAACAACAAAAACTATCTAACAAAAGAAGCAATAAATAAATACACTACAATTATA
The DNA here is from genome assembly GCA_911728515.1 of Peribatodes rhomboidaria. NCBI lineage: Eukaryota > Metazoa > Arthropoda > Insecta > Lepidoptera > Geometridae > Peribatodes > Peribatodes rhomboidaria. The sequence continues at coordinate 9,937,178 of OU452168.1, forward strand.
ATGTGTTGATAGAAAATATAATTTACTATTTAGATCTAGATGGACCTATACATTATATAGATCTAGTTTACTCACCTATCTAGATATCTTAGCTCGTATACAAATGCAACAATGCATCTATGCTTGAGTTCCAACCTCGCCCGAAGAGGCGAGCGATGAAATAAACTCCATTAGTGTAATTGGTAACGAAAGGGAGCTATTGAATTGTCTGCTGTAAGCGGTTGTGTCATACACTTTATTTATTTTTACTAAAAGTACTTACCTAATATTTTAGATTGGTTCTATCTCAACTAACTTTCGGTTTAAGATAGTTTTTATTTATAGGATTGTGTAACAATGAACATGAATTGAGTTAAGAACACGAATTTAATTTAAAAATAAGTATTAATATAATAATCAAAGCGATGAAAGCCTAGTTGGAGAAGGCCCGCCTCTCAAGCCAGAGGGAGTGGGCTCAAACCCCGCCGACGGCACACACCAATTTGTTCATTCTGTGAACATATGTGCATGTTGTATGTCATCTGCTACATGACTGGAGCCCGGTGTATGGCGACAGGCTCGACCCCGGTCACATTTGGGACTGAATATCGTCCGGCGAAGTGTGAGTGTTGTATTAAACCTCTGTCAGTCCCCTCGGGGGAAAGACGTGACAATATGATATGTTATAATAATAGACGTTTCTGCGTTTTTGCTAGATTAATTTTTTTTACGTGACAGAACTTGTGTGTTGCGACACGACACTAAAAATAATTTGAATTATCCTACTTATATTATAAACGCGAAAGTTTGTAAGAATGGATGGATGGATGGATGGATGGATGGATGGATGGATGGATGGATGAATGGATGGATGGATGGATGGATGGATGGATGGATGGATGGATGGATGGATGGATGGATTGATGGATGGATGGATGAATGTTTGTTACTCTTTCACGCCAGAACGGCTGAACAGATCTGGATGAAATTTGGCACAGAGATAGATTATAGTCTATATAGAATAGCAATTCTATATAGGATATAGAATAGTACATAGGACTTTTTAACCGCGGGTGAAACCGCGGGGAGCAGCTAGTAATAAATATTTGTCGCGTCACGCGCTATGACTCGTTCAATTCTTGCTGCTCTCCCTTCGCATGCTCTCCCTTTGCTTCATTGTCAATTTTCTCATATATTTCTGTCAATATAGCATTATTCCACCACACAATCTCCGCCACTCTTTATGCATTAAAAAAATGTTTGTAAAATCCCGAGCGAAGTCGCCTTTAATTTCAAGAAAAAATAAAGAAGCACGCTGAGGTTTGTTGCAAAAGGCGACGCATTCTGTGAATACAGTTTCAGCTTACTTTGTTATGCTAATCTTCATAATTCTTCAGGCGGCGGAAGTTTCGGCAGAGTTACTTTTTGAAAATAAGTTGTAATTCAGACATAATTTGTTACGCAGTTGAACGACACGCGCAAGAATGGAGGGAACTCGCTATTTCATATTTTTTGCGTAGTTGGTACTCGTATCTCGTATTATGAAGCTAAAAACAAGATAGAACATAACTTCACTCTACAAGAATCGACCATCAACGTACGAGTAATTTTAAATTAACAATCTGAGAAACTCGTAACATTGTTTCTAAAACTATCTACTGACAGTCTCGCAAAGCCTGTCTTGTTCAAATTAACGGAGAAAACTTCTCGATCAAGTCAAGTCCGTCTACCTGAAAACACAAAGTAAACTCGGTGCCTTCGCAACTTATCCATTAACTTAAGTAGAATCTGTAGACAGCAAGGAGAGTAGTGCCTTCGTCCGCCGTCTTCGAAGTAGTTTGAGCGTTAAGCGAAATTTATGATATCAGATTGATTGGTAACGTGCGATGTACTGCTTTGTTCTTAGCCGTGCCGTCCCAAGGATGGATGCCTTTGTTGATACTAAATTCGTGGAAAGTTTTGGGAGACGCAAACTGGTTACAGATTCGCTTTGGCTTGTGAAAACTTTGTGATTGTTCTCTTGAACTTTTATTTTAAATTAGGACCCAATTGCATTTCCTTCCTTACTTAGGATTAAGGATGAACAATCTTTTGAAATAATGTTATTCCGACGTCATCGTCCATTGTCCATGAATTCTTCATTAATTTTACGAACCTTCAACAATGTCTTTTTGACGAGGGAAAGGAAAATGAAAAATTATTTCTTGATTTTTTACTTCACTTATAATCTGTACAGCGTTGTAGTAGACGACCGCTTTATTATTTATGACAAGGAACGCGAAACTCATCTCGAGTTATAAACTTCTTGGAATTTCTCCTGAAGTAATACAGAGCTATTATTATGATGTCCCCACAAAAAATATTCGTAAAGCCAGGGTTGGTAAGGTGGCAGGGGTGCGGCGCACCGAGCGGAGCGGCTATGGAGTCGGGACGAAGTCAGTCGGCCAGTGATCATCGGGAGGGACAGACTTCTCCACGCTTTCTCGATCTGCCTTTTCGGATTCAGTTTAATGTTTCGGCTCGAAAGAAATGCATAATTATATACGTTGATTTCTTTAAATGTTTTTAATTCAATGGTTTTTTAGAATTAGAAATAAGTAAAGTAATAAAACTTCGCAAAAGTTTAAGTAGATAATTTAAAAAGTTGACTACTGTTCTTATGACATATATGCATATGTAGGTATAAAAGAAAGTCGCTTTCCGTTGCCCCTATATGTCCGCTTAGGTCTTCTAAATCACGCAACGAATTTTGATGTGGTTTTTACTATCCTTCAGAAAATTTCATCTAAAATATTTACAGATACCGTGCGAAGACGGGTGGGTTGATGTTGATTAATATAACTGTCTTGGTCGAATGGGTAAAACCTAACTATTAATTAATAATTATATAAAATAATAATAATTAAAAAGTTTATAATGCACGAAGCTTGGTTAGATTAATTTATAGGACATATAACCGAGGAATGTAGAGTGCGCCTCTTTATGCGTTGATCTTTTTACGAGTATTTGACAGTCGTAAAGTTTTATCGACATCCCTTAACCGGAGACACCAAAGTATTAAACTTACCCCTTCACTAACTTTAAGGTGTGCTGTAATAGGAAGCAAATCTAGATAATATAACATTGTAAACTTTAACATAACTTTAACTTTAACACAATTCAGGCGGTGGTAGTACTATGTCAGTAGGTGAGTAGGTAAGTACTAACTTTTAACCCCTCTGGTCGCTACGGCAACACAACTTCATCACACTAATATTGTAAAAGCGAAAGTTGGGATGTACATATGTAGTTGTTTATATTTGTTACTTCTTCACACTGAAACCTCTACCCTAACGCTCATACCAGACTGCTTTTTATCCTGCTATAACCAACAGTTCCCAAAGGTTAGAGGGAGTAATTGCGGGACGCAACTTTTGATTAAAATATGACTAGCTTGGCATTGACCTAAACACTTACATACCTACTAACGAGCACCTTTTCACTTTTATGAAAGCACTATATCAACTCATAAAAGCCAAAAAATAACCCGCCGTCATGGAAATACAGACACAAAGAGATAGTTCATTATTACACGCTCGAATTCGTAACGTACAAATGGCGCTCACCTATACAAAAGAAATATGCCTTAAATGGCTTACGACAATAAAAAACTTTTTCTGATGTTTTTCTTCCAAACCACTTAACAAGCTTGGCGCACATAGACATGTTTGCGTCGTGCTTGCATTATGACACGGTGTTACTATAAGATTTAGAGGGGACAAAAGTGAGTAGACTCCGTGGCGCCGCGGACTTAGTCATAACTGCCATCGTGTAAGTGGTGTGTTTCTAGTCTAATACCGGGATCCGAACTACTCAGACGTGGGAATTAACGTGCTAGGCCACGACCTGAATTATAGCTCGTAAACCTGTTATTTTAAGTCTATTTTTCTTTGTTTTGCTTTATGACTCAAATAAGCTTAGCAAATAAACCTTGTCGTCCTAGCATCAGTTTACCTTTAGGATCATAAAAAAGTCTTCATCGAACAACCGTAACCACTGAAATAGATTATAATAGGTAAAGTCATGTAGTTTAGGAAGTCTGGCCAGGCATTAATAAACGGGAGCCACATGCTGAACGCCCCATTAATATAGTTTGTTATCATAATAACTTGCGAGGGTTCCGGGAGCTCCACTGAAAACATGAAAGTTTTCCCCGATTCGACGATTAAATCGAGACTTCATGTTGTAATGAACTTAACAACTGCTTTATTTGAAAAAGAAGCTTTAATATGGCGCGGTTGCACAATGAGCTTTGTCACAGTGAACTGAAAAGCTGCCAGAACTATGTCGTTAGGGGCGCTCGAGCGACAGACAGAAAGTGTTTTTTATTATTTTTGTGTTCGCCATCAGTGAGCTAATTTTTTGCTAACGATGAATAACGCACATTTTAACGTAGAGAAAGCGAGTTAAAGTACGCAGCAGGCGATGTCTCAGCCCCGCGTAATATACGCTAACGGTCCCGGACAAGACAAATGTGTTTTCTCTCGCTTGCTTAATAGCAACTTTCCGCTGGCTCTCGCTCTCGTGCGCCCCCTGGATCTTGATTGAAAACTATGGCTTATTATTAGGATTTAAAGCCAGTGTTGCTGCTTCAGATTTTGCTGATTTAACTTTTCGTTTGCTTCTAATCCAATTGTAATTGGAGACAGTTTGGGCCAGTATTGTTTTTTTACGTGTCAAGTCTCAGTTTTATTACACTTTTTTCTTTTAAAGATAATGAGGAAAGGCAGATTCCTGAATAGAGAGTGGGATTTAAATCGTTAGAGAGATATAATATGAAGACAAGGGTGGCAGCATTCACGTCGTAGCTAGTTAGCAGCGCAAACTGGCTCGTCGGCGGCGTTCGCGCAAATTGAATTTGTCTCGAATGCGCTGTGAGTCGGAGTAGCCGAGTGCCGACTGTGCCGAGCCAGTCAATGCCGAGTGCCGAGTAGCCGGCCGGCGACTACCGCGCCGTACCGCTGCACGTCGCCTTTCATTATTATCACACCTCTTGCACATGGACTTGCTTTCAAGATTTTTCTAAACCGGTAGAGTTTTATTCCCATGGCGAGTACATAGATTGAATTAGAATTAGACCATCTTCGACAGGGTGCTGAGGTTAGTGTAGCGGGTGTTTCATTTAGCTTGTAGTTTGAAGTAGCGTTAGCCTTGGGTAATTTAACTGTTCTAGAAACCAAACAATGGACATAAGTCAAGTCAAAAATCTTAACATAAGCACTACATAATAAGGTTAAACGGTTCTGTTTCGAAAGCTGCCAGCTGCTTTTGTGCTCTCAGCTAATTTGAATAATCGTCCAATATAATTTGGCGAGCGACAGTGCACATTCCGCGGGTGCTGGCTGCGATGTGCGATGACTTGCGTTTCATCGAGAACGCGAGATTAATGGCGGCCTCACACGAGCAGCAATTACACGCGCAATAGCGCACTCAAGAGCCCTATTCTGGCGCGTACGATGTTATTTCAGTCACTTTAAATCTCTCTCCCTCTCTCTCTCGTTACAAACAAAAGTCGTAAGAGTATCAATAGCGTGAGACAACAGCTCACGTGCTAGAATATAGTATCACTGCTCTTAAACTTTATACTATCGCTATCTTAATACAATTCTTTGAACCATAATTATCTAGTGTATTAAAATTTCCGTGCAATTTTTTAATTAGCCATGTCAGTAGCCTCCGGGTGGTCTAGTAACTCTGATTTCAGGGCTAGCCACTCGGCCTATACGAAATTACTTGCTTTTTTTATTTCCGTGCTGCTGGAAAAATCAGAAATATCGCAGCTATCAGTATATAGGTTACTAATGCCATATGTAATCTTGACGTCTTTAAGAGTCGTGTCAAGTCTCACTATCTTTCGAAACAATAGCCGTTTCGAAATATAGTAAGAATTGTATGTCACAAAAGGCGCACTGCGTATTTTTTTATATATTAGTAAATTTATTTTAAACATTTTTAAAGTATTTATATTATGTGTATTTCGTCAACTTATTAGTATTTATTTATTTAGTATTATTTTATAAATATATACTTTTATATTATTTTATCTTATTATTTTTACGTCTTGTACAATTATGTTTTTATGACTTTCAAGGCCTCTATTTATATAAATGTTCCTGTCCATTCAGGTTGCCTGGAAGAGATCGCTTTGAGTGATAAGGCCGCCCATTAAAAACTTAGTTAAGCCTTACTTAAGTACTTTTGTAATTATTTTATGTTTTTAATAAAGAGATGTTTGTTGTAATCCTATAGGAAGTATTCTGTGAATTGTACTCATTTTCTCATACATCCTGTTGATAAAATATGGATTGATAACCGTACGCGATGAGCTCTGTGCACTCGATTTTACGCTTAATACAAGCGATAGGGTAACCATTACGCTTAGAAATCGTGTACTATGAAAATACAGGTCCTTGATCTGTGTTCGAATCAAGTTCGTACCTCGGTCGTACTTCTCTTCGTACATCGGTCGTGTTTTTTTGTTTTCTTTGACGGATAAAGAAATTAACATAATATTCACGCCTTTCCCCCGAGGGAGCTGGCAGAGGTGTACAACACTCACACTTCACCGGACGATATTCAGTGCCAAATATCGTGCCATACACCGGGCTCCAGTCATGTAGCAGATGACATATTATTATAGTACGCACATAAATGTTCACACAATGAACAAATTAGTGCGTGCCTTCGGCTGGGTCCGAACCCGCTCCCTCTGGCTTGAGAGGCGGGTCTTCTCCGGCTAGGCTATCATTGCTTTTTTTATGAAGAAATTATTAGATAGAAATCCGTTAACGCCGTGCTAACTTTTCAGCAAATATGTCAAATTTACACTATGACCAAAGTGTTAAATAGCTCTGTAAAATGTATTCATTAGAGGTGCAAATTTAAATATTACCCGTATAGTAGTCATGTCTCATACATATGAAATTCTCATTCATAAAATATTCAAAGTGGTTCCATGCTCTTAATTAGCCGCTTGTACGGCGTCTGACGAAAACTTTCATACGTTTTGGACGAGTTTTTTTTTTATATCGAGCTGAAAATGTATATAAGGTTTATAAGAATTTGGTACAAGGTGTTTTTAGGATTTCGTACTCAATGGGTAAAATGGGACCCTATTACTAAGAATCCGCTGACCGTCTGTCTGTCCGTATGTCACCAGGCTGTATCTCATGAACCGTGATAGTTGACAGTTGAAGTCTTCACAGATGATGTATTTCTGATGCCGCCGCTGTAACAACAAAACTAAAAAAAACATAAAAAATAAACATTTAAGGACTGCTCCCACACAAGACTTGATTTTTTTGCCGTTTTTATAGATGAAGCGAAGAGTTTGTCAACAATTCTCGAAAGACGTAAATGCCCCACAGACGCATTTGCCCCAGTTGACCCCAAGTACACTATTTAGAGATTTTTCATTCACATTGATATAACAAATGACATGTTATTATTTTCCTAGCTGTAATATAATTACTGATATAACTCAATAATTTTAACGTACTACTTTAAAGCATCACAATCAGCAATGTCTTAAAAGTTAATAATAATCACTTTAAACAATTGTAGACAACTCCCAAATTCGGATGCTCAGAGGATTCGATCAAGCAAAGACAAAGGTAAATAAAACGCCCCTATATTAAAAAAAACAATTAAAAAAAAAGCGATGATAGCCTAGTTGGAGAAGGCCCGTCTCTCAAACCAGAGTGAGCGGGTTTAAACCCGACCGACGGCACGCACCGACTTGTGAACATATGTGTGGATTATGTGTCATCTGCTACATGACTGGAGCCCGGTGTACGGCGCCAGGCTCGCCCTAGTCACATTTAGGACTGAATATCGTCCGGCGAAGTGTGGGTGTTGTATTACACCTCTGCCATCCATGGGAGAAAGGCGTGCCGATATATCATATGTAAAAACCTGTCTAAAACTACATTTCTAACTTCCTTAAAATTTCGAAAATGTTTGTAGATAAAATGGGCAAAATCAGAGCGAGTCTATTATTTGCCAAGTTCCGCGGTAATGCGTCGCCGCCACCACCGCCGTCGACGCGACTCTCCGCGAACAATATATTTCTGTACAATCGTTCTTGTTAACTCACCAATATCACTTAAATTGGCGAAAGAGTCTGACATCAAACACAATGATCGTTAAAATGTTAGAAAAACTTGACGCGTTGGTTAAACAAATGGCATGTTGCGTGCTTTGTCGATATTAAGTTAAGCTTTTCTCATTAGCATCATTATTACTCAGATCAACCTAGAGAATAAGATGGCGCACGGCGTATGATTTAGGTTAAGCCAAAAACCATCCAAAAACTACGCTACTGTTGTATATGTACACAACACGCACACATTGACGCAAAATACTACGCTACTCGCTTGGTCATTCTTACCTCGACATTATGTGCATTGGCTTAAGGTATAATTTCGTGTACAAAAATATACATAGTGCTTTATTAAAGTGTGGGCAGGACTACATTTTGAGGTCCTTTTTAAAAACTGTGCAGTTTTTTTACAAGTCAATTTTGAAAAAGCCGTAACATTAAACTCTAACAAATAAGTGCAGTTTTAGAATATTAAATCTACTAAGGTTGTATATTGGAACGGAAATGGCTAACGTAGAGTTTAGGAATAAATCTTAGTTTCCGTGCAATTGTAAGTGTTTTTCATGGCAACATTACCACGCGCACACGTTTAAAAAGAAGTGGCTTCTGCGAGATATAACGCAGTGTTCCATCTTTTCCTCTAGGTTGATCTGAACGTTATTATAAAACAAAAGGGATACGTAATTTGAAAATGTATTCCTTTTAGTTGTGGGCGAAGTAGAACATATAATAGGACTAGCTGTTGCCCGCAATTTCGTTCGCGTCTGTTCAGAAAAAGTATCCATGATCTTCCTCGTGATATACTGTCACTAATTATCTAGCTATAAATAGTAATCCGTTACCAAAGAGATCAGAGTCCAACATTAAAAAAAATACTGGCTGGTTTCGAGCAGAGTTTTAATTTTAGTTGTCTGCTGTTATTTTAGTACCAACTACGTACTATTCTGTGATGTTGTCTGACGCATTTGGTAAGCGGCGCATTATTATTTATTAATTTACAGAATTTCATGACAAAAATATTTATTTATTTAGAAAAAGTAGCCAAAAACCTTTCTTGTGACATACTGCAACTATTTATCAAATTTCATTAGATACGTTTAGCCGTTTAGCCGTGAAAAGCCTACAAACAGACAGACAGACAGAGTTACTTTCGATTATATGATTAGTAAGGATAAGGATAGGTACTTATTATATTCGTGTTTAGTCGTAAACTAGAGCGTAGCACTTTACTACAACACTACGTTATTCCTACGACGCCATGTAGACCGTAGCGGGTTGTAGCGGCCGCGTAGCACGTGTAGACTGCGCGTCAGCTGTGTCGTAGACGCGCTAGATTGCATATTCAGTGTTGCATATTTCACTTACAAAGTACGTATTTTAAACCATCATAATTTTGAGCCTTTTAAGCCAGAGAGAGGGAGCGGGTTCGAACCCAGCCGACGCCACGCACCAATTTGTTCATTGCGTGAGCATATGTGCGTATTGTATGTTATCTGCTACATGACTGGAGCCCGATGTATGGCGACAGGCTCGCCCCCTGTCACATATGACACTGAATATTATCCGGCGGAGTGTGGGTGTTGTATTTTACTGCTGCCAGCCCCCTCGGAGGAAAGGCGTGACGATTTGTTATAATTTTGAATGATTTTTATTTTCATAAAAATTAGTAGATATAAATACCGCAGGTATGCAATTTATCGCTCTTAACATCAACAGTACAACATTATTAAAAACAAACAGAACGAAAAATAATTAAAAACGAAATTTACTCATGTTTCCAAAACCAGGCACAGTTAAATTTCTATCGCTATTAAAAAAAAAAGCATTTTTTTGCACTATTTTCTATGATGGCAAACTGCCCCTCGAATCACGATATAATATTTGTATCGCCCGCGGCTACCCAGCGGGATAGCGCCGGCAATATACGTAGGTAAAACACACCTGTACCGATGCGTGTTGCACAACTTTAAAACAGGAATTGTTTGTTCACCACTGCTTGTTTTTACCAAAATATAAATTGCTACGTTACTTAAAATACAGGAAACGTAAGCGAAAAAGAAACTTCGCAAATAAACAACTAGTTTCAATCCCATTCAATAAACAGCTCGGCCAAATCTAAACATACGCTTACCAAATCTGCTAAGAGGCCCATCTCGGCAGTACGTGACTGAATCGGACCGAATTTGTCCCGGCCCTGTAAAGCCACGGATTTTTCTCACACTCGATGGACAGATGGAGATAGTGGTCCCTTCCAACGAATGGCCACTAAATCCTTAACACTCTACTTCACTGACTTGCAACTTACTCGGTTTTACTTCAATGTTTACAGAGTGGAATAAGAAACCGTCTATGCGTAGGTATAAAGCAGAATCGTATCTTAAAGTGTCACAGTGTTGCTTAGTTTTGGTAATAAAAAGTTAAAATTTAATTTCGATTCGCCATACCACAAATTCTCCATAAATAAAATCGCCCCGTTAGGCGGAGCAGGAAAAACGAAGTACAAACGTAGTTTTAATAAAAATCAAAGGAAGAATAATGAAAGCGAATCGTCAGCGAGCGTACGCGAGCGGCAAACGCGCCTCGCGGGGCTTCCACCAGGTGCAAAGATGTTTCATGATTTAATTTGGGACTTAGGGATCTGCTCTATTGAATCTATTGAAGCGTGCAATCTTTTTATCGCACCCGAGTTCCGCGAACGTCGATTTACGTGCCCACATTTACTGCAAACACTATTAATCGGAGCTGTATTGACTCGTCACACAAATATTATTTGACGCAGATAAAGGTAATTTGGGCAAACAAGCGCGGCTGGGTATTACAGCGACCGCACATTAGCGACCTCGAGTGCCGATCGAATATAGCAACTGTTTTATTTCACTACAAATGGCTCTGGGAGCGTTTCAAATAACCGCAGTAAAACGCACAGACACTGAACAAGCGCACAGAAACAAAATCACGCATGGCTGGGCGCGCCGCGAGCCGCCGGAAAAATGAATGGATATTTTGGCATAATTGCGACCCCAGACAGACAATACACATTGCATTTTATCGATGTTGTCTAACGATATATCAATATCGACGGCCTTTTATGTGGTGGTTACAATATAAAGCTTATCGTTATAAAGGGAGCTTTGCAGCTTTTTGGGAGCAAGTTTTTTGCATGACTTGTTGTAGATGGTTTTTATTAAGATGGAAGTGCTGGATCCTGATATAACATAATTTTTGCGGGTTGTGATATTTTAGCCACGTGTGGTGTTATGTCTGGTGTAGGTGGCAGTGCCAGCGCTAATGTTGGCGGAGGCGCGAGGCAGTCACCGGACGAGGGCGCCGCGCAAGGAATACCAAACAGGCGTTCTTATACTGCAGTGATTAAGCTTCTCTCTCTATATAACGATTCTAAATCGCTGACAAAATATTACAAAAAAAGTCAGTAAGGTATCAAAAATGGTTTGTCTTCACTATGCTAACTATCAGCAATTGGCCCTATTGATGTCCAACTACTTCTATGTGTTCAAATGAAATAATCCACAGTCACACTATTTAAAATCTAAACTAACTTTGTCTGTCTGTTTGTAGGCTTTTCACGGCTACACGTCTGAACAGATTTTTAAAATTTGATAATTATATAAGTTTGGGACACTTGCACTCACGGTCGCCTGACCCCAAACTAAGCAAAGCTTGTACTATGGCTGCCAGAGACTGATATACATATACTTAGATATTTTTAAATACATACTTAAATATATATTAACACCCAGACATAGAACAAACACTAATGTTCATCACATAAATGTTTGCCCTAGATGAGAATCGAACCCACGCCCCAAGCTCAGAAGGCAGGTTCACTACCAACTGAGCCACCGAGGCAGTCAATTAGTTACAATTTATCACAAGGAAGGCTTTCGGATACTAAAATCTGAATAAATGCGAACTAAGTCACGGGTAAAAGCTAGTAATAAATATAATATAATAATAATAATATATTTATTTCCAAAGAATTATATCTATAATATTACAAAGCCAGTGAACCCCAAAGTAGACCAAAGGCCTGTGTCTTGGGGTTCTGAGCACGAGTTAAGCTAATGTATAATATATAGTTATCTTATAGCTAGGTTATATAAACAGTAAAATCTGAACAAAGTTGCCTTACAAAAAAACAGCAGATAAATCTTAATATATATAAATCTCGTGTCACAATGTTTGTCCTCAATGAACTCCTAAACCACTTAACCGATTATAATAAAATTCGCACACCATGTGCAGTTCGATCCAACTTGAGAGATAGGATACTTTTTAACCGCGTGTGAAACCGCGGAGCGCAGCTAGTACTATATAATTTTAGAAAGAAAGAATGAATGAATGAGGAGGATTCTAAACATAATTACAGAACTGAGGTTAAATGAAAAAATTTTTAGGTGTATTATATGTGTGTTGCGTGTAAAGTGTGTGTAATGTTATAGATTTCAAATGGTTCCGCTTTCGTACATGAAATTTGTATAAATAGATTAGTTCAATGTCCAGGGCAGACTAGTTCTGCCCTGTAACGGCGTAAGCTTTGCTACTGTCCATACCTGGCACGTTTCGTGCGAAGCAGCATCCCCTGGCCGTGCGTCGGCTTTCGCTAATAATGTGCTGACTCACACGCCCCCAGCTAATATAGTACAGCTAGTTTTATTCCACACTATATTCCGGACGGGAAAACTTGGTTAATCAACTTTTGTTAAATAAATTATGTAAGAGTATAATACTAGAAAAAGAAATCTCAAATTGCCATAATAGTGAATTACTATTTCTCATATTAAATTATAAAACGCGAAACTTGTAGGTTCGATTACATAAATTAGGTAGATCGTGCATGTTTGGTCAAATAAAAGATTATCGGTGAAAATTACTTTAATTTATTTTCTGGATCCTATACTTTCTCTCTGTCGACATAGGGAAATTATAGCATGAAAATTGTGGCTTCATTTTCAAACATAAGTTGTATCCCTTGATAAATAAAGTTACATTGGCGACTTTGCTACAATAATTCCAGAATTATACATACAACAAGTAGATTGAATAATAGTAATAATATTTTGATATTCAAATTAATTCAATGCATCACGGCGTGCAGTAATAACATTGTCCGGAGGTATTCAGTGTGGTATGGTATGGTGGCATGTTGGAGACTTCGTTGTTATTACACCGGCCCGACTACGCTGCGCTAGCATGGCGAAAACGCACGGGCGACCAAGCATGGCTGTGAATATGAAATTTGAATTATAAATTGATTTTGGATTTGCAAACTAAAATGCCGTTTGAAATATGTATTTAATGTACAGCATTAGATTTGAGTACCTGCCTAGTAAATCCCAAAATTACGTACCAGACACCAGACAGACCGCGTTAAACAATCCAGAGCCAGATCTCTGAATCGATACCAAATTTAGAAAAAACACGCGGAGGCGTAACCGTGCGTTAATCCCGCAGAGAATATAGCCAGTAACTTTTCGCTTTCTTTATCGCACCGTTGAAATCGTACTTCTTTGTGAGTAATCCCTCCACGTCCCAGCCATGTCGCCGACGAAGATAGAGCACGATCTTCACAAATAATGTCACATGCGATTCGTTTCAGACGACGTGACTGGCATCACCGGCGGGTCGCGCCGTGCCTGCATAATGGGATAAATATGCTGCGGTTATGTGCCCACACATGGCCCTCGAATTAAGCGAGCGCTATTTACTGCACGCGGTGGACTCCTTAGCTTGATTAACTGGATGGTGTTTACCTTTACATCTGCGTTATTAAATGCAAGGTGTTAGCAAGGAACTCTTTAGTGGAGCCATACCGCAATTATACGACCAATGTTCATTACCGGGGTTCGGGAATTACTTTTACAAGCAATTTATTCTAATCACTTCTATCTTAGTGTCGCTTTAAAACTTCAGCAGACCTTTTTCCATTTAGACAATGCGCAATTCGTATTCGTATGTGGCGGTATATACCTAGTCTAATTTTCTTTGAATTCCTTCACTAATAGGGCCACCGAAACAAGTGTGCGATTCCGAGAACGTCTCAAGTAAAATATGTAATTTGAGATAAAGCGGCATCCCATTCCAGATAAGAGCAGCACGACCCACGTCGAGCGCCCGCGCCGCGCCGCGCCGACTCGTTACGAGCCGCCCGAAGCGAGGTGTGATACAAAATCATCAATCTTTCCCCAGATTGTACTATTAAACGCCTCTTCGCTCTTTTCCCTCGAACTCGAGACCAGAAACAAATGTAAAAAGTTGTGTGATAAGTTCAATTTGAATTTGTAAAGCCCCTTTCACCGTTCCTCGCCTGTTTATCTCGGCGAAGAGAGAACGGAAAATACAAAAGTAAGAGATAGGAAATGAAGAGGCGGAAAAAAGTGTCGGGCTCGGAACAAACGCGGAAAAGTTGGCGTTATCCGGGAGACAAGTTAAATCGCAATTTATTAGGGCGTACCTAGCGGCTTAGCACCGGCCGGCGCGATCCCGTTCCGGCGCTATCGCTGACGGCGCCGCTCCGCAAAAGCCTGCGGCGGTGCCCTCTGCGCCCTCACCTACATGTTGCAGATAGTTTGTACTGACACCACTGTGAGCTGTGATAAAATATGTTGCTACTACTACACTTACTATTTCACTTACACTGATTTCCATTTATTGTTGCTATAATGTGGAAATAAAATAGTAGTTAACAACTTTGTTTCGTAAACAAATATTTTAAATGGAAATCTTTACCAGTAAACCTGTGATTTTTGGTCTTTCGTAACTTGCTACGCTATTATGGTTTTAATATTTTTGTGTATGTCGCTTTAAGTGCCATCGGTAGAGTAAACAATACTAACGGTGCACTTGCAGGGCGGCGGACGGGGGCGGGCGGCACGTGCTTATGCCGGGGTTGTGCTATCGCGCATCTCCAGCCTCATTCACAAATCTTTGTTCATACCCCATATTTATGCCGCACGGCGAGTGCGCTCCGGAATACGTTAACTTACTTTCAGTTTTAGTCACTAGTCAGTACAGTTTGCGTTTATATACCCGTGCAGTAGTTAACTTTTCATGGCAAGCGAAAATAAATAAATGATTTTGATTTAAAAATGTTCATAGCAACAGATGTGAAAACCACACAAAATCGTACAGCTATATCAATGAGCGCTGGATTACGATACCTAGGACTAATTTTTGTTACGCGGTGGGCGCTAATTGTAACAAAGACTAAACGGATCTGCTTCGGTGTGCAGATTCCATTATCCGTAGGATCCTGTCCGCCCATACATATTCATCCGATGCTCGCCAACTAGGCTCTTACGCTCTGCGACTCAATGAAGTTATCCTCTCACACTTCTTTATTTTACAAAGTGCATTTACTGATTGGTATAACTAAATATATTTCCGAATCAAACAAACTCTACTCTTACTTCGTTTTCGCTTCCTCTCCGAAGTTGTAGGAACAAACTTTTTAATTAGTCTTGGAGGACAAACAAGCTGTCTCTCGTTCGATACGTACACGTACACTCGCCTCTCCAAATAGAAGATGGTCTTGGTTATTCTCGGTGATTTATCGGAACTCTGTACAGACCCCGTGAATATTTCAATAGCTACTTTATAGCGTTAATTAATAAAGTTCAGGTAGATTTAACAAAGTTGCAAATTAATTAACCACGTAATTATATACATGTATCTGAATCGCTTCGACTATGCAGGAAATCTAATAACATAACAGGATTGTTTGTCTTTCGACGAGATGCTTTAATGAATAGTCAACAAGCACTATCGCCGCTCGGTACGTGGATCCTCATTGTTTTATTACGGCTATCATAACAAAGTTATGGAATGTTAAACCTGTAACTAGTTCCAAATGCAATAATGTGGATATAAACTACGAGCCGAGGACAGGATCGACATCAAACTTCAACGCGAGCTCTACGAATCTCTACGACTACATATATAGTTGGTAAATCTACAAACATTACCTAGCTCGTATTTGCAACCTGAGTCTAATTAAAAATACTGTATACTTAGTATAGATTGAAAGTAAAAGCACTGTTTAGCAACAGTAATCATGGTGTTAGGTTGCCTACGTCGACGGCGAAGTGTAGGGGGGCAATTAGATAGGGTACCTATTAGGGTATTAGGGGATTAACCATAGCCGATACTTAATTGAACCGTTGACTTTACGTTTGTCAAAGTAAAAAAAAACGGATAGGCAAGCTATGGTTAGCTGAATTGCCTTCCAGTCTATTAATGATAAAATCTATAAAATCTGACTATAACTCCAATATCTAAGGTAGTGAGAGGCTAAAACAAATTCTATGCTCTGCTGACCGATCCATAGTTATATGTATTTCATACTAGACTTGACATTTCGTAATGGCATAGTGATAATGATACATCGCAAGGGTGCTAGCCAGCACACTCTCACACGTAGTTAGGCGCTCGAAAATCTAAAACGCGCCTTGTGTTAAATATTGCGTCTTCTAAAAAAATCACCTGTCACTTTTTACAAGTAAGTTCCGATTTTCGAAATTAAAAAAAAAACTTTAAATATTCACTGTCTCGTGCTCCTGCGTGAATGATAGCCGCTCGACAAAGCGTGTTCGCGATAACAACTCTATTTTTTTCTCTCAATGATCAGATCACCAATTTTAGATAGTAGTCTCTAATTAGTGAAAGCGTCATAGCTAAAACTCTCTGTTCCCTGACGGATGCCAGCGCCTGCCCCACTCAGGCCTGCAGGCCGCGACTGGCAGGCGCCACAATTACGCAGGCTGCGTAAATCATAAACATCAACCCTCCATTTAATCCAAATAGTCCGTCGTTAGTCGAGCAGCCTGCGTCTAATTTGTCTCCCGTAACTGGAGATTAATTTATTAACATTAATTACGTGACAATAGATGGGACGAGTTTGTAACAGCTATGTCAGTGTGATACAGACCATCGTGGCGTGGTTGGAAAAATACTCTTCTTTAGACAACACCAGAAATTATACATTTTTTATTGATCATTGATTTCAATAGTAATTACTAAACTTTTCATAAAATTGGCTCCTTTACTAATTTATCTATTGTTATATATGTTATATGATCTTTCTTTCGTTAAGGATGCGAGGGTTGCGATATGTATTATTTTTCTATACTTTCTAGACGAACAAAAGAAAACTGAAATCAATCAGACCGCAGTCACGAGGCTGATATTGTTACTAAACTGAGGCATATTTCATGCTTTATTATGTTGTGGTCGTTTTCATTTCCCTATTTTATTAATTTTCTTTGGCAATATGCTGCACCCGCTCCCTAAACTATGACTGGCTTGGATGAAACTAAATTGAGCATAACTTTTTATGGGAGGTAGTTTTGTTTCAACTTGTAAGTAATATGAGATATGATTTGTTAGCAGCAATCAAATATTTTCGATGTTTTGAATGAACATTTTGTTGGTGATTGGGAATTGTCTATAAATTACGCCGTTTCGAAAGGTGGATCAAGAAAAATAAAGAAAATGAAAACGAAAAGAGGGTTTGTATGAGACGATGATGATAGATCAAGTAAAAATCAAAGATCGATCTCTACGCTTAACTTACTGAACTAACTTAATTAAGTTTATTTGATCAAGTTTAAATGAGAATTAGGCTACAGACCGGTTCAAAGGTACATATCGTCACGCCTTTCCCCTGAAGGGCCTGACAGAGGTGCGATAACACATCCATACTTCACGGACGATATTTAGTCCCAAATATAATAGGGGGCGAGCTTGTCGCCATACACCGAGCTCTAGTCATATTGCAAATGACATACAATACGCACATATTATGTTTACACAAACCACACACCACACAAATACCGGTTCAAAAAGTCTAATAATAATAATAAATAATAATAATAGTCTAGTTAATGATCGGTATGCGGCCACAAAATAAATAAGTAATAATTGATATGATAAAGTAAACCATGCCATAAACATTTATGGTATAATCGATACAAAAGAGTGAAATCGAGTAAATAATGCCGTTTGAATTGTAGAGCCACTCCAATCCGAAACGAAAAATGCTTCAAAGTGCTATCAATACATTTCAGTCAATTTGCATAAATTTGAGCTCACTGCGGAGTGCTTTGACCATTTTTATTGGAGCCTTTTAGTTTCTGTGGTTGCATGACTCTTTCATAATGGCTCCATACGTTTGGTTGCTGCGGTTTGTTGGAAAACTGCACTCATGAATACAGCAGCCATATTTTTCAATCGCAGAGTCGAATAGATTTATTGGCATCAACAAGTTGATGATACCTAACCTAAAATTAACAAGCTTACCTGTAACAAAATTATTACCTAACCTAACCTACATATAATTGCTCTATAATTTTAGTCGTCGCATTTTCATTACCAATTAAATTGGATGTGTTCCAATCATGCCTCTGTATTTAAATAAATAAATATTTACATTTTTAGTGTAGTTATACAAAACCTAATCTAATACTAAGATTAGGTTTTGTACATTTTTTAACCGACGAAACGGAGAAGGTTTTGTAAATCGACGCGTTTATGTTAATATATTTTTTTTATTTATGTATGATCACGCATAACTTCTTACAGAGTAGTCCATTTTCGATAATTATTTTTTTATTGGAAAAGGTAAACCTCAAAGTTGGTCCCATATAAATTGAAAAAAAAAATCTACCCTAAGGGTTGGAAGATAGGGGTCAATTACACTTACAGATTTTAATGCTGAGTTTAGACCTATTAGTCTCTTGTGTTGTGCTACTCATAATTACTAAGGTATTAAGGTTAAATTTATTTAACCTTAATACCTTGAATGTATTGCTTTTCAGTTTATTGGCGATTCGTTTTTTTTTATTGAAGTTATTGTGGTTTAGTACAGTTTGGCTTTTAATTTTTCAGATTATTCAATGCAAATACAAACCAACCTTTGAATCTACAAATAAGTACAAATCCGCTTTTTAAATAAAGGACGTGGACAGCGGCTGGTTGTTTTGGAATCGTGTAAAATTGCCCATGGAAAAATTACTTAGGGCGCGCAGCGAGCCGGCGAGCGGCCACATGGCGCGCTATGCGCCCTCCATAACTGATGACTTTTCAATGGCCATTCATTCGCGGACTCGCCGCCGCCGGCGCTCGAGCCGCGTGCATAAATTCATGTGATCGTCAGCGCGTTTCTGAAACAATTACCTGTGTCCGGCATAATACAAACCTGTTTTCACTCTCACTCGCGAACTTTGGATCATCCTTTATGTATTGTGTGTCATACACGGCTCACTTACGATGGAGATTAAAATAATTTTAACACTTTTACACAATACAATACTTCTTTTCGAACAAGCTTTTCAGAAGTGTGCATCTGATGAATGATGGTGATGAAGTTAGAATCAGAACCATGATCTGATCAAAATGAGCACAAACAAAGCTAGTCTACTATTAACTTTGCAAGAGTCTCTATGACAAGCTTCTAATTCCATTATTAGGCCAGCTGCATGGTACCGTTGTATTAAATTGACACCAAAGATACGGGAGTTCACTAAATTTGAGTGCAAACGAACTTCAGGAAGTGGTTAAAATTAGATCCATACAAACAAAAATACATACAAATTTACTAGGTAGGTCAAATGAAAGCTTTTAAAAAGCTAGCAATAATTAAGGAAAATTGTTTTGAAAATAAATTAAAATGTTTATAAATACATAAATCTATAAATATAAAATTCAAAGTCCTGACTGACTGACTGACTGACTGACTGACTGACTTATATATCAACGCACAGCCTAAACCGCTGGTCCTAGAAACATGAAATTTGGAGGATATGTTCTTTGTACAGTGTAGGCATCCACTAAGAAAGGGTTTTTCGAAATACTACCCCTAAGGGGGGGAAATGGGGGGTTCAAATTTCTATGAAACTTTTTATTCTCTGGGTCGATTGACTCAAAAATTGGTACCAATACTCTTCAATTAAAATTATGAGACACGTGTATCACAGTTTTTCCAAAATCATCATCATCATCATCCACCGACAGACTCTAATAGGGCTTCTTTTTACTCCAAAAACTTTGTTGAGAAAGTTATTAACCCACTACAAACGACGCTGTTATCGTTCTTAGGGTTCCGTACTAAAATGGTGAAAGGAACCTTATCATGAAACTCCGATGTCTGTCTGTCTGTATGTCTGTGAGCCGATTATCTTGGAAACTGTAATAGCCAGCAACTTTTAGATAACGGTAGTAGCTACGTATAGTAGGTAAAACGTCACGCCTTTACCCTAAGAGGTGTATTACAACACCCTCACTTCGCCGGACGATATTCAGTCCAAAATGTAATTAGTAGCGAGCCTATCGCCATACGTACACCGGGCTCCAGTCATGTAGCAGATGACATTAAATACGAAGCTATCATTGCTTTTTCCATATGAATCTCCGTGTAAAATGTGTGAACTATATTGCTGACATTCTATCAAATTTCAAACCTACTTAATCAGTAAGGGAAAAATACAAGAATTAAGTCCAAGCCTGTCAGAAGATTACAAACGGCAAGTGAAGAGATTTTCTGTCACTAAAGATCAGGTAGATGAACTTGGAGATGAAATTTATAAAAATGTCTGTCTGATATTAGAAGCAGTATTTAGCAAAAATAGACGAAGTCAATAGAAGAAGCTGCTTTAGTATTAGGAAGACAAAACCTACTGAGGGTTGTCTTTGCTTCGAAGGTCTTAACTAAAGGTCTGCCAGCACACTGACTGGTGTAGTTTCCGAATGAGTCTGTGTTTATGCTGAGGATTCCTCTAATCTCTAACACCACCGAACTACCCTTTCGAGTTAAAAAGAGTGCAGTTTCCCCTCAAAGTCTGCTTTGCCATGACCATAAATAAATCTCAAGCCAAACTCATAATTGACTAAAATGCTTTTCACACGGTTAGTTATACGTGGCCTGCTACAGAGTAAACGAGCAGCCTGGATTTTCAAAAAAGAAAAAAAAATTAGGTTTTCGTTGTAAACATTATTAATTGTCAATTATCTACTTTCGGTTGTCTTCTTATTTTATCT
Source organism: Peribatodes rhomboidaria (assembly GCA_911728515.1). NCBI lineage: Eukaryota > Metazoa > Arthropoda > Insecta > Lepidoptera > Geometridae > Peribatodes > Peribatodes rhomboidaria. The sequence goes on from OU452168.1 coordinate 9,958,347, forward strand.
TTTCACACACGCTTTAAGTTCTGTTGATACCATACTACTACTCCTTCCTACTTTTCTCATTCCAGAGATAGTTTAGTTAACTAAAGAACTTCGTCCATATTGCTCTGCTTGGGATATTGTCAGTTTGTGTATTCAATTGAGAGCTTATAATATTTATTTCTGAAGTTAAAAACGTCATACATTTTCTGTAAGCCACGCGGGCGAAGCCGCGGGCAGAAGCTAGTGCTATTGTAAATTAGAAGATTATCTCAAATATAAAAAATAATTATTAAATAAAAAGCCGGCCCACTCCACTTGACATTGCAATACCCTAATAGGGTTCATTATATGAGATACCTTACTTTTATTATAATTTTGAAGATCGTGTGAAGTCATGTAACAATCACCATAATGCGCAATAAATACTTTGACTTTAGCAGTATGCCGAGGAAAAACTCGTTGATGCGTATAAATAGGCGATAGAAGCTTCTGCGTGGCTCCTGCGTTGCCATCTTCAGGGCATCAGCCAACGATCTTTTTACCGCGAAATATAGAAGGCAGTGTCACCCGCGAAAAGTTCGAACTCTACTTTTGGAAACCGGGGGATATCGTGGGTGTAGAAGGAGAAGAGAAAGGGGGCTAGCGCTGAGCCCTGGGGGACGCCAGCGCTGATGGCATGAGGGGGCTTGGGGGCTATATTACACTTGTGTATTTATACCTCTCTGACTCCATTATTCTCTTATAACAGGTATTTACTTTTTGATTATTCATAAAACTTTTTCCAAGAACGTAATTTGACGTTATGTTAATATTTTTTCTGAGGTTGTGCAAGCGATGAGTCGAAGCACTCTATCGTCGATTATTGTCGTGAACTAATTAAAAAGTTGGAAGTTTATCCGCCAGCGCGGAGGGTTGGTACTTATCTGTCGACACCTCAATACACATCTGTTTGGATGTACGAAGAACTTTACTAAACAGAATATTAAATTATTATAATATTGAATTATTATATAGGCAAATGGATTTAACACCCTTTATGAAACTTTTCTGATAATAAAATATTTTGATAATCACTCTAAAAATAAAATGTACATGAAATTTTTTGTTTATATTTAGGTAAGTTCCAATCCCATTTTTTTAACATTTTCTACATTATTTCCGTATATTACAATCAGCGTAGATCTACTAAAGAAACGCTATTGTTCTTAATCAATCTTAATGTTCGACAAAGTACGATTAACAATGAGTTTACTGCCAAGTATCTCACATTTAACTACTTATTTACTAACCGTATCTGGTACTTATCTTAAAGATTAAAAAATACATAGAGCTTAGTTTAGGTTAGGTTTTACTGTAGAAATAGCGCTATGCCTCAACGAACTTTACAAATCCTTGTGTCCGCCCGAACGTAAACGTCTCCTCACTGAACTAACGATGAAACATAGTAAGAAGCAATAACTTACTCGTTTCTACTTCGAAATAGGACGCTTCTTTGACAATAACTCGTCTCGAGTTTAATCAGGACAGGGTAGCGGTAGCCCCCATGTTCCAAACACTTGGCAGTTGGGCTAGCTCCCAGCTACGCGTTTTGTCTCTGCAGCCCACAATTGACGATCAAAATAGAGATTGAATAATTTATTTAGCAGTTGTCACGGTGTGTTTGAACAGGATGGTGTGTGGGCGGTTCACCGTGTACAAAGCAAAAGCACCGGGCGTTCAACGCTTCGATGCACCGTTTTTCCGCCCCTTAACCTTTAAATTGAAACAAAATCGTACACGGGCTTAAAATTGCCCTTCACCATCGCAGACCCGAGCACAGCGCCCTGTTTTAAACGCATAAAATCATTAGCGTCTACACCGGCTTTGATGTTTTAATTACTTAACAGACCTTATAAATAACAAATAAAAAAAGTTATTTGAAATTGAAAGATCCAAAAGTAAAGTGATTGCTTTTCAAAGAGATTTGTAGTTCGTTGTTCCCCAACGTTTGTCACGAGTGACGTAAAGTAAATCGTTATTCAAAGGTGCTAAGTAGTGGGGCGTATAGTCGGAGACGCGGCGGTCCCTCGGGACGCGGACGCAGCCAGGAGTCTTTTGATAAATATTTTATGCTCCTGCCGACTCCATGCACACTACACATAACTTGTGATATTTCTTCTTGTCTAGATTAAAATAGTTTCTTTCTGCTCGCTCTTTTATGTGCACCTCATTGATATTCATGCGGCTCCTCTTTGTGTTGTCTTGTTTCCATCAAAAAGTCGAAATCGATGTTAAGTAAAACAAAGACGAAAACAAATTTTCTGAGATGGGCATGTACTCGTATAATCTACCTAAATCCTGCTTATCCTTTTATGGAGTCTTATTCATCTTTACGATCTTGTTTTCAAAGGGCAGTGAGATTATTCCAGACATAACAGGGTAAAGTCGATTTGCCAATCTAACCTTTCCATAAAGCACTTTCTATACAGGATAGAAGGTACCTTGCGCCTTCTCATTGAATCATCACAGGGCACTGACAGAATCCGATGAATACTTTAGTTTTTGTGAGCACCGAATCTAAAAAAGTATAGCCGACATATTACTCAAGCATAGCCATGTATTGTACTATTATTTCTTCTGCAGTATAGCATACTAACGAGACTACATAGAGTTATGTTGTGTTAGTAACATACGAGGAACTTGTTTTCGATGTGGCCCCGCTAACAGTTAAATAAATTAGATAAGAACTACACGCCGACGCAGGCACTTAGCAACTTTCTGTGTTGTCAACATTTTCGTGTTTGTATTGAGTGGACCCATTACTCTAATCAAGACATCCTAAACTTTTATGCACTACTAATTACAACACTTTCCTGTTTGTTATCCCATCATTGCCTTTTTTGTTATACGCAGGCTTTTAGTTTTCAGATACACTCTCTTACTAAATACAAAACGAACAATAAAATTGCCCTCTGAGATACAGTTTTTACCTGTTCCGAGAGCAGATTTAATAGTATTACTGAACGTACCTGTATTTAAATTGTAGTTCTAAGATAAAACAAAATATATGTAAGGACTTCTAATATTGTAATTTTTAGCTCTAGTTTTTTTACCATAGAGTTATTTATTTGTATTAAATTGGTTTCATTAATTAGGTACATAGTAGAAACTAGCAGCAATTGAAGCTAGATTAAAAATACCCATCGATACAAGTATGGCAATAAGCAAAATACCTACCTATGGATACAAGTATTAGTTACGACCAAAATACAGTGGTAGGTTAACGAGACTTGCTAAACTATTCACTAGACTAAAGAGGGACGCGCTCTGTTTAACATAAATCAGGAAATCAAAGGAGCGTTTTTCTTTTTATCGCTTCCTCTTTGAAAGTCTCGTAAAGCTAAGCCACAGGCTCCGCGAACGCGCCAGTAATGTTGTCGGATCGCATCGCCGGCCGTCTACACTCAGAAGATTTATTTAATCAACTAACTGATTCTGAGTTGATGTTGCCAGTCTTTGTATCACATTTTATTGTCAGACAGGTAAAATTTGTAAAGTTGGCTAAAGCTAGATTGAAAAAGCTCGGTGAATTAAAAATAGGTATACCTATACGAGTATTTGTGGTGTAAACGAAGGAAGTGTGTGCTATGTGTTAGAATGTATTTGTGTTTGTGAATGAAAGATTTTTTTTTTTGTATAGCACAGTTAACACGTTTAATACGTGTCTCAGTCTTTTTCATTACTCATACTTACTATAAAACCACTGATTACTTCATTGCGACTAGATGTTATGAATTAACGCCTGCAATTTTTTTTAAATCGCTGAACTATAAAGTTCCAATGTAAGTACATCTGAAGCCTTGTTGGAAACACTAAAATACATTTTGTAAATAGCGAATAAATATAAAAATAAACCCAAAATTAGATTACATTAGGTAGGTAAAACATGTATTTCTACCTTCTCACATTTCACAGAAACCAATCTGTTCGCAATATGAGTCACACAAAATATGTAATGTAATAACAAAAATATATCTCACCGTATAATTTGTGTAATAACATTGAAGGAGTCGGTTGTAAGGAAAGTTTTAATATCTATTCCGATTAGATTCAGTGTCAGGAAGGAACGCAGATAGCGTCGGCGGCGTTGGAAGGAAATATTAGATGGATCGGGCTTCGAATACAAATATGGGGAGATAGGGAAATCGGATTTGCCAGCAGTCCCAGACGTGTCGTATTATCGGACTCTTTTTGTGAAATATATCTCATTTTAATAAGACAACCCACAGAGTGGATCTTCCGCAGATTTGTTTAGGAATATCCATGTATGATATCGATTTTGGTGATTTGATAGAAATAATGGGCGACACGACACAATTATAATTACTGCTTACCCAATTCTCGCTTAGCGTTTAGCTAATGGTCAGCACATATTGCAGGAATGTTAAAAACGTAAACATGAATAGGTTGTAATCTATTTTGAAATTCAACATTTCCACGGCACTAATTACATAATATTGTGGACGCAATTAAAATAGAGAGTAATAGAGTAATAGATTGCTTTTTTGGCCTTTTATTAATTTGTTACCCTGGGGAAGTCAATTACAGAATAAATAAAAATATGTACGTAGTTATTAAATTAAACTGAATAATATAATAAAAAACGCATACGTCACTCTGTTTCCACGTAGAAAACAACGTCCAAGTAGCGAGAGCCTACAAGATAGTAGTGACGGTCCATAAAAACAACAACAACAAAAACAACTCTTTATTCAAAACATAAAATAATTACAATAGTACTTAAATAAGCCTTAAATAAGTGTTTAATGGGCGGCCTTATCGCTCAAAGCGATCTCTTCCAGACAACCTGTATGGACAGGAACACTCATATAAATAGAGGCCTTTGACTCCACCACACCTGTTTGACTATACCTAGGGCTACTCATAAGTTGTGTAACTATTCCCACATAGCACCCAGACCGCTAATAGTCATCGATTAGTTGCCGCTAGCAAACCTCACGTACATGAGCTAGGTAGAACAATTTTATAGCTGTAGATATAACGGTGAATGTAGAGCTGGCTGGGCAGCCGGCACGGTCGGCTCCCTCACTAATTAAATCCCAGCGACGACGCGGTTTCAGACCGACAGCCTCTTAATTATTGTTCCGGCTCTTAACATCTGTCTTAATGTCACTTTCCGTTTAATTCACAAATTCTTCGCGTTCCGGTATGTTATAAATGTTAATTTCTTCGGACATTGTCGCCGCCTTAATAGCGTGGCGGCTTGCGTCTTAATAATAATCGTACCTAATAGTTATTCTATGAAGTATCCTGCATTTATCGGTACTTTATTTCATACTTTGATAAATATGTGTAGTACCTATCTCTACAAAAAGTATTTATGGTTACAGAATGTAATAACTTAGTGCCTTACATATGTCGCAGCCAACTAGCTTAATTCGCCGTTCAATTAACTGTCTAGCCTCTTTACTAAACAGCGCCGTTCAACTAGCTTCCTGATGTTGTTCAGCCATTCAATTAAACGGCTAGGCAAAATAACTTGGATCGACAACGTTGACTACTTGCCTAGCCAAGTTATTTAAGTAGGGGAGTTTACGGGTTGTTATAGAAAAAAATAACCAGCCTTCTAACCTAACCAATCCCAGTCGGATTTGTCCTACTATAGGAGTCGGGCAAGTGATAGTGTCTGATAGACATGATATTAAAATAACCTAAATATTTTAATAACATGTCTATCAGAATGGCGGATCGTTGTACCGATTTTCGGATTTCATTTTTATCATAATTTATTCAAAACATTTTTCTTCGGTCAAAAACAAAAGATTTAGCAAATAATTGTATGAATGGGCTGAGCATCAGCCAGCCAGTTTATTAAATGTTGTATTAGACACTACTGCTGAATATCAGTCAGAAAGCTAGTTGAATAGCGCCGTTTAGTGAAATGGCTAGGGTGTTAATTGAACGGCTGCTTAAGCAAGTTGGCTGCGACATATACACAGCTACAATGTAATTTCTATTTTATGTATATATCTCGCTGAATACTAATAGCTATAGATACCTAGGAAAAAAAGGAATAGTAGATGAGGCACTTAATATTTTTAACTCTACTATTTAAACTTCTCCAAATATCCAAGTCAAGTTGCTCCCGTATGCTATCGACACGTATTTCCAAAGTCCTAATTTCTAAGAAGGCAGTTAACTACTAAAAGCTCAGCAGCAGATAAGCTACTTAGAACTTGTTCACGATTCCGCAGAATGCTTCCGGATTAAAAGCTTTTATTGCGTTAAGAAGGTAAATGCGAAAACATCCGAAAGTTTTTAATTTTCTTACTGGTATACAAATTGGTTTCTGAAGCTACAAAAGAAGCACACGCCCGCCTCTCTCGGGCCGGCCGAGGGTCGAATACAAATTAAGAGGCAGACTTCGCTCTCACAAAACTAGTTAATGTGTGCAACGTCTGGATTTGAGATAGTACTAAAAGCAGAGCCACTACTTGCGAAACCAAATAATTCACTTTATCGACATAATGCGCACGCTAACTCCCTATATTGGACCGCAGCCTTGCCAACATTGGTTTCGAACTTATCTATTTTAAAACGTATTTACGGCCGTGTTTCTAGTTTGTAAAAATCTAAGCCAAGTTAAAATAACTTCAGATAACATTTATGACAATGTCAAACCAGACATTAAAGTAAGTAATTAAACTAAATCGTGTTGTATTAAGAGAATAAAGAGACAAGACTAATATTTTATGCTTTTTAAATTCACAAAGCGATGATAGCCTAGCCGGAGAAGACTCGCTTCTTAAGCCAGAGGGAGCGGGTTCGGACCCAGCAGAAATCACGCATCAGTTGGTTCTTTGTGTGAACATAATTACAGTCATCTGCTACATAACTGGAGCCCAGTGTATGGCGACTGGCGAAGGCACATTTGGGACTGAATATCGTACGGTGAACTGTGGGTGTAGCAAACCTCTATAGTTATGTGTATAAATTCATAAATCCCCAAATATGCAATATTTTGTAGCATTTGCCATTTACCTAGATTACTCGTACATCTAAAATACAAAAATTTAAAATATTCTAATTAGTACAAACTTACTGCCGTAGACAGAACAGGGCCAAGCTACGTCCAATTTTTTTTTCTTAATTATTTATACGCTGCAAGCTGAATAAGAAATACATTCATACTTCAGTTTGCCAACAGAAAAATAAATAAAAGAAAAACTTTCAAATTGCGCAGTGCGTTAACTTTAAGATGCATTTTATCAATCAAACATATGTTGGCGTTCCTTAATTAATTTTAGATACTTACCTACCTAATTTAATTTCACATGTAGGTAATTATGATGAAATACTTTTGACTGTTACTTCCTACTAATCTTACTATCCTACTAATATTATAAACGCGAAAGTTTGTAAGAATGGATGGATGGATGGATGTTTGTTACTCTTTCCTGAACATATCTGGATGAAATTCGGCACAGAGATAGATTATAGTCTAGAACAGCACATAGGATACTCTTTAACCGCGGGTGAAACCGTGGGCCGCAGCTAGTTATATAATAAGAATACTCACCTTACGTACTTACATCGATTTTTATACTTATACTCGTATATGTAAGTAACAAAATTTTACTTTCCTATGTTGTTTCTGAGCGTGTCGTGTACTTTTAAAATATTGGTAAAGTAGGTAAAGCGTGTCATAACTAGGTAAGTATTAGGGCAGAATCTGATTTTTAATTTGGTGGGTTCGCAAACTCGAATTAGTTTGGTGCGTCTTTTAAAACGCAGATCGGGCGTAGGTCGGACTTGACTCTCCCGTACAAAGGAGCGAGCACGACGGGCGGAAAGTTTTAATATCCCTGCGATTGGATTCAGCCACAGCTAGGGACGAAAGTACCTACTTTCGACCGCACATTTGAAAGGAAATGTTCACCATTGAACACTAATACGAAAATCGGACGATAAGGAAATCGACTAAAGACGCTCGCGGTTTCCGCCGTTTATCTTGTTCCTCCGGAAATGTTTGCTTAGGGTTTGCTGTGGAAATATGCTAAGGATTTTTTGTAGAATATAAGGTAGTATTTGCTCAATTTCCGTTGATATAATTTTTGTACGTAGATTTCTTTGTATATAGTCATCTTACTCGTAGCTGATGTGTTTACTGTATAGAGCCAAAATGCTTGTATGCGGTAAGTTTAAAACTTAATACGACAATTTTAAAATATGAGTCAGTACAAAAAAAATTACATATGACCAGCAGATCTGGGGGCTCACCCCCGCCAAAAGTATCAAATTCACACTCTACGGCAGTCGAAATGTTTGTATTTTTTTTGTGCTTTTGTGTTTTACCTACCTTGATGAAAGTTACCCTCAGCAACACTAGGGGGTGAGTCAAAATGTCTATTTCAGGATTGGGACGGGGATTATAAGTATTTACAAAATCGACGTAGCAGATGTTTTTGTGTTGCGAAAACTGTTAAGATTAGTTTAAAATCGATATTAACATATCGTCACGCCTTTCCCCCGAGGGGGCTTGCAGAGGTGTAATACAACACCCACATTTCGCCGGACGATATTCAGTCCCAAATGTGACAGGGGGCGAGCCTGTCGCCATACATCGGGCTCCAGTCATGTAGCAGATGACATACAAATCGATATTACCAAATATAAATGGTAAATACCCCGACTTTTTAGTGTACCTAATTTGTATACTATGTTCAGCACTAATGCAACGAGTGCCTAAGAAAAACAGGAGAATAACAAAAACTTGCAAGAGAATCAACGACCAAAAAGTTTTAGCAATAAAATCTCCGAGGACGCTTGCAATGGGGAATGTGCAAGAATTTGTTACGGTTGTTTTATTAGAATGGAGAGATTATTTTTCGGGTGTCCGACCGCGTCGATATGCCAGGAGGGTGTGATGCGAAGCGGACGAAATAGGGACGTCTGTAAATCCATATTCGATCTGTGGGATCTGCACTGAGCCGATCTGACAAGCTTCCGATCTGTTTTGCATTTATATAAACAGCCCTTACCTGAGATAATATCGATGGGCTTTTTGAAAGTGACAGACAGGTTTTTTGCCCAAACTGTCAAAAAATATAAGGAGGTTTTATCTCACTGTTATTATTTATCTTAGATTGCTATAGGTATTAATACTTATCTCAGACTAGAGAAGGAACTTGTATTGGTAGACAGTTGTCATTTTGAGTCCCAGAATCCTTTACAAAACTTGTCCTTTTATTTTAAAAGCACTGAAATAGAAGTGTAAATATTTTGCTAGGCGAAGAGAAGTAGCAGTAGCGTGTGTATAGAAGCTGAAAGGGCGCGGCGGGCGACGGCGGTGGCGTCGCACAGTGTGCGCTGTAGAACAAGCCAGGTGGACAAAAGTCGTTATCAAATTCCCGGAAATGAGTACTATGTACCTGTAAACAAAACCCCCAAACCCCCAATTCCAAGAACTATTTATGTCTAACATTCCATACTAATGAGTCATTGTTTATCAAAGTGAGCTAATGAGGTAAATGCAATTTTAAATATAGGTCAGTTGCATTTTAGCGACACTTTCACTAACACCTCATTGTGGCAGTTTTTAATTTTGTGGAAAGTTTAGTGATGGATTTCAATTCTGAAGGTATGTATATTAATATTTTATTATTAGAATCTTTTAATGTGCCTTAAAAATTATTAGAGTAGGTTATCAACGAAAACACAAAAAAAAACATATTTTTTCTTTGATTTCAAACTTATCGAGTATGGGAAAAGCATGTATCCTCTTGTATCCAGGCTAATTTTTTTATATGTTTTAGCTGCATGACTATAGATTATTGTGACATATATTTTACGTAGCACAAATGAGTACAACTATTTTTTTTTCTCTTTTTTGCAGAAAAGCTCCACTCTATTAATAAAATAGAGTTTTTCGAAGAATGGCTTAGACACGAAAAAGACGAAAGAAATGATCGTCTATTTGAATTTATTTCGTCTAAGTTTGAGTTTTCTGAAATTTCTGAAGATAGTCAAAGAGACATTAAGATGAAGTTAGCCAGTATTTCATCAAAAATCGCTTCCAAATGGGTTTCTTCAGGAAAGTCAAGGGAGCGTTTTCTTATTAAGAATAAGTTGTGGCTAGAAGGCGAAGAGTTAGAGTTCTGCGTGCGGTCAATTCAACCGCAACCTTCTACCTCATCCACTGACCACTCTCGACCCGGAAGACCCAAAAAAGACTTCGAAGATTCGTCTTTCAAAACTAAAAAACGTAGAGTTGAAGATTTAGTTTACTCGCGGAGTGTTGGCGAATTGATGACTGCTGCAGAAGTAGCTGCACGATCTACTGGACACAAAAACGTTGCCAGGGTTATAAAGGACATTGGCGAAAATCCGACTTCTGCGAGTGTGTGCCTTCAACAACCCAGTGCTGTGCAGAATAATAGACCACTAAGTAGTGACGAGGCATTAGCCTACTATATAGACTCTAAGTCGACCACTCACTCCTATAAACAGACTAGGAAATGGACTATGAAAGTCGGGCACCACGTGTTTCCATCATATAATTGCATTGTTAAATCAAAAAAAGCGTGTTATCCTTCTGAGGAGCACATTGTTGTGACACAATCTCGAGCAGAAATTGAGTTACAAGCTTTACTCAACAAAACAGCGGAACGGTTAATAGAAGCTCAGAGAGAAGTTGTCACAAGTGTGCTCCCCAATTCATCATTTACTCTTATAAGTAAATGGGGTTGTGACGGGAGTTCCGGTCATAGTGCTTACAAACAGAGATTTGAGAACAGCGAAGACACTGATGAGTTCCTTTTTGTTTATTCGTTTGTTCCTCTTAGGTTAATCGACGAAGCTAACAATATCATCTGGCAAAATCCTCGTCCATCATCGACGATGTTATGTCGACCAATTAAATTTATTTTTGTCAAAGAAACTACAGAGTTGACAAAAATCGAAACCGATAAAGTTTTGGAACAAATAAACAACTTGGAGCCTACATCTTGTGATCTTGGTGCTTCTGAAATTTCTGTTAAACACAAGCTCCTGCTGACTATGACCGATGGAAAAGTCTGCAACGCTTTGACAGAGACCCAGTCAGCGCAGAAATGCTATATTTGTGGAGCTACTCCCAAAATGATGAATGATGAAGGAAGGCATTTTGATAGCAATCAAGATAATTTTGGCTTTGGTTTGTCAACATTACATGCTTGGATTCGTTCGTTTGAGTGCTTTTTACACATTAGTTATAAGTTAGATATTAAGAAATGGCAAGCTAGGACTACAGAGGAAAAAGCAAGTGTGAAAAAAAGGTCAGACGAAATCAAACAACGATTCAAGCATGAAATGGGATTAATTGTAGACAAACCAAAACCAGGATTTGGTTCTTCAAATGATGGAAACACGGCTCGACGTTTTTTCGGGAACCCCGAACTGAGTGCTCAGATCACAGGGTTGGATGTTACAATCATCAAACACTTCGATGTACTGTTGAGGACATTGTCTTCTGGTTTCGATATAAATCTAGTTGAATTCAATAAGCTTTGTCTCGAAATTAGAAGACTTTATCTAAGTCTTTACTCGTGGTATTACATGCCTGCTACTGTGCATAAATTACTTATTCACAGTACGGAAGTCATAAAGACGGCAATAGTTCCGATAGGGCAGCTTTCAGAAGAAGCCCAAGAAGCTAGAAATAAAGATTGCCGGAGATTCAGAGAGCACAACACGAGAAAGTGCTCGCGTCAAGCCACGAATAGAGATTTGCTCAATATGTTGATTATAACATCTGATCCTCTGATCAACAGCCTCCGGGAAGTTCCAAAAAAAAAGTCGAATAAATTGTGCGCGGAGGTCCTAAAGCTCATTATAGCTCCCACTATAGAGCCTCGATTTCCACAGCAACTAAGACCTCCGCAAAGTCAGGAAGACTATCTTGTATCGGAATCATCCGATACAGAATCCGATGATTCCGATATTGACAATTAGTTTTAATGTAGATACCTTTTAGTGTTAGTATATGTAATTTTTGTAAATAGTGTATTAGTCTAAGGTTGTAAATATAATTAGCGGTAATATTTGTAGAGATTAAGGTAATTGTATTATTATTTTAGTATTTTTTTCTGTTTTATAATATTGTAAATATAAAATATTTTTTTCTTATACATAAAACTACGCATTTTTTATTTTTTTTATTTTATATTATTATAATATATTTTCATGGTTCCGAAACAATGAAAATATATTTTTGTCCACCTGGCTTGTTCTACAGAGAACACTGTGCGTCGGTCGGGTGCGGGCGCTCCGGACCTTCATCAACCGGTTGACTGGTATTACGCCTTGCAATTGTTCCATGCGCCGCATTCCAAGCCTCCTCCGGCCGTCCATACCTACCCCGCAAAAATATTTTCACTGTGAGATTTCCAAATTAGCACTCACGTCCCTAAAGATCCAACTCATCTGTACGCAACGTTGTCGCTACATATTTTAAATATCAACTCGTCGCCACTGCACAATTAAACCGTGTTAACCACTCATTCGGTTTCCATTGCTGGAACAAAAAACTGTTTGTTTAAGAGGTGTAATTACAAAATCCCTCGAGTATCGAAATTTTCGATGTTTTCGCGCGGAGTTTTGCGTCCTGCTAGTAGGAGGACGTGCCGTAAAAATAATTCGACGTTCCTCGGGGATCGTTTGTAAAACGTCACGCGTAAAACATATTATAAAGCCAATAAAACGTGTTTACAAGGGTGAGTAGAGCTCGCCGTCCTCGGGGGCGTTTCGTTTCCGCGCGATATCCGTAAACATTTTAGCACTGCAATAAATTTAACATTATCCAAGTCGCGAGACATTCTGTTTTCTTCCGTCCCGGGATCAGTCGGTTAACGGTTGTAATCTCGGCTGTCTCGGATTTTCTGTGCTCTCCTAACAGGAATTATACAATTATGTGGAATTCGCATGTTGTTTCCGCTCAGCTTTATTTATGAGGGGGGTTTATGAGATATCTCTCCCTAAAGACTTCCCTGTACTTTTCATTTTTTTCAAAGTTCAATACGCTATAGCTATTATATCTGTATCATAACTTTTGTAAGAGTTAAAATAGTTTAAGCTAAATTAATTAATAAAAAGAAATTTACATTCAGAAAGATCCTACTTCATTATGCATTTGATGCACAAGCCACCCCGATTCAGAGACCTACTGGCCCCGGAGTTGTGGGAGCATGAGTAAACAGTCCAAAAGTAGCCGCAAATTAGTCGGACAAAATAAAACCCCCGTTTTGGCGAGCGTCGTTGACAGGGGCCCGGCCGAGTGGCCACACTGGGAATACTGTTTGGGCAATGGCCGCCCATCTGCCTTCATTATGTCGGGAAAACACTTGCTCGGATTTTTATGAGACTTGTAAATGTTTAACTATGCATTCGAGTACTCAATGGCGTTTTTATAGTCTGTTACACGACTTTGTCCCGTAAGCGGTTAGGATCGTAATTTGTTATGGCAATGAACACAAATGGCGTTTTTTTATTAACTTTGCATCTTATTAAAAGTAGCTAAGAATCTTTGAATATTGTAACTCTTTCCTATTCTAAAACGTTAGTTAAGTCAAATATATGGTTGGCCTATACTCTACAGTAGAATCAAGAAGTGAAACATAACAACAATATTTTTTTTAAATCAAGTAATCTGCATGAGTCTTTTATTTTCCGGAATACACCTACTGCAGATAAGATTATCAGAGATGTACCAAGCCCGTAGCATAAAAAAATCACCTAATCAAACGTATTATCCAGTTAATCAATGAACGAAACTTGGAAGAAGAATCTCGTTATCTTACTTATGTAAAGAGACAAGAGCGGCTAATAGGTACTTTCACAATAGATTAATCAGAACCGTGTCTGCGACTACTGTCTGCATCGCAATGCCCTTTTGCAACGCTGATCCACTTTTCTACGGATGCGAGATTAAAGGGGAGTGTAACAAAATGAGAAATGGAACGATTTCAGGACGCATTGTTAGTCGGCCGCCCGTTCGGTCGGATTTATGACAAAGAACAGCGGATGATTCAATCAGCCTGTTCTTTAGTTGTTATATTCATGTTACAGTCGACCATCTGCGAGTCTTATTGTTATCCTTGATGCTGCCTTTTTGCTCCATTTGTTCCTACACTACTCTGACTCAAATTCAGTTTCCATTCACATTAAAAGGAATGCCTCGTGTTCGGGAATCTGTTTCTATAATTGCAGTTAGGTTTACTTACTTATTTCGTATCTCTTCGCATTTCAGATGCTAGGTAAATAGGGAAGTCTAAAGCAAAATAATATGCCTGTTTAAACAACTTTGTTGGGCTGTCGGGGTGGTTGTATAAAACTTTCGGCGAATAGGTATTCAGTGCAGGGAACAATTTACAATTTAAATATTCTTAATGTCTCCAAGTTGTCGCAGCGGAGGGTTCGCACCGGCTTCCACTACATCAATCACTCGCGGCCGCTGCCTCTGAACATTTCTAATTATTCGCCTGGCTTTGTACTGGATAAATTCTTTACACCTTTGAATCTTCGCATTTTTAATGTCCGCACTTCTAAGTCTAATTTAAGTTGCCAGTACTAGTAGTTCTTCAATGAGTTCCAAACGTTATTTTTAGCGTCCTTAAAGCTCGACTTCGCATCGTATAAACTTTTCTTCTAACTTTATAAAGGGTGCGTCCCATTGTGCCCGATAATGCGTACGAGAAACTTGTCGTCATGTTCTGCATATTTGACGTTGTTTGCTCAGAGACGGCGGAGGGCTGAGGGCCACTCGGCTCGAGAGCGCCGCAAGGTGACAGCCCTGTCTAATCTCCACAGCTTAAGGTCTATCCATTGACACACTTGTACTGTCAAGGGCACTCAGTGTTCGATCGATATTAGGAACTTGTTGATTGGTAATTGGTTGATGTTATACTCAATGGGTTGTTAGTATTGGAAACTGAACTCTATCAAACTTTTACATTCATAACTAAGTCTTTTTTATTTAGATATACTTACAACGTTTTACATACTTGTACTTAGACTTCTCATAACTCTATTGTAAGTAAACTATTGTTAAATCTACTATTTCCTTAGCTCACTCCACTAATTCGCCAACACACCCTACTCTATATTCATTGCATGATGTTATTACATCACACAATGTTTACTAATTGAGTATAATGATGAACGTAAATAATATTCAATACTCTCATCTGAGCGTAATTTCAAAATCGGTAACATACAGGTAAATTAATAATAATAATGTGTTAACTCGAATGTGAAATGGTTAAACATGCGTAACAAAATGTAACAAATATTGTTATTCGGAGCTTTGTAGAGCGAGTGTTGCCAACACGTCGGGACACAATGGATGTGTTTACAGGAAATCTGAGCCAAGTGTGAACGCCTCCCGATGCGGCCCGTGGTGCCACACTGCCTCACTGACAAACATGCTAAACAAACTCTATAAACCAGATATCCCAATATGATAGACCGCCTTCAGAATATACTGTTCTAAATGGCTGAATACAAACCGAATCTTGATTACGATTATTATGTTGGTTTGCTTCGAGCTGTTTTGAATATTTAGTGTCCTTTGGAAATTGCTATAATGACTACATTCAATATTTACTACTATAGTAATAATAACAAATATAAAATAATATATAGTCATAGCAACTGGGATGGGACATTTACTTGCAAAATTATTTCGTAAAACAATAGCGTAGCTATCGACAGAACCCATATATTGCGAACATTTAATTGATCGATTGTTGTGTTGTGATGTTCAAAAAGCATCTCTCTCAAATATTACGAAGACTCTGCCTTTATTAAGATGATAATTGGCAGGTAATGTTCCGTGTGATTGACTGGGTGCCGTACACGCGTATCATATTCAGTATTCATTCACTGCGCTGAGGTGGCGTTATGAATAAGTATAGCGTGTCGCTGGTATTATCTTCGTGTTCGGTAATGTATTCAAATATGTATCAAGCCCCATCCGCACCATGTTGCCGTTGTTATTTTATTTCATACGCGTGACGGCGCACCAGCTTTATTTTTTCGCGATACAAGAATATCATATTGTCCCGCTGCTGTTACGGCAGAGCCTATATTTTGCATCGACGACGTAAATGGATACCAGTATCGATTGCGAGAATTTTTAGTAGCAGTGTGTCTGTTAAATCTTGCAACGTAAAAAATGCAATATTGTTGAATAAGAACTTTATTACAAATCTTTTTTTTTTTTTAATAAAATCAGTCTTAGTAATAGTTTGTGCTTAAAACTATAGTGTATGTGGAAAAAGAAAAACAAGTCACATAAGATAACCCTGCCGATGTTCTCGGTGTTCAACGGATATTGATTACTTGTCTGTAAGGAATACAAATGTATCAAGGAAACTGTGTTCTAGCGCTCCTGCGAGCGCCATCCTTTGTACTGACATCTAACATTAAACTTCATAGCCCACCCCGCGTTTTGTATTTCAGGAACTGTCGTTTGTGCGGAAGTTGTGACACGTGAAATTTTTATTTAGATACGCTCATAACAACGGTATAGCCGAGTTTATCTGGCGCTTGTGCGAGATGAAATACAAGATACATTTATATCTGCTTGGTACGAGAAAACGTCCGGTAGCATTGCGTTCCGGAGCAATGAGAGCCCGAGGCTAACTAGCAGGTGCACGTTAGCAAA
Organism: Peribatodes rhomboidaria; assembly: GCA_911728515.1. Taxonomy (NCBI): domain Eukaryota; kingdom Metazoa; phylum Arthropoda; class Insecta; order Lepidoptera; family Geometridae; genus Peribatodes; species Peribatodes rhomboidaria. The sequence continues at coordinate 9,975,028 of OU452168.1, forward strand.
GAAAAATGAAATAACGCAAAAAGGAGAAGCTCTGTCGGGCGGAGGGGGACGCAGAGACCGTCGGGGTGGTTTCTTCGAGGAAAGCCAGTTTCCTTTAGTGGAAACAGATAACGATCCGCTGCCGACGACAGAATACGTAACTGCACTCACTAACCGTTCATACATTACTTACTGGAGTTCGCCTATCAAAGGTATCTAAACACGACTGACTGCTGCTAGCGAGCAGGGAGAAAGTGTTCAGTCAGTCATATCACGATGTTCTTTTGACGGGCAAAATTCTATTTTTTGGGAAAAAAATAACTTACCTACTGGTCGAGGACCAATAAATTTGTTACTCGAATAAAAACTGTCGATAAGCAAATTAACCTAAATCAAACAATCTCTAGCGTAGAGAGGTTTCGTGTCTCTGTTTCGTATTTTATTTTGTCTGTCGCAAAACATTAAGTATGTTGACAAATATCCAGATAACATTGATTCTACAGCAACACCGACTCATGCAGGCGTGTGATGCATCATAATTTTTGTCTTCTGACTTAGACTGCGCGGATATGGCATTACCAACTATTTCTGAAGTATGTTTTATGGACTTAATTTGGTCATTATCTATATTTTAATAATTATGACAAATAACCTTATATTTAAATAACCTTATCAATAACTTTACTTGCCTCCTGAGCTTGGGGGCTTGGGTTCGATTCTCACCTAGGGGAAACATTTATGTGATGAACATTTGTGTTTGTTCTATGTCTGGATGTTAATATCTATTTAAGCATGTGTTTAAAAATATCTAAGTATGTATATTAGTCTCTGGCAGCCATAGTACAAGCTTAGCTTAGTTTGGGGTGAGCCGACCGCGTGTGGAAGTGTCCCTAATTTATTTATTATTTATTCAACTATGAAGAATCAAATATTTGCCATCTGAAAAATTATGACAAAAAACCTTCAAAATGTTTATTCAAATATGAAAGTTAGCATTTTAGACACAGTTATATATGCAACTTACAACTCACATGCTGCGAAAATCAAGAAAGATTAAGTACTTACCAAATATCAATAAAAGTGTAAAACGCGGGCGTTCAGAGTTCAAATGAGGTAATAGGTAATCGGTAGAGGAACGAACGAGGCGCACCGCACGGCGCCGGGTGCGGCGTTTAATGGGCAGCATTACCATTCCAGGCCGGTAGCACTCGGTAGGTGAGCGAAGTGAGCGGAGCGCAGCGAGCGAGCGATGAGCGGTGAGCGAGCGGCAACCCGCAGAGGATGCCTTGTGAATATGCAAAGTGGAACACGTTAAATATTGAACCACACTATATTGCGCCTAAAGATAAGTTTCGTTAAAAACCTTACTTATGATGAACCAATTTTCGCCTGATTCCTCGCAATCATTACCCTTCGATAATTTTTCTTTCGTTAATTTTTTTTTGAAGATTTTCCACCACTATGTACAACAATTATTTCGTTCAATAAAAATGTAAAACTTGTAAGAGACTGCATAGATAGATCCAAGTGCAACTTGCCGTTACTAATTTCTCTAATTTAGCATTCATTTTAGTTTGAAATTGTTTTCAAGACGACAGGATTGTGAATAACGGAGTTTTCTATAATTTTATTTCACAGTTTCTCGGTTGTTCCAGGACAGTTCATGTTGAAACATTTCACGAAACTTGGCTCTGCAATTTGTCCTTGGATTCACAATTTTGCATACATTTTAAAAGACTTAACATTTCAAAGTCAATATTTGGCAACGTACATGTACACTTAAGGATAGATATGAAGATTTAATAACGTGGTATTCGCATAAAATATTCTTCGATAAACTGATAAAAAGCACATGCTCGGGCGTCACTGGGTGGCATGTAAGAGCAAAAATTGCCAGCCGCCGCCGCGTCCCCGCCGCGTATTGTGCCCGAAATGACACGCGAAAGGCGTCGAGAGCGGCGCGCTCTCCCTTCACAAAAGGCTTACAGATGCGCGCACCAGAAGATTTTAATGAGGCAACGACTCTGTGTGATTTTATCGCGTGTGCCGTAATGAGAAATAACCAAGCGCATCCTCTTTGACTACACTCGTGTGGGGTGCCAGCAAAAACGTTACAAGTGACAACCGCGGCTCCTAATTTATACAGTTTCCTATGCAAATAAAATGCGAACGTAATCTCGTATCAGAGTGAACCTAAACTAAAGCTATGAATTTTTAACAGGCTTAACATACTCGTATTTGTAGTAGAACTTCTCGTCTCTGTCTACGAAGTATCTACGGCGTAGACGCCTGTCTACGCGTCGAGTTGCTACAGAACTTGTGTGTGATTTTTGCTTGTCAAAGTTTGTGAGTGCTTTTTCGTAAGTTGAAAATTCGTTTTATTGTAATAAAAATGTACTGGTACTTTATACGTTGGCAATAAAGCAAATGAGCCGTCGAAATAAGTTATTCGGCCGCGGTACACTGGCCAATTTTCATCAATGCAAATCACGTTGTCGACTCGTCAACCCAATTACCAAGAAGTGAATTTAAATAAAGATAAGTATCGCCCTCTCGGAGACAATGCTAATAGGAGGCGGAGGCGTGTTAATAGGCTCCGACTGGGGTTCGTCGGCACACCGCACCGGTGCTTTAATTAGATCCCGACTTGCCGTGAGTCTCAAAACACTTGTTCAATTAGTGATTAGCCTTAAGAACTTGCTATGCAAACATGATCCGGCCAAATGACGTCGTTTGAATGTTTAGCAGGTACGCTACAATATTCTATTTAAATTTTTTAAAGGTATAGTTTCGTAAATGGGTTTCGTCCTTCTATTTGTTTTAAGATTTCGTTTAAAGGATATCGTTTATAACGTTAGTAATTCTACGGTACGTACCAAGTGTAACATTATTTATTTTCTAGAGTTTAGAAAACGAGTTCAAAAAACGGTTACGTATCCTAACTTAGTATTATATAGGTAAATGCGAAAGTGAGTTTGTTTGTTTGTAACGCTTTTTTTTTTTTTTTTTTTTTATGTAGAATAGGTCGGCGTTTGACCACCAACTCGCCTGATGTTAAGCGACGTTGTGGTCTAAGATGGAGCACGACGACCTATAAGGTACTTATTCACTCTAGCCTTGAAGATTTGTAGAGTGAAGAAGTACAAAGACGGCAGTTGAGTGAGGCGCTACAAGTGCGCTACTGCTCAGACCCGTCTTCACACACCCTAACTACTCAATCGATCATCATGAAATTTTGCATACACGTTGTCTGGGGTACAGAAAAGGCATAGGGTACTTTTTATCCCAAAAAAATAGCGGTTCCTGTGGGACCGCGGGTGAAACCGCGGGGTAGCAGCTAGTTTTGCCATAAATATGACATGACTTCAATCTTAATATTCGTTGGTTGTTGTTTACACGAAAATAACATATGTGGTAAGTGTTCCTCATCTCCACGATATCTGATATTGGTCTCGAGATTGAATAGGTGTCCATTTGACATGGAGTAGTGTTGACAGGGTACGGGAAGCAGCGCGGGCGCGGGGCGGTCGACATCTGCTTCCTTCCGCCTAACTGACCGCGACGCCGCCCGCCTCGGTGACCCTACAAATATTGCTCTACACGATGCCGTCACATGACATAACCGCCTACGAGATTATTACGCCACTATAGTGCTAGTTTACGTGTGTCCTTATTAACGTTATTATAAAGACGTCAGTTCTATAACTTTTTTATGTTATAAAGACGAAATTCTGTGTGATAATTTGGCATTTCCTCACACTCAAATGGATCAACGGACTTGGATGTAATTCGTTACGGAGATAATCCGAGATGCTCATGACCTGGATTAAAACAGGCTGCTTTTTCATCGCAGGTAACATCGCAAAGCTAGACTAATAAAAAATAATAAAAACGAAAATTAATAAATATCTAATAAAAATTAATAAAAAAATATTAATTTATTTTTTAACGTTTTAGGATTTGGAATCGCTTTTTTGAAGTAAAGTAATAAACAAGGTTTTGGCGGAAATAAGGTATTCATTGACTGTCATTTTGTCATTATTTTAATTTTTTCACGTTCATCTGCATCGCCTTTTACATTCACCATCAGGGACCCTATTCGGAGATTTGAGATTCTCATCTCACCTTTTTTTGTCCTAGTTGCTCTAGTTTGAAACGTCATAGGTGTGAGAGTGACCAAGATAAAATCTCATCTCATCTCACGCGCAGGAATAGCCCCCCTGGTCCGTTCGGAACAAACGGATACCATGAAAATAAAAATATTAGTCGCTAACAGCAGCAATGAAGTCCTCGCGCGCTCTTGGTCAGATTTAAAATACTATCACGAATTATGTCACTATAAGGATCATGAAATCGAATCCTTTTACAACCCTTGCCGAGCATCATAAACAATTTGATATCAAATAAGACGCGGAGCGGGTAGCAATAAAACAAATACTACCCATGATATATTTTCCACAATCCGTCCACTAAAAGATAATATGTATGTAACTTTATTTCTATTTTCTGTATTCACTCAGGGTGTATGTATCTCGAATAGTCACGTGCCCGTCCGGCGAAGGGTGAAGCATACAAATAAGTGGAAGTCCGAGACCGCCCAAACACCCGCCGCTATGTTCTTTATTCGGGGTTCTCTTAAAAGAATTTGATCGTATATGAGAATATTACGGACAACATCTGTGACAAGGGACGTATAAACTTAAACACTTGCCTTCTTTAACAAGTTTCCTATGGTACTAAGGGTAGCTCTGATAAATTGAATCTTTGGTTTCTATTACAATGTATTGTAAGTAAATTAGTCTTAGGCTAGTTTTTGTTACCTCTTTTCTAATAAACGTTGTTATAGCCTTGGAATAGAGTTTTGTCCTTTTCGACCAAGTTACGCATTTTAAAGAAAGAAAAAGGACAAAACACTGTTAAACTATTCCGCTATACAACGGCTCTACAGCGTTTATTAGTAAGTGTTTATGTGTTTGTCTCATAGAATTGTACCACGGTATAAAAATATACTCCGTATTGCGCAAAAGTCAAATCTCAAATATTGGTTCTTAGCGATATCAATATTCGGATTTGATTAGTTAAAAAAAAGAAATGCAAATCATATCTATGTGGTAAACAGAGTGCAAAGCAATACCACTCTCGTTGCATTTGGAATTTTTCCAGGAGTCTTTTTACCAAAGTTGAAAACACACATAACTTTGGAACTTCGATGGAAAACATCGAATAAGACTTCAATGGTATTCCTGTAAATTGATTAGTTTTACAAACTTCGTCTATGCAAGATAATGGTTGTAAACTTTTGCGTTTACAATCATAACACTACTTACCGATTATGAAATTAATTAACGTAGTTTTTGAGTTTAAAAAGTAGACAAAAGTGGTAATTGATCACGACGCAGGACGAGCGTGATTTTAAGGGGGCTAAACAAAGGCTTGGTAGAACGATACGTTATTTTGTCAGCGGCATGTCACCGGTATTATAACGAGGTGTCTGTGTGGCCGCAATCAATTTGGCGGCTCGGGCGCTGTCAATTTGCGGCGGTCCGCTGTCGTCGCGCCGCCGCCGCGCGGTCGGCACGCGGACCGCCCGCCGCCCGCGCCTGATGACTTCCGAGTGACCACTCCTGATTTGCATAAGGGCCAGCTTTAATATGAGATTATTCTCGAGTTAGGAGCGCCCGACGAGCCGGACCCATTCATTATTAGTTTTGGAATATTTAGTCGACCCAATCCGGGACGTAATTATTTAAATTGCCACTAGCGTTTGACTTGTTTGATGCTAAATTGCAATTACACACAATTGTTTTGAGGGTATTTGTTTTGGCTTCAAATGTTTAACCATGAATTCTGAATTAGTACTCACTGCATACCTACTACAAAAGTTAAATACCATTAGCAGAACTAAAAAAACGAATCGGTGATGTAAATTTCAAATTAACCTCTACAAGCCTCTATCTATCTATCTATATACCTCTATCACCAGTAAAAATTGCCCGAAAAAAGTGGTAAGCTAACTATTTTTAGCTTTGGTTATTTACTCTTACATCTTGCACTCACTCAAAACAATAATAACATCGTAACGTGTAGCCATGGAGTTTTGCCATCGGTGACAAAGGGATTACCTACCCCCGCCGCGTTCCGCGCCGTCTGCGGTTTCTTAATTAACCCCCAAATACGCTCACAACCGCGCCGCTGCGGTGTGTAAGATTATTGCTAACGTTCTCCTTGTTAATTTTAATGTACGACATTATTGCAACAAATATAAGTTCGTGACTCCGTAAGCCCCTCACACGTAACAGGTATCTTGTTCACAAATATCATTGTCAAGGAAATTAAAGGCTCTTAACGTGCGTGTGGAGTTTTATAGGCATTGCACAGATAATTGATATACTTTTTTGATGTTATTGAACATTTCGAAACGAGGGTAACCGAAATTTTTCAAACAAGGTTAAGTTTTTTTTTCAGTTTTTGCAATCTTAATATGACATTGATCATTCTTTGTAATCTTTATACGAACAGAGGTATGGATTAGGGGGGTATGGCGAACCTTTGTCATTCTTGTATGACAAAGGTTCGCCATACCATGTTTCCATACATACTTAAATTACACTAAAGTTTGTAACTATTGTAATCTACTTGTAATTTTAATAATAAAAAGGTTTTAAAAAAAAAAGGAGGAGGAAAAAAGTTTTCAAAAAGGAGATCAGACTCGATCAAGCCGACAATAACTCTAAAGTATTACATTTATTTTATTAAGTTTTTTTTTAATTTCGTCGAAATTGATCGATTTTAAGTAATAGTACTTATGTGTTTTTAATTCGTAATCGCATTATGAAAATCGATACCAATATTTTACTTGTATATTTTATTTTAATTGTAATAATTAAAATCGTATTGAAATTGTAAAAGTAATAAAATTGTATCGTAAAATAATTGAATTTATCAATAATAACAATATAAGCCTAAAATAAACTTGACATAAATAACAAATTACAAATAATAAACAGAGCTCTAGGCAGTATCGGCGGGTAAACTACCCAAAAGGCTGGCAGCGTTACCTAAAAAAGAACAATATTTTTTTGGGAAACTAGAGGAAGTTTTCACTACACACATGACCTAAAACTGTAAACTGCCTATTAAAGTTCTAATAATAGTGAAGTGTTAAATCGATTGATACATTCACGGTTAGAGAATCGCATACACAGCTAATAGGGCGTGAGGCAGTGTGCGGTTTACAACCGTCGAGTCAGGCCACCCGGGCAGAAAATGGAGCGGCTGCTTATAGCTAATACGATCAGATGAGCAAACAGGCAAACCAGCTTTCATCTTCACTCGAGTATCTCTTAGCCGTGTTCACAAACATTATAACATACCTATAACCGCATTGCTACATTCCAAAACGCAGACAGTACGTAAGCTTACAGGCTAAAGATTCTACCTAAATCTTAGCCTGTAAGCTTTCTTTTTTAAGCTTAAGCTTAAGCTTTCTAAGCTCTTTTTTTTTAGCCTGTAAACTTTGCTCTGTCAAAAACGTAATAAGTAAGTAATCTTCAAGTTAAGGTCATTCGTTCGCTCATTGCGCAAATATTTTCATTTTAGCGCTAGACCGAGTAACTAAAATAAATAATGATGGGATTTATGGCCATCGTGGATCATTCCTTAAGATGTTTTGTAGAGATATTGCTTGAGCAGAGGTGAACCAGGCAGCTATTGTAAGCAAGTTAACCGATTTTGATGATTGAAGTGTTGATTATCCCATTTCAGTAATCAGATGCACACTTGTTAAATTTGTTTGTAAAATAACGAGAGAATAATAGTACATAATAGTCTGAGATAATTGCAAATTCCATTATCATATGGGGTCAACTGGGGCAAATGGGTCTGTGGGGCGATTGCCTCTTTCGAGAATTACTGATAAACCCTTCGCAAATTAGAGGCCACCTAAATCTTTTTTCTATCTTTACATAACATAACATATCGTCACGCCTTTCCCTCGAAGGGGCTGGCAGAGGTGTAATACAACACCCACACTTCGCCGGACGATATTCAGTCCCAAATGTGACAGAGGGCGAGCCTGTCGCCATACACCGGTCTCCAGTCATGTAGCAGATGACATACAATACGCACATATGTTCACACAATTAACAAATTGGTACGTGCCGTCGGCTGGATTTGAACCCCCTCCCTCTGGCTTGAGAGGCTGGCCTTCTCCAACTAGGCTATCATCGCTTTATCGCTTTCTATCTTTAGTTGCAATAATATTTACAAGATGGCGTTAGTTGCCTAATTTCTGAAGGAGTTGTCAGTAATTCTCGAAAGACGCAATTGTCCCACAGACGCATTTGCCTCAGTTGACCCTAATGCAAAAAATAGTTACCCGGTTTATCTCCAAAAAATAAAAACAAATGTTTGTATCTCACGCAATAAGCGAACCAAATCACCTTAAAAAAAGATATTAGGTCTCTCCAGACTCACAACGATACATATTTAAAGATATTTTTAAACATGAAACGCTTGCCTTAAAATTATTCGCGCTGCAGCCACTACTATGAACTATTCTACCTACCTATCATTTATGATATCGTCTGGACATGCCAAGAAGGTTTACAACCACAAAGTCTGTCTCTCGGTTTATACGCGGTCTCGTTAGACCAATATCGCCTAAGCAGCAATCAAGCGGACCACGTGCGTTCACCCCATTAAAATTGTTCGCCATTGTTTTTATCCATTCGAGCGACATTCATTTTATTTTACTCCGATTTCAAATGTAAATAACCTGTCTTTGTAGATATGAGATTTAATTTTAACAAGCATAGTGTTTTATTATTTTTTGCTTAATTTCACGTACATACCTACTGAAAAATGTTAACGCTACAATAAAATTAGCTTAATTGAAATGGACGCAATTTTTGCGATTAAAGGACTTAAGAAATTTCACCTATGCTCTTCTCAAAATAAAATCAATAAGTACACGTACAATCAGTAAAGATCCTAAATTTCTACCTAAAACTCTATGATGCAGAATTCGAATAAAAGAAATGTATTATTGTCGTTGTGTGCACGACCGTGATACGTAAACAAGGGAAAGGCAGACGAACTATCGCCGCTGAGCAAGTTTATTCAACAAACACTGTATGTGTAAAGGTGCGGTCAGATAGATACAACACAGCGGCTGCAGATAGTGTTTATATACTTTGCACAGGAGCAGTAACAGGGGTAGAGGCACCATCAGAAATGTTATAGACATCATAATATTGACCTGTATTTATTGAAGAATAATCATTTTTACACATTATGTTCAAATTCCCATTTGGTTGCCTTTGGTCTGTGTTAACGTTTTGTTTGTCTAAACTTGCTTTGGCTTATTTTCAACTCTATAGTCAGTCAGGATAAACAATATAATTTAGAATAAGATACATAGCAGTTCAAATGTAGGGAGTTTAGGTTCGTACAAGAGAAGTGTTCAGCGCTGTGCAAAGCATTCATTTTAGAAACTGAGGCTTTGAACGCCCTTTTTAGACAATGGCTCAATTTTTCTGATTATAAAATGTACCTATGTAAAAATGCATTATACCTGCCTATCTCTTTGCTTTGCTAAATGTAGTAAGGTATAATACATTTTTAGTAAAATAAATTGTAACAAGTCTGATATGAGGCCTTTTCCTAATCCCATTGTGCCGTGTCGACGCTTCCTTTCGCCCTTCAGGCAGTCAGCCACTTCGTTCGCTAAATAACGGATGTTTACCTACTCAACCCTCTAGTCTCTGCGTCTGCCAAAATGCAGCATCGAGCTTTTATAAATACTAACGTTTCGCAATCAATCGATAGTCGCCTTTTCATTTCGCCATCTACACGACAAAAGTGAGAGAGAGCTCGAGAAGAAAACAAAGCACGCCAATTTGGCAAGTCGAAGACAAACGCATTTAAAATGGGCAGAGCATAGCTTCGGCCATCTATCTTGGAGCTTGATAAACGACGACATTATTCCTTATCGCCCACTCAATTTGTTTAAAAGCGTTCTGCTTTGATAATTTGAGAATTACAAATCGTATTTTCTGACACAAAAATGTCCCCATAACTGCAAATACTTGCCAGCTTGATAAGGCCACGGAGAGAAATCGTTCCAATTTATCTAAATTTATATCTTCGGAATATGCTTCGCCGCCGACATAAAGGGACCGGAATATGAATAATTAGGTATCCGGCGTCCTTGTAGGTATTTATAGTGTGTGTTCCGAAGTGTCGTTATAATGAAATGTGTTGTTCCAGTGGTGGAGGAGCCGGAGTTCACTGATGTAATCCAGAACGTGACGGTGCCCGCCGGTCGCAGCGTGCGCCTTGCCTGCTCCGTCAAGAATCTCGGATCTTATAAAGTACGCTTATATTTACTGTTGATAACGTATAGCTTTTTAAATTTTATTTAATTTTTTATCTATTTTATTTTTAGTGTATTTGACAAGAAACCCAATTTTATTCTCCTTGACAAAATATATAAACTCAAACGTTTCACTCATACAGACTACCAACAGTAGTTTTGCTATTTTAGCGCTTTGCTTCAAAAGCGTTTGGCAAATTCGACCTTGTGATACGTTCCAGTAAATAACAAAATAATGATAATAAATAATCCTTCTAAAAGCTCAGCACTTAGCTCGAGGTCTAACCACATGGTAGTACGAGTAGAACAGTTGAGAACGACAATATGCGTACAACGGCGAAAGGAAACATAAAATAAGAAGCATTTTATCATTTGATTTAGAACGCGGCGTCGTAATAAAGTGTCCATATAAATGGAGGAAGATATGATTTAGAGCTGTTACGCCGAGTTTGCACCTCGCTCTGGTGATTTAAAAACTATAATATTTCCTCTGGAAAGTCAATTTTCACGCTGCACGCGATCTTTGTTGTATTTCGTAATCTTTGCTATACCCACCTTCGTATACATGACGTAGCCTATACCCGTTTCATGGATACTTGTTATCTTTAGCTGAAAAGTTATCTTAATTGCCAACTTAATTATAAAGGTACTGGTTGGTTAACGACGCTGATTTAACAGTCCAATTTATTGGCCATATATTTGTGTAGTGCTTGCCGTCCGGCGCCGGCCGGTGACCGGACGGCCGATAAGCCGCAAGGTGACGCCGCCGTCGGCTAACTGCCGTCACCGCACAGGGGGATCCGGTTCATTTGGCTCTCGGACCCCTCGCCCTCTCAACGGCGGCGGTGGGGCACCCACTGCTCGCTAGAAACGTAGATTAGTTGGAGCTAATCGTCAAATGTCATGTAAATTCCGCTGAGCTATCAATGTGTTCGTGTAACTCGATGGTAATTTACGTCCCTACAGACAGAATTAGCTTCGCGTACAATGTTATTGTATGTTTGCATTTATCGATGTTGGTGAATAAAATATTAATAGGTAAAACTGTTTCTTTAACAAGCCTCTATTGTAATTCTGCTCTACCGTCGCACATCAAGGAATATGGGTTCAATTCCATTGATTTACTATTAACCTATTCTAGATTTTTTTAAAGAAACAGTTTTGAAGATGAACTTCAATCAATTACAGTAATAGGTAAGTACTTACAACATTACTAAACGTAGTCTACTATTATTTATACGCAATAGTATGGCAAATACTATATATCGTATTTCTTGTAATTGTAATTTTGAAATCGTTTCACGCGTCATACAAAGAACTTGTAAACGAATATGGGACCACGAACACGCCGCGCCGATAGAAACTTCATCGATTTCCGTTTGACCGACTTTTTCTTCTCATTTTATTGCATTTACTTACTTCTGAGGCTGTCTCCAGTGCGAGCGCAATAAAAGCGAAGATAGTGTTCTTCAGAAATAAAGGCTTAACGGAGGGAGCCATCACGGTTGCCCCGTATTGACAACAAGAAGCGGATTTTCCCGAAAGCCTCGCCTGTGCCATTAGTTTCCCGCGTCGGTTAAAAAGATTTGCTTCCCCGACCGTATTTTTTATTTAGAATTATGGACTCATGCGAAATATCGCGATGAAACGACTAAAAGCTCCAATCGTTTTATCTTTGTATTGCCGAACAATTTTGGGAGTATCTCTTACCTTTATTTGTTTTGAGGACTTACTCGTATATTCAACGCATAAGCATATAAATGACTAGTTAAGAATTGGGTATGTAGCTAAAAAATATTATATCCAATGTCGCTAGAACTAGATCTTACTACAATCGTACTTTTGAGAACAATAGGCTTGGCAATGTTCTCAATATAAACATTTATTCATGATGTGGGTGAATGGTTCGAGGTTTCTGTTTCACATGATGAAATTTTGGTAAGTATGTGCACGTAGCCGGTTCATCGGCATGAAATGTCAGATAGTCGGCAGTATCACGTATGTGGGTTTGCAATAACATGCCACAACGAGTCGCAGCAATGTTACACTCGCACCGCATGCGAGCGCCGGCTGTTCAAATTCTGGCATATTTGCCGTGCCTCCGCGGAGCCTGCCCCGCCAAACTGAGCCCAAGACTGGGGACCGAGAGTGCTAGTTACGACAGCCACGCGTCCCACACCCGGAAACGTAATGATCGTGTTCTCCATGATACAGGCACAAATACAGAATCATGTTTTAATTAAACATTGCTTTTGTATTCATCGAAAAAACGCTATTTAGGGTCCAATTCTCTCTCACCTTCTCGATCACACAGAGTAAGTAGGCTTATGCTTTCGATCAGCATTAGCCACATCAACCCTAATATCTCGGGTGCCTATCGGTCGAAGATTTTGCGAAAAGTTCGAGAGCCCTCCGCGTAAATCCGCAGTCGAAGAGATCTCTAAGTGGGCTTTTAGCAGGAGTAGGCTAAGCCGTCTTGTGCAAGATGTTCATTTCTGTCTACGCCATTGCATTAGTGTGTCAACATACTGCCAGTTCGCCATAACATTGAAGAGCTTGAACGTGAGAAAATGTAGTTTTGAGTGCCTTTTGTGGCGAAAGCTGTTACTTTAGATTGTATAATATTTTTTATTTTCTTGTTTCTAAAGTCGAATATTTGACATGGCTCATAATTTTTTTTTTCAAATTAATTTGTTTTATACATTACAATAGAAACCTTACAAAGAAATAAAAACAAACTGGATTAAATAGAACGCAAGTCGATCAAATATAAAATATTCGAAATAAAAACTGTCCAGGGCACAAAGTGGTAGAGAGTTTAATGAAGCACGTTAAGCGATCCATAATTAAATCTGTCGTAATATTATTAAACACGTCTAGGAATCATCTCCTCGGGCGATAGGGTCCGTCGTTAAAGAGGTCGGTGCTACGCCAGAATGGGCGAACTTTCCAACGAGTCCATTATAAATCAAACGACGCCTCCGAGGCATGTCCTGAGGGACGCAAACATCTCCCGCCGTGCCACCGAACTTCAACTTTACCTCCTTAATGCCTCAACAATTAAGATAAAAAGAAAGAAGGGCCTAAATTAAAGGTGGTTAAAAGATAACGAGTTAATAGGGCCCTCTAACTTTACCGGTGAGCCGTGGAAACTGAGATTATAAATAAAATAGGCGGAATATTTGAGATTTTTTCCTTTAATAGTGTCCATTTAGAAAAAAATGTTTCTGCGCCCATTTACGTGTTGACATTTGCTATTGAAAGTCATTTGAAATAAGTATGAGATTTATGAGTAGGGTAACATACTAAAAAGTGTAACATACTAAAACGACGATAAGTCTTGAATCTCGATTTAAAACTGATTTTACCATACACAAAGACAGTATTAAATCGAGGTTCATGAATGAGCGTCGTTTTTGAATACGGCCCTTAGAGCAGTAAAATCTCTACAAAAGATCTCAACATGCAAATGTTTGGTAACTATGTACTTATAGTCAAATAAGTAGGCGACTATTCCAGCGTTGTGTTGTGATTTCTGTCGATTCAAATTAGTTTCAGCTTGATTAATTCCGTCAAAGCAAGGTGTGTTGAAAGTCCACCGCCCACAGCCGCCGCCCCGGCACAGCTTCCGGAAAACTCGTTTAGGATCCGCAGATTCCGCAGACGAATCGAATTAGTTAGCCGCTGCAGTCCGCTATTACGAATATTATATTTGCATCTGCTATTACCAGCCAGCTTCATTACTGTGAAAGATTACAATTTAAAAATCCGTGTGCAATTACAAGACTCAGTAGAATATTTATAGCGCTCGTTCCAGTATGAGAAACTCGTAACACTGTTACAGGAGATCTGAAAACTTCACTTTCTCCAATCGTACGATGCGATTTGCGAACTCCGTCAAGTTTAACACTCGACGCTTATCGTCTAACCGCTTATAAAATTTTGATTCCTATTTAATTTTATCTTAATTGTTCATTTTGAAGGAGAAGTTTCGGGTAATATCGCTCCGGGTTAAGTTATAACGGTTTTAAGTGGTTCAAAGTGGAAGTTTGTGGAGGCAGTTGAATCATAGCATTACGGTCCATGACAGTAACCGTCGTGATTCAAAATAAAAGTTTTTGTTCCACTTTTATCGTATCGTAATCGTGTTCCTGGTCGCATTTAATGTTTAGCGCTTATATGTACCAGCTTGTTAGGTGAGGTAAGGTAGCGGCGGCGGCTTGGCGCCGAGGTGGCGGTGGCTAAGGCCCGTAATTCAATCTGTGCGCTGCAGAGGGACACACTGCCGCGATTAGATTAGACGCCGGCCACAATTACGCAGATCAGATTTACATCCTCCGTCGCTGCTGTGTCGCCGCCGCCGGCCCAACGCGCAGCGTCTCGTCTGATCTCGGCTTTATCACTCGTCTTGTATTTGGAGATGTACGATAGCCTGCAAGCAACTATGTGTGTATACAACTAAGATTTTTAAGCTTTTACAATAGTGGATAAGTTTTTTTTTCTTTGACTCGAAAGTTCATTTATCATTGTAATACATATTAACTATAATAATCAGTTTTGAAAATTTGTTCCCAGCTGTGTTGTTGTCGAACCCAGCCGACGGCACGCACCAATTTGTTCATTGTGTGAACATAATGTGCGTATTATATGTCATTTGCTACATAATTGGAGCCCGGTGTATGGCGACAGGCTTGCCCCCTGTCACATTTGGGACTGAATATCGTCCGGCGAAGTGCGGGTGTTATATTACACCTCTACCAGCCCTCTCGGCCAAAAGGCGTGACGATATGGTTATGAAAATTTGTTCCGTACAAGAAATTATGCATTTTAATGTAAACCTAGCGAAATTTTCGGAAGCTCGGTTAATATCTCTGAGCCCCAGGTTATGGCGACAAGTTAGGTCGGCGGTCGGCGTCATTAGAGGGGTTACCGTCCCATTGCATAATAAAATGGCCGAAGTTTCCACAAGTCCATTATAAATTAGACAGCGGAGAGCCGCATCAGTTAAGATAGGTAAGATGTGACCCGGCACGAGTTTTAGCCAAGTTCCCCTATATTGCCCCCGCAATCTTGATAAAAACTAGCCATGATTCAAACTTAAAGCTGGATTATGAGATAATAGATGCTCGTCGAACAGCCTTTTGTGATTCTTTAGCAATTTCTTTCGCGATATTGTTTTTGGTAGATGGTTTCAAGTTTTATGAGTATTTTACCTCTAACAATGAAAATAGGTTTAGTGAATGTTCAATAGTCAAATTTTTAAGAAAAAAAATTATAAATTACAAAACTGCTTTAAATTCAAACACTTCCTTTAACTGTAACCTTAACTGAAGACATTCCAAAATGAGTTGATTGTATCAGTAATTCAGTATGTCTTTGATGGGATTAAATTATTCGAGCGTCGGTAAAAGTGGCGGGATCGCTGAGAGTGAGTATAACAATCTGTGTAAAATGCATTTTGAGCGCTTAATGCCCCGGAAATTGGTGTGGAGTGGGACGCGATGGCAGCCCTGTGCAATTACACAAATGTCGCGGAGACACCCTCCGAGCCATCTCACCCGAGTTCCGAGGCCAAGCTGAATACAAAATGTTGTGCCATAGAATTATCAACATTTAATCCAATACAATCAAAAAGTTTTTTATTTATTAAAAAAAACACAAACTAACATTTGCAATAAGTAAATATAGTAAGTATGTATTACAGTAAGTATCTATTTTAATAAAAAGCGTTGTTTCAGACGTAACTGATCCATAAAAGTGTATATAAGTACATACGAGTACATTGCAATTATAATACATTTAAAATTAAGTCAAAAAAATATTAAAATAAACAAAACCATCACATTAATGGCTTAGGTAGCAATAGCTACCCATCGTCTATATGTTGAAATCAGTAGCTGCCGGTCAGCCAAGCCTTTTGACTATAGAGTTTCTACACGTGTCAACTCGGGACATGAATGGTGCTATTCTTTTCTATTTCTTTTCGTTGTATGTCATTAAAAGAGTCTACTCGCGCTACCATGTACATTTCGGAGGCACTACAATACCACTTCGAGCCCATCAGGTGCCTGAAGATGTTATTGTAGGCTACTCGAATGGCATATTATTATATTTTATTCTCTTCAATAAAATATAATATATGATGTCTTAATTAAATTTCCTTTTTTATACCTACTATACTTTTACCATAGGTTTATTTTTTATTAGTTAATCATAAAACCTTCATAAACATAAAATAGGGAGTATCATCATCCCAAATATGAAAGTGTGTTTGAAAAGAAGCGACGTTTCTTTAATTTCCGTTACGTCACTCGTCCAATTGGGAGAAATTGGAAATCATTCGAGCGCTCGCCACACCCCGCATTACTTGTCTTCATATTTTTCTCGATTATTTCGTTTAAGTAGAAGCCTGAAATTAAGTTTTCGAAGCTTTTGATGTCGGTTTTTGTAACATTTTCTAACAACTATGGAAAGGAGCTCTGAAGTTGTAATAATTATTTTCTAAGATATTGAAGTAAAAAGGAAAGCACATAATTTAAGTCCTGTCTGATTGTTTAGTGTAGCGCAATAGAACGCATCAGTTCTATTGCGCTACACTAAACAATCAGGTAGGTATGAATCACATTCACGGCTAATCATAGTTTATGGAAAGTCGTTAGAGCCGCATTTAAAAACGACGATGAGCCGTAGAGCTATATATATTTAAAACTAGTTTTAAATAGAAAATCATTTCTGAGCGTCGTTTTGAATGCGACGCTTAGTAGGGTTTTTACCAAGGAACTATTAAAATTCAATATTATTATTTTCTCTTCGTAAGATCTGCGTTTTAGAAAATATTTTAACACTACAACGCTGTATGGATCCAAACACTAATAAACAGAAGTTTATTTCAAAACTAACTTTAATATTAGTAGCGTTAGCATTTTCGTATGCTGAAGTTACCTAGATACCTAACTACATGTTATTGCGATAGGAAACATTACTAGGAATTCGAAAGCAAGTCGTCAAACTAGATCCCAACTTATGTAATCAAATAGACGACAGTGTCTTATAAAGTTCCATGATAAGTTATTATGGAAAAGTGATTTCCTGAATATCCTAGGAGCTAGGAGTTTGAGCTTACCTACTTTGTTTACAGTTTACAGGTAAAAGATAGCAATTTAATTAACATTTATAGGAAGTGCTTTGCGAGTTCACAACAAAAGTTGGCACTACTGAATTTAGTTTAGCTGAAACTTCGTTTTACTTCGTATGAAAAGAAATCTTTGTTGCTTGGGGAAGCTTCTCTACATCCTTATAAGCAGCTGCAAGCTGCTACTTATGTTTTAATATTAGAAAAGTTACGTAGATTTACGAAACAACAAATTAAAAAAAAAAAAGGATCAAATGTTGATTATGAAACGTCTAAATTATCTCAAATGCATATTTTTGCAGTAATTGTGCTACTGTAAACAAGTGCTACATAAAATGAATAGGCTTATAAATTTAAGCCACCAACAATATAAATACAATTAAAGTACGCGGCTTTATAGTGCATAGGCGTCACGAGCAAAAAATGTTGTCATCAAATTTTTTGATTTTGTATTGCCGTGTCAAAAACAAAATACTCAAACAATTTCTTAAAAGTAGAAAAAGTGAAATTAAAAAAGTGTTTACAAACTTTATTTTACTACCTATGTCTGGGTATTAATATTTATTTAAGTATGTATTTAAAATTATATATGTAACAGTCTGTGGCAGCCATTGCACAAGGATTTCTTAGTTTGGTGTCAGATGACCAATGATGATGACAAGATGTGTGCAAAATGTCCCGAATATTTCTTATTATTATTTACTTTATTTTTTTAATAATAGAATTCTCAATTTTTGTATCAGGTAGCGTGGATGCACTTCGAGCAGTCAGCCATTCTGACGGTGCACAACCATGTGATCACGCGCAACCCGCGCGTCAGCGTGACGCACGACAAGCACCGCACGTGGTTCCTGCACATATCGGACGTAAGGGAGGAGGACCGCGGCCGCTACATGTGTCAGATCAATACTGTCACTGCCAAGACGCAGTTCGGATATTTGCATGTTGTTGGTAAGTATAGCAGAGATTTATTTACTTCACTATTAAAAATAATTTATCTTGTTAAATACCAGATTTATCAAATTTAAGGTCAAATGCATCTGTGGGGCAATTGCGTATTTCGAGAATTACCTCAAATCCTTCACAATTTTTTTTTTATCTTTAGTTGCAATAACCTACAAACCAACGCCAACTAACGCCATCTAGATGACGTTAGTTGCCTAATTTGTGAAGGGTTTGTATGTAATTCTCGAAAGACGCAATTGCCCAATAGACACATTTGCCTTAGTTGACCCTTTATTGATTGTCCAATACAATCCCAACAATGACTAGCAATGCAATCCAAACGTCGTAATCCCGTCGACGCGACGTGAAGCCGTCTGTCGCTCAGTGTTCAGTTGTTGTCTTGTTGTTTATAGTCCCGCCGACCATCGACGACTCGTTGAGCTCGAGCGACGTTATCGTCCGGGAGGGAGCTAACGTCACGCTGACGTGCCGCGCTAATGGCTCGCCTAAGCCCACCATCAAGTGGAAACGGGACGACAACTCGAAAATCTCCATCAGCAAGGGACATAGCGGTGAGACGTCGAATTTGTTGATGACCGTAATTGCCGTCAGTTTTTGCCACCCTTTTTCAGCGTTTGGTTTTTTTAGGTCTGTCGATTAACTTTTTTCTTAATTCGATTTTCTCGACGTTGCACGAAACTGTGTGATGTAGAGCTCCTAGTGACGGTGAAAAATGAAATTGGTTGTTGATTACTTTAGTTATTTTTCTCTGTGACGTTATGAGCCACAAATATTGTAAAATCCAGTAGAAACCAGATAAAACAACCTTTAAAGGGCCGGCTACACTTTTTCGCGCACTTACCGGACTCCGCATAATACGACCAAAATGCATATATTTATTAAATCTAACTTAAGTAAGTGTTTTCACCGCTACAAACGAATAGTCGTTATAAACGAAGCTGTTATAACCGGATTCTACAGTAACTGTAGAGACTATCCTTTGGGAGGGGCTCTATTTTATCCGGTACTAATAAAGATAGGTACAGCACATTCTAGCTTTTAAAACATTATTTTTTACTTTTAAGCTATTTTACTAAACATTTCAAGTTGGACGCTACTTAGTTTTGCTTGAACAAAAATTTTGTTACGTTTATATATTAATATCTAAGTATTCTAACATTAGTAAGGATTGCAGTGACGGAGTGGGAAGGAGAAGTATTGGACATGGCCAGGATATCGAGACTGGACATGGGAGCGTACCTGTGCATCGCCAGCAACGGCGTACCACCCACCGTCTCCAAGAGGGTGAAAGTTAGCGTGGACTGTAAGTTGAGACAATTAGCATTTTTCCACTTGCCAGCACGGCCCAGTCAGGCCCGGCCCGGCCCGGCACGGCACGGCACGGTACTGGCAGGATCAAGGGCCGGCCGTTACCGGTAAGTTGAGAAGCGTGCCATACATTCTCATATGCGTCCCCTCCTGCCGGGCCATGCGGGCAAGCACAAAAAAAAAACCGCAATTGGTCTCGATTCCATTGTCAACACATTTAACGAAACTTATTGCTGTCTTTTACTAATAGAAACACAAGAAAGAGAGCATGAATTTTAGTGCTATCGAATACGTCAGATAACTTTAACACATATACAAGTTTGTGCGAGTAAGGAGCTGCTGCAGACTAAAAATAAGTTTTAAGTGTCGCTTTTCTTCGCGTCCTAAATCGGTAAACTACTCGTAGTTGACAGCACTTAAATTCATGCTTCATGCTTCTTTTAGTAACAAAATAGCATTAACCCTAAGTTTTGTTCAATGAGCTCACAATAGAACCGAGGCCGACACACTAAAATAATTAGATAACATTATTAAAAGAAAAACAAAAACCCGGTTGCAAACTGTTGTACCCTATGTCACTTCCACTTTCAAGACGATTCAAATGACACCTCACATGTCGAAATCCATCAAGCTGTTTAGGCTGTAGGGCGTGCCAAAAAACCTCATACATACATTCTCGAAAAACATAACCCTCTTTCTTGCGCAGTCGGGTAAAAATAATAAAAATTTTAGCGCGGATATTAAAGTGTTCCAAATACAAAAAGCAACACGTTTCACGACATAAAATTTACACCGATGTCACAAAACACGCACAACTGTAACACACATTCATCTTCCAGTCCCACCGATGCTTTGGATCCCGCACCAGCTCGTCGGGGCTCCTCTCAACTACAACGTCACCTTGGAGTGCTTCACCGAAGCCCACCCGACCTCGCTCAACTACTGGACCAGAGACGACGGGCACATGATCCACGAGAGCCCCAAGTACCATATGGAGAACACCGTGGGAGTACCAGCTTACAAGACCCATATGAGGCTACTGATAAGGAACATTAATCATGAGGACTACGGAACGTATAAATGCGTAGCTAAAAATCCGAGGGGAGAGTCGGATGGAACGATACGTTTGTATAGTAAGTATAAGATGATTGTAAAAGAAGAGTTTTGTTTAATTTCTTACAATGATATTTTCTTTTTTGTTAGAGGTAACAACTAAACTATACACTCTATATTTTTAAAAATTAACAAAATTATTAGCAGTCAAATAAGCAAATAATCTAGTTCTTCTTTAAACTAACATTATCATTTCTCATGTGCAGCTTCTTCACCTCCAACCACGACGCCAGACCCTCGTGCCCTGACTCTTCCACCACCATCGAGACCACCCAGACGTGATTCACCCACGTCTGATAAAGGTAACACAATTTTAAAACTGAATAAATCATAGCTGAATATCCTTTGATAAATTAATTGTCCAGATGGACTGAAAAAACATTGCACAGGCCAAAATAATAACACCCAACTGTTAGGTTCTAAATGATCAAAATGTATGACGCAACCTTAGTAAAAGACATATAAAATATCTTGAATCTTGAATCTTAAGACGTTATCTGTCACGCACGCTAGTATAAACAAATTGGCCTGCCACTTTTCGTTCATAAACAGTACGGAACTCTATCTAGACAAATGAGTACTCATAGAGTATACTGGTAGTATACCTTAAACCGGACATTTTCCATCTTCATAACTTTCTCTATTGAATACATATTACGTTTATTTTCGACAAAAGTTATGCTAGGCTTACATACATATAAAGATTACGAGATAAAACCTACTCGACCAAGCGAGCGTTAGCAAGCGAAGCGTCTATGCTTTAGCTTCGACAAAAATGCTTTCGTATGTCCGAATTCTGTCCGGATCTCTGTCTCTGTCTCTGTTCTCTTGAAATTTTGTGAGTAGGTTCAATATTGTCGAGTTAGTTTTTGGATTATTTTCAAAGTGTAGGAGATATGTTTTTTTTTTATTTCGAGAATCGGCTGAGGAATAATACCCATAGATGAGGACAGACGTCGGCTACGAGGCTACAGATCATAGAGCCTCTAGTATTATAGCTCACTAGCTGCGCCCCGCGGTTTCACCCGCGGTTAAAAAGTGCTATTGTGTGCTATCCTATGTGCTATTCTAGACTAAAATCTATCTCCGTGCCAAACTTCATCCAGATCTGTTCAGTCGTTCTGGCGTGAAAGATTAACAAACATCCATCCATCCATCCATTCTTACAAACTTTCGCGTTTATAATATTAGTAGGATAGAGCCACTATTAATTTGTAAATTTTTTACTCGACACCAGTAAAATGCAATAGTTTTAGTAGACTACAAATTTATCAAGAAAGAAAAACGGAAGTTCGGACAGTTATTTTTGTTAATTTATTCACTCAATCCATATTTACGTAGCTTACTCATACAAATTACCAATATTCTCGTTTGTGTACACAGCTCGTGATTAAAATACGTTCCACCAAACTCCGTGGTCGAACGAGTCCATTAATACGAAGCCGTAAAATGCATCGGAACAACATTTTTACACCGGACGATTCCGTTTATTAAGATATAATATTACCTTTACGAGTCATCCCCCGAGAGCGGTTGTTTTCATTGTTCGCTGCTGTTTCAGTTATTATTAGTGGCAGTTATTTGTTTATAGGTCGTAAACTTGCCGATCCGATCCTATTCTGGCGCGCGCGATATTATCTCGGTATCTCTCTCGAGTCATAAGAGTAAGAGTAACCGATAGTATTAGGGTCAGAAAGGGCCCCCCTGCCTGTCGCCAGCGCCAGACTGTAGTTTGTTAACTGGCTTCGGACGTTATGACCCACCGTAAAGTATACACAAATCGTTCAGCTGTAAACAAATGTTCCGAGTGGTACGTAAACGATTATGTTGTCCGAGTTTCGAGATGTTATAGCCCAAATGATTGTATAACTTGAGTGTCTTAATAGCCCATTACACAATATTACGCTATGATGATCTATCGTGTTTACGAAACGTCTTTATATTATAAACAAGCGTCATTCCCCCCGTAAATAGCCAGAAGCGTCGCCTATATTTTATTAAAATTTGTGCGAGCATGTCATAAGTCGGTGGGCGGGCGTCATTACCCCGCGTTATTGGCAAGTTGGCCGTCTCCGGACACATCGCCGGACGACATCTTGCACGACAACCTATTACGGCCAAGTGTTCGCCTTTCTTGTTCCAAACTCTTAATAAGCTTTGTGAACACAAGTTTAATCTCTATGAGCGCTTAAAGGCACCCTCGTAAATATTTTCTAAAAATATTAAGTAACACAGCGGAAAGAGACTGAATTTTGCCGCTGGCGTCGTCGCGACATATTTTCTGTATGCGTTTTTTCATTATAGCTGAGATCACATGAACTTGAAAAATCCATTTGCGACGGCACTGATGTAAGTTGCACGGCTGGTTGTTTTTGCGCGAGCGGCGGCGCGTCGGCGGCGGCGTTTTGCCGCGCTCTTGTTTTATTTTTTGCGGCCATTACGAATTTACGGCTGCCCCACTCGACAATATTGCGCAACTTTTCAATAACTGTTAGCCGACCGCCTGCCCTCGCCATATTGAATCCTTTACGCGATCAGTTCACTTTGTCGTTTCGCCCCTCATATATTTTTTACGAAAGATAATATAACAGATATATTTGTTTTCGTAGGAACGAAGTACCAATCGAACCTGAACGAGATCGACAAAGGGAAACAGAAGACGGACGAGGGGGGTGGGAAGATACAGCACAGCTGGGTGGGGGGCGCCTCACAGGTCACAGGTAACCATTCATTTCGTACCAATTAAATTAATTGGTCGAATAGTAAAGTCTAGCGGCTAGCCTGTTGTCAAAGATCTTGGTCTGTGCCCGTCGTGCTCTTGCTTTTGTTTTCTTACAAAAGTGAGTAGATCTATTAATTGTGTTCAGAAATAGGCATATACCTATTACGCAGCATTAATACCAGTTTTTATATTTACAGGTGCGGCCGTTTGGAGTATAAGTTTGGAATATCGTTTATGGATGCTGATTTTAGGGTTATTACCTGTTTATTTCTAAAGCATTTTAATAAATTTATTATTTAGTTGCCATCCAAATCACTGTCCACTATTTATTCTATTATTATCTCCAAATATACTAATGTTATTTTTTGAGAGATTCGTTGAGAATATACTCGTAAAATAAGCAGAAAAATACATATTATACAATTACTTATGTCACAGATATTGCTTTGAATGTGTTCAATTCGAGTGCATTTATTGTTAATTTTTCATACAATTATAAGAAATAGATTGTATTAATACCAGAGCTTAGAGCTTATATGACCAAGTGATCAGTTATCTGCTATTCATACGAGTCAGGAGTTAAAATAATCATGAATTTAAATGTCCTTGAAAACAGGTAAACTAGTATAAATTATATTAAATGAAAATGAAAATGTAGAGCACTTGACAAATTAATAAAAAGACTACATTTTCATAATCACAAATGATATAATAAATTTAAAACGTTGTTGTTATTTATACATTCATCACATATACATAATATACTATAGATATTGTATTACGATGTTCCTTGAACTGTTCCACGATTCAGTTGACCAAAAATATACTATTCCGGGACATTTCAAGTGATTGTTTGTTGATTCATACATTCATATTCCACCTTTCTGTGAAGTTTCGTAGAGGGCACTGTTCTACTGAATCGTGAATAGTTATAGAAAATTAACTGCACACACTATATTAAAAGATAATATAAAGTGCACTCTTATCATAGTTTATTTTATTTTATAAGTAGATAGATAGGTAGAGTAAGACTGAATGAATTATAAAATCGTCTGTAGAAAATAATATAATTTTGGGCTTATGTAAACCTCATGTTCGCTGTGATACATTTATGATTGAATTAAAAATGGTTCAAAATTGAGATATCGCATAGTAGAATTGAATTTCCATTCTGATTTTGATCTAAATATTTTTTCAACCCTAATTTATGTACCTACATTGATTAGATTATCTACTTTACAGATTTTAATTTAAACCAATAATATTAAATACTTACCTACTTTTAACCCTTCAAAAATAAATCTTTCCTCAAGTTTATTTCTTAAAACTATTCCGAGTTTCTTCTGTCAATTATTATCCTTTATGATTAGTATTGTACGTAATGTTACCGTTAACATGTTGCCAAATTGCTAAGAGTAAGCTACATAGATAGAACTGTTGTAAATATAATCCATAAGCCAAAGCAAATGAGTGCGTTTTTATGAGAAAGATATTGAATGTTTATTAAACTCTGCGAAATTGTTCGAAAGAATGTAAGCACTTACGTAACTAATGTAACGATATAGTTTAAGAATAGGTTATTGATTAAATAAAGCTTGTTTTAAATATCTTTGATATTATTAGTATTTCTGACCAAGTCCGCTTGGTAGCGTAGATTAGTTTCTCGTAGAAACTTCTACGTTTGTCTTACAATTTTATTACCAGGGTAAAGTTATTCATTTTAATTAGTAAAAGAGGATAATGATTTAAACTAGGAGTATTTTATGGTAAATAGTTTACTAATAACTAAATTTACGAGGCAATTGGAAAACTACCATACCCAATCCTCTACAAGTCAACCGCAACGCTATTCAACTACAAAAACCTCTTTCGTCGCATATCACTACAGATTCTGTTTATTCATATTAGCAGTTTAGATGTAGTTATACAGGGTTATTGGTAACTCACAGAAACCTCTTAAGGGTTCATTGTACTAATCAATATGAACAACTTTTACTAAAAAGCTTATACTGAAAACGCGAAAAAAAAAACAGCTGTTCCTTACAAAAAGTTGATTGGCCTAAGACAAAGTGAATGGAACAGCTGATTTTTTTTTTTGCGATTTCAAAGTTTGCCTCATAGTAAAACAACCCTTAAGAGGTTTTTAGTGAGTTATATATAACCCTGTATGTATATCTATAGATACATAAATGTTTTTATAAATATAAAAGTAAAAGGTCACTCATGTTCTCACTGAGAATGACTAAATCTCTTATGCTGAAATTTGGCAGGCAGGTACTAGGTATTTAACTTAAAGTAGGAGATGTCAACTAAGAACAGATATTGCGACAGGGCCGAATTAAGGGGGTCCGCAGGTAAAACTGCGGGGTTCAGATAGTCTTACATAAATATATCTCAAATGTTCAACTAATAAACATAATTTTCTGAAGCGCCCTCTAAAGTCGGCAGCTATTTCAAAAATCACTTAATAAAGTTGTGAAAATTTTTACACATCAAATTAGACAGGTCTTGATGAAAGTTCAAGTGTTTGTGTAATTTATGTGGGAAAGTTTTCGTTCCCTCCGTCATATTTTGATGGACCGAAATGCTCGCAAACAATCTGCCGCGGATCTTCTAAGATTAGGGCGGCTTCGGGCGCCGACGAGGCTCCGACTCCGCGTGGCCACAAGCCAACTCCTGTAAGCCAATCTAACTTCTTTTAAATGTGTTTTTGATGTAAAGAACACATTACTGTACGCACGGATTCTCAACTCCCGAATCTTGGACCAAATTAGCTTTTGATTTATAGGACTTTAAGTTTGTTGCGCGCGAGCTGTGTACAGCTCCACCCGTATTAAAGAAATTATAACTTTGTTCAACGTTGTCTACTCAACGTTAGAGTGTGTAATTTGTAAGCGTTGTTTGGAACAAGAAAAATCTCTAATTTCTACGCAATAAGTACTGATTAGCTTAAGCTATAGAGTATCTCAGATATCAATAAAAACAATAAAATCTATGATCATTTTAAAATTTCTAATGAAGGTAGGTATGGTATTATGTATCTCTATCCACATAAATGCTTTTGTTAAAAACAATCGTAATTGCATATTTTTAATGACATTTTATCACATAAGTAATCTGGATTAATACAATGGTTTATTTTTGTGCCTATAAAATTACATAGTTCTTGTAGAATATCAGATAAAACCACAGGGCACAGCTACTCATAAATAATGATGATGATGTCTTAAATAATAATGGCCAATAATAATTAATACTGAAACGATAACACAATAATCAGATATCTAAACAATTAGATTAATACGAGCACGTGAAAGGGTCTGTGCAATCAAAAGTGAATCGTAAACAGAAATGTTTAAAGGTTAAATTGTGGTGAGGGATAAATGTGATAAATTATTGGCAGGGACAAGTGCACCGTTGGTAACATTAGCCTCATTACTTAGCGGTGGAGGCGGGTAGGCGTGTGCTTCCGTCGAAACCGGATACGGCACGCCGGACAAATAAAATTAACGCTTATTGCTCTTTGTACGGTCTAATAGAGGACCCTCGGAGTTAGTTTGGAAGTTTACAAGAGAATTAATGAAAACTATATGCTAAGAGATAAGTTCTCTTTTTTATACCTAAAACAGTTTGTTGGTTTGGGAGCAAAGTTGTCAGGTACTAATATTTAACTATGTGGGAAACAACTAAGCGATCAAGGTATTATTTCTCCTTTTGAGGTACGGTCGCGAACCCTAAAAAACAGAACTCTTTAGGTAATGTTTTTACTTTCCGACCTATTAAAAGTTAAAAAGCATAGGTAAAGTAGGTGTAACCGTACATGTGTATTTAATCAGATAATAAAAATGTACCAAGCATTTTTGTCCATTATTTTTTGAAATGCAATAAAAATCAAAAATATCACATGGCACAGGTAGACGTTAAAACTAAAGTATCAGTTCTTCAGATAAGTAACAAAACTCATCAATGAATAAAGTCAGTTCAATGGGTAACAATAAAAAGCAAGAAAGTAAAACAAATAGCCTCGTTGGCGTCGAGCGGCCGCACAGGCGAAAAGCAAAACAATAACACCGGCGATCGTTCCGCAAGCCTCCATAATTTCCAGAAGGCAAATTAATCCGAGCCGGCCCGATCGCCGGTCAGCGCGTCCTCGCATACTAATGCTATTGTTTATCGAAGGGGCTAATCTGTGCGTACCCAGCCGTCACTGTCCACCCCCACAATTATAACGGATCACTTTCGGGATCGTCTAATCCGGCGCCGTGCCGGCCGATCCAGCGCGTGCCTCCAACGTGCTCTTGTTATTATTATCTTAATCAATTTTTAAGGTAAACAGCATTACATTAATTAAGGGATCAGGTGTGAGGAGACAACGCGCTCTCAGGGCCGTGTGGCGAAATAAGGATGTCCAACACAACATGCAGTTTCATCATCCAATATGCATTAATTATGTTAATGATTTCTAATCTCGGCGTAGAGCTATCAATATTTTATTGCCTATTAAATAAAATGAACTCAAAACAAACGTTTAATTGGGGTGAAAGTTATTAACTGCTGATGTTCAACAGTCACAGAGCAGACATATCGCTAACCGCAACAAAATAAATATGTTCCGACATAACTATAAAACAGGGCAGTCAACCCATTCCGGCGTTCCTATAACATGTGTAAAGTTGTAAAAGAGTCGTCCCGCACTGAGTGATAATAAAGGTAACCCTCGGCGGCACCTTTATTGTTATCGAATAAAAATAATCGTCGTCGACGCGACGTCGGCGGCCGTACCTAGCTGAGCTTACCGGAGCGGCGGGCGGCTGAACAGATGATTTCAGCTTAAGTAACATATATATTTTTTTAAGATTATTCTAGTAGCAAACAAACATATGTCTGTAATAAAAAAAATTACCATGCTTCTGCAAGAGGCGATTTATAAGGATAACGACCAAAGTAACTGCAAACTAACGCACTAATTTAGGACCCAGTTTTTTTTATACTTACTCAGGAATTGGTCACGGTAAGTTCATATTGTCATCCTTACTAATTATAAAATTGAAAGTAATTCTGTCTGTCTGTCTGTTTGTAGGCTTTTACGGCTAAACGGCTGAACGTAT
This sequence comes from Peribatodes rhomboidaria, assembly GCA_911728515.1. Classification (NCBI taxonomy): domain Eukaryota; kingdom Metazoa; phylum Arthropoda; class Insecta; order Lepidoptera; family Geometridae; genus Peribatodes; species Peribatodes rhomboidaria. The sequence goes on from OU452168.1 coordinate 10,003,731, forward strand.
CTTGTTGAAATTTGATAAATAGTTGCAGTATGTCACAAGGAAGGTTTTTGGATACTTTTTTCTGAATAAATAAATCTTTAAGAAGTTAAATTCTGTAAATTAATAAAAATAACGCGCCGCTTACCAAATGCGTCAGACAACATCACAGAATAGTACGTAGTTGGTACTAAAATAACAACAGATAACTAAAATTAAAATCCGCTCAAAACCAGCCAGTTTTTTTTATTATGGAGTCTGACTTTTTGGTAAATCTTAATTTGAAAATTAGTTACAATATTTCACGAGGAGGGTTTATGGAAACTATTTTATGAATAACCGCGAACGAAGTTACGAGTAACAGCTAGTGTAATATTAAAAAAAAAAAACAAAAAAGTTCTAGGACTACATTTTTAAAAATCGTACTTGTAAAGCAAAGTTTGAATAAAAAGTATGATTTACCAAATAAAACAAGAATTATTAAAATCCATTCACGATTAGCGGAGTAATCGTGTCACATACATAAAAACATAGTCGAATTGAGGACCTCCACTTTTTTGAAAGTCGGGTAAAAACAGACTTCTTGTTACCAAATTGGATTTTGAAACTATTTTTTAAACTTTTGTTGATAATTTAAAAACAAAAAAAGAATCATCAAAACCTATTTATAATTGGCGGAATGATCGCGTAATATACATACAAAAAAATGTACAGCCTAATAGAGAACCTCCTTTCTTAAAGTCCGTTAAAAACGTAACTTACTACCCACTGAGAACTTTCTTAATTTTTTAAGTCTGTAAAAATGGGTAAAATAGTCTAAGTACAAAAGCTTACATCGTCATTTTATCTCACGCCATAGACTTGATACGAACAGCCGCGGCGCCGCATCTATCTTGAAAGGGCCCAAACTTTCAAAGAAGCATTTCAAACGAGAGTCTACAAAAGCGTTACATTCATAATTCTGCAAATAATTCAGAGAAGCCCATTCGCGGCATGACACATTTAAAATGAACGAGTCTGGTAAAGAGTAGAGTTCTAACAATAACCAGCCCCTGAACGCATATTTTTGACGGTGTGAAGCGCTGAAAATCCACCGATACCAACAAAAGTGGCAACTGAAACTAATGAATTATTCATAGAGGCGGCGCGGCGCATGTTCTATCACTGTTTTATCTATTGCGGGGCTCAGGGGCGAGGTGCGGCGCTGCTGCCGAGCTGCCTGCGCAAGGGTTAACTACCCCCTAGCTAGGGATGCCTTCAAGGTTTCCGAACCTAACCACTATCGAACCTCTGATAAGCAACTTACGTTCCAATAGCGATGCAAGATCTTTATTCGAATCTTCAGTAGTTCAGAAAAGAAATCACGAGAGTGAGTTGAAAAGCCTCACACGATTTACAAGAGAAAATAAGGGTGAGTGGCGACCCTGTTGCTGCCAACAGTTTAGAGCCGTTTGAGAAAACTAGATAAGCTTCATGCTGGGAATAAACATTAAGCTAACGCCGCCTCGGACGCAATGAGTGTTAATAACCGGTCGTTTACTTATTTATTTAGGCGCGGTACATTTTTGCAGCTAACTAACGGAGCCTTGAGTACAATTTTACTTGTGCAAGCCGTTTTAATATTGTTGACAATTACTGTTTTAATATGAAAAAGTTTATTCTCAAATGCGATTTTAGAACATGAGAATCACATACATAAACGACCTATATCTAGACCTATATAATTATAAGACCTTTTACGAAGTTTACGAATGTACAATAAGTTTTAGGTATGCAAGTTAGATTTAGTACTTGATGCTATTCCTTAAGTACCCTAGAGCCTTATCTTTCACAGCATCCTATGCCGTTACACAAGATAAGTGGCTAGCGACACACGCTACATAAATCTGTAGGTTTGCGGTGGCAATCTTTCCTTACATTTACAGATTTGCAGTACGTCTACGATTATTCCCAGTTAAGTATCAAAGTTTTTTCTTTGTAAGCATGTATTTTTAGTATGTAAAGATAGATATAAATGTTCATTTCCAATGAATATCTTGCAGTAGAAACTTTGTGTAGCAAAAAAGTCTCGCTACTAAACGAACTCGAATCTTATAGGTATACTTACTCAATCAATTAATTATCTGTTACCGCACCTTCCGCAGACTGCCGTTTCAAAGTCCAGGGATCGACAAGAACTAAGCAGATAGTTATAATTAGGTTCAGTATTGAATGAAACTGCTAGTTATTGTCTGTAAGATACTGAAGTTTCGTCTTTATCCACAAGTTTCCGAGCTGTCGCTGGTGCACTGAATAAACAACTTTAGCAATTAAACTTTTATTCGGAGACCAATACTTAGACATGCGAATTTGATCTTGATATCAAAAATTGTGAAAAGGATAAGATTTTAAGAATTTAAATGAGGGGATTTATGACGGGTTTTTTTTTAATTATCTCCACGGACTCCGGGAACCGTGACTTTTGTTAACTGGTATCTTAATATTATTATTAAAGGGGAATACAGGTAGAAAGGGGTTAGTTGTTAGTTGTTCTGGTATGGGATTTAATGTGATATACCTATCTGCACTATAACAGGTAGCAAATTTTTTATTAGGTATAAATAAAAATTCTAAGTTGTTATTTTAGAAATATGAACTAACATGAAGTTATTTATATCAAACTTCACTTTACTGATATTTGCTTCAGTACTTTGTTGTTAATAGGGAACTTACATGAATTATTTTTTTTTAGTTTATCGTAAATAATGGTATCTCAAATAAACCTATGAGAAGCAAACACGTTAAAATTTCAGTAACAATTTTACAGTCGTGGTGTGAAATTTGATTTTCTAGAGTCCGCGCCAAAAAAAAAAATCACGTGACGAGCATAACATCAATGGCATGACGTCAGTCCTTGCATTGCCAACATTAAGGGCGTGCCGTGCTGCACCGTCAGTGAGTGCCGGCCCTTATCGTATGGAGTGACGTCACTGCGAGCCTATTGGTGGTTGAAATTACGTTCCGTTTTACGTAATTTGTAACTAAAATACATTTTAAGAAAACAATCGTTTTTCATTAGACATGTCACTTTAGTACATTTTGCTATTTTCTTTATTGAATTATTAACATCATTTGTTATTAAAATTTTGATGCAATTTCCCTATTCTTGTCGCAAAAATGCATAGTTTTTGGTAATTTCCATATTGTGAAACGTCAAATTAAAGTTTACGAAGCGTGTCTACAACAAGGTACCTATGTTTTTATACAACTGCAGCTTCCGATGCCATTGACAAAGTTTGCTTATTATGATTTTATGCGAGTATGTTCGAAACGCCACAAACTTGTTTACATAGAATTCAAATAGAGTTTTTAGTTTGAATTATACAGTAGCATTTGCTGCCAACTGAACAAAAGCAATAATAATATGTTAAGTACCATTTGGAATCACATTTTGAGCTTTCAAAAACAACTTTGTTGTAATTTTAGTGACATCGGCCACTCGAAGATAGGTTTAGGACTGGTTTTAGGTAGAGGCTCTTTATCTGAACAAGGCGGTCGAGTCTATTTAAAAAACTTTGACGTTCATAAGTGTATCTTTGATACCTAAATTGAATAAAAACATTTTGACTTTGACTTTGTTTGGTAGATCATACTTTATTGCTGGTCCCATTTAATTTTATCGAAATCGATCTAGCAGTTTTTAAAATATCAACAAAACTCTAAAAATTGTTTACATGGATGACGGGAAGTAATTACGTTAGCTGCAGACGGAGGACTTAAAAGAACCGAAACTGCTTTAACTAATTTATTATTATTAATTAATAATTATTATTAATTAATATTAAAATTACAATTAATATGCTATAACTAAGTTATGACTACTCCAGCTGATGCCTAGCTTAAAGTGTGTCGTCTTCGGTGTGTTGCTGCATCAGCAACATTGCGGTCGATGCACTGGTCGCTGTTGATTTGGGGCGCGGCCAATGCAGCGGTTTCTGTAGTTTTGCAATATGTATTTCCTCCGCCCGCAGATCAGCAACTATTTTCCAACTTTTAGTGAAAATGTTGCTGGAAATTCTTTAGAATCAACATCTTCATAATTCGGCGTGGCTTCTTTAACTTGGCTTTGAGAGTTCGGAGATGTTCTTAGCTTCTTGTAGCAGCGGCGTCGAAAAATTTCAATTGCAGCTAGTACACATGCACCTAATAGCACCACGTAAAAGGGGATAGTGGTGTGGTACAATGAATGGCTTGCTTTCGTGTCTTGAGTTATCTCCGGCTGCATCATGACTCGATTGTAGGTGTCATGTAGTTTTCTCAGGTCAATCGATTTCAATAAAATTTTCTGTAGAGATTATTTTCGATTATTTAAGTTTGTTTTTATTTTTCAAAACAAACCTTTACAAAATTTTACAAGGACCGTACCTAATCGGCCCGGGACGTATAAGTAAGTACCTACCTATTATACAAAGCTAGCAAACCTACGTATTTATTTTGATGTCTAAATCCTCGATGCAATCTTTGTCAGATAAAAATATCAGTCGTCTAGTCGAGGCAGTGTTTCTAACCCGTGAATGCAGCGCCGATGGCCCTGCGTGCCGGGCAGCCCGCGTCGGTCTGCCAGACCACGCTCCGGCCACACATAAATCTCTCGAGCAATATGAGACGCTACAATATCACAATAACCCTTCCCGCAGCGACAGCGACGACGGCGGCGCTACACACAAACCATATTGAAATTGTTATAGAATATCCATTTACAGAAAATTCGTGGCAATACATTTTTGCACGTGACTTTTAAGGTTGATATTTTTATTTTGCGCTACAGGATAGCTGTTTGATTAATAATTACATTTTCATATCCCACTTACATTACGGCTCAATTATTATCCTAACTACTTAATATTATAAATGCGAAAGTGAGTTTGTTCGCATGGACGTAGAAAAAAAGTCGGACGGAGAGTCTTCACCTTTGTCAAAACTGTGCTACCCAAAGTCAGCCAGCTCCTTGTACTTACAGGCCGACGCACACATTCACAGATATCTTTAGTCATTTGAGCGTAACGTCTACACTGAGAACACGTCTATGCGGGGAAAACAATTTTACAAAACAGCGTGTCTTGTGCGGTGAAATGGTGTAAAAACCGTAGTGATCGCAAGAATAAAAATCATGGAATCACGTTTCATAGGTAAATCAATTATTCAATGACTTATTCCCGAATTTTATACATTTTTATTCACCAGAAAATAATAATTCATTAAATCATTAGAGGGTTCCGGGAGTTGACACTCGCTACATCACTCCTCATCGTCTCTTTCGGCCTTGTCGTGAATGACTTATTTCGGTCTTGCTCTTTTGCATTGATTGACGTAACCTAGGTGACCATTTTTGTTTTGGAACGCTCTACACCTGGCAGACAGGCCAGTATCAAGACCAGTGTTACCAATGTTCACATATGGAAATTTCCTTAAACACGGTAAAATGTTTTTTTACGAAACTCAATTTATTAAAGTTACAAAGTATTTTCTTTTTACAAGATTTCCTAAAAAAGCGAATCATGGAGAAATGACTGGATCCAAATAATTAGACGATGTAACGATCAAAATAGTTGGATCCCAAACCAATACAGTGTCATTTGCAGTATACATTTTAAAGCTAATGACTTATATACAACTAGCTGTCACCCCGCGACTTCGTTTGCGTTTATTATTTATATATATATTAAGATGTGAGCTATCCTATCCCTCAAGTTGGATCGAACTGCACATGGTGTGCGAATTTTATTATAATCGGTTAAGTGGTTTAGGAGTTCATTGAGGACAAACATTGTGACACGAGATTTATATATATTAAGACTAAAGGAGGATACGGCGTGTTGTTACATAATACATATGCAGTCCCTCGAAAAGTAAATTTTGCAACTTTGAAACTTTTCCACATCTAAAATTTAGCTCACTAAAACTTTTTGAAACGATAATAGCCTAGTTGGACTAGGCTCTCCTCTCGAGCAAGATGGAGCGGGTTCGATCTCGCTTAAGGCACGAATCAATCTGCTAATTGTGTGAACTGTGAACACATGTGGGTATTTAAAAACATTATTATAAACAAACATATTTACATATGTATTTATAAACATACTAACATTACATAACCATATCGTCACGCCTTTCCCCCGAAAGAGCTGGTAGAGATGTAATACAATACCCACACTTCGCCGGATCATATTCAGTTCCAAATATGCCAGGAGGCGAGCCTGTTGCCATAGACCGTGCTCCAGAGAAATATTAACAGATGAAATTAAATATGCAAATGTT